>CM077212.1:14485100-19285100 GCA_039654625.1 Rhinogobio ventralis
AAAATAGCTATACAGAAGTCCATATTTGACCCACTGAACATATTTCTGGACCAAGAGTCCTCGATCATCACCTATACATACTCATGGACTTCTTATTGCCATTTCTGGCCAAAGGGTCAACAAAATAATTTTTTTAAGTGTTTGTTTAAATGTTTTTTTATTTTTTATTTTGTTTTGTTATGGCTATACAGAAGTCCATATTTGATCTACTGAACATGCTTCTGGCCAAGGGGACCGTAAAAGGTTTTTACTATTTATTCTCATAGAATCCTTCTGATGTTAAATCATACAGTCAGTAGTCCATATTTGACCCACTGAACATGTTTTTGGCCAAGGGGTCCCTAAAATGTTTTTACTCTTAGACTCATTCTAATGTTAAATTAACCATGGAGAAGTCCATATTTGACCTACTGAACATAATTCTGACCAAATTATGGTCTTTTGGTTTTTTAAAAGTATTTTATAATTTTTCATTTTTTTACATATTATGGATATACAGAAGTCCATATTTGACTTACTGAACATAATTCTGACCATCTTTTCTCGTAATAACGAGATATTATGTCGTTTTAACGACATCTTTTCTTGTAATAACGAGATCTTATGTCGTTTTAACGACATCTTTTCTCGTAATAACGAGATGTTATGTCCTTTTAACAACATCTTTTCTTTGTAATAACGAGATCTTATGTCGTTTTAACGACATATTTTCTCGTAATAACGAGATCTTATGTCGTAAAAACGTAATCTTTTCTCGTAATAACGAGATCTTATGTCGTTTTAACGACATCTTTTCTCGTAATAACATATTTTCGACATATTTTTCTCGCTATTACGACATTTGTAAAATTACATTTTTTCAACCAGTTTCATAGGGAACTGAACTGTGCTGACTAGTCCTGCCATACGTCAGACTGTCAACAGTTATTAAATTAAGCACAAGCCAACTGTTATTTAGTAAAACAACTTAAACATGGATTTGGGGATTTTTCTTCAAAATCGAGGGGTTTCAGAGGAACATATTCAAAAAATGATGCTGGACAAGGTAAGTTTCTGAATTGTAGCCACGTGTTAATGCAAACTACAGACATGGGTTTGTAAATAAGATGGGAAATGATGAAATTATGATTAAATGAAACTACAATAATGTGATAATTGCATGCAATATAACCATTTAAGTGAGAGTTTCGCCAATCATTCGTCTTTTTACAGGTTCGTTCATATCATGGGGTTCATTGCGTGGGATTTACAGGCTAACACAAAAATGAACACAACATCCAAAAAAGAAAAAAAATATGTCATTTAAAATGAACAAATAATGCTAGATTAATGTGTTTTAAGTGGATATTATGGGTTGATTAAAATATGAAATTATAAAAAATAAAACTAAGCCACTAGGTGGCGGCAAGTCCCTGTTTAAATGAGCGAGTCATTCGTTCAAACGGCTAATTCATTCAGGAATGAAGCAAGTTATTTTGTCTTTAATTGTTGGCTCATCCGATGCTTTAAAAACCCCGGACTAATGAAACACCTTTGGCGAAATTGAGCAGAAACATACAATATTGATTTTCTTTCGTCTGAAATGCAACACAATTAAACACTCAAATAAAACACTTGTTTGTTGAACTGTTGTACACAATCAATTTCACATTTGCAGTCGTGCAGATATTCTGTAAAAAAGCACTCTTGCTCGTGTGATATTGATAAAATATATCATATGATACAAATATATAAATAAGACAAAAACCCACACAGGTATTTTTGCCTCATATAAACGTTAGTGACAGTTTGTAATTCCTAATAGGCTTTATTCTAATAAGCTAAATCAAAAGAGACCCAATAAGGCATTAGGAAAAATGTGCAGGCAATATTGGCAAACTGGGTTCAGTATAATAACATTGAGAAATAGGCTACATTAAAGGGGATTCACTAATAGCAGGTATACTTTTTTAATGCTAAAAAAGGGACAAAACCTGCAGAATAAGTGAATAAATTAATTACTTTATAAAACAAATATAATTAATGTAATCAATAAAATGTAATCCTGAATTTATTTTTGTCTTACTCTTTTCCTTTTTAACTTTACCCATAATAGCTTACATTTAAAAATGGTTTTAATGTTATCTGTTGGACATTTCCTGTCTGGTGATCTATACTCATTAAATCTTATTTTTAACATCTTTTAACAGATAGATGCTACTACTATAGGAGAGCTTGATGACGACAACTTGTCAAGGTACATTCCCATCTACGGTGACAGGATTGCAGCAAGGGGCTTCTGTAAGGAAAATGGCAAAAAAAGTGAATCACATACAAGACAGACTCTGCTTGAAAAGCTAAGACAGAAGATGGGAATAAATAAGAGAAAAGAAGCTGATGAAGGCTCTTCTGGGGACTTTGAACTTAAACGCAGACGGCATATGAAGAACAACAAGATGGCCGAGAAAACAACAAGAAAAATTGAGATAGGATGGTTTCATGAGGGTAAACAAGTGAGGAAGCGCTCAGGTGGAGGAACTAGAACCATTGATATTGCTAAAAATGCGAAGAAATCTGATATTTTAAGTCAAGCCAAGGAACGTCTCGGTTACGTATGTAACCCTCGTTCCCTGAAGGAAGGGAACGGAGACGTTACGTCAGTTACTGACGGAATGGGGGTTTCGCCTAGAAGCCAATCGCCTTTGAGCTCTACAAAACGAGCCAATGGCATGAAAATGCCATGGGTCTGCGGAATTTGCATGCCGCAACCCCGCCCCACGGCGTGGGTATAAAGGGCGTTGCGTGGCAATCTCGCATTATGTTTACCTGCTGAAGAGCCGAGGCATGAGCGCCCGGCCAGTTCCAGCGGTACAGCGGTCATGGCAGGGGGACGTAACGTCTCCGTTCCCTTCCTTCAGGGAACGAGGGTTACATACGTAACCGAGACGTTCCCTTTCAGTCAGTACACTACGAGTTACGTCAGTTATTGACGGAATGGGGGTCCCAATACAATCTCGCCATGACGGCTGTCTTCCAGCGTCCTGCGCTGACCCGGGCTCCCTGCCGTGAGTGTGGCACGAACGAGGGGCTAGGCTCAACGCTACCAAGGTACACTGGGAAGCATATCCCACGTGGAGAATGCAACACAATGCCAACCCAAAGGGGGGGACTTGAAGAATACACCTATGACCCGAAGGAGCTGCATAGGGAACACTCTGGGGTATCCAGCCGAAGGTGGAATATTTCAACCCCAGGCGTGGCAAGGTGTCTTGCCAAGGGAAGACACGAGCTACAAGAGACTTACCGTGGAAATACACATGTGGGGGTTACCCAGCGGGGGAACCATGCACACGGAGGCACCTAGCCGAACACGAGGGGTGGCCTGAAAAGGGCACTCGCTCTGGTGACGACATCGACAGTGCTGGAGGAGCTCAGGGCTTACTGGGGAAGCTCACCTGAGAGGAATAGCGCACGCATCCAGTCCGCGGAGTGGAATGGCGCAGCAAGCGAAGACACCTGAGCCTGTCCGGTTACTGGCCAGTAGGGGCGAGTACACGAGAGGATACAGGCTCCACTCGGAGATTATAAAATCTTGCGAATGTGTTGGGTGTCGCCCAGCCTGCAGCTCTACAAACGTCTGTTAGCGAGGCGCCATGCGCTAGAGCCCAAGAGGAGGCAACACTCCTGGTGGAGTGTGCTCTTACCCCGAGGGGGCATGGCATGCCCTGGACTTGATATGCCAGGACAATGGCGTCCACTATCCAGTGGGACAACCTCTGCTTGGAGAGAGCCTTCCCTTTCTGCTGCCCTCCGTAACAGACAAAGAGCTGGTCTGAGGTCCTGAAACACTGCGTCCGGTCTACGTAAGCGCGAAGGGCGCGTACTGGACAGAGCAGTGCCAAGGCTGGGTCTGCCTCCTCCAAGGGCAGCGCTTGCAGGTTCACCACCTGGTCCCTGAAGGGAGTGGTGGGAACCTTGGGCACGTATCCAGGCCGGGGTCTCAGGATGACGTGAGAATTGGCCGGCCCAAATTCCAGGCACGCTTCGTCAACCGAAAATGCCTGCAGGTCCCCTACCCTCTTGATGGAGGCCAAAGCAGTCAGGAGCGCCACTTTCAATGAAAGGAACTTCAGCTCGACTGACTGCAATGGCTCAAAGGGAGCCTTTTGCAGGGCAGCTAAGACCACTGCTAGGTCCCAAGAGGGTACCTGAGGTGGGCAAGGAGGATTTAACCTCCTCGCACCTCTGAGGAACCTGCTGACCAGGTCGTGCTGTCCAACCGTTTTAGAATCCACCAGGTCATGATGGGCTGAAATAGCAGCCACATAGACCTTCAGGGTGGAGGGAGACAGCCTTCGCTCCAACCCTTCCTGGAGGAAGGAGAGCACGGACCCGATCGAGCATCTTCTGGGGTCCTCTCGCCGAGAGGAGCACCAGGTGACGAAGAGGTTCCACTTCAACGCATAGGCCTGTCTGGTAGACAGGGCTCTAGCGGAAGTGATGGTAGCCGCCACCTGAGGTGGCAGGGTACTCAAACCTGCCGCGTCCCGTCCAGGTTCCACGCGTGGAGGTTCCACAGGTCGGGACGCGGGTGCCATATGGTGCCCCGTCTCTGAGACAGGAGGTCCTGTCTCAGAGGGATCGACCAGGGAGGTGCTGTAGCAAGGAGTACAAGTTCTGAGAACCAGGTCCGGCCGGGCCAATATGGGGTGACCAAAAGGACCTGCTCCCTGTCCTCCCTGATCTTGCACAGAACCTGTGCGAGAAGGCTCACTGGGGGAAACGCATATTTGCGTGGGCCCCGCGGCCAGCTGTGCGCTAGTGCATCCGTGCCGAGGGTCCCCTCGGTCAGGGAATAGTACCAGCGGCAATGGGAAGAGTCGCGGGAGGCAAACAGATCTATCTGTGCGTCGCCAAACTGTTCCCAAATCAGCTGAACCGTCTGGGGATGGAGTCTCCATTCCCCCGGGAGCGGCTGGAACCGCGACAGCTCGTCGGCTGCGCAGTTCAGGTCTCCCGGGATGTGAACGGCACGAAGCGACCTCAGATGCTTCTGACTCCATAGGAGGAGATGGCGGGCGAGTTGCGACATCCGGCGGGAGCGTAGACCACCTTGTCGGTTGATGTACGCTACTGTCGCCGTGCTGTCTGAACGGACCAGAACGTGTTTGTCCTTGAGCAGGGCTCGAAAGCGGTGCAGGGCAAGACATACGGCCAGCAACTCGAGGCAATTGACATGCCATAGGCGCTGGGGTCCTATCCAGGAGCCCGCGGCAGCATGTCCCTTGCACATGGCGCCCCAGCCCGTGGAAGAGGCATCTGTTGTGACAACAACATGCCTGGAAACTCGTTCTAGGGGAACACCTGCCCGTAGAAAGCTGAGGTTCGACCACGGGGTGAAGGTCTGACGGCAGGCTCGGGTCACTGGGACCTGGAGGGTGCCGTGTTGCCATGCCCATCTCGGGACTCGATCGCAGAGCCAGTGCTGAAGCGGTCTCATATGGAGCAGACCAAGCGGGGTCACCGCGGCTGCTGACGCCATATGCCCCAGGAGCCTCTGAAAAAGTTTCAGTGCAACCGCACTCTTGCCCTCGAACTGGCGAAGACAAGTCAGCAGAGACTGCGCGCGCTCGCTCGTAAGCTGCGCGAACATGGCGACCGAGTCGATTTCCATACCGAGAAAAGAGATCCTCTGCGCTGGGGAGAGTTTGCTCTTTTCCCAGTTGACCCGAAGGCCCAGACGGGCGAGGTGCTGAAGCACCAGATCCCTGTGTTCGCAGACCTGATCCCGAGAGTGGCCTAGAATCAGCCAGTCGTCGAGATAGTTCAGGATGCGAACCCCGTGTTGCCTGAGCGGCACAAGGGCTGCCTCGACAATCTTCGTAAAGACGCGAGGGGACAGGGCTAGCCCGAAGGGGAGAACCGTGTACTGATATGCCTGCCCCTCGAAGGCAAACCGTAGAAACGGTCTGTGTCGAGGAAGAATGGAGACATGAAAGTACGCGTCCTTCAGGTCGATCGCTGCAAACCAATCCGAGGGACGAACGCACTCGAAAATGCGTTTGGCTGTCAACATCTTGAATGGAAGCCTGTGCAGGGTTCGGTTCAAGACGCGCAGGTCCAGGATTGGCCGTAACCCACCGGTTTTCTTGGGTACAATGAAGTAAGGGCTGTAGAAGCCGGACTTCATCTCGGCTGGAGGGACGATCTCGATCGCACCCTTCGCCAGTAGGGTGTCGACCTCCGCACGCATGACAGGGGCATTGCCACCCACCACGGTGTGGCGGACTCCCCGAAAGCGGGGAGGAGACCGAGCGAACTGAATCGCATAGCCGAACCGGATGGTGCGAGCGAGCCAACTGGACAGGTTGGGAAGCGCTAGCCAGGCTCCCAAGAACTGAACCAGCGGGGTCATGCGAACCACCGGCGTACCCCCGATGGGGCAGCGAGGCGGAATGACCGGCCCAGACAAGGGAGGCATGGGAGCGTCCCGGGGTGTGGGCGGGGTCGAATTCCGCGCCCTGACAGAGGAGACCAGGGAAGGACCAGCGTTCCACGGGGGTCTCATCTGCCAGGGGGCTGGCGACAGAGGGGGCCGAGAGCGGCAAGGCCATGGGGCGTCGCGCACTGCCAGCCGCGCCCTCTTGAGGCTCGGAGGTGAGAATGTCAGTTCTTTCTTTAACCATTGATAGGGTAGGAAGGGGGGCTGCCGTTTGGCAGGCTGGGGGGCTGGGACGGGCGGGGCCGCCATTCTGCGACGTCCTCCACGCCTCGGCCCGGGTGAAGGCTGCTGCTGGGGCCGGGCAGGAGGGGCGGGAGTCGCAGGGGGGCGGCCTCGGCGGGGAGCAGACTGAGGCATCTGAGCCGGCGGCTGGGTGGAGGCAACAGCTGGGCGCCGGGGCAGAATGTGTTTAATTGCCTCAGTCTGCTTCTGAGCGGTCGAGAACTGTTGGGCGAAGTCCTCGACCGCCCCGCCGAATAGCCCATCCTGGGAAATGGGAGAATTGAGGAAACGTGTCCGCTCAGATTCTCTCATATCAGCCAGGTTGAGCCATAGATGTCGCTCCTGGACCACCGAAGTGGACATCACCTGACCAAGAGAGCGAGCGGTCACCTTCGTCGCTCGTAGAGCGAGGTCGGTGGCCGTCCGCAACTCCTGCATTAATGCAGGGTCAGCATTGCCCTCGTGCATGTCCATGAGCACCTTGGCCTGATAGACCTGTAGGGTGGCCATGGCATGCAGGGCGGACGCGGCATGGCCCGCAGCTCTGTAGGTCTTCGCCGTCAACGTGGACGTGAATCTACAGGCTTTGGACGGGTGCTTTGGGTCACCGCGCCATGTCGAAGCACTCTGAGGACACAGAGCGCTCAACAGGGGGAACCCCAGTGTACCCTTTCACCGCGCCGCCATCAAGGGCAGTGAAGGCGGAAGTGGTTGCCGAGCGATCGCGAAAAGTCAGGGGAGACTTCCACGATTTCGACACCTCTTCATGCACTTCCGGGAAGAAAAGCACTGGGGGCTGACGGGCGCCTTCGGCACGGGCCGCCCCCAGATACCAATCATCCAGCCGGGAACGCTCGGGACATGGCGGAGGTTTCCACACAAGCCCAATCGTCTCGGCCGCCCGGGCAAGCATGGCTGTGAGTTCCGGATCGGACTCGGGCAATGCTGGGACTCCCGAAGGAGGCAACATAGCCGAATCGTCATCTCCGGAGGAGTCCAGCCCACCTTGTGATGCGGCGATCGACATAGCATCCTCCGCGGGTGCGCCAAATGAAACGCAGGGCCCCGAACGGGAAGCCCCGGCGCCCTCATCAGGCAACACCACGGGTTGCAGTGTGCAGGAGGGGGGTGTGGCCCGAGGAGGATTCGTCGGGTTGTTCCACACCGTAACCCTCAGATCACCCTGACCACCAGCCAAAGTACCCCCTCCAGTGGAGGAAGTAGATTGAGGTGTGGTAGAGGGGACTCTCCCCCCATTACGGAGATCATGGAGTCTCGATCGCAACACTGAGATGGTCATGTTCCCGCAGTGAGAACATGACTCATCCATGAACGCGCGTTCAGCGAGCACGAGGCCCAAGCACGCCAAACAGCGATCATGACCATCGAACGGAGGTACCAGTCGACCGCACCCAGAAACGGAGCACGGGTGAGCCATCTTTAAAGACGTGCCACGTGCAGCTCTTTTAGAGAGGAGTGAAAACTCTGCAGAATGCCGAAGCACCGCTGTGCTCGATCACTGCACAGATCAGACAGGAAATGCGGAACTCGCTGGAACGTGCCGTAACACCAAAACTCTGGAGAGAAACTCGTCTTGAAGAGGAAAGCGCTCAGGCAGTAAACTCGGCTCTGAAGCAGAAACATAATGCGAGATTGCCACGCAACGCCCTTTATACCCACGCCGTGGGGCGGGGTTGCGGCATGCAAATTCCGCAGACCCATGGCATTTTCATGCCATTGGCTCGTTTTGTAGAGCTCAAAGGCGATTGGCTTCTAGGCGAAACGCCCATTCCGTCAGTAACTGACGTAACTCGTAGTGTACTGACTGAAAGGGAACTGTTCTTCCCAAGAGGTGTGTCCAAAAAAGGACAATGGGAGAACTTTAGTCATGACGATTTTGATTTTCAAGAATCAGTGCTTGAAGATGACATTAGTGTGGGGGAACTCTACACAGTACTTAAAATGGGAGTGCTAAGATTTTACCTCAGTACAAACAGCATCCCAAACGAGGATAACCTTCATGTGACTGATACTGAGAAAGAAGCAGAAATGCATAGACCACAAGAACAATGTGCCACTCCTGTCATTTCTGTTGATTCAATGGACTCTTTATCTCAGACATCTGAAGTTATTATAGGCCCATACTCAGGTGAACCTATGGTATGCCATCTGGATGACACTTTTGTGTGTGAACCCATGCACTCGCCTGTCACACAAGACTCTGACTTAATAATCACCAATGTCATTTATCCGTCAACAAGTGATGCAGTAGGCATGATTGATTTGAGTTTGGCAGAAGAGGCTTTCAGTTCTTTTGCAGATCAAGTGGATGATGCAGCTCATATCAGCTCTTCTCCTTCAGAATATGAACTCCTGCATGTAACCATAAAGCTGCATAGGATCACTCTTTTGGATGAAATGATTGACCAGTTTAAAGATCCAAGGATCATGACGCACAAATTGAAGTACAGTATCATAGATGAGAAGGGAGCTGATGAGGATGGTGTGTCCAGAGATGTGTACTCTGGCTTCTGGACAGATTTTTTGGATCGTGCAGCTGAAGGGGAGGATATGAGAGTCCCATCCCTCTCTCCAAAATGGCAGGAGGAAGACTGGAAGTCAATTGGAAGAATCTTGGCCAAAGGATATAAAGACCAAGGATATTTTCCAACTCGTCTGGCTACAGCTTTCACAGTGGCACTCATTTTTGGAGAGCATTCAATCACAGATGAAACTATGATTGATTCATTTCTCTTATATCTGAGTCAGTCAGAAAGAGATCTGGTCTCCTTTGCCTTAAAGGAAGATCTCCTTGGAGATGACAGAGATGAACTGCTGGATCTTCTGGATCGTTTGGGTGTAACCACCATACCAACACAACAAAATTTAAAAGAACTGATGCTGAAAGCTGGCCACAAACAGATGATCCAACTTCCAAAATATGCTTTGGACAACATGTCAGACGAAGCCAAACAGATTTCAGAGAAACCTTCAACAATCCAGTGGATGTACTACTGATGTATGAAGACAAAAGGCCAACCACAAGAAGGTTTTTGAAGTTGTTGGATGTCTCACCTCAAAATCAAGCTGAGAGCAAGTGTTTGCGTTTTTTACAGCAGTACATCAGAGGATTGGATGGAGTGGGATTGAGGAAGATGCTTAGGTTTGTAACAGGCTCTGATGTTGTCTGCGTCAACAAAATACAAGTGACTTTCACATCATTGGATGGACTGGCAAGACGCCCAGTTGCTCACACCTGTGGCCCAGTTCTGGAGCTTCCTTGCACCTACAGCTCTTACCCAGAGCTGCGCTCTGAAATGGAAAGTATATTGTCCAGTACACATTACTGTTATGGACACATACATCGTTATGGACATTGTCTAAACCATGACCTACTGTAAATTCTAACTTGAGCATATGGTGTTGATTTGTTATTTTACCCAAAAGAACAATGTTACAGTTAATTGTTCTGTTAAGAATTACTTTAGCTCTTTTGTGTTTTCTTAAGTCCATGGTTAGGAGTAATGGACATATCGCTACAAATTAACATTTTTGTAAGTTAACTGCTTAGAAATGTTCAGATTCAGTATATAATCATTGATTGTGTTTAAAGATACAGAGTAATTTAACTGTAACCTTCCTTTACAGTTCATGTAAAGCATTTCAGTGAGGCGATGGGTTAAAGATACAATGTAATTCAACTGTAACCTTCCTCTACAGTTCATGTAAAGCATTTCAGTGAGGCGATTGGTTAAAGATACAGTGTAATTCAACTGTAACCTTCCTCTACAGTTCATGTTAAGCATTTCAGTGAGGCGATTGGTTAAAGATGCAGTGTAATTCAACTGTAACCATTTCAGTGAGGCGATTGGTTAAAGATACAGTGTAATTCAACTGTAACCTTCCTCTACAGTTCATTTTAAGCATTTCAGTGAGGCGATTGGTTAAAGATACCGTGTAATTCAACTGTAACCATTTCAGTGAGGCGACTGGTTAAAGATACAGTGTAATTCAACTGTAACCTTCCTCTACAGTTCATGTTAAGCATTTCAGTGAGGCGATTGGAAATTTTCTAAATGGTCACAATTAAATGTACTGTGACATAAATAAAGAGTAATTCATTCATTGTATGTATCTGTAATTTATTACATTATTTGACATTATTTGTATTTCAGATTTCTCTTACTAGATACATTACAACACAAATTAGTTTATGCATTTATTTTTGAACATGGATATTTATATATACACATATTTTTCACAAATTATAATATACATTGAAAGTGGCTTTTCAAATTAGTTCTTTACACCTTGGATGACAGATTAAAATGTAAACATCCATTGATATGCATTTTTAAATGAACATGTTTCCTTGCAATTAACAAGAACCCCAACAGATTACCCGGCATTCAAGAACTCGTTGCGCATTGAAGAAGTAAATGTTTTTGCATTGCATACAAGAACTCGTTGTGCAATGAAGAGTGTGGCAGAGGGGGCGTGGTTTAGCGAGGTCTGCACGAAGAGAGTGAGTCAGGAGAGTGGCGGTGAGTAAGTAGGTCAAGTACATGATGATAAACACCTGTGTCTGATTGCAGTGATTGGCGCGGGGAGACTGCACAAAAGCCAGAGGAAAACAGGCAGCGAGGAGAGAGACAGACTGAAGACTGGTGGCCTTATGTGGTGGACTGGGAAAACTCTGGGGAGCAGCTGAACGTATTACGGAGAGTGAGAGTTATTGGGAGCGCTGTGAGCGCCACTTTATTTTTGTATGTACCAGAGTACTGTGAATAAAAACCACTGGTCCCAGTCACGCCGACCCTGTCTTCTTCCTCCTTATTCTAAGAACATTTGTTACAAAGAGATAAAAGCTTTTCCATGCATACAATAAATCATAGTGCATTGAAGAGATCGTTTTTATTGCATCGCATACAATATCGTTGTGCATTAAAGAGATAAGTGCTTTTGCAAAGCATATAAGAATTCATAGTGCATTGAAGAGATAAGTAATTTTACATTGCATACAATAGCTCGTTGTGCATTGAACAGATATGTGCATTTTGCATTGCAAATTCAATCGTGAATTGAAGAAATAGATGCTTTTGCATTGCATAAAACCTCGTGCATTGAAGAAGTAAATGCTTTTGCATTGCATTCAAGAACTCATGCATTGAAGAAATAAATGCTTTTGCATGCGTACAAGAATTCGTAGTGCAATGAAGAAATAAATGCTTTTGCATTGCATAAAAGAACTCGTTGCGCATTGAAGTAAATGCTTTTGCAATGCATACAAGAACTCGTTGTGCATTGAACAGATACGTGCGTTTTGCATTGCAAATTCAATCGTGAAATGAAGAAATAAATGCTTTTGCATTGCATAAGACCTTGTTGTGCAGTGAATAAATAAATGTTTTTTTTAATGCATACAAGAACTCGTGCAATGAAGAGATACGTGCTTTTGCATTGCACACAAGAACTCGTTGTGCATTGAAGAAATAAATGCTTTTGCATTGTATACAAGAACTCGCTGGGCATTGAAGAGAAGTGCTTTTGCATGCATACAAGAATTCGTAGTGCAATGAAGAGATAAGTGTTTTTGCATGCAAACAAGAATTCGTAGTGCATTGTAGAGATAAGTACTTTTGAATTGTATTCAAGAAATCGTGAATTGAAGAAATACATGCTTTTGCATTGCTTTCAAGAACTCGTTGCGCATTGGAGAAATAAATGCTTTTGCATTGCATTCAAGAACTTGTTGCGCATTAAAGAAGTAAATGTTTTTGCATTGCATACAAGAACTTGTACAATGAAGAGATAAGTGCTTTTCCACGCATACAATAATTCGTTGTGCATTGAATAGATAAGTGTTTTTGCATGCGAACAAGAATTCGTAGTGCAATGAATAAATAAGTGCTTTTGCATTGCATACAAGAATTCATAGTGCAATGAAGAAATAAGTGCTTTTGCATTGCATACAAGAACTCATTGTGCATTGAAGAGATAAGTATTTTTGCATTGCATTCAAGAAATCGCAAATTGAAGAAATAAATGCTTTTGCATTGCATACAGAAGTCGTTGTGCAATGAAGAAATAAGTGCTTTTGCATGCAAACAAGAATTCCCATTCAGTCGGTCACTCTCGACGCCAATCTACTTCGAGTGAAACTAAACGAGCCAATGCACATTGGCATGCAATGATTGCACCAGGTGCTCATGCCACGCAGCGCGGGTATAAATGAGACACAGGTGTTTGCATCAAATTAGCTTTTTGCTTTGGAGCCGAGTGGTAGATGGTTCAGCCAGATATCACTCTCTACTTCGCAGTCCTGACTGAAAAGAAGCCTGCCCTTTTGGAAGCGATCTCTTCAGTCGGTGTTGGTGTGACGGCACTGCAGCGGGTCGTGTGGTTCTTTGATCATCTCTCTTTTTCTCTTTTGAGCAAACACAAAGGCTGTTCTCACAGCTGGTTCGGTGCGCTAGGTGGAGAGCGCTGAAAAGCCGTTCTTACGGCTAGTAAGAGAGCGCCTTCATGTGAGAGAGCGCGCATGTCAGGCTGCACTATCCCCTGACTGTGTCGCCGCGACCCCTCCCCCTGCGTGCTTCAGCACCAAGGAGAGCGTCCTTCTAAAAGAGCAACACAGATAGAGCTTGCGTCCTTTTCAGGATGACTTTCTATCTGTGTGTTTCTGGATGCGGTGGTTATATGTCACCGAAGGATGGTCACAAGCGCTGTATCTCGTGTTTGGGCGTTCAGCACGCTGAGGCAGCGCTGGTGGATGACTCATGTTCTCACTGCGGGAACATGACCATCTCGAAATTGCGGTCGAGACTCCATCTCGCAAGGGGTGGAGTCCCCGTGCCTCTGCCTCGATCTAATCCTCCACAGAGGGTTACTTCAGGCAGTAGCGCGGGTGATCTGAGGATTATGGTGAGCGCGCTTCCCCCAAGGACCCAACCCCCGGGGAACCCTGACCCCTCCCGCACTTCGCAGCCAGTAGAGCTGCCGTTGGAACGCGGTGGGCCACCCACGAGGTGTATACCATCCGTATCCTTCGGGGCTCCTCTTGACGATCAGATGTCCATCGCTGCATCGGAGGGAGGGTCAGAAATTTCTGGAGATGACGTGTCGGCGCAGGGGGTTCCTTCGGGAAGATCCGCTGTGCCCGTTACGGATCCGGAAATGATGGCCATGCTTTCCCGTGCCGCTGAGAGAGTCGGGCTCGTGTGGAACCCTCCACCGTGTCCCGAACCCTCGAGGCTGGACGATTGGTTTCTCGGGGTGGTCCGTACTGGTTCTCAGCGCCCCACCCCGTTTCCTTTCTTTCCGGAGGTGCATGACGAGCTCACTAGGTCGTGGACGGCACCTTTCACTGCCCGAAACCGGCCCAGTGGCTCCTCCTCCCTCACCACCCTTGATGGGGGTGCGCAGAAGGGTTACACGCAGGTTCCTCCCGTGGAACGGGCCGTTGCTATGCAACTGTGCCCTAACTCCACTTCCAGGGGGAACCCGTGTCTCCCCTCCCGGGCCTGTAGGTACTCGTCCGATCTGATCGGAAAGGCCTACCAGGCTTGTGGGGATGCTGCCTCCTCCTTACACGCTATGGCATTGTTGCAGGTCTATCAGGCCCAGGCACTGAAGACCTTGCACGAGGGTGGTCACGATCCCGCAGTTCTCCAGGAACTGAGAACCGCACTGGACCTCGCGCTTCGAGCGACGCGGGCAGTGGGTCATGCGATGTCCACTATGGTGGTCCAGGAACGCCATCTCTGGCTGTGTCTGGCTGACATGAGGGAAACCGACAAGATCAGGTTCCTTAATTCCCCCGTGTCCCAGACCGGCCTCTTCGGCGACGCGGTCCAGAACTTCGCCCAGCAGTTCACAGAACTTCAGCGGTACAATGAAGTACGGGCTGCCGCCTGTCTTCATATCGGCTGGAGGGACCGGCTCTATCGCGTCCTTCGCCAGTAGGACTGAGATCTCCGCACGCAGGACATGGGCGTCTGCGGCGCTGCTGGCGGCGGGGTGGAGACAGCAGCTGTCCGCCGTGGCAGGATGTGACTGATCGCCTCAGTCTGCTTCTCTCCTGCATGCGGAGATCGCAGTCCTACTGGCGAAGGACGCGATAGAGCTGGTCCCTCTAGCCGATATGAAGACAGGCTTCTACAGCCCTTACTTCATTGTACCCAAGAAGACCGGTGGGTTACGGCCAATCTTGGACCTGCGAGTACTGAATCGGAGCCTTCACAAGCTACCGTTCAAGATGCTTATGCAGAAATGCATCTTCGAATGCATCCGTCCCCAAGATTGGTTTGCAGCGATCGACCTGAAGGACGCATACTTTCATGTCTCGATTCTTCCTCGACACAGGCCGTTTCTGCGCTTTGCGTTCGAGGGTCGAGCATATCAGTACAAAGTCCTGCCCTTTGGGCTGTCCCTGTCCCCCCGTGTCTTCACGAAAGTCACAGAGGGGGCCCTTGTGCCCATGAGAGAACAGGGCGTTCGCATCCTCAACTATCTCGATGACTGGCTCATTCTAGCACAGTCCAGGGATCAGTTGTGCGAACACAGGGACCTGGTGCTCAGACACCTCAGCCAGTTGGGTCAACTGGGAGAAGAGCAAAGTCGCCCCCGTGCAGAGGATCTCTTTTCTCGGAAAGGAGTTAGATTCGGTCGAACGGACATCGCGCCTCACAGAGGAGCACGTCCAGTCGATGCTGAACTGCCTAAACACGTTTCAAGGCAGGATGGTGGTTCCACTGAAACAGTTTCAGAGGCTCCTGGGGCATATGGCAGCCGCAGCGGCAGTAACAACGGCAGTTCATATAAGACCGCTTCAGCATTGGCTACACGGCCGAGTCCCGAGATGGGCGTGGCAACGCGGCACTCACTGGGTGAGCATCACACCGGCCTGCCGCCAATCCTTCAGCCCATGGTCAGACCCCTCGTTCCTTCGGGCCAGAGTGCCTCTGGAACAGGTGTCCAGGCATGCTGTGGTCTTCACGGATGCCTCTGCCATGGGCTGGGGAGCCACGTACAACGGGCATGCAGTGTCAGGGGTTTGGACGGGCCCGCACCTGCATTGGCACATCAACTGCCTCGAGTTGCTAGCAGTGCATCTCGCTCTGAGCCGCCTCAAAAGGCTGCTACGGGGCAAAGATGTACTGGTCCGCACGGACAACACTGCGACCGTTGCGTATATCAACCGACAAGATGGTCTGCGCTCCCGTCGCATGTCGCAACTCGCCCGCCATCTCCTCCTCTGGAGTCAGAAGTGTCTGAGGTCGCTTCGGGCCATTCATGTCCCTGGTGTGAGCAACCGCGTGGCCGACGAGCTTTCACGAGCTGCGCTCCCAGGGGAATGGCGATCCACCCCTAGGTGGTTCAGCTGATTTGGAGACAGTTTGGGGCGGCACAGGTCGACCTGTTTGCCTCCCCAGAAATGTCCCACTGCCAGTGGGTCTATTCGCTGACCGAGGGTACACTCGGCATGGATGCACTCGCGCACAGCTGGCCCCAGGGGCTGCGCAAATATGCGTTTCCCCCAGTGAGCCTACTTGCACAGACACTGTGCAAGGTCAGGGAGGACGAGGAGCAGGTCCTGTTGGTGCCGTCTTACTGGCCCAACTGGACCTGGTTCCCAGAACTTATGCTCCTTGCGACAGCCCCTCCTTGGCCGATTCCTCTGAGGAAGGACCTTCTGACTCAGAGACGGGGCACCCTGTGGCACCCGCGTCCAGATCTGTGGAAGCTTAATGTCTGGCCCCTGGACGGGACGCGGAGGTTCTAGGGGACTTACCCCAAGAGGTAGTTAACACCATCACTTCGGCACGAGCACCGTCTACAAGACAGGCTTATGCTTTGAAGTGGAACCTGTTCGTCGAGTGGTGTTCTTCTCGCCGAGAAGACCCCCGAAGATGTTCGATCGCGTCTGTGCTTTCCTTCCTGCAACGAGGGTTGGAGCGTAGGCTGTCACCCTCCACCCTCAAGGTCTATGTTGCTGCAATATCCGCCTATCATGACCACGTAGAAGGTAAGACGGTTGGGAAGCACGACCTGGTCGTCAGGTTCCTCAGGGGGGCGAGACGGTTAAATCCTCCTCAACCTCCCTCCATACCCTCTTGGGATCTTGCTCTGGTGCTCCGAGCACTTCAGAATGCCCCATTTGAGCC
Source organism: Rhinogobio ventralis (assembly GCA_039654625.1). NCBI lineage: Eukaryota > Metazoa > Chordata > Actinopteri > Cypriniformes > Gobionidae > Rhinogobio > Rhinogobio ventralis. Next base: position 14,501,970 of record CM077212.1, read on the forward strand.
CTTGCGGTCAGCAGAGCTAAAGATTCTGTCTATGAAGACTTTGCTGTTGGCCGCACTGGCCTCCATCAAGAGGGTAGGGGACCTGCAGGCATTTTCGGTCGACGAATCGTGACTAGAGTTCGGGCCGGGTGACACCCACGTGGTACTGAGACCCCGACCTGGCTATGTGCCCTCCCTTCAGGGACCAGGTGGTGAACCTGCAAGCGCTGCCCACGGAGGAGGCAGACCCAGCCCTAGCTTTGCTCTGTCCCGTCCGCGCTCTGCGGATTTACGTGGATAGAACTCAAAGCTTCAGGACCTCAGATCAGCTCTTTGTCTGTCACGGAGGCCAGCAGAAGGGAAAGGCTGTCTCCAAGCAGAGGATGGCCCACTGGATAGTGGATGCCATCACCTTGGCTTACCAAGCACAAGGTGTGCCCTGTCCGTTCAGGGTGCGAGCACACTCTACTAGAAGTGTTGCATCCTCCTGGGCGCTGGCACGTGGCGCCTCGCTGTCAGACATGTGTAGAGCTGCGGGCTGGGTGACACCCAACACGTTCGCTAGATTCTATAGTCTACGTGTAGAGCCAGTGTCCTCCTGTGTTCTCGCCTCAAACGGGTAGAAGCACTGAGATGCCCTGGCTCTTGTCGGCTTGCTGCACCACTGCGCTTATTCTCCAGAAGCAAACTCTGTTGAGTCCTCCATCACCCTCGGTGCCAGACGTGGCGGAGCGTCTGACATCAGGCCCCTTGCCGCTGAATCCTTGAGAACCGGTACTGGGCTGGGGTTATATGAGTGACCCTCCGGGGATCCCATATATCTTTGTGGAAAGAGAGCATGATTTCATACAGAAAGGCCATAAAACTGCTAGATCTGCTTATTTCTCGACTCTCTTAGAAGAAAACAAACACAACCCTAGGTATTTATTCGATACAGTGGCTAAATTAACCAAAAATAAAGCTTCAACTTCTGATGTCTGCCAACAGCACAGCAGTAATGACTTTATGAACTTCTTTACTTGTAAGATTGATAATATTAGGAAAAAATTATAACCATGCAGCCGTTTACTACTGTATCACATCAGACAGTGCATTGTAGTGTCACTGAGGAAAAATTACATTCATTCACTGCTATAGGAGAAGAAGAATTGGCTAAACTCGTTAAATCATCAAAATCAACAACATGTATGCTCGACCCTATACCGACTAAACTACTAAAAGAGATGCTTCCAGAGGTCATAGATCCACTTCTTAATATTATTAATTCATCCTTGACTTTAGGATATGTACCGAAAACTTTTAAGTTGGCTATTATTAAACCACTTATTAAAAAAACGCAACTTGATCCTACAGAATTAGTCAATTACAGGCCAATCTCAAATCTACCCTTTCTGTCAAAAATACTAGAAAAGGCAGTGTCCTCACAATTATGCTCCTTTTTAGAAAGAAATGATATCTGTGAGGATATCCAGTCAGGATTTAGACCGTATCATAGTACTGAGACTGCTCTCATTAGAGTTACAAATGATTTACTCTTATCATCCGATCGTGGTTGTATATCTCTGTTAGTGTTACTCGATCTTAGCGCTGCATTCGATACTATCGACCACAACATTCTTTTGAATAGACTCGAAAATTATGTTGGCATTAGTGGAATTGCATTGGCATGGTTTAAATCATACTTATCTGACCGTTATCAGTTTGTAGCAGTAAATGAAGAGATGTCACACCGATCACAAGTTCAGTATGGAGTACCCCAGGGTTCAGTGCTAGGACCGTTGCTCTTCACCCTGTACATGCTACCACTGGGAGATATCATTAGGAAGCATGGCGTTAGTTTTCATTGTTATGCTGACGATACTCAGCTCTATATTTCTTTACGGCCTGACGAAACTTACCAATTCACAAGATTAAAGGAATGCATAGCTGATATAAAAATGGGATGACTAGTAATTTCCTGCAACTTAATTCAGAAAAAACAGAATTTTTAATTATTGGACAAAAAAACTAACACTTGATGGCTGCTCTGTCAAGTCCTCGTCGTCAGTTAGGAACCTGGGTGTGCTTTTTTGATACCAATCTCTCATTTGAAAGCCACGTTTCTAGCATCTGTAAAACTGCATTCTACCATCTTAAAAATGTATCTAAATTACGGCATATGCTTTCAATGCAAAATGCTGAACAGTTAGTTCATGCGTTCATGACCTCAAGGCTAGATTATTGTAATGCTCTACCGGGTGGTTGAACTGCTCGCTTAATAAATAAACTGCAGCTGGTCCAAAACGCAGCAGCCCGAGTTCTTACTAGAACCAGGAAGTATGACCATATTAGCCCGGTTCTGTCAACACTGCACTGGCTCCCTATTAAACATCGCATACATTTTAAAATCTTGCAAATTACTAACAAAGCACTAAATGGTTTAGCTCCCCAGTACTTGAGCGAGCTCTTAACACATTATACTCCATCACTCCATCGTCTATTGTGGTCTCAAAACTCTGGCCAGTTGATAATACCTAGAATATCAAAATCAACTGCAGGCGGTCGATCCTTTTCCTATTTAGCACCTAAACTCTGGAACAGCCTTCCTAGCATTGTTCGGGAAGCAGACACACTCTGTCAGTTTAAATCTAGAATAAAAACACATCTCTTTACTATGGCATACACATAAAACATTTTTAATTTATATTTTTTATTGAAATCAATTAAATGATTGTTAGGCTACATTAACTAGGTCAGCCGGAACCGGGAACACTTCCCATAACACATGATGTACTCGTTATATCATAAGAAGAATGGCATCTACGCTAATGTTAGTCTCTGTGTTTATCCCGAGGTTTACCGCAGTCAGCCGGATCCGGGCCGTATCCAGATCAGATGGTGGACCTGCGCCTGGACATGACCAACTCATCCCTGAAGTGTCTGCAGAGACCGTGTCAATTAGTCTACCCTCTGAAATTGCTCATCGACATGGCATCCTCAATGGATCCATCTCTGGCGTGATGCCTCCGATCTTTCAAATATTCCGATCTAATATTACTTCTGACCTGTAAGGCTGCCAAAATAATAATCATACACTGTTTGTTAATTGGCCAGAGGAGAACTGGCACCCCGACTGAGCCTGGTTTCTCCCAAGGTTTATTTTTCTCCATTATGCCACCTGATGGAGTTTTGGTTCCTTGCCACTGTCGCCTTTGGCTTGGCTTGCTCAGTTGGGGACACTACATTTTCAAATAAATATCCAAATAAATTTAGTTACTAAACTAAATTAACTATGTCAACTACATTACTTGAATATATATGATAATTGAAATGAGCTGGATGACATCACTGTTTTCTCCAGAGCGGCTGTACAGCCGAATCAGCCGGTTGCATTATTTTCCTGTTTAACACTGTGAAGCTGCTTTGAAACAATCTGCATTGTAAAAAGCGCTATATAAATAAAGTTGATATGACTTGACATGAACATCTGAATAAGTTAGTTCTTGTAAACAGTGTTATTGATGCTATTAGTGGTATGTTATTCTTCAATGCACAACAAATTAAGTTACATCGGTATGCATTGCATTTCAACGGCATATATATTTACTCACTGCACCTCGGAATGAGTTAATTCTTGTATGCAATGCAATTCAAAAGCACATACACAACAGAATAAGTTAATTATTGTATGCATTCACAGCACAGTTACACAGCACAGTAACAGCAATGCAACAAATACTTTAAATACCCTTGCAATCGAATAGCAACATCTATCTATTCAAATGTTATGTCTCATATGTGTTGTGTTATCTCCAATTATATCTAATATATTATCTCTAATGTGTTATCTCTAATATGTTATTCTTCAAGTATTCTTAAGTTACATTGTGTATGCAATGCACTGCAATGGCATGTATATCTCCTCAATGCACCTGGGAATGAGTTAAGTTTAGCCAGGAAGCCGGGAAGTAGACAGTTATGGTCTGTTGAACATCTTTTTGGCTGAGAGTCCTCAAATATACATTTTCATATACACATACACTTATTGACTCCTGATGTTAAATCAGCCAGACAAAATACCATAGTTGACCTACTGAACATAATTCTGGCCCAAGGCTCCACAAAAGTTTTTCAACTATATATTCTAGACTCCTTAGACTCATTAGAGTCCTTCTAAAGTTAAATCAGCAATACAGAAGACCAAAAATGACCTGCTGAATATATTTCCACAAAAGTTTAAAAAAAAAATGTTTTTATTGTTTATTTTTTATACATGTTATTGCTATACAGATGTCCATATTTGTCCTACTGAACATGTTTCTGGACCAAGAGTCCTTGATCAGCTTAATATAACATACTCATGGACTTCCCTTCTTATTCCCATTTCTGACCAAAGGGTCAACAAAGATTTTTTTAAAGGTTTTTTTTCAAAAGTTTTTTTTTTCTTTACATATTATGACTATACTATGGAAGCCCGTTTCCGCCACTAAATAAAAAAATAAAAAGAGTAATTGCAACTTTTTATTTCAGAATTCAGACTTTTTTTCTCACAAATGCGAGTTATAAAGTCAGAATTCTGAGATATAAACTCGCAATTGCGTGATATAAAGTCACAATTCTGAGATATAAATTCGCAATTGCGTGATATAAAGTCACAATTCTATGGAAGCCCATTTATATGGAAGCCCATAATTATGACATAAAAATTCGAAATTATGATTTACTAAATCAAATTATGACTTTAAAACATAATTTTGAATTTTTATGTCATAATTATGACTTAAGTATGTCATAATTTCGATTTTTTTATGTTCTTTTTTTTTTCTTATGTGGCGGAAATGGGCTTCCATAGTAATGGGCTTCCATACAATTGCGAGTTTATATCTCAGAATTCTGACTTTATAACTCACAATTGTGAGAAAAAAAGTCAGAATTCTGAGATAAAAAGTCGCAATTACTCTTTTAATTTTTTTATTTAGTGGCGGAAACGGGCTTCCATACCTATACAGAAGTCCATATTTGACCTACTGAACATAATTCTGACTAAAGGGTCCACAATAGGTTTTCAACTATTTATTCTCATAGACTCTTTCTGATGTTAAATCAGCCAGACAGTATTTGACCCACTGAACATATTTCTAACCCAAGAGTCCTCAAATAAGTTACTATACATACTCATTGATACCTTCTCATGTTACATCAAGCCATTCAGAAGACCATAATTGACTTGCTGAATATATATATATATATATATATATATATATATATATATATATATATTTTTTTTTTTTTTTTTTTAAGTTGGTTATTTATTTTTTTTACATGTTATGGCTATACTGTAGCGTCTGGAGTCTCTTTGTGGGTTGGTTCCTTTGAAGTCGGCGCGCTCCGCAGCCAGGCGGACAGGCAACGCGTGCCATCCCAGCGCGCTTCATCTCAGCGCTCAGTCGTCTTCTAAAACTCCGACGAGACAATCTTCTTTTCCTCCCCTTTTCGGCATTCGCTCCAACCATCTTCAAACTTCCCGCGGATCGAGAACGCTCCGGAAGGACCAAAAGAGAATACACTCCAGCTCAAAGAACTCTCTGAGAAGACACACGCGCATTCTTTATACTCAGCACAAAACAACCCATGCAAGTATAAATTCAATCGAAATTTAGATGCGTTTTAAGATGTGTACCCCTGTTTAAGGTGATATTATTCGTTGCTGGCTCTCGTGGTTATGTTCGTGAAATTGCCATTCCTGAACCTTTCCTTCCTCTCTTTCATTCTCTTCTTTTCATTCTCTTTCGTTACTATTCGTTGTTCTGTATATACATGTATTCTTTGTTTTAGTCGTATGTGTTCGTAGTATCAATTATTAAAACCATTGTATCCACGTTCGATTGTCATTGTTGCCGCTCACAAGGCATGGTCACTTTAATGTTCCGATCTAGCTACGAGCTCTCAAGTATCTTTGAATACTTTAATTAATATCATAATAGTTCGGAAAGTTTATTCTTCGTGACCAGAAGGATAATCTTCCCGAAGATTTGATAAGAAAGAATAAAACTTTGTGAGAATTGATAAAAGATTGTAGTACTGTTCGTTCGTTAAATGAACGGATCAGATGAATTTTGAATTAATTCTAATTCAAAGGTTATTCTGTAATGATTTAATATATATTCGTAGTTAATTGCAACCCATTGTCGTTAACTATATATATATTGCATAAATACCTAGGTTAGGTATTTCCCTTTTTGGGTGATTTGGAGATTTATAATTTAATCATAACCCGTTGCGATTAGTTATAAATAATGAAACATTAATAATCATAATTCCCTATTGAGCTAATTTAATTTATTATTATTATATGCAGCCGAGTCGCTACAATACAGAAGTCCATATTTGACCTACTGTACATGTTTCTGGCCAAGGGGTCCACAAAAGTTTTTTACTATATATTCTCAAAGACTCTTTCTGATGTCAAGACACACCCTAACAAGCATTGTAGGTTAGTTGACAGTCAGCTGAGAAAAACCTATCATGCCTCTGTCTTGTCTGCAAGACTGGCATGCACCAATTCCCTCCTGTTGGTTTATTTAGAGGGTATACTGCAGGATTTGTCCTCTACCTTGACGAGTGAGGACATTCCAGAAGCATTACGGGTGGTTGACCTGCTGATCCGAGGAACAAGTGCACATGCCCAAGCTCTGGGACAATCGATGGCCAGTGTGGTTCAAGCACGTCGTCAAATATGGCTGTCCCAGGCCAATCTTTTGGACCAAGAATCAGAATCACTGTAAGTCATACTGGTATTGGGTAATAGAGCTTTGAACACACTGAAAATAAAAAATAAAATTCCGCCAACATTTTTTTTGTAAAAAGATGCCTGCTTTTGACTATAGCTGGGAGCTATTAGCTGGAAAACACAATGGGATCACAGCATGAAGCCTTACCAAGTCCAATTTCACATTTGATAACTATACCTTTAGAAAATGAGTGTTTTGCACATGCTTATCTAAGTTTATGTCTAGGCACTTCCCAAAAAAAGCCACTTGGAGACTCCAAATGACCCTTTGTAACCATTGACACATACACTCACGTAAAGGATTATTAGGAACACCATACTAATACTGTGTTTGACCCCCTTTCGCCTTCAGAACTGCCTTAATTCTACGTGGCATTGATTCAACAAGGTGCTGAAAGCATTCTTTAGAAATGTTGGCCCATATTGATAGGATAGCATCTTGCAGTTGATGGAGATTTGTGGGATGCACATCCAGGGCACGAAGCTCCCGTTCCACAACATCCCAAAGATGCTCTATTGGGTTGAGATCTGGTGACTGTGGGGGCCATTTTAGTACAGTGAACTCATTGTCATGTTCAAGAAACCAATTTGAAATGATTCAAGCTTTGTGACATGGTGCATTATCCTGCTGGAAGTAGCCATCAGAGGATGGGTACATGGTGGTCATAAAGGGATGGACATGGTCAGAAACAATGCTCAGGTAGGCCGTGGCATTTAAACGATGCCCAATTGGCGCTAAGGGGCCTAAAGTGTGCCAAGAAAACATCCCCCACACCATTACACCACCACCACCAGTCTGCACAGTGGTAACAAGGCATGATGGATCCATGTTCTCATTCTGTTTACGCCAAATTCTGACTCTACCGTCTGAGTGTCTCAACAGAAATCGAGACTCATCAGACCAGGCAACATTTTTCCAGTCTTCAACTGTCCAATGGGGAGCTCGTGCAAATTGTAGCCTCTTTTTCCTATTTGTAGTGGAGATGAGTGGTACCCGGTGGGGTCTTCTGCTGTTGTAGCCCATCCGCCTCAAGGTTGTGCGTGTTGTGGCTTCACAAATGCTTTGCTGCATACCTCGGTTGTAACGAGTGGTTATTTCAGTCAAAGTTGCTCTTCTATCAGCTTGAATCAGTCGGCCCATTCTCCTCTGACCTCTAGCATCAACAAGGCATTTTCGCCCACAGGACTGCCGCATACTGGATGTTTTTCCCTTTTCACACCATTCTTTGTAAACTCTAGAAATGGTTGTGCGTGAAAATCCCAGTAACTGAGCAGATTGTGAAATACTCAGACCGGCCCGTCTGGCACCAACAACCATGCCACGCTCAAAATTGCTTAAATCACCTTTCTTTCCCATTCTGACATTCAGTTTGGAGTTCAGGAGATTGTCTTGACCAGGACCACACCCCTAAATGCATTGAAGCAACTGCCATGTGATTGGTTGATTAGATAATTGGATTAATGAGAAATTGAACAGGTGTTCCTAATAATCCTTTAGGTGAGTGTACAATGCTGCTATTCTTGAATGCTTTGATGTACAGTCATCATTTTGGGCTCTAATGAAAAGTTACACTTAGAGCTATTCTATTCCTTATCCAGATTTAAAATATTTGGGTGAATAATTGCTGAAACATAAACATTATAGTGTTTTTATAGTGTATATTATAGTGTTTTTCCAATTCTTGAAACTAAACTTTGTGCAAATAAAAGACAAAACAAGTGCTATGGTATTTATAAAACTCTTTAATATTAAAACTCAAACTAATATATAATAATATATAATATCAAACTATTTGCACACTTTACATTTCACTCTCTCCCCCTCCCCCCTCTCTGGGAAGAATATGGCATCTCTGCAAGGCAGCTGTCCTGTCCTGTGTCCTCTAACACTTCGTGGTCAGTGAGATGATAGTCTGTGATATAAAAAAACAAAGAAATAAATACATTTACAAAACATTTACACGCAGACACACACGCACGCATGCACGCACACGCACACACACACACACACACACACACACTCTTGCGCGACACCCAAACACGACAGAGCAGTAAGGAATCGGAACACATCAAAACACTGACACATGCCTCAGTACATGCAATAAAATAACTTACTTGTCAAGAGTCTTTTCTCCCCTATTCAAAACATCCTCACTGGCTCCAAAACATTGCTCTTCTTCAGAAATTTCCTGATCCAAGTCCTCAGTAACGCCGAGTACATTGTTCAACAACATCTTCGAGTGAGAAGCTTGCTTCTCCCCGTTATATTTGGCATCTAACACGGATAAAACCTTGTTTCCCCTGTGAACACTCTCCCAGCACGCTATTGCGCAACACTCTGCCACATAGCGCATGAGGGAGTGACTGCTTACGCACACGCATAAGCGGTACAAAGGTCGAATCCTCCCACTAAAAATACGTATTAATCTTTTCAGAAGTTAATTGGCTATCAGAAGAGTCAGTCAGCAATCTCTGATGCAATTGGATTGATTTACTGACAATCAAAGAGAGTGCCAACAAAACTGAATGGTCCGGGTATACTGTAGCCTGAGTGGCTCTTTCAGTCTGTAAACACTTCATAACATGCCCCAATTGGTTGAAATGAGCTGTCAGTCAACAGTTCAGAGGCCATTTTAGAATCGATGAATCGGCAGTGCATATCTTTCGCTGTTATTTTCATACACATCACACATTCTGCTCATAGAAGATTGGATTTCACTCTCTGCTTTTTGGAAATGGTACCACTACATTCTGTGGCTGTTTATTGCTATATAAATGTGATATGGACTAAATATTTCACTGAATTTGGATTGCCTGGACCCTATAGAGTGGAATTACATCGTTTTTGTTGGGATGTTATTGATCATTGGACTAACAGGATTTTGGTGGCAGTTTCCGTTTGTTGGTGGTCTGACATAGACAATGATTGTACCTGCTGTGTTTATTGCATCTGAAATGGTTGAAATGGTTTACATCATTCGATTCACAATCTCAGTCTTCCAAAGGTATGTGGCATGTTCAGCTTTTATGTTTGAGTTGTAGAGTGTCACTCACTTAAACCCTTAAAATTCTAATTTAATAAACCCGTCTGCCTTTTAAAGGGTTAATCCCTGGCCAGGTCTTTGGGGCCCCTTCAGAGGCAGCATTGGAGCAGTCCCGTAAGACAAGGGAGTTGACACGCTCTGTGCGTCGAGCACCAGTTATTCGTGGGCCTCGGACATCAGCGGGGAGCAGTAGCTGGACTTGCCCAGAATCATTAATCCAGGCCTACCCAGGTCAGCGCAGAACTGCTGGCCAAGGGGCTCTGGGGGACCAGGCCAAGGAGGGTCCTTTCGTAGAGGCAGACAGGCAGATACTTCCATCACACGGATGTCAGGTGGAAGAAATCGTCTCTGATGGTTATCAGCCTCCGGCCACACACTTTTCCAGTCAGCAGCTCCTCCACTGGCGCCAATGCACCCAATGTCCATGGGTGCTAAGCACCTTGGAGTTCGGATACAGGCTCCAGTTCAGATCAAAACCACCAAATTTTCAAGGGATTGTCCCTACTGTTTTGGGAGACGAGAAACAGTGAAAGTCTTTCACAGCAGAGGTATCGGTCCTTTTAGGAAAAGGAGCAACAACGCACCTGCCCTTGGGAACAATGGGGCAGGGGTTTTATTCCACCTATTTCCTGATTCCGAAAAAGGATGGGGGTCTTTGTCCCATCCTCAATCTCAAGGTATTCAATCGTCATTTAAAACGACTGCCTTTCCATATGCTCAACATATCAACTCTTTTAACCTTCATAAGACAAGGGGACTGGTTCACAACAGTGGACCTCCAGGATGATTATTTTCACATCCCAATTCACAAGAACCACAGGAAGTACCTAAGGTTCTATTTTCAGGGCAACGCATACGAGTACAATGTTCTCCCCTTCGGTCTGTCATTGGCCCCCCGCACCTTTACAAAATGTATGGATGCAGTGCTCACCCCCCTTCGTCGTCAGGGCATACGTATAGCAAATTACCTGGATGATTGGGCAATTTGTTCCCCTACAGAACAGCAGGCCAGGAACAACAGGTGGTCCTAACCCATTTACAGAACTTGGGGCTGAAGCTGAACAGCGGGAAGAGTTGCCTCATTCCCACCAAGGCAGTGACATACCTAGGGTTGACCTTGGATTCAACAATGATGAGAGCATCTCTGACTTCCCAGAGGCAATTGGTGTTGGAAGAATGTCTATCCCAGCTCCTCTGGAAGGAGCAGGTTAAAGTGAAGTTTGGTCGGAGGCTGCTTGGCCTGTTGGCAGCAGCCAGTCAGGTGGTACCATTGGGATTGCTTCACATGCACCCACTGCAGCTATGGTTAGCAAAATACAAAGTGAGTCCATACAAGAATGGACAGCGAAAAAGACTGGATTCTGTTTTACACACATGTGTGGCGCGATTTGAAAGATGGAGGAGACGACCAGCTGTTCATATCCGAGTGGAACGGGGTAGCGACGGGAAGATTCAGATTGTTAGCCGATCACATTAACAAGCACCCCGAAGATTACGTATACATTCTCTGCAGTGATTTCGGAAAGGGGGTGCCTGAGCGTTAATGGCCTATATCTGAGGAGGATCATCTCAGATTATATGACATAAAATTTATCTTTCAGTGGAGGGACTTACCTGTGTTGGAAGATATATTTTTTAAAATAGACAGGATGTTTAAGTGGTGTGAGGCGTTTGACCGGTACAACAACATCAAAGTCAAACTTTTCCATCCTGAATGGTGCGTCACTAGCAGGCGTGGCGTTCATGTAGCTCCACCCACATTCTACAATCATTAAATACCTACCGCAGAAGAATACTTACAGCATTCACGCATCATGTCTCAGGAAAGCGAAGTTACGCCTCTCAACACTGTACCATCATCATCGTCAGCGATGGCTGACCACGCTCTGCACAGAGCTGGGGTATCATAACCTCACATTCCTCGCAAACTACGGATCTCCAGGAGCCATTGCCAAGATTTCTGACAGCTCCGGTGATGATGGTCGTCACCGTCATCCTACAACACCTGGTCGATAAAAGAATGAAGAATGAAAAAGGATTGTGATGGCTGTGCAGTGGATTATCCCTCACAAACAAGACACTCGTGCCTGTTTGAACCTAGCCCTTATTATTTTTACGGATGTTTCGACAAGATCAGCCAGAAACTGCTCAAGCCAGGACTAAATGCCATTTTAGCAAATGCGCTGAAACAATTTGGCCTTACGCCACATCTGCAAAGAATCCAGGGATCTGTTGAAACTGTCTTGTGCGACCTGAGAGATGAGCTTTACATAGTGGAAGAGCTGGCCTCTATCAGACAGAAACTTGTGGATGAAAGTTGCGAACAGGTAATTTACGACGCGGTTGACTGCTGGAAGCTCAGTGCTGCTGCTGCCGACTCTGACTAAGTCTACGATGGGGAATCTCCTCTGCTTTACCTGTCTGTCTAAATATTTCTTTAAACAATGGATCAGATGCGAAATATCAAATTTGTTGCACAAGATTGTTAACGATGTAACAGACAATGATACCTGTGACGGTATACGCTTAGCTAAGCTAAAGATTCAAATGAATGTTGTGAGGAGATTGTCAAACGAATGGAATAATATGATAAACACTTCTATTGTCTGTGACGATACACCATATACGACTATTAAAAATATTCTTGAGACGATGCCTGAATGTAAAGAATCCTTAAAAATAGGTAACATATTATGTCTTTGTACTTATGTAATTGATGTATGTGCAACACTCCTGTCAAGAAATGAACCTGTCGATGTTTGTAAAATTGTTGACCCATTGGTTGAATACATGTTGAAGAAAAGATTTGTAATGTGTGTAAAATGTCTTTTTTATCTGGATGATATATAATTTGTTCTTGTCTGTTTGTAAAACGTATACTTTTATATTCTGAAAATAAAAAAAAATCTGAATGTCACCGCTCATCTGGTCATTACTTTGTGAAGAGGCATAGAGACAACATGTCAGAGCTCATGAAACAAATATATTATAATCCGTCAAGCCCAGGGGCTTTTGGTGGTAAAAACAGATTAAAACAATCTGTGTTACAGGAATATGGTGTACGTCTGAAAGATAATGAGGTGACCGACTGGCTGGCCAGTCAAGATACATATACATTACATTGGACCGCACCTATAAAATATAAACGAAATAGAGTAGTGGTTTACGGGAAAGATGTACAGCTTCAAGCGGATCTGGTTGATATGTCTGCTTATTCAAAGGAGAACGATAATATCAAATTCCTACTAACGTGTATAGACGTATTTAGCAAATATGCATGGACACGGGTGTTGAAGAATAAGACAGGACAGGAGGTAACTAAGGCGTTTGAATCCATCCTAAAAGAAGGGATCCATCTGCAAAAGCTCCAAACGGATATGGGGAAAGAATTCCTCAATAAACATTTTCAACAATTGACAAAAAAGTATAACATACACCATTTTACCACAGCCAGCGATTTAAAAGCATGAGTAGTTGAACGGTTTAACAGAACTCTAAAAGGACGTATGTGGAGATATTTAACGGCCGTCAACTCCAAGCGTTACTGCGATATCTTGCAAGATCTAACAGACTGATATAACTGTAGTTATCACAAGTCCATACGAATGAGGCCAATTGACGTTAATAAAGAAAATGAGACGACCGTGTTTAACAACCTGTACGGAAATCTGTCTCTTTAGACACCTGTCTTTACTTATAAGATAGGCGATGTTGTCAGAGTATCTAAAGTCAGAAATATATTCTCTAAAGGATACGAGCAGAATTATACAGAAGAGTACTTCACTATAGCAGCATGTATACCGCGAAAACCACCCGTATACAAGATACAAGACTACGATGGGGAGGTTATTGATGGATGTTTTTATGAAGAAGAGCTACAGAAAATTATCGTGAGTGATGATAAATAATTCAAAATAGAAAAGATTTTAGATAGACGACGTAGGGGGAAAACTATGTACGCGCTGGTCAAGTGGTGGGGGTGGGGTCCAAAATTCAATTAATGGGTGCCGGAAAAGCAGGTGGTGGACTTACAGACACCCTTAAAGGTTTAGAGTTTGTAAGGCACTTGTCATTTCTGAAAATCATCATCATGACCGAGGAGGGTTTCTACATCACATTGCCATGCAATGCCTCGAGGCCCGTCTATCCCGAAAACAGTATATCTAATTACAGAACCAGACTGGGTAAAACTATACATTTGAAGGGATCATGGGAGGTGGTGCTGGTTGAATTTGAATACCCCATATCATGGTATACATTTAATGAAGAGGATGCAGCCTTTATTATTAACTGTGACCAAAAGCTGCTGCAACCTGCTGGTGAACATTATAACGTGAGTGATGGTATTAATATATCAAACAATACTGGTGCTGCGTAATACTTTAAAGCCAGGATATTATGAGGATGTACCATTTCTGCTCAGGGAAATAAACGCATCCCTCCCCCCACGCATACACCTCGGTTACGACCATATAAAGAATAAGGTTTTTCTAAAAGCGCCTCAGAGAACTTCATTAACGTTTTATGGAAAGTTGGCCATCATCCTGGGGTTACAGCCAGGTCTTTCTATAGAAACGGTAAACCACCCCCATGAAGATCAAGACCCCAGAGCTACAACTATAGTATATTCGCCATACCAATCAGATATAAGAGGCGGATTTTACACGTTATTCCTGTACACAGACATTATTGACTACCAAACAGTCGGTGACGTATATGTACCTTTATTAAGCACCATACATACAGACGGTGAACCTAACAAGATTGTCAGTGTTAGATACGATAAGTCTCATTACGTACATGTTAATAAAAGCAGCATCACAGAGATCACCATTGAAGTGAAAGACGATCAAAACCAAGATGTGCGATTCACTTACGGTAAAGTCGTGGTCAAGCTACACTTCAGACCTGTGAAACAGCATTTGTTTTAAATGGCATATCTCACACCGTACAAAATTAACCCTGAGCGTTATGTGGACTACTACCAGAACCAGGCCGGTAACGGTCTACTGGGCTATGCGGGTGGTGGTGTCATGTACGGTGGAGGAATTGGAGGGATTTTTAAGGGGCTTTTCCAAGCCGCTCTACCTTTCTTAAAAAGAGGCTTCAGTATAGCTAAGCCTCATTTAAAAACAGCAGCGAAAAATATATTCAGTGACGTTGTTACTACCGCTCTAACAAAATCTTATAATGGTAATAATAATATTGGCCAGGATGGTAACGGATTGATGGTTATGAGTCGTAAAAGTTTTAAACCTCCAGGAATTAGGATGAGGAGGGGGAGTGGCCATCCTGTGAAGAAGTCTAGACGCACAAGCAAGAAACGTTCAGTTGCAAAGCGCCCTCGGAGGACTCGTGTGAAACGTGTGAAAAAATCTACAAGAACTAAAAGACGCGCAAACACTATTTTCTAAAGTATGGCACTGTTACATTGTATGTCGGATGAATGCATTAAGTCAGAGTTAGACCTTTTTACTGTCCCCTTGACACAGACGGCTATTGAAAAGAACACCTATGTGAAGATACCCCCACTATCTGCTATAACTGATACCTCGCCGTTAGAGTTTTTCATCGCAGGGACCGGTGAGGAGTACACAGATCTGAATAATACATTGTTATATACCCGGGTCAAAATTACGAATCCTGATGGCTCAGACATAGCCGACGGGGCACCTGTCGGGCTCATAAATTACCCCGGCGCGTGTATATTCTCGCAGGTTGTCTAGTTTCACAAAGCTCCAATACATACCCTTACAGATGCATCCTGGAGGCTCTCGTGAATTATGGAAAAGATACTCTGGAGAGTAACTTTTTGGCAGGTCTTTTTTACAAAGATACGGCAGGACATATGGATATCACAGATCCTGCGGGTGCAAATGCAGGGTTAACAAAGAGAGCCGCATTCACCAATGCTAGTAACGAATTAGAATTAGTGGCACCTATTCATAGTCAAGTCAAGTCAAGTCAACTTTATTTATATAGCGCTTTTTACAATGCAGATTGTTTCAAAGCAGCTTCACAGTGTTAAACAGGAAAATAATTAACAGAATTTGATTCGGCTGTACAGCCGCTCTGGAGAAAACGGTGATGTCATCAGCTCATTTCAATTATCATATATATTCAAGTAGTGTAGTTGATATAATTTTGTTTAGTAATTAAATTTATTTGGATATTTATTTGAAAATTTAGTGTCCCCAACTGAGCAAGCCAGAGGCGACAGTGGCAAGGAACCAAAACTCCATCAGGTGTCCTAATGGAGAAAAATAAACCTTGGGAGAAACCAGGCTCAGTCGGGGTGCCAGTTCTCCTCTGGCCAATTAACAAACAGTGTATGTTTATTATTTTGGCAGCCTTATAGGTCAGAAGTAATATTAGATCGGATTATTCGAAATATATTTTCTTTCAGGAGAAATTATTGTTAAACGGCGTTGATATAAAGATTCGTATGACCAGAGCAAAAGATGAATTTTGTCTGATGAGAGGAGGCGCCATTGCTTATAAACTCAATATTTTATCGAGTGTCTGTGAAGAACTTTTCGATCCCAGCAGGTGCGCGTGTATCTAATCAGGAAAATCTCTTTCTCGGGACTCTACCGAAATCCATCATCTTAGCGATGACGGATAACTCCGCTTTTACAGGAGCATACGACAAAAACCCTTTTGCTTTTAAACATTTTCATCTTGAATTTTTAACCCTATGCCAAGATGGCATTCAGATACCCTCGCGTCCGCTTCAGCCACAGTATGATAACGGATCTGCCGTCAGGGAATTTGATCAACTAGCACTAGCTACCAGTAAACATCTCAAGAATCAATCAATGGCTATTGACCGAGAAGATTTCCTCAACGGTTACACGCTCTACGCATTTAACCTAACACCTGATGAAGAATGTGGCCAGCATGTCTCTCTAATTAAAACAGGGAACGTCTTGGTTACGTTGTAACCCTCGTTCCCTGAAGGAAGGGTGTGGAAGAAATTCATTTTTAGTAGGCCTCGGCTGTGTACCAGAAAATCAAGGTCTGTTGCCCATCAAAAGATGGAAAACATGGGAAAGTTGTGTTTGTTGTATGGGGAACAGGTGTGAAGCGCTTAGAAACTGTCATATAAGGGTTATATAAGGATTTTCCACCAATAAATTTAAAACGTGCAGAAGATGATATCTAATTGTGGCGAGACTATGAGGTGGAGCTAAAAAGAAAAGATACATAGAAAGACGCTAATTGGATAAAAGGTGATAAGAATAAGGTATAAGAAACTAAGTTTTAACATAGCTAAGTCAGATGAACAGCTGCATCTCACTTTGTTGTTCTGGCAATAAAGTTATACTTCCAGAGACCTGGAACTTCGACTCTGAGAGATTTCTTCTTTGCTGAATTGAAAGGATATTTTGGACTTAGATTGTGCCACGACATAATTGGCGGAGCCAGCCAGGAGCCGAAAAGGGCTGAGGGGGACCAGCGGTGGGTGAGCTGGCAGAGGCCTCACAAAACAAAAGGCGCCATATAAATAAAAGGTAAGCAAATTTGCTTATATTTTGTTTTGTGGACCTTTGTGAGCTGCTTGCCTAAGGTAACTGCCTAAAAAGCCTTATCAAACGAACCACATGATTGAATAAAATGCCTGAATGTATATTTACATTAAAAAGAAAAATGAGATGTAATTTCCAGGTCGAGGGAAAAGCGCATGCGTAGTTAAAACACACAAGAAGTGCTGTGTGAGTAGAAATAGGACGCAAGAAGTGCTGCGTCAAAAAACGCAAGAAGTGCTGCGTTAATCACGTAAGAAGTGCTACGTGAGTAGAAATAGGATGCAAGAAGTGCTGCGTCAAAACACGCAAGAGGTGCTGCGTGGAATAAAGTATTTATTTATTCTTTAAACACACAAGAGGTGCTGTGTGTTTGCCTAGAAGAAAAGGCATATGTGTATGTATGTGCGTTTGTTAGGCTGCGCTTGTCTGGGAAAAGATCCAAGTTTGGTCAAAGACAGATAAGAAGCGCCAAATTGTCAGAAAAGAGAAAACATTGCTGAGAGTGATTGGGCCCAAGAGAAAAACAAACAGAAGTGTATATTGCTTTGTATATTGCTTTGGATTTTGTTTATAATCAAAAGAAAAAAGAGTTTCTAACTACACTGGATTTTCTACTGCATTGTTTTTTGACTGCGCTGCATTAACTGTACTAATTACTTTTGTAGATAAGCTAGGGTATTTTGATAAATGACTGAGCAAAACCGTTCACTGTGGAAAAGAGTTGTTCCAATAACGGTAGAAGAGCACGGGTTGAGGATAGCGAGCGCTCTGTGGAATAAGGTCTATTTACTCAACCCAGTAGGGTGGGAGGACTGTTATATACGCTTAGGGAGACAGAAAGGGAAGCAAATTGAACAGCTACTAATAACAGACCCAACTATATTGTCAGTAGTTGCGACCACCAGCAGAAGATCACCACTTGGTGTAGGGCAAACCATAATATTGGTCTTCAGTGCTCTTCGCTGGAGACCTTATCTGAACAGAGAAACAGGGAAAATTGGCCTGATCCCTACCAAATTACCATTTGAACACTGGCATTATGCCACTGCTGGATATCCTATAAACTGAAATTATGAAACATTGATAACTGTAAATTAATAAAAACCAGAAGGAAATACATGCTGTAAGGGCTTCTCTGAGAGCTAAAAATATTCCGAAAAGCTGGCTGTGCTGTTTATTTGGACATCCTCCAGATTGTGAGCGCTGTGATCCAAATAAAGAGGCGCAGCCTTTGATAGTTAAGAAATAAGGTGAAAAGGTGCTCTTCTGCTTTCCCAACACCATTGAAAAGCTGTGTGTTTGAAAAAGTGTGAGTGAAAACCCGGGTAAGA
Organism: Rhinogobio ventralis; assembly: GCA_039654625.1. Lineage (NCBI taxonomy): Eukaryota > Metazoa > Chordata > Actinopteri > Cypriniformes > Gobionidae > Rhinogobio > Rhinogobio ventralis. The sequence continues at coordinate 14,520,622 of CM077212.1, forward strand.
GTGAAAGTGTGTGTATGTGCATGAGGATACATAACTGCGCAGCGAATGAGAGTAAGTGTGTGCATACTGAAGACATTGAAATATTACGATAAGGAGGAAGTGTGTGTGTAACATCAAAGAGTAAAAACTCTGTTGTTTATTCCAGTATGTGGACTAGAATCAGTCAAGTCAAGTCAACTTTATTTATATAGCGCTTTTTACAATGCAGATTTTTTCAAAGCAGCTTCACAGTGTTAAACAGGAAAAGAATGAACAGAATTTGATTCGGCTGTACAGCCGCTCTGGAGAAAACGGTGATGTCATCAGCTCATTTCAATTATCATATATATTCAAGTAATGTAGTTGATATAATTTTGTTTAGTAATTAAATTTATTTGGATATTTATTTGAAAATTTTGTGTCAGTGCGACAGTGGCAAGGAACCAAAACTCCATCAGGTGTCCTAATGGAGAAAAATAAACCTTGGGAGAAACCAGGCTCAGTCGGGGTGCCAGTTCTCCTCTGGCCAATTAACAAACAGTGTATGTTTATTATTTTGGCAGCCTTATAGGTCAGAAGTAATATTAGATCGGATTATTCGAAAGATCGGAGGCATCACACCGGATTTATTGAGGATGGCGTGTCAATTAAACAATTATTAAATAGGAATATTCGAAATATCGGAGTCATCACGCCGGAGATGGATCCATTGAGGATGCCATGTCGATGAGCAATTTCAGAGGGTAGACTAATTGACACGGTCTCTGCAGACACTTCAGGGATGCGTTGGTAATGTCTGGGCGCTGGTCCACCATCTGATCTGGATACGGCCCGGATCCGGCTGCCTGCAGTAAACCTCGGGATAAACATAGAGACTAACATTAGCGTAGATGCCATTCCTCTTATGATGTAACGAGTACATCAGGTGTTATGGGAAGTGTTCCCGGTTCCGGCTGACCTAGTTAATGCAGCCTAACAATTTGAATAAAATATAAATTAAAATGTTTTATGTGTATGCCATAGTAAAGAAATGCGTTTTTAGTCTAGATTTAAACTGACAGAGTGTGTCTGCTTCCCGAACAATGCTAGGAAGGCTGTTCCAGAGTTTGGGTGCTAAATAGGAAAAGGATCGACCGCCTGCAGTTGATTTTGATATTCTAGGTATTATCAACTGGCCAGAGTTTTGAGACCGCAATAGACGTGATGGAGTATAATGCGTTAAGAGCTCGCTCAAGTACTGGGGAGCTAAACCATTTAGTGATTTGTAAGTAATTAGCAAGATTTTAAAATGTATGCGATGTTTAATAGGGAGCCAGTGCAGTGTTGACAGAACCGGGCTAATATGGTCATACTTCCTGGTTCTAGTAAGAACTCGAGCTGCTGCGTTTTGGACCAGCTGCAGTTTATTTATTAAGCGAGCAGGGCAACCACCCAGTAGAGCATTACAATAATCTAGCCTTGAGGTCATGAATGCATGAACTAACTGTTCAGCATTTTGCATTGAAAGCATATGCCGTAATTTAGATATATTTTTAAGATGGTAGAATGCAGTTTTACAGATGCTAGAAACGTGGCTTTCAAATGAGAGATTGGTATCAAAGAGCACACCCAGGTTCCTAACTGACGACGAGGACTTGACAGAGCAGTCATCAAGTGTTAGACAGTATTCTAGGTTACTACATGTGGAGTTTTTTTGTCCAATAATTAAAAATTCAGTTTTTTCTAAATTAAGTTGCAGGAAATTACTAGTCATCAAATTTTTTATATCAGCTATGCATTCCGTTAATCTTGTGAATTGGTAAGTTTCGTCAGGGCGTGAAGAAATATAGAGCTGAGTATCGTCAGCATAACAATGAAAACTAACGCCATGCTTCCTAATGATATCTCCCAGTGGTAGCATGTACAGGGTGAAAAGCAACGGTCCTAGCACTGAGCCCTGCGGTACTCCATACTGAACTTGTGATCGGTGTGAGATCTCTTCATTTACTGCTACAAACTGAAAACGGTCAGATAAGTATGATTTAAACCATGCCAATGCAATTCCACTAATGCCAACATAATTTTCGAGTCTATTCAAAAGAATGTTGTGGTCGATGGTATCGAATGCAGCGCTAAGATCGAGTAACACTAACAGAGAGATTCAACCACGATCGGATGATAAGAGTAAATCATTTGTAACTCTAATGAGAGCAGTCTCAGTACTATGATGTGGTCTAAATCCTGACTGGAAAACCTCACAGATACCATTTTTTTCTAAAAAGGAGCATAATTGTGAGGACACTGCCTTTTCTAGTATTTTTGACAGAAAGGGTAGATTTGAGATTGGCCTGTAATTGACTAATTCTGTAGGGTCAAGTTGCGGTTTTTTAATAAGTGGTTTAATAATAGCCAACTTAAAAGTTTTCGGTACATATCCTAAAGTCAAGGATGAATTAATGATATTAAGAAGAGGATCTATGACCTCTGGAATCAGTGACATTGACAGAGAAAAATATAAAAGAAGAGATATAGAATACAGGGAGCATTTAAAATACCAGGAAGCATTGATTGAGGCTAAGGGAATTAAGAAACATTTCTGGTTGGAGGATGAGTATGTGAATACAGAGGGAGAGAGAAAACATTTGACACGAGCTTTTGAAAAAACTCACAAAAATTACAAATCTAATGCAGATTGAAGATGAATGGCCTCTGATAGATTGGCGTGAGGAGGTTAGAAAATACATAAACATTTTGAAGAAAAATTTAAGATCACACTTGGATTTGGTTTGCACTCCAAGAACATCACTTTTGGAAACACTATTGGCCGCAGCAGAATTGAAATTGCTACCAGTGTTTGTCCCGTACTTAAAACGAAACGCGGGACAACGCTGGCCTCAAGATTTGGGAGGGGCAACCATACTTAAAAGCATTTATATTATAGTGAGTCCCTGTGTGAGACCAGTGCAGTGGGAGAGTGGGATACTCTGTGAACACAAGGGAAAAGGGGGGGTTAGACCCCTCCCCATCACAAATTGGACCCTTGACAAATTGGCAGTGTCAGTGATTTTCAGGCAGAATCCAAAACACATACACCACCTGTGGGTAGAAATACGCAGAGGCAAAAGGGAGGCAGAAAGGCAGCTGGATTCACTGGGGGATGGAAGCCAAGAAAGGGAAGAACAAGAGGACGAGGGGGAGTAGAGGAAGAAAAATCTTAAATCAACAAGAGAGAGAGGCCCTGGTTGAAGTGTTTGAGCCATTGAACTTTACAACATGTACAAAAAGTGAATTACAAGTCTCAATTACTGTAGTAGGGGGTTTTGATGCCAAATTAACTTCATGTCTCACTTATTCATATTGGACAGGAGGAATTACATTGAGGGGTCGAAGGGTTGATGAGAATGAGCTCTGGAGTTTTGAACTGATCTGCCTTGGGGAAGATATTCTTTGGAAACGCAACAACCACGATTGGCTAGGATTGGAGGACGTGTCATCAAAGCCATTGACTGAGGTACAAATAAAAGCAGTCTTAAAATACATACGGAATCCCAAGGCCAAAAGGCTTTTATTCTAAAAGATAGAGCATTTAACAAATATTGAAGGGTTGACAATACTGAGAATTCATTTAAAATCATTTTAAATATGAAATAAAATTTAATACAATAAAGCATTTGGAAACCCTTTAGGAAAATACAACAAAGCAAACCTTAAGACGATGGCTTCGGTGTCACATGATCCAGAAACCCCTATAGAATGAATAATAACACAATACCCAATATGTAGAGACACTATCAGAGATCTGTCTAGGAAGTGGGAAAAAAGGACCAAAAAATTAAATACAAAGTGGCCAGCGGAGGGAACATTTGATTTACCAATGTGTAGGGAAATGGAGGCATTAATAAAAAATCATAAGGCCCATGATAAAACAAAGAAAAGAGAGGAAAAAAGGACAAAAGAACAAGAAGTGTTGAAACTATTTAAGGATTGGGGAATAAAGATGATTAAAGCACAGAGGGGTGGGATGAGTGAGAATAAAAAAGACACAATAAAAGAAGAGAGACCACCCCCATATGCACCATTATATGACCCGACTACTGCTAGACAGCTCCCACTAGTGGACGCTGAATTACACATAACAGGAAAGGTGACTTTTGAAGAGGAGTCAGGAGAGGAAGAAGAAGAGGAGAAACAACCAAGGCCCTACTACAATGACGCTAAACAACAGGAAAAGGGAGAGTTGTGGGAAAAAGAGACAAAGATGAGCGAAGAGTCTGTGGCAAGCAGCCGCGCTGCAGGAGGCAGTTACTTAGATCACTCACTGGAGAAGCCACAAAAGAAAGGTGCGCCAGGAAATTTGCAGCTGAAATCCCCAAGACAAATGGAAGAGGAGGAAGATGACCTTGCAGCCACAACAATTAGAAATCCATACTACCATGTAGACCAAGCTCTAAAGCAGCTCGCAGGAACAGATACATCAGAAGAAGAGAAGCAATCACAACACTCTGCAACTGAAGAAGGTCTGCTTGAGGAACTGGAGAAGTTGAAAAAGGAAACTAAGGAAGTAAGGGAACAAATAAAACGGGACACTCGGAGTATGAGAGAGAGTTTGAACCAAACGAGATGGCAGGGACAACACAAAGCACGATCCCTCTCCAACAGTCCTTCCAGAGAATATAAGCGAGTTTCTGGAACACTTATGATGGTAGATGCACCCCCGGAAACACGCTGGATGAGAGGTAAAACTCTGAGAGACAGACCATCAAATATTATAGTAACACAAGGAGGAGCACAAGGGGAAGACTGGCAAGATGAAACCATGCAGTGTCCAATTTTAATTAAGGGACAGCAAGGGGAATATGTGCCCTGGGCAGGACAGGATCTTGAGGGCTTGATAGCCCGCCTGCCAGATATAAACAAAGGGGCAGGAAGATGGATCAAACAGGTGGAAGAGGAGACAATGGGAAAGATACTAGCTGTCGGAGACATCAAGGCCTTACTGGCAAGAAGTGTGGGGGGAGCCAAGACAAACGAGGTCCTTGAAGGGGCAGGACTTCGTGCAGCAGTAGGGCAGGCTGGATTAGATGCTCTCCCACTGGACAGATATCGTGCTCAGATGTGGAGAACATTGAGAAACATATATCCCACACAAATGGATCCAAAGCTTCTGAAGGGAGAGCCAATGGGGGAAACAGAGAACCCTACAACTTATGTTCAGCGACAACTGAGAAGGTGGAAGCAGGATTTGGAAAGAGACCCAGAACAGGATCCACTGATGACTGCACTGTTCAGAAATGCCATAGTAGAAGCCATGTCACCAGCTGTTAAAGCAAGACTGGAAGACGTGGTAGGACTTAACTCCAAGACACCAAAGGAGTTTTGTGACCATGTGGCACATGCAGTGGAACAGTTCAGAAAGAATGAGCAGAAGTTAAAGAACCAAGAAAGAGAGCTTCAAAGAAAATTGGCCCAACTCCAGCTTGAAGAACTGACTACAAAGAGGAAGCGAGTACAGGCAGCTTTGAGAGACAATGAAGACTCAGCAGTAATGGCAACGGTTAACACAGCAGGAGTGACTGCACTGCCACCCACCACGCCTACCCCACTGATGACGCCAGTACAAAATGCAGCAATGACACAAGCACCTGTACCATCAATGGCACCTGCTCAGCTGATGGCACCACCACCTATGCAACAGAACGCAGCATCAACAAATGTGCAGCAACCAGGTGCACCAATAGTCATCTACATGCCAGAGCAGAGAAACAATGGGAACAATTCACAACAACGAGGAAGAGGAAGAGGAAGACCATACAACAACTACCAACAGAGAATGAACTTTCCTCCAGGGATCTGCTGGGGATGTAACCAGCCTGGACACACCAAGAGGAACTGCCCTGTAAACCCATGGCCACAAGAAATGCAACAAATGAATCAAGCACAATCAGCATGGCAGCAGAGCCAACCAGCTCAAGTCCAGGGACCGGTCAATCCATGGCGAGGCCCAGATATGGGATATTAGGGCTGCCCAGAGAATCCTATGGGGAGGAGTCAGCTACCAATAATACCTTACAATGCTGACCAAGAACCAATGCTGCAGGTTAAAATAGAGGACAAAATTACACCAATGATGCTGGATACAGGAGCCACCTTCAGTTGTTTAAGCCCAGAATATGCCTCTCACCTCCCCAAGTCTGGAAAGTATGTTAAGACAATAGGATTCTCGGGACAAACGCAGCTAATTCCAATGACGGCTCCAGTCAGCATAAAAATAAAAGACTCTGAAGTGAGAATTCCAATTTTAATATCAGAACAGACACCAGTTAATCTGCTAGGAAGAGATGCTATATGTAAACTGAACCTACAAATTTGGTGCTCCCCTAAAGGTATATATATTGACAACAGAGCAATAAAACAAATGATACTAGCACAAGAAGACAACTCTCAAAAGTCACAAGCAAACATATTTTGGATAGGGGATTTAAGAGAAGGGGTGGAAAAAACATTAAGCAAATGGGGAAGATACATAGAAGAACAATTGGGGGATATAGAAGAACTAAAAACTGAGTTTCACTGTACAATGATTTATGATATAATGAGAGACCCACAGCTGGAAAAAGATTGGTTAATTGAGACAGGACAACAACAAATACCCCTAAGCTCAGAATATTTAGTAATAGGGCCAATGGGAGCAGCATTACAGATAGAGGACACTGATTTTACAAGAAAATGGTTTAGAGTGGAAGAATCAACCCCACACGTCACCCTGTATATAGCAAAGGGAAAACAAGCAAGGGACTTAGGACCAATGATGAATGAAGCTAAAAGAATGAACTGGGAAGATACAGAGAACCCTTTTATTTCCCAAACATTGGATGGGACATATCTAAAGATTTCATGTTATACAAAGATGGAAGGCACCCCAAAAGTAGTGGTAGATACTAGGGACACTATATTAGAAAAGGAAACCATACGATCCAAGTTTGAGGAACTAATTCACGAAATGGAACAAAGGGTGCCCACACAGCTATGGTCAAAACATGATACAGATGTAGGGCTAGTTAAATCAGCAAATCCAATAAGAATTAGAACAAAGCCAGGAATAGTGCTACCCAGAAAGCAACAATACCCGCTGAAGCCAGAGGCAGTAGAAGGCATTAGGAAAACAATAGAAGGGTTAGTAGATCCAGGAGTGCTAATTAAGACAGGAAGTTACTGCAACACACCCATATTACCAGTTGAAAAAGCCAATAAAACTAAGTGGAGATTAGTGCATGATTTAAGAGCAGTAAACGAGGTAGTAGAAGATTGGCCAGCAGAAGTCCCCAACCCTCATACATTGTTGACAAATGTTCCACTTGCCGCTAACTATTTCACCGTTATAAATCTCACATCCGCCTTCTTCAGCATCCCATTGGCAGAAGAGAGCAGATACCTTTTTTCCTTCACCTACCAAGGTAAAAAATATACCTACACGCGAATGCCACAAGGGTTCAAACATTCACCGCATGTGTTTAATCAAGTGTTAAAGATGGACTTAGAAGACCTGAGACTGGACAGCACATTGATACAATATGTCTTGCTAATTTGCTCAACGACAATAGAACAATGTCATCAAGATTCAATAAAGGTGCTCACGAAATTAGCAGAGGGAGGACACAAGGCCTCCAAAGAAAAATTACAATATTGCCTACCACAAGTTGAATACTTGGGAAGGATTATTGCCCATAAGACAAAATCAATTTCACCTAGCCAATTAGAAGGCATAAGTAGAGCACCACAGCCCCAGACAGTAGGGCAAATGATGACATTTCTGGGAATGACAGGGTTTAGTGCTGATTGGATAGAGGATTATGCCATAAAAACAGCTCCTCTGAGAGCTTTGATGAAACAGACAGGGCAACAGAACCTCAGAGAACGGCTGACCTGGGACACAGAAGCCCTGGTAGCCTTTGAAACATTGAAGAAGGAGCTGCAAACTGCTCCTGCCTTAGCTACACCAAATTATGAAGAACCATTCCATTTATATGTAGCCAATAGAAAAGATGGTTTTGCATCTGCAGTTCTGATGCAAGAAACGTGCAGTGGCAGAAAGAAACAACCAATTGCCTATTACAGCACAAAATTGGACAATGTAGCACAGGGCTACCCACCCTGCTATCAACAAGGGGTAGCTGCTGTATATTTTGGATATGACAAGGCATCCTCTGTGACAATGGGCTATCCAGTCATAATATACACACATCACAAAGTAGCTGAACTAATAGAAAGAGGAAGATTTGTACTAACCCAAGCTAGATGTTTAGCCTATTCTGCACTGTTGACTTACCCTGATGTAACCATAAAAAGATGTATAACAGCAAACCCAGCAAATTATGTTCCTTTGGAAGAAGAAGGACAACCCCATGAGTGTGTGACAGATTCTCTGGCGTTTACACGTCTAAGACCAGACTTGGAGTCAACCCCAATTCTTGATGCTGAAATCAATTACTTTGTTGATGGGTCATGTTTTCGTGATCACCTGGGGAATCATGCTGGTTTTGCTGTTGTTAAAAAGGAAGGAGATTCTTTTGTACCAGTCCTGCTACAACATTGTGAACAACCATGCTCAGCACAGCTAGCAGAACTGAAAGCACTGACAGAGGCATGTTTATTGGCAAAAAATCAGACAGCCAATATCTACACTGACTCGGCATATGCGCATGGAGTATGCCACTTATTTGGAGCAGTGTGGAAACAAAGGGGATTTAAGAAAAGCGATGGAACTCCAATTCAACATGGGGATCAAATTATTAAACTAATTTCAGCAATGATGCACCCATTCAAATTGGCTATTGTTAAATGTCAAGCACACAAGAAGGGCAATGATTTTGTCATTAAGGGAAATAATGCTGCTGATTTGCACGCTAAACAGGCTTCAGGGTGCCAACTTGCTGTAATGGCACCCTCAGTGCTGATTCAACCCATTCCTACTGTGGACAATATAAAAGAAATGCAGAATAGAGCAATACCATATGAGTTAGCTTTATGGCATCAGAGAGGGGCAACACGAGATGTGAATGGAATTTATCGCTCACATGAAGGCTATATGATAGCCCCAAATCAGTTGTTGACCATTTTGATAACAGATGCGCATGGTTTTGACCATTGCGCAAGGGGGGAAATAATTAGAAAAATTAAGAGACAGGGATTTTGGTCACCATACATACAACAACGTATTGATGTGTTTTTAAGTGTATGTGAAATTTGTGCCCAAAACAATGTCAGAAAGGGAACATCAACACCAATAGGCTCAATCCCAGTTCCTGAAGGACCATTTAAGCATTTGGTTTTAGATTACGTTGATATGATAAAATCAGTAAGAGGAAAACGATACATGTTAGTAGTTATTGATCGATTTAGCAGATGGGTAGAGGCAGAACCCTCAGCGGATCAGGGAGCTCAAACAGTCATCAAGTTTTTGACCAGAGAAGTAATTCCAAGATTCGGTATACCATCTCAAATCAGCTCTGACAATGGCTCAGCATTTATCCAAAGGGCAGTAAAGACAGTGGTACAACAACTAAGAATAAAACAAAGACTAGGGTGCGTCTATAGACCACAGGCACAGGGTGTCGTAGAGCGCGTGAACGGGACGCTTAAGGCCAAACTCAACAAAATTTGTGCTGATACTAAACTCAATTGGGTCGAGGCTTTGCCCCTAGCGTTAATGAGTTATCGAATGCAGACAAACAGAGTGACTAATTTGACCCCACATGAGATGTTAACAGGGAGACCCATGCCAGTCCCTGATTTGAGAGGACCATATGAAGGACCGCCCCTAGAACAGCTCCAAAATGAACTAAAAACATATATAAGACAATTAACTACTATACATGAGGCTATTTATGCACAGGAGCAGAGCAGAGGGGCTAGAGAGGAGGAGGAAGCACCTTGCCCAGTAGCTCCAGGAGATCAAGTGTATTTAAGAGTCTTTAGGAGAAGATGGAATGAACCAAGACGAGAAGGCCCGTATACTGTAGTAAGAGCAACCCCAACAGCAGTACAGGTAGAGGGTAGCACCACATGGTATCACCTGAACCATTGTACCAGAGTACCAAGATTGAGACGAAGAAGAGACGAACAGGTAGAGGGCGCAGAAGGAGAGGGAGATGAAATAGAACAAGATGTCCAAGAGGGACGTGGAATGGACACAGTGCCTGCAGGAGAAAATAATGATGTTGCTGGACCTCATTCTAGGGAGGCTGAAAGAACTGAAGCCAGAGATGAGGTGCAGACACAGGATGGGTCATCTCTTCCGGTGGACTCAGAACAGGAAGGTAACAGAGATTTTGACACTGCTCGTACTGCTGATAAACATGTTGCAGTGCCATCCTCAGACCCAGAGCTCCCAAGAGGACCCTCTCCAGAGCCAGGGCCCTCAACGAGTGGATTACAACGATACGAAGAATTCTCCACACTCAACTTACAAGACATTGACTTCCCAGACATTGACATACCAGGAACCGACCTCGGAGACATTGACATACCAGGAACCGACCTCGGAGACATTGACATACCAGGAGCCGACCTCGAGGACAGTGACGTACCAGACCTTGACTGAAGCAGTCTATCCTAACGTGACTGAGCAAGAACAAGGTACCGTAGTACACAAACACATTCAGAAAAGATCCTGGGAATGGCCCAGAACTGTTGATGACAATCACACTGAATTAGAACATAATGATAACTGGGACTTGGGGGAGGAAAAATTGCTAGATATAGCACATCACAATGAGTGGTACAAATGGGCAGAATATACCGCCAGAAGAGTAAATAAGAACACTTGCATGCTATGTGCACCCTCACCTCTACAGAAACTAACGATACTACCAAATCAATATGACAACATACACTGTGCAGAATTTTATTCAAAATACTGTGCTGTGTCTAGAAGAAATGTGCCGTATTGTCCAGCAGATTGTTTGGCTATGCTTGGAAATCCATATTATCAGAAATATTACTACCAGGCTGGATGGGGAGATGAGTGTCAGAAGTTAGATGTAAGAATAGATCCACGAAAGAGAGAGACACCCCAAAATTATGCACTGGATTCATCGTTAGAATATGAATGCCTTAACAAAACTGAAGGTTCTATAAATGTTGGAAGATTTAGGGGCAAGTGTTCCATTATCTGGCATTTGAACAGAGATATGTATAATGATCCGAATGTACACAAGTCTACTAGTATAATATATGCAACAGCGACCATAAACACTAACATGACCGTAGTTCAGTCTCATGAAGATTGTGAAAGTGGAACCTTAAACTTTCCATTAATAGAGCCGTTGGAAGATCAGAGTGAAGCAGTTGCAGATTATTTTTGGCTGTGTGGAGGAAGGAAATTGAGGGCTACTTTACCGGTGGGATGGAAAGGTTTGTGTGTAAGAGTGAGATTAGCCCAAGAGGTGGGAATAATAGATTGGGAAGAAACATTCGAACAATCTGACAAACCCTCTGTTAGGAGACACAGAACAAAGAGAGCATATGAACCCGACCCAAATGTAAAGATTGATGCAATTGGGCAGCCAAGAGGAATACCTCATGAGTTTAGGGCAAGAGATGAGATAAATACTGGGTTTGAGTCCATATTTGTATGGATAACACCGAACAAGAATGCAGAATGGATAAATTACATATACTACAATCAGCAGAGGTTTATTAACTATACAGATCAAGCACTGGATGCATTGGGGCATCAACTCAAATATACAAGCAAAATGACATGGCAAAACAGACAGGCACTGAATTGGTTATTGGCCGAGAAAGGGGGGGTATGTGTGATGTTTGGAGCTGACTGTTGTACTTTCATTCCAAACAATACAGCTCCAGATGGATCATTCACTAGGGCCATGAAGAAGCTAAAGGAGCTCAAACAAGAAGTCTCTGAAAACGCAGGCAGCCAAAGAAAAGTGGGAGAATGGTTTGACTCACTGTTTGGTTCATGGAAAGACTGGTTGATGAAGGTGGGAATGGTGATAGCAATTGCACTTGGAATTTTTGCCTTGGTGTTTTGTTGTGTTATGCCTTTCCTTAGATCGGTGATGGCTAATGTTGCTGCCAAACAAATGGTCAATGTATTGGTGAGAAAAACGGGAGTGGACGTTGGAGCCAGTTCTGAGATCTGCAAAATAGGTCCAGGAATGGATGAATTGGATGAGTTCTAAATTTGGAAAAACAAGGGAAGGGGTACTATGGTGTTTTGTTTTGTCTTTCTTATTTTCTATTTTTCACTATGTTTTTGTAGAAGAAGGGAGTTAGTATTACAGTGTATTTTGATTTGGGAGAGATAGAAAGTACTTTAGAGGGTGGTTAAGAGTAGGCAGCAGATTAGGGAAAAGTTTTGTTTATTATTTTACTTTACAGAAGCCCCTTTCCCGCATTATATACTTTGTTTTTACTCATTATACTCATTACTTTTCATTATTACAATTACTATATTCTTAAAATGAAATTGAGAGGGAAAGATTAAGGGTCTGAAGCAGGTCATTATCCGTGTTACGAGGTAATGCAACAAGAATTAAAGGGAATGATTTGAAAGGATAAAAAAAAAAAATAATAATAATTAATTAATTTAAAAAAAAAAAAGAAAAAAAAAAGAAGTGCATTATAATCTACTGAATTTTGAAATATGCTGTGAAGTCCTATGAGAAATAGAAAAGGGGAATCGACGAGCACCTCAGTGCTTAGCAACTGGGCTAGACTCAACTGGTGGTTTAAAAACCCGCTGTCAGCCCCAACACCAGGTAGCACTCTAGGCAGGACCAGAGTACATCTGGCAACGGTGGAGTCAACCCAGATAGCGCTCCAGACCACCGGAAGCGTCTGAGAGTTCCTCTGGCATCGTGGGACAATATATAATCAACTACTTATGAAGTAATCACTGATGAATGATAATCTACTGAAAAATGATTTACTGAAATGTTAACCTACTGAAATAAGTATAGTACACTGATTTGTTGAAAGTGATTTAATACCATGATACCCCCTTGAATGATGTATTAGTTAGAGAGGTAAGGTCTTTTACTTCCTTCTAGCCAAAAGAGAGGGGAGATGTTTGGCCTTATTCTCTGGCTGGAGTGTGTCCACATGAGGAAGATCAGCGAGATAAGATGGATGGCTAGGATTTTGGCCATAGATAGATTAAAAGAAAGATGACCAACCTTGTGGGGACTTACTCTAGTGGAAGGGTATAGGTGTGGGACTTGAATTAGTCCCAAAGGGGGGATGTGTGGAAGAAATTCATTTTTAGTAGGCCTCGGCTGTGTACCAGAAAATCAAGGTCTGTTGCCCATCAAAAGATGGAAAACATGGGAAAGTTGTGTTTGTTGTATGGGGAACAGGTGTGAAGCGCTTAGAAACTGTCATATAAGGGTTATATAAGGATTTTCCACCAATAAATTTAAAACGTGCAGAAGATGATATCTAATTGTGGCGAGACTATGAGGTGGAGCTAAAAAGAAAAGATACATAGAAAGACGCTAATTGGATAAAAGGTGATAAGAATAAGGTATAAGAAACTAAGTTTTAACATAGCTAAGTCAGATGAACAGCTGCATCTCAACAAACAAGTTCAAGATTACGCATCAGATACTTGTGGGCAGCATTGTGTGTTTTTTCTGTATCACATATCGAGAGGTTGTAATTATGAAGATGTTATGAAAATGTATCATGATGATCTAATTAAAAATGACTTCATGGTATCTCTTTTTGTGAAAAAATTGAAGCCTGTTCCATGCATCGGTAAAACATTTAAGTGTGTTCAGTGTGTACAGACAGGCAAAATGTTTCAGACGTGTTAATTTGTGTGTGTGTGTGTGTTTGTGTGCGTGTGTGTGTGTTAATTCATGTGTATGTGTAACGAATAAAGGACACATAAACAGATACAACTTGTATGGCTCTTTTTATGGACAGCAAAAATATGATACACATTTAAAGGAGTAATCACAATCACATAATTATAGTATACATCATTTTAAAACAAAATAAATGAGCATACACCTCCAAACAAACAGCTAAAAAGTTAACCACTGACTCGAGTCCAATATAGGTGAATTAAATACATTGTCGTCTGAAATGTCAGACCGGGATGCTGGTGGTGAAAGGGGATACGTCTGTTTTTCAGACTTGCGTTTTTTCACCGGCATAGATGAAGCAGTGGTGCTTCACCATAGTGTGGATCGTGTTGAGGGAATGTAAGGGTTAATGCATTACTCTCCGCGTCACCTTGTTTCACCACGGCTAAAAACCTTTGCAATGCGTTAATGTAAAGCTTAGCTTTTCCGTGCGTGTCCAGATCATTCTGTAATATGTCCCTTATTGCTACGTCCAAGCTGTCCTCAACAACTTTATGAATAGTTTCACGGGGGTGCCCCACTCTCAACCTGTCCAGTTGATGTTTTGGCACAAGATACATTTTTTCGGCATGCTCCATGCTCATTACTGTCTAGATGTTATCAGGCTGGAATAAAGAATCTCGCCTCCCCGGGGTACATCTGTCTCCCCAAAATCCCAATTTGTTGCTTATCTCTAGGGTTTTTAAAAATTATTAAATAATTTGTATTGAGACTGATAGTCCTGGTAGATTTGCCCTGGAAGAACAAGTTTTGAATTATTAATATTGTACTTATCGAATTGTGATGGGTGTACTGCGTGAATGCTCGCTGAACTTCTGCATTAGAAGATGCGTGGTCCATTATGTCATCAAGGATTAATAACGATCTCTTATGGGGAGGAAATAAATATTCATCATTCAAGGATTTGGGTATACCTTCAATAAATTTAATATCAAACACTTGCATCAATTCATCATATAGCGGTTGCCAACAGCTGTAAATGTAAATAAAATGGTCAAATTTTACAGAACACATTTTTTCTGAATTATACATCAAAGTTTTTACAAAATATGTTTTCCCACTGTTACTGGGACCCGAGACGATCCCCCAGAATGGGTGCTGCAATCTAAAGTCAAAATCATCTGTTTCACACATGTTACAATGATTCAAAATATTTCTGGAATCCATAAGGAACTGTGGAATGATCAGAGAGGAGCACCCGCTTATTGTACACGACTCTGAAGCTTTTTACAAGTGATCTATTGTGAAGTGTGAATGTTCTCTTATTTCTAACAATGGTCTCGGTGCGCGCCAGCAGGTGCGCGGTGTCACGTGACTTCGCATAGCCCTGGACTAATGTTATCAGACTCTGCAAAGTAACTATTTGAGAGTTATTTGCGGTCAGTGTGATACCTTTAGCTTTGAGGCAAACATTACCTTTTGCAGTTCGATATACGTACGATTTTGGTCCTGAAGAACAGAACTCCTGGATTAGGTCATTTGGTTGTAATTCGCTCGTGAGTTGACCTAGGTACTGCCCAGTCTCAGGCATCCAGTCGTCATTTTTTTTATATAAAGACGACAGAGTCCGTGTCTGTGTAAATGACGCGCTCACCTAATTTATCCAGCAGTTCATAAAGTTCCAAACGAGCGTACGCGGTCGTGAATGCGCCGATAAACATGTTAACGTCTCGCGTCCGACACTCGTCCTGTTCAGCGTATGACCACTGAATCAACGCCACAGAATCTGAAACAAACGAGAAGTGTTTTATTACACGCCCAGATCCAAAAATGTACCGTGCAAACTCTTCGGGTTCTGTCAAAAACTCTGTTGACGATAAATTCTCTCGTAAGGAGAAGCGCCCCCATAAAGAATTTAGGATTCATTTCGTTATCGCTCTTTTTGCCGGATTGTGAGCTATTTTATTGATGTCGAGTTCAACCCCCTCTTTATCATGATAATCATTGATGTATGTTTGCTTATCATCGTCTGTGACTAAGTGTGAGGGGAATCATGACGCTTGAGAAAGAGCTTTCGCGGTGGAAGTACTTTTGCCTGGATCAGGCCAAAATAATTCTCCACCGGCTCAAAATCTTTAAAAATTATTTTCGAATGTCCGATCGGGTATGTACATAAGGATACAGAGACGTGAAGTCGTAATAATCGACGCGTTCTTCCTCTGCGGTTTTGTGATAGAGTTTAATAGCATTTGTGCGACCTCCATACAGCGCATCCCTCGGTCTCAATCTCGCAGGTGCTTTTTTTTAAGATGTCATAAACGCCATGACGTCAGGGTCACTTTGTTTGGCTCACTCCCACTCACATATAGAGACCACCCGCAATGAATAAACGTCACGCAGAGCACCCAGCTTATTATCAGACTGTCTCCTGAGAGCCCCAAAAGACACTTTTGAGGATTCAAATCGTTAGGATTAAACCTACAATCGTGCCCGTGGAAAAAATATCCTAGGTATTCTAAATTCTAAATTTTTTCACCATTAGAGTTCTCGTAATATCCGTCAACGTGGTAAAGACCAAACTTTACTAGACCATTGAATTTCTAGACCATTGAATCTTAGAGACCATTTAAAGGCCTTTGCAGGTGTTTTGAGTTAATTAGCTGATTAGAGTGTGGCACCAGGTGTCTTCAATATTGAACCTTTTCAGAATATTCTAATTCTCTGAGATACTGAATTTGGGATTTTCCTTAGTTTTCAGTTATAATCATCAAAATAAAAAGAAATAAACATTTGAAATATATCAGTCTGTGTGTAATGAATGAGTATGATATACAAGTTTCACTTTTTGAATGGAATTAGTGAAATAAATCAACTTTTTGATGATATTCTAATTATATGACCAGCACCTGTAGACTCTGAGATTGATGCAGCAATGGCAGAAAACCTGAAGCACTCTCTAGGAAGAGCTGGGGGTGGTGGTTACAAAAATTGAGCCAAACAACTTTAATATGTTTAAGGGATAGTTCACGCAAAAATGAAAATTGTCATTTACTCACTCTCATGTTTAAAACCTGTATACCTTTCTATGTTCTGCTGAACACAAAGATGTTTAAAAGAATGTTTGTAACCAAGCAGATCTCGCCTCCCATTAACTACCATAATCATTTTCCCTACAATGGTAGTGGGAGGCGAGATCTGCTTGGTTACAAAAATTCTTCCAAATATCTTTTTGTTCAGCAGAACATAGAAATGTATACAGGTTTGAAACATGAGGGTAAGTAAATGAAATCTTTTTTGGGTGAACTATCCCTTTATATAATGATAATTCAGTATTTTGTAATTGTTATTTTAGTTTGGTTAATGGATGTTAAACATTAATGAAAAACGAAGAAAAATTGTGGCTGTTCAAAAACAATAAAATGTTATGCTAAGTCAGAACATTCTTCTTTTTGCTTATGTCCACAAATTTGTTCTTGTTTGTGATGTACACGTGATTAAAACGTTTTATGGACGCTCAGGTCTGACTGGACCGATTTTGAACCATTTTAGAACCTGTCAAGATGTGTAAACCTTGCCTTTCACAATGTTACACAATGGGTGTGTGATTATTTTATATGCAGGCTTATAAATACACTTAAATTATGCAGCAACACATTTAAACACACAGAAGACGACGCATTTAGACGTCCAGGGACGCGCTGTAAAGACGTGGAATTCACGGCCAGATGGCGTCGAAGCATTTTCATTTTGGAACTATTTTTCAACCATGATGGGACATGTCAGAGGGACGTCTTTTCAACGGTTATTAAACGTCCAAATGTTTGCTAGGAAGATATTCTGTAACTTGTTTTATATTTCTGAAAAACGTTTTAAATGATTAAACATTGAGTTGTATGTAAAGGAAAAAGTTTCTATAACTTTGCCAAGCCTTTGTATTTTAACGGTATACATCGTTTTTAATGTTTAAATGTTTTATGTTAAGGAAAACCTTTCTTCAAATGTATGTGAAAACAAACTTTAAACAAGGTAAAATATACATGAAAGTGACTCACAATTTTTTTTATTCAACTTCACTTAGGGAAAAATGGAGACTTTAATGTTAAAGGCTCTCAAAAATGTAGCTTCCGTAAACTTTTATGTCAAGAAAAGTCTAGGCGTCCTTTCAAAAAGGCCATATATTTTATGGATGCCGCATCTCTTTGCATTTTGCTTCGGAGCCGAGCGTTCTTATGTTCAGCTCTGCATTCTACAAAGAGTACTCTATACGAGCCTTGCTCTTTTCCGGAGGAAGCCTCTTCAGGACGTGTTGGCGAGATGACGCTACAGCTGTCAGCGTGCCGTGCCTTCAACGAGAGCTGAGAGTGAGGGTATGCAGAGGGCTACACGTTCCCCGCTTATGTTGCCACGTCTTCTATGAGTGTGAGTGCACACAGCGGGGCTGCACCTATTTCCCTGTCTGATGTGCCGCGGCCATTCCCTGTGCGTCTCAGCACTGAGAGAGCATTTCTTTCCCTAAAAGTGCTTACATAGGTGTGACACTGCGTCTTTCTAAAGACATCTTTCCACCTGTGTGTTTCTGGATGCGGTCGTTTCCTGTTCTCATTTGAGTATGCTGAGACTGTGTTCGTGGAAGGTCCATGTTCTCTCAGGAGAACGTGACCGTGTCGGCACGTTGTTCGTCTCGCCTTTCTCGTAAAGGCTGAGCCGCTTTACGTGTTGTTTGCCATCGAGCAGCCGGCGGACAGTGTGGGTTATCCCTTTGCCTATTCCCCGATCTAGTTCCTCTTCTGGTGCACCAGAAAAGGGCTACTTCGGCTAATAAGCCTTGGTGACCTAAGGATCACAGTGAGGGCTTCCCTGACGAGACCACCTTCTCGGGTCCCCTTACTCCTCTATCGCATAGCAACATGATGAGACTGAGTTTGTGGGTAGTTTATGTTCTCTCATGAGAGCATGACCACGTCGGCGTGTTGTTCGTCTTGCCTTTTTCATAAAGGCTTGAGCGCTCAGCGCACCGTGTGCCGCCGAGTGCCGCTCACTGTCCTACATGCCTGGTAGCTTACAGATGAGATTGCTGGTCCTTCTCAGGGTTACATTCTGGAAATGAAGATGATGCTAAGATTCCCACTGTAATAGTGTGTGCTCATGCTGAATCAGAGAATCAGATTCAGAGTTGACAGCCATGCTTTCCCGGGTGGCTGGGGTGTACTGCGATGCGTAAATTGCCTTGCCCACCCCGTGCCTTTTTTCCCGGATATGCATCGGAAAACTAAGCAGCATGGAACTATATTGTTGGCAAAATATGGAACAAGGATATGGAGAAAAGAAGTCAGGAAGACAGTGTGCGACTGTATGCCTCACTGCTCTCATCCTCTCCTCCGGTCGCCAGCAGACAGCAGCGTGCGGTTTGAGAATGCAACCAAGCCTTCTCACACATCCTCTGTCCAACCATGGAGGCAGGTAGATGCTGCTTTGCGCACTCAGACGGGAGCCTGGCTAGCACTGGCTCATCTGCATCAGGGTGATGCCCCTGTCTTGCGGAAAGAGATCTAAGTCCTACTGTCGAAGGACATGATCGAGCCGGTCCCTCCAGCCGATGTGAAGACAGGGTTCTACAGCCCCTACTTCATTGTACCACAGAAAGGCGGTGGGTTACGACTAATCTTATACTTGTGAACCTTGAATCGGGCCCTTTACAAGCTGTAATGTTAACGCAGAAACACATTTTGTAATGCAATTTCTAATTGTAAAGGGCCCCAAGATTGGTTTTCAGCAATCAACCTGAAAGACGTGTACTTTCATGTCTCGATTCTTCCTTGACACAGGCTGTTTCTGCGCATTGCTTTCAAAGGGTCTGGCATATCTGTACAGAGTCCTGCCCTTCAGGCTGGCCCTGTCACCTCGCGTCTTTACAAAGGTCATGGAGGTGTCCATTATTCCCCTAAGAGAACATGGCATTTGCATCCTCAACTACCTCGACAACTGGCTCATTCTAGCTCACTCGCGAACACAGGGACATAGTGCTCAGGCACCTCAGTCTGTTGGGTCGGGTCAACTCGGACAAGAGCAAACTCTCCCCTGCGCAGAGGATCTCTTATCACGGTATGGAGCTGGACTCTGTCAATCAGACAGCGTGCCTCAGATGAGCGTGTCCAGTTAGTTTTGAACTGCTTGAATTCATTCAAAGGCAGGACAGCGGCCCCACTGAAACTATGCTCAGAGGCTTCTGGGGCATATGGCAGCCGCAGCTGCAGTATATAGTTATCCACAGGATAAGCTGGGGTTGCTTCATATGAGGCCGCTTCAACACTGGCTTCATGGCCGGCCCCCGAGATGGGTGTGGCAGACTGCCGTGTACAGGTTGCACAACACCCCACACTGTCGCCAAACTTTCAGCCCCGTGGTTGGACCCTTCGTTTCTACGGGAAGTTCCCTTAGAACAAGTGTCCAGGCATGCTGTGGTTTCCATGGATGCCTCTGCCACCGGCTGGGGGGCCAAGTACAATGGGAATGCAGTTTCAGGTCTGTGGACGGGGCCTCAACTGCATTGGCATATCCATTGCCTCAAGTTGCTAGCAGTGCGTCTTGCGCTGAGCCGCCTAAAAGGGCCGCTACAGGGCAAGCACGTATGGTCCGTACGGACAGCACTGCAACCGTTGCGTACATCAGCCGTCAAGGTGGTCTATGCTCCCGTCGCATGTGGCAACTCGCCCGCCATCTCCTTCTATGGAGTCAGAAGCATCTTCGTGCCATTCATATACCCGGCCTGCTCAATCGTGCAGCCGACGAGCTCACACGACATCCTGTGCTTCCGGGAGAGTGGTGACTCCATCCCTGGGCGGTCCAGCTGATATGGGATCACTTCACTTCAGAGTCACACAGGTAGACCTGTTTGCCTCTCCAGACTCGTCCCATTTGCAGTTGTTCTATTCCCTAACCGAGGGGACTCTCGGCATGGACGGCTGGCACACAGCTGGCCCCGGGGCCTATGCAAGTATGCATTTACCCCAGTGAGCCTTCTTGCACAGACTTTGTGCAAAGTCAGCGAGGATGAGGAGCAGGTCCTGTTAGTTGCGCCTGACCTGGTTCCCAGAACTGATTCCTCGCGACAGCACCCCGCTGGCCCATTCCTCTGACCTGCTTTCTCAGAGATGGGGCACCCTATGGCATCCACGTCTAGACCTCTGGAAACTCCATGTCTGGTCCCTGGACAGGACACGGAGGTTCTAGGTGACCTACTCCAGTCGGGTTACTGGTGTTCTTCCCGCCCGGAAGACCCCCGAAGATGCCCGGTCAAGATGGCAGTCGGTGGAGTTAACCCTCTGGGGCCTGAGGTGTTTTTGGGGCCCTTGAGATGTTTTGACATGGCCTGACATTTGTGCTTATTTCAGCTACTTATAACATACTATTGACCAACATGTAATTTTGCTGTATTTAGCACAAACTCTGCTACAATAATGTGTGAGCAAAATGGATGTACATGTTTGCATTTTTTTACATGTTACATGTCCCAATGGCTAATGGCCCATCAAAAGGTGGAATACTGTGAGGCAGTCTGAACAAAGAATGTGAGCAGATTCAAAGATTTTAATCGGTTTTATTGTTATTTCTCTATGTGGAGGAACTAAATGTTGTGCCTCACAGGACCACAGTGCTACATATATAAACATATACATTACTGGTCAAAAGATTGGACACATTACTATTTTTTATATTTTTGAAAGAAATCTCTTATGCTCATCAAGCCTGCATGTATTTGATCAAAAATAGATAAAAAAATGTGATATTGTGAACTATTATTACAAATTAAAATAATGGTTTTCTATTTTTAATATACTTTAAAATATAATTTATTTCTGTGATTAAAACACAGATTTATTATCAATGTTGGAAACAGTTGCGCTGCTTAATATTTTTCTTGTGATAATTTTTTCAGGATTCATTGATGAATAAAAAGTTAAAAATAACAGCATTTATTCAAAATAGAAATTTTTCCATTTATTAATTTAACACATCCTTGCTGAATAAAATTACTTATTTCTTTAAAAAAAAAAAAAGAAATAAAATAAATACTGACCCTAAACTTTTGACTGGTAGTATATTGTTACAAAAAGATCTATTTTAAATAAATGCTGTTCTTTTTTTAATCTTATTCATCAATGAATCCTGAAAAAAAGTATCACAGGTTATAAAAAATATTAAGCAGCACAACTGTTTCCATCATTGATAATAAATCAGCAGCATATTGGAATAATTTCACAAAGCCCGCATTTATTTGATGAAAAATAAAAACAGAAAAAACTGTAATATTGTGAAATATTATTACAATTTAAAATAATGCAGCGGGTCGTGTGGTTCTGTGATCATCTCTCTTTCTCTTTTCTGAGCAAACACAAAGGCTGTTCTCACAGCTGGTTCGGTGCGCTAGGTGGAGAACGCTGAAAAGCCGTTCTTACGGCTGGTAAGAGAGCGCCTTCGTGTGAGAGAGAGCGCGCACGTCAGGCTGCACTATTCCCTGACTGTGTCGCCGCGACCCCTCCCCCTGCGTGCTTCAGCACCAAGGAGAGCGTCCTTCTATTAGAGCAACACAGATAGAGCTTGCGTCCTTTTCAGGATGACATTCTATCTGTGTGTTTCTGGATGCGGTGGTTATCTGTCACAGAGGGATGGTCACAAGCGCTGTATCTCGTGTTTGGGCGTTCAGCACGCTGAGGCATTGCTGGTGTATGACTCATGTTCTCACTGCGGGAACATGACCATCTCGGAGTTGCGGTCGAGACTCCATCTCGCAAGGGGTGGAGTCCCCGTGCCTCTGCCTCGATCTAATCCTCCACAGAGGGTTACTTCAGGCAGAAGCGCGGGTGATCTGAGGATTACGGTGAGCGCGCTTCCCCCAGGGAACCAACCCTCGGGGAACCCTCACTCCTCCCGCACTTCGCAGCCAGTAGAGCTGCCGTTGGAACGCGGTGGGCCACCCACGAGGTGTGTACCATCCGTATCCTTTGGGGCTCCTCTTGACTATCAGATGTCCATCGCTGCATCGGAGGGAGGGTCTGAAGTTTCTGGAGATGACGTGTCGGTGCAGGGGGCTCCTTCGGGAAGATCCGCTGTGCCCGATACGGATCCGGAAATGATGGCCATGCTTTCCCGGGCCGCTGAGAGAGTTGGGCTCGTGTGGAACCCTCCACCGTGTCCCGAACCCTCAAGGCTGGACGATTGGTTTCTCGGGGTGGCCCGTGCTGGTTCTCAGCGCCCCACCCCGGTTCCTTTCTTTCCGGAGGTGCATGACGAGCTCACTAGGTCATGGACGGCACCTTTCACTGCCCGAAACCGGCCCAGTGGCTCCTCCTCCCTCACCACCCTCGATGGGGGAGCGCAGAAGGGTTACACGCAGGTTCCTCCCGTGGAACGGGCCGTTGCCATGCAACTGTGCCCTAACTCCACTTCTAGGGGGAACCCGTGTCTCCCCTCCCGGGCCTGTAGGTACTCGTCCAATCTGATCGGAAAGGCCTACCAGGCTTGTGGGGATGCTGCCTCCTCCTTACACGCTATGGCGTTGTTGCAGGTCCATCAGGCCCAGGCACTGAAGACCTTGCACGAGGGTGGTCACGATCCCGCAGTTCTCCAGGAACTGAGAACCGCAACGGACCTCGCGCTTCGTGCGGCGAAGGTTACGGCGCGGGCAGTGGGTCGTGCGATGTCCACTATGGTGGTCCAGGAACGCCATCTCTGGCTGTGTCTGGCTGACATGAGGGAAACCGACAAGATCAGGTTCCTTAATTCCCCCGTGTCCCAGACCGGCCTCTTCGGCGACGCGGTCCAGAACTTCGCCCAGCAGTTCACGGCCGCACAGAAGCAGACTGAGTCGATCAGTCACATCCTGCCACGGCGGACAGCTGCTGTCTCCACCCCGCCGCCGGCAGCGCCTCAGCCTGCTCGTCGCCGAGGGCGGCCGCCTGCGTCTGCCTCCGCTCCCGCGTCGCAGCAGCAGCCTCCACCCAAGCGACGTCGTGGAGCCGGGCGTAAGCAGGCCGCCCCGCCCGTCCAGGCCTCTGCCAAGAGGGGTGGCAAGAGCAAGGGCAAGCGGCCCTGAGACGGGCGACCTGGAGATGGGGAGGACTGCTCTTCTGGAGACGGTGACCGCACCGCTCCATCCCCCGGAGGAGGGCCGGGTGGAGAATCTTGTGTTCCGTTTTGTTTCTGTCAAATTTTCAATAAAAGAGCAGTTTCCCCTATCTCCGGGTCCCCAGGGGGCTCGGAGGGTTGTGGCCGGTCAAACCCCGGACCACACTCATCCTCCCCCTTCGCCAGCGGGCAGCAGTGGACGATCCCTTCACAGTCCTTCTGCCCACCTGTGGAATCAGGTAAGTGTTGCAATGCACACTCACACCTCGCTGCGGGCCGCCTCCACGAGACAGCCGCCCCAGCCCGGTACCTGCATTCCACCTCGCTGCCCCACAGTGGGTACGCCGGTGGTCCCTTTGGTCCCGCTTGCACGGTCTCTGCGAGCCTGGCTAGCGCTCCCCAGTCCGTCTCTCTGGCTCATTCGGACCATCAGGCTCGGCTATGCGATTCAGTTCGCCCGGCGTCCCCCCAGGTTCAAGGGCGTCCGCTTCACTTCGGTGAACGCCGCAGACGCCCATGTCCTGCGTGCGGAGATCGCAGTCCTACTGGCGAACGACGCGATAGAGCCGGTCCCTCCAGCCGATATGAAGACAGGCTTCTACAGCCTGTACTTCATTGTACCCAAGAAGACCGGTGGGTTACGGCCAATCTTGGACCTGCGGAGCCTTCACAAGCTACCGTTCAAGATGCTCACGCAGAAACGCATCTTCGAATGCATCCGTCCCCAAGATTGGTTTGCAGCGATCGACCTGAAGGACGCGTACTTTCATGTTTCGATTCTTCCTCGACACAGGCCGTTTCTGCGCTTTGCGTTCGAGGGTCGAGCATATCAGTACAAAGTCCTGCCCTTCGGGCTGTCCCTGTCCCCCCGTGTCTTCACGAAAGTCACGGAGGGGGCCCTTGTGCCCATGAGAGAACAGGGCGTTCGCATCCTCAACTATCTCGACGACTGGCTCATTCTAGCACAGTCCAGGGATCAGTTGTGCGAACACAGGGACCGGGTGCTCAGACACCTCAGCCAGTTGGGTCTTCGGGTCAACTGGGAGAAGAGCAAACTCGCCCCCGTGCAGAGGATCTCTTTTCTCGGTATGGAGTTAGATTCTGTCGGACGGACAGCGCGCCTCACAGAGGAGCGCGTCCAGTCGATGCTGAACTGCCTGAACACGTTTCAAGGCAGGATGGCGGTTCCACTGAAACAATTTCAGAGGCTTCTGGGGCATATGGCAGCCGCAGCGGCAGTAACACCGCTAGGCTTGCTTCATATGAGACCGCTGCTACGGCTGCTACGGGGCAAAGATGTACTGGTCCGCACGGACAACACCGCGACCGTTGCGTATATCAACCGACAAGGTGGTCTACGCTCCCGTCGCATGTCGCAACTCGCCCGCCATCTCCTCCTCTGGAGTCAGAAGTGTCTGAGGTCGCTTCGGGCCATTCATGTCCCTGGTGTGAGCAACCGTGTGGCCGACGAGCTTTCACGAGCTGCGCTCCCAGGGGAATGGCGACTCCACCCCCAGGTGGTTCAGCTGATTTGGAGACAGTTCGGGGCGGCACAGGTCGACCTGTTTGCCTCCCCAGAAACGTCCCACTGCCAGTGGTTCTATTCGCTGACCGAGGGTACACTCGGCACGGATGCACTTGCGCACAGCTGGCCTCAGGGGCTGCGCAAATATGCGTTTCCCCCAGTGAGCCTACTTGCACAGACACTGTGCAAGGTCAGGGAGGTCAAGGAGCAGGTCCTGTTGGTGGCGCCTTACTGGCCCAACCGGTCCTGGTTCCCAGAACTTATGCTCCTGGCGACAGCCCCTCCTTGGCCGATTCCTCTAAGGAAGGACCTTCTGACTCAGAGACGGGGCACCCTGTGGCACCCGCGTCCAGATCTGTGGAAGCTTCATGTCTGGCCCCTGGACGGGACGCGGAGGTTCTAGGTGACTTACCCCAAGAGGTAGTTAACACCATCACTTCGGCATGAGACAAGACAGGCTTATGCTTTGAAGTGGAACCTGTTCGTCGAGTGGTGTTCTTCTCGCCGAGAAGACCCCCGAAGATGTTCGATCAGGTCTGTGCTTTCCTTCCTGCAACGAGGGTTGGAGCGTAGGCTGTCGCCCTCCACCCTCAAGGTCTATGTTGCTGCAACATCTGCCTATCACGACCACGTAGAAGGTAAGACAGTTGGGAAGCACGACCTGGTCGTCAGGTATACCCTCTTGGGATCTTGCTCTGGTGCTCCGAGCACTTCAGAATGCCCCATTTGAGCCCTTGCGGTCAGCAGAGCTTAAGATTCTGTCTATGAAGACTTTGCTGTTGGCCGCACTGGCCTCCATCAAGAGGGTAGGGGACCTGCAGGCATTTTCGGTCGACGAATCGTGCCTAGAGTTCGGGCCGGGTGACACCCACGTGGTACTGAGACCCCGGCCTGGCTATGTGCCCAAGGTTCCTACCACTCCTTTCAGGGACCAGGTGGTGAACCTGCAAGCGCTGCCCCTGGAGGAGGCAGACCCAGCCCTAGCTTTGCTCTGTCCCGTCCGCGCTCTGCGGATCTACGTGGATAGAACTCAAAGCTTCAGGACCTCAGATCAGCTCTTTGTCTGTCACGGAGGCCAGCAGAAGGGAAAGGCTGTCTCCAAGCAGAGGATGGGCCACTGGATAGTGGATGCCATCACCTTGGCTTACCAAGCACAAGGTGTGCCCTGTCCGCTCAGGGTGCGAGCACACTCTACTAGAAGTGTTGCATCCTCCTGGGCGCTGGCACGTGGCGCCTCGCTGTCAGACATCTGTAGAGCTGCGGGCTGGGCGACACCCAACACATTCGCTAGATTCTATAGTCTACGTGTGGAGCCAGTGTCCTCCTGTGTTCTCGCCTCAAACGGGTAGAAGCACTGAGAGGCCCTGGCTCTTGTCGGCTTGCTGCGCCCCGGCGCTTTTATTCTCCAGAAGCAAACTCTGTCGAGTCCTCCATCTCCCTCGGTGCCGGACGTGGCGGAACGTCTGGCATCAGGCCCCTTGCTGCTGAATCCTTGAGAACCGGTACTGGGCTGGGGATATATGAGTGACCCTGCGGGGATCCCATATATTTTCCACGGTCGCTCCTACGGGAAGCCCGTGTCTTTCCCTTGGGAGAGCCTTCCCGTCACTGGAACTGAGCCCCCACTCTCCATTGCGGGCTACGGCTCAGCATTGTACTCCACATAACTCCTTCGGGGTACGATGTGGGCTCCGCAGCGTTCCCCTCACTAGGGCACGCTTTCCCAGTGTTATCCAATAGTCACTGAACGGGTCATGCGGAACAGCAGTGATGGACTTCTCTGTGTGAGCCCCGTCTCATCAGGTAAGAGAGCTCAGGAGGCTCACACAGGGCACTGGACGGGGGCAGAGGCCATGGCGCTTTGGTAGGGATTCCTATTCGTCGGTACTCCGACGTGGCGTCGAGAGTGACCGACTGAATGGGAACGTCTCGGTTACGTATGTAACCCTCGTTCCCTGAAGGAGGGAACGGAGACGCCACGTCCCGTCGCCATGCCCTCTGCACCCTGCTGGGGTGCCAGTCTACCTACTCGGCTCCTCAGCAAAAAGCTAACTTGATGCAAACACCTGTGTCTCATTTATACCCGCGCTGCGTGGCATGAGCACCTGGTGCAATCATTGCATGCCAATGTGCATTGGCTCGTTTAGTTTCACTCGAAGTAGATTGGCTCTCGCGAGCGAGATTCCTATTCGTCGGTACTCCGACGTGGCGTCTCCGTTCCCTCCTTCAGGGAACGAGGGTTACATACGTAACCGAGACGTTTTCTATTTTAATATATTTTAAAATATAATTTATTTCGGTGACGTAAAACTGAATTTTCAGAAGAAATAAAACCTCGTTTCATGTAGTCGCAATGTTATATTGTGTCATGTTTATCAAAATAAAACTGATAAAAAAAATTTAGACCCCACTACATTGGTTTTTAAATAGCTTAGGCTTATATTATGTTGATCTTTATTCTTGTACAAACAGAATGAAAATGTCTCTAAAACGTCTGTATATATGACAAATATTACATTTATTTCACTTCAGCTGTGATAAAGTATTCAAATACAGCGCGAGCTTCACTACGGGAAGCAGAAAGTGTCCGTTTTCAGGTCCTCCCCGACTGCAAGCGGCAACTCTCACCTAAACGGTTATATCCAGCCGCAGCCAATGTCGAACGCACCTTTTTTTCAAACCAATTCAACGGAAACTCTGCCCTGCAGCTGATTCTTAAGATTTTATTGGTCATGTCAATCACAGTACTGATTGCCTTCACCAAACACTGATCCCTAAACCTACCTGTCACTGTAACCTTAACCAACGAAATAAGCTGCAGGATTTCTGGTAAAGTGGTTTGGGAAAAAAAAATTGTGCTTCCTCATTAACTTTAAAACAGGAAGAAGCTTTTTCATTTACTTATATTTCTTTTTTTATGACAGACCACACTGAAACCCACTCAAAGCCTAAAAAACACTTTTAAACTGGAACCTACATACCGTATTTGATATGGGTGTGGCTTCTGGTGTTACACTTGGATGTGGGTGGTGTTGGATGTCAACTGCAGGATGCAACGAGCCCTACTTCAACTATTTCAGTGTTTCACAATGCCTCGCTCGGCCCTACACCTGTTGTGATGGAATTCACGACACTATCATTAAATGTGACTTGGCCAAAATGTCTGAAATATACAGCAACAGTGAATTAAGTCCCATTAAGTCCCATAAACGAATATGGTAATGATGGACAATTTTCAAAGAGGAAAGAACTAAGACGGCGTGTGGGAACTCCCTTGATCAGCCATTTTGCAGTGGCACGAAAAGGCCTGCTTGCATGACATGTCGCTTTAGGTGAGCGACAGGATCAAGGCGCACATGTGTCTGATTTATGTATATCTTTCACTCATATATTAATGCCTGTGACAGAGGTTTGACGCTTCTTGATTCGTACACGTAAATAAGACTTCATACTCGTAACTTAGCAATCATAAAACTCTATTTTGTGTGTAAAATAAACCAATCGTAAATTTTCGCACTCAAACAAACGTAGCAAATGTCGTATCTGTATTTGTTTTGATCATAGATTTTGGAATCGTACACTCATAAACTGACGATTATGGTCAGAATTTTTGACAGTCTTTCTATTTAATAGATGCGTAAATAAATTTGCATTTTGAGTGGTTAAAAAGTTGCAAAAGTTGTTAGTGAAAATGTTTTGTCAGCATTGCGATTCTCTTTGTACACAGTGCAGTTATACATTCTTTCATAGACGTATTCACATTTAAACACACTAAATTTAAACAATGTATTATTCAGTGCATTAGTTATAGATGTATATATTAAGTTGCTGAAGTGGCAAAACATTTAAACATGTACTTTTCTTATGTTAAAATCACAAACATTTTAAATTAAAACTTTTAAAAATAGCCGACTCTAATGCCTTTTCTTTTGCCTTTAAATCTTTATACAAGAAATCCTGCTGGTTATAAAGAACTTGTTTTTACACCCCCACGAAGAGACGAGTGCCATCCATTATGTCGCTTTGTTGAGGTAAGGTGTAGTTTTCCTTGCTTTATCTGTGAAACAGTAGAGTTTAATTATATGCATTCACGGTGAAACATTTTTGTGTCATTCCATTCTGGCGTAGGAAGGCATCAAGGCACGACCGAATCTAATAGCTTCACTTTCTGTCTCCTGAGATACCTTCGATGCCTTTGATATCCCTGTGCTTTCCATTTAAAAAAAAAAAAGATGTTGGTGGTCAGTTTGTGTAAAATGTACATTTTTGACCTACGTTTTTCACTTCTGATGTACTTTCTTGTGAGAAATTTCTATTGCAGTAATTAAATATTTGCTTAATTATCACCAAAGCTCGCTCTATTTTGCTGTAGATCATTAAACCACTAAGATGCTTTAGAAGTCTGTCTGAAATCAGTTTTGTGAAGTACCTTTGTGCGCAAACAAGTCAGCTGCCTAAGTTTTCAGACGCAGCCCTTGTCTCAATACAATCAACTTGTTTACATGCTCCACAGTACCACCCAATAGAGTTTATGCTTAGGACTTTCATGGATTCACTGCATTTTTAGCCAGCAAAGCAACAAGTAGCAAAATTCAAAAAGTATTTTTATTATACAGATCGAATATTTGACTATTCGTGCATACTCCTAATACTTTTCTTAATATCATTACTTTATGGGATGCTATCTTTTTCATGTATGATTTATTTTATATTTTGTCTGATCACAGTTCTGCTACTTCATCAGTGAGAGAGAGTGTATAGCTTTTGTGCCACACTCTCCAGTCGGTCCCTGTACTCCAGGTTACTATAGTTACACTGGGGCACTTCTTCCATTCCATACAGTAGACCCCAGCAGCAGCAGGCAATCACTGCAGTGCTGTCACTGTCTCCTGTAAAAAGAAGTTTTAGTCCAGCATAAATTAACAGTGTATGAAGTATAATTATCAATCAATTTGAAAAAAAATGAATCACACAGATTTATGTAATTAATCTCCTCTAACATTAGTAAACATGAATATTTTTTCACTTGAATTTCCAAATAAATGTGAAAACAACAAAGACAGTATTTTCAATATTTGATCATTTAAAATGTCTTTAATGGCAGTAAAATCAATGAAGGCCAGTATCACTGATACCAAGATTGAAACTGATGGTGCCATTAAATATATTTTTCTTTTTCAATCTGATATTTTGGTCCCCAAAAATATATATATATTGTTTGTTTGGTCCAGTGTACTTTGTGTTTATGTTTAGGTTAGGGACAGGTTTTGTGGTTTGATGAGGATTAGGGGTAGGGGTAGGGTCAATAGTGTAATTATAGATTACACATATATAGTAATTACATTCAGGTATTTTTAAAATATAAGTACAATACACAATAACTGAATTGTATCATATTATTAAATGCTATTATATAGCAGTTAAAGAGATATTTTTACGTGAGGATCAATCCACTTGATACAACGTCATAATTATTTCTGCACCTCTACCAACATGTCTTAACGTGTTGTTCATCACAGCACTAGTTTTTACACAAAACTAGACTACAATACAAAAAAACCCATAGTTCATTCTGAACTCTAGTAAGCTGACCTCCATGAAATCCTGCTCGACTCATGAGTTCCTCCCAGTCTGAGCCTGCTCCTAACAGGGCATCCAGAGCGATCATTGGAGCATCATGACCACTCCGACCAGCCCAACCTGATAGGCTGAAGCTCTTGTAGGCCTCATCTCGTTCTGCTGGCCCATACTGGTCAGGCCAGGTAACTGGGCCAGTCCCCAAAGACAATGCTCTGAGATCCAAATACCTTGAATGATGAGAAGGGAATAGAGAGATGAAAAGTTTCAAATAAATGTCAAATAAATGTAATTTTAGAGGAAGCCTTTCATAATGTTGACCAATTTAAGTTGGCATGAACAGAAGTTGCAATAATCTTTTTCTTCCCTACCGTGATGTATTCCCTACTGTGACTTGGTTGGATCATAGGAAGTTCTCTTTCAAGGGAACTCGAACTGCGTCTACTACGACACTTTGGGGAACGCCCCCCAGCGTAGCGCCTCTGAAGCATGAATGAAACTAAGCCAATCGTGATTGGTGTTGCGTCATGATGTAACGTGTGATGGCATACACAGGAGCTACATAGGGACGCCAGCACACAACAGCATCAGTTTTATGTTCTTCAGCAAGCGCTGAAGTTGTGTTTGTCATATTTGGTGTTGTCTGTCCACTGTTAACAAGCATATATACACATATAAAATGGCAAGTCAGAATTTCAAGCGGTGTGTGCATCCCTGCTCTCGTTATATCACGGGTGGGGACACACACTAATTGTGTGTACACTGTTTGGGAGTGGTGCGGGTCCCGCGTCCATCGAGGCGGCGGGCCGGCGCGCATCATGGGGTTCGCAAATGGATCTGACAGCGGATCCGTAGACTGCTGAGGCACTTTCTCAGGAATAATCTGCCAGTTCCGATGTTCTTCCGACACGTACACAACGAGTTGTGTAAATCATGGAACAAGCCACACATGGGTGTATGGGGTCATTCACCTCTGGAATGAGTGTTTATCATTACAGATGGGTTAAGCGAAACGACAAACTTTAAAGAAGCTTATACTTCTGAAGGAATCTGGTGAATAGATGATCCAGAACATGGGACGAGCTTTAAGTGGATTGGGTATCCAGCTCTGTCTGTCACTGGTAATTATGACTACTTTTGTCATTTATGATATGATTTGAATTACTCTCTGGAGCAGTAGAGATAAGACTGCCGTCCATCATGGGGTTAACACCCTTGTCTAAATTCAACAGAGAGTAAATTTTATAGACTGGACGGAAGAGACAAAGTGACAAATTAACTAATGTCACTACCCAAAATATCTAGAGACTCCCTAATATTTATGAAAGGCCGGAGGGCAAACAAAGGGATAACTTCTAAAAATAAAAGTTTTATTTTATGTTTCCGCCATTAAATTGAGGCATGACATTTGATTTATATAGAGAACTAAAATTAATGTTGAAGAAGCGGCTATAAGGCTTTCTGTGTGACTGGGATTGAGAAATAATATTTTGGTGTCTGCAGAGCAGTAGAGATAAGACTGAAACAATAATGATTATATTGTGCATCTGCAGACTGACTATTTGATAGAGGAATAATGTGACAAGTAAGTTAAATGAGAGAAATAACCCCAAAGATTAATGATGTGAAAATAAAACTTCTGTTAATATATATTGAACTATGAATGCTTTTCAAAATACAGCTTCTTTGTAATATTATAACAATTTTGGTGTAAGTGGCAAGGTAAGGCTAGTGAGGATTTGATGATGAGTATCACTGCCAAATGACATGAATTAAGAGGTTTACAAGACATTGAAAGAAAAATGTACTTTAAAGGAAATCCTAATTAATTGATAAAGCATTAAGTCACGAGATAAAGATGAGTGAACGAGCTGATTGAAGTTAAATGTGATGTGGGCTATGATGAGTGAAAATGGGTCGGTTGGAAATAGTGAGTTTAACAAAAGGGTTCTTGAATAAGTCTATATTTTGGTGGAAATAAAGGATGATATGAATGTATGTTTTCTAAAGTGTGTATTTGGTCTCTGAGGAGTGACTGAGGGTCTGGCCTAGGGATGTGTGATGTGTCGCTAAACACTTGATAGCGACAAGTTGTCGGGTGTTTTGGATTTTGGAGGTATCACACACCCCTAATATGACAGGAGTGCAGTGACAGTGCTTGCTCACTTAAACCGGCTTCCAGATATGAAATATGGATTTGTCTTTCATTTTATAGGATATTTTCAGTATGCGTTTGGGGTTGCGCATGATTTTGAAATCTGATGGACGTCCAATTTTAAATGTTTCTCTTGTGTCTAATCTGCTAGACGGAATTCTCTTGCCTGGCCAGGTTGCTATCTGTAAATGCGCAGCTCATACTAACAACAAAGATTTTATTTCAACAGGAAACGTGAGAGCAGACGCTACTGCGAAGGCCGCGGCAGCGCAGGAGACAAAAGAACCAGTATCTGAAATAAACAAGAACGCTTTGTCTTCTTTACAGATTATGCAGTCTTTCACCACAGGGCCAGAGAAACAACGATGGGAACAGTGTGGCATGCACTGTTCAAAAAGGCGCGTGGACAAATGGTGATGGCAAGCCTTGGTTACCCCGACAATTTTCTTGTTAATTATGCTAAATGGCTGCATGGGCGATCATGCAGCCAAAGGGGGAATGGTGAATGAAAGATTCATGGGTTTACAGCGTTTCAGCGTATGCCGAAATACTGTTTAAACAACAGATGCAGTTATCAGTTCACACAAGGTCACCAACCCTTCAGAGTGGTGAGATCATCAGGCAGCAGTCACTGTGAAAAGACGAGAATGAAACCACAGAGAACTGTACAGTGACAATCAGCGGGATGACAACGAACTTTATGAGAAAGGCCGTAAGAGAACCTGAGAAAGCTGAAGAATGAGGATATTGGTTATGTTTCACCGTGTTGCCAATCCTTGAAATAGTAGTACTGATATTGATGTGTCTGCAATGTATTTTCCAGTGTATTTCCAGCTCAGTACAGAGACTGGTGAAATCCAGCATGTCACACCAGATGGTTAAAATGTCTATTTACAATGATAGTGATGAATCTCCAGATGCATTTGATGATGATACAACCAGTGGTGATAGTGAAATGCACTTTTAAATTTGGGAATGAGAAGCCTTTAGAAAGTCCCCAAGAGATTGAAAAACTGTTTTTGCTTGCTAAGTTTAAGGGACTTTACCCACAAAAACAGCCTAAGCGTTTTTTCTTTCTTCTTTCACAAATTTTAAATTTTTGCCATGACACTAACCCCTCTGTATTAGATTACAGTAACATTTTAGGGGGGGAGAAAATGGTTATGGGATGGTACCTCGGGTGAAAGAGCCTCTGGATAATTATTTATCCCCCGACGCTGCGTCATCCCTGAAGACCCCGGTGCTGCCCACCAAATCCTGCCGTGATACAATTTGATGGGCAGGGCTTATATGGCTGCGGGTCGGGCTGGTGCTAGTCTGCGGGTCAGGCTGATGCTAGTCTACACACGATGGAAGTGCTGCAGGCTTACCAGGCCGACCTTTTTAAGGATATTTTTGAGGGTGAGGGACCAACTCCAGACCATATTACGGAGTTGCGTAGGGCTGCAGACCTGTCTCTCCGAGTCACCAAGGAAACGCCCTGCGCTATCGACCGTTCCATGATGGCTATGGTGGTCTCGGAGAGGCACCTCTGGTTAAATATGTCGGGCATCAAGGAAAGACAAGTCGTTCCTTCTTGATGCCCCGATTTCACCTTCTGGTCTGTTCGGAGGCGAAAAAACTAGAGGTCGACCGATAGTGGATTTTACAGATACCGATAACAAGGTTGGACCGCACTTGCCGATAACCGATTAATCAACCGATATTTTTAAAAAACAAATTAAAAAAACATAACACTAAGTAAAACAGTGCTGAACTTTATTACAAGAAATAAAAAAAAACAGTACTGAACCATGAAAATGTGCTAAATTGCATATGTAAATATGAATATATCAAAATGAGAAGTTCTAACAGAAAAAAATCTACAGAAAAGAATTTAAACATTAAAATATTATAAATAAATGTTTCTTTAGCTATAACCTAGAAACATGTATGTAAATGTCATAGGTAACAGACTGCAAGTCCCATTTGTTAACAAGGATGTATTAGCTAATTTAGCTAGCTGACATGAACTAAATGCATTATGCAATATACATTTTACAGCATGTATTAATATTTGAGCAATACAATTGTACCTTGATCATTCATGTTAGTTCATAGTGCATTAACTAAGGTTAACAGATAAAACTAACAATGAATAATACTTCTACAACATTTATTAACCTTACTTAATGTTACAAATGGAATATTATTGTATTATATTAAGTGTTATCCTTTCATATAAATCCAAACAGTCTGCTTTTTTAGAACAATTGACGATTATCTAGTCAAAGTAACAAAATATGTATTGAAATCAAATGCGTTTCTGATTTGTTTATATTTCTGTCGGCTGCATGACGATACAGTTTGCTTTCTCACATCACTATTTGTTACATCGTTTTAACTGCTTAAGGTACTGCTAAAGTTAGCGCCCTCTTGTGATGATGACAAAGTACATACATACTGCTGTTCTTTCCCTGCTAATGCAGCATCTAGTCAACAAATTAATTACTTTATAATGATTTGGCCACATGTACTAAAGTGTTCTGTATTCATACCGGTTCGCTGTCTGTGTTTTAAACGCGCATCTAATGTGTCAGCGCTCTGTGCAGCTTGCAGCCTCACGTGTTAATATAAACAAGTTATTTCGCCTTTAGAGGCCGCTCTCGTGCCATATAATGCCAGCAGACCCTTCTCAAAGCTCTCATACTGTGTAATGACAGCGCACCCTTCTCAGCCGCTCCAGCAACGGACGCAACCCGGAAAAACTATCGGTATGGATTTTTGCCGATAACCGATTGTTCCACCAATCAGCTATCGGTGCCAATTAATCGGCA
This sequence comes from Rhinogobio ventralis, assembly GCA_039654625.1. NCBI lineage: Eukaryota > Metazoa > Chordata > Actinopteri > Cypriniformes > Gobionidae > Rhinogobio > Rhinogobio ventralis. The sequence continues at coordinate 14,556,610 of CM077212.1, forward strand.
AAACCGATAAATCGGTCAACCTCTAGTGCATACGATGGAAACTTACTATCCCATGATGCCACGAGAGAGGATTTGTGAATGACAGTGAAGCGATGCAACTGACACTGGTAGGTCACATGATAATGACAATATGGTGAATGTAGTACATTCAAATTATATTCATAATAAGTACCGCGGCCACCTATGTAATGTAAAGTTTTAGTTCAGGTGCCAGACAGTTTAAGGGTGTACTCACACTAGGCTCTCTGAACAATGCAGTGCGCATTTGACCCCCAAAGCCTGGTTCGTTTGACAAGTGTGAGCGCTTCGTTTGACAAGTGTGAGCGCTCCGTTTCGTGAATGATGTAAGCGTGCTCCAGCCCGGTACGTTAAGTGCAATGTGAGTGCAGGCCAGCGGGGGAGTGGGGAGGGGGGACAATCGTGCTCGGGCATGGTACAAGGCAACCGTGCCTAGTGTGAGTATACCTAAATTACTGTCGCAAAAAAAAAAACTGACCCCACAGCGTTTAAACACATTAAAGGACTCTCAAAAAGTTTGGTTTCTCGGGGCAGGTTGCGCTGGTTCTCAGCGTCCCGCCCTGGTGCCTTTCTTCCCGGAGGTGCAGGAGGAGCTCCAGGGTCATGGACGGCACCTTTTTCTGCCAGAAACTGGCTGAGTGGCTCCTCCCTCCTCACTACCCTCACTACCGTCGCAAATGGCTGCTACTAGGCAAGCACATTCTGGTCCATACAGACAACACTGCGGCCGTTGCGTACATCAACAAACAGGGTGGTCTACGCTCCCGTCGCATGTCACAACTCGCCCGCCATCTCCTCTTTTGGAGTCAGAAGCATCTGAGGTCGCTTCGTGCCATTCACATTCCAGGCCTGCTCAATTGTGCAGCCGACGAGCTCTCACGACAGCCAGTGATCCTGGGAGAGTGGAGACTCCATCCCCAGGTGGTCCATCTGGAGTCACTTCAGGACCGCACAGGTAGATCTGTTTGCCGCCCCGGACAGGTCTCACTGCCGGTTGTTTTACTCCCTGACCGAGGGGACCCTCGGCTCGGATGCTCTGGTGCACAGCTGGCCCCGGGGCCTACGCAAATATGCGTTTCCCCCACTGAGCCTTCTCGCACAGACACTGTGCAAAGTCAGGGAGAACGAGGAGCAAGTCCTGTTGGTCGCCCTGTATTGGCCCAGCCGGACTTGGTTCCCGGAACTAGTGCTCCTCACGACAGCACCTCCTTGGCCCATTCCTCTGAGGAAGGACCTCCTGACTCAGAGACGGGGCACCCTATGGCACACGCGTCCGGACTTCTGGAAACTCCATGTCTGGTCCCTGGACGGGACGCAGAGGTTCTAGTTTGCCTTCCACAGGCTGTGGTAGACACCATTACTTCCGCTAGAGCTCCCTCTACGAGGTGCCTCTATGCGTTGAGGTGGAACCTGTTCGTTGAATGGTGTTCTTCTCGGCGAGAAGACCCCCGAAGATGCTCGATCAGTTCTGTGTTCCTTCCTACAAGATGGGTTGGGGCGAAGGCTGTCTCCCTCCACCCTCAAAGTTTATGTTGCCGCTATCGCCGCAAATCATGACATGGTTAATGGTAAGTCCTTAGGGCAGCACGATCTGATCGTCAGGTTCCTGAGGGGGGCGAGGAGACTAAATCTGCCTCGCCCTCACTCTATACCCTCTTGGGACTTAACTCTGGTGCTAACTGCACTACAGAGAGCGCCCTTTGAGCCTTTGCAGTCAGCAGAGTTAAAAATTCTGTCTTGGAAGACAGTACTCCTGACTGCATTGGCCTCCATCAAGAGGGTAGGGGACCTGCAGGCATTTTCGGTCGACGAATCGTGCCTGGAATTCGGGGCGTGTAACTCTCATGTAATCCTGAGACCCCGGCCCGGATATGTGCCCAAGGTTCCCACCACTCCCTTTCGGGACCAGGTGGTGAGCCTGCAAGCGCTGCGTTCGGAGGAGGCAGACCCAGCCCTAGCTTTTCTCTGTCCCGTTTTCGCCCTGCGGACTTACGTGGAACGCAAAGCTTCAGGACCTCAGAGCAGCTCTTCATCTGTTACGGAGGCCAGCAGAAGGGAAAGGCTGTCTCCAAGCAGAGGTTGGCCCACTGGATAGTGGATGCCATCGCCTTGGCGTATGAGTCTCAAGGCGTGCCCTGCCCGCTCGGGTTAAGGGCCCACACTCCACTAGGAGTGTGGCTTCTTCCTGGGCATTGGCTTGTGGCGCCTCGCTGACAGATATATGTAGAGCTGCGGGCTATCTTGAAGCTGATAAGGGCTCATAGAAAATCTGAATTAGCGTCAGAGTGTAATGATCCATTACACACTCTTCCCCCCTTGGAAAGTCAACCCATGGTTGGCATCAAATCCAGGGGAAAAAAACATCGTCTGAGGATTCCAGATAGAGATCTAGAATTTTGTGTTTTTCATTTCTTTCCAGATCTTCAGCTGTAGGGTAGCAAGGTTTGAGATTACACCCATGAACATTCCTGACATCTTCACCAGTGTTTTTTATGACCACCTGATAGTTCACAGGTCCTAGTTTACGTACGATCCGGTAAGGTCCTTTCCACTTTTTAGCCAGTTTAACGGTAAAATGGTGTAGTACACTTGATCTTGGAATTTGTAGGACACTTCCCTTCGATTTTTATTATAGTTTCTAAGCTGACAGCGGCGTGCTTTCTTAGAGCTGATTTCAGCATTCTTCTGAAACTGTTTCAGTCGGTGGATAGTCTCATAGGGAACAGTGTCTGGATGAACAGCAATATCTGCCTGAAGAATTTTATCGATAGGGCTCTGAAGTTTCCTCCCAATGTGACAATGTGCAATTCTGCAAGGAAGGTCCAGAAGGTCTGGTTACGGCCTTAAACAATTTCTCAATCTCAGGATCCTTGTGTTGTTCTTCCCAAATGAGGTTGGCGATGAGAGGAAGGTCCAGTTACTTGTACCGCAGCGTTCAATGCAAACCTGAATTATGGAAGGTAGAGATCCCATTTTTTTGTGATTTTCAACAACATAATATAAGTTGCCATCATGCATTTTAAAGTTTAATTTACCCGTTCGGTCATATTAGTCTGGGGTTGATAGTGGTGAGTTTTGGAGTGACTGCCCACTGTCCACAGAATTTTTGAAACATAGCCGAAACAAACTGGGAACCACGGTCTGAAAGGATGTATGTTGGGACTCCCCATTGTGTAAATATTTCTGCTCTGAGGATACGTGCAATGGTTGGAGATGTTGCAGCATGCATGGGAAAGATCTCTACCCATCGGGTATGATAGTCCACAGTCACCAACACATACTCATTCTGTTGAGAGCTTCAGGGAAAGGGACCCATGATGTCAACTCCTAACATCTCATTAGGACTGTTAACAATGTTTTGTTGCATTTTTCCTGCAGGTTTTTTGTTGTCGTATCTCAGGGCCAATCTTAAAAGACGATTTGTGGTTTTCTGGGAAGTAAAGACCCACTGTAATATAACTAGAGAAAATTAGCCTATATGGATTATCATTTGTTACTTCAAATGTTTTCATACGTTATGCCATTATGAAGTGAGTTTGAAGTAAAAACATATAGCCCTAATGTTTGGCGCATTTTGCTTTTCGAATACACAGCGCAAGTGATCCAAACTCACAGCGCTTGTAAAGACCATTTACTGAAGCGATCCTACTGAACTCCTCACTATAAACACATTATAAACATCTACGTAAGGCAGATATCCACGAACACAGTATTTCACAGTAAACGCTGGTCTAAACATTATAATATCATGTTAGTGTAAACACTACTAGTAGTGTATACTACTTTTATATCATGCTGTGTTTTATATTATATTATGACATCCTCATGTCGTACCTCTCGTTGTTTTCATACGGATTACATAAACAGAGAATATTTGTTTTGATATAAGAGATATCTCCCATGTCTGTGTGGCAAGTATTCGCTGAGTTACATTTCAGAGTGGACTTCACTGAGAGACAGACGGGAGAATGCGCATCCTGTTTGTTCCCTTTCAAAAGCTACACTCAATGCTGTTTAAGCTTATGCATATGGGAAGTGTCTTATCACGACCAGCTGTGAAAATAGTGTGAAAACACGTCAATGAATTGACCCGGAGATATTTATAGCCTCGGCCGGTGACGTCATAGGGGCACTTCTCTCTCAGTCACCCAGCCCTGCTGGGTCTGGATGCGATGGCTCATACATGGCCCAAAATGCACCTGTATGCCTTCCCTCCAGTCGCTCTGCTCCCAGGAGTTCTACCCAGGGTTCGCCAACAAGGGTCTTGCCTCTTATTGATAGCGCCGCGTTGGCCGAACAGAGTGTGGTTCTCGGAGATAGTGTCTCTCCTCAACGGCTTGCCGTGTGCGATTCCGGCGAGGAGGGACCTTCTGTCTCAGGCAGAGTGCACGATATTCCATCCCAGGCCCGACTTGTGGAACCTTCATGTTTGGCCCCTGATGGGCACCAACTGAGGGACACTGGGCTTTCGCCTGCAGTTATTGAGACCATCCTAAGTGCTAGGGATTCCTCCACTCGGAATAATAAATGGGGTGTCTTTGAAAGGTGGTGTGCAACACATAATGCAGACCCAGTCAACTGCCAGGTTGCTTCAGTTCTGGATTTTCTGCAAAAAAAATTGTCATCAGGCACTTGCCCCTCCACTCTTAGGGTTTATGTGGCCGCTCTATCGGCTTGCCACGCCCTGGTGGACGGGGTGCCGCTCAGGAGGCATTCTCTGCTCGCTCGCTTCATTCGTGGGGCCAGGCGGTTGAGGCCCCCTGTAAGAACCAAGATCCCTTCATGGTACTTAGCTATAGTCCTCGAGGGTCTGGTTGAGACCCCCTTTGAACCTCTAGAATCAGCATCTGACAAACTTGTGACTCTAAAGATGTTTTTTCTTATGGCCATAACTTCTCTGAAAAGAATTGGGGATGCTCTTGCCTATGAGGCGCGTGGTCAAGCTTCACCTATAGGATTAAGGGCTCACTCACTCCTCTTCTACTGCGTTAGCAAGGGGTGCTCCCTTACGAAGTGTTTGTGATGCGGCAGGTTGGTCCTCTCTGCACACATTCATAAGATTTTATAGCTTGGATGCTCATGCCACTCCGGGCTCGACATCACAAGCTAATGTCTGAGGCCTCTTGCGTCCTTGTGCACACCTACACAACCGTAAGGGGGCCTGACACCATCAAGCACGGCGGCGTGAGTATTCTAGTTCCCATATGCATAAGCTTATGCAGCATTGAGTGTAGCTTTTGAAAGGGAACACTTGGGGTTACTTGACTGTAAAAAGTAAAAGTCCTGATAAAGCGGAATGAGATGCTGCATCGCTAGGCCGTGCTGATGATGCTCCAGGACTGGTCTTCAAACAAAAGAGATCTGATGGCTACAGCTGGAGCTCATCTATTTATAGCCTCGTGTAGCAGGTGCGCCTATGACGTCACCGGCCGAGGCTATAAATACCTCCGGGTCAATTTCATTGACGTGTTTTCACACTATTTTCATAGCTGGTCGTGATAAGACACTTCCCATACGCATAAGCTTATGCAGCATCTTGTTCCGCTTTATCAGGGAACAAATGTACAGCACTCAATACTCAGTTGGGGCTCCTTTTGCCTGAATTACTGCAGCAATGCGGCGTGCATTGAGAAATACGGAAGACCTATTGTTTAACGCCATGGTGCTGCACTGGCCAATGATATTCAAGCTCATGAACTAGAGGCAGGCCCTCCTTTTTTTTTATTTTTTTTTATTCACGATTCTTTATTGTCACTATACAGGTACAGCGAAATTAGAGCAATCCTTCCAGTGCAGTCACATATACTTAGTGCAGCTAAAACATCTATATACCATAAACAATATAACACAATATACACAAAACCAGTGCAGCCAGGCAAATAGTCAATATTGCACAGAAATATTGCACAGTAAGCAGTAAGAACTGCATGATATTGCACACAATAAAAGAGAGGTTAGTGCAACAGAATGTAAACAGAACAAAATAAGTAGAGTGTATACATATACTAAATAGTTCCCTGAGGTATACAAGAGATGTTGTTAACCTATGGGTTGACATTTAAGATGCCCCATCAGATTAGTGCATTCCTCAGTTTATGTGTGTGTGTGTGTTTGTGCTGGCAGTGTTCAGCTCCCTTATGGCGCTGGGGTAAAACTGTTCTTGAGTCTATTGGACTAACAGTAAGTTAGTACACTCTCAATGGAACAGCGATAGAAGGACACTAGCAGCCACTCTTGTATATGGTTCTTCCTGAGAATCCTCAAGAAATACACTCACCTAAAGGATTATTAGGAACACCATACTAATACTGTGTTTGACCCCCTTTCGCTTTCAGAACTGCCTTAATTATACGTGGCATTGATTCAACAAGGTGCTGAAAGCATTCTTTAGAAATGTTGGCCCATATTGATAGGATAGCATCTTGCAGTTGATGGAGATTTGTGGGATGCACATCCAGGGCACGAAGCTCCCGTTCCACCACATCCCAAAGATGCTCTATTGGGTTGAGATCTGGTGACTGTGGGGGCCATTTTAGTACAGTGAACTCATTGTCATGTTCAAGAAACCAATTTGAAATGATTCGAGCTTTGTGACATGGTGCATTATCCTGCTGGAAGTAGCCATCAGAGGATGGGTACATGGTGGTCATAAAGGGATTGACATGGTCAGAAACAATGCTCAGGTAGGCCGTGGCATTTAAACGATGCCCAATTGGCACTAAGGGGCCTAAAGTGTGCCAAGAAAACATCCCCCACACCATTACACCACCACCACCAGCCTGCACAGTGGTAACAAGGCATGATGGATCTCATTCTGTTTACGCCAAATTCTGACTCTACCATCTGAATGTCTCAACAGAAATCGAGACTCATCAGACCAGGCAACATTTTTCCAGTCTTCAACTGTCCAATTTTGGTGAGCTCGTGCAAACTGTAGCCTCTTTTTCCTATTTGTAGTGGAGATGAGTGGTACCCGGTGGGGTCTTCTGCTGTTGTAGCCCATCCACCTCAAGGTTGTGCGTGTTGTGGCTTCACAAATGCTTTGCTGCATACCTCGGTTGTAACGAGTGGTTATTTCAGTCAAAGTTGCTCTTCTATTAGCTTGAATCAGTCGGCCCATTCTCCTCTGACCTCTAGCATCAACAAGGCATTTTCGCCCACAGGACTGCCGCATACTGGATGTTTTTCCCTTTTCACACCATTCTTTGTAAACTCTAGAAATGGTTGTGCGTGAAAATCCCAGTAACTGAGCAGATTGTGAAATACTCAGACCGGCCCGTCTGGCACCAACAACCATGCCACGCTCAAAATTGCTTAAATCACCTTTCTTTCCCATTCTGACATTCAGTTTGGAGTTCAGGAGATTGTCTTGACCAGGACCACACCCCTAAATGCATTTAAGCAACTGCCATGTGATTGGTTGATTAGATAATTGCATTAATGAGAAATTGAACAGGTGTTCCTAATAATCCTTTAGGTGAGTGTAAAGTCGCTGTTGTGCTTTTTTGACTGCTGCTGACGTATTTGAGCTCCAGGTGAGATCCTCAGATATGTTCGTACCTAAAAATCTGAAGGCTGGGACCCTTTCTACGCAGACCCCACTGATGTGCAGTGGTGTGTATTTCATGTTGTGCTTCCGAAAGTCAATGATGAGCTCTTTGTTTTTTGACGCATTCAGGGCCAGGTTATTTACCCCACACCATTCTGTCAGTCTCTAAATTTCATCTCAGTAAGCTGATTGGTCTCCTCCTGAGATGAGTCCAACTAAGGTTTTCTCATCTGCAAATTTGATGATAGTGTTGGTAGAATGGGTTAGGGTGCAGTCATGAGTGTAAAGGACGTAAAAAAGTGGACTAGCCGAACTAGTAGGCCCGACCTGTATCCATGCTTTTGCTTTTCTGTGTCTCCTCCACCTTCGTCGCTTGCTAGAGCCGATAATATTCCATGTAGAGCCCGGTGTCCTGGCTATCTCCTCCGGTATGTTATGTGACTCCAGAAATTTGCTTGTAACTGTAACTGTAAAATGTTTAAGATATCTAACCGATTATAACTGTGATTTATGTAACTTATTGTAACAATTACGAGTAGACAAATAAACAAAAACACAAACGAAAAGCACCGAGTGGGAGAGCGTAAAGCCGCTGCGTCTGTGCACACCGCCATCTTGGCCTATCCTACTATATATGGAGATGCTGAACAGGCAGTGCATCAGAATCTTTCTCCTTCAGATAGCTGCGCTGTCTTCAAGAAGCCATCTACAGCCATCTATGGCGGAATGGTCAGGCGTGTATTAAAGTGACCCACAGTTGTATATGCTCTAGCCTATGGAATGCCACGAATGCCAAAATTTAAAATAAATAAATACATAAATAAATATACAAAGAAATGTAAAAAAAGCAAAAATAAATAAATATATAAATAAATATACATAGAAATAATTATTTCTACATTTATTTCCTTATGTATATATATATATTTTTTCCCCACATTTATTTATTCATTCTTTTATTTATTTCTACATTTATTCATTTCTATTTTTATTTATTTCCACATTTATTTATTCGAAGGGTAATGAGGAGGGCGTGGTTTACCTCAGACATAGCAATCGAGCTCAGAGTAGGCGAGGGTGAAGCGTTGAGGCCACAGTGACACCTTGTGGTGTGGCCGAAATACAATAAGTATAGCCTACTGACGTTGATACTGTCTGTGATGATTGACTTGGATAGGTATATGGCCAAAATCTTATATCACTGGTTAGGTCATATCACCCTAACTGTACTGTGTGACATGGATAGGCTACTCTTTATTCCGGATATGGCCGTAGAACATTGTCTGGTCTGGATTTGTAAAATGTCCTGGGCTAACAAACATGAACAGCAACATCTTCAACTGATCTGATAACAGGGACTCTGAAATGGAAGCGCTTGATATTTTCCATTACCGGTCAGAACACACGGAAAGGAAGCAGTGCACATATAGGCTACAGTGAAGTCGACGCAAGCATATTGATCAATGCATTTGAAGCGAGACCACAAATTCACTTCACATTCATATTTCCTATTTGTACATGCACAACATGTGACAGACGCTTAAAATACAACACATATTTCAAAGATCCAAAATAGAACGAAGCGTCAGTTACAGTAGAACATTTTGTCACGTCGCTTTATGTGTGGACAGTCACAGCATCACTGAGTATAATGGGTTTTTCTTGGTGTAATCTTATTATTAATCACACGTCTTAGGCTAAGTTATCAACTGGAAATATCCAGAATTAGATAAATCAAATGTGCCCATGGAAACGGAGCTGGTGAAACACCCACGCCATGCATTAAACATACACAGATGCATCATCCTCTTTCAAACAGCACTGTCGCGTGCCCTCATATTTTTGAGCTAACTGCATTTGAATGTAACTTCCAAAAACAATACTGACAGAAACAAACTTATTTTCTATTAAGCGGTGGTAGTCTTCAGCCTACCCCCATAAACTGATGTCCAGGGGCAAACTTATGACCTATGACTTAACCTGTGATATAAGATTTTGGCCACATACCTATCCAAGTCATTCATCACAGACAGTATCAACGTCAGTAGGCTATGCTTATTGTATTTCGGCCACACCACAAGGTGTCACTGTGGCCTCAACGCTTCGCCCTCGTCTACTCTGATTGCTATGTCTGAGGTAAACCATGCCCTCCTCATTACCCTACGGACAAAGAAATGTAAAAATGCATAAATGTAAAAATAAATAAATGTATAAATAAATAAATGTATAAATGAATAAATGTGGAAATAAATAAAAATAGAAATGAATAAATGTATAAATAAATAAAATAATAAAATAATAAATAAATAACTGTGGAAAAAAATAATATATACATAAATAAGGAAATAAATGTATAAATAATTATTTATTTTATTTTATTTTTTGCTTTTCTATGTATATTTATTTATATATTTATTTTCGGGTTTTATTTATTATGTATTTATTTATTTTTTAATTTTGGCAGTACAGAATGTACAGTGCAGTGTGATGATGGGACAAGTTGCCAGGGGGAAGGCTGTCACAACAGACTCGTCAAGCAAAGGCTGGAGAGCCCTTTGCAACTGCAGACCAACTTTCGGCACCTGGACGGATGCGAAGTAAGCATGCTACATAAACTGCCTGGAGCTGAGAGCAGTTCCTCAGGCATTGGAATACTTCCCAAAGTGTAACAATCTCATGTTCTCATTCTTCATACTAATATCAAATATCAATCACTAGGGGTTGAATGACTTCAGATTAGTTGACATTTATGTAAGTCAAATCGATGTCGACTAGTCGCTGATGACATCATTAATGAACAAATAAGCCTGAACCTCGACCTGAGATTCGAACACGGCTTGCCTTGTGCACAGCTATGGCATCTGACACAGCGCTGCCCACAAGGCTATTGCTCCTATATAACAGCTTATTTTTATAAATTCTTTTGTCTTTGGATTTTTTGTCTTTTGTCACATGGTTAATCATTATATTGAATGAGACATTAAGATATTTAATGAACATTAATATTATCAATTTCTGTAAGGTGGCTTTGAAACAAAGTATAATGTGAAAAGCGCTATGTAAATAAAATTGACTTATAATTCCAAAACTGTTCCCCTAATTTGTATATAAATAGCATTAAAAATAAATCTGACAGTCTGTAAATCAAATCCTTTGTGGTGGGCAGAGACAAAAAAATAACATTGTGTCACTGTATGAATGCTCCTGACCTAACGAAACATAAATGCAGATCAAAATGGTCCGATATGGCCTGTCTGATATATATCAGTCTAGAACCATGTAACAGAACAGAACCCTATCTTTATGCACTGTGCCTTAGAATCCAGCTTCTCACCATTTCCATTTCCTAGTAAAGTAGTCCCAGTCTCTCTCAGTCTCGGTAACAGCATATCCTGCAGACCGAACAAATGTTTTAGCGACCGGACAAGCCTCCTTTAACAAACCCAGGCCCCAGGTTGTGATCGGTCTGCGCTGGACTGCATAGGCGGTAAACAAGGCTGAAGCCACAGCTCCAAGGAAACCGGTTGGATGTGGATGGGTCATTCTTCCAGTCTCCACAGCAACTGCAACCAGTGAGGACAGCTGATCAGGATGAGGATATCTGTAAAGCAAAGACAATTAGATATCCATATAACACTACTGCCAAAAAATGTCAAAGTACAAAAGAAAGCATGTTTGACCCTCACCTAAGGCCGATGCACATGGACCTCATAGCTGCCCCACAACCTGTGGCTTCTGGGTTGTATGGCACCTTGTAACCCCCTTCAGTGCCTGGCCGCAACTGTGCAATACCTTCAGGAAGAGAAGTAAAAACAGGATATAAAGTACAAGGAGAATGTTGTCCGTTAGCATTCTCTAGGACCCAAACATTTTGAAATCGTATCATCTTTAGCAACTCAGAAGTGCAGAAGTGCCACATCAGTAATTACAGCAGAGCAGCATGAAAATTACATTATGATAACACTGTAAGAAATTACAGTATTTTGCATTAAATTAATTTCACTTAGCTGATTTCATTAGAATAACTGCATTCCCTTGTGAAAAACAAGTGCACTTTAGTGTACTTTTATAAAGTGTACTTATTACACAAATAGGTATACACTTAAGTGTAAATTAAATGCAATGTTTTTGGCACACTTAATACACATTAAATGTAATTGATTTCAAATGTATCACATATTAAGTTGAAATAAAAGGCAATTTTTTTTGGAACAACTTAAGTTGGGCTTTAATACAACTTTATATGTACTTTAATAATTGCTTCTAATGTCTTCAAAATATAGTTAAAGTGCACTGCTCAATCTATTGACAAGCAATTAATGTGAACTAAAATATACTTTAATGTCAGCTAAAAATACACTTAAGTGTGAAATAAATGTAATGTTTTCGCCGCTTAAGTGCATTTGATTTGTAATTAATTTCAAATATACCACAGCTTAAGTTCATGTTAAATGCAATTAGTTGAACTTTTGAGTAATTTTTTTAACCACTTAAGTGAGACTTTAGTATATTTTTATATGTACTTTGAAATATGGTAAAAGTGTACTTTTGAATGTACTGACAAGCAATTAATGTGAACTAAAATATACTTTAACGTCAGCTAAAAATACACTTAAGTGTGAGTTAAATGCAATGTTTTCAGCACACTGAATGCACATTAAGTGTAATTGATTTCAAATGTATCACATATTAAGTTGAAATAAAATACAATAAGTTGCCATTAAGAGTGATTTTTGGAACAACTTAAGTGGGACTTTAATACAACTTTATATGTACTTTCATAATTGCTTCTAATGTCTTCAAAATATAGTTAAAGTGCACTGCTCAATCTATTGACAAGCAATTAATGTGAACTAAAATATACTTTAATGTAATTTACATGTACACTATTATATAATTAAATACATTTGTAATTACATTTTTATAATAATGAAACTGCAATTTAGTATAATAAACAAATGCACATTGAAACACTCTACATTTATTGACAAAATCTGTAAAATAAATACACAAAAACTTTTTTGTTGATGCACAAGAAAAACCCAAGAAACAATTTACACAAACACAAATTCATTTAGAAAGAGTCTGGAGGACAATGAGGCTTATATGCACAATCTCCCTCATACAAAGGTACCTAAATCTACCCATCACAGAAAACATTCTGCATTTTTATATTTTCAGAAAACATTCAGTATGATTTTTAAAATTGTTTCCTCATGGGGACCTAAAAGATGTCCCCACAATGTCAAAATTTACTGGTATTACTTTACTTTTGGGGTCAATTGGTCCCCATAACGTAGGGATTACTAGTACACACACAATCTCAGAAGCAAACACACAGTACCTCACACACACACACACACACACAACACATGAATTAATACAAACAAAATGTAAAGAAAAGTATCATAACACTAAGATTCAAAACGTTGGGTAACGCTTTACAATAACGTTTAATTGGTTAACTACTTCATTTAACATGAACCTAGAATGAATAATACATTAAACATTTACTAATTAGGGGTGTAACAGCACACGTATTCGTACCGAACCGTTTCGGTACAGGGCTTCCGGTATGGTGCATGTGTGTACCGAATGCAATCTTTAACAGTTAACAGTCGGCTTGTTTTACGCCGTAACACTTCAATCTGAGTTCCTACACAAACATATTAAGTATTCTGTCCATTTTATCATGAAATTCTAGTGATAAATGCCGTTTTGATGCTCTTTAATGTGACGTGACAGATCACCGTATAGGTACGTCAGTTCAAGCAGCGGCGCGCGAGTGAACGTGATCTCTTCCTAAAGAATAAACATGAATCAACATCAGAAGGTATGTTGAGGATACATTACAGCTTATTGAAACTTATCATATGTGGTGTAATCGCTCAATCAGTGTTTCAACGGCAGAAAGACGTCAATAAAACAGCTTGAGAACAATGTCACGTAGCATCACATTTTCCTCAGGAGTCATTCAATGTCAACAGCTGTTAGTTCACTAGAGAAATCAACTTTTTCAATAAATATATGCACTATATTAGCCTATATATTCATAAAAATGACAGCCACTGTGTATAAATTAATATATTTTAACAACGAATTGGAGTAAAACTCCATTATAAACTCCACAAATTAGAAGTTAATGCAAAAAACTGCCTTATGTGAAGTTTACATGTTTGCATACAATGCAAGTGCAAGTAAGGGCTCCCTATATAGTTTACACTTTACAGCATTAGCGGAGATAATTTTTATGTCTTTAAGAAACTTTTAGTCATAATTGAATTAATTTAAGGACAATGACAATTTGTTCAGTAAACCACTTTTTAATAAATAAAAAAAAAGCAATTTTATATTTAGCTTTCTCTCCCCTGCTGTACCGAACCGTCAGTTTTGTGTAAAAGTTGTATATGTTAATTAGTTAATTGTAGCGACTTGGCTGCATAAAATAATAATAAATTAAATTAGCTCAATAGGGAATTATGATTATTAATGTTTAATTATTTATAACTAATCGCAATGGGTTATGATTAAATTATAAATCTCCAAATCACCCAAAAAGGGAAATACCTAACCTAGGTATTTATGCAATATATATATAGTTAACGACAATGGGTTGCAATTGACTACGAATATATATTAAATCATTACAGAATAACCTTTGAATTAGAATTAATTCAAAATTCATCTGATCCGTTCATTTAACGAACGAACAGTACTACAATCTTTTATCAATTCTCACAAAGTTTTATTCTTTCTTATCAAATCTTCGGGAAGGTTATCCTTCTGGTCACGAAGAATAAACTTTCTGAATTATTAGGATATTAATTAAAGTATTCAAAGATACTTATGAGAGCTCGTAGCTAGATCTGAACATTAAAGTGACCATGTCTTGTGAGCGGCAACAATGACAATCGAACGTGGATACAATGGTTTTAATAATTGATACTACAAATACATACGACTAAACAAAGAATACATGTATATACAGAACAACGAATAGTAACGAAAGAGAATGAAAAGAAGAGAATGAAAGAGAGGAAGGAAAGGTTCAGGAATGGCAATTTCATAAACATAACCACTGAGAGCCAGCAACGAATAATGGTACTGAGTATAAAGAATGCGTGTGAGTCTTCTCAGAGCGTTCTTTGAGCTGGAGTGTGTTCTCTTTTGGTCCTTCTGGAGCGTTCTCGATCCGCGGGAAGTTTGAAGGTGGTTGAAGCGAATGCCGAAAAGGGGAGGAAAAGAAGATTGTCTCGTCTGAGTTTTTTGAAGATGACTGAGCGCTGAGATGGCGCGCGTTGCCTGTCCGCCTGGCTGCGGAGCGCGCCGACTTCAAAGGAACCAACCCACGTGACTGAGCCGCCAAGCCAGGGCCGAAGCCGCCTGGCCAGGGGACGAGCCGAGATGATAAGAGGGTTGTGTATCGACTGCACCGACTGAGCAAAGATATGCTGGTGTTACTGTCCTTTAAAGAAACATTAACATCCGCCCATCTTTTCTGAAATGACCAATCAGATGTGGGAGTTTTAGGCGGGAGAACACTTTCTTTGTCTCCGTTTATGACCTCATTTGCCTAATTTATGATGGTGTCATACTTGGTACATTTCTACTCAAAAGGGGGGGTAACATAATGTGATGCATTTCATAATCATCTACTGTGCACCGTTGGTTAAGAGAAAGAGAGAGGAATATTTAGATATCAAACACCGTGTGGCTGGGAGATGTTAGAGCAGAGATACATTCTTACACATGAATACAAGCATCTTAAATGACTTTACATTGTTCGTACATCCTGACTATGTTGGCAATGACATAGGGAGCATGCGTACACACAGGAATCATCATATACATTCTGGGATAATTAAGTTTAAGTTTAATTAAAGTTACATAAATAAAATGTTTGTGTCTGTGTATTGGAAGGAGCCTGTGTGTCTAGGCCCCCCTATCTTTTTGAGTGAGGGGGGGGATAGGGGGAGAGATTGCGTTCTGATTGAAGTTCTCACAGGATTCTAACGGTGCTGTCTGTTCTACCTCAGCCAAGCCACAAAACTGTCCACGATGCCATCTTCCTCAGACTCCTCGGTACCAGAACCTAATTTATATACGGCTAAAAAGCTTTCTGACGTTTATAGTGGAATCGACTCATCTTTGATCCTGTCCAGAGAGACTCCAGACGCTACATAATGCACTGTTAACTTACATAAACAAAGACTATACATTTCATTAACTAGCTTTGAACTATATTTTATTAACCAAGGTCAACAAAGATTAATAAACACTGCACTGTAAAAAAAATATTGCTCATCACTGTTTGATCATGTTGGCTAATACATTAACTAATGTTAACAAATGAGATCTTATTGTAAAGTGTTATCGAACTTATAAGCTCTTAAACTTTTGCTAGCACCAAAATTAGGACCAAAAGGTTTATTCTAAAATCTTATTCCAGCATTACAGTGAATGAAAGTAAAAAATAAAAAAAAACCTGAAGAACTCCAAAGGCAAAAAAACAAGAAAATCAAAATAGTTTGTCACCAACTATTTTGAAGTTGTTGAAAAGTGCTGTTTATGTCAATGTCCCAGAAGCTCTCCATCGGCAGAAAACTTGCGCACCATCTCTCCACAGTAGATGTGAATGGACATGTTCCAAAAAGGCAGGAAAGTAAAAAAAAACATATATATATACCTTAAGGAAAGACGAAGAAAAAAAAACAGAAAGAAAACAATTGTTTATAAAACAGATCTATCCATTATTATAATTCACTCAATTAAATGAAAGCGATATATATACAGTTGCGCTCCAAAGTTTACATTCACACTGCAGTATCTGTTAAAAATGTTAATTTTAGCAATAAGGGGGATCATAAAAATTAGCATGTTGTCTTTTTATTTAGTACTGCCCTGATGAAGCAGTTTATTCTGCAAGATGTGTGTAAACTTTTGACCACAACTGCATCACCTATGTGGTGAATTACCTCAGTCGTCAGGGCAACATCATAGTAGAATGCTGGGAGAGGTTCCTTCACATTTCCCACAAACACCAGGATTCCACTGACCACATCATCTTCACTGACACTGGGCTTTAAAAATGGAGAACATTTTTATAAACATTTTCATTCCTACTTTACAGGGAATTAAAAATAACTTAAATTCAGGTAAATAACCCAAGACCCATGCAAATTGAGAAAGGTATTCTTCAATTTTTCCTCATCTTGCCTTGCAAGTTTCAGTCGTGCACCATCTCCATAAAGGATGTTCCTGTATTTACCAAACCCATTCATTTGGTTTGTTACCTGTAAAATATATAATGATTAGGGGGATCTGTAAATGCACAGGTGGGAATTTATTACTTGCAAATGGACAAGATGCAAAGCATTTAAAAGCTATAGACTTGATAGCAGTGTTTTAGCTTGTAGTGTGAAGAATTCATAATTAACAATAACATCACCTCATCAATATGGCTCTGTGATTCCACACAGCTTGCACTGGATCTCCAATAACAAATCTGTACTGATCCTACAAAATAAATAAATAACTCCAGATAAGCACAAAATATTACAAACACAAATAGTAGCTTAACATCGTACTCTTCAAATGCAAAATGAAAAAACAAAACAAAAAAAACAACAACATTACAATCATTATTTCTAGAGGTGAGTGATATATTGAATATTACTGGTCGTTATAATATGGATTATAAGGATTAAATGTATATACATGTCTGCTAATGTTACTATACAGGATCTTTGAATTTCGTTCAGCAAATTTAACTTTAGGTCATTTAAAAGTTAGATTAAAATATTGTATTTTCAGCAGCCAAATTCCTCAAACACGCCCACACGCGATCACATTCCGATACAAGAAATTATTATAATGCAATCATAGATAAATTATAGGAAACATGATTAATTCACCTCCCGAGTCCATATTGCGTCTATACTATCGGCGATTAAACTAAATATACTCTTAATCGCATTAAGAAATGCCATGTTACGGTGAAAATAAAAATCATATATCATATATAAAGCATATATCAAGATATACTTACTTGACTCGTTATTTGCAGCACATAATGTCTCATCTGTAATCATCCAATGATCCAAACGTGGCACTCCATTGTTCTCTTCGTTTGATCAGCGTCAGTTTCCTCACGCATCGCGATTACAAAAACATGGTGGACAGAGCATTTTTCAAAATCATGAGTTAGTATTTTTGGCGCATGCGCATTCAAAAAATAAATGAATAAAAAATACAATTTACCATTGCATGGTTAAATGTTGCTTATAAATGTTCTAACTCACTGTGTAGTTGGACTGTAAGTTCAGAGAACTTGACTCATTCACCTAACTAGTGTAGTCTGATCAAAATGAAATGTATTTTAACTGATTCTGAATGCAAATTAATTTTGTTTAGATTAGTTAAACTTTTGCTTGCAATTAATGCAATTAAATGTGTGTTTAATCAGCGTAGAAAAACATAATGACATTGAAAGTATTCTGTACACAGATGTAAAGTACAGTACATTACTATTACATTAAGCACAAATAGCTACAGTAGGCTACTCATCTCATAAATTACACTTTATGTTGAATATTATGTAGAAAACTGACACTTGTAGTTGAGGTCAAAAATTTCAACAATAAGTTGTACTGGAGTATACTGTATAAGCAAGTGTATTGAAGTTTAGAATAAAAATACATGAATGCACACAGTATACATTATAGACTAAACACATTTAAAATACATTAACAAATGTAATTATTTTTTATTAAAATCAATTATTTTCTTTAGTATATGTCAATATAAAAATAACTGTACTTATATAAAACATAAAATCATAATTATTTAAAATATGTTTAAGTAAAATGTAATTAGACATTATTACAAGGTGCATTTTTAAAAACTGCACTTAAGTGTGTTTATAAATATTGTCATGAAAGTGTACTTTCTTTAAGTGAAAAATAATTAGACATTATTACAAAGTGCACTTTTAAAACATGCACTTAAGTGTGTTTATAAATATTGTCATTAAAGTGTATTCTTAAGTGGCCTTTAATTTTAATTATATCATATTATCTGCAAGTGCACTTTTTTAAAAAAGTATACTTTTAAGATTTTAAGTAAACAAAAAGTACACTTTCAATACAATTAAGCACACTTCTTTTACACAAGGGTTACCCAAAAGGGCTGAGTTATTATACAGAAGAACAAATATCGTTAATAATTAATATTTATGCAATAATTATGATCTATTTTTTCCCATTGAAAAAAAATAAAAAATAAAATAAAAATAATATATATATATATATATATATATATATATATATATATATATATATAATTTTCATATTTTTTCAATTAATGCTGTATTTCAGGTTAAAATAGAGACTAGGCCTTTAAAATCCAATTTTTGAAGTCAGATTGGTGCCATCTGGTGAGAGCAGTGAGCATGAATATCATGCAATATCATAGTGTAAGATGTATCATAGTGTAGATTTTTTCTTTCAGGTTGTGGATTTGAATATATATTTAGAGATTCTCAAAGACTAGTTTTGTCAAGTTTTTTGTTTGTTTGTTTGGTTTAAATGGTCATTTGAAGTGCCAGTGTTACTTTATAATACAGTCAAACCTGAACATTGTGTTAGAAAGAGAACAAATGGAAAGCATTTAGTTACCCATTGTTTTAATTCTAATTTAATAAAAATGAAATTCATTCAGTCATAAAATTTTTTATAAACCTTTTATAATAAATGTTGTCATTAAATCTATTTTTTGTACAATTCAATGAACAGTAACTCATCTTCAAAAGGCAACAGCAATTATGAAGAAAAAACTAAAATAACAGCAAAAGTATAATAATTATAAAACAGTAAATGGAAAATAGAGAGACAAAAAAATTAAATAAGTGTTTTAAATATTATCCTAACTATATTTACACATTATGTGCATAATTTAATATGAATAACTGTAATATGAAGTTTTTTTTGCACACAGATCACAACTGAGTGTTTGTTGCAAATTGGATGATTGCACTTTGTGCAAATGATGCTTGTTTTTACATCACTTGGCAAGCACCTTTGAAAAAGTGTGTGAGTGTGTGCAAGTGTTCAAGAGAGAGACACAGTGTGTGACTTTTGCATTTTGGATATGTTATAATGTTACAATTTTATTTCACATATTCTCAATTTTCTCTGTTACAGTCTCACCAGTCTCATATTTCTCTATGTGTGTGTGTCTATTTTGCAATCTTGATGGCTTACAGTATCATGCTTTCATTGCTGTGTGCTTTTTTTCTTACATTTCATAAAATTTGCTTTTGTGACATGCGTTCATTTTGTGACACGCGTTCACTTAGCCTTTTCAAATCCTGCCCCCAATTATTTTGTGTGTAAGTCATATAAGTCACCATGTTTCCTACCATTCCGATGAAGCTACGATTTAAAAAAAAAAAATTATGTAAAACTTTTCGGTCAAAAGTGACCGAAGAACCCCATAATGGTTAGTGCGGGGGCTGGGATATACATAAACCTACCAACATATGTGGCATAATTTTTGGAATGGCTTATCATGAGAGGAAAAAAATACGTTTTAGTCGCATAACATCGGTTAATGGAAACGCCGTCATTTCGCAGTAGTTTTTTATCAACATTTAGAAAATATTGCAAAAGTTTTGCTCAAATCTGTAATGGAAACGCGGCTATTGTTCAGTTGAGTTGAGTCAGCTCAGCGTTTATTCTGATTCTGTTATCTGTATGTTCGTTCCTAAAGTTATAGGAACCTAGCTGATATTGGAAACGGGTGTCCTTCAAAGCTATAGTGCTATTGGAAACACACTGTTCTTAAAGCTGCAGTGCTATTGGAAACATGCTTGTTCTTAAAGCTGTAGTGATATTAGAAACACGCTTGTTCTTAAGCTGCAGTGCTATTGGAAACATGTTGTTCTTAAAGCTGCAGTGCTATTGGAAGCGTCTCGGTTACATTTGTAACCCTCGTTCCCTAAAGGAAGGGAACGGAGACGTTACATCAGTTACTGACGAAATGGTTGTTTCGCTTAGAAGCCAATCACCTTTGAGCTCTACAAAACGAGCCAATGGCATGAAAATGCCATGGGTCTGCGGAATTTGCATACCGCAACCCCGCCCCACCGCGTGGGTATAAAGGGCATTGCGTGGCAATCTCGCATTATGTTACCTGCTGAAGAGCCGAGGCATGAGCGCCCGGCCGTTCCAGCGGTACAGCAGAAGTGGCATGTGAATGTAACGTCTCCGTTCCCTTCCTTCAGGGAACGAGGGTTACAAACGTAACCGAGACGTTCCCTTTCAGTCAGTACACTACGAGTTACGTCAGTTACTGATGAAATGGGGGTCCCAATACAATCTCGCCACGACGGCTGTCTTCCAGCGTGCTGCGATGACCAGAGCTCCCTGCCGTGAGTCTTGGCACGAACGAGGGGCTAGGCTCAACGCTACTAAGGTACACTGGGAAGCATATCCCACGTGGAGAAATGCAACACAATGCCTACCCGCAAGGAGGACTAAAGAATACACATATGACCCCCGTAGGGACTGCATATGGAACACTCTGGGGTATCCAGCCGCAGGTGGAAATATTTCAACCCCAGGCGTGGCAAGGTTACTTGCCAAGGGAAGACACGTGCTCAGAGAGGCTTACCGTGGAAATACACATGTGGGGGTTACCCAACGGGGGAACCATGCACACGGAGGCACCTAGCCGAACACGAGGGCTGACCAAGTGGGCATGCACTCTGGTGTCGACATCAACAGTGCTGGAGGAGCCCAGGGCTTACTGGGAAGCTCACCTGAGAAAAAATGCGCACGCATCCAGTCCGTGGAGTGGAATGGCGCAGCAAGCGAAGACACCTGAGCCTGTCCAGATACTGGCCACTTGGGGCAAGTACACGAGAGGACACAGCCTCCACTCGGAGATTATAAAATCTTGCAAATGTGTTGGTGTCGCCCAGCCTGCAGCTCTACAAATGTCTGTCAGCGAGGCGCCATGCACTAAAGCCCAAGAGGAAGCAACACTCCTAGTGGAGTGTGCTCTTACCCCAAGGGGGCATGGCATGCCCTAGACCTGATATGCCAGGACAATGGCGTCCACTATCCAGTGGGACAACCTCTGCTTGGAGGCCGGGGTCTCAGGATCACGTGAGAGTTAGCCGGCCCGAATTCCAGGCACGCTTCGTCAACCAAAAATGCCTGCAGGTCCCCTACTCTCTTGATGGAGGCCAGAGCAGTCAAGAGCGCCACTTTCATTGAAAGGAACTTCAGCTCTACAGACTGCAGTGGCTCAAAGGGAGCTTTCTGCAGGGCAGATAAAACCAGTGCAAGATCCCAAGAGGGTATTTGAGGCGGGTGAGGAGGATTTAATCTCCTCACACTTCTAAGGAACCTGCTGACCAGGTCGTGCTGTCCAACCGTTTTTGAGTCCACCAGGTCATGGTGAGCCGAAATAGCGGCCACATAGACATTCAGGGTGGAGGGAGACAGCTTCGCTCCAACCCCTTTTGGAGGAAGGAGAGCACAGACCCGATCGGGCATTTCCTGGGGTCCTCTCGGCGAGAGGAGCACCAGGTGACGAAGAGGTTCCACTTCAACGCATAGGCCTGTCTCGTGGACAAGGCCCTAGCGGAAGTCAAGTCAAGTCAACTTTATTTATATAGCGCTTTTTACAATGCAGATTGTTTCAAAGCAGCTTCACAGTGTTAAACAGGAAAATAATGAACAGAATTTGATTTGGCTGTACAGCCGCTCTGGGGAAAACGGTGATGTCATCTAGCTCATTTCAATTATCATATATATTAAAGTAATGTAGTTGATATAGTTAATTTAGTTTAGTAATTAAATTTATTTGGATATTTATTTGAAAATTTTGTGTCCCCAACTGAGCAGGCCAAGCCAAAGGCAACAGTGGCAAGGAACCAAAACTCCATCAGATGGCATAATGGAGAAAAATAAACTTTGGGAGAAACCAGGCTCAGTCGGGGTGCCAGTTCTCCTCTGGCCAATTAACAAACAGTGTATGAGTATTATTTTGGCAGCCTTATAGGTCAGAAGTAATATTAGATCGGAATATTCAAAAGATCGGAGGCATCACGCCGGAGACGGGTTTATTGAGGATGGCGTGTCGATTAAAAAATTATTAAATAGGAATATTCGAAACATCTGAGTCATCACGCCGGAGATGGATCCATTGAGGATGCCATGTCGATGAGCAATTTCAGAGGGTAGACTAATTGACACGGTCTCTGCAGACACTTCAGAGATGCGTTGGTAATGTTTGGGCACTGGTCCACCATCTGATATGGATACGGCCCACATCCGGCTGACTGCAGTAAACCTTGGGATAAACAAAGAGACTAACATTAGCGTAGATGCCATTCTTCTTATGATGTAACGAGTACATCAGGTGTTATGGGAAGTGTTCCCGGTTCTGGCTGACCTAGTTAATGCAGCCTAACAATCATTTAATTGATTTGAATAAAATATAAATTAAAAATGTTTTATGTGTATGCCATAGTAAAGAGACTCTGTTCCAGAGTTTAGGTGCTAAATAGGAAAAGGATCGACCGCCTGCAGTTGATTTTGATATTCTAGGTATTATCAACTGGCCAGAGTTTTGAGATCGCAATAGACGTGATGGAGTATAATGCGTTAAGAGCTCGCTCAAGTACTGGGGAGCTAAACCATTTAGTGCTTTGTAAGTAATTAGCAAGATTTTAAAATGTATGCGATGTTTAATAGGGAGCCAGTGCAGTGTTGACAGAACCGGGCTAATATGGTCATACTTCCTGGTTCTAGTAAGAACTCGAGCTGCTGCATTTTGGACCAGCTGCGGTTTATTTATTAAGCGAGCAGGGCAACCACCCAGTAGAGCATTACAATAATCTAGCCTTGAGGTCATGAACGCATGAAATAACTGTTCAGCATTTTGCATTGAAAGCATTTTCGAGTCTATTCAAAAGAATGCTGTGGTCGATATTATCGAATGCAGCGCTAAGATCGAGTAACACTAACAGAGAGATACAACCACGATCGGATGATAAGAGTAAATCATTTGTAACTCTAATGAGAGCAGTCTCAGTACTATGATACGGTCTAAATCCTGACTGGAAATCCTCACAGATACCATTTCTTTCTAAAAAGGAGCATAATTGTGAGGACACTGCCTTTTCTAGTATTTTTGACAGAAAGGGTAGATTTGAGATTGGCCTGTAATTGACTAATTCTGTAGGATCAAGTTGCGTTTTTTTAATAAGTGGTTTAATAATAGCCAACTTAAAAGTTTTTAGTACATATCCTAATGTCAAGGATGAATTAATGATATTAAGAAGAGGATCTATGACCTCTGGAAGCATCTCTTTTAGTAATTTAGTCGGTATAGGGTAGAGCATACACGTTGTTGATTTTGATGATTTAACGAGTTTAGCCAATTCCTCTTCTCTTATAGCAGTGAATGAATGTAATTTTTCCTCAGTGACACTACAATGTGTCTGATGTGATACAGTAGTAGACGGTTGCATGATTATAATTTTTTTCCTAATATTATCAATCTTACAGGTAAAGAAGTTCATAAAGTCATTACTGCTGTGTTTTTGGCAGACATCAGAATTGAAGCTGTATTTTTGGTTAATTTAGCCACTGTATCGAATAAATACCTAGGATTGTGTTTGTTTTCTTCTAAGAGAGTCGAGAAATAAGCAGATCTAGCAGTTTTTACGGCCTTTCTGTATGAAATCATGCTCTCTTTCCACGAAATGTGAAAAACTTCCAGTTTTGTTTTCTTCCAGATTCGCTCCATTTTTCTGGCTGCTGTTTTAAGGGCCCGGGTGTGCTCGTTGTACCACGGCGTTGGACTATTTTCTTTAATCTTCTTTAAGCGCAGAGGAGCAACTGTGTCTAAAGTGCTGGAAAAGAGAGAGTCAATAGTTTCTGTTGCAACATCGAGTTCCTCTAGGCTATCTGGGATGCTGAGGAGATGAAACTGATGAGGAAGATTATTTACAAAGAAATCTTTAGTCGCAGCAGTGATAGTCCTGCCATACTTGAAGCGAGGGGACGGCTTTGCAGCCTTTGCTAAATTAAGTATACATGATACTAGGTAATGATCTGAGATGTCATCGCTCTGCTGCAGAATTTCAACGGTATCAACATTTATTCCATGTGACAATATTAGGTCTAAAGTATGATTACGGCGATGAGTGGGTCCTGATACATGTTGCCTAACTCCAATAGAGTTTAGAATGTCTCTAAATGCCAATCCCAATGAGTCTTTTTCATTGTCTACATGGATATTAAAATCACCAACAATTAGGACTTTATCTGTAGCCAGTACTAACTCTGATAGAAAATCAGCAAATTCTCTGGT
Source organism: Rhinogobio ventralis (assembly GCA_039654625.1). Classification (NCBI taxonomy): domain Eukaryota; kingdom Metazoa; phylum Chordata; class Actinopteri; order Cypriniformes; family Gobionidae; genus Rhinogobio; species Rhinogobio ventralis. The sequence continues at coordinate 14,581,565 of CM077212.1, forward strand.
AAAGTGTGTATTGTGCCCTGGTGGCCTGTATACAGTAGCCAACACAAATGTTAAACGGGATTTATCAGTTTCACTACATAACGTTATGAAAAGCACCAAAACTTCAAACGAATTATATTTGAAACTAGACTTCTGAGTAATACCTTTACCTTTCAGACGCGGCTCGTGTTTATAACAATAATCTTGTGGGGTGGACTCATTTAAAGTAATGTAGTCGTCAGGTTTTAGCCAGGTTTCTGTCAAACACAGCACATCTAGATTATTATCTGTAATCATATCATTAACAATAAGCCTTTTTGAGGAAAGGGATCGAATATTCAGCAGCCAGAGCTTTATAATTTGTTCATCTGTATTATATCTGTTGTTTATTTGTTGGACATCAATTAAATTTTTACCGTTGAATAGTTTTGGTGTTTTTTTGTATTTACTAATTTGTGGAACAGACACAGTCTCCATGTGATAATATCTAGGTGAAAGAGTCTCTATGTGCTGGGATTTATCTGACTTCTGTGATGCGAGACAGCTAGCAGACAGTCGGGTAAGCCAGTCCGTCTGCTTCCTGACCTGGGCCCTAGTTAGTCAAGGTTTAGCTTTAAGACTATGTGCCAAATTACTAGAGAGAAGAGCGGCACCACCCCAGGAGGGATGGATACCATCTCTTTTCAACAGGTCAGGTCTGCCCCAAAAGCTTTTCCAATTGTCTATGAACCCTATGTTATTTTGCGGACACCGCTTAGACAACCAGCCATTGAGTGATGATAGTCTGCTAAGTATCTCATCACTCCTTTTAACCGGAAGGGGACCAGAGCAAAAAACGCTATCTGCCATCGTACTTGCGAGTTCACACACCTCTTTAATGTCAATTTTGGTGATCTCCGAAGTCGAACATCATTAGTGCCGACGTGAATAATAATCTTAGAGAATTTACGATTAGCATTAGCCAGCACTTTTAAATTTGCTTTGATGTCAGGCGCTCTAGCTCCCGGTAAACATGTGACTATGGTGGCTGGTGTCTCTATTTTCACGTTCCGTGTAATAGAATCGCCAATAACTAGGGCACTTTCAACAGGATTCTCAGTGGGTGCATCACTGAGTGGGGAGAACCTGTTTGATGTTCTAATCAAAACGGAAGAGTGTTTTTTTGATCCGCGACTATGAACCGAACAATGTACAAATTTCACTAAGCTAGTCGCATCCAAAGCAGTGTCTAAAGCTGTTACGTTCTCACTACTCTCAAATAAAGTCTGGATGCATGTCTCTAATTCTGAAATCTTCTCCGTCAGCCTGACTATCTCCTTACATTTATCACATGTGAAGCCCTGTTCACCAATGGAGACAGATATACTAAACATGAAACATGTATTGCAGGTGACAATAAAAGGAGAAGACATGGCTTACCGTATTTGTTGATTAATCCAATTTACCACAGTTGTTTGATGGAGTCTACTTACTAATCCAATTAATTCAGTCGTGTTTGTTGACTAATCCAACTCACCACAGTTGTTTGATGGACAAGTAAAGGCACGAGAGACAAAACAGGAAACCCGGATGCACGTATGGCAGGCTAACAGGCTAGTGTAATGCTAACGCATTGTGAAATGCTAACACATTGTGATAGTGATTTAGATTAAAAGCTAGCAATGTCAAATTTAACGTGATAGGCAATATTAAACAATATATGGTGATGAGTAAGTTATATTTAGCAGTATAAACAACAAAGAAAAGATATCAAAATAGAGATTCAAAAGCAAAGCTGTACAGAGCTGCAAACACTGCAGCAAGGCAGACAGGAGGCAGATAGGAGCAATCGATCAGGAGCAATCGATCCATGACCTGGAAGTTATGGTAGCCGCCACCTGAGGTGGCAGGGTACTCAAACCTACCGCGTCCCATCCAGGTTCCACACGTGGAGGTTCCAAAGGTCGGGACGTGGGTGCCATATGGTGCCCCGTCTCTGAGTAAGGAGGTCCTTCCTCAGAGGGATCGACCAGGGAGGGGCTGTCGCAAGGAGTACAAGTTCTGAGAACCAGGTCCAGCCGGGCCAATATGGGGCGACCAAAAGATCCTGCTCCCTGTCCTCCCTGATCTTGCACAGAACCTGTGCGAGAAGGCTCACTGGGGGAAACGCATACTTGCGTGGGCCCCGCGGCCAGCTGTGCGCTAGTGCATCCGTGCTGAGGGTCCCCTCGGTCAGGGAGTAGTACCAGCGGCAATGGGAAGAGTTGTGGGAGGCAAACAGATCTATCTGTGCGTCGCCGAACTGTTCCCAAATCAGCTGAACCGTCTGGGGATGGAGTCTCCATTCCCCCGGAAGCGGCTGAAAGCGTGACAGCTCGTCGGCTGCCCGATTCAGTTCTCCCGGGATGTGAACGGCACGAAGCGACCTCAGATGCTTCTGACTCCATAGGAGGAGATGGCGGGCGTTTTGCGACATCCGGCGGGAGCGTAGACCACCTTGTCGGTTGATGTGCACTACTGTCGCCATGCTGTCTGAACGGACCAGTACGTGCTTGTCCTTGAGCAGGACTCGGAAGCGGTGCAGGGCAAGACGTACGGCCAGCAACTTGAGGCAATTGACATGTCAAAGTCCGGGGTCCTCTCCAGGAGCCCGCGGCAGCATGTCCATTGCACATGGCAACCCAGCCCGTGGCAGAGGCATCTGTTGTTACAACAACATGCCTGGAAACTCGTTCTAGGGGAACTCCAGGCCGTAGAAAACTGAGGTTCGACCATGGGGTGAAGGTTTGGCGGCAGGCCCGAGTCAGTGGGACCGCACTCTTGCCCTTGAACTGGAGAAGACAAGTCAGCAGTGACTGCGCACGCTCGCTCGTAAGCTGCGCGTACATGGCGACCGAGTCGATTTCCATACCGAGAAAAGAGATCCTCTGCACTGGGGAGAGTTTGCTCTTTTCCCAGTTGACCCGAAGGCCCAAACGGGCGAGGTGCTGAAGCACCAGGTCCCTGTGTTCGCAAACCTGATCCAGAGAGTGGCCTAGAATCAGCCAGTCGTCGAGATAATTCAGGATGGGAACCCCGTGTTGCCTGAGCGGTACAAGGTCTGCCTCGACGACCTTCGTGAAGACGCGAGGGGACAGGGCTAGCCCGAATGGGAGAACCGTATACTGATATGCCTGCCTCTCGAAGGCAATGGTCTGTGTCGAGGAAGAATGGAGACATGAAAGTACGCGTCCTTCAGGTCGATCGCTGCAAACCAATCCAAAGGACGAACACACTCGAAGATGCGTTTGGCTGTCAACATTTTGAATGGAAGCCTGTGAAGGGTTCGGTTCAAGATGCGCAGGTCCAGTATTGGCTGTAACCCACCGGTTTTCTTGGGTACAATGAAGTAAGGGCTGTAGAAGCCGGACTCCATCTCGGCTGGAGGGACGATCTCGATCGCACCCTTCGCCAGTAGGGTGTCGACCTGTTGAACCCTGTTGAGTCCTCCGCAACCCGCGGCAGTCGGATGTGGCGGAGCGTCCGACGCCAGGTCTAACACTCGTATGCATTGGTGGAACTTGTGTTAGGCTGGGTTCCATATGTTGTGACCCCCACGGCGGTCCCATATGTGTATTCTTCCACGGTACGGCTCCCTACGGCGAGCCCGTGTCTTTCCCTCGGCAGAGCTCTCTGCCGTCTCAGTTAGGTGTTGTTCCCCGCCTATTTGGCCGGGGCCACCCCTGGGACTTCCGTATGTTGCACTGCCCACGGCCAGTCTATACGTGTATTCTCCACATGGTAACTCCCTTCGGGCATGATGTGGCTTCCGCAGCGTCCCTCTGGGCACGCTTTCCCAGCGTTATCCAATAGTCTGCTGAATAGGTCTTGCGGAACGGCAGTGTGACTCTCCCTGCATGAATTTCCCGCCCGCAACAGTCGGGGTCTGAGGGGCTCTCGCTGGGCGCTGGAAGTGGTAGTAACTGTGGCGTTTTCCAAAGGGATCCCAATTCGTCTGTGACGTCCGACGTACGTCGAACGTGACCGACTTAAAGGGAACGTCTCGGTTACGTATGGTAACCCTCGTTCCCTGAAGGAGGGAACAGAGACGTACGTCCCGTCGCCACAGTTGCTGTACCATCACTGCTTGGCCGAGTCACTAGTTCGGCTCCTCAGTGAAAAACAACAGTGCGCTGCATTCGCTTCCGCTTTAGACCCGCGCTGCGGGGCGGAGCGCGAGATGCAAATCTCGCACGGCAATAGTCATTGGCCGGTTCTCTATATCTCGAAGCTGATAGGGACTCCCTGAAGTGATCCCAATTCGTCGGTGACGTCCGACGTACGTCTCCGTTCCCTCCTTCAGGGAACGAGGGTTACCATACGTAACCGAGACGTTTTTTGATTTGTTTTGGTTAATCTGTTAATTAAGTCAAATATATTTTGTGTATTTATTCGTTTTATATAGGCCTATAGACTATGATTTTACGAAAACAAATGTTTTATTTTTTTATTTTTAATGTAACATTTTCCTTAAATCATCCTGGCGACCCATTTTTTAAGTCTAGTGACCCTGAGGGTCGCAACCCAGGGTTTGAAAACCTGTGCTTTAATTCATATAATTTCACTCAGCACTCAGTTGTAAAGATTGTAAAACCTCTCACTTCTTTCTGCCATGTTCTCACACAAAACAAAACCTACACTGCATGCTGTGCCTGTGTGAGACTTTTCTTAAAGCTGGACATTATGTTTTACACATTGGGGTATAAGAGATTGTGGCTTCTGTTATGTCTTCAGTTAGCACTCTGCAGACATTCAGGATGGCTGTGACTCTTTTCTTGCAAGAAAATAAATCTTTATAAAGACAATTGGCTAAGGTTTGTCTCTTATTCAGTGATGCAACTGAGAGTTCATTTTTGCCACGACAATTTGGTGTCAGGAAAAGTGGGATTCCTTGGATGTCCCTTCTGGACCCCGAGAGCGGACAGTGACTGATCATCCTGGACGTTAGAGTCACAGCCCTACCCCGACAGATTGAGGGAGAGGGGCCGACCGTTCAGGGGGTCCGGGAGTCCGACCACTGGAATTAGAGAAAACTAACCCAAGGTGGCAACGGGACGCTTCTGGTAAGAGACAAACTTAAAATTCGGGAAAAATTTTGGTTGAATTAAAAAAATTGGAAATTAAGGGAATAAACAATGGGGGGGTCTGACTCTGTGGCAAATCTGCAATCACGTGGGCTGGGCAGCGTGAATTTATGCTTCTTACTGCGTAGAAAAGGAAGCTGAAATCACGTGGGCTATTAAAATGCAGCGGGGTTGGTTTTTTACTGTGTAGAAAAAGAAACTGCAATCACGTGGGCTGGGCAGCGTGAATTTATGCTTCTTACTGTGTAGAAAAGGAAGCTGAAGTCACGTGGGCTATTAAAAATTGGGACGCTATTGCGAGCGTCCAACCTTCTGGTCTTGGGTGAAGAAATCAGATCTGAACGGAGACGTCCGACAGATTATAGCACGCGTGCGCGAAAAAGCCACAGAGACAGACTGCCAGTATGGAAAATCTCAAAGCAAGCTAGCTGAATATGATACACTGGTATTTTATCAATTGAAAATTATATGGCCAAAAATGCATGCAAGGTATAGTTAATTAAATATGATGAGTTCCAAAAAGAGGGAACGCTGACTGTCACCAGACTAATTTTAGGTGAGTATGAACTTTGACTAAATTATGGCTAACAATTTGAGTGACATGGTCAGTAACTTGATCAGTCCGGATAAAGATTTTGAGACAAACGAGTGCAAACGCTGTAAGCAGCTCTGCTCTGAAGCCCTCACTTCAAAGAAATTTGTAGGACTTATTAAGGAAATGGGCAGCAATGTTTTAATTTTGATTGGAAAGTTGAACAACAACTTGACTGGCTACAAACAAAGAAGATACTTACACTCTGTCTAAGAAACTAATGAGATAATAATAAGGTAAGATAATTGGTGTTAATATGTTGAAAACCTTAGAAGATGATGTTTTGGCTTCAAAAGATAAGCTCGGGCTTAGCTAAAATAAAACAATTCGCTTATCTGAATCCGGGCCCTCCATGTCATTTCTGGTGCTGTGGCCTAATTTGCTGTGTAACAGAGACTCAGTCTGAGTGGAAATTTATAGTTTCGAAATTCATTGTATGGGCAAAAGACACATTTAAAATTATGTTTATTTGAAAACAAATGTTTATGGAAATGCAGTACAAGTCCTGAATGCCTCAGAGTCTCTCTCTCATTCAAAACCAGCTTAAAGCTGTTATCTGAGCCTGTGTCATAGGTGATAAGATATTTATAGTAAAGCACAGTGCTTCAGTTGAAAATAATAGACACTGATTTGAAACGAAATGTTATGTCTTTAAATACAGACTTTAAATGAACTGAAATTTTTGACTAATTTATTCTATGACCAGTAACATCTTTGTCTGATCTTAGCCTCCACCATGTATAGAACCGATGGCTTGGGTTATAGAGATAGCCAAACATTAAATTGAATGGACAGTTGTTATAGTTAAATTCACTAAGTATAATCTACGCACTGGTTGCGGCTTTGAAGAGGTATGATGGATTTTAGTGATTAAGTTATGTTGTAATTAACCTTTCTCCATGTTTTACCAATAGTAAGCAGACCAAATGGCTCTGGTGACTCTTGAATGCACTTTCCCCAAAGCTCTAGAAAACATCTGATCCTGTTAAAGGAAATGGTCAAAGATCTCGAACGGTTACCAGTGTGCATGAGGTGATTTCTCAAAGACGGGTAAGAGTCTCTTTGGCCAGATAGAGGGCAACGTAAGACAGAGGGTCATCGCCGCCACTAGGCACCTCCAAAAGGGGGGTGTTTTTATGTGAGGTGTGTATGTGTGTGAAGCAGATGTCTGTGAGGCCAGCAGCATCATCGGGGGGAGCTGTGACAGATACAGCAGTCTGCCCCAGAAATGTTCCTCCATACCACTCACCCAAGAACCGCATTCAGTGAATAGCTTGTTTTTGAATGTCAGGGAACACCCTGAGGAAAAGAGTGGGAGAGGGCTTTCAAGAGCCGGCTGAGACTGAGGGATTGTCATTAACTTTTGTGGAGACCAGAACAAAATGTATTAATTGGTATCAGTAAAACTGCGTGATCAGGAACTGATATGGTGGCCTAAAGATGAGGATAGCTTTTGAAGTTTAAAGAGAAGGTCTGGATAACAAAAGGTATTTAAACTAAAGCTCTAATTTGAAAAGTTAAACATTTTAATTTTCTAAACATTGTGAAGGATTAAAGGTCAATTAATTTAATATTACAGTTTGTCTGAGTAAAGTCTTAGGAGGCTGTGAAAAGATTATTTGGTTTGGAGAGAGAGAGAGAGAGAGAGACTGCATGAGTGGAAGCAGGGATTGTACTGTGTCTGCTATCGCCCTGTTAAAGCTGAAACAAAACAAAGAACCAAAACAAACCAGATGACTTGTGTGAAGACAAATGAATAATGAACAGACATGATTTGAAATTGGTTAAGAGACCATGTAAAAGCTAGGGTTAAATAATTTTTAGAGTTTAAACTAAAAGGAAAATTTGGTGACTGAACTATGTTTTGTATGTGTTGGTTAGTGAAACTATTCTGTCCTGATTGAGTGTATGGGGTCATTCACCTCTGGGAAGAGGTTTATCATTGCAAATGGGTTAAGTGAAACAACAAACTTTAAAGAAGCTTATACTTCTGGAGGAATCTGGTGAAAAGATGATCCAGAACATGGGACGAGCTTTAAGTGGATTGGGTATTCAGCTCTGTCTGTCACTGGTAATTATGACTACTTTTGTCATTTATGATGCTGATTTCAATTACTCTCTGGATTAGTAAAGTTAAAGACTGCTGTCCTTCATGGGGTTAACAACCTTGTCTAAATTTAACAGAGAGTAAATTTTATAGACTGGACGGCAGAGACAAAGTGACAAATTAACTAAGGTCACTACCCAAAATATCCAGAGACTCCCTAATATGTATGAAAGGCCGGAGGGTGAACAAAGGGATAACTTCTAAAATGAAGAGTTTTATTTTATTTTATGTTTCCTCCATTAAATGGAGGCATGACATTTGATTTATATAGAGAACTACAATTAATGTTGAAGAAGCAAGTGGCTATAAGGCTTTCTGTGTGACTGGAGCGCAGCTGGAAGAAAACAAAACTGGAAGTTTTTCGCATTTCGTGGAAAGAGAGCATGATTTCATACAGAAAGGCCGTAAAAACTGCTAGATCTGCTTATTTCTTGACTCTCTTAGAAGAAAACAAACACAACCCTAGGTATTTATTCGATACAGTGGCTAAATTAACCAAAAATAAAGCTTCAACTTCTGATGTCTGCCAATAGCACAGCAGTAATGACTTTATGAACTTCTTCACTTGTAAGATTGATAATATTAGGAAAAAAATTATAACCATGCAGCCGTCTACTACTGTATCACATCAGGCAGTGCATTGTAGTGTCACTGAGGAAAAATGACATTCATTCACTGCTATAGGAGAAGAAGAATTGGCTAAACTCGTTAAATCATCTAAATCAACAACATGTATGCTCGAACCTATACTGACTAAACTACTACAAGAGATGCTTCCAGAGGTCATAGATCCTCTTCTTAATGTCATTAATTCATCCTTGACTTTAGGATATGTACCGAAAACTTTTAAGTTGGCTATTATTAAAACACTTATTAAAAAAACCCAACTTGATCCTACAGAATTAGTCAATTACAGGCCAATCTCAAATCTACCCTTTCTGTCAAAAATACTAGAAAAGTTAGTGTCCTCACAATTATGCTCCTTTTTTAGAAAGAAATGGTATCTGTGAGGATTTCCAGTCAGGATTTAGATCGTATCATAGTACTGAGACTGCTCTCATTAGAGTTACAAATGATTTACTCTTATCAACCGATCGTGGTTGTATCTCTCTGTTAGTGTTACTCGATCTTAGCGCTGCATTCGATACCATCGACCACAACATTCTTTCTCGAAAATTATGTTGGCATTAGTGGAATTGCATTGGCATGGTTTAAATCATACTTATCTGACCGTTATCAGTTTGTAGCAGTAAATGAAGAGATGTCACACTGATCACAAGTTCAATATGGAGTACCGCAGGGCTCAGTGCTAGGACCGTTGCTTTTCACCCTGTACATGCTACCACTGGGAGATATCATTAGGAAGCATGGCGTTAGTTTTCATTGTTATGCTGACGATACTCAGCTCTATATTTCTTCACGCCCTGACGAAACTTACCAATTCACAAGATTAACGGAATGCATAGCTGATATAAAAAATTGGATGACTAGTAATTTCCTGCAACTTAATTCAGAAAAAACTGAATTTTTAATTATTGGACAAAAAAACACATGTAGTAACCTAGAATACTGTCTAACACTTGATGGCTGCTCTGTCAAGTCCTCGTCGTCAGTTAGGAACCTGGGTGTGCTCTTTGATACCAATCTTTCATTTGAAAGCCACGTTTCTAGCATCTGTAAAGCTGATTATTGGCTAGATTATTGTAATGCTCTACTGGGTGGTTGCCCTGCTCGCTTAATAAATAAACTGCAGCTGGTCCAAAACGCAGCAGCTCAAGTTCTTACTAGAACCAGGAAGTATGACCATATTAGCCCGGTTCTGCCAACACTGCACTGGCTATTAAACAACGCATACATTTTAAAATATTGCTAATTACTTACAAATCACGAAATGGTTTAGCTCCCCAGTACTTGAGCGAGCTCTTAACGCATTATACTCCATCACGTCTATTGCGGTCTCAAAACTCTGGCCAGTTGATAATACCTAGAATATCAAAATCAACTGCAGGAAACGTGAAAGCAGACGCTGCTGCGAAGGCTGCGGCAGAGCAGGAGACAAAAGAACCAGAATGTCTTTTAATATCTGAAATAAACACGACTGCTTTGTCTTCTTTACGGAGTATGCAGTCTTTCACCACAGGGCCAAAAAAACAACGATGGGAACAGTGTGGCATGCACTGCTCAAAATGGCGTTCGGATGAGGGGTGATGGCAAGCCTTGGTTACCCCGACAATTTTTTCGTTAATTATGCTAAATGGCTGCATGGGCGATCATGCCAAGCGATTTCGTGGTGAGATGGGACAATAGAAGGAAGAGCTGGAAGGCGGAAAGGTGGCTAGGATTTTTTCTGTTGCAGGCGACTCATATGGCCGTGAAGGTAGCTGAGAGGGCGACATGGGTTCACGCGAGCCACTACAGGAGAGTCTCACCAGCGATCGAGGAGGAGGAGAAACAGAGAGGAAAGGAGCCAGAGGCACAAGTCAGTGTATGCCGAAATTCTGCTTAAACAACAGATGCAGTTATCAGTTCACACAAGGTCACCAACCCTTCAGAGTGGTGAGATCATCAGGCAGCAGTCACTGTGAAAAGACGAGAATGAAACCACAGAGAACGAACTTTATGAGAATGGCCATAAGAGAACCTGAGAAAGCTGACGAATAATGGTTTGGGTGGTTAAAAAATCCGAAAGGATGAGGATATTGGTTATGTTTCACCGTGTTGCCAATCCTTGAAATAGTAGTACTGATATTGATGTGTCTGCAATGTATTTTCCAGTGTATTTCCAGCGCAGTACAGAGACTGGTGAAATCCAGCATGTCACACCAGATGGTTAAAATGTCTATTTACAATGATGGTGATGAATCTCCAGATGCATTTGATGATGATACAACCAGCGGTTATAGTGAAATGCATGAAGTCAAGTCAAGTCAAGTCAACTTTATTTATATAGCGCTTTTTACAATGCAGATTGTTTCAAAGCAGCTTCACAGTGTTAAACAGGAAAATAATGCAACAGAATTTGATTCGGCTGTACAGCCGCTCTGGAGAAAACGGTGATGTCTTCTAGCTCATTTCAATTATCATATATATTCAAGTAATGTAGTTGATATAGTAAATTTAGTTTAGTAATTAAATTTATTTGGATATTTATTAAATTTAGTGTCCCGAACTGAGCAAGCCAAAGGCGACAGTGGCAAGGAACCAAAACTCCATCATGAAGACTTTCCTACTTTTAAATTTGGGAATGAAGCCTTTAGAAAGGCCCCAAGAGATTGAAAAACTGTTTTTGCTTGCTAAGTTTAAGGGACTTTACCCACAAAAACAGCCTAAGCGTTTTCTTTCTTCTTTCACAAATTTAAGAGAGTGATCATTTATACGAAAATCAGAGATGAAGGGTATAAGTGTGATGAGTGACTTAAATTTGCTTATTTTATTACTTCTATTTTTTACCATTTATTAGTTTTATTACTTGTATTATTACTTTTTTTACTATTATTATTATTACTATTATTTATGTATACACATTTTTTAAATTTTTCTTGTAAGATTATCAAATGAATGATAAAAGGGGGAATTGTGGTGGAAAAAATTAATCATAGAGGAAGATTAATTATTTAGACATATATTTAATGTTACACAAGAGCTAACATGTGTTTCTGCCATGCAGGACAGCACTAAACTTAACAGACACAGAGACTGGTTTGTGACCTTAGGGGTCGCAGGACACCTTATTTGAGGGCTCTCCTGTACCAAAGGTGTCGGGCAGAACTAATTCTAATTCTGTGTGCTGTGTTTCTTACTTTTACCATGTGTGGAAAACTACTGAGAAGGATTGTTTACACATTGGGGGTATAAGAGATTGTGGCTTCTGTTATGTCTTCAGTTAGCACTCTGCAGACATTCAGGATGGCTGTATGACTGTGACTCTTTTCTTGCAAGAAAATAAATCTTTATAAAGACAATTGGCTAAGGTTTGTCTCTTATTCAGTGATGCAACTGAGAGTTAATTACACGACAGTCATTACTAGGTTAAAGTTACGCCACTGAGGCTAATCATAAGCCCCAAAAAGTTTGTGAAATTTTGATTTAGACGATGGCTATCTGTTATGAACTGTAGGCTACATCAATAAATTACCACAATTTCGTGCTATGGGCACTGCCACTGATACAGGCAGTGAAAGCCTATTTTACACTGAGCTTGCTTCTGCTTTTCAAACATGGAAGTGTAACAAAGGCACATAGGCTATATAAATTCTCTAATGTGGATAAAGGGGATAAAGGGGACACAAAATTTTCAAATAAATATCCAAATAAATTTAATTACTAAACTAAATTATATCAACTACATTACTTGAATATATATGATAATTGAAATGAGCTGATGACATCACCGTTTTCTCCAGAGCGGCTGTACAGCCGAATCAAATTCTGTTCATTATTTTCCTGTTTAACACTGTGAAGCTGCTTTGAAACAATCTGCATTGTAAAAAGCGCTATATAAATAAAGTTGACTTGACTTGACTTGAAAGGCTTATTTTGTACACATCTTTATACAACATATGTCCTTATTAGGAGTAAATATATGTCGTTTTTACAACATAACATCTCGTTATTACGACATAATTGAGTGGAAAAAATAATATGTAGGCCCTATGTTGCAGCAATGCTTCACTGTACCAGGTGACCTGTAAATGCGAAAAAACTGTTTCCATGCATTTTCGCGGAAATTTCCTTTTTCGAATTGCCTGAAAAACCACCTCATGCGAGCGTAAAAAGTCATGCGAGTTTAAATTGACGTGTTTCCATTGGGCGTATTTTCAATTCGTGGGTAATGACTGTTTACGATTGTCTTTTAAGAGCTGCACCACAGCAGAAATGATTCTGTTTGCACCATGAATTGTTTTTCCTGTCTATCACCGCAAGCTGCTTGAATACGTGCAGTATAAAGAAAACAAACCAAAAGCAACCTGACTTAAGTTTAATTTAGTCATAGAATGTTGCAGTGACAAGCAACAAGCAATTACTGAAAATGACTAGAAGCCTAAGCAACACGGATGGCCTTAGCAACGAGCCTGTTGCCAATAGCCTACCCTGATAACTTTTAGCAAAGAGCATTAAAAAGGAACTTAGCTTAGCTTTATGAAGACATTCTGCAATGATTACGTGGATGTTTGGTCTTCTCTTGATGTCCTTCTTCATGCAGGTGAGTCTCATCTGAATTGCTCTTGGTTTAGTTACGCTACATTAGTAAACTTCAGCAAGTCCATGTCAAAAATGCAGCGATCACTTCCAGATCAGGCAGCTTACAATCAAAACAGATGCCTTTTGAGAAGACTACAGTAAAATTCAACCTGCAAAAGTGGCTTGTCGGAGGGACTGTGTTACACGCCACAGCTGAAATCCATCCGCAAATGGCTGGTTGGCGGGTTGGTGGGTGTTAATGTCAAGCCCTGAATATAACATTTTAGTTTATTTACCGGTATTATTTCTGAATGCAATAAAATACAACTTATACATGACTTACCTGTTTTTATCTCTCTCAAAAACAGTCAAGTCAAGTCACCTTCATTTATATAGTGCTTTTTACAACACAGATTGCTTCAAAGCAGCTTTACAGTGATAATAGGAAATACATGTTGCTTTAGAAAATAAGCTAAAGTAGGTTTTTGATTGATTAATTTCTGTTGTAAAAACTGATTAGTTATTTAATTTGGTGCCACTTAAACAACACCATCCTCCACTAAAATAGAAAACCCCCAATGCGTTCTGGATGACCATCCACAAGGCAACAGCACTTGGTGGCCGGAGAACGCAAACCACAAAATAGGTTTTGAAATCGTTTAAAAACTATACCATCATCATCCACGGGCAAACCCCAAACAAGCCGAATCTGTGAAAACTGTGACGGCATGTACGCAAGAATTACGTGTTCAGCCTAAAGGCAAGCACGTTTGAATACGTATGTGGGCTAATATGGTCAAACTTCCTGGTTCTAGTAAGAACTCTAGCTGCTACGTTTTGCACCAGCTGCAGTTTATTTATTAAACAAGCAGGGCAACCACTCAGTAGAGCATTACAATAATCTAGTCTTGAGGTCATGAACGCATGAACTAACTGTTCAGCATTTAGCATTGAAAGCATGTGCCGTAATTTATATATATTTTTAAGATGGAAGAATGCAGTTTTACATATGTTAGAAACGTGGCTTTCAAATGAAAGATTGGTATCAAAGAGCACACCCAGGTTCCTTACTGACGACGAGGACTTGACAGAGCAGCCATCAAGTGTTAGACAGTATTCTAGGTTACTACATGCAGAGGATGATCGAATAATAAGAGCAAATCATTTGTAACTCTAATGAGAGCAGTATCAGTACTAGTATAGGTGATCGACTGAGGCAGTGATCAATTGACGATTGCGGTGATCGATTGCTCCTGTCTGTCTGCCTATCACATTAAATCTTACATCACTAGCTTTTAAACTAAATCACTATCACAATGCGTTAGCCTCGCCTGCCATCTGGGTCTCCTGTTTTTCTCTTGCGCGCCTTTTACGAGTCCATCAAACAACTCGGGTAAGTTGGATTAGTCAACAAACACGGTAAGCCATATCACCTTCTCCTGTTATTGTCACTGCCTGTCACATGTTTAGTATTACCTTCTCTGTCAGTGAAGAGGCCTTCACATGTGATAAATGCAGGGAGATGACGGTGAAGATTTCAGAATTAGAGACACGCATTCAAACTTTAATTGAGAATAGTAAGAATGCAAGAGCTTTAGACACTGCTTTGGATGCAACTAGCTTAGTGAACTCTGTACATTGTTCGGTTCTGGCAGTAGAGCTCAAGCAGCCGGGCAACTGGGTGACTGTGAGACGGCATAGTCGCGGATCAAAACACCGCTCTTCCATTCCGATTAGAACATCAAACAGAATCTCCTCACTCATTGATGCACCGACTGAGAATCCTGTTGAAAGTGCCCTAGTTATTGCCCATTCTATTACACGGAACGTGAAAATAGAGACACCAGCCACCATAGTCACATGTTTACCGGGAGCCAGAGCACCTGATATCAAAGCAAATTTAAAAGTGCTGGCAAATGCTAATCGTAAATTCTCTAAGATTATTATTCATGTCGGCACAAATGATGTTCGACTTCGCCAGTCGGAGATCACCAAAATTAACATTAAAGAGGTGTGTGAACTCGCAAGTACGATGGCAAATCGGATTTTTTGCTCTGGTCCCCTCCCCGTTAAAAGGAGTGATGAGATACTTAGCAGACTATCATCCCTCAATGACTGGTTGTCTAAGTGGTGTCCGCAAAATAACATAGGGTTCATAGACAATTGGAAAAGCTTTTGGGGTAGACCTGACCTGTTGAAAAGAGATGGTATCCATCCCTCCTGGGGTGGTGCCGCTCTTCTCTCTAGTAATTTGGCACATAGTCTTAAAGCTAAACCTTGACTAACTAGGGCCCAGGTCAGGAAGCAGACGGACTGGCTTATCCGACCGTCTGCTAGCTGTCTCGCGTCACAGAAGTCAGATAAATCCCAGCACATAGAGACTCTTTCACCTAGCTACTATCACATAGAGACTGTGTCTGTTCCACAAATTAGTAAATACAAAAAACCACCAAAACTATTCAACGGTAAAAATTGAATTGATATCCAACAAATAAACAACAGATATAATACAGATTAACAAATGATAAAGCTCGGGCTGCTGAACATTCGATCCCTTTCCTCAAAAAGGCTTATTGTTATTGATATGATTACAGATAATAATCTAGATGTGCTGCGTTTGACAGAAACCTGGCTAAAACCTCGTAGTCGTCACATTACTTTAAATGAGTCCACCCCACAAGATTATTGTTATAAACACGAGCCGCGTCTGAAAAGTAAAGGGGGAGGTGTTGCTGTAATTTATAATAATATCTTCAGTATTACTCAGAAGTCTAGTTTCAAATATAATTCTTTTAAAGTTTTGGTGCTTTACGTAACGTTATGTAGCGAAATTGATAAATCCTGTTTAACATTTGTGTTGGCTACTGTATATAGGCCACCAGGGCACAATACACACTTTATCAGAGAATTTGCTGATTTTTTATCAGAGTTAGTACTGGCTACAGATAAAGTCCTAATTGTTGGTGATTTTAATATCCATGTAGACAATGAAAAAGACGCATTGGGATTGGCATTTAGAGACATTCTAAACTCTATTGGAGTTAGGCAACACGTATCAGGACCCACTCATCGCCGTAATAATACTCTAGACCTAATATTGTCACATGGAATAAATGTTGATACCGTTGAAATTCTGCAGCAGAGCGATGACATCTCAAATCATTACCTAGTATCATGTATACTTAATTTAGCAAAGGCTGCAAAGCCGTCCCCTCGCTTCAAATATGGCAGGACTATCACTGCTGAGACTAAAGATTTCTTTATAAATAAACTTCCTCATCAGTTTCATCTCCTCAGCATCCCAGATAGCCCAGAGGAACTTGATGTTGCAACAGAAACTATTGACTCTCTCTTTTCCGTTGGTCTCTTTTGCATTGGCATGGTTTAAATCATACTTATCTGACCGTTATCAGTTTGTAGCAGTAAATGAAGAGATGTCACACCGATCACAAGTTCAATATGGAGTACCGCAGGGCTCAGTGCTAGGACCGTTGCTTTTCACCCTGTACATGGTACCACTGGGAGATATCATTAGGAAGCATGGCATTAGTTTTCATTGTTATGCTGACGATACTCAGCTCTATATTTCTTCACGCCCTGACGAAACTTACCAATTCACAAGATTAACGGAATGCATAGCTGATATAAAAAATTGGATGACTAGTAATTTCCTGCAACTTAATTCAGAAAAAACTGAATTTTTAATTATTGGACAAAAAAACTCCACATATAGTAACCTAGAATACTGTCTAACACTTGATGGCTGCTCTGTCAAGTCCTCGTCGTCAGTTAGGAACCTGGGTGTGCTCTTTGATACCAATCTCTCATTTGAAAGCCACGTTTCTAGCATCTGT
This sequence comes from Rhinogobio ventralis, assembly GCA_039654625.1. Classification (NCBI taxonomy): domain Eukaryota; kingdom Metazoa; phylum Chordata; class Actinopteri; order Cypriniformes; family Gobionidae; genus Rhinogobio; species Rhinogobio ventralis. Next base: position 14,598,380 of record CM077212.1, read on the forward strand.
AAAACTGCATTCTACCATCTTAAAAATATATCTAAATTACGGCATATGCTTTCAATGCAAAATGCTGAACAGTTAGTTCATGCGTTCATGACCTCAAGGCTAGATTATTGTAATGCTCTACTGGGTGGTTGCCCTGCTCGCTTAATAAATAAACTGCAGCTGGTCCAAAACGCAGCAGCTCGAGTTCTTACTAGAACCATCAGTTAGGATGACCATATTAGCCCGGTTCTGTCAACACTGCACTGGCTCCCTATTAAACATCGCATACATTTTAAAATCTTGCTAATTACTTACAAATCACTAAATGGTTTAGCTCCCCAGTACTTGAGCGAGCTCTTAACGCATTATACTCCACCACGTCTATTGCGGTCTCAAAACTCTGGCCAGTTGATAATACCTAGAATATCAAAATCAACTGCAGGCGGTCGATCCTTTTCCTATTTAGCACCTAAACTCTGGAACAGCCTTCCTAGCATTGTTCGGGAAGCAGACACACTCTGTCAGTTTAAATCTAGACTAAAAACGCATCTCTTTACTATGGCATACACATAAAACATTTTTAATTTATATTTTATTCAAATTGTTAGGCTGCATTAACTAGGTCAGCCAGAACCGGGAACACTTCCCATAACACCTGATGTACTCGTTACATCATAAGAGGAATAGCATCTACGCTAATGTTAGTCTCTCTGTTTATCCCGAGGTTTACTGCAGTCAGCCGGATCTGGGCCGTATCCAGATCAGATGGTGGACCAGCGCCCAGACATTACCAACGCATCCCTGAAGTGTCTGCAGAGACCGTGTCAATTAGTCTACCCTCTGAAATTGCTCATCGACATGGCATCCTCAATGGATCCATCTCCGGCGTGATGACTCCGATATTTCGAATATTCCTATTTAATAATTGTTTAATCGACACGCCATCCTCAATAAACCCGTCTGCGGCGTGATGCCTCCGATCTTTCGAATAATCCGATCTAATATTACTTCTGACCTATAAGGCTGCCAAAATAATACACATACACTGTTTGTTAATTGGCCAGAGGAGAACTGGCACCCCGACTGAGCCTGGTTTCTCCCAAGGTTTATTTTTCTCCATTAGGCCACCTGATGGTGTTTTGGTTTCTTGCCACTGTCACCTCTGGCTTGCTCAGTTAGGGACACTAAATTTTCAAATAAATATCCAAATAAATTTAATTACTAAACTAAATTAACTATATCAACTACATTACTTAAATATATATGATAATTGAAATGAGCTAGATGACATTACCGTTTTCTCCAGAGCGGCTGTACAGCCGAATCAAATTCGGTTGCATTATTTTCCTGTTTAACACTGTGAAGCTGCTTTGAAACAATCTGTATTGTAAAAAGCACTATATAAATAAAGTTGACTTGACTTGTTGGTTGGCTGGGCGTTTCCGTTTTTTGAGTGCTCACATGCAGGCTTGCAATCGGACTGCTGTGAGCTACGGCCATCTCCCTGAGTGCTTCAGCACTTCTGAAAGAGCATTTCCTTCTAAAAGAGCAACACGGTTTGACCCTGCGTCTTTTTCAAGATGTCATTCAAACCGTGTGTTTCTGGATGTGATTGTTTCCTGTCCTCATGTGACGGCCACGATCTCTCTCGCATATAAACAAGTGAGATTGCGTTCGTGGGTGATTCATACTCTCTTAGGAGAGTGTGATCACGTCGGCGAGCGGTTCGTCTCACCTTTCTCGTAAGGGATTGAGCGTTCAGCCGCTGTGTGCCGCCGAGCGGCCGGCTGACCGTGGGTTGTCACGGCAATCCAGCGCGTCACTCGGCGCTCTAGATGCGCGGTCGAGACTGTGAAACCTCAAACGGGGTTGAGTCCCTTTGCTTATTCCCCGATCTAGTTCCTTTTCTGGTGCACCAGCGTAAATCGCCTTGCCTGCCCCCGTGCCTTTTTTCCCGGATGTGCATTAGGAAAAATTAGCAGTGTGGAACTATTTGGTGCCAAAAATATGGAACTCCAAAAGGGCCATAATCTGTATAAGTTTTCCCCTCTCTCACTACCCTCATTGGTGGGGTGGCAGTGCCACTGGCAGGTGGGCGATGTCCACACTAGTGGTCCAGGAACGCCACCTACGGCTAACCTGGCAGGTAGGAGTGAGCCCGACAAGCTCGGTTCCTTAACGCCCCTATCTGTCAGGCTGGCCTCCTCGGCGGCGCCATCGAGAACTTCGCCCAGCAGTTCTCAGTGGCCCAGAAGCAAAATTTTTTTTAAATGTAAAATTTTTTTTTAAATCCTGCTCCGACCAGCTGCTGTCGTCGGCCGCAGTGCCTCCGCCTGCTCGTCGCCGAGGGCGTCCCCCTGCGTCTGCCTCCGCCCCTGCCAAGCCCAAGCAGCAGCCTCCACCTGGGAAGCAGGGTGCCAGATGCAAAGGGGCCGCCCAACCCACTCAGGGTCCCGCGAAACCGGCCGGTAAACGGAAGGGTAAGCAGCCCTGAGACGGGCAGCCCAGGGACACATGGTTCTGCTCGGAGGGAGATGGTGTTCGCAACCCTCCCCCCCCCGGAGGAGGACCGGGGGGCCAACATTCCCAACATCTTGCTGCCATCAGTTCAGCGGTACCCACATTTTCAATAAAAGAGTGGTTTCCTTTGTCCCTGGGCTCCAAGAGGGCCAAGCTGGCTGTGTGCGACGCCCCCGGGCCTTGCCACTCCTGGCTTCCCCTCTCTTCGCCAAGGGGCGGTGTGCGGCTAGAGGACGCCCTCGGGCCTTCTCTCCCACACACTGCCCCACCCTGGAGCGGTCAGACAACACTCCGGGTTGCCTCCGGGCCGTCCGGGTTGGGTCTGACCATCCCACCTCGCTGCCCCACCCTGGGTACGTCTGTGGTGCCGTTGGTCCCGCTTGTACAGTCTCTGGGAGCCTGGCTAGCGCTCCCCAGGCCGTCTCGCTGGCTCATCCGTACCATCAGACTCGGTTACGCGATTCAGTTCGCATACCGGCCTCCCAAGTACAAGGGCATCCTCTTCACCTTTGTGCGGAGCAGCGATGCCCACGTCTTGCGGTCCGAGATTGAGGTCCTACTGGCGAAGGACGCGATCGAGCCGGTCCCTCCAACCGATATGAGGGCGGGGTTTTACATCCCCTACTTCATTGTACCCAAAAAAGGCGGGTGGGTTATGGCCAATCTTGGACCTCCGTGTCCTGAATCGGGCCCTGCACAAGCTCCCGTTCAGGATGTTAACGCAGAAATGCATTTTCGAGATTGTCCCCGAGATTGGTTTGCAGCGATCGACCTGAAGGACGCGTACTTTCATGTCTCTATCCTTCCTCGACACAGACCGTTCCTATGCTTTGCGTTCGAGGGGAAGGCATATCAGTACAAAGTCTTACCCTTCGGGCTGTCCCTGTCGTCTCGCGTCTTTACGAAAGTCGCGGAGGCAGCCATTGTTCCGCTCAGACAACGCGGCGTTCGCATTCTCAAATATCTCGACGACTGGCTCATTCTCGCCCAGTCTCGGAAGCAGTTGTGCAAACACAGGGACCTGGTGCTTCGTCACCTCAGCCTGTTGGGGCTTCGGGTTAACCGAGAGAAGAGCAAACTCTGTTCCACACAGAGGATCTCTTACCTCGGCATGGAGCTGGACTCGGTCAGTCAGACTGCGCACCTCACAGAGGAGCGAGTCCGGTCAGTGTTGAACTGCTTGAATACGTTCAAGAGCAGGATGGCGGTCCCACTGAAATTTTTTCAGAGGCTCCTGGGGCATATGGCATCTGCAGCCGCGGTAACGCTAACACGGTAACACTAGCTTCATGGCCGAGTCCCGAGATGGCCGTGGCAGAGCGGCAAGTACCGGGTCCCAGTTACCCCGTACTGTGGTTTTCCCGGATGCCTCGTCCACTGGCTGGGGGGCCACGTACAATGGGCATGCAGTCTCGGGTCTGTGGACGGGTCCCCAGCTGTATTGGCATATCAGCTGGCCCCGGGACCTACACAAATATGCGTTTCCCCCAGTGAGCCTTCTTGCACAGACTCTGTGCAAGGTCAGAGGAGGCAGACCCAGCCCTGGCTTTGTTGTGTCCTGTCCACGCTCTTCGCGCTTACGTCGACTGGACTCAAAGCTTTAGGACCTCAGAGCAGCTCTTCGTCTGTTACGGAGGCCAGCAGAAGGGAAAGGCTGTCTCCAAGCAGAGGCTAGCCCACTGGATGGTGGATGCTATCGTCTTGGCTTACCAGTCCCAAGACGTGCCTTGCCCGTTCAGGGTGCGAGCTCACTCCACTAGGAGTGTAGCCTCCTCCTTGGCGCTGGCTCAAGGCGCCTCGCTGACAGATATATGTAGAGCTGCGGGCTGGGCGACACCAAACACGTTTGCTAGATTCTATAGCCTCCGTGTAGAGCCAGTTTCTTCCCGTGTACTCGCCTCCAGTGGCCGGTAAATCTGAAGTACCCGCTCTTGTGTCGGCTTGCAACGCCACTCCTGCTCGCTGGGCCGGATACGTGCGTCTATTGTCTCCAGTTGTGTTCCCCAGAAATGGCTAACCCTGTGAGCTCCTCCGTTACCCCTCCGGTGTCAGACGTTGCGACCGTCTGACGCTAGGCCTGCACCCGTATGCTTGTGGAACGTGTGTGTAGGCTGGGTCCATATGTAGCGGTTCCCTAATCGGTAACCCCATATGTGTATTCTTCCACGGTACCAGCTACCCTACTCGGCTAGCCCCGTGTCTTTCCCTTGACAGAGCTCGCTTTGTCGTCTCTGGCGGTGTTCTCTCCACCCTGGGACCAGGTTGGATTCACCCCGCCATATGGTACTTCCCTGACAAGTTAGTCCTTATTGGTTTTCCACCTCTCCTCCTTGAGGACGTGGCTCCGCAGCGTCCCGTCTACCTGACGGGCACGCTTTCCCAGCGTTATCCAATATTCTCGCTGACTGGGTCTTGCAAAAACAGCTGTAACGGACCTTCCCTGCTTGGTGCCCTGACTTCTGCTCCAACCTAGGAGCACTTCAGCGAGCCCAAGCAGGGCGCTGGAAGGGCCAGCCTTCCTGGCGTGTTGATAGGTCAGGTTGATATGTCTCCGTTCCCTCCTTCAGGGAACGAGGGTTACATACGTAACCGAGACGTTTCTCTTGCAACATCAAGTTCCACTAGGCTATCTGGGATGCTGAGGAGATGGAACTGATGTGGAAGATTATTTACAAAGCAATCTTTAGTGGTAGTGGTGATAGTCGTACCATATTTGAAACAAGGGGACAGCTTTGCAGCCTTGGCTAAATTAAGTATACATTTTGACCATGACTATGCGACTGAAATTCTCCAGCGCAGAAAGGAATACGCAGAAATAAAGAGAGCCCTCAAGAACAAGCAAATACGATTCCAGACACCATACCCGATGAAGCTGAAGGTATTCCTAGACCAAAGTCTATAAGAGCGCGACAGAGGCCCCAGAGACCTGAGGAAAGAAGGAATCACACTCGACTCAGCTGAGCGATCCACACCACCAAATCACCCGCTTTGGCAGAGTCTGCGATGGGAGAAAGAAATGAGTAAACGCAAAAAATTAAGGAGCTACCAACACATTCCCAGACAGAAGAACGACAGCGAGTCTTCATGAATACAGGACTTCTAGATAAGTAACGTCAGAACTAAAACTAAAATGTCAAGTCTGAGTCTCAAAATGGGCTGAACGTCAATATGGTAATTTGAGCATTTAAAATATATACTTATATATTTTATAAATATATAAATATAAATATATAAATATAAAATAAATTTTTTTGGTGATAATTTTCTGATCACTGCCCATAAATCCTCATAATGGGTGATTCTCCTTCCTATAATACAAGGACATACATAGATCGACGACAGGGGACCAAATCATTTGACATTTTTTGGCATTCACTTACTAAGATGACATTGTGATTGTAAGTTGAGAGGCCCTCACTAAAAGTGAGGACTCATCCTCTATTGGAAATCCTTGAAAGATTATTTTTTTCTTTTGTGATAAATAGTTTATCAATTGTTCTGATTCTAAATTTTGTTCTAGCTTACATGGGTACATTCTGTCAATATATAAATGCATGTTCAAAGCATACCAGGAAACCAAGGTGATGACTCTTAATGTCAACGGGTTACATAATGCTGTGAAAAGAAGTAAGGCAATAGCAAAGCTAAAGAGGGAGAGAACAAATATCATATTTTGGCAAGAAACACATCTGTCAGATTTGGAGCATGAAAAATAAAAAAAAATAGGGTTTTAAAAATTTTTATTTCTCGTCACATAAATCTGGTAGGATCCCAATTCACAAATGTTTGAGTTTATATTTGAAATTAGAGACAAAGAGGGAAGATTCATACTGGTAAAGGGAAAACTAGATAAAAAAATGGTTACCCTATTTAACATCTATGCTCCTCCGGGCAGTGGGAAAATGTTTTTTAGGAAAATATATTCCAGATGATAGCCTCAGAAACATATGCTACTCTATGGATGAGACCTAAATATCCATCTCCAACCCAAACTGGACCTGTCTAGCATAGACTTAGATCAGACAGGGTTCATTTGAAATAGACAAACCCATGATAATATTAGATGCATATTTAAAATAATGAGTCAAAATTAAAATTCTCAAAACAAAATTAGTGCAGTATTAGCCTAGACGCAGAGAAGGCCTTCGACTCTGTCAGTTGGCTGTACTTAAATATGAAGTGTTACACAGGTGTGGTTTTAACGAGGAATTTATTAAATCTATTAAAACATTATATTCTGCCCCCACTGCAATGTTAAAAATAAATGGTTATTTATCTCAGACTATTACACTGGAGAAAGGAACACATCAGGGCTGCCCGCTTTCCCCATCTTTATTTGCATTATCGAACCTCTGGCTAAATCAATTAGAGAAAATGTGGGCATAAAGGTAATAAATATTAAAGAAGAAGAATAGAAGATAAGTCTTTATGCTGATGACGTTCTTGTTTATTTGAGAAACCCCGAGCACACCATACCCAGGTTGTGGTCCTCTCTCAAGGCATTATGGAAACTTTCTGGTTATTCATTGAATACCAACAAAACACAAATCATGACCTGAATAAGAAAAATAATTTTAAATGGGATTCTCAGGCCATTAAGTATTTAGGGGTTACTATACCAAGAGACATTACTTTGTTATATGAGCACAATTTTGTTGCCATTAATAAGACAATTAAAGCAGATCTGAATAGATGGTCATTACTTCCATTGGATATGAGCAACAGAGTATAATCAGTTAAAATGAATATAGTGCCTCGCTTATTATATTTATTTATTACTTTACCAGTTGAAATCCCCCAGAAACAATTCAATGACTGGGACAGAGTAATTTCTAGATTTATCTGGAATAGTAAAAAACCATGTATTAAATTTAAAACTTTACAATCAGCGAAAGAAAAAGGGGGAAGGTCCCTACCATGCCTGCAAGATTACTATATTGCTGCCCAATTGAGAAATGTATTTTATTGGTGTGATACGAGCTATACTGCTAAATGGAAACAATTGGATATCTTGCAAACTCCAATCCCCATTCAATCACTTCTAGGAGAAAACAAAAAATGTAAAGAGATATGTGGAAATATAACTCAGTGAACAAAATGTGGCTTAGAACAATGGTACAAATTGATAAGGAAATTTAATTGAATATTAAGTTGGATTGGTTATGATTCCCAATTCTTCCCTGCTCAAATGGATAAATTAATGTTTATAATACAAATGAGAGTAAAAAACGATTAATAATACAAGTATATATACCTATATACTTGTATCCAAGATATTAAAGGTCACTCAACTAATTATATTAAAGAAAAGTGGGAAAGGGAATTGCAGATTTCTATACCAGAATAAGAAGACTAGTGTGTGACTAGTCATTCCAGAGCTTTAAGAGAATTTTGTTCGAAAAACACTATACGTTTCTTTATCACGCCCAAAATAAAAGCCAAACAAAAAGGAGTAGCAAATCTAGGCTCCTGCTGAAGGCAGTGTGGTACACAAGTAGCTGATCATATACATATTTTCTGGGCCTGCCCAGTTTTGAAACTGTACTGGTCAGAAATACATTCAAGTATAGAGGAAGTCTTAGAGATTGAGATTGGGGAAACAGGTTATATTTTATTTCTCGGTAATATACCAGAATCAGTTAATAATAGGAATATTTACTGAGGATACTAATAGCAGCAGCAAAAAAAAGCGATTACTCCTTTATGGCTCCAACATTTTTCCCCAACGAAAACCCAGTGGGAAAAAATTCTCACAGAAATTTATAAAACAGAAAGACTAACATTTAAATTGAGATTACAGGGAAAGACTTTTGAAAAACACTGGGGAAAATGGACTACTCATATATCAAAACAGAGAGAAGGGAGATAAATGTGTAATAGAAATACTTATAGGCATACACGTAACTACAAGAAAATAATCAAGCTGCATGAAGGAACATGAGAATATTTGTGTATATATGTTTATATGATAACCTGTTGATTTTTTTATTATTTTTATTATATACAGTAGCCAGCACAAATGTCAAACAGGATTTATCATTTACACTACATAACGTTACGTAAAGCACCAAAACTTCAAAAGAATTATATTTGAAGATATTATTATAAATTACAGCAACACCTCGCCCTTTTCGTTGCAGAGGATCAGAAAAGTTGTGTGGAAAAGTGCTGAGCTAAATTTTGTGCCATCTAGTGGTTTAATGGAGAATACAATCAAATGGTCCATTGTAGTATTCTTATGCTTGCCTTGACTTGTTTGAATGTAAATGGTTGTAGGCCTATATATGGGTAAAAATTTTTTAATAAATGAATGAATGAATTGTATGAATGTATCTCTGAAGTGAACTGACTAACATTTGGATGCAATCAAGATGCTCGATCTGCGCTAAGTATCATCAAATCTTGCCCTCCCCCTTTTTTACACTAAATCACCAGCCCGGCTCCAAAAAGTTTACAAGATAATGGTCACTAGAAGACCAGTGTCATATTAGTTGCATTGAACTGTTTGTTGTCCTCTCCCCAATCACCAGTAATTATAAAGAACACCTCTTACAATGTTCATTAAGCACAAATCCTCCATAAGTCTTGCCCATCTGTCTTACAGTACATTGTTAGTCTGTAGGCTACTATAATCATGTGAAGGTGTGTGTGTATGTGTGTGTGTGTTTCTTTGTGTGCATGCACCTGCATTTATTACCACATTCACAATACAAAATGTTATCTTTATTGGGTTGAGTTACTAGGAGTGTGCAATGTAACTGATTATTGTCATGTATTTAATATATTGATTCATTCATTCGTTTATTCATCCATCTATCCATGATTTCCCAATACATTTTTGCTTGTAAGATAATGCGTTGGTCACAAAACATTTGCGACACAGCGCTTTCCCTCACTTTCACCAGCAGAGGTCCTCGTCGAGCTCTGTTTTGAAAAGCTTTGAGTAATGAACCTTTTTCTGATACAATTGTGCTGAAAGCTTCACTGTTTCAGAAAGCTTCACTTCGCCATCACTAATAATAAGTGATACACTTGCAAGCAAAGCTTCTCCGGGGCTTTAAACAACAAGACTGGAAACAGATGTAAGAAGCATGCAATCTCTCTGCTGGGCAGAACTGGAAAATGGCTGCAGTGCTTTACGTGATTGTCACTATGAAGCATAACAAATAAAGTTTTTCGAGGGGTAGTTTAAATAAACCTATGGTAAACAGCACCATCTAACGGAGAGGAATGATTAACGTTAGACATGACTTAATACTCCCCGTCTGGTATTAAGCATAATACCACTCTTGAATTCTCAACAAGTGAATAATATTCACAGGGTAACTTAACACACAAGCAAAATAACAATAGGTTACTGTCGTAACCCCGGTTCTCTGAAACATCGAGTGGAGAGATCCACCTATGGGAAGGGCATCCGTACCTGACCTCTGCAGAAGCATCCAATTGCAAGTCTGACAAGACAGGCAGGAGCGCGCAGCCAATGCCCAGTAAGGCCCCACCCCTTACCTGCGGGCATATATAGCCTGCATGCGCTACTGTACATCAGTAAGTATATTCGCTTCTCGTGCGGCAAGCGGGGCAAAGCTGGTGGATCTCTCCACTCAATGTTTCAGAGAACCGGGGTTACGACAGTAACCTATTGTTCTCTTTCATCATCTCGTGTTCGAGATCCACCTATGGGAGAGACATGGACAGCTCCCCGATTGCCCAACACCGATGCACACTCATAACTGCGGTGGTTCATAACAGAATTGGTGAAGATCCTTAGCGGCAATGAGAGCACCACACGCGGCCGGGCAGGCCCGTGATGAGCTACTGCCAGAAGAAGCAGGGATAGAGAGCGACATACCGGTGAAAAACTCACGCCTAGCGGAGGCTGATTTGAAGATATTTCCACCTGCAGACAATAAGTGAGCAGCGCAAATTCAACTGAGCTGTGTCAGTGCAGAGATCGCGAGAAGCGAATGTCAACTAGGCCTGCACGATTAATCCTTATAAAATCGCGATCTCGATTCACCCTGTTCACAATTTAATTTTTAAATGACTTTGATTTAAAAAAAATAAAATAATTCGGCCTTTATTTTGAAAGGACAGCTCTCACAAAGTTCAGGGATCACCCTCAGCCAATGACAAAGCACCTTTTAGTCACGTTTCACTCGTCAGTTCAGGGCTTCACCCTCAGCCAATGACAAAGCACCTTTTAGTCACGTGTTTCACTCGTCAAGCGAGCGCGGTAGTTCGGAAATAAACAAAATGGATATTGATGATGGCTTTGCTGATCGATTGCTCCTGTCTCCTGATCGATTGCTCCTGTCTCCTGATCGATTGCTCCTGTCTGCCTCCTGTCTGCCGGTCGCAGTGTTTGCAGCTCTGTACAGCTTTGCTTTTGAATCTCTATTTGATATCTTTTCTTGTTGTTTATACTGCTAAATATAACTTACTCATCACCATATATTGTTTAATATTGCCTATCACGTTAAAATTGACATTGTTAGCTTTTAATTTAAATCACTATCACAACGTGTTAGCATTTCACAACGCGTTAGCATTTCACTAGCCTGTTAGCCTGCCATTTGTGCATCCGGGTTTCCTGCTTTTGTCTCTCGTGCCTTTACTAGTCCATCAAACAACTGTGGTAAGTTGGATTAATCAACAAATACGGTAAGCCATGTCTTCTCCTTTTATTGTCACCTGCACTACATGTTTCATGTTTAGTATATCTGTCTCCGTTGGTGAACAGGGCTTCACATGTGATAAATGTAAGGAGATAGTCAGACTGACGGAGAAGATTTCAGAATTAGAGACGCGAATCCAGACTTTATTTGAGAGTAGTGAGAACAAAACAGCTTTAGACACTGCTTTGGATGCGACTAGCTTAGTGAAATCTGTACATTGTTCTGTTCCGGCTGTAGAGCCCGTGCAGCAGGGCAACTGGGTGATGGTGAGACGGCATAGTCGCGGATCAAAAAAACACTCTTCTGTTCCGATTAGAACATCAAACAGGTTTTCCCCACTCAGTGATGCACCCACTGAGAATCCTGTTGAAAGTGCCCTAGTTATTGGCGATTCTATTACACGGAACGTGAAAATAGAGACACCAGCCACCATAGTCACATGTTTACCGGGAGCCAGAGCGCCTGACATCAAAGCAAATTTAAAAGTGCTGGCTAATGCTAATCGTAAATTCTCTAAGATTATTATTCATGTCGGCACAAATGATGTTCGACTTCGCCAGTTGGAGATCACCAAAATTAACATTAAAGAGGTGTGTGAACTCGCAAGTACGATGGCAAATCGGATTTTTTGCTCTGGTCCCCTACCCATTAAAAGGAGTGATGAGATACTTAGCAGACTATCATCACTCAATGGCTGGTTGTCTAAGTGGTGTCCGCAAAATAACATAGGGTTCATAGACAATTGGAAAAGCTTTTGGGGCAGACCTGACGTATCCATCCCTCCTGGGGTGGTGCCGCTTTTCTCTCTAGTAATTTGGCACATAGTCTTAAAGCTAAACCTTGACTAACTAGGGCCCAGGTCAGGAAGCAGACGGACTGGCTTACCCGACCGTCTGCTAGCTGTCTCGCGTCACAGAAGTCAGATAAATCCCAGCACATAGAGACTCTTTCACCTAGCTATTATCACATAGAGACTGTGTCTGTTCCACGAATTAGTAAATACAAAAAACCACCAAAACTATTCAACGGTAAAAATTTCATTGATGTCCAACAAATAAACAACAGATATAATACAGATGAACAAATGATAAAGCTCGGGCTGCTGAATATTCGATCCCTTTCCTCTAAAACGCTTATTGTTAATGATATGATTACAGATAATAATCTAGATGTGCTGTGTTTGACAGAAACCTGGCTAAAACCTGACGACTACATTACTTTAAATGAGTCCACCCCACAAGATTATTGTTATAAACACGAGCCGCGTCTGAAAGGTAAAGGGGGAGGTGTTGCTGTAATTTATAATAATATCTTCAGTATTACTCAGAAGTCTAGTTTCAAATATAATTATTTTGAAGTTTTGGTGCTTTACGTAACATTATGTAGTGAAATTGATAAATCCTGTTTAACATTTGTGTTGGCTACTGTATATAGGCCACCAGGGCACAATACACACTTTATCAGAGAATTTGCTGATTTTTTATCAGAGTTAGTACTGGCTACAGATAAAGTCCTAATTGTTGGTGATTTTAATATCCATGTAGACAATGAAAAAGACTCATTGGGATTGGCATTTAGAGACATTCTAAATTCTATTGGAGTTAGGCAACACGTATCAGGACTCACTCATTGCCGTAATCATACTCTAGACCTAATATTGTCACATGGAATAAATGTTGATACCGTTGAAATTCTGCAGCAGAGCGATGACATCTCAGATCATTACCTAGTATCATGTATACTTAATTTAGCAAAGGCTGCAAAGCCGTCTCCTCGCTTCAAATATGGCAGGACTATCACTGCTGAGACTAGAGATTTCTTTATAAATAAACTTCCTCATCAGTTTCATCTCCTCAGCATCCCAGATAGCCCAGAGGAACTTGATGTTGCAACAGAAACTATTGACTCTCTCTTTTCCAGCACTTTAGACACAGTTGCTCCTCTGCGCTTAAAGAAGATTAAAGAGAATAGTCCAACGCCGTGGTACAACGAGCACACCCGGGCCCTTAAAACAGCAGCCAGAAAAATGGAGCGCAGCTGGAAGAAAACAAAACTGGAAGTTTTTCGCATTTCGTGGAAAGAGAGCATGATTTCATACAGAAAGGCCGTAAAAACTGCTAGATCTGCTTATTTCTCGACTCTCTTAGAAGAAAACAAACACAACCCTAGGTATTTATTCGATAAATTAACCAAAAATAAAGCTTCAACTTCTGATGTCTGCCAACAGCACAGCAGTAATGACTTTATGAACTTCTTTACTTGTAAGATTGATAATATTAGGAAAAAAATTATAATCATGCAGCCGTCTACTACTGTATCACATCAGACAGAGCATTGTAGTGTCACTGAGGAAAAATTACATTCATTCACTGCTATAGGAGAAGAAGAATTAGCTAAACTCGTAAATCAACAACATGTATGCTCGACCCTATACCGACTAAACTACTAAAAGATATGCTTCCAGAGGTCATAGATCCTCTTCTTAATATCATTAATTCATCCTTGACTTTAGGATATGTACCGAAAACTTTTAAGTTGGCTATTATTAAACCACTTATTAAAAAAACGCAACTTGACCCTACAGAATAAGTCAATTACAGGCCAATCTCAAATCTACCCTTTCTGTCAAAAATACTAGAAAAGGCAGTGTCCTCACAATTATGCTCCTTTTTAGAAAAAAATTGTATCTGTGAGGTTTTCCAGTCAGGATTTAGACCACATCATAGTACTGAGACTGCTCTCATTAGAGTTACAAATGATTTACTCTTATCATCCGATCGTGGTTGTATCTCTCTGTTAGTGTTACTCGATCTTAGCGCTGCATTCGATACCATAGACCACAACATTCTTTTGAATAGACTCGAAAATTATGTTGGCATTAGTGGAATTGCATTGGCATGGTTTAAATCATACTTATCTGACCGTTTTCAGTTTGTAGCAGTAAATGAAGAGATGTCACACCGATCACAAGTTCAATATGGAGTACCGCAGGGCTCAGTGCTAGGACCGTTGCTTTTCACCCTGTACATGCTACCACTGGGAGATATCATTAGGAAGCATGGCGTTAGTTTTCATTGTTATGCTGACGATACTCAGCTCTATATTTCTTCACGCCCTGACGAAACTTACCAATTCACAAGATTAACGGAATGCATAGCTGATATAAAAAATTGGATGACTAGTAATTTCCTGCAACTTAATTCAGAAAAAAACAGAATTTTTAATTATTGGACAAAAAAACTCCACATGTAGTAACCTAGAATACTGTCTAACACTTGATGGCTGCTCTGTCAAGTCCTCGTCGTCAGTTAGGAACCTGGGTGTGCTCTTTGATACCAATCTCTCATTTGAAAGCCACGTCTCTAGCATCTGTAAAACTACATTCTACCATCTTAAAAATATATCTAAATTACGGCATATGCTTTCAATGCAAAATGCTGAACAGTTAGTTCATGCATTCATTACCTCAAGGCTAGATTATTGTAATGCACTACTGGGTGGTTGCCCCGCTCGCTTAATAAATAAACTGCAGCTGGTCCAAAACGCAGCAGCTCGAGTTCTTACTAGAACCAGGAAGTATGACCATATTAGCCCGGTTCTGTCAACACTGCACTGGCTCCCTATTAAACATCGCATACATTTTAAAATCTTGCTAATTACTTACAAATCACTAAATGGTTTAGCTCCCCAGTACTTGAGCGAGCTCTTAACGCATTATACTCCATCACGTCTATTGCGGTCTCAAAACTTTGGCCAGTTGATAATACCTAGAATATCAAAATCAACTGCAGGCGGTCGATCCTTTTCCTATTTAGCACCCAAACTCTGGAACAGCCTTCCTAGCATTGTTCGGGAAGCAGACACACTCTGTCAGTTTAAATCTAGACTAAAAACGCATCTCTTTACTATGGCATACACATAAAACATTTTTAATTTATATTCTATTCAAATTGTTAGGCTGCATTAACTAGGTCAGCTGGAACCGGGAACACTTCCCATAACACCTGATGTACTCGTTACATCATAAGAGGAATGGCATCTACGCTAATGTTAGTCTCTCTGTTTATCCCGAGGTTTACTGCAGTCAGCCGGATCCGGCCCGTATCCAGATCAGATGGTGGACCAGCGCCCAGATATTACCAACGCATCCCTGAAGTGTCTGCAGAGACCGTGTCAATTAGTCTACCCTCTGAAATTGCTCATCGACATGGCATCCTCAATGGATCCATCTCCGGCGTGATGACTCCGATATTTCGAATATTCCTATTTAATAATTGTTTAATCGACACGCCATCCTTAATAAACCCGGCGTGATGCCTCCGATCTTTCAAATAATCCGATCTAATATTACTTCTGACCTATAAGGCTGCCAAAATAATAAACATACACTGTTTGTTAATTGGCCAGAGGAGAACTGGCACCCCGACTGAGCCTGGTTTCTCCCAAGGTTTATTTTTCTCCATTAGGACACCTGATGGAGTTTTGGTTCCTTGCCACTGTTGCCTCTGGCTTGCTCAGTTGGGGACACAAAATTTTCAAATAAATATCCAAATAAATTTAATTACTAAACTAAATTATATCAACTACATTACTTGAATATATATGATAATTGAAATGAGCTGATGACATCACCGTTTTCTCCAGAGCGGCTGTACAGCTGAATCAAATTCTGTTCATTATTTTCCTGTTTAACACTGTGAAGCTGCTTTGAAACAATCTGCATTGTAAAAAGCGCTATATAAATAAAGTTGACTTGACTTGACTTGACCCAGGTCCTAGTGACGAGAATCAGCCAACCACTCAGTCTCAAACCGAACTTGTTCCGAAAAAAGCCTCACATTCGGTGGTGTGGAAGTATTTTGGATTCAAGCAAGAAGACGAGGGTCAGTCTGATGTGATTTGCAAGGCATGCTTTGCTCTTGTTGCAGCACCGCAAGGTAACACCACAAATCTTTACCAGCACCTCAAACGTCACCACAAAGTGCAATATGATGAAGCCGTACAAGGCAAGAGGTCCGAAAGTCGTCCAAAAATGCAGACATTGATTACGGACACCTAGCCTAATTGAATGGCCAATTGAATGTTTGTTTTCTTTTTCATTGAAGCTTTCATTTACAGGTGTGTGGAGTTGGCTCAAGAAACATTAAACTACTAAAAGCCCAGCAATTAAAGACAATGTGCTGCTATATATACAAAATAAATTATTAATTTTTGATACTGCAACTGCACTTCAATGGCCAATTGATGCTCCTTTTCTTTAGACACTGAACCCTCAGAATGTTGAATGACGTTTCAATTAGCCTATTTAGAGCCATGTTCAGGCCATATTCAGCGCAGTGCGTTAAACTTCTATTTTTGGTAACCTACTTGAATGGCCAGTTGAATGTTAATTGTACAAAAGGCAAGCAGTTAAAGAGTGTTTCTTCTTTATTCATTGAAGCCTCTATGTTTACAGGCTTGTGGTGATGTGCAATGTTCTATGTGCCAAAACAAATATTTTTGGTACTGCCAATTTGGTTGCATTATTTTCCTGTTTAACACTGTGAAGCTGCTTTAAAAAATCTGCATTGTAAAAAGCGCTATATAAATAAAGTTGACTTGACTTGATTAACTTGTTCACAATTAAGCATTAGTTAAGCACAAACACACTAGTAATTAATTTTAACTTTACATTTTAAGGGTCTGGAATTATGCATTAGTTAAACTAGTAATTAATGATTTGCTTGTTCACAGTTATGCATTAGTTAAGCATTGACACAATAGTAATTAATGATTAACTTAACATTATAGTAAGGGCATATTAGCCATTATTAACAACTTAAGCCATATATTATTTTTGAGTAGTGATGTAATTATATTTCTGTGCCATTCTGTTAAGTTAACTGAACAATAAGCTAGTAATTATGTTTAATTACTGCTGATTTTGCCGTTGTAAATTGCTAAAATCGTGTAATAAAGACAATTTGACCCTCTATTCTAAAGTGAGTTTTATCCACACTAATTATGGCACTTATTGAGTGATATTTAAGTTTATTAACCAGAATAAGCCAATAATTGAGCCTAACTACCATTAATACAGTACTAATAAAGGCAATTTGATCCCCTATTCTAAAGTGAGAGTTTTATCCACATTAATTATGGCACTTATTGAGTGATATTTAAGTTTATTAACCAGAATAAGCCAATAATTAAGCCTAACTACCATTAATTCAGTACAAATAAAGACAATTTGACCCCGTATTCTAAAGATATGTTCTTGTTTACATTATTGGTTTGTTTAGCAATTATTCTGCAACGTGATCTCACGAGAATGTGTATTTTTATGTAAAGTGTGGTTCTACATTCATCTAACACGTATGTAACCGAATGAGATAGGTGGTGATTGACAGCTGTGAGCACCTATCAGTGAGGAGTGCCTCCTATTTAAGAGCTGGTTGGCTATAGCCTGGGATGCGTCATGTCCGTCACGTCTGGCTCCTCTCCTTTTTGTTGTTGATCGTAGCTGCAGGTATGTGCGTTAGCATGTAGTAGATTTTTGCTTTTAGTTGCGGTGCGTGTGGCATTAATGATTCGTTGTTGCATTCTAGCTTGTTTCATCTCCTTGTGTTTCCTTCGGCTTGCGTTATTAGTGGATTCTAAGACTGCTCACCTCTCAGGTATGTGCATTTAATTGTCCTGTGGAAGGCAAATCGTTTAACTTCGCTCAGGGCTTAGGGATTGGCTGATGTTTTTGCGTTATGTGCAGTATCCCTGTATCCCAGTTAAACGGCGGTTTATATGAATGCTGTGTACCCGTTCTGTTAAGGATAATAGAGCACATTGTCCTTTTCCGGTAAGTGTCAACTTGCATGTAGTTATGAGTTGGCAAATTCTAGCAGATGTATACATTTTAGTAACTGTTTTGTTTTCTTTATTTGCATTTGGCTTAGGATTCTCCCTCTCGTTTGTGGCGATCATTTTCTCTGCTGTCGCTATAGTTACAGCGCTGTCGCTTCTCTGCTGCTATACTGCGAGAACGCCATAATCTTTCAACTAATAGAGGGGACTGTTGCTGTCTGGTTTCATTGATTTTTATAGTTAGCATTTCATTGTGGGGTTGACACTTACCGCGTACTGGATCAGGAGCATAAACTACGTGTTTGCTCCGTGTAACCTGTCTCTCCTGTTTGCATTTAGTTTTGTCCTCCTTTTTTTTTTTTTTTTTTTTTCTATCGTCTGAATATTTGTATATCTTATTGTAATTTGATTTGTGTTTTTTTGTTTTTGGTTATTGTCTGCTCCGTGACTGTTCTGTGATGCCATCAAACTGTGGTTTACTTTAACTGTGTTGAATTTGTTTGTTTTATTTATCTTTAATTTCTTTACAGGAGCTGGGGTCCCATGGGTGAAGGATCTCTTGTGGTGGTGGTGCACCTCCAACGTTTGCTGTGTAACACTTTTGAAGTGTTTTGGTTGTGATCTGAGTGCAGGGTGGTGTGTGAGTGTGCTTTTGGATAACTAGCTTGGTGATCACTCCTCCTGTGGTCAACCTCAGCTCTGTAGTTTTGTGAGTTGTGCAAATATTATGGTGTTTTGTTGTTTAAAACCATTGTCAGTTATGCACCTCTAACAAGCCGTTAGACGCTGCCTTGTACAACGGATGCAATTTTAATGTGACTTTTTTCATTCTTTAGTTTAAATTTTGTATTAATAAAACTTTGTTTTTATATGATGCCCACATTTCTGCCTGACTTCTTAAGAGAGTCGAACCTGTGTGACCTAATAACAATCTTTTTAGGTGTCATTCATATTTCCCTGGGTCAAATTCCCAGGGTGGCGTAGTCGAAATTCCTTCTGTCTAAACCTGTACCACTTCGTCACACGTACAACATTGACAGCACTAAACATTTCGCTGTTTTGTGACTTCTGCTGCAAACTCGGTTCAAAGGATTACATTAAACAAAACTACACTTTAAAACCCTAAATTGAATAACATTTCTGTAATCATTTAACCATTATTTATCATGTAATACTTATTTTGTTAGCCGTGGGACACAATGACTAGAAAGTACACCAAAACGCAACATAAATTCACAAAAGACAGCAATTTAATTTGTTCGCTGTAATCCACATCTTTAGAATCCATACGAGGAACTTCTTTGTCCAGCAATCTTCATCTTCAACAGCGACCGTAAACAAATCCCGCGCTCGTTATGAATTGAGTTTTACGGCAGTGATCTCAAACGCTCATTTGCTCTCGTCTGCTTCGTCACAGATTGAGAGATTCTGTTTTGGTGTTTGAATGAGAAACGCGCGCCTTCAAATAGTGGAGTGAAGCTCATACAAAACTATATCGCCAGAAAGGACTGCAACTAAAAATAAATAAAAATAAATTATTGTGATTACACTTATGTTTTTCTTTATAACCCTACATATTTTTAAGAAATGGTTGTGGAGGTTTGAGTGAGATTAGTGACTCATATGTTTGTAATGCTATATTGTTACTAAAATTAATTTTCCCAAACATTTCTGGCCATTAAGTTGTATTGTTGTTTTCTATTCTCTGTAAAATGGTTATGTTTGGGTTTAGGGATATAACATGTATCTATAAAATGGTAAAAGGGAAATTGTACTTTTTTATATGATATAAAGTGTATTATGTTTTCTGCTGTAAAAGCATATACGTTTGTTTAAATGTTGCCAATATGTTCATGCACCTTTCACCATTTATCCAAATATACAAAAAAGTATGTTTTGTGTCTGTAAAAGCTGCTTATTAACTTGTATAACAAATAACTGCCATTATTGAGGATATAACTTTCACTTTAGAATAGGGGGTCAAATTGCCTTTAGTACTGTATTAATGGTAGTTAGGCTTAATTATTGGCTTATTGTGGTTAATAAACTTAAATATTACTCTAAGTGCCATAATTGAGGATAAAACTTTAACTTTAGAATAGAGGGTCAAATTGTCTTACACTATTTTAGCAATTTATAACAGCAAAATCAGCAGTAATTAAACATAAGCCTATTGTTCAGTTAACTTAACAGAATGGCACAGAAATATAATTACATCACTACACAAAAATAATATATATAGCTTAAGTTGTAAATAATGGCTAATATGCCCTTACTATAATGTTAAGTTAATCATTAATTACTATTGTGTCCATGCTTAACTAATGCATAATTGTGAACAAGCAAATCATTAATTACTAGTTTAACTAATGCATAATTCCAGACCCTTAAAATGTAAAGTTAATCATTAATTACTAGTGTGTCTGTGCTTAACTAATGCTTAATTGTGAACAAGTTAATCTTGAATTTATGCTTAACTAATGCATTATTGTGGACCCTTAAAATAAAGTGTTACCGAAAAAAAACGTTGCAGAGAATCGTGATATCAATTCTAAGCTAAAAAATCGTGCAGGCCTAATGTCAACTGATGTACAGTAGCGCATGCAGGCTATATATGCCCGCAGGTAAGGGGTGGGGCCTTACTGGCCATTGGCTGTGCGCTACTGCCTGTCTTGTCAGACTTGGTGCAATTGGATCAGGTACGGCTGCCCTGCCCATAGGTGGATCTCGAACACGAGATGATGAACGAGAACCTCTTTAATAGGCCTTAAGAATGCCTTAGCAGTACCACTCTTAGTGACTTTCTGTTTCAGTTTTCTGACTGTGCCCTCTGACCCAGAGATCTGGCTACAAGCATATTCAGCTCTCTGCATGCTCCTGTGAAATTATTGCCACAGTCGGATCGTATGATCTTTGCCGGACTTCGTATGACATAGAAGCGGCAAAGTGCATTAATGAAACGATGTGTCCATTGACTCTATCAGTTCGATATGGATGTCTCGCACGGATAGACGTGAATATTACTGTTGGCCTGTCCCCCACAGCTACGACGTGCTAATACAATCCAAGGGCCGAACATGTCCACGCTGACGTTAGTAAAGGGTTGTTCTGTGCTGTTTTACCTCTCTGTTTGTGGCAAGTGATGCACTTGAGGAGGATGCAGTTGACGTGTCTTTTTGCTCCAACTATCCACAATCCTCCAGTGCAGATTGCGCCTTCTGTGAAGATTCGACCTTGATGACTTGCTTTCTCATGGTAATGATTTGTTAGGAGGGTTACTATGTAACTATGGACGGGTATGATGAGAGGGTGTTTCTCTGTGCTGAGGAGTGTGGATTGTTCTAGTCTGCCTCCAATTCTTAGGAGTTCATACATACAGGGTTTTGTCTCTTGAGGGAACTCTGCTTGGGAATGTCTTTCTCATTCTCCAGACAAGTGATTTCTGCTTTATAAGCCTTCCGTTGTGCACACCTGATGATTACGATTTCAGAGTCAGTAGTTCTGGTATATACGAGCGCTCACAGTGGTGCCAGCCGCAACATGACTTTACTTTGTTTCTGAAAGCCTAAATGATGTGAATAAGAGAAGCTACGGCTCTTCTTAAGGATCTCCAAGATGAAAATCTTTCAAAGCGATGAGAACCGAGGCCAGAATCAGGGTTTAAGCAGGTGGTGGCGTGTGCTAGCACATCAACATCTGTATCTGGATTGATAAAATTATAGGAAGCTTCTTTCATAGTGGTGGGTGCAAGATGCTGCAGAAATGAAGGACCAGTGAGCCAGTTTGTTTCAGTTAGACGGCATGCAGGAACTGGTCTAGTAGCAACATCTGCAGGGTTTAGTGAGGTCGGAATGTACAGCCACTGCTCTGGGTGAGTGAATTTTTAGGGGCCAAGCACCGAAGGTGCGAAGGCACCTATTGAAACCGTTGCTGTTCTTATTAGGGGCCAAGCACCGAAGGTGCGAAGGCACCTATTGAAACCATTGCCGTGCTTATTATTATTGTTCTTCCTTCTTCTTCCGCCATGGGAGTCTATGGCAGCCCATAGAACCGTATGGTAAAAAGTTGGCAAATTGGAAATTTGGTACACAGATAGAGGACAGTCTGAAATGTCACCATAGCAAATTTGGAGTCTCTAAATCAATCCCTCTAGCGCCACCACCAGTCCAAACTTTGACTCATGTTTATGCTAATAACTTTTGAACCATAAGGGCTAGCAACAAAATTCTTTTTTCGTCTGATTCCTTGGCTCATGGCCCTATGATGTCATTTTCCGTCATAAAAATGTTCCCGCCATTTTGAATTTTCAATAAAACCTACTTTTTCGAACTCCTCCTAGGCCGTTGCTCCAATTTTCACAAAAATTGAACCAGATCATCTTCAGACCATGCTGACAAAAAACTTGCAATTCAAGTTGATTCGTCAAACCGTTTTCGGAAAATGCGCGAACAAATTTTACATAGCGGTTGCGAAAATACTCTTATGGCTATATCTCCGCAACGCTTTATCGTAATCAAACCAAACTTGGTACATGTCATCGCAAGCATGACCTGAGGCAACATGCAGCTATTGCATTAAAATGGCTATTTTTGCTTATAACTTCTGAACCGTTTGTTCAAAAATCATAAAAGTGGTCTCGTTAGATTCAGAACGTCATGCTGAGTTGAAAATTTTCCCATATCCCATATTTTGGCTGTCGGCCATTTTGAATTATGTGCATGATAACACATGAACGGATTGTTACGAAACTCGGTATGGGTCATCACCACGATGCCCTGAAGGAGCATGACAAGTTTTGAAACAGCGCCACCTAGTGGAGAATTTATTTTTTCAAATGCTTATAACTTTGGGTGTGGTCAACTTATTTTCATGGGACTAACTTGTTTTATCTCCTGAATCCTTGCCGAGTCCAACGATACCAAATATGGCAGGTTTCGCCTTATGGTTTGTTCAGCGTTATGATTTAGCGCTTAGAAAATATTTGCAAATATCTTCGAAACCGTTATTCCGATCGAGACGCAACCAGCGTAGGAAACACGAAATACAAGTTGATTAAGTAAATGACTTATCCCAAATGTCACAATTTTGATAGGAAGTGGCAAAAAAATCAAAACAAAGTTGCCCATGGGTCATTTTTTATGTTGTTATCGCTATAAATGTCTATAACTCCTTAACAAAATGCAATATTGTCACCAAACTCGACACGCATATGTATGGACACATTCTGAGGACACTTAAAAAAATGGTGGGATTGTGCCTCTTGGTGGCGCTATAATAGAACAAAACATGAAATTCCCATTGACTACAATGCAGTATTATGATATAAAACGCTAACGCTATATTTTACCAATGCATTGGTGTATCATTACAAAACTTGGTATGTGTCATCAGCACCATGTCTTTAAGGTACTCAAAAGGTTTCGAGACAGCGCCACCATGTGGTCCACACTTATAATGATAAGGCCTCTTGAGGCTATATCTCTGCAATGACATATTGACACCAAACTTTGCATGTCATTGTTCCCTTATTCTGACCCCACCACATCAATTTTGTAACTGTGCCACCTATTGGTCGAAAGTGATAAACCATTAAATCATTATTATTGACTCTATTTATAATTTTACAGCTATTTTGCCTAAAATCACCTTAATAGGTCTTTAATGGCTCATTGTTACAGTTGGTCTGACACTTCCAGCCATGCTGGCATGTCTTATCATCTTCTTTGCGCTTGGCCCCGATAATGGCTGCTTGCAGCTATATTTAATCTTTTGGACTCTGTTGCTGATGTAAACGTAGAAGTGTCGGGTCTCATTGCAGATATACCCCAGTACGACTTTGCTGTCTTTGTAGAACAGTAAGGTGTCGGGTTTGATGTCTAATTCCTGGACGATCTGTTCTGCTATTTCAACTGCAAGGACGGCTGCACACAATTTAATTCTGAGAACTGTATGTCCAGTCTGTGGGGCTAGCTTGGCTTTTCCCATCATGATCCGTTACCTTCAAGTATGCAACAGCGGATATGGTCGGAACTAGGGGTATCGCGATATACCATTATTGACAATAACCGTGATATTGAAAACACAAAATATCGATATCGTGTTAATTAAGGGTGTGACAATATATCACGATAACCGTAATATTTTAAATGAATAGTTGATAATATGATAATATGATCGCGTAAATAACACAGTGGCAGCACCTAGTTGGTGTCCCAAAGTACAATAGGTGGTGGTATTTCACCTTAACGCTGCCATCTGTCATAAAGCAGAAGACGCAGCGTGTGCACAGCTGATTTTTTGGATTTATTGAAAATGACTTGTCGTAAAAGGGGGCAAAACCACCAACCTGTTCACCCACATCCACGTCCATCATCCTGTGGATTTGCCATTATACAGAGAGTAAGTTGCAATTATTTTGCTAGTCGGTTAGTCCTGAAACGGGAAATGTTACATTAACCTGTCAACTGCTGACGCCTTGTTGTTTTGTAATTTTTACATCCCTTAAGGCTTTTAGTCAAAAAGTGTGCTCATTCAGATAAAAACGTATGGATGTTTACTTCAAATATATTTAGAGAGGAATATTTTTGTTGTATTTTTATCCAAAATAGGGCAATGAGAGCATTATGGTGCGCTAAACTCTCACATGTAATTTGTTTCATTCATACTTAACATTGGAGGGTGCCCTCGCACAGAAAGTCCACAAGTGAGACCCATAGAAGAATTCAACTTTATGAAATCCCTAATATGGACAGCTGCAGCAGAATAAAACGCAGATAGAGATGTTTTGACTGATTAAACATGAAGCAAATTAACACACCATTGTGACATTATATGGTTTATCCGTCTGTGTATCTGTGTTCTTCAAGCCATGTTGGTTATTTTCGTAAAAGAATAATGTATATTTATAATGCAATGCAAATCAGCAAAGCATTTATCACTGTATAGCTATAAAATAATAGAATTTCTGCCTCAATCTGTGATAAGAAATTTTATTTGGATCTTAATTAGGGTATGCCATTTCTTTAGGGTATGCCATTTCTTGGATTTGGGTTCCAAATGGGGATGCAAGTTAACAGGTTAAGGTATTAGTATTGTTAAAGTTTATTTATAATACTGTTGAACATGACAGTATTTTTTCTCTCCTGGTTATTTCTTAGGCAGTCAAAGAAGCCAGAGAAAGCCAGTCTCTCAATTGTTGTATGCAATGTGATTCATTAGCTAAAAAAGAAAGCAAAACACATAATAAACAAAGTAAAGATGAATTTGACTGATAACATTGTTTTCCCCCCAAGGTTTCTATAGGTATCGCGATATATTGTTAGAATGAATTATTTTGGCCACGATAACCGTGGTGTGAAAAATCTGATATCGTGAATATTTCGGAACGGATGCGTCTGAGAATACATGAATCTCCTTTTTCATTCAAGTGGGAAATGGATGTTGGAGTGTAGGTTCTGGGAATTTTGAGCTGCTCTAAGTCTTGCAACAGGTCTTTCCAGAGGTTCCATTCCGCTTCCTTTTTGGCTGCGAGTGGGGCATCCCAGTCCGACTTCCCATTCGAAAGTTCATGGAGTAGCAGTTTCCCTTGGATGGTGATTGGCGCCACCATGCCGAGAGGGTCTATGCCAGAATTCCTCTGCGTGTGAATGACTTGGTCACTGAGGTTGACGTGGAATGTTAATGTATCATTCTGAAGATCCCAACTCAAGCCAAGACTGCTCTGCAAAGGGGTGAATCAGTGTCTAGATTCAAATGTTTCAAGTCTTTGGCATAGTCGGCTGGAGGGAATGCGTGCATCACAGCTGGGCTATTGGATGCTATTTTGTGGAGTCTTAGGTTAGAGATAGAGTCCATCATCAGGATAGAAGTCTCTTTTGACTAATTGTCTTGCTTCTGCACCAAACTCTGCTTCACTGTAAAAGGCAGCACATCTGAGGTCATAAATGGCAATGGCTGGAGAGGGGCTGTTGCCGAAGACGTGGACTTTCATGCGGTATTCTACCATGCTTTCAAAGATGACGTTGTTCTTGAACAGCAGAAAGCGGAGGAAGTTCCTATGATTCTCTCTGACAATGAAACTGTGGAAACTGTGGCTCCTGTCTGCCTCTTGTCTGCCGGTCACAGTGTTTGCAGCTCTGTACAGCTTTGCTTTTGAATCTCTATTTGATATCTTTTCTTGTTGTTTATACTGCTAAATATAACTTACTCATCACCATATATTGTTTAATATTTTCTATCACGTTAAAATTGACATTGTTAGCTTTTAATTTAAATCACTATCACAACGTGTTAGCATTTCACAACGCGTTAGCATTTCACTAGCCTGTTAGCCTGCCATTTGTGCATCCGGGTTTCCTGTTTTGTCTCTCGTGCCTTTACTAGTCCATCAAACAACTGTGGTAAGTTGGATTAATCAACAAATACGGTAAGCCATGTCTTCTCCTTTTATTGTTACCTGCACTACATGTTTCATGTTTAGTATATCTGTCTCCGTTGGTGAACAGGGCTTCACATGTGATAAATGTAAGGAGATAGTCAGACTGACGGAGAAGATTTCAGAATTAGAGACACGCATCCAGATTTTATTTGAGAGTAGTGAGAACAAAACAGCTTTAGACACTGCTTTGGATGCGACTAGCTCAGTGAAATCTGTACATTGTTCGGTTCCGGCTGTAGAGCCCGTGCAGCAGGGCAACTGGGTGACGGTGAGACGGCATAGTCGCGGATCAAAAAACCACTCTTCCGTTCCGATTAGAACATCAAACAGGTTCTCCCCACTCAGTGATGCACCCACTGAGAATCCTGTTGAAAGTGCCCTAGTTATTGGCGATTCTATTACACGGAACGTGAAAATAGAGACACCAGCCACCATAGTCACATGTTTACCGGGAGCCAGAGCGCCTGACATCAAAGCAAATTTAAAAGTGCTGGCTAATGCTAATCGTAAATTCTCTAAGATTATTATTCATGTCGGCACAAATGATGTTCGACTTCGCCAGTCGGAGATCACCAAAATTAACATTAAAGAGGTGTGTGAACTCGCAAGTACGATGGCAAACCGGGTTTTTTGCTCTGGTCCCCTCCCCATTAAAAGGAGTGATGAGATACTTAGCAGACTATCATCACTCAATGGCTGGTTGTCTAAGTGGTGTCCGCAAAATAACATAGGGTTCATAGACAATTGGAAAAGCTTTTGGGGCAGACCTGACCTGTTGAAAAGAGATGGTATCCATCCCTCCTGGGGTGGTGCCGCTCTTCTCTCTAGTAATTTGGCACATAGTCTTAAAGCTAAACCTTGACTAACTAGGGCCCAGGTCAGGAAGCAGACAGACTGGCTTACCCGACCGTCTGCTAGCTGTCTCGCGTCACAGAAGTCAGATAAATCCCAGCACATAGAGACTCTTTCACCTAGCTATTATCACATAGAGACTGTGTCTGTTCCACGAATTAGTAAATACAAAAAACCACCAAAACTATTCAACGGTAAAAATTTAATTGATGTCCAACAAATAAACAACAGATATAATACAGATGATCAAATGATAAAGCTCGGGCTGCTGAATATTCGATCCCTTTCCTCTAAAACGCTTATTGTTAATGATATGATTACAGATAATAATCTAGATGTGCTGTGTTTGACAGAAACCTGGCTAAAACCTGACGACTACATTACTTTAAATGAGTCCACCCCACAAGATTATTGTTATAAACACGAGCCGCGTCTGAAAGGTAAAGGGGGAGGTGTTGCTGTAATTTATAATAATATCTTCAGTATTACTCAGAAGTCTAGTTTCAAATATAATTATTTTGAAGTTTTGGTGCTTTACGTAACGTTATGTAGTGAAATTGATAAATCCTGTTTAACATTTGTGTTGGCTACTGTATATAGGCCACCAGGGCACAATACACACTTTATCAGAGAATTTGCTGATTTTTTATCAGAGTTAGTACTGGCTACAGATAAAGTCCTAATTGTTGGTGATTTTAATATCCATGTAGACAATGAAAAAGACGCATTGGGATTGGCATTTAGAGACATTCTAAACTCTATTGGAGTTAGGCAACACGTATCAGGACCCACTCATCTCCATAATCATACTCTAGACCTAATATTGTCACATGGAATAAATGTTGATACCGTTGAAATTCTGCAGCAGAGCGATGACATCTCAGATCATTACCTAGTATCATGTATACTTAATTTAGCAAAGGCTGCAAAGCCGTCCCCTCGCTTCAAATATGGCAGGACTATCACTGCTGCGACTAAAGATTTCTTTGTAAATAATCTTCCTCATCAGTTTCATCTCCTCAGCATCCCAGATAGCCCAGAGGAACTTGATGTTGCAACAGAAACTATTGACTCTCTCTTTTCCAGCACTTTAGACACAGTTGCTCCTCTGCGCTTAAAGAAGATTAAAGAGAATAGTCCAACGCCGTGGTACAACGAGCACACCCGGGCCCTTAAAACAGCAGCCAGAAAAATGGAGCGCAGCTGGAAGAAAACAAAACTGGAAGTTTTTCGCATTTCGTGGAAAGAGAGCATGATTTCATACAGAAAGGCCGTAAAAACTGCTAGATCTGCTTATTTCTCGACTCTCTTAGAAGAAAACAAACACAACCCTAGGTATTTATTCGATACAGTGGCTAAATTAACCAAAAATAAAGCTTCAACTTCTGATGTCTGCCAACAGCACAGCAGTAATGACTTTATGAACTTCTTTACTTGTAAGATTGATAATATTAGGAAAAAAATTATAACCATGCAGCCGTCTACTACTGTATCACATCAGACAGAGCATTGTAGTGTCACTGAGGAAAAATTACACTCATTCACTGCTATAGGAGAAGAAGAATTGGCTAAACTCGTTAAATCATCTAAATCAACAACATGTATGCTCGACCCTATACCGACTGAACTACTAAAAGAGATGCTTCCAGAGGTCACAGATCCTCTTCTTAATATCATTAATTCATCCTTGACTTTAGGATATGTACCGAAAACTTTTAAGTTGGCTATTATTAAACCACTTATTAAAAAACCGCAACTTGACCCTACAGAATTAGTCAATTACAGGCCAATCTCAAATCTACCCTTTCTGTCAAAAATACTAGAAAAGGCAGTGTCCTCACAATTATGCTCCTTTTTAGAAAAAAATGGTATCTGTGAGGTTTTCCAGTCAGGATTTAGACCACATCATAGTACTGAGACTGCTCTCATTACAGTTACAAATGATTTACTCTTATCATCCGATCGTGGTTGTATCTCTCTGTTAGTGTTACTCGATCTTAGCGCTGCATTCGATACCATCGACCACAACATTCTTTTGAATAGACTTGAAAATTATGTTGGCATTAGTGGAATTGCATTGGCATGGTTTAAATCATACTTATCTGACCGTTTTCAGTTTGTAGCAGTAAATGAAGAGATCTCACACCGATCACAAGTTCAGTATGGAGTACCGCAGGGCTCAGTGCTAGGACCGTTGCTTTTCACCCTGTACATGCTACCACTGGGAGATATCATTAGGAAGCATGGCGTTAGTTTTCATTGTTATGCTGACGATACTCAGCTCTATATTTCTTCACGCCCTGACGAAACTTACCAATTCACAAGATTAACGGAATGCATAGCTGATATAAAAAATTGGATGACTAGTAATTTCCTGCAACTTAATTCAGAAAAAACTGAATTTTTAATTATTGGACAAAAAAACTCCACATGTAGTAACCTAGAATACTGTCTAACACTTGATGGCTGCTCTGTCAAGTCCTCGTCGTCAGTTAGGAACCTGGGTGTGCTCTTTGATACCAATCTCTCATTTGAAAGCCACGTTTCTAGCATCTGTAAAACTGCATTCTACCATCTTAAAAATATATCTAAATTACGGCATATGCTTTCAATGCAAAATGCTGAACAGTTAGTTCATGCATTCATGACCTCAAGGCTAGATTATTGTAATGCTCTACTGGGTGGTTGCCCTGCTCGCTTAATAAATAAACTGCAGCTGGTCCAAAACGCAGCAGCTCGAGTTCTTACTAGAACCAGGAAGTATGACCATATTAGCCCGGTTCTGTCAACACTGCACTGGCTCCCTATTAAACATCGCATACATTTTAAAATCTTGCTAATTACTTACAAATCACTAAATGGTTTAGCTCCCCAGTACTTGAGCGAGCTCTTAACGCATTATACTCCATCACGTCTATTGCGGTCTCAAAACTCTGGCCAGTTGATAATACCTAGAATATCAAAATCAACTGCAGGCGGTCGATCCTTTTCCTATTTAGCACCCAAACTCTGGAACAGCCTTCCTAGCATTGTTCGGGAAGCAGACACACTCTGTCAGTTTAAATCTAGACTAAAAACGCATCTCTTTACTATGGCATACACATAAAACATTTTAATTTATATTTTATTCAAATTGTTAGGCTGCATTAACTAGGTCAGCCGGAACCGGGAACACTTCCCATAACACCTGATGTACTCGTTACATCATAAGAGGAATGGCATCTACGCTAATGTTAGTCTCTCTGTTTATCCCGAGGTTTACTGCAGTCAGCCGGATCCGGGCCGTATCCAGATCAGATGGTGGACCAGCGCCCAGACATTACCAACGCATCCCTGAAGTGTCTGCAGAGACCGTGTCAATTAGTCTACCCTCTGAAATTGCTCATCGACATGGCATCCTCAATGGATCCATCTCCGGCGTGATGACTCCGATATTTCGAATATTCCTATTTAATAATTGTTTAATTGACACGCCATCCTCAATAAACCCGGTGTGATGCCTCCGATCTTTCGAATAATCCGATCTAATATTACTTCTGACCTATAAGGCTGCCAAAATAATAATCATACACTGTTTGTTAATTGGCCAGAGGAGAACTGGCACCCCGACTGAGCCTGGTTTCTCCCAAGGTTTATTTTTCTCCATTAGGACACCTGATGGAGTTTTGGTTCCTTGCCACTGTCGCCTCTGGCTTGCTCAGTTGGGGACACAAAATTTTCAAATAAATATCCAAATAAATGTAATTACTAAACTAAATTATATCAACTACATTACTTGAATATATATGATAATTGAAATGAGCTGATGACATCACCGTTTTCTCCAGAGCGGCTGTACAGCCGAATCAAATTCTGTTCATTATTTTCCTGTTTAACACTGTGAAGCTGCTTTGAAACAATCTGCATTGTAAAAAGCGCTATATAAATAAAGTTGACTTGACTTGACTTGACTTATTAGCTCGTGCCTAAACTCCTAACAGACTATTGTTTAGATCTGGGCCCGTTAGCAGCACATTGTTCAAAGACACACCATGGAATTGGGTGCTGGAGTCGAACACTACACGAATTTGACCAGGTTTACGTGGATGATACACACCGAAGGAGGGTAAGTACCAGCACTTCTCCCCTGGGTTCACAGGAGGAGCTGGCTCGGCATGATTGTTATCAAAGATCTTCTGCATAAACTCTACGGAGTGCTCTCTCATCTCAGGTTTCTTACGTAGTGTGCATCAGAGAGAGTTAAATCGGCTCAGGGCTTGCTCTCAGTTGTTTGGAAGCCGTTGTCTAGGTGCACGAAAGGGGAGGGACACTACTCAGCTGTTAGTGTCATCCATGAACATTTCTTTGTCCATTAACCCCTACGGGTCTGCACAGTTTTGGGGCCCTTTAGAAGTTTTGACATGCTCTGACATTTGTGCTTTTTTCAGTGAAAGAATTGTTCAAGATAACCTCTGGTTAAGATATGGACTGCATGAAGTGACTAGTGCAATATCTGAAGTGGAGAAAACCTGTGATCGAGTAGCAAGCATGGCTATTGACAGCAGTGAGTATGAAAACTATGAAGTGCAAATTGACTTGACTCTCAAAACTTGTTAATAAGATAAGAGCTTTGTCAAGCTGGGAGAAATGGACCCCTGATAATGAAAGGAAAGTCTTGGATGGACGTGTGAGGAGGCTAAAGGAAAACAGCACCTTGAGAAGGATGAGTTCGCTAGAACGCGGAGGGCCGCTGAAGATGCATTAGCCACAAACCCCAGTATAAGAACAATGCCAAACGCAACACCATTTATAGCTCAAGCCGCACCAATTGTGAGATTCAGACCAGCAAGTCTACCTTTGTTTGATGGAAACCAGAGAAATGTCTGTCGTTGGAGGAAGGACTGAGAAAAACTCCCAACAACAAGGAGAACCTTCTGGATCTGTGGAAGTCAAAAAGATTCAATTACTAGATCTTTAGTGGATCTTACTGACCTTGGGAGACATGGACTGTTGTGGTCAAATCCATAGAAAGTAAACTTCCTGAGTTCATGAAAAGGGACTGGCTTGCTTTGGTGACGGCTCCTGAAAGTGATGTTACATCAGAAAACCACTTTGACAAGCTTCTGGAGTTCTTGAAGGAGGAAGGAATCCTTGAGAGCCTTGAGCAATTAAGAGTCACAGAAAAAGTGGAAAGGCAAGAAAGAAAGCCAGAAAGAAGTCATGCATTCACTAAATCAACAAAGACATCTCCGTCTGAAAGTGTGTGCATTTTGTGTGGATCTGAGAGGCAAGAAAGGTAATCCTGAGAAAACTCGGATTGTGTAGAAAGGGCTTGATGACAGCAAGTGTAGAGATGTATTTCTGTGCAGGAGTAAAGAATGCAAGGAAGGAGCCTCTGCAGATCATCATTATCTTGTCTGTCCCAAAGGGGAGACCAGGTCTGAGCATGAAGGCAGAGTTACCATCAGAGAAAGGGAAAAAGGGAAGCAGATTAACTGTGGAACAAGAATTCCTCTCTGAACTTTCTCCTGAAATGATGGAAAAGTGTATGAAAGTCAAGTCCCACAGAAGTCTTGCGCCTGCAAACTAGAGAGGAAAGTCATGGGGAGTCGCATTCTCGGATGGGAGTGACAAAACCTATGGTGCAGTATTATATCTTAGGTGGAATACAAGCCAAGGAATGGATGTTCGCTTAGTTGAGTCTAAAGCCAAACTGACACCACTAGAACTAAAGGGGGATCCCGTAAAAGCCGAAGTCTGTGGTGCAGTCTTTGCAACACGTCTCAGGAAATACTTTGACATGGGCGGATCAAAGAAGAGAAATGTTTCCATCTTGTGGACAGTCAGATGGTGCTGGGAGTAATCCAGCGCGATAACTATGGGTTTCAAACTTTCTTTGCAAATAGGATCGGAGAGATTGATGACAGCAAGTGTACTCCGGGGGCAGATTTCATACTCCAGGAAAGGTTTCTACACACAGACTGGAGTATGTTTGCTTCCCAAGCCACCAGTGGCTCTCACACAGACATTGACTGCTACACCTCCTCTGTACTGGATTATATCAATACCACCACTGACAGTGTTACAACCCACAAGCAGATCACCACATACCCTAATCAGAAGCCATGGATGAACAGGGAAGTACGACTCCTGTTGAAGACACGCAATGCTGCCTTCAGATCAGGAGATGCACAAGCCTACAGCACATCCAGAGCAAACCTGAAGAGGGGCATCAAAGAGGCCAAGCACTGCTACAAGCTAAAGATAGAGGGACACTTTTCCAACTTTGACCCTCGACGCATGTGGCAGGGCATTCAGGCCATCAGTGACTACAAACCCACCCACTCCACCCCCGCAGCCACTGACATCAACTTAATTACTTTTATGCTCGCTTTGAAAGAGACAACAGAGAAACTGCCACCAAGGCCAAACCCTCTGCTGACCACCCGCCAATCACACTCTCCTTCACAGACGTCTGCAATGCACTGGGTCGAATCAGCCCGCACAAGGCTGCTGGACCAGACAACATCCCTGGACGAGTACTCAGGGCATGTGCAGAACAGCTCGCTGGGGTTTTTACAGACATTTTCAACTTGTCTCTTGCCCAAGAAACCATACCAACATGCTTTAAATGCACTTCCATTGTGCCAAAACACTCTAGCCCGAGGTGCCTTAACGACTACCGCCCTGTAGCACTCACACCCATCGTTATGAAGTGCTTTGAGCGGTTGGTCTTGGCACATCTAAAAGACTCTCTACCATCCACATTGGACTCACACCAGTTTGCCTACCGTAGCAATAGGAGCACAGAGGATGCAGTCTCCTTGGCACTGCACTCTGTGCTTACACATCTGGACAATAAGAACACGTATGCACGTATGCTGTTTGTTGACTTCAGCTCCGCATTCAACACTGTCATCCCAACCAAGTTAATAGCCAAACTTGGAGACCTGGGCATCAACACCTCAATGTGCAA
Source organism: Rhinogobio ventralis (assembly GCA_039654625.1). Lineage (NCBI taxonomy): Eukaryota > Metazoa > Chordata > Actinopteri > Cypriniformes > Gobionidae > Rhinogobio > Rhinogobio ventralis. The sequence continues at coordinate 14,632,638 of CM077212.1, forward strand.
CTGGATATTGGACTTCCTGACCAACAGACCCCAGAATGTTCGATCAGGCTCCACCTACTCCACCTCCACCACACTCAATACTGGCGTACCACAGGGCTGTGTGCTAAGCCCATTTCTCTACTCCCTCTTCACCTCCAATTGCAAGCCTGTGTATGGATCTAATTCCATCATCAAGTTTGCGGACGACACTACGGTGATTGGACTCATCAGCAACAACGATGAGACCGCCTATAGGGAGGAGATCCAGCACCTGGCCACATGGTGCACTGAAAATAATCTGCTCCTCAACACCACCAAAACAAAAGAACTCATCGTGGACTTCAGGAAAGAGGCAAGAGGCACACACGACACCATCCACATCAATGGAACGGCTGTTGAGCGTGTCTCCAGTTTCAAGTTCCTGGGGATCCACATCTCGGCGGACATGTCCTGGACAACCAATACCTCCAGCCTGGTCAAGAAGGCTCACCAGCGTCTTTTCTACCTGAGGACACTGAGGAAGAATCAGCTATCCTCGGCTATACTGGTGAACTTCTATCGCTGCGCAATAGAAAGCATCCTGACCAACTGTGTTACAGTATGGTATGGGAGCTGCTCTGTTGCAGAGCGCAAGGCACTGCAGCGGGTGGTGAAAACCACCCAGCGCATCACAGGGACTCCACTACCTGCCATCGACCACATCCAGAGGAAACGCTGTCTGCATCGAGCTCGCAGCATCCTTAAGGACTCCTCTCACCCAGCCCACAAACTGTTTTCTCTCCTGCCCTCTGGTAGGCGTTTCAGGTGCCTCCGGACCAGGACCAGCAGACTAAAGAACAGTTTTTTTCCCAGAACTGTCTCCTTATTGAACTCTAACCCTCGTTGATCCCACTCCCCCTATATACTGATAACCCTCCTCTCCCCCTCACATCTGCCGTCACTTGTTATTTGCACTACTGGATGCTCATTTGCACTATCGACTGTTTATTACAGTAACACCTGTACATATATGCATCTTGCACTACTTACCTAACTGGAATATGCTCATTTGCACTATCGACTGTTACTACAGTAACACCTGTTCATATATGCATCTTGCACTACTACCTAACTAGAATATGCTCATTTGCACTATATCGTTCATTGCTATACTGCCCATCTTAGCCTAACATATCATTATATACATCCATCTGTAAATTCTGCTTATAGTAATAGCCATCTGTATATATATTCAGTACATATCTACCCTGTAAATTCTGTTTATAGTAATATCCATCTGTATATATATTCAGTACATATCTACCCTGTAAATTCTGTTTATAGTAATATCCATCCGTATATTACATTCAGTATATATCTATCTATCTGTAAATTCTGTTTACAATAATAGCCATCTGTATATATATTCAGTACATATCTATCTGTAAATTCTGTTCAGTATATATCTATCTGCAAACTGTTTATAGCAACATCCATCTGTATATTATATTCAGTACATATCTATCTGTAAATTCTATTTATAGTAATAGCCATCTTTATATTTATTCAGTACATATTCATGTCCTGCACTTGCTGCTATTGCACTTCTGGTTAGACCCAAACTGCATTTCGTTGCCTCGTACCTGTACTTGTGTAATGACAATAAAGTTGAATCTAATCTAATCTAATCTAAAAAAATTCAGAAGACAGGAGCAATTGGTGACTGTTGGTGGATTCCAGGGAATCTGAACATCGCAGATATCATCACACGAGGCGCAAGCCCTAAAGATCTTGATTAAGACTCCATGTGGCAGAATGGATCAGAATTCCTTAAAAAATCAGTGGAAGAATGGCCCAAGAGATCAGCAACTGAAATTGCTGATGATGCTAGAGAAAGAGTTAACAATCTCCGAAGGAAAGTCTTCTCAGCAGCAGTGACTAAATCTCAGATGGAGAAAAGCACTGAAGAGAAGAAAGTATCAGTACCTGAGGAGTCGTTTCGAATGGAAATGCTGAGCAGACTAATCACTGAAATATTAGTGGATGTTAAAAAGTTCAGTTGTCTTACAAGGTTGACAAGAAAAGGTTTTCCTTGCTTTGAAAAGCACCTGAAAGCAACTGAAAGGATTGGACCAGCTGCACCCTTTGAATTCGTAACATTAGATCTATTCTGTCCCTATGAAGTGAAAGATGAAGGGAAAAAAAGGTGCGACTGAAAGTCTGGGGGATTGTGTATTGTTGCATGGCTTCAAAGGCTGTTCTCCACTGAGGGTTTCTTGTTGTCTTACAAGAGGTTCACTGCTGTGAGAGGACATCCCAAGAAAGTGGGGTCAGATCTAGGCTTAAACTTTCTGGGAGCACAGTCAGCCCTGAAAGGTCTTTACGAGTTTCTGGAGAGAGTAGAGAAACCAGAGCTTGAAGAGAAAGCTGGGAAACATGGAACCCAGTGGTCTTGGGAGTTTCATCCAGCAAACTCACCCCATAGGAATGGAGCGGCTGAAGCTGCTGTTTGTGTGGTAAAGAGAGCTCTTCTTAATCTAGGTGATGGTATCTTCATGTGGGGAGAATTCCAGACTTTTCTGTACATGGCAGCAAATCTGGCAAATGAAAGGCCCATAGATGAAAGGCCCTCAAAGTCCTGAGTATTGTTTGGAGTATGTCACGCCAAACTGTCTGTTGTTGGGAAGAGCAAGTCCAAGAAGAGATGCAGGTGATTTCGATTTTGCAGGATACCCATACAAGAGATTGAGGGTTATCTAAGGAAAAATTAACAAGTTCTGGGAAAAGTGGAGCCAGCTATCAGGATCAAACCAAACCTGAGTAAGTGGCACACAAAGGAAAGGAATGTCACCGTAGGAGACATTGTCTGGGTTGCAGACCAGAATGCTCTGAGGAGTCAATACAAGTTAGGTAGAGTCATCAAGGCGAATGCTGATCCTAAAGGTATTATGAGAGATGTTGACATCAGAGTTTTCTCTAGTCACCCAGTCCTTGGTTCGGGTTGTGAGAGGTCAGACACATAAAAGGTCACCAAAAGTGAAAGCACCAAAATCCCATCAACCGTTATTCACAGGGATGTTTGGCGGTTAGTTGTGTTGAACCCAGTGGAAGAGTAATTTAAGAATCTTGAAGAAAGGAGTTGAGTGTGACCTCTTGGATTTAAGAATCAAGAATGTTAAGTGGGAGGTGTGAAGTTACAAACATTATTTAAATTCATTCAAAAGTTATCGGGAATGACTGAAGAGAATTATGCGGACAACAGAAATCGGATGCACATCAGTGATTAGTCAACCCAAGACACTGTTGGTAGGATGACTGTTTGAACAAGCTTAATGTCAATTTATATTCAGATAAAAGCCATCTTGTGTGTTATTTGAACTGTTTGTGTAACAGGGTAAAAAAAAAAACATTTAATTTATAGAGTAATATTGTGTGAATTTCATAAAATAAGGCATTTGGCTGTATGCATTGGTGTTCGAAGGCTCCCCTCCTGTGGCTATTAATGGTACTGCAGATATTGTATTTTGTCGCTCTTCTCTTGCCGTACCGCAGCAGATTCAAACGTCGATGCTGTGGGTATGTACGATTTTACACGCTCCAACTCATTAACAGATTAAATGTAAAAATGATATGTTTTAAGTGATGAGTGAAGTGTAATTTCTATTTTTCTAGTCTTTCATGAATGTCTGCAGTTCTGTCTTCAGCCAAAGTGAAATGCTTCTTTTTCTTTCCAAAAAAGGTATGTCACTTTCGTGTTTATTCTGTTATAAATGTTAACAAATGGTATATAGCAATTAATGAAGAATTATAGCTATTTTGTCACGTTTTCCACATTGTATATTATTGTTTAATAAGAATATGAGTTTAGCTGTATGGCAGCAGATTCAAGTGTCGATGCTGTGGTCTTTCATGAATGTCTGCAGTTCTGTCTTCAGCCAAAGTGAAATGCTTTCTTCTTTTTATTTCCAAAAAAGAAAGATAAATTCAAGTTGAACCCCATTTGTGAGTGTGTCCTTCCACGTCCGTTACATTTGTGTGCAGACATTTTTGCTCATTTATATTGTGTTATTGTGGATGATAATGTTGCATTAGAGTGCATACGGTTCATATGTGTACTTAAAGGTCTGTTAAAAATGTGTATATTGGGTTAATGCATAGGATGTCAAATGTTTGATTATCTGGTATTTTATTCTGTTTTCTTTAAAGGTTGTAAACCTAATTTGTGCTTGAGCTTAAATAAATTTTTCTACTAAAAGAACTAGTGGTTCAAGTTACTTATCTAACTTCAAACTGAGCTCATCTGTTGGAAAGCTGTAATTAATTGGGATGTGAATGGAAATCAACAGACTGCAAACCAACTAAGATTGTAACAAGTTTATTAAAGATTTGAAGTAAAGGCCATTTTTGAGTTGATCCTTGTGTCCGTGGTCTTTTTCGAGTTAGAGGCAGGACTGATGTGGGTAATCCATGAAATAACTTGACAATGGTCATACTTCCTGGTTCTTGTAAGAACTCTAGCTGCTGTGTTTTGGACCAGCTGGATATTGTTTATTAAGCGTGCAGGGCAACCACCCAGTAAAGCATTACAATAATCTAGCATTGAGGTTGTGAATGCATGAACTAACTGTTCTGCATTTGGCATTGAGAGCATATGTCGTAATTTAGATATATTTTTAAGATGGAAAAATGCAGTTTTACAGATGCTAGAAATGTGGCTTTCAAATGAAAGATTGGTATCAAAGAGCACACCTAGGTTCCTAACTGAGGACGAAGACATGACAGAACATCCATCAAGTGTTAGAGAGTATTTTAAGTTACTATGTGCAGAGGTTTTTGTCCTATAATTAGACATTTAGTTTTTTCAGAATTAAGTAGAAGGAAATTACTAGACATCCAATTTTTTATATCAGCTATGCATTCTGTTAATTTTGTGAATTGGTAAGTTTCGTCGGGGCGCGAAAAAATATAGAGCTGCGCATCATCAGCATAACAGTGAAAACTAATGCCTAACTAACTTCCTAATGATATCTCCTAAGAGTAGCATGTACAGGGTGAAAAGCAACGGTCCTAGTACAGAGCCTTGCGGTACTCCATACTGAACTTGTGATCGGTATGAAATCTCTTCATTTACTGCTACAAACTGATAACGGTCAGATAAGTATGATTTAAACCATGCTAATGCAATTCCATTAATGGCAACATAATTTTCGAGTCAAAAGAATGTTGTGGTCGATAGCATCAAATACAGCACTAAGATCCAGTAACACTAATAGAGAGATACAACCACGATCGGATGATAAGAGCAAATCATTTGTAACTCTAGTGAGAGCAGTCTCAGTACTATGTGGTCTAAATCCTACCTGGAAATCCTCACAGATACCATTTCTATCTAAAAAGGAACATAGTTTTCAGGATACTGCCTCAAAATATCTTTAGTGGTAGAAGTGATAGTTCTACTATATTTGTAAGAGGGAGTTGGCTTTGGGAGTTGCCTTGGCTAAATGAAGTATACACAAGACTAGATAATGATCTAAGATGTCATCGCTCTGCTGCAGAATTTCAATGGCATCAACATTGATTCCATGTGACAATATTAGATCTAAAGTATGATTATGACAATGAGTGGGTCCTGAAACGTGTTGTCTAACTTCAATAGAGTTTAGAATATCTCTAAATGCAAATCCCCAATGCGTCTTTTTCATTATCTACATGGTTATTAAAATCACCAACAATTAGGACTTTATCTGCAGCCAGTACTAGCTCTGATAGATTAACACTTTACAAAATAATCAGGGGTTCTAGTGTAATTGTTAAATTTTCCAAGGATCAGCATTCTCCCATAAAAGTGATCGAGCAGACCAAACCTTAATTCGTAGAGACTTGAAACTTTGAGGGCTGGTAGTACGCACACCAGCTACAACGTCATCAAGGCTTGCCCCAGAATTTGCTCGTCATTCAGAGAAATTTTCGGGTATTTTGGAATTTTTTAAAAACCTACTTTTGCGAACTAGTCCTAGGTTTATGGCCCGATCGGAACCAAACCAGTGCAGCAAGATTCTCTGGAGTCTGATTGGCAATAATCAAAAAAAGGTGAAATTTTAGTTCACAATCCTTTAAAAAAAAAATAATTCAGTTCTACCACTGGGAGATATCATTAGGAAGCATGGCGTTAGTTTTCATTGTTATGCTGACGATACTCAGCTCTATATTTCTTCACGCCCTGACGAAATTTACTAATTCACAAGATTAACGGAATGCATAGCTGATATAAAAATTTGGATGACTTTTTTTTACAAAAAAATTTTGGACAAAAAAACTCCACATGTAGTAACCTAGAATACTGTCTAACACTTGATGGCTGCTCTGTCAAGTCCTCGTCGTCAGTTAGAAACCTGGGTGTGCTCTTTGATACCAATCTCTCATTTGAAAGCCACGTTTCTAGCATCTGTAAAACGTCTCGGTTACGTATGTAACCCTCGTTCCCTGAAGGAGGGAACGGAGACGTACGTCGGAACTGACCGACGAATTGGGATCTATTTTCAGAGACCAATCTACTTCGAGTGTTAAAAACGAGCCAATGAAGATTGGCATGCGGTCGACGCACTCCACGCTCCGCCCCGCAGCGCGGGTATAAATACGGAAGCGGAAGTACCGCATATCGCTTTACAACTGAGGAGCCGAGCTAGGTGACTGGGCCTACAGCTGAAGCACAGCACCTGGAGACGGGACGTACGTCTCCGTTCCCTCCTTCAGGGAACGAGGGTTACATACGTAACCGAGACGTTCCCTTTAAGTCAGTCACGTTCGACGTACGTCGGAACTGACAGACGAATTGGGATCCCTACTAACACACCAGAGAACACCACTCAACGAACAGGTTCCACTTCAGAGCATAGAGGCGCCTAGTAGAAGTGATGGTGTCTGCCACTGCCTGCGGCAGGCCACCTAGAACCTCCGTGTCCCGTCCAGGGACCAGACATGGAATCTCCAGAAGTCTGGACGCGGGTGCCATAGAGTGCCCCGCCCCTGAGAAAGCAGGTCCTTCCTCAGGGGAATCGGCCAGGGAGGGGCTGTTGTGAGGAGTGAGAGTTCGGAGAACCAGGTCCGGTTGGGCCATTAGGGCGCAACTAGCAAGACCTGCTCCTCGTCCTCCCTGACCTTGCACAGAATCTGTGCGAGAAGGCTCACTGGGGGAAACACATACTTGCGTAGGTCCCGGGGCCAGCTGTGCGCCAGTGCATCTGTACCGAGGGTGCCCCCGGACAGGGAGTAATACAACTGGCAATGGGTCAAGTCCGGAGAGGCGAACAGGTCTACCTGCACGGCTCCGAAGAGGTCCCATATCAGCTGGACGCTCCGGGGGTGGAGTCGCCACTCTGCCGGAGGTGTCGGCTGACGAGAGAGCTCGTCGGCTGTCTGGTTCAGCGCACCTGGGATGTGAATGGCCCGAAGCAACCTCAGACGCTTCTGACTCCACAGGAGGAGATGGCGGGCGAACCGGAGCATGCAACGGGAGTGTAGACCACCCTGACGGTTGATGTACGCAACGCCCGCAGTGCTGTCCGTACGGACCAGTACGTGTTTTCCCTGTAGTGGCTTTTTGAAAGGCAGGGTACGCCCATGGGTTGAAGGTTTGGCGACAGTAAGGAGTAATTGAGACCCGGTACTTGCCGCGCTGCCACGCCCACCTCGGGACCCGGTCGTGAAGCCAGCGTTGAAGCGGTCTCATATGAAGCAATCCGAGCGGCGTTACCGCGGCTGCAGATGCAATATGCCCCAGGAGCCTCTGAAAGAATTTCAGTGGGACCGCTGTCCTGCCTTTGAACGTATTCAAGCAGTTCAACACTGACCGGACTCGCTCCTCTGTGAGGTGCGCAGTCCGGTTGACCGAGTCCAGCTCCATACCGAGATAAGAGATCCTTTGCGTGGGACAGAGTTTGTTCTTCTCTCAGTTGACCCGAAGGCCCAACAGGCTGAGGTGACGTAGCACCAGGTCCCTGTGTTCGCACAACTGTTCCCAGGACTGGGCCAGTATGAGCCAGTCATCGAGATAGTTGAGAATACGAACGGCGCGTTCTCTGAGCGGAACAATGGCTGCCTCTGCAACTTTCGTGAAGATGCGAGGCGACAGGGACAGCCCGAAGGGCAGGACTTTGTACTGAAATGTTCTCCACTCGAACACAAAGCGAAGTCTGTGTCGAGAGAGAATGAAGACATGAAAGTACACGTCCTTAAGGTCGATCGCTGCGAACCAATCCTAGGGACGGATGCAGTTTCTGCGTTAGCATTCTGAATGGGAGCTTGTGCAGGGCCCGATTCAGGACACGCAGGTCCAAGATTGGTCTTAACCCACCCCCTTTCTTGGGCACAATGAAGTAGGGGCTGTAGAACCCCGACCTCATATCGGCTGGAGGAACCGGCTCGATCACGTCCTTCGCCAGCAGGACATCGATCTCGGACCGCAAGACATGGGCATCGCTGCTCCGCACGGAGGTGAAGAGGATGCCCGTGAACTTGGGAGGCCGGCGGGCGAACTGAATTGCATAGCCGAGTCTGATGGTACGGATGAGCCAGCGAGACGGCCTGAGGAGACCTAGCCAGGCCCCCAGAGACCGAGCAAGCGGGACCACAGACGTGCCCGGGGTGAGGCAGCGAGGTGGAGTACGCAGACCCGACTCGGGAGGCCCGGAGGCGGCCCGGAGTGTTGTCTGAGTACTCCAAGGTGGGGCAGAGTGTGGGTGAGAAGGCCCGGGGGCGTCCTCGGTGCCCACACTGCTGCCCCCTGGCGAAGGGGAGAGGGGAGGAAAGGAGTGGCAAGGCCCGGGGGCGTCGCACACTGCCAACCTGACCCTCTTGGGGCCCAGGGAGGGAGGAAACTGCTCTTTTATTGAGAATGTGGGTACCGCTGGACTCCGGAGAGCCAGCGGCAGGATGTTGAAACCAGTGTAGTAGACATTCTCCCCCCGGTGCGGACACCACCTCCCCTGGAGCAGCTCCTCTTCTCCCTGGGCTGCCCGTCTCGGGGCCGCTTGCCCTTGTGCTTGCCTGCAGAGTTCGTGGGACCCTGGACGGGTTGGGCGGGACCCTTGCGCCTGGCACCCTGCTTCGCTGGTGGAGGCTGCTGCTTGGGCTTGGCAGGGGCGGAGGCAGACGCAGGGGGACGCCCTCGGCGACGAGCAGGCGGAGGCGCTGCAGCCGGCGACTGGGTGGAGGCAGCAGCGGGTCGCCAGGGCAGGATATTTTTTATCGTCTCCGTCTGCTTCTGGGCAACCGAGAACTGCTGGGCGAAGTTCTCGATTGTGTCGCCGAAGAGGCCGGCCTGACAGACAGGGGCGTTGAGGAACCGCACTTTGTCGGTCTCACGCATATCTGCCAGGTTCAGCCACAGGTGGCGTTCCTGGACCACAAGTGTGGACATCGCCCGACCCAGGGAGCGTGCAGTGACTTTCGTCGCCCGGAGGGCAAGGTCCGTCGCGGTACGCAGTTCCTGCATAACGCCTGGGTCAGAACTACCCTCGTGCAGTTCCATGAGCGCTTTGGCCTGGTAGACTTGCAGGAGCGCCATGGCATGCAGGGATGACGCGGCTTATCCACAGGCTGTGTAAGCCTTGCTGGTTCTCTCCACGCCTTCGTGAGCTCCTGATGCACTTCCGGAAAGAAAGGCACTGGGGCGGGGCGCTGAGAACCAGCACGGGCCGTCCCGAGATACCAATCGTCCAGCCGCGAGGTCGAGGGTTCCACTCGAGCCCGACACTCGCGGCGGCCCGGGAAAGCATAGCCGTGAGCTCTGGATCTGACTCGGGCAACGCTACCACACCCGAAGGGGGCAGCGCAGCCGCGTCGTCATCTCCAGAGTCCATTAGCTCGTCCCCCGATGCAGCAATCGAGACCATATCCTCAACCGGAGCCCCAAAAGTAACAGCTGGTCCCCCACGGGAAGAACCAGCGTGCTCTTCTGGAAGCTCAACCAGCGCAGGGGAGGGGGGAGGGGCCCGAGGAGCCTGTTGGCCCGGCGGGAGTGCCCTCACAGTTACCCTCAGGTCCCCACCAAAGGCATCAGCCAAAGTAGCAGCCCTCTGCTTCGGAGCAGGAGGACCGCTAGATCGGGGGATGCGCAATGGGACTCCACCTTTTTCAAGGTAGTTGAGCCTGGACCTTAAGACTGCGATGGTCATGTTCCCGCAATGGGAACATGAGTCATCCACGAAAGCCGCCTCAGCGTGCTGAACGCCCGAACACGTGAGACAGCGATCGTGTCCGTCAGCTGGGGACAGGTAACGACGGCATCCAGAAACACACGGTTTGAATGACATCTTGAAAAAGACGCAGGGTCAAACCGTGTAGCTCTTTTAGAAAAGGAAAAAACGTTCCAACCAGTGCCGAGGCACACAGGCTCGCAGCGGTTCAGGGTTCCAAGCCCGCTGAGAGCACTCAAGGGAAAACACCCAGCGAGCTGTGAGAACAGCTGTTTGCTCAACGTCCTAGCGACCACCACTGCAAGGTACCGTCACACCAACACCGGAAGCGATCCTCTTCACAAGACTCGTAACAACGAAAACACTCTTCGTAGGAACAACTCAATAGAGCTGTTAGGCTCCGAAGTTGATCGATCCCTGGGTCAGGCGATGTCCACACTCGTGGTCCAGGAGCGCCACCTGTGGCTGAACCTGCCAGATATGCGTGAGACCAACAAAGTGCGGTTCCTCAACGCCCCTATCTGCCAGGCCGGCCTCTTCGGTGACGCCATCGAGAACTTCGCTCTCCGGAGTCCAGCGGTACCCACATTCTCAATAAAAGAGCAGTTTCCTCCCTCCCTGGCCCCCAAGAGGGTCAGGTTGGCAGTGTGCAACGCACCCGGGCCTTGCCACTCCTTTCCTCCCCTCTCCAATTCGCCAGGGGGCAGCAGTGTGGGCACCGAGGACGCCCCCGGGCCTTCTCACCCACACTCTGCCCCACCTTACACCTTACCACAGTACTCAGGCAACACTCCGGGCCGCCTCCGGGCCTCCTGAGTCGGGTCTGCGTACTCCACCTCGCTGCCTCACCCTGGGCACGTCTGTGGTGCCGTTGGTCGGCTACGTGATTCAGTTAGCTCGCCAGCCTCCCAAGTACAGGGGCATCCTCTTCACCTCCGTGCGGAGCAGCGATGCCCATGTCTTGCGGTCCGAGATCGATGTCCTGCTGGCGAAGGATGTGATCGAGCCGGTTCCTCCAGCCGATATGAGGTCGGGGTTCTACAGCCCCTATTTTATTGTGCCCAAGAAAGGTGGTGGGTTAAGACCAATCTTGGACCTGCGCGTTCTGAATCGGGCCCTGCACAAGCTCCCGTTCAGAATGTTAACGTAGAAACGCATTTTCGAATGCATCCGTCCCTGAGACTGGTTCGCAGCGATCGACCTGAAGGACGCGTACTTTCACTGTCTCTATTCTCCCTCGACACAGACTGGCTTATACTTGCTCAGTCCCGGGATCAGTTGTGCGAACACAGGGACCTGGTGCTCCGTCACCTCAGCCTGTGGGGCCTTCGGGTCAACCGAGAGAAGAGCAAACTCTGTCCCACGCAGAGCATTTCTTATCTCGGCATGGAGCTGGATTCGGTCAACCGGACTGCGCGCCTCACAGAGGAGCGAGTCCGGTCAGTGTTGAACTGCTTGAATACGTTCAAAGGCAGGACGGCGGTCCCACTGAATTTTTTTCAGAGGCTCCTGGGGCATATGGCATCTGCAGCCGCGGTAACGCCGCTTGGATTGCTTCATATGAGACCGCTTCAACGCTGGCTTCACGACCGAGTCCCGAGATGGGCGTGGCAGCGCAGCAAGTACCGGGTCTCAGGTACTCCTTACTGTCGCCAAACTTTCAACCCGTGGGCGGACCCTGCTTTTCTATGGGCTGGAGTGTCCCTAGAACAGATGTCCAGGCATGCTGTGGTCTTCACAGATGCCTCTTCCACGGGCTGGTGGGCCACGTACAACTGGCACACAGTTGCGGGTCTGTGGACGGGGCCCCAACTGCGTTGGCATATCAATTGCCTTGGCATATCAATTGCCTAGAGTTATTGGCGGTGCATCTCACCCTGGGCCGCTTCAAAAAGTCGCTACAGGGCAAACACGCACTGGTCCGTATGGACAGCACTGCGGCCGTTGCGTACATCAACCATTAGGGTGGTCTACGCTCCCGTTGCCCGCCGGGAAGACCCCCGAAGGTGTTCGATTAATGCTGTGCTTTCTTTCCTGCAAGATGGGCTGGAGCGAAGGCTGTCTCCCTCCACCCTCAAAGTGTACGTCGCCGCAATAGCGGTGTATCACGATGCAGTAGAAGGTAAGTCCTTGGGTAAGCACGACTTAATCGTCAGGTTCCTCAGAGGTGCGAGGAGACTAAATCCTCCTTGTTCAACCTCGGTACCCTCTTGGGACTTAGCCCTGGTGCTCAGAGCACTTCAGGGTCCTCCCTTTGAGCCTTTGCACTCCGTAGATCTAAACATTCTGTCCATGAAGACAGTGCTCCTGACTGCATTGGCCTCAATCAAGAGGGTAGGGGACCTGCATGCACTTTTGGTCAACGAATCGTGCCTAGAATTCGGGCCGGCCAACTCTCACGTTGTCCTGAGACCCCGGCCTGGATACGTGCCCAAGGTTCCCACCACTCCCTTCCGGGACCAGGTGGTGAACCTGCAAGCGCTGCCTTCGGAGGAGGCAGACCCAGCCCTAGCTTTGCTCTGTCTTGTCCGCGCTCTCCGCGCCTACGTGGACCGAACTCAAAGCTTTAGAACCTCAGAGCAGCTCTTCGTCTGTTACGGAGGCCAGCAGAAGGGAAAGGCTGTCTCCAAGCAGAGGTTAGCCCACTGGATAGTGGATGCTATCGTCTTTGCTTACCGGTCCCAAGACGTGCCTTGCCCGTTCGGGGTGCGAGCCCACTCCACTAGGAGTGTAGCTTTCTCCTGGGCGCTGGCTCAAGGCGCCTCGCTGACAGACATATGTAGAGCTGTGGGCTGGGCGACACCTAACACGTTCGCTAGATTTTATAGCCTCCGTGTAGAGCCGGTATCTTCCCGCATCCTCGCCCCTAGTGGCCAGTAGCGCTAAGTGCCCGTTCTAGTGTCGGCTTGCATACGCCACTCCCGCCTCCGGGCCGGATACGTGCGTCTTTTCCTTTCCAGTTGTGTTCCACGGAAACGGCTAACCCTCTGAGCTCCTCCGCTACCCCTTCGGTGTCAGATGTTGCGGCCGTTTGACACTATGCCTGCACCCGTATGCTTGTGGAATGTGTGTGTAGGCTGGGTTACATATGTAGCGGTTCCCTAACGGTAACCCCATTTGTGTATTCTCCACGGTACCAGCTACCCTACTCGGCTAGCCCCCTGTCTTTCCCTTGACAGAGCTCGCTTTGTCATTTCTGGCGGTGTTCTTCCCCCCCTGGGACCAGGTTGGGTCCACCCCAGAGACTGCCATAGGTAGTACTACCCTGCTAGGTTAGTCCTTATGAGTATTTCCACCTCTCCTTCCACTGAAGGAGGTGGCTCCGCAGCGTACCACCTTTTCTGAGATGGGCACGCTTTCCCAGCGTTATCCAATAGTCATACTGAGTGGGTCTTGCAGGAACAGCAGTGACTGACCTCCCTGCCGGGAGCCCTGACTCCCACACCAACATAGGTGTGGTCCAGTGAGCTCAGGCAGGGCGCTGGAAGGGCCAGCATCTCTGGCGTGTTAGTAGGGATCCCAATTCGTCGGTCAGTTCCGACGTACGTCTCCGTTCCCTCCTTCAGGGAACGAGGGTTACATACGTAACCAAGACGTTTTCTGCTCTTATTTTAATTTTTTTCATGCCTGTGCTCCCTTCTCCTTTGCTCTTGTTTCCACATTCTGCGCTTGCGTTTCCAAAAGTTGCTGTTAGAGTTTCATGTAAATCAGGGGCGGGTCTTAGCATCACCATTAGTCCACTAGTTCTAGATTGACAGCTCATCCTCAGCCAATCAATCGAAGAGGGAAGTTGACGTCACTCCAATGCGACTCATGCCGCTCAGTTCAGCCAGCTGCTGTTGAGCTACGAGTATAACGCATAATTCACAGATGTATCACTGTATCTGCAAGGAAATACATAATTTTTTTATTATGAATATAATATTACAATTAAAGCAGTCAAATAAACATGATCACGACTGGGTGCTTATGAAGCTTGGCTACGAATATAACGCGTTCTCTATCACCAGTGGTGGAGGAAGTAGCCTACTGAATCTCAGTACTTAAGTAAAAGTAGGCTACAAATAACCAGACATGTTTACTTTAGTAAAAGTATCACAATGACAACCCTACTTGAGTAAAAAAGTACCTGATTTTTAAGTATTAAAAGTAAAAGTATTTGCATAATTTATTTTCTTAATGTCTATATTCTAATAATTAAAAAAAAAAAAAACAGTATGGGCTATGGCATTTTAATTAAGTTAGTTTTAGGTTAATGTAATTGTGCTTACCATTTGTGGCTCAGTTTGCGTAGAAAGAGCCGTAATATTTCCTCCAGAGTGGAGAGAGCCTTTCTGAAGATTCCGTTCATTTCTAAAGCTCATTCCGCTCAGCGCCGCGCACTCAACCCAGAATGTCCTTTGTGACATGCTGGTTCGAATATAGGCCTGTCTGAAATAAGTAGCTAGGACTGCCCCCAACTAAAGTTTTTTTTCCTAGTAGTTGTTCATTTAAGCTGTTGTTGACGCGGCGCGGGTGCCTCCATGTCATTGTCTGCTATATTTGCTTATTATTTATTAAATCCAGGTAAATGGTTGATAAAACATTAATTAAAATTAAGATACAATTTATACAAAACGAAATTCACTTTAAAAAAAGGCTTTCAAGAAAACAAAACTTAATGAAGTGGTCAAAATAATTTCTGTCCCCCATGTCGTCTGATATATGCGCATCTTAGGATGTGTCCTGTTCACTTTTTATAATCAACGTAGATTAAATAAAAAAAATAACATTATAATATTTAAACATATGAAATCAAATAAGTGTTTTAATGGCTAGAAGTAGCCTATAGTAGGCTACAGTACAGAGAAATTTCATCTCGGAGCGGGATTTGAGCGCACGTCGTTTTACCGGTGAGCTCCGCTCCGTTTCACTCACATGCTCTGGTAAGGTAAGCAGGTTCCCTTTCAGTCGGTCACGTTCAACGTATGTCGGATGTACCAACGAATTGGGATCACTTCAGGGAGCCCCTATCAGCTTCGAGATATAGAGAACCGGCCAATGACTATTGGTGTGCGAGATTTGCATCTCGCGCTCGGCCCCGCAGCACAGGTATAAAGCGGAAGCAAAGCAGTGCACTGTTGTCATTCACTTCGGAGCCGAACGGCGTTGATGACGTAACCGAGACGTTTTTTGCGTTCATTTTTATTTCCTGTCGCTGTGCAGGTTCTTTTATTGAATATGACAGTGTAAACAGCTCAATAACCCTTTTACTTAAAGGTTTAATATAGGCCCTAGTCCATTGCATTACGATTGATCAATCAAGAATCAATAATGTAAAAAATGTGATGTGCAGTCAAATGTCCCGGTGTATGTTGTTTAAACGAGTGTTCTCACCGATATGCTTGTTGTGCTTCGTAGAGTTTTGACGTGTTTTATAGACTCGATATTGTTTCTTATTCAAATATGGGTACATTCCACCACTGGCTGCGAAAAATTATTTCTTTGGAATGAGAGTGGCAATAACCAACTTGGGATCATGACCATTTGACAAATTTATTTTTGATTAACCTCTCTAAAATGTCGATTGTGTAAATTAATATATTTAATAATATATTCATGATTGTAAACTAATATAGGCTATTTCCTTGCAGAGACAGTGGGCCTATAGTGAACGCGTTCCGTTCGCAGCCAAGCGTCAGTGTAGTTAGTAGTAGTAGTTAGTTAGTTTATTTGAACATGTAAGTAAAACAAAACAGAATAAAATATATATACACTCCCCTAAAGGATTATTAGGAACATCTGTTCAATTTCTCATTAATGCAATTATTTAATCAACCAATCACATGGCAGTTGCTTCAATGCATTTAGGGGTGTGGTCCTGGTCAAGACAATCTCCTGAACTCCAAACTGAATGTCAGAATGGGAAAGAAAGGTGATTTAAGCAATTTTGAGCGTGGCATGGTTGTTGGTGCCAGACGGGCAGGTCTGAGTATTTCACAATCTGCTCAGTTACTGGGATTTTCACGCACAACCATTTCTAGAGTTTACAAAGAATGGTGTGAAAAGGGAAAAACATCCAGTATGCGGCAGTCCTGTGGGCGAAAATGCCTTGTTGATGCTAGAGGTCAGAGGAGAATGGGCCGACTGATTCAAGCTGATAGAAGAGCAACTTTGACTGAAATAACCACTCGTTACAACCGAGGTATGCAGCAAAAGCATTTGTGAAGCCACAACACGCACAACCTTGAGGCGGATGGGCTACAACAGCAGAAGACCCCACCGGGTACCACTCATCTCCACTACAAATAGGAAAAAGAGGCTACAATTTGTACGAGCTCACCAAAATTGGACAGTTGAAGACTGGAAAAATGTTGCCTGGTCTGATGAGTCTCGATTTCTGTTGAGACATTCAGATGGTAGAGTCGTAATTTGGCGTAAACAGAATAAGAACATGGATCCATCATACCTTGTTACCACTGTGCAGGCTGGTGGTGGTGGTGTAATGGTGTGGGGGATGTTTTCTTGGCACACTTAGTGCCAATTGGGCATCGTTTAAATGCCATGGCCTACCTGAGCATTGTTTCTGACCATGTCCATCCCTTTATGATCACCATGTACCCATCCTCTGATGGCTACTTCCAGCAGGATAATGCACCATGTCACAAAGCTCGAATCATTTCAAATTGGTTTCTTGAACATGACAATGAGTTCACTGTACTAAAATGGCCCCCACAGTCACCAGATCTCAACCCAATAGAGCATCTTTGGGATGTGGTGGAACGGGAGCTTCGTGCCCTGGATGTGCATCCCACAAATCTCCATCAACTGCAAGATGCTATCCTATCAATATGGGCCAACATTTCTAAAGAATGCTTTCAGCACCTTGTTAAATCAATGCCACGTAGAATTAAGGCAGTTCTGAAGGCGAAAGGGGGTCAAACACAGTATTAGTATGGTGTTCCTAATAATCCTTTAGGTGAGTGTATAATACAATTAAACTAACAAATAAATAACAAATAAATTCCAAAATAATAGTAATTGTAAGTAATTTAAAAAAATGTTTTCCCATGTTCAAAAAGGAGTAGGAAGAAGTTCAAAACCAACTTTTCTGGTCCTACCCCCGTTTTCTCTATTCTTATTCCTTAATTAAATACAAAACAAGTAGATGCTTTACATATTTACACATACACCATATATCACCATATATACCATATATATTTACAGTACCTACACTTACATAAACACATGTAGCCTATACACCTAGACAGATGCATACCTTCATACATACGCATACACATTTCCATCTATTTTCTTCATTTCCATCTATCTATATCAAACCGAATAATAACCCAACCAAGCTAGACTTATAATATAATCCCAAAAACCATACAGTCAGTATCGAATACTAACATCTCAATTCCCCAGTCGTGATCATGTATTTCCTTGCAGATACAGTGATATATCTGTGATATACGCGTTATACTCGTAGCTCAACAGCGGCTGGCTGAACTGAGCGGCATGAGTCGCATTGGAGTGACGTCAACTTCCCTATTCGATTGATTGGCTGAGGATGAGCTGTCAATCTAGAACTAGTGGACCAATGGTGATGCTAAGACCCGCCCCTGATTTACATGAAACTCTAACTGCAACTTTTGGAAATGCAAGCGCATAATGTGGAAACAAGAGCAAAGGAGAAGAGACCACAGGCATACAAAAAATGAAAATAAGAGCAGAAAACATGATTTTGTGTGCGATTCAGATAATTTTGAATTCATGATTCAGTTTTGAACAATATAATTTTAAACTTGTTTAAATGTTTGATTCACGCTTATTTTTATTTCCGTGACCACGTTGTTTGTGATTCTGATTAACTTTGCATCGATTTTTCAGTTTTGTGCGTTATATTTTCACGTGTTTTTTGATTCACGCTTATTATTTTTTGATGCGTAATGCAATACATTAGGCGGAAATCTGATCTCATAAAGAGCCACTTTTACTAAAATGGCTATAACTCATGAACAGAATTAGATATTTTCGCCGAACTCAGCACACCTATGTAAGAGCATAAAAAAATGACACAGTGACTGGCCAAGAGAAAAAAACTTGAAAAACTACTTCACCGTTCCTCCGATTGACTTGAAAATTGGCATGCAGTGTTTTTGTCCGAGGTGCCATGACTGTCTATGCAGACACTGATGTATCTCAAAAAACATGTCCGCCATCAGCCAATGAAGTTAGAGCAGCTATCAGACAAGGTTAATGGAGGCCAATCAGAATGAAACTCACTGGGCCTGTTTGACTTGGGACGATTCGAAGTACGATTTGGGACCGTAAACCTTGATCAGGCTTGCATTTCCACAGCCAACAAACGCTTATGATAGGCGTGGTGTAGCGGTCATTTTCAGAGCGAAGAAGAACACAACACAGTAAACAACAATGGACGACATACAGCAGATCTTGTTCTTGTTTCTCGGCATGTGGCTGTTGTCAAAAGAAGACGACACACTTTGTTTGAGCCAAGGCTGCAGGCTGTAAGGAAAAACACAGCCAAAAAAGCATGCACAAATGACAATTCTCTTTCAACCAAACAATGTTCTGTAGTGAGTCTAGCTCCACCCTTTAGTACCAGACTATTGTGCTAGGTACCCCAACGGAAGGGTGCCAAATAAGTGGTACGATACAAATCCTAAACGAAAGCTTGGAACTTCACAAAATAGGTCAGCACATGCAGCATATGACTCTAAAGAAGCATGCAAACTTTTAGGGAGATCAGACCATAGATGACACTTTAACTGTTAAAAACCTTTAAAAAAATATATTTTCTTAGTAAATTGCCTGTATTTGCTGTAAATGGTCCATCTATGATCCAAGTGGTTACATTCTTGCTAAATAAAACATCTTTTTAGCCAGGTTTCTGTCAAACACAGCACATCTAGGTTATGATCTGTAATCATATTATTAACAATAAGTGCTTTTGAAGAAAGGGATCGAATATTCAACAACCCAAGCTTTATCATTTGTTCATCTGTATTATATTTGTTTTTTATTTGTTGAACAATTACATTTTTATCCTTAAATGGGTTTGGGAGTTTTTTGTATTTACTAATTCAGGGCAGAGACACAGTCGCTATATGATGATATCTAGGTGAAAGAGTCTCTATGTGTCTGACTTCTGTGACGTGAGACAGCTAGCAGGTGTCGGTTAAGCCAGTCTGTCTGCTTCCTGACCTGGGCCCCAGGTAGTCAAGGTTCAACTCTAAGACTATGTGCCATATTACTTGAGAGAAGAGCGGCACCACCCCAGGAGGGACGAATACCATCTCTTTTCAACAGGTCAGGTCTGCCCCAAAAATTTTTCCAATTGACGAGGTATACCTTGACCCGAATACCTTAAGCTATCTCTCGATTTTGACAGAGGGAGCGAGTCTACTTCATATGTACACTTCAGGAAGCTCCATATACCACAGTGCAACACGACTGTGACATCACAGCATATCACGTTCAATATACCCCACCACAAACAACTCTATGATAACTCTCCAATACATTTTTTTTTTTTTTATATTTAAAACAACACAAACACACCTATATGCATATTGAATGCTGCATTAAACAATTTCGTAAGGGAAAAAAATAAATAATACATCAACTCCATAGTGGATTCCAAGTGATCAAGGGCTTAGGACGTTCCAATTCAGCCCATTGCAAAGGTTCCGCCAGTGGTGGGCACCACTAGTGCAACGTAAGCAATGACGCACATCCGAGTAAACGAGGCAGAGGGAAGTTAGCGAGTGAAGGGCATAATAAAAATGGAATGCAGCCTTGGACTTTATTGTTGTCATTTTAATGTGAATTATAACACGGACACGGACAACTTCTCCAATTCATCACTTGCTACTCATCCAACTCACACTACCCTGCTGCTGTTTGCCGATCTTCGCACTACTCCACTGTACCTTCTACAGTGGACAGTATTTTTGGATGGTCAGTTGTGAAAAACAACTGCACTTTAGTGTACTTTTATAAAGTGTACTTATTACACAAATAATATACTAAGGTAATAAGGTATACACTTAAGTGTGAATTAAATGCAATGTTTTCGGCACACTGAATGCACATTAAGTGTAATTGATTTCAAATGTATCACATATTAAGTTAAAATAAAAGGCAATAAGTTGCCATTAAGAGTGATTTTTTGGAACAACTTAAGTGGGACTTTAATACAACTTTATATGTACTTTCATAATTGCTTCTAATGTCATCAAAATATAGTTGAAGTGCACTGCTCAATCTATTGACAAGCAATTAATGTGAACTAAAATATACTTTAATGTCAGCTAAAAATACACTTAAGTGAATTAAATGTAATGTTTTCGCCGCTTAAGTGCATTTGATTTGTAATTAATTTCAAATGTATCACAGCTTAATTTCATGTTAAATGCAATTAGTTGAACTTTTGAGTAATTTTTTTGAACCTCTTAAGTGAGACTTTAGTATATTTTTATATGTACTTTGAAATATGGTAAAAGTGTACTTCTGAATGTACTGACAAGCAATTAATGTGAAATAAAATAAAATATACTTTAATGTAATTTACATGTACACTATTATATAATTAAATACATTTGTAATTACATTTTTCTAATAATGAAACTGCAATTTAGTATAATAAACAAATGCAAATTGAAACATTCTACATTTATTGACAAAACAATCTGTAAAACAAATACACAAAAACCTTTTTGTTGATGCACAAGACAAACCCAAGAAACAATTTACACAACCACAAATTCATTTAGAAAGAGTCTGGAGGACAATGAAGCTTATATGCACAATTTCCCTCATACAAAGGTACCTAAATCTACCCATCACAGAAAACATTCTGCATTTTTACATTTTCAGAAAACATTCAGTATGATTTATAAGATTGTTTCCTCATGGGGACCTAAAAAATGTCCCCACAAGGTCAGAATTTACTGGTATTACTATAATTGTGGGGTCAATTGGTCCCCATAACGTAGGGATTACCAGTACACACACAATCTCAGAAGCAAACATACAGTACCTCACACACACACACACACAACACATGAATTAATACAAACAAAATGTAAAGAAAAGTATCATGACACTAAGATTCAAAACGTTGGGTAACGCTTTACAATAACGTTTAATTGGTTAACTACTTCATTTAACATGAACTTAGAATGAATAATACTTTTAATAATGAATAAACATTTACTAATTTACTAAGGGTGTACAGGGCTTCCGGTATAGTGCACGTATAGTGCACGTGTGTAACGAACAAATGCAATCTTTAACAGTCGGCTTGTTTTACGCCGTAACACACTTCAATCTGAGTTCCTACACAAACATATTAAGTACTCTGTCTATTTTATCATGAAATTCAAGTGATAAATGCCGTTTTGATGCTCTTTAATGTGACGTGACAGATCACTGTATAGGCACGTCAGTTCAAGCGGCGGCACGAGAGTGAACGTGATCATCTCTTCCTAAAGAATGAACATGAATCAACATCAGAAGGTAAGTTGAGGATACATTACAGCTTACTTAAACGTATCATATGTGGTGTAATCGCTCAATCAGTGTTTCAACTGCGGAAAGACGTCAATAAAACAGCTTAAGAACAAGGTCACGTAGCATCACATTAACCTCAGAAGTCATTCAGTGTCCACAGCTGTTAGTTCACTAGAGAAATCAACTCTTTCACTAAATATATGCACTATATTAGCCTATATATTCTTTATATTCTATAATTTTAGCAATAAGAGTGATCATAAAAATTAGCATGTTGTCTTTTTATTTAGTACTGCCCTGATGAAGCAGTTTATTCTGCAAGGTGTGTGTAAACTTTTGACTGCAACTGCATCACCTATGTGGTGAATTACCTCAGTTGTCAGGGCAACATCATAATTGAATGCTGGGAGAGGTTCCTTCACGTTTCCCACAAACACCAGGATTTTACTGACCACATCATCTTCACTGACACTGGGCTTTAAAAATAGAGAACATTTTTATAAACATTTTCATTCCTACTTTACAGGGAATTAAACATAACTTACATACAGGTAAATAACCCAAGACCCATGCAAATTGAGAAAGGTATTCTTAAATTTTTCTTCATCTTGCCTTGCAAGTTTTAGTCATGCACCATCTGCATAAAGGATGTTCCTGTTTTTACCCCGGCCGTTCATTTGGTTTGTTACCTGTAAAATATATAATGATTAGGGGGATCTGTAAATGCACAGGTGGGAATTTATTACTTGCAAATGGACAAGATGCAAAGCATTTAAAAGCTATAGACTTGATAGCAGTGTTTTAGCTTGTAGTGTGTGATCAGGGTGTCATGGCTGGGCAAGAATTCATAATTAACAATAACATCACCTCATCAATATGGCTCTGTGATTCCACACAGCTTGCACTGGATCTCCAATAACAAATCTGTACTGATCCTACAAAATAAATAAATAACTCCAGATAAGCACAAAATATTACAAATACAAATAGTAGCTTAACATCGTACTCTTTAAATGCAAAATGAAAAAAAAATACATTACAAGCATTATTTCTAGAGGTGGGTGATATATTGAATATTACTGGTCGTTATAATATGGATTATATGGATTAAATGTATATAAATGTCTGCCATTGTTACTATACAGGATCTTTGAATTTCGTTCAGCAAATTTAACTTGAAGTCATTTAGTTAATTTAAAAAGTTCGAACACGCCCACACACACGATCACATTCCGATATAAGAAATTATTATAATGCAATCATAGATAAATTATAGGAAACATGATTAATTCACCTCCCGAGTCCATATTGCGTCTATCGGTCTTTGTCAGTCACGTGGGTTTGTTGTGTGTGACGTCACCGCGGCACCATTTTTGAGGTATCGCTACTGACCGACTCATATTGAATATATTATAAGACTAGAGATAACAAATAAATAACTCGCAAAACTGGAGAAGCAAAAGAAAAATGAGAAAAAGCTGTACCGCGATTAACTCAATAAAAGATGCTAGGGACCATTATTTGGAAAAATTGTAATCCTTTCAGAACATAGATCCATATGAGCTGACTGAAGTAACGTTAACGTTAAATTGGAGCGCTGAACCCCGCATTGCTACCTATTCACCAAAGGTGATGTTTTTGCGTCCCACCGCTGCAACCCAGGTTTATTAAACTAAATACACTCTTAATCGCATTAAGAACTGCCATGTTACGGTGAAAATTAAAATCATATATAAAGCATATATCAAGATACACTTACTTGACTCGTTATTTGCAGCACATAACGTCTCATCTGTAATCATCCAATGATCCAAACGTGGCACTCCATTGTTCTCTTCTTCACTCAAACAAATTACTTGTTGAATTTACTCAAAAAAGCAGCGTCAAGTGGTTCCACACAACTATATTGAGTCATTTTTTAAAAATAACAATTTAGTTATATGAACAAAAGAAAGTCAAGTAAAGCTGACAAAATGTATTTGAGTAAATACAAACAATTTGAATTTGTCACTGTTACATAATATGTGCAGTTTACTTAATAATGTTATGTTAAATTTATAAAAGTTTATTATGTTAGGTGAACAGATTTATCAATGTAATTTACCTTATTAAATTAAGTGTAAATGGAAAACTCATTGGACAAACTTAATTTAATTGAGAACAGGAATTTCATTTAATAAATGTGTGTATATGAGTGCCCACAGCCTAAACACAGGCACCACTCTTCTGCATAGTGGTAACCACAAAATTACAAAAAACTCCTCTAAATATCCAACATAACCGAACATAACACTAACATAAACTAACAACATCTTTCTCTTTACTGAAAAACATATAAAATAACACTTTAATCCCTAAATTTATTCTCCTAATGCAGTCCCTTGCAAAGCATGCTGGGAACTACAGATCCACTGCCCAGTTTGTTTGTTTCACTCAGCAATGTTAAGTTGACCGAACAAACACTTATTAAGTAAAGCTGACAATACTCCTTTTTAGTAGAAACAACTCAGTAAATTTAGGTTCATGTTGTTACATGAGTTTTTTAAGTAATGTGAACAAGGATGATTTGAGTGCAACTAACAACAGTGAAAGTGAATTTTTTTGAGTGTTGTTTGATCAGCTTCAGTTTCCTCACCCATCGCGATTACAGAAACATGGCGGACAGCGCATTTTTCAAAATCATGATGTAGTATTTTGGGCGCATGCGCAATAAAAAATAAATTAATTAAAATAATTTTAAAAAATATATATTTCGTGCATGGTTAAATATTGATTATAAATGTTCTAACTCACTTTGTAGTTGGACTGTAAGTTCAGAGAACTTGACTCATTCACCTAACTAAAAGTCAATCATGTTTACAGTGTAGTGTAGTCTGATCAAAATTAAATGTATTTTAACGGAATCTGAATGCAAATTAATTTTGTTTAGATTTGTTAAATTTTTGCTTGCAATTAATGCAATTAAATGTGTGTTTAATCAGCGTAGAACAACATAATGACATTGAAAGTATTCTGTACACAGATGTAAAGTACAGTACATTACTATTACATTAAGCACAAATAGCTACAGTAGGCTACTCCTCTCATAAATTACACTTTATGTCAAATATTATGTAGAAAACTGACACTTGTAGTTGAGGTCATAGAGCAGGAGCTAGTGATAAAAATGTCAACAATAAGTTGTACTGGAGTATACTGTAAAAGCAAGTGTATTGAAGTTTAGAAGAAAAATACATGAATGCACACAGTATACATTATAGACTAAACACATTTAAAATACATTAACCAATGTAATTATTTTTTTTTTTTTATTAAAATCAATTATTTTCCATGTGGTTTAGTATATGTCAATATAAAAATAACTGTACTTATATAAAACATAAAATCATAATTATTTAAAATATGTTTAAGTAAAATGTAATTAGACATTATTACAAGGTACATTTTTAAAAAGTGTGTTTCCCTTTCAGTCGGTCACGTTCGACGTACGTCGGACGTCACCAACGAATTGGGATCACTTCTGGGAGCCCCTATCAGCTTCGAGATATAGAGAACAGTCCAATGGCCATTGGCGTGCGAGATTTGCATCTCGCGCTCCGCCCCGCGCCGCAGGTATAAACAGGAGGCGAATGCAGCGCACCATTGTCATTCACAACAGTGAGTGCATACACAGGCTGCACTACTCTCCTGTGTTTTGCCGCGGTCGTTCCTGGGTGCTTCAGCACATTTAAAAAAACTTTCTTCTAAAAGAGCAGCGCTTTTTCAAGACGTCATTCCACCCGTGCGTTTCTGGATGCGGTTGTTTCCTGTCCTTATTTGGCGGCCACAATCCCTCACGCATAAGCATGTTGAGATTGCGTTCGTGGGTGATCCATGTTCTCTCAGGAGAATGGGATCACGTCGGCGCGCTGTTCGTCTCGCCGTGTGCCATCTAGCTGACAGTGCGGGTTGTCACGGCAACCCAGCACGTCACTCTGCGCTTTAGATGCGCGGTTGAGACTTGAAACCTCAAACAGGGTTCAGTCCCTTCGCCTATTCCCCAATCTAGTTTCTTCGTCTAATAAGCCTTGGTGACCTGAGGATTACAGTGGGGTTTCCCTGCCAAGTACGTCTCCGTGGGTCCTCACTCCACTATCGCATCGCAAGCATGCTGAGACTGTGTTCGTAGGTGGTTCATGTTCTCTCATGAGAGCAAGACCATGTCGGCGTGTTGTTCGTCTTGCCTTCTTCATAGGGGCTTGAGTGTTCAGCACGCTGTGTGCCGTCTGGCGCTCACAGTTTCACGTGCCTGCTGGTAGCTTACAGGTGGGATTGCTGGTTCTAAAAAAAAAAAAAAAAAAGGGACCTAGGGTTTCATCTGGGGCTCTAGCAGAGGACATATTTCAATCGCTGCATCGGAGAGAGGGCTGTTATAAGCTGGAAATGAAGATGATGCTGAGTTTCCCACTATAATGGTATGTGCTCATGCTGAATCAGATTCAGACTTGACAGCCATGCTTTCCCAGGTGGCTGAGGCGTAGTGCAATGCATAAATGGCCTTGCCCACCCCCTCGCCTTTTCCCCGGATGTGCATTGGAAAGCTTTGGCAGTGTGGAACTATTTGGTGCCAAAATATGGTGCGCCAAAAGGGCCATAATCTGTATAAAGTTTTCCTCTTTCTCACTACCCTCGTCTGTGGGGTGGCAGTAGTTCTGAGCCGAGGTTGAGCTGCGCACAGTGACACATTTATATTTAAAGTCACAGCGCTGGCCCTTGGCCAGACAATGTCCACCCTGGTCCAGAAACACCCTTGGGCTACCTTGCAGGGGTGTGAGACGTTGCCAAAGTACGCTTTCTCGATGCTCACATCTCACAAGATGACCCTTTTTGGCGACACTGTCGGTGACTGTGCCCAGCAGTCCTCCGCAGTGCAAAGCAGATGGAACCCCTCAGTCTGCTCGCCATGGGCATCGGTCCCACGATGCCACCCGTCTTGGCTGCCAGTCAGCTGAGACGGGTGACCCGGACTTGGTTGAAGCTGCTCTTCCCCGGAGGAGGGCGGGGTGGAGAATCATTGCTAAATTCTGTTCCGCCACTGGTGTTACAGCCTGTGGTCCCCAAATTCTTAAGAGTTCCAATACCTCTGGGTCTCGGGAGTTCAGGAATGGCAGCGTGTGACGCTACGAAGCCTCACCGCTCTCGTTCCCCTCCCCACAAGAGGGCGAGAATGGCAGTGTGCGAAGGCAGTGTGTGAAGGCAGTGTGCGACGCCGGGGAGCCTTGTCACTCATTCCCCTTTTCTCAGCAGTGCGAGGACGGCAGTGCGCGACGCTATGCCTCGCCACTCTTGTTCCCCGCTGAGGAAGGAGGTGAGGTAGACAGTGTGTGACGTCACAAAGCCTTGCCGCTCTCTGCCCCTCCTTCAGTCGCCAGCGGACAGCAGCATATGGCTTAAGAACGTTACCATGCCTTATCTCATACCCCACTTCAGGACGCTATGCCTCTTGGGTCGGGTCCCTGCCCTCCACTTCGCTGCCCTACCGCAGGTACGTCTGTGGGGCGGGTGTGTTCGTGGTACGGTTTCCGGAAGCCTAGCTAGCACTTCCGAGACCGTCCCGCTGACTCACCAGCACCACCAGTCTCGGCTATGCGGTTCAGTACGCACGGCATCCTCCCAAGTTCTGGACGTCCACTTCACTGTTGTGTGGAGCTGCAACGCCCCTGTCTTGCAGAAAGAGATCAAAGTCCTACTGGCGAAGGATGCGATTGGAGCCGGCCCCTCCAGCCGATATGAAGATGGGGTTCTATAACCCCTACTTCATTGTGCCTAAGAAAAGCGGTGGGTTATGACCGATCTTGGACCTGCGAGTCCTGAACCGGGCCCTTTCACAAACTGCCCGTTCAGATGTTGACACAGAAGCGCACTTTCGAGTACATCCGTCCCCAAAATTGGTTTGCAGCGATCGACCTGAAGGTCCTTCCCTTCGGGCTGTCCCTGTTGTGTCAACACAGAGACACGGTGATCAGTCACCTCAGCCTGTTGCGACCCCTCCTCATGGACCAGATACATGCGCTGATTGCTCCAGTTGAGTTCCCCAGAACGGCGAACCCTGTTGAGTCCTCCGCAACCCGTGGCAGTCGAACGTGGCGGAGCACCCTGCCGTCTCGCCCTGCCGTCTCAGTCAGGTGTTGTTCCCCCGCCTGCAATGGCCGGGGCCACCCCTGGGACTTCCGTATGTTGCACTGCCCAAGGCCAGTCCATATGTGCTTATTCCACGTTACCTCCCTACGGGCAGGATGTGGCTTCTGCAGCGGCCCTCCTGGGCACGCTTTCCCAGCGTTATCCAATACTCTGCTGAGTGGGTCTTGCGGAACAGCAGCAGTGACTCTCCCTGCGTAAGTTCCCGCCCCGAACAGACGGGGGTCTGAGGGGCTTTCGCTAGCCGCTGGAAGTGGTAGTAACTGTGGCGTTTTCCAAAGGGATCCCAATTCGTCGGTGATGTCCGACGTACGTTGAACGTGACCGACTGAAAGGGAACGTCTCGGTTACGTATGGTAACCCTGTGTTTATAAATATTGTCATGAAAGTGTACTTTCTTCAAGTGAAACTTAATTGAATATTATTACAAAGTGCACTTTTAAAACATGCACTTAAGTGTGTTTATAAATATTGTCATGAAAGTGTACTTTCTTTAAGTGAAACTTCATTAGATATTATTACAAAGTGCACTTTTAAAAAATGCACTTAAGTGTGTTTAGAAATATTGTCATTAAAGTGTATTCTTAAGTGGCCTTTAATTTTAATTATATCATATTATCTGCAAGTGCACTTTTTAAAAAGTATACTTTTAAGATATTGCAAGAGAAGTGTGTTCTATTCAATCGCCAGTAATGTCATGTTGTTTCTACCTGTCTGCGATCTAATCATGCTTATCACTCACAATGTCCCAGTCCCTGCTCTGCTTAGAGTTTTAACTCTGGGCTTACTATTCAGCTGCGTCGTAGCCATGGCACTCAATTACTCAACTGTGCAGCCTGAAATCTCATAACCGTCTTGATGCGACTACATACAGGCTCTGCAGGGTGCTTGGGATTGCTAGGCAACAGCGTTATGTTCATCGTTCCTGTCACCACAATTTCTCATCGTGCTGTCTGTCATCTACATCTGTAGTCATGAAAAAAACATTTGTTTTTCAAAGCCCTGTGTTGTTGTATACCTAGAATGCTTGATGGTCCTGGCTTTCTCCCTTCCATGTCGTTCATTCCCTCCACATAGCGAAAGGCAACCTCATGCAGTAGCTCCTCACCTGCTTTCCCTGCAAGACGAATCATCATATTTGTTACATTTCAGAATCAACAACATCATAATTCTGTTAACTGGACCAACCTGTTGCTAGAGCTTCAGCGGTTGCTAAGTGAAGCACCGTGTCATCACTAACTGGCCAATCAGGAAGCCCCACAGAGATGTTTTTCAGCCCTCCTAGTTCTTGCAGTTCCTAGTATCATAAATTAAGGTGCTTTCACACTAAATTCTGTGAACTGTCAGTTTAAAGGTACACTGTGTAACTTTTGGTGATAATAGCGGTTAAATCCCAGGGGTCGGCAAAGTCGCCGGCGTCTTCACCTCGCTTTTTTTCTTATCAGTGCGAAAGAGACTCAAATAACTCGATTTTGGTCATACAGACAAGTGTTATTCATGATTTAAATCTGTTATGTTTCTACTTTTATTTGTGTACACTCACAATAAAAACAAAATGTTGTGCTTTTTGCAAAATAAAGAAAACAAACATGATGCGCGATCTGCCGCCTCTCTCTCAATGAAGTCCGTTCTGATACTATAAATGAACTATAACTTAGCGAATGCTTGTCAGCCAAGGATTGTGAGGTAAGTTTATTCTGTTCTATAATGTCATAGACGTAAGACTGTTTAGACAAGATTTCTTTGGCCTGTTTTGGACAGATTATGAAGTGATTACTGTAAAGAAACTTTTTTCTTTCAAAAACATTAAAAATAGTAATGTGTCCAATCTTTTGACCGGTACTGTATATCATTTTAAATATAATAGACCTATACAAATTTTTGTTCACATGCTGTGCAATAATACATGCATGCATGAGACAAAAATCATGTTTTCTGTTAAGAGTGGACATTATATTACAGTTAATACAATAGTTGCCATGATCTCACAGATTTAAGAATTACAGTGACCTGATACTGGCACATAGGACACTGTACCTTTGGCTCTCAGTTTATATTGTTAACTATATTCTAAATAAACTACAAAAAAATATATATTTATTTTGTCCTGTTTTGTCCTCATATCCTTTCTTATAGTTCCCTCTCATATACCCGACTCAAAGGCTCATTCATTATGCGGCTCATTATGTGATTCTTTGTCTTCAGTTGTGAATCACAGGTCTGATCGATTGCTCCTGTCTGCCTCACTGCTGAGTGTTTGCGTCTGTAACGTTAGCTCTGTACAGCTTTGCTTTTGAATCTCTATTGGATATAATTCCTTGTTGTTTATACTGCTAAATATAACTTACTCATCACCATATATTGTCTAATATTGCCTATCACATTAAATCTGACATCGCTAGCTTTTAATCTAAATCACCATCAAACAATTCATCATTTCAATTCAATTCAAACAAAACATCGATTGCTCCTGTCTGCCACCTGTCTGTCGGTCGCAGTGTTTGCAGCTCTGTACAGCTTTGCTTTTGAATCTCTATTGGATATAATTCCTTGTTGTTTATACTGCTAAATATAACTTACTCATCACCATATATTGTTTAATATTGCCTATCACGTTAAAATTGACATTGTTAGCTTTTAATTTAAATCACTATCACAACGTGTTAGCATTTCACTAGCCTGTTAGCCTGCCATTTGTGCATCCGGGTTT
Organism: Rhinogobio ventralis; assembly: GCA_039654625.1. NCBI lineage: Eukaryota > Metazoa > Chordata > Actinopteri > Cypriniformes > Gobionidae > Rhinogobio > Rhinogobio ventralis. The sequence continues at coordinate 14,663,199 of CM077212.1, forward strand.
CCTGTTTTTGTCTCTCGTGCCTTTACTAGTCCATCAATCAACTGTGGTAAATTGGATTAATCAACAAATACGGTAAGCCATGTCTTCTCCTTTTATTGTCACCTGCACTACATGTTTCATGTTTAGTATATCTGTCTCCGTTGGTGAACAGGGCTTCACATGTGATAAATGTAAGGAGATAGTCAGACTGACGGAGAAGATTTCAGAATTAGAGACACGCATCCAGACTTTATTTGAGAGTAGTGAGAACAAAACAGCTTTAGACACTGCTTTGGATGCAACTAGCTTAGTGAAATCTGTACATTGTTCGCTTCCGGCTGTAGAGCCCGTGCAGCAGGGCAACTGGGTGACGGTGAGACGGCATAGTCGCGGATCAAAAAAACACTCTTCCGTTCCGATTAGAACATCAAACAGGTTCTCCCCACTCAGTGATGCACCCACTGAGAATCCTGTTGAAAGTGCCCTAGTTATTGGCGATTCTATTACACGGAACGTGAAAATAGAGACACCAGCCACCATAGTCACATGTTTACCGGGAGCCAGAGCGCCTGACATCAAAGCAAATTTAAAAGTGCTGGCTAATGCTAATCGTAAATTCTCTAAGATTATTATTCATGTCGGCACAAATGATGTTCAACTTCGCCAGTCGGAGATCACCAAAATTAACATTAAAGAGGTGTGTGAACTCGCAAGTACGATGGCAAATCAGATTTTTTGCTCTGGTCCCCTCCCCATTAAAAGGAGTGATGAGATACTTAGCAGACTATCATCACTCAATGGCTGGTTGTCTAAGTGGTGTCCGCAAAATAACATAGGGTTCATAGACAATTGGAAAAGCTTTTGGGGCAGACCTGACCTGTTGAAAAGAGATGGTATCCATCCCTCCTGGGGTGGTGCCGCTCTTCTCTCTAGTAATTTGGCACATAGTCTTAAAGCTAAACCTTGACTAACTAGGGCCCAGGTCAGGAAGCAGACGGACTGGCTTACCCGACCGTCTGCTAGCTGTCTCACGTCACAGAAGTCAGATAAATCCCAGCACATAGAGACTCTTTCACCTAGATATTATCACATAGAGACTGTTCCACGAATTAGTAAATACAAAAAACCACCAAAACTATTCAACAGTAAAAATTTAATTGATGTCCACCAAATAAACAACAGATATAATACAGATGAACAAATGATAAAGCTTGGGCTGCTGAATATTCAATCCCTTTCCTCAAAAACGCTTATTGTTAATGATATGATTACAGATAATAATCTAGATGTGCTGTGTTTGGCAGAAACCTGGCTAAAACCTGATGACTACATTACTTTAAATGAGTCCACCCCACAAGATAATTGTTATAAATTGTTATAAGCCGCGTCTGAAAGGTAAAGGGGGAGGGGTTGCTGTAATTTATAATAATATCTTCAGTATTACTCAGAAGTCTAGTTTCAAATATAATTCCTTTGAAGTTTTGGTGCTTTACGTAACGTTATGTAGTGAAATTGATAAATCCTGTTCAACATTTGTGTTGGCTACTGTATACAGGCCACCAGGGCACAATACATTATTATTATTATTATTAATATTATTAAACCACTTATTAAAAAAACGCAACTTGATCCTACAGAATTAGTCAATTACAGGCCAATCTCAAATCTACCCTTTCTGTCAAAAATACTAGAAAAGGCAGTTGTCCTCACACTTTTTAGAAAGAAATGGTATCTGTGAGGATTTCCAGTCAGGACTTAGACCGTATCATAGTACTGAGACTGCTCTCATTAAGAGTTATAAATGATTTACTCTTATCATCCGATCGTGGTTGTATCTCTTTGTTAGTGTTACTCGATCTTAGCGCTTATTCGATACTATCGACCACAACATTCTTTTGAATAGACTCGAAAATTATTTTGGCATTAGTGGAATTGCATTGGCATAGTTTAAATCATACTTATCTGACCGTTATCAGTTTGTAGCAGTAAACGAAGAGATGTCACACCGATCACAAGTCCAGTATGGAGTACCGCAGGGCTCAGTGCTAGAACCGTTGCTCTTCACCCTGTACATGCTACCACTGGGAGATTTCATTAGGAAGCATGGTGTTAGTTTTCATTGTTATGCTGATGATAGATACTAAGCTCTATATTTCTTCACGCCCTGACGAAATTTACCAATTCACAAGATTAACGGAATGCATAGCTGATATAAAAAATTGGATGACTAGTAATTTCCTGCAACTTAATTCAGAAAAAACATTTTAGAATTTTTAATTATTGGACAAAAAAACTCCACATGTAGTAACCTAGAATACTGCCTAACACTTGATGGCTGCTCTGTCAAGTCCTCGTCGTCAGTTAGAACCTGGGTGTGCTCTTTGATACCAATCTCTTATTTGAAAGCCACGTTTCTAGCATCTGTAAAACTGCATTCTACCATCTTAAAAATATATCTAAATTACGGCATATGCTTTCAATGCAAAATGCTGACGAGTTAGTTCATGCGTTCATGACCTCAAGGCTAGATTATTGTAATGCTCTACTGGGTGGTTGCCCTGCTCGCTTAATAAATAAACTGCAGCTCGTCCAAAACGCAGCAGCTCGAGTACTTACTAGAACCAGGAAGTATGACCATATTAGCTGGTTCTGTCAACACTGCACTGGCTCCCTATTAAACATCGTATAAATTTTAAAATCTTGCTAATTACTTACAAAGCACTAAATGGTTTAGCTCCCCAGTACTTGAGCGACCTCTTAACACATTATACTCCATCACGTCCATTGCGGTCTCAAAACTCTGGCCAGTTGATAATACCTAGAATATCAAAATCAACTGCAGGCAGTCGATCATTTTCCTATTTAGCACCTAAACTCTGGAACAGCCTTCCTAGCATTGTTCGGAAGGCAGACACACTCTGTCAGTTTAAATCTAGACTAAAAACACATCTCTTTACTATGGCATACACATAAAACATTTTTAATTGATATTTTATTCAATTCAATTAAATGATTGTTAGGCTGCATTAACTAGGTCTGCCGGAACCGGGAACACGTCCCATAACACCTGATGTACTCGTTACATCATAAGAAGAATGGCATCTACGCTAATGTTAGTCTCTCTGTTTATCCCGAGGTTTACTGCAGTCGGCAGGATCCGGGCCGTATCCGGATCAGATGGTGGACCTGTGCCCAGACATGACCAACGCATCCCTGAAGTGTCTGCAGAGACCGTGTCAATTAGACTTCCCCCTGAAATTGCCTCACCGACACAGCATTCTCATGAACCCGTTCCTGGCGTGATGACTCCGATCTTTTGAATATTCCCATCTAATATGACTTCTGACTTGTAAGGTTGCCAAAATAATAATCATACACTGTTTGTTAATTGGCCAGAGGAGAACTGGCACCCCGACTGAGCCTGATTTCTCCCAAGGTTTATTTTTCTCCATTATGCCACCTGGTGGAGTTTTGGTTCCTTGCCACTGTCGCCTTTGGCTTGGCTTGCTCAGTTGGGGACACTACATTTTCAAATAAATATCCAAATAAATTTAATTACTAAACTAAATTAACTATGTCAACTACATTACTTGAATATATATGATAATTGAAATGAGCTGATGACATCAAATTCGGTTGTATTTTTTCCTGTTTAACACTGTGAAGCTGCTTTGAAACAATCTGCATTGTAAAAAGCGCTATATAAATAAAGTTGACTTGACTTTTTCAGTCAAAATACTGAGCTCGGCCGTTACTCTGTGCACGTTCCTGTGAGTGCGTGCGAGCCGTCAGCAGCCGCTCATGCTTACTATAACTCGCACTGTTGTAATGGTACCCAGGATAAGCACACACACACGCACCATTTTGAGAAATCAGGCTTAAAGAAACAAACACTATTCTCTTCTTTTCTATAAGGTATATGATAAGAAATAATACAATAATACTAATAATAAGGTAAACCTCCCGAAGTGAATGTTGTGTACCGGTTGTCATGACAACATTGTGTGAGCGGTTCTCTTAATGAAATGAAAACTGTTGTCTTGTTAATAAAGGAACGGATACTTTGCATTAGGGAAATACTTCCAGTAGCCTATTAGGCAATTATTTGAGGTGGTAGAACAGATTAGTCATGTTAACTCTCTTAGCCAGAACTGTTGCCCCACACATTCTACAGAGTATAGTTTTCTGCTGCTCGTTGGACGGCTTAAATCCGAACCAAGTCCAAATAATGGATGTTGCACCGGTCTTTTTCACCAAGTCCTCCGTTTCGCTTTCAGCCATGTTTACTCAAGATGATGAATACAATGATGCATTGCAGCCAGTTGCAGCTCGTGGCTCTAAATTTCTTTAGGGGTTTGCGCGGGGATGATGATGGTATAGTTTCAAATCTATTTCAAACCTATTTCATGGTTTGTGTTCTCGGGCCACCAAATGCTGTTGCCGTGCGGATGGGGTCCGGAATGTTCACAATTAATTTGCTCACCATTAAGCATTAGTTAAGCAGGAACACACTAGTAATTAATGATTAACTTAAGGGCATATTAGCTATTATTAACAACTTAATAAGCCATATATTATTTTTGTGTAATTATATTTATGTACCATTCTGTTAAGGTAACTGAACAATAAGCTAGTAATTATGTTTAATTACTGCTGATTTTGCCGTTATAAATTGCTAAAATAGTGTAATAAAGGCAATTTGACCCTCTATTCTAAAGTGAGAGTTTTATCCTCATTAATTATGGCCCTTATTGAGTGATATTTAAGTTTATTGACCAGAATAAGCCAATAATTAAGCCTAACTACCATTAATACAGTATTAATAAAGGCAATTTGACCCCCTATTCTAAAGTGAAAGTTATATCCTCAATAATGGCAGTTATTTGTTATATAAGTTAATAAGCAGCTTTTACAGACACAAAACATACTTTTTTGTATATTTGGATAAATGATGAAAGGTACATGAACGTGGCAACATTTAAACAAACGTATTATGCTTTTACAGCAGAAAGCGTAAAATATATTTTATATAATAAAAAAGATGTACAATTTCCCTTTTACCATTTTATGTTATATCCCTAAACCCAAACATAACCATTTTACAGAGAATCAAAAATAACAATACAACTTAATGGGCAGAAATGTTTGGAAAAATAAAAATTTTAGTAGCCTAACAATATAGCATTAAAATGATATTTTGAGCCACTAATCTTACCCAAACCTCTAAACCTACACATAACCATTTCTAAAAAATATGTAGGGTTATAAAGAAAAACTAACAAAAGTGTAATCACAATAATTTCTTTATTGTGAAAATGTCAAAAGCGGTACCAATAGTCGTCTGAATGACGATGTGTTGCAGTCGCAGTCCTCTCTGGCGATATAGTTTTGTATGAGGTACAGAGCAGAATTTAAGTTATTTAATTTAAGCTTCACTCCACTATTTGAAGGCGCGCGTTTATCATTCAAACACTAAAACACGGCATGTCGCAATCTGTGACGAAGCAGGCGAGAGCCAATGAGCGTTTGAGATCACTGCAGTAAAACGTTTTTGAATTCATAACGAGCGCGGGATTTGTCTACGGTCGCTGTTGAAGATAAAGATGAAGATCGCTGGATAAAGAAGTTCCTCGTTTGGATTCTAAAGATGTGGATTACAGCTAACAAATTAAATTGGTGTCTTTTGTGAATTTATGTTGCGTTTTGGTGTACTTTCTAGTCATTTTGTCCCACGGCAACATAAGTATTACATGATAAATAATGGTTAAATGATTACAGAAATGTTATTCATTTTAGGGGTTTAAAGTGTAGTTTTGTTTAACGTAATCCTTTGAACCGAGTATGCAGCAGAAGTCCCAAACAGAGCGAAATGTTTAGTGCTATCAATGTTGTACGTGTTAGATGAATGTAGAACCACACTTTACATAAAATACACATTCTCGTGAGATCACGTTGTAGAATAACTACTTAACAAACCAATAGTGTAAATAAGAACATATCCTCAGAACAGGGGGTCAAATTATCTTTATTTGTACTGAATTAGTGGCAGTTTAGCCTTAATTATTGGCTTATTCTGGTTAATAAACTTAAATATCACTCAATAAGTGCCATAATTAATGAGCATAAAACTTTCACTTTAGAATAGGGGATCAAATTGCCTTTATAAATACTGTATTAATGGTAGTTAGGCTTAATTATTGGCTTATTCTGGTCAATAAACTTAAATATCACTCAATAAGTGCCATAATTAATGAGGATAAAACTCTCACTTTAGAATAGGGGGTCAAATTGTCTTTATTAGTACTGTATTAATGGTAGTTAGGCTTAATCATTGGCTTATTCTGGTTAATAAACTTAAATATCACTCAATAAGTGCCATAATTAATGAGGATAAAACTCTCACTTTAGAATAGTGGGTCAAATTGTCTTTTACACTATTTTAGCAATTTATAACGGCAAAATCAGCAGTAATTAAACATAATTACTAGCTTATTGTTCAGTTAACTTAACAGAATGGCACATACATATAATTACATCACTACACAAAAATAATATATGGCTTATTAAGTTGTTGATAATAGCTAATATGCCCTTACTATAATGTTAAGTTATTTAACTTGTTCACAATTATTAATGCTTAACTAATGCATTATTCTGGACCCTTAAAATAAAGTGTTACCAAAATTTAAATCAATATATTGTTTTATGTGAATGAGTAGGCACAATAATTTTTACCTCATTTTAAAGCAAAAACTCTAGGCAACAACATCAATTAGTCAAAAGTCTTTTGGACACATAATTACTATGCGTTTTGTGGCCTTATTTCTGTGACTTAATTTTTTTGTTTTTTCAATAACCACGCATAAACGTTATTTTCTCAAAAATACAAGCATGTACATACATGTTGCTCATACAGTGTAATGACACGTTTGCCATTAATATGTTTATAAGCAGCTACAAAAAAGCACAAATGTCAGAGCATGTCAAAACTTCTAAAGGGCCTCAAAACTGGCTCCGACTAAGGGTTAATAAACACAAAACGTCTCAGTTACAACTGTAACCTTGGTTCCCTGAAAAGGGAACAAGATGCTGCGTCCAAAATTGAAGCTGTAGGAACGCTCTGCTTGATTGCATTGTGAAGCACGTGTGAAATCAGTCCAATTGTGTGACAGCAGGCTACAAGCTACAAGCAGCACCACAAGCACACCCAGACCAAACAACACCCAGACCAAACAATGTCAGCTTCTGATAGGCCGAAGCAAGTCAATCACAGGCACATCGGAAGCATTGCAGGGTGACGCAGCATCTTGTTCCATTTTCAGGCAACCAAGGTTAAAGTTGAGAAGTTCTCTTTCAAGGGAACAGAAGCACCTGGCACCCAGGGGTGAAGCCCAAATCTAAATTGTAAAACCTGACGAGTGTGTGTGGATAGGACCAGCCCGCTGCACCACACATCCCTTGTAGGGATACCCCTCTATTATAAGTCTTACAAAGCCGCCATACTCCTCCTGATCCAATGCACCACGGAGGAAACACCAACGTGTTTCTCCCCACAGACACCACCTAAAGATGCGTGGTAAGCAGCTAAGGCCGCCACGTCAACCTTTAAAGTGGAGGTGAATAACCCTGCGGACAGTGCTTGAAGTGGAAAAAATAAAGTATAATTATAAGTATAAATAAATTTAACTCCCAAAACTTTGCATGAACCCTGAAATGAATAATGTAAAAACATTTGACTATTTCTGCGACTATGGTTACAGTTAGCGTTAGCAGGAGTGCCGCTAGCAATTTTAGGCCCTATGAAAGAATATGAGGTTGGGCCCCCTACCGCACCCATTCTGCACCAAACATACAAGCCAACCTAGCTATCCAAAATGTTTGTCTGCAATTTAATAATACCGACCTATTACTTTTAATATTGCCTTTGACCATTAGGTGTCAGTATTTAGTCAGAGATCTACCATGGCTGTAGCCAGCAGATAAATACAGTACAGTCAGTAGTCAAATATTCATGTTTAACCTGCCAATGACTTAAATGCCAAAAGCCAAATGCCTGGGCTTCTTGCTGGCAAAATCCTCAATCTAATTCTTAAAATCCAGTCTTAAAGCCAACTGGCTTTCAATGGACAGTATGGCAAGGTTGTTCAACCTCTCCTGAGACATGGTTGGTTTTAAGTAACTCTTTATCAGTTTAAGCTTACTAAATACCCTTTCTCCACCGGCAACAGTGACAGGAAGAGTGCATAAGATTCTCAGGGCGATGCACACCTCTCCAAAAATGCTCTGGATTTAGTTGTTGGGGGGAGTTTCTTGTGTTGGGAAGAATCGTGTTCCGGGCGGGGTCCCCCTCGTTAGAAATTGCGTTCACGGGGGTACCGCGGCGCAATGAAAAGGGCACTTTCACTTTCAAAGGGGCAGGGGCAGGGGCAGGGGCAGAGAATCCTAACTATCCCTGAGATTCCTGTCAATAATGCACTGCAAAACGTTTACCCAAATGGTCAAAAAGCACAACAGCATCAAATGAAGTAAAGTACTTTCTGAGTCCAAAAACTTCTGCCCTGGCCTCATTTTAAAGACTGCATGTGCACCATACCACAGGCCTGACAGCATCGATTCGAGCACTCCAGCGAGTGTCAGATAAGCTATGTAGAGAGCAGCCTACAGTGTCTTTGTATATAGCCCATCGCTCTGTACTGGCACTTACAAAACTGTACAGGCGATTGATGTAGCCAAAAAATTTAGACACTTCAGGGTTTGACCCACAAACCCACATTTTGGATGTCTTTGCTCAAATAATGAGTTAACCTGCTTTCTTTTTGGATGCCTTGACTTTCTCTAAGTGACCACTTATTTCAACAGTGGATCATACTGGGACAAAAGCTCTAGTGTGCCTAAGAAATTTCCATTATGGACATCACCTAAGTCTTTAGTTTTTATCTCTGAAAGGTAAATTGAATTGACGCCAAGTGCAGTTACAGCAAGGAGCCTCTGCAAGAGAGCTTTACAGTGTATCCAGAAAGTATTAACAGCGCTTCACTTTTTCCACATTTTGTTATGTTGCAGCCTTATTCCAAAATGGATTAAATTCATTATTTTCCACTAAATTCTACAAAACAATACCCCATAATGACAACGTGAAAGAAGTTTGTTTGAAATCTTTGCAAATGTATAAAAAAAAGAAGAAAAAAAAAATCACATGTACATAAGTATTCACAGCCTTTGCTCAATACTTTGTTGAAGCACCTCTGGCACCAATTACAGTGTTTTTGAGTATGATGCAAGCTTGGCACACCTATTTTTTCTCAGTTTCTCCCATTCTTCTTTGCAGGACCTCTCAAGCTCCATCAGGTTGGATGGGGAGCGTTGGTGCACAGCCATTTTCAGGTCTCTGCAGAGATGTTCAATCGGGTTCATGTCTGGGCTCTGGCTGGGCCACTCAAGGACATTCACAGAGTTGTCCCGTAGCCACTCTTTTGTTATCTTGGCTGTGTGCTTAGGGTCGTTGTCCTGTTGGAAGATGAACCTTTGCCTCAGTCTGTGGTCCAGAATGCTCTGGAGCAGGTTTTCATCAAGGATGTCTCTGTACATTTATGCATTCATCTTTCCCTCGATCCTGACTAGTCTCCCAGTTCCTGCCACTGAAAAACATCCCCACAGCATGATGCTGCCACCATGCTTCACTGTAGGGATGGTATTGGCCAGGTGATGAGCGGTGTCTGGTTTCCTCCAGACATGACTGTAACAAGGTTCAAGATAGTGAAGGAAGGAAAAAGACAGGGTCGGCTTAATGGAGACTCGGGGAACCTTCTCTTTCAGATTGTTGATTCCACAGCACATAAACACACCACTGGTGCGCACAATAACTTAAATTCTCACAAAGAGTATTCACTCTCCAGAGCTCTCCGAACTCTCCCGTTCTGCCGAGTCTCTCTTCCTTGCATGTCCTCCTCCAGGTGGCTTTATGCTATCTCCACGCCCATTACTGGAAACAAGACACAGGTTTTCATTATTTGCACTTGACCCACTTATGCCTAGCTCATCTCCCAACTCTCTCTCCTGTCACAGACCTCACTAAACAGGCCTGATTGGTGGAGTGATGCACAGATGGCTGTTCTCCTCTCTCCACAGAGAAATGCTGGAGCTCTGTCAGAGTGACCATCAGGTTCTTGGTCACCTCCCTGACTAAGGCCCTTCTCCCCCGATCACTCAGTTTGGCCTGGTGGCCAGCTCTAGGAAGAGTCCTGGTAGTTCCAAATTTCTTCCATTTACGAATGATGGAGGCAACTGTGCTCATTGGGACCTTCAATGCTGCAGACATTTTTCTGTACCCTTCCCCAGATCTGTGCCTTGATACAATCCTGTCTCGGAGGTCTACAGACAATTCCATGGACTTCATGGCTTGTTTTTTTGCTATGACATACACTGTGGGACCTTATATAGACAGGTGTGTGCCTTTCCAAATCATGTCCAATCAACTGAATTTACCATAGTTTTGTTTGTACAATTTTGAGGAAAATAATTAATTTAATCCATTTTGGAATAAGGCTGTAACATAACAAAATGTGAAAAAAGTAAAGCGCTGTGAATACTTTTAGGATGACCTGTATTTCTCTCGATTTCAGACTATTCAGAGGAATATAAGAAGGTCTTTTCTGCCCATGAGAGAAAAGAACACATGGGATGCAAAACAGTGAATCTGTACTCTCCCTATAAATTAACCAAACCCTTTTCATCTTTTATCTACCATTTGCTGCCTTACTTTATTTCAAACAGTCTGGAAATGGCTTTCCCTGTGAATCATTAGGCATTTCTCTTTCTTCTCTTTGTGTCTTTTTCACCTAGTAATTGTGACCCTGCCTGTGAAAACCAAGCTAAAGTATATATTTTTTTGTGATTTACTGTTTTCTACATAAAAAGGTGAGTGGAGGGAAACTGAACAAAGGAACATGTGACAAATGAAAAATGCAGAATGATGGAGAGATGGTGGCGGTTCGAGAGGAGGACGACGATGTGGCGAAGGGCTGGTGAAGGGATAGGCAGAGGAGGGGTGGAAGGAGGTAACATCCATGATGGAGAAGAAGGTAGGAGTGGCCAGGTGGATGTGACCAAGAGCTCAGCCATGCCGATATCCCAAGGTGGAGTTGACGACAACAGGAGCCATGATGGTGATGAACTCTGGGGGACAACCAATGGCGACAAAACCTTGGGAGGTGGTCGACGATCCAAGGGAGCCCGGCGAGACCAAATGGTCGATGGTCAACCCTAGAGTCAAGGGAGGAAGGAGTGTAGGTGCAGGAGCCAGGTCGACGGGTGAAGGTGGGATAGAACACCGCGAGGCTGGAGGCGGAGCGATTTACAATGCCAAAGGAATAGGCTGCGGTGTAACCGCGCCACTGAGAGGAGGATGTGGTGACATGGCAGGACTGATGGGGGACACTGATGACTGGGTGGCAGGCTTGGCGGAAGTCTGAAAATGGAGAGTGGCACAACACCCAACAAAAACTTTCCCAACGTTCCTGCTGGCAGTGTGTAGAGGTGGTGGGAGAGGAAGGCTGGGTGGGGATAACAGGACTGGTGAAAAAGATTCAGATTCAGATGAGTTCCAGGGATATAGGGAATTGGACTCACCACACTCAAATAAACTGTCCAACAGGTCCAGTAGGTGCTCGCTCTCAGTGGCGGGAGAGTGGACAGGGCTTGCTTCCATCCCCTCAAACTCCACGAGGACTCCCACGGCAATGGTGGTTGTCCATTTTTAAAAATCTTAATGCAGTCTTAAAATACCTGCGAAATGCAAAGTTTAAATATGCATGCAATTATTATTATTATTTAGGGGTGTGACGAGACACAAGATTGGGATCACAAGAACAAAAGGAGACAAGATTTTTGCACAGTATTTTAAAGAAATCCTCAATTACAAAATTCATGACTTTGCATGACTGCATTTTGAAATGCTTTAACTAATCATCTTGTAATGAATGTCATTTCAGTTATACTTTCTGAATATGAATTATCAAATGCATTGAAAGACAACAATATACAAGCAACTGAGAGATCGCTGGTTCTGGAGACCCAGGTGATGTTGCAGCGACGAGCATTGTAGGAGGAGATAGAGTAACCAAGGGCTGGGGCTATGCTGGTGTGACCAAGGACAGAGGTCATGCCAAAGGCAACGAGGAACCTGCTGCAGCCGTAAGGGTGGAGGTATGGAGGGTGGAGGTGTGGAGCGCAGCGGATGTCCCGTAAGTCGGTCGCTTATACCCCTGGTCAGATCCATTACGGGGTTCCCCTTCCAGCGCGATGGTGACTCCTGTCCTCTCTTCCTTGGGCTCTGCCTCACTTGTTGCGGCGTGTTGATTCCTCCATGGTCGATGGTGTTAAAGTTGGCTCTGGGTCTGGCTGTTCTCAAAATGAAGACAAAAAGAGTTCTGGTCGTCCTGAACCACAGCATGAAATTTAGTCGCGTAATCCATTTTTTTTTTAGGTCTGGTGTTCTGTAACGCTGATATCCACAGAAGATGAAGATGATGATAAGGTTTATTAAACAAGTACTAACAAGAGAGCCAAAATGCGAACAAGAGTGTCAAACACTAACAATATGGACAACTAAACAGAATGAAGGTAGGAACTAAATACACAGAGAAGGATTAACTAAAAGACAAACATAAAATTAACCCGTGATCACGAGAAAACAAGAAAGAAAAATAATAATAATCCATGGCCTCTTAGGTCTGCCGTACTGTATATGGCTATATATATAAAATAATGTGAACCAATTTGCAAATTATATTTTTATTTTAATATATGACACTTTCCTAATCATGCACTTGAAAGTAAAGCTCTTCAGATTTACCATGTTCTCAGCAATGGTGTTGACTTGTGAATTTGCACATGGTTTGTCTTAAAGCATATAAAAAAAAAATTGTAATGTATGAATATCTGAACATGCAATATCAAAAGAAAAAAAATTTTTGTGGAAAAAATCTAGCTTAAAGAAGCAGTATGCAATCTCCCAGAATTGTTGTTGAACACTGTTAACATTTGTAATCAACCCAAACAAATCCACTCCCTCTATTCATTGCTCCGCCTCCAAAATTCACGAATACTTTATAGCCCGCACATAACCGCCTCATTCCGAGCTGGTCTTGAATCCTGATCGCCGGCATGCGAGGCCGGTGCGCTAACAAGGACACTAAACACTGCATTCTCCAGTCTAGCGTCGCTAGCTAGCTGGCCTCCGTTACATACAATGCAGGAGTGGATGTCTATTTATCATAGCAGAAGCAAAGCAAAATAATGCTTCTCGAAAAATAAAGCAAAGATGATGAACGAACGACAAGGATGCACAAAAAAAAAATGAACATACAGTACACAAGAGTAAATACAAGCAATAGTTGGTTGTCAGTTGCCAGTAGCTCCAGACAAACAATGACACTCAAAATGGTCCTGTAACTATGGCTAACATTACAACAACAGCATTTCTTGGTACTGTGAAACTGCAAAACCAGTGTTACTCACATATGGAGCAGAAACAACGCAAGCTCTGTGTACGTTTTCAGGCCTTCCCGCATAGGTATATACGCTCGAAAGCTTTTCTAAAATAAAGCTGGTCCTTAAGCTCTTGATCATAACCCTTTTTTTCCAGTGATATTCCTCTGAGATTTTCTTTTGAATAATCTCTTATCTCTCTTTCAGCAGTCTTTCTTCAAATCTCCCTCTTGCTCACTCTCTCTTCTCCACCATCATCATATGCTTCCTAATGCTGATTGGCTACGCGTTTGTTGTGGTGCTCGGTCTGACCTGGGGTCAATAAGGAGGTTCAACCAACTCTGAGTTTAAACTTGAATTCTGAGTTGACTTACCCTGAGATGGGAAAATCTGAGTTTTGGGTTTCAGAACAGCTAAATTAAGGTAGTTCAATCAACTCTGAGTAGACTGACTCTAAGTTAAGAGTGATACACCACGACTATGAAAAGCCACAATCAATAGAGCTTAGAAATTATGATTCACCATGGCAACAGCACCCAACAAAAAGACGTTTGCATACTTCCGGGTCAATATGTATGTTTAATTCTTAAGTTTAATTTTCATGGTATCTCACAGGCAAAAAAAAGAATGTGGCAGCAGCTAAAAATTAAGTATAAAAAACATAATTTAATCAGGTAAAGCTTTAAGCATAATAGGTTCATGGGTGTAGGTTTCTTGACTCTACAAACATTTGACATATTAAATAAATATCATTCAGTGTCTATTTCAGTGTGCTTTTCCCACATAGTCTAATGAAAATGAAACTTAATTAAACAAATTAAAAATTAAACTTACATATTGACCCGGAAGTATGCATACGTCTTTTTGTTGGGTGCTGTTGCCATGGTGAATCATAATTTATCATGGCTTTTCATAGTCGTGGTGCACGCACTTAACTCAGAGTCAGTCTACTCAGAGTTGGTTGGCACTAGAGCCCTGCACGGGCCTCAAATTTAGGCCCTAGCCTGGCCCTGGCCCGAGACACTCAGGCCCTTGCAATTATCAATTTAGCCTCTCTCAAATCAACACTTGACTTGCCTACAATAAAATCATAAATATAAAACACTTAAACCATATTACACAGACAGTTAGTTGAAATGTTTATTATCACAACCAGGGCCGCTGCTGGCCAAATTGGTGCCCTAAGCAGAATTGTATTGTGGTGCCCCCCTACCCCCTCCAAATATTATGGAAGTAAAAAAAAACACACCTACTTTAGGGGTCAAAATAGAACTTTAATAAAATAAATTGTAAATACAGTTATTTACAATTGTAGTTCTACAGCAAATAAATACAAACTAAAATTATACATATTAAATAAAAATTATAAATAAATATTATTAGGGCTGCAACTAACAATTATTTTGATAATCAATTAGTTCAGATTCTTTTTTTCCCCTTCGATTAATTGGATAAAAAGCCCATTTTTTATTTTATTGACAAAACACTATTCCCCATCCTGCCCAATGCTGTCCTTCAAACAAACGTGTCAGCTGAGTGCAATGAAAACACACATAGTGAATATATCTACCATTACAAAAATTAACCACGGTTTTACGATGAATAAAACCATAATAACAATAATAATAAATAAATAAATAAAACAGGGTTATTGTAGTTATTTCATGGTAACCACAAATTAGCATGGTTTTGCTTCAAATCCATAGATTAACTATGTTTTTTGTGTAGTTATATAAATGGTAATCAAATAGAGGAATGTTCTGCAGGAACACACACACACACTCTCTATGGAAACAGTAACTGTTATTGTCATTTCTTTATTCTGTAAAAACGTCTTACATTTACATTACACGCTGTTATCCCTTTACTACTCTCATAAAATACGTGAATTACATGTTTCATGTAAATTTTGCGTCCAACAGTATATATTTCAATTAAATTCATGTTTTTGCTCTGAATATTAATGTCTCCCTCTCGACTGCGTTCTGTCTGTTTGACGCGCATGCGCGTGCGCCTGAAGGATGCCATCCCTCTCTGCGTTGGTGAACATCCTTAACTGACTGAACTTCGGCCATAAGAATATGGCCAGTTTGTGAAGTGGCTGGAGGTGGACTTTCTTCATTATCTACTCAAGGTGTCGTTGGCGGATGATTGCTTGGGAAGGAGTGTCCGACACATCTGGCTGGCAATGGTGTTTCAGTTTGTGTAGCCAGGGCACGACATGGTTCAGTGTTGGGTATTTATCCCCCTCCAACTCCCTTTGTGCGTCATAGAACAGGCGCAGAAATTGCACCAGGACGGCCAGCACATCTGGGGACACATTGTGTAGTCGCTGGCTCTCACCACAGCTCTGAAGTATCTCCTGTAACTCAGCGCAGACTGACTCAATTGACTCCAGGGTGAGGAATACGGTGCTATATCTGGTTTCTGCCATTTGTTTGACAGTTTTTGACAACCGGCTTGTCAGACCTGACTGCTTTAAATATCGGACTAAAGGCTTGGTGGCCTGCAGGGTGTCTGCTACTTCTGGGACTGTTTCTGCAAGCTCAACTGGGTTCAAGGCATGCCGGAGGACAGTGTTGTATAAGTGGTCTTGACAGTCCAGGCGGCGGTATGGGCGAAGAGTGTGGAAGAAATTCATTTTTAGTAGGCCTCGGCTGTATACCAGAAAATCAAGGTCTGTTGCCCATCAAAAGATGGAAGACATGGGAAAGTTGTGTTTGTTGTATGGGAAACAGGTGTGAAGCGCTTGGAAACTGTCATATAAGTGTTATATAAGGCCTTTTTAAAAAAATCAGAAAGCTGGGGATTTTCCACCAATAAATTTAATACGTGCAGAAGATGATATCTAATTGTGGCGAAACTATGAGGTGGAGCTAAAAAGAAAAGATACATAGAAAGACGCTAATTGGATAAAGGGTGATAAGAATAAGGTATAAGAAACTAAGTTTTAACATAGCTAGGTCAGATGAACAGCTGCATCTCACTTTGTTGTTCTGAAAACAGAAGGAAATACATGTTGTGAGGGCTGCTCTGAGAGCTAAAAATATTCCAAAAAACTGGCTGTGTCGTTTATTTGGACATCCTCTAGATTGTGAGCGCTGTGATCCATATAAAGAAGCGCAGCCTTTGATAGTTAAGAAATAAGGTGAAAAGGTGCTCTTCTGCTTTCCCAACACCATTGAAAAGCTGTGTGTTTGAAAAAGTGTGAGTGAAAACCCAGGTAAGAGTGAAAGTGTGTCCATGTGCATGAGGATACATAACTGCGCAGCGAATGAGAGTAAGTGTGTGCATACTGAAGACATTGAAATATTACAATAAGGAGGAAGTGTGTGTATAACATCAAAGAGTAAAAACTCTGTTGTTTATTCCAGTATGTGGACTAGAATCAGTGACATTGACAGAGAAAGATATAAAAGAAGAGATATAGAATACAGGGAGCATTTAAAATACCAGGAAGCATTGATTGAGGCTAAGGGAATTAAGAAGCATTTTTGGTTGGAGGATGAGTATGTGAGTACAGAGGGAGAGAGAAAACATTTGACCGAGGAAAAGAAAGACAAGCTTTTGAAAAAACTCACAAAAATTACAAATCTAATGCAGATTGAAGATGAATGGCCTCTGATAGATTGGCGTGAGGAGGTTAGAAAGTACATCAATTTGAGAAATTTAAGATCACACTTGGATTTGGTTTGCACTCCAAGAACATCACTTTTGGAAACACTGTTGGCCGCAGCAGAATTTAAATTGTTACCAGTGTTTGTCCCGTACTTAAAAGGAAACGCGGGACAACGCTGGCCTCAAGATTTGGGAGGGGTAACCATACTTAAAAGCATTTATATTATAGTGAGCCCCTGTGTGATGCCAGTGCAGTGGGCAGTTAGACCCCTCCCCATCACAAATTGGACCCTTGACATTGGCAGTGTCAGTGATTTTCAGGCAGAATCCAAAACACATACACCACCTGTGGGTAGAAATACACAGAGGCAAAAGGGAGGCAGAAAGGCAGCTGGATTCACTGGGGGATGGAAGCCAAGAAAGGGAAGAACAAGAGGAGGAGGGGGAGTAGAGGAAGAAAAATTTTAAAATCAACAAGAGAGAGAGGCGCTGGTTGAAGTGTTTGAGCCATTGAACTTTACAACATGTACAAAAAGTGAATTACAAGTCTCAATTACTGTAGTAGGGGGTTTTGATGCCAAATTAACTTCATGTCTCACTTATTCATATTGGACAGGAGGAATTACATTGAGGGGTCGAAGGGTTGATGAGGATGAGCTCTGGAGTTTTGAACTGATCTGCCTGGGGGAAGGCATTCTTTGGAAACGCAACAACCACAATTGGCTAGGATTGGAGGACGTGTCGTCGAAGCCATTGACTGAGGTACAGATAAGAGCAGTTTTAAAATACATACGAAGTCCAAAGGCCAAAAGGCTTCTATTTTAAAGGCAGAGCAGTTGAATAGACAAATTAAAGAGTTGATTATTCAAATCATTCCGAAACATTGAGAAAAATGTAATAAAAAATTAGAAACCCTTTGAAAAGACACAGTAGAGAACAAACCTTAAGACAATGGCTTCGGTGTCACATGATCCAGAAACCCCTATAGAACGAATAATAACACAATACCCAATATGTAGAGACACTATCAGAGATCTGTCTAGGAAGTGGGAAAAAGGACCAAAAAATTAAATACAAAGTGGCCAGCGGAGGGAACATTTGATTTACCAATGTGTAGGGAAATGGAGGCATTAATAAAAAATCATAAGGCCCATGATAAAACAAAGAAAAGAGAGGAAAAAAGGGCAAAAGAACAAGAAGTGTTGAAATTATTTAAGGATTGGGGAATAAAGATGATTAAAGCACAAAGGGGTGGGATGAGTGAGAATAGAAAAGACACAATAAAAGAAGAGAGACCACCCCCATATGCACCATTATATGACCCGACTACTGCTAAACAGCTCCCACTAGTGGACGCTCAATTGCACATAACAGGAAAGGTGACTTTTGAAGAGGAGTCAGGAGAGGAAGAAGAAGAGGAGAAACAGTCAAGGCCTAGCTACAACGAAGATAAACAACAAGAAAAGGAGGAGTTGTGGGAAAAAGAGACAAAGATGAGCGAAAAGTCTGTGGCAAGCAGCCGTGCTACAGGAGGCAGTTATTTAGATCAGTTACCAGAGAAGCCAGAAAAGAAAGGTGCTCCAGGAGACTTGGAGCCAAAATCCCCAAGACAAATGGAAGAGGAGGAAGATGGTCTTGCAGCCACAACAATTAGAAATCCATACTTCCATGTAGACCGAGCTCTGAAGCGGCTCGCAGGAACAGATACATCAGAAGAAGAGAAGCAATCACAGCACTCTGCAACTGAAGAAGGTCTGCTTGAGGAACTGGAGAAGTTAAAAAAGGAAACTGAGGAAGTAAGGGAGCAGCTAAAACGAAATACTCGGAATATGAGAGAGAGTTTGAACCACGCGAGATGGCAGAGACAACACAAAACACGATCCCTCTCCAACAGTCCTTCCAGAGAATATAAGCAAGTTTCTGGAACACTTATGATGGAAGATGCAGCCCTGGAAGCACGCTGGATGAGAGGTGGAACAATTCAGGAAGAATGAGCAGAAGTTAAAGAACCAAGAAAGAGAGCTTCAAAGAAAGTTGGCCCAACTCCAGCTTGAAGAACTGACTACAAAGAGGAAGCGAGTACAGGCAGCTCTCAGAGACAATGAAGACTCAGCAGTAATGGCAACGGTGAACACAGCAGGAGTGACTGCACTGCCACCCACCATGCCTACCCCACTGATGACGCCAGTACAAAATGCAATAATGACACAAGCACCTGTACCATCAATGGCACCTGCTCAGCTGATGGCACCACCACATATGCAACAGAACGCAGCATCAACAAATGTGCAGCAACCAGGTGCACCAATAGTCATCTATATGCCAGAGCAGAGAAACAATGGGAACAATTCACAACAACGAGGAAGAGGAAGAGGAAGAGGAAGACCATACAACAACTACCAACAGAGAATGAACTTTCCTCCAGGGATCTGCTGGGGATGTAACCAGCCTGGACACACCAAGAGGAACTGCCCTGTAAACCCATGGCCACAAGAAATGCAACAAATGAACCAAGCACAGTCAGCATGGCAGCAGAACCAACCAGCCCAAGCCCAGGGACCAGTCAATCCATGGCGGGCCCGGATATGGGATATTAGGGCTGCCCAGAGAATCCTATGGGGAGGAGTCAGCTACCAATAATATCTTACAATGCTGACCAAGAACCAATGCTGCAGGTTAAAAAAGAGGAAAAAATGACACCAATGATGCTGGATACAGGAGCCACCTTCAGTTGTTTAAGCCCAGAATATGCCTCTCACCTCCCCAAGCCTGGAAAATATGTTAAGACAATAGGATTCTCGGGACAAACGCAGCTAATTCCAATGACGGCTCCAGTCAGCATAAAAATAAAAGACTCTGAAGTAAAAATTCAAATTTTAATATCAGAACAGACACCAGTTAATCTGCTAGGAAGAGATGCTATATGTAAACTGAACCTACAAATTTGGTGTTCCCCTGAAGGTATATATATTGACAACAGAGCAATAAAACAGATGATACTAGCACAAGAAGACAATTCTCAAGAATCACAAGCAAACATATTTTGGATAGGGGATTTAAGAGAAGGGAAAAAAGAAAAAACATTAAGCAAATGGGGAAGATACATAGAAGAACAATTGGGAGATATAGAAGAACTAAAAACTGAGTTTCACTGTACAATGATTTATGATATAATAAGAGACCCACAGCTGGAAAAAGATTGGTTAATTGAGACAGGACAACAACAAATACCCCTAAGTTCAGAATATTTAGTAATAGGGCCAATGGGAGCAGCATTGTAGATAGAGGACACTGATTTTTTGCAAGAAAATGGTTTAGAATAGAAAAATCAACCCCACATGTCACCCTATATATAGCAAAGGGAAAGCAAGCAAGGGACTTAGGACCAATGATGAAAGAAGCTAGGAGGATGAACTGGAAAGATACAGAGAACCCTTTTATTTCCCAAACATTGGATGGGACATATCTAAAGATCTCATGTTATACAAAGATGGAAGGCACCCCAAAAGTAGTGGTAGATACTAGGGACACTATATTAGAAAAGGAAACCATACGATCCAAATTTGAGGAACTAATACATGAAATGGAACAAAGGGTACCCACACAACTATGGTCAAAACATGATACAGATGTAGGGCTAGTTAGATCTGCAAATCCAATAAGAATTAGAACAAAGCCAGGAATAGTGCTACCCAGAAAGCAACAATACCCATTGAAGCCGGAGGCAGTAGAAGGCATTAGGAAAACAATAGAAAGGTTAGTAGATGCAGGAGTACTAATTGAAACAGGAAGTTACTGCAACACACCCATACTACCAGTTGAAAAGGCCAATAAAACTAAGTGGAGATTAGTACATGATTTAAGAGCAGTAAACAAGGTAGTAGAAGATTGGCCAGCAGAAGTCCCCAACCCTCATACATTGTTGACAAATGTTCCACCTGCCGCTAACTATTTCACCGTTATAGATCTCACATCCGCCTTCTTCAGCATCCCATTGGCAGAAGAGAGCAGATACCTTTTTTCCTTCACCTACCAAGGTAAAAAATATACCTACACGCGAATGCCACAAGGGTTTAAACATTCACCGCATGTGTTTAATCAAGTGTTAAAGATGGACTTAGAAGACCTGAGACTGGACAGCACATTGATACAATATGTCGATGACTTACTAATTTGTTCAACGACAATAGAACAATGTCATCAAGATTCAATAAAGGTGCTCACAAAATTAGCAGAGGGAGGACACAAGGCCTCCAAAGAAAAATTACAATATTGCTTACCACAAGTTGAATACTTGGGAAGGATTATTGCCCATAAGACTAAATCAATTTCACCCAGCCAATTAGAAGGCATAAGTAGAGCACCACAGCCCCAGACAGTAGGGCAAATGATGACATTTCTAGGAATGACAGGGTTTAGTGCTGATTGGATAAAGGATTATGGCATAAAAACAGCTCCTCTGAGAGCTTTGATGAAACAGACAGGGCAACAGAACCTCAAAGAACGGCTGACCTGGGACACAGAAGCCCTGGTAGCCTTTGAAACATTGAAGAAAGAGTTGCAAACCGCCCCTGCTTTAGCCACACCAAATTATGAAAAACCATTCCATTTATATGTAGCCAACAGAAAAGATGGTTTTGCATCTGCAGTTCTGATGCAAGAAACATGCAGTGGCAGAAAGAAACAACCAATTGCCTATTACAGCACAAAATTGGACAATGTAACACAGGGCTACCCACCCTGCTATCAACAAGGGGTAGCTGCTGTATATTTTGGATATGACAAGGCATCTTCTGTGACAATGGGCTATCCAGTCATAATATACACACATCACAAAGTGGCTGAACTACTAGAACGAGGAAGATTTGTACTAACCCAAGCTAGATGCTTAGCCTATTCTGCACTGCTGACTTACCCTGATGTAACCATAAAAAGATGTGTAACAGCAAACCCAGCAAATTATGTTCCTTTGGAAGATGAAGGACAACCCCATGAGTGTGTGACAGATTCTCTGGCGTTTACACGCTTGAGACCAGACTAGGAGTCAACCCCAATTCTTGACGCTGAAATCAATTACTTTGTTGATGGGTCATATTTTCCTGATCACCTGGGGAATCATGCTGGTTTTGCTGTTGTTAAAAAGGAAGGAGATTCTTTTGTACCAGTCCTGCTACAACACTGTGAGCAACCATGCTCAGCACAACTAGCAGAACTGAAAGCACTGACAGAGGCATGTTTATTGGCAAAAAATCAGACAGCCAATATCTACACTGACTCGGCGTATGCGCATGGAGTATGCCACTTATTTGGAGCAGTGTGGAAACAAAGGGGATTTAAGAAAAGCGATGAAACTCCAATTCAACATGGGGATCAAATTATTAAACTAATTTCAGCAATGATGCACCCAACCAAATTGGCTATTTTTAAATGTCAAGCACACAAGAAGGGCAATGATTTTGTCATTAAGGGAAATAATGCTGCTGATTTGCACGCTAAACAGGCTTCAGGGTGTCAACTTGCTGTAATGGCACCCTCAGTGTGTTACGGTACAGAAGGGACAGAGACAAAGGATAAGGGGAAGTAGTGTTTATTGAGCAGAGCAGCGGCTGACGGATGTGCAGGTGGAGAGTGTAGATGATCGTGAGTGGTGGATGATGATATCTCGAGGTGATCGTGAGTGGTGGATGATGATATCTCGAGGTGGTCGTTGGGAAGGTTTGGAGAGGAGATCGCTGGAGAGAGAGTTGGAGCTGAAGTGAAGATGGAGACACGCACACACAAAAGGCTGGAACGCTGGAGGCTTAAAGGAATAACGGGAGAAGGTAAGTAGCATAAAGCAAGTCCTTGAAGTTTAGCATAGAGGTATGTACCAACATACAAACGAGACCGGACAGTGACTGTGAGTGTGTGTGTGCCTTAAGTACTGGTGGTGATTGGTGTGTTGATGAGGTGCAGGTGCGCGTGATCAATACTCAGGGGAAGGCGTGCGCTGTGATTGAGTGACGTGGGAGCCTGGCGGATCTGTGACACAGTGCTGATTCAACCCATTCCTACTGTGGACAATATAAAAGAAATGCAGAATAGAGCAACACCATATGAGTTAGCTTTATGGCATCAAAGAGGGGCAACACGAGATGTGAAGGCTTTTTGATATTTATGGCTCACATGAAGGCTATATGATAGCCCCAAATCAATTATTGACCATTTTGATAACAGATGCGCATGGTTTTGACCATTGCGCAAGGGGGGAAATAATTAGAAAAATTAAGAGACAGGGATTTTGGTCACCATACATACAACAACGTATTGATGAGTTTTTAAGTGAATGTGAAATTTGTGCCCAAAACAATGTCCGAAAGGGAACATCAACACCAATAGGCTCAATCCCAGTTCCTGAAGGACCATTTAAGCATTTGGTTTTAGATTACGTTGATATGATAAAATCAATAAGAGGAAAACGATACATGTTAGTAGTGATTGATCGATTTAGCAGGTGGGTAGAGGCAGAACCCTCAGCGGATCAGGGAGCTCAAACAGTCATCAAGTTTTTGACCAGAGAAGTAATTCCAAGATTCGGTATACCATCTCAAATCAGTTCTGACAATGGCTCAGCATTCATCCAAAGGGCAGTAAAGACAGTGGTACAACAACTAAGAATAAAACAAAGACTAGGGTGCGTCTATAGACCACAGGCACAGGGTGTCGTAGAGCGCGTGAACGGGACGCTTAAGGCCAAACTCAACAAAATTTGCGCTGATACTAAACTCAATTGGGTCGAGGCTTTGCCTCTAGCGTTAATGAGTTATCGAATGCAGACAAACAGAGTGAATAATTTGACCCCACATGAGATGTTAACAGGGAGACCCATGCCAGTCCCTCATTTGAGAGGACCATATGAAGGACCGCCCCTAGAACAGCTCCAAAATGAACTAAGAACATATATAAGGCAATTAACTACTATACATGAGGCTATTTATACACAGGAGCAGAGCAGAGGGGCTAGAGAGGAGGAGGAAGCACCTTGTCCAGTAACTCCAGGAAATCAAGTGTATTTAAGAGTCTTTAGGAGAAGATGGAATGAACCAAGACGAGAAGGCCCGTATACTGTAGTAAGAGCAACCCCAACAGCAGTACAGGTAGAGGGTAGCACCACATGGTATCACCTGAACCATTGTACCAGAGTACCAAGATTAAGACGAAGAAGAGACGAACAGGTAGAGGGTGCAGAAGGAGAGGGAGATGAAATAGAACAAGATGTCCAAGAGGGACATGGAATGGACACAGTGCCTGCAGGAGAAAATAATGATGTTGCTGAACCTCATTCTAGGGAGGCTGAAAGAACTGAAGCCAGAGATGAGGTGCAGACACAGGATGGTTCATCTCTTCCGGTGGACTCAAAACAGGAAGGTACTGCTGTTCGTACTGCTGATACACTTGTTGCAGTGCCTTCCTCAGACCCAGAGCTCCCAAGAGGACCCTCTCCAGAGCCAGGGCCCTCAACGAGTGGATTACAACGATACGAAGAATTCTCCACACTCAACTTACAAGACATTGACTTCCCAGACATTGACATACCAGGAACCGACCTCGGAGACATTGACATACCAGGAGCCGACCTCGGAGACAGTGACGTACCAGACCTTGACTGAAGCAGTCTATCCTAACGTGACTGAGCAAGAACAAGGTACTGTAGTACACAAACACATTGA
Organism: Rhinogobio ventralis; assembly: GCA_039654625.1. NCBI lineage: Eukaryota > Metazoa > Chordata > Actinopteri > Cypriniformes > Gobionidae > Rhinogobio > Rhinogobio ventralis. Next base: position 14,687,993 of record CM077212.1, read on the forward strand.
GAAAAGATCCTGGGAATGGCCTAGAGCTGTTGATGGCTATGTGGAGGAAGGAAATTGAGGGCTACTTTGCCGGTGGGGTGGAAAGGTTTGTGTGTAAGAGTGAGATTAGCCCAAGAGGTGGGAATAATAGATTGGGAAGAAACATTCGAACAATCTGACAAACCCTCTGTTAAGAGACACAGAACAAAGAGAGCATATGAACCCGACCCAAATGTAAAGATTGATGCAATTGGGCAGCCAAGAGGAATACCTCATGAGTTTAAGGCAAGAGATGAGATAAATTCTGGGTTTGAGTCCATATTTGTATGGATAACACCGAATAAGAATGCAGAATGGATAAATTACATATACTACAATCAGCAGAGGTTTATTAACTATACAGATCAAGCACTGGATGCATTGGGGCATCAACTCAAATATACAAGCAAAATGACGTGGCAAAACAGACAGGCACTGAATTGGTTATTGGCCGAGAAAGGGGGGGTATGTGTGATGTTTGGAGCTGACTGTTGTACTTTCATTCCAAACAATACAGCTCCAGATGGATCATTCACTAGGGCCATGAAGAAGCTAAAGGAGCTCAAACAAGAAGTCTCTGAAAACGCAGGCAGCCAAAGAAAAGTGGGAGAATGGTTTGACTCACTGTTTGGTTAATGGAAAGACTGGTTGTTGAAGGTGGGAATGGTGATAGCAATTGCACTTGGAATTTTTGCCTTGGTGTTTTGTTGTATTATGCCTTTCCTTAGATCGGTGATGGCCAATGTTGCTGCCAAACAAATGGTCAATGTATCAGTGAGAAAAACGGGAGTGGACGCTGGAGCCAGTTCTGAGATCTGCAAAATAGGTCCAGGAGTGGATGAATTGGATGAGATCTAAATTTGGGAAAAACAAGGGAAGGGGTACTATGGTGTTTTATTTTGTCTTTCTTATTTTCTATTCTTCACTATGTTTTTGCAGAAGAAGGGAGTTAGCACTACAGTGTGTTTTCTGGTTTGGGAAAGATAGAAAGTACTTTTAGAAGGTGGTTAAGAGTAGGCAGCAGATTAGGGAAAGGTTTTGTTTATTACTTTACTTTACAGAAGCCCCTTTCCCGCATTATATACTTTGTTTTTACTCATTATACTCATTACAATTACTATATTCTTAAAATGAAATTGAGAGGGAATGATTAAGGGTCTGAAGCAGGTCATTATCCGTGTTACGAGGTAATGCAACAAGAATTAAAGGGAATGATTTGAAAAGATAAAAAAAAAATAAAAAATAAAAAATTATATTCATTATGCATTATAATCTACTGTATTTTGAAATATGCTGTGAAGTCCTGTGAGAATTAGAAAAGGGGAATCGACGAGCACCTCAGTGCATAGCAACTGGGCTAGACTCAACTGGTGGTTTAAAAACCCGCTGTCAGCCCCAACACCAGGTAGCACTCTAGGCAGGACCAGAGTACACCTGGCAACGGTGGAGTCAACCCAGATAGTGCTCCAGACCACCGGAAGCGTCTGAGAGTTCCTCTGGCATCGTGGGACGATATATAATCAACTACTTATGAAGTAATCACTGATGAATGATAATCTACTGAAAAATGATTTACTGAAATGTTAATCTGCTGAAATAAGTATATTACACTGATTTGTTGAAGTGATTTAATACCATGATGCCCCCTTGATTGACGTATTAGTTAGAGAGGTAAGGTCTTTTACTTCCTTCTAGCCAAAAGAGAGGGGAGATGTTTGGCCTTATTCTCTAGCTGGAGTGTGTCCACATGAGGAAGGTCAGTGAGATAAGATGGATGGCTAGGATTTTGGCCATAGATAGATTAAGAGAAAGATGACCAACCTTGTGGGGACTTACTCTAGTGGAAGTTTATAGGTGTGGGACTTGAATTAGTCCCAAAGACGCTAATTGGATAAAGGGTGATAAGAATAAGGTATAAGAAACTAAGTTTTAACATTGCTAGGTCAGATGAACAGCTGCATCTCACTTTGTTGTTCTGGCAATAAAGTTATACTTCCTGAGACCTGGAACTTCGACTCTGAGAGATTTCTTCTTTGCTGAATTGAAAGGATATTTTGGACTTAGATTGTGCCACGACAAGAGCGGCAACATAATTAGCCCCCTGATCGGTTATCCAGACAACATTATTCATTACTGACGCATCAAATCCAAGGACTGAGACTAATTGCTGCTGCAACTCTTTTCGGATGTTGTCTGCTCTTTTGGCCTCGTTTGGGAAGCTTGTTGTGGTGAGTACCCTGCTCTTCATGTCATATTCTGGTGTGACATAGTGACGTGATTTACATGTAGCTGATTTTACGGTGATCATCCGTCCACATGTCAGTTGTCATGCCCACATTTATCAACGACATGACCCCCTTGATCTCTTCAACCACATCCCCTCTCTTAGCAGTTGCCATTTCCTTGCACTTTCGGGAGATTGTGGTGGGGTCAGGGAGTAAACTTGTAGCTGACAGACGGCTGTGGGCTGCGCCTACATTCATCAGCTCTTGCGCTAACTGGATGAAACCGTTCTCTGCTATCGTTTCAAATGGCCGAATGTCCATACAACAGAAATTCACACATTTAGCTGTTATTAGTGATTTCACCGTAGAGGGAGTTGGTTTGGCGAGGAAATCACTCACACTCATTTGTTTTCTGCTGCTGGTTGTCCCGCTACCGCTACATCCTCCATGCTCAAAATATCTTTGTAAATGAGATGATCCCGTCTTTTTACTATCGTAGCTTACCACAGCCTTGCAAATTGTGCATTGTGCATAACCAGTTGGCTCGTCATTTAAGATTGTCACTATAAACAGCCCAGAAGTTTTTTCACAGTTTTAAGTTCGCTTAATGTTCTCCATTGCGCGTGAGGTAAATCGTCGTGGGTCTGCGGGAAACCTGCTGTGTGTGCGCGTGCGTGAGCAGACTGTCATCATGTTTCAGTCATGTGCCAGTGTGATAGGTTATAAAACGTATTCCTATGTTTATTTTGCCATCATCAACTTATCATATTTTTTTTTAAATTAATGTCTAAAATATAAAAATAAGGAGGAGCCTAAAACAGGCCCGAGGCCCGGCCCGCGTGTGAACCATGACGTGAAAATTGGCCCGAAGCCCGGCCCTAGGGGCGTAAATAAGTCGGGGCCCGTCAGGCTCGGGCTAAAATGCAAGGCTTTAGCGTGCACCGCGACTATGAAGAGCCATGATCAATGGAGCTCCGAAATTACGATTCACCATGGCAACAGCACCCAACAAAAAGATGTCCGCATACTTCCAGGTAAAACGTAAGTTTAATTCTTAATCATTGTTATAATATCAGAGGTGAAATCTGGCAGAACGGCAAGTTATTGAACTAATATTCATTTTCATGGTATCCCACGGGCAAAAAAGAAGAACAAAGAATGTGGTAGCAGCTAAAAATGCTAAAAAAGTATAAAAATATAAAAGCTTTAAGCATAAAAGGTTCATGGGTGTAGGATTCATGACTTTACAAACATTTGACATATTAAATATCATTCAGTGTCTTTTTCAATGTGCAGCAGCTTTTTCCTTATAGTCTAATGCTCTTTTTACATAATATTCTCTAATCCAACCTGTTACATTTGTGAATTAGGGTAATAAAATTAACATTTAACTTCTACTCAGCCACCAGCAAGAAGGCAGAGGCTCCACCTGCACCACCACCACTGACAGAAGAAGAGGAGATGGAGGAAGAGTATTAACATACAGTAGAATATTAAAATTTTGACTGTATCATCTTGATGAAAATATTTGCTGTGAATGAATGTACCTGCGCTACAAAAAATGCTTTTCTTTTGTCTTGTAATTTCCAGTCAAAATATCTAAAGATTCTTAAATCAATGTGCATTTTCTACATAAAAAAAATTACATAAGTATTTAGTCTTGTTTCCTGGGGGACAAAAAAAGCTAATTTAAGTGCATTTTTCTTATTGTGCAAATTATCTGCCAATAGGGTAAGAAAAAATACTCAGTATGAAAAGCATTTGTGCAGCATGAATGAATCAAGTATTTAAACACCGCTGATGCTTTAAAAAAGGGGAGGAGACCGAAAGAAACTCTGGGTTTACCGAAGAAAACCTGCTCCCGACCAGGTTAGGTTCACAGAGTAAATTACCCTGGTAACTGACTCTGAGTATAAGTTACCTCTCTTTCAGAAATGGGCTAGACTTACCCTGCTTTCTCTGGTTTAACATACCTCCCATTCTGAAACGGAAAACCCAGAGTTACCCTCATTTCAGGGTTAACATACTCAGAGTTTTCACTTAACCTCCTTTCTGAAACGGGCCCCAGCTTACATATGCTATTGATTGTTTCTACTTCTTCGCATGTCTTTTGATCAGGAGATTCAGTACTCCTTTAGAAGATGTGTCATAGTGCCCCCTAGCGTATAACACTTTGACTCGAGACTTGACTTGGACTTGAGCCTTGTGACTTGGAAAGTCTTTATGGTCTAACTTCTAAAACCAAATATCAGAGTTGTAATAAATATAGGCTGGTCCCTAAAGTGTATCACACCGGTATGATTAGCACTGCTTTCATGCTTTGTCTTGACGGTCGTGCTCAGCGAGCGCTTGTCATATATCACAACTGTTCAGTGTTTTTAAACCACATAATGTTTATGCTATTATCTGAATAATAGGAATATCAGATATTTTTACAATTATGAATATTTTGAATACATTACATTTATCAAAACATTTATTTGTGAGGCAACTGAAAACCCACAGAGCGGTATGTTGAAATTGTTTAGTATTTAACTTATCAGGTTAGCTAGCTAGCTACTTAAAGTTTTGGCTTGAATTATTTTACATGCCTCATTACTTAAACCAGCTATTATTAGTGCAGCATTAGGTCATGATTATATTATATTATATATCTATTGTAACATTTCACACAGCAGGATTTTGAATCGCTGACAGGTCCAGATATTTAGCATGCCAATCAGCGATTCTCTCAGATTGTGTCTTTGATCATTCACATTGCGTGATAGGCAAATCGGTGCTCGTTCACGCGAGTGACAATGATTTTGGGCACTTGTCTGCGATTTCGCAAAACCTGTCATCTGTAATTAATTTCTGTAAAACATATAGACACTGTTGACAAATATACACCTCAACAAATATACCTCTCCCTATCCTTACCCATATCCCACCTCAAACACAGAAAAAGTGTTTTGCAAATACAACATGAACACAGTAAGTACGTTGTACCTAACATTTTTTTGATGGAAGTACATGGTAAAGACACCTAATATAAAGTGTGACCAAAATATTAAAAATATTAATGTCTTATTAACACAGATTTCTTAACAGCAGAATTGTTATATGTCTGACCTGGTGGATGGCAGGGCCAGATTGGTTGTATTCCCACAGCTGATTTCTGTAACCCAAAGCATCTCCTGCACCGCTGAGCAACATGGCAGCGGTGTAATGATCCGCAGTACTGCAAGAACATTAATTTTAACATTAATATAGACACATTCTAGATATTATATACCATCTATGGTATAATGTTAGGATTATGTGTTTACAAATGTTTATTTGAGGGGGCAGGGATAAAGAGTCAAAATTAAATCTATAAAAGAGTGAACAAAAAGAAAATAAACTGGACCAACATATTTATGTTATGTTCATATTTATGTTTCTGTAGCTGCAAATACGTAATGTTTACATTTTAGATGCTATTAATGTCCATATTGTATGTCTCTCAGCATCTATCCAACTGAACAAAAATATTTGAATATTATTTTTTTTGTCCTACTAATACCCATGTATAGACAAATTGCGTTGTTTTATTTTTGTATTGTGGATTACTTTCTTATCCTTTTTTTAAGAAGGCAGTGCCTCCCTTGCCTCATCGAATGGGTCACCAACGGCACACACGATGATGATCAGGTATAACGTTTTTAATAATCCACTCAGAAGAGATACAACCAAGATAAGCAAATGAAACCAACTACTATGTGTAAACATGCCCGGAACAAATTAGAACCGAAAAGACTGCTACTTAAATACAAGGCAAATGAGGGTAATGTTTGTGACATAATGCCCCCTCCCAGAAGGTGCAACCTCGCGCCGTAACAAAAACAAACAAACAGATGATGAAAGGAGTAAGGGTCCGGGCTTTGGAGGAGGTCGAGGAGTTGGCGAAGGGCTTGTGACAAGGAGCAGACGAAGGGCTGGCAAGAACAGGCAGACAGAATGGCAGAGAACCTACGGAGGAGTAGATGGAGGGAGCATCCATGACTGAGATGACTGTAGGAGTGGCCAGATGGTGCAGACCCAGAGCGCAGCAGTGACGACTGCCCAGGGCGATGGAGAGAGGAGCCAAGGTGTAGACGTGGCTGGCGACATCCGCGTGACGACCAACGGAGACAGAGCTGATGTTAGGGGCTCCCAGGGCGCAGACGGAGAGCTGGTGGACCTAAGCAACACAGCTGGCACTGGAGACCAAGGCAGAGCTGCAAAACGATCATCCGAGGTGTAACCGGAGCATCCGAGGACTGAGGACTCAAGTAGAGCTGGAGGGAGGGCGGAGCCCGCTGGAGCTGAAGGGGTGGAGAGCCGCGGATGCTCTTAAGTCCACAGTGCAGGCAGGGTGACGGCTGACCGAGGTGAGGCCGGAGGGACGAGGGAGCTTGGTGAAGCAGCAAGGCCAAGGATCTCAGGTGAAGCCAAGGATGGGAGGAGCCAAGGAGTCGCTGACTGTACGAGGGGCCGAGGTGGAGCAAAGGGATCGGCAGCTGGAGGCAGAGCTGATGGCTCTGCAAGCTTAGGCGAAGTTGCACAGACTTAGGCTTAGAGAGGTAACTCTGGAAGTTTGTTGCCCCACATAGGGGCAACGTTAATGGACGCAATCTCCATATAGTTAGGTTTTTGGTCCGGTCATCTGTCACCAATGGTTGCTAGGCACACATGATGAAGATGAAGATCAGATATAATGTCTTTAATAATCCACTAAGGTAATACAACCACGATACGCAAATGAAACCAACCACTATGCATAAAACAAGACCGGGACAAATGAGAACTGAAAAGACTTAACTTAAATGACGCAACTTATAAAATACAAGGCAAATGAGACAACAGGTAAGTGGCGGGAAAAGTAAACAAAGGAACACGTGACTGAAAATGAAACTTAGGCCTAGTCCACATGTACACGGTATTTTTATAAACTGACTTTTTCCTCCATTAAAAAAAAAAAAAGTGTCCACATGAAAACGCATAAACACGCTATGTAGCACAGTCAAGAGCATGCCAAACCAACAGGTGGCAATATAACCCTAACCGTAAAGCCATGCTGGCCAATCAGAAGCCTGGACAAAAGGTTTTTGCCAGTTCCGGTTCTGACATAACAAGCCACAATCTCTGGTTTCACTGTTTACACGACAACACTGCAACCAGAGTTTCTAAAAATCTTCACCCTGGCAGGAGTTTTCAAAAAAGTTAGGTTTCAGTGACCGGATACTGCGTTTGCGTGAGGTTGAATGGCCAAACCGCATAGAAAAAGCTGCGGTTTTGAAAATACCCGTGTTCGTGTGGACAGGGCCTAAGATCAAAATAACTGATTGTTCATGACAGAAGGAAAAAGCCTTGATTGACAGTTAATGGGCATTAACATTTCAGTGTATTTTTGCTACTCATACAGTTTTATTCTACACTCTCAGTAAAAAAGGTACAGTGGAGGGGAACAAAATGTATAACTGTACCTTTAAAAGGTACACAATTAGTCTTTAGGGTACAATTATACCATTGTTTTCCTCTACTTAGAGGTACAGAAAAATACCCTTAAGGGTACCACCCCAGTGACGGCCACAATTTTGTAGTCTTTTGTTTTTGAGAGTGTATGCCAGTTTCCCTTTCAGATGAAAATGTATGTGAGGAGAGTATTTAATTGAATCACAATGCAATTTACTAAGGTTTGTGCTAGTCAATTTAATGGTATTTGCACTATTATTTCATTTTCCCCTTTAGGCAAAATGGCTGGAAAATCATAAATATAGGACACTAATAATATAATTTAATGGTTTATTACTTTTGACCAATAGGTGGCGCTGTGACCAAATTGATGTGGTGTGGTCAGAGTATGTGACAATGACACATGCAAAGTTTAGTGTCAATATGTCAAAGCATTGCAGAGATACAGCCTTGGCATTATGCCATCAAGTTTGTTGCTGCGGTATATGAAAATGGTTGCATCTAAAAAATTCTTCTGTCTTTGAAGACAAAACGGTTAAATTTTGGTGAAAAATTTAAGGAGGATTCAGAAAAAGTTAAAAAAAGTCAAAATGCCGGACAGGAAGTTCGGTAAAATTGGTAAAATTGGTATCTATGTTCTCGGCATGGTTCATCTCAACATTCACATTAAAAATAATAAACAACATTCCTAGCATTAGGATCCTTTGGAAGCCCAGTGTTCCTGTATCGCTCTTCTCTCCTCGTCATCTCACTAACACGACAGTGTTAATTGTTTTAATGAAGAAGTAGGCGTTGATCTTCTGCAGAGGCACTAAAGTCTATGCAAGCATATTGATCAATGTGTTTGAAACACGACTGCAAATTCAGTTCACATTCGCATTTCCTAATTTAGCATGCACAACTTTTGACAATTCAAAGGTTGTGGGAAAACGGCAACCAGAATGATGATTCGCCCACAGGGCTCGCAATATGTCTTTATCAAACAAACACAATGATTTAGCTCTCCTCCACCCGCAATTAATTGGAATGTTATTTTTTATTACTTGGCCCGCTCAATCGGTGGATATTTCAAGAATATTTGCGATAATGATATTTATGACGATATAGAAAAAAAATATATAGAACAAAGTTTTATTGGTGACAGCCTACCTAATTCGAAGTGTAAATGTATTGTCATAAGGTGGCAGCAGCAGCATCACAGTCACACAGTCAAATGGAAGCAAAGTAAAAAAGTAGCCTTGGTACAAGTTGTTGGTGTTTTCACAGGAAATCTTAAGTAAAAGTATAACATAACTCCTTAACATTTTAGTTTAACAATAACTAAAGTAATTTATGCCATTCTGATTGGCTGGAAGGTGTGCAATAAAATCGTCACACAGGCACGAATCTCTCTCTCTCTCTCTCTCTCTCTCTCTCTCTCTCTCTCTCTCTCGATAATTAATTCAAATAAATGCTATGACTCATTCAAATAAATGTAATCTTACGCACTACCTTATCTCTGTGTCTGATTCAGAGTGGACTGAATGCTGGATCTAACTAGCTGGATATTGCGCTGCAAACATCAATAACAGCTTATCAATGTTTTGTCAGTTGTCAAGAGGTCTGACAGCTCCCCTTTTAGGTACTAAATCGTCATCGGAGGCTGACATGCTGCTCTTACTTACAGGTGTCATCGCGTTGCTATATCATTGATATCGCGATATGACACTTTTTTTATCATGTAAAAATGTATACCCGTGTTATCGTGGATGGTATGATATGGCACACGAATCCGTGGTGAAATGAAGGAACAAATGCGCAATGTCTTCCCCACGTGAGCTGGATCTTCATTAAAAATAAAGTTCAACCATGCATTCATAATATTAGAATCCGAAGAAAGCTTTTGCAGGGACTGTGATCTTCCACAACCAGGCACAGCGCAATATCTTGCCATCTTCAGCATGTTTGCTCGGTAGCGCGATCTGTTTAGCTCCACGAGTCGGTGGACGGGGCTACAGAATCAGGCATTCTTCTTCTTCTGTTGAGGCAGTGTTTTACCACACGCTGATGTCACCGGTTGGCATATTCTGAGATCGAGCGTTTGCTGGGCCTTTTACTTTGAGCTATGGTATTGGTTATACATGTTTGTTTGTTTTGTTTTTCCCTCTATTGATGTTATTTGTATTTATTATGTTCTAATTTTGTTGTGCCATATTGCAATCTGAATGTTCAAATAAAGCATTAAATTTTTTTTTTAAAAAAGAGCGTTTGCTGGGCCTGGTGTCAATAAAAGCTTTTCTTTGACTAACAAGGAAGTTTTCAGCTCTGAAACTTACATGATATTCTTATATCACGATGAACTTTTATATATCAAAGGCTGAATGAAAAGTTGATTTATCAATTTATGACCCCTTTTAAAATATAACACATATTTCAAAGATGCTGCTCTTAGATACTGATAAATCACAAGTCATCAATTGGAATTCGGAATTAAATCAAACAAAAGGTGTTTGTAAATGCAGCTAGTGAAACCTGCATCTTACACCAAGCACTGTAGATATATGCACATAAGCATCATGCCCATTCAAACAGTACCGTCGTGCCCCCTCAGATTTTTGAAGCGTTTTTAAAGTAACTTCCAAAAACAGCAACAGAAACAAACTTTTCCATTAAGGGGATATTTCCCCTATAAATTTAATTCCAGAGGCATTTATTCAAACCTTAATAAATATATGCACCATCATGTAGCCTGTCAAGTTCTTAAATTTAATCAATAAATTCAGTTAGAATAATAAGGCACTAAAGGGCTTTTGCCAATGAAATAAAATCAGAATAATTTCAATTGATGACTTGTGATTCAGTATCTAAGAGCAGCATCTTTGAAACATGCGTTATATTTTTAAGTATTTGAATTGTCAAAAGTTGTGCATGCAAAATTAGGAAATGTGAATATGAACAAAATTTTGCAGTCGCGTTTAAAACGCATTGATCAATATGCCTGCTTAGACTTAAAGGAACACTCCGACTTTTTGGGACTTTGGCTTATTCACTGTATCCCACAGAGTTAGATAAATCCATACATACCATTTTTTATCTCCGTGCATGCCATAACTCTGTCTGACTGGAAGTAAATGGCTCCAGCTAGCCTACTGCTCAATAAGTGACAAATTACCTGGTCTCCCCTGTTTATTGTCGCAGTTCTTTATAATACAGCGAACACCCATGATTGTAAAATACCTAGTAATTGCTGACTCTATTACTCCAACTCTGAGCGAAATCTCTCTGCTCCTCACCGTGGGTCTTCTCAGGTGCTGCGAGCAAATCACTCCGCCCTCCGCAGAAGTAGCAGTGCTTCGCCTTCTGAGAATATAGTCCCTAGAATGTATAAGTTTATACGATGGCTGTGTCTCATGTAACCTTGTTATTTGTACACACTGTGACTATACACATCACAACATGTAAATAGGAAAATGTTTGCGTTATTTTGTCACTTATTGATCAGTAGGCTAGCTGGAGCCATTTACTTCCAGTCTTTGTGCTAAGCTAGGCTAGCGGTGGGTGCGTCAGACAGAGTTATGGCACGCACGGAGATGAGAAAGGTATGTATGGACTTATCTAACTCTTGGGGATACGGTGAATAAGCCAAAGTCCAAAAAAGTCGGAGTGTTCCTTTAAGTGAAATGTGCGCTGGTTTCTCTCCGTTTTCTGAGTTGGTGTGCTAGTCTTTTTGACAATAAACGCAAGCTCTTATCAGCCCCATCCAGCGCATTTACATTAAATGTGATTAATACTGTATAATTTCACATGTACGTGCTTCCATGTCAAAGTCTCTGTGAAGATGAGCTTCTGGTGTTCATGTGTGCATGTGCCAAGACATTTTTGAAATCCCGACCAGACAATGATTTATGTCCGGAAAAAAAGAGAATGTATGGTAACCCTATATAGCCTACATACAGTTAACGTGATATTAAATGGCTTAAACCGAGATATAAGATTTTGGCCCTATTGCCCATATCTAAGTCATTCATTGCCTGTGTGACTTGCAAAGGCTTGTCAGTGATTAGTTTAGTCACACCACAAGGTGTCACTGTGGCCTCCAAGCTTCAGCACTCTGAGCTCGATTGCTATGTCTGAGGTAAAACACGTCCCCCTCATTAGCATACAGACAAAGACATTTATAAATAAATAAATGTAGAAATAAATAAATGTGAAAATAAATAAATGTAGACATAAATGCATATATACATAAATGTGGAAATAAATAAATGTAAAAATAAATAAATGTGGAAAAAAATACAATTATATATAAGGCATGTTTATTTATGCATTTGTTTTTTTGTTTTTGTTTTTCATATTTCTTCGTATATTTATTTATGCATTTATTTATTTATTTATTATTTTGTCAGCTTGGGAATTCCATAGCTTCCCTGGGCTTGGTTTCAATAAAAACCTGTTTTTGGACTAATAAGGTAGTTTTCAATTCTGAAACAGGATATTCTTATAGTGTGATGACCTCCAAAAGTTCAAGGAAAATTTGATATCTCAATTCATGGCCCCTTTAAAAAAAAATTTTTTAAATAAAAAATAAAAAATAAAAAAAATCACACCCTGCTTACACTGTCATAGTTGTTTTTGTCTGAATGTGTTTTTGACTTCTTGCTGCTTGTTAAATCCAGAACGATTTTAGGGCTTTTGGAAATCTCCGTCCAAAAGTTAATCTGTTCTAACATGTTTAAATCTAATTTTAGGTTCTCCAAAGGAAGTTCAATATATCCATTGTAACTGTACAAACTTTGTCCTAGTCTAAATAATTAAAAGTAATTGTATGTTTCTGTACACTTGGCTGCACGGTACTTCAATGTATTACGTTATTGTAGTTCCTCATATCAAAGTTTTATGAGAATGCAGCGCATGCTACTCACCAGTCCATGTTAGAATCTCACGCCAGATTCAGTTATCGGGACGTGGCTGGAAAACTCTTCACGCTCTTTTCACGTTCTACTCCACCCTATTATATCTACCAATTAATATTTTTTTGATTAACTTATGTTTTTCTGCAGTAAAGAGGCTATGGTTGTTTAATGGCCCTCTCTCCTAATATGGTCATAACAGCTGTGGAAACACGAGACGAGACATGGGGTGAGACGAGACATGGGGTGCGTTTCAATAAGCTCCCTAGTTCAGTAGTCAGGGCACTGTTCAGGGGATCAGTCAATGGGCTGACTCCCTGATCAGTGCCCTGACTACTGAACTAGGGAGCTGATTGAGACGCACCCTTGAGCTGCGTTTCGATTGACGGGGTCTATGGCAGACGAAGGCAGCGTCTCATTTAAAAGGCTGCGTCCTACGGAGGTCGCATTTGAAGGCTACATACGTCATCGAGGCGGTCTCATTTAAGAAAAGTAACCGTTAGTCATAATAACAGTCAGTTTTATTAAGGTTACTTTTCTTAAATAAGTCATCCTTGATGAAATATTCAGCCTTCAAATGCGACCTCCAGAGGATGCAGCCTTCGAAATGAGACGCAGCTGAAATTTATGGCAAGCCGGTTTAGCATTTAATGTCCTTGTCTGTACTAGTCATAATTAAGTTTTGACTAGTCAAAATTCCAGTTCTAGATATCTATTCTGCAATTTTGACTAGTCGTAATTGGAATTAATATATCTACAATGTGATTATGACTAGTTATAATATACTACAACGTTGTTTTGACTAGTCATATCCTTCCATTGGGAAATATTTACTGATGTTTTGACTAGTAGAAATTATAATTAAAGATATTTATAAATAATTTTTGTACTAGGCATAATTCTAATTAGATATATCTCAAATTACAATTTTACAAGTGATAATTAAATTAGATATAGCCTATCTCTAACTGAATTACCACTAGTAAAAAATATAATAAGATGCCATGTTTGACTAGTCTTTTTTTTTTTTTTTTTTTAAGATATCTAAAATACATTTGTAGATATCAAATTACAATTCTAGATATCTTGAATTGGATTTTTGACTAGGCAAAACGTCATAAGAGATATCTTGAAATTCTTCCTAGTCAAATCTCATTTTAAGGTATCTGCAATTTAATTTTGGATATCTAAATCTGAATTTTGACTAGAAAGACCTTTCTTTGGAGATATCTGCATTTAGCTTTGTGACTAGGAAGAATTTACATGTAGACCCAGGTGAAAAAGTCGTACTATTAAATATATTAAAAAATATACGTATAATTGAAGTTTATAATACATTTGTATTCCCAACATGCTTATTTGAAGTGGATAAAAAATATATTGAATTGAATTTTAATATATTTCTAAAAAGTATACTATATGTACTTTGGTAATAAATATATGCTTAATTATACTTTTAAGAAATATGCTAAACACAAGCGTACTTTTAATATATTTCTAAAAAGTATACTATAAGTACTTTGATAATAAATATATGCTTAATTAAGAAATATGCTAAACACAAGCGTACTTTTAATATATTTCAAAAAAGTATACTATAAGTACTTTGATAATAAATATATGCTTAATTACACTTTTAAGAAATATACTAAACACAAGCATACTTTTAATATATTTAAAAAACGTATACTATAAGTAGCCTACTTTGGTAATAAATATATGCTTAATTACACGTTTAAGAAATATGCTAAACACAAGCATACTTTTAGTGAAGTTTTAGTGTATTTATATATGAAATATATTTATGCAATATATAATATATATAATGCAATATATTTTAAATATTTATGTATTTATCATTTTAATATTTTCAAAAGTAAGATATTTTTTAAAAACATTTAACATTTAAAATTTACCAACTTATAATGTATTATTTGTCAACTATTATTAAGCATTGCAATATGCATACTTACAATTAATATGTTGTTCACTTTTACTTTTTTGTACTTGTAAAAGTCTTCTTAAAAGGCTGTTGTCCATTATATGATAAGTTTGTAATAGGCTATTTACAGAAATTCCCACAAGGATTTCAACATCATATTTGAAATGCATCGTAAATCATTTTCCCAAATATACTTATAAAATCCCTGTTTTTACTTGTGTTTAAGTTCAAACAACACACATTACACACATGACAAACATGACAGAATTTTTGTTACAGTGCCCCTTCTCACTTGGTAAACTACCCATTAAATTAGCAAAATTTCACCAACAGGTTTTATTATCGTGGTTACTGGTTTACAAACATAATTTGGAACAATTAGTATATTATTATAAATCATTGTTTTTTTTAAAAGAGATGGTTATTAAATAACATATACACTCACCTAAAGGATTATTAGGAACACCTGTTCAATTTCTCAATAATGCAATTATCTAATCAACCAATCACATGGCAGTTGCTTCAATGCATTTAGGGGTGTGGTCCTGGTCAAGACAATCTCCTGAACTCCAAACTGAATGTCAGAATGGGAAAGAAAGGTGATTTAAGCAATTTTGAGCGTGGCATGGTTGTTGGTTTCACAATCTGCTCAGTTACTGGGATTTTCACGCACAACCATTTCTAGAGTTTACAAAGAATGGTGTGAAAAGGAAAAAACATCCAGTATGCGGCAGTCCTGTGGGCGAAAATGCCTTGTTGATGCTAGAGGTCAGAGGAGAATGGGCCGACTGATTTAAGCTGATAGAAGACTGAAATGCAGCAAAGCATTTGTGAAGCCACAACACGCACAACCTTGAGGCGGATGGGCTACAACAGCAGAAGACCCCACCGGGTACCACTCATCTCCACTACAAATAGGAAAAAGAGGCTACAATTTGCACGAGCTCACCAAAATTGGACAGTTGAAGACTTGAAAAATGTTGCCTGGTCTGATGAGTCTCAATTTCTGTTGAGACATTCAGATGGTAGAGTCAGAATTTGGCGTAAAAAGAATGAGAACATGGATCCATCATGCCTTGTTACCACTGTGCAGGCTGGTGGTGGTGGTGTAATGGTGTGGGGGATGTTTTCTTGGCACACTTTAGGCCCCTTAGTGCCAATTGGGCATCGTTTAAATGCCACGGCCTACCTGAGAATTGTTTCTGACCATGTCCATCCCTTTATGACCACCATGTACCCATCCTCTGATGGCTACTTCCAGCAGGATAATGCACCATGTCACAAAGCTCGAATCATTTCAAATTGGTTTCTTGAACATGAAAATGAGTTCACTGTACTAAAATGGCCCCCACAGTCACCAGATCTCAACCCAATAGAGCATCTTTGGGATGTGGTGGAACGGGAGCTTCGTGCCCTGGATGTGCATCCCACAAATCTCCATCAACTGCAAGATGCTATCCTATCAATATGGGCCAACATTTGTAAAGAATGCTTTCAGCACCTTGTTGAATCAATGCCACGTAGAATTAAGGCAGTTCTGAAGGCGAAAGGGGGTCAAACACAGTATTAGTATGGTGTTCCTAATAATCCTTTAGGTGAGTGTATATGTTAATCAGCTGATGGATGACAATGGTCAGTTTTATTCCTTTCCAGAATTCTCCAGAAAATTTGATTTTGGGGCTTCGTTAAAGGAATATAATATTGTATTCAACGCCATTAGTGGTATAAAAACTCTCTTAAAAAAGGAGAGCAAACCTATAGACCTATTTCTTTGTATAACACTTCTATTTCAATTGAAGGGATTTTGATTACTGATGACAAATTCAATAACCATTTTGTTCGTAATCTTATGAACAGAAAATCTATTCCAGCATCATCTTTCAAGTGAATGGCATTATACACTATTAATTGGTGAGTTGTCTGGTCTCTTCCACACAAATATTTGTTAACAAACAAGATTACATTTAAAATATTACATAGATGTTACCC
The DNA here is from genome assembly GCA_039654625.1 of Rhinogobio ventralis. Taxonomy (NCBI): domain Eukaryota; kingdom Metazoa; phylum Chordata; class Actinopteri; order Cypriniformes; family Gobionidae; genus Rhinogobio; species Rhinogobio ventralis. Next base: position 14,704,531 of record CM077212.1, read on the forward strand.
CTGTAATAGTGTACTCAATAAGTATATCCAAAACATATAAGATAAATGCACTTTCTGTGATGTATAGGCTAGAAGAGACAATTTTACATCTTTTTGTGAATGTGTTAAAGCTTTTTGGAATGTGTTATGTACCTATCTCTCAGAAAAAAAACAAATGCCAAAATATGTATTAACACCTTTAGTATTATTTTTCTTTATCATTATTCAAATTCTCATATTCAGTGCATTGTTAATCTGTTTATGATTCTTGGTACATTTTTTATTCACAAATGCAAATTTTTGGGTAAGATCCCGCTACTGTCTATTTTTCTAGTAGACTATAATTCCTATGTTTTGTCTTTGATGGGCATAAAAAACTAAAAATCTTTGAAAAGTCAAAGATTGCTTTCAATGTTTAACCTTGTATAATTTTTTTCCCCTTCCCTCTGGCACTCTATTTTGTTTGTATATTTTTTCGTGATCTATGTCTTGTTTTTTTTATTGTTCCTGTTGTTATGTACTTGTTACATTTCTTTTTTGGCATTAAAAAATTAAATTAAAAAAATAGTAATAATAACTGGAGTAAAGTTTGTAAACAAACTTTGAAGTTGGCTTGAGAAAGCTAGACCAGAAAGTTTGAAAAAGTTAATTTAAAGCTTAAAGTTTGAAGGTTTAAAGTTTAAAGTAGTTTAAAGTTTGCAACTTTGAAGTCAATACGGATAGATCAGATAACAGACAGACAGACAGGCAGACAGATAGATAGATAGATAGATAGATAGATAGACAGACAGACAGATAGTCAGATAGTCAGATAGTCAGGACTTCTGAAACGGAGGACCCAGATGCAGAGTAAACAAGACAGGACAGTTAACAAAGCACAAGAAGGTAGTGGAGAATTGACAGTCCAAACAGAAGGGCCAACGGGGAACAACGACAGGACAGATGAGGGTAACTGCTGGAACCAGCTCCAGGAAACTGCAGGGCGAAGAACCGCTGAGGACTTGACCATGCCAGGCAGATGGAACCAGCAGACAGAGAATTCCAGGGAGTAGGCAGGAACTAACACAACACTAAACTCAAGATAAAGAGAGAAAACCAAAACACAAAAAACTGGCAAAACTAGAAAACCATAAAATAAATGAGAAACTAATAACTGAAGCTAGAAAAGAGGAAACATAAAAAGGTAGCTAACAAATAAGAATAAAATTAAGAGAAAAATAAAAGACAGACCAGACTAAAAATTCAGGAACAAAGAAAATAATGAAATACAAATCTAGAACTGACAGAGACTCTAAATCTTCAGAGGACTTGACAAGATATGCAAGCAAACACTGAATACGTACAACGAACCAGCAAGGATAAGAGGGAAAGGAGCTCAATAAAAAGGGATCAGCACATGAGGATCAGGTGAGCACAATTAGTGGAACGAGGACTAGACAAGGGCTGCATCCGAAAACCTAGGCAGCTGACTCGTTGCTTCGCTGCCTTATTAGACAATGACTCTGCAGGCAGCGTTTTGTGCATGAAAGGCACCTCACGAAACTAATTTCGGGACAGACTTCTAAGGCAGCATAACAGTTTAATGATATACAGCTAAATAGAGAGAGCTTTGGTGAGAACTAAATACATATTTATTTACTACATTAGTAATTTCTCGCTAGAAATGACATCAGAAGTTGAAAATGTTGGTAAAAAACTTACATTTACACGCAAACGCAACTTTCGGACGCCATCTTTTTTTTCCAGCTCAACTGTCACAGAATGGAACGCACAGGATTATGGGATATCAAAGGCAGAGAAGGATACATGTATGCTGCCTTCAAAAATCGATCAGATGAAGGTCTCTCAGGAGACAGGAAGTGAAGATAACATTAGATTTGAATGTGCCTTGATGCCTTCCTACCTTGAAATGTGTCCTCCAAAGGCAGCATTTTCCAGGTTTCGGACGCAGCCAAGGAGGCGTAGAAACATGAAACAAGGAGGCAGGACAAGAGGAACACATGGCAAACACAAGCAAAGACAGAGCCATGTGCTTAGACACAACACAAACATAGAGACATTAAACAATGACAACAAGGACAAGGCTGCCAGGGCAGAACCCTGACAGTACCCTCCCCCCAATGGATGCCTCCTGGCGTCCAAACTGGGCAAAGGAAACTGAGGTGGCAACAATTGGGAGGGAGGGAGGGGGGGAGGGTGGGCGGGGAACAAAACTGGGAGTTCCAGGGCAGCCAGGAAACATGGGGGGCAGAACTGGAAGAGAGGAAGTAGTTGGGGGCTGACCAGGGAGGTGCCGACCTCGGGAACCCATAAGGACGAGGTAACAGGGAGGGCTGGATGGGAGGGGTAGGGACAAAATTAGGTGTCCTCCTGGGAACATGGGTTTGCTCCAATGATCGGGGCTTGAAAATGGTCTTGGTGTCAGGAATGGTCTTGGGGACGAATCTTTGATTGGGGAAGGACTTGGGTATGAACTCAGGAGCCATAACGGCACTGGCTGGTAATGAGGACTGCTTTGACGACTCCCGGACAAACGTGACATCAGGAAAAGCTTCAAAGGCTTCATCGGACTCAGAAGACATACACCCTGCTAAAGACTTTGGGGCTGAAGCAGACTTCCTGGCTGTGTCGAGAGTTTGCCATGTGTTCCTCTTGTCCTGCCTCCTTGTTTCATGTTTCTACGGTAGAAACAATCTCAGTGGGCATGACGAGACTGGCAGGAAATTTCTCATTAGGCGAGTCATGGCTGGTGAGCAGCTCAGAGGCGGCCTCCGTGGCTATAGCGGGCAGATAAAGATGCCCTGAAATGGCCTCTGTGACCAGGTCAGAAGCAGCTTCTGGAGAAATAACATGACTGACAGGTTCAGTTTCTGTGGGCATGACTTCACCGGATAATATCCCAGAGACAGTCTCCGTGATTTTAGCAGGAAAACATGGATGCTCTGGAAAGGCCTCTGTGGCTGGAACAGGAACTGTTTCAAAAGGACATGACATTACAAACTGGAATGGTCTCTGAGAACATAACAGGACAGACATCAGTTTCTGTGGGCTCAACCGGGCTTGCTAGATGTTCTGAGGTAGCCTCAATGGCCATAACAGGCAGAGTGAAATTTTCTGGAATGGCCTCCAGGGCCAGGTCAGGAACAGTTTCTGTTGAGGTAGCCGTGCTGATTTGAATGCCAAGCTTGGCCATGACAGGACTGGTAAATGATTCAGGCTGTCACAGGTTCACTTCAACACAGGAATAGCTGGTGAAGTAGGTGGCTTAGGGGTTGGTTCTGCCAGACTAAATACATCTGGAATCACTGGATACAGATCCAGAGTTGGGTCCTCCTGGACCATATGATTAGGGACCGCTGAATGGCCCTCCTGGACCAGCGGGTCTGGGACCTCTGAAAGAAGGGCATTTGAGTGCACATGTGCCCTCCTCTTCCGGGGGCACAATAGCGCATAACTGGCCACTTCTGGGATGACTGCCACCTTCTCAATCGGCTCTGGGAGGACTTGAGTGGACTCATGGGCAGGAGCCGACTTAACAGACTCTGGAGCTCGCTCAGGGGCTGGAGCCGACACTGGACTGCGCTCAGGGGCTTTTAGAAGGACATCTGACTTGCCAACATGGGCCCTCCTCTTCCTCCACTTCTGAGGGCATGGCGGAGCGGACTCGACTGGCTCTGGATCGGCAGGAGCTGATTCGACTGGCTCTGGACTGGCAGGAGCGGACTCTGGAATGACCGTAGTGGGCTCGACAGGGTCTGGATTGGCAGGACCAACTGGAACTGACTTGGTAGAAACAGAGACTGATGCAGCAGTCTGAGCCACCCTCTTCCATCTCAACCTTCGTTTCTCAGTAGGATTCAGAAGAATGGGACTTGACTCGACGAAGGTGGGAGAGCGGGTTGGCCACTGTGATCAGACTCTGGAGGAGTAAGGATCTGCCAGTCTTTGCGGTGGTGCAGATAATTAACAAAATTCCAATAGTCCAGGGCGAAGAGATGCCACCCCCCGCTGGAGTGCCAACCTCTCCTGAGCAGTCGCAGAGGGAACAACACGAATGTCATTAGAAGCTTATGAACAATCTTGCTGCGGTTGGGTGCAAGACTTACAAACCTGTGAACTGCGAGAGCTCAGTCATACTTGCCAAAGTAAGGTTGCACTCCACTTTTATTATAAATTTTTTACAGTTCTAATGCTTATTATTGTAGGAAAAATAAATACAATTGTTTAATATAATAATATAATTGTAATACGTTCATTGTAAAAATGAAATTATTTTCACCTACTGTCATAGACTAGTTCATGTGTTTGGTAATGGGAGCTGTAGACATGCAGATCAGGTGTGATTAGGCTGAATGAATGGCAAGCAGATGGGCAATTGCTGCAGACAAAGGGAAATTGGAAATGTAGCATGGAATGAAATGTATGTACTTTTGTTGTGTAACAACATATGTTACTTGAATGCGATTATAAATCTAAATTTAAACTGTAAATTATATAGAGCGATCATGTCTCTTCAGAGGACTTGGAGGAAACCATGTGATTCAAATGGATTACTTTGGCGATGTTTTTTTGTTTTGTTTTTTTTGCAATGAGCTTTTGAAAACGTGAACAGTTTTGGTGAGTCCAGTTTCATACTGCGATGAAGCCAGCCGCGCTTTGAAAATACACGTTCAAGCCAGCCGCACTTTTTTTAGTATGCGCGTCTAATCGTGCTCTTACGGTATGGGAGCTGGAAGCGGTCAAAATGAATTTAAAGACTCTGTAATAAAGGCGTTTCATTTATACTTTTGCATTTAACCCTAAAAAGGGCAAGACCATAAAGAGGCATCAAAAAAATTCATATATTGCTATTTTCCATCTTATTAGGACACAAATATATATATATATATATATATATATATATATATATAAATAAACATGACGTTTATTTTCATTTTAATGATTGCATATGCTATACATTAATAATTATACATCATTTATTAATTTTATTTTTTATAACTTTTTAATGTTTTATCTATATTATATATTAATTAGTATACATTATTTATTACTATTAATTCATGTTATTATTCATGTTAATTATCATACATCATTAATGTTACATTTTTATTTTTTATTGTAATGTTTGTACATTAATTATTATACATCATTTATTAATTTTAATTTTATTAATTTTTGATTTTAATGTTTTATATACATTAAATATAAATTATTATACATTATTTATTTCTATTAATTGATGTTAATATTCATGTTAATTATCATACATTAATGTTACTTTTTATTTATTTTTTATTTTAATGTTTGTATATGCTATACATTAATTATTATACATATATTAATTTTTATTTTTTTTATTTTAAGGTTTTTATATATACATTAAATATGAATTATTATACATTATTTATTACTATTAATTGTTGATATTCATGTTAATTATCATGCATTAATGTTACTTTATTTATTTTTTTATTTTAATATTCATTTTAATTAGCTATACATTAATTATTATACATAATTTATTAATTCTAATTGTATTACTTTTTGATTTTAATGTTTTTATATATATAATATATTAATTATTATACGTAATTTATTACTATTAATTAATGTTAATATTCGTGTTAATATTGTTAATATTCGTATAGGTTTGCTCATTCTGTCATTTGATATTTTTTCAGAGCGAACCTGACTATTACTGTATTATGTTTAAAGTCATTTTACTGTATAGTTTTGGAGAAAAGTACAGTCAAACACCCCAAAAATCATTCAAGCACTTACACCATGTCCCATTTTCAAAAGCTCATAAAAATCTTTCCTTTATAGGTTTGCTTATTCCTTCATTTGATTCCTGTTTAGAGTGACCCTGACTATTAATGTATATATTTTCAAGTAATTTTACTGTATAGTTTAGGAGGAAATTAAAGGCAAACTCACCCCAAAAATCAAAGTGCATTCAAACACACCATGTCCCAAATTCAAAAGCTCATAAAAAACTTTCTTTTATAGGTTTGCTCATTCCTTCAATTGATTCCTGTTCGAAGTGATCCTGAATATTACTGTATTCATTTTCAAGTCATTTTACTGTACAGTTTGGGAGCGAGGTAGAGGCAAAGTCAAGTCAAAGTGCGTTCTAGCACTTGCACTATGTCCCATATTCAAATACCCATAAAACATTTCCCTTTATAGATTTGCTCATTCCTCCAATTGATTCCTGTTCAGAGTGACCCTGAATATGAATGTATTCATTTTCAAGTCATTTTATTGTATAGTTTAGGAAAAAATTAAAGGCAAACTCACCCCAAAAATCAAAGTGCATTCAACCATTCACCATGTCCCAATTTCAAAAGCTCATAAAAATCTTTTCTTTATAGGTTTGCTCATTCCTTCAATTGATTCCTGTTTGGAGTGATCCTGAATATTACTGTGTTCATTTTCAAGTCATTTTACTGTACAGTTTGGGAGCGAGGTAGAGGCAAAGTCACCCCACACGTCAAAGTGCGTTCTAGCACTTGCACTATGTCCCATATTCAAATACCCATAAAACATTTCCCTTTATAGATTTGCTCATTCCTCCAATTGATTCCTGTTCAAAGTGACCCTGAATATGAATGTATTCATTTTCAAGTCATTTTATTGTATAGTTTAGGAAAAAATTAAAGGCAAACTCACCCCAAAAATCAAAGTGCATTCAACCATTCACCATGTCCCAATTTCAAAAGCTCATGAAAATCTTTCCTTTATAGATTTGCTCATTCCTCCAATGGATTCTTGTTCAGAGTGACCCTGAATATTACTGTATTAATTTTCAAGTCATTTTACAGTACAGTTTGGGAGCGAGGTAGAAGCAAATTCACCCCAAATGTCAAAGTGCGTTCTAGCACTTGCACCGTCACATTTTCAAACACTCATAAAATGTTTTTCTTTATAGATTTGCTCATTCTTCCAATTGGTTCCTGTTCAGAGTGACCTCGTCTAGTACTGTAATAATTTTCAAGTAATTTTACTGTACAGTTTGGGAGAGAGGTAGAGGCAAAATCACCCAACACGTCAAAGTGCTTTCTAGCACTTGCACAATGTCCCATTTTCAAACACTCATAAAACATTTCCCTTTATAGATTTGCTCATTCCTCCAATTGATTCCTGTTCAGAGTGACCCTGACTAATACTGCATTAATTTTAAAGTCATTTTACTGTACAGTTTGGGAGAAAAGTAAAGGTAAATCACCCCAAACAGTGCATTTTAGAATTTGCACCATGCCCTATTTTCACTCATAAACAGCTTTCCTTTATAGGTTTGCTCATTCTTTCAATTGATTCCTGTTCAGAAAATATTAATTTGATTATGTACCATTTTTAAACACTAAAAGGTTTTAATTTTTGATGCCATTCGTGTGCAAACATACCATGCTTACTCTAATGCTAAACTCTTTATGTACAATATTGGACAAAATTACAGGGAATTATTCTGATGTCATGCACACAATGTCTTCATACATTTTATGTATTATTGTCAGATTTAATTTAGCCTTTAACCACATTTAACATTTAACCTTCTTTTTAACCGTACAAACTGATTATGTCCATCCATTTGAGAAGTCTTTATTTGTGCCCATTGTTACTAATTCCTCACCTTTAGTTTAGTTTCTTATTTCTATTGGGTTTTTTTTTTTGCCCTTTCAGTTTGGTCTTTTGGTCAGTAGTTGTTGTATTTTTTTGCCGTGTTTATAATTACCTTAATCTTCAGTATATTGAATAAATCTGCTCAGCTGGAATTCATCGGTTCTCCTCATCCTTGACTGAATTGTTACAATTATATGGTATTGAGATGAACTTTAAAATTAACAATCTAAATGAAAATCCAGATACAACAAGTGACAGATCACAGAGATAAGGAAAGAGAGTTGATAATAAATAAAACAACACGATCACATGAAAATGCGCATCAATAGTACGAGTGTGCAATGTCGTGGAATGTATACGCCAAAATGAGTTTTGTGCGTATAATACGCCATAAAGTGCGTATCATATGCACGCGAAAAACTGCGTTCATATGGAACGCAGTTTTTCGCGTGCATATGATACGCACTTTATCATAACTCATTTTGGCGTATACATTCCACGACATTGCACACTCGTATTAGTGATACGCATTTTCGTGTGATCGGGCTCAATAAAAATAACAGTGATACATATGTTACAATCCACGCCTGTCCTAGACTCCATTTCCCATGATCCTCCCTGTCTCACACCTGAAATCACTCACTCCTCATCTCTCCCACTCTCCCTGGATTCCCTGCACCTGGTCATCGTCATTAGCACTCCCTTTATATTGATCTCACTTCCCTGCACCCCTTGTCCGTTCTTATGTGTTATGCCTATGTGTGTCGTGTTCTGTTTCCCGTTGTAAATAAAAACCCGTCTTTGTGGAAGCCCTGGATCTTCTCTTCCCTGCTGCACTACACACCGTAACAGAAGAACGGACCAAAAACTGCCAGGACTGCCCTGAAGATGGGAATCTTCCTGACCCCGATCTCTCCCGTGTCCCCTCTTAAAGACACGACAGCGGTGGATCGCCTGTGGGGTCTCAGGCAGGGCGGTCGCCCGCTGGAGAGGTACGTGGAGGAATTCGCTGAGCTGTCTTCTTTGGTGAACTGGCCAGATGCACCACTTAACGCGTGTTTTCTGATGGGCCTGGACGAGGACACTATTCGATATATTGAACCTGCCTGTTCCTTTTCCCTAGTCGAGTCGATGAATCTGATTCTCTGTTTAAATTGTTCCAATTTCGAAATTGAAGAGGTTCAAGAGAATGAGTGTCTTCCTCCTCCGGTCCCCTCAGAGAAGCACGCGGCCTGGTCAGTTCACCCACAGCCAGTTCCCTCCACATATCCCTCCAGTGGGCCTTCCCGTGTTGTCCTGCCTGTCCACAAACCCAAATGGCAGAGAAGGAGGGCCAACGCCAAGCCCTCGTCTCCGGCTAGGATGGCCGCCGCCACGCCAGAGCCACAGGACCTCTGGTTGATAGACTTTTGGAGCGATCCTGACGCCTCAGTTCCCACTCCGAGCCTCCTGGATTCCGCTCCAGGCTTTCCCGTTCCCACTCCGAGTCTCCTGGATTCCGCTCCAGGCTTTCCCGTTCCCGCTCCGAGTCTCCTGGATTCCGCTCCAGGCTTCCAAGTTCCCGCTCCGAGTCTCCTGGATTCCGCTCCAGGCTTCCAAGTTCCCGCTCCGAGTCTCCTGGATTCCGCTCCAGGCTTCCAAGTTCCCGCTCCGAGTCTCCTGGATTCCGCTCCAGGCTTCCAAGTTCCCGCTCCGAGTCTCCTGGATTCCGCTCCAGGCGTCCAAGTTCCCGTTCCGAGTCTCCTGGATTCCGCTCCAGGCTTCCCTGTTCCCGCTCCAGCTCTCCTCGAGCCCGCTCCAGCTCTCCTCGAGCCCGCTCCAGCCCTCCTCGAGCCCGCTCCAGCCCAGGAGCTCAACCCATTCCGCGTGCCCTCCATACTACCCCTGAATTCCCCCAAGAAAGTTTTGGGGGGGGGGGTATATACCCGGGGGGGGGCTATATACCCGGGGGTGGGGAACATGTGGGTGGGGCTCCTGATCCGCCATGGACTCCCAAGGCTCCTGATCCGCCATGGACTCCCAAGGCTCCTGATCCGCCATGGCATCCCACGGCTCCTGATCCGTCGTGGACTCCCGAGGCTCCTGATCCGCCGTGGCATCCCACGGCTCCTGATCCGCCGTGGCATCCCACGGCTCCTGATCCGCCGTGGACTCCCGAGGCTCCTGATCCGCCGTGGACTCCCGAGGCTCCTGACCCGCCGTGGCATCCCACGGCTCCTGACCCGCCGTGGCCGCCCGAGGCTCCTGACCCGCCGTGGCCGCCCGAGGCTCCTGACCCGCCGTGGCCGCCCGAGGCTCCTGACCCGCCGTGGCCGCCCGAGGCTCCTGACCCGCCGTGGCCGCCCGAGGCTCCTGACCCGCCGTGGCCGCCCGAGGCTCCTGACCCGCCGTGGCCGCCCGAGGCTCCTGACCCGCCGCCTGATGTCCTAGTCCCGCCCTGGAGACCTCTGTACCTGTCTGCACCTCCCCCGCACCTGCGTGTAGGTCTCCAGGGCGCCCACCCCCCCTCCCTGGTGTTTCATCTAAGGCGCGAGGACGCGCCTACCGGGAGGGGGAAGTAATGTTACAATCCACGCCTGTCCTAGACTCCATTTCCCATGATCCTCCCTGTCTCACACCTGAAATCACTCACTCCTCATCTCTCCCACTCTCCCTGGATTCCCTGCACCTGGTCATCGTCATTAGCACTCCCTTTATATTGATCTCACTTCCCTGCACCCCTTGTCCGTTCTTATGTGTTATGCCTATGTGTGTCGTGTTCTGTTTCCCGTTGTAAATAAAAACCCGTCTTTGTGGAAGCCCTGGATCTTCTCTTCCCTGCTGCACTACACACCGTAACAACATAGGCATAAGCTTCAGCAGAATGATGCCACGGAGTTCTGCAGAGGCATGAGGACCATCACTGGTTGCAAGCTTTCTGGACAATAAAAACCAAATATAAAAATAGGAAAACTCGACAAAACATATATTTTTTTCCATCAAAATATGAACATGACCATTTTCTACTATTCTCACCGAAATAATAATACATAACAACAACAATAACAATAATAATAATAGCATTAGCAAACTATAATATTTTTTAAAGTCTTTTTTAAAGATACTGAGTACTTTCCCATTTAGGGCATTTTATAGGTGCAAGAGCCAAATAGCCAGGTCAAAGTCAAATATAACTTTCCAGATTTCCTTTTGTCCTCTTAATTAGCTATGTTTTGTGTAATTTTTTATTAGCTTTTTTAAAAATCTTTTTTATTGTTTGAAACGTACATACTCTAATTTACAGTATAAATGTTTTTCCATATTTTGAATATATTGAACTGCACTCATTTCTTTTCTGTACTTTACTGGCTAATATTAGAGATTGGTGGAGGGATCCAATTAGCCAGATCCACATTTCCAAGACCGTGATAGGCTTTCAAATGCTGTCAATCATTTTTTTTCTTGTGACGGTCTGGGGACCGTTAGATAGTACTTTTTAAGGTAATCTAATAGACATTTCTGTCGATTGCGTTGCCGGACTACTTGTGAATTATATATATCAGTTCTTCGCATGAAGTTACTGAAATGTATTCACATATTCAGCACTAAAGGATGAGTAAGCCAAGGCACAGGTAATCATGCAATTATAGCAGTAGCAATTGTTATTGATTAAATAGTAACTGTGACAAGGTCAATTACTACTTAATCAATAACAATTAGGTTACTGTTAACTTTATATATATATATATATATATATATATATATATATATATATATATATATATATATATATATAAAAAATATAAATAAATACTACGTTATTATTGTAGGTGTTTGTGGTAGATTTAATTGAACATTTGTACAACTCTGTTCGTTTCGAAAGAGGTAGTATTCTAGCATAGCCTATTTATAATGCAGAACATACGTGCCGCACATGGACACACGTATGATATATGTGCACATATATGACGCACGCGCGCGCACATAACGCATTTAATTACTAAATAAATAATTTTACAATAATGTTTTATAATAAAATAGGCATTAATACATTTCTTTGCAAAAAATAAATTAATTAATTTAAAAGTAATTAATTATTTCATCGTATGATTGGCAATAAAAAGAGAAAAAAATATATAAATGGAATATTAATACATCAATCCATAAACTCAAAATATAATTTATGTCCTTCCTACCATACTTTAATTGTTTGACCTCGGTTTAGTGCATGGAAATGCTAAATAGATGGAAATGGAAATAGCTAAAAGGAAATCGAATAGTTAATAGAAAAAGGAGCAGTAAAATGGAAAGGCAAATGGGAAACATATTGCCCTTATAAATGCTTGATTAAAACCTATGTTCGTAATTCTGTTTGTGAATCCAGTTATTTGTTTCTCTTTTTAAATAGCATTTTGCATTTTGAAATTCCACTATTTATTTATAAACTCAATGTATTTTTATGTTGATGATCTACTCATTGAGTGTTTTATGTTGTTGTTGTAAATCCCTTTTTAATATAAACTATTTATTGATGGATTAATATTTAATTTATAAATTACTCTTTTTTGCCCATTAAAAGACCAAATAATAAATGACTTTTTATGTATTTTCTATATAATAAATTATATTGTAAACAGATTTATTAATGCATATTTTATTGTACCATTGGTACTGTTTTCGTTACACTTGTGCTCCTCCATAGGAACACACTCATTGACACACAAAATAAATGGGTGAAAATATATTTATAAAACAGCATTATAGAAACAAAAAAAAATGCTATATATATATATATATATATATATATATATATATATATATATATATATATATAGTACTTAATTGTAATAATCCAGTGATATTTTGATTTATTTATTTATTTTATTTTTTATGCACAAGAAGTTTGACAGCAGCCAGTCTGATCTCATCTCACCATCATCGAGTCAGTCTGTGATTACATGAAGAAACAGAAAAAACTGAGACAGACTAAATCCAGAAGAACTGTGGCAACGTCTCCCAGACACTTGAAGAAACCTTCCTGCAAAACTACATGAATTGGTGTAGGAATAGATGCAGGTAAAAAAAAAAAGCCGTTTTAAACGCAAAGGGTGGTCACCCCAAATATCGATTTGATTTAGTTAATAGAAGTTAATTAATAAATAAAAGCTATTTATGTTATTATTTTTGACAGCATTCTCACTTTAAAGCATTCTGACAAGTGCCTAAACTTTTCACAGTACTGTAGTTTTGCAGGTAGGTTTCCTCAAGTGTCTGGGAGACGTTGCCTTAGTTTTTCTGGATTTAGTCTGTCTCAGTTTTTTCTGTTTCTTCATGTAATCACAGACAGACTCAATGACGGTGAGATCAGACCGGCTGCTATCAGACTTCTTGTGCATAAAAAAAAAAAAAAATCTCACTGGATTATTACAATTAATTGCAAAATGAATGTTTGGAAATGTAAACTGATATTTCCTACTGACACACTACAGTAAAAGATATAAATAACTGGCTTAAAAACATTTTTCGTGTGAAAATACCAACGTGCCTAAGACTTTTGCACAGTACTGTATATATATATGTGTGTGTGTGTGTGTATGTATGTGTGTGTGTAATGTCTAAATATACCTTCATGCATTAAGGTGTAAATTGGCTTTAATACACATTTTTGGTTCAGTTTGCTCCAGTTTGGTTTGTTTGTTTGTTTTGTATTTTAGTGGAAAACAGTGAAGAATACTTTTACAATATAATTATTTGGTAAAAACGATTAAATTTAAAGGTAGAAAATAAATATAACGTTTATATCCTATTCAAATTAAATGATATAAACAAATATTTGAATTATATTTTTGTATGAAAAAGGAAGAAGGACGTTTTTTTTTAGCTCAGGGTTATATTTGACCCAGTCCAGAGGATTAGCAGACCAAATATGAAGACAGAGGACTACACTCACCTAAAGGATTATTAGGAACACCTGTTCAATTTCTCATTAATGCAATTATCTAATCAACCAATCACATGGCAGTTGCTTCAATGCATTTAGGGGTGTGGTCCTGGTCAAGACAATCTCCTGAACTCCAAACTGAATGTCAGAATGGGAAAGAAAGGTGATTTAAGCAATTTTGAGCGTGGCATGGTTGTTGGTGCCAGACGGGCCGGTCTGAGTATTTCACAATCTGCTCAGTTACTGGGATTTTCACGCACAACCATTTCTAGAGTTTACAAAGAATGGTGTGAAAAGGGAAAAACATCCAGTATGCGGCAGTCCTGTGGGCGAAAATGCCTTGTTGATGCTAGAGGTCAGAGGAGAATGGGCCGACTGATTAAATCTGATAGAAGAGCAACTTTGACTGAAATAACCACTCGTTACAACCGAGGTATGCAGCAAAGCATTTGTGAAGCCACAACACGCACAACCTTGAGGCGGATGGGCTACAACAGCAGAAGACCCCACCGGGTACCACTCATCTCCACTACAAATAGGAAAAAGAGGCTACAATTTGCACAAGCTCACCAAAATTGGACAGTTGAAGACTGGAAAAATGTTGCCTGGTCTGATGAGTCTCGATTTCTGTTGAGACATTCAGATGGTAGAGTCAGAATTTGGCGTAAACAGAATGAGAACATGGATCCATCATGCCTTGTTACCACTGTGCAGGCTGGTGGTGGTGGTGTAATGGTGTGGGGGATGTTTTCTTGGCACACTTTAGGCCCCTTAGTGCCAATTGGGCATCGTTTAAATGCCACGGCCTACCTGAGCATTGTTTCTGACCATGTCCATTCCTTTATGACCACCATGTACCCATCCTCTGATGGCTACTTCCAGCAGGATAATGCACCATGTTACAAAGCTCGAATCATTTCAAATTGGTTTCTTGAACATGACAATGAGTTCACTGTACTAAAATGGCCCCCACAGTCACCAGATCTCAACCCAATAGAGCATCTTTGGGATGTGGTGGAACGGGAGCTTCGTGCCCTAGATGTGCATCCCACAAATCTCCATCAACTGCAAGATGCTATCCTATCAATATGGACCAACATTTCTAAAGAATGCTTTCAGCACCTTGTTGAATCAATGCCACGTAGAATTAAGGCAGTTCTGAAGGCGAAAGGGGGTCAAACACAGTATGGTTCATTTTGATTTGTACATTTATAAATGAGCCATGGCAAAATAGGCATGCAACGTGGATTGCATGGATTTTGTGGTTTGTTTAAACATGTTAATGTGTGTGTGTATTTATTTTAGAACTTGCACCTTCACCACATTTGGAAAGGCAAGTATTCAAGTGATATACAATAACAATAAATATGATAGATTTGTGGGTTTCCGAAAATGATTTTTATGTCATTTTAAAGTCAAGGGGAATTTCAAAAAGCCTGGACCAAATATTGCAAAGCATTGGAAAATTTGCTAAACCTTGGGCCAATATAAGGGACTGTAGTGTATATAATGAAGCTGATTTGTGGGGATATGTCTGCAAAGACATGGAAGTGCCCAATACATCAGAGAATCGGCTAAAAATTCGTAAAGCCGCTGTACATCTTTGGAAGGTATTTGCTCTTCTGTTTTTTGAACGTCATTCAAATGGAATTTAGTTATTATTAAGGGTTTCCTTTGTGTTGCTGATAATGTTTACTTTCAGGGATCCTGGGAGAATTTGATGACAGCTGTAAAGGATGACAGTTTTTGTGCTGAGAAACAGTCTGATTCTTCAGGTGAAAAGGTACACTGCAAAAATGATTGTTGGTTTAACTTAAAAAAAATTAAGTTAAGTTAAGTTACTCAGTTGCTAAAAATTTCAGTTAATGCAATGAAGGAGATTTAATAAATTAGAGGTTTAATAAATATTATGTTATCTGAACCACATTAAGAATCTAAGTTGATTTGACAAAAGATAAAAAGTTGTGATAAATCATGAAAAAATGTTTTACAGTGTAGTAAACTTTTAACCAATGTTGAACAGTTAAACGTGAATTACTAAAAAAATCTCATATTTAGTTTGTAGTAGTTTTTTTAAGTAACTAAAATGCTTCTGAAAGGGGCAAATACAGAATCAGTTGTTGCATTATTGACATTAAACACCATATGCCATTGTAATTACAACATTGTTTGACCGCTCACTGTAGTGGTCCAACTACATTGTTTACTCATTATTCCTCTGTACGTCTAAGTGGTCTCCTCCGAGCAGTCCTGATCCTGCACTTGACACCAACATTGAGTATGAGGCTAAGGATCTTGTGGAGGCAGAGTCTCTTTCAGCCAAGGTAAAGCCTTCCTTCAATGCATTATGTTGATGTCTGAGACTAAAGGACACCCTATGCCATTGCAATTACAACATTGTTTGACCGCTCACTGTAGTGGTCCAACTACATTGTTTACTCATTATTCCTCTGTACGTCTAAGTGGTCTCCTCCGAGCAGTCCTGATCCTGCACTTGACACCAACATTGAGTATGAGGCTAAGGATCTTGTGGAGGCAGAGTCTCTTTCAGCCAGGGTAAAGCCTTTGTTAAGCAACACAACAATGGTAATATGCAGGTAGCATTCATCCAATACGTGTGTAGGAATGTTGCAATTTGTGTGATCATTTAAAATGTAACCTTTTAATCATCCAGATCTATACTGTGGCCAGCCAAGTACAACCTAAAAGCAACACATATAGTAAAATCATAGGTCTTATTAGAAGCTGCACATCACAGAAACAAGCTTTGTAACAATGGACCCTTTTCATGGACTTTGATGATGCTTTTCCACAGTTATCAACATCATAAATCTTGTAGAGTTTTTAATGTTTTCCTTTCTATAAATTGTAATACACATTTACAATGCTATACTTTGTTATATTACCTTGGCTATAAATTGACACCTCGTATTTATACATTTCTATCTGCATTCTGATCAGTTTTCATATACTGAGCTTCAAAGTTTTTGGTGTAAAGTGTAAATAGAAAATCCCAAAATGTACACAACTTAAAAACACATCACATAATGTAAATAAGTTGTCACAGAATAAGAATGTGAATAACTACATTTTGACAAAAATGTCAGATAGAACCTTATAATTCCCAGGTGACGAAATTGCCAAAAACATGAAATAACGCTGCTACAAGGGTGTTTGTAATACAGCAAAACACCCTTGAAGGCATCTATGTGTCACCATAAGGGAGTGATGGTAAATTTGACATCTTTCTTTTTTCTGAGTTTGGGGGGTTTGAACTAGTCCTGTTAACTAAATCAGTTCTGAAAGAAACAAGCACAGAATTAATTGTTCTTTAAACAACATAAAATCACATACAAAAGTGTTCGGTCCCTCATAATGCCACTTATCCAAAAAGACACTTAATTCCATGTAATAACAGTAAAACCACAAAACACAAAGCATACTAAAGATATTTAGTGAAACTATGAAGTTTGTTTTTTGTAACTGTAACCCAAAAAAAAAAAATCATATTAAAATATTACAAAATCAAGGTTCAGGAAAAAAAAATGTAAGTTCTACATCTGTTTAAAGTTCCTCCATAATGTAGGTGTCACAGATCCGCCAGGCTCCCACGTCACTCAATCACAGCGCACGCCTTCCCCTGAGTATTGATCACGCGCACCTGCACCTCATCAACACACCAATCACCACCAGTACTTAAGGCACACACACACTCACAGTCACTGTCCGGTCTCGTTTGTATGTTGGTACATACCTCTATGCTAAACTTCAAGGACTTGCTTTATGCTACTTACCTTCTCCCGTTATTCCTTAAAGCCTCCAGCGTTCCAGCCTTGTGTGTGTGCGTGTCTCCATCTTCACTTCAGCTCCAACTCTCTCTCCAGCGATCTCCTCTCCAAACCTTCCCAACGATCACCTCGAGATATCATCATCCACCACTCACGATCACCTCGAGATATCATCATCCACCACTCACGATCATCTACACTCTCCACCTGCACATCCGTCAGCCGCTGCTCTGCTCAATAAACACTACTTCCCCTTATCCTTTGTCTCTGTCCCTTCTGTACCGTAACAGAAGACCGGACCACAACCGATGAGCACCAGCATGAGCACCACCGACCCATTCCAGGAACTCGTGGACGCTGTCCGTCGATCACTTCCATTCATTCCACCAGCGAGCACTTCCGCAAACAACACCGCATCTCCCTCTGCACCCGTCTACGCCAGTCCCATGGCCAGACCAGCGCCCTACTCTGGCCTGGCGGAGGACTGCAATGGATTTCTGCTACAATGTTCGCTGGTCCTGGAGATGCAACCGCTCCTCTATCCTGACGATAGGTCCCAGGTGGCATTTATCATCTCGCAACTAAGAGGTAAGGCCTTACAGTGGGCAGAAACCTTGTGGACCCAGGATAATCCCATCGTCCACACTCGGGCAGGCTTCATAGCCCATTTCAAGGACGTCTTCGGGAAACCTGCTTGGGATGCCTCCATAGGTGAGCAACTTTACCATTTGAAACAAAATAAGATGCCGATCAATGAGTATGCCCTTCAGTTCAGGACCCTAGCTGCCGCCAGCGGATGGAATGAGCAATCGCTGCTCACCACCTATCGTCAGGGTTTGGATCCCCGTGTGCGGTTGCATCTCGCTGCATACGAGGACACCATCGGGCTCGAACGCTTCATCCAATTGTCTATCCGCTTCGCCACTCGTATGCAGTCGTGCCTCGAAGAGCACCAGGGCCAGGAACTACTCCTTTCCTCCTTCCGTCAGCCAGAGTCCGTCAGCCCTCCAGAACCAGTCCCAGAAACCATGCAAGTACAGCAAACACGGCTGACCCAGGGGGAACGTCGGAGACGGCTGGTCCAGGGTCTATGCCTGTACTGCGGTACTATGGGGCATCCCATTACTCAATGCCCTATTCGTCCTAATCGTCCTGTGGTGAGTGCTATCGTTCCATTTCCACATAATATGCAGCCTCTCACCACTATTGTGAACTTAACTGCTGCCGGCGTTACCCTTCCAGTTTCTGCCCTCCTCGACTCTGGGTCAGCCGGCAACTTCATCTCGGGTGCCCTCTGCCGTCAGCTTCGCCTCAAGACCACAGCTACACCCACAACTTACCAGATCCACTCGGTAACGGGGAAACCCCTCAGCCGACGGCAAGTTCGGTCCGTCACCGTCCCCATCCAGCTCCAAGTGGGGATATTACATACGGAACAACAACAACTGCTGGTTCTGGAGGACTCCACCGCTGACGTGATCCTAGGGCGTCCCTGGTTAGTGCAGCACAATCCCATCATCTCCTGGAAGTCCGGCGAAATCCTGAAGTGGGGCGATAGCTGTTTCCGGGGTTGTTTTCGGGCTCTCCCTGTTCCCCCTACTCCAAACTCTAGGAAGATGTCCGTGTGTTCCACCTCCATCGAGAGCCCGGTTGAACAACGTTCGGTAGATATACCATCTTGCTACGCCCCCTTCAGCGATGTCTTCTGCCCTCAGCGAGCATCCAAGCTGCCTCCACATCGGCCATGGGACTGTGCCATCGATCTGCTTCAGGGTGAGTCAGTGCCCCGTGGGAAGATTTACCCATTGTCACTCCCGGAGGAGAAGGCCATGGAGGACTACATCAAGGAGGCGCTCGACCAGGGTTACATCCGACCGTCTACATCCCCTGCTGCTTCCAGCTTCTTTTTCGTGGCCAAAAAGGACGGAGGCTTGCGGCCCTGTATCGACTACCGAGCACTCAATAACATAACCGTCAAGTTCCGTTATCCCCTTCCTCTCGTCCCAACAGCGCTGGAACATCTCCGAGGTGCCACTGTCTTCACCAAGTTGGACCTCCGCAGCGCCTACAACCTCATCCGAATACGCGAGGGGGACGAGTGGAAGACAGCCTTCGTGACACCTACGGGCCACTACGAATACCTCGTCATGCCCTATGGATTAGCCAACGCCCCCTCCGTATTCCAGGATTTCATCCACGAGGTGCTCCGGGAGTTTCTCCACAGATTCGTTCTGGTCTACATCGACGACATCCTGATCTACTCCCGGAGCCTGGCCGAACATCACCACCACGTTGCGGAGGTCCTGCAACGCCTGAGGGACTTCCAACTTTATCTCAAAACCGAAAAATGTTCCTTCCATCAGCCCTCAGTGCAGTTCCT
The DNA here is from genome assembly GCA_039654625.1 of Rhinogobio ventralis. Lineage (NCBI taxonomy): Eukaryota > Metazoa > Chordata > Actinopteri > Cypriniformes > Gobionidae > Rhinogobio > Rhinogobio ventralis. Next base: position 14,724,221 of record CM077212.1, read on the forward strand.
TGGGTATAACATCGATAGCAGTGGCATCCGGATGGACGAGGGGAAGGTGGAGGCCATCAGGAACTGGCCTATTCCTACCACCATAAAGGAACTCCAAAGGTTTCTGGGATTCGCAAACTTCTACCGTCGTTTCATTCTCAATTACAGCATCATCTCCTGCCCTCTCACGCAACTCCTCCGTTGCAAGCCCAAGTCTCTGTCCTGGACTCCAGCGGCCACAAAAGCTTTTGACGCTCTCAAGGATGCATTCACTTCGGCTCCCCTCTTAGTGCATCCAGACCCCACAAAAGCCTTTGTAGTGGAGGTAGACGCCTCCACCACAGGAGTGGGAGCCGTTCTCTCACAGCAGCAGGGAACACCCAGCCGCCTCCATCCATGTGCCTTCTTCTCCCGGAAACTCAACCCGGCGGAGGTAAACTACGACATCGGTAACCGGGAACTGCTGGCCATTAAGATGGCCCTGGAAGAGTGGAGGCATTGGTTGGAGGGTTCCCAGCTCCCTTTCTTGGTCCTCACTGACCATAAGAACCTGGAATATCTCAGGGATGCAAAGAGACTCAATCCCCGGCAGGCCCGGTGGGCCCTGTTCTTTACACGATTCAATTTCACAATTTCCTATCGACCAGGACCCAAGAATATAAAGGCAGACGCTCTCTCCCGTCTCTACAACCCAGAAGAGTACTCCAAAAAAGCCGAGCCCATCATCCCTGAGAAACTGTTCGTGAGTCCCATCACCTGGTCCGAGGAGACCTTGCCCTCCTCCAATGTCTCCACCAATGCCCCGCCGGGTTGTCCACCAGGCTCACAGTATGTCTCACGAGCACGGCGCACTCCCCTCATTCACACTTCCCACTCGTCTTTGGGCACTGGCCACCCGGGGGTCAATGAAACCCTCTCGTTGCTGAAGGAGCGCTTCTGGTGGCCCAATATGGCATCGGACGTCAGAAGGTACGTGAGGGGATGCCAGGAATGCGCCATCTCCAAAAGCCCAAGACATCTTCCCTCCGGCAAACTCCATCCTCTGCCCGTTCCCAACCGTCCGTGGTCACACCTAGGGGTAGACTTCATCACAGACCTTCCCGTATCCGGAGGTCAGACTTGTGTACTAGTGGTAGTAGACAGATTCTCCAAGTCCTGTCGACTGATCCCGTTAAAAGGACTACCCACGGCCATGGAAACGGCTGAACTTATGTTTAACAAGATTTTTAGATATTATGGTATCCCAGAGGACATCGTCTCCGACAGAGGACCTCAATTCATCTCCCGGGTATGGAAAGCGTTCTTCTCTCTCCTAGGTGTGACAGTCAGCCTCTCTTCCGGCTATCACCCACAGACCAACGGGCAGACGGAGAGGAAGATTCAGGAGATCGGTCGCTTCCTCCGTACCTTCTGTCACGGCCACCAGGACTCCTGGAACCAGTTCCTGGGCTGGGCCGAGTACGCACAGAACTCCCTACGGCAGTCTACCACCGGTCTAACCCCATTCCAGTGCGTGCTCGGGTACCAGCCCCCATTGTTCCCTTGGTCCGGGGAACCTTCGGATGTTCCAGCCATAGACTACTGGTTCCGGGAGAGCGAGAGGGTCTGGGACTCTGCACATCACCAGCTTCAACGGGCCCTGCGCAGACGCAAGATGACAGCCGACCTTCGTCGCTCCAACACTCCCTCCTTCCAACCGGGTCAGAAGGTCTGGCTGTCCACCAGGGACATCAGGTTGCGTCTGCAATGCAGGAAGCTCAGTCCCAGGTTCATTGGCCCTTTTCCCATCGTGAAGCAGATCAACCCAGTCACATACCAACTCCAACTCCCTTCACAATATCGCATTCATCCTACATTCCATGTGTCACTGTTAAAACCTCACTTTCCCTCCGTTTCCATTCCCACAGAGCCTGGCGCAGCCGAAGAGACCCCCCTCCCACTCATCGTGGAGGACGGTACGGCCTACCAAGTGAAGGACATCCTGAACTCCCGGCGCCGTGGTGGTATTCTAGAGTATCTGGTGGACTGGGAGGGCTACGGTCCCGAGGAACGCTCATGGGTACCTAGAAACGACATCCTTGACCCAAACCTGCTCGAAACCTTCCATGCTTCTCACCCCAACGCACCTGCACCCAGAGGCAGAGGCCGACCACCACGACGTCGGGGTCCGCGGCCCTCAGGAGCAGGCCGTGGAGGGGGGGTAATGTCACAGATCCGCCAGGCTCCCACGTCACTCAATCACAGCGCACGCCTTCCCCTGAGTATTGATCACGCGCACCTGCACCTCATCAACACACCAATCACCACCAGTACTTAAGGCACACACACACTCACAGTCACTGTCCGGTCTCGTTTGTATGTTGGTACATACCTCTATGCTAAACTTCAAGGACTTGCTTTATGCTACTTACCTTCTCCCGTTATTCCTTAAAGCCTCCAGCGTTCCAGCCTTGTGTGTGTGCGTGTCTCCATCTTCACTTCAGCTCCAACTCTCTCTCCAGCGATCTCCTCTCCAAACCTTCCCAACGATCACCTCGAGATATCATCATCCACCACTCACGATCACCTCGAGATATCATCATCCACCACTCACGATCATCTACACTCTCCACCTGCACATCCGTCAGCCGCTGCTCTGCTCAATAAACACTACTTCCCCTTATCCTTTGTCTCTGTCCCTTCTGTACCGTAACAGTAGGATTAGCAAGAAAACAGTTTTTACACTGTACTAAGTTAATGTATTTCACCACTTTATTTAGCTCACTGAAAGACAGGATGCAAGCCAAGTATCAGAAACATCTTCTGAAAATAGTGGTCCGGCTTTTTTCGGCATAAGCTACCAACAGTCCCATGTTTTTTTTTTCTGGACACTAAGGAGTGGAGAGACCTGAGTAAAAGACAGGTCGGACACCAGTTTAAAGACCTGCAGTGGACAAATAATCTCAATGGGAATACAATCTGTCCATCCATACTGCAGCATTGCTTTTAAAAGGCACACAGTTAAAAAAAAATGTCCACAAGAAAGGGACCTGTATTTAAATGCCTGGGTTACTGCTCATTTTCAGATTGCCCAGTTTGTGTAGAGGTCACTGTGAATGATGAGAGTACCCTCAAGGCACAGTATGCACAAAAAATTAAAAAGAAGACCTGAGCGGGCCGATAACAGAGATATATTTGTCAAACAACTGGAATCCCTGCTTCCAAGGGCCTTACATTTGCAGTGTCTGGACAAAATACCACCTGAAGTTTTTGAATCAGGATGTAGAGACAGGGCACCTACAGCTGGTGTCCTCAAAAACATAGCCTTCCAGACATGGAAAAAATGCAGAAGGCATGAAAACGAAGTATTAAGTCTTCAGAAAATGGTGGAGGACAAAACGGATGAAGATAATGAAGTTCTTCAAAAGGTGCTTTTGCACCCCAGAGGAGTAATGCTGTGGTCCAAAAACACAATAAGACTTTTTCCATCAACGATGCAGGGATGACATAGTGTATCTTGATGCCACAGGAAGCATCGTTCAAAAAGAGCGAGGGAAATCAGCACCTTTTTATGTGTATGAGTTGGTGGTGAGGCATCCTATTAAAGGAGCTTCCTGTGTAGATTATGTGTGATGGGTCCATTGTTCTGATGCAAGTAGTTGCCTACACTTTTTGTAAACTTCATTTGGAGAGCTTGATCAGCATGTACTATGACATTGTCACTGGACAGTTGAAAGAGGTCATGAAGATGCCACTTCTTCATCGCTGCCTAAGCCACATCATGAAAAATGCAAAAATGTTCTGCAGGAAACAATGTTATATTTTATTTAAAATATTGTTGTCATTTATGGTTAGTAACATAAATTAATGAATTAACTTTGGTATAAACAATTTAACTGACATGGTCATGGTTTACAGATAAATTATTCTTTAAAAAACAAAGAACCATAACTAACTCCGAAAAGTAGGTACTATCAAATGAGATCAATGCAATGAATGGTGTTTACTAATGGCCTTTGTCTTAAAAATATTAGGTTACACTTTATTTTAAAGTGTCTGTTACACTATAATTATACATTGAAGTACTGAGTAATATTAAGTAACTACAAGTAACTGGGAATAGGCTTTGGTTTATATATATTGGTTTATACATAATTTATAGTTATTACTATAGTAACTGCATGTAACATATGTAACAATGGTACTGTAAAATACAGTGTTACCAAATTGTAATTTGACAACATAGCCACAATTACTTCTGCCTATGTATTGAAGGTTATTTTTTGTAGATTATGTACAAAAAACTGTAAGACAATTTTAACGTACAGTACGCATGAGAATAATCAACTTTCATTTTCTTCTGAAAGTTATTCATGGTTTTTGACAGTAATATATGTTAAGCTACATTTATCATGTTTTTCAGTTCCCCCAAACACTACAGACTGTCCATGCATCTTTTTGGCCTCCTGACAAGTGCTGCCACACTGATAGAAATGGACGACATTGTTACTAGCATGACAGTCCTGTTCTCAAGCCCTCAGAGTGGTGACAATGTGGAAAAACAATCGCCTTTTATGAAGGCAGTGATCATGCAGAAAATGACTTGGAGTTGGAGGTTTGTCTGATTTGTGCAGCTGTATGTTTCTGGTTAACTTCAATGCAATAATGCCATACAATAATGCTTACATCTTGGGGTATGATCATAGTATGACACTGCAATCATGTTAGGGCACTGGTGCTAATTTGAGTGACACAGCATGAAGCGTCATTTTGTATTGGCTTTATGTGATGACACATGGGCCTAAAAAATTGTCACTCCTGATTTTGTATGGAATACGATATAGCATCTCTTTCTATCCTATTATGGAACCACACTTCATAATCCAGATGTTTGTTTCCTTAATACAGACTGAAAGAATCGGTTCATTTGCAGATCACCATGGGACCCACAACATTTCAAAGTCATTTTGAGGAAATAGTGGCAAATGCACCTGTAGATGAGAAGGGGGAGTCAAATGAGTTTCATTCACCTACATTTATGCCTAACCTGGTGAAATATTTTCTACCTCAGGCACCTTTGTGGTCTGGTCTCTTGCTGGGTAATTGACTATTTATTTTGTAGTATTGGGCTTAATATTTGACACTGTTACAGCCATAACATTAACGTCAAAAATATCATCTTAAATTGACATATATTAACCCCAATGAAGTGAAAGGAAATATTATATGGCATATTTGATTCATTATGTTGTGTTCACTGTGGTTAATAATGTGTTGTGTGTATTCATAATACATTTTTAAGGTCTAAATTCGTTACTTTAATATAGGTGACCTTGGCCGCCATGGAAAAGGTCCAGCCTACAAATGTTTGTCCAAGATTTTTATGCGTTGCAGTCAGTCAGCTGCACAGGTGCATGTTTGATAATGTCTTACACAGTGAATGCATAACTAGTTCAATATTAAATGCATAATATGTGTACTCTTTAACTGTCAGTAATTATTTTATTCAATAATGTATAACTACACGGAGGACAACAAAACACAGGGTATAATGGAGAAAAGCCAATGGGATCTAAAAAAAATTAGATTCCAGAGACGCCGTCTCACAAGGCTTGATGACTTAGTGCAGATTTATCAAAGAACTCATAATGCTCTCTTAATGGAGTTCTCTGACTCTGCACGCAAGAGAAAAGTAAGTTTATCAAAATATTTACTGTCAGTATAAGTACTTACATAAGTACTTAATTAATCCTTCCAATGAATCTGCTTTATTTAAGACATACAGGATAAATGTTGAACGCTGGAGAGAAAGGAAGCCTTCCAAGAAAGGCATCTATGTGTCACCAATAAAGAAGTGTTTCCCATTCAAGACAGCCAAAGTGGTACTGTAGTGTCATATAAATTATTGTTACACTTCATTTTTCCTTACATTTGTAAAAATAAAAACTTTTTTTACTATATATATATATATTGAATATATATTTCATTTATATATTATATAAAAGTGTATATATCATAATACTTAAAATGTATTCAGTTTTTTTATAACACTATGAATGCAGATTTGTATGTGATGTGAATTGTTTAGGCTACGGTTAAAGGACGAAAGACGCCATTGGAAGGACCGAAGACAGTCGTAGACACCAGCTCGACTGGAAGCAAGTCAGATAAGGTATGCCTTCAGTATGTGTCTTTGAACTGTCATACAGACAGTCATGGTGTTAAGAGTTTTTCCAGTGCGTCCAGTGAGATATATCTTCCTGTTTGTGATGTGAATTGTTTAGGCTACAGTTAAAGGACGAAAGACACCATTGGAAGTACCGAAGACAGTCGTAGACACCAGCTCGACAAGAAGCAAGTCAGATAAGGTATGCCTTCAGCATGTGTCTTTGAACTGTCATACAGACAGTCATGGTGTTAAGAGTTTTTCCAGTGCGTCCAGTGAGATATATCTTCCTGTTTGTGATGTGAATTGTTTAGGCTACGGTTAAAGGACGAAAGACGCCATTGGAAGGACCCAAGACAGTCGTAGACACCAGCTCAACTGGAAGCAAGTCAGATAAGGTATGACTTCAGCTATCTATCTATCTATCTATCTATCTATCTATCTATCTATCTATAATAAAGTTGTTTCTGTTCCTCAGGAACTTTTAAGAAGCACTGACCCAAGCAAACATAGGAGTATAACAACATCTATAAACAAGAACTATGGACCATGCTGGCAAGGAGAAGATCCCTCCAAAAATATATCAGCAATAAGACTACAAAGACCTCCACAGGTCCCAAAAGGTAGCAAAATGACTGCTTTACTCCATCCGCAGCACTGGCTTAGCTGTGATGAGATTGATTTTGCATCTTACTTGCTTGCGAGTACCCAAACATTGATGGATTTCAGTCAAGTCTTTTATACAGTGTGTTACATAATGGAGGCATTGTGGGTACTCCAAGCAGCCCATTTGTACAAATTATACACACTGGTGGAAACCACTGGGTAACTGCTAGCAACCTGATTTGCAGGAACAATCAGATTTGCATATACGACAGTCTTTCCACAGTGCTGCACAACAAAGATGAACAAATTTTGTCATGGTTGCTTAGGCCAGTGGAAGACCAATTTATGGTTATTTATCCTGCTGTCCAACATCAGTCAAATTGTAGCAACTGTGGTTTGTTTGCAATTGCATTTGCATTTGCATTATGCTGCAACATGAGGCCAGAAAACTGCCAGTTCCGTGAGGGCCGGTTGAGAACAGAACTTTTAACTTCTTTCAGGAAAGGCCAAATACATTTTAAAACAGAGCCAAGAGTGAGCATTGCAAAATCAAGACAAACACTTGTGAATGTGTACTGCATATGCAGGACTGCACACAGTACTGAAGTAATGGTTGAATGTACTTTGTGCAAGGGGTGGTATCATCCTAACTGTGTACAGATACCCCAAAATGCCATTACTGGGGATGAAGACTGGCACTGCCCCAATTGTACTGGCAAAATCTAACAGAAATTTTCCTGAAGCCAGTTCAGGAAGTGAAATGACAGGAAGTAGGAATCATTCTTCGTATAGGACCCATGCAATAAATGATTGAAATATTGGTTTCAGTTTACTTTTTCATTGCTTTGGTTATTATAAATGTTATTGCTTATCTAGTATTTAAATTGCCAATTCTTTTTAATATAGTCATGTAGAGTCAAGTTTTTATTATACATTTTTCTTTATAAGCAGGGTCTCAGGAACACATGGCTTTTTTGTGTATGTGTGTTCTTTCGTGACAAGTGAGTAAAAGTTGGCTTGAATACACGACATGTTAATTCTCCAGTATTTCACTACGTAAATGGAAAGTATAAAGAAAATATAAAACTTTCAAGCATCAATTTACAATAAATTGAATTTTTCTGAAGTTGTCTTTATAGGCCTCTGAAGTAGAATAATGTCATATATCCCCAAGTCACTGCAGTAAAATGTCACTGAAAGAATGAGCAAACCTATGAAGAAAGACTTTTTATGAGTGTTTGTAAATTGGACATGGTTCAAGTGCTACAATGCACTGACGTTTGGGGTGAATTTGCCTCTACCTTTACCAAACTGTACAGTAGAATGACTTGAAAATTATTAATTAATAATCTAAATCACTATCACAACATGTTAGCATTTCACTAGCCTGTTAGCCTGCCATACGTGCATCCGGGTTTCCTGTTTTATTTCTCGTGCCTTTACTAGTCCATCAAACAACTGTGGTGAGTTGGATTAGTCAACAAACACGACTGAATTAATTGGATTAGCAAGTAGACTCCATCAAACAACTGTTGTAAGTTGGATTAATCAACAAATACAGTAAGCCATGTCTTCTCCTTTTATTGTCACCTGCACTACGTGTTTCATGTTTAGTATATCTGTCTCCGTTGGTGAACAGGACTTCACATGTGATAAATGTAAGGAGATAGTCATGCTGACGGAGAAGATTTCAGAATTAGAGACACGCATCCAGACTTTATTTGAGAGTAGTGAGAACGTAACAGCTTTAGACACTGCTTTGGATGCGACTAGCTTAGTGAAATCTGTACATTGTTCGGTTCTGGCTGTAGAGCCCGTGCAGCAGGGCAACTGGGTGACGCTGAGACGGCATAGTCGCAGATAAAAAAAACACTCTTCCGTTCCGATTAGAACACCAAACAGGTTCTCCCCACTCAGTGATGCACCCACTGAGAATCCTGTTGAAAGTGCCCTAGTTATTGGTGATTCTATTACACGGAACGTGAAAATAGAGACACCAGCCACCATAGTCACATGTTTACCGGGAGCCAGAGCGCCTGACATCAAAGCAAATTTAAAAGTGCTGGCTAATGCTAATCGTAAATTCTCTAAGATTATTATTCATGTCGGCACTATGGATGTTCGACTTCGCCAGTCGGAGATCACCAAAATTAACATTAAAGAGGTGTGTGAATCCAGATCGTATCCAGATCAGATGGTGGACCAGCGCCCAGACATTACCAACGCATCCCTGAAGTGTCTGCAGAGACCGTGTCAATTAGTCTACCCTCTAAAATTGCTCATCGACATGGCATCCTCAATGGATCCATCTCCTGCGTGATGACTCCGATATTTCGAATATTCCTATTTAATAATTGTTTAATCGACACGCCATCCTCAATAAACCCGTCTCCGGCGTGATGCCTCCGATCTTTCGAATATTCCGATCTAATATTACTTCTGACCTATAAGGCTGCCAAAATAATAATCATACACTGTTTGTTAATTGGCCAGAGGAGAACTGGCACCCCGACTGAGCCTGGTTTATTTTTCTCCATTAGGCCACCTGATGGAGTTTTGGTTCCTTGCCACTGTCGCCTTTGGCTTGCTCGGTTGGGGACACTAAATTTTCAAATAAATATCCAAATAAATTTAATTACTAAACTAAATTATATCAACTACATTACTTGAATATATATGATAATTGAAATGAGCTAGATGACATCACCGTTTTCTCCAGAGCTGCTGTACAGCCGAATCAAATTCTGTTCATTATTTTCCTGTTTAACACTGTGAAGCTGCTTTGAAACAATCTGCATTGTAAAAAGCGCTATATAAATAAAGTTGACTTGACTTGACTAATACATTTTATGGCTGTGTCAGTTGATTAAAACAACGAATCATGTTCCCTGCATTAACATGAATTATCTTGAACCTGTTAAAATGTTCATATAAATACATTTTCTTAAAGCTGCTGTCCGTAACTTTTTTTGTGTTCAAGATTGACAAAAATTATATAATGAGAATGTACAACATGAATCCATTTTCCAAACTGTGTTTTTGTCTTACCCTGAATCATTATGGTACACTTATAATAATTGTTTATATTGGGACTATTTCAGACCGGTCTGGTAGGAACCGCTGCGGAGGAGCATGCAGTTCTGTTTATTAACCGCTAGAGCGCAAAAAGTTAAAAAAGCTTTAACTGTGCATTCTGAATAATAAATAAATATAAATAACTTAAAGGGCACCTATTATGCAAAATTCACTTTTACATGATGTTTGAACATAAATCTGTGTTGGCAGTGTGTGTACACAACCACCCTATCATGGCCGTAGTAGCCAGCTATGAGGACCTCCGTATTTTCCCCAAGGTGTATATAATAAATGTTGTGAAATAAATGCCTAATATAGTATTAACACTACTTTAGTGCTGCAAGGATATAGCACAGCACCAAGATCGTCTCATCTGAGCTGCCTCAGCAGTCTGTCACCGCTCGTCAATGTCAAAATATTATATTTTAGATGACCAATCAAATCAAATTAGGCGGGCTTTAGGTTCACAGAAGAATTCCAGCTCAGTTAACGGACATATAAAGTGCCAGTGTAAGTAGCTAAACTTAACATTTCATATGTTTAACAACCAACCAAAATAATAAGGTCGACTAATAAAATTGTCTAATTTCACCATTTTGAATTAAAAAAAGGGCGTATAATTGAAGTGATTCATGTAACTAATGTAGTAACATTTGACGTCTTAGGCCATCCAACAGCAAGAAGGCAGAGGCTCGCAAAACACACGCACCACTGACAGATGAAGAGGAGATGGAGGAAGAATATTAATATTAATGTTTTTGTAGGAAATAAAGATGACCATAAAATTGTAAATAATTTCTGTTCATTTACCAGCTATATCTCGGACTACCCATCCATCCATCCTTCCATTCCATACAGTAATCTATTTTCAGAAAACAGAAACACTGCTGACGCTTTAAAAAGGGGGAGGAGACTGAAAGAAACTCTGGGTTTACCAAAGAAAACCTGCTCCCGACCAGGTCAGGTTCACAGAGTAAGTTACTATGGTAACTGACTCTGAGTATAAGTTACCTCTCTTTCAGAAACGGCTTGACTTACCCTGCTTTCTTGGGTTTGACATACCTCCTATTCTGAAACAGAAAACTCAGAGTTTCCCTCATTTCAGGGTTAACATATTCAGAGTTTTCACTTAACATCCTTTCTGAAATGGGCCCCTGATATAATAGAAAAAGAAAAAAAACACAAACTAATAATAAAAATTTAAAAAACTAAATTTTGAGTTTGACAACAAACACATCGTAAAATACAGCTATACAACATAGTTCAAAACATATTAATGAATAATTTCCGAACACTGACTCTCAGTCATTATTCACCTTTTTCTCATGGTTTCTCAATAGAATTCATAAAAGTATAGAATAGAATAGCATAGTTCTAATAGGGGCTCATTGTGACAACATGCCCTGCCTGCGCAACTGGGATTTAACCCCGGCTCATGTTTTCTGCTTTTAGATCAACATTAAAGAACTCTCTCAACTGTTAAATAACAGATATAAGATTACAATAATATCAGATCTGTCTAGTTTTACATAAACACAAAAAACAGAGATGATAAATTAACTTAAGTAAGCATTGAAACACTTGCACCATGTCCCAATTTCAAAAGCTCATAAAAATATTTCCTGTATAGGTTTGCTCATTCCTTCAATTGATTCATGTTCAGAGTGACCCTGAATATTACTGTATTCATTTTCAAGTCATTTTACTATATAGTTTAGAAGAAAATTAAAGGCAAACTCATCCCAAAAATCAAAGTGCATTCAAACAATTACACAATGTCCCATTTTCAGACACTCATAAAAATCTTGCCTTTATAGGTTTGCTCATTCCTCCAATTGATTCCTATTTAGAGGGACCCTGAATATTAATGTATTCATTTTTCAAGTCATTTTACTGTAGAGTTTAGGAGCGAGGTAGAGGCAAATTCACCCCAAACGTCAAAGTGCGTTCTAGCACTTGCACCGTCACATTTTCAAACACATAATTTTTTTTCTTTATAGGTTTGCTCAATCTTTTAATTGATTCCTGTTCAAAGTGACCCCATCCAGTACTGTAATAATTTTCAAGTCATTTTACTGTACAGTTTGGGAGAGAGGTAGAGGCAAAGTCACCCCACACGTCAAAGTACATTCTAGCACTTGCACTATGTCCCATATTCAAATATCCATAAAACATTTCCCTTTATAGATTTGCTCATTCATCCAATTGATTCCTGTTCAGAGTGACCACGTCTAGTACTCTATTCAGTTTGGGAGAGAGGTAGAGGCAAATTCACCCCACACGTCAAAGTGCATTCTAGCACTTGCACTATGTCCCATTTTCAAACACCCATAAAACATTTCCCTTTTATAGGTTTGCTCATTACTCCAATTGATTCCTGTTCAGAGTGACCCCGTCTAGTACTTTTTATTAAAGTAATTAATAATAAAGGATTATTAGGAACACCTGTTCAATTTCTCATTAATGCAATTATCTAATCAACCAATCACATGGCAGTTGCTTCAATGCATTTAGGGGTGTGGTCCTGGTCAAGACAATCTCCTGAACTCCAAACTGAATGTCAGAATGGGAAAGAAAGGTGATTTAAGCAATTTTGAGCGTGGCATGGTTGTTGGTGCCAGACGGGCCGGTCTGAGTATTTCACAATCTGCTCAGTTACTGGGATTTTCACGCACAACCATTTCTAGAGTTTACAAAGAATGGTGTGAAAAGGGAAAAACATCCAGTATGCGGCAGTCCTGTGGGCGAAAATGCCTTGTTGATGCTAGAGGTCAGAGGAGAATGGGCCGACTGATTCAAGCTGATAGAAGAGCAACTTTGACTGAAATAACCACTCGTTACAACCGAGGTATGCAGCAAAGCATTTGTGAAGCCACAACACGCACAACCTTGAGGCGGATGGGCTACAACAGCAGAAGACCCCACTGGGTACCACTCATCTCCACTACAAATAGGAAAAAGAGGCTACAATTTGCACGAGCTCACCAAAATTGGACAGTTGAAGACTGGAAAAATGTTGCCTGGTCTGATGAGTCTCGATTTCTGTTGAGACATTCAGATGGTAGAGTCAGAATTTGGCGTAAACAGAATGAGAACATGGATCCATCATGCCTTGTTACCACTGTGCAGGCTGGTGGTGGTGGTGTAATGGTGTGGGGGATGTTTTCTTGGCACACTTTAGGCCCCTTAGTGCCAATTGGGCATCGTTTAAATGCCATGGCCTACCTGAGCATTGTTTCTGACCATGTCCATCCCTTTATGACCACCATGTACCCATCCTCTGATGGCTACTTCCAGCAGGATAATGCATCATGTCACAAAGCTCAAATCATTTCAAATTGGTTTCTTGAACATGACAATGAGTTCACTGTACTAAAATGGCCCCCACAGTCACCAGATCTCAACCCAATAGAGCATCTTTGGGATGTGGTGGAACGGGAGCTTCGTGCCCTGGATGTGCATCCCACAAATCTCCATCAACTGCAAGATGCTATCCTATCAATATGGGCCAACATTTCTAAAGAATGCTTTCAGCACCTTGTTGAATCAATGCCACGTAGAATTAAGGCAGTTCTGAAGGCGAAAGGGGGTCAAACACAGTATTAGTATGGTGTTCCTAATAATCCTTTAGGTGAGTGTATATGGTGATGAGTAAGTTATATTTAGCAGTATAAACAACAAAGAAAATATATCAAATAGAGATTCAAAAGCAAAGCTGTACAGAGCTGCAAACACTGCAGCGAGGCAGACAGGAGCAAACAATCAGACAGGAGCAATCGATTGTGCGTGCAGAACCCGATTGTGCGTGCAGAATCGGGTTTTATACAGGATCCTGACGTTCACTTAGAATTTCCTTTAGGATTTCCAGTAGTTGGATGCATTGATGACACGCATATTCCCATCATCACACTTTCTGAAAACGGATTAGCCTACTGTATTCTTCATCTGTCAGTGGTGCTGGTGTTTTGTGAGCCTCTGCCTTCTTGCTGTGGGCTGGCCTGAGACGTCAAATGTTAATTGTTAATTTACCCTAATTAATAAATGTAACAGGTGGGATCAGAGAACATTTACTTATGTGAAAAGAGCATTAGACTATGTGGGAAAAGCTGTTGCACATTGAAATAGACACTGAATGATATTTATTTAATATGTCAAATGTTTGTAGTCAAGAAACCTACACACCTGAACCTTTTATGCTTAAAGCTTTACCTGATTAAATTGTGTTTTTATACTTGCTTTTTAGCTGCTGCAACATTCTTTTTTTGCCTGTGGGATACCATGAAAATGAAACTTAATTAAACTAATTAAGAATTAAACTTACATATTGACCCGGAAGTATGCAGACGTCTTTTTGTCGGGTGCTGTTCATAGACTGTAAAAAAATATGGATGTAGTGTCCGTGACGTCACCCATAGGATTCTGAAGAGCAGTTTTGAAGCGTAAAGTAGGGTCGAGCTGGCCGTTGCCATCTTAGCGGCGTGTCACCGCGCGTCACTCCCGGATAACAGAAAATGGGCAAAGAGGCGGGACGTGGGTGAAGCTGAGGCGATGACTAACAGACAGCAGATAAATGGCTATCCACCTGTCACTCAAAGTGGCCACGCCCTTAATTATGCAGAACTTTAAGGCTTTATATAATGTAAATGAATGAGCTATAAAAAAAAATCACCCCCTCACAGTTGTCATGAAGGGCACAATTAGATATATAGACCAAAACCACAATTTGTACCAGGCTGTAAACATGTTTTTTTTTCTGCTGTAAAGTTGGTCATTTTAACATCAATGAGATTCTGCTCCCTTCGGGAGCCTGTCTCTAGCGGCCAGTCGATGAATTGCAGTTTAAGTCACTTCCGTATTGGCTTCAAGAGAAACTGGGGGAGGTTGCCGCTTGGTGCTGTTGCCATGGTGAATCATAATTTCGGAGCTCCATTGATCATGGCTTTTCATAGTCGTGGTGCACGAGCTTAACTCAGAGTCAGTCTACTCAGAGTTGATTGAACTAACTCAATTCAGCTGTTCTGAAACCCAAAACTCAGAGTTTCCCATCTCAGGGTAAGTCAACTCAGAGTTCAAGTTTAAACTCAGAGTTGGTTGAACCTCCTTATTGAAACAGGCCCCTGGAAGAAAATCGTTCTGAATGTGATTTCAATGATAAAGATATAATTCTAAAAATCGTTCTCAATATAATAGCAGCGTTCACACCACAGCTATAACGTTAACGGCACAGAGAAACGATATCGTTGGAATCACTTTTATAATGATTTTATATAGCTGATGAACGATAAAAACATTGAGCCAATCAGAATGCATCCAGCTGTAACAAGCTCCAGCATTTAAAGTGACAGACAAACACACGTTTAGAATAAACAGAACTATATTGTCCACTGGTGTGAGAGAGAAATATAAGGCGACTATGTGTCAAAATCTGATTGATTGACTCCCTCCCTCCCATCTCTCCCTCCCTCCCATCTCTCCCATCCCTCCCACTGGACTGGACACCTGTTTGGACATCTGTTTTTGGCCATCTGTTTATCATCCTCCCCCCACTCAAAGGAATTTATGACTGTTTGGGGCTTTGTGTGTTTTTGAATTGAAAATGTTCGAAAACAACCAAAGAATGTTCAAAATGAATGTGCTTTAAACTTTTTAAAATGTGAGACATTGTGTTGGAATAACAGTGACATGCATACGATCAGGGTAATGTTTTTATTAAACAAAGTTTGTTTTTCACATACATTTGAAGTTTGAAATGTTTAAACATGAAAAACGATGTATGCCGTTAAATACAAAGGCATGGCATTCGTGCGTTTCAAGACATTATCAGAAAATGTAAAAACAAGTTAGAGGAAGTTAGATTTTTCCTTTACTTTTTAAAAACAAAAAAGTCAATGTTCAGAAAAACAAGTTAGAGAATGTACGACTTATATAGCGGAAAAGGATGAAATGTGTTTTCTAAAACACTGTTTCAAACAAGTAACATATCAAAGAAAGGTGGTTAAAAATCACATCAAACGAATAATGCTAAGTTGTTTCTCATTACATCTTACTGTTAAAGTTTTGTTTAGCCAAAACTCTTTCGGAGTCTGATGCAAACGCGTCCTCTCTCTCTGATGATGAAAACTTGAATGAGCTCTGGGGGCTCGCCGCTCCCCAGTCTCCGCCCCTAACACTCCCCCTCAATACAGAACAGCGGTTAAAAAATTTATAAAAAATAAAAGCAAAACAAATAATGTTAAGTTTTTCACATTACAATTTACTGTTAAATTTTTATTTAGTTTAGACAAAAACAATTGCTTCTTACGGAGTTCGTGCAAACGCGTCTTAATCACTAATTCGAACTGGGAGCTCGCGTGAAGCCACCCCCCAGTCTCCGCCCCTAACACTCCCCTCAGCCCGGAAGAATACACCAGTTTAGAGTCCAGTAATTGTAAATAATGGTTAATGATATTTAAAACAAAATGACGTTTATAAATAATACTTATTTTGTTTTAACATGTTTTTGTTTAGTTCATAGTAGTTCATTTAGTAATTTATTTGCTCTTAGCTCTTTTAAATCTAATTGTTTCAAGTCGCACGCACACACACACACACACACACATAGATTTAAATGTTGGTAAAATAATTAAATAAAATAACATTTATACAATAATAGTTGCTTCAACAAAGTTTTTAAAATGTTTTAGTTGATTAGCTAATTGATTATTCAGTCTTTGATACCATCATCCACCCCCTTCCAATGGATGAATTTATGCTCCATTGTTTGAGAATGTGTTTTGAAGTAAAACATTTAAACTGTTAAAAAACGATGTGCTTTAAACTTTAAAAACGTGAAACGGGGGTGGTAAACGTTGTGATCAAGGGGGGGTAATTTTTTATTAAAGAAAGTTTTTTCTTACATTTGAAGAAAGTTTTTCACACACGGGTAACATTTTCACATATAGCCTAACTTTAAAACTTTAAAGTGATGCAGATCTTTACATACAAAAACGTAGTATTCAGGCACTGTAAAATGTTATCAGAAAAAGTAAAATGTGTTTCTGAAACAGTATAAATCTATATGCTTTAAAATTATAAAATGTGAAAAGTTTTTTAGATTAAACGCTGGATTCAGGGGGTTGTTTTTATTAAAAAATCTTTTCCTATACATTTGGGGTGGTAAACAGTGCGATTAAGGGGTATTTTTATTAAATAACGTTTTTATTAAATACATACTTTTGAAGAAAGTTTTTCACACACGTGTAACATTTTCACATATAACTTTAAAACTTTAAAGTGATGCAGATCTTTAAAAACAAAAACGTAGTATTCAGGCATTGTAAAATGTTATCAGAAAAAAGTATAAAAAGTTTATTCTGAAACAGTATAAAACTATATGCTTTTTTAAAATGTGAAACTTTTGAGGTTAAACACTGCAATCAGGGGTTGTTTTTATTAAAAATATTTTCACATAGGCCTACATTTGAAGAGTGGTTCCCCATTAAAACATTAAACAACATTAAAAATGCTAAAAACTAAAAAGTCAAGACGGGGTACAATGTTTTCAACCTGTAACGCAAAGTTGAAATGTTCCGTTGCCCCCAAGAGAAAAGGTACCGGATGAAAAGATGAACGAGAGACGATCTGCCGTGTTTTTCCCGGGTTTAATGAAATGACCGTCACACTCGTCCGTATACATGGGGATTGAGTAAGAAAAAGTAAACATTCAACTCAGGTCACTAATATAAACAGAAAAAAGAGAAGAGAAAAGTTCCCTTCTTTTGCTCACCTTTCGCATCTCTCACATACACACCCTCTACTTACATGTGCCATTGTCATTGCACCCTCTAATTACTGTAAGCAACCATTACAATGCGTAAGCATTAGACATATCACGCAACAGTAGTTTAAATTTGTCCAATGAGCAGTTTTTAACATTTAACATCAAATAGCTTAATCTGTTCTGTTTGAGACGTCCTCACTCGCTAACGTTTGAAATGAGGATAGATCTGGTGTGTAGCCTATAGCTGTATCCCCCAACCAAAGGAAATGTAGGCCCACGCAAAGACACACGCCAGGGTGTAGATTTAAACTTCGGTAAAAGAATTAAACCAAATATCGTTTTAAATGTAATTTTAATTCATTTTAGTTATTTACGCATTCTTTAATCTTTCAAGCATCTAACCCCTAGCACAACCACCCCCAGCACACACACACACACACACACCCACCCGCACAGACAGTTGAACATCTAAACTTTTAAGACATCTTACAGAATGTAAATACTTTGTATCTGTTACAAGCACGCCAGGCTCCACCCTCAAATTTATGTTTATATTGTGGATCTGCAGGGCATTTCATCACTGAATGCCCTATCCGTCCACCTTGTCCTTTGGTGAGTGCCATCATCCCTTCTCTGAATAAAATGCAACCACTCACCGCAATCATAAACCTTACTGCTGCCGGTGTTTCTCTTCCAGTCAATGCTCTCCTCGACTCTGGGTCAGCCGGTAATTTCATCTCGGGCACCCTCTGCCGCCAGCTCAAGCTCCGGACGCCAGCCACTCCGTCGATCTACCAAATCCACTCCATGTATCCCGTTATTACGGCATTCCCGAAGACATTGTCTCTGACAGAGGTCCTCGGCTCATCTCAAGAGTATGGAAAGCTTTCTTCACCCTCCTAGGTGTGACCGTCAGCCTCTCCTCCGGGGATACCATCCCCAATCGAACGGGCAGACAGAACGCAAGATCCAGGAGATCGGCTGCTTCCTCCGTACCTTCTGTCATGGCCACCAGAACTCCTGGAACCAGTTCCTGGGTTGGGCCGAGTACGCCCAGAATTCGCTACGTCAACCTTCCACCGGACTCACTCCCTTTCAGTGCGTACTCGGTTACCAACCCCCTTTATTCCCCTGGTCGGGGGATCCCTCTGACGTCCCTGCAGTAGACTACTGGTTCCGGGAGAGTGAGAGGGTCTGGGACTCGGCCCACCATCAACTCCAACGGGCTCTTCGCAGACGCAGAATGACAGCAGACCTTCGCCGCTCCAATGTTACAAGCACACCAGGCTCCACCCTCTCCCAATCACAGCGCACTTCATCACCAGAATACTGATCACACACACCTGCATGCCATCATTACCAGTAATCACCACCAACACATAAGCCCCATGCATTCAGTCAGTCACTGTCCAGTCTCGTTCGCACATAGCACAGCTTATGCTTACCTCAAGGACTCCTCTGTGATACCTACTTGCATTCTCCTCGTTCCTCCAAGTCTCCAGTGTTTTCTGTGTCCTGTCTCCAAGTCTCTGTGTCTCCTGTGTCTGCTGTTTCCACTGTGTCTCCTCCGGTTGAGTTTCCAGTGCCATCTACTATACAAGAGTACAGTATCATCCAGTTATCTGCTACATTCATCTGCTCTACATCTTCTATTTACTTACCTGCCCCGCTCATTTCTGGTTGTTCAAATAAAGACTCTGTTCACTTACCATCTGTTCTCCGTGTCAAGCCTGTTTGTAACAGTATCATGCTGTTTTGGATAACGAGAAAGGATGTCTGGTCGGGACGTAGAATCAGTAAAGCGTCAAAGGCTGTAAAACATGTTCTAAAGATGTTGTGAACTCTAGATGGCATTGTGACCTTTGGTTGCCATTGTAAACCTTTACATATAGCCTATATAAAATGTAGGGTACTCTCAAATTGATAGAACATTAATGCAACTTTTGCTTGACCAAGTAATGTTATTTTACTAAAACAAGACAAATTATAGGATATTTCACTTACATCCACATTTATTTTTCCCCAGTTAGCCATATAGTTATTCCTTTATTTCTGTATTTTTCTAAACTAAAACCATGATGCTCTAAAGCATGGATTCAAATTAAATGATCCAAAGTCGATTTAAACATTTATACGTGTTTGTGTGTCACAAAAGCAGAAAACCTACATTTCAAATGAATTCCCTGAAGTATTTAACAACCACAGGGCATATCTCTTGATTACCCAGTAGTTGTGCTAAAATCTTTGTGCGTATTTTTACATGCCTAAATATTTTGTCAGGGATATGTCACACTGCTGTGATGCAAAGTTCCACACTCTTGTAAAGGCTAAGATAAATTTCAAACATAAACTCTATACAGGAATTATGTATATCTAGAACATCCATGTAAAATTCAAAAGACCAAATAACTAAGAAAAGAGGGCACAGCACATATTGTGAAGTACCAATTATAATAATAAATACACAAAATCCATTCGTGAGTAGTTCTGGAAGTTTGTAAATGTGGTTTTGTAAATTACGTTTTTGTCAAGTTAGACAAGTTTTTAGTCATCTACTTCAGAAAGCAAATGACACTGTTCACATTTATGTGTTGGAGTGTGTTCTGTTTTAGGTGAAGACTCTTTTTAAGAGCTGTCAACATTCAATGTTTATTGGAATAAATAAAATAAAAAATAAAGAATCTTTCTGTTTGAGAAGGTTTGATCAAATTGACATTTTAGTGCAACTTTACAGCTATCTATGATGTGGGATCGCATGAAGCATCAACACAAATTAATTAATAATATATATATGCGTGTACAACAGACCATGCAAATTCAAGACCCCCAAATAACAAAAAATAGCTCAAATGTACAGCATACAAGAAAAGTACTGTTTATAATGCATAAAGAAAATCCATTTATGAGCAATTTGTTAGTTTGTTACAAGTTTGTAAATGTGGATTTACAAATGATGTTTTTTACTCCACTATGTTTTAGCCATCTTGGCATGACACTGTTCACGTTTCTTTGTTTGTTGGAGTGTGTTCTGTTTTAGGTGAAGACGCTTCTCTGAGTGTTGTCAACAAAGCAGTGTAAGTTCATGCTATTCCTCACATGGGAAAGCATGTGTGATGAATACAGACCTTTCATTTAAGAAACTTTTTAAATATATGACTGAACTTTCTCTTGTGACAAACTAGCATTTCAAATTTTTTTTCCTAAGGTGTTTAATGTACACAGAGTAGTTTATTTCAACATCCGACTTGACATTAAAGATTATAGTATGTTTTCAACTATCATCACCATCTTACCATCATCAGCACGCAAATAAAACTACTATATTTGCTAAAAATCTTTGTACATTTTTGCTCTTCTGTCGGATTTGTTAAATAGCATGATCCATTTAAAATGAATACAGAAATCCTCTCTTCTGGTCTATTGTGAAAGTTTATGGTGATTTGTAAGTGACATTTTTCCACTAGTCGATGACGCTGTTTACATTTTGTTTTCTTTGTTTTTGTGCAGTTGTACAGTTTGTAAAGACTACTTACTGAGCATGGTCAAACATGTTCATAGGAATTAATTAAAAACACATGAACAAATACAGCATAAAGAGAATTAAATGACAGTCCTTCTACATGAGAGTGTTTAAGACTAAACAAATTATATTTCTTTTTAGGACATCTTTCTGGTTTGTCTATGATGTGGACATGACGCCCCAACATGAAAACTATTACACTTAAAGCTGTGCATTTCACAGCAGTCATAGATACAAATTTATTTTGTGTACGTCTCTAAACAAAAGTTAAGTAAATGAA
Source organism: Rhinogobio ventralis (assembly GCA_039654625.1). NCBI lineage: Eukaryota > Metazoa > Chordata > Actinopteri > Cypriniformes > Gobionidae > Rhinogobio > Rhinogobio ventralis. The sequence continues at coordinate 14,745,585 of CM077212.1, forward strand.
TTACAGTTGGGGTGATTCATGCCTTTTTTATTCGCTCCACACCAATACTGTAACACCAGTGTTTTTAGGTGTCTGTCTATTAGGTCTTGTCCAAAAACAGACGTGTGTTTTATGTTTTAATATTTTGTTTTTTCTTTATAAGAAAACGGTAAACATATGGTAAGCAGTTTTTGTCCTCATCAGCAGAATACCAAAATGTTTTTAACATATCATACATTTCAATAGTTAGCTAGCAACTGCAAGTGAGATAATTTATAGTTATGTGAAACAAACTTAGTCACATAGTTTATATTAAACAGTTATTTCCCCCCAGCATGTTTACCAGCATTTACATGCTTAACAATGTTTACACAAGTCACAAAGTTTTCATTGTAGTATACTGACTCTGAAACCATATTAAAAACTTTATAAGTGTAACAGTTTGGAGACATTTGTGTTTCATGCATCTTTGATTTTGTTTGCATTTCTCCTAAAACACACTTCTTTTGAAATTGTTTACCAATTTTTAACATCACCATTCTCAATGTAATGCGTGTGATTGTAATGTTCGTGTGTGTGTCGGTTTTCCTTATTTTATTATGATTATTTCTTTATTTTATTTGTATTTTTACCTCCTAAGAACCAGGTTGGAGGCTGTGTAATAGTTTTTGAGCTCAGACATGACCACAAAAGAATAACAAGTTAAGATTCAACTTTTTATTTCATGCACATACAATATATTGATGAATACATGTTGAAGTAAAGAAAATGGTAAAAAGGCATTAGATACAAACAGTAAAGCAATAATAATGACATTACAGGTTGTCACAGACATGCCAGGCTCCCACGTCACACAATCACAGCGCACTCCTTCCCCTGAGTACTAATCACACGCACCTGCAGTTCATCATCACGGCAATCACCCACAGTTCAAAAGACACTCACACACTCTCAGTCACTGTCCGGTCTCGTTTGTATTGGGTACTTACCTTTATGCTTACTTCAAGGACTTCCTCTCTGATACTTACCTTCTTCCCTTGTTCCCTCCAAGTCTCCATTGTGTTCCAGCGTCGTGTGTGTGGGTCTTCATCGTCCTCTCCATTCCAAGCCTGTCTCCAGCGATCTCCACCTGCAAATATCCAGACTGCCTCATTCAGGATCACATCACCAAACTCCCAAGAATCTCAGCACCACTCACCTGCACTTCCGTATTCTCCACTGGTTCTGCTCAATAAACATCACTAACCCGTACTTCTTGTCTCCGTCCCTTGTGTACCGTAACAGAAGACCGGACCACAACAGATGAGCACCAGTATGAGCACTCTGGATCCCTTCCAAGAGCTCGTGGACGCTGTCCGTCGAGCACTTCCATCCAACCCACCAGCGAACACTTCCGCCAACAACACTGCTTCTCCCTCGTCACCCGTCTATGCCAGTCCCATGGCCAAACCGGCGCCCTTCTCTGGTTCGGCGGAGGACTGCAATGGATTCATACTGCAGTGTTCGCTGGAGATGCAACCGCACTTGTATCCCGACGATCGTTCTTAGGTAGCCTTCATTCTGTCTCAACTGAATGGCAAGGCACCTCGCTGGGCAGAAACCCTTTGGACTCAGAATAATCCTATAATACAAACTCTGACCAGCTTCATCGCCCATTTCAAAGAGGTCTTCGGGAAACCAGCCTGGGATGCCTCCATTGGTGAGCAATTGTGTCATTTGAAACAGAATCAATGAGTATGCCCTCCAGTTCAGGACTCTAGCTGCTGCCAGTGGATGGAACGAGCAATCTCTGCTGACCACCTATCGTCAGGGACTAGATCCCCGTGTGCGGTTGCATCTCGCTGCATACGAGGATACCATCGGGCTCGAACGCTTCATCCAGCTATCCATCCGCTTCGCCACTCGTATGCAGTCGTGCCTCGAAGAGCACCAGGGCCAGGAACTATTCACTCCTTCCCTCCGCCGACCAGAGTCCGTCAGCCCTCCAGAACCAGTACCAGAACCCATGCAGTTACAGCAGGGGCGCCTCACCCAGGGCGAACGGCGGAGGCGGCTGACCCAGGGTCTTTGCATTTACTGCGGTTCCTCTGTGCACTACATTTCCCAATGTCCTCCTCGTCCTGTGGTGAGGGTTCCCAACCTCCTTTCCGGGTGCTCACCGATCATAAGAACTTAGAATACCTAAGGGATGCCAAGCGACTCAACCCCCGCCAGGCCCGGTGGGCACTGTTCTTTACGAGATTCAACTTCACCATTTCCTATCGTCCAGGACCCAAGAATGTGAAGGCAAACGCCCTTTCCCGTCTCTATAACCCCGAAGAGAATTCCAAGAAGTCCGAGCCCATTCTTCCAGTGAAACTGTTCGTGAGTCCCATCACCTGGTCTGAGGAAACATTGCCCTCCTCCAATGTCTCCACCAATACTCCGCTGGGTTGCCCACCAGGGTTGCAATACATCTCACGGACACGGCGCACTCCCCTCATCCACACGTCCCACACGTCTTTGGGCACTGGCCACCCGGGGGTCAATGAAACTCTCTCGCTGCTGAAGGAGCGCTTCTGGTGGCCCAACATGGCATCGGACGTCAGAAGGTATGTGAGGGGATGTCAGGAATGCGCCATCTCCAAGAGCCCTAGACATCTTCCCTCCGGCAAACTCCATCCTCTGCCCATTCCCAACCGTCCATGGTCACACCTAGGAGTAGATTTTATTGCAGATCTACCCGTGTCAAGGGGCTGTACCTGTGTTTTTAGTGGTCATTGATAGATTTTCCAAGTCTTGTTGTCTGATTCCATTGAAGGGACTGCCTACTGCCATGGAAACTGCTGAACTCATGTTTAATATGGTTTTCAGATACTACGGAATCCCAGAGGATATTGTTTCAGACAGGGGACCTCAATTCATCTCCCGGGTATGGAAAGCTTTCTTCTCGCTCCTAGGTGTGACCGTCAGTCTCTCCTCTGGGTACCATCCACAGACCAACGGGCAGACGGAGAGGAAGATTCAGGAGATCGGTCGCTTCCTCCGTACCTTCTGTCACGGCCACCAGGACTCCTGGAACCAGTTCCTGGGTTGGGCCTAGTACGCACAGAACTCCCTACGCCAGCCAACCACCGGTCTTACTCCATTCCAGTGCGTGCTTGGTTACCAACCCCCATTGTTCCCCTGGTCCGGGGAACCGTCAGATGTTCCAGCTATTGACTACTGGTTCCGGGAGAGTGAGAGAGTCTGGGACTCCGCACATCACCAGCTTCAACGGGCCCTGCGCAAGATGACAGCCGACCTTCGTCGCTCCAACGCCCCCACATTTCAACCTGGTCAGAAGGTCTTGCTGTCCACCAGGGACATCAGGTTGCGTCTGCAATGCAGGAAGCTCAGTCCCAGGTTCATTGGCCCCTTTCCCATTGTGAAGCGGATCAATCCAGTCACGTATCAACTCCAACTCCCTCCACAATACAGAATTCATCCCACGTTCCATGTCTCCCTGTTGAAGCCTCACTTTCCCTCTGTCTCTATTCCCACAGAGCCTGGCGTAGCCGGAGAAGCCCCCCTCCCACTCATCGTGGAGGACGTACCGCATACCAAGTGAACGACATTTTGGACTCCCGGCGCCGTGGTGGTCTCCTAGAATATCTAGTGGACTGGGAGGGCTACGGCCCCGAGGAACGCTCATGGGTACATAGAAACGACATTCTTGACCCGAACCTGCTTGAAACCTTCTATGCCTCTCATCCCAACAGACCTGCACCTAGAGGAAGAGGCCAACCACCACAACGTCGGGGTCCGCGGCCCTCAGGAGCGGGCCGTGGAGGGGGGGTAATGTCACAGACACGCCAGGCTCCCACGTCACACAATCACAGCGCACTCCTTCCCCTGAGTACTAATCACACGCACCTGCAGTTCATCATAACGGCAATCACCCACAGTACAAAAGACACTCACACACACTCAGTCACTGTCCGGTCTCGTTTGTATTGGGTACTTACCTTTATGCTTACTTCAAGGACTTCCTCTCTGATACTTGCCTTCTTCCCTTGTTCCCTCCAAGTCTCCATTTGTGTTCCAGCGTCGTGTGTGTGTCTTCATCGTCCTCTCCATTCCAAGCCTGTCTCCAGCGATCTCCACCTGCAAATATCCAGACTGCCTCATTCAGGATCACATCACCAAACTCCCACGAATCTCAGCACCACTCACCTGCACTTCCGTATTCTCCACTGGTTCTGCTCAATAAACATCACTAACCCGTACTTCTTGTCTCCGTCCCTTCTGTACCGTAACACAGGTCTAGCCAGAAAAGAAAATCATGTTTTGATCTAGTAGCTGACTAGAGTTTCAACTATTTATCAATGTCCTTTTTCTCATTTGTTGAAAACAGTGAAACTGTTACAAATGTACACATACAACCTCAGTAACTTCTAACTCGTCACTACATTCACGCATCACATCCAGAATTTTTCTGGAGGATTGAATTGAATTCATGAATTTGTACTTGCAAATTTTGTTTCTCTTACAACATCCATTTCATTTTTGAGATTTGTTACACGTTTGGTGTACAATCGTTATTCGAATCACATGCAGCATCGATGATCTTATGCATCAAGCCAACCATCTGTCCTCTAAAATGATCTTTAAACATGTAGTCTAATGTAGCTTTTAAATGATGGCACCGGCGCTGCTTGTGCTACATTAAACTGCATATTTAAAGATCATTTTAGAGGACAGATGGTTGGCTTGATGCATAAGATCATCGATGCTGCATGTGATTCAAATAATGATTGTACACCAAACGTGTAACAAATCTCAAAAATGAAAACTCTACTCCGCTACTAGAGCAAAACATGATTTTCTTTTCTGGCTAGACCTGTAATGTCATTATTATTGCTTTACTGTTTGTACCTAATGCCTTTTTACCATATAATAAAATGAATAATAATAAAAAAATGATCTTGAATGAGTTCAAACGCTACATAGATGTTTTAGAAGATTAAATATTTCTTCCGGACAAAGTGTAAGGAAAACAGACACACACACAAACATTACAATCACACACATTACATTGAGAATGGTGATGTTAAAAATTGGTAAACAATTTCAAAAGTGTGTTTCAAGAGAAATGCAAACAAAATCAAAGATGCATGAAACACAAATGTCTCAAAACTGTTACACGCATAAAGTTTTTGGTATGGTTTCAAAGTCAGTATACTACAATGAAAACTTTGTGACTTGTGTAAACTTTGTTCCCTTTCGTTCAGTCACTCAGAGTAATGTCAGTGACTGACGAATGGGGGTTTCGCTTAGAAGCCTATCACCTTTGAGATGTAACAAAGCGCCCAATGGCGATGCAATGCCATGGGCATGCGGAATTTGCATAGCGTAACTCCGCCCCACCTCGTGGGTATATAAGGAAGTACGCTGGCAACATCGCATTATGTTTCTACTTTGGAGCCGAGAGCATCTATCTCTTCACTCCTCAAGCTTCTTCGAGACGAGCAGCTCTCTAGTCGGTGTTGGTGTGACGGCGCGTTCCAGCGATCTCACATTGCCTGCTTGCTGATCTGTGCAGTGATCTGCAACAGCTGTGTGTGTGTTTCAATTACCTCCAATTACCTGGGCGCTTCAGCACTCTGCAGAGCTTTCTCTCACAAAAAGAGCTTGCGCATGGCACATCTTTTTAAAGACGGTTCGCCCGTGCACTTCTGGGTGTGGTCGGTCTCTGTTGCCATCTGATGGGCACAATCACTGCTTGACATGTTTGGGCTTCAGCACGCTCAAGCAGCGCTTGTGGATGAGTCATATGGCATCTGCAGCCACGGTAACGCCGCTCGGATTGCTTCATATGAGACCGCTTCAGCACTGGCTTCGCGATCGAGTCCCGAGGTGGGCATGGCAGACAGGCACGCTCCGGGTTCCAGTAACTCGGGCCTGCCCACAGACCTTCACCCCGTGGTCGAACCTCAGCTTTCTACGGGCCGAGTTTCCAGGCATATTGTTGTATCAACAGATGCCTCCACCACGGGGTGCAATGTGCAATGGACGTGCTGCCGCGGGCTCCTGGACAGGACCCCAGCGCCGCCTGCATGTCAATTGCCTCGAGTTGCTAGTGGTACGGTTCGCCCTGCACCACTTCTGAGCGTTGCTCAAGGGTCAACACAATCTAGTCCGCTCAGACAACACGGCCACAGTAGCGTACATCCTCCATCAAGGTGGTCTACGCTCCCGCCGGATGTCGCAACTCGCTCGCCACCTCCTCATATGGAGTCAGAAGCATCTGAGGTCGCTTCGTGCCATTCACGTTCCGGGAGATCTGAGCTGTGCAGCCGTCAAGCTCTCTCGGCTCCAGCCACTTCCGGGGGAATGGAGACTCCATCCCCAGACGCCTCTGAAAAGGCCTACGCAAATATGCGTTTCCCCCAGTGAGCCTTCTTGCACAGACACTGTGCGAGATCAGGGAGGTCAAGGAGCAGGTCCTTTTGGTCGCCCCGTATTGGCCCGGCCAGACCTGGTTCTCTGAACTCATGCTCCTTGCGACAGCCCCTCTCTGGTCAATTCCTCTGTGGGAGGACCTCCTTTCTCAGAGACGGGGCACCCTTTGGCACCCGCGTCCCGATCTTTGGAACCTCCACGTGTGGCTCCTGGATGGGACACGGCAGGTTTGAATACCCTACCACCTCAGGTGGTGGCTACCATCACTTCCGCTAAGGCCTTGTCTACCTGACACGCCTATGCGTTGAAGTTGAACCTCTCGTCTCCTGGTGCTCTTCTCACCGAGAAGACCCCCGGAAATGCCCGATCGGCTCTGTGCTCTCGTTTCTACAAGAAGGGTTGGAACAAAGGCTGTCTCCTTCCACCCTGAAAGTCTATGTGGCCGCTATTTCAGCCTACCACGACCTTGTAGAGACAAAAGTCAGCACGACCTGATTATCAGGTTCCTGAGGGGGATCCTCCTCGCTCTCCCCTCGTACCCTCTTGGGATCTCTCAGTGGTCTTGTCTGCCCTGCAGAGAGCCCCCTTCGAGCCATTGCGATCAGTTGAGCTTAAGTTCCTGTCAAAGAAGACAGCGCTCCTGATCGCTCTGGCCTCCATCAAGAGGGTAGGGGACCTGCAGGCATTTTCTGTTGATGAAGCGTGCCTGGAATTCGGGCCAGCCGATTCTCACGTCATGAGACCCCGGCCTGGATATGTGCCCAAGATTCCCACAGGCCAGGTTGTGAACCTGCAAGCGCTGCCGTTGGAGGAGGCAGACCCAGCCTTGGCACTGCTCTGTCCAGTACTTGCCCTCCGCGCTTACGTAGACAGCACGCAGTGTTTCAGGACCTCAGACCAGCTCTTTGTCTGTTATGGTGGGAAGCTGAAGGGAAGAGCTCTCTCCAAACAAAGGTTGTCGCACTGGTTAGTGGATGCCATTGTGTTGGCTTACCAGAAGCAGGGACGTCCAAGCCCCCTAGGGGTGAGGGCACACTCCACTAGGAGTGTGGCCTCCTCCTGGGCTCTAGGCTCGCTGACAGACAATGCTGAGCTGCAGGCTGGGCGACACCTTTCACATTCGCCAGGTTCTATACCTCCGAGTGGAGCCTGTGTCCTCTCATGTACTCGCCTCAAGCAGTGGCCGGTAGCTGGACGGGCTCAGGTGTCTTCGCTTGCTCGCCATTCCACTCCACAGACTGGATACGTGCGTTTTCTCCTCAGGTAGCTTCCCTGAAGCCCTGAGTCCTTCAGCACTGTTGATGCCGACACCAGTGTGCATGCCGTTCGTGTCCGGCTAGGTACCCCATGTGCATGGTTCCCCTGCTGGGCAACCCCCACATGTGCATTTCCACTGTAAGCCTCCTTGAGCATGTGTCTTCCCTTGGCAAGCTTGCCACCCCTGGGGGTAAAAGTTTTCCACCTTTGGCTGGTTTCCCCAGAGTTCTTCCGTATGCAGCCCCTCGCGGGTGGGAGCTAAAATCTTTGTGTGTATTTTTACACGCCTAAATATTTTGTCAGGGATATGTCACACTGCTGTGATGCAAAGTTCCACACTCTTGTAAAGGCTAAGATCAAGGCTAAGTAGTTTATTTCAACATCCCACTTGACAATAAAGATTATAGTATGTTTTCAACTATTATCACCATCTTACCATCATCATCACGCAAATAAAACTATATGTGCTAAAAATCTTTGCACATTTTTGCTCTTCTTTCGGATTTGTTAGATGAACTATGCCCCACTGCTGTAATGCAAATATATTTAAGAACTATGATGCTCCACACTTTTTTAAAGGCTATGGATAAGATTCAAACATAATCTTTATACAGAAATTATGTTTGCACAAAAGTAAATTCAAGAAAACAACTTAATAAAACATAAATAGCATGATCCATTTAAAATGAATATAGAAATCCTCTCTCGGTCTATTGTGAAAGTTTATGGTGATTTGTAAGTGACATTTTTCCACTAGTCGATGACGCTGTTTACATTTTGTTTTCTTTGTTTTTGTGCAGTTGTACAGTTTGTAAAGACTACTCACTGAGCATGGTCAAACATGTTCATAGGAATTAATTAAAAACACATGAACAAATACAGCATAAAGAGAATTAAATGACAGTCCTTCTACATGAGAGTGTTTAAGACTAAACAAATTATATTTCTTTTTAGGACATCTTTCTGACCTAACTATACAACTAATACATTTCAAACGTTTCTAACTACTTCACCTAAAGCTGTGCATTTCACAGCAGTCATAGATACAAATTTATTTGTGTACGACTCTAAACAACAGTTAAGTAAATTAATTAAAGTTGGGGTGATTCATGCCTTTTTTATTCGCTCCACACCAATACTGTAATACCAGTGTTTTAGGTGTCTGTCTATTAGGTCTTGTCCAAAAACAGACGTGTGTTTTATGTTTTAATATTTTGTTTTTAATTTATGAGAAAACGGTAAACATACGGTAAGCAGTTTTTGTCCTCATCAGCAGAATACCAAAATGTTTGTAACATATCGTACATTTCAATAGTTGGCTAGCAACTGCAAGTGAGATAATTTATAGTTATGTGAAACACATTTTATATTAAACAGTTATTGCCCCCCAGCATGTTTACCAGCGTTTACAATGTCTCGGTTACGTATGTAACCTTCGTTCCCTGAGGAGGGAACGGAGATGTAACGTCAGTGACTGACGAATGGGGGTTTCGCTTAGAAGCCTATCATCTTCGAGATGTAACAAAGCGCCCAATGGTGATGCAATGCCATGGGCATGCGGAATTTGCATAGCGTAACTCCGCCCCACCTCTTGGGTATATAAGGAAGTACGCTGGCAACATCGCATTATGTTACCTGCTGAGGAGCCGAGACTGAGCTCCTGGCTGTTCCAGCGGTACAGCGGAAGTGGCAGAGGGATATTACGTCTCCGTTACCTCCTCAGGGAACGAGGGTTACATACGTAATCGAGACGTTCCCTTTCGTTCAGTCACTCGGAGTAACGTCAGTGACTGACGAATGGGGATCCCAATGTAATCACGCCACTCGGCTGTCATCCAGTGCCCTGCATAAGTGTGAGCTCCCTGTCGTAAGGCTAGTACGGACGAAGGACTCCAACTTAACACAGGAATACCAAGGTACACTGGGAAGCATATTCCACGTGGAAACATGCACCAAGTGCCTGCCCGTAGGGAGGACTTAGAGACACGCGTATGACCCGCGAGGGGCTGCATACGGAAGAACTCTGGGGAAACCAGCCAAAGGTGGAAAACTTTTACCCCCAGGGGTGGCAAGCTTGCCAAGGGAAGACACATGCTCAAGGAGGCTTACAGTGGAAATGCACATGTGGGGGTTGCCCAGCAGGGGAACCATGCACATGGGGTACCTAGCCGGACACGAACGGCATGCACACTGGTGTCGGCATCAACAGTGCTGGAGGACTCAGGGCTTCAGGGAAGCTACCTGAGGAGAAAACGCACGTATCCAGTCTGTGGAGTGGAATGGCGAGCAAGCGAAGACACCTGAGCCCGTCCAGCTACCGGCCACTGCTTGAGGCGAGTACATGAGAGGACACAGGCTCCACTCGGAGGTATAGAACCTGGCGAATGTGAAAGGTGTCGCCCAGCCTGCAGCTCAGCATTGTCTGTCAGCGAGCCTAGAGCCCAGGAGGAGGCCACACTCCTAGTGGAGTGTGCCCTCACCCCTAAGGGGCTTGGACGTCCCTGCTTCTGGTAAGCCAACACAATGGCATCCACTAACCAGTGCGACAACCTTTGTTTGGAGAGAGCTCTTCCCTTCAGCTTCCCACCATAACAGACAAAGAGCTGGTCTGAGGTCCTGAAACACTGCGTGCTGTCTACGTAAGGGGGGCTCTCTGCAGGGCAGACAAGACCACTGAGAGATCCCAAGAGGGTACGAGGGGAGAGCGAGCACGATTTTAGCACAACTACTGGGTAATCAAGAGGTATTCCCTGTGGTTTTTTTCAGGTAATTTATTTGAAATGTAGGTTTTCTGCTTTTGTGACACACAAACACGTATAAATGTTTAAATCGACTTTGGGTCATTGAATCCATGCTTTAGAGCATCATGGTTTTAGTTTAGAAAAATACAGAAATAAAGGAATAACTATATGGCTAACTGGGGAAAAATAAATGTGGATGTAAGTGAAATATCCTATGTTTTGTCTTGTTTTAGTAAAATAACAGTACTTGGTCAAGCAAAAGTTGCATTAATGTTTTTATAATGTTTTATCAATTTCTTGAGAGTACCCTACATTTTATATAAGCTATATGTAAAGGTGCAATGCCAACCAAAGGTCACAATGCCATCTAGAGTTCACGATGCCAGACCCTTGCAGATTTACCAGAGCTGTGTTGTAAAACATCGCGAAACATCTTTAGAACATGTTTTACATGCAGCTTTTGACGCTTTACTGATTCTACGTCCCGATCAGACATCCTTTCTCGTTATCCAAAACAGCATGATACAAAGTATTTACATTCTGTAAGATGTCGTAAAAGTTTAGATGTTCAACTGTCTGTGTGTGTGTGTGCTGGGGGTGGTTGTGCTAGGGGTTAGATGCTTAAAGGATCAAAGAATGAGTAAATAACTAAAATGAATTAAAATTACATTTAAAACGATATTTGGTTTAATTCTTTTACCAAAGTTTAAATCTACACCCTGGCGTGTGTCTTTGCGTGGGCCTACATTTCCTTTGGTTGGGGGATACAGCTATAGGCTACACACCAGATCTATTCTCATTTCAAACGTTTGCGAGTGATGACGTCTCAAACAGAACAGATTAAGCTATTTGATGTTAAATGTTAAAAACTGCTCATTGGACAAATTTAAACTACTGTTGCGTGATATGTCTAATGCTTACGCATTGTAATGGTCGCTTACAGTAATTCGAGGGTGCAATGACAACGGCACATGTAAATAGAGGGTGTGTCTGTGAGAGATGCAAAAGTTGAGCAATAGAAGGGAACTTTTCTCTTCTCTTTTTTCTGTTTATATTAGTGATTAGTTGAATGTTTACTTTTTCTTACTCAATCCCCATGTATACGGACGAGTGTGACGGTGCTTAAGTCATTTTATTAAACCCGGGAAAAACACGGCAGATCGTCTCTCGTTCATCTTTTCATCCGGTACCTTTTCTCTTGGAGGCAACGGAACATTTCAACTTTGCGTTACAGGTTGAAAACATTGTACCCCGTCTTGACTTTTTAGTTTTTAGCATTTTTAAAGTTGTTTAATGTTTTAATGGGGAACCACTCTTCAAATGTAGGCCTATGTGAAAAGATTTGAATAAAAACAATCCCTGATTGCAGTGTTTAACCTCAAAAGTTTCACATTTTAAAAAAGCATATAGTTTTATAATACATTTGACTTTTTTCTGATAACATTTTACAATGCCTGAATACTACGTTTTTGTTTTTAAAGATTAGATTAGATTAGATTAGATTCAACTGTATTGTCATTACACAAGTACAGGTACAAGGCAACGAAATGCAGTTTAGGTCTAACCAGAAGTGCAATAGCAGCAAGTGCAGGATATACAGTGGTTTCATAATTGCAGGACATGAATATGTACTGAATATATATAAAGATGGCTATTACTATAAATAGAATTTTACAGGTTAATATGTACTATGAATATAATATACAAATGGCTATTACTATAAATAGAATTTACAGATAGATATGTACTGAATATAATATACAGATGGCTATTACTATAAACAGAATTTACAGATAGATATGTACTGAATATAATATACAGATGGCTATTACTATAAACAGAATTTACAGATAGATATGTACTGAATATAATATACAGATGGCTATTACTATAAACAGAATTTACAGATAGATGTATACAATGATATGTTAGGCTAAGATGGGCAGTATAGCAATGGACGATATAGTGCAAATGAGCAAATTCCAGTTAGGTATAGTAATGCAAGATGCATATATGAACAGGTGTTACTGTAATAAACAGTCGGTAGTGCAAATGAACATCCAGTAGTGCAAATAACAAAGTGAAGGCAGATGTGAGGGGGGAGAGGAGAGTTAGCAGTATATAAGGGGAGTGGGATCAACGAGGGTTAGAGTTCAATAAAGAGACAGCTCTGGGAAAAAAACTGTTCTTTAGTCTGCTGGTCCTGGTCCGGAGGCACCTGAAACACCTACCGGAGGGCAGGAGAGAAAACAGTTTGTGGGCTGGGTGAGAGGAGTCCTTAATGATGCTGCGAGCTCGATGCAGACAGCGTTTCCTCTGGATGTGGTCGATGGCAGGTAGTGGAGTCCCTGTGATGCGCTGTGCGGTTTTCACCACCCGCTGCAGTGCCTTGCGCTCTGCAACAGAGCAGCTCCCATACCATACTGTAACACAGTTCACCAGTATAGCCAAGGATAGCTGATTCTTCCTCAGTGTCCTCAGGAAGAAAAGACGCTGGTGAGCCTTCTTGACCAGGCTGGAGGTGTTGGTTGTCCAGGACATGTCCACCGAGATGTGGATCCCCAGGAACTTGAAACTGGAGACACGCTCAACAGCCATTCCATGTGGATGGTGTCGTGTGTGCCTCTTGACTCTTTCCTGAAGTCCACGATGAGTTCCTTCGTTTTGGTGGTGTTGAGGAGCAGATTATTTTCAGTGCACCATGTGGCGAGGTGCTGGATCTCCTCCCTATAGGCAGTCTCATCGTTGTTGCTGATGAGTCCAATCACCGTAGTGTCGTCCACAAACTTGACGATGGAATTAGATCCATACACAGGCTTGCAATCGGAGGTGAAGAGGTAGTAGAGAAATGGGCTTAGCACACAGCCCTGTGGTACACCAGTATTAAGTGTGATGGAGGTGGAGCAGGTGGAGCCTGATCGAACATTCTGGGGTCTGTTGGTCAGGAAGTCCAATATTCAGTTACACATTAAGGTGTTGATGCCCAGGTCTCCAAGTTTGGCTAATAACTTGGCTGGGATAACAGTGTTGAATGCTGAGCTGAAGTCAACAAACAGCATATGTGCATACGTGTTCTTATTGTCCAGATGTGTGAGCACAGAGTGCAGTGCCAAGGAAACGGCATCCTCTGTGCTCCTATTGCTACGGTAGGCAAACTGGTGTGAGTCCAATGTGGATGGTAAAGAGTCTTTTAGATGTGCCAAGACCAGCCGCTCAAAGCACTTCATAACGATGGGTGTGAGTGCTACAGGGCGGTAGTCGTTAAGGCACATCGGGCTAGAGTGTTTTGGCACTGGCACAATGGAAGTGCATTTAAAGCATGTTGGTACAGTTGCTTGGGCAAGAGACAAGTTGAAAATGTCTGTAAAAACCCCAGCGAGCTGCTCTGCACATGCCCTGAGTACGCGTCCAGGGATGTTGTCTGGTCCAGCAGCCTTGTGTGGGCTGATTTGGCACAGTGCATTGCAGACATCTGTGGAGGAGAGTGTGATTGGCGAGTGGTCAGCTGAGGGTTTGGCCTTGTTGGCAGTTTCTCTGTTGTCCCTTTCAAAGCGAGCATAAAAGTAATTTAGCTCGTTCAGGAAGTTGATATCAGTGGCTGCGGGGGTGGAGTGGGTGGGTTTGTAGTCACTGATGGCCTGAATGCCCTGCCACATGCGTCGGGGGTCAAAGTTGGAAAAGTGTCCCTCTATCTTTAGCTTGTAGCAGTGCTTGGCCTTTTTGATGCCCCTCTTCAGGTTTGCTCTGGATGTGCTGTAGGCTTGTGCATCTCCTGATCTGAAGGCAGCATTGCGTGTCTTCAACAGGAGTCGCACTTCCCTGTTCATCCATGGCTTCTGATTAGGGTATGTAGTGATCTGCTTCTGGGTTGTAACACTGTCAGTGGTGGTATTGATATAATCCAGTACAGAGGTGTAGCAGTCAATGTCTGTATGAGAGCCATTGGTGGCTTGAGAAGCAAACATACTCCAGTCTGTGTGTAGAAACCTTTCCTGGAGTATGAAAACTGCCCCCTCAGGCCACACCTTGATGGTCTTCACTGATGGCTTCACACGGTTGATGAGGGGTGCATATTTGGGGGTGAGGAACAAAGAAAGGTGATCTGACTGTCCCAGGTGGGGGAGGGGTGTCGCAACGTAAGCTCCAGCCATGTTTGTGTAAACATGGTCTAAAGGTTTGTTTCCTTTGGTGTGACAGGAAACATGCTGGTGAAATTTCGGTAGCACTGACTTTAAGTTTGAATGATTAAAATCACCAGCAACAATAAACGCATCTTCCAGGTGAACAGTCTGTTGTTTACTGATGGCTGCGTGAAGTTCTTTCATAGCAAGCTTAGCATCAGCATCCGGGGGAATATAGGCTGCAGTTATAATGGTGGAAGTGAACTCCCACGGTAGATAAAACGGTCTACATTTAACCATGAGAAACTCAAGGTTAGCTGAACAATGTCTCCCAACAATGGCAGAGTTTGTGCACCAAGCTTTGTTAATGTAAATGCACAATCCACCACCTCTGGTCTTACCGGAGCCATCTAATGTTCTATCCGCCCGGACTGTGTGGCGTCCCGCTAGCTCAATAGCGTTGTCCGGTATTCCGCTGTTTAACCATGTTTCCGTGAATATTAAGACGTTACAGTTCAAAAATCTCTTGTTGTATGTGATACTGAGTCGAATCTCCTCCATTTTGTTCACCAGCGACCGTACATTGGCAAGGAAAATGCTGGGTAAAGAGAGCCGGTGTGGTGTTAGCTTTAGCTTAGCTCTTAGTCCTCCGCGCTTCCCCCGCCTTTGTTTACGATCTCGACGCCGCCTGCGAGCACTTCCGCCTGGCCGGGTAGAGTGCATAGCCTCGGGTGTTCTGGTGATCTCAGGAAGGAGTCGAAGGTTGTCCATAAAACTGTCGGAAATTCGCAAACCAATATCCAAAAGCTCACATCGGGTGTACGATGTAAAGGCACAACTGTTCTGCATGAACAGACCCGAAATGAGCAAGAAATATACCGCAACATTGCAGAATCTGGAGAGACCCCGAGCCTCGCGATGTACTCACGCCGCCGTCATGTTCTTTACTGCATCACTTTAAAGTTTTAAAGTTATATGTGAAAATGTTACATGTGTGTGAAAAACTTTCTTCAAATGTATGTATTTAATAAAAACGTTATTTAATAAAAATACCCCTTAATCGCACTGTTTACCACCCCAAATGTATAGGAAAAGATTTTTTAATAAAAACAACCCCCTGAATCCAGCGTTTAATCTCAAAAACTTTTCACATTTTATAATTTTAAAGCATATAGTTTTATACTGTTTCAGAAACACATTTTACTTTTTCTGATAACATTTTACAGTGCCTGAATACTACGTTTTTGTATTTAAAGATCTGCATCACTTTAAAGTTTTAAAGTTAGGCTATATGTGAAAATGTTACCCGTGTGTGAAAAACTTTCTTCAAATGTAAAAAAAAACTTTCTTTAATTTCTGAGTTCATTAAACAACTGTGGTAAATTGGATTAATCAACAAATACGGTAAGCCATGTCTTCTTCTCCTTTTATTGTCACTTGCACTACATGTATATCTGTCTCCGTTGGTGAGCAGGGCTTCACATGTGATAAATGTAAGGAGATAGTCAGGCTGACAGAGAAGATTTCAGAATTAGAGACACGCATCCCGACTTTATTTGAGAGTAGTGAGAATGTAATAGCTTTAGACACTGCTTTGGATGCGAATAGCTTAGTAAACTCTGTACATTGTTCTGTTCCGGCTGTAGAGCCCGTGCAGCAGGGCAACTGGGTGACGGTGAGACGGCATAGTCGTGGATCAAAAAAACACTCTTCCATTCCGATTAGAACATCAAACAGGTTATTACACGGAACGTGAAAATAGAGACACCAGCCACCATAATCACATGTTTACCGGGAGCCAGAGCGCCTGACATCAAAGCAAATTTAAAAGTGCCGGCTAATGCTAATCGTAAATTCTCTAAGATTATTATTCACGTTGGCACTAATAATGTTCGACTTCGCCAGTCGGAGATCACCAAAATTAACATTAAAGAGGTGTGTGAACTCGCAAGTACGATGGCAGATAGCGTTTATTGTTCTGGTCCCCTCCCCGTTAAAAGGAGTGATGAGATACTTAGCAGACTATCATCACTCAATGGCTGGTTGTCTAAGTGGTGTCCGCAAAATAACATAGGGTTCATAGACAATTGGAAAAGCTTTTGGGGCAGACCTGACCTGTTGAAAAAAGATGGCATCCATCCTTCCTGGGGTGGTGCCGCTCTTCTCTCTAGTGATTTGGCACATAGTCTTAGAGCTAAACCTTGACTAACTAGGGCCCAGGTCAGGAAGCAGACAGACTGGCTTACCCGACCGTCTGCTAGCTGTCTCACGTCACAGAAGTCAGATAAATCCCAGCACATAGAGACTCTTTCACCTAGATATTATCACATAGAGTCTGTGTCTGTTCCACAAATTAGTAAATATAAAAAACCACCAAAACCATTCAACGGTAAAAATTTAATTGAGGTCCAAAAAATAAACAACAGATATAATACAGATGATCAAATGATAAAGCTTGGGTTGCTGAATATTCGATCCCTTTCCTCAAAAACGCTTATTGTTAATGATGTGATTACAGATAATAATCTAGCTGTGCTGTCTTTGACAGAAACCTGGCTAAAACCTGACGACTACATTACTTTAAATGAGTCCACCCCACAAGATTATTGTTATAAACACGAGCCGCATCTGAAAGGTAAAGGGGGAGGTGTTGCTGTAATTTATAATAATATCTTCAGTATTACTCAGAAGTCTAGTTAAAAATATAATTCCTTTGAAGTTTTGGTGCTTTACGTAACGTTATGTAGTGAAATTGATAAATCCCATTTAACACTTGTGTTTGTTACGAACTGCTCCGAGACACGAAGGGTAGAGGATCCAAATGCAGTAACTATTGAAGGGGTAATCCACAATCGTAGTCAAAACAAGGCAGAAGGTCATACACAGGCAAGCAGTCCAAACAGGCAAACAAGGCTGGAGAGACAGGCAAAAGGGGTCATCCACAGAACAGGCAAATAGACCAAGACACAAGACACAAGACACAAGACACAAGACACAAGACACAAGGAAGAGCGCTCAGAATTGCAGTTGTTACACTAAACAAGACTTAGCAAAGAATGACAGGGTGAACAGGCTAGATATAGGCAGAGGTAATAAGGTAAACGAGACACAGGTGTAAACAATGAGTGATGATGAGTCCGGGCAAAGGGTTATGGGTAATGTAGTCTTTGATGGAGTGACAGTCCGGGGTGGAGTGCACTCTGGTGGTAACCACGGGGCACTCTCACTGGTGATTGTGACAGTGTTGGCTACTGTATACAGGCCACCAGGGCACCATACAGACTTTACCAGAGAATTTGCTGATTTTCTATCAGAGTTAGTACTGGCTACAGATGAAGTCCTAATTGTTGGTGATTTTAATATCCACGTAGACAATGAAAAAGACCCATTGGGATTGGCATTTAGAGACATTCTATACTCTATTGGAGTAAAGCAACACGTGTCAGGACCCACTCATCGCCGTAATCATACTTTAGACCTAATATTGTCACATGGAATAAATGTTGATACCGTTGAAATTCTGCAGCAGAGCGATGACATCTCAGATCATTACCTAGTATCATGTATACTTAATTTAGCAAAGGCTGCAAAGCCGTCCCCTCGCTTCAAATATGGCAGGACTATCACTGCTGAGACTAAAGATTTCTTTGTAAATAAACTTCCTCATCAGTTTCATCTCCTCAGCATCCCAGAGAGCCTAGAGGAACTCGATGTTGCAACAGAAACTATTGACTCTCTCTTTTCCAGCACTTTAGACACAGTTGCTCCTCTGCACTTAAAGAAGATGAAAGAAAATAGTCCAACGCCGTGGTACAACAAGCACACTCGGGCCCTTAAAACAGCAGCCAGAAAAATGGAGCGCAGCTGGAAGAAAACCAAATTGGTTAGTTTTTCGCATTTTGTGGAAAGAGAGCATGATTGCATACAGAAAGGCCGTAAAAACTGCTAGATCTGCTTATTTCTCGACTCTCTTAGAAGAAAACAAACACAACCCTAGGTATTTATTCGATACAGTGGCTAAATTAACCAAAGATAAAGCTTCAACTTCTGATGTTTGTAAACAGCACAGCAGTAATGAACTTCTTTACTTGCAAGATTGATAATATTAGGAAAACAATTATAACCATGCAGCCGTCTACTACTGTATCACATCAGACAGTGCATTGTAGTGTCAATCAGGAAAAATTCCATTCATTCACTGCTATAGGAGAAGAAGAATTGAATCAACAACATGTATGCTCGACCCTATACCGACTAAACTACTAAAAGAGATGCTTCCAGAGATCATAGATCCTCTTCTTAATATCATTAATTCATCCTTGACATTAGTATATGTACCGAAAACTTTTAAGTTGGCTATTATTAAACCATTTATTAAAAAAACGCAACTTGATCCTACAGAATTAGTCAATTACAGGCCAATCTCAAATCTACCCTTTCTGTCAAAAATACTAGAAAAGGCAGTGTCCTCACAATTATGCTCCTTTTTAGAAAGAAATGGTATCTGTGAGGATTTCCAGTCAGGATTTAGACCGTATCATAGTACTGAGACTGCTCTCATTAGAGTTACAAATGATTTACTCTTATCATCCGATCGTGGTTGTATCTCTCTGTTAGTGTTACTCCATCTTAGTGCTGCATTCGATACTATCGACCACAACATTCTTTTGAATAGACTTAAAAATTATGTTGGCATTAGTGGAATTGCTCTGACCGTTATCAGTTTGTAGCAGTAAATGAAGAGATGTCACACCGATCACAAGTTCAGTATGGAGTACTGCAAAAGGCTCAGTGCTAGGACCGTTGCTTTTCACCCTGTACATGCTACCACTGGGAGATATCTCAGCTCTATATTTCTTCACGCCCTGACGAAACTTACCAATTCACAAGATTAACGGAATGCATAGCTGATATAAAAAATTGGATGACTAGTAATTTCCTGCAACTTAATTCAGAAAAAACAGAATTTTTAATTATTGGACAAAAAAACTCCACATGTAGTAACCTAGAATACTGTCTAACACTTGATGGCTGCTCTGTTAAGTCCTCGTTGTCAGTTAGGAACCTGGGTGTGCTCTTTGATACCAATCTCTCATTTGAAAGCCACATTTCTAGCATCTGTAAAACTGCATTCTACCATCTTAAAAATATATCTAAATTACGGCATATGCTTTCAATGCAAAATGCTGAACAGTTAGTTCATGCGTTCATGACCTCAAGGCTAGATTATTGTAATGCTCTACTGGGTGGTTGCACTGCTCGCTTAATAAATAAACTGCAGCTGGTCCAAAACGCAGCAGCTCGAGTTCTTACTAGAACCAGGAAGTATGACCATATTAGCCCGGTTCTGTCAACATTGCACTGGCTCCCTATTAAACATTGCATACATTTTAAAATCTTGCTAATTACTTACAAAGCACTAAATGGTTTAGCTCCCCAGTACTTGAGCGAGCTCTTAACGCATCATACTCCATCACGTCCATTGCGGTCTCAAAATTCTGGCCAGTTAATAATACCTAGAATATCAAAATCAACTGCAGGCGGTCGATCCTTTTCCTATTTAGCACCTAAACTCTGGAACAGCCTTCCTAGCATTGTTCGGGAAGCAGACACGCTCTGTCAGTTTAAATCTAGACTAAAAACACATCTCTTTACTATGGCATACACATAAAACATTTTTAATTTATATTTTATTCAAATAAATTAAATGATTGTTAGGCTGCATTAACTACCCAGCAGGCACAGGACGTCAGTATGACGTCAGATTGACGTTGGACCCCAACATCGGACAGACGTTGTATTTTGGTTGAAAATGAAAATAGGGTTCTGACGTCAACCCGATTTTCATTTTCAACCAAAATGCAACGTCCATCCGACGTTGGATGTTGACGTCAATCTGACGTTGGGTTCTGATGTCAACCCGATTTTCATTTTCAAACAAAATGCAACGTCCGTCCGACGTTGGATGTTGATGTCACTCTGACGTTAGGATTCTGACATCAACCCGATTTTCATTTTCAACCAAAATACAACGTCTGTCCGACGTTGGAGTCCAACGTCAATCTGACGTCATACTGACGTCCTGTGCCTGCTGGGTTATATGTTAAACTTTATTCTTGTACAAACGCTGTATTAAGCAGTGCATGAAGTATTGAATAAAAATTTATCTGAAACATCGGTGTATTTGACAAATATTGCATTTATTTCACTTCAGCTATGATAAAGAATGCAAACACAGCGCGAGCATCACTACGGGAAGCATAAAGTGTCCGACTTCACGTCTCCGTTTACAGCTCCTCCCCGCCTGCACGCGGCTACTGTCGCTGATCGGTTGCATCCAGTTGAACGTCATGTTTCCTGGAAACGGTGTGCAATGGGTTTGAGATGCGTTTTCTCTCATTTGGTGGGTGTGTCAAATATGTCAGCCCAATCAGCAGCAACATGTATATAAACCACGCGGTATTAAAGAGACACAATGGGTCCATAAAAATACTATACATATTTATATATTTTGCTATTGTATAGTGGAGTGACACTTTCATAAATTTTTCTATACTCCTCTGATTATATAATGGTAAATATTACAATATCATAGCACAACAGTGATCAGCAATAATGATAAGCCTAATACTCCCAATAAAATAGATCATGATCATAACACAGTCTTGGAGGTAAGAAGTGGATTATCCTTCACCTGAAATCTTTGTCTTTTCATCCTAAAATGCGAGGAAAATTTTGGATCACAATAATTAGGGATCACAGTTTCCACAAATCCCTTCACTCGATTGGGATGTTCTCTTTTATTCTGGACGGAAAGTGCAGTGACTGTATTTGACTGTATTTTTCTGTAGCCCAGGTCTGCGTTCAGCCCCGACAAAACTTTGCAAAATGTTTTTTAAATGGAAACGGTGCTGCGTTGAACACCCTGTTCTGATGACGCAAGAGTTGCAACTATGGCAGCTGAGAAGGCCATTCTTTGTGTTCTTTTTGAAGAATTTTCGGAACTTGATGGAATCGGTATAAATGTGCTTAATACTGCAAAATACGCTCAATGTTACAGTCGCTGCCCTTGCTGTCCAGAATAAAAGAGAACATCCCAATCGAGTGAAGGGATTTTTGGAAACTGTGGTTCCTAATTATTGTGATCCAACATCTGCCTCACATTTCAGTATGAAAAGACAAACATGTCTTTTTAATATCTTAATCATTAAACAACGTGCCCCAGCTGTCGTGCTACTTGGTCGGCCTTGAGTCATAGCTGGGGGTGTGGCATGGGGGAAAACTGGGGGAGGTTGCCGCTTGGTATACACCTGCAAACATCGTTTTGAGCAGCAACCCAGCTGATTTTTTTTTTAATATGCAAAACAACACAAGGTGGTTTAGGATTCATTATAAAGATGTTAACAATAAATACCAAACCAATGTGTGTTGTTATGCGCATCCTTTACAACAGTCTTTCAGATTTGGGTTGCTTCTCAAGGTTGCTTGCAGGTAGTACTTCATTCATTTTAGATCCTAGTGAAGTGCTTGTTCTTGTGACAGGGAACACACTTGGTCAACTTGATCTATTACACTGGAGCAGAAAATATCACTGTATGGATAATCTGGACTATCACCTTAAATAAAATAAAGAGCCATCCTTACAGGAAGTTTGATGTTTAATATACACTAACCTAAAGGTGAGTACTAATACTAATACTAATACTGTGTTTGACCCCCTTTCGCCTTCAGAACTGCCTTAATTCTACGTGGCATTGATTCAACAAGGTGCTGAAAGCATTCTTTAGAAATGTTGGCCCATATTGATAGGATAGCATCTTGCAGTTGATGGAGATTTGTGGGATGCACATCCAGGGCACGAAGCTCCCGTTCCACCACATCCCAAAGATGCTCTATTGGGTTGAGATCTGGTGACTGTGGGGGCCATTTTAGTACAGTGAACTCATTGTCATGTTCAAGAAACCAATTTGAAATGATTCTAGCTTTGTGACATGGTGCATTATCCTGCTGGAAGTAGCCATCAGAGGATGGGTACATGGTGGTCATAAAGGGATGGACATGGTCAGAAACAATGCTCAGGTAGGCCGTGGCATTTAAACGATGCCCAATTGGCACTAAGGGGCCTAAAGTGTGCCAAGAAAACATCCCCCACACCATTACACCACCACCACCAGCCTGCACAGTGGTAACAAGGCATGATGGATCCATGTTCTCATTCTGTTTACGCCAAATTCTGACTCTACCATCTGAATGTCTCAACAGAAATCGAGACTCATCAGACCAGGCAACATTTTTCCAGTCTTCAACTGTCCAATTTTGGTGAGCTCGTGCAAATTGTAGCCTCTTTTTCCTATTTGTAGTGGAGATGAGTGGTACCCGGTGGGGTCTTCTGCTGTTGTAGCCCATTCGCCTCAAGGTTGTGCGTGTTGTGGCTTCACAAATGCTTTGCTGCATACCTCGGTTGTAACGAGTGGTTATTTCAGTCAAAGTTGCTCTTCTATCAGCTTGAATCAGTCGGCCCTCTAGCATCAACAAGGCATTTTCGCCCACAGGACTGCCGCATACTGGATGTTTTTCCCTTTTCACACCATTCTTTGTAAACTCTAGAAATGGTTGTGCGTGAAAATCCCAGTAACTGAGCAGATTGTGAAATACTCAGACCGGCCCGTCTGGCACCAACAACCATGCCACGCTCAAAATTGCTTAAATCACCTTTCTTTCCCATTCTGACATTCAGTTTGGAGTTCAGGAGGTTGTCTTGACCAGGACCACACCCCTAAATGCATTGAAGCAACTGCCATGTGATTGGTTGATTAGATAATTGCATTAGGTGTCCTTTAGGTGAGTGTAGGTCACAAAGACTTCAGTCTGTATTATACATAAGTATGAAGTTGGTGTATTTTAGACATGGCATTTCTCTTACCCAGCACCACAACTGAAATCATACCAAACATGTCTAATGTTGCCTGTATCCTATTTTAGATGTACATTTGCATGCTGACATTTGGGTTTTGGTTAGTAACCATGATTTACAGTCAAAATCAACAACAAAATCTAATAATGGAATGTTGTGTTGTCTAGATGTTAACATTGTGACATAGCTAGACCACCATACCTCACTACAATTTAGAAGTGAGATTTTGACCCAACACATTTTAGTATTTTACATCAATATGACATTAGCTTGAGACGTTGGCACAATGTTGTATATTGGTTACTTTACACAACTTAAAACAAAACAAACAAAAAAAATCCATGTGTAGGATGTTAGAATGTGTTGCAGATGTTGACTTGTGAAAGATGTTAAATCTTTGTTACTTTACAACACAACTTAAACCCAACAAAAATATCAGTGTCTAATGATGTTAGAATTTGACGTTGTGTGGATGTTAACATTATGACGTTAAGGAGACGTTGGGTTTTGTTCACCATGCCTCATGACTAAATGTCAGTATTTGACGTCAACCTGATATTGGTTTGAGATGTTGGCTCAATGTTGGATTTTGGTTAGTTAACAACACAACCTAAAACCCACAAAAGATCAACGTCTAATGATGTTATATTTTGACATTGTGTGGACGTTACCATTATGACGTTGTGTGGCCGTTGTGTTTTGGTCATCATACCTCATAACTAAATGTCAGTATTTGAAGTCAATATGACATTGGCTTGAGAAATTGGCTCAACGTTGTACTTTGGTTACTTTACAACACAACCTAAAATTAACAAAAGATCAACGTCTAATGATGTTAGAATTTGACGTTGTATAAACATTACCATTATGACGTTGTGTTGACGTTGTGTTTTGGTCATCATACCTCATGATTAAATGTCAGTATTTGACGTCAATATGACGTTGGCTTGAGACGTTGGCTCAACTTTGGATTTTGGTTAGTTAATACCACAACTTAAAAGTAACAAAATATCAACGTCTAATGATGTTAGAATTTTATGTTGTGTGGACGTTACCATTATGACGTTGTTTGGACGTTGGGTTTTGGTCATCATGCCTCATGACTAAATGTCATTATTTGACGTCAATATGACGTTGGCTTGAGACGTTGGCTCAACGTTGGATTTTGGTTAGTTAATACCACAACCTAAAAATAACAAAATATAAACGTCTGATGTTAGAATTTGACGTTGTGTGGACGTTACCATTATGACGTTGGCTCGACGTTGGATTTTGGTTACTTTACAACACAACCTAAAAACTACTAAATATCAACGTCAGCTGATGTTGGTATTGGACGTCAAATTAACGTTGGCATTAGACATTGAGCTGACGTTGAATTTTGGTCACCTGACGTCGCTCCCAAAATGTAACTAAATATCAACGTTGTGACGTTGTGTGCCTGCTGGGTAGGTCAGCCGGAACCGGGAACACTTCCCATAACACCTAATGTACTCGTTACATCATAAGAAGAATGGCATCTACACTAATGTTAGTCTTTCTGTTTATCCCGAGGTTTACTGCAGTCAGCCGGATCCGGGCCGTATCCAGATCAGATAGTGGACCTGCGCCTGGACATGACCAACTCATCCCTGAAGTGTCTGCAGAGACCATGTAAATTAGTCTCCCCTCTGAAATTGCTTATCGACATGGCATCCTCAATGGATCCATCTCCGGCATGATGACTCAATATGACATTGGCTTGAGACATTGGCTCAACTTTGTATTTTGGTTACTTTACAACACAACCTAAAACTAACAAAAGATCAACGTCTAATGATGTTAGAATTTGACGTTGTATGAACATTACCATTATGACGTTGTGTGGGCGTTGTGTTTTGGTCATCATACCTCATGACTAAATGTCAGTATTTGAAGTCAATATGACATTGGCTTGAGAAATGGGCTCAACGTTGTATTTTGGTTACTTTAACTAAATATCAACGTTGTGACGTTGTGTGCCTGCTGGGTAGGTCAGCCGGAACCGGGAACACTTCCCATAACACCTAATGTACTCGTTACATCATAAGAAGAATGGCATCTACACTAATGTTAGTCTCTCTGTTTATCCCGAGGTTTACTGCAGTCAGCCGGATCCGGGCCGTATCCAGATCAGATGGTGGACCTGCGCCTGGACATGACCAACTCATCCCTGAAGTGTCTGCAGAGACCATGTAAATTATTCTCCCCTCTGAAATTGCTTATCGACATGGCATCCTCAATGGATCCATCTCCGGTGTGATGACTCCGATATTTCGAATATTCCTATTTAATAATTGTTTAATCGACATGTCATCCTCAATAAACCCGTCTCAGGCGTGATGCCTCCGATCTTTCGAATATTCCGACCTAATATGACTTCTGACCTGCAAGGTTGCCAAAATAATAATCATACACTGTTTGTTAATTGGCGAGAGGAGAACTGGCACCCCGACTGAGCCTGGTTTCTCCAAAGGTTTATTTTTCTCCATTAGGCCACCTGATGGAGTTTTGGTTCCTTGCCACTGTCGCCTTTGGCTTGGCTTGCTCAGTTGGGGACACTTAATTTTCAAATAAATATCCAAATAAATTGAATTACTAAACTAAATTAACTATGTGAACTACATTACTTGAATATATATGATAATTGAAATGAGCTAGATGACATCACCGTTTTCTCCAGAGCGGCTGTACAGCCGAATCAAATTCGGTTGCATTATTTTCCTGTTTAACACCGTGAAGCTGCTTTGAAACAATCCGCATTGTAAAAAGCACTATATAAATAAAGTTGACTTGACTTGACTAATAAAATTACTCCCCCCTTCACAATGTTTACCACCCCCGTTTCACGTTTTTAAAGTTTAAAGCACATAGTTTTTTAACAGTTTAAATGTTTTACTTCAAAACACATTCTCAAACAATGGAGCATAAACTCATCCATTGGAAGGGGGTGGATGATGGTATCAAAGATATAAAGAATAATCAATTAGCTAATCAACTAAAACATTTTTAAAAACTTTGTTAAAGCAACTATTATTTTATAAATGTTATTTTATTTAATTATTTTACCAACATTTAAATCTACGTGTGTTTGTGCGTGCGACTTGAAACAATTAGACTTGAAAGAGCTAAGAGCTTATAAATTACTAAATGAACTACTATGAACTAAACAAAAACATGTTAAAACAAAATAAGTATTATTTATAAACGTCATTTTGTTTTAAATATCATTAACCGTTATTTACAATTAATGGACTCTAAACTGGTGTATTCTTCCGGGCTGAGGGGAGTGTTAGGGGCGGAGACTGGGGGGTGGCTTCACACGAGCTCCCAGTTCGAATTAGTGATTAAGACGCGTTTGCACGAACTCCGTAAGAAGCAATTGTTTTTGTCTAAACTAAATAAAAATGTAACAGTAAATTGTAATGTGAAAAACTTAACATTATTCGTTTTGCTTTTATTTTTTATTAATTTTTTTAACCGCTGTTCTGTATTGAGGGGGAGTGTTAGGGGCGGAGACTAGGGAGTGGCGAGCCCCCAGAGCTCATTCAAGTTTTCATCATCAGAGAGAGAGGACACGTGTGCATCAGACTCCGAAAGAGAAATGTTTTGGCTAAAGAAAACTTTAACAGTAAGATGTAATGAGAAACAATTTAACATTATTCGATGTGATTTTTAACCACCTTTCTTTGATATGTTACTTGTTTTAAACTTTTAAAAAACACATTTCATCCTTTTCCGCTATCTAAGTCGTACATTCTCTAACTTGTTTTTCTGAACATTGACTTTTTGGTTTTTAAAAAGTAAAGGAAAAATGTAACTTCCTCTAACTTGTTTTTACATTTTCTGATAATGTCTTGAAACGCACGAATGCCATGCCTTTGTGTTTAACAGCATACATTGTTTTTCATGTTTAAACATTTTAAACTTCAAATGTATGTGAAAAACGGTAATACTTTACAATAAGGTTCATTAGTTAACATGAACTAATAATGAACTGCACTTATAAAGCTTTTATTTATCTTTGTTAATGTTAATTTCATTATTAAAATCTTGCTAACATTAGTTAATGCACTGTGAACTAACATGAACAAACCATGAACAGCTGTATTTTTATTAACTAACATTAACAAAGATTAACTAATGCTAAACACAGGTGTTGTTCATGGTTAGTTTGTTAACTAATGCATTAAATAATGTTAACTAATACAACCTTATTGTAAAGTGTTACCTGAAAAACAAACTTTGTTTAACAAAAACATTCCCCTGATCTTATGCATGTCACTGTTATTCCAACACAACGTCTCACATTTTAAAAAGTTTAAAAAGCATATTCGTTTTGAACATTCTTTGGTTGTTTTCGAACATTTTCACTTCAAAAACACACAAATCCCCAAACAGTCATAAATTCCTTTGAGTGGGGAGAGGATGATAAACAGATGGCCAAAAACAGGTGTCCAGTCCGGTGGGAGGGAGGGGTGGGATATTTTTATGACGGTCATCAATCAATCAATTTTTTTACACATAGTCGCCTTATCTCTCTCTCTGGTGTGGATGCTAATATAATATAGTTATCTTCATAGTTATTGTTCTTGGTGTGAATGGGCCTTAAAGATATCGTTCTAAAAATCGTTCTCAATATTAAAGAATAGCAGAGTTCACACCACAACTATAACAATATAGAGAAACTATATTGTTGGAATTAAGGCCCGTTCACAGCAAGAACAATAACTATGAAGATAACTATATTATATTAGCATCCACACC
Organism: Rhinogobio ventralis; assembly: GCA_039654625.1. Classification (NCBI taxonomy): domain Eukaryota; kingdom Metazoa; phylum Chordata; class Actinopteri; order Cypriniformes; family Gobionidae; genus Rhinogobio; species Rhinogobio ventralis. The sequence continues at coordinate 14,773,805 of CM077212.1, forward strand.
AGAGAGAGAGATAAGGCGACTATGTGTAAAAAAATTGATTGATTGATGACCGTCATAAAAATATCCCACCCCTCCCTCCCACCGGACTGGACACCTGTTTTTGGCCATCTGTTTATCATCCTCTCCCCACTCAAAGGAATTTATGACTGTTTGGGGATTTGTGTGTTTTTGAAGTGAAAATGTTCGAAAACAACCAAAGAATGTTCAAAACGAATATGCTTTTTAAACTTTTTAAAATGTGAGACGTTGTGTTGGAATAACAGTGACATGCATAAGATCAGGGGAATGTTTTTGTTAAACAAAGTTTGTTTTTCAGGTAACACTTTACAATAAGGTTGTATTAGTTAACATTATTTAATGCATTAGTTAACAAACTAACCATGAACAACACCTGTGTTTAGCATTAGTTAATCTTTGTTAATGTTAGTTAATAAAAATACAGCTGTTCATGGTTTGTTCATGTTAGTTCACAGTGCATTAACTAATGTTAGCAAGATTTTAATAATGAAATTAACATTAACAAAGATAAATAAAAGCTTTATAAGTGCAGTTCATTATTAGTTCATGTTAACTAATGAACCTTATTGTAAAGTATTACCGTTTTTCACATACATTTGAAGTTTAAAATGTTTAAACATGAAAAACAATGTATGCTGTTAAACACAAAGGCATGGCATTCGTGCGTTTCAAGACATTATCAGAAAATGTAAAAACAAGTTAGAGGAAGTTACATTTTTCCTTTACTTTTTAAAAACCAAAAAGTCAATGTTCAGAAAAACAAGTTAGAGAATGTACGACTTAGATAGCGGAAAAGGATGAAATGTGTTTTTTAAAAGTTTAAAACAAGTAACATATCAAAGAAAGGTGGTTAAAAATCACATCGAATAATGTTAAATTGTTTCTCATTACATCTTACTGTTAAAGTTTTCTTTAGCCAAAACATTTCTCTTTCGGAGTCTGATGCACACGTGTCCTCTCTCTCTGATGATGAAAACTTGAATGAGCTCTGGGGGCTCGCCACTCCCTAGTCTCCGCCCCTAACACTCCCCCTCAATACAGAACAGCGGTTAAAAAAATTAATAAAAAATAAAAGCAAAACGAATAATGTTAAGTTTTTCACATTACAATTTACTGTTAAATTTTTATTTAGTTTAGACAAAAACAATTGCTTCTTACGGAGTTCGTGCAAACGCGTCTTAATCACTAATTCGAACTGGGAGCTCGTGTGAAGCCACCCCCCAGTCTCCGCCCCTAACACTCCCCTCAGCCCGGAAGAATACACCAGTTTAGAGTCCATTAATTGTAAATAACGGTTAATGATATTTAAAACAAAATGACGTTTATAAATAATACTTATTTTGTTTTAACATGTTTTTGTTTAGTTCATAGTAGTTCATTTAGTAATTTATAAGCTCTTAGCTCTTTCAAGTCTAATTGTTTCAAGTCGCACGCACAAACACACGTAGATTTAAATGTTGGTAAAATAATTAAATAAAATAACATTTATAAAATAATAGTTGCTTTAACAAAGTTTTTAAAAATGTTTTAGTTGATTAGCTAATTGATTATTCTTTATATCTTTGATACCATCATCCACCCCCTTCCAATGGATGAGTTTATGCTCCATTGTTTGAGAATGTGTTTTGAAGTAAAACATTTAAACTGTTAAAAAACTATGTGCTTTAAACTTTAAAAACGTGAAACGGGGGTGGTAAACATTGTGAAGGGGGGAGTAATTTTATTAGTCAAGTCAAGTCAACTTTATTTATATAGTGCTTTTTACAATGCGGATTGTTTCAAAGCAGCTTCACGGTGTTAAACAGGAAAATAATGCAACCGAATTTGATTCGGCTGTACAGCCGCTCTGGAGAAAACGGTGATGTCATCTAGCTCATTTCAATTATCATATATATTCAAGTAATGTAGTTCACATAGTTAATTTAGTTTAGTAATTCAATTTATTTGGATATTTATTTGAAAATTAAGTGTCCCCAACTGAGCAAGCCAAGCCAAAGGCGACAGTGGCAAGGAACCAAAACTCCATCAGGTGGCCTAATGGAGAAAAATAAACCTTTGGAGAAACCAGGCTCAGTCGGGGTGCCAGTTCTCCTCTCGCCAATTAACAAACAGTGTATGATTATTATTTTGGCAACCTTGCAGGTCAGAAGTCATATTAGGTCGGAATATTCGAAAGATCGGAGGCATCACGCCTGAGACGGGTTTATTGAGGATGACATGTCGATTAAACAATTATTAAATAGGAATATTCGAAATATCGGAGTCATCACACCGGAGATGGATCCATTGAGGATGCCATGTCGATAAGCAATTTCAGAGGGGAGAATAATTTACATGGTCTCTGCAGACACTTCAGGGATGAGTTGGTCATTTAAAGATATCGTTCTAAAAATCGTTCTCAATATTAAAGAATAGCAGAGTTCACACCACAACTATAACAATATAGAGAAACTATATTGTTGGAATTAAGGCCCGTTCACAGCAAGAATGATAACTATAAAGATAACTATTTAAAGCGGCAGACAAGCACTCGCTTAGCATAAACAGAACGATATTATATTAATTGATATAATCGTAATATTAGCGTCCACACCAGCAGGCCATATCGTTCTGTTTATGCCAAGCGAGTGCTTGTCTGTCACATAGACCGTAAAAAAATATGGACGACCTTCTAGAAGAAAAGTGAAGCCACCGATGTCCGAATATGACACTGACTCGGTCCCAAATCTGCGCAGTAGTGACCTTGGGACCGGAGTCTGTGCAGTAGAGAGCACAGAGCAGGAAGTAGAGCCACGATATCAAAAGCCTGCTCACACTCTTGCAGATGCAGAACAATTCATTATGTCGGTGTGAAATAAACAGTTATGGAAATGTAGAAATTAAAGCTAAAGCTCCAATCTCCTCCCGAAAAAAGTCAGTTGGTGCCTCAGTGACTAGCTACTTCACTCAGAGAAGCTGTCAATCTCAACTGTCAATCATGACGTCACACCCCCTGTTTTTATAGCATCAAATACTGAACTAAAACCAAACTTATTTAAAAAACTAACACTTGAAATGAAATCAGCGTGATAAAAACGGATGATGGAAAAAAATGGTGATGTCATCCAGCTAATTTCAATTATCATATAGTGTCAATGCACAGATCAGTAATATAATTGAAATTGTAGTGTCCCCAACTGAGCAAGCCGAAAGACAAAGGCGAGGCTTGTATTTAAAATTATATCTTTATCGTTACTTTCAGAATGATTTTATCGAGCTGATGAACGATAAAGACATTGGCAGCAGAGCTCTTTTATTTTTTTTAAAGGGGAGACAAGCATGCGTTTATAATTTACCAGAACGATATATTGTCCGTTGGTGTGCACGCTAGTATAGTTATCTTTATAGTTATCGTTAGTGATGTGACATTTGAACCGAGGCGTCAGAGCTTGTGTGGAGAATAAATGGGCGTGCCAGATGAAGCCCCGATTCGAGGCATGTGTTGTTAACGGAGAAATCACGTGACCGATGACAAACGAGGCCTCGGTTCGTGTGGAATACGTCATCAGGTCCGAAACTCGCGCCACCTTGTGGTTGTTGTGGCGTTTCAGAGAAGTGTCAGGAGTAGTAGAAGTGTGAGTGTCAGAGAGTTGTGTCATTGTCGTTATTGTGGTTCATATGTGTTAGAGCTATATATAATTACATTATGCTATTATATTACAGTATACTACATTATTACTATTAAGTTAGAGAGTTTTTCTCTAATAGAGTTTTCCTCTATTATTAGGTGTCCTTTGACATCTGCTGGATAGCACGATTGATCACAGTATAAATTAATAATTAATTAACAGTGTGTCTGACAGTTGTCTTTGTGCAAGTAAAGTCAGACAGAGAAAGATGCATATTTTATTTTATACCCAGGCAATGGACAAATGTCTGCTCAGGTCATTGGCTCAGGATTAATGGATTTGTCTGCTATTTCTTTGCTCAGTAGCTAAGTGTCACTAGTGAGCAATGATTAATGAACCTTTTGGTGAAGCAATGGGCTGCGAGGTCTCAGTGGTTCAGGAAGCCTCATTTTGCCATCACTAGTTATCGTCCTTGGTGTGAACGGGGCTTTAGACTTCTTTATTGTCAAGTCAAGTCAAGTCAAGTCAACTTTATTTATATAGCGCTTTTTGCAATGCAGATTGTTTCAAAGCAGCTTCACAGTGTTAAACAGGAAAATAATGAACAGAATTTGATTCGGCTGTACAGCCGCTCTGGAGAAAACGGTGATGTCATCAGCTCATTTCAATTATCATATATATTCAAGTAATGTAGTTGATATAATTTAGTTTAGTAATTAAATTTATTTGGATATTTATTTGAAAATTTTGTCATTGTAACATCACATCGAAATTCTCCATAACACAAACCAGTTTGCAGTGGAAGCCCTGACATTTGATAAAAGAACACATAGTAGACATTTGATATTTAATCTTATTAAATGATGAGTTAATTGCATTTGATAGATTTTACTTCCAATAAAACATTTGCAATGGGTTTGTAAAAGGTGTTTTTATGCATGTTTGGCCTGAGTTTTTGTTGCATTTACACTGTTCTGACCAGCAGGGGTCACCAGCGTGTTGCGTTTCGAACGCTTTGAAATATTGAATCATTTTGCGAAGCTTTAAAATCTTTGTTTCTCCCATGAGTCCCATCGCTACCCCTGGCTAATGATTTTTAAACAGCAAGCTCAAATTACGCAAAAGCGCAGCCCTTTCGGCGCTTTTGCGTTTCCTCGTTTTCATTCACTCCTTCAAGTAAACTGAATAGTGAATGAGGGTATGGGGGCGATTTCGAACACCGCCCGAGAGTACAAGTGCAAGTCTGCAGCCAGACCCTTCATGTGTCTGTGAAAAATAAAAGGGTCAATCCGTAAATTAATCATTCGCTACGGTTTGTGAGCCGGTTCAAACGATTCATGGAAAAGATCCGACTCAAATAAACGATTCTTTTATGAATCGGACATCGCTACAAGCGTTCGTGAGGCGTGGTTTAGGAACGCGTCCATTACAGAGCGTTTAGTTGGTGGTGACAGCACACTGTGGCATTTCCAACATCCTCTTCCGTGTATTTTTTGGTCCACTATATAGATCGATCATTGTTTTTGGCCAATTAATTTAGAACTATTCAAGGAGACCAAAGGCAAGCTGATCATCATGAACCCGTTGTGTAGCAGATGTGACAAGATTGTGTACCCTACAGAAAAAGTAAATTGTTTGGACAAGGTGAGTGATGCTTATGACGTCTTAATACAATAAAACTATCAGCCACACGTTTACATAACGTTAAATTCTGTAAGCACACTGTATATTTCTTTGTCTATATGAGCGAGTCATAGATTTATTTCCACTTGCACAATTCAAGTTACAGTGAATTCCTCCTTCCGTAATGTAAATGAAACATACGCGGTACATTATTTGTATTGAATGATTATCAAAACGTGCGCGCAAATCATGACATCAGTTTAAAATGTGTTTTGTCTTATTTAACACTGAGTTGTAATCACTTTTCAACTTCCTGTAGCAACACAATCCTAAACGAAACAAACTATTTAGTAGTTTGTTTCAACATGGTCGGGATTTTTAAAATGGTGTTGGAATACAATAGTCATTTGTAACGAACGTTGTTACATGATCTTGATTGATTGATATGATTTATCTTAACTGTTTAAGAAAAATGTGGGCGTAGCCGTGTTAGCGGTTTACAGTCGATGTCTTTTAAAGGCCTGTTGGGGCTAGTTTAGTTGTCCATAAATTAATTAAAGAGACTGTCAGAAACACTGTCAAATACATCGACAAGTGTGTTATAGAACTGATGGTCACTTTTGGCTTGTTATGACCCCCTGGCATAGTTCTGTTATAGGCCTAAACTGCAGTTTTTTTTCTTCTTACTATATTAAGTGGACTGTGGATGCTTTTTTTTTTTACTGTGTCAGTCTATATCTATTTTTAATATACTCTGGTTGACACCACATCCTTTCCGGATGTCACCTGAAGGCCTTGACATGTTTGGTGCATGGTATGCAATTAAACTAAAGGTTGGTGTTTATTTTGAGGGGTTTTGTTATTTACGAAAAGCAAAATATTGTTAGGACACATGTGGATGACTTTGTGTGTGGTAGATAGATATAATGTAAAAAAAAAAATCTGTAAAAGACTATCATCATAGGTCAGTAATATGTCTACCTTTACCTTCAAGCTTTCATTTTTTTGAAGAATTTGTCCCTCACTGGCAATAAGAAAATCACACAGATAGAAGTTAATAAGTAAACTGTCAAGGTTGTCTGCCTCTATTGTTGTGAATGGGAGGAAGTATAGGGCGATTTGTTGGGTGAGTGGGAAGTTCAGTGAATCAGTAACAGCTAAGCTGTTGAGTTCCTCTCCCAGCTGCTGGAATGTTCTCATGCTGTCATCATTTCATCCACATTAACAGTGGCCACCTGATACTGATTAGATTTTTCGGTCTCATGACCTTCATCAGGCATATACAAATATTACTCAAACTCCATCACATTTAAAAATATAACATGACCAATCACTGCAGAGAACCATTGATTAGTAATCACACTAAATGACTGTATCATTAGCAAAATCATTAGCACCCCAATATCATATATATAGTTACATTAACAATCATAAATAAATAACACATGACAAAAAAGCAACAAAACACACACACACAAAAAATAACAACATTACATTAAATAATGCTTCATCATTCATCGGCAGTGATTGGTCAAGTTAAGTCACCTTCATTTATATAGCGCTTTATACAATGGCGATTGTTTCAAACATAACAGGAAAATAATGCAACAGAAATTGATTTGGCTGTACAGCTGCTCTGGAGAAAACAGTGATGTCATCCAGCTCAGTTCAGTAATCATATAGTGTCAATGCGGGCAGATCAGTAATATAGTTGAATATTTAGTGTCCCCAACTAAGCAAGCCAAAAGCCAAAGGCAACAGAGGCGACGGTGGCAAGGAACCAAAACTCCATCAGGTGACAGAATGGAGAAAAAAACCTTGGGAGAAACCAGGCTCAGTCGGGGTGCCAGTTCTCCTCTGGCCAACGAACAAACAGTGTATGATTATGATTCAGGCAACATTACAGGTCAGAAGTCATATTAGATCGGAATATTCAGAATATTTGTCCAGTTCCATCTGATTGAAAATCGGAGTCATCACAGCGGAGGCGGGTTTGTTGAGGATATTGTGTCAATGGGCCGTCACAGAGGAGAGTCTAGTTGACACTCTAGTTGTCTCTGCAGACACTTTAGGGCTGCATTTGTCGTGTCTAGTGCAGGTCCACCATCTGATCTGATCTAGATACGGCCCGGAACCAGCTGACTGCAGTAAACCTCAGGATAAACAGAGAGACTAACTTTAGCGTAGATGCCATTCTTTTTTTGATGTAACGAGTAGGTCAGGTGTTATGGGGAGTGTTCCCGGTTCCGGCAGACCTAGTTAATGCAGCCTAAAACAATCATTGAACTGATTTGAATAATATGAATTGATAATGTTCTATGTGTATGCCATAGTAAAGAGATGTGTTTTTAGTCTAGATTTAAACTGACAGTGTGTCTGCTTCCTCGAACAATGCTAGGAAGACTGTTCCACAGTTTAGGTGCTAAATAGGAAAAGGATCGACCGCCTGCAGTTGATTTTGATATTCTAGGTATTATCAACTGGCCAGAATTTTGAGAAGGCAATAGACGTGATGGAGTATAATGCGTTAAGAGCTCACTCAAGTACTGGGGAGCCAAACCATTTAGTGCTTTGTAAGTAATTAGCAAGATTTTAAAATGTATGCAATGTTTAATAGGGAGCCAGTGCAGTGTTGACAGAACCAGGCTAATATGGTCATACTTCCTGGTTCTAGTAAGAACTCTAGCTGCGTTTTGGACCAGCTGCAGTCTATTTATTAAGCGAGCAGGGCAACCACCTAGTAGAGCATTACAATAATCTAGCCTTGAGGTCATGAACGCATGAACTAACTGTACAGCATTTTGCATTGAAAGCGTGTGTCGTAATTTAGATATATTTTTAAGATGGTAGAATGCAGTTTTACAGATGCTAGAAATGTGGCTTTCAAATGAAAGATTGGTATCAAAGAGCACACCCAGGTTCCTAACTGACGACGAGGACTTGACAGAGCAGCCATCAAGTGTTAGACAGTATTCTAGGTTACTACATGCAGAGGTTTTTGGCCCAATAATTAAAAATTCTGTTTTTTTCAGAATTAAGTTGCAGGAAATTACTAGTCATCCAATTTTTTATATCAGCTATGCATTCCGTTAATCTTATGAATTGGTAAGTTTCGTCAGGGTGCAAAGAAATATAGAGCTGAGTGTCGTCAGCATAACAATGAAAACTAACGCCATGATTCCTAATGATATCTCCCAAGGGTAGCATGTACAGGGTGAAAAGCACTGAGCCTTGCGGTACTTCATACTTGTGATCGGTGTGACATCTCTTCATTTACTGCTACAAACTGATAACGGTCAGATAAGTATGATTTAAACCATGCCAATGCAATTGCACTAATGCCAACATAATTTGAGAGTCTATTCAGAAGAATGTTGTGGTCGATATAGTATCGAATGCAGTGCTAAGATCGCGTAACACTAATAGAGAGATACAACCATGATCAGATGATAAGAGCAAATCATTTGTAACTCAGATGAGAGCAGTCTCAGTTCTATGATACGGTCTAAATCCTGACTGGAAATCCTCACAGATACCATTTCTTTCTAAAAAGGAGCATAGTTGTGAAGACACTACCTTGTCTAGTATTTTTGACAGAAAGTGTAGATTTGAGATTGGCCTGTAATTTACTAATTCTGTAGGATCAAGTTTTCGGTACATATCATAATGACAAGGATGAATGAATGATATTAAGAAGAGGATCTATGACCTCTGGAAGCATCTCTTTTAGTAGCTTAGTCGGTATAGGGTCGAGCATACATGTTGTTGATTCAGATGATTTAAAGAGTTTAGCTAATTCTTCCTCTCCTATAGCAGTGAATGAGTAGAATTTTTTTCTCAGTGACACTACAATGCACTGTCGGATGTGATACTGTAGTTAGATGGTTGCATAGTTATAATTTTTTCCCTAATATTATCAATCTTGCACGTAAAGAAGTTCATCATTACTGCTGTGCTGTTTGCAGATGTCAGAAGTTAAAGCTTTATTTCTTGTTAATTTAGCCACTGTATCAAATAAATACCTAGGGTTGTGTTTGTTTTCTTCTAAGAGAGTCGAGAAATAAGCAGATCTAGCAGTTTTTACGGCCTTTCTGTATGCAATCATGCTCTCTTTCCACGAAATGCGAAAAACCTCCACCGTTGTTTTCTTCCAGCTGTGCTCCATTTTTCTGGCTGCTCTCTTGAGGGCCCGAGTGTGCTCATTGTACCAAGCCGTTGCACTATTTTCTTTAATCTTCTTTAACCCCTAGAAGTCTGCACAGTTCTGGGGCCCTTTAGAAACTGGGCTACCATAATATGTGAACAACATGTATGTACATGCTTGTATTTTTGAGAGAATAACGTTTATGCGTGGTTTTTGAAAAAACAAAAAATGTAAGTTACTGAATTAAGACCACAAAACACAATAGATGTGTCCACTAGACTTTTGACTAATGGATGTTGTTGTCTTGAGTTTTTGCTTCAAACTAATGTGAGAATCATTGTGCCTACTCATTCACATAAAACAATATATGGATTTAAATTTTGTAAGACACTTTTTCTTTACAAAGTCTGTATGCGAAGGGGTGTGAATGAACATGAATAATGCTGTGATTTACACCTGAGGAGACAATAGAACCCATAATGACCTGCATAATGAATGAGCCTTTGAGTCAGGTATGTGACTGAGGGAGCTAAGCAGCAGGACAAAAGAAATATATTTTGTTGTAGTTTATTTAGAATATAGTTAACAATATAAAGTTAAAAATACACTAAGGCCTTTTATATTTTAAATTATCAAAAATATTTTTTATGTTTTTGAAATAAGTCTCATGCTAAAAAAGTAAATACAAGTAACTGAATAATTGGTATAATTGGTGATGAATGTTATAAGTACAATATTTGTGATTTAAAACATAATGCAATGTAATTATGATTTCAAAGAGTATAGGGTGAATTTAGGTTGATTGGCACACTTTTTTCGATATGGAATGAGGCAATACCGTTTATATCGATATACAGTAGATTGATACGAACCCATCTGAAAAATAGCGGAGTACGCAGAATAAGCTAATGCAGGGAAAGTTCATGATACAATTTGTCCTAAACATGACACATGCTTTATATTAAGGGCTTCAAAATAACTGGTAAGATATAGTTAACATGTATAGTTTAAAGCAGCTTGCCCTGTCAGGTGCTCTGAGAGATAGGCTACTTGTGCTGACAGACAGATAAATACTTGCGGTGTTTAATGCGTTGAAATGTGGTGCTTTCCTCAGTGCATAACTTACATTTCACAGGTATATTCTTCATCTGTAAATGTTAGAAAGTCATGCAAATATGTCCATTTTGCTGTCAGGAGAGGACAAGCCTTCTGCAAGTTAATCTCCGCTGAAATTCAGGCTTCCGTGAATGAGCGCCAACACGCGTATAATTCTGACTAAAGTATACATATTTCTAAAATATTTGTTGTTGGACAATAAATGTGCCATATGTGGAATTTTTAAACTACAAGTAAGTATATTTTTATGAAAGTGACCATTATAATGGGGTAATCAAATATAGGCTAATATGCTTTTGTTTTTGTTTTCATTTTTAGTTTAGTGAATTTAAAAACAAAATTATTAATTTTGTTTTTAGATTGTAAATCCCCTTTTTGCACACAATATATTCCAGATCCTACATTACATTCACTGTACTGTATTTGTTTATAGCCCTTTAATATCAACATTGTTTTTAGGACATCATTGGGCAGGATGTAAAATAAAATTATTATTAAAAACAATAAAGAAAATACCGTGATATATACCGTGTATCGCCATTCAACCAAAAAATACAGAGATATGATTTTTTTGGCCATATCGCCCAGCCCTACCGCGCCTCAAAACTATGTAAAGTACATGCTCTAATCTTGATGTGTTTATTCGAGTTGATGCCCAGAAGTAAATTTAAGTTTATCTGAATTAAAGTTTGCACAACCCCAAATAAACAAACAAACCGATGAGGTATGCAAAATTATTATTGAAACGTAGGAAAAACAACAATGAAAAACAAAACCAAAGAAATCAACAGATTCATAGATTTGTATGAAAGCAACCAGTTAGCATATAGACAAACAACATAGCGACAAGAGAGAATTATGGATGAAAGCTCAATTAGAATGAATTGATTGAATTAATTATTCCTTGAGTGAATAATCGCCAACAATCCACTATAGGATGCGATGTAGTAGTCTCAATGTGGAAATGCTTCCCATATTCTCACAGTGTACATATTAGTAGTAATAAACTACTAATATAAAAGAGTCCTTCTACAATAAAAAGTACAAACTGCGTGTTAGCATGCTAACAAACATATAAGTCCATTGAGAAAAAAATAGAACAAACCAGGTAGGAAAACACTTGCATAGATTGAGCATGAAACACAAATGTTTCTTAATCTGGACTCTTCAAAGTTGAGGATGGCATCAGAAGAACACAAAGAACTTCCTCCTCACCAAACAATCTCCCTTCCTCTATTATTTCACTTGTTTTAAGAGCTAGAGGAGGTGAGCAGCTTAGAGTACTACAACCTACTATAATTCATAGGGTGCTTCTCAATTCTTATTTGTGCATCCTCATTTCCTTTCCTAGCTTCCTTTCCTCGCGTCTTATCTCAACCCCTTCATGATGCGAGGGAAGGACGCAAGGAAAAGACGTGAGGACAGAGGAATTTAATCAAGTGAAATTATATATCCTCCCTCCTTTTAGCGTCACTTCAAAGCGTCGTCAATTAATGACGACTCTACACTGCTGGATTTAGTTTGCACGTCAGGATTCTTGAACATTAGAGATAACTATTTATATTGTAATAGTTTCAACCTCCACAAAATACCACATTTTTCCATATTTTATTTAATATTACCAGTTATCAACCATTATCAACAACGAATTATTCCCAGTTATTAACTGCTTTTTATTTGTTGTATAGTATTACAGTTTTTTTTCTTTCATTTTCTTGTGCTTTGATATAATTCTGCAACTGTCATTTGTTGTTATTTGACATACATTTGTGTCTTGTACATGTAAACATAATAATAATAATAATAACTGTGGCAAGATGTGAAGGGGGAGAAGAATTAATACGTGCATCGCGTTTAGTTGATAAAACACTTCCGCAAAGGATACACCTGTGTATCCTCGCTTATGACTCCTCAGAAAGTCTCCTTACTCCTCGATCCTCGCCTCCTCACGGTGCATTTAGGGAATTGAGATGTCCTACAAGATGGCTGAGCTCGGTCGGTTTCCGGGTCATAGGATGGAGGACGGAGGAGCGAGGAAACGAGGAGGGATATTGAGAAGCACCCAGAGTAACAGGACTATGGAGGAAACAAAGGAAACAATTCCACCCATTTGGAACAGTAATCCACTGTAACCAAGATATGTTCATTTTTGTTTGGTACTTTTGGGGAAAGGACCCATGAGGTCAACACCTATCATGTACCCAGGCTCGACCACAGGAGTACTCTGCAAATGGCCAGACAACTTTGTCAATGAGGGTTTGTACTTTTGACAAATGTGTCACTCTCTACAGTATCTCCACACATCAGTTATTATACTAGGCCAGTATACAGTCTCTAGAAGTCTGAGAAGAGTTTTTAGTCTTCCCAGGTGCCCGCATGACCTCTTGGTCATGACTTTGTGATATTGCAGTTTGTGTGAGGTCTACCGGCATGTTGACGAGGTGCTGCGGTCTTAGAAGCATTTACAATGAACATTGTGTCAGGCAGAGCATTGTGACTTTGGGTTCTTGATAATACATCCGGTACAACGTTGCACTGTCCCTTCCTGTATCTTACCGTGAAATGGAATCCTTGTAATCGTATTGTCCAGTGAATGAGGCGGGAGGATGGCTTTGGATGCTGAAAAACTGTCAGGGCAGCATGGTTGGTGACTACTTCGAAGGGTCGACCTTTAAGGTATGGTTGCCACTTCTCTACAGCCCAGACTACGGCTAAGCACTCTTTCTCTGATACTGCGTATGCTTTCTCTGCTCCTCTGAGCAATCGGGTGGCATAGGCAATTACATGCTCTTCTCCTGCTGATTCCTGGGTAAGAACAGCCCCTAAACCAATGTCACTTGTGTAGGTCTGCACACGGAAAGCTTTGCTAAAATCAGGTGTTATTAAGACAGGTGCCTGTACCAGATCCTGCTTGATTGTGTCGAACGCATGTTGACACTACTCAGTCCAGATCCAGGTTGAATTTTTCTGCTTTAATGCATGTAGTGGTGCAGCTTTCTCTGAGAAGTGGGGAATAAATCGATGGTAATAGCTTGCCAATCCTAAGAACCTTTGGACATTCTTGAGGGACTGAGGTATGGGGAATGAGTTGACTGCAGAAACTGTAGATGGATCTGTTTTTACGCCTTCGTCTGAAACTATGTGACCAAGAAATGTAAGTGATTTTTGGATGAAGTTAAAGTATTTACTTTCATAGCCCCTTCTGTTGTGGGTAGGCTGTACTGAGCTTTGTGAAAATCTAGCACCATCCCCGTCTTTAACAGAAAATCCATTCCATGTATGATTGGTACTGTCAGATCAGCATCCTGCATAATGAAGAGTATCAGGTCTACTGATTGTTTCAGTACTTCACACTTCCACTTCACCTTACCAATAGCAGTCTGCCTTTGTCCATTGGCCAATAGAAAGGATTGTCCTTCACTGGGTTGGTATTGTTCTTGCCTCCTGGATCAGTGAGAAAGTGCTGCCTGTATCAACCATGGCAATGGCATACCTGTCCTGTAAAATTATGGGAAGGGTGATATTTTTTTAAGTTGCACTAAAGTTTGAAAGTATTGCACTACTCGATTACTTGCACATGGTGGTTTACGATGAGGTTCTTGATCTGTGGAGGCTTTCTTCCTCTGCTCCTCCACATTAGCCTGGCTCCAGTATCTTTTGGATTCATTGATATCTCTTTCTATCTGAGTTCCTATCCTGACTAAATTACTCCAACGTCCTTGATGGTTCCGTGTGGGGGGGCGGTGTCAGTCATGGAGATATGAAACTATTTTAAGACTGTTAAGAAAATTAATGTTGACAAATACAAACATGACATGTCTATGAAAACATGACCACATGACTAGAAAAAATATGATTATAAATAGATTATAAATAGATTATGATGCATAAATGTTTTTGAAAAAGAAACATCTAAAAACAAAATAACCATCTCAAATAACCCAGTCATATCGGGCATTATTCACAGTATGTAACTGTGAATAAACACCACCCTGCAGAGCTTTGCTAGTGGGTTAATAAACTCAACCAAACGCATCCTATATGAGATTAAGCAGATATGTACCTATATTACAACTTAGGTACATCAGCACGAAAGGACGCGTTTTCGAATATATAATGAGAAACAACTTTAAATAAAACATAGGTCTACTGTTAAAAAACATGAGAACAAAATACCACTGCTGCGTTATTAATATCATCAATGATTTTGAAAAAGAAATATTATAACCGTCTAAAATATAAGGAATATAACTGTCTCAAATAACCCAGAGTCGATAATGTCGGGCATTGCATTTGAGCTGAAACTGAAGAGAATGAATACTAGTCGGTAACGGCGGCGCTTTGCTAGCTGGTTAATAAACTCAACCAAATGCGTCCTATATGACATTAATCAGATACAGACAACATAAAAGTAATCTTACAACTTGCATCTGCACAAAAGGACGCGGATGTGCTAGTCTGATGTAACTCTCGTTGTGGATTTCCTTTAACAGCGCGCTGATACACGGGAAACTAAAGCACAGAGAATTTACAACATTCTATCCCAATCTTGTTTTCATTATAATGCTATGTATATGACAGATTGGCACTGCACATCTTGCACTTCATGATCACAATGATTCCAGGCATCACTGCAGCACGCGCTTCAGTTTCACTTTATTTCGTCGGTCTGGAAGGCGTGCTGTCTAACTAACCAATCAGACTTCAGTTACCGCCCAAAATGCCGAAATAACCAATCAGAAAAATAGACAAATATATTTTTTAAAGTCAGGGCAATCATCGTTTTCATGATCGATCGTCGCTGTCACGTTCGAGTACTTGAGTACTCGACCACTGTTGCCCATCTCTAATGTGTATGCCATAGTAAAGAGATAAGTTTTTAGTCTAGATTTAAACTGACAGAGTGTGTCTGCTTCCCGAACAATGCTAGGAAGACTGTTACAGAGTTTAGGTGCTAAATAGGTCGCCTGCAGTTGATTTTGATATTCTAGGTATAATCAACCGGCCAGAATTTTGAGACCGCCATAGACGTGATGGAGTATAATGCGTTAAGAGCTTGGGCTGAACGATTAATTGCATTTGCGATAATATCGTGATATGATAAAACACGATTTTGTAACCGCAAAGGCTGCGATTACACTCTAGCCATGTGACACGCGAGAATAAAGCAGTCTGCAGAAGCAGCATCAACTTGGCATGTTATGCCTACCGGCCTGGCCTAAAGGAAAGAACAGTTTGTGTTTAATCGATCTAATATTGTGTTGGTCATACTATACAATAGAGGTGGGAGAAAAGATCCTCTCTCCAAAGATTCTGGATCAATTCTGAGCTAAGATTTTAACTGCAGGTGCGCGATGGCGCTGCGTGTGTTTTAGAAACACCCGTATTCTGCTTGCTTCCATTTCCTCTCTCTCTTTCTCTCTCTCTCTCACACACACACACACAAAACACTCGAAACATAAAATAATATTTCATAACGTTCAGAAAGGTTGAAGTGAATCACAGTGACATTCGTGGGCTTCATTGCACAGGATATGCGCTGTGAGAAACTTTGCTTGATGTTGCGTTTACAGTGTGTTCTCGCCCGCCTGTATTTTCTTTGCTAATTCTCTACGAAGTCTTCATTTATGTCGTTTGGAATGCAGTGCTTATATATTAAAAATATGAAACTCACTGACTGACTGCTTTCAGTTTCAAATGTTCGCGCCGCGCTTTGTAAAGAGAGCTCGCACATGCTTTTATGACGCAAAATGAATGTAAACACAGTCAGTAATGTCTTAAGGGATTAAACGGACAGGACAAACCTTAAAAGTGATCTGTGCATTAGTGTGAATGCAGATCTCCCGATGTCTATGATGACATCATTAATAATCAAACAGCAGTAAAGCTGGGAAATAGAAAAATCACTCACATCTCTTGAATGGAAAACGTTCAGATACTCTAAAATACTGAAAGCGCTCTTTGTTCATTGCTTTTAATATGTTTTTTTTGTTCCTCTTTATTATTTACTAGCTTTTATGTTTTTAAGCTATATAAGTTTATATATTTAAAATTCTTAACATGCAATTGTTTTAATAAAATTAGTGTAATTAATTTAAAAAGTACTTTTATAATAAAAAAAAGATTTTAAGTTTTATTAATAAGATTAATTAATAAGAAAAAAGTTCAAGAATTGTTTAGGAATCGGATTGTGAGGTGCCTAAAGATTCCCACCATTAATATACAATGATTTATTGCTCGTCTTTGTTGAATAATACAGAAGATAAAGAGCTTAAAAAATAATTGCATATTAAATCGCAATATTGGTAAAAAAAAAATTGTAATTCGATTATTTTCCAAAATCGTTCAGCCCTATTAAGAGCTCTCTCAAGTACTGGGGAGCTAAACCATTTTGTGCTTTGTAAGTAATAAGCAAGATTTTAAAATGTATGCGGGAAGGGATCAAATATTCAGCAGCCCGAGCTTTATCATTTGTTCATCTGTATTATACCTGTTGTTTATTTGTTGAATATCAATAAAAAAAATTTCCCTTAAATGGGTTAGAGAGTCGGTTAAGCCAGTCCGTCTGCTTCCTGACCTGGGCCGCAGTTAGTCAAGGTTCAACTCTAAGACTATGTGCCAGATTACTAGAGAGAAGAGCGGCACCGTCCCAGGAGGGATGAATACCATCTCTTTTAAGCAGGTCAGGTCTGCCCCAATAGCTTTTCCAATTGTCTATGAACACTGTTATTCTGCGGACACCACTTAGACAGCCAGCCATTGAGTGATGATAGTCTGCTAAGTATCTCATCACTCCTTCTAACGGGGATTGTTCATGTTATCTTTTTTAATGTGATGGAGTTTGAGTAATATTTGTATATGCCTGATGAAGGTTATGAGACCGAAACGTTGCTAATAAAAAGTTTTGATATCTTTTGCAAGTATCGATAGTGTGTGGGATTTCCTTTAACTTTTGAGATTTTTGGATATTTTTTTATCCTCTTTCCTACGCACCTATCTATTACCAAAAGGTGTGCGATGGTAATTGTCAATTAATTTTTTTGAAAGAATAAAATACTTTTATTATGCAAGGATGCATTAAATTGATCAAAAGTGACAGTAAATAATTACCTTTTTTAGGGTTGCGATATGCAATTAGAAAATAAATTGCCTAAAGACGAGCAAAGTTGAAGTAAAATTATGCATGACTTTCTGGCTGTAGATCAGTAGTGTGGTCTTAGCGACTACATTGCCAACAATACCATATTATTGGGATTCCAAATGTCTCAGATTTAAAAAGTCTTGTGTTAATCTATAGGACCACATGCTGGTTTATTAATCTCTTTGTGCTGGCATACAGCTGTCAATGTGGTTTTATGTCAGACATTTCAGTGATGACATTGAGAATTGGATGCTCTTTTGCATCCTATGTTTGTCATTGAAAAAAAACGGTGTGGAAAAACTTTGCAAAATGAAAGACTAGTATTAAATCAAATTATGTTGCATCATTTTCCTGTTAACACTGTGAAGCTGCTTTGAAACAATCAGCATTGTAAAAAGCGCTATATAAATAAAGGTGACTTGACTTGACTTGACTAAAATGCCATTGATGTAGAAATTATAGGTCTTAAAAAAGTCTTATAAAATGCAGTAAAACAAGTAGGATCAGTCTGAATGTTTGCCCATTAGATAGTTAGGCAAATACTGAGGTCAAAGTTTATAACAGTAAGGTGAGCTATTCAGGTATTGTTGAATACAGAGGCCATGGTTTAAATAGAGTCTTTATTTACCACACAACTGAGGTTGGTGGAATTTGTTAAGCAACAATGCATAACATCACCATCTTAAGATACAGGGAAAGTTCCGCTGGAGCAACTTGGGGGGGTAAATGCCTCACTCAAAAGCACAATTGTAATAGCTTGTTTTGTACTAACATTTTGGTTACCTGATCATTAACCACAAGGCTACACAATTACAATCTAGAGATAAGCATCTCTTTTAAACTAGTTGATTCTCTATAAGAGTCCACTCTTAGCCTATGTTTCCTCACATTGATTCCATCCTTCTCAACATTCTAGTTATACTCAATACATTTGCCTTTTCTCTGTTGTTCTTTCTTTTTCAGTATTGGCACAAAGGATGTTTCAGCTGTGAGGTCTGCAAAATGACTCTGAATATGAAGAACTACAAAGGCTTTGACAAGAAACCCTACTGCAGCCAGTAAGTAAAAAAAAAAAAAAAAACAGTCCTGAAATACTTGACTGAAAGTGCGTCCTATTACTTGATGCTCATTTTTTTATTTTATTTTTTTAATTAAACTATTAATTTATTCAGAAATACATAAAAAATGCAATTCATACCAATTGATCAATTTTGCTGATTAATCAGCACTGATAACCGATTGCTGGAACAATATCATGTTTTTATACCATTATAAAGTAATTAATTTGTTGACTACATACTGCATTAGTGGAGAACAGCAGTACATTTGCTGTCGAGGCTGAAAGGACGCTAACATTAATAGTACCTCAAGCGGTTAAAACCATGTGACAAAAACACACGCCAACCCAAATGTTTAAAGTCACGATTGTTTCCATCTATTTGCATTAGTTTATATCCAGCTGGTCACTTTTATGCATTCCATCTGTAACATTAACTCTTACAGGTCTGCACAGTTTTGGGGCCCTTTGGAAGTTTTGACATTTGTGCTTTTTTCAGCTGCTTATAAACGCATGAATGGCAAAAGTATCATTACACTGTATTCAGCACAAACTGGGGTACCATAATATGTTAGCAACATGTATGTACATGTATACTTGTATTTTTGAGAGAATAATGTTTATGCATGGTTTTTGAAAAAAAAATGTAAGTCACTGAATTAAGGCCACAAAACACACAATATATATGTGTCCACAAGACTTTTGACTAATGGGTATTGTTGCCTAGAGTTTTTGCTTCAAACTGATGTGAGAATCATTGTGCCTGCTCATTCACATAAAACAATATATTAATTTAAATGTTGTAAGACACTCTTTCTTTACAAAGGCCGTATGTGAAGGGGTGTGAATGATCATGAATAATGCTGTGATTTACACCTGAGGAGACAATAGAACCCATAATGACCTGCATAATGAATGAGCCTTTGAGTCAGGTATGTGACTGAGGGAGCTAAGCAACAGGACAAAAGAAATATATTTTGTTGTAGTTTATTTAGAATATAGTTAACAAAGGCACATTTCAAAGTCCTATTATATTTTAAATTATCAAAAGTTAAAAATTATCAAAATGTTTTTGAAAGAAGTCTCATGCTAAAAAAAAAAACAGTAATATTGTGACATTGAACACAATTCAGTATTCAGTAAATACAAATAACTGAATAATTGGTAATGATGAATGTTATAAGTAAAATATTTGGAATTTAAAACAACATAATGCAATGCAATTATGATTTCGAAGAGTATAGGGTGAATTCAGGTTGATTGGGACAATTTTTTGTCCCAATCAACAATGGTCCCAGTCATTTCAATGGCAAACATTTTCTGAATCATTTGATTTTGTAAACTATCTGATAAACACAATACTCAAATATCATTTCGAGCTTCGGTTCATTTATGAGACGCGCCATGCAATGCATTATCGCGCCAGCGCTAAGGCTATTGTCTGCTATATTTGCTTTCTTATTTATTAAATCCAGACAATTAGCTGATGAAACATTGATTAAAATTAAGATACAATTTATACAAAAACGAAATTCACTTAAAAAAACCGGCTTTCTAAAAAACAAAACTTAATGAAGTGGTCAAAATCATTTCTGATAAACTCCATGTCTTCTGACATATTGCACATCTTATGACGTGCTGTTCACTTTTCATAATCAACATAGATTAAATCAAAAAATAACATTAGGCTATGTTATTTAAACATAAATATGAAACAAAATATGTTTTAATGGCTACAAGAAGTAGCCTATTGTACACAAACATATAGCATCTGAGTAGAAATTTGCGAACAAAAGCTTTATTGATGTGACACTAGGCTATTTTACAATAAAACTTCATAATCTGTCCAAAACAGGCCAAAGAAACCTTGTCTAAACAGTCTTACGTCTATGACATTTTATGTTGCAGCAGGATTCATATTTAAACGGTCTTTTGTGGTTTAATATACACAGAAACTAACAGAATAAATGTTACATGTTTGCTCTGTCTTGTGTTTTTGGTTAAGTCTCTGTGACCCAGTTTTCCCCAGTTTGTCTAATTAGTTATATCATTCACCTGTGCCTCGTTTATCACCTTGTTATTCTCATTTGCTTTTTGTACTTGAGCCCTCAGTTCTCCCTCAGTGTTTGTCAGTTCTCATCTATGTTTCTACGTGTGTAAAGAGTTTTCTGAGTTTTATTATTAAAGTTCCTGTCTCCTGTTCATCCTTGTCTTTGTGAGCTTCTATCCTACATGTAACGGGACAGAAGAACCGACTGCGTTTTTTTCCTTTCTGTTTAGTTTGAATTTTTCCCCATTCCCCATGGACCTTCCCTCTGTGTAACTTCTCTGCCTGGAGCAGGGAGACCGTCCGCTGGAAGCACACACTCGGGACTTTTTACATCTTGCGTGCCAGACTCATTACCCAGACTCACGTCAGCCTGAGCGAGCTGTCAAAGGCACGCGTTCGGAGTGTTTCATCGCCTTGGAGCCCGGACCACCTACAAGGTCTGACCAGGTGTGTGAGCCGGCAACACCGTACGTTACTGAGGGAGTGATTGTGGAGCTTGAGGGCTGGGAGGAAAGCCCTGCCCACAACACCACCACCATGGGTGAGATGACTGTTGTCCCTGGCAGCTATATTGAGGAACTGAAAGGCGTTTTTGAGGAGAATTTAATATACTTTTTTGGGTGACCCCTGTTTCTCCAGTGACCCTTGTTTCTCCAGTGTCTCCATATTCAGAATTCCCGCCCAGCCTCCCTCACCCACCTCCTCAGTCAGCCAGTACCTCAGCCCTGCCTTCGCTGCTGTCCTTCAGCCCCTCTGCTCCGCCCACACGCTGTGTGGACCCACCTAGTGTCTTCAGACCATCAGCTCCATCACGCTCTGAGGATGTCCTGTCTCTGCCTCCAGCCTCTGTGCCCTCTGCTCCACCTTGGCCCGTCGACACTTCAGTGTCACCTTGGCTTCTCCCTCCCTCAGCTCCACTGGAAACCATCGGCCATACGGCTGCGCCTTGGTCAGTCGTCGACCTCCCTGCACCTTCGGCTTCGTCTGGCTCCGCCTTCCCCTCAGCTCCGCCTTTCCTTCAGCGCCGCCTTTGTCCTCGGTCCCACCGGTTCAGCCTCTGCCCTCTGGTTCCCCGGTTCCACCTCGGGCACTCGTCGCTGCGGTTCCACCTCGGTCTCCAGGACCTTCAGCATCGCGTGGGCTTATCGGCCCATCGGCTCTGGTGTACCATCTGGTTCCTGCTCCTGGCTTCCCTCCGGCTCCTCCCTCTCTATGGACTATATTAGATTTCCCAGACTGTCTTTTTTCTTTTGCTCCACGCCCTCCTCCAGAGCCCCCGCCCTCCCTCCTCAGTTGTTCTAGTTATACGGCGCGAGGACGTGCCTTCCCGGGAGGGGGCGATTTGTTACATGTTTGCTCTGTGTTGTGTTTTTGATTAAGTCTCTTTGACCCAGTCACAGCCTTTCTTCTGAGGTAAATTATTCCAGGATTATTCCTCACCGCGACTCAAAACGATGTTAAGTACATGCACTAATCTTGATGTGTTTATTTGAGTTGATGTGGGCGTTGACTCTGTTCCCATGGATCGCGTCAGTATTTGATTTTCAAAAGAACACGCGCTGTGTGGGCGTGGCTGCATTAACACTAGTGTAGAGGCTGTTTCTTTTCAAACAGATTACATAAACACAGAATATTTGTTTTCGATTTGATTTACATAATTTAAATCCTGACATTTCAACGTTTCTTTAGACATATGTCTCATGTTTGTGTGACAAGTATTCACTAAGTTACAGTTCAATTTTTAAAGAGAATCAGAAAAGACTTTGAGAGAGAGGCTGCAGATCGCGCATCATGTTTGATTTCATGTATCGTTATCGGTAAAATCCAGTAAAATCCGGTAAAATCGGTTGATCTCCAATTCATAGAGAACTAGTGAACATGTAATGAACATGTTTTCAATTTCTGAATTAAAATAATTTTTACAAATATTTTTAACTGTGTTGATATAATTATGAATACAATTCTTAGTAGTTTTGCATAATATTACATTTATTATTTATCAGAAAGCAGTTTTGTTAACTTAAGTTACACTATATTTTAAGGTGTCCTTTTTACACTGTAATTGTACATTTAAGTACTGAGTAATAAAAATTAACAACATGTACTTACTATAGGGTTAAGGTTAGGATTAGGGTTTGGTTTATGGTTGGTTGGATGTAATTATGCATAATTTACTGTTATTATCATAGTTAAGTACATGTAAGATGTGTAACAAGGAAACTGTAGAATAAAGTGTTACCAACATTTGTTTGCAAAATCAGTTAAAGTTAAGATTTAAAGGTTAAATGTAAAATATCATGTGCTATGACCCAAAAAACTAATATATATGAATTATTAAAAAAAAACTTTTAAAGAGCTCTTATGGATTTTGGAAAATTACCTGAAACCGTTCTAAGTGAATGAAAACTGCAAAGTCTGAAGTGCACCATATATAAAGTTATTGTTATTGTTTCAGACATTCCAACCTGCAAAAAGTCATTTCAGGGAGGTACCCTGAAGCATTTGATGGAGCAAGATATGTTTTGCAAACGTTAATGTTTACATCAGCTGGGCTAACTGCACTGTTACTGATACAGTTCCCACATGTGCACAGCAATACATTAGACACACACACACACACACACACACACACACACACGTTTGTTGATGGACGCACACTTGTTAATGCTGATGGTGAGGAATTACAGTTGAAATCTCATAATGTACCTCAAACTGAGTAGCATCACTGAGAAACGTCCTGCTCAAGGTTCGGGTTGAATGACTAGTTCTAGGTCTGATTATAATTTCACCAACAGTAATTCTGGATTGCCTCCACCAAACAAGTAAATAGGAAATAAGAAAATCAGAACACTGCGTGCCAAAACAGTAGTATGCTGGTGAGATCACTGGAGGTAAGGATATTTTTGGTTTATAATGTTATATACAGGGTTTTTCCTGCATAGAGAATTGTTTGTTGACAAAACTCAGACAGGCAGACACTTGCTCAGATTAGGCTTGTCGTGATAATTAAATAATCATCAGAAATATATATTGTCACATAATCCTCTTCAGCAATCATTCTTATATTATGATTTGCTGGTACAAAGTCATCTAAAGCCATTCCATAGCTGAATGTGAGGGACAGAAGAATATTTGCATCGTTAAATTAAAGTTCACGTAATCTCGTCTTTCCATCCGCTGCATCTGTCAATCATTCTCCGTTCAGCATTCAAACTGCGCGTCGCATCTGGTTACGACAGTCAGCAGCACGGTAAAACACTCTTCAAGATGATATATTCCCATTATAATACTTGATATGTAGATAAAGGGCTGTGGGTATTTGCATAAAATTACTTTATCTTGCTGTTTATAGCTGTTTCTGAACGATGTTGTACTCGCTATCGGGTGACAACACAAGGACTATTAATTAGCATCACATGCACAATAACTGGAATTTAAAACTGAAGAAACAAATGATCAGTAAAATGTTAGACAGACAGGCCTATACATTATAGACTAGGATTTGTGCGCTCAACATCTGTTTGTGCCATGAACTTTTCGCTGCGCACTCCAAGCTTTAAGCACTTTAACAAGCTTTAACAAACTCTTTTGCTTTAAGCGCATCATTCTGCACCCGGGATGTGCATAAGCGGTTTGTGCCGCTCTGTTTTGAAGCGTTTCAGATTATGGTTTTGTGCGCTGAAAGATTATTAAAAGCCTATCTTGTTCTCTCGTATCTAATCATATCTTTGTTGCCCCATTAAAAAGCTGCACATTACATTTACAATAAACATCCTGTAATTTTATATTATTTGTGTAGGCATATATATATATATAATTACACTCACCTAAAGGATTATTAGGAACACCTGTTCAATTTCTCATTAATGCAATTATCTAATCAACCAATCACATGGCAGTTGCTTCAATGCATTTAGGGGTGTGGTCCTGGTCAAGACAATCTCCTGAACTCCAAACTGAATGTCAGAATGGGAAAGAAAGGTGATTTAAGCAATTTTGAGCGTGGCATGGTTGTTGGTGCCAGACGGGCCGGTCTGAGTATTTCACAATCTGCTCAGTTACTGGGATTTTCACGCACAACCATTTCTAGAGTTTACAAAGAATGGTGTGAAAAGGGAAAAACATCCAGTATGCGGCAGTCCTGTGGGCGAAAATGCCTTGTTGATGCTAGAGGTCAGAGGAGAATGGGCCGACTGATTCAAGCTGATAGAAGAGCAACTTTGACTGAAATAACCACTCGTTACAACCGAGCTATGCAGCAAAGCATTTGGGAAACCACAACACACACAACCTTGAGGCGGATGGGCTACAACAGCAGAAGACCCCACCAGGTACCACTCATCTCCACTACAAATAGGAAAAAGAGGCTACAATTTGCACGAGCTCACCAAAATTGGACAGTTGAAGACTGGAAAAATGTTGCCTGGTCTGATGAGTCTCAATTTCTGTTGAGACATTCAGATGGTAGAGTCAGAATTTGGCGTAAATAGAATGAGAACATGGATCCATCATGCCTTGTTACCACTGTGCAGGCTGGTGGTGGTGTAATGGTGTGGGGGATGTTTTCTTGGCACACTTTAGGCCCCTTAGTGCCAATTGGGCATCGTTTAAATGCCATGGCCTACCTGAGCATTGTTTCTGACCATGTCCATCCCTTTATGACCACCATGTACCCATCCTCTGATGACAATCTCAACCCAATAGAGCATCTTTGGGATGTGGTGGAACGGAAGCTTCGTGCCCTGGATGTGCATCCCACAAATCTCCATCAACTGCAAGATACTATCCTATCAATATAGGCCAACATTTCTAAAGAATGCTTTCAGCACCTTGTTGAATCAATGCCACGTAGAATTAAGGCAGTTCTGAAGGCGAAAGGGGGTCAAACACAGTATTAGTATGGTGTTCCTAATAATCCTTTAGGTGAGTGTATATATAAATTATTTACATTCATATATAAATGTAAAGATGAGGAAAGAGTAAAGCAAGAAGAAGTGCTAGATCGTTCAATAAGGCTTTATGTTTAGGAATAAAAAATTAAATGGAATATTCCAAATTAGTGTCGGTGTATTTTGATTTTCAGAATTTCATTTTACTCTGTGCCTATAGGGGTGGGCCGGGGATGGCAGGGGTTGGTGGCAATGTAAGTATCTGGATATTTGTTGCGGGGCGAGGGCTTCGATTACCTCTCTCTTTTTTGACCATACATGTGTTTGCATCCCTGTTTAAAGCGAAACTGATAGTAACAGGTGATGGGCTCACGTAGCCTAACTCTCTCATTCAAATCCAAATGTTTCCATATTTGCGATGTATTTGGATGCTAATCTGATATTTATTATAGGCATTGTACTTCACTCGCATCCCAATATCGACGGAAAAATCATCCTCTTCACATGCGTAGAAATGTGCTTGGAAACACTACAGTTGGAGCAGTGCTCATGCTGAATGGCACAAATTGTACTACTGACTATTTAAACTGAGCAGTGTAATTTTTTTTATGTTAGGTTGACTATTTTATTTTGATAATGAACAGGCTGCGATGTCAAGTTTGCAATGCTGGAACATGTTGTGTGCAGGTGTGCGTGAGGCACCGGCACAATCGAACATAAAAACATAAAATACTCTGTCATTTTGGTCATACAGATAGATTAGGACATTATTCATTGTGGTCGTGTATAGGCGCAGGTCCACCATCAGATCTGGATACGGCCCAGATCCGGCTGACTACAGTAAACCTCGGCATAAACAGAGAGACTAATATTAGCGTAGATGCCATTCTTCTTATGGTGTAACAAGCACATCGATTGTTATAGGAAGTGTTCCCGGTTTCTGCTGACCTACTTAATGCAGCCTAAAAATCATTTAACTGATTTGAATAATAGAAATTGATAATGTTCCATGTGTATGCCAGGTTAAAGAGATTTTAGTCTCTTGTGCTTTTAGTCTAGATTTAAACTGACAGAGTGTGTCTGCTTCCTGAACAATGCTAGGAAGACTGTTCCAAAGTTTAAGTGCTAAATAGGAAAAGGATCTACCGCTTGCAGTTGATTTTGATATTCTAGAAATTATCAACTGGACAGAATTGAGACCGCAATAGACGTGAAGGACTATAATGTGTTAAGAGCTCGCTCAAGTACTTGGAGGCTAAACTATTTAGTGCTTTGTAAATAATTAGCAAGATTTTAAAATGTATACAATGTTTAATAGGGAGCCAATACAGTGTTGACAGAAGCAGGCTAACATGGTCATACTTCCTGGTTCTAGTAAGAACTCTAGCTGCTGCGTTTTGGACCAGCTGGAGCTTGTTTATTAAGCGTGCAAGGCAACCACCCAGTAGAGCATTACAATAATCTAGCCTTGAGGTCATGAACGCATGAACTAACCATCAGCATTTTGCATATGTCATTGCATATGAGAGCATATGTCGTAATTTTCATATATTTTTTAAGATGGAAGAATGCGGTTTTACATATGCTAGAAATGTGGCTTTCAAATTAAAGATTGGTATCAAAGAGCACACCCAGGTTCCAAACTGACAATGAAGACTTGATAGAACATCCATCAAGTGTTAGACAGTATTCTAGGTTACTACGTGCCGAGGTTTTATGTCCAATAATTAGAAACTCAGTTTTTTCTGAATTTAGTAGTAGGAAATTACGCAATATGTTAATTTTGTGAATTGGTAAGATTTGTCGCAAAGAAATATAGAGCTGAGTATCTTCAACATTGAAAACTAACGCCATGCTTCCTAATGATATCTACCCAGGGGTAGCATGTACAGGGTGAAAAGCAACAGTCCTAGTACTGAGCCTTGAGGTACTCCATACTGAATTTGTATGCATCAGTATGACATCTCTTCATTTACTGCTACAAAATGATAACGGTCAGATAAGTATGATTTTTAAACCATGATAATGCAATTCCACTAATGCCAACCTAATTTTCGAGTCTATTCAAAAGATTGTTGTGGTCGGTGGTATCAAATGCAGCACTAAGATCCAGTAACACCAACATAGAGGTACAACCACGATCAGATGATAAGAGCAAATAATTTGTAACTCTAATGTCTCAGTACTATGAATGGTCTAAATCCTAACTGGAAATCCTTGCAGATACCATTTCTTCCTAAAAAGGAACATAGTTCTGAGGATACTGCCTTTTCTAGTATTTTTGACAGAAAGCGTAGATTTGAGATCGGCCTGTAATTGACAAATTCTCTAGGATAAATTTTTTTAATATGGGTTTAATAATAGCCAGCTTAAAGGAACATGCCACTATTTTTGAAAATAGGCTAATTTTCCAACTCTCCTAGAGTTAAATAGTTGAATTTTACCGTTTTCAAATCCATTCAGCCGATCTCCGGGTCTACCGCCAGACCCGGAGATCGGCTGAATGGATTTGAAAACGGTAAAACTCTACTGTTTAACTCTAGGAGAGTTGGAAAATGAGCCTATTTTCAAAAATAGTAGCGTGTTTCTTTAAAAGTTTTCTGTACATATCCTAATGACAAAGATGAATTAATAATTTTAAGAAGAGGATCTATGACCTCTGCAAGCATCTCTTCCAGTAGCTTAGTCGGTATAGGGTCTAACATAGGGTCTAATATAGGGTCTAACAGTGTCTTCACAACTACGCTCCTTTTTAGAAAGAAATTATATCTGTTAGGATTTCAATTCAGGATTTAGACCGTATCATAGTACTGAGACTGCTCTCAGAGTTACAAATGATTTACTCTTATCATCCGATCGTGGTTGTATATCTCTATTAGTGTTACTCGATCTTAGCGCTGCATTCAATGTTATCGACCACAACATTCTTTTGAATAGACTCGAAAATTATGTTGGCATTAGTGGAATTGCATTGGCATGGTTTAAATCATACTTTTGTAGCAGTAAATGAAGCATTTCACACTGGGCAATGTACCACTGGGAGTCATCATTAGGAAGCATGGCGTTAGTTTTCATTGTTATGCTGATGATAGTCAGCTCTATATTTCTTCATGCCCTGACGAAACATAACAATTCACAAAATAAAGGAATGCATTACTGATTTGTTTAAAAAAATTGGATGACTATTAATTTCCTGCAACTTAATTCAGAAAAAACAGAATTTTTAATTATTCGACAAAAAAACTCCACAAGTAGTAACCTAGAATACTGTCTAACACTTGATGACTGCTCTGTCAAGTCCTCGTTGTCAGTTAGGAACCCGCGTGTGCTCTTTGATACCAATCTTTCATTTGAAAGCCACGTTTCTAGCATCTGTAAAACTGCATTGTACCATCTTAAAAATATATCTAAATTACGGCACATGCTTTCAATGCAAAATGCTGAACAGTTAGTTCATGCATTCATGACCTCAAGGCTAGATTATTGTAATGCTCTACTGGGTGGTTGCCCTGCTCGCTTAATAAATAAACTGCAGCTGGTCCAGAACGCAGCAGCTCGAGTTCTTACTAGAACCAGGAAGTATGACCATATTAGCCCAGTTCTGTCTACATTGCACTTAAAATCTTGCTAATTACTTACAAAGCACTAAATGGTTTAGCTCCCCAGTACTTGAGCGAGCTCTTAACGCATTATACTCCATCACGTCTATTACAGTCTCAAAATTCTGGCCGGTTGATAAACCTAGAATATCAAAATCAACTGCAGGCGGTCGATCCTTTTCTTATTTGGCACCTAAACTCTGGAACAGTCTTCCTAGCATTGTTCGGGAAGCAGACACACTCTGTCAGTTTAAATCTAGACTAAAAGCACATCTCTTTATTATGGCATACACATAGAACATTATCAATTTCTATTATTTAAATCAGTTAAATGATTGTTTTAGGCTGCATTAACTAGGTCAGCCGGAACCGGGAACACTTCCTATAACACCTGATGTACTCGTTACATGATAAGAAGAATGGCATCTACGCTAATGTTAGTCTCTCTGTTTATCCCGAGGTTTGCGGCAGTCAGCCGGATCTGGGCCGTATCCAGATCAGATGGTGGACCTGCGCCTATACACGACCACAGTGAATAATGTCCTACTCTATCTGTATGACCAAAATGACAGAGTATTTTATGTTTCCTCTGTTCGATCGTGCCGGTGCCTCAAGCACACCTGCACACAACATGTTCCAGCATTGCAAAGCAAAATCAGATGGTGGACCTGCGCCTAGACATGACCAACGCATCCCTGAAATGTCTGCAGAGACCGTGTCAGTTAAACTCCACCCTGTAAATCCTGCATCGACACGACATTCTCATTAAACCTGTCTCCAGCGTGACAACTCCAATCTTTTGAATAATCTTACGAATATCTTTCGATCTAATATGACTTCTGACCTGGAATGTTACCAGAATCAATCATAATCATACACTATTTGTTTGTCGGCCAGAGGAGAACTGGCACCCCGACTGAGCCTGGTTTCTTCCAAGGTTTTTTTCTCCATTCTGGCCACTGAAGGAGTTTTGGTTCCTTGCCACCGTCGCCTTTGTCTTTTGGCTTGCTCAGTTGGGGACACAAAAATTTCAATTATATTACTGATTTGCCCGCATTGACACTATATGATAATTGAAATTAGCTGGATGACATCACCGTTTTCTCCAGAGCGGCTGTACAGCCGAATCAAATTCTGTTGCATTATTTTCCTGTTTAACACTGTGAAGCTGCTTTGAAACAATCGGCATTGTAAAAAGCGCTATATAAACAAAGGTGACTTGACTTGACATACATGTTGATTTAGATGATTTAATGAGTTTAGACAATTCTTCCTCTCCTATAGCAATGGATGAATGGAATTTTTAATGCAATACCATAGTATACTATAGTAATTCTATAGACTGTTGCATAGTTAAAAAACATTTTCCTTAATATTATCAATCTTAGAAGTAAAGAAGTTCATAAAGTCTGCATTATTGATGTGCTGTTTGGAAACGTCAGAAGTTGAAGCTTTATAACTAAATACCTAGGGTTGTGTTTGATTTCTTCAAAGAGAGTCGAACAATAAGCAGATCTAGCTGTTTTTAATGACTTTCTGTAAGCAATCGTGCTCTTTTTTCTTTTTTTTTTAGATGTCTCTAAATGCCAATCCTAATGCGTCTTTTTCATTATCTGAATGGATATTAAATTCACCAACAATTAGGACTTTATCTGCAGCCAGTACTATCAGCAAATTCTTTGATAAAGTCTGTATGGTGGCCTGTATAGAGTAGCCAGCACAAATGTCAAACGGGATTTATCACTTACACTAGATAGTTTTACATTAAGCACCAACACTTCAAAGGAATTATATTTATATAACTAGACTTTTCAGTAATACTTAAGATATTACTATAAATTACAGCAACACCTCCCCCTTTGACTTTCAGACGAGGCTTGTGTTTATAACAATAATCAATAAGTAATGTAATCGTCTGGTTTTAGCCAGGTTTCTGTCAGACACAGCACATCTAGGTTATGATCTGTAATCATATCATTAACAATAAGTGCTTTTGAGGAAAGGGATCGAATATTCAGCAACCTGGCCTTTATCATTTGTTCATCTGTATTATATCTGTTTTTTATTTGTATGTTATGTTTTTATCAATTAAATTTTTACCCTTAAATGGATTTGGGAGTTTTTTGTATTTACTAATTCGGGGAACAGACACATTCTCTATGTGGTGATATCTAGGTGAAAGAGTCTCTATGTGTTGGGATTTATCTGACTTCTGTGATGTGAGACTGCTAGCAGACAGTCGGTTTAACCAGTCGGTCTGCTTCCTGACCTGGGCCCCAGTTTGTCAAGGTTCAACTCTAAGACTATGGAGGGATGAATACCATCTCTTTTTAACAGGCCAGGGGCCAGATTTACTAAACAGGTCAAATTAGCGTGAGAGCGCAATTAAAAAAAAAAACCCACATAGATGGGAGTGGAAAGTTCTGCGCGTGATCTACTGATGACACGCAAATTAAAGAACACAGATGCATCCGGATAATTTCCATAATGACCAATGCAATCTACCATTTATATACCTAAATAATTGATGAGCGTAAACCTTAGTAAATTCCTGCGTTAAACCGTACATGATTCATTTAAATACTCTCCTCCCATAAATTTTGCGCCTGAAAGGAAAACTCAAATGCATGCAATAAGGTCAGCCGTAAAAATAACCCCTGTCCACGCCTTTTTAGCGCAAATTTTTCACTGCGTGTTTTTTAATGCCAAAAGAGGGTTTGTGCTGTTGCAATCTTTTCGTAAATCTGGCCCCAGGTCTGCCCCAAAAACGTTTCCAATTGTCTATTAACCCTATATTATTCTGCCAACACTTAGACAGCCAGCCATTGAGTGAGGACAGTCTGCTAGTTATCTCATCATTCTGGCAAACAGGAAGGGAGCCAGAGCATATTATAGTGTCTGACATCGTACTTGCGAGTTAACACACCTTTTTAATGTTAATTTTAGTGTGAATAATAATCTTAAAGAATTTACGATCAGCATTAGCCAGCACTTTCAAATTTGCTTTGATGTCAGGCGCTCTGGCTCACGGCAAACTATTTTCACGTTCTGTGTAATAGAATTGCCAATAACTTGGGCACTTTCAACAGGAAGTTGAAATTCTCAATTGGTGCGTCACTGATTAGGGAGAACCTGTTTCATGTTCCCGTGTCTATGCGGTCTCACAATCACCCAGTCACCCACGGGCTCTGTACATTGTT
Organism: Rhinogobio ventralis; assembly: GCA_039654625.1. Lineage (NCBI taxonomy): Eukaryota > Metazoa > Chordata > Actinopteri > Cypriniformes > Gobionidae > Rhinogobio > Rhinogobio ventralis. Next base: position 14,806,250 of record CM077212.1, read on the forward strand.
CGGTTCCGGCTACAGAGTTCACTAAGCTAGTCACATCCAAAACAGTATCTAAAGCCCTTGCATTCCTCGTACTATCCTCGATTAAAGTTTGGATGCATGTCTTTAATTCTGAAATATTCTCCGTCAGCCTGACTATCTCCCTGCATTTATCACATGTGATGCCCTCGTCGCTGACAAAGAAGGCTATGCTATACACGTGGCAGGCAGTTTAAGTGACAATAACAGATGACATGACTCACTGTGTTTGTTGACTGATCCAACTCACCACAGAAGGCGCAAGTGAAAAAAGACGGTAAGCACGGATGGCAGGTTAACAGGCTAGGCAAATGCTAGTGCATTTTGCTAGTGATAGCGATTTAGATGAAAGCTAGCAAAGTCAGATCAATGTGACAGACAATATTAGATAATATCAGATATACTGTGATGGTTAATTATATTAAGCAAAATAAACAGGAAAAATAGAAAATAGAGTTTAAAAACGCTACAAACGCAAGTATTTTGACGTTATGCCAGGAGGTGGCGAAAAGTGAATGTTTAAAAAAAGTTTGTCATTAGAATCATTAATTTATTCGAATTAAAGATTTAGTCGCAAATGTTGATTTATCCAATAACAATGAATGTCTTTATGAATGAGACATTGACTCCATATTATTTGTTTGCATGTCTAATGCTTTTTTCCCCCTTCATAATCGTGGGAGAACCACAATCTCCTTTTTACACGCTGTCAAGTAATGTGTAGTATAAAAGCTCACAAAGACGAGGAAGAACAGGAAACAGGATATTTATTAACAAAACTCACAGAAGTCACATCAAATACGTAGTATCATAGACAAAGACGGACGAACACTGAGGGAGAACTGAAAGCTTAAATACACAGAGCAAATGAGATGATTAACAAGGTCATTAACAAGACACAGGTGAATGACATGACTAATTAGACAGACTGGGGAAACTAAGTCACAGGGACTGAACCAAAAACACAATGAAGGGGGAAACACAGAACATACATGTAACAGCAGCTCTATTTAAAAGATTTTCAAAACAATATGAAACCAATATTAATACAAAGAGTACATTTCTAAGAACTTGGCAGATGTGTTTTAAACTAGATTTTTCTTTGTCATCTTTTGGCTCTTTTTGGACTTGCCAAAATCTTTTTTTGTTGGCCAAAAAAAAAATACAAGACCACAATCATGTGTATAGGCCTATTGTTTCTTGTGTCAGGCAAACCAGACCAGTCTTGGTGTTCTTTGGTAGGCTCAGATAAGAAAAGATTCTGAGGTCACTCTCACCTGTAACTCATAGTGTGACTTTAGCTCAGTTTAAACTGCCACAGTAAGTTTTGTTCTCTTTCACTGCAACACATTGAGCTTTATTTAGACAAGGCTATTTGACCTCATTTTCAACTGATCCATTTTGGGATTTGTCTTCCAAGATGTTATACTGAGGTTGAGAAGTTGAAGATTTTCCACATCATATGTGAACTTACTTATTCTGTTACTCACTTGGGGAAGTTCTGACTTAAAGCTATTATGAAAAATTCACTTTTACACAGTGTTTGAATGCTGATGTGTGTCTACAATGTTTGTAAACAACCAGCCTATAATGGTAAAAATCCACACACTTTTTTATAATCCCCATAAATCAGAAGCAGTGTCTGAAAATACGCTGTTCCAGATTTCCCCCTACTGTGATGTCACAGTATTGAGTACCTATTTGTACAGTACCTATTAGCATAGATCCCGCTCTGAGTGAGCCACACATAGTCCGCCATGTTTATATCCTCCCTATAACACATATTGATATAATGTCTGCACCACAAAAACATTACAAATGTTCTGTTTTTGGATGTACAAATGAACATCTGAGCCACTGAGGACACAGTGGATGAATTTCATTCAGTGGCAGACTGGCCATCTGGAACACTGGGAGTTTTCCCGGTGGGCTGCTGTGCAATGTATGTACATATATGAAGAATGAATTACAGGAAATGTATGTAGCCTATCCTTCCATCAGCCCAGACGAATGGCCTGCGTGGCCCACTTGAGTCAAAAATTCGAATCAAGTTAGCGTGCTTAGAGTGCAGTCCAGATAGCCAATCAAATCGAAGAAGGCGGGATTTACTGTTCACAGAAGCCGAGCAGCATGGCGCCTTTTAATGCTTGAAGAATGCGATGTAAGATGTAAGTAACTGAACAGGACAATACAGAAATATTTGCCAACTGTTTACGATAAAAAGAAGTTAAACGACCAACATTAAATTTCTAGGGATACAAACTACTAGTGAACTTTTTGAATATCTTACGTTATCGATTTACGTTATACGGCACACAATGCACAAAGAAACATTAACGTAGCAGTTTTCAGTAGGCTATATCATACAGAAGATAAGCGTGAATGTTTGTATTCTGTTTCCAGGCTTTCTTCTGAAATTCATTAAACTCAAGATATTATTCTCAAACTTACACTAGAATAGTAAATCTGATGACTTTCACTTTCAAGTCACGTGATTAGGAAAGTGTCATAGGCTATATAATTTGCTAATTAGTTTACATGCATTATTTTATATATAACTACATGTGTATATATACACACTGGTGGTCAAAAGTTTGAAACAATGTTTTTGAAAGAAGGCGGCTGAATTTGTTCAGTCAAAAATACAAGAAAAACACCTGTATTATGAAACATTACATTTTAAAATAACTGTTTTGCATTTAGATTTTTTTAAATGTAATTTATTCCTGATCAAAGCTGAATTTTCAGGATCATTACTACAGTCTTCATTGTCACATGATTCTTCAGAAATTATTCTAATACGCTGATTTGCTGCTTAATTATCAGTTATTGTTTGTGCTCAGTTATTAATAATGGTTCTTACTATTATGAATGCTGAAAACTGTTTTTACGTATTAATATTTTCCACATTGATAATCAGAAATGTTTCTTGAGCAGCAAATCAGCATATTAAATAGATTTTTTTCTTTTAAATGTATTCATTGAGAAAAATTGCAATTTGACAAGACAGTAGCTTATACAAGGTAGGAGATCAATGATATACATGTACAGAAGAGAGAAAAACGAGAACAAAACAAAAAGCAAGAGAAAGAAAATTAAAAGAGTAATAGAGTTGTAGTAGTAGTAATCATCATTATAATAATAATAATAATTATTATTATTATTATAACAATGTATAATAATAGTAGCAGTAGTGGTAGTAACAACAATAATATTCATCATAATAATAATAGTAGTGGTAACATTTGTAATTTATAATAACAATAATGGTATTAGTAGTAATAATAACAGTAGTAGTAGTGTTAGTAGTAACAACAATAATATTCATGATAATAATAATAGTAGTAGTAGTGGTAGCATTAGTAATTTATAATAACAGTAATAATAAGTCAAGTCACCTTTATTTATACACTCACCTAAAGGAGTATTAGGAACACCATACTAATACTGTGTTTGACCCCCTTTCACCTTCAGAACTGCCTTAATTCTACGTGGCATTGATTCAACAAGGTGCTGAAAGCATTCTTTAGAAATGTTGGCCCATATTGATAGGATAGCATCTTGCAGTTGATGGAGATTTGTGGGATGCACATCCAGGGCACGAAGCTCCCGTTCCACCACATCCCAAAGATGCTCTATTGGGTTGAGATCTGGTGACTGTGGGGGCCATTTTAGTACAGTGAACTCATTGTCATGTTCAAGAAACCAATTTGAAATGATTCGAGCTTTGTGACATGGTGCATTATCCTGCTGGAAGTAGCCATCAGAGGATGGGTACATGGTGGTCATAAAGGGATGGACATGGTCAGAAACAATGCTCAGGTAGGCCGTGGCATTTAAACGATGCCCAATTGGCACTAAGGGGCCTAAAGTGTGCCAAGAAAACATCCCCCACACCATTACACCACCACCACCAACCTGCACAGTGGTAACAAGGCATGATGGATCCATGTTCTCATTCTGTTTACGCCAAATTCTGACTCTACCATCTGAATGTCTCAACAGAAATCGAGACTCATCAGACCAGGCAACATTTTTCCAGTCTTCAACTGTCCAATTTTGGTGAGCTCGTGCAAATTGTAGCCTCTTTTTCCTATTTGTAGTGGAGATGAGTGGTACCCGGTGGGGTCTTCTGCTGTTGTAGCCCATCCGCCTCAAGGTTGTGCGTGTTGTGGCTTCACAAATGCTTTGCTGCATACCTCGGTTGTAACGAGTGGTTATTTCAGTCAAAGTTGCTCTTCTATCAGCTTGAATCAGTCGGCCCATTCTCCTTTGACCTCTAGCATCAACAAGGCATTTTCGCCCACAGGACTGCCGCATACTGGATGTTTTTCCCTTTTCACACCATTCTTTGTAAACTCTAGAAATGGTTGTGCGTGAAAATCCCAGTAACTGAGCAGATTGTGAAATACTCAGATTCGGCTGTACAGCCACTCTGGAGAAAACAGTGATGTCATCCAGCTCATTTCAATTATCATATAGTGTCAATGCGGGCAGATCAGTAATATAATTGAAATTTTAGTGGCCCCAACTGAGCAAGCCAAAAGACAAAGGCGACAGTGGCAAGGAACCAAAACTCCTTCAGTGGCCAGAATGGAGAAAAAAAACCTTGGGAGAAACCAGGCTCAGTCAGGGTGCCAGTTCTCCTCTGGCCGAAGAACAAATAGTGTATGATTATGATTCTGGCAACATTACAGGTCAGAATTCATATTAGATCGAAAGATATTCGTAAGATTATTCGAAAGATTGGAGTCATCACGCCGGAGACGGGTTTAATGAGGATGTCGTGCCGATGCGGCATTTACAGGGTGGAGTCTCTGCAAACATTTCAGGGATGCGTTGGTCATGTCTAGGTGCAGGTCCACCATCTGATCTGGATACGGCCCGGATCCGGCTGACTGCAGTAAACCTCGGGATAAACAGAGAGACTAACATTAGCGTAGATGCCATTCTTCTTATGATGTAATGAGTACATTAGGTGTTATGGGAAGTGTTCCTGGTTCCGGCTGACCTAGTTAATGCAGCCTAAAACAATCATTTAAATGATCTGAATAATAGAAATTGACAATGTTCTATGTGTATGCCATAGTAAAGAGATGTGTTTTTAGTCTAGATTTAAACTGACAGAGTGTGTCTGCTTCCCGAACAATGCTAGGAAAACTGTTTCAGAGTTAAGATGCTAAATTGGAAAAGTATCGACCGCCTGCAGTTGATTTTGATATTCTAGGTATTATCAACTGGCCAGAATTTTAAGACCGTAATAGACGTGATGAAGTATAATGCGTTAAGAGCTCGCTCAAGTACTGGGGAGCTAAACCATTTAGTGCTTTGTATAAATTTTTAAATCTTGTTAATTACTTACAATGTTTAATAGGAAGCCAGTGGAGTGTTGGGCTAATATGGTCCTACTTCCTGGTTCTAGTAAGAACTCAAGGTGCTGCATTTTGGACCAGCTGCAGTTCATTTATTAAGCGAGCAGGGCAACCACCCAGTAGAGCATTACAATAATCTTGCCTTGAGGTCATGAACGTGTGAACTAACTGTTCAGCATTTTGCACTGAAAGCATGTGCCGTAATTTAGATATATTTTTAAGATGGTAGAATGCAGTTTTACAGATGCTAGAAACGTGGCTTTCAAATGAAAGATTGGTATCAAAGAGCACACCTAGGTTCCTAACTGACAACGAGGACTTGACAGAGCTGTCATCAAGTGTTAGACAGTATTCTAGGTTACTTTGTGCAGAGGGTTTTTGTCCAACAATTAAAAATATTTTTTTTTCTGAATTAAGTTGCAGGAAATTAAGTCATCCAATGTTTTATATCAGTTATGCATTCCTTTAATGTTGTGAATTGGTAAGTTTTGTCAGGGTGTGAGGAAATATAGAGCTGAGTATCGTCAGCATAACAATGAAAACTAACACCATGCTTCCTAATGATAGCTCCCAGTGGTAGCATGTACAGGGTGAAAAGCAACGGACCTGGGCTGTAATTGGCCTGTAATTGACTAATTCTGTAGAATCAAGTTGCAGTTTTTTAATAAGTGGTTTATATATATAGCTAACTTAAAAGTTTTCGGTACATATCCTAATGACAAAGATGAATTAATGATATTAAATCTTTGACCTCTGGAAGCATCTCTTTTAGTAGCTTAGTCGGTGTAGGGTCGAGCATACATGTTGTTGATTTAGATGATTTAACGAGTTAAGCGTTGGACTATTTTCTTTAATATTCTTTAAGCGCAGAGGAGCAACTGTGTCTAAAGTGCTGGAAAAGAGAGAGTCAGTAGTTTCTGTTGCAACATCGAGTTCCTCTAGGCTATCTGGGATGCTGAGGAGATGGAACTGATGAGGAAGATTATTTACAAAGCAATCTTTAGTGGTAGTGGTGATAGTCCTACCATATTTGTAATGAGGGGACGGCTTTGCAGCCTTGGCTAAATTAAGTATACATGATACTAGATAATGATCTGAGATGTCATTGCTCTGCTGCAGAATTTCAACGGCATCAACATTTATTCCATGTGACAATATTAGGTCTAAAGTATGATTACGACAATGAGTGGGTCCTGACACGTGTTGCCTAACTCCAATAGAGTTTAGAATGTCTCTAAATGCCAATCCCAGTGCGTCTTTTTCATTTAGTCTTTAGTCTTCATCTTCTGACGAAAATGCTCATTAGTCTTGGTCACATTTTAGTCACTTTTGTCTTTCATAGTTTTAGTTGACAAAAAGTCATTGCATTTGTCAACTTTTAGTCATTTTAGTCATTGGTCATTACTATAAAATGCAGTTACCAACATAAATTATTTGTAGCCATTTTATATGTGTAGCGTCTGGAGTCTCTCTGGACAGGTTTAAAGATGAGTCGATTCCACTATAAACGTCAGAAAGCTTTTAGCCGCATATAAATTAGGTTCTGGTACCGAGGAGTCTGAGGAAGATGGCATCGTGGACAGTTTTGTGGCTTGGCCGAGGTAGAACAGACAACACCGTTAGAATCCTGTGAGAACTTCAATCAGGACCCCCCCCCCCCCCCCTTTAATCAAAAAGATAGGGGCCTAGACACACAAGCTCCTTCCAATACACAGACACAAACATTTTCTTTATGTAACTTTAATTAAACTATCCCAGAATGTATATGATGATCCCTGTGTGTATGCATGCTCCCTATGCCAACATAGTCATGATGTACGAACAATGTAAAGTCATTTAAAATGCTTGTATTCATGTGTAAGAATGTATCTCTGCTCTAAAATCTCCTAGACAAAGAAAGTGTTCTCCCGCCTAAAACTCCCACATTTGGTCATTTTTAGAAAAGATGGGCGTATGTTAATGTTTCTTTAAAGGACAACACCACCAGCATATCTTGGCTCAGTCGGTGCAGTCGATAAACAACCCTCTTATCATCTCGGCTCGTCCCCTGGCCAGGCGGCTTCGGCCCTGGCTTGGCGGCTCAGTCACGTGGGTTGGTTCCTTTGAAGTCGCCACCTCAGCGCGCTCCATCTCAGCGCTCAGTCATCTTCCAAAAACTCTGACGAGACAATCTTTTCCTCCCATTTTCGCCATTCGCTTCAAACTTCAAACTTCAAACGCTCCGGAAGGACCAAAAGAGAACACGCTCCAGCTCAAAGAACGCTCTGAGAAGACTCACGCGCATTCTTTTATACTCAGCACAAAACCACTGCAAGTATAAATTCCATCAAAATTTAGATGCGTTTTAAGATGTGTACCCCTGTTTAAGGTGATATTATTCGTTGCTGGCTCTCTGTGGTTATGTTTGTGAAATTGCCATTCCGGAACCTTTCCTTCCTCTCTTTCGTTCTCTTCTTTCCATTCTCTTTCGTTATTTGTTGTTCTGTAAATACATGTATCCTTTGTTTAGTCGTACGTATTCGTAATATCAATTATTAAAACCATTGTATCCACGTTCGATTGTCATTGTTGCCGCTCACAAAGCATGGTCACTTTAATGTTCAGATCTAGCTACGAGCTCTCAAGTATCTTTGAATACTATAATTAATATCCTAATAGTTCAGAAAGTTTATTCTTCGTGACCAGAAGGATAACCTTCCCGAAGATTTGATAAGAAAGAATAAAACTTTGTGAGAGTTGATAAAAGATTGTACTGTTCGTTCGTTAAATGAACAGATCAGATGAATTTAGAATTAATTCTAATTCAAAGGTTATTTTATAATGATTTAATATATATTCATAGTTAATTGCAACCCATTGTTGTTAACCATATACAGGGAGTGCAGAATTATTAGGCAAGTTGTATTTTTGAGGATTAATTTTATTATTGAACAACAACCATGTTCTCAATGAACACAAAAAACTCATTAAGATCAAAGCTGAATATTTTTGTATCAATATTTTAAGTAGTTTTTAGTTTTAGCTATTTTAGGGGGATATCTGTGTGTGCAGGTGACTATTACTGTGCATAATTATTAGGCAACTTAACAAAAAACAAATTTATACCCATTTCAATTATTTATTTTTACCAGTGAAACCAATATAACATCTCAACATTCACAAATATACATTTCTGACATTCAAAAACCAAACAAAAACAAATCAGTGACCAATATAGCCACCTTTCTTTGCAAGGACACTCAAAAGCCTGCCATCCATGGATTCTGTCAGTGTTTTGATCTGTTCACCATCAACATTGCGTGCAGCAGCAACCACAGCCTCCCAGACACTGTTCAGAGAGGTGTACTGTTTTCCCTCCTTGTAAATCGCACATTTGATGATGGACCACAGGTTCTCAATGGGGTTCAGATCAGGTGAACAAGGAGGCCATATCATTAGATTTTCTTCTTTTATACCCTTTCTTGCCAGCCACGCTGTGGAGTACTTGGACGCGTGTGATGGAGCATTGTCCTGCATGAAAATCATGTTTTTCTTGAAGGATGCAGACTTCTTCCTGTACCACTGCCTGAAGAAGGTGTCTTCCAGAAACTGGCAGTAGGACTGGGAGTTGAGCTTGACTCCATCCTCAACCCGAAAAGGCCCCACAAGCTCATCTTTGATGATACCAGCCCAAACCAGTACTCCACCTCCACCTTGCTGGCGTCTGAGTCGGACTGGAGCTCTCTGCCCTTTACCAATCCAGCCACGGGCCCATCCATCTGGCCCATCAAGACTCACTCTCATTTCATCAGTCCATAAAACCTTAGAAAAATCAGTCTTGAGATATTTCTTGGCCCAGTCTTGACGTTTCAGCTTGTGTGTCTTGTTCAGTGGTGGTCGACTTTCTGCCTTTCTTACCTTGGCCATGTCTCTGAGTATTGCACACCTTGTGCTTTTGGGCACTCCAGTGATGTTGCAGCTCTGAAATATGGCCAAACTGGTGGCAAGTGGCATCTTGGCAGCTGCACGCTTGACTTTTCTCAGTTCACGGGCAGTTATTTTGCGCCTTGGTTTTTCCACACGCTTCTTGCGACCCTGTTGACTATTTTGAATGAAACGCTTGATTGTTCGATGATCACGCTTCAGAAGCTTGGCTATTTTAAGACTGCTGCATCCCTCTGCAATATATCTCACTATTTTTGACTTTTCTGAGCCTGTCAAGTCCTTCTTTTGACCCATTTTGCCAAAGGAAAGGAAGTTGCCTAATAATTATGCACACCTGATATAGGGTGTTGATGTCATTAGACCACACCCCTTCTCATTACAGAGATGCACATCACCTAATATGCTTAATTGGTAGTAGGCTTTCCAGCCTATACAGCTTGGAGTAAGACAACATGCATAACGAGGATGATGTGGTCAAAATACTCATTTGCCTAATAATTCTGCACTCCCTGTACACTCACCTAAAGGATTATTAGGAACACCTGTTCAAAACACCTAATGCAATTATCATTTATGCATTTAGGGGTGTGGTCCTGGTCAAGACAATCTCCTGAACTCCAAACTGAATGTCAGAATGGGAAAGAAAGGTGATTTAAGCAATTTTGAGCGTGGCATGGTTGTTGGTGCCAGACGGGCCGGTCTGAGTATTTCACAATCTGCTCAGTTACTGGGATTTTCACGCACAACCATTTCTAGAGTTTACAAAGAATAGTGTGAAAAGGGAAAAACATCCAGTATGCGGCAGTCCTGTGGGCGAAAATGCCTTGTTGATGCTAGAGGTCAGAGGAGAATGGGCCGACTGATTCAAGCTGATAGAAGAGCAACTTTGACTGAAATAACCACTCGTTACAACCGAGGTATGCAGCAAAGCATTTGTGAAGCCACAACACGCACAACCTTGAGGCGGATGGGCTACAACAGCAGAAGACCCCACCGGGTACCACTCATCTCCACTACAAATAGGAAAAAGAGGCTACAATTTGCACGAGCTCACCAAAATTGGACAGTTGAAGACTGGAAAAATGTTGCCTGGTCTGATGAGTCTCGATTTTCTGTTGAGACATTCAGATGGTAGAGTCAGAATTTGGCGTAAACAGAATGAGAACATGGATCCATCATGCCTTGTTACCACTGTGCAGGCTGGTGGTGGTGGTGTAATGGTGTGGGGGATGTTTTCTTGGCACACTTTAGGCCCCTTAGTGCCAATTGGGCATCGTTTAAATGCCACGGCCTACCTGAGCATTGTTTCTGACCATGTCCATCCCTTTATGACCACCATGTACCCATCCTCTGATGGCTACTTCCAGCAGGATAATGCACCATGTCACAAAGCTCGAATCATTTCAAATTGGTTTCTTAAACATGACAATGAGTTCACTGTACTGAAATGGCCCCCACAGTCACCAGATCTCAACCCAATAGAGCATCTTTGGGATGTGGTGGAACGGGAGCTTCATGCCCTGGATGTGCATCCCACAAATCTCCATCAACTGCAAGATGCTATCCTATCAATATGGGCCAACATTTCTAAAGAATGCTTTCAGCACCTTGTTGAATCAATGCCACGTAGAATTAAGGCAGTTCTGAAGGCGAAAGGGGGTCAAACACAGTATTAGTATGGTGTTCCTAATAATCCTTTAGGTGAGTGTGTGTGTGTGTGTGTGTGTATATATATATATATATATAGCATAAATACCTAGGTTAGGTATTTCCAATTTTGGGTGATTTGGAGATTTATAATTTAATCATAACCCGTTGCGATTACTTATTAATAACCATAATTCCCTATTAAACTAATTGAATTTATTATTATTATATGTAGCCGAGACGCTACATATGTAGTCTTTAGACAAAAATAGTCGTTATAATTTTTCTCTCTTTAGACCAATTTAATTAAGTTAATGAGACATTTGTAGGCAACAGGCTGTATTGACATTGCACTCTTAGCAGTAGCACTTGTGCAATTCTACATGTCCCTTTTCCTTAGTTGGATATCAGCCTGCACTTTGATCGCAGATTGCAAACAGAACAAGCAGCTTGTGACAGAACATAGACCGAATGAATGACACTTTCATTTAAGCAGAAAATGTGTGAATGTGTGAAATTCTCCAGTTTTGTTGTTGCCAGAGTATCCAAAGCATGAATCGTAAAAGCTCAGCCCTCTTCTAGAAAAGGGGTGGGGAGCAGCAGCTCATTTGCATTTAAAGGTAATGCTGTGTTTTTGCTCACACCCAAATAGGGGAAATTGGACATGCTATAATAAATTATCTGTGGGGTAATTCGAGCTGAAACTTTACAGACACAATCTGGGGACACCAGAGACTTATATTACATTTTGTAAAAAAAGGGGCATGCTAGGTCCCCTTTAAAAACTGTTCTTGGGTAAAGGGCCTGTCACACTATACTTTTCATTCCATTCATACACAAATGAAAAAAAAGCTCAAGCGAAGAACTTCTGCATTTCACTGTGTTCCAAAGTTAAAGTTTGGTGAACTCTGACATGCAAATTCATATCATGTTAAGACGTGTGACCAATAGATGATTGATACGCCACAGCAGGACCTTTTAGCTGAATTAAAATAACACAAACTTTAAATCTGCAGGATTGCAGCATTGCATTAAAGTGGAGTAGATTGCATATTTTCACATTTTTGATGTACTCTATGTTGAATTTTGCGACCGTTGCAGTGCCCATAGAGATTTTGCACGCTCAAAGTCTAGCATGTCCACAGCTTAATGCTGATCTTCTCTTCATTGGCCTTGAGTAAGCTTGCTGCGAAAGTCGGTGTTGACGGTGTTACCGGTGTTTAGCCCCCCACCGTCGTTTAGATTTTTTTTAATAGTAATAAAATCACTTAGTTCAGTTAGAGAACACACACTACAATTAAAAACGGAATGTGTCTGCTTAATAAAGTGTTAGCCGAACGAGAGTCGCAGCACAGACCAGCAGCAAGAGTCTCATCTCATTTATGTGGAACTGACTGACAAGATAATGACGTAAGATTTGATTTCAAAGCGAAATGTAAAAGCACCTATTTAAGTGAGTTTGTCATTGTACTGTTTTGTTGTTTTGTTTTTTTGAAAGAAGTCTATGCTCACCAATGCTGCAAAAATACAGTAAAAACAGTAATATCATTAAATATTATTACAATTTTAAATAACTCTTTTCTATTTTAATGTATTTTAAAAAGTTATTTATGATGGCAAAGCTGAATTTCAGCAGCCATTACTTCAGTCTTCAGCATCGCATAATCCTTCAGAAATCATTCTGTTGTTTTTGTGCTCAAAAAACATTTCTTATTTTTATCAATGTTGAAAACATTCTATTGCAGTTTGTGTTGGTTAATTTTTTTGTGAAACCATGATACATGTTTTTTTTTTTTTTTTCCAGGTTTGATGCTGAATAGAAAGTTCAAAAGAACAGCATTTATTTTGAATAGAAATATTATGTAACAATATGTCACTTTTGGTCAATTTAATGCATCTTTGCTAAAAAAAAAATCATAATTTGATGTAATTTAATTTATACTTCCTCTAATTTTCATGGACCATGGTGGAAGAATGTACACTAGAATTTTATATTTCCCAGAATGCTCTAATGTATTGAACATGAAATATTTTTTGGAAGTGATAAGTGCATGTTATCTGAAATAAATGTTGTAAATGCCTGTGTGTTTACAGGCACTACCCTAAAACATCCTTCACCATAGTGGCTGATACACCAGAGAACCTTCGACTCAAGCAGCAGAGCAAGATGCAGAGTCACGTAAGTGTCCATTCACTAAGCCCAGTCACTTTTTCTCCCTCTCTTTTATCCCTTTTTATTCCCAGTTGTTAGATTGGATGGGATCTCTATGTCAGAAATATCAAATCCAGCCCTGGACAGCGGATCTTGACAAAAGATATCCATTTGTCTGGTGTGTGCAACCCAGCAAACCTTTCAACAGAAAGTCTTGTTTAGTACCTCAAGACTTTATTAACAACCTTCTATCAGCCCAAGAGTTTGACTGAGAAAGCCAGAGAAGAGCAGAAGCAGAGTTAATTTAATAATAATAGTTGCGTATGTCAACATCCCTTTAAACCACACAATCGTAAGATTTAACAACAATAGCAATAAGTAAAATATGTAATATAAAATATAAAAACATAAAGTACATAAATGAATAATAATAATAAAATTAATAAATTATGTAAATCAAATAATATGAATACATTTTAAATCAAATGACAACTACATAAATGACTAATGATTATAAATGATTATGGAATTAAATATAAAAACACCAATGTATGGTTGCTTTCTTAAAGTAAAACAGGTTGTTTAACCCTTTAAAACCCTTAGACCCTTCACAGTTCTCGTCTTTTTCCCCCACTCTTGACTTGCGTAACGTTCATCCAGTGGGAAAATGTCAGTGCAGTTCCAGATATAGTATCTCGAGTAAAGAATTTAGCCAATGTTTGGTAGAGAGGTTGTCACATTCAGTTGTTGTTTTAGTTTCATTTTCATGGACTTTTAGTTTGTTTCTCGTTATTTCCTGTGTTTGTTTTTTGTTGTCATGGTTTCAAGCATGTTTGGCATGGTTATTCATTGTTTGTTGATTTGATTTCATTCTCCTGCTCCTTGTTTTGGTTGTAAGTCCACTGTGTATATATTGCCCTAAGTTTGCTCAGTCCTTTGTCCGGTGTTGTGTGTGTTTGCTCACACTGTATGTGTACTCCGTGTTTTCGCTAAGGGTGTAATGGTTCTCAGTAAAAACTGAACCGTACTGCTCTCCACCCACAGTTCGGCCAGCATATAATCTCAAATCTGAAGACTCATCTATAATATGGTTTGGTAAAAAGAACAGTGCATAAAACAGACAGACATACTTCAGCTAATGTATGTTTCACACGAAGAATACACTCATGATTTCATGTGAGAGTAGCTGTCCAGTGAACTGTTAGTATGTAAATCTGTTGCTGACATCACAGTTCCTCATATGTTGGTGTGTTGCTGTTCAGCATGAACATAACGTAAACAGTGAACGTAAACAGTTGAGAAAGACAACGCATGCATATCAGTGTATTGGAACAGTGCATTGTCTTAAAGTGACATCAGCCTAATATTCCTGCTGCTGTCTGTGATTTTAATGTTAATCAACAACAAAAGACAAAGAAAAAATCATTAACTGCTCTTGACTGAATAGCTTTTGTAACTTTAATAATGATTAAATTGATAAAATAATATTTAATTTATACAGTGACGACTATGCAGTTATTTTATATTTGATTACCTGAAAACTATAGTTTGACCTACCTAATGTTTATTATATTTATTTGTGCTATTGATTGTAGTTTGATTATTTGTTCTTATTTTCTTTTTTTGATTAGTTCTGAGTATTTTGAGTTCTGTTTAATTGTTTTTAGTTCTTGATACTGCTGCAAACAGATCCTTTTCTCGTAATTACTGCTACCCTACGTGACAGAAGAACTGACCTTATAGGTTGGTTCTAGCAGCAGTGAAGATCAGTTGCAGAAAAGATCAGAAAAGGTCAGACGCAGGAGTAAAGTTGAGGGTTTTTACTGTTATGTCCTTTCCTCTTCTTTCTCTTTTTTGTAAAACTGAAACATACAATATAAGGAAGTATCTCTCTCTTCACTCCTCAAGCCTTCTGAGTATTGTCAGCTTCTTCGAGACGAGTAGCTTTCCAGTCGGTGTTGGTGTTGGTGTTACGGCGCATTCCAGCGATCGTTTACTGCCTGCCTGCTGATCTGTGCAGTGGTCTGCATCCAGCTGGTATTCGGTCCCTGGGCGCTTCGGCATCGCTGCGAAGCGATGCCCTCCAAAGCCTGTAGATTCAATCCTGCGCCTCCCACGTCTGGGCCGGTCACGCTGCCTCGCTGCCCCACCTGGGGTACACCTGTGGTTTGCATGTCTTGCAGTTGCAGTTCTTGGGAGCCTGGCTAGAGCTTTCGCGACTGTCCCACTGGGTCACGAAGACCATCAGGTCTGGCTATGCGATTCAGTTCGCTCAGGCTCCTCCCCGCTTCTGGGGAGTCCGCTATACCATGGTGGGGCCCAATGCCCCAGTCATGCGTGCGGAGGTTGCTACCCTGCTGGCGAAGGGTGTGATCGAGCCTGTCCCCCCAGCCGAAATGAAGTCCGGCTTCTACAGTCCCTACTTCATTGTACCCAAGAAAACTGGTGGGTTACGACCGATCCTGGACCTGCGCGTCCTGAACCGATCCCTTCACAGGCTTCCGTTCAGGATGTTGACAGCGAACTGAACTACCTCGACGACTGGCTCATACTGAGTCACTCTCGAGAGCAGGTGTGCGATCACAAAGACCTAGTGCTCCAGCACTTAGCCCGTCTGGGCCTTCGGGTCAAGAAGAGCAAACTCTGCCCCGTGCAGAGGATCTCTTTTCTCGGTATGGAAATCGACTCGGTCGCCATGTGCGCGCAGCTTACGAGCGAGCGAGCGCAGTCACTGCTGACTTGCCTCCGTCAAATCGAGAGCAAGAGTGCGGTTCCACTGAAGTGATTTCAGAGGCTCCTGGGGCATATGGGAGTTCAGTCTTGGCTCCTCAGCAGGTAAACATAATGCGATGTTGCCAGCGTACTTCCTTATATTCCCACGCTGTGGGGCGGAGCTACGCTATGCAAATTCCGCATGCCCATGGCATTGACCTGCCATTGGGCGTTTTCTAAGATCTCGAAGATGATAGGCTTCTAGACGAAACCCCCATTCGTCAGTCACTGACGTTACGTCTCCGTTCCCTCCTCAGGGAACGAGGGTTACATACGTAACCGAGACATTTCTGATATAGGTCTGAGGAATGTCTTGATTGTCCCATTCCTTGCAACTCTTAGTTCAGCTGTTCTTACTTTTCCATCACTGCTGGTGAAAATCTTGGTTACAAGAGCCATAGACCATTCATTGCGCTTGGCTTGAGCATCCTTAAGAAGGACCACATCGCCCTCTCTTAGATTTTGTCGTTCCTTTTGCCATTTGCTTCGGCTTTGAAGCATTGCAAGGTATTCATGCCTCCATCTACTCCAGAAAGTCTCCATTGATGTCTGTGGAGATCGGTTTCCTTGAAGTCGTCTGGAGGTGAGAGGACTGTTTGACCCTTTTGAGTTAGGAGCATGGCTGGCGTGCCATGAAGACAAGATTTCTGAAGAAATAGGAACGAGGTCTTGAATTGACAATTCCTATATCCTCTGCCATCAGAGTAGACAACACTGTGAAAAGAACAGCCCATCTTTTGTTTTGCGCCTATCCTCCTCGTATGCGTCTTGCGAAGACTGTCCAAGGTCCAAAAACATTAAGCCCGACATACGTGAAAGGGGGTTCAGTGCTCAGGCGATCGATGGGTAAGTCCGCCATCTTCTGCTCCGTTATCTTCTCACAAAGCTTGTTGCACATGACACACTTGTGTAGAATGCTGTTGATAAGCTTCTTGACACCGACAATCCAATACACCCTGCATTGCGGATGCCGGATTTCGTGAACACACGACCCTGATGCTTGACCCGATCATGGTAATGCTCCACCAGTAGTTTTGCAGCATGACTGCGTCCTGGAATGATCAAAGGAAACTTCTCTTTGAGATCCAGAGTTGCATTCTTTAGCCAACCTCCTATCCTAAAAAAAGGGCTCTACTATCTATGTAAGGGTTCAGTTTCCTCAGTGCACTGTACCTGGGAATGTCATTTCCTTTGGCAATGCAGGTAAGCTCTTCTTGGTAAGCTCTCTTCTGCACGCTTTTGATTACGACTTCCTCTGCTTGTAACAACTCTTTCATTGTACGAGGCTTGGCACAATAGTGCCATGATCTGCAGATTCTTTCTCTATCATCAGACGACTTGTAAGTCTGGGCGACATGTATGAGAAAAGCTATGGCTCTGACTAATGATCTCCAAGAAGAGAATCACTCGAATCTTTGACAACTCAGATGAGAATCATCAGTAGATAGGGTAGTAACAAGAGGACGAACATCCACATCCAACTCTGGCCCGATGAGGTCGAATTCCTCCTCCAGTGGCAGATTCTGATGCACTTGCAACAGAAAGGTGGGTCCTGTAAGCCAGGTAGTTGTGCTAAACAGTGCTGCTGAAACAGAGCGGATGGCATGGTCTGCAGGGTTATGCTTTGTAGAGACATAGTGCCATTGTGTTGGGCTTGACAATTTGCGGATACGCTGCACTCTGTTGGCTACGTATACGTAGAAGCATCTTGTCTGGTTATAGATGTATCCCAGGACAACTCTGCTATCCGTGAAAAAACTCAGTGAACGCAGCTTCTTATTCCAGTCTAGGAATTGTATGAGCAACTTGTGGAGCCAACTTCGCCTTCCCTAGGACGAACCCAGTGTGTCATGCTCCTTCTTCAATAATTACATGAAGATATGCCACTGCTGCAATCGCTCTGACAGAAGCATCTGAGAAAATATGACATTCCTTTCTCATAGCTGTAGAGAGGGTAGTATGGACATACGGACTGGGAATCTCCAGCTGTTTGAGATCTTGTAGGGATTTCCTCCATGCATTCCATGCTTCCTTGTCTTCAGGGAGAGGAGAGTCCCAGTCAAGAGCCTCACCTGAGAGTTCTCGTGATAGGAATTTCCCTTCAATGATGATAGGGGCAACGAACCCAAGTGGGTCGAAAAGACTGTTGACAGTAGCAAGTATCCCTCTGCGAGTAAAGGTCTTCTTGATGTCTGTTACATGAAAGGTGAATATGTCCCTCTTCACATCCCAGCTAAGTTGGATTGGAGTAGGGTCAACTTCCAAGTTGAGATCCTTGAGTCCCTTTGCATGATCTTCGATCGGGAATGCGTTCATTACTTCCTTGCTATTAGAAGCAAACTTGTGCAGTCTCAAATTCGGAGTGGCCAACATCTCCTTTGTTCTTGTCGACAGGTCGATTGCTTCCGCAGCTGTGGGTGTTGACAAAAGTCCATCATCGACATAGAATTCTCTCTATACAAAGTGTTTGGCGTCTGAACCATACTCCTCATCATAAGCCGCTGCTTGTTGAAGACCATAAATGGCTACAGCAGGAGATGGACTTTTTCCGAACACGTGCACCCTCATGCGATATTCGATGATCTCTTTGCTGGTGTTATTTTCCTTGAACCAAAGGAAACGAAAGAAGTCTCCGTCTTCCTCTTTCACAATAAAGCTATGAAACATCTGCTCGATGTCCGCAGTTACAGCTATTAGCTCCCTTCCAAAATGCAGTTAGACTCCTAAGAGGCTATTATTTAAGTCTGGACCAGAGAGAAGAACATCGTTCAAGGAGATGCCCTGTTTTTGCGTGCTGGAGTCGAAGACAACTCTGATCTGACTGGGCTTCTGTGGGTGGTACACCCCAAAGATAGGTAAATAACAACATTCCTGGCCTTCTCGAAGAGGAGGGGCTACCTTGGCATGGTCACGATCAAAGATGTTCTGCATGAAGGTAACAAAATGAGACTTCATCTCAGGCTTTTTTCCCAGTGTGCGCAGAAGAGAGGATAGGCATGTTAATACCTGGTCTCTATTATTAGGGAGTCGCTGGCGAGTTGTTCTGAATGGAAGTGGTGCAACCCAGCTATTGCTCTCATCTATGAACATCTCTCTATCCATGATGTCCTGCGCCTGTCTTAAATGGACAATCCGACTTTGTTACCCTATTATGTAGTCATCAAAGATGAAGGTGTCACACGCCAAAGATACCTCAGGCAGAGGCTTGATATCAAACTTCTCCTTGACACTTAGTTTGTTAGGACATGGAGGAAGTAGAGAAGGACGTCCATTATCAAGTACATGGGTGCGTTAAGTACTAATTGCTGCAGACCTGTGTACAGATCCTAAGCAGACGTCTCCTACTACGACCCAGCCTAGGTCTAGTATTTGTGCACAGGGTGCGTTATTAGGTCCATTACATTGCTCCCGTACTTTATGAACCTGAAGGATGTCACGACCCAAAAGAAGAAGAATTTGGGCTTCTGGATCCAAAGGAGGAATGCAATGGGCTTTAGGTGAGTGTGCCAGCATGCTGCGTTAGGAGTCAGTATCTCTGCCCTGTCATCCGGCATATTGTTGCATTCGATCAAAGTTGGCAATTTTACCTTTTTTTGCTCCATCTAAAGACTCTATCGAAACCTGTGGCTCTCCTCCCTTCCATCTCTGTCACACCTGCGCAGGTACGTAGGGTGTATGTTGAGCTCTCTCCTTTGACATGCAGCAAGTCGAAGAACTTGGTTCTAGCGAGCGATCTATTGCTCTGGTCGTCCAGGATCACATAAAGCTTGATCACTTCTTCTGGGCGGCCTGCTGGGTAAACCTTAGCCAAGCAAATCTTAGAGCAGGACAGTGAATTTTTGCCATAACCGCAGGTTGAGGTCTGTCTATCTCTCCCTCCCCGCCATGCTCAGATAAAATTAAAGGCGGCGGTCCTGGATGAAGCGCTGCAACATGAGCATCACTGCTACGTTCCTTACATTTAATAGCTACTTTACAGTCCCTAGCCAGATGAGTGGTAGTAGCACAGCACCTGTAGCAAACCCCTTTCTCCTTTATGAAAGTCTTGTGCTTGTCTAAAGGTTTGCTCCTAAAACCTCTGCTTTTTATGAATTGGGCAGGTCTTATCCACATCATCCAACTTAGAGTTTGAGCTGCTTGTCTGACTCTCAGTACCTGATGACACTTCTGTTTTCTGAGCGTAGACTGGGCTTTTCACTTGCCTCTTGACTGGCTGCTCCAGTTTCAACACACTATTGATTCCCGTAGACAGAGCAAAACTCGGATTGTTGCGTGTTCGAGCCTCTCTGCAGATGAAATCACAAAAGAATGAGAATGGAGGAAAGGCGACTTGATGTACAGTTTTGTACTGAGAACCTTGAGCCATCCACTTCTCCTGTAGACTGTAAGGTAACTTATCTACGATGGGGGCTACACCTCGTGCAGTGTCAAGATAAGTAAGTCCGGGTAGGTAGCCTTCGTGTTTCGCAGACTCCACTTCCTGTAGAAGATCTCAGAGCTCTCGAAGCTTTTTGGCATCCTTGTTGCTGATCTTTGGAAAGCTATTGATCTTGTCAAAGAGGGATTTCTCAATAATCTCTGGAGAGCCATAGCAATCTTCCAAGCACTCAAGCCTTTCTTAAGCCTGTGTCTGGATTACCTGTATGCACAGCTTTGATCCTTCGTACATAATGTGAAGACTGTTCTCCCAGCCATTTAGAGAGAAGGTCTAACTGTTCAGTGGCTAACAGGTGCAACCCTTCAATTGTATTAACAAAAGATGACTTCCACGCCCAATAATTCTCAGTACGATCATCAAACTTGAAAAGACCTGAGTTAACAAGCTCTCTGCGCGCCAAGTACCTGGCGATCTCACTTACATTAGCAACGTTGTGCTTGGAATTTATGGCTAGGAGTTTGCACTGACCTCTGAGGCTGCTGAGTCGCACTCTCAGTGTCAGGTTTATTGTAGGAATCTCTGACATCCCAAGCGGCAAAACGATGCTGTCTTTGGGGTGTTTCAGTTTTCAACGCATGGACTATGGGCTCTAGAGGTGACTGGTATGGTTCGTCTCCAACAGGTGGTGATAACTCCAGTTGAGACTGATGCATGACGTAATCAAGAATGCGATCAGAAATCCCCTTTCTCCGAGCTCACTTTCTGCTGCTGCTCCAGCACCTTTGCCTCAGCAAGGTCTGCTGTCACCTCAGTTTCATGCTTTAGTGCTGATAGAGATGCTTCCATGCGAGCCTCCGTCACTTTCAATTGAGCCTTTTCAATCAAGATCTCAGATTCTTTTTTAAGGAATTCAGCCTTGGCCAGTGCAGCTTCCAACTTAGCGTGAGTCTTGGCAGCAGCAATGCTAGCTGATGAGCTTCTAGATCTATTAGTCGAAGCAGAGGCTATAGATCTTTTTTCTAATCCTTGGCTCTTGCTCTGTAGCTTCCTCAATCTCTGTAGCTTTCTCCGCCATCATGTATAGCTGATTCTGTCTAGGAGTGCAAGATGTGATGATTAACGAAGAATAATGGAATTAGAGCTTGCTTTCCTTGAAATGTAGTGCCCGCTGTGCAGATGCCTTTTTACTATTCTGTCCCAGATGCGTGTTTCATCTACGCAAAACTGACAGATAGCTAACAGGTGTCAGAAAAGGTCAGACACAGGAGTAAAGTTTTATTATGTTCTTTCCTCTTCTTTCTCTTTTTTGTAAAACTGAAACATACAAAGATTACAAATGTCTTGTTACAGAATGTTCACAAATAGACATTCTTTGAACGCACAACAAAAGGCTGCATTCAGCTCTGCCTGGTATTATTGTTGTTCACGAATTACCATCGTTGGAGAATAGTTCGATTTTAAACTCAAACTTATGAATTACAAATATATACATACATTAAAAAAAGGTAACATCTTACAGGCAAAGCCTTTCCAAGGCACAAAACGTAAAGGAAACGTAATGGAAAGAATCTGGAACACTGCGGTTATTTCCTGGTTAACATCTAACCCAAGAGTCACATGACCTAAACCAACCACTAAGAAAACAGCTCACAGTAATCAGTGTTCTTTGTTGTTACACCAAACTGCCACAAGTTGTGGCTAAGAAATAACAAATAAATGCGTGCCATGACACCGATCATGTCTTGTCGCCCCAACAGTTATTGAAGTCTGTGACTTAATATAGGTTTTTCATCGTTCCATACCTATATTAATGCGCCGTTCATTAATATACCATTCATGTGAAGCGCGCACACACACACACACACACACAAAGAGATCGGAGATCACGCTGCACACATTCAAACATTCAGGAGCACAGAAACTTCTTGTCAATGCTATCAACTAGGGGTGGGAATCGCCAAAGTCCCCACGATACGATATTATTGCGATTTAAAAAAAAAAAAAAAAATCACGATATGCTGAGTATTGCAATAACATTAATATGGCCATTATGAATGGTCGTGCGCATTTTACTTTCACTTTAGAATTAGCGCTACTTTGGGGGAGGCAATTGCTTGAATGGTGGGTTCATTATTATTCTTAATGAAAAACACAACAACAAAACAGTACAATGACAAACTCACTTAAATAGGCGCTTTTACATTTCGATTTGAAACCAAATCTTCCACCGTCGTCTTGTCATTCAGCTTCTCACTCTTGTGATTAAATGAAATCTGACTCCTGCTGCTGGTCTGTGCTGCGACTCTCGTTCGGCTCACTCTGAACGTTCAGTTTTTAATTGTAGTGTCTGTTCTCTAACTGAACTAAATGATTTTTACTATTATAGAAAAACAAAAAAACAATGTGGTGGCGGTGCTGCAGTAGGCAAGCGAGTTACCGGTGTTGCGGCTGAACACGGCAACACAGACTATCGCAGAAAGCCTTTTATGTTGTATAATGAATGAGTGCGCTGACAGTGTAGATATGGCATAATATAGACAGCTTCCTTGATTGTAATTGCGAGCGAAGTTCTGTTGCATTGCAGTGCGCAGCTGGCTTGCACTTCAACACGTAACTAACATAAACATGGACAGAGCGGCCACGTTCAGAAATATGCGAGAATGCGCTTCCTGCACACACAGCTAACGGTAAAAGGTTGCACAATACGAGCTGAAATTCCTTGTATCAATACAATATCGCAATACTATGCTGTATCGATCCCCCCCCACTATCAACATACACTCACCTAAAGGATTATTAGGAACACCTGTTCAATTTCTCATTAATGCAATTATCTAATCAACCAATCACATGGCAGTTGCTTCAATGCATTTAGGGGTGTGGTCCTGGTCAAGACAATCTCCTGAACTCCAAACTGAATGTCAGAATGGGAAATAAAGGTGATTTAAGCAATTTTGAGCGTGGCATGGTTGTTGGTGCCAGACGGGCCGGTCTGAGTATTTCACAATCTGCTCAGTTACTGGGATTTTCACGCACAACCATTTCTAGAGTTTACAAAGAATGGTGTAAAAAGGGAAAAACATCCAGTATGCGGCAGTCCTGTGGGCGAAAATGCCTTGTTGATGCTAGAGGTCAGAGGAGAATGGGCCGACTGATTCAAGCTGATAGAAGAGCAACTTTGACTGAAATAACCACTCGTTACAACCGAGGTATGCAGCAAAGCATTTGTGAAGCCACAACACGCACAACATTGAGGCGGATGGGCTACAACAGCAGAAGACCCCACCGGGTACCACTCATCTCCACTACAAATAGGAAAAAGAGGCTACAATTTGCACGAGCTCACCAAAATTGGACAGTTGAAGACTGGAAAAATGTTGCCTGGTCTGATGAGTCTCGATTTCTGTTGAGACATTCAGATGGTAGAGTCAGAATTTGGCGTAAACAGAATGAGAACATGGATCCATCATGCCTTGTTACCACTGTGCAGGCTGGTGGTGGTGGTGTAATGGTGTGGGGGATGTTTTCTTGGCACACTTTAGGCCCATGCCAATTGGGCATCGTTTAAATGCCACGGCCTACCTGAGCATTGTTTCTGACCATGTCCATCCCTTTATGACCACCATGTACCCATCCTCTGATGGCTACTTCCAGCAGGATAATGCACCATGTCACAAAGCTCGAATCATTTCAAATTGGTTTCTTGAACATGACAATGAGTTCACTGTACTAAAATGGCCCCCACAGTCACCAGATCTCAACCCAATAGAGCATCTTTGGGATGTGGTGGAACGGGAGCTTCGTGCCCTGGATGTGCATCCCACAAATCTCCATCAACTGCAAGATGCTATCCTATCAATATGGGCCAACATTTCTAAAGAATGCTCTCAGCACCTTGTTGAATCAATGCCACGTAGAATTAAGGCAGTTCTGAAGGCGAAAGGGGGTCAAACTCAGTATTAGTATGGTGTTCCTAATAATCCTTTAGGTGAGTGTATGTAAAAAAAGCTTCAATAGAATAAAAAGCTACAACGAAGTTGTATTAAAGCTGATTAAACTTGCAGCTTCATTGTTATTAGAGAGATGTTGCACAGACACAGATGCACATGTCAAGTCAAGTCAACTTTATTTATATAGCGCTTTTTACAATGCAGATTGTTTCAAAGCAGCTTCACAGTGTTAAACAGAAAAATAATGCAACCGAATTTGATTCGGCTGTACAGCCGCTCTGGAGAAAACGGTGATGTCATCTAGCTCATTTCAATTATCATATATATTTAAGTAATGTAGTTGATATAGTTAATTTAGTTTAGTAATTCAATTTATTTGGATATTTATTTGAAATTTTAGTGAACCAAAACTCAAAACTCAAAACTCGGAGACGGGTTTATTGAGGATGGCGTGTCGATTAAACAATTATTAAATAGGAATATTCGAAATATCGGAGTCATCACGCCGGAGATGGATCCATTGAGGATGCCATGTCGATGAGCAATTTCAGAGGGTAGACTAATTGACACGGTCTCTGCAGACACTTCAGGGATGCGTTGGTAATGTCTGGGCGCTGGTCCACCATCTGATCTGGATACGGCCCGGATCCGGCTGACTGCGGTAAACCTCGGGATAAACAGAGAGACTAACATTAGCGTAGATGCCATTCTTCTTATGATGTAATGAGTACATCAGGTGTTATGGGAAGTGTTCCCGGTTCTGGCTGACCTAGTTAATGCAGCCTAACAATTTGAATAAAATATAAATTAAAAATATTTTATGTGTATGCCATAGTAAAGAGATGCGTTTTTAGTCTAGATTTAAACTGACAGAGTGTGTCTGCTTCCCGAACAATGCTAGGAAGGCTGTTCCAGAGTTTAGGTGCTAAATAGGAAAAGGATCGACCGCCTGCAGTTGATTTTGATATTCTAGGTATTATCAACTGGCCAGAGTTTTGAGACCGCAATAGACGTGATGGAGTATAATGCGTTAAGAGCTCGCTCAAGTACTGGGGAGCTAAACCATTTAGTGCTTTGTAAGTAATTAGCAAGATTTTAAAATGTATGCGATGTTTAATAGGGAGCCAGTGCAGTGTTGACAGAACCGGGCTAATATGGTCATACTTCCTGGTTCTAGTAAGAACTCGAGCTACTGCGTTTTGGACCAGCTGCAGTTTATTTATTAAGCGAGCAGGGCAACCACCCAGTAGAGCATTACAATAATCTAGCCTTGAGGTCATGAACTAACTGTTCAGCATTTTGTATTGAAAGCATATGCCGTAATTTAGATATATTTTTAAGATGGTAGAATGCAGTTTTACAGATGCTAGAAACGTGGCTTTCAAATGAAAGATTGGTTTTAAAGAGCACACCCAGGTTCCTAACTGACGACGAGGACTTGACAGAGCAGCCATCAAGTGTTAGACAGTATTCTAGGTTACTACATGTGGAGTTTTTTTGTCCAATAATTAAAAATTCTGTTTTTTCTGAATTAAGTTGCAGGAAATTACTAGTCATCCAATTTTTTATATCAGCTACCGTTAATCTTCTGAATTGGTAAGTTTCGTCAGGGCGTGAAGAAATATAGAGCTGAGTATCGTCAGCATAACAATGAAAACTAACGCCATGCTTCCTAATGATATCTCCCAGTGGTAGCATGTACAGGGTGAAAAGCAACGGTCCTAGCACTGAGCCCTGCGGTACTCCATATTGAACTTGTGATCGGTGTGAAATCTCTTCATTTACTGCTACAAACTGATAACGGTCAGATAAGTATGATTTAAACCATGCCAATGCAATTCCACTAATGCCAACATAATTTTCAAATCTATTCAAATGTTGTGGTCGATGGTATCGAATGCAGCGCTAAGAGAGATACAACCACGATTGGATGATAAGAGTAAATCATTTGTAACTCTAATGAGAGCAGTCTTAGTACTATGATGCGGTCTAAATTCTGACTGGAAAACCTCACAGATACCATTTCTTTCTAAAAAGGAGCATAATTGTGAGGACACTGCCTTTTCTAGTATTTTTGACAGAAAGGATAGATTTGAGATTGGCCTGTAATTGACTAATTCTGTAGGGTCATGTGGTTTAATAATAGCCAACTTAAAAGTTTTCGGTACATATCCTAAAGTCAAGGATGAATTAATGATATTAAGAAGAGGATCTATGACCTCTGGAAGCATCTCTTTTAGTAGTTTAGTCGGTATAGGGTCGAGCATACATGTTGTTGATTTAGATGATTTAACGAGTTTAGCCAATTCATCTTCTCCTATAGCAGTGAATGACTGTAATTTTTCCTCAGTGACACTACAATGCTCTGTCTGATGTGGTACAGTAGTAGACGGCTGCATGGTTATAATTTTTTTCCTAATATTATCAATCTTACAAGTAAAGAAGTTCATAAAGTCATTACTGCTGTGCTGTTGGCAGAAGTTGAAGCTTTATTTTTGGTTAATTTAGCCACTGTATCGAATAAATTCCTAGGGTTGTGTTTGTTTTCTTCTAAGAGAGTCGAGAAATAAGCAGATCTAGCAGTTTTTACGGCCTTTCTGTATGAAATCATGCTCTCTTTCCACAAAATGCGAAAAACTTCCAGTTTTGTTTTCTTCCAGCTGCGCTCCGTTTTTCTGGCTGCTGTTTTAAGGGCCCGGGTGTGCTCTTTGTACCACGGCGTGGGACTGTTTTCTTTAATCTTCTTTAAGCGCAGAGGAGCAACTGTGTCTAAAGTGCTGGAAAAGAGAGAGTCAATAGTTTCTGTTGCAACATCAAGTTCCTCTGGGCTATCTGGGATGCTGAGGAGATGAAACTGATGAGGAAGTTTATTTATAAAGAAATCTTTAGTCCCAGCAGTGATAGTCCTGCCATATTTGAAGCGGGGGCACGGCTTTGCAGCCTTTGCTAAATTAAGTATACATGATACTAGGTAATGATCTGAGATGTCATCGCTCTGCTGCAGAATTTCAATGGTATCAACATTTATTCCATGTGACAATATTAGGTCTAGAGTATGATTACGGCGATGAGTGGGTCCTGATACGTGTTGCCTAACTCCAATAGAGTTTAGAATGTCTCTAAATGCCAATCCCAATGCGTCTTTTTCATTGTCTACATGGATATTAAAATCACCAACAATTAGGACTTTATCTGTAGCCAGTACTAACTCTGATAAAAAATCAGCAAATTCTCTGATAAAGTGTGTATTGTGCCCTGGTGGCCTGTATACAGTAGCCAACACAAATGTTAAACGGGATTTATCAATTTCACTACATAACGTTACGTAAAGCACCAAAACTTCGAAAGAATTATATTTGAAACTAGACTTCTGAGAAATACTGAAGATATTATTATAAATTACAGCAACACCTCCCCCTTTACCTTTCAGACGCGGCTCGTGTTTATAACAATAATCTTGTGGGGTGGACTCATTTAAAGTAATGTAGTCGTCAGGTTTTAGCCAGGTTTCTGTCAAACACAGCACATCTAGATTATTATCTGTAATCATATCATTAACAATAAGCGTTTTTGAGGAAAGGGATCGAATATTCAGCAGCCCAAGCTTTATCATTTGTTCATCTGTATTATATCTGTTGTTTATTTGTTGGACATCAATAAAATTTTTACCGTTGAATAGTTTTGGTGGTTTTTTGTATTTACTAATTCGTGGAACAGACACAGTCTCTATGTGATGATATCTAGGTGAAAGAGTCTCTATGTGCTGGGATTTATCTGACTTCTGTGACGCGAGACCGCTAGCAGACGGTCGGATAAGCCAGTCCGTCTGCTTCCTGACCTGGGCCCTAGTTAGTCACGGTTTAGCTTTAAGACTATGTGCCAAATTACTAGAGAGAAGAGCGGCACCACCCCAGGAGGGATGGATACCATCTCTTTTCAACAGGTCAGGTCTGCCCCAAAAGCTTTTCCAATTGTCTATGAACCCTATGTGTTTTTGCGGACACCACCTAGACAACCAGCCATTGAGTGATGATAGTCTGCTAAGTATCTCATCACTCCTTTTAACGGGGAGGGGACCAGAGCAAAAAACGCGATTAGCCATCGTACTTGCGAGTTCACACACCTCTTTAATGTTAATTTTGGTGATCTCCGACTGGCGAAGTCGAACATCATTAGTGCCGACATGAATAATAATCTTAGAGAATTTACGATTAGCATTAGCCAGCACTTTTAAATTTGCTTTGATGTCAGGCGCTCTGGCTCCCGGTAAACATGTGATTATGGTGGCTGGTGTCTCTATTTTCACGTTCCGTGTAATAGAATCACCAATAACTAGGGCACTTTCAACAGGATTCTCAGTGGGTGTTTCACTGAGTGGGGAGAACCTGTTTGATGTTCTAATCGGAACGGAAGAGTGTTTTTTTGATCCGCGATCAAAAAAATCGCGTCTCACCGTCACCCAGTTGCCCTGCTGCACGGGCTCTACAGCCGGAACCGAACAATGTACAGATTTCACTAAGCTAGTCGCATCCAAAGCAGTGTCTAAAGCTGTTTTGTTCTCACTACTCTCAAATAAAGTCTGGATGCGTGTCTCTAATTCTGAAATCTTCTCCGTCAGCCTGACTATCTCCTTACATTTATCACATGTGAAGCCCTGTTCACCAACGGAGACAGATATACTAAACATGAAACATGTAGTGCAAGTAACAATAAAAGGAGAAGACATGGCTTACCGTATTTGTTGATTAATCCAACTCACCACAGTTGTTTAATAAACTCAGAAAACAAGAGACCCGAGTGCAGAGATGGCAAGCTAACAGGCTAGTGAAATGCTAACACGTGATAGTGATTTAGATTAAAAGCTAGGGATGTCAGATTTAATGTGGTAGGCAATATTAGACAATATATGTTGATGGGTAAGTTATATTTAGCAGTTTAAACAACAGGGAATGATATCAAACAAAGATTCA
The DNA here is from genome assembly GCA_039654625.1 of Rhinogobio ventralis. Taxonomy (NCBI): domain Eukaryota; kingdom Metazoa; phylum Chordata; class Actinopteri; order Cypriniformes; family Gobionidae; genus Rhinogobio; species Rhinogobio ventralis. Next base: position 14,835,430 of record CM077212.1, read on the forward strand.
AAAGTGAACAGAGTGCACGCGAGCACAGCAACAACTCTTCATTTACATCGAACCATTTTATTTTTCGAAAGAGAAATAAAATCAAGCTTTCATGAAAATGATGCTTAAGTAAATTTTATTTTATATTGCACCTATCACAGATAGGATCACAAAGTGCAACAATTTAACAAATTTGACCATTTAAAACAACAAACAAAGCATAAAACATAAAAGCTCAATCAACTAAAAGCTTGTCTGAATAAAAGTGTCTTCTGCTGCTTTTTTAAAGAATCAACAGATTCGGCCACCTGCAACGACAGGGGCAGGGCTTTCCAGAGTTTAGGAGTAACTGCCTGAAAGGACAGGTCTCCCCGAGTTTTAAGGCGGGTTTTGGGGACCCTCAGGAGATTTTGACTTGAGGAACGAAGAGTACGGGATTAAGGGGTCAACAGGTCTGTGATGTATTCGGGGGGTCTGTCTATGTAGTGCTCTAAAAGTTAGAACTAAAATTGTATAATCAATTCTATATTTGACTGGAAGCCAGTGGAGTGTAAATAAAATCGGTGTAATGTGTGCACTTCTGTTGGTTCCTGTTAAAAGCTTGGCTGCAGTGTTTTGCACCATTTGGAGACGACTCAGAGAAGATTTGTTAAGGCAAGTAAAAAGAGAATTACAATAATCAAACGTGAAGAAATAAAAGCATGAATAAGCATCTCCATGGTAGCTTTGGGCAACAATTTTCTCAATTTAGAGATATTTCTCAAGTGATAAAAACAGTTTCTGACCAACTGTCTAGAATGACCATCCAGAGACATCCATTGGTCGAACAGAGCACAAAGGTTTCTTAGGCTCAACTGGACAGATGGGTCCAAGGAACATAGATGTTGTTTAATTTGAGGTAGTTTTTGGTCTGGAGCAATGATTAAAGTTTCAATCTTTTTTGTATTTAGTTGTAAGTAATTATTGTTTAACCAGATCTTAATGCATGGCAGGCATTCCAATAATTCGGTTAACTTACCTAACTCTGACTCTTTGAATGAGCAGTACAACTGAATGTCATCAGCATGAAAGTAATGAGACATTAATAAAATGATGAATTATTTCACCAGCTTACATGCCTACATTAATAGCTAGCAGCTAACAATTGCCTTTTTTAAACTTTACATTTAAATTCTTATCACTAATAACACACCATCAATTTAGGAAAATGCAATTCATTGCCCCCTCATTTCACATGCATAAAATCTTTATGCAAATATTACGTTTTATTACTTGCCACGAAGTCCAACATGGCAGCGAGATAAGGAGCAAGGAAACCCTCTATATTGGAGGTATTTGCGTGGCTCATCACACACATGCAAACAAATTAAATATTAACGTTGTTGTTCAACTAAGTCCAGACAACCTTGTTAAAGATGTTGCTGTAACATTTTAGAGAATATTGTTGAACTAACGTGTATTCGTATACATATCTCAAAACACAAAAAGTTCAGTAAGCTGAACAATTGCAGTTAAAAATTTTTTACAGTGTATGTAACCCGGTTCCCTGAGAAGGGAATGAGACACTGCATTGTGCTGCCATACTTCAGGCATGCCTGCACTTCTTTCTTCAGACAATTAGAATCTGATGACGTTTAACGCAGGCGTCATTTTATGGTCTTGATGCTACACCTGACTCTTTGTTGGCCAATGAAATTGGCGTGATTGCACACGTTACCATAGCATCAACACCATGATGCAGTCTCATTCCCTTTTCCGGGAACTGGGTTACATATGTAACCTGTTTTTGCGTAAGAGCTGAAGTGAATTTTTTAGTGATTATGAAGGGAATTCATTCAGAATTTATATACGTTTTGTTGTTTATGCTGCTTAGAGAACCAGTGGCCATGCAAAGTTTCGGTAAATAAATCCACATATAAATGGCGTATTCACCATCAAAACTATCAAAATCTCTCACGGTACATTGCTATTCTTTCTGTTTCTTGCTCCTACCATTGTTCAAGTTTATTCATTCTATTAGCACATACGATATCACACACACACACACATATAATATATTAGGGCTCACGATTTTTCACTACACAATTATTGTGGAATTCACGATAACGATATACAGTATCTTGAAAAAAAAATGATATCTGTCAAATTCATCTTTACTTTTATTTATTTATTTTGAAGAATCTCACCATTGCATATAAAAAAAAAAAAGTTAAACACTTAATGGTAACCAGTTTGAAATAACTTCTTTCTATGAACTGATGTGGCGGCTTATTACAGAATGGGGCAGAAATTATATTATTTTATAGTATTCTAAACAGTGACAAATGCTATGTTGATGGGTATTACATTATAAATATACATTAACCTTATGAAAATACCCAAGATGGCTTGAACAATACAGATAAACTATATATTGTCTAAATTTTCAAGTAAATATCCAAATAAATGTAATTACTAAACTAATTTAACTATATCAACTACATTACTTGAATATATGTGATAATTGAAATTAGCTAGATGACATCACCGTTTTCTCCAGAGTGGCTGTACAGCCGAATCAAAATCGGTTGCATTATTTTCCTGTTTAACACTGTGAAGCTGCTTTGAAACAATTGTAAAAAGCGCTATATAAATAAAGTTGACTTGACTGTCGCAATGGTGTGTTAATTCTCTTCATGTTTAATCAGTCAAAATCTATCTGCATTTTATTCAGCAATTACAGTGATGTATTTGTCCATATTAGGGATTTCTTGGAACATAGTTTATTACTCCTATGAGTCATACTTGTGGACTTTCTGCACAAGGGCGCTCTCCGGTGTCGAGTATGAATAAGAGAGTTAGAGTTTAGCATTCCATATGCTCATATCACCCTATTTTGGATAAAAATAGAAAAAATACTGTGTTCTCTAAAGATATTTGAAGTGAACATACGATAATCCATACGTTTTATTTTATGAGCACACTTTTGGACTAAAAGCCCCAAGGGATGTTTAATGTAATGATAATGTAATGAAATAAAAAACAAACAAACAAAAAAAAAGTCCTGTTTCAGGACTAGCAAAATAATTGCAACGTACTCTCTGTACAGTGGCCAAATCTGCAAGATAACAGAGGCGGAGGTGGGTGTGAGTGAACAGGTTGGTAGTATTGTATGGCATCAGATTTATATCACCAGAGCTTGATTTTGAAAAAGGCCCCGAATTCACGATCTTGGAAAACGTCAGAGAGTATTTTGAATATTTGAAAATGTTTCGAATGAATTCACCTCCTTGAAATTCGTTATGAAATGCAGGTTTTTATTATTCAGGTTGTTGATTTCAGGTCATGAAATTCAGGTCTCGAAATTCAAGATACTAAATTCGAGTTGGGAAATTCAGGTTGCAAATTTCAAGGGTGACATCCATGAACTCTTTACTAAATGATTTACAACTTATCATTCCTCAATTTTTTTCCCCATCATTATGTTCACACAATTAGTCTGTCACTATTCAAACCCATTAAAAGCACTAGTGCACCAGAGATATTGCCACAATACTGCACAACCCTCATAGCAAAGCTGTTACTCATAATTTTTGGCATAGCTGTACAGCAGAGTCGTCTCTATCCCTCTATCTCTATTTTTTCTCTAGCCGTTGTTTACGGGCTGTGGGAGAATGGAGTCGCTCTGCACCCCTGGGTCAGCTCAGACCAGCCACTTTATGGGGAATTTCCGGGACGATGCAGGAAAGGGGGGATGGGAATGGCAATTTGGGGAATGTCAGGGGGTTTTGTATGTGTGCAAGTATGAGCATGTGTTAGCAGCCCACCCCACCCTGAAATAGCTCAACTGAAATGTATGTTTTATTGTGTTATGGCTGTGTCTTTGGGTCTGACTCACTAGGAAGCTGAAGTCTGATGATGGTATTCAGCTTTGTGTTTGCAAGTCGAAATGTTGGACTGACCTCACCCAGACTTTTGGCTAAGGTGGCATGCAGCCTTATTTTGTTCCTTTCCATTGCTTTTGTTATAAATTTAGCCATTCATATCTTGCAGACAGTTATATGGCCACTGCAAACTCCACAAATGTATTAATTTTTCATCTGTAGTCCACAATATGGTATTTAATATGGTGAACTGAGTACTTTTTGCCGGCTGATTGGGCTTGAACGGTTAAATGCAAATACATGGTCACTTTGATACACAGGTATGTGTAAGTAAACACAGTAATGTCTTAAGTGAACGTAAATTGTTGAGAAAGAAAACGTCTCTGTTACGTATGGTAACCCTCGTTCCCTGAAGGAGGGAACGAAGAAGTACGTCGGACGTCACCGACGAATTGGGATCACTTCAGGGAGCCCCTATCAGCTTCGAGATATAGAGAACCGGCCAATGACTATTGGCGTGCGAGATGCATCTCGCGCTCCGCCCCTCAGCGCGGGTATAAAGCGTAACTGAATGCAGCGCACTGTTGTTTTTCACTGAGGAGCCGAACTAGTGACTCGGCCATGCAGTGATGGTACAGCAACTGTGGCGACGGGACGTACGTCTCCGTTCCCTCCTTCAGGGAACGAGGGTTACCATAGGTAACCGGGACGTTCCCTTTTCAGTCGGACGTCACCGACGAATTGGGATCCCTTTGGAAAACGCCACAGTTACTACCACTTCCAGCGCCCAGCGAGAGCCCCTCAGACCCCGTCTGTTCCGGGCGGGGGAAATTCACGCAGGGAGAGTCACACTGCTGTTCCGCAAGACCCACTCAGCAGACTATTGGATAACGCTGGGAAAGCGTGCCCGGAGGGACGCTGCGGAAACCACATCATGCCCGGAGGGAGTTACCATGTGGAGAATACACGTATGGACTGGCTGTGGGCAGTGCAAAATACGGAAGTCCCAGGGGTGGCCCCGGCCAAGCAGGCGGGGGAACAACACCTGACTGAGACGGCAGAGCGCTCTGCCGAGGGAAAGACACGGGCTCGCCGTAGGGAGCCGTACCGTGGAAGAATACACATATGGGACCGCCGTGGGGGTCACAACATATGGATCCCAGCCTAACACAAGTTCCACAATGCATACGAGTGTTAGACCTGGCGTCGAACGCTCCGCCACATCCGACTGCCGCGGGTTGCGGAGGACTCAACAGGGTTCACCGTTTCCGGGGAACTCGACTGGAGCATATAAGCGCACGTATCCGTTCCATGGGGAAGGGAATGGCGCAGCAAGCCGACACTTAGAACGGGCACTTCGGTGTTACTGACTATGGGAAGTGAGCACACAGGAAGATACCGGCTCTACACGGAGGCTATAAAATCTAGCGAACGTGTTAGGTGTCGCCCAGCCCGCAGCTCTACAAATATCTGTCAGCGAGGAGCCACGAGCCAACGCCCAGGAAGAAGCTACACCCCTAGTGGAGTGGGCTTTTAACCCGAGCAGGCAGGGCACGTCTTGGGTTTCATACGCCAAGACGATGGCATCCACTATCCAGTGGGCCATCCTCTGCTTGGAGACAGCCTTTCCCTTCTGCTGGCCTCCATAATAGACAAAGAGCTGCTCTCAGGTCCTGAAGCTTTGCGTTCTGTCCACGTAAGTCCGCAGGGCGCGGACGGGACAGAGAAAAGCCAGGGCTGGGTCTGCCTCCTCTGAAGGCAGCGCTTGCAGGCTCACCACCTGGTCCCGGAAGGGAGTGGTGGGAACCTTGGGCACATATCCGGGCCGGGGTCTCAGGATTACATGAGAGTTACCAGGCCCGAATTCCAGGCACGATTTGTCGACCGAAAATGCCTGCAGGTCCCCTACCCTCTTGATACAGGCCAATGCAGTCAGGAGTACTGTCTTTAGGGACAGAATTTTTAATTCCGCTGACTGCAAAGGCTCAAAGGGCGCCCTCTGCAGTGCGGTTAGCACCAGAGTTAAGTCCCAAGAGGGTATAGAGGGAGGGCGAGGCGGATTTAGTCTCCTCACCCCCCTCAGGAACCTGACGATCAGATCGTGCTTCCCTAAGGACTTACCACCTACCATGTCATGATTAGCGGCGATAGCGGCAACATAAACTTTGAGGGTGGAGGGAGACAGCCTTCGCTCCAACCCGTCTTGTAGGAAGGAAAGCACAGAATTGATCGAACATCTCCGAGGGTCTTCTCGGCGAGAAGAACACCAATCGACGAACAGGTTCCACTTCAACGCATAGAGGCGCCTCGTAAAGGGAGCTCTAGCGGAAGTGATGGTGTCTACCACAGCCTGTGGTAGGCCACCTAGAACCTCCGTGTCCCACCCAGGGACCAGACATGGAGTTTCCAGAGGTCCGGACGCGGGTGCCATAGGGTGCCCCGTCTCTGAGTCAGGAGGTCCTTCCTCAGAGGAATGGGCCAAGGAGGTGCTGTCGCGAGGAGCACTAGTTCCGGGAACCAAGTCCAGTTGGGCCCGTACGGCGCAACCAACAGGACTTGCTCCTCGTCCTCCCTGACCTTGCACAGTGTCTGTGCAAGAAGGCTCACTGGGGAAAACGCATACTTGCGTAGGCCCCGGGGCCAGCTGTGTGCCAGGGCATCCGAGCTGAGGGTCCCCTCGGTCAGGGAATAAAACAACTAGCAGTGGGTCGTGTCCGGGGCGGCAAACAGGTCTACCTGTGCGGTCCTGAAGCGACTCCAGATCAGCTGGACCACCTGGGGATGGAGTTTCCACTCTCCGGGGAGCACTGGCTGTCTTGAGAGCTTGTCGGCTGCACGATTGAGCAGGCCCGGAATGTGAATGGCACGAAGCGACCTCAGATGCTTCTGACTCCATAGGAGGAGATGGCGGGCGAGTTGTGACATGCGACGGGAGCGTAGACCACCCTGTTTGTTGATGTACGCAACGGCCGCAGTGTTGTCCGTACGGACCAGAACGTGCTTGCCTAGAAGCGCCGTTTTGAAGCGGCCCAGCGCAAGACGAACTGCTAACAACTTGAGGCAATTGATATGCCATTGCAGTTGAGGCCCCGTCCACAGACCCAAAACTGCAAGCGTGTTGTACGTGGCACCCCAGCCGGTGGATGAGGCATCCGTGGAGACAACAGCATGCTTGGACACTTGTTCTAGGGGAACTCCTGTCCGTAGAAATGAAGGGTCCGTTCATGGGCTTAAGGTTTGGCGGCACCTCGGAGTCACGGGGACACGGAGGGATCCGCTGTCCAGAGATAGTTGAGTATGTGACGGGCAGGTGGAGGTGCTGCGACCGGCGGCAGCAGGGTGGAGGCAGCAGCTGGCCGCCGGGGCAGGATGTGCTTGATAGCCTCAGTCTGCTTTTGGGCGGCCGAGAACTGCTAGGCAAAGCTCTCGATCCCCTCGCCGAACAACCCGGCCGAGGAAATGGGGGAGTCCAGGAACCGATACTTGTCGGTCTCCCTCATGTCGGCCAGGTTGAGCCAGAGATGCCGTTAAGGTGGACATCACCTGGCCAAGGGAACGGGCGGTGACTTTCGTCACCCTGAGGGTGAGGTCCGTCAGGCCTACCCTCGTGCATGTCCATGAGTGCCTGGGACTGGTGCACCTGGAGCAACGCCGTGGCATAATGCCCAGGCACATGATACAACGTTTGTGACCGTCAGCTGGCGACAGGGAACGACCGCATCCAGAAATGCACGCGTGGAATGACATCTTGTAAAAGACGCAGTGTCACACCCGTGTTGCTCTTTTGTGAGGAAACGCTCTTTCAGAAGTGCTGAAGCACCCAGGGGAAGACCGCGGCAGCACACAGGAGATAGGTGCAGCCTGTGTCTGCACTCACTGATAAACAAACGCCCTCACCGAACCAACAGTTGCTGTGAAAACAGCAGTTTGTTTATGTATAGCAGCGGTGATCTCGCGGTCGCGCTGTTTGTACCGTCACACCAGCACACAGCGTTTTCCTCTCATTCTCTGAATAATCTCTTGCTGAATAGACAAGCAGTCTCGCTCTTCATCAACGCCGTTCGGCTCCGAAGTGAATGACAACAGCGCGCTGCATTCGCTTCCGCTTTATACCCGCGCTTCGGGGCGGGGCACGAGATGCAAATCTCGCACGCCAATAGTCATTGGCCGGTTCTCTGTATCTCGAAGCTGATAGGGGCTCCCTGAAGTGATCCCAATTCGTCGGTGACGTCCGACGTATGTCGAACGTGACCGACTGAAAGGGAACATAGTATAATGGATCCGTGCAGTTGGTCTTAAAGCGACAGCATTCAAATTTAGCTGCTGTCGTTATTAATGTTAATCAAACAAACAAAAAATCTCTGACTACTCTTGACTGAATCACTTTTGTAAATTTAAATAAGAATAAATGTATATCTAATTTACACAGTAAAGACTATGCATTGTTTTTATATACATTTGATCACTTTATACAATTTATGCAATATTTATTATTTCTAGTGCTTGAAGTTTTTCAGGTAGGTCTGTTTCATTTGTGTCTTTGTTCTATTGTACTTTATTTTCTTTGCTCTTTCTTTATCAGTGTTTACTTGTCTTCAGTAAACTTAGATATTTTTTGAGGCTAGTATTAGTGTTTAAAATGATATTGAAAATGATGATAAGAATTATGACATTTCAATGTTATATATATGTTTTATATATCATAACCTTATTTAAAGCAAAAAATAACATTTTAAATATATATACACTCACCTAAAGGATTATTAGGAACACCATACTAATACTGTGTTTGACCCCCTTTCGCCTTCAGAACTGCCTTAATTCTACGTGGCATTGATTCAACAAGGTGCTGAAAGCATTCTTTAGAAATGTTGGCCCATATTGATAGGATAGCATCTTGCAGTTGATGGAGATTTGTGGGATGCACATCCAGGGCACGAAGCTCCCGTTCCACCACATCCCAAAGATGCTCTATTGGGTTGAGATCTGGTGACTGTGGGGGCCATTTTAGTACAGTGAACTCATTGTTATGTTCAAGAAACCAATTTGAAATGATTCGAGCTTTGTGACATGGTGCATTATCCTGCTGGAAGTAGCCATCAGAGGATGGGTACATGGTGGTCATAAAGGGATGGACATGGTCAGAAACAATGCTCAGGTAGGCCGTGGCATTTAAACGATGCCCAGTTGGCACTAAGGGGCCTAAAGTGTGCCAAGAAAACATCCCCCACACCATTACACCACCACCACCAGCCTGCACAGTGGTAACAAGGCATGATGGATCCATGTTCTCATTCTGTTTACGCCAAATTCTGACTCTACCATCTGAATGTCTCAACAGAAATCGAGACTCATCAGACCAGGCAACATTTTTCCAGTCTTCAACTGTCTAATTTTGGTGAGCTCGTGCAAATTGTAGCCTCTTTTTCCTATTTGTAGTGGAGATGAGTGGTACCCGGTGGGGTCTTCTGCTGTTGTAGCCCATCCTCCTCAAGGTTGTGCGTGTTGTGGCTTCACAAATGCTTTGCTGCATACCTCAGTTGTAACGAGTGGTTATTTCAGTCAAAGTTGCTCTTCTATCAGCTTGAATCAGTCGGCCCATTCTCCTCTGACCTCTAGCATCAACAAGGCATTTTCGCCCACAGGACTGCCGCATACTGGATGTTTTTCCCTTTTCACACCATTCTTTGTAAACTCTAGAAATGGTTGTGCGTGAAAATCCCAGTAACTGAGCAGATTGTGAAATACTCAGACTGGCCCGTCTGGCACCAACAACCATGCCACACTCCAAATTGCTTAAATCACCTTTCTTTCCCATTCTGACATTCAGTTTGGAGTTCAGGAGATTGTCTTGACCAGGACCACACCCCTAAATGCATTGAAGCAACTGCCATGTGATTGGTTAATTAGATAATTGCATTAATGAGAAATTGAACAGGTGTTCCTAATAATCCTTTAGGTGAGTGTATATAGTTATCATGAAATAAAATTACTTATATCGTGATTTTGATCATATCTCCCACCCCTATCCCAAAGTGTGCCTGAAAAGTTCTAAAAAGTCCAAAAATCTGGTTTTGTAGATATTGTATACCATATTTTGTTTCTCTGAATCATATTTTATACTAACGTTGGTTTTAATAATGTATTTCAATATTTTAAAATTGCATGATAAAATGATGCTTTTTTTATTATCAGATTTTAACATAATTAAGATTATGTGCTATTCAACACTGCAACATACTAATGTAGGCATATTAATAACGTACAATATTTTAAAATTGCATGATAATGCATGATAATAATGATGTCCATCATTATGAAAATCCTAATGTACTTCTGTTTTAAAATATTTGAATATGTTGTTTATGAAGCAGTAAAAGCATAGCATGGGTGCTGTTTATGGCTGATGGCTCTCACTGACAGCAGTATAAATTGTAGTTGTACTATCCCAATGTAAACTCAGGCCACTGTTGCTTGCATGGCAGTAAATATGCCTCTGCAATATACTGTATGTAACTGCCTAATTTCCTTCACAGCAATGCCAGCAGTTTAGGACCAAAAAATGTTTGTTGTTTTTGTTTATTTTTTAAAAAATGTTTTAAAAAAATATATTTAATGGTTGAATGTTGTTCTGTCACTGATTTTATTCATGAGTTTGAGTATGTGGTTTGTTTTTAATATGCAGTATAAACAGCTTGTACAACATTGAGCTAAGATTATCCAGAGACCTCTTCATGCCAGTTGCCTTTTTGCTGTCTATACAGATTCTGTGTGTGTGTGTGTTGAATCAGAGCTTGTATGCCTACAGCAAATGACATATTTTCACTGCCAAGTTTACATGTGTAGACCTGTTAGTGGCTTTTCCTTAGAAGTAGGCCATGTTGGATTTTTTTTTTTTACATTTTCGGCACTCATTTGCAGGGTAAATCTGTTTTAAATGTGGTAAAATGTGTTAAAGAGAGCTGAAAGTACTACACATTTTGTGAATGGTGGTCATTTTTGCATTGCGCCTGTCACCTTTCTGAATCTGTTTACCCGAAATAATCTATTTTTTTCTTTCTCTTCCAGGTGCTATATAAAGAGGAGTTTGAGAGGAACAAAGGGAAAGGCTTTAGCGCGGTGGCTGATACACCAGAACTGCAGAGGGTCAAAAAGACGCAAGATCAGATTAGCAACGTAAGAGATTCAAAAAACACTTTACAGATGCACCTCACTGAAAAACATTACCAGCATTGCCATATTTGTCCAAATATGATATATCCATTGTGTACTACCTCTCTCATTCATCTCATCTAGATTCTCAAATACTCAGGATTGCTTGACTAAAGTTGTTTTGATAAGTCTATCTTCACACTCCCTTGGTTTTCCTGCTTTCTCATCTCTCCCTCCCACTTTTCTTCCCTCACTGTTTTATCCTTGTCATTATGTGTAATGGAATGTTGCCAAGCAACTCTGATCACATGACTGGTGCTGAAGAGTCATTTCCTCTCTGTCTGAGTGCAGGCTCTTCCTAAAACGGTAGTGTCTTATTGCAATACAAGCCAACCACAGTGGCAGCAGCATTGCAAATATTGACCCCTTGTGGTTGGAATTAGTAACAACAACATTAATCAAGTTTTACAGACAACATGAAATGAACACTAGTGGCTTAATCCATGTATATAACCTATTCTATATTGAGGGTATCTATATGGTAGTGTACTCCTGAAAGTTGACGCAATTAACTTTTCTTTGGCATATTAATGCTGGTAATACATTTCTTCTCACAATTATTAATTGGTTACGAAAGAGATTTTATTCATTTTAAAAGTCTTTTTTGCTTTGTTCCATAGTGCAATCTGTCATTGGTGGTTTGGCTGAGCAGTGATGTAAATTAAAGGCTGCTAGATATTTTTAGAAGGGACTTAACCTTTTATATGTACTGCATTAACTTTCTGTTAAACAGAAAATGTGTAAATACAAAAACTGCACTTTTCAAACAATTTTGTGACATCTTTAGACATGCCGTAGTGTTTCTGGGACTTAATGTTTTTTGTTTGTGTTAACAGATAAAGTATCATGAGGAATTTGATAAAAATCGGATGGGGGGAGAGGGCTCACCCACTGATGCCTACGGTAATCAGGGTATGTACAGGTACACATAAAGTACCCATTTGTCATGCTGTCTGTAGGATTACATATGTTTTTGCATACTCTGGTGTGTTTTTTTTTTTCAGCTTTGTGTCCAGGCTCCCAGCCACCAGCTCGCTCTCTGAGCTACAAATATGATCCACAGCCTGTGCATTCAGCTGCTGCTCCCCTTCCCTCTAGTGGTGGAGTAAGGATTCTCTACATCACTCATTTTTATTTTTTTTCCATGCTTATTCTTAGTTCTTCCTAACCTTGTGCATCTGTTCCTACAGAAGCGTTACAGGGCCGTGTATGACTATGCCGCTGCCGATGAGGATGAGGTATCGTTTGCAGATGGCGACATGATAGTGGACGTGCAGCAGATAGATGAAGGCTGGATGTTCGGACGCGTGGAACGCACAGGACAGCAGGGGATGCTCCCAGCCAACTACGTAGAGGCGATCTGAGGAAAATATTGGTGGGGGTGGGGGCTATTGTATGTCATTATTAATTCAACTTGATCTGAGACAAGACAGAAAGAACTCAACCATCTAGGCTTTAGTTAGATTGGCAAAGCTGAAATGCTTTGAACAAAACCACTTGAGTAAACTTTTTTTTTTTTTTTTTTTTTTACTTCCCATTTGGCTTTTTGTTTTTGCCATTTTTAGGTTCTTCCTGCAATGCTGCATATTTTTGATGGGGTTGTGTATTTTTGCTGCTGCATTTAAATTGTTCTCTGTCTTTGATTTTAAAACTGCAGTGAAGTAGGTCAAACATCCCCTGGACCTTTTTACAACAATTGGGCAACAGCAATCATTACAATAGGGCTGAAGAATCTCCTGGGAAATGTTTTATATTATGTAAAAGTCTGTGTAAATGGACAGCATTCATCATGAAAACAATGTCTTAAGCAGTACAAAGTCTTAAACTGGACTTCTGACCACAAGTACTGCAGAACTGTTACAGACTCCTTCTGCCTCTGGAATACTCTATTATGCACTTTGAGGGAATACCAAAAACAATATAAGTTTTTTTTTTTTTAAAAATAAAAAAAAATTGCCAAGTAGGTACAATAGACACGGAATGCTGTTGTCCTTCCAGAATGAGATGAACCACAAAACAATGATGTTTTATAAAATATATATAAAAAAATGCATAGAATATCATTCCATTGTTATTTTGTAACAAAAGCATTGTAGTCCATTATATTGAATAATAAAGTGATAAAGCTGTGCAAGTGTATTATTTTAAAAACATAATGAAATGTTTTATGGGTGCCCAAAATAACAATATTATTTGTTCATGATGTAATGATGTTTTCAGAATTAAAATCTAATTATTACATAGCAGAAAAAAGCCACATTAGATTTGTGGAGAGTGTAACATGTCTTGCGTTGGTAATAGGGGATAGCTCGCCAATATGAGTTGCAGCATAAGAAAGCAGTGGAAACTCGGGAGGAGGTTAGCGTTCCACAGTTCGTATTTTATTCACCACTTCACCGGAAAATCTACTACCAACTGTCCAATAGCATTCTGCTGTCAAACGAATTACTTAATAAACAAATCAACTTACATAAGCAACAAAAATAAAATATATAATCCGATTCATGCACACATGTGAGGCTCCAGGCACATGCTATTAGCGAACTGAACCCTTCAAAAAGGTGAAGGGTATTCTGCTCTTAAAACGGCCACATCCTAGTCAACTCGTTACGAGGGCCATCACCAAAATTCATACGAAAAGTAAGGTAAAAATGTGATTTCCTTATACCCTGCATATATGTTTAAAACCACAGAAAACAGTTCTACACAATTTCTGTGCAATCAAGAAGTGCATTTCTTCTTTTACTTAACATTGCGTCAAAGGGTTTTTAGCTCATAATTACTAATTACATTTAACTGTTTCTGATGTGTGGAATGCTTAGACAGAAATATTCTTAAAAGCATTATTTGAAACAAACAAATACTGTCCTTATGAACTTGCATCTATATATTGAGCATTTGTCCTGAAATAGGATATCCTCTTGCCAATTTTCTTCTGAAGTTTGGCCGGTAACCATAACGCCAGCTCTTCGACAGAAAATATGTGTTTTCCTATGCAGTCTTCACATAATCTACAAAGAAAAAAAATCAAATATTTAGTAAATATTTCCTTATCACATTACAAATTTTACAAAAGGTTTATATTATATTACGTTAATTAGGAAATAAAGTGTTTCCTAAATAGATAATTTTCTGATGAGCTGTTTGTTGCAGTGTATATAGGATGGCTTTTACCTTGACAGTGAGTACGGTTGAGTCTGAAATACCAGCACATCTGCACAATGACTCTGAGAGGGAGACTTAAGAATTGCAACCTACAGAGGGATAAATATTAATAAATATTTCTTTAATGTAAAGTATTATGATGTCAAACTTTCAGTGCATCTGCTTTAATTGTGACTCATTAAACAAGTGTTTAACCAATTCATGATTTTGGATACCAGCTAATCAAATTCTGCAGAGAGCTCAGAGCTAATGTGTCACAATTGAGTTAATGCTCACAAATAAACTATCAATTATTTTGGTAGTATCTAAGGTCATGTTTGGTGTTTAATGTTCTTAGCTCTGCTTGATCTGCTTTCTATGTATGCAACATGATTCTACACTGTTCAAGACTCAAGGATTATGGCTCAAATAAAACCCAAATCAAACCAGAGTGTGAATATTCCAGTGATAAATATGTAACTGTTTACTGTTTAAATCTGCAGTACATCACAAATACAAGCCTTTTGTTGTAGATTGTACTGTACATACCGAATCCATTCGAAAGAGGAAGGTCTGGCTTCCTCCAAAAACAATTACATCACCGTCTCTCCCCTTATCAGCAGAATGCCATAACCTGAGGGTAGAGATGGGTAAAACTAACTGATTCAAATGTGTATATCACCATTATCCCATGATGCTCTATTATTCTGTTTAAGAATTACAATTCATCAATATCGGCCAGAAACCATGTATGTCCAACACTGCTACTTTTCAGGAAATGGGGAAAAAAAACAGTATTGTTGAAGTTGATATTGTAGTTTTATATATTGTCAGACACTTGCACATGTTATTATATTACAGTTTTTCCTCAATCCATTTGACACATTTCTCCAAATGAATGTAGTTGCCCTCAAAACAATTAACACAACAAATAAACACTTTTATGTTGGCAAAACATTTCAGTATTCACTGCATAATGAAGCACTGCATTTTATTGTAGTAATGCATTTATCAAAAATAAATAGTAGCTTCAAAACTACAAGTGTGTTCTCTGCTGATTTGATCAATTCAGCTGTAGATACACAAATACATGAATGAAAATATTACATGAAGATATTTTTCGTGTTCTTTAATCGTGTTCTTCAAAGTTCTTTAATAGGGGTGTGACGAGACACTTATCAGACCTTAGAACTGCACATGATTTATGAGCTTCTACAACTTTTGACCTCCTAACTTAACTCCTTCCCACAAATTGATCATAGATCAAGGGCAAACAATAAGTGCAACCATAATCAAGTAGCCTACTCAATATTCTCAATATTCAAAGTGCAAATAGAGACCAAATTTTTCTTCAAGCATGATACAGAGCTAAGAGATGGTTACAACTAGATAGCTTTCTTATTGGGAGATATTTGCATGCCTCAGGGAGCCGCTTTCAAACAGCAGTAAAGTATTGAAATCACGTTTGAATGCGCGCTCGCGTTTACTTTTACTTTCAATTTCGCAATCGTGCATACTCTGTGAATAGTGGTGCTGCACTCGCATTTTAAAATAAACATTTGTCTGACATTTCTGTTGCGCAACGAATCCTCCGCCACCGTCCTGTCGGTCTTCGATTAGAACTACAAATGCGGATAAAAAGTGATAAACCACAAACATGACGGATGAGCGAGTCCGACGGTTAAGTAGAGATTTAGATTAAGGGGGTTGAGTGATCAATTATCAGTATTTAACCTGACGAAAAGATATTTATTCAATGTTATCCACATTATATTTCACCTGCAGCAGCATTGTGAACTTTTGGTATGATAAGTTTGGCCATTAACTTTTAAAGGTGAACTATGTAACTTTTCTGTCCGCTAGAGGTCGCCTATTCAAAACAAAGGCATAGTTTGATGACGCCAAGTTTGAGCGCAGAATCTTGGGACATGTGGTCTTCACTTTACAGCCGGTGGAAAAGAATAGGGATAGGATTCGGGCAGAAATCATGTTCATGGATGCGATTATTAATGTTACTTAAGTATGAAGCAGAGCAGACCCGAGTGGTGTGGGAGCTGAGCTAGGCACTATTTATTTTGTCCTTTTTTGTCTTTTTTTGTATAGCCTCTAGAAATAATATATCTAAAATGCAGTTTTATGAACATTTAGATAATTTAATTGCCTTGTTTTTCTTCACTCATGCCTTTTTGTAAATAAACACATTAGTGGACATTCTAGCTTTAACATCAAAGCATTAACATTTGTGTGGGGAAATCAATTACAGTGGAGGTAAGCAATCAATAAAGGTTTAAGATACAGACCATTGTAATCAAATTTGGAAAACAACGTGAGCTTTTGTTGTGCTTACATTTATAGCTATTGCAAGCAGGTGGCGCTTATTGAAACCTTTTTGTTCAGAGATTGGGCACTCATCAGACAAACAGTAATTAGGTACACAGGTGATATTATCCATTTAAATATTTTTTTTTAAACCTTTAAGATTTTTTAAAAAGTATTTAAATATGGTATTTTAGATTTTATATATAAGTATTTAAAACTTTCAGGATTCGAGTGAGAGCTTGTGCTCAGGTCAGAACGAGAACTTGATTTGGCTTTCCTGACAGCTGAAGTATTCTACTGTACTTAAGTCAAAGCAATTTATCTGTAAAAAAAAAATGATGAGGCAATTTGTTAAAGCACTTTATAACATTTAAGTAAACATATAGGCCTAAACATAAAAATACTACTAAAAGTAGCTTATTATGTTTTTGTTTTTTTTAGAACCACACAGTATTACGGTGGCGCATTGCTGCCACATACATAATCGTTAAAACGACATATTTTCTCCTAATAAGGACATGTGTTGTATAGTATAAAAAATATGCCTTTATCCACATTAGAGAATTTAAATAGTCTATATCACACTGAGTCACACCTGAGTATGCACTGGGTAAGACTTAAGTTATTGAGAAAAACCCTCTAAATCGCACTGGTGTGTCAGTCGCATTTTATTATTACATTTTATTATAAATACTGGTAAAAACTAAATGTTTACAAACATTATCAACATGTATTTTAGGCTATTTCCTATTTCCATTTATTTCCACAACAAATCCTTTAAATGTAATGATATTTAATGCAAAACAAGAATAAAAAATATAAATGTAAAACAAACATAAATTATACTGCCATTCATTAGCCTTCAAACAATATTTATTTTAAAGCCTAAACGAATTTAGGCCAGCCTATTTAAAGCGAAACTGAAACCAGAGTTGCTCCTCTCTCATTCTGCACAAATCCAAATTTTTCTATAGCTAGTTGTGTGTTTGTTTTTATTATTATTATTATTATTATTAGGCTATGTGCATATTTATTTAGAACATTTAGGCTAGTTACTTTCCCCTGACGGGTTGTAGTCGGCGCGTATGGTGGGGGGAGGAAGGGAGAAATGTTTGAATTTGCATGGTGGTAACTAACTTTGAAAGAAAAAGGAGGACATTTAATTGTGGTAACAGTACAATATTTCTGCTGTCAGGAAAGCCAAATCAAGTTCTTATACCTGTCCTGACCTGAGCACAAGCTCTCATTCTAATCCTGTCAGTCTTAAATACCATATTTAAACACTTTAAGTCTTTAACAAAATCATTTAAATGGATATCACCTGTGTACCTAATTACTGTTTGTCTGATAAGTGCCCAATCTCTGATCTCTGAATGTAATTAACAAAAAGGTTTCAATAAGTGCCACCTGCTTGCAATAGCTGTAAATGTAGGCACAACAAAAGCTCACATTGTTTTCCAAAGACATATATTGATTACAATGGTCTGTATCTTAAACCTGCATTGTTTGCTTACCTCCACTGTAACTGATTTCCCCACAAAAATGCTTTGATGTTAAAGCTAGAATGTCCACTAATGTTTTTATTTACAAAAAGGCATGAGTGGAGAAAATGTTCATAAAACTGCAATTTAGATATATTATTTCTAGAAAATACAAAAAAAGGACAAAATAATAGGCTGAATAAGCTGATCTATAGCATGTTAAATGGTGGTAGCCTAGTCTATGAACAGTACACCCACCTAAGCTCATAGAAATGGTTAGACTCAAGTCTTCAGCAGCCAATGACACTGACACGTTCACACTGATTTTTAAAAATATGTATTTAACAAACAACACATATTTAACGCGTATCTTACTACTATTACTAATTATATGATGACAAAATACAACCAGAAACAAATGTCTAGTCTTACTAGTGAAAGGTAATTCCCAGAGACCTGTTTTCAATTGTGCGGCGATTTGTACAGCCCCACGCAGCACACGAAGCAGGCATTTTTCTCAATTCCAGTTATGAGAGTTATAGGAAAGTTGCCCTCCGCAATATGGCGGAGCCATTGACGAACGATCCAGCGGCCAATAGGGCGCCTGTGTATTTATTATGTCTATGCCAGAGCCATAGAAAAAGAGAGTTGCGACACGCTTTGATCTCGCCGCCACGTGGTTCATAGAGCTCTCAATAGTTCCAAACAACTCTGCGCTGTCAATCTGTTTGAATAGGATTAAGCAGGATAGACAGCAGTTTCACTATATTTCGATTGCTGTGATCGATTGCTGCTGATCGATTGCTTCTGTCTGCCTTGTTGCTGTGCTCGTGTGTGCTCTGTTCACTTTTGAATCTTTATTTGATATCATTCCCTGTTGTTTAAACTGCTAAATATAACTTACCCATCAAACATATATTGTCTAATATTGCCTACCACATTAAATCTGACATCGCTAGCTTTTTAATCTAAATCACTATCACGCGTTAGCTTTTTACTAGCCTGTTAGCTTGCCATCTCTGCACTCGGGTCTCTTGTTTTCTGAGTTCATTAAACAACTGTGGTGAGTTGGATTAGTAAATAGACTCCATCAAACAACTGTGGTAAGTTGGATTAATCAACAAATACGGTAAGCCATGTCTTCTCCTTTTATTGTCACTGCACTACATGTTTCATGTTTAGTATATCTGTCTCTGTTGAACAGGGCTTCACATGTGATAAATGTAAGGAGATAGTCAGGCTGACGGAGAAGATTTCAGAATTAGAGACACGCATCCAGACTTTATTTGAGAGTAGTGAGAATGTAACAGCTTTAGACACTGCTTTGGATGCGACTAGCTTAGTGAACTCTGTACACTGTTCGGTTCCGGCTGTAGAGCCCGTGCAGCAGGGCAACTGGGTGATGGTGAGACGGCATAGTCGCGGATCAAAAAAACATTCTTCCGTTCCGATTAGAACATCAAACAGGTTCTCCCCACTCAGTGATGCACCCACTGAGAATCCTGTTGAAAGTGCCCTAGATATTGGCCATTCTATTACACGGAACGTGAAAATAGAGACACCAGCCACCATAGTCACATGTTTACTGGGAGCCAGAGCGCCTGACATCAAAGCAAATTTAAAAGTGCTGGCTAATGCTAATCGTAAATTCTCTAAGATTATTATTCACGTCGGCACTAATGATGTTCGACTTCGCCAGTCGGAGATCACCAAAATTAACATTAAAGAGGTGTGTGAACTCGCAAGTACGATGGCTGATAGTATTTATTGCTCTGGTCCCCTCCCCGTTAAAAGGAGTGATGAGATTAGCAGACTATCATCACTCAATGGCTGGTTGTCTAAGTGGTGTCCGCAAAATAACATAGGGTTCATAGACAATTGGAAAAGCTTTTGGGGCAGACCTGACCTGTTGAAAAGAGATGGTATCCATCCCTCCTGGGGTGGTGCCGCTCGTCTCTCTAGCAATTTGGCACATAGTCTTAAAGCTAAAACTTGACTAACTAGGGCCCAGGTCAGGAAGCAGACATACTGGCTTACCCGACCGTCTGCTAGCTGTCTCACGTCACAGAAGTCAGATAAATCCCAGCACATAGAGACTCTTTCACCTAGATATTATCACATAGAGACTGTGTCTGTTCCACGAATTAGTAAATACAAAAAACCACCAAAACTATTCAACGGTAAAATTTTATTGATGTCCAACAAATAAACAACAGATATAATACAGATGAACAAATGGTAAAGCTCGGGCTGCTGAATATTCGATCCCTTTCCTCAAAAACGCTTATTGTTAATGATATGATTACAGATAATAATCTAGATGTGCTGTGTTTGACAGAAACCTGGCTAAAACCTGATGACTACATTACTTTAAATGAGTCCACCCCACAAGATTATTGTTATAAACACGAGCCGCGTCTGAAAGGTAAAGGGGGAGGGGTTGCTGTAATTTATAATAATATCTTCAGTATTACTCAGAAGTCTAGTTTCAAAAATAATTCCTTTGAAGTTTTGGTGCTTTACGTAACGTTATGTAGTGAAATTAATAAATCCCGTTTAACATTTGTGTTGGCTACTGTATACAGGCCACCAGGGCAACATACAGACTTTACTAGAGAATTTGCTGATTTTCTATCAGAGTTAGTACTGGCTGCAGATAAAGTCCTAATTGTTGGTGATTTTAATATCCATATAGACAATGAAAAAGACGCATTGGGATTGGCATTTAGAGACATTCTAAACTCTATTGGAGTTAGGCAACACGTATCAGGACCCACTCATCGCCATAATCATACTTTAGACCTAATATTGTCACATGAACTAAATGTTGATACCGTTGAATTTCTGCAGCAGAGCGATTACCTAGTATCATGTATACTCAATTTAGCAAAGGCTGCAAAGCCGTCCCCTCGCTTCAAATATGGCAAGAATATCACTGCTGCGACTAAAGATTTTTTTGTAAATAATCTTCCTCATCAGTTTCATCTCCTCAGCATCCCAGATAGCCTAGAGGAACTCGATGTTGCAACAGAAACTATTGACTCTCTCTTTTCCAGCACTTTAGACACAGTTGCTCCTCTGCGCTTAAAAAAGATTAAAGAAAATAGTCCAACGGCGTGGTACAACGAGCACACCCGGGCCCTTAAAACAGCAGCCAGACAAATGGAGCGCAGCTTTCGTGGAAAGAGAGCATGATTTCATACAGAAAGGCTGTAAAAACTGCTAGATCTGCTTATTTCTTGACTCTCTTAGAAGAAAACAAACACAACCCTAGATATTTATGCGATACAGTGGCTAAATTAACCAAAAATAAAGCTTCAACTTCTGATGTCTGCCAACAGCACAGCAGTAATGACTTTATGAACTTCTTTACTTGTAAGATTTATAATATTAGGAAAAAAATTATAACCATGCAGCCGTCTACTACTGTATCACATCAGACAGTGCATTGTAGTGTCACTGAGGAAAAATTACATTCATTCACTGCTATAGGAGAAGAAGAATTGGCTAAACTCGTTAAATCATCAAAATCAACAACATATATGCTCGACCCTATACCGACTAAACTACTAAAAGAGATGCTTCCAGAGGTCATAGATCCTCTTCTTAATATTATTAATTCATCCTTGACTTTAGGATATGTACCGAAAACTTTTAAGTTGGCTATTATTAAACCACTTTTTTAAAAAACGCAACTTGATCGTACAGAATTAGTCAATTACAGGCCAATCTCAAATCTACCCTTTCTGTCAAAAATACTAGAAAAGGCAGTGTCCTCACAATTATGCTCCTTTTTAGAAAGAAATGGTATCTGTGAGGATTTCCAGTCAGGATTTAGACCGTATCATAGTACCGAGACTGCTCTCATTAGAGTTACAAATTATTTACTCTTATCATCCGATCGTGGTTGTATATCTCTGTTAGTGTTACTCGATCTTAGCGCTGCATTCGATACTATCGACCACAAAATTCTTTTGAATAGACTCGAAAATTATGTTGGCATTAGTGGAATTGCATTGGCATGGTTTATATCATACTTATCTGGCCGTTATTAGTTTGTAGCAGTAAATGAAGAGATGTCACACTGATCACAAGTTCAGTATGGAGTACCGCAGGGCTCAGTGCTAGGACCGTTGCTTTTCACCCTGTACATGCTACCACTGGGAGATATCATTAGGAAGCATGGCGTTAGTTTTCATTGTTATGCTGACGATACTCAGCTCTATATTTCTTCACGCCCTGACGAAATTTACCAATTCACAAGATTAACGGAATGCATAGCTGATATAAAAAATTGGATGACTAGTAATTTCCTGCAACTTAATTCAGAAAAAACAGAATTTTTAATTATTGGACAAAAAAACAGTAGATGATTATGAAATGCATCACATTATGTTACCCCCCCCCCCCTTTGGAGTAGAAATGTACCAAGTATGACACCATCATAAATTAGGCAAATGAAGTCATAAACGGAGACAAAGAAAGTGGTCTCCCGCCTAAAACTCCCACATTTGATTGGTCATTTCAGAAAAGATGGGCGGATGTTAATGTTTCTTTAAAGGACAGTAACACCAGCATATTTTTGCTCAGTCGTTGCAGTCGATACACAACCCTCTTATCATCTCGGCTCGTCCCCTGGCCAGGCGGCTTCGGCCCTGGCTTGGCGGCTCAGTCACGTGGGTAGGCAATGCGCGCCATCTCAGCGCTCAGTCATCTTCAAAAAACTCTGACGAGACAATCTTCTTTTCCTCCCCTTTTCGGCATTCGCTTCAACCACCTTCAAACTTCCCGCGGATCGAGAACACTCCGGAAGCACCAAAAGAGAACTTACAGCTCAAAGAACGCTCTGAGAAGACTCACACGCATTCTTTATACTCAGCACAAAGCAACCCATGCAAGTATAAATTCCATCTAAATTTAGATGCGTTTTAAGATGTGTACCCCTGTTTAAGGTGATATTATTCGTTGCTGGTTCTCGGTGGTTATGTTTGTGAAATTGCCATTCCTGAACCTTTCCTTCCTCTCTTTCGTTCTCTTCTTCTCATTCTCTTTAGTTACTATTCGTTGTTCTGTATATACATGTATTCTTTGTTTAGTCGTATGTATTTGTAGTATCAATTATTAAAACCATTGTATCCACGTTCGATTGTCATTGTTGCCGCTCACAGGACATGGTCACTTTAATGTTCAGATCTAGCTACAAGCTCTCATAAGTATCTTTGAATACTTTAATAAATATCATAATAGTTCGGAAAGTTTATTCTTCGTGACCAGAAGGATAACCTTCCCGAAGATTTGATAAGAAATAATAAAACTTTGTGAGCGTTGATAAAGGATTGTACTGTTCGTTCGTTAAATGAACGGATCAGATGAATTTTTAATTGATTCTAAATCCAAAGGTTATTCTGTAATGATTTAATATATATTCGTAGTTAATTACAACCCATTGTTGTTAACCATATATATATATATATATATATATATATATATATATATATATATATATATATATATATATATATATATATATACAGTATATATATATTGCATAAATACCTAGGTTAGGTATTCCCCTTTTTGGGTGATTTTGGAGATTTATAATTTAATCATAACCCGTTGCGATTAGTTATAAATAATTAAATATTAATAATCATAATTCCCTATTGAGCTAATTTAATTTATTATTATTATATGCAGCCGAGTCGCTACAAGCTGCTTTGAAACAATCTGCATTGTAAAAAGTGCTATATAAATAAAGTTAACTTGAGTTGACTATATTTGCAGAAATTTCTGGTAAATATTAACACAATATGTGCATAGACTTCGACTAGGCTTTACAGTAGCATTTTATTCTGGGGAGAGATAAAGAAGAGACAACGTTAATATTTTTCTTGAGTGATCTGGTTATTTTATTTGGGTCATGTGAGTGCGTGATTTTACAGCGTTGAGTATTGTAGCCAATCACAGGCATTTCTGTTGAAAATAATGACCAATCATATGTTAAATTTACCGGGAAATCCTCTCAGTATCGATAAAAACAAGTTTTATACAAACGTCTCAAATGCTGAATGATTTTTAGTGCAAGTTTACGTTTTACACGAATCTTCTCATTATCTACAAATCCTCTCATCATAACAAACAAAGCACAGACACGATTTAAATAAAGATTTATTGTGAAGTTTAGTCAGATGTTTTTGTTTTTCATTAGACTTTGTGATGTTCCATACAATTAGCCTATATATTTAACACTTCAGTACAAATAAAGTAACAAAAATATATATTTTAATGTTATAATAGTGATTTGATAATCTATAAAAATTAATTCAAAAGGAAAAAATGGCTATAATGAGCCCAATAAGTGTTTCTCTTCCGCCATCTACTGGTTATAGTGCTAATTTCTTTTATCATTTTAATGTTGTTAACGTCCTAATGTTATTTTATGATACTCGAAGCATACACAACAGCTGAATATACATGAATGATTCTAGCATATACATAATTTAACCCAAGAAATAAGTTTTAAATAGTGTTAAAAAAAAACAGGGCATCCAATTTAATTCAACTCTTTATATCCAGGCGCTAGATACGTTATTTCTTAAATGGGCTGACTTCAAAGAAACGCATTCGACAGAATTAAGATCTCAGAGAGACTAAAAACTGTTGAAATATGACAGATAGCATCTGGATATAGCTGTTGCAGTGCTGCTCACGTTATCTAACTGCAATTAGAGTCTAACGATCTATTATATAACAAATACATCTTCTATCAATATTCCTGTGAGGTCAACTAATGCCATAAAATCTCAAAATATGCAGTAATTTCATCAATTTGCCAGCGAGTGTGCTTGAGATACACTGAAATGAATGGGGTTCAATGCTGGAACTATTGGTTGTTTGGAACTATTGGTCGCTCCGTGACATCCCTTACTTCCGCATTCCTCAGTTCCTATGGATGTCTATGGGAGTGTCATAACTCTGGTCTATGCCTTATTCGACCGCTCCAGGCAACACTTCAGATGCTGTCAATCATCACTTGCAAAAAAAAAACACTGCGCAGCCTCTGTAAAACCCAGCGTAAATTCAATTCCTGAAGATGGCGTTCTTCATGTATTGTGTTAGTTTAGCAATTATAATGTTTGGATCTACACAATCACGTAACATTTGTTAGTTAATACCACGCTTCACGGTTCTTGAATTTCAGACACAGTAGTCAAGGACTGGAAAATGTATGTGAAAACAAACATTGGCCTTTGAAATAATCAGTTTATGCCGTGGATGAAAACAAGCCATTCGAATAAACGCACGTAGACCTTGTTAGATGCTTTATCTTTACTTTTTGTAATAATTACGATTTATTTTTGCTTGGTGCAATGCCGAAAAGTTGCCATGTGGCGTTCTGCACCTCTAGTAAGTTTAAAAAACCCAGTTTTATACTGCCAAATAAACAGATGTCGTCAATTCCAAAAGCCTGTTTAATACGTCCATTACAATTGAACATTTGCACTACATGATGCTGGTATTATTGTAAAGATTTAAAAAAGAGATTTCATCAATTGCAATGACAAAAGTTTGTTGAACAAAACGCCAATAAAGTCATACTTGTCACGGGACTCGAACGGCGTCAGAAATGCAGTCAATTTATCGTTAAAGCAGTTTTTCACGATGAACGATCACATAGCCACATAATGCGTGAGGTTATTAATGCACAAAACATTCAAAAATCTTCTTTATTTCATGATGGGAAGGACTGGGCTCATGCTTGTGCTTCAAGCTTACAAGCTGATAGTCACATTATATGTACGACACTTGTACATTTTCTCGTCAAAATGCATGCTGCTCCCACAAATATTACACGACATAATAGCTAGGCTACTTCATAAATCACCCAGTCTTTTAATGAAGACAGTTGCTATAAAAAAGCAAATAAAAAAAACTTCGCTATTGTCAGTAATTTGAATAATATTGTGACACTGACATGTCAACTCCAAATTTGCTTTGTAATATGTAAATGCTGAACTAGGAATTCATTTGTGCATGGCTGTACTAACAACAAAAACGAATAAATAAACAGATAAAGCTACATTCATGCAAGACGGATGTCTAAGCTATCTATAAACCTGTGTAATTGGTGCCAAACAGCTCATCATATCACTCGATGTTAGGCTTTTGACAAATGTTTTTTAAACGTGGCACTGCGGTAAATTAACGTTTGACACGCCATGTTTCTATTCTAGCCCAAACATACTTATACATAAACAAACGGCCTTTGCATTGCACACGGCATATTCAGAAAAATATAAATTTCATAGCACATTTTATGATCATTTTAAAACGGTACATGTATGTAATACATACTTTTAATCCGTTAAATTTAGGAACACTGAATTAACGTCTTCATCGAAAGACTGGGTGATTTATAAAGTTGGCATATCATACCTATTTGGGGGTCGGGAGAGCAGCAGCATGTATTTAGACGAGAAAATGACACCTCTGGCCATTGATTCTGTTGGGTCGTTTATCAGTCACAGATACTGTACGGACAATCTGACCCAATACGGCTCAGTTTTTCTATATATCTTGCTCTGTCGAGCGGCAGAAGTGATTCTACACAGGCTATACTGGGTTAACACCATGCATTTCCATTGTGGGGGAATAGACTGTTTTCCCCCACGCCAGCGCTCAGACGAGGGTGATGTCAGCGCTCGGACAAGGGTGATCTCACGTCGGCCCAGCTCCCGCGTGACTCACTCTCCCCACAGGAAGAGGTTCCCCCCTTCCAATTCTCCCGTCCAGACCAACGTCCCTCCGCTGTCGCGAGTGTCCTGGTTTCGTTTGGGGGATCTGATGATGAGGCAGAGGAGTGGTCAGGCTTGCATCATGACCCCACTCCCTTGCCGTCTTTGGAGCCGATTGACACCAGGACATCTATCAACTCAGAGCTTTATCGTGTGCTGTCTAAAGCAGTCGAGCAACTCGGTTTAGAGTGGTCTGCGCCTGAGGAACCCATGCGCAGTTGCTTGGATGAATGGTTCCTGCTTAGATGTCGTCAAGCACCTTCTCAGCGGTCAGCGCCCTTCTTTCCAGAAGTGCAGGATGAGCTGACTAAGTCATGGCGTGCTCCTTACTCTGCCAGCCTTCATTGTTCTGCCTCTCACGCTCTCACTTCCATTGACGGCGCCGGGCAGAGCACTTTTACGAAGTGCATGGATGCGCTCTCTCCCCTCTGAGACAGATGGGTGTGAGCATTCTGAATTACGAATGACGACTGGCTCGTTCTGGCCCAGTCGGAGGCGGAACTAATATCCTACAGATCCGTCATCCTCAACCACTTAGAGTGCTTGGGACTCAGGGTCAATTTTGCAAAGAGCTCGTTATCCCCCAGTCAACGTGTGTTGTTCCTGGGGATAACTTTAGACTCAACCCTCTTAAGGGCCACAGTCACTCCAAAGCGGGCTCTGGCCATTCAGCAGCTCGTGCAAACGTTTACGCTCAGGGCTTTTCTGCCGCTCCGAATGTTTCAGAAAATGCTAGGCCTAATGAGCCTGGCAACATGGCCTTTGCTCACTCAAGGTGAATCAAGCATGTGTCACAGCCCTGGCCCCTTGGACGAATCCTTGCTGGTTCAAGCAAGGCGTGGCGATAGGAGCGATGGACAAGAGGAAAGTTGTCTTCACAGATGCCTCCAAGACGGGTTGGGGAGCTCTGTGCGACAACCGCCCAGCCTTTGGTGCTTATCAACCGCCTATAAATGATGGCGGTATATCGTGCTCTCCAGGTTTTCCTTCCTCTTCTGGTGGGTCACCACGTCTTGGTCAGACGATAGTGTCCTTCATAAATCACCAGGGCGGCCTCTCATCAAAGCCCCTCTTCACTCTAGCGAAAACCATCCTAGAGTGGGCACAGTGCAACCTACTCTCTTTGAGAGCAGCGCACATACAGGGCGTACTGAACATAGGGGTGGACATGCTGTCCTGGAGCAACCTTCCCTCGGAGGAATGGTCACTCCACCCCTCAGAGAATTTGGGACGTCGTCAGGAAGGCAGAGGTCGACCTCTTTGCCTCAGAAGACAATCATCACTGCCCAATATTTTTCTCAAAGGCCAAGGACGCGCTGGCCCACAATTGGCCCAGCCTCCTCCTCTATGCTTTTCCCCCGATCAAGAGAGCCAGGGAGAGCGCCCACAAAGTCCTCCTGGTGGCACCTCTCTGGAGGACCCAACCATGGTTCTCAGAGCTGTCTCTGTTATCGCCCCTGAGGCCATGGCCAATCCCTGAGGTCCCATGGCGGGACCTCCTCTCCCAAGCGAGAGGGACAATATGGCACCCCAGACCCGAGCTGTGGGACCTTCATGTGTGGTTTCTCAACGGGATCCTTCAAACCTCCCTGAGAATATCCTAAATACTATCTCTCAGGCCAGAGCTCCGTCTACAAGACATCTCTACACCCTGAAATGGGCTGTCTTTGCCTCCTGGTGTACAACCCGGGGCAACGACCCTCTAACTTGTGACATATCTCAGATATTGTCATTTCTTCAAGACTTAATGGATAGAGGTCATTCCCCCTCTACTCTTAAAGTCTATGTTGCAGCTATAGCAGCTTTGCACGCTCCTATAGCAGGGCAGTCGATAGAAAGAAACAACCTTGTTGTTCGCTTCCTTAAGGGCTCCAGGAGGCTAAATCCTCCTCATCCCCTCACGGTTCCTACTTGGGACATTTCAGTGGTTCTTAGGGGCCTTAAAATCCCTCCATTTGAACCAATCCAGACTGCTGACCTTCGACCCTCTGTCGCTAAAAACCGCCTTGCAGCTAGCTCTAGCATCGGTTAAGCTGTGGGAGATTTACAGGCGCTCTCTGTGAGCCCCTCGTGTCTTAAGTTTGGGCCCAATGACTCTAAAGTCGTCCTGAAACCTAGCCATGGATATGTCCCGAAAGTCCTATCTACCCCATTTAGGGCGCAGATGGTAGTTCTCTTCGCCCTTCCTTCTTCTCAGGATGAACAGAAGTTGAACCTTCTCTGTCCTGTCAGAGCCCTGAGGACTTACATTGACCGATCCGCCTCCTTTCGTCAGGCGGAAGAGCTTTTTGTCTGCTTGGGTGGCCACACAAAAAGTCTTTCGGTCACGAAGCCCAAACTATCTAGGTGGATAGTAGACGCTATAGCTCTTGCTTACTCCTCCTTGGGCCTTCAATGCCCCTTTGGGTGTGAAAGCACATTCCACGAGAGGTATGGCCTCCTCGTGGGCGTGGTCCTCTGGTGTTTCCATTAACGACATCTGTGTGGCGGCCGGCTGGTCCTCACCGTCCACATTTGTTAGAATTTATAATCTGGAAGTCCTTGCGCTTCAATCGCAGGTCCTCTCTGCATGAACCTACCGCACTCATGTGGTTTTTTGTTATGACCCCAACTTAGTCTGGGCGTAACTACTATTTGCCATATATATATATATATATATATATATATATATATATATATATATATATATATATATACACACATTTAGATTTATGTCATAAACTAGGCCCCTTCGAGGCCCTAGTGATGGGTTTTGGTGTATTCTGTACCACCTTTGGGCTATATTATCTTGAGTGTCTGTTCAAGCCCTTTTTTCAAGTGCTCCACACTCTTATTTGGTCATCCCTCTGCATAGCATGGCATGATTGTACTGTCCCTGTAGCGTCTTGTCTTATTAGGCTTAATAAGACGAACGACGCAGTACTCATGTAGTATTGCAAGGGAATGTACTCGGTTACTAACATAACCTCGGTTCCCTTAGATACGGAACAAGTACTGCGTTATTTGCCATGCTACGCGTGATTGAGCGTTCATGCCGTCGCTTCAGTCGAAACCAATCGATTTGCCATGGTGATTCGGCCGCATATATAGCCCGAGCTCCCGTCCCTTTCGGTGGGCTCGAGTGGGCTCGCTCACCATTGGCTCACGCGTTCGACGCTTTCATTGGTTCGTTTTCTTTAACTTTACGAACCAATCGACGTGCAGTTTTCACTGCGTGATTGTATAAAGCCTTCAGAATCGGAGAAAAAGGAGTTTTCCCCATAGCGTATTGTCTTATTAGGCTTAAGACGAAAAACGCAGTTCTCGTTCCGTATCTAAGGGAACCGAGGTTACGTTAGTAACAGAGTACGTTCACTGCTTTCATTAAAAGCTGAGCAATCTGTCTGTAGGGTTCTCTGATGATCAATAATATTAATGATGTTAAGATAATGTTAAGAACTTTAACCAATATTTTTAGTATATGCAGAATTATCTACCATTAATGATAAACTAAATCCTATAAAATAATCTGCTTCAGTCTTTTGCTATATAGATATTGATTTTATACATGCATGCGTATAACTACGGTTGCAGACGCACAGGCAACATTTGAATGTTCACAAAGCGTGTTCATGACCGGCTTTGACCGTTCGAAAATGGCAGACGGCAAACGTATAGCGGCCCATAGAAACAGTCGCTAATGAGGCATCTACGTATATATATATATATATATATATATATATATATATATATATATATATATATATATATATATATATATATATATATATATATATATATATATATATATATATATACACACACACACTCACCTAAAGGATTATTAGGAACACCTGTTCAATTTCTCATTAATGCAATTATCTAATCAACCAATCACATGGCAGTTGCTTCAATGCATTTAGGGGTGTGGTCCTGGTCAAGACAATCTCCTGAACTCCAAACTGAATGTCAGAATGGGAAAGAAAGGTGATTTAAGCAATTTTGAGCGTGGCATGGTTGTTGGTGCCAGACGGGCCGGTCTGAGTATTTCACAATCTGCTCAGTTACTGGGATTTTCACGCACAACCATTTCTAGAGTTTACAAAGAATGGTGTGAAAAGGGAAAAACATCCAGTATGCGGCAGTCCTGTGGGCGAAAATGCCTTGTTGATGCTAGAGGTCAGAGGAGAATAAGCCAACTGATTCAAGCTGATAGAAGAGCAACTTTGACTGAAATAACCACTCATTACAACCGAGGTATGCAGCAAAGCATTTGTGAAGCCACAACACGCACAACCTTGAGGCGGATGGGCTACAACAGCAGAAGACCCCACTGGGTACCACTCATCTCCACTACAAATAGGAAAAAGAGGCTACAATTTGCACGAGCTCACCAAAATTGGACAGTTGAAGACTGGAAAAATTTTGCCTGGTCTGATGAGTCTCGATTTCTGTTGAGACATTCAGATGGTAGAGTCAGAATTTGGCGTAAACAGAATGAGAACATGGATCCATCATGCCTTGTTACCACTGTGCAGGCTGGTGGTGGTGGTTTAATGGTGTGGGGGATGTTTTCTTGGCACACTTTAGGCCCCTTAGTGCCAATTGGGCATCGTTTAAATGCCACGGCCTACCTGAGCATTGTTTCTGACCATGTCCATCCCTTTATGACCACCATGTACCCATCCTCTGATGGCTACTTCCAGCAGGATAATGCACCATGTCACAAAGCTCGAATCATTTCAAATTGGTTTCTTGAACATGACAATGAGTTCACTGTACTAAAATGGCCCCCACAGTCACCAGATCTCAACCCAATAGAGCATCTTTGGGATGTGGTGGAACGGGAGCTTTGTGCCCTGGATGTGCATCCCACAAATCTCCATCAACTGCAAGATGCTATCCTATCAATATGGGCCAACATTTCTAAAGAATGCTTTCAGCACCTGGTTGAATCAATGCCACATAGAATTAAGGCAGTTCTGAAGGCGAAAGGGGGTCAAACACAGTATTAGTATGGTGTTCCTAATAATCCTTTAGGATATATATATACACGAAGCTCCCGTTCCACCACATTCCAAAGATGCTCTATTGGGTTGAGATCTGGTGACTGTGGGGGCCATTTTAGTACAGTGAACTCATTGTCATGTTCAAGAAACCAATTTGAAATGATTCGAGCTTTGTGACATGGTGCATTATCCTGCTGGAAGTAGCCATCAGAGGATGGGTACATGGTGGTCATAAAGGGATGGACATGGTCAGAAACAATGCTCAGGTAGGCCGTGGCATTTAAACGATGCCCAATTGGCACTAAGGGGCCTAAAGTGTGCCAAGAAAACATCCCCCACACCATTACACCACCACCACCAGCCTGCACAGTGGTAACAAGGCATGATGGATCCATGTTCTCATTCTGTTTACGCCAAATTCTGACTCTACCATCTGAATGTCTCAACAGAAATCGAGACTCATCAGACCAGGCAACATTTTTCCAGTCTTCAACTGTCCAATTTTGGTGAGCTCGTGCAAATTGTAGCCTCTTTTTCCTATTTGTAGTGGAGATGAGTGGTACCCGGTGGGGTCTTCTGCTGTTGTAGCCCATCCGCCTCAAGGTTGTGCGTGTTGTGGCTTCACAAATGCTTTGCTGCATACCTCGGTTGTAACGAGTGGTTATTTCAGTCAAAGTTGCTCTTCTATCAGCTTGAATCAGTCGGCCCATTCTCCTCTGACCTCTAGCATCAACAAGGCATTTTCGCCCACAGGACTGCCGCATACTGGATGTTTTTCCCTTTTCACACCATTCTTTGTAAACTCTAGAAATGGTTGTGCGTGAAAATCCCAGTAACTGAGCAGATTGTGAAATACTCAGACCGGCCCGTCTGGCACCAACAACCATGCCACGCTCAAAATTGCTTAAATCACCTTTCTTTCCCATTCTGACATTCAGTTTGGAGTTCAGGAGATTGTCTTGACCAGGACCACACCCCTAAATGCATTGAAGCAACTGCCATGTGATTGGCTGATTAGATAATTGCATTAATGAGAAATTGAACAGGTGTTCCTAATAATCCTTTAGGTGAGTGTATGTATGTATGTATATATATATATATATATATATATATATATATATTATATATTATATATATATATATATATATATATATTTGTAGTTAATTGCAATCTATTGCTGTTGACTATATATGTATATTGTACAAATACTTATGCTAGGTATTTCCCTTTTGGGTGATTTTAGAGATTTATAATTTGATCATAACACGTTACGAGTAATTATAAATAAATAAATATAAACACCCATAATTCCCTATTGAGCTAATTTAATTTATTAACGCATGTAGCCGAGTCGCTACACCAGTTCTCTATGGCCCTGTCCCAAATGGCACCCTAAACCCTCACTGTGTTCCTCTAAGTCCGCACTTTCACGACGTAATGCCGCTTTGACTGCTGGGTAGAAGTCCTCTGTGTAGCTCACAGTCTTGCGGGCTCAGCAGAAGTGCGCATCGAGGGCGCATAGCAGCCACAAAGGGGGCGCTCAAAGGGAGCCCATTCATGTGCCACTGCAGTGAGGCCCCGACACAAAACTGCATGCCCGTTGTACGTGGCCCCCCATCCGGTGGTGGAGGCATCCGTGGAAACCACAGCATGCCTGGACACTTGTTCTAAGGGATCTCCCGCCCTCAGGAACGAAGGGTCCGACCACAGAGTGAGGGTACAACGGCAGCTTGGTCTAACATGCCACGTTGCCACGCCCATCTTGGGACCTGGCCGTTAAGTCAGTGCTAAAGCGGCCTCATATGAAGCAATCCTAGCAGTGTTACTGCGGCTGCGGATGCCATATGCCCCAGGAGCCTCTGAAATTTTAGTGGGGCCGCTGTCCTGCTGCGGAGCGTACTCAGGCAGTTCAACATTGACTGGATGCGCTCCTCCGTGAGGTGCGCTGTCCAGTTGACCAAGTCCAATTCCATACCGAGATAAGAAATCCTCTGCACAGGGGAGAGTTTGATCTTGTCCCAGTTGACCCGAAGACCCAACAGGCTGAGGTGACTGAGCACTATGTCTCTGTGTTTGCACAACTGCTCTCTCGACTGGGCAAGGTGAGAATGCGAACACCACACTCTCTCATTTGAGCAATGGCCGCTTCCGTGACTTGCGTGAAGACGAGGGGCGACAGGGCTAGCCCGAAGGGTAGGACCTTGTACTGGTATGCCCGCCCCCCTAAAACGCAAACCGAAGAAAGGGTCTGTGTCGAGGGAGAATCAAGACATGAAAGTACGCGTCCTTCAGGTCGATAGCTGCAAACCAACAGATGCATTCGAAAATGCGTTTCTGTGTCAACATCTTGAACGGCAGCCTGTGAAGGGACTGATTAATTTTGTAGGATATTGGTAATACTATTTATATTGTTTAAATTGGTTCCTCTTGTACAGTTTTGCCATGTCTGCTTATTATATTGCATTTTTGAAGGGGATTGTTATTTTGTGATATCTAGAAAACCCTTCACCAAGCTCTAATGAAGAGAGGCAAGAGTTCAGAAGAGAGTAGAAGGAAAGCAGCAGTATGCAAACTGAACAGCAGCTACTGTTAGTGCCTGTGCGGTCTCAAAATTGCTCAGGTGCTGCACTTCCGAGTTGACTCATGCCACACACTATTTCGTCAATGAGATACGTTGTATGTATGGAGCATGTTGTTCGGATCCCGACACTTCTGTCTAGCTAGGTTTTGTGTAAGGGTTCAGACATTCATGCTACTGTTTTGTCTTGTTTTGAGTGCACATATTGAGTGTAGACTCACTTGCTGTGCACTCTTGTCTCGTGTGTTTTTGTAGAGTGCCTGCTTTATGTTTTTATTGGCCAGGCATTCTTGTGTCGTCGTGCTCTATGTAGCACATGCAGGGGTGTAGCACCCTACTCCTACTCCTACTCAACACCCAAGGTTGCTTTACATAGATAGGTTAGAGATACAAACAAAGAGGGATTTAAACAAATAACATATCCATAACCAGGTACAATTTACAGGCCGAGAGCTAAAGAGTAATATTCAGAGAGAAAAAAAAATGTTTTTAAAAGATTTTTGAAGGAGAGAAGAGAGGATGCTTGCTGGATGTCTTGAAGGTGATAGAGGATTGGAGTAATGTGCTCATTATTTCTTGAGTGAGTGATCAAGCAGGCTGCAAAGTTTTGAACATATTGTAATCGATCGATATGTTTAGCTGAAAGGCCATAAAGAAGTGAGTTACAGTAATCTAGTTGAGATATGACAAAGGTTTCAGCATCCTGCTGACTAAGAGAGGATAAAATATATTATATAGATATTACATAGACGGAAAAAAGCTGTCTTTACCACTTTACCAATGTTATCATTAAATGAAAGAGTGCAATCAATGAGAACACCAAGATTTCGAACTGTCAAAGAGGGCATTATCAAGCCACCATCCAAATCTATCAGTTGACCAGATAGTTTAGATACAACAGATTTAGAGCAGATCAGTATTACCTATTTTTTACCTGAGTTAAATTTAAGGTAATTTGCCTCCAGCCAAAGCTTGAGTTCCTTGATGCAAGTTGTTAATGTAGGAGGAGGAAATACTGAGGTAGGAGGTGCTAAAATAAATCTGAATGTCATCAGCATAACAGTGGAAGTTAGACCCATAGCGTTTGATTATTTGTCCAACTGATAAACATATAAATAGTAAAAATAAGAGGGCCCAAGACAGAATCTTGAAGTACACCAGAAATTATGAATTTGGTGGATGATTTGTGCTTCTGGTATATAACAAATTGTTGCCTCCCTGTCAAATAGGAGGAAAACCAGTCAAAGGCTGTGCCAGTAATTCCAATTGCTAAAAGCCATGACAGGAGTATCTCATGACTAACAGTGTCAAAAGCTGAGCTGAGGTCTAACAGAAGGAGAGTGCTAGAATCAGAAGCTAGGAGGGGATAATTAAGAACCTTAACCAGGGCTGTTTCGGTACTGTGTAACAGACGAAAGCCAGACTGGAAAGGCTCATAGAGGTTATGTGCTGTGAAAGGGGCCTGTAACTGGGAGGCAACAACCTTTTCTTTTCTTTTCTAATATCTTGGAGAGAAAAGAGAGGTTCGAAATAGGCCTGTAGCTGCTTAGGGATGAAGGATCAAGGCCATGCTTTTATAAGAACCGGAGTGACAGCAGCAATCCTAAGCTTAGTAGTCCAGGTGATATGTGAAAATGTTCACTTTTTCCATAAAAGCATGAAACTTGGTACACTTGTATAAATTGTGGCCCTGAACATTTTCAGAAATGGAGCCAATCGCAAAAACGCCTCGTGGTAGCCATTTTGCTTTCTGCCATGTATTTTGTATCATATCTCCTGAAGTGCGCTTGATCGTCACCAGAAGCGTACGTGCATACTGTACGCACACCGCCAGAATTTTGTAACCGCGCGTACTTTGTATCCGCAGGTCGCACATGCAAATTAAATTTTTTTGCAGTATTTACATGGGTTGTAACTCGTGAAGAGAGATTACTCAAAACTGCACATGCGTTGAACGCCTGTGTACACGTACAAATCAAAAGAAGTATAGTTGGCAAGGAAAGGAAGTATAGCTTTTGTAAATGCGACCGTGCACATACATACTTTGGGCTTTAATTTACAAATCACTCTCTGGGGTCATAGTTGTCTATTATGTTAGTGTCCAGAAGGGGGAAGCATTTATTTCAGTTGATACTTCTCAGCGCAGCCTTCCGTCTTGATGAACTGTCACATTTGGTAACAGCGCTGCACTCTGCCTGACAGCTAAGTAAAAATAGTTCAAATGCAGACCATGCAAAACAGTCAAACGTTTTGTGTTTAATAGGCTACTTTTTGTAGTGTAGCGACTGAGACAAATCAGACAATTATTTGTCCAATTTAACAAATAATCTTTAATACTCACTCTGAGGTCTATGGACCCATCCCCCAAAAGACCCATAAGAGCAAGAAGAGGCCTCTGGTTACAGGACACATGGGAACTGATAAGGTTTACGACCAGAAAGAATTTGCAGAGAGCTGTGACTCCCACTCAATTCTTTTTACAAATAAACCATCTTAAACCCATATAGCTTATATATAACTCTTTAAGAAATATATAAACATATATCCATCTCATGATTTTTCTTTTATAGGGTTTGGTCTATGTTTTAATTCAATCTCGGTTGGATTTATGTTTCAGAATTGCATACTATGGTTAACGAAAACCATGTGTATGGCATGTTTGGTGTCTACGAAGTTGAAATTTAAAGATCTGAATGATTGTGTATATGATATGTCGATACCTGTGCAACATATTAGTATTACAAGAATCTTTAATAGTTCCTTCATCGGGAACCAATCTGCCAAAGATCTGTTTGAGACAAAGGATCGTAAAACTTTCCCTCTGAAAGCCTGAATACGATTGGCTCACTGTTCAATCAACTTCTTCAAATCAACGCAGAAGAAATCAACTGCCACTTCAACACCATCGGACCGAACCATCAAGACTTTCTCCTGTGATTTCACTTTGGATGCTCTTCTACAGCTCAGGCTAAATGCAAGTGAC
The DNA here is from genome assembly GCA_039654625.1 of Rhinogobio ventralis. Taxonomy (NCBI): domain Eukaryota; kingdom Metazoa; phylum Chordata; class Actinopteri; order Cypriniformes; family Gobionidae; genus Rhinogobio; species Rhinogobio ventralis. The sequence goes on from CM077212.1 coordinate 14,872,773, forward strand.
GTACGATATACAAATCGCTGTGTAGTTAGTAAAAGTATAAACCCCTTTGTTCAGACAAAGGAGCTTGTAGTCAATGATGGTTCTCCGAGGTGTTTCCAGTTTCATTCCTTTGTTCTGACCTGTTTTTTCATTCTCTCACTTTCAATCTTACCATGCATGTGTGATGTATGTATGCTTTTATGTTAGTTTAGTCTTGTCCGTGCACAATATATGTTGGGTTCTGACTCCCTGCCTGCAAGCAAATTGTCACTTAAATGATGAATCTTGTTATGCGCTCTAAGCGCTGTAAATACCAAGGAAGAATTATTTTTCTGTGGCCATGAAAAATATATTTTTCTTAGAATTAATTAATAATCAATACTGAGTGTTCACAGGATGAACTGATTGATTGATTGTAATGTTAAATGTAGCTACATCAAGTTAATCTCCTTAACTGATTCAAATATTCATAATTAATAGTAATGAATAATCATAATGAGTTATGAATAATTATTAATATTTCCCCTCTGAGCTAATTCGCTACAATAGTCATTAAAACGTATTTTGTCAGAAAAAAATCTATTTAAAATAACAGTTTTCTATTTTAATATACTGTAAAATATAGTTTATTTCTGTGATGCAGAGCTGAATTTTCATCAGCCATTACTTAATTTATTCATTCAAGAATCCTGAAAAAAGTAGCACAAGTTATAAAAAAATATTAAGAAGCACAGCAGTTTCCAACATCAATAATAAATCACCATATAAGAATGATTTCTGAAGGACATGTGACACTGAAGACTGGAGTAATGGATACATGGATACATACATGCTGCTCACATATTATGGTAGCCCAGTTTGTGCTGAATACAGTGTAAAGCCATTAATATGTTTATAAGCAACTGAAAAAGCACAAATGTCAGAGCATGTCAAAACTTCTAAAGGGTCCCAAAACGGACTCAGACCCTTAAAGGTTTATGAGTCCTGCATGAAATTTGGCCCAAATTACTACGGCTTTCTCATGGCCATGGTTAAGCAGAATGTCTTTTGACAACATCTGCTCGGCTCAATGGGCTTCACTGAAAACTTTTTCCAAATTCTATAATCTGGATGTTCCCTCGCTAGGGAATCAGCCATTTGAACGAATCAAATTATAAATTAATGAATAACTCAATGGCTTACTCATTTAGACATTTTCCGCCACCTACTGGCAGTTCTAGTTTCTTATTTAGAGTATTATTTCATTTTAAAAAAAAAAAAACTTTTTTCTGAAATCTTTCATCTGAAATGTTTGCAAGTATGCTAGCATGTCATCTCTGTTTATTATGAAAATACTGAGTACCGAACTTGAATGCTTTCACATGCAATTATGTTTAAAAATATTTCCCACTTTATATTAGGTGGCCTTAACTACTATGTACTTACATAAAAAAATAAGTACAATGTACATTGTTCATATTGTATTGCAAAACACTTTTGCTGATATTGAGGTGGGATACGGGTAAAGTTAGGGACAGGTGTGGTGGTATGGTAGGTTTAAGGGTTGGGTTAGGTGTAAGGGAAATGTCAATAGTGTAATTATAAATGTAAGTACAGAAATTAATTTTAGATGTTATTACATGCAGTTAATTTCTAAAATGTAAGTACAATGTAAAAACATGTATGTACACAATAAGTGCATTGTATTCAATTATTAATTTAAGTGTTAATACATAGTAGTTAAGGCCACCTAATATAAAGTGGGTCCAAAATATTTGTTAAAATTGTCAATCTGAATACTTTTGACAGTATCTGCCATGTCGCAAATATTAACTGAAATGGTCACAAACTTAAGTTGTGGTTATGAATCCAGAATTTTCACTTTTCTGATTGTCACAACGTAGCTTTACAAGTTCACACTTAGATATAATCAGATTTGCATATGAGTATGCATATTTGGCATGCTCTCTGAGGGGAGGGTTCCGAGATAGAATTTGCCCCAAATCCAGAGTACTCCCCTATATCCCTTGCTGGGATTGGAACAATTGAGAGTAAGGAGTTGGGGTGGTGGAGGGATGCTGGAAAACTGTCATGGGACAGAGGTAAGGCAGCTAATACAGTGTATGTGTTATATATATATTTACAACTGTCCGAGGGGAGGGCTCCGAGCTCGTATTTTAGCCTGAACCCAGAGTGCTCACCCCTCCCAGGCTGGAATAAGAATACTTAGGAGTGAGAAAATGGGGTGGAGAAGGGATGCTGGAAAACTGTTGTGGCACAGATGTAAGTCTGCTGTATATAGACCTCCTGTTGCTAATTGAGTTGATTAATTGAACATGCTCCTCCTGTCCTAATTTGGTTGATTATCTGAACGTGCTCCTCCTGAACTTTGTTAAAACATCATTTAAAGTTTGTAATAAAGTTGACATAATTTGAAAGCTGAGAATTTGTTTGATTAAAAATAACAAAACACTAAAATCAATAACATAAAACTAAAAATCTCAAACTAAAAATGTTTTTGCTTATGTTTCTTCACAAACGGCTCATACAGCACATCGCACAATACTGTACTAAAACTATTTTACCTGGGCTTGTCTTTATGTGCATGGTCTTTCTCTATCCATTCTCCTGTTATGGTGTCAAATTCCCACCCATCACCTACACAAAAGAAAAGGAATGTTTAGAAAAAATGTGATGGTTATTTATAGACATGGCTGGTTCTAAACCCTTGACCTCCAAACTTACTGAGAACCTCCCCAGAATTACTGAGGCCTCCAAAAAGGAAGAGTGTGTTGTCTGAGATGGCAGTCAGCGTGTGAAGAGTGCGGCTCCGTGGGAGAGAAGCAGCCTGATGTTCACTGGTTTCAAGAAGAGAAACACTTATAAGACTTATATGATTCATTAACAGTTTGGACTGATTAATTATTCAGGTAAACAGTCTCATGACATGAAAGTAAGTCAATTTAACATTGACTCTATAAGGTAAAATGATCACTAATGCTTTATGCTCAATGTCTGCATATTTATGATGAATGGATCTAGAATGAAAAGACTAAGATGGTCACCAAATATAAAAGCACAAAAACAGAAACAACTTTCCTCACAGACCTTTTTCATAACTTTTATTTTTAAAGTCAGCGTGAACCGGAATTTGCGACTGACTTTATCTTAGTATTGTGACGTATTTTCAGAGTGAAACGGAATATTGAATGAAAAACAGAGGGTGTTGGGTTTTTTTCTGTTGGAATGGGATTGGATCTTGAAAAGTAGGTGTTCCATTCAGCTCGCTGTCAAAGCTTGCAGCACACTGACAGTTGGAGGGGACGTTCTACCCAAGCTGTCAAACTGACGTCATCAGTGAAGGAAGGCCATTCCAGAGGGGAAGTACATTTTCAGATTTTGATCAAAGATTACAGATTTTGATTAAAGATTTTCCACTGCAGGCATGCTCCTTTATCTAGGCAGGAAACACTGCGTTTAAAAGAGCTGCACACTTTTTTGTCAATTTGTCTGCTCTTTTTTTAATGAATAACATAATTAGGTCACTCAGGAAAAAACATTACTTACACTTGTGTCCACACCCATGTCACCAGATCTAAACAATGAATGTCGATCGTCTGTGTTTCCTGTAATGACAAAAATAATTATTTTTCCTAATATTCCTAATATAGAGTTATACAATTTTCTTTTGATGTTTTACAATTTTTTGTTATATGTAAATTCTCTAATCACCCTTTTATATGTTGATGACGATGATGAGGATACAATGATGTATGAAGTCACTGATTGTGATTGATAATTGATGGATCTTCGCAGTGATTGGTCATGAGTTGATTTTACATGTGTCTGTGTTTTGAATAGCTAGTGTGTATATGTCTGATGAAGGTCATGGGACCGAAAACATAGCAAATAAAGCATTTTTGATACTTTTGCAAGTAGACTGTGTGGGGGACTTTCTTTTGTTTTTGATTTTTTTTATCCTTTCTCCTATGCACCTATCCATTACCTGTAGGTGCGCGAGGGTAATTGTTAATTGAATATTCCATGAGGAAAAAATAATTTAAATATTTAAATAAAAAATAAATTGATATAGCCTCTTTTTTATATTCCCATTATAATAACCAGAGCTCAAAGGCAGACACATCCCTGTTAAAACGGCTGTTTTTTGTGATGTTTTTGTGGGTGGTGGTACGTTCCGGATTACTCTTTGAAATGCACTTTAAGTATTTGGTTTTAACTAACTTGAATATCTAACAATACAAATGAAAAAAAAAAGCATTTAAAATGTTAACACTGTCACCATCACCCGTCTCCTACAACTACAACTCCTAGAATCCTCCCTGCTCACCACCTGCACACACTCCACCATCACCCACAACTTACCCTTGTTATCTCACCCTATATCAGAAGTCACCATCCACATGACACTTGTCTGGTCTTGTTGTTGCAAATGCACACAAGCCTGGCTACCAACCTGAATTACCTACCTGTGCTACTTACCAGTGATCACCATCTTCAGGTTTCAGTCATCCGTCTTCAGTGTACTTCTACCAGTGTACTTCTACACAGGTAAGTAGCAAAGTACTGGTATTTTATTTGCAGGAACCGTCCTGCAACTGTATATTCAGAGGATACTGTTCTGATGGAGATTATTCATAGAGGTTTGGATGAACCTTGGTACTCTAAGCTGCCATGGGGCGTGAATTGGTGCACATTAAAACAATATATTCTCTACACCCTTCTGCTCAGCCGAGCTAGTCCCGAAACACCACTCATTATTCCTGTGATTTCCGAGTCTGCTCCTGTGAGAGAAATTCCCCAGTTCATTCCAGTGAGAGAACTTCCTGAGGCCATTACTGTGAGAGAAGTTCCAGTCTAAGAGTTTTGAAATGACCCTGTTCCAGCCCTAGAGTTCAGTCACAAGACCGTTCCAGCCCCAGGGTTCAGTCCTGAACTTGCTCCACCACCGCCTTTCAGTTATAAGTCCATTCCAGCTCCAGAATCTGCTCTAACCCATGAGCCTGCTCCAAAATGTGAAACAAGTCCAAGGACTACTAAAGCATCAGTGCCTTATTTAACCTCAAATCAAAGGAGGAGGCAAAGGAAGAAGAAACTGTTTTTCCAGCCCCTGACCTTAGTCTAATGATGGTTCAAGCCCCTGAGCACATTACAGAGATGGCTCCAGTCCCTGAGTTCAGCCTCATCTCAGATTTCAGTCACGAGTCCGTTCCAGCCCCAGAATTCAGTAATGAGTCTGCTCCTGTCTCAGAATTCTTTATCGAGCCAGTTACGGCCCCAGAGTCTGCATTGGAGTCCACCCTAATCCCTGAATCTACATCAGAGCCCACTCACACCTGTGAGTTACCTCTAAATTTACCTCCAGTCCTTGAGTCTGTACGAGAACTCCCCCCAGACCAAGAGTCCACTCCAGTGATGACCATGGTTCTCCCTGTTACGGCAGTGGCCATAATGTGTGTTTGGGCTGCACACTGCTCTCCCACTCGTTTCAAAGGAGGTATCTGTCCCTAAATTTCCTGTTTGCCCCGATGCCACCATGGAGGTCGTTTCCAAGTTTTCTGTCTGTCTAGATGCGACCACTGAGGTCATTCCCACTCCAGCCCCAGACCAGAGTCCAGTGATGGCTCCAGCCCCAGAGCTCAGCCCAGTGCTCGAGCAGTACACATGCCTGTAATACTAGAAAAGGCAGTGTCCTCACAACTATGCTCCTTTTTAGAAAGAAATGGTATCTGTGAGGATTTCCAGTCAGGATTTAGACTGTATCATAGTACTGAGACTGCTCTCATCAGAGTAACAAATGATTTACTCGTGGTTGTATATCTCTGTTAGTGTTACTCGATCTTAGTGCTGCATTCGATACTATCAACCACAACATTCTTTTGAATAGACTCAAAAATTATGTTGGCATTAGTGGAATTGCATTGGCATGGTTTAAATAATAATTATATGACCGTTATCAGTTTGTAGCAGTAAATGAAGAGATGTCACACCGATCACAAGTTCAGTATGGAGTACCGCAAGGCTCAGTGCTAGGACTGTTGCTTTTCACCCTGTACATTCTACCACTGGGAGATATCATTAGGAAGCATGCCGTTAGTTTTCATTGTTATGCTGACAATACTCAGCTCTATATTTCTTCACGAAACTTACCAATTCACAAGATTAAAGGAATGCATAGCTGAAAAATTGGATGAAAAATTTCCTGCAACTTAATTCAGAAATTTTTTTTTTTTTAATTATTGGAAAAAAACTCCACAAGCTGTAACCTAGAATACTGTCTAACACTTAATGGCTGCTCTGTCAAGTCCTTGTCATCAGTTAGGAACCTGAGTGTGCTCTTTGATACCAATCTTTTATTTGAAAGCCAGCTTTCTAGCATCTGTAAAACTGCATTCTACCATCTTAATAATATATCTAAATTACGGCACATGCTTTCAATGCAAAATGCTGAACAGTTAGTTCATGCGTTCATGACCTCAAGGCTATATTATTGTAATGCTCTACTGGGTGGTTGCCCTGCTTGCTTAATAAATAAACTGCAGCTGGTCCAAAACGCAGCAGCTCAAGTTCTTACTAGAACCAGGAAGTATGACCATATTAGCCCGGTTCTGTCAACACTGCACTGGCTCCCTATTACATTGTAAGTAATTAGCAAAATTTTAAAATGTATACAAAGCACTAAATGGTTTAGCTCCCCAGTACTTGAGCGAGCTCTTAACGCATTATACTCCATCACGTCTATTGCGGTCTCAAAATTCTGGCCAGTTGATAATTAATATTTTATTAATAATAAAATACCTAGAATATCAAAATCAACTGCAGGCGGTCGATCCTTTTCTTATTTAGCACCTAAACTCTGGAACAGCCTTCCTAGCATTGCTCGGGAAGCAGACACAGCTAGTTTAAATATAGACTAAAAACACATCTCTTTACTATGGCATACACATAGAACATTATAAATTTCTATTATTCAAATCAGTTAAATGATTGTTTTAGGCTACATTAACTAGGTCAGCCGGAACCGGGAACACTTCCCATAACACCTGATGTACTTGTTACATCATAAGAAGAATGGCATCTATGCTAATGTTAGTCTCTCTGTTTATCCCGAGGTTTACTGCAGTCAGTCGGATCCGGGTTGTATCCAGATCAGATGGTGGACCTGCACCTAGACATGACCAACGTATCCCTGAAATGTCTGCAGAGTCTGTGTCAATTAAACTCCCTCCTGTAAATGCCACATCGACACGACATCCTCATTAAACTCGTCTCCGGCGTGACAACTCCGATCTTTCAAATAATCTTACAAATATCTTTCGATCTAATATGACTTCTGACCTGTAATGTTGCCAGAATCATAAATCATACACTATTTGTTCGTCGGCCAGAGGAGAACTGGCACCCGACTGAGCCTGGTTTCTCCCAAGGTTTTTTTTCCATTCTGGCCACTGAAGGAGTTTTGGTTCCTTGCCACCGTCGCCTTTGTCTTTTGGCTTGTTCAGTTGGGGACACTAAAATTTCAACTATATTACTGATCTGCCCGCATTGACACTAATTGATAATTGAAATTAGCTGGATGACATCACCGTTTTGACATGACATTTTCCTGTTAACACTGTGAAGCTGCTTTGAAACAATCGGCATTGTAAAAAGCGTTATATAAATAAAGGTGACTTGACTTGACTTATTACAGATTTTTTTTTACCACATTGGAGTGATTTTGAGGCTGCTGCCACTGACCTGGACGAGCTCATGGATTCTGTAACATCATATATCAGTTTCTGTGAGGATATGTGCATCCCTACCAGGACTTCATTTAACATTTAACAATGACAAACCTTGGTTCACTGCAAAACTCTTTGAACAACTTCATCAGGCCAAAGAAGATGCCTACAGGAATGGGGACAGAGTCTTGTTTAAACGGGCCAAATACACACTGACAAAGGAGATCAGATTGGCTAAGAGGAACTATTCTGAAAACTAAGAAACCAGTTTTCAGTCAATGACCCCTGCATCAGTGTGGAATGGCCTGAAAGACATTACTAATTACAAGACACAATCCCCCAGCAACTGGCCCACGATTTGAATGAGTTTTATTGCAGGTTTGAAAAACCTCACACCCCACACCCATTTTGACCTTCTCTCCATACACCCATCAACACCTCCAGCAACCCCCCCTCCACCCTTCCTGCACTTCAGGTCTGTGAAGATGATGTGTGTCGGGTCTTCCGGGAACAGAAGACAAGGAAAGCAATAGGAACAGAAGACAAGGAAAGCACCAGGTCCAGACGATGTTACACCAGCCTGTCTGAAATCCTGTGACCAGCTGGCCCCTATCTTCAACAGATCACTGGCGCTGTGCGAAGTTCCTTCCTGCTTCAAATGCTCCACTATCATCCCTATCCCAAAAATATAAACCCCTAATATCTGTGGTCATGAAAACATTTGAAAGACTGGTGCTGGCCTACCTGAAAAGACATTACTGGACCCTTGCACCAGCTGCTCATGCCACTCAGCGTGGGTATAAATGAGGCACAGGTGCTTGCATCAAATTAGTTTTTTGCTGAGGAGCCGAGTAGGTGAATTGGCACCCCAGCAGGGTACAGAGGACATGGCGATGGGACGTGGCGTCTCCATTCCCTCCTTCAGGGAACGAGGGTTACATACGTAACCGAGACGTTCCTATTCAGTCGGTCACTCTTGACGCCACGTCGGAATACCGACGAATAGGAATCCCTACCAAAGCGCCATGGCCTCTGCCCCCATCCAGTGCCCTACACAGAGAAGTCCATCACTGCTGTTCCGCATGACCCGCTCAGTGACTTATTGGATAACACTGGGAAAGCGTGCCCTAGTGGAAGGCGAACGCTGCGGAACCCACATCGTACCCCGAAGGAGTTATGTGGAGTACAACTGAGAGGGGGCTCCAGCCCCACCAAGGGGAGGGCTCTCCCAAGGGAAAGACATGGGCTCTACAAGTAGACTATAGAATCTAGCGAACGTGTTGGGTGTCGCCCAGCCCACAGCTCTACAGATGTCTGACAGCGAGGTGCCACGTGCCAGCACCCAGGAGGATGCAACACTTCTAGTAAAGTGTGCTCGCACCCTGAGCGGACAGGGCACACCTTGTGCTTGGTAAGCCAAGGTGATGGCATCCACTATCCAGTGGCCCATCCTCTGCTTGGAGACAGCCTTTCCCTTCTGGTGGCCACCGTGACAGACAAAGAGCTGAACTGAGGTCCTGAAGCTTTGCGCTCCATCCACGTAGCTCCGCAGAACGCGGACGGGACAGAGCAAAGCTAGGGCTGGGTCTGCCTCTTCCAGGGGCAGCGCTTGCAGGTTCACCACCTGGTCCCTGAAGGGAGTGGTAGGAACCTTGGGCACATAGCCAGGCCACCTTGTGAGATAGGAGCATCGAGAAAGCGCACTTTGACGACCACTCACACCTCAGCAAGGCAAGCCAGGGGGCGTTTCTGGACCACTGAGGTGGACATCGTCTGGCCGAGCTTAACCCCGACTCAGAACTACCCTTGTGCATTAAAAGTGCAGGGCGGAGATGATCTGCGCACAGCCACCCCACTGTTGAGGGTAGTGAGAGAGGAAAAACGTATGCAGTTTTGGCCACCCTGGCGTTCCATATCTTTGGCGCAAAAGTAGTTCCATACTGCCAAGTTTTCCATGCACATCCGGGAAAGATCCCGGGAAAGCATGGCTGTTAACTCTGAATCTGATTCAGCAAAGCACACACCATTACAGTGGGCTCAGCATCATCCTCATTCCCAGAGCACAACAGCCTTCTCTCCGATGCAGCGATTGACATCTGATCCTCAGCTGGAGCCCTGAATGAAATGCTAGGTTCCTCCATAAGAAGGACCAGCAGTTCCATCCAGAAGCTGCACAGCTTGCAGTGCGCTAGAGCGGGAGGGGCCCTAGGGGGTTGGTTCCCCGAAGGAGAAGCCCTCCACTCCTCAGGTCACCCCAGCTATTTCACTGAAGTAGACCTCTCCTGTTGACCACCAGGGAGGGTGCTACAACTAAATAGGCAAGGGGACAGCGCACCTAGAGTGGCGAGTGAGCGCTGGGTTGCTGTGACAACCCGCGCTGCAGTCCGGCACTCGACGTCACACGACACGTAGAGAAGCGAGAGGTCCCTCCGGGTATCCCCCCGGCGGGCAGCTCTCGCTGATCTCCGTGGTCTCCCAGAGGGTCGAGCAGACCCGTGGCTGTGCTTTTACACACGAGCGCCGGCTGGCCAACAAAGGGGACTCAAGCTTCCCGGAGAAAGAAGAGTCGCGACCGGCGTGCCAACGTGGTCATGTTCTCATTAAAAAACGTGAACCACCCACGAACACCGTCTCAGCATGCATACACCCAGACACGTGAAACAGTGCTCGTGGCCGTCAGTGAGGACAGGAAACAACCGCAACCAGAAACAGAAAAAAAGATGCAAGCTCTATCTGTGTAGCTCTTCTAAGGAAACTGCACTCCGCTGTGCTGAAGCACACAGGGGGATAGTCGCGGCGACACAGACAGGGAAAATGTGCAGCCTGTCATGCGCGCTCTCTCTCTCATAGAAGGCGATCTCTAACCAGCCGTGAAAACCGCTTTTCAGCGCTCTTAACAACGCACCGAACCAGCTGTGAGAACAGCCTTTTGTTTTTGCTCAATAAAACAAAATAGAAAAAGAGAGAATATCGACCCCGCTGCAGTGCCGTCACTCCAACACCAAACGAGAAAAGGTCCATCCGAAGAGCTTGACTCGTTAAAATGTTAACACATGCTTTGTAGAGAGTGATTTCAGGACAAACCATCCACCACTCGGCTCCGAAGCAAAAAGCTAATTTGATGCAAGCACCTGTGCCTCATTTATACCCACGCTGAGTGGCATGAGCAGCTGGTGCAATCTTTGCATGCCAATGTGCATTGGCTCGTTTAGTTACACTTAGTTATAGAACTGTGTGTATATTTTATATATTAGCTTTATTAGCATAAAACATCCACCCTGTTACACATTGCATTGTAAAAATGTCATTTGGACAGACTCCATAGAATGTTAAAAGTGAAATTTGAAATATTTGGTCAACAGTGACATCAGTGGCCAGTGTTCAGAGTTTTATGACAGTCTACATTGCACACAGTTTCTTGTGGATTAGTGCGCTTGTCTTGTGAATAAATGTCCTATATTTAGTTTTATATCACTAGTAAATGTACAGTAGGACTGCAATGTTTGTGGAATGTGCTTTACGGAGCGGAAAAAAAGGTTAGCTGCAGATTACTGGTCACTACAGTGTGCATAAAACCTGCACTTTTCAGATTAGATTTTAAGCATTACGTTTTTAGATTTTAAGTGGCTTTGGGTGCTTCTCAATATCCCTCCTCGTTTCCTTGTTCCTCCGTCCTCCATCCTATGACCCAGAAACCAATCGAGCTTAGCCATCTTGTAGGACATCTCAACTCTTTAATTGCACTGCAAGGAGGCGAGGATTGAGGAGTGAGGAGGCTTCCTGAGGAGTCATGAACGAGGATACACAGGTGTACCTTTGCGGAAGTGTTCTATCGACTAAACATGGCACATGTATAAATTCTTCCCCTTCACATCTTGCCACAGTTTATTAATTATTATTATTATAATTATCATTGTTGTTTACATGTACTAGACACAAATGTATGTCAAATGACAACAACTGTAGTAGGACAGTTGCAGATTATATCAAAGCAAAGAAAATGAAAAAATGAAACAAACTGTAGTACTATACAACAAATAAAAAGCAGTTAATAACTGGGAATAATTCATTGTTAATAATAACTGGTAATATGAAAACATATGGACAAAATGTGACAAATGTGGTATTTTGTGGAGGTTGAAACTATTACAATATAAATAATTATCTCTAATGTTCAAGAATCCTGACGTGCAAGCTAAATCCAGCGGTGTAGAGTCGTCATTAATTGACATCGCTCTGAAGTGACGCTAAAGGGAGTGATAATATATCATTTCACTTGATTCAATTGCTCCGGCCTCGAGTCTTTTCCTTGCATCCTTCCCTCGCATCCTGAAGGGGTGGAGCTAAGACGCAAGGAAAGGAAGCTAGGAAAGGAAACAAGGATGCACAAAAAAAGAATTGAGAAGCACCATACTGTGCACTACTAATGAGCTGATGACATGAACAGGTGGGTTTGATTAAGGAGACATGCAGTGTTGGGGTGGCTCCAGGAATGTGGTTGGGAACCGATCCTATCGAAAGTCTTTCTTGTAGAAAAAACCCTGACGCACGTATAAATTCTCCTCCCCAATCACATCTGTCACAATTTTTATTTATGTTTTACCTCACATATTTCAACATGGGATCTTGCTTTATTATTAGTATTTATTATGATAATACTAACCTAAAACAACAAATGCAGATCCCTTGATGCTTTGAAACTTGAGTGATCAAGAATATTCCAATATACAATAAGATTTCCTTCAATCCGCCAAAATCTGGAAGACTAAGGGTATACTCACACTAGGCACGGTTGCCTGGTACCGTGACCAAGCACGATTGCCCCCCTCCCCACTCCCCTGCTGGCCTGCACTCACATTGCACTTAACGTACCAGGCCGGAGCACGTTTACGTCATTCACAATGCAACTTTTTGTTTTGAAGAAGACAGGAAGAAAATCGATTTTGCTAATAGACTGCCTAATAGATTTATAATTTATGCCGTGCAGCGATTTTCACTTGATTGCACTGCACATATCAGAAGATTATTACGGAAGAAGCTGAGTTTGATGGAGGAATTTGCAGCTACAAACTACAATCCCTCTTCGTTAATAAGGTGAGAACCAGACCCACTATAAACCTAAATACTTGAATTAATTGAAAAGTGCATCCAAGTAGAAATTGTTTGGTGTTTGTTGTCATAATGATGACAGTAGCGCACAGCTGTTCCATGCTCCGGCACGGTTATCGATCACACTACATGTGAACCACGCCCGAGCCCAACCGAACCGCAATCTGGCCCACCTCTTCCAAGCGGGCCAGGGACGGCTCAACCGAACCAGACTTTGGGGGTCAAATGCGCCCGGGCACGGTTCAGATCACCTAATGTGAGTACACCCTAATACTCCAGTTTTTCCCTCAAGATTTTATTCTGGGTTTTTATAATGGGGGTTTTCAGTTTATGAGTAAAATAAGGTCTGTGGTAAACATAACAATGATGTTTGGACGTTTTGCTGATATGCAATAAAAAAAAGGGAGAAGAATGAGTTCGAGAAAAGGCATATTTTAACTTGGGTCGACCGCGTCAAAAGCTAGTGCCACCTGCCTTACTTTCCATGCCACTGCTCCGTTTACCAGCGGGATTTCTTTTGTAATTTTGCAAAAGCACCTCTGCTCCAGGGTCTGCTTAATAAAACAAACAAAATCAGTTTGGAAAGAACTGGTTTAAAAGGTCTTACCAGACCTCCACAGATATAGCCCTTATGACCTAAAGTAGCACTGGCATGTGACGCCCGGGGTTCTGGAGGCTGGCCCTGCGAGATGTGGATCCAGACAGCAGGAAAACAAGAAAATGTATATTGTCATCTATCAATTTTTATGGCTGAGACAAAAGGGGAAAAACACATTTGCAATATCCATTTTTTCTTAGTCTGTCCTTGCTCTTTTACCTGGGTTTGTGGTTCAGTCCATGTGGCTGACTCTGGTTCAAACATATGTACCTCATTATTCCAACCCCAAAACTGGAAAAATTCTGATCCGATTGTTGCCTTTAAAGAGATGTCTAGATAAAGTCCAGTTCTTCTGTACAATAACTGTAGCTGTAAATGTATTTCAAAGATCTTTCTGCTCACCCAGGAAGCCTCATCAACCATAAAGCTCTTGCAGTTGTTGACCTCTCGGACTGTTTTGCACCCGTATCCACCGAAGTAGATGAGCCTATGAATAACACCAGCTGTTATGAAACTGCCACATCAGAACACCAGTTTTTTCCCTTACTGTATATGACCCTATTGGAACTGCGACCCAGGTTGGTGTTGCAATTTACCAGTTTCAAAACATGGTTTTTTCAACTTTGGTGTTTGTAGTCATAAATGTAAAAATCTGAGAAAATGATGCAACCTATGTGTTTTATTCAATGATCAGCCATAACATTAAAACCACTGACATGTAAAGTTCATAACATTGATTATATCATTACAATAGGCTTTATGCCTATTGCATTGCATCCGCTTGTCGGAGAAAGTGTTAACGGCAGTACAAACTAACAGCGATATCTATGGACTTTTCAGGTAATCAGCTAATCTAGCTAGTTCTTTTATTGTTGCTGTTTTATTCTATTTAAATATCTAAACGTTAGTGGGAAGAAGAAAAATAAAAAACTTTTACATATCAATCTGCATATGCAATGAACATTGGTTATGCTCATCTTTGCTCTCTATAAAAAAGCTCTATATTTATTTAATGAAGCACATACAAAAGACCTAAACCGGAAGCGATGAGGCCCGTTTTACAGAATACGGAAGTTTGTTGTGCATAACCTCCATGGCACCTGCCAAGGGGTGGAATATACAGTATTAGGCACCAAGCGAACAGTTAGTCCTTAAATTTTATGTGTTGGAAGCAAGAAAAATGAGAAAGCAAAAAGATGTGAGTCAATTGAGTGAATTTGACAAGGGCCCAATAGTGATGGCTAAACGACTGGGTCAGAGCAACTCCAAAAAGGCAAGTATTGTGGGGTTTTCCAAGTATGCAGTGTTCAAAAGTGGTGCAAGGAAGGACAACCGATGAACCAACATTAGGGTCATGAATGCCCAAGGTTCACTGATGCATTCATTGTGGCTGTCACTTTGACATGTACCACCTACCTAAAGATTGTTCCACATACAACCCTTCATGGCAACAATGTTCTGTGATGGCAGTGGCTTCTTTCAGCAGGATAATGCATCCTGGAAAAATTGTTCAGGAACAGTTTGAGGAACATAATAATAATAATAATACTACATTTATTTTATATAGCGCCATTAAAGGTTGCTTTCTCAAAGCGCTTTACAAGCAAACATAAGAGAAAACACTTTAAATACAAAAAAAGAATTAAACAAGTTAAAAAAAATTTAAATCAAGTAAAAGCTATCCTAAAATAGAATGTTTTGAGAAGGGATTTAATAGTCACTAATGTATTTGCTTCCCTGATGTCAGCCAGGAGAGAATTCCAAAGCTTAGGAGCATAAAAAGAAAATGCTCTATCACCCCTAGAACAAAGCCATGTCTTGGGAACAACCAAAAGACCACTCTGAGAGGAACACAGATTACGACATGGTGTGTAAAGCATTAATAGATCAGTCAAGTACTGAGGAGCCAGATTACGCAAAGCCTTATATGATAACATAAGAATTTTATAATCAATATGGTATCTGACAGGGAGCCAGTGCAGAGACTCTAAGACAGGGATAATATGATTACCAGCCCTGACCCCAGACAGAACTCTAGCAGCCGAATTTTGTAAATATTGAAGTTTGTCAATTGAGGATTTAGATACTCCAGCTAGAAGACCATTACAGTAGTCAACATGTGAAAAGACAAGAGTTTAATCAACCTCTCAGCAACTGAGAAGGACAACATAGGACGTAAACATCCTTTTTTTATTTATGAGGTGAAAAAAAGAATGTCTTAACCGTATTCTGCACAAATGGCTCAAACGGTTGGCCTCCAAATTCCCTAGATCTTGAGCATCTATGTGATGTGCTAGACCAACAAATCCAATCCATAGAAGCCTCATCTTGCAACTTGTAGGACTTAAACGATCGGCTGCTAATGTCTTGGTGCCAGATACCACAGAACACATTAAGAGGTCTTGTGGATTCCATGCCTTGATGCATTACAGCTTTTTTGCCAGCACAACAGGGGACTTACACGATATTAGGCAGGTGGTTTTAATGCTGTGGCTGATCATCGTATCTGTATAGCCAGTGCAGTGTGCTTGTTTTTCCTTACCCGTTTCTGTAGACCCAGCAGGAATGTCGGACCCTAGGAGAGGGTATAGTTCCCACTGTGTCTGTCACTTTTCTCCAGCTGTATTCCTCATCCGACAGGTCAACAAAATACATCTGTATAAAGGAGATATTCACTTGCAAATACTTTATTTCACCTACGTTTCGGCAACAAGCCTTTGTCAAGGTGTGATTTCTCACATAATGGAGAGAAGTATAAATAGACAATTATTCACAGGTGTAGACAATCAATCTCAGTTGAACAATCAATCAGCAATTCTAAAAAAAACATTTCAATCTCACAGATACGATAAATATAGATATAACAACTTGAGTATCATCATTCACAGACAATATCAAAATACGTAGAACACTCGTATTACACAGGACATAAGTTTCAATACAATAAACACTGACTTAAATCATCACATTCATAAAAACATCTTAGATCAAAGTCAATATTTAGACCATAGAGAGCCAAAGTTTTCAGTTTGTGTATCCAATAGGTCTCACGTTTAAGCAGAATTCTTGAATTTAATTCTCTGCAGAAACATGACCAGCCAGCAGCTTAAAAACAGAAGCCTATAATAAACCAGTTTTTCACGTTTTCCTAAATCTTCTGCATGGTATTTGGTTTGCATTTTAGGTGAATGTGTTTGAAAAGATGACATGTTAGAGGTGGAAAAGGCAGGGAAAAGGTTTTGTATTGAGGGAAGGGTAATAATGTCTTTGTTCTTTCTGTATGTCATTGGCAAACAAGGGAGAAAAACATTCTCCAAAAATTTTGGGGGAGGTTGAGTTTCTCTTCAACAGAGGCTTCAGCCATATTAATTTAAGAATAATAAACTATGAATAATACTATATCCGGTTTCCTACAGCATGCCATGCACAGAGCAAAAACTATTTGTAATGGATATCTACATTTGCAAAACAGAATCTCAGTCAGATGTGCACAGTTTGTTGTTATAGCTATGAGGCAAATATTGGTAGACCTACAGGAAGCATTGGAGCACATCATCACAGCACATTCACTATTAGGTTAAATACAACATATGCGTATATATATACACACTCACCTAAAGGATTATTAGGAACACCTGTTCAATTTCTCATTAATGCAATTATCTAATCAACCAATCACATGGCAGTTGCTTCAATGCATTTAGGGGTGTGGTCCTGGTCAAGACAATCTCCTGAACTCCAAACTGAATGTCAGAATGGGAAAGAAAGGTGATTTAAGCAATTTTGAGCGTGGCATGGTTGTTGGTGCCAGACGGGCCGGTCTGAGTATTTCACAATCTGCTCAGTTACTGGGATTTTCACGCACAACCATTTCTAGAGTTTACAAAGAATGGTGTGAAAAGGGAAAAACATCCAGTGATGCTAGAGGTCAGAGGAGAATGGGCCGACTGATTCAAGCTGATAGAAGAGCAACTTTGACTGAAATAACCACTCGTTACAACCGAGGTATGCAGCAAAGCATTTGTGAAGCCACAACATGCACAACCTTGTGGCGGATGGGCTACAACAGCAGAAGACCCCACCGGGTACCACTCATCTCCACTACAAATAGGAAAAAGAGGCTACAATTTGCACGAGCTCACCAAAATTGGACAGTTGAAGACTGGAAAAATGTTGCCTGGTCTGATGAGTCTCGATTTCTGTTGAGACATTCAGATGGTAGAGTCAGAATTTGGCGTAAAAAGAATGAGAACATGGATCCATCATGCCTTGTTACCACTGTGCAGGCTGGTGGTGGTGGTGTAATGGTGTGAGGGATGTTTTCTTGGCACACTTTAGGCCCCTTAGTGCCAATTG
This sequence comes from Rhinogobio ventralis, assembly GCA_039654625.1. Classification (NCBI taxonomy): domain Eukaryota; kingdom Metazoa; phylum Chordata; class Actinopteri; order Cypriniformes; family Gobionidae; genus Rhinogobio; species Rhinogobio ventralis. The sequence goes on from CM077212.1 coordinate 14,890,536, forward strand.
GGCATCGTTTAAATGCCACGGCCTACCTGAGCATTGTTTCTGACCATGTCCATCCCTTTATGACCACCATGTACCCATCCTCTGATGGCTACTTCCAGCAGGATAATGCACCATGTCACAAAGCTCGAATCATTTCAAATTGGTTTCTTGAACATGACAATGAGTTCACTGTACTAAAATGGCCCCCACAGTCACCAGATCTCAACCCAATAGAGCATCTTTGGGATGTGGTGGAACGGGAGCTTCGTGCCCTGGATGTGCATCCCACAAATCTCCATCAACTGCAAGATGCTATCCTATCAATATGGGCCAACATTTCTAAAGAATGCTTTTAGCACCTTGTTGAATCAATGCCGCGTAGAATTAAGGCAGTTCTGAAGGCGAAAGGGGGTCAAACACAGTATTAGTATGGTGTTCCTAACAATCCTTTAGGTGAGTGTATATATACACATATGTACACATATATACACATGCTCTTAAGTAGAGCATGATCTCATACATTTTGGATACATTTTTAATGTGTGATGAGAACTTAAGTATTTTTTTTTAAATGTGTGTGGTGATGAAAATGACGGTATTGTGGAAATGACAATGAATTAACGTGAATGTAGAGAAACAGTAGATAAATATAAAAAGTATTATGATATATTATAATATAACAATTATTACACAAATCTACTCTGGCAATCCATATTAATTGTACTTTGTAATCATAAATGTCATTTCCACCACATGCTGTAATTTCAACCACAGAGGGCAGTGTGGTGGAAATGACTGGTGGAAATGACATTTCTGTAGTTTTTTATGAAAAAATGGAAGATAGCTTCACTGATTAGCTTTGAATTAATACTTAGCATTTCATGTATGCAAAATACTCTTATTTAACTTAAAATGTTTAGCTTTTTAAAAACACCCTTGAAGGTACAGCATGTTTGGAAATGACGTAGAATAAATATATTAACTGTTCCAGCAATATTTAGCTTAATTTCTTCTTTTTTTGTTGATGAAAATTCAAATTCCCACCATGTCCAACATGTGCTCTGATGTCACTGATTATTAATAGTTACCAGATAAGTCATATTTTTAAACTGTATTTTCATTGTTGAAGTTAAAAAGTCTGGGTGTGCGACAAGGAGAAAACAGTGATTTTGACACCTATAAGGAGGTGGAAAAGTATGAAAAAATCATAATAGAAAGGTAGTAAAAAAAATTAAGGTGGTTTTATTGTTAGCTTGACAAAGAATGAGGAATTTGTCTAAAATGATATGTATTTTTAAAAATATGACCAAAGAATGTAAAAGTGCCCATAGTCTAAGAATCACCCATATATATATATACCTGTTGAACACATCCTGAACAAACCCGTTAATCTGCCTTTGAGTGAGTACTTGGGGATCTAGCTGTGTTATGATATTATAACTCATAAAGCAGCTCACCAGGTTGGTGTAGTCATTATCATCACATCCCCCAAAAATGTAAAGTATGCCCTGAAGATATGCACCACAGGTCTGCGAAAGAACAGGAGGAACCTCTCCGTCCACATGCCTCCGAGACCTGCCGCACACATACACGGAATTAAAAAGGAAAAATGTTGTTTGGGGTTGGCAATGGTAGTCACAAATGAGAAACTCTGAAACTTCTGCTTCCTCATTAAACTGAACAACTGCAGTTTGACTGCAATAAAGCACATCAGGCAGTATAAACACAACACTTAGCATTTGCCGTTAAACTGTTTGCAGAAGGGATACTTGCTAGCGATGTCAGCTAAAATGCAATTTCTTGGTTAAAAAATAAGACCCAAGCTGTACTAAAATACAAACATCTCACCAATCTCCATTCTCCGTATCATAAAGCCAGATCTCATTACTGGGAAGAAAGGTTTCTTGTCCATCCACACACTAAAAATAAATAAATATATACACAGGGTTAAGGTTAGATTTACACTAGTTCGACTCATTTTATGCGTTTAAGTGGATGGAAACGCTATGTAATAATTGATCGTATTTAATATTCGCGACGTAATATTTGTCTATAGACCTTACCTGGCACCCTCCCCAGACGTACAGCTTGTGTCCCTCCAGGATGGAGATGTGGTCGCTTCTCGGTGGAACCAGTGAACGCTGCGCTGTGACAGCCGCCAGTTCTTTTGTACTCCCCATTGCTGAAACGTTTAACTGCCGCGGTCCAGCACCAGAGTGAACTTATAAAGCTCCCGTGCTTACACTGGCTGTAGGACTGGATATGCACGCAGGTAACAGCATAAAAATACTGTTTTAAAGTTGGGGGCTGGAATCACCTGAGAGCGACAGAGGTGTTTAAAACATACTAGAGGAAGTGGCAATTTTGATTCATTCCAGTGACTCGAATCTTTAGAATCCATTCATCTAAAGATTCGTTCATTTACCATTCGTTTAGTGACTCTTTCAGCAGGTTACGTGGGTTGTGATACGTTTATTTTTGTATGTTATTATTAGTGAGTCTATCGAACCACTCACTCGTTTAAAATACACGATTGAAACCAGTCTTATAAGCCCATTCCTTACAAAACACACGTGCACATAACAACTCTATCGCTTAAATCCAGTGAATTCACGAACAAGGTGCTTGATTCATTCATTTCACACAAGGCGATGCCTCTCGCTCCGAGTCTCGTTCAGCGACTTGCTCCAGGGTCTGGTTGTGGAAAGTACAGTATTCTTATAATTAGGCCTACTAATGCCGCACTATAGCCATAATGCTGTTATAAAGTTGTCATATATGCTGCTGAATTTAGATGTTTTTTTTTTACAGTATAGTCAACTTTGTTGTCCCATGAACTTTTTATTTAAAGGAACACGCCGACTTTTTGGGACTACCATATTTATCTCTGTGCGTGCCATAACTCTGTCTGACGCACCCACCGCTAGTCTAGTTTAGCACAAAGACTGGAGGTAAACAGCTCCATCTAGCCTACTGATCAATAAATGACAAAATAACGCCAACATTTTCCTATTTACATGTTGTGATGTGTATAGTTACATCGTATACTAAGACCGACGGAAAAAAAAGTTGCAATTTTCTAGACTGATATGGCTAGGGACTATACTCTCATTCCTGAGTAATAATCCAGGAACTTTGCTGCCGTACCATGGGTGCAGCTGGTGCAATAATATTGCGCAGCTAAAGTCCCAAAAAGTCGGCGTGTTCCTTTAAAGCATAGAGGCACAAACACATATATTTGAATCGTATTGTTGCATTATTACAAATAGATAGATTGAGATTCACATATAAATGTAAAGAGTTTCACAAGAATTAATAAAATTCACAAATAAATACAATTTGATTTGTAAATAAAAAAATATTTACAAATGTGTTTTATGTTACAAACATCGCTTCATGTGCTGTTTTGGATCGCTTCTTGTGCATTTGTTGATCCTTTCACGCATTTGTGGATTTTGAAACACTTCTAGCGTCCATACAAGACATGCAGACAAATCCACAAATAAGTGGACTCCACCGTTTACTCGAGCCAATCAGATAACAACCAGATTGCGCTGACATAGAAATAGAAAAGAGAGTTGCGACACGTTTCGATCTCGCCGCCACGTGGTCACGTGGTTCATAGAGCTCTCAATAGTTCCAAACAACTCTGTGCTGTCGGTCTGTTTGAATAGGATTAAGCAGGATAGACAGCAGTTTCACTATATTTGCAGCAATTTCTGGTAAATATTAACACAATATGTGCATCGACTTCTTTTTCTTAAATGATTGGTTATTTTATCTGGGTCATGTGAATGCATGATTTTACAGCGTTGAGTATTGTCAAGTCAAGTCAACTTTATTTATATAGAGCTTTTTACAATGCAGATTGTTTCAAAGCAGCTTCACAGTGTTAAACAGGAAAATAATGAACAGAATTTGATTCGGCTGTACAGCCGCTCTGGTGAAAACGGTGATGTCATCAGCTCATTTCAATTATTATATATATTCAAGTAATGTAGTTGACATAGTTAATTTAGTTTAGTAATTCAATTTATTTGGATATTTCTTTGAAAATTAAGTGTCCCCAACTGAGCAAGCCAAGCCAAGGCGACAGTGGCAAGGAACCAAAACTCCATCAGGTGGCATAATGTAGAAAAATAAACCTTGGGAGAAACCAGGCTCAGTCGGGGTGCCAGTTCTCCTCTGGCCAATTAACAAACAGTGTATGATTATTATTTTGGCCATCATTATTTATTAAGCGAGCAGTGCAACCACCCAGTAGAGCATTACAATAATCTAGCCTTGAGGTCATGAACGCATGAACTAACTGTTCAGCATTTTGCATTAAAAGCATATGCCGTAATTTAGATATATTTTTAAGATGGTTCCTAACTGACGACGAGGACTTGACAGAGCAGCCATCAAGTGTTAGACAGTATTCTAGGTTAATTGGTAAGTTTCGTCAGGGCGTGAAGAAATATAGAGCTGAGTATCGTCAGCATAACAATGAAAACTAACGCCATGCTTCCTAATGATATCTCCTAGTGGTAGCATGTACAAAGTGAAAAGCAACGGTCCTATCACTGAGCCTTGCGGTACTGAACTTGTGATCGGTGTGACATCTCTTCATTTACTGCTACAAACTGATAACAATCAGATAAGTATGATTTAAACCATGCCAATGCAATTCCACTAATGCCAACATAATTTTCGAGTCTATTCAAAAGAATGTTGTGGTCGATAGTATCGAATGCAGCGCTAAGATCTAGTAACACTAACAGAGATATACAACCACGATCGGATGATAAGAGTAAATCATTTGTAACTCTAATGAGAGCAGTCTCAGTACTATGATACGGTCTAAATCCTGACTGGAAATCCTCACATTTCTTTCTAAAAAGAAGCATAATTGTGAGGACACTGCCTTTTCTAGTATTTTTGACAGAAAGGATAGATTTGAGATTGGCCTGTAATTGACTAATTCTGTAGGATCAAGTTGCGTTTTTTTAATAAGTGGTTTAATAATAGCCAACTTAAAAGTTTTCGGTACATATCCTAAAGTCAAGGATGAATTAATAATATTAAGAAGAGGATCTATGACCTCTGGAAGCATCTCTTTTAGTAGTTTAGTCGGTATAGGGTCGAGCATACATGTTGTTGATTTTGATGATTTAACGAGTTTAGCCAATTCTTCTCCTATAGCAGTGAATGAATGTAATTTTTCCTCAGTGACACTACAATGCACTGTCTGATGTGATACAGTAGTAGACGGCTGCATGGTTATAATTTTTTTCCTAATATTATCAATCTAATTATCAATTATCAAGTAAAGAAGTTCATGAAGTCATTACTGCTGTGCTGTTGGCAGACATCAGAAGTTGAAGCTTTATCTTTGGTTAATTTAGCCACTGTATCGAATAAATACCTAGGGTTGTGTTTGTTTTCTTCTAAGAGAGTCGAGAAATAAGCAGATCTAGCAGTTTTTACGGCTTTTCTGTATGCAATCATGCTCTCTTTCCACGAAATGCAAAAAACTTCCAGTTTTGTTTTCTTCCAGCTGCGCTCCATTTTTCTGGCTGCTGTTTTAAGGGCCTGAGTGTGCTCGTTGTACCATGGTGTTGGACTATTTTCTTTAATCTTCTTTAAGCGCAGAGGAGCAACTGTGTCTAAAGTGCTGGAAAAGAGAGAGTCAATAGTTTCTGTTGCAACATCGAGTTCCTCTAGGCTATCTGGGATGCTGAGGAGATGAAACTGATGAGGAAGATTATTTACAAAAAAATCTTTAGTCGCAGCAGTGATATTCTTGCCATATTTGAAGCGAGGGGACGGCTTTGCAGCCTTTGCTAAATTGAGTATACATGATACTAGGTAATCGCTCTGCTGCAGAAATTCAACGGTATCAACATTTAGTTCATGTGACAATATTAGGTCTAAAGTATGATTATGGCGATGAGTGGGTCCTGATACGTGTTGCCTAACTCCAATAGAGTTTAGAATGTCTCTAAATGCCAATCCCAATGCGTCTTTTTCATTGTCTATATGGATATTAAAATCACCAACAATTAGGACTTTATCTGCAGCCAGTACTAACTCTGATAGAAAATCAGCAAATTCTCTGGTAAAGTCTGTATGGTGCCCTGGTGGCCTGTACAGTAGCCAACACAAATGTTAAACGGGATTTATCAATTTCACTACATAACGTTACGTAAAGCACCAAAACTTCAAAGGAATTATATTTGAAACTAGACTTCTGAGTAATACTGAAGATATTATTATAAATTACAGCAACACCTCCCCCTTTACCTTTCAGATGCGGCTCGTGTTTATAACAATAATCTTGTGGGGTGGACTCATTTAAAGTAATGTGACGACTACGAGGTTTTAGCCAGGTTTCTGTCAAACACAGCACATCTAGATTATTATCTGTAATCATATCATTAACAATAAGCGTTTTTGAGGAAAGGGATCGAATATTCTGCAGCCAGAGCTTTATCATTTGTTCATCTGTATTATATCTGTTGTTTATTTGTTGGACATCAATTAAATTTTTACCGTTGAATAGTTTTGGTGTTTTTTTGTATTTACTAATTTGTGGAACAGACACAGTCTCTATGGGATAATATCTAGGTGAAAGAGTCTCTATATGCTGGGATTTATCTGACTTCTGTGACGTGAGACAGCTAGCAGACGGTCGGGTAAGCCAGTCCGTCTGCTTCCTGACCTGGGCCCTAGTTAGTCAAGGTTTAGCTTTAAGACTATGTGCCAAATTATTGTAGCCAATCAAGGGCATTTCTGTTGAAAATAATGACCAATCATATGTTTAATTTACCGGGAATAAAAATCTGATCTCAGTATCGATCAAAACAAGTTTTATACAGTCTCAAAACGCTGAATGAATTTTAGTGCAAGCTTACGTTTTATATGAATCTTCTCATTGGGCCTCATTCATGAAACACGAGCAGAACAAATTTTTGTGTAAAACTGATGACATTGCATTGTGATGCACTGTGTACCATATTCCAGGAGTTGATTTTCCCAGTGTTTCTTTTTTTTTTTTTTTTTTTCAACTTTGGGTAATAGCAATAGGCAGCACTCCTCACTTTGTCACTTTTTACCCAGCCGTCCAATCACAGTGGAGGAGGGGCAGGACTAATACAACGCTGACCAATCATCCTACTTGAACAATGTTGCTGGTTAGGCCCTACTGCATTTTTATATTCAGTAATATTCTTCAAAATGTGATACTAGTAACACATTACTGCCATGGATGGATATTTTGTATCATAGCAAAGTATCTCAGCTGGAAAAACTCTGCGCTTGCAAAGCGCTTCAAGCGCCACCAGCTGGCCGTTTTCAGAAGAGCACCAGGCTGGCTAAAATGCTTTGGTGGACACACGATAATTGAATATTTATTACTAGGCATATGGCCAATTGGTCTCTTTAGCATGTATGCAATACTGGAGCCAAACCTGAGAAGGGAGTCCAGAAGATTAGTAATTTGCGTAGTTGTAACTCATGGGCGGGGATTATGTTAATTATGAATGAGCGGCACGCCGACTCCGTGGTATACGAAGCGTTTGTGAATCCGGAGGGGAGTTTTCGTAAAGGTCCATTTTACGCGCAAATTACTCCGAATTTGCTTATATATTTACGAAAGATTCATGAATGAGGCCCATTATCTACAAATCCTTTCATCATAACAAACAAAGCACAGGCATGATTTAAATAAAGATTTATTGTGAAGTTTAGTCAGATGTTTTTGTTTTTCATTAGACTTTGTGATGTCCCCTACAATGAGCCTATGTATTTAACACTTCAGTACAAATAAAGTAACAAAAATAGATATTTTAATGTTCAACTTTTTAGTGTGCATTACCACCACCTTCTGAAATGGAGTGTGGATCAGAATAGCTTACAATACCCTCTACAAAACCTAAATAAACAAAAATAAATAATAATAATAAAAAATTATTATTCCCCCTTATTATAAACACAATTTTAATAATAACTAAACTCTATATCCTTCTAATGAGCTCAGTTTTTTTCTAAATAAAAAAATATTGCTTTATACCCCACAGGCCCTGAATTCATTTGTAATATTTCCTTAATTTCAAATCTAATTTCTCTACTTAGCCTATCTTTCAGAATCATCCTTTCCTGCTTGTACCTAGGACAATTAATAATTACATGTTCTATTGACTCTATACTATTACACTGCTCACACAACCCAGTTTCATGTTTCCCTATCATCTTAAGCATACTATTTAATCCAGTATGCCCAAATCTCATTCTCGAAATAATGTCCTTTTTATAATATATATATTTTTTCTTCTCATTTCTCATACCTTCTTCTGAATACTGTAGAACATTAATATGGATAACCAGCTTATTATTTCCTTCTCTTATATTCTGTCCTTAATGAAGCACAGGTGTGGCCGATCAGCACTTGCTCCTGGCTGCTGATTGAATGATGAGTTAAGTAATTACAGGGTGAATATATGACAAAAGCACATAACAAAATTATTAAAACTTAAACTAAAATGGAAAACTATTTAAATATTCCAAATATTTAAATATCTAAATACTTAAATGGCATGTAAATAATAATAAAATAACTGTTTCCACTGGCAGAGAGGCAGAGTAGCCTAACAACTCACACCCCCTCTATTAATTTCTGCATCTAGCCAGTAGATGTCACCATTTTACAAGACATGTAATTGTGTCCATCAAGAGCTTATAAGGTTCAAAATTAGATTAACCTTCATGCATTTGGTAGACGCTGTTACATAAAGTAAATTAATTTGCAATTAGGATACACATTTTATCAGTTCATGCATTCCCTGAGACCTGAACCCATGACCATGGCGTTCCTAGCACCATGCTCTACTGAGCTAGATGAACATTAATAATACCTAGAATATCAAAATCAACTGCAGGCGGTAGATCCTTTTCCTATTTAGCACCTGAACTTTATAACAGTCTTCCTAGCATTTTTTGGGAAGAAGACACACTCAGATTAAATATAGACTAAAACACATCTCTTTAACCTGGCATACACAAAGAACATTATCAATTTATATTATTTAAATCAATTAAATTAGTGTTAGGCTGCATAAACTAGGTCAGCCGGAACAGGGAACACTTCCTATAACACCTGATGTACTCGTTACATCATAAGAAGAATGGCATCTACTCTAATATTAGTCTCTCCGTTTATCACAAGGTTTACTGTAGTCAGCCGGATCCGGGCCGTATCCAGATCAGATGGTGGACCTATACACGACCACAACGAATCCCTGATGTGTCAGCAGAGAATGTGTCAACTAGACTCTCCCCTGTGAATGCCTCAACGACACGACAGCCAGTGGCATTAATCCATAAAAAAAACCTGTCTCCATATTGGCATGATGACTCCGATCTTTAACCAGATGAAACTGGATAAATATTCTGAATGTTCCTATCCAATCTGACTTTTGACCTGTAATGCTCCCTGAATCGTAATCATACACTGTTCGTTCATTGGCCAGAGGAGAACTGGCCCCCCGACTGAGCCTGGTTTCTCCCAAGGTTTTTTTTTCTCCATTTTGTCACCTGATGGAACTTTTGGTTCCTTGCCACTGTCACCCTTGTCACCTTTGGCTTTTGGCTTGCTTAGTTGGTGACACTTAACATTCAACAATATTATTGATCTGTCTGCATTGACACTATTGTATGAGAACTGAACTGAGCTGGACGATAACTTCGCTGTTTTCTCCAAAGCGGCCGTATAGATAAATGAACAAAATTGATAACTTTTTTACAACAGATATTAACCATCACTGAACTTGCTTAAGTTGGACTATGACACTATTTTCTTCTAGATCTGCTGTACTTCCGAAACTAACTTTGTTGCATTATTTTCCTGTTATCACTGTAAAGCTGCTTTGAAACAATCTGTATTGTAAAAAGCGCTGTATAAATAATGACGGTAACGCTTTAGATTACAGCCTGGAAAGTACTGTGTAACTAAAGCGAATTTACAGCGTAACTTTCGGTAATTATAGTGTAACTATAAAGTAAGTGCGTGTAGTTATAAGGGAACAATATGTAATATTTGGGGAATAAAGGGGTAACTATCAGGAGAATTAACAAATAATTTATACTGTAAGTATTTTTTAATTAAGGGGTAATTATCCATGTAGTTACAGGGTAAGTATGAATCTGCGGGCTGTAAATTAAAGTGGTGCTTGTTCCCCTCTTGTTTCATGTAGTTACAGGGTAAGTATGAATCTACGGGCTGTAAATTAAAGTGGTGCTTGTTCCCCTCTTGTTTCATGTAGTTACAGGGTAAGTATGAATCTACGGGCTGTAAATTAAAATGGTGCTTGTTCCCCTCTTGTTTCATGTAGTTACAGGGTAAGTATGAATCTATGGGCTGTAAATTAGAGTGGTGCTTGTTCCCCTCTTGTTTTATGTAGTTACAGGGTAAGTATGAATCTACGGGCTGTAAATTAAAGTGGTGCTTGATCCCGTCTTGTTTCATGTAGTTACACATACACAATCTGATATCACTCTGAAATCTTTATTTGAAAAACAACTTTTTTTAAACAGATTTACAACACTTATTTGTTTCTCTTGCTTGTTTTCTCCTCCTCTTGTTCCTCTTCTTATTCGTTCTTGCCACAGATGAATCTTAAGAAGGAATCCTATGTCTCTAGCTATTCTGTAGCTATATTATGTATTTAAAGAAAATAAAGTGCATGCAGAAATGTCCTCACCGTTTACTCATCTTTTACCCTCATGCCATCCGAGATGTATACGACTTTCTTTCTTCAGATGAACACAGAAAAATAAATAATCTCTGATTATGAAAACGTCTCGGTTACGTATGTAACCTTAGTTCCCTGAATAGGGAACGAGACACTGCGTCACCGCTGTGGGAACACCTCTGTGTGATTGCGTCCTGAAGCACGTATGTAACCAGTCCAATGGAATGACGGAACATCATAAGCGGGTGACGTCATAGACCCGGAAACTATAAAGCATCCATGAACACAAACAGAAACTAGCTTCTGAAAAGCCTGAAGGCGGCGCTCACGGGCATGCAGGGAGTATGGCCGGGTGACGCAGCGTCTCGTTCCCTATTCAGGGGATCTTGTGCTGCGTCATCGCTGTGGGAACGACAATACCCACGCCCCCATATGAGCCAGATGCCCGTCCACCATTGTCTATGGAACGAGCACCCGTGCTCCCGGGATGGAGTTAAGGTCAAGTTCGTAAAACCTCACAAACGTGTGTGGCGAGGACCACCCCGCCGCATCACAGACTTCTTGAAGGGATGCCCCTGATAACAAAGCTTTTAAAACCGCCATACTCCTAGTAGAGTGGGCCCGTACAGCCAAAGGTGAAGGCTGACCGGCCGACATAAGCAAGTGAGATGGCCTCAACCACCCACTTGCTCATTCTCTGCTTGGAAGCTGGGCCCCCTCTCGAGGGTGGCCCAAAACATACGAACAGCTGTACGAATACCCACAGGGCAGCTCTGTGGACATAAGCATCCAATGCCCGAACCGGGCATAGCAGATTGAGTGTTTCCTGGTCTGATGTCCGAAAGGTAGGAGGACAAAAGGCCTGCAGTATGACAGGTCCTACAACATTAGTAGGGACCTTGGGAATATTACCCGGTCTGGGATATAAGAAAGCCTTAACCATGCCGGGCGCAAATTCCAAGCACGAGGGTGCCACAGACAAAGCTTGAATGTCTCCAATTCTTTTAAGAGACGAGATAGCGAGCAAGAATAATGCTTTTAAAGTGAGAAACTTGTCAGGAACTTCTTCAATTGGCTCAAAGGGAGCCATAGAAAGGCCCTGTAAAACAACGGCCAAGTCCCACGCCAGTACCCTGGTGCGAACCGCCGGTCTAAACCTCAAAGTGCCACGAAGGAAACGAGTAATAAGCGGGTGTCGCCCCAATGAAACACCACCCAAAGGAGTGTGGTAAGCTGCTAAGGCCGCCACATACACCTTTATTGTGGAGGGAGCTAACCCTGTGGAGAATCTATCCTGCAGGAAGTCCAGCACTGCACCCACTGGGCAGTTAACTGGGTCCCACTGGTGATCCCCACACCATGAAGTGAAAAGTTTCCACTTAAAGGCATAAAGTTTCTTCGTGGAGGGAGCTCTAGACTGCTCTAGACTCTCAACCTCAGTTGAGAGACCTGAACTCATGAGCTGGGCCCCCTCAGAGGCCAAGCCCACAGTTTCCACATCTCTAGGTGAGGGTGCAGGATTGCTTCCCTCGCCTGAGAGAGTAGGTCCCTCCTGATCGGAATCTCCAACGGAGAGCCGTCGAGGAGAGACACTATGTCCGAGAACCATACTCGGGCCGGGTCCCGTCCCGACGCTCTCTCTCTAGAACTCCCGGAAGCAGAGAAATGCATACAGAGGCAGCCTCGGCCACTCCTGTACCATAACATCCAGTCCCAAATGAGCTGGATGCGTTAGGGAGAACCACAGGCAACAGTGAGCTGTTTCTGATGATGGGAACAGATCGACCTCCGCCCTGCCGAAGTTCTCCCACAGGAGCTCCACCACCTCGGTGTGGAGTCTCCATTCCCCGGGCCTCGACAGGATGTCTGCTTCCACATTTAAATACCCTGGGATATAAACAGCCCTGATTGAACGCAGTTTCCCCTGGGCCCACAGGAGGACCTGGCAAGCCAGCTTGTAAAGTGGGCGCGATCTCAACCCCCCCTGATGGTTTATGTAAGAGACCACCGATGTGTTGTCTGAGCGAACTAACACATGATGGCCCCTGAGTTCCGGCAGGAAGTGTCTCAGAGCCTGAAACACTGCCATCATTTCCAGACAATTTATATGCCAGGAGCGATGATGGTCCTGCCATAGGCCCTGGGCCAAGCAACCACTCATGGTCGCCCCCCCCCCCCCCCCCCCCCCCCAGCCCGTGAGAGAAGCGTCCGTCGTTAGAGTGACTCGACGACACGGAGCTCCTAACACTGGACCTTGAACCAAGAACCAAGGCTGTTTCCACATCACCAACACACGAAGGCATTTCTGCGTGACCTTGATGATGTGAAAAGGATTTCCCCTCGGAGAAAACCCCCTGGTCTTAAGCCACCACTGCAACGCTCTCATGTACAACAGGCCGCAAGGAATCACGTTGGACGCTGCTGCTATCAGACCCAACAGTCTCTGATACTGTTTGACAGTGAGCGGCTGGTCTAGCTTTACCTCTTCCACTGCTGAGAGGATTGACCCCACCCAAAGCTCTGACAAACGAGCCTGCATGGTGATCAAATCCCAACTGACCCCCAAATAAGTAGTTCTCTGTACTGGCAAAAGAACGCTCTTCTTGGAGTTTAGTCTCAGCCCCGGCTTTCTCATGTGTGCGAGAACAACATCTCGATGTTGAACCGCCATCTGAGCTGACTGCGCTAAGATCAGCCAGTCGTCGATGTAATTGAGAATTCTGATCCCCTGCATGCGCATGGGAACCAGAGCTGCGTCCACACACTTCGGGAAAGTGCGGGGTGACAATGCTAGACCGAATGGAAGGACCCGATATTGGAACGCTTCTCCCCCGAAAGCGAACCTCAGAAACTTCCTGTGCTGTGGAAGGATGGATACATGGAAGTATGCGTCTTTTAGATCTATCGTGACAAACCAGTCCTCGAACCTGATCTGTGGCACGATCTGTTTGAGTGTAAGCATCTTGAACTTGAGCTTCGCTACAGCGCGATTGAGGACGCACAGATCTAAAATGGGCCGCAACCCCCCATCCTTCTTTGGCACAATGAAGTACCGGCTGTAAAACCCTGACTCCCTGTCTGGTAGAGGAACCCTTTCTATAGCCTCTTTTCGCAGCAGAGTCTGTACTTGGGCGGACAACACCTGAACTGAATGGCGTACCCCTTTTTTATAATGTGCAGGACCCAACGCGATATATTTGGAAGATTCTCCCACTCCACCAAAAAATCTGCTAAGGGTACCAGCCTTTCGAGGCTGGCCTCTGATGTACTCTGCACAGCGAGCGCAGCGCCCTGAAGTGGCGAACCAGCAGGGAACGACTGGCCCAACTGCACTGTGGCCCTCCTCAGAGGGTGCGAACCATCCTCAGATGATTCGCGAGGGCTCTCCACGTCCCGGCATTGCGGCCGGGTTAGTGGATCGCCCCTTTGAGGGCACCGAAGGGAGACGGGCACCGTATACTGAGGTGAACACCGCCTGCCTTCGGAGGGGACCACCCTCACAATCCTGACGCCAAGAGCCTCTTTGAACCAGCCTTCTTAGAGATAATGACGGTCCTCAGATCCGTCTTACCCTTCGAAGGCTGCGTCTGAGGGCGCCGCCCCCCCACTTTTGTCTCTTTCTTTGATATCTGTGAGGTTCAGCCATAAATGCCTCTCTGTGGCCACCAGGGCTGCCATAGAACGGCCCACAGATCTGGCCGTCTCCTTGGTGGCACGGAGAGCTAAATCAGCTGAAGACCGGAGCTCGTGAACAACGTCTGCTCCGATCTCCTCACTTTCCCCCAGATCCTTAAGCAGGTCAGCCTGATATGCCTGCACGATAGCCATCGTGTGCAGGCATGCCGCGGCCTGATCCGCCGCCGCGGGAAGAAAACGCTCGTCCAATCTGCTTTTTACAGATGGGCGTTCAAGTGATTCTTGTGGCCAGTCCAAACTGAGCCAGGCCACCGCTCTGCTCAACACTTCCTTGAGCTCCTCATTAGCAGGGGAACGGAGTGGCGAGTCCCCGATTCCACCTGCCTCGATACTAACAACATCTAACTCCTCTGAGTTAGATAGCTGTTGTATCGATGCCTCCATCGGGGCGGAAGAAACCGCAGCGCGGGCTTCCAAACCCTGAATGGCACTGGATCTGGCTGCAGTCGACGCTCTGCCTCGGCAGCAGCGGGACCAGAGCTACGGGGAACGCAAGCCGAAGCGCCCTCCTCAAAGAGCGCTCGGCGGGAGCGCAGCGTTCTCAATGGCAAACGCTCACAGTGCTCGCAGGCAGCCCCCTCGAGAGCCGCCTGGGCATGCTGCACTCCCATGCAAACAACACACATTGTGTGTGTATCCCCACCCGTGATGTAACGTGGGCAGGGATGAACACATTTATTGAACTGAGAGGTATGTGATTGTTCGCTCGCCATTTTAACTTAAATGTGTGTGCAGTCAGTATATTGTTTTTTGTATGTGGTGAAACTCTTTCAAACAGATAGACAAAAACACCAGAACTGACAGACAATGGTTACACAGAGTGCTACTGAAGGCACAGAAGCTAGTTTCTGTTTGTGTTCACAGGTGCTTTATAGCTTCAGGGTCTATGATGTCACCCGCCTATGACGTTCCGTCATTCCATTGGACTGGTTACATACGTGCTTCAGGACGCAATCACGCAGAGGCGTTCCCACAGCGGTGACACAGCGCGAGTTCCCTTGAAAGGGAACTCATTTGGGTTCCTAAAAGTTGAAGCATCAAACAGCACATACAGCAATAACGACAGTAATCCATACGATCCCAATGGATGAATCAATGTCTTCTGAAGTGAAACAATAAGTGTTTGTAAGAAAAATAACAATATTTAAAAATAAATAAATAAACGGTAAACTATCGCTTCCCACCAGCAGTCACCTGCGTGAATGAGAGGGTTGAGTTCATGCTTGACGTAATTTGAAGCTGACTGGTCACATTCGGATGTCGGATGCCGTCTGTTTTTATTTTCATTTTTTTTAATTAATGCTCACAACAGTAAACAAACAATAACATAATATATGATAACGCCAGAGAGACAGAGTCGCCACTTGCGCGAGAATGTCATAATAGCTTGAAGCTTCTTTACTCACGCACGTGCTGGTAACAGTTGGTCGGATGTGAAAAGATTAGTAAATTATGAGATAATTTCTCATTACTTACCCTGTAACTACATGAAACTATTAACAGCCCGCAGATTCATACTTATCCTGTAACTACATGAAATAACTAGCACCACTTACCCTGTAACTACATGGATAATTACCCCTTAACTAAAAATACTTTCAGTAAATCATTTGTTAATTTTCCTGATAGTTACCCCTTTATTCCCCAAATATTACATATTGTTCCCTTATACCTACATGTACTTACTTTATAGTTACACTATAATTACTGAAAGTTACGCTGTAAATTTGCTTTAGTTACACAGTACTTTCCGGGCTGTAATCTAAAGCGTTACCATAATGACTTGACTTGACTAATATGAGAAGTTCATGTCATTGCTTCTTTAGAAAGGTCTCATTAACAAAAGTTTGATTTAAGATAAAATGTTACAATGATTGATAGGGAGATTGTGTTCTCATTCAGGTATGAGGGAGGTTATAGCTATTGTTGTGTTTTTTCTGAACAGGCTATTGCATTGTCCAGAGAAAAGGGGGAAATACTATTGCAATTCAGAAAAAGTTTCAGGAATCTGAGGTGTGGGAAACACCAGGAGTGAGCTTCCTGTTCTTGAGGGTTGGGATTTTCCCACAATACAGTTTGAGGGAAATGCTAGATGATGTCTTGAGAGCCTGTGTCTGCTCTATATGTATGTGTGAGTGTGCATTTATGCCAGTTTGTAATAATGGATACATATTTAAAAAAAAAAAATTAATACAAATGTGTGGACAAAAAATAAAAACCTGAAACACTACATTTCCCATGGTCCTTAGACAGTCAAAGGACAGGATTGGCTGGTGGCAGCCCAATAAGATGACGACAGGAGACATATGGCTGGATAACACTAGCAGAAACATACCGTTGGTTGTCAATGGTGACAAATCTCTCCATGGAGGAATGGGTGTGACAGCTGCTGGAAGAACCAGCACACATTACTATCTGAAGTCACATGACCTCTCTCCTTACTATCCTTCTGATCCCCTGTTCACAGCCTGTAATTCACTGTGTGTTTATGTGTGTGTAGAGGCAGAGGATAGGAGGAAGGCAGGGGGAGGGGTGGTTAAGGGGAAAGTGGGAAGGAGGGGACACAGAGGAGGGAGAGGCAGGCAGAGAGATGAGCCCAGCTTACACAGTGAATGCAAGGGTAAGCGGAGGAGTGTGCAAAAGAGTGGACATTTGCGGTCTCTCCATGAACCCAGAAGGACAGGGGAGGATTGTGCACCTCTCGTTTGACAAAGTGAATAAGTAACAGCAGGGAGGAGGAAAAAGAGGTGAGGTGGTGGGGAGATCTGTGCTTTCCTAGACATCAGTGACTACACTGCTACAGCAAAGAAGAGTGAGAGATAGAGACGGAGAGGAGACACACAAGGGATGATGTTTTTTCTAGTGAGGCACAGCGGATTGCGTCTCATGTCCTGGAGTGTGTTCAAGATGTGTGAAAAGAATGACTGATGAGCAGTGCCATGTCAAGAACTAGGAGTCTGGGGAGCATTCACTGAAGACATGGCTCAGGTGAGGAGATGGCTGAGGGTGGGTCGCATATAGATCCCAAAACTCCTTTTATTCTCTGTGAGAGAGATGCATGCAAACTATCTGCTTCAAACAAATATCACAACATTATAAGCATGCTGGAAGTGTGTATCATTAATATTTATAGTTCCCCTGTGCTATGACGGCAAACCAGAAGCCCCAAAGAGCAGCAGTATGAGAGGGGTGTAGGAAGGAAGAAAATACATGTTGAATCTGTGCTTTTGACAACTGTGCAGAAGTCACTATTGGGCTTTCATGGTTGTTTGAATACCAGATTGTATGTATTTTATGGAAAATTAGTTCAGGAGTGGGGTACATAGTCACAGATACTATTCTAGATTTGTACTGCTGTGCATTTATGTAAATGTGCTAAGAGTAGTCTAAACAGTTTGACTAATGAATTTCCATGACTTTTCCATTTGTTCATTATTAGTGGATAAGGATTTTCAAAAACTAGCAAATTGCAGTCATAAAGAACAATTTTTTCAGAGCTGAACATAATTACACTTGTAATATTTTACATATTTGCTAATATATTTTTACTAAGTGCTATAAATGAAGGACCGTATCAACAAATACCAATGCTGCTTGTAATGTCTATTAAATTGATTTTTTTTCTGGGGATGAAATTATGAATTATAGCCATTTAACATTACAGTATAAAAGCCATACTTTTTAACATTTAATAGGCTTTATAAAAAATGTAAGCACATTTTTAAGTGAACTTCAATTAAAAACAATCCTAATATTAACCCATTATAAAATGTCACGTTTAGCAGTACCTTTAAAATAGGCCATAGCAGGGCTCAACAATAAGAATTTTTTTCTACTAGCCCTCAAAAAAATATTGTTTTCGTGTTTTTTTACCCATGTGAAATTTTAATAAAAAAGGTTATGACACTAGTATTTTACATACCAGTGAAATGTCACAATTCTTGATGGCAGTTTTTATACCACAACAAAAACTAGTAGCCTACTATAAATTGCAAACATTTTATAGGCAAGTAAACTGTCAGTAATAAAAGAACAAAAACAAATTAAAGCTGCAAGCAGCATTTATTGGGGTTCAAGCAGTTTAATGCCTTTAAGTACATATGCTTTAAAATATATTAAGCTTTATTTTGTTTTTAAAATATATTAACCCAATATGTCATAGAAGGAAAAGACCATTTACTGCCAATACAGGCAAATTGCCTTAGGAAATATATAGTTTTCAAAGCTTTTTAACAGCTATAGCGCCACCTATGGTTCGATCTCCATTAAAGTTTGCATGCTTGTTTAGAACCATATGCTCTGCATATTTTCCGCATATGCTCACCTATTTTTTGTGAAGTTCCACGTTTTCGTATAGAATTTATAGGCTTTTGCATGCACTTGACCACACCCATTCTATAAATGACCCTATTATAGCTATCCAAAGGGTAAATTTTTTGGTAATTATTGATCTAGAGAGTGCCGAGAATTATACTGCATTGGTTTTATTGAGTTTGAGCGAAAAACCTAGGACTAGTTCGCAAAAGTTAACATAATTGTGAATATTGAAGTAACGATTTTATTGACAGCAGTGGCTCTTGAGGTAAAGTTGTTCAGTATGAGGAGATCTATCAGATGATATGAATATTGTGTGGATATGTGAAACACCACTTGATTACAGAGGCTTAAAACTCTTTAGCACCACCTAGTGGCCAATTTCTTTCAAAAATCTTACAGACCTCTAGGGCCATGAGTCGAATGTGCCCACTGAGTTTCGTTCCGATAGGCCTCTGTTAACCTTGGCTGAATCCGAAGTCGCCCCTAAACCCTCATGAAAACGAGTGAGTGAATTCGGACAGCCGTTGAGCGTACATCGGCTGTACACTCGTCATTGCGGTGCAATGTGGGATTGAATGAGTGCACTCAATAACATCCACTATGGTTTCGGACACCACTACAAATGGCTGTCCCCTCAAATAGTGCCCCATTTAAGGGTATAGGGGTAAGGGTAATTTAGCCCTTGTCTAATTGGTGCTCAAACTTCATTGGCCGATGGCGGCCACCTGGAGGGCAAAACAAGGCTCGCCTGTATATATTACACATTGTCACAGACACAGAAGGAACAGACGGTGGATGAAATGAAACAGTTTTATTAAACAGAGCGGTAATGAGTAGACACGGCACAAGACAGATGAGAGACTGGATGGACAGAGGATACTGGAACTTAGCTGACGGTGACAGACTTGAGACGGAGACAGAGAACCATGTAGACGAGACGTTGAGGAACCAGAAATCTCAGGTGAGCAGAAAGGTCTGTGTAGTCGTGACGAGATCAGACAAAGGAGTGAGCGTGGTGATAAGGACAGGTGCAGGTGATTAGAACTCCGGTGACTGAGAACGAGGGGGCGTGGCAGGTGCAGATGGCTGACGGCCGAAGACGGCCTTGACCTCTGGGTGCTGGATGGTTTGGATGATCTTGGTGGAATTGCGTGAGTAGAGTGGGGTCTATTACGTCCTCACGAGCGACCCAGGAACGTTCCTCGGGGCCATAGCCCTCCCAGTCAATTAGGTATTCGAGGCGCGACCCACGTCGTCGGGAGTCCAGGATGTCCTTAACCCGGTAAATGGTTCTCTTCGGCGATGTCGGGAGGAGGTACACAGTCACCGGGTTCTGTGGGGAGAGACAAAGGTTCAGTGTAAGGCTTAAGCAAGGAAAGTGCTAAAGTGAAGGTGCTATACTGAAGTGTGAAGGGAGTTCACAGTAAGTGACTTCGTTGAGCTGCCTCTGCACTTTAAATGGACCCATATAGCGGGGACTCAGCTTCCGGCAGGGCAGGCAGAGTCGGATGTCCCAGGTGGACAGCCACACCAACTGTCCGGGCTGATAGGTGGGTGTCTCTCCTCTTCTGGTGTCCGCTTTCTCCTTATGTCTCCGCACTGCCCGTTGAAGATGGATGTGAGCTGAGTCCCACACCCTCTCGCTCTGCTGGAACCAGTGATTGACAGCTGGAACCTCGGATGGTTCGCCGGACCAGGGGAACAGAGGTGGTTGGTAGCCTAGAACACATCGAAAAGGGGTTAAACCGGTAGTAGATTGGCAAAGAGAGTTTTGAGCGTACTCAGCCCAGGGGAGGAACCAGTTCCAGCTGTCCTGGTTCTGGTGGCAGTAGGACCGCAGGTACCTCCCGATCTCCTGGATCTTCCGCTCAGTCTGGCCGTTGGTCTGAGGGTGGTAACCGGAGGATAAGCCGATGGAGATGCCAAGGAGTTTAAAGGCTTGCCAGACACGGGAGATGAATTGTGGACCTCGATCCGAGACGATGTCTTCTGGGAGTCCGAAGTGACGGAATACGGACTGGAAGAGGGTTTCTGCGGCTTCTAGAGCGGTGGAAAGTCCTTTCAGGGGAATGAGTTTGCATGACTTGGAGAACTGGTCGACTATGACGAAGATGCAGGTGGAATTGTTGGATGGAGGCAGATCTGTCATAAAGTCGATGCCCTGATGGGACAATGGGTGGTTGGGTATGGGCAGTGGTGTGAGTTTGCCTTCTGGAAGGCGACGGGGAGTGTTGGTGATGGCACAGTCTGAGCATCCCTTGATGATTCGGGAGATATCCTGGGCCACCGGTAGCGTTGGTTGAGGAGCGAGAGGGTTCGCCGGCTACCTGGGTGTCCAGAGCCCAGAGAACAGGGAGCGGAGTCCATGAGGGACCGGCGGAGAGAAGATAGTACGTAGGTGCTTCCCTCAGGACCTCCCGGCGAAGCAGGCTCGAGCAGGGTGGCTTGGCAGATCTGTTCAGTGAAAAATAAAGCCCAGCGGGCTTGACGAGGATTCAGGCGTTTAGCTTCTCGAATATACTCAAGGTTGCGATGGTCAATAATGACTTCAAAGGGGTGAACTGCTCCCTCCAGCCAGTCTCTCCATTCGTCTAGCGCCAACTTAATGGCTAGGAACTCGCTATTCCCGACGTCATAATTCTGCTCCACCGGGGACAGCTTCTTGGAATAGAAGGCACATGGATGGAGGCGAAGAGGCTCACCCTGCCGCTGAGACAGCTTCGCTCTGACTCCAGTGGTGGAAACATCATCAACGACAAAGGGAAGTTCGGGATCCGGGTGACGGAGGACTGGAGCGGAGGCAAATGCTGTCTTTAGGTCCTCAAAGGATTTGTGGGCTAGAGCTGTCCAGGACAGAGATTTGAGCCAGCTTCTCAGAAGGGAAGTGAGTGATGAGAGAAAACTAATCCTTGATGAACCGTCGGTAGAAGTTGGCGAATCCCAGGAAACAGTTCTTTGATGGTAGAGGGTTGTGGCCAGTTGACTATGGCGTCCACCTTCCTCTGGTCCATCTGGATTCCTTTATGGTCGATCACATACCCCAGGAAGTGCACAGAGGGAACATAGAACTCGCATTTCTTGAGCTTCAAATACAGGTGGTGGTTCTGGAGGCGTCGGAGTACCTGTTTCACATGCTGATGATGTTCAAAGGGAGTGCGAGAGTAGATCAGGATATCATCGATGTAGACTATGACAAACTTGTTGAGGAAGTCTCTGAAGATCTCATTCATGTAATTCTGGAAGACGGCTGGGGAGTTGGACAATCCATATGGCATGACCTGATATTCATAGTGCCCCGAAGGGGTCACGAAGGCGGTTTTCCACTCGTCTCCCTTGCGGATGGCAATCAGCCACGGGTGTTCCAAGATGATGTCGGCGGTTGATCCCTCCAGCACCATGAGTGTGATCCGTTCAGTGTGGAAGTTACCGATGCGGAGCGTCAGAGTGGGGGAGAAGTGACAGATGCGACCACGGCCCAGCAGTTTTCCAAGGATGTAATGGATCTCTAGGTTCTGGGGACTGCTTCTCCTCTTGATGTGGAGCCTTGAGAGTCGTGAGAGATGAAGTTCCCCGCTGAGCCGGAGTCCATGAGGGCTTGTGCTGAAATAGAGGTATTTCCGGTCAGGAGATATACAGAAGTCTTGGTTAATGATGACATTTTTAGAGGAAGATGAACTGTACTCACCGCTGGGCGGGATGGTCGGATGGGACAGTTGGTCAGAATATGTCCCTCTCCCCCACAGTACAGGCACAGGTGATGATGAATTCGTCGCTGACGCTCCACAATGGTCAGATGGTTCGAGTCCACTTGCACGGGCCATGGGACTGGCAGAGGCAGCAGCGGAAGGTGGTGCTCTGCATGTTGTGGTCTGATCTTCTGTCACTGAAATGAAACAGAGTTTTATTAAACAGAGCGGTAATGAGTAGACACGGCACAAGACAGATGAGAGACTGGATGGACACAGGATACTGGAACTTAACTGACGGTGACAGACTTGAGACAGATACAGAGAACCATGTAGATGAGACGAGACGAGACAATGAGGAACCAGGAATCTCAGGTGAGCAGGAAGGTCTGTGTAGTCGTGACAAGATCAGACAAAGGACTGAGGAGTGAGCGTGGTGATATAGGACTGGTGATGAGAAAGGACAGGTGCAGGTGATTAGAACTCCGGTGACTGAGAATGAGGGGGCGTGGCAGGTGCAGATGGCTGAGTGCAGGGAGAGAGTGACTCTGTGACACACATCATCAAAAAGGTGTAAACTGAATGTGATCTTTTAATATCACTTTTAGTACATTAAGGCACTTTAAGGGTGGGTTGCACTAATAAGGATTCTTTAGCCTGGCGTCGGCTAACCCTCCGCCTATGCTGCTCGATCAGCCCTTTAAGTCTTTCTACGTATTTATCTGTGTTTAAAATGAAGTGGTGCAACACTTTATTTAACATTTTATTTTAAATAAAACCCAGATAAAAAAATCCTTGATTAGTGTTTAACTTTGCCCAATTTAATCCTTATAAGTGTTTTTCACGTTAAGCGTTTTAAAAACGTCCCGCTGTTTTTAGTGATTGAAATACTGCAGCAGGTGCTGTATACGGATCACAAGGGCCCAAAACTTGCATCTTGTTCACATATTTTTAAAGAATTGACAGGCTCGTGCTGCAGTTCTATGGTGGTTTTGCCCTTCAGGGCTCCGCGACACTCACGTGACTGAAAACTATGAATTGTGCAAACAATGGTTCATGTTTAGATCATTGCCCAGTGGTTCGAGTGCATCAAGTAAAGACTTGGAGAAAGTATAGTCATACTTTTAACACCAGGCATGCATTAAAGGGATGTTTTTTACTTTCTGTTTTGAAAATCACTGCAAAACAACTGACTGTAATGTATAGAGGAATGAAAATATGGAATGATTTACCACCTGATTTAAATTTTTTTAATAAGGATAATTTAATGGGACAATATATAGTAAATTGTTGATTTTGATATTTGGAATGAATTTAGGTTTGTATGTTTCCTTTTTATTGTTTTTGATTTAATGTAGTTTTGTATGTTTTACTTGTTGGGACCCCAGGAAGACTAGCCACTGCCTCTACCCATGATTAGATTGACATTGATTAGAATTTTTTGCCACTTCCTCTCAAAATTTTGACATTTGTCCGTTTTGTTTTGCCATCGACCTATGTTTTTGAATTTCCTGTGGTGGTTTCGTCTCGATTGAATTAACGGTTTCAAAGATATTCACAAAAGTTTTTTGACGTGAAGTGAGGCCAAGTATGGTGACCCATACTTGGAATTTGTGCTCTGCATTTAACCCATCCAAGTGCACAGAAACAGTAGTAAAAACACACACACACACCCACACCCACACATAACAGCTAAAGTGCCACCAATGGCCCGACTTCCATAAAAGTTTCCAAGCTTCTTTAGGATCATGTGACGCATGCGCACGCCCAATTTTGTGAAGTTGTATGCAAATCAGGCAGATAGAGGGCCGCTTTCAGCCATTTCATGGGATTTGCCATAGAAATACATCATATTGACACCTTTTTAACAGTTATAGTGCCACCAAGTGGCCAGTCACCACATCCTTTTTCACACGACCACAGAATGAGCTCTTACATAGGTATGCTGAGTTTGGTGAAAATATCTCGTTCCGTTCACGAGTTACAGCCAACTTAGTAAAAATGGCTCCTCCCACTTCGAAAGTTTTGGCAGCCCTTAGGGACCGTGAACCAAAGGGAGGGAGGATGACACAGCAGAGCAGAGATGAGAGGGAGAAAGAGAGCGCAGGTTTCGTCTGAAAGTAACGGGTAGAGGGACTGGAGGTGCACAAGTAGTAAGTTGTAGATTAAATGTGATGAAGTAATGATCTGAGGTGTGTAAAGGTTTCACCAAAATGTTGTCCGTAGTGCAGTTGCGTGTGTAGATGAGGTTAAGTTGGTTGCCAGATTTGTGGGTGTGTGCAGTGATGAGGCGTTTGAGATCAAATGAGGCTAGGAGGGAGTGGAAATCTGTAGCATAAGGTTTGTCCAGGTGAATGTTGAAATCGCCAAGGATTACAAGTGGGCTGCCATCCTCTGGGAAAGAGGACAGCAGCACATCCAGTTCCTCAACAAAGGTGGCCAATTGACCTGGGGGGCGGTAAATGACTACAAGATGGATTTTAACGGGAGTTGTAACTGTAATAGCATGGTATTCAAATGCGTTGTTATTGCATAGAGAGGTGTGGGTTGCGTATTTCCAATTGTTAGTAATGAGAAGACCTGTGCCTCCACCCCTCCCAGTGTGGCGAGGGGTGTGGGAGAAGGAGAAGTTGTTAGAGAGAGCAGCAGGGGTTGCTGAGTCTTCTGGATGGATCCAGGTCTCAGTTAAGGCCAAGATATTGAGAGTGGAATGAGTGGCTAAGGCTGGAAGGAAGTCAGCTTTGTTGACAGCTGACTGACAATTCCATAGACCCACAGAGAAAGAGGGAGGAGTATTAGCGTTGCGCTGCCTTCTGTGTGTAGTAGTGGTGCGTGTTTGTGAGATAACAGGAATGTACTGAAAGCACATGGTTAGAGGGAGGAAGGAAGGTGAAAGAGGACATGAAAAGGAGATACTTAAGTGCCTTACCGGTGGAGTCGCACGCAGGTAGAGTCGAATGTCTTTACCCGAGTCGGTCTTCACACGAGGAGGCTGAACACTTCCGCTGATGCTTCCGCGACAGCGCTCACACGCTATTAAATAGATGCTTATCACTACTTGAGTGAGAACAGCTGTGGACGCTTTTATAATTAGCACAAAGAATCAAGGCAAAAGCCTGTCAATGGCAATTGAGTGCAGCACAACGCGGCCGTTTCTTTAAACAGCCGTGGTTATAAATCAAATACAAGTTGCTAACACAGTAAAATTATGAGTAGATAAATAAGTACAAAATCGAAATGTATCCTCCTTCTAGCACGTAATATGCTAAGAAATACAGCAAAACTGAGTATTTACAAAAACACTTACTTACGGCACGCGCTTCTTCACTGTCCAGTACGCTTCTCCTAATGAGCAACTAACCGACTTCACCTTCACCTTCACCAAAATGTAGTTATGAGACTTTTTCAGGCGAGAATGTACTTGTTTAAAGCTCAAATCTGTGGTTTATTTATAAAGATAGCACCTATTTGAAAATTTGATCTGACGTTTTCGGAGTTGTGAGATCCAGTCGATCACCGGGCACTTAGCGCTCATCAATCCGGCCGAGAGCAGCCTTACCTCGGCTAGTTCTTCTGGCGTTTGCCGCTGGTATTATGAGATATAATTTGTCTCATGTATATCTAACTGGCGATCTTTGGTCTCAAGAATCTATAATTTGTTCCCTGGCAAATCGTTTTGGCTGAGGGCAAAGTGAAGTTTCATATTTTTATTTAACTTTACCGTTGTAGCCTAGCTACTAGCACTGACTTTGTATGTTTGACTGAATTATTTGCTTTATTTATTTTACTTATACTTTTATAATGGCTATTATTGATCAATAATTTAACAAAAAGAGACAGGGTTGTGTTTTATGTCATATTTAATTTTATTACAGTGAAGGTAATCATATGCACACGTATTGCCTGAACATTAATATGTTTAATATTTTAAAAAATGTAAAATGAAAAGAGGCAGGGTTGTGTTTTATATTTCGTTTAGTTATAAATACACATACAGTGAAGATAATCAATGTAGGCTATGCATTGCCAGAACCACATTTGTGTGGCTATTAATATGTTTAAGATTTTTTTTAATGAAAATGAAAAGAGGCAGAGTGGTGTTTTTTGTATTGTAGACTAGCTGAGTCGAACTTGGCAGGTCCGAACTACCAAGGACGCAAGTCCGAAGTTCACGTACTTGGTATTGAGAAATGGCCATGTGTCTATCATGTTGCTAGCATGTTTAGCACTTGCTGGAATATTTTAATATGATGCTTGGAGTGCATCACAGTGTTAAACATGTCAGTTCCTGTTGCCAGCAGGTGGTGCTAAGCCTAACTGAACTTTGGCATGTTGGTGTTTTCAGACCACGCCTCTTATCAAACTGTGATATTTGGGGCAGATTAGACATTGGGTTCTTTTCATTTCTTATTTGTGCATCATTGTTTCCTTTCCTCGTGTCTCAGCTCCACCCCCCTAAGTATGTGAGGGAAGGATGCAATCAAGGATGAAGGAATCAAAGAAAATCTTATTTGTATATTGGAAAATTCTTGATCAGTTGAGTGTCACTTCAAAGCATCATCAGCTATGCACAAGGGATCTGCTCTTATGCTGTTAAAGTTTGGTTATTTTTAAAAATCATAATAAATATTAAAAAAGCAAGACGCCCTGTTGAAATATTTGAGATTTTATTGGTTTTATTTAAACAGCAAAGGTAAAACATAAATTAAAATTATTATAACAGATGTGAAGGGGGAGGAGAATTTCTCAGTCCTCATTCCTCACCTCCTTGCTGTCCAATTAGAGAACAAAGATGTCCTTTAAGATGGCTAACTTTGATCGGTTTGTGGGTCACATGCTGGAGAATGGAGGAGCAAGGAAACAAGGAAGCATCCATTTCAGTATTGAGAAGCACCCTCTGTATTTTCAGGTTACAATAACTTCCTATTTCATGGTGAAACATGAAACTTTGCCACGGACATGCTGTTCAAAGAAAACTCAAAAGCTTTACAATTTAGCATTGCAAATATTCAGGAGGAGTTTGTTATAGTGAGTCTCCGGGAAATGGCGCACTATATATACTGTGTATATACACTCACCTAAAGGATTATTAGGAACACCTGTTCAATTTCTCATTAATGCAATTATCTAATCAACCAATCACATGGCAGTTGCTTCAATGCATTTAGGGGTGTGGTCCTGGTCAAGACAATCTCCTGAACTCCAAACTGAATGTCAGAATGGGAAAGAAAGGTGATTTAAGCAATTTTGAGCGTGACATGGTTGTTGGTGCCAGATGGGCCGGTCTGAGTATTTCACAATCTGCTCAGTTACTGGGATTTTCACGCACAACCATTTCTAGAGTTTACAAAGAATGGTGTGAAAAGGGAAAAACATCCAGTATGCGGCAGTCCTGTGGGCGAAAATGCCTTGTTGATGCTAGAGGTCAGAGGAGAATGGGCCGACTGATTCAAGCTGATAGAAGAGCAACTTTGACTGAAATAACCACTCGTTACAACCGAGGTATGCAGCAAAGCATTCGTGAAGCCACAACACGCACAACCTTGAGGCGGATGGGCTACAACAGCAGAAGACCCCACCGGGTACCACTCATCTCCACTACAAATAGGAAAAAGAGGCTACAATTTGCACGAGCTCATCAAAATTGGACAGTTGAAGACTGGAAAAATGTTGCCTGGTCTGATGAGTCTCGATTTCTGTTGAGACATTCAGATGGTAGAGTCAGAATTTGGCGTAAACAGTGAGAACATGGAGCCATCATGCCTTGTTACCACTGTGCAGGCTGGTGGTGGTGGTGTAATGGTGTGGGGGATGTTTTCTTGGCACACTTTAGGCCCCTTAGTGCCAATTGGGCATCGTTTAAATGCCACGGCCTACCTGAGCATTGTTTCTGACCATGTCCATCCCTTTATGACCACCATGTACCCATCCTCTGATGGCTACTTCCAGCAGGATAATGCACCATGTCACAAAGCTTGAATCATTTCAAATTGGTTTCTTGAACATGACAATGAGTTCACTGTACTAAAATGGCCCCCACAGTCACCAGATCTCAACCCAACAGAGCATCTTTGGGATGTGGTGGAACGGGAGCTTCGTGCCCTGGATGTGCATCCCACAAATCTCCATCAACTGCAAGATGCTATCCTATCAATATGGGCCAACATTTCTAAAGAATGCTTTCAGCACCTTGTTGAATCAATGCCACGTAGAATAAAGGCAGTTCTGAAGGCGAAAGGGGGTCAAACACAGTATTAGTATGGTGTTCCTAATAATCCTTTAGGTGAGTGTATACCATGTCATGATTCCTGTCTTAATAAATCTGCATTGTTTATCCTTTTGATATTTTATTAAAAAAATTCACAAAAACCGAACCTTTCATTGAAGTAAAAGAATTGAAAGTGGGTGGTAAATCACATTATGAAATAAATGCTTTTCTCCAAAACACGTTGGCCACAATTATTGGCACCCCTAGAATTTTTTATGAGTAAAATATCTCTGGGTGACTAGGAACATGAAATTGTCCAGCTATGATGTCTTGTTCCACAGGAGTATAAATATGAGGAAACACAAAAGCCAAATTTCCTTAATCATTCATCACAATGAGTAAAGCAAAAGAATATAGTTCTGATGTGCAGCAAAAGATTGTTGAGCTTCACAAAACAGAAAGTGGCTGTAGGAAAATAGCTAAAGCATTGACAATTCCCATTTCCACCATCAGGGCAATAATTAAGAAGTTCCAATCAACTAAATATGTTACGAATCTGCCTGAAAGAGGACGTGTGTCTATATTGTCTTAATGCACGGCGAGGAGGAGAGTTTGAGTGGCCAAAGACTCTCCAAGGATCACAGATGGAGAATCACAGAGATTAGTTGAGTCTTGGGGTCAGAAAGCCAAAAAAAAAAAAAAAAAATCAAACAACCCCTATATCACCATATGTTGTTTGGGAGGGATTCAAGAAAAATCCTTCTTGCTCATCCAGAAACAAATTCCAGCATATTCAGTTGTCAGACACGACTGGAAATTCAAAAGGGACCTGGTTCTATGGTCAGATGAAACTATAAAAAGAGCCTTTTGGCAGCAAATCCACCAGATGGGTTTGGTGCAAACAGGGATAAAAAGTACCCCATGTCCACGGTTAAAAATACAGCTGGATCTTTAATGTTGTGGGCCTATTTTTTTGCTGGAGGTCCTGGACATCTTGTTCAGATACATGGTGTAATGGATTCTAGCAAATACCAACAGATAAAAAATCAAAACCTGACGGCCTCTGCTAGAAATCTTATAATGGGCCGTGGTTGGATCTTCCATCAGGACAACGATCTAAAACAAACATCAAAATCAACACACAAATGTGTCACTGAACACAAAATGAAGCTTCTGCCATGACCATCCCAGTCCCCTGACCTGAACCCCATAGAAAATGAGTGGGGTGAACTGAAGAGAAGAAGCACCAACATGGATCTGGGAATCTGAAGGATCTGGAGAGATTCTGAATGGAGGAATGGTCTCTGATCTTTTGTCAGGTGTTGTCCAAACTCATCATGCATTATAGGAGAAGACTCAGAGCTTTTATCCTGGAAAAAGGAGGTTGCAAAAAGTATTTAATAAAAGGGTGCCAATAATTGTGGCCAACGTGTTTTGGAGAAAAGCATTTATTTCATAACGTGATTTACCCCCCACTTTCAATTCTTTTACTTCAATGAAAGGTTAGATTTTTGTGAATTTTTGGAATAAAAGACCAAAAGGATAAACAATGCAGATTTATTTTTTTACAGCCATATTTCATCATATTTACCAGGGGTGCCAATAATTCTGACCACCACTGTATATATACAGGTGCTGGTCATATAATTAGAGTCAATCAAAAAGTTGATTTATTTCACTAATTCCATTCAAAAAGTGAAAACACACAGACTGATATATTTCAGATTGTTTATTTCTTAAAATTTTGATGATTATAACTGACAACTAAGGAAAATAACAAATTCAGTATCTCAGAAAATTTGAATATTACTTAAGACCAATACAAAGAAAGGTTTTTTAGAAATCTTGGCCAACTGAAAAGTATGAACATGAAAAGTATGAGCATGTACAGCACTTAATCCTTAGTTGGGGCTCCTTTTGCCTGAATTACTGCAGCAATGCGGCGTGGCATGGAGTCGATCAGTCTGTGGCACTGCTCAGGTGTTATGAGTGTAATTAAGAACAGGGATACCATGGTCCTTAAACCAGGTACTGGTTCCTTTGGCACTGTGTGCAGGTGCCAAGTCCTGTTGGAAAATGAAATCTGCATCTCCATAAAGTTGGTCAGCTGCAGGAAGCATGAAGTGCTCTAAAACTTCCTGGTATACGGCTGCGTTGACCTTGGACCTCAGAAAACACAGTGGACCAACACCAGCAGATGACATGGCACCCCAAACCATCACTGACTGTGGAAACTTTACACTGGACCTCAAGCAACATGATTTCCAAAGGAAATGCAAAATTTACTTTCATCAGAGAACATAACTTTGGACCAATCAGCAGCAGTCAAGTCCTTTTTGTCTTTAGCCCAGGCGAGACGCTTCTGATGCTGTCTGTTGTTCAAGAGTGGCTTGACACAAGGAATGCGACAGCTGAAACCCATGTCTTGCATACGTCTGTGCGTAGTGGCTCTTGAAGCACTGACTCCAGCTGCAGTCCACTCTTTGTGAATCTCCCCCACATTTTTGAATGGGTTTTGTTTCACAATCCTCTCCAGGGTGCGATTATCCCTATTGCTTGTACACTTTTTTCTACCACATCTTTTCTTTCCCTTCGCCTCTCTATTAATGCTTGGACACAGAGCTCTGTGAACAGCCAGCCTCTTTTGCAATGACCTTTTGTGTCTTGCCCTCCTTGTGCAAGGTGTCAATGGTCGTCTTTTGGACAACTGTCAAGTCAGCAGTCTTCCCCATGATTGTGTAGCCTACAGAACTAGACTGAGAGACCATTTAAAGGCCTTTGCAGGTGTTTTGAGTTAATTAGCTGATTAGAGTGTGGCACCAAGAGACTTTAATATTGAACCTTTTCACAATATTCTAATTTTCTGAGATACTTGATTTGGGATTTTCCTTAGTTGTCAGTTATAATCATCAAAATTAAAAGAAATAAACATGCGAAATATATCAGTCTGTGTGTAATGAATGAATATAATATACAAGTTTCACTTTTTGAATGGAATTAGTGAAATTTTCGATGATATTCTAATTATATGACCAGCACCTGTGTGTATATATATATATATATATATTATATAAATTCCCTTGTTTGATGTGTATCATAAAGCTTACATGATGAAATGTTAGTAATAGCCTACGTATGCAACCCTCTGTCATTTATTTATTTGCCAGACGACGGTAATTTTCTTCAAATCTGCCACTCACCGATAGTTCCGGGTAAGCGGATCCACAGCAGCTTTGGCGCCTACGCTCTGTTGTTATGTATTGTCATCAGGGCCATTGCTAGGGAATTCTGGCCCCCCTGAAAAATCATTGATGTGGGCCCCCAACGCCCTCCACTTATTTCATATATGGTATATACTATATGGTAACGGTAGGCCTATAAGATATAGGCATGGAGGCCCACATCTGGTGCCATGCACCTAATAAGGATTTCTTACAAAATAACTAAACAGACAAATAAATAAATGCAAATAAATACCTTTTACTTATTTTATAGCCTATACAAAGTTGTATATAAATAGTATATCAAAGAATGGCATTAAGCAATTAATAACTTTGTTCACAGTCATCAAGCAATTAGGCCTATGCAAGACAACAAAAGACAAGAAATTGATAAAATTATCAAATAAAAAAAGTAGGCATACCAGCAATATAATATATGTTGAGATAAATATTCAGAAATGAAAAAAGGATGCAGTCAACTGTAAAATAAAAAAAGTTTCTCACTGTCTTCATTTTTTATGAGGATAATGTGCTATTTTGTTAAATAAAGCTAATAAATGTATCCATCAACAGTGAGTTGCATTCGCGTTTAAAAAAAAAAGAAGAAATTTTTACAGTAGGCTATTGTTAAAAATATCAGATCAGCAGCGGGCAAGTCTGTAATCCTTGTGACACGCATATTTGTCTGCATGTTTTACAAACCAACAAGCGAATAGTGCAAAAGACGGGGACTTTGAGCGCGTAATCGCTCAGGCTGTGTATACAGAGATGTTGACAGTACCGTAGTGCCCGGGGGGCGTCCTATTCCCTCGAAAGTATCGGGCAGCGAAAAGATCAGGGCACGGCATCCCATCACATTGACTAAGTGAACTAAAAGAATGTTAACATTAAAGAACGTTTTGATAGACTTGAGCAATTTTCCTTGCATCCCTTTCCTTTATGATGTTACTGGTACCCAGATTTTTTCCTTACATTTTCAGTCAGTCTCACTTCCACTGTAACTTTATACTTCTAATGTCAACTGTTCTCGGAGCAGCCTCAACTATGATTGGTCCTGTTCACTAGCTGGGGTGGGACTTGCGGTTTTATTGGGTCTCTCTGCTGTTTGCCGCTAACTGACCTGAAATAATTAATAACCATCAGACTAAACCATTTTTTAGGGAGGGGAGAGAAAGGAGATTTAGAAAACTTCTGAAAAATATATTGCCTAGCATAACTGCTGGATTTAGTGGGCCCCCTGGGCAGTGAGGGCCCCTATAATTGTCACCACCTTTCACCCCACTAGCGACGGCCCTGATTGTTATCATTGTCCCGCGTACTCATTGGTGTGCTGGCATATGGGGGATTTAACACGCAAGGTAAGCTATATATATAAATATAACTGAACACCAAACTTTAACAGGTCTTTCCCTTTACAAAAAAAAAACATTAAACAGCACTCAATTTCAACATTTACTCTCCTTATCTATCCCTATGCAAAGCAAGCGGGGAACTAGAAATACACTGCCCAGTTCAGTCAGCACAACAGAAATGATTCATGTAGTCCCAACACAAATGGTTTAGGTTAACTTAACATTTTACAAATTTAACTTAATAATTTAACATAATAAAATTGAGTGAAAATGGCAATTAAGTAAAAAACTAAAGATTTGTGTTGTTTCAGCTTATTTTATTTAAATAAACTGAGCAAATAGCTAGAATAATTGAGTGTATTAAATAGTGATGTTCATTCTAGAGTAAGTGAGGGGACTATTTCAGTGACTCTGAGAGATTTGAGTCACACTGAATTCAGGTCAGCTGGGTGTAGGCATCTCAATAGAAACTGCATTTGCACATATCACAAACTGGCTGTGACAACACTGGAGCCATATAAATGTTACAGATAATATAAAACCAGGAAGCCAGGAAAGTGCTGTTGATGTGTAAACTCTACATTTAATGTTTGGGTTAATGTTAATTAAGTCACTAGTTGTAAATGAGAGAGAATTTTAATTGGGAAATGGGAATGAGAGAACGGGAAAGAAACTAAAGTTGAGAGCAGCACGAAGGAAATGGAGGAGAAAACAGAGAAATACAGAACTAAGAATATATCAGAATCAATATACTTCAACAAAAAGACATGCCAATTTATATGAGCCGTGAATGTGAGTCGGCAACTGTAGCTTTAGCTTTTGTCCATGCTGCCCTCGGGGTCTCATCCAACTCAGTCTGTGTCTCAGATCCTTCGCATATAGTAATTAGGTTTTTTTCTGTTCCTCCCTTCTCTCCCTGCATTTTCCCTCTCATTCATGTCCTCTTATCTTACAGAGGTCTGTCTGTCTCCTCATAATAATCTTCTTCTACAATAAGTCAAGTCAAGTCAAGTCACCTTTATTTATATAGCGCTTTTTACAATGCCAATTGTTTCAAAGCAGCTTCACAGTGTTAAAACAGGAAAATAATGCAACAGAATTTGATTCGGCTGTACAGCCGCTCTGGTGAAAATGGTCAACGGTCAAAATTTAGTGTCCCCAACTGAGCAAGCCAACTGAGCAACGGTGATGTCATCCAGCTCATTTCAATTTTCATATAGTGTCAATGCGGGTAGATCAGTAATATAGTTGAAATTTAAGTGTCCCCATCTGAGCAGGCCAAAAGCCAAAGGCGACGGTGGCAAGGAACCAAAACTCCTTCAGGGCCAGAATGGAGAAAAAACTTTAGGATAAACCAGGCTTAGTAGGGGTGCCAGTTCTCCTCTGGCCAACAAAAACAAATAGTGTATGTTTATGATTCTGGCAACATTACAGGTCAGAAGTCATATTAGATTAATAGATATTCGTAGGATTATTTAGAAAGATTGGAGTCGTCACGCCGGAGACGGGTTTAATGAGGATGTCGTGTCGATGCAGCATTTACAGGGGGGAGTTTCATTGACACGCTCTCTGCAGATATTTCAGGGATGCGTTGGTCATGTCCAGGCGCAGGTACACCATCTGAGACTAACAATAACGTGGTACCTCCTGCAGTCTCTTGCAATGTCTGTCTCCATCAGAAGCAAACTAGTTACTTAAGCAATAAATGGTTCTTTTTTTGTTGATCACTTTTTATTTTTTTTATTTTTTTGGTAACACTTTAGAATACTGTTCCATCATTAATGAATAACTACACAGGAACAAGTGAGTAATGCAGTATTAACACTCTAGTAACTACTATTAACTAGGAAGAAACTCTGATTAATAAATTAGTTAGTAATAGTGCTTAGTCAAATGTGGTAGTTCACTATTAGCTAATCAGTAACTACTATTTTTTTCATACCTCCCAGAGGACTACTAAGAACTACAGGTTCATAATTAATGTAAATAATGCATAATGTATAATTAATTCTAAAGTGAAGATCATGGTAACCCACTAGTAATGACTCAAGTCTTACTAAATCCTTCAGAAGGGACTACTAATTATTTGGATCAGTATTCTAATGTGAAAAACATGATAACTCTCTATTACTGAAGTCGTAATAGATTTTTTGCAAGGTTTTGGATAGTAGTGACACAAGTGTTACTATATACTTCTATAGGAATTACTAGTTATTTGGATCAGTATTCTAAAGTGAAGATCATGATAACCCACTAGTAATTACTTAAGTGTTACTATCCAAAACCTTACATAAACCTCAAAAGCTTACAATGACTTCAGTAATTGTTATTATGACTACAGAGTTATTATGTTTTTCACTTTAGAATACTGATCCAAATAATTTGTAATCCTTTAGAAGGATGTAGTAACACTTGAGTCATTACTAGTGGGTTACTATGACCTTCACTTTAGAATTAATTATACATTATGCATTATTCGTGTTAATTATGAACCAGTATACAGTAGTTCTTAGTAGTCCTCTGGGAGTTATGAAAAAAATAGTAGTTATTGATTAGCTAATAGTGAACTACCACATTCAACTGAGCACCAATACTTACTAATTCGTTAATAAGAGTTTCTTGTTAGTTAATAGTAGTTACTAGAATGTTAATATTGCATTACTCATTTGTTCCTGTGTAGTTATTCATTAATGAAGGAACAGTATTCTAAAGTGTTACCATTTTTGGTTCTCTACTTACGTCCAGTTAGTGGCTGATTGTGTGTTTCTACTATAATGGATCAGGATCTCATGTCTCCACACTGAGCACTCTCCCATTAGACATCAGTGCACTTACTCCAGATCTCATCTCTTCACATTGATAAAACTATTACAAGAGGTTTAGCCCATAAATATCCCATTAAACCAAAGTTGGAGATTTGTGGCTTTTAATACTGTTAGCTTTAAAGTCATCTACAGTGGGCCCAAAACGTATGTGGACACTTTTGAACACTTAAGACACACCAAATACTGTATTATTTTGCTTTCTGTGAGATAACAAAATACACTATATTGCCAAAAGTTTTGGGACGCCTGCCTTTACATGCACATGAACTTTAATGACATCCCATTCTTAATCTGTAGGGTTTAATATGGAGTTGGCCCACCCTTTGCAGCTATAATAGCTTTAACTCTTCTGGGAAGGCTTTCCACGAGGTTTAGGAGTGTGTTTATGGGAATTTTTGACCATTCTAGAAGTGCATTTGTGAGGTCAGGCACTGATGTTAGACAAGAAGGCCTGGCTTGCAGCCTCCGCTCTAATTCATCCCAAAGGTGTTCTTTCGGGTTGAGGTGAGGCCAGTTAAGTTCCTCCACACCAAACTCGCTCATCCATGTTTTTATGGACCTTCCTTTGTGCACTGGTGCACAGTCATGTTGGAACAGGAAGGGGCCATCCCCAAACTGTTCCCACAAAGTTGGGAGCATGAAATTGTCCAAAATGTCCTGGTATGCTGAGGCATTAAGACTTCCTTTCACTGGAACTAAGGGACACTTGAACTAAGGGCCAAGCCCAACCCCTGAAAAACAACCCCACACCATAATCACCCCTCCACCAAACTTTACACTTGGCACAATGCAGTCAGGCAATAACCGTTCTCCTGGCAACTGCCAAACCCAGACTCGTCCATCGAATTGCCAGTCAGAGAAGCGTGATTGGTCACTCCAGAGAACACATCTCCACTGCTCTAGAGTCCAGTGGCGGCGTGCTTTATACCACTGCATCTGACACTTTGCATTGCATTTGGTGAAGTAAGGCTTGGATGCAGCTGCTTGGCCATGGAAACCCATTCCATGAAGCTCTCTTCTTGAGCTAATCTGAAGGCCACACGAAGTTTGGAGGTCTGTAGCTATTGACTCTGCATAAAGTTGGCGACTTTTGACCCTGCTCTGTGATTTTACGTGGCCTACAACTTCATGGCTGAGTTGCTGTTGTTCCCAATTGCTTCCACTTTGTTATAATACCACTAACATTTGACCGTGGAATATTTAGTAGTGAGGAAATTTCATGAATGGATCACGAATGTCTTATTGCGCAGGTGGCAACCTATCACCATACCACGCTTGAATTCACTGAACTCCTGAGAGCGACCCATTTTTTCACAAATGTTTGTAGAAGCAGTCTTCATGCCTAAGTGCTTGATTTTAAACACCTGTGACCATGGAAGTGATTGGAACACCTGAATTCAATGATTTGGAGGGGTGTCCCAATAATCTTGACAATATAGTGTATAAAAGAGTGGTGTCCAAGTCTCTAAATACTTTTTGGGGCCACTATACTATGCTATACTAGTATATGCTGTTGACAAAATTAACTTTTTTTGCAGATAAATGTATTGAACATTTAAGTTTATTTTTAATTCTGGCAAAACGGGCCAACAATTTCGATAACTCATCCTGCTCTCACTTATTTTGTCAAATCAAATGCGCTAGAATGAGAATATTCCTCTCCGATACAAGCCACTTCTGACAAGTAGTAGCAAATAATGCTCATGATTATGATGTAAACTAAAGGCTACTAGATGTTTTTAAAAAGCAGGCAAGTATGTAATACACGGAGAAAAGGTATCAGTTAGCATTGGCAGTTGCTCAACGGCAGTTGCTTAGTAGTTTTGCATAATTTTTTTCCCAAACCATTTAGGTGCCAACCCCACCCACAGGTCAGAAACCTGCGCTCGTCAACCGATTTCATGCTGTTGTTGTTTTTAAGGCTCCTGGGGGGTATTCCAGAAAGCAGGTTATGTGACATACTCAGGTATGTTTAAAGTGTCATGAAACCCCCTTGCTTCAGCAGTCTTTTCACACAAAAGGGGAGTTTCATTAAAGTGCCCCTATTATGGATTTTTGAAAATTACCTTTCATGTTGTGTGTAACATAGAATTCTAAATGAATGAAAACATCCTGCAAAGTTTTAAATCTGAAAGTGCACCATATATAAAGTTATTGTCTCTCAAAAGTAAGAGTCGACTCTGAGTCAATTAAACAAATGGTTTTTTTCAAATGAATCACAAGCCGTTTCGTTGTGACGTCAAGACGAAACATTAGCATATTGCCTGTCCACTTATTGTGCGTGCAGACACCAGGAAAAACTTGAACCACTTCAAACACTGCAGCGGACACTGGATAGCATCATGTCAAGAAGATGCTGTGCTCTACAATGTGTTTATTGTGGTTCATATTATGTAGGCATCTGGCTAACCAGCTAACTCACGTTACTACTGTATGCAATAAATTAGACACACACACACGGGTTTGTTGATATGCTGATGGTGAGGAATTACAGTTGAAACATCTCATAATGCACCTCAAACTGAGTTGCATCACTGAGAAACGTCCTGCTCAAGGTTCGGGTTGAATAACTAGTTCTTCCAATTTTTTATCATAATTTCGGACTCGTGCCGGGATTGGTGTAAAGTCGACGTCATTGTTACTGTCTTTACAGTGTGTACTATCGCTGAGCTTTAGGAAGCCTCCTGACAGAGCTGGAGTTCAGTTATGGTAATGGCCCTTTTTTTCCGAAATACGCACTATACGCGGTAGACCAATCACAACAGACTGGGCCATCTGACCAATCAGAGCAGAGTATGGCTCGTGGAAAGGAGGGATTTAGAGAGAGATTTATCCATCGAGTCATTTGAGAATCATTGAATTGTGGTGATGTGCAATGTGCAATTATTAGAAAATGAAACAGTTTTTTGACCTTAGATGCATGTAAACCTGTTGTTGGAGACCTCCAAAACTAAATTAGGAAACTCCAAAACTAAATTAGAAAATTAGGTAAATTAGGAAACTTTAAAATAGCATAATAGGGGCACTTTAAGCACATAAAGACAGCTAATTTGCACACTGGCAATGCAAACACACTCAGGTGAGATGGATAGCAATGCCTACATGAGGAAGTTGGGGTTGAGGTTGAATGCCAAGAAGAATTTGCTCTCACTTGTTTTTGGGATCTCGACAATGATGTCTCCTGCTCGTAATGCTTCGATTCTCTCAGCCATGAATGAACTAAAGCTAGGACGTCACTCACTGTCAAACAGTTTCAGAGAATGTTAGGTCTGATGACAGCTGCATCCAGCGTGATACCATTTGGCCTGCTGTACATGAGACCACTGCAGTGGTGGCTCAAAACCAAGGGATTCTCCCTGAGGGGAAATCCGCATGATCAAGGTCATGCAGCAGGCCTGGTTTTAGGTACTTATAGAAGGGTGGGCTGGCAGATATCCTGTGTGGGCTTTAATAAATTACTTTTCAATTTTAATTTTAAAATTGCCTTAGTCATGTGGAAAAACCTTGGTTCCTTTCCCAAGGACCTGTGCTGGGGGCTCCTTTTTGTCATTTCATGCTAACAATGGATGCATCCCTCACAGGTTGAGGGGCGATCATGAGTGGTCGCTCGGCTCCAGGTCTGTGGCAGGACCATCATCTCTTGTGGGACATAAAGAAACACAAGACCCTGAAACACTTCATCCCAGACCTGAGAGGCCGTCATGTGCTTGTTCGAACCAACAACACATCGGTGGTCTCATAAACCATCAGGGGGGTCAGCGGTCGTGCCTTGTGTACAAGCTGGCTCACCAAATCCTCCTGTGAGCCCAAGGAAAACTGCTCTCTATCAGGGCAGTTTACATCCCGGGGTATCTAAACCAGGGAGTGGACATCCTGTCGAGGCAGGGGCCGAGGTCTGGGGAATGGAGACTCCACCCTGAGGTGGTGGAGCTCCTATGGGAGAACTTTGGTCGAGCAGAAGTAGATCTGTTTGCATCTCTAAAGACGACACACTGAGATGGCTGAGGCTACGTCTGTACGCTTTTCCAGGATTGTTCTGTTCCCAGGAGTTCTGGAGAGTGTTCTGGAGAGTGGGGTCTGTCTTTTATTAGTAGCCCCGTTCTGGCCGGCCTGAGTATGGTTCTCGGACCTCGGACCTTGACGGCTCTCCTCTGAAGATTCCAGGAAATTCTATACCTTGAAGTGGAAATTATTCACTTCATGGCGCGGAAGTCACCAGTTGGACCCAGTTAACTGGCCAGTGGGTAAAATAAAGGTGTGTGTGGCGGCCTTAGCTGCTTACCACACTCCTTTGGGTGGTGTGTCTTTGGGGAGACACCCTCTAGTGGCACCTTGTGGTCGAGGCCATCTCACTTCCTTATGAGTCGGACGGTCAGCCTTCACCTTTGTCTATACGGGCCCACTCTACTAGGAGTATGGCTGCTTCCAAAGCATTACTGTCAGGAGTTTCCCTCCAAGATGTTTGTGATGCGGCAGGCTAGACCTTATCGCACACATTTGTGAGGTTTGACACTTGCTCCTATGGTGGTGTGGGTATAGCGTTCCCACAGCGTTTTGACGCAGCATGAGTTCCCTTGAAAGTGAACGTCTCGGTTATATATGTAACCCTAGTTCCCTTGAAGAGGGAATGAGACGCTGCATCACCCTGCCATACTCCCGGCATGCCCGTGATCGACTTGCTTCAGGTCTATCAGAAGCTAACACTGTTTGCTTTGTCAGAATGAATTAAATAGAAACATTTTGCCTGAATAAACATTAGCTATTTTGTGGCACCAAATACTGCAGGCTTTATTTAACTAGACTGATTTCATTTTTAGACTGAATTCATAGAGCTTTCATATGTTTCCAATGTGGTATACATAGCACCTCTGTATGCTTGTGTTCCAGTAGTATTTTATGCTCTTTACGTTTATAGAGGACCGCCTGTGTTTATTAAATACGCCTACATATACAGTATATGGGCAAAAGTATTGGGGGACTTGACCAATGACATTACACGAAAAGGGACTGTAATGACATCTCATTCTAAAGACATTAATATGGAATTGGTCCCCCCTTTGCAGCTATAACAGCGTACACTCTTCTGGGAAGACTTTCCACAAGATTTTGGAGTGTTTCTGTTGCCCATTCATCCAGTAGAGCATTTGTGAGATCAGGCACTGTTGCTGGACTAGAAAGCTTTGCTCGCAGTCTCTGTTCCAGTTCATCCAAAAGGTGTTCGATGGGGTTGAGGTCAGGGCTCTGTGTGGACCAGTCAAGTTCTTCCACACCAAACTCCTCCAACCATGTCTTTATGGACATTGCTTTGTGCACTGCATGGGGCACAGTCATGCTAGAATAGAAAAGGGCCTTCCCTAAACAGCCCCATACCATTATCCCTCCTCCACCAACATTTTATAGTTGGCACAATGCAGCCAGCCAGGTAACAGTAATTAAGGGATTTTTACTTTGTTACTGTACTGAAGTACATTTTTGAAGTATCTGTACTTTATTTTTATTTTGGGAAACTTTAACTTTTGCTTCACTACATTCCAAAGCATAATATCGTACTTTTTTACTCCACTATATTAAATAAAATCCTGTCGTTCCATGTTAAACGCTCAGAGATGTGTGACAAGAGGTGTCAACCTAATCGTTTTACAAATTGCACTGACCAATTTATTTGTGAATTGGATTACATTTGTTCTCAAGTTCTCAGAGTCTATCTCCAACCCTCCATGTATTTTGAGCAGTAAGATGTGTATATAAAATTGCAAA
Source organism: Rhinogobio ventralis (assembly GCA_039654625.1). Classification (NCBI taxonomy): domain Eukaryota; kingdom Metazoa; phylum Chordata; class Actinopteri; order Cypriniformes; family Gobionidae; genus Rhinogobio; species Rhinogobio ventralis. The sequence continues at coordinate 14,932,307 of CM077212.1, forward strand.
ATAAACATTCATCAGGCAGTCCTTTTTACTTTTAATACTTAAGTACATTAAGAGTAAAATATCTTTGTACTTTTACCCAAGTAAAATTGAAAAGGAGTACTTTTACTCAAGTACTTGAGTTGTGTACTTCATCTACTGATTTTACTCTCATTTTACTCTCAGACCTCTGTATATTCAGGGCCCCCAAAAGAACAAAGCAGGCGTTTCCAGGAAGTAAACACGGTCGGCTAAGCTAACCGTATTGTGTGTTTATTTTTACCCTTTGCCAGACATAGTGGAGCAGAGTGCATTCATATGTGTATGTGTGTTCGTGTGATGAGAGGTATTAGTAGTGTGGCAGTATGGTACAGTGGAAGGGGTGGGCAGCAGCAGCAGGGAAAGGTGGGCAGTGAGTAATGCAGGAGACTTAAGGACACAGGATTAAGTCTGTTGTGTAACAGCTGTGGTCTTTTGGGATGAACTAAAACGGAAAGCACTCACACTGCTTTACTTCTGCCTGATATTCTAAGTTCAAATTCAGATCTGCGCTTACTTGAACTGTTGGAACTAAATGGAACTACAAAAGAACTAAATCAACACTGAACTGACTTCAACTGAGCAACAGCCGAAATGCATTTCCCTGTTATCACAAGCTGCTTTGAAACAATCTGTGTTGTATAAAGTGCTATATAAATAAAGGTGACTTGAATTGACTTGACTATTAATATAAACGTGAAGAGGTCTATCTTCATTTTAACTCAAACATTACACTTTTGACTGGCTAAAAATGGTTATAGCTTTGTGGTTTAGGTGGAATATAGGTTCTTTGTCACTGCAGATTATCTTTTGAGTTTGGGTTAATATCTGAGTTACTGTGTGGACATAGGAAGGGATTAATGACAGCTGAATAATGGCAACAAACAGTTACCTATGTATAACTGTTGTGTAACAAACAGTAATGTGTACAAACAGTTGGGCACAGAGGAGCAGATACAACTGGTAAAATGTAAGTGTGCAGCAGTAAAACAATGTAAATTGTCAATGAAAACAATGAAAACAACTCAGCCACTTAGATATCACCGCTTAGATATCACACATGATGACTGTGTTTTAGTTTTAGTGTGCAACCAGCTTGGAGAAATTGAAGGTATATCTTTGTGTCTGTGACCAGTGTGAACAAGCTTGATGATTTCAGAAAATAAATCGACTGTTAAAAAAGAAAAGCTGAACATTAATTCCCAAATAAAATATGTGACCCGTGCTGGAAAAATGTGTCGGAATGCGCACAGGCAAATCATGAGCTACAGGCAAAAGAAGTGAAAAATGGCAATTTTGGTCAAATTTGAGGTTTTCACAAAAATTAGTTCATTAAGCCCTCGTCTATCGATCCTAATGCTCCTAATAGCAATTAAACATCTAAAAGTATCTTTATTTGTACGTTTTCTGAGAAGAGTACCTTTCCCTTGTTCATGAAAATTGTTTTTCTCAAAATTGACTGAGTCTATCGACTTCAAACAGGTGTAGCTCAGTCTTTTTTTTGTCTGATTCCAATAAATCATACATCATTTTGAAGGTTTTTTAATAGAGAATGAAAATAAAACATTTTGAATATGTACTCTTTGCAACTCATTTTGCTAGCAAGGGTCACATAGGCTATATGGTTTAAATTGTTACTGCTTTTAGTTACTGCTTTTAGTTATTATTTTGTTATTTATTTTGGAATAAATAAAATGCACAAAAACACTAACTTGATGAAATGTATACTTGGTTAATGAATAGAACATTAGGCTACATAGTATAAAAATAGAAAATAGAATTGCATTTGTTTTTTTTTATATATATAATGTTTATTTAACCAAGAAAATTAAGTGTAACATAAATTTACATTTGATAGATATAAAAAATGTGAGGATTTTGCCTCTTAAAAACACCACCGCACGCCACTGAGTTAGATGTATATACTATGTCTATTTTGGGGCCCTCCAGTGGTTGGACTGTGAATAGTGTATGGTTTGCATGAGCATGCCGACTGGATTACTGGATTATATATGTAGGGTTCTTTAGCACACTGCAGATCCACAGATGTATGCCCCCTTTCCATCCTGTCCACATCAGAACACGACAGATGTTTCTCTTCTCCTGTAACATCTTTCATGATAGCTTTTAGCTACATTATTATTTACTAGCAAGTGTTCAAAGTTATTTGATTTAGCAAAAAGTCCTGCTACAAAAAAAAGTCCTGCTGTCCTGTACAGACAGTAAAAGGATTTGAATTTCAGGAGAGTAGTTAGGAAAGTATTTGCATCAAATCTTGATATAGGCCTACCTGTATTTTTTACTGTGTATTTTAAACAGTGGTGGATGTAGTACACAAATCAAGTATACTAGAGCTTAAATAGGTTAGGGCTCAGTCTGACATCATTATGAATTATTATGTATTTTCATTTTTCAACTAGCCAGCACTAGGTCAGCTCGTTCACTAATCGGACACCGGTATATCTCGTCTCTGAGCGGGTGACGATTTCTGGATGAATCCATTTTGGGGAGTGGATTCATTTAAAGTAATGTAATTGTCAGGTTTTAGCCAGGTTTCTGTCAAACACAGCACATCTAGGTTATGATCTGTAATCATATCATTAACAATAAGTGCTTTTAAGGAAAGGAATCGAATATTCAGCAACCCGAGCTTTATCATTTGATCATCTGTATTATTTCTGTTTTTTATTTGTTGAACATCAATTAAATTTTTACCCTTAAATGGGTTTGAGTTTTTTGTATTTACTAAATCGGGGAACAGACACAGTCTCTATGTGATGATATCTAGGTGAAAGAGTCTCTATATGCTGGGATTTATCTGACTTCTGTGATATGAGACAGACGGTCGGTTAGTCAAGGTTTAACTCTAAGACTATGTGCCATATTACTAGAGAGAAGAGCGGCACCATCCCAGAAGGGATGAATACCATCTCTTTTTAACAGGTCAGGTCTGCCCCAAAAACTTTTCCAATTGTCTATGAACCCTATGTTATTCTGCGGACACCACTTAGACAGCCAGCCATTGGGTGAGGACAGTCTGCTAAGTATCTCAGCACTCCGGCGAACAGGAAGTCAAGTCAAGTCAAGTCAACTTTATTTATATAGCGCTTTTTACAATGCAGATTGTTTCAAAGCAGCTTCACAGTGTTAAACAGGAAAATAATGAACAGAATTTGATTCGGCTGTACAGCCGCTCTGGAGAAAACGGTGATGTCATCAGCTCATTTCAATTATCATATATATTAAGTAATGTAGTTGATATAATTTAGTTTAGTAATTAAATTTATTTGGATATTTATTTGAAAATTTTGTGTCCCCAACTGAGCAAGCCAGAGGCGACAGTGGCAAGGAACCAAAACTCCATCAGGTGTCCTAATGGAGAAAAATAAACCTTGGGAGAAACCAGGCTCAGTCGGGGTGCCAGTTCTCCTCTGGCCAATTAACAAACAGTGTATGTTTATTATTTTGGCAGCCTTATAGGTCAGAAGTAATAGTAGATTGGAGTATTCGAAAGATCGGAGGCATCACACCGGGTTTATTGAGGATGGCGTGTCAATTAAACAATTATTAAATAGGAATATTCGCAATATCGGAGTCATCACGCCGGAGATGGATCCATTGAGGATGCCATGTCGATGAGCAATTTCAGAGGGTAGACTAATTGACACGGTCTCTGCAGACACTTCAGGGATGCGTTGGTAATGTCTGGTGCGCTGGTCCACCATCTGATCTGGATACGGCCCGGATCCGGCTGACTGCAGTAAACCTCGGGATAAACAGAGAGACTAACATTAGCGTAGATGCCATTCCTCTTATGATGTAACGAGTACATCAGGTGTTATGGGAAGTGTTCCCGGTTCCGGCTGACCTAGTTAATGCAGCCTAACAATTTGAATAAAATATAAATTAAAATGTTTTATGTGTATGCCATAGTAAAGAGATGCGTTTTTAGTCTAGATTTAAACTGACAGAGTGTGTCTGCTTCCCGAACAATGCTAGGAAGGCTGTTCCAGAGTTTGGGTGCTAAATAGGAAAAGGATCGACCGCCTGCAGTTGATTTTGATATTCTAGGTATTATCAACTGGCCAGAGTTTTGAGACCGCAATAGACGTGATGGAGTATAATGCGTTAAGAGCTCGCTCAAGTACTGGGGAGCTAAACCATTTAGTGATTTGTAAGTAATTAGCAAGATTTTAAAATGTATGCGATGTTTAATAGGGAGCCAGTGCAGTGTTGACAGAACCGGGCTAATATGGTCATACTTCCTGGTTCTAGTAAGAACTCGAGCTGCTGCGTTTTGGACCAGCTGCAGTTTATTTATTAAGCGAGCGGGGCAACCACCCAGTAGAGCATTACAATAATCTAGCCTTGAGGTCATGAATGCATGAACTAACTGTTCAGCATTTTGCATTGAAAGCATGTGCCGTAATTTAGATATATTTTTAAGATGGTAGAATGCAGTTTTACAGATGCTAGAAACGTGGCTTTCAAATGAGAGATTGGTATCAAAGAGCACACCCAGGTTCCTAACTGACGACGAGGACTTGACAGAGCAGCCATCAAGTGTTAGACAGTATTCTAGGTTACTACATGTGGAGTTTTTTTGTCCAATAATTAAAAATTCAGTTTTTTCTGAATTAAGTTGCAGGAAATTACTAGTCATCCAATTTTTTATATCAGCTATGCATTCCGTTAATCTTGTGAATTGGTAAGTTTCGTCAGGGCGTGAAGAAATATAGAGCTGAGTATCGTCAGCATAACAATGAAAACTAACGCCATGCTTCCTAATGATATCTCCCAGTGGTAGCATGTACAGGGTGAAAAGCAACGGTCCTAGCACTGAGCCCTGCGGTACTCCATACTGAACTTGTGATTGGTGTGACATCTCTTCATTTACTGCTACAAACTGAAAACGGTCAGATAAGTATGATTTAAACCATGCCAATGCAATTCCACTAATGCCAACATAATTTTCGAGTCTATTCAAAAGAATGTTGTGGTCGATGGTATCGAATGCAGCGCTAAGATCGAGTAACACTAACAGAGAGATACAACCACGATGGGATGATAAGAGTAAATCATTTGTAACTCTAATGAGAGCAGTCTCAGTAATATGATGTGGTCTAAATCCTGACTGGAAAACCTCACAGATACCATTTTTTTCTAAAAAGGAGCATAATTATGAGGACACTGCCTTTTCTAGTATTTTTGACAGAAAGGGTAGATTTGAGATTGGCCTGTAATTGACTAATTCTGTAGGGTCAAGTTGCGGTTTTTTAATAAGTGGTTTAATAATAGCCAACTTAAAAGTTTTCGGTACATATCCTAAAGTCAAGGATGAATTAATGATATTAAGAAGAGGATCTATTACCTCTGGAAGCATCTCTTTTAGTAGTTTAGTCGGTACAGGGTCGGGCATACATGTTGTTGATTTAGATGATTTAACGAGTTTAGCCAATTCTTCTTCTCCTATAGCAGTGAATGAATGTAATTTTTCCTCAGTGACACTACAATGCTCTGTCTGATGTGATACAGTAGTAGACGGCTGCATGGTTATAATTTTTTTCCTAATATTATCAATCTTACAAGTAAAGAAGTTCATAAAGTCATTACTGCTGTGCTGTTGGCAGACATCAGAAGTTGAAGCTTTATTTTTGGTTAATTTAGCCACTGTATTGAATAAATACCTAGGGTTGTGTTTGTTTTCTTCTAAGAGAGTCGAGAAATAAGCAGATCTAGCAGTTTTTACGGCCTTTCTGTATGAAATCATGCTCTCTTTCCACGAAATGCGAAAAACTTCCAGTTTTGTTTTCTTCCAGCTGCGCTCCATTTTTCTGGCTGCTGTTTTAAGGGCCCGGGTGTGCTCGTTGTACCACGGCGTTGGACTATTCTCTTTAATCTTCTTTAAGCGCAGAGGAGCAACTGTGTCTAAAGTGCTGGAAAAGAGAGAGTCAATAGTTTCTGTTGCAACATCAAGTTCCTCTGGGCTATCTGGGATGCTGAGGAGATGAAACTGATGAGGAAGTTTATTTATAAAGAAATCTTTAGCCTCAGCAGTGATAGTCCTGCCATATTTGAAGCGAGGGGACGGCTTTGCAGCCTTTGCTAAATTAAGTATACATGATACTAGGTAATGATCTGAGATGTCATCGCTCTGCTGCAGAATTTCAACGGTATCAACATTTATTCCATGTGACAATATTAGGTCTAGAGTATGATTACGGAGATGAGTGGGTCCTGATACGTGTTGCCTAACTCCAATAGAGTTTAGAATGTCTCTAAATGCCAATCCCAATGCGTCTTTTTCATTGTCTACATGGATATTAAAATCACCAACAATTAGGACTTTATCTGTAGCCAGTACTAACTCTGATAAAAAATCAGCAAATTCTCTGATAAAGTGTGTATTGTGCCCTGGTGGCCTGTATACAGTAGCCAACACAAATGTTAAACAGGATTTATCAATTTCACTACATAACGTTACGTAAAGCACCAAAACTTCAAAATAATTATATTTGAAACTAGACTTCTGAGTAATACTGAAGATATTATTATAAATTACAGCAACACCTCCCCCTTTACCTTTCAGACGCGGCTCGTGTTTATAACAATAATCTTGTGGGGTGGACTCATTTAAAGTAATGTAGTCGTCAGGTTTTAGCCAGGTTTCTGTCAAACACAGCACATCTAGATTATTATCTGTAATCATATCATTAACAATAAGCGTTTTAGAGGAAAGGGATCGAATATTCAGCAGCCCGAGCTTTATCATTTGATCATCTGTATTATATCTGTTGTTTATTTGTTGGACATCAATTACATTTTTACCGTTGAATAGTTTTGGTGGTTTTTTGTATTTACTAATTCGTGGAACAGACACAGTCTCTATGTGATAATAGCTAGGTGAAAGAGTCTCTATGTGCTGGGATTTATCTGACTTCTGTGACGCGAGAAGAGTGGTTTTTTGATCCGCGACAATGCCGTCTCACCGTCACCCAGTTGCCCTGTTGCACGGGCTCTACAGCCGGAACCGAACAATGTACAGATTTCACTGAGCTAGTCGCATCCAAAGCAGTGTCTAAAGCTGTTTTGTTCTCACTACTCTCAAATAAAATCTGGATGCGTGTCTCTAATTCTGAAATCTTCTCCGTCAGTCTGACTATCTCCTTACATTTATCACATGTGAAGCCCTGTTCACCAACGGAGACAGATATACTAAACATGAAACATGTAGTGCAGGTGACAATAAAAGGAGAAGACATGGCTTACCGTATTTGTTGATTAATCCAACTTACCACAGTTGTTTGATGGACTAGTAAAGGCACGAGAGACAAAACAGGAAACCCGGATGCACAAATGGCAGGCTAACAGGCTAGTGAAATGCTAACGCGTTGTGAAATGCTAACACGTTGTGATAGTGATTTAAATTAAAAGCTAACAATGTCAATTTTAACGTGATAGGAAATATTAAACAATATATGGTGATGAGTAAGTTATATTTAGCAGTATAAACAACAAGAAAAGATATCAAATAGAGATTCAAAAGCAAAGCTGTACAGAGCTGCAAACACTGTGACCGGCAGACAGGAGCCAATTATAGAGTCTGACATCTTACTTGCGAGTTCACATACTTCTTTAATGTTAATTTTAGTGATCTCCGACTGGCGATGTCGAACATCATTAGTGCCAACGTGAATAATAATCTTAGAGAATTTATGATTAGCATTAGCCAGCACTTTTAAATTTGCTTTGATGTCAGGCGCTCTGGCTCCCAGCAAATGTGACTATGGTGGCTGGTGTCTCTGTTTTCACATTCTGTGTAATAGAATCACCAATAACTAGGGCACTTTTAACAGGATTCTCAGTGGGTGCGTCACTGAGTGGGGAGAACCTGTTGTATGTTCTAATCGAAATGGAAGAGCTGTATTTTTCCCACGACTATGCCGTCTCACAGTCACCAACCGAACAATGTACAGTGATCACTAGGCTAGTCACATCCAAAGCAGTATCTAAAGCCCTTGCATTCTTACTCTCCTCAATTAAAGTCTGGATGCGTGTCTCTAATTCTGAAATCTTCTCCGTCAGCCTGACTATCTCCCTGCATTTATTACATGTGAAACCCTGACTGTGACATAACAGTCGGGATCATTAATATCTACGCCCCCCAAATTTGCATATACCAGCCCATGTTTTAGGCCAGGCAGTATTAACATGGACCTGGATATAAATGTTATGTTCCAGGCTGTGCAGGGGATGTGAGCACTTTTCATACCCTTCCCACAGGAACAAAACAGGCATGTTTATCTATAACGGGATACCGCACTAATTTAATTCAAAGTTGTTAGTTAGACTAAGACAAGACGAGATGACACAAACGTCCTTAAACGATAACTGTGACTATATCATCACGCGATATCGTTGACGAAAAAAGACGAGACTAAAATATAGTTTAAAAAATTAAAACTTGACCTACCACTGGGAGATATCATTAGGAAGCATGGCGTTAGTTTTCATTGTTATGCTGACGATACTCAGCTCTATATTTCTTCACGCCCTGACGAAACTTACCAATTCACAAGATTAACGGAATGCATAGCTGATATAAAAAATTGGATGACTAGTAATTTCCTGCAACTTAATTCAGAAAAAAAAGAATTTTTAATTATTGGACAAAAAAAACCTCCACATATAGTAACCTAGAATACTGTCTAACACTTGATGGCTGCTCTGTCAAGTCCTCATCGTCAGTTAGGAACCTGGGTATGCTCTTCAATACCAATCTCTCATTTGAAAGCCACGTTTCTAGCATCTGTAAAACTGCATTCTACCATCTTAAAAATATATCTAAATTACGGCATATGCTTTCAATGCAAAATGCTGAACAGTTAGTTCATACGCATGACCTCAAGGCTAGATTATTGTAATGCTCTACTGGGTGGTTGCACTGCTCGCATAATAAATAAACTTTAGCTGTTCTTACTAGAAACAGGAAGTATGACCATATTAGTCCGGTTCTGTCAACACTGCATTGGCTCCCTATTAAACATCGCATACATTTTAAAATGTTGCTAATTACTTACAAAGCACTAAATGGTTTAGCTCCCCAGTACTTGAGCGAGCTCTTAACGCATTATACTCCATCACGTCTATTGCGGTCTCAAAACTCTGGCCAGTTGATAATACCTAGAATATCAAAATCAACTGCAAGCGGTCGATCCTTTTCCTATTTAGCACCTAAACTCTGGAACAGCCTTCCTAGCCTTGTTCGGGAAGCAGACACACTCTGTCAGTTTAAATCTAGACTAAAAACACATCTCTTTACTATGTCATAAACATATAACATTTTTAATTTATTTTTTATTCAAATCAATTAAATGATTGTTAGGCTGCATTAACTAGGTCAGCCGGAACCGGGAACACTTCCCATAACACCCGATGTACTCGTTACATCATAAGAAGAATGGCATCTACGCTAATGTTAGTCTCTCTGTTTATCCCGAGGTTTACCGCAGTCAGCCGGATCCAGACCATATCCAGATCAGATGGTGGACCTGCGATTGTTTATCGACACGCCATCCACAATAAACCCGTCTCCGGCGTGATGCCTCCGATCTTTCGAATATTCCGATCTAATATGACTTCTGACCTGTAAGGCTGCCAAAATAATAATCATACACTGTTTGTTAATTGGCCAGAGGAGAACTGGTACCCCGACTGAGACTGGTTTCTCCCAAGGTTTATTTTTCTCCATTCTGTCACCTGATGGAGTTTTGGTTCCTTGCCACTGTCGCCTTTGGCTTGGCTTGCTCAGTTGGGGACACTAAATTTTCAAATAAATATCCAAATAAATGTAATTACTAAACTAAATTAACTATGTCAACTACATTACTTGAATATACACTCACCTAAAGGATTATTAGGAACACCTGTTCAATTTCTCATTAATGCAATTATCTAATCAACCAATCACATGGCAGTTGCTTCAATGCATTTAGGGGTGTGGTCCTGGTCAAGACAATATCCTGAACTCCAAACTGAATGTCAGAATGGGAAAGAAAGTTGATTTAAGCAATTTTGAGCGTGGCATGGTTGTTGGTGCCAGATGGGCCGGTCTGAGTATTTCACAATCTGATCAGTTACTGGGATTTTCGCGCACAACCATTTCTAGAGTTTACAAAGAATGGTGTGAAAAGGGAAAAACATCCAGTATGAGGCAGTCCTGTGGGCGAAAATGCCTTGTTGATGCTAGAGGTCAGAGGAGAATGGGACGACTGATTCAAGCTGATAGAAGAGCAACTTTGACTGAAATAACCACTCGTTACAACCCAGGTATGCAGCAAAGCATTTTTGAAGCCACAACACGCACAACCTTGAGGCAGATGGGCTACAACAGCAGAAGACCCCACCGGGTACCACTCATCTCCACTACAAATAGGAAAAAGAGGCTACAATTTGCACGAGCTCACCAAAATTGGACAGTTGAAGACTGGAAAAATGTTGCCTGGTCTGATGAGTCTCGATTTCTGTTGAGACATTCAGATGGTAGAGTCAGAATTTGGCGTAAACAGAATGAGAACATGGATCCATCATGCCTTGTTACCACTGTGCAGGCTGGTGGTGGTGGTGTAATGGTGTGGGGGATGTTTTCTTGGCACACTTTAGGCCCCTTAGTGCCAATTGGTCATCGTTTAAATGCCACGGCCTACCTGAGCATTGTTTCTGACCATGTCCATCCCTTTATGACCACCATGTACCCATCCTCTGATGGCTACTTCCAGCAGGATAATGCACCATGTCACAAAGCTCGAATCATTTCAAATTGGTTTCTTGAACATGACAATGAGTTCACTGTACTAAAATGGCCCCCACAGTCACCAGATCTCAACCCAATAGAGCATCTTTGGGATGTGGTGGAACGGGAGCTTCGTGCCCTGGATTTGCATCCCACAAATCTCCATCAACTGCAAGATGCTATCCTATCAATATGGGCCAACATTTCTAAAGAATGCTTTCAGCACCTTGTTGAATCAATGCCACGTAGAATTAAGGCAGTTCTGAAGGCGAAAGGGGGTCAAACACAGTATTAGTATGGTGTTCCTAATAATCCTTTAGGTGAGTGTATATGATAATTGAAATGAGCTAGATGACATCCAGAGCGGCTGTACAGCCGAATCAAATTCGGTTGCATTATTTTGCTGTTTAACACTGTGAAGCTGCTTTGAAACAATCTGCATTGTAAAAAGTGCTATATAAATAAAGTTGACTTGACTTGACTTATGCTTGCGGTTGCCAGATTTAAATAATTTAATTCCCCAATCAGAGATTTTCTGTTAAAAGAATCACTTCCCTTGTGGCCTTTTATTGTGGCCAGGCAAAGGCCCACCTGTGCAATAATCATGCTGTCTAATCAGCATCTTGATATGCCACACCTGTGAGGTGGATGGATTATTTCTGCAAAGAAGTGCTCACTAACAGATTTAGACAGATTTGTTAACAATATTTGAGAGAAATAGGCCTTTTGTGTACGTAGAAAAAGTCTTAGATCTTTGAGTTCAGCTCATGAAAAATGGGGGCAAAAACAAAAGTGACAACAAGCGAATATGGAAGCTTGTTTCCGCCACTGAACAAAAAATAAAAAAAGGTAATTGGGACTTTTTATCTCGCAAGTTATTAAAGAAAAAAAGTCAGAATTGCACGTTTATATCTCACAATTCTGACTTTATTTCTTGCAATTGCAAGTTTATATCCCTATATTCTGTGAAAAAGATATAACAAGATATAACAAGCTTCCATGGACTTCAATGAACTAGCTAAATAATTCTGACTAAAATACACATTTTGCTAGTGTAGGTTTAAAATATGAAGAAAAAAAAGAAATCATATTTATGAGAGCAGTAACAGTAAAGGCTCTATTGTTGGAATAGCCTATTGATTAATGTAATAATTATCCATTATCCCCTAAAAGAGATCAGGCAGACCAAACCGTAAGTTGTAGAGACTTGAAACTTTGAGGGATGGTAGTACCCACCCCGTCTACAACGTCACCAAGGCTTGCCCCAATCGGCCTGATGGTGGCGCTACAGCGGAACTGACAATGAATCAAACGATTGGCACGGCAGTGAAGGTCCAGCAAAGCTAACAGGACACAAGCTACAATGCTGTATCTGTAGCTGGAAAAAGATAACATCAGACAAGGGTCTAAAGGTTCACTAGGGCAGAAAGAAGTGCCTGAGAGAGTTTAGCTAGGGGCCTCGCATTGACCACTACTTTCTTAGAGGTAGGGCAAATCAGTCGAGCGAAGCCCAGTGACAGGATAAGCACCACAGTCCACAGGGTATCAGAACCCCAAACAAAACTCAACCAAATACAAATCTATCCTTAGCCGTGACCTTAGAGCCCGTCCAGCCACAGCCAGCAGCAGAAAGAAAAATGGATGGAAGAAAACCTCAGATCCTCTGTCCCAAATCCGGCCAGAAAAAAGAATGGGCAACCATCAATACAGACCTCGTCCAGCTGTTAAAAGGTCAGAAAGGAGAGATTGAAAGGATGGGTGAGATCATTTACAGCAGTGGTCCCCAACCTATTCAAGCCAAAGATCCCTGACCTCAGCCTTGATGAAAGGAAAGATCTACCTATAGATTTTTCATGGCCGATTCAGAAGTTTTTTTTTTACAAGCAATTGGCTATTTCCGATAACAGCTGCCGTTTTTTTTTCTTTGTTTAAGCAAATTTATTTGTTGTTTATTTGCTCTATAACAGGCCAAACTGGCCTTAAAAAATTTAGCCATTTGAAATGAGAGGCAACCACTGCATTTTAATCACGATCCAAACAAAGATACACACATGTAGCATGAGCAGTTGTTTTTTATTTAAATTAGATTGCATAATTTCAAGAGCAAATACAGAATGGTCTGACTTTAGCTTTGTGAAATTGTTACATAAGACACCTGCACAAAACAAAAACAGATGGACTGAATAAAAATGCAAATTCAATCTCTGACAGTAGGTGGTGCGCATGGAAAAGAAGCGTTTCTTTTTTCTTGCTGGGCCTACCTGGTCCACTTCATGCGTTTTTTTTACCTGTATTTTTTTTACAGTCTATGGTTTTTACAGATCAGATATCTGTCTGATTTATCAGAACGATTCCATTTACACTATCCACAAAATGGATATAAATCCGATCTTCAATTCCCGCGCGAAATGCAGATTTAATGGAGTTCACATCACCTAAATCAACAGACATGAGCTGCATTTTATTGCTCAACAGCTAATTTCAAAATCTCTGGGCCGTGTTAACGTCCTGTTAACAGACTTCGTAATATTTTCACACAAATGACATTCGGGAAATTATTGCAATGCAGTTTGTGTGCAAGTCTGGAATAGAGATCAGCCAAAATGAAACTAAAAAACGTCCGGTTGCTAATTGTGTGTTTGGAGCACAAATTAACCGGCTGTTTCCGATTTATGGCTGGTCAATTTGTACGGTGCGAATTTTGAGGTTGCAGAGAATCAATTTTGGGAGCAATTTCGAGCCTTGATAATGTGTTGTTACTTCATTTTCGGCTATTTATCGGGAGATACCGGGACAGTGATAAAGATCGCGATCGACAGGTTGGCGATCACTGATTTACAGTTATGGAGCAGAGAGATTTGGAAAGCAAGAATCGAAGGGCACAGAAGGAACCATCAACCCAGCTCAAGTCAAGGAGACAGCAAGAGATTGAAAGACTTGTGAAAGAAAGGAGTAGCATATGGGAAACAGTGGAAGAAGGCTACAGAAGGGGAAAGGAAAGGTCTTAAGGCACTACAGGCCGATATCAATCAACGCCTTGTGACACTGAGAAGAGCAGAGAGTCTGAGGAAGCAACATAAAAAGAAAGAGCAAACAGGACAGCCTTTCGATATGGATACCTGTAAAAGACCTTGAGGAGCATCTAAGGAAGACCTATTCTGACAATCAGAACCATGTACAAATTAGCATTCTGGATGATATGCCACAAATCCAACCACCAGAGCACCAGATGGACACAAGTCCATCTCCCCTACATGGAGAGAAGTTGAGATTACAGTAAAGCAGGCAAGATCAGCATCAGCCCCCGGGCCTAATGGTGTTCTGTATAGGCTTTATAAGAACACTCCCAGTGTCCTGGAATATCTTTGGAAATTAATCATTGTGGCATGGAAAAAGCGAGTGATACCAAAAGGATGGGATCCTGATTCCTAAAGAGAAAAACTCCTCAGGCCTTAACCAGTTTCGTCAAATTAACTTCCTAAATGTGGAAGGAAAGAATTTCTTCAGTGTTGTGGCCCAAAGGCTCTCACCTTTTTTTTGCAGAAAAACAACTTTATCGATACCTTAGTGCAAAAAGCGGGGATAGGTGGTTCCTCAGGATGCTTGGAACATGCTAACATCATCTGGCACCAGTTACTGACAGCCATGTGGTTTTTCTAGATCTTGCCAATGCCTTTGGGTCAGTGCCACATGAGATGTTGTGGGCAGCTTTACATTTTTTTCATGTTCCAGAGAGCATAACACAACTAGTCAAAGCCTAATTCCAGGATATTCAGTTCTGTATTACAACACAGGACAGCACCACTGCCTGGCAGCAGCTTGAGATTGGTATAATGGGGGGTTACACCATCTTTTCCCTTTCTTGTACGATGGCGATGGAGCTTATTATGCGAGCATCACAGTTGGTGGTTGGAGGAGAAAGGTTGAGGAATGGGCTGCGCCTCCCTCCAATAAGTGTGTACATGGATGACATGACAACAATTACAACAACAAAAGCATGTACCAAACGCCTGCTGGAAAAAATCCAAAGAAACATTCAATGGGTACGAATGGAACTCAAACCCAGCAAATGCCGCAGTATATCCATTGTCAAAGGCCGGCTTATCAATGAGAGATTCTGCATAAATGATGAGGCGATACCATCTGTGCTGGAGAAACCAATCAAAAGCCTTGGATGTTGGTACACGGCGGACCTCAAAGACTCTGAACAGGTGGAACAACATAGGCGGGAGACAATTAGTGGCCTCAAGAAAATTAACAGCACTGCTCTAAGTTGAAGCTGTGGTGCTTTCAATTTGGGTTGCACACCTTTCCACGCTGAGCGGCTGGAGAGGCTGTTGAGCACACAAGTGAGGAAGTGGCTCGGGCTACCAAGATGCCTTAGCAGCATAGGCCTGTATGGGAACGGAGCCCTCTCCCTGCCTATATCAAGCCTTGTGGAGGAGTATAAATGCGCCAAAGCTAGGCTGGAGATGACACTTAAGGAGTCTCGTGACCCCTTTGTTAGAGACGCTGCGCCAACCCTAGCAACTTGGAGTAAATGGGACCCAGCTTCGACAGTAGCAGAAGCAAAGGCGGCCCTTAGACACTGGGACATTGTGGGGCAAGTCCAACATGGCAGGGGGGGACTTGGTCTGGGAACAACAATACCCACATGGCAAAAGGCTACATCATATGAACGCCAGCACCTGGTGGTGGAGGAGGTGCGCCGCCAGGAGGAAGCAGCCAGATGTGCCAGAGCGGTCTCACAAGCCCAGCAAGGCACCTGGATGAGGTGGGATGGCCTGGAGCGAAGTAAAATCACATGGAGCGACCTGTGGAGCATGAAAACAAACAGGTTAAGTTTCATCATCAGGGCCACATATGATGTGCTGCCTTCTCCAACAAACCTACATCTTTGGTATGGAGAGGATCCAGCCTGTCATCAGTGTTCAGCTCCAGCAAACCTCAAGCACATTCTGGTCAGTTGTAGGAACAGCTTAATGCAGGGGAGATACACTTGGCGTCATAACCAAGTTTTGAGGTGCTTGGCTTCAGCAGTAGAGGAACCGAGGGTAGCATTTAACAGCATTTCCATAGATGCTCAGACTGCCTTTCTGCAGTTAACACCTTTTATACAGGAAGGAGAGAAATAGTGCACCAAACATTCTTCTCCTGACTCTTGCCTGCTGAATATAGCTAGGGACTGGCAAATGCGTGTCAACTTAAACCAGAGACCTTTCCACCCGAATGACCAACTTGCACTCAGACCTGGTCTTTTGGTCTAACTCCTGCCATTGTGTCTTCATTGTGGAACGGACAGTTCCTTAGAGAGGAGGGTATCGAGGAGGCTTATGAAAGGAAGAAGCTGCGGTATGCCACATTGGCAGCTGAAGCAGAGAAGCGGGGCTGGAAGGTGAAGGTCTGTCCAGTGAAGGTGGGCTGCAGGGGCTTTGTAGCCAGTTCCACCATAAGGCTGCTGAAGGAAGTGGGTATCAGAGGCCACGTCTTGCCAGAACTTGCCACTATCGCCGAAGGAAGTAGTCACTGGTTGTGGCTTTAAAGAAAGGAGACAGTGTTGGCCGCCAAATGACCAATTTAGTCACCATGTGACACACACCCAGGTCTGATCAGCCTGTGGTGGGTCTGCCTCTGCTGAGGGTGTCTTGTGATAAAAGGCTGAAACATCCATTGAGGCTGTGATACACAACTGACCCACCAAGAAGACTCCTTCAACATGGACTGTGGTAGTGCTAAATCGCTCAAGGCCAGTGCTGTGCTGAATCGTTAGGGATTGTAATATCTAGTCTTAATAAACAAATTTTGGCCATTTGTTTTTGTGTGTGAAACCAGTAGTAAAGAATTTGGGCATGTTTTTTTAAAAGTGCTCTCAAACCCAGTTTTTCTCATACACGTGCATGCCGTCACCATTTTCACAGATTCGCATTTTTGAAGTTTACACGGAGATGGTAACAGTATTGTTTTCAAAAACCTGCGCTTTGAAACCTGTTTCAAAGCTTGCATTCTCAGTCCACCAAAACGCGGTTGTCATGTAAATGAACGCCCATAACGCATTTTCAGTTGAAAACGGTGTTGTGTAAACGGCCCCGAAATTAATAACTAATGATTTTTACTTAAACTGGACAATGCCTTTCTTCTAGAGCTGCTGTACTGCCAAAGCAATCGTTGTTGCTGTTATCACTGTAAAGCCGCTATATAAATAAAGGTGACTTAAAGGCTGATTACAAATAAAGGATTCTTTATTTCAGTGCCCTCTGCTGGTGAAATAAATTACTGCAAGAGTTTATTAAGTTTTTTATCAGACAAACTAAAATTTAAAAAGAGACAAAGTTTTTAATAATTAATTAACAGTAATTTCATAATGCTTAGCACTTGTGTGGTTTGTGAATTTGGTTGAGACACAATGAGACAATTCTGCATGGGGTCCATTTAACCAAGTAAAGCACTCTGTTTATTTATGTTTTCCCCTCTTTCCTTTTCCTCTGTGCTGTCCTGCAGTGTTTGTTATGTAATAAATTTAAGTGTAAGAGGGAGTGTGTTTGTGTGTGTGTCTGTGTGTGTTTATAAGAGAGAGCCTGTACCACCTTAGGGGGTTGTCGCTTAATATGAGCATCAAAACAAGGTCTCGCTTTGTTTCATAATAGTTCCATACACACTCATGGGATGTTATGATGCAGCTGCAAACATAATGACAACAAACCAGGCGGACAGACTGATCAACTATGATCACTATGAAGAGAACAATTTATTAATTTTGGTGTAAAGAGCCTGTATAGAATGAAATGTAATAAACATTTTATTCATTATTAAATTATATTAATTATACTATTTTGAATATTAAGTATTTTAATGTGTAAAACTACAAAAAAAAACAAGTATTGTCATTTGAAGAATAAAGGTGACTGGTATACTATTTATATTGCTATTGCAATTTATCTTAATCTGAAAATATGTCTTCCAGAAAATAGCAAAAGAGGAGCACCACTGGGTGAAGAGAGCTATTGGCTCCTTCTAGCTAAACTATATACATACTTCTCTACTTTATAGTGCAATGCATGAGACAAATCAGACACAATTATTTGATATATTAGTCGTATAGAAAGACGTGCAAATATGCATGGAGTATGGCAACGAGACGCAGCGTCTTGTTCCCTACTCGGGGAACAAGAGTTACATATGTAACCGAGACGTTCCCTTTCGTAACTAACTCAATGCTGCGTCATGAGCTGATGCTATGGAGAACTGTATACCCACTACGGCATTGTTGAAAATGCCTGCCCAACAAAACTGTAAAAAACAAAACAAGTATTTGTTTTGCCTCTGGCGTGAATGAATGAAATCACTCCTGAGAGCCTGGGGTTGAATCCATGTCCATGTTCGGAACATAATCTGATCTAGTCAAGTCACCTTTATTTATATAGCGCTTTTTACAATACAGATTGTTTCTAAGCAGCTTTACAGTGATAACAGGAAAATAATGCAACAAAGTTTGTTTTGGTTGTACAGCCGCTCTGTGATGTCACCGTCCAACTAACTTCAATTCTCATACAATGGTGTCAATGCAGGCAGATCAGTAATATTGTTGAATATTTAGTGTTTTCAACTAAAAACCTTGGGAGAAACCAGGCTCAGTCGGGGGGCCAGTTCTCCTTTGGCCAACGAACAAACAAACAGTGTATGATTATGATTCAGGCAGCATTACAGGTCAAAAGTCAGATTGGATCGGAACATTCAGAATATTTATCCAATTCCATCTGGTTGAAGATCGAAGTCATCACGCCAGAGACGGGTTTGTTGAGGATCAGTGCCACTGGTTGTCGTGTCGATGAAGCTTTCACAGGGGAGAGTCTAGTTGACACAATCTCTGCAGAAACTTCAGGGATGATTTGTGGTCGTGTCTAGGTGCAGGTCCACCATCTGATCTGGATGCGGCTCGGATATGGCTGACGACCGTAAACCTCGGGATAAACAGAGAGACTAATATTAGCGTAGATGTCATTCTTCTTATGATGTAATGAGTACTAGTTCTAGTAAGAACTCTACTTGCTGTGTTTTGGACCAACCGGAGTTTGTTTATTAAGTATTTATTTCTGCACATCATGTTCCAGTTGGGGGATCTTTTCTTGGATCTCACAGTCTGGTCTTCTGAAGGGTGCATGTCACCTTCAGTGTCAGTGAGTTGCACATGCTGTCTGTTAGCAAATTGTGCTTGCGTTCGTTGCCAGATGACTCTGGGGTGGTCCTACGACCTAATTCTTGTTTTCTTCCAAAAGTCCTTCTTCCTCACTTCATAAACCAGCACAATGAACTGGCCTCTTTTCAGACTTCTTCAGGGTCTGATTCAAGTGCTCAATTTTTGTGTCCTGTTCATGTCTCGAAGTGTTATGTGGACGCTACTGCTCAATTTACACTGCTTCTGGTGGTCAGTAGGAATGAAACAGAACGAGGAGCTGACGAAGGGCTGGTGAGAGGAGGAGGCAAAAGGTTAGTGAGAGCAGGTAGAACAGACCAAGGAGGCTCTGGGGCAAGAAGCCATGGAGGAGATGATGAGAGGTGTGGCCAGGTGGTACTGACCCAGAGCCATCCTCTCGCTTAGGCGCAGCTGGTGAGTGCACAGCCTGAGGCTTAACCACGTCACAAGGCATCACTGGGGAAGGCGAAAGGGCTGCAGGAATCAAGCTGAGGCAGGGGTGAAGGACTGGCTGAGTTCTGCGGTAGAGGTAATAGAGGGAGGTTGGATGGGATTAATGATGATAATTCCAAATCCATACAGGTAGACAACAGTTTACTTACAGTCTCAAAGCTGGCTAAAACCAGCGGTGATGATGACGAAACAGTTAATTCCAGGTGGGAGGCAGTACCTTATTGTCCCATTATATCAGCCAGTCCTTGTCCAAATCCACTAAGATTCCCTCTGCCACAGATGTCGCTGGCTCACATCCCTGGTCAGAGCATCATACAAAATAGGATTTTTATTAAGTTAACTTTTTTTAAATTTCACATTTTGTGAAAAGTGTTTGATCATGTCTAAATATTTATTCAAATGCAAAACCTAAAAATAAGTAATCAGTTATAACCTTATAACCTATTTTGAGTAACTAAACTAGTAGATACATGTATAATTATAAGAGCCATACAGGCACCTAGTGGGTAAACCATGGCATTACAAATCAAAATTATTATTTTTCCGGCCACAAAATGACTAATTTGCCTCTTTGCGTTGGAATTTAAAACTTTTTCTCTATTTTAACCCTTAAATACTACACTACAGTTTTTTTCAATTGCTAACACACAATTTTGCAAACTAGGCTGGTTTTATCAAAATACTTAACACAATTCACAAAACCACACACCCAAACTGCAAAATACCTCATATATCTTGCAAAATGAAGCACTGCAACCAAAACTACATATACCATTATTAAAATCAAACTTTTGCTGAAATGGCACACACTTCATTCATATTACCAGATTTTTGTCTAACCAACTACACACTGTTGGGCATAATGAAAATCACTCTCATCTTTAGTATGCTTTGCCATAATACTAAAATATGTAGTTCAAATTGTAGAAAATTCTTCAGATTGTTCACATGCACAGAAATATTTGCAGATACACACACATGCTGTTGAAACATTTTTTTTTAATTTTCAAACAAGTCAGTGCAACATATGCACAGCAGATATATTAACATTGGATTGAACAAAAATATGCTCACAAAAAAACAGTACACTGAAAAAGTAAATTGCATCCTCCCTCTTCATCTTCCTCTCTCTGCATCTTCCATTGCTGTTGTAAAAAAAAGGTGCTCACCTGTGGTCTTTTCATAGTGCTTACATCCTGATTGAAGTGGTAACCATTAACCAAAGAGGTGTTTGGCCAGGTGGCACATGTATTGGCCAATTGGCTCATGTAGTGTCATTTTGAAATGGCAAACATGTGACTTTATGTCAGATTGTTGTGTCTTATGCAGAGAACCGTGTTCAGTGCATTTAAAAAGTGCCATTTTGAATTGCAAAATGTGTGTACAGCAAAAAATGTGTTTAGACTTTAGGAGACTTGAGAAGAGGTTTTGCTCTCTGTGTGTCAGTTTAAATAACTGTGCTGTGCATGTCATTTTAGTGTGTAATTGTAATATAAATAAAAAATATTAGAATTTTTTTTTGTATTAGTATATTTGTATTAGGTTTGTATTAGCCCTCGCACGTTTGCTTGGAGCGATACTTCTGCCTACGTCTGGCGTGACCTTTCCGACGTGATTGCACAATCCTTGGCACGTAGCAGAGCAGGGCAACATGAGCAATATTATTTTTTTATTTTTTTAAATGACTGATCGTTTCGCTAGATAAGACCCTATTATTCGTCTGGGATCGCGCGAGTCTCTGAAGCCCTTCGAAGCCCGTTGAAACTGCATTGATTTGGACCTTCAACATTTTGGTTGCCATGGAAGGCTATGATGGGGAGAAAAATCCTGGAATGTTTTCCTCAAAAAAAATTATTTATTTTCGACTGAAGAAAGAAAGACATGAACATCTTGGATGAGATGGGGGTGAGTAAAATATCAGGAAATTTCAATTTTGAAGTGAACTAAACCTTTAATATTAACATTAATGTTGCCTCTAAATGTCGTCGAAGTAATAATCAATGCACTTTATGCTGTAATGTTTACCAAAAATTGCTGCAAATACCTGTATAGTGAAGCTGTTCTCTATCCTGCTTAAAGCCATTCAAATATATTGGCAGCACTGGTTTGTTTGGAACTATTGAGAGCTTCATAAATCATGTGACGGCGTGGCAGTGACGCCGGCGAGATCAAAGCATGTCGCAACTCTGTTTTTCAACGGCTCTGGCTTTAACTGAGGTGCTAGAGCAAGCCACATTAAGTGCGCCAACGCGGTATTTTGAATTTCCTATTACAGTTTTTCTGAATTGAAATTAAAATGAAACACATTTCTCGAAACCATCACCCACTTTCTTAAAACCTTAATCACAGAACCAAATCTTCAAACTACATTCAGAGAACCCCTGACTCTTCTGGCAAAATCAAACAATTAAATCAAAACCATTTTATCTGTGCTCAAAATCAAATAATGCTTTCAGATCATACACACAGCGAGTCAATATTATAAACACCACAGATCATTCATTAGACACTACATCAAAACATGGAGAACACAGCATCCAAAGCATGCAGTTACAGAAAAAAGGTTACTGTAACAAGATAAACTAATTTTGCAATTACGTTAAAAAGTATAGTAATCACAACTTACAGTAGTAACTAAGTAGTTTACTGAATAAATTATATACTGTATGCACTGCAAGTATAGTATTGTACTGAATATTGTATAGCCTATTGAATGTCTGTATATTCAGCACTTGCATGACCAGACTTTATGTCTGTCAGACGTCTACAGAAGCTCTTATTACAGTTTTTCTCAATTGTTTACACACAAATACTGGTACTTGAGACACAAAAACACCAACCCCCTGAACCAATTCTGCTAAACTACAAGCACAATTCCTGCCTTAAACTCAAATTGCAATTCTAAAACACACTTTTTTCAAAACACTACACACAATTCTCTGCATTTGGCACAATTTTCATGCAGAAAATCTCGTTTTCACAAGGAACACACTGCCATTTAAATATGCACACTGACTCATCACATGGGCAAACACCTGTCACACAGTTTTACAATTAGCAAACAGAGCTTTAGCATAAAAGGGCAACAGGTGAGCTCTTCTGTTTTGGAGCAGCAGCAGCAGTTTTTTTTTTTATTTTATTTTTTTACTGTATCTGTATACAGTAAATTCTTCTGTTGTTTTGTATGTATTGTGAGTGTACACAGTAGACACTTAACAGTTTCGAATGATGTATCGACTGAGTATTTTGAATCTCTTTTGCACTGATAATAAAAAAAACAAGGTGGTTGCGCCAGCGCCTGACCCCAGCGGGTTAAATGATAATCATGATTACTTATTTGCACTTTACAACCAAATCAATATTAAAAACCAAACCAAAGTCACTGTATTTAAATTTCTGAAGAAAATGTAAAATACTGGTAAAAATAAAAGTGGCCCTCCTGGTGTGTGTGCAGGTTTGTTTAGTCCCTCAACAATAATCGGTCCCACGTGTCTCATTGTTCCTCTCATTGTTGTGACACTGTGTCCTCTCTCACTGTGTATCTTTGCCCCCATCTGTCTTCCTATTACTGTTAGTATTCTCTACCATTCAGTTCTCTTTCTGTTATATTTCTGGTTCGCTCACAGGGAAACATAAGTCAAACCATGAAGATTCCCTGAAGATATTGCAAAAGTGTGTTAGTGAATCTTACAGTAGGCAACTGATTTTTCTTCTTAATTGTGAGTGTGTTCTTGCTAGTATAGAGAAAGCAGCAGTGATGACAAGGATTCTGATTCTAACATGAGATGACACAGATACAGGGTGAGTCAAATAGAGAGAGAGAGAGAGAGAGAGATGTGTCCATGTATGAAAAGAGCTGCTCATCGCATCAGTAGCAGGATAGACCAGGTTGGGAATAGAGTGGATCCGGAAAGAGGTGGAGAGAGGGATAGAGGGATGGAATGAAAGAAAGTCATCTGATTGGTAGTATTCACTTTGTGACTAAAACATTGAACTAGAACTAGAACTAGAACTGTAGATTAAGTCAGAAAAAAAGCAAGTGGGCACTGGACGGATTATCAAAATGAAAAGCATGTCTTAACTGCTGATCATGAAGAATGAATTTAACACTTTATAACAAACTTTATGTTTTATTGGAAACTGCAACTGGTTATGACAACAACGTGGAATAACAGAACTTTTCGACCTGGTCTTGGTTTGACCTACCAGCAACCTACAGACCACCCTGAGAAGAGTGGACAGTGAACTCTGGTTCAGTCCACTCTGGAGATTTTCCCAAAAGAGAGACCACCCAGAAGCTTGGAATCATATTGCGGACGACATCAAGAGAGTTCATTGCCATGCCAAGATGGTTTTGTTGGTTGCAGAAAAAGGGGGCATCTAAGGAAGAAAGGGAAAGGACCTGACTCTACATCCACTCTGAGCCTGTAGAGAATAGATGTAGATAAAGTCCCACAAAGCGTAGCTGGACCCATAAAGTCATTGATCAAGAGGGATGGGAAAGATCTGAATCTTCTCTGGATTTCTACAACTAGTTCCTGGACGAACAAGTACAATGATGTGGAAAGCCAAGATTAGGATTATTTTAGCAATATGACCATTTTATATAATATTCAGAATCATTAGAAATAGCTATGAAAATGTTAATAAATAGTTGGCTTGTTGATCACTAAGAAGGACAAGTTCTTATTTCCAAGAGGAGGTGAGCACACTGAATATGTTCATGTCTATGGGTGTGATCTCTGTAGCAGTGGTCCCCTGCATTTTGTCAGGCCGATGATGTGTTCACTGAAGCGGCACATATCCAGGGTCCCAGCTCCGGTTGGTAAGGAGTGGTGTTTTGAGTTTTCAGTGGGAGTGGATTGCAGTAATCCGGAGCCTCGATGCATATGGTTGGTGATTCTTAGAAATGCTGGTGTCTGGCCCAGCCATGCCCCAACGGTCTCTGAAACTAGCACGATGCACTGGAATCTGAAATTGGTAAGAAATCAAATACAATATAATGTATGTATTTGAAGCTAAAGCAATGTGAAATTCATTGTCACTCATTTCTTGCTATCAAGTAAATTCAGCTCCAGTTTCCTGAAATAACAACATAGTGTATCCTTATCAGGTCATTTGTCTAATGCTGATGGTATTTGTGTGTGTCTTGTAAGTCTTTAATCAACGTGTCACACAAAACTCAGCTGTGTGTTTGCCCAAAGTGGTTAGGTGTTGCATCAGTCTCTTGGTATGTGGCACTGATTGATGTTTTTAGATTTGTGTATCGCATTCACGTTTGCTTTTTAGATTTTAAAACGGGGGGTTTGGATATGTCCTACACCTATACTGTGGCTTATGTAAGGAGAGCTTGGAGAGGAGCTAAAGACAAGTGGAGGGGAAATGATTCAAATGCCCTGCCTGCAGTAAGCATTTGTGTTTGTTCTTTTTTTAACTTTTGTGTAGATGCTGTGAAATGCTTAATATGGACGTATTTGCAATATTTAAACGCAGCATTATTATGTTTTAACAGCTAAAAAAAATTATTATATTTACAAATCTTTTATATCATACAGATACACTATATTGCCAAAAGTATTGGCACACCCCTCCAAATCATTGATATCAGGTGTTCCAATCACTTCCATGGCCAAAGGTGTATAAAATCAATCACCTAGGCATGCAGACTGCTTTTACAATCATTTGTGAAAGAATAGGTCTTTTAGGAGCTCAGTGAATTCAAGTCTCTGTTAGTGGTATTATATTGTTAGTGGAAGCAATTGGGAACAACAACAATGCCGCCGTGAAGTTAGCTACAGCTGCTACAGATGGTCCAAAACACAGCAGCTTGAGTTCTTACTAGAACCAGGAAGTATGACCATATTAGCCCGGTTCTGTCAACACTGCACTGGCTCCCTATTAAACATTGTATACATTTTAAAAATCTTGCTAATTACTTACAAAGCACTAAATGGTTTAGCTCCCCAGTACTTGAGCGAGCTCTTAACGCATTATACTCCATCACGTCTATTGCGGTCTCAAAATTCTGTCCAGTTGATAATACCTAGAATATCAAAATCAACTGCAGGCGGTCGATCCTTTTCCTGTTTAGCACCTAGCATTGTTCGGGAAGCAGACACACTCTGTCAGTTTAAATCTAGACTAAAAACACATCTCTTTACTATGGCATACACATAGAACATTATCAATTTATATTATTCAAATCAGTTAAATGATTGTTTAGGCTGCATTAACTAGGTCTGCCGGAACCGGGAACACTTCCCATAACACCTGGTGTACTCTTTACATCATAAAAAGAATGGCATCTACGCTAACGTTAGTCTCTGTTTATCCCGAGGTTTACTGCAGTCAGTCGGATCCGGGCCGTATCCAGATCCGATTGTGGACCTGTGCCTAGACATGACCAACGCATCCCTGAAATGTCTGCAGAGACCGTGTCAATTAGACTCCCCCCTGTAAATGCCTCATCGATACGACATCCTCAATAAACCCGTCTCCGGCGTGATGACTCCGATCTTTCGAATATTCCAATCTAATATGACCTGTAATGTTGCCAGAATCATAATCATACACTGTTTGTTCGTTGGCCAGAGGAGAACTGGCACCCCGAGTGAGCCTGGTTTCTCCCAAGGTTTTTTTCTCTATTATGTCACCTGATGGAGTTTTGGTTCCTTGCCACTTGTCACCTTGACGAACAAACCACCCCTAACTGCCAAAGGTCCAGAATTTAAGTCCGTTTTTGTAATAAACAAGTGTTCTTTTAAGTAATGAAGGCCAATAATTTGAATCCGGACCTCTGTATTTTTCCGATGTGTAGGCTATAAATGTTGTGAAATAAATGCTTAATAATATAGTATTACTTCAATGCAGCAAAGATATTGCACAGCACCAAGACCTTCTCATCTGAGCTGCCTCTGGTCTGTCACCGCTCGTCAACGTCAAAATATTTAAGATGACCAATCAAAACAAAGTTATGTTCACTGAAGGTGCTGAGTGCGAATTCCAGCGCGACGCTTCAGTAAACGGTCATAAAGTGCGAGATAAGATATAAGTAGCTAAACGAAACATTTCATATTTGGCAGCTGTTTTAGGATTGAAATGTTAAACTACCGACAAAAATAATCAGGCAAACTAATAAACCTTTGCCTAATTTCGCCATTTTTATTTTAAAATAGGTATATAAATACGTGATTTAATGTAAAATTAGCAACTGTCAAAGTGAGAGGACAAGAAACATTAACAAATCCATTTTCATCATATAAGGCATAAGATTAATAATGAATGTGTACATATTGTGAATGATTTAAAAAACATTTAACTAGCGTTCGTAGCCTTCAGTAAATTAACTCGTCTTAGAAAGTGATTAATAAAAAATATTCTAAATATAAATTGACCCTTTCCTGGTATCTTTCTTGACTTGTACTTTGCTTGACTTGTGGTAGTTTTTGGTTTTCTTTGGTTCGCTCCTCGTGCAGACAGGTTGGATGCATCTTATGGCACGTGTCGCAGACACTCCTACTGTTGCAGTTCTTTGAGAAGTGACCAGACTTGAGACAACCAAAGCATAGCTTTTCAGCTTGAACAAATTTAATTCTGTCTGAAACTGCTTTCTCCATGAGCTTCCTGCATTTGTGCAAAGTATGCCCAGTCTTCTGGCAGAAAATGCATGTTAAGACTTTTCACTGGAATTTGTGGTCAGTGTTTTCGCTCCAAAGCTTTGACGTTTTGGGAATTTTGGCTTTTCAACCTCACCTAGTTTAAGTGCCTGTAATGACATGACAGGGTTGCAGGCAATTTTCACCTCTCTTGTCAGAAACTTAACAAATTGGCTGAAAGAGGTAAATTCATTTCTCTCCTCTTCTATTTCAATAACCTTCCGGTTCCATCTTACCGCTAGCCATTCCGGTAGCTTTGAAAGAATCTTTCTGTTTTCATTATAGTCATTCAAGATTTCCAATGCCTTGATATGGAACATGGCAGCCTCACAACTGCACAGAAAACGAACAAACTCTCTGAGCTCAAAGCTGTCCCTAGATCCCATCTTAGGCTATGCATGGAAGCTAGTCTCTGTGCGATTTTGCAATCGTAAATGGGTTTCCATATCGCTCTTTCAAAACTTCCCATGCAGCAACATAGGCAGATTCAGTTCCGAGTAGGAAATATCCATCAAGTGCTTTCTTAGCTTGTCCACTTACATACCTACAGAGGTAGTATATCTTTTCCTTGTCTTGGATGCTCTTCTGGTCGATCAGTGTTTCAAAAGAGAGTTTCCAGTCATTGTATTTCAATGGATCCCCACTGAATAATGAAGGTTCAGGAACTGCTGTACTTTCATTTTAGGAGGTGGTTACAGCTTGTGGAACATTAGACATTTTCAGGAAGTCTTTCTGATCTTCTTCTACAACTTTCTCTTTATCGTACACCTGCATTCTTGCTCGTGCTGCATTTAGACTTTTCACTGCTTCCAAATGCTGTATCTTTCTCCGTTTTTCCTAAAGAGTCTTTTGTAGAGCTGCATGTTCTTCTTCCAGGTGAGCTTTAATTTTTGCTTCCTCTTCCTCTCTTTGTATTCTTCGTTTCACCTCTTCTGCTTCTTGATCTAAACGACGCTTTACAACTGCTGCCTCTTGATCAGCTATCTTCTTCTTAACTTGTGCTTCTAGGAGCTGTATTTTCAATTGTTCTTTATTTTGTTCTTGCAACACTTCCAGAACAGCTTGGCTTGCAGCAGCATCAGCAGCAGCTTCTTGTCGCTTTACAGAAGATCTACTTGAATGCGCTGAGGAACCTTCCAAGATAGAAGTGACCGAACCTGATTTACAGGTACATGAATTGAAGAGAGAGCCTGCTTCCGGCCATTCTTGTTCTTCTCCTTCTGGAATCCTTCCATCCAGTCGACTTGATGCTCTGGATACAACAAAATTAGAAATCTCTACACACAGATCCACTCTTCGACGCGTGTCTTGATCTGGAGTTGTGATTTTGCGTAGTTCATCATAAACACGCTGCTGCAGAAAGACCTATGACATCAATGATATTATTAAGCAGGTCATCAAATAAAATCTCTGTTGATTGTGATAATGTCCACTTAGAAGATTTAACATGTGTTCTCCATTTGTCATAAATGTAGTTAAACCTTTGTTGAAGTGATTGAATTTTGGCAACTTGCATTTCCCTGCCCTTCTCTGTTAGAGTTCTGGTTCTTTTACTTCGTCTTGACTGCTGTGTCTCTTCTTGCTGAGCTTCAGCACCACTCATTTGAGCTTATTCAGGTTGGTCTTGGGAATTTGCACTATCCCTAACGCTGTCCCTCACCTGAATTGTAGGTCACTTGACTCTGACATTTTGAATCACTACTTTAAATTTACCTGGTTTTATACGTAGAAAATATGCATAGGTAAGAAAACATCTAAATCAACCTTCAACACTTGCTCAAATGTAAATTTCAATGAATGTAAATACTTAAAGGCTTAATGTGATGCTTTTAAGTAACAATATTGCAGGAAATTAAAATGTGCAAAACAGCTTATTTCAGCTTGAATATAACCCTTCAAAATACACTTAGAAAACTTTGATATCAAATGGCAAATAGCCTTCTCTTATTATTTACAAAAACACTTCAAATTTGAAATACAGAAAGTTCGATGACCCTTTAAACATGTCTATAATTAGCAAGTTTCAATTAAATTATGTGAGCAAATAAGTCAAAACATTCACTACGCACACTACAGTAACATATAGCTTTCATTTACAATGACAATCTTTTGGCAAGCTTTGCAAAAACGTTCTTCTTAAGTCACTCTTAAGTGTTCAAGTTCTTTATGACTTAGTCAGTTGCACCTTGTAACTGTATGCGTCTTCTTACGTCTTTAAGTGTGTGTAGTGCGTGTTTTCGGCTCATCTGTTAATCTTTCGATGACGCTCCATGGTGCAGAAACTTTGTAATAAGCCCGCTAGTCGTACAAACTTGCTGCGTCATTCACTCGTCTCGTTGAACAGACGAGTTTTCACTGTATCTCCCTCCAAGCATACGCAAACACCAGTGGTTCTATTGCTACTGGTTTAATTGAAGACTTTTCTCCAAATCTACCGTGAAAACTAAACACAGTATAAACAACATAATAAAGAAATTACATTAGCTTGACACAAAGCGAAAGCGTGCACAAAAGCGTGCACAACAAATGTAATAGCATTTTACTGACACAAAATACAGACAAATAAAACAAAATACCTCGTTCGCTGCATGCTGTCAGAAAGGAAAATTATCTTTGAATCTTCTTTATGTCCATTCAAGTCCTTTGTGACAAGAATACACTTTTAATCAGAGCATACATAATGTCTGTGCTTGCCGCTTGCTTGCATGAGCTACGAGTCTGACGTGAAGTCCGCATTTGCGCATAAACTTGAACCGACATTTCAAAATAAAAGTACTGCAACTTATAATAAATAAAATAATGTATAAATGACAAACAACTTAAATTCTCAATTATGAAAGTGATTTTAGAAAAACTAATTATACATAAATTATATATAAACAATATAAATGACAGCATTTACAACTTATAATAAATAAACTCAAATATGCTACAACACGTAGCAGACAAGCTACAATACCATACATGACGGAGTAGGCTATTTTAAGTTGTTACGCTGCTATAGGCCTAAGGGAAAAATCCAAACTTCACAAACTTCATCATCAAACTAAAAATGCAGTCAACCAAATAGATTTGGCTCAATTTATATTGTCTGTTGTAGCTATACAATCGTGACTGCCACTCTACAGTGCAATTGCGTTATTCCTTGCTCATTTGAATACTGTTTTAGACTGGGAGTCATACAAAACATTGTTACCATAATAAATAGTTTAGCACCCAAATGCAAATATAGAAACATTTGTTTAATTGTTTAATCGACATGTCATCCTCAATAAACCCGTCTCCGGTGTGATGCCTACGAGCTTTCGAATATTCCGACCTAATATGACTTCTGACCTTCAAGGTTGCCAAAATAATAATCATACACTGTTTGTTAATTGGCCAGAGGAGAACTGGCACCCCGACTGAGCCTGGTTTCTCCCAAGGTTTATTTTTCTCCATTAGGACACCTGATGGAGTTTTGGTTCCTTGCCACTGTCGCCTTTGGCTTGGCTTGCTCAGTTGGGGACACTATATTTTCAAATAAATATCCAAATAAATGTAATTACTAAACTAAATGAACTATGTCAATTACATTACTTGAATATATATGATAATTGAAATGAGCTAGATGACATCACCGTTTTCTCCAGAGTGGCTGTACAGCCGAATCAAATTCTGTTAATTATTTTCCTGTTTAACACTGTGAAGCTGCTTTGAAACAATCTGCATTGTAAAAAGCGCTATATAAATGAAGTTGACTTGACTTGACTTGATTTGGATTTGTGCAGAATGAGAGAGTAGCAACTCTGGTTTCAGTTTCGCTTTAAATTGGCTGGCCTAAATTCGCTTAGGCTTTAAAATAAATGTTGTTTGAAGGCTAATGAATGGCATTATAATGTATGTTTGTTTTACATTTTTATTTTTCATTCTTGTTATGAATTTCGTTACATTTAAAGGATTTGTTGTTGAAATAAAATACATGTTGATTTAGTTTTTACCAGTATTTTTAATAAAATGTGACTGACACATCAGTGCAATTTACCTGGTTTTTTTTTCTCTCAACAACTTAGTCTTACCCAGTACATACTCAGGTACAGTGTGACAAAGGCACATGAGCTATATAAATTCGCTAATGTGGATAAAGGCATATTTTGTACACATCACTATACAACATATGTCCTTAGGAGAAAATGTTGTTTTAACAAGAGAAAAATATGTTGTTTTAACGACATATCTCGTTATTACGAGAAAAGATGTCCTTAAAACGACATAATATCTCGTTATTACGACATAATTGAGTGGAAAAAATAATATGTATTTGGCAGCAATGTGTCACCGTACCTACCGATGACAACAAACATGCGCAAAAAATATGCTTGGCATAACAGCACAGTGAAAGCACAGACTGTACACATGGACTATTTCAAATGAGCAGTGTAACTTTTTATACATTAAGTTGACTGTATTTTATTTTGACAACGAACAGGCTGTGATGTCAAGTTAACTGATAGATGTTGTGTGTGCGCGTGAGGCACCGCCCGCGATCACTTAAATTTTCTTAAAACAGCGGAAACAATGTAAAATACTCCGTAATTTATGGTCATAAGAGTATCATTCGAATCTGTGAAGGGTAAATATTACTTGTGCACACTCACAATAAAAACAAAACTTTGCTTGTATAAAGAAAACAAACAGCTGCCGCTTTCCTTTCCAAACTTGCTTCTCAAAAATGAACCGAAACTCAGCATTTAGTCTATTACTTGTCTCAGTTTTTTTCATTAATTTTGTTAATTATTTAAGTCAAATAAATTTTGCGTATAGACATAGGCTATTTACTCCTTTTATATATATTTTTCCTGTTTTTTATCAGTTCACAGAAGCGCTGCAGGTGCGTGATGATGATGAATCCTTATGTTCTGTTGTTTATGCTGCTATTTGTGCATGTAGGCTACAATTAGGCTAATCCCTGGGGAAAATGTTTGGGTATTTTAATGGGTCACAGACACTTATCCATTCTAATTTAATTTAATTCTAATTTAACATAATCTTTTCGGTTAATGAATGGAGAATGATCGCGTCGGTTGAAGGTCGTAGGAAAAAAAATCCTGATTTTTTAGAAGCAAACAGTAGGCCTACATTCGTCTGATATTTTCCAAGGCCTTAAAACACAAATTGATAGGGAATTATATTGGATTTCTCTATAGGATCTATATGGAAATGTGCCGTGTTAGGCCAATGCACATATTTAAGAAATGCCTGTTCGTTGTCAAAATAAAATACAGTCAACTTAATGTATTAAAAGTTACACTGCTCATTTGAAATAGTCCATGTTCTGTGCCATTCACTGCTGTTATGCCAAGCATATTTTGTTGCGCATGTTTGTTGTCGTCTGTATTGGAACACGAAGTACAAAACTTGTAAATAATATATATAGTTTAGCATTAAAATACATTGTGAATATGGAAATATTTGGATTTGTGAAAAATGAGAGAGGTAGGCTATAACTCGTGTTTCTGTTTCAGTACAGCTTTAAACAAATTCGTTTTGGCTTCATAGCCTATAACAACATTTTTTCCTTCTTGTTCTGTTCTGAATACCATTAATTTTAAAGGATTAGTTCTAGAGTGCGGGTCAACTAAAATAGCCTATAGCATATTCAGCAAATACACTCTTTTAAACCAGACACGAACCAGCGATCATTAAGGTATAGGAGTCAGGCACTAACAAGCAGGCTCGACTACCACATGCTGCACCACTTTTAAACATTATATGAGTTATGTTATATTAGGGACAATTTCTCGTTTTGGAAACATTACTCAAAGCTTTTGTCCAGTTATTTACTAATGTGAAAAGTATCTGTGTAATAAGTTGAATACATGGGGTAGGTGAATACATGTGATCTTTAATTAATATGTTTATTGTTAGTAGAGATGAAAATATCCAAAAAGTTATAGGCTATTGTAGATAAATATACCCTATTAGTTCATAGGCACTCCTTTGGCTAAAATGATCCATGCTGAATTTATCTGGTCTGACACAGTTCATCATTGATTGGGTGAGAACAGTTCAAACTTACTGGCTGTGGAATTTAGTGGATGTGGCTCATTATACTAACGCGCGCTCTGTGCAACCAAAACGGTGTTTTTTACGCCGTCATATGGCAAGCTGAACAGCATAAAAAGCACCGTATTTTACTGTATTTGACTGTAAACGCGATTATTCTATAGTGTAATTCTGACTCTTTTGGCTTGCCATATTTAGACAGCGTGCATGCGCATTAAGTTCTCTTTCGCGCTTGAATGGACAAAAACACACAAAAGTATTCCAAAATGTCCGCTTTGTCGAGTATCCTCTTAAGCACAGTCTTAAATCAGTTAAAAAGTGTTAAATGAACGCAAAGAGTTGTGAGGACAACGCATGCGTGTCAGATCCGGATCTGCATTATGTACTTCAGATCTTAAAGTGACAGCAGTACAAATAAACCCGCTGTTGTGATGTCTGTCATTAATTTAAATCAAAAAACAAAAGACAATGGTGCTGAAAGCATTCTTTAGAAATGTTGGCCCTTATTGATAGGATAGCATCTTGCAGTTGATGGAGATTTGTGGGATGCACATCCAGGGCACGAAGCTCCCGTTCCACCACATCCCAAAGATGCTCTATTGGGTTGAGATCTGGTGACTGTGGGGGCCATTTTAGTACAGTGAACTCATTGTCATGTTCAAGAAACCAATTTGAAATGATTCGAGCTTTGTGACATGGTGCATTATCCTGCTGGAAGTAGCCATCAGAGGATGGGTACATGGTGGTCATAAAGGGATGGACATGGTCAGAAACAATGCTCAGGTAGGCCGTGGCATTTAAACAATGCCCAATTGGCACTAAGGGGCCTAAAGTGTGCCAAGAAAACATCCCCCACACCATTACACCACCACCACCAGCCTGCACAGTGGTAACAAGGCATGATGGATCCATGTTCTCATTCTGTTTACGCCAAATTCTGACTCTACCATCTGAATGTCTCAACAGAAATCGAGACTCATCAGACCAGGCAACAGTTTTCCAGTCTTCAACTGTCCAATTTTGGTGAGCTCGTGCAAATTGTAGCCTCTTTTTCCTATTTGTAGTGGAGATGAGTGGTACCCGGTGGGGTCTTCTGCTGTTGTAGCCCATCAGCCTCAAGGTTGTGCGTGTTGTGGCTTCACAAATGCTTTGCTGCATATCTCGGTTGTAACGAGTGGTTATTTCAGTCAAAGTTGCTCTTCTATCAGCTTGAATCAGTCGGCCCATTCT
Organism: Rhinogobio ventralis; assembly: GCA_039654625.1. Classification (NCBI taxonomy): domain Eukaryota; kingdom Metazoa; phylum Chordata; class Actinopteri; order Cypriniformes; family Gobionidae; genus Rhinogobio; species Rhinogobio ventralis. The sequence goes on from CM077212.1 coordinate 14,966,688, forward strand.
CCTCTGACCTCTAGCATCAACAAGGCATTTTCGTCCACAGGACTGCTGCATACTGGATGTTTTTCCCTTTTCACACCATTCTTTGTAAACTCTAGAAATGGTTGTGCGTGAAAATCCCAGTAACTGAGCAGATTGTGAAATACTCAGACCGGCCCGTCTGGCACCAACAACCATGCCACGCTCAAAATTGCTTAAAATTTCTTTCCCGTCGATGCAGCATGCTGATAAATTATAGATAATTCATCCAGTTGAAGATACTCTATGGCAGGTGTTTTCAAACCTGTCCTGGACCACCCCCAGCACTGCACATTTTGTATGTCTGCCTTATCTGACACACCCATTTCAGGTCTTGCAGTCTCTACTAGGGCTGCACGATTATGACAAAAATCATAATTGTTGATTATTCAATATACATTGAATGATGTTTTGAATAGCTTTATACCATTGTTTGAAGCAACTGCGTCATATTTTTATATAAAATAAAAAAAACAAGCTAAAAACACTCTTCCTAAAATAACTTTTATTGCTTTTCTACAGAATTAAGCCTCAAATGTCAACTATACATTGGTTTGGTTTCTTCTTTAAAAAAATATATGCATGGTACAATAATAGGGGCTTTTGCACCAGGTAGTTCTAGGAACTTAGAGAACGTCTCGGTTACGTTTGTAACCCTCGTTCCCTGAAGGAAGGGAACGGAGACGTTACGGCAGTTACTGACGAAATGGGGGTTTCGCTTAGAAGCCAATCGCCTTTGAGCTCTACAAAACGAGCCAATGGCATGAAAATCAGGGAGGACAGGGAGCAGGTCCTTTTGGTCGCCCCATATTGGCCCGGCCGGACCTGGTTCTCAGAACTTGTACTCCTTGCGACAGCCCCTCCCTGGTCGATCCTTCTGAGGAAGGACAATGAAAGTGGCACTCTTGATTGCTCTGTCCGAGACGTTCCCTTTCAGTCAGTAGACTACGAGTTACTTCAGTTACTGACGTCCCAATACAATCTCGCCATGACGGCTGTCTTCCAGCGTCCTGCGCCGACCACAGCTCCCTGCCATGAGTGTGGGAGTTACCCAACGGGGGAACCATGCACACGGAGGCACCTAGCCAAACACGAGGGCTGACCAAGTGGGCATGCACTCTGGTGTCGACATCAACAGTGCTGGAGGAGCTCAGGGCTTACTGGGAAGCTCACCTGAGAGGAATGCACACGCATCCAGTCCGTGGAGTGGAATGGCGCAGCAAGCGAAGACACCTGAGCCTGTCCAGTTACTGGCCACTTGGGGCAAGTACACGAGAGGACACAGGCTCCACTCGGAGATTATAAAATCTTGCGAATGTGTTGGGTGTCGCCCAGCCTGCAGCTCTACAAATGTCTGTCAGCGAGGCGCCATGCGCTAAAGCCCAAGAGGAAGCAACACTCCTGGTGGAGTGTGCTCTTACCCCAAGGGGGCATGGCATGCCCTGAGCCTGAAATGCCAGGACAATGGCATCCACTATCCAGTGGGACAACCTCTGCTTGGAGAGAGCCTTCCCTTTCTGCTGCCCTCCGTAACAGACAAAGAGCTGGTCTGAGGTCCTGAAACACTGCGTCCGGTCTACGTAAGCGCGAAGGGCGCGTACTGGACAGAGCAGTGCCAAGACTGGGTCTGCCTCCTCCACGGGCAGCGCTTGCAGGTTCACCACCTGGTCCCTAAAGGGAGTGGTGGGAACCTTGGGCACGTATACAGGCCGGGGTGTCAGGATCACGTGAGAATTAGCCGGCCCGAATTCCAGACTCATCAACCGAAAATGCCTGCAGGTCCCCTGCCCTCTTGATGGAGGCCAGAGCAATCAAGAGTGCCACTTTCATTGTCCTTCCTCAGAAGGATCGACCAGGGAGGGGCTGTCGCAAGGAGTACAAGTTCTGAGAACCAGGTCCGGCCGGGCCAATATGGGGCGACCAAAAGGACCTGCTCCCTGTCCTCCCTGATCTTGCACAGAACCTGTGCGAGAAGGCTCACTGGGGGAAACGCATACTTGCGTGGGCCCCGCGGCCAGCTGTGCGCTAGTGCATCCGTGCCGAGGGTCCCCTTGGTCAGGGAGTAGTACCAGCGGCAATAGGAAGAGTCGTGGGAGGCAAACAGATCTATCTGTGCGTCGCCGAACTGTTCCCAAATCAACTGAACCATCTGGGGATGGAGTCTCCATTTCCCCGGAAGCGGCTGAAGGCGTGACAGCTCGTCGGCTGCACGATTCAGATCTCCCGGGATGTGAACGGCACGAAGCGACCTCAGATGCTTCTGACTCTATAGGAGGAGATGGCGGGCGAGTTGTGACATCCGGCGGGAGCGCACACCACCTTGTCGGTTGATGTACGCTACTGTCGCCGTGCTGTCTGAATGGACCAGTACGTGCCTGTCCTTGAGCAGGGCTCAGAAGCTGTGCAGGGCAAGATGTATGGCCAGCAACTCGAGGCAACTGACATGCCAAAGGCGCTGGGGTCCTCTCCAGGAGCCCACGGCAGCATGTCCATTGCACATGGCACCCCAGCCCGTAGCAGAGGCATCTGTACATGGCGACCGAGTCGATTTCCATACCGAGAAAAGAGATCCTCTGCCCTGGGGAGAGTTTGCTCTTTTCCCAGTTGACCCGAAGGCCCAGACGGGCGAGGTGCTGAAGCACCAGGTCCCTGTGTTCGCAGACCTGATCCCGAGAGTGGCCTAGAATCAGCCGGTCGTCGAGATAATTCAGGATGTGAACCCCGTGTTGCCTGAGCGGCACAAGGGCTGCCTCGACGACCTTTGTGAAGACGCGAGGGGATAGGGCTACCCCGAATGGGAGAACCGTGTACTGATATGCCTGCCCCTCGAAGGCAAACCGTAGAAACGGTCTGTGTCGAGGAAGAATGGAGATCCTTCAGGTCGGTCGCTGCAAACCAATCCAAACTCGAAGATGCGTTTGGCTGTCAACATCTTGAATGGAAGCCTGTGAAGGGTTCGGTTCAAGACTCGCAGATCCAGGATTGGCCGTAACCCATCGGTTTTCTTGGGTACAATGAAGTAAGGGCTGTAGAAGCCGGACTCCATCTCGGCTGGAGGGACGATCTCGATCGCACCCTTCGCCAGTAGGGTGTCGACCTCCGCACACATGACAGGGGCATTGCCACCCACCACGGTATAGCAGACTCCCCGAAAACAGGGAGGAGACCGGGCGAACTGAATCGCATAGCCGAACCTGATGAAGCGAGCGAGCCATCTGGACAGGTTAGGAAGCGCTACCCAGGCTCCCAAGAACTGAACCAGAGGGGTCATGCGAACCACAGGCGTACCCCCGATGGGGCAGCGAGGCGGAATGACCTGCCCAGACATGGGAGGCGTGGGAGCGTCCCGAGGTGTGGGCGGAGTCGAATTCCGCGCCCTGACAGAGGAGACCAGGGAAGGACCAGCGTTCCACGGGGGTCTCGTCTGCCAGGGGGCTGGCGACAGAGGGGGCCGAGAGTCGCACACTGCCAGCCGCGCCCTCTTGGGGCTCGGAGGTGAAAATGTCAGTTCTTTCTTTAAACATGAATAGGGTACCGCCGGCCGTGAGGCCAGCGGCGGAAGGGGAAAACAAAAGATTCTCCCCCGGCCCTCCACCGGGGGAAGGAGTGGTCCTGCTACCATCTCCTGGGAAAGAACCGAGTTCACCTCCGAGCCGCCCGTCTCAGGACTGCCGCTTAGACTGCCGCTTGGCAGGCTGGGGTGCTGGGACAGGCGGGGCCGCCTTCCTGCGGCGTCCTCCGCGCCTCGGCCCGGGTGAAGGCTGCTGCTGGGGAGGGGCGGGAGCCGCAGGAGGGCGGCCTCGGCAGGGAACGGACTGAGGCTTCTGGGCCGGCGGCTGGGTGGAGGCAGCAGCTGGCCGCCGGGGCAGAATATGTTTGATCGCCTCAGTCTGTTTCTGAGCGGTCGAGAACTGTTGGGCAAAGTCCTGGACCGCCCCGCCAAATAGCCCATCCTGGGAAATGGGAGAATTGAGGAAACAGGTTTGCACAGATTCTCGCATATCAGCCAGGTTGAGCCATAAGTGCCGCTCCTGGACCACCGAAGTGGACATCACCTGACCGAGAGAGCGAGCGGTCACCTTCGTCGCTCGTAGAGCGAGGTCGGTGGCCGCCCGCAACTCCTGCATTAATGCGGGGTCAGCATTGCCCTCGTGCATGTCTCTGAGCATCTTGGTATACCTGTAGGGTGGCCATCGCATGCAGGCCGGATGCGGCCTGGCCCGCAGCTCTGTAGGTCTTCACCACCAAAATAGACGTAAACCTACAAGCCTTGGACGGGTGCTTTGGGTCACGCCATGTCGCAGCAGGGGAACCCCAGTATACCCTTTCACCGCGCCGCATTTTCACCGCATTGATCACCCTGACCACCAGCCAAAGTATTCCCTCTCGTGGAGGAAATAGATTGGGGTGTGGTAGAGGGGACCCTCCCTCCACTACGGAGATCATTGAGTCTCGATCGCAACACTGCGATGGCAGTTCCAGCAGTGGGAACATGACTCATCCATGAATGCGCGCTCGGCGTGCACGAGGCCCAAGCACGCCAAACAGCGATCATGCCCGTCAAACGGAGCCACCAGCCGACCGCACCCAGAAACGGAGCACGGGCGAGACATCTTGAAAAAGACGTGCCGTGTGCAGCTCTTTTAGAGAGGAGTTTATTACTCTGCAGAAATGCTGAAGCGCCCAGGGAGAACACGCACGCTGTGCTAGATCACTGCACAGATCAGACAGGAACGCTGGAAAAAACGCTCAGGCAGTAATACTCGGCTCTGAAGCAGAAACATAATGCGAGATTGCCACGCAACGCCCTTTATACCCACGCGGTGGGGCGGGGTTGCGGCATGCAAATTCTGCAGACCCATGGCATTTTCATGCCATTGGCTCGTTTTGTAGAGCTCAAAGGCGACTGGCTTCTAAGCGAAACCCCCATTTCGTCAGTAACTGATGTAACTCGTAGTGTACTGACTGAAAGGGAACTAAAGGTTCCTATAGGAACATTTTCCTGGTTGTATTTGCACCAACAGTAGGAGCTCTGAAGTGACGCAAGTCGCGCTTGTTGTTTTGACTTTTATTTTGACGCCACTGAGAACGCCAGAGCCTGAGCACACAGCGCTCACATTCTCTGTCTTCATCAGCTCACGATCTGTTCAACAGTCCTGACTAATATATTAGTAGGTAGAACTATTATACAAAGAAAGTAGACAGTATATGAAAAAGTATTAACGTTAGCGTTTGCTGTGTGGTTGATGTCCAATGTAACTAGCTGAGCAGAAATACATAATCATGTTTCGCTTGCTCCCCTCAAAGTTGCGTTGGATTTTCTCCTTAGCATAAAGTTTGAGAGGTCCATCTATCACTGTTTTCCATGTTTGTAGAGTTAGTTTGTGTAGTTAATATATAGGTTGTGTAGGCTACACGTCTTTTTAAAAATGGCGGGTGCTGGTGTTTCACATGCGTTCGACCAGTCTGCGTACACTTAACGTTATGTCACTGGTAGTTCCTATTGTGCTGGGTTAGTCCCTACTCTGAAGTTGTGATTCACCTCTCACAACGTAACATGCTCTAAACTGCAGCATAATGTAAGTGGAATTTTTTTTTGTAATTGCGGCTTTGAACGATTACGTAATCGTGGCCTCCGTAATCGTAATCGCGATTAGAAATTCGATTAATTGTGCAGCCCTAGTCTCTACTAATGAGCTGGTGTGTGGAATCAGGTGTGTGATATGAGGAAGGCATATAAAATGTGCAGTGCTGGGGGTGCTCCAGGAGAGGTTTGAAAACCTCAGCTCTATGGAAAACCACATAGATCATCATTAACCGACCTTAGACAGCCAGAGATCATCACAGCAACCAACAAATTAACAAGGAAAACAGTCAACCAAGCACGGAACAGGTAAATATCTGCCCTGTGTAACTCCAGAGTTGACCAAATATATTTTTTTATATTTTTTCATGGATAAATCCATGCAATATTACTAAAATGAGCCAAAACTACTAAAATAGATTTAAAACAGATAATGCCAGGGAACAGTGGCTGCTAAAACGGCATACAATAATTAGGAATCAGGGTACATGGGGGCTAAAGGCTCCACGGGGTAAAAGGTTTTGATGTGAATGCGAGCATAGTTGATTCTGCACTAATTTGATCTAATATTTGAAAATTTTAAAAAATGTTGTAGATTTATGTAGCAAATCAAATTTGCTAAAATTATTGAATATATTTTGAGACAATGGTCTTCTTAAAGGGTTAGTTCACCCAAAAATAAAAAAATTATCCCATGATTTACTCACCCTCAAGTCATCCTAGGTGTATATGACATTCTTCTATCAGACGAATAAAATTAAGTTATATTAAAAAAGTCCTGGCTCTTCCAAGCTTTATAATGGGAGTGAATTGTTTCTTTGTTTTTGAAGTCCATAAAAGTGCATCTATCCATCATATAACTGCTCCACACAGCTCCGGGGGGTTAATAAAGGCCTTCTGAAGCGAAGAGATGCAGTTGTGTAAGAAAAATATCCATATTTAAAACTTCATAAAGTAAAATATCTAGCTGCCGCCAGATGGGGAAAAAAACGTAACTGGTGTGCAATGTCGTCAGACGTAGCGTAAGCATTTTGAACTGCAAGAGGCACTACACTTTTTCCGTAAGTTGAATATTTAAAAATTTGTTGACATGACATGGTTAGATTCAAATTGTAAATAAATATCATATATTAAGTCGGGTGTCCACCCTATTTATAATGAAACATCATATTTAAAAAACATGATATTAATAATATCGTATAATAAAATATAATTTATTGTTACTACTGTAAATCTATATTAAATTATTATGGGATCTCATTCAATGCTTTCAGAATCTTTAAGTTCTGGCTATTTATAGAATGTGCTTAGCAGAAAAAGCCATTTCCACAATAAAAAAAAAACGTTATGACCATTTCATGTACATTAAATTATATTACATTAGGGATGTCTCCACAATTATTAACCAAGAAAAACAAACCAAATCTAGGCTTGACAAACGTGTTATGATGGAGACATCATAAACCATTGAATTTGAAAGTTTGTTGTGCTTTTTGTCCAGAAAAAAACGTAGGTCCCCGTTTACTTGTATTTGTTTAGAGAGCAGTCTTGCCCAGATCAATATGGCAGACTCGTTGACGTATCGCAGCAACGGCCCAAAGGGGCCAATGGGGCGACTATGTATTTTATATGTCTATGGGTTAAAATGCCCACAGAGCATGATAGGAATTATAGGTTGCACAGCCTTGGACATGAAAGTAAATTGATGGTGAACTTGAGTAACCAACAAGTTTAGTTACCAACAAAATGTGTGATTGACGTATAAAACACATCATCAAATTGTGTTTGAAAGGTTATTTTCTTCATTATTACAATTTTTATTTTATAGAAAAGATGAGCAAAGTTAAACATGATATCAAGTTTTTTTTATAAAACTGGTAATTGTTTTTGCATCACACTCTTGCATTTACTTTTTTTAACAGACGCTTTTATCCAAAGCAACTTACAATTGAGCAATACAACAAGGGATTCATCTTAAAGATGCAATAAACATGATAAGTGCTAGTAATACAAAGTTTCAGCATAGACAAAGTAATATAGTGAAGTAGATAGAATTTTTTTTTTTTTAGCAGGCTACAGTTAAGTGCTCATGGATTTTTGAGCTGCTTCTTGAAAAGTGTCAGGGATTCAGCTGTCTGCAGGTTATTGGATTGCGGGTGGGCAGATAAACAGTGTTGTGACATGGGCTCTTGGTTTGTTGAAGACCAGTCGAGCCGCTGCATTCTGAATCATTTGAAGAGGTTTAATTTCACATGTTGGAAGTCCAGCCAGAAGGGCATTGCAATAGTTCAGTCTAGAAATGACAAGGGCCTGGACAAGAAGTTGTGTGGCATGCTCAGTCAGTTAGAAAGAGCCTTATCTTCCTGATGTAGTACAGTGCAAGTCTGCATGATTGTGCTGTTGTAGCAATGTGGTCTCTGAAGGTCAGCTGGTCATCAAAAAATCCCCCCAGATTTCTGGACAAACTCAATTTGCCTTCAACTATTTAACATTTGTGTTCTTATAATTGTTATCATGGGTGTAGAATATGCAGGGGACGTAAATTTGTCCCCCGAAAAGTGTGGTTTCAAGCAGAGGTTTTCTTGGGCCAATGCACAGTCCATAACGCAACAACAAAAAAAAAGAAGCAAATATAAGTCAACAACACTGCAGAATCGAGCCACAACACAACAGAATCGCAACAACACAACAATATTGCTTCTGTTTTTGTCTCTCCCAACACAGCTAACAAGGGCTTCATACTAGAGGTAATGGTCTAAAGAAATCTAAAATTTTAAACATTGGGGACAGATGAAGGTGCCATGGAAAATGTAATGAGTAACGGTCACTGTCAATTAGTCGTTATTTTTGTTTTTTTTGTGCACAAAAAGTATTCTTGTTGCTTCATAAAATTAAGGTTGAACCACTGTAGTCACATGGACTATTTTAACCATGTCTTTACTACCTTTCTGGACCTTGAAAGAGGTAATTAAATTGCTGTCTATGGAGGGGTCAGAGAGCTCTCCGATTTCATCAAAAAGATCTTAATTTGTGTGTAGTATGAATCTGTAAATCTATCTGCAAATTTGTGTGTGTCTAGTAACAATGGTGAAAAATCTATGTTTTTAACTCTAGAGTGTAGGCTTGGCTTCCTTTGGCTTTGAGTTGCCAAATGACTCCATAGACAACAGTTTTCATTGTCTGGGGTCTCAGAATCCTCACCACTGGCTTTCAATATTGTCTTCGCAACTGATCTGACTGACCTGCCATTCTTTGAAACTTCATCAGTTCCTTTTTTTTTAAACACTGGCCGGCACACATTTATTCATTTCATGTCATTCATTTCCACTGTCTAGGCATTCTGTAAGATTATTAAGAAGAAACTGTTCTTAGTTGTATGTAAGGAGATGGTTGTAACACTTTGTTAAATGCATTATATAAGTCACTTTGGAATATAAACCGTAGTACGTTTTAGATTATGAAAATTTGCTATACTGTATTTCCGGACTACAAGTTATTTCATAGACCCCCTGGCAATGGGTCACGGACCCCACTTTAAAAAACCCTGGCCTACAGCAAACACTCAACTAGACTTTTTAAAGGGGTCAAGAATTGAGAAATCAACTTTTCCTTGAGCTTTTGATATATAAAAGGTCATTGTAATATAAGAATATCCTCTATAAGTTTCGGAACTGAAAACTTCCTTGTTAGTCAAATAAAAGCTTTTATTGACAGCTGGCTCATCAAACAAGGGATCTGCAAATTTGCCTCCCTGTGACGTCAGAGAGCAGCGAAACGCCCCCTCAACAGAAGACCAATGCCTAATTCTGTAGCCCCGCCCACCGATTCACACATGACATGTAATAGGTAAATAACATAGGCCTACGTGGCACTAAACCGGATCGAGCTACCAAGCAATAAACATGCCGTTGAAGATTACAAAATATTGTGCAGTGCCTGGTTGTGGAAGAACACAGTCGCTGCATAAGCTTCCTTCGGTTTCCAATATTAGGAATACATGGTTGAACTTAATTTTTTTTAATAAAGCTCCCAGCTTTGTTCGCTTCATTTCACCGTGGGTTCTTTTGTAAACAAGACACAGGTCGAGACTGGATTTGCAGACAGAATGAGATTAAAAAACTATGCTGTGCCTTCTATATTGTATCAGACAGGAATGGTGCAACACACTTATGCAAGTAAAATTTTTTTTTTTTTTTATGTGATAGTGTTGCATTGTTACAGATCGTTTGATATCTACTGATTAGAAATAAACATAATTAACGATAACTTACCACACTGTCACAGGCTGGAGTATCCTTTGTATTTGAGGTGTTGTTGGTTCATTGTCCTGCGATTCGGGATCAGACTCTGGGTCGAACATGTGGGGGCAAATCATTACGGTTGCCATTTTTCCACATCGGAAATTTTCAAAACAATTCCCCACGTGTACTGACAGGGGAGTCTCAGGGAGAAACTCATTATAATATGCAAAACTGTTATCCAATCATAGCAGTGGGCGTTTACTTCTAAGTCTTCAATGCGGCACGCCCATAAAAACTAAGAGCGTTTCAGGAGCTAGGCTCAAAACCAGGGTAGAAAATAGCCTATTACCTAATCACCTATCATTCTGAGCCTTCTAGAGTTTTATGACTGAACTAGATATTTAAATCATGACAACTCTCAAAATAGTTTTAGCATGCTAATGAATATGGCAATGTTACTGTATTTGGTCTTTGTGGACTAGATCTGCTATGCTGCTGCTGTTGATTATGGCTGCTGCAGAGCAAGTATGGAGTTGCTATTGCCAATAGATACACAGTCACGCATGCTGCTGTGAGCATGTAAGATATGCTGCAGATCTATCACTAAAGCTGCATCTTAATTCAGAGGCTGCATTCTTCGAAGGACTTGGACTACAAAGGCCACGGCTTCGAAGGCCGTGAAGGTCGGACCGAGCATTGTTAAAAGGGAGGGTCTAGCCTATGGAGGACTGTTTTTGTCTCCTAGCAACTCTGACAGCAGCTGTTGACAAGCAGCAGTAATGTTTGAAAAAAAAAAAGGTTAAACAAAACAAAAATATAATGATTTAAATATGTTCACCGTTTGCCTTCATGTGCATTTGTGTACATAATAAAGAGCATAAACTATATAAGATTGCATTTACCTATATATATTAGGGATGCTCATATTGACTGTTTATTTATTTTTTATTTGTAAGTTGTTGTTTTTTGTTTGTTTGCTGCATGGTTAAAGAAAAATAGAAAAATAAATAGAAAAATATATTTGTTAACCCACAGGGAGCGTCGACACATGCAACCACACGTGCCTACACAGACATATTTAGCAAAATGAAGCAATGGAAAAGAAGTAGGCCTACTGTGTGGGACCATTTCGACAGAAAGGGTGACGAAGTTACTTGCAAAATATGCTACGTGGTATTAAAATACAGCAGTAGTGCAAGCTCCTGACTGGTGGAAAGCAAATGAAAGGCGCTTCCCGAGGCTGGCCACTCTAGCCTGGCGTTATCACTGTATTCCCGGGACATCAGTGCCATCTGAAGCCTTGATTAAAGCCTTGTTTATACTCTCCGCGTCCGCACGAGTGCGAGGGTGCGCGCGGCAAAAATGACGTCAACGCGGAGAGGGCGGTCGTGCGCGTTGAGAGCTTGAGACCCCATTTCGCTTGTCCCCAGTTATAATTATAATCTTATCAGTTAACGGTTAATATTCGGATAATGAGTGGCGGTTATCGGTCGGGAATATTCACCGAAATGAGCACCCCTAATATAATATATATACACAATCTATAGCCCCTTTCACACAGCAATCCGGTAAATACACAAATATGCTGTTCACACAAGCAACGGCGTTCTGGCTTTTTACCAGTAAGAGACCATTCACACATCTACTATGGAAGCATAGGTGTAGCAATATTCAATATGCAAAATGACAATGCAATATGTACAATGACAATGTTACGGTGTGTAGTGCAGCAGGGAAGAGAAGATCCAGGGCTTCCACAAAGATGGGTTTTTATTTACAATGGGATACAGAACACGACACACATAGGCATAACACATAAGAACGGACAAGGAGTGCAGGGAAGTGAGACCAATATAAAGGGAGTGCTAATGACGATGACCAGGTGCAGGGAATCCAGGGAGAGTGGGAGAGATGAGGAGTGAGTGATTTCAGGTGTGAGACAGGGAAGATCATGGGAAATGGAGTTCAGGACAGGCGTGGATTGTAACATTACTTGGGGTGGTCGCCCTGGAGACCTACACGCAGGTGCGGGGGAGGTGCAGACAGGTACAGAGGTCTCCAGGGCGGGTCAGGAGCCTCGGGCGGCCACGGCGGGTCAGGAGCCTCGGGCGGCCACGGCGGGTCAGGAGCCTCGGGCGGCCACGGCGGGTCAGGAGCCTCGGGCGGCCACGGCGGGTCAGGAGCCTCGGGCGGCCACGGCGGGTCAGGAGCCCCACCCACATGTGCTCCACCCACATGTTCCCCACCCCCGGGTATATAGCCCCCCCCCAAAACTTTCTTGGGGGAATTCAGGGGTAGTATGGAGGGCACGCGGAATGGGATGAGCTCCTGGGCTGGAGCGGGCTCGAGGAGAGCTGGAGCGGAGCGGGCTCGAGGAGAGCTGGAGCGGAGCGGGCTCGAGGAGAGCTGGAGCGGAGCGGGCTCGAGGAGAGCTGGAGCGGAGCGGGCTCGAGGAGAGCTGGAGCGGAGCGGGCTCGAGGAGAGCTGGAGCGGAATCCAGGAGAGCTGGAGCGGAATCCAGGAGACTCGGAGCGGGAACAGGGAAGCCTGGAGCGGAATCCAGGAGACTCGGAGCGGGAACGGGGAAGCCTGGAGCGGAATCCAGGAGACTCGGAGCGGGAACTTGGAAGCCTGGAGCGGAATCCAGGAGACTCGGAGCGGGAACTGGGAAGCCTGGAGCGGAATCCAGGAGACTCGGAGCGGGAACTGGGAAGCCTGGAGCGGAATCCAGGAGACTCGGAGCGGGAACTTGGAAGCCTGGAGCGGAATCCAGGAGACTCGGAGCGGGAACTTGGAAGCCTGGAGCGGAATCCAGGAGACTCGGAGCGGGAACTGGGAAGCCTGGAGCGGAATCCAGGAGACTCGGAGCGGGAACTGGGAAGCCTGGAGCGGAATCCAGGAGACTCGGAGCGGGAACTTGGAGGCCTGGAGCGGAATCCAGGAGACTCGGAGTGGGAACGGGGAAGCCTGGAGCGGAATCCAGGAGACTCGGAGTGGGAACTGAGGCGGCAGGATCGCTCCAAAAGTCCATCAACCAGAGGTCCTGTGGCTCTGGCGTGGCGGTGGCCATCTTGGCCGGAGACGAGGGCTTGGCGTTGGCCCTCCTTCTCTGCCATTTGGTTTTGTGGACAGGCAGGACAACACGGGAAGGCCCACTGGAGAGATATGTGGAGGGAACTGGCTGTGGGTGAACTGACCAGGCCGCGTGCTTCTCTGAGGGGACCGGACGAGGAAAACACTCATTCTCTTGAACCTCTTCAATTTCAAAATTGGAACAATTTAAACAGAGAATCAGATTCATCGACTCGACTAGGGAAAAGGAACAGGCAGGTTCAATATATCGAATAGTGTCCTCGTCCAGGCCCATCAGAAAGCACGCGTTAAGTGGTGCATCTGGCCAGTTCACCAAAGAAGACAGCTCAGCGAATTCCTCCACGTACCTCTCCAGCGGGCGACCGCCCTGCCTGAGACCCCACAGGCGATCCACCGCTGACGTGTCTTTAAGGGGGGACACGGGAGAGATCGGGGTCAGGAAGATTCCCATCTTCACAGCAGTCCTGGCAGTTTTGGGTCCGTTCTTCTGTTACGGTGTGTAGTGCAGCAGGGAAGAGAAGATCCAGGGCTTCCACAAAGATGGGTTTTTCTTTACAATGGGATACAGAACACGACACACATAGGCATTACACATAAGAACGGACAAGGAGTGCAGGGAAGTGAGACCAATATAAAGGGAGTGCTAATGACGATGACCAGGTGCAGGGAATCCAGGGAGAGTGGGAGAGATGAGGAGTGAGTGATTTCAGGTGTGAGACAGGGAGGATCATGGGAAATGGAGTTCAGGACAGGCGTGGATTGTAACAGACAATGCATTTCAGTATTTAAATTTACATTTTATATACCATGTGTGCAACATTTGGAGCAAAATGATAATTCAAATTGAATAATATAATTTACATTTGCTATTTCCTACACTAGTTTTAACATATAAATTTAAACATATTTTAACGCTTTATAAGTTAAAAATTAAATTAAAATGAAAATGTACTACAGAAATTATTAGATGTGTTTAACATGTTTAAGCAAAAATTGTAGCAAAATGTTCATTTAAATGTTATTTTTCTTAATTGCATTTACACTCACAGTTAAGATACTTGCGAATGCATTTTCATTATATGTCCCGCAATGAATGTAGCAAAATTCAATGTGGAATTGAAAATGCAATCTGAGCCGATCAAGTCTCCGCCCTGCCCTGTAAATCACTGCATCAAGGCGGGGCCAGGTGTTGGAAACATGGCGGCAGAGCTATTAGAGCAAGGCATTTACTGGCAGATGAAGTGGAGCAAGAACACAGAAATGATTACACGCATCTGTTAGTGACTGTTCTGTCCTTCCAATAACACCTGATGTACTCGTTACATCATAAGAAGAATGGCATCTACGCTAATGTTAGTCTCTCTGTTTATCCCGAGGTTTACTGCAGTCAGCCGGATCCGGGCAGTATCCAGATCAGATGGTGGACCTGCGCCCAGACATGAGTAACGCATCCCTGAAGTGTCTGTAGAGACCGTGTCAATTAGACTCCCCCCTGAAATTGCCTCACCGCCACGACATCCTCATAAACCCGTCCCTGGCGTGATGACTCAGATATTTCGAATATTCCTATTTAATAATTGTTTAATCGACATGTCATCCTCAATAAACCCGTCTCCGACGTGATGCCTCCGATCTTTCGAATATTCCGATCTAATATGACTTCTGACCTGTAAGGTTGCCAAAATAATAATCATACACTGTTTGTTAATTGGCCAGAGGAGAGCTGGCACCCTGACTAAGCCTGGTTTCTCCCAAGGTTTATTTTTCTCCATTAGGCCACCTGATGGAGTTTTGGTTCCTTGCCACTGTCGCCTTTGGCTTGGCTTGCTCAGTTGGGGACACTACATTTTCAAATAAATATCCAAATAAATGTAATTACTAAACTAAATTACCTATGTCAACTACATTACTTGAATATATATGATAATTGAAATGAGCTAGATGACATCACCGTTTTCTCCAGAGCGGCTGTACAGCCGAATCAAATTCGGTTGCATTATTTTCCTGTTTAACACTGTGAAGCTGCTTTGAAACAATCGGCATTGTAAAAAGCGCTATATAAATAAAGGTGACTTGACTTGACTTGACTTGTTAGACCAGTACATTATTAGAGCCATAGATATTTATGGTTAGAACGTCTCGCAGACAACGCACCTTGACGAGCGCGGGAGTGTGTCTGCTGAAGTGAGCGTTGGTTCACAACAGGTTATTTTACTCTCAAATAATCTTACACAAGCTGTCCAAGATTATTGTTTGCTATATCAGTATGGTTGTATTTTTTTCTCTCTTTTTACCATTCTGATTGTTGTTTAATGCATCAATTAAACGATGTGTAGTCCATCTGGATGGTGATGGGTGTTATTTATAACAATAATAAGCCTAATAATAATAATTTATGTTCCCAAAAATAACTCTATAGATTATTTTCTGTATGTCCATAAAAAATCCATGAAATGGTTTCAAGTTACTAGCCTACACAATCCCGCATAAACGCTCCCGATAAATTACTTGTTATTAAAGCATCAATATTCCTAATACCACTTTTAACAGAAAAGCAATAGGCTTCTCACTCACTGAGTCAGAAGTATCTAAACTTCTCCTCTCCAGTCATCCTACTACTTGCCCCCTAGATCCCATCCCCTCACACCTCCTACAAGCCATCTCTCCTACACTCCTACCAGCACTCACACATCTCTCAATACATCAATACATCTCTCTGCACCGGTATCTTCCCTACCACATTCAAGCAGGCTCGGGTAACCCCACTGCTTAAAAAACCCACACTCAACACATCACTTGTAGATAACTACAGACCTGTTTCTCTCCTACCATACATAGCGAAAACACTTGAACGAGTTGTTTTCAACCAGGTTTCATCTTTCCTCTTACAGTTTAATCAGCTGGACGTAAACCAATCAGGTTTCAAAAAGGGCCACTCAACCGAGACTGCATTACTGTCGGTCACTGATTGCAAAAGCTGCTTCCAAATCATCAGTCCTCATCCTCCTCGATCTATCTGCTGCGTTTGACACTGTGAATCATCAGATTCTTCTGTCCACCCTCTCATCACTGGGCATCACAGGGATTCCACTCCACTGGTTTGAGTCCTATCTCACAGGTAGGTCTTTCAAGGTTGCCTGGAGAGAGGAGGTATCCAAAGCACATCAACTAACCACGGGGGTTCCTCAGGGCTCAGTGCTTGGACCTCTCCTCCTCTCCATTTACACTACATCACTGGGACCCATCATACAGGCACATGGCTTCTCATACCATTGCTATGCTGATGACACACAGCTCTACCTTTCATTTCAACCAGATGATCCCACAGTAGCTGCACGAATCTCACGCTGTCTAGCAGACATCTCGTCATGGATGAAACAACATCACCTGCAGCTCAACCTAGCAAAGACTGAGCTTCTCGTCTTCCCTGCTAATCCGACTCTACAACACAACTTCACCATCCAGCTAGGTTCATCTTTGATTACCCCTTCAGAGTCGGTCAGAAATCTCGGAGTAATCTTTGATGACCAGCTGTCCTTCAAAGACCACATTTCAAAGACAGCTCGGTCATGCAGGTTTGCGCTGCACAACATCAGAAAGATCAGACCGTTCCTTACAGAGCTTGCAACACAGCTTCTTGTCCAAGCCCTGGTCATTTCTAGGCTTGACTACTGCAATGCGCTTCTGGCTGGACTTCCATTGTGTGCAATCAAAACACTTCAAATGATTCAGAACACAGCGGCACGTCTTGTCTTCAAAAAGCCCAAAAGGGCCCATGTCACACCTCACACTCTCTCTGCACTGGCTACCACTCGCTGCCTGCATTAAGTTCAAGGCTTTGACACTTGCTTATGGATCCACCAGAAGGTCAGCACCCGCATACTTAAACTCGCTCTTACGAGTCTACACCCCCACAAGAAGCCTCCGCTCAGCTAAGGAGCGGGCGGCTTGTGTTACCATCCCAGAGAGGCATGAAATCCCTCTCCAGAACTTTTTCATTCACTGTTCCCGGCTGGTGGAACGATCTTCCCACCTCCATCCGGATGGCAGAATCACTGACATCCTTCAAAAAACAGCTAAAACCCCATCTCTTTCGTGAGCACTTAATCTTATCTTAAAAAAGAAAAAAAAATTCTAATTCTTTTTCCTCTATCCTTCTCTACACCCTCCCTATTCTAGCTTAGGCTACTCTGAGCAATGTCCGAAACTTAGTATTTAAGGCACTTTTTGCGTTTCTTCGCCTCTTCATAACGGATCGCTTCCTGTACTCCTCAGTTGTAAGTCGCTTTGGATAAAAGCGCCTGCTAAATGCATAAATGTAAATGCTGCCGCGTGCATGGTTTGGCATGGTAGAATGCGTGCAAAGTGCGCTCCCTAATCCTTAAAAAGCTAAAGGATGCACTGGAATTGTACAATATTGAAAAACATTAGCAGTTGTGAAGTTTTAAATAAAATGTTCATAAATAAAAAGAGTTATTTTTGGGAACAGAAATTATTATTATTATTAGGCCTATTATTGTTATAAATAACACCCATCACCATCCAGATGGACTACACGTCGTTTTATTAATATAATTGATGCATTAAACAACAATCAGAATGGTAAAAAGAGAGAAAAAATACAACCATACTGATATAGCAAACAATAATCTTGGACAGCTTGTGTAAGATTATTTGAGAGTAAAATAACCTGTTGTAAACCACCGCTCACTTCAGCAGACACGCGACCTCGCTCGTCAAGGTGCACGAGCGCCAGGCGTTCTCTGCGAGAAGTTCTAACCATAAATATAGATTAGACAAGCAGAAAGACAAGAACTACAACGGACTTCAGCCACAGCCTTAGATGAAATCAACTGAAGATAAAAGAAGACATTAAATCTCTGAAGATCTAAGCAGATGAGGATTAAACAACTCCACAAACTGCATGCAAGACTGGCTGCGAGACATGACGCAACAATAAAAGATGATCATCTTATTGATCGTCTTATTGCATAGCGCATATTTAGATAGAAAAACTAATAATAAGCTTACTGTAAACAACGTGGAGTAAACACATCATCTCCCAAAGCTGACTTCTTACGTCAGTGCGTTCTGATGTGATCATACCGGTTATCCTCATTCTGCATTCACATAGCGCATCATACCGTTAATTTACTGGTTATGTTACAACTTCCCTTACTGGTAAATTGCCAGAATTAATTTACCGGTATTTTTGGAAAGGTCCTGTTCACACATTATCTCTTACCGGTAATTTACCAGTAAAGACTGTATGTGTGAAAGGGGCTTATGTGTGCTTGGGCCTGCTTTGCCAAATGGTTTAAATTCTAGTGTCTTGACTATATGTATTTGGGCTAGCAAAGCCCAGAGTTATTTACTAATGACTTTAGCAGTGCGTACCTGGTTGCCATACCCACGTTTGATTAACTATTGACCTAAACCAGCTCTTTATGCCTGAGCCAATGCCTGATGTGTGACTTTTACAAATTATATCAAAAGCAAGCAGACAGAGATGGAGAAAATAACTCCCAGCAACGACCTGGGGGGTATTCCAGAAAGCAAGGTTAACTTACCGTCACATATACCTTGAACTCTTGGTTGATTAACCCAAACCTTGCTTACTCAAGGTATGCTGGTTCCAAAAACGCATCCGTGAGTAAGTTCAGACAACCCAGAATATGTTCAAGGTTAACACACAAGACATTCTCAACAGAGCAACAAATTGATGATTCACAATGGAAACAGACGCTAAGAAAAAGCGCGCCATTCTACTTTCTCCTTCTTTTGTTTAATGCCGATTTACATAACCTACTTAGTGCACATCGCCACCTATTTGGTAGTTGTACAATAATTTTTTCTATCTTTTCATTTAATAAGTAATCTTTATTTACTGAGAATAAGGATTATATTGTTTGTTTGATGCTAATTAATTGAATGCAGATCCATGTGTGAGATGACAGTAAAATAAATAATAAATATATTTGAATAATCAGCGCTCTCCTCCACCCTCAATACCACAACTGAGGTAAGACCCTTGAGCAAGGCACCAAACCCCCAACTGCTCCCTGGGCGCTGCAGCAATATTTGATTCTGATTGGTTGGAAGGTGCGCAATTAAATCGTTTAATGGACAGATAGTTCTAAGTCAGTTGAATCACCGTTCTATATTAATGTGCAGACACACACACATATATGGCAAGCCAAAAGGGTCAGAATTACGCTATAGATTAATCGCGTTTACAGTCAAACGGCGTAAAATACGGCGTTTTAAACAGTATTTGCGCCGCAATCATGCGAAATACGTCAATGACGCCGTATTTGACGCCGTTTTAGTGTGCCTGAAACTTACACTGTTCAGCTTGCCATAGGACGGCGTAAAAAACGCTGTTATTTACGGCGTTTTGCTTGTAGTATAATGAGCCACTCCCACTGATTTCCACAGCTAGTAAATTTGAACTGTTTTTACCCAGTCAATGATGAACTGAGTCTGACCAGACAAATTCAGCACGGATCATTTTAGCCAAAGGAGTGCCTATGAATTGATAGGGTATATTTATTTACAATAGCCCATAACTTTTGGAATAATTTAATCTCTACTAACATTAAACATATTAATTAAAGATCACACCTCTTTATCATACTTTAATGCAATTGCTAAGATTTCATGTTCAGAAATTATCCTACCTACCCCATGTTCAACTTATTACACAGATACTTTTCACGTTAGTAAATAACTGGACAAAAGCTTTGAGTAATGTTTCCAAAACGAGAAATCGTCCCTAATATAACAGAACCCAGATAGTGTTTAAAAGCAGTAGCCTACAGCATGTGGTAGTCGATAGCCTGCTCGTTAGTGCCTGCTTGTTAATACTCATTTTTCTCGGTTATTTGGCTTTATTTCCAGATTCAATCATAAGCTCGTTCTTACGTAGGCTACGAGGGCACGTCCGCACATGCGCACTCTTTAACGGTGCTTTAAATCTCTTGACAAACTAAAAGACGTAAATGACATTTGTATGTATTCTAAATAAAAGATATAGATTGTACTGAATGTCAGCTTGCTTATTTTGCTCAAGATAAGGATTTATTAAGTCCACATGTCATGCAAACAAGAAACTATGCTTCTAACCACAGGTCGAGAGCTGTCGCTGCAACCACACAAGTTTGCAATGCTGTTTGCGAACATTCGTTGGAACGATGGTTTCGGGAAACACCGACTTGTTGAACTATGCTGATATCACACTTTGGCAGTTGTAGTTTTTATGTGTGCTCAATAAAAGAGGACACGGTTTTAGCATTTTTATTGGCTGGTCAGTAGACGTAGGTCGTAGCAGCAGAATCGTGCAGTGTGTTCCGGGCTTAAAGGACCTAACCGCCTTACTCTATAGAGTTTCATGACTGAACTAGATATTTAAGGTACTGCACTTCTTGCTTCAGAGTTTCCACTTCCTGTTGTTGTTTTCCGGCACTGCAGCACTGCCTGGGGTGTTTGATGATAGGGTGAGGTGCCATGGAATGGAGCCAGAGGAAGAGGAAGTGGGTGGATAGAAAAGGGAAAAGGGGAAAGCGCCAGGCAAAAGATACAATCACGTACGAAAAGAAAATATATTTCCCTATATATGAATGATCAATATATTAAATGATTTAATTGTATATTTGAAAATATACAGAATAATATATTGTTAATATATTACAATATATTGAATTATACATAAGGAATTGTTGCTTTTCATATATTGAAAAATATGTGACAATATATTTACTAATATATCATAATGTATGTAATTTTATATTCAGTAATACACTATATTGCAGATATATTTACTTGTGCAGCATAAGCACACATATATAGAGAAATATAATGTTATATATTTCTTATATTTTTATAATTAGTTACATTTGTTTCATATTCTCAAGCTAGTTAACAAAAGCACACCTGCATGTACTAAAGTATTTAGCAGAGAGACTATCGCTGTGCTGAAGAGTGCACAGCCATTACTTTATAAATAAAGTAATTATAGTCTTAATGGTGTTTGACCAATCGTCAACTGAACCACAGGCTCTTCTCTTCAGCACAATGGTAACCCCAAAAACTCACACACACCAAAACCCTTTAAATTCCAAAATAATACAACATTAAACACTACAAGATCTCCCCCTATATTAATATTGAGCAAAACATATGAAACAACACTTAATTTTAACATTTGCTCTCATTTAACTGTCAGAAGCAAAGCATGCAAGTCTGTTTGTAACCACTGATTGTAACTCATTCTGTGAACGTGTGTATATAAGTGTACAATACATTCACATTTATATGGGAATATGTACAGGGAGTGCAGAATTATTAGGCAAGTTGTATTTTTGAGGATTAATTTTATTATTGAACAACAACCATGTTCTCAATGAACACAAAAAACTCATTAATATCAAAGCTGAATATTTTTGTATCAATATTTTAAGTAGTTTTTAGTTTTAGCTATTTTAGGGGGATATCTGTGTGTGCAGGTGACTATTACTGTGCATAATTATTAGGCAACTTAACAAAAAACAAATTTATACCCATTTCAATTATTTATTTTTACCAGTGAAACCAATATAACATCTCAATTCACAAATATACATTTCTGACATTCAAAAACCAAACAAAAACAAATCAGTGACCAATATAGCCACCTTTCTTTGCAAGGACACTCAAAAGCCTGCCATCCATGGATTCTGTCAGTGTTTTGATCTGTTCACCATCAACATTGCGTGCAGCAGCAACCACAGCCTCCCAGACACTGTTCAGAGAGGTGTACTGTTTTCCCTCCTTGTAAATCGCACATTTGATGATGGACCACAGGTTCTCAATGGGGTTCAGATCAGGTGAACAAGGAGGCCATATCATTAGATTTTCTTCTTTTATACCCTTTCTTGCCAGCCACGCTGTGGAGTACTTGGACGCGTGTGATGGAGCATTGTCCTGCATGAAAATCATGTTTTTCTTGAAGGATGCAGACTTCTTCCTGTACCACTGCCTGAAGAAGGTGTCTTCCAGAAACTGGCAGTAGGACTGGGAGTTGAGCTTGACTCCATCCTCAACCCGAAAAGGCCCCACAAGCTCATCTTTGATGATACCAGCCCAAACCAGTACTCCACCTCCACCTTGCTGGCGTCTGAGTCGGACTGGAGCTCTCTGCCCTTTACCAATCCAGCCACGGGCCCATCCATCTGGCCCATCAAGACTCACTCTCATTTCATCAGTCCATAAAACCTTAGAAAAATCAGTCTTGAGATATTTCTTGGCCCAGTCTTGACGTTTCAGCTTGTGTGTCTTGTTCAGTGGTGGTCGACTTTCTGCCTTTCTTACCTTGGCCATGTCTCTGAGTATTGCACACCTTGTGCTTTTGGGCACTCCAGTGATGTTGCAGCTCTGAAATATGGCCAAACTGGTGGCAAGTGACATCTTGGCAGCTGCACGCTTGACTTTTCTCAGTTCACGGGCAGTTATTTTGCGCCTTGGTTTTTCCACACGCTTCTTGCGACCCTGTTGACTATTTTGAATGAAACGCTTGATTGTTCGATGATCACGCTTCAGAAGCTTGGCTATTTTAAGACTGCTGCATCCCTCTGCAATATATCTCACTATTTTTGACTTTTCTGAGCCTGTCAAGTCCTTCTTTTGACCCATTTTGCCAAAGGAAAGGAAGTTGCCTAATAATTATGCACACCTGATATAGGGTGTTGATGTCATTAGACCACACCCCTTCTCATTACAGAGATGCACATCACCTAATATGCTTAATTGGTAGTAGGCTTTCCAGCCTATACAGCTTGGAGTAAGACAACATGCATAACGAGGATGATGTGGTCAAAATACTCATTTGCCTAATAATTCTGCACTCCCTGTATGTGCAATATATGTAAACAATAAAGGATAAAACTTTGTGAACATTACATGTAATGCATTTTTTTCGTATATATTTCGTATATTGAAAAATATAAGCACTAATTTCCCATATATGGAAATGTATTATGTAATATATTTTGCAGTATATTCCCATATATTTTTGTTCTGTAAAGGATTTCACTTTTGACTGGGACTCCTTTGACTGGTCACTGTCTGGTAAAGGAACCTTAAACAAAGTCCATAATCCTGACTGAACCTATTTAAACCTACACATAAGTTTAACAAGATACACAAGCCTTGTTCTGCGGTTGAAGTTTTTATAAAGGGCACTTGAATTTTCTGTATAATGTCACTGTCTTTATGCACTACTTGACTTGGAATCAGTGTTGACCTTTATTCTCATATTTTATAAAGGCTTCTGTTTCAATGTTTCTACATCAGGATTGTCTGTATTTATTTTCGCTCCTTGCATTTTGCTAAGCCCCATAAGCTGGTTTTGTTTTCACATCTGCATTCAAAATAGACATTCCTCACTGTTTAAAGGGGTCATGCCTGGGTGGGTGGAGTTTTAAAAAAAAAGTACCTTTGTCTGTAATCGAGAACACCCCTGCCCCCCACTAATTCCTTTGTAAATAAGTGATTATGAAGAGCTATGATAGATTTAATCTTGCTGGCATCTGAAAATAAAGAAACATCATAACTTTCTGGGAAGTTGCTTTGTAGATGTTTATATTACTTGTCTCATTGTGTTATTTTGGTTTGTGACAGGCTAAAGGCCTCAAAGATGAAGGATTGTCATCCAGTCAGAACACTCGACCTGTGTCAGAGGAGTACGTGGTCTGGAAGGGTCCCCGCACAATGTCGCTGCAGAAGAACTCTCAGGGCTTCGGTTTTACTCTGCGGCACTTCATAGTCTATCCACCAGAGTCTGCCCTCCACACTAACCTGAAGGTAACAAAATCAACAACCTTAAAGATGAAAAGGTCAAAAGTAAAAAACAATGACAGTTCATTGTAGGGCTGCACGATTTGGGGAAATATCTAATTTGCGATTTGCGATTTAAAATGCGATTGTTTTTTTTTTACAAATGAAAAGTGTGTGTATATATAACATTTTGTGCTTATATATTATGACTAATAATTATTATGATTATTATTATTGCTAATAATATATCATAATATTTAACAAAATAAGATAATATTACTATTACAATAACATTTTCATTATTAAAAATAAAAAATAGAGTATTTAAGAATAAATATAACAATATAATAATAATAATATTTATATTTTACAGAAAACGTCTCGGTTACGCATGTAACCCGTGTTCCCTGAAGGAGGGAACGGAGACGTACGTCGGAACTGACCGACGAATTGGGATCTGTTTTCAGAGACCAATCTACTTCGAGTGATTAAAAACGAGCCAATGGACATTGGCATGCGGTTCACGCATTCCACGCACCGCGGGTATAAATACGGAAGTGGAACACCGCATCATTGCTTTTCAACTGAGGAGCCGAGATAGGTGACTCGGCCTTCAGCTGAAGCACAGCACCTGGCGATGGGACGTACGTCTCCGTTCCCTCCTTCAGGGAACGAGGGTTACATATGTAACCGAGACGTTCCCTTTCACGAATTGGGATCCCTACTAACACGCCAGAGATGTTGGCCCTTCCAGCGCCCTGCCCGAGCTCGCTGGACCACACCTACGTTGGTGCGGGAGTCAGCGCTCTGGGCAGGGAGGCCAGTCACAGCTGTTCCTGCAAGACCCACTCAGCGTGACTATTGGATAACGCTGGGAAGCGTGCCCGTCTCGGGGAGATGGTACGCTGCAGAGCCACGTCCTTCAGTGGAAGGAGAGGTGGAAATACTCATAAGGACTAACCTAGCAGGGTAATGCTACCTAAGGCAGTCTCTGGGGTGGATCCAACCTGGTCCCAGGGGGGAAAGAACACCACCAGAGACGACAGAGCGAGCTCTGTCAAGGGAAAGACACGGGGCTAGCCGAGTAGGGTAGCTGGTACCGTGGAGAATACACATATGGGGTTGCCGTTAGGGAACCGCTACATATGGAACCCAGCCTACACACACGTTCCACAAGCATACGGGTGCAGGCCTGGTGTCAAACGGCTGCAACGTCTGACACCGAAGGGGTGACGGAGGAGCTCGACAGGGTTAGCCGTTTCCGGGGAACACAACTGGAGACAATAGACGCACGTATCCGGCCCGGAGGCGGGAGTGGCGTATGCAAGCCGACACTAGAACGGGTACTTAGCGCTACTGGCTACTGGGGGCGAGGATGCGGGAAGATACCGGCTCTACACGGAGGCTATAGAATCTAGCGAACGTGTTAGGTGTCGCCCAGCCCGCAGCTCTACATATATCTGTCAGCGAGGCACCTTGAGCCAGCGCCCAGGAGGAGGCTACACTCCTAGTGGAGTGAGCTCGCACCCCGAATGGGCAAGGCACGTCTTGGGACTGGTAAGCCAAGACGATAGCATCCACTATCCAGTGGGCTAACCTCTGCTTGGAGACAGCCTTTCCCTTCTGCTGGCCTCCGTAACAGATGAAGAGCTGCTCTGAGGTTCTAAAGCTTTGAGTTCGGTCCACGTAGGCGCGGAGAGCGCGGACGGGACAGAGCAAAGCTAGGGCTGGGTCTGCCTCCTCCGAAGGCAGCGCTTGCAGGTTCACCACCTGGTCCCGGAAGGGAGTGGTGGGAACCTTGGGCACATATCCAGGCCGGGGTCTCAGGACAACGTGAGAGTTGGCCGGCCCGAATTCTAGGCACGATTCGTTGAGCGAAAGTGCATGCAGGTCCCCTACCCTCTTGATTGAGGCCAATGCAGTCAGGAGCACTGTCTTCATGGACAGGATGTTTAGCTCTGCTGACCGCAAAGGCTCGAAGGGAGGGCCCTGGAGCGCTCTAAGCACCAGGGCTAAGTCCCAAGAGGGTACCGAGGTTGGACGAGGAGGATTCAGTCTCCTCGCACCTCTGAGGAACCTGACGATTGAGTCGTGCTTACCTAAGGACTTACCTTCAACTACATCGTGATACGCCGCTATTGCGGCGACAAACACTTTGAGGGTGGAGGGAGACCGCCTTCTCTCCAACCCATCTTGCAGAAAAGAAAGCACGACATTAATCGAACACCTTCGGGGGTCTTCCCGGCGGGAAGAACACCACTCAACGAACAGGTTCCACTTCAGAGCATAGAGGCGCCTAGTAGAGGGGGCTCTAGCTGAAGCGATGGTGTCTGCCACTGCCTGCGGCAGGCCACCTAGAACCTCCGCGTCCCGTCCAGGGACCAGACATGGAGTCTCCAGAGGTCTGGACGCGGGTGCCATAGAGTGCCCCGCCCCTGAGAAAGCAGGTCCTTCCTCAGGGGCATCAGCCAGGGAGGGGCTGTCGCGAGGAGTGAGAGTTCGGAGAACCAGGTCCGGTTGGGCCAGTAGGGTGCAACTAGCAAGACCTGCTCCTCGTCCTCCCTGACCTTGCACAGAATCTGTGCGAGAAGGCTCACTGGGGGAAACGCATATTTGCGTAGGTCCCGGGGCCAGCTGTGCGCCAGTGCATCTGTACCGAGAATGCCCCCGGACAGGGAGTAATACAACTGGCAATGGGTCGAGTCCGGAGAGGCGAACAGGTCTACCTGCGCGGCTCCAAAGAGGTCCTATATCAGCTGGACGCTCCGGGGGTGGAGTCGCCACTCTCCCGAAGGTGTCGGCTGACGGTTGATGTACGCAATGGCCGCAGTGCTGTCCGTGCGGACCAGTACGTGTTTTCCCTGTAGCTGCTTTTTGAAGCGGCCCAGGGCGAGACGTACTGCCAGAAGCTCTAGGCAATTGATATGCCAACGCAGTTGGAGCCCCGTCTACAGACCCGCAACTGAGTGCCCGTTGTACGTGGCCCCCCAACCCGTGGAAGAGGCATCCGTGAAGACCACAGCATGCCTGGACACCTGTTCTAGGGACACTCCGGCCCGTAGAAAGGCAGGGTCCGCCCACGGGTTGAAGGTTTGGCGACAGTAAGGAGTAACTGAGACCCGGTACTTGCCGCGCTGCCACGCCCATCTCGGGACCCGGTCGTGAAGCCAGCGTTGAAGCGGTCTCATATGAAGCAATCCGAGCGGCGTTACCGCGGCTGCAGATGCCATATGCCCCAGGAGCCTCTGAAAGAATTTCAGTGGGACCGCTGCCCTGCCTTTGAACATATTCAAGCAGTTCAACACTGACCGGACTCGCTCCTCTGCGAGGCGCGCAGTCCGGTTGACCGAGTCCAGCTCCATACCGAGATAAGAGATCCTCTGCGTGGGACAGAGTTTGCTCTTCTCTCGGTTGACCCGAAGGCCCAACAGGCTGAGGTGATGTAGCACCAGGTCCCTGTGTTCGCACAACTGCTCCCGGGACTGGGCCAGTATGAGCCAGTCGTCGAGATAGTTGAGAATCCGAACGCCGCGTTCTCTGAGCGGAACAATGACTGCCTCTGCGACTATCGTGAAGACGCGAGGCGACAGGGACAACCCGGAAGGGCAGGACTTTGTACTGAAATGCCCTCCCCTCGAACGCAAAGCGTAGGAACGGTCTGTGTCGAGGGAGAATGGAGACATGAAAGTACGCGTCCTTCAGGTCGATCGCTGCGAACCAATCCTGGGGACGGGTGCATTCGAAAATGCGTTTCTGCGTTAGCATTCTGAATGGGAGCTTGTGCAGGGCCCGATTCAGGACACGCAGGTCCAAGATCAGTCTTAACCCACCCCCTTTCTTGGGCACAATGAAGTAGGGGCTGTAGAACCCCAACCTCATATCGGCTGGAGAAACCGGCTCGATCGCGTCCTTCGCCAGCAGGACATCGATCTCTGACCGCAACACATGGGCATCGCTGCTCCACACAGTGGTGAAGAGGATGCCCCTGTACTTGGGAGGCCGGCAAGCGAACTGAATTGCGTAGCCGAGTCTGATGGTACGGATGAGCCAACGGCACCACAGATGTACCCGGGGTGGGGCAGCGAGGTGGAGTACGCAGACCCGACTCGGGAGGCCCGGAGGCGGCCCAGAGTGTTGCCTGAGTACTCCATGGTGGGGCAGAGTGTGGGTGAGAAGGCCCGGGGGCGTTCTCAGTGCCCACACTGCTGCCCCCTGGCGAGGGAGAGAGGAGAGGAAAGGAGCGGCAAGGCCCGGTGGCGTCGCAGGAAGGGAAGAAACTGCTCTGAGAATGTGGGTACCGCTGGACTCCGGAGAGCCAGCGGCAGGACCGAAACCGGAGGGGTGTGGACACCGTCTCCCAAAGAGCAGATCCCCTTTTCACTGGGCTGCCCGTTTCAGGGCCGTTTGCCCTTGCGCTTGCCAGCGGACTTCGCGGGACCCTGAACGGGTTGGGCGCCTCCCTTGCGCCCGGCCACCTGCTGCCTGGGTGGAGGCTGCTGCTTGGCTTAGCAGGGGCGGAGGCAGACGCAGGGGGACGCCCTCGGCGACAAGCAGGCGGAGGCGCTGCGGCCGACGACTGCTTTTTAGGATTTTTTTTTTTTTTTAAACCACCTCCGTCCGCCTCTGGGCCACCAAGAACTGCTGGGCGAAGTTCTCAATGGCGTCGCCGAAGAGGCCAGCCTGACAGACAGGGGTGTTGAGGAACCGCACTTAGTCGGGCTCACGCATATCTGCCAGGTTTAGCCCCAGGTGACTTTCCTGGACCACTAGTGTGGACATTGCCTGACCCAAGGAGCGTGCGGTGATGGACCTCGCTCTCTGGGTGACGAAAGTCTGCATAACCCCTGGGCCGGGACTACCCTCGTGCATGCAGGACAGAGGGTAGTGAGAGAGGGAAAAAATTTATACAGTTTATGGCCCTTTTGGTGTTCCATATTTTGACACCAAATAGTTCCACACTGCTAAACTTTTCCGATGCACATCCGGGAAAAAAAGGCACAGGGGAAGGCAAGGCGATTTACGCATTGCACTACGCCTCAGCCGCCCAGGAAAGCAAGGCTGTTAACTCTGAATCTGATTCAGCATGAGCACACACTATTATAGTGTGAGACTCAGCATTACCATTTCCAGCGCATAACAGCCCTCTCTCCGATGCAGCAATTGACATCTGTCCTCTGCCAGAGCCCCAAACGAAACGCTGGTCCCCTTTTTTTTTTTTTTTATTATTATTTTTATTTATTTATTTTTAGGACCAGCAATCCCATCTGTAAGCTACCAGCAGGCATGTGAGACAGTGAGCGTGGCCGTCAGACCCGACGGCACACGGCGCGCTGAACACTCAAGCCCCTATGAAAAAAGGCAAGATGAACAACGTGCCGACGTGGCCATGTTCTCATGAGAGAATATGAACCACCCACGAACAAAGTCTCAGCACGCACGTGATGCGATAGAGGAGTGGGGGCCCGAGGAGATGTACCCGGCGGGGAAGCCCCACTGTAATCCTCAGGTCACCAAGGCTTATTAGCCGAAGTAGCCCTTTTCTGGTGCACCAGAAAATAAACTAGATCGGGGAATAGGCGAAGGGACTCAACCCCGTTTGAGGTTTCATAGTCTTGACCGCGCATCTAAAGCGCCGAGTGATGCGCTGGGTTGCCGTGACAACCCCCGCTGTCAGCAGGCGCTCGACGGCACATGGCGCGCTGAACGCTTAAGCCATTACGAGAAAGGTGAGACGAACAACGCGCCAACGTGATCACGTTCTCCTGAGAGAACATGAATCACCCATGAACGCAATCTCACATGTTTATATGCGAGAGAGATCGTGGCCGTCAAATGAGGACAGGAAACAACCGCATCCAGTGTTGCTCTTTTAGAAGGAAATGCTCTTTTAGAAGTGTTGAAGCACTCAGGGAGATGGCCACGGCTCACAGCAGTCCGATTGCAAGCCTGCGTGTGAGCACTCAAAGAACGGTAACGCCCAGCCAACCAACACAGGAACAAGTGTATGTTGCAGCGGCCACTCGCTGACTTGCGCCGTCACACCAGCACCCAGGTAAGAGAGCGATCCTCCTCGAGACTCGTCTAAACACTCTTCGTAGAAACAGCTTGATACAGCAAACCGTTCGGCTCCGAAGTTAAAAGCAATGATGCGCCGTTCCACTTCCGTATTTATACCCGCGCTGCGGGCCGGTGCGTGGAATGCGTGAACCGCATGCCAATGTCCATTGGCTCGTTTTTAATCACTCGAAGTAGATTGGTCTCTAAAAAACAGATCCCAATTCGTCGGTCAGTTCCGACGTACGTCGAACGTGACCGACTGAAAGGGAACTTATTTTGCAAAAAACTGCATGGTTACCATGGCAGCCTATGATTAAAAATCACTAGAAATGTCTAAATCCAATGTGGATTTATTATAAAATATTATTATATTATTATTATTATTATAAAAATCTGTGATATTAATTTCTTAATTTTTGTCAGGAGGTATGCAAAATCAAGAACGAGTCAATGGCTTCGTCCGAAAACCTAGGCAGCTGAATCGTTGCCTCACTGCCTTATCAGACTACGACTCTGCAGGC
This sequence comes from Rhinogobio ventralis, assembly GCA_039654625.1. NCBI lineage: Eukaryota > Metazoa > Chordata > Actinopteri > Cypriniformes > Gobionidae > Rhinogobio > Rhinogobio ventralis. Next base: position 14,997,011 of record CM077212.1, read on the forward strand.
AGCGTTTTGTGCATGAAGGCACCTCACGAAACTAATTTCGTACAGACTTCTAAGGCAGCATAACAGTTTAATGATCTACAGCTAAATAGAGAGAGCTTTGGTGAGAACTAAACACATATTTAATTACTACATTAGTAATTTCTCGCTAGAAATGACATCAGAAGTGGAAAATGTTGGAAAAAAAAAGTACATTTACACACAAACTCACCAGCAAACGCAAATTTCGGATGCCATCTTTTTTCCAGCTCAACTGTCACATAATGGAAAGCACAGGATTGTGGGATATCAAAGGCAGCGAAGGATACATGTATGCTGCCTTCAAAAATCGATCAGATGAAGGTCTCTCAGGAGACAGGAAGTGAAGCTAACATTAGATTCGGACGTGCCTTGATGCCTTCCTACCTTGAAATGTGTCCTCCGAAGGCAGCATTTTCCAGGTTTCGGACGCAGCCTATGTCTTTAATATGAAATATGAGCCTCTTATGCATCCACTGTGGGGAAAAAAACTCCTGTACACTGGAGAAAAACATAGGGATTGTGATATACATTTATTTAGAGAAGTATTATTTTTCCTATTTTTTACCCAAAATAGGATGGAGTGAGCACTGCTGGGCACTAAACACACTCATGTTTCATTCATACTGGAGGCCAGAGGGCGCCCTCGAGCAGAAACGCCACATTTGCCTCAGAGAGAAGTAATATAATGACATTTTCAGGAAATCCCTAATGTGAAGCTAGCACTGTGTAGCGGAATAAAAAGACAATAAATACACGACTGAGTCAATATATGGTGTTTTTGAGTTCTTCAAGCCTTCTCTGGTGTTTTCATAATAATAAAGTATATTATAATGCAGTGCTAATCAACATAGACTTCATCACTGTAAAGAATACTATAAAATAATTAATCGTCTGCCTCATTCTGTGATAAGAAGCCACATCAGCTCACAAAAAGGAAATATCAAACACTCGACTGACGATATGAAGTCACGTTATTAACCGTTATTAACCGTTATTAACCGTTGTCTTTTTTTTGTTTTTTCAAACGCACGTTATAAGCAACTCAAACTCGCAGTGCTTTCAGACAGAGCAGCATTTACCACTGATCACAGAGCCGCTCTTCATGCTGGGCATATATTTATTTAATTAAAATCGCAGTCTTTACGCTTTCATAAGCCAAATGTGCGATTGCGGTTCGATTTCGATTAATCGTACAGCCCTAGTTCATTGCGACCATGTCTATTTAACTACATAAATGAACAAAAACAGGGACAAAAATTTAGTTCATATGACTTTATCCAAAGTCTTCTGAAGCCATGTGATGCATCTATTTAAGGGACAGACTGAAATGTAAGTCTTAATTTGAAATTAAAGTACACATTTTGCTGATTAAATCTCATTGGTTAAAAAAAAAAAATAACGCTTTAGATTGCAGCCCGCAAAGTACTTCGTAAGTAAAATGATTTACAGCATAACTCATACTCTGAGTACATACTGTATCTGTGCATTTATACAGGTTTTTTTTGTTAACAAAAGTGCACTGATTTTGTTCTTTTGTGTTTTAAGGCAAAACTATTGCAAGTTTTTTTTTTTAATACTGGGGAAATATACTCTAGTTCCATGTAGTTACAGGGTAAGTGGTGCTTGTTACCCTCTTTTCCATGTAGCTACAGGGTAAGTACAATAAAAATACATACACACAATCTGATATCATCACTTGGAAACCTTTATTTGAAAAACAATTTAATTCAAAACAGATTTACAACACTTCTTATTCGTTTAAAACTAGTTTTTTTTTTTTTTTTATCAAAATTCAAGTCTTTTTTTAGCCAATGTTCGGGCGTTGGACAACAAAATAGATTTACTAATCGCGTACACTGTGCGAATTTGGACACTTGGGATGTTGTGAGGTATTGCACACACTACGAGTCAGTTAACTTGATAATCGCATCAAAGCAGCTGGCAATCACATGAGCTTTTGCGCTAAGTACAGAGACTGGAGCTTTCAATGTTGCTGCTATAGCTTCAGAAAAAATAAAGAAAAATTATTTGTGTGCAAATGATTTGTTGAAAAGCAGAGAACAGCAGCCATTCCTTTCAACAGAAACAACCAGAGAGGGAGAGAAAGTGTGTGTGTGTATGCACGCTTTATGGTTGCAGCCACTGAGCTATAGCCTAATAATACTCATCGATCTAGCCTATGTGACATGGTTGTGCATGATTTGGCAATAGGGGACAGCCATACGCTGGTGAAAATCGGGCCAACTCCCCGAATTTTTTAAAAATGTTTAAAAATTATCGGGAGGTGCTCATAATGTGCTCGGCTCGTCTCATAATTCCTCTCACACGCTGTGAGCCACGACCATATGAGCATCCACGATGAACCTTGGACTGTCTGATCACATCTCCATTATGCTTGTTCCCTCCTACAAACCTGGAGGGTATTCCAGAAAGCAGGTTAAGGGTAAGTATGTGGAAAACCTCAACTTTCGGTTCCAAAAACTGTCGTAACTTTCAGGGTATGTAAGTGTAGCCATAGCAACTTACTCTCTGAACATAACCTGCTCCAGAGCTGGGGTGTTGAGCGCATGCGTGCCCTATTGATGAGGCCCCAGTGGGTGTGACCGATTGCACACAATATTATATATATCGTTATATTGATGTATAAAGCATTATTAGAACAAGATAATGTTAATTTTATTCCTTTATATATATATATACACTCACCTAAAGGATTATTAGGAACACCTGTTAAATTTCTCATTAATGCAATTATCTAATCAACCAATCACATGGCAGTTGCTTCAATGCATTTAGGGGTGTGGTCCTGGTCAAGACAATCTCCTGAACTCCAAACTGAATGTCAGAATGGGAAAGAAAGGTGATTTAAGCAATTTTAAGCGTGGCATGGTTGTTGGTGCCAGACGGGCCGGTCTGAGTATTTCACAATCTGCTCAGTTACTGGGATTTTCACGCACAACCATTTCTAGAGTTTACAAAGAATGGTGTGAAAAGGGAAAAACATCCAGTATGCGGCAGTCCTGTGTGCGAAAATGCCTTGTTGATGCTAGAGGTCAGAGGAGAATGGGCCGACTGATTCAAGCTGATAGAAGAGCAACTTTACCACTCGTTACAACCGAGGTATGCAGCAAAGCATTTGTGAAGCCACAACACGCACAACCTTGAGGCGGATGGGCTACAACAGCAGAAGACCCCACCGGGTACCACTCATCTCCACTACAAATAGGAAAAAGAGGCTACAATTTGCACGAGCTCACCAAAATTGGACAGTTGAAGACTGGAAAAATGTTGCCTGGTCTGATGAGTCTCGATTTCTGTTGAGACATTCAGATGGTAGAGTCAGAATTTGGCGTAAACAGAATGAGAACATGGATCCATCATGCCTTGTTACCACTGTGCAGGCTGCTGGTGGTGGTGTAATGGTGTGGGGGATGTTTTCTTGGCACACTTTAGGCCCCTTAGTGCCAATTGGGCATCGTTTAAATGCCATGGCCTTTCTGACCATGTCCATCCCTTTATGACCACCATGTTCCCATCCTCTGATGGCTACTTCCAGCAGGATAATGCACCATGTCACAAAGCTCGAATCATTTCAAATTGGTTTCTTGAACATGACAATGAGTTCACTGTACTAAAATGGCCCCCACAGTCACCAGATCTCAACCCAATAGACCATCTTTGGGATGTGGTGGAACGGGAGCTTCGTGCCCTGAATGTGCATCCCACAAATCTCCATCAACTGCAAGATGCTATCCTATCAATATGGGCCAACATTTCTAAAGAATGCTTTCAGCAACTTGTTGAATCAATGCCACGTAGAATTAAGGCAGTTCTGAAGGCGAAAGGGGGTCAAACACAGTATTAGTATGGTGTTCCTAATAATCCTTTAGGTGAGTGTATATATATATATATATATATATATATAATCTTAAACATCGTTGATCAGCATTCAGACTTGTTTATTTGTTTTTTGCAACAGGACATTTTCTACGTTATAATGTATTTCTATAATAAAAACATGATATATCTTTGTTACATGTCTGTCTGTGTGTTAGGTCTTTCAGTTGTGTTTTGATTCTGTCACATGTTCTTTAGTCTTAGTTTCCCGCCACTTGTCTGTTTCCTAGGTTACCCTAGTTAGTTAAGTCCTGTTCAACTGTGTTTAATTATCTCGTTTCTGTCTGCTATTTAAGTTCCTCTTGTTCACTAAGTCTTTGTCCAGTCCCTGTCCAATGTCCCGTGACGTCTCCTGTCCCCGTCCTGAGTACTGTGACGTCTCCTGTCCCTGCCTAGAGATGTCTCCAGAACCAGCAAGGGACTATTGGCTTATCGACTTTTGGACGGAGACGTCTCCAGTCCCCATCTTTAGCCCTGGGATGTCTCCAGTGCCCGTCTTTAGTCCTGGGACGTCTCCAGTCCCCGTCCTGAGTCCAGAGAGGACCCTGTCTCCCGTCCAGAGAGGGCTCCAGCCTGTGACCAGAGTCCAGAGAGGGCTCCACCCCCTGTCCTGAGTCATATCTCGCCACGAGTTCACAACCCATATAAATACTGCAAAAACATTAAATGCGCATGTGCGACCTGCACGTACAAAGTACACGCGGTTACAAACATCTGGCATTCTGATGATGAGATCTGCGTCACATGCACTGTATGCTGACCCTCGCGTACGCGTAAAAAGTAAAAAGTATACTTTGGCCTTAAGTGTGTGGACGATGTTACTACTACCAGAACATAACTACTAACCAGAAGCCCTGGCTGACTGCAGAGGTCTGATCTCTTCTGAAAGCATGAGACTCACCATTCAGGAACGGTGACACTGAGACGCTTAAAGTGGCAAGGAGAAACTTTAGTACAGACATTTAAAGAGCCATGGCTGATTATGCTCTTAAGATACAGGGTCACTTTTTTACAAATGACCCCCAGAGCATGTGGGCTGGTTACATTACATTGATTACAACAGAAGAGACATTGAATGCCCTAGGGACCCATCTCTTCCTGATGCACTCAACACTTTTTGAGCTCACTTTGAGGACTTCAACGCACTCAACTCACTATAACACCCGGTGAGTAGCCACCCAGTGTAACCACAGAAGACGTTAGGAGGGTCAAGCCATGAAAAGCTGTAGGCCCAAATAACATCCCAGGCAGGGTCCTGAAAGACTGCACATCGGCTCTCAGAGGTACTGACTGACATTTTTAACATCTCACTCTCAAAAAAAATTAAAATCTGCCACCATCATCCCTGTAAGACCAGTACAGTGTCATACTTGAATGACTATCGCCTGGTAGCACTTACCCCGATAGTGACAAAGTGCTTTGAGCGGTTGATCAGACTGCTCTTTCTGGATTTTAGTCCTGCTTTTAATACAATCATTCCACAGACACTGATACATAAACTGGAGACTCTTGGACTGAGTTATTCACTCTGCAACTGGGGACTGGACTTTTTAACTAATAGAATACCTTAACACCGGCTCGCTGCAGGGATGTGTCCTGAGCCCGCTGCTGTACACTCTGCTGACATATGATTGCTCCGCTAGACATCTGAGTAACCATATTATCAAGTTTGCAGATGATACTGTTATGGTGGGACTAATTTCTCAGAATAACGAGTCATCTTAGAGATTAGAGGTGGAACAACTGGTGGCCTGGTGTAGGGACAACAACCTCTGCATCAATGTGAAAAAACTAAGGAAATTATCGTGGACTTCAGAAAGGCCACCAGGAACCACCCCCTCCCCTCTGCATCGGGGGAGCTGTGGTGGAAGTTGTCTCCAGGTTCAAATGCCTGGGGGTATATATCAACGACAAACTTACTTGGAAAACCAACTGCAGCAGCCTGGTAAAAAAAAGGCTCACCAACAGCAGTATTTTCTGAGGAGGCTTAAACAGGCTGATTTGGGAACTACAGTCCTTACCACTTTTTATAAGTGTGTGATGGAGAGCATCTTCACCTCATGTTTTACAGTGTGGTATGGAAATTGCCAGCATTATGAAGGACTCCTTCCACACTGCCAACAGACTATAAGTCCTTCTCCCCTCAGGCAGGAGGCTGCGCAGCTTCATAACTAGGAAAACCAGGTTAAGGAACAGCTTCTTTTCAGAAGCTTTATTAACTCTGCCACACATCAGAACTGACAAACTGAACTTTTTTTGTCTTAAGCTACATTGCATTTTATTGCTATGCTGCTAATTTTTCAGATTTTAGTGTGTATATATGTGTGTGTGTATAATTGGGTATCAGTTTGTGATGTATGAGTGGTATATTTGTTATTTATTTGTGAGTGGTTTTAACCGGACCTCCGTACTTAATTTCATTTCATCTCATGTACCATGTTTTGGAATGACAATAAAAATCCTTGATCCTTGATATAGCAATCCATACGACCCCAATGGATGAATCAATGTCTTCTGAAGCTAAACGACAAGTGTTTGTAAAAAAAATACCAGTTCTTTAAACTTTTTAAACCGTAGTCTATCGCTTCTGACCAACTGTCACCAGCGTGTGTATGAGAGGGTTGAGTTCACACTTGACGTAAATGTAACGTGTAAGCGTGACGTGAGCACGCCGAGAAATTCCTGCGAAAAGTCATGCGGAACTCAAATAACAAACTATAATAACAATGAAAAACAAACAAGACGAGAAAGTGACAAAACTGCATTCTACCCTCTTAAAAATATATCTAAATTACGGCATATGCTTTCAATGCAAAATGCTGAACAGTTAGTTCATGCGTTCATGACCTCAAGGCTAGATTATTGTAATGCTGTACTGGGTGGTTGCCCCGCTCGCTTAATAAATAAACTGCAGCTGGTCCAAAACGCAGCAGCTCGAGTTCTTACTAGAACCAGGAAGTATGACCATATTAGCCCGGTTCTGTCAACACTGCACTGGCTCCCTATTAAACATCGCATACATTTTAAAATCTTGCTAATTACTTCCAAATCACTAAATGGTTTAGCTCCCCAGTACTTGAGCGAGCTCTTAACGCATTATACTCCATCACGTCTATTGCGGTCTCAAAACTCTGGCCAGTTGATAATACCTAGAATATCAAAATCAACTGCAGGTGGTCGATCCTTTTCCTATTTAGCACCCAAACTCTGGAACAGCCTTCCTAGCATTGTTCGGGAAGCAGACACACTCTGTCAGTTTAAATCTAGACTAAAAACACATCTCTTTACCATGGCATACACATAAAACATTTTTAATTTATATTTTATTCAAATTGTTAGGCTGCATTAACTAGGTCAGCCGGAACCGGGAACACTTCCCATAACACCTGATGTACTCGTTACATCATATGAGGAATGGCATCTACGTTAATGTTAGTCTCTCTGTTTATCCCAAGGTTTACTGCAGTCAGCCGGATCCGGGCCGTATCCAGATCAGATGGTGGACTAGCGCCCAGACATTACCAACGCATCCCTGAAGTGTCTGCAGAGACCGTGTCAATTAGTCTACCCTCTGAAATTGCTCATCGACATGGCATCCTCAAATGGATCCATCTCCGGCGTGATGACTCCGATATTTTGAATATTCCTATTTAATAATTGTTTAATCGACACGCCATCCTCAATAAACCCGTCTCCGGCGTGATGCCTCCGATCTTTCGAATAATCCAATCTAATATTACTTCTGACCTATAAGGCTGCCAAAATAATAATCATACACTGTTTGTTAATTGGCCAGAGGAGAACTGGCACCCCGACTGAGCCTGGTTTCTCCCAAGGTTTATTTTTCTCCATTAGGACACCTGATGGAGTTTTGGTTCCTTGCCACTGTCGCCTCTGGCTTGCTCAGTTGGGGACACAACATTTTCAAATAAATATCCAAATAAATGTAATTACTAAACTAAATTAACTATATCAACTACATTACTTGAATATATATGATAATTGAAATGAGCTGATGACATCAGCGTTTTCTCCAGAGCGGCTGTACAGCCGAATCAAATTCTGTTCATTATTTTCCTGTTTAACACTGTTTTAAGCTGCTTTGAAACAATCTGCATTGTAAAAAGCGCTATATAAATAAAGTTGACTTGACTTGACTTGATGAGGACAGAGACGCCAGTTCTCACGCGAGTTTCACAGCGCACTTACGTCAAGCTTCACATTGCGCTTCACAACGTGCTTACATTTACGTCAAACGTGAACTCGATTCTCATGCACGCACTGGTGACAATTGGTCAGAAGATTTCTGGGTGTACTGTATTTTTTTTAGTATATAGGCTAATACAGAATAGCAAGAGACATGAGATTCCTTCTTAAGATTCATCAGTGGAAAGAATGAAAAAGGAGAAGAGGAGGAAGAAACCAAGCAAGAAAAAAAAGGGACAAAATGTGCTACTTTCTGTCAGGACTTTTGTATTTGAAATAAAGTTTATTTAAAAAAATATTTTAAATGAATAAGAAGGGTCATAAATCTGTTTTGAAATAAGTTGTTTTTCAAATAAAGGTATGTATTTTTATTGTACTTACCTTGTAACTACATGCAATGAGGGTAACAAACACCACTTTAATTTACAGCCCACAGATGTCACACTTAACTTGTAACTACATGAAACAAGAGAGAAACAAGCACCACTTACCCTGTGGAACAAGAGTATATGTCCCCAGTATTTATAAAAATAAATAAATAAAACTTTCAATAGTTTTAGTTTGAGTTGCCTTGAAATAAGGAAGCCCAAACTAAAACAGCTGCACTTTTGCTATCAAAAAAAAATATATATATATGGAAAAGTGTACTGTACTATACAATGTACTTTACTGTGTACTTCCTGATATGTACCCCGCAAATTTAAAAAGCCTATGGCCACATCCACACGAAGCCAGAGCTTTCCCTATCCAATCTTTTTTTTCCCCTCGTCTCAAGAAATATCTGCGTACACACGGAACCACTGAAACTGACTCAAAACGATGTAGAGGAGTTTCAAAGGATTGCAGGTCAGTGGTGTAGAAATCAGGTTAAATGACGTTCACTTGATATCTTGTTGCAACCTCTGGAAGCAACCTAATCTAGCGAATTAGCTCAAAAGGGAAATATTAATAATTATTCATAACTCGTTATGATCAATTATGAATATTTGAATCAGTTAATGAGATTAACTTGATGCAGCTACATTAACATTACAATCAATCAGTCAGTTCATCCTGTGAACACTCAGTATTCATTATTAATTAATTCTAAGAAAAGGGTATTTTTCATGACCAAAGAAAAAAAATTCTTCCTTTGCATTTACAGCGCTTAGAGCGCGTAATAACATCGATTATTTAAGTGACAATTTGTTTGCAGGCAGGGAGTCAGAACCAAATGTGTATTGTGCACAAATCTTTTTAACTAAATCACGAACATGACTAAACTAACATAGAAGCATACATACAAATCACACATACATGGGAAGTGAGAGAATTTAGAACCGGATCGGAACAAAGGAATGAAACTTTGGAAACACCTGCGAGAACCAGAAGTGACTACAAGCTCCTTTGTCTGAACAAAGGGGTTTACAGCTTTTACTAACTACACAGTGATTTGTATATCGTACGCAACTTGTATTTAGCCTGAGCTGCTGAAGAGCGTCCGATGTAAAATCACAGGAGTCCTGATAGTTCGGTCCAATGGTGTTGAAGTTGCAATCGATTTCTAATGTGTTGACTGAAGAAGATATGATGAACTTGCTGTTATTTCGACTTCGTTGAGGTCGAGGAAGTTGCACACGACTTGAGGTGTTAGGCCTGCTGGCCCACAAGGGGTCGGGGGTTTCCTGTCCCACACATGCACATGGCTTGATGGCTGAGGCTTGGCCAGGCTGAGAGACAGCAGAGGTAACGCGTCTCTCTTTAAAGTCTGGGAGAAGTCACACCCCCCTGGGGTCGACTTGACCAATTAGATTGTTGGGATTTCCAAGCGGGAAATTCCTCTGGAGATTTTATGGCTCTTTGTTTCAAGCATAATTAAACTGGGTTTGTGCCCATTTAAACTCCAATTAATGCAACAAACACACACTGCCTCCTACGAGGAAGTAACATACACGAAAGTGTAACTGTGATACAAGCATTCATTTGATAGGAGACACGATATATTTGGTTACATGAACTAGTAGTTTGCTCATAAGATATGCATAAAACAAAATACCATACAAGAGACCCTTTACAAAAAAAGTTCTAATCGTACACACAATGTCCTGGGGTGCATGTTCATTTATAGAACAGTTTTTCTATAAATGAATGCAGGAAAGTCTGTTTTAAAGGCCATAGGTTTTTCCTATGGCGTTGCTTCTCACATTCCTTCAAGCAATAAACCGTCTTATCAGTTGGTATCCATGGTAACTGAGGCCCTTCTGAGTGGTATGTTGGGGGATGGTTCTAAAGACCCCAGAGTGAATTTTAAAGATTATTTGTTAAATATAACAAATAATTGTGTCTGATTTGTCTCTGTCGTTACACTAATAATTAGAATTTCCTTTAGGATTTCCAATGTGGTTGGATGCATTGATATGCCTATTCCCATCATCGCACCTTCCGAAAAAGAAACTTTAGATTACTATATGGTATGGAAGAATACCAGATGGAAGGGTAGTCTGAAATATATGCCATACACAGTGTTGGGAAGGATACTTTCAAAACGTATTTCGTTACAGAATACATGCCCAAAAATATAATTTGTAACATATTTCGTTACATTACTCAATCTGAGTAACGTATTCTGAATACTTGGATTACTTCCACATTGAATTGCATTTTATAAGTTTAGGAATGTGGCCATCAAATCCTGCTTATTAAACATATATTATAAAATATTCAGCTAACATTAGCTAGCATGTCAAACGGGGCTAGTCAGTCTTTCAACGGGTCTGGGGCTAGTAAATCAGCACATAGGAGAATGTAAAGTCACATGTCAACTAAGCAGGTAGCTACCTGATAGTGATACAACTATAAAATAGCAAGGTGACCAGTAAAACTACAGAAGACTTTAAGATGCTTCTTCAGGTTGGAGGTGGAGTCTTTTTACGCTGAAAAGAGGTTGGTTGCTGGCAAGCAGAGGCTGTGCCGCTAAAAGTGACAACTGCACCACCGCGGTGGCTGAGTAGCACTGGCAGTGGTCGGCCAAAACACTTTTTTTTTCTTTTTTTTTCCTGTTGGATTTTAATATTCTTCCTCCATCTCCTCTTCATCTGTCAGTGGTGCTGGTGTTTTGCGAACCTCTGCCTTCTTGCTGTTGGCTGAGTAGAAGTTAAATGTTCAATTATTGTTTATTTTCAGCATTATTGTTGTAACAATAAAACATCAATACTAATTAACCACAATTTAAACAAGATTTAAAACCAAAAATATATACAGTATTAAAATATACAGGTTACTAATCTAACATCAAATATTCCATATTACAAAGGTGATTTCTACAATCCACAGTCATTTAGAAGTCTGCACATATAAGGAATGGGTGATGTTCGATATCTCTCAGCTTGACATCTTGGGATTGTCAGTTTATTTGAATTCCTTGTCTTGCGACCCCTGCCCCAAGTGTCACTGAGAGGGTCAAAACAGAAAAGGCAATTGGGCTGTAAAGCCTATTACTTTTGTCTGCATGTGTTAGGAATAAGTTGTCAGCAAAGCCCTTAAGCGTGCACATGGCTAGCTACAAGCATACTCAGCACTCTGTACTCGCAGTGGGGGTGTGTTTGAGTTATTGAAAAACCTGTCTCCACCTTGGCATGTTTGCGTGCAAGCACAAGTTCCATAAAATATATTGAATTGTATAATATTCACTAAATAACGTAACTTATGGTGCTTGCTAATAACAGCTATTGCTAGTGAATCATGCATACATTTGTTCAGATGACTAACCGCAAGTGTTTACTTCAGCAAGTAACTCCTGCACCATTTGTGCTACAAGTATGAATATGGCTTGTTGAGGCTTGTTGTTTTTTGATCCATCTGTTACGAACACACAGCACTGAGCACAGAGAGTGAGGATCCACATGCAGTTTAATTAAAATACAATCCAAAGTCATAGTCCAAAACCAGGCAGAGGGTCAGAGCACAAGTTATCAGTCCAAACAAACATAGGGGCGAGACAGGAGCGAGAAATCCAAGATACAGGGAGTGATAAACACCAGGAACAACGAGACTGCTCAGAAATTCTGTCAGTAACACGAACAAGACTTCCTACAGATATGAAGCCAAAAGGCTGTAACCGTTTATCTAATAATGAGCAGAGAGTTCTGGGAAATGGAGTCATAATGGCATACGCAGCTGACAGATGTAACATAGCCCCTCCTTGAAGGAGCGGCTTCCAGACACTCCAACAGTGTCTGGAAGCTGGGAGGTGGGAGGTGGAGCAGATCCAGGAGCAGGAAGGTGGGCCAGGACCATGGAGCAGAAACAGACGCAGGAGAGAGCCAGAGACCAGCAAGCTGGATGTAGGGAGATCGTAAAGCCGGAAATGGCCAAGGCGGGGCCCGCTGGACAAAAGGTCTCCAGGGCGGAGCACGCTGGACAGAGGGTCTTCAGGGCAGAGCACACTGGACAGGAAGTCTCCAGGGCAGAGCACGCTGGACAGAAGGTCTCCAGGGCGGAGCACAATGGACAGAAGGTCATACAGACTTGACATCCACATAAGTGACTGGAGTGGCTAACCAACATTGACACAGGGAAATATTTAAAAGGAAATACATGATCTGAACAGACCTCAGAAGTAGGCTTGGTGTCATTTTCATGGACAGGAGCAGATTCAAAGAGCACAGATTAATTGACTAGAACAGACTCAGGAACTGATCCGTAGATTAAAACAGGCTCAGGAAACGATTTATATACAGAAGCACTGCCATAAACTAAAGCAGGCTCTGGAGTGAATTCATGGACTAGAGCAGTGGTTTTCAAACCTGTCCTGGAGGCACCCCAGCCCTGCACATTTTGTATGCCTCCCTTATCAGACACCCAATTTAGTTCTTGCAGTCTCTACTAATGAGCTGATGAGTTGAATCAGGTGTGATAAATAAGGGAGACGCACAAAATGTGCAAGGCTGGACTAGAGTAAGGGTGGGGAACGTCGGTCCTAGAGAGCCACAGTCCCAAAGTTTAGCTTCAACCCTAATCAAACACACCTGAACAAGCTAATCAAGGTCTGAAGGGTTACTAGGAAGCTACAGGCAGGGTAGTTTTATCAGGGTTGGAGCTGAACTCTGCAGGACTGAGGCTCTCCAGGACCGGGATGGAACAGATGGAAAGCGCTGGTTCCGTGGCCATCGGAGCTTGCCTCAGGAAATGTCGAGAGTGCATATTGCATATTGAGCAGGAATCTCTTCGCTCACAGGCGGATACCCTTCTTGCACAAAATTGGGCGCACACGCTCTCTCTCTCACTCAGATATTAAGCTACATGTGGGTGTTCAAATTTTGTCCTCCTGCATGTGCTCTCGTGAATCTATAATTGTCTTCTCTCCAGGATTTAATGTTGCCAGAAGTGCAACATTATAGTGTGGGCACCCATCGGCAGAAACATTAATCGGATATGCCAAGTTTGCCAATGAATGTAAAGCAATATTTACATAGCATAATAGTAGTAAGTTTATCTGTCACACGTGTCCCGCATTGTCCTGCAAAATCACATCAACTGTCCTGCAACAGATCAATAGCCAGGTGAGGATCCATCTGCAGTTTAATGAAAATACAATCCAAAGTCTGCTGCAAAGAGAGGGTGTTCTGAAATGTGGGAACACTTTTATTTGACTTCGCCCAATAAGGTTGATAATATATTTGGCTTTTGTTCTGTAGCCTAATATATATATATATATATATATATATAAGCACTACCCTCTCCCCAAGCACCAAGAACATCTCTTACAATGTCTTAAGTCTCCATAAGTCTTGCCCATCTGTCTTACAGTACATTGTTGGTCTGTAGGCTACTATAATTATGTGAAGGTGTGCATGCACCTGCATTAATTTAGCCTACTTCCTCTATTCATGAGTTGTATTTGTTTACAAACAGGAAAAATATCCACATTCACAATACAAAATGTTATCTTTATTGGGTTGAGTTAGTAGGAGTAGCCTATGCAATGGAACAAATTGTCATGTATTTAATATATTGATTGATTGATTCATTTATTCATCTAACCATAAATAATTTTTGCTTTTAAGATAATGCGTTGGTTGCGAAACATTTTGCGACACAGCACTTTTCCTCACTTTCACCAGCAGAGGTCCCCATCGAGCTCTGATTTGAAAAACTTGGAGTAATTAACCTTTTTCTGACACAATTGTGCTGAAAGCTTCACTGTTTCAGAAAGCTTCACTTCGCCATCACTACTCACTTAATGTTGGGTTAAAAATAACCCAACAAGTAACAATGCATTGGGTTAAAAAACAGTTGGGTTAAAAGTAACCCAACAGTTCAGTTAACTTTTTAATTTTTATTCATGTCATTATTTTAATAAATAAAATGTATGTTGTTTTCAAATACAGATTGTTTATTTGTAAAAAACGATACATATGTTTTAAAATATATATTTTAAATGTCAAACTAAATATTGGGGGGTCTAGCATTTAATATAAATATACATAAATGTGTACTAAATTCAAAATACACAGCACACAATACATTCAAAACCTATAAATAAAACCTACACAAAAATGTACATAGAGTAAACATATATAAAATGTGTACATACAACACAATTTAAAATGAACACTAAATTTAAACCTACAAAGTTTTTTTACAGTAATATTAAAGGGGTGATGAATTGTGAAATCAACTTTCCCTTGAGCTTTTGATATATAAAAGGTCATGGTAATATAAGAATATCCTGTAAGTTTCAGAGTTGAAAACTTCCTTGTTAGTCAAAGAAAAGCTTTTATAGACACCAGGCCCGGCAAACGACAGGTTTTTCAAAGTGGGGATCTATGACGTCAAAGGGAGGCAAGCACCGCCTCACAGCAGAAGAATATCAATGCCTACTTCATCACTGGCTGTTTAGCCCCGCCCACCGATTCACGCATAGGCCTAGTAAACCATCGAGCTACAAAGCAATAAACATGCTGTTGAGGATTACAAAATATTGTGGAGTGACTGGGTTCAACAGTAATGCAACATGTAAGTAACTGTGTTCATTCTAATGCTTGATCTGAAATGTGATGATTAATGTAGTCAGATGTTCTTTGTCAGTAAATCAGACCAGTGACTAAACATCAACTTGAGTTGTTTCTCTTAGGAGGATGGAAATAATCAGTTATTTAACAGTGATTAAACTCTATAAAGCGATCAAAGAAAGCTCCCTTTGCAATCGTTTGAGCAGCACGCGCTGCAGCTGTCAATCAAACAGAGAGTTTATCAGTGACGCGTTTATCAGTGACTCCCGTTTTATCCAACGAATCTCTTAACTATATCACGTTTGCACTGTTAGTTATGATGAAAGCATTCGTTAGTGTACAGAAACTGAGTTGTAATGACGAGATCGCTGCTTTCATGCGCTCAGCATGTGTGTGATCGGCTACAATGATCATCACTGCAACCTTTCATGCCACAATCTTAATATAATGCCATAGATCTAAATATAATGCCATAGATCTAACTGTAATGCAACACTTTTCACGATTAGTTAACCATGAGAGCTGTAATTGTAAAAACGAGCTAAAAGAGGGACTAATACTATTTAAAATGCAAAGACGTTAGCCAATCACAGCAGTGGGTGTTTACACTGAAGTCTCCCAGCGGACACGCCCCTTAAAACGGAGCGTTTAGAGAAGAAGGCTAAAATCCGTGTAGGAAAAATGCCTTTTATTTATAAATTATGAAATTTTTTGATGTAAAAAGCATTCTAACATTATAAGTGCACCCCAGGAAACATCATAAAACAATTTAAAAAAAACGCAGTTCATGACCTCTTTAAAAACCTATACAACAGAATACACATTCATAATATTAAATCCTTCCAGAAATAAACAACTTTATTAAAAAATCTACACTGTACACTAGGGCTGGCCTATAAATCGATTTGATCAATTAACTCGAATGTGTAGTTTACGTCGACTTGTTTGAATGAAAATGGTTTTTTTCTTACATCCACCGACGCTCCCCTCTCGGCTCCAGTGGTTCCGAATGGGCTCAGCCCTCCCCCCGTGCGTTTGCTATAGAGATACACAAACAACAAGGACAGTGTCATCTCACAACATACAATGTCATTCGTAATTGGTTCGGTTTTTCGGCGTCAGTCGCAGAACAAACAATACCCCGCTGAACGGAACCGCGCTATTGAGAATGAGAAGGAGAACTGGCACCCCGACTGAGCCTGGTTTCTCCCAAGGTTTATTTTTCTCCATTAGGCCACCTGATGGAGTTTTGGTTCCTTGCCACTGTCGCCTTTGGCTTGCTCAGTTGGGGACACTAAATTTTCTAATAAATATCCAAATAAATTTAATTACTAAACTAAATTAACTATATCAACTACATTACTTGAATATATATGATAACTGAAATGAGCTGATGACATCACCGTTTTCTCCAGAGCGGCCGACAGCCGAATCAAATTCGGTTGCATTATTTTTCTGTTTAACACTGTGAAGCTGCTTTGAAACAATCTGCATTGTAAAAAGCGCTATATAAATAAAGTTGACTTGACGTAACGATGTTTACTCCGTGTTGCATTTCGGGACGGCGCCGCCATATTAGGAGGATACGCTATCCGTTGCCATGGTTATTTTGATAGTGAGACCGAGAGCAGCTTGAGATTTGTTTGAAGTTTTGCAATACGGCGCAGTTTTTGGGGAGAAATGGAGAAGGGGGAAGCGAAAGAAAAGGGGCTCTATCGGGAGAGACTAAATAACACCGCCAAACAGCGTTACATCCACAACATCGACCCGTAGCCTACAACCTTCCAGCTACAGAATGGACAAAAGACACAGAAACACTAACACCTATCACACACCCTGACATCGTCAATTATCTGGTTTATGGTATCAGTGCCTACACAACGCAAGCGTTCAGAAGCTTTAAGTCATTAGAAGCGTATGAACAATTCTGCTCCGGTTGGGTGCAAGACTTACAAACCTGTAAACTGCGAGAGCTCAGTCATACTTGTAAGGTTGCACTCCACTTTTATTAATGTTTTTATGTTTTATGTTTAATGTTCTAATGCTTATTATTGTAGAAAAAATAAATTAAATTAAATTGTTATATATAATAATATAATTGTAATACGTTTATTGTAAAAATCATAGACTAGTTAATGTGTTTGGTGATGATTAGGCTGAATGAATGGCAAGCAGATGGGCAATTGCTGCAGACAAAGGGAAATTGGAAATGTAGTGGAATGAAATGTATGTACTTTGGTTGTATGAATGTCATTCAGCTCAGCATAATTCAGTGAGAAATGAATAGAAAATGTTATTCTGTATGACAAAATATTTAGCAAACGTGATAAATCTATATGTCCAAATATGTGCACGTTTGGACTAAGAGCCCGAACGGATGCGGTTTAGTGCATGTATGGGATAATTTTTGGGTGAACTAACCCATTAACAAGCAGAATCACAAAAGGAAAGAATAAATGGATGCATGAGAGCCATAGTCAACTTTTCAAGTCAAGTCAACTTTATTTATATAGCGCTTTTTACAATGCAGATTGTTTCAAAGCAGCTTCACAGTGTTAAACAGGAAAATAATGAACAGAATTTGATTCGGCTGTACAGCCGCTCTGGAGAAAACGGTGATGTCATCAGCTCATTTCAATTATCATATATATTCAAGTAATGTAGTTGATATAATTTAGTTTAGTAATTAAATTTATTTGGATATTTATTTGAAAATTTTGTGTCCCCAACTGAGCAAGCCAGAGGCGACAGTGGCAAGGAACCAAAACTCCATCAGGTGTCCTAATGGAGAAAAATAAACCTTGGGAGAAACCAGGCTCAGTCGGGGTGCCAGTTCTCCTCTGGCCAATTAACAAACAGTGTATGTTTATTATTTTGGCAGCCTTATAGGTCAGAAGTAATATTAGATTGGATTATTCGAAAGATCGGAGGCATCACACCGGGTTTATTGAGGATGGCGTGTCAATTAAACAATTATTAAATAGGAATATTCGAAATATCGGAGTCATCACGCCGGAGATGGATCCATTGAGGATGCCATGTCGATGAGCAATTTCAGAGGGTAGACTAATTGACACGGTCTCTGCAGACACTTCAGGGATGCGTTGGTAATGTCTGGGCGCTGGTCCACCATCTGATCTGGATACGGCCCGGATCCGGCTGACTGCAGTAAACCTCGGGATAAACAGAGAGACTAACATTAGCGTAGATGCCATTCCTCTTATGATGCAACGAGTACATCAGGTGTTATGGGAAGTGTTCCCGGTTCCGGCTGACCTAGTTAATGCAGCCTAACAATTTGAATAAAATATAAATTAAAATGTTTTATGTGTATGCCATAGTAAAGAGATGCGTTTTTAGTCTAGATTTAAACTGACAGAGTGTGTCTGCTTCCCGAACAATGCTAGGAAGGCTGTTCCAGAGTTTGGGTGCTAAATAGGAAAAGGATCGACCGCCTGCAGTTGATTTGTGTAAAGAGTAAACTAGTCTTTAAAAATAAGTGTACAACTTATTTTAATAGCTTACTCACCTTTAATTAAATAGGTTCAATTGTTGTAGTCTTTGCTTCACAAATGAATCCATTTGTCTAAAACAGAGGTAACACTTAAAATAATGGGAAAAAAGTCATAGCGTCATAAGAAAAAAAGAAAAGAAAAAAAAAACCTAGAATTGGATGCTTTAGCTATTCCTGTAATACATTTATTAGTAACATGCATGAATATATTTATGACAACATTCATTATGAATATACCACATTTCTGCCAAAGAAAAAAAGTTGCAGTTTGTTACTACAGTAAAACTAGGTAATTTGTGGGTTGGAAAACAGTCTAACTGTCGTGAACTAATGGTTCATTGGTAATGATAATGATAGTGATGTCAGACTAGGCCTAACGTTACTTTATCACCGTAGTAAGTTTCTAAACAGTTTAGCTACAATGTTTTAATTAGTTTATTACTGCTAGCGAGCTAACTGGGATAGCTAGGGTTTATTTCCAATCGATCCCACTTTCCGGAGAGCATTAAAACTGATTAAAGGGAACCTGGAATAAAATTCAGTTTTAGACTATATTTAACGTTTCAGTACACAATACATAATGTTATAAGAGTTGTATACATAAAAAAAGGACATGACTTACCTTTCATTTCATAGTCAGGCTGCAGCAGCTTCTGTTAACTAATGTCACTGGACCGTTTCGCCGTTAAAATTTGAACCGTCACTGGGGAAACCCTATTTAACCCAACGGCCGGGTTATTACTAAAAATAACCCAACGATGTTAAAATGACCCAACATTTTTGTAAAATAACCCAACATATTGGGCCAATATGTGTAACCCAACGTTTTTTACTGTGTAAGTTACATAAAAACAAGCAGCGATAAACACCAGGAACAACGAGACTGCTCAGAAACGCTATCAACTACGCCAAAAGGTGTATAAATAGACAGAGGTAGTGACATGATTAAACAATATACAGCTGCCACCGGTTAAATTATAATGAGCAGAGTTCTGGGAAATAGAGTCTGCGAATAACAGAGGCTGAATCCGAAATCGCCCCCTAAATCCTCAATCACTATTCCCTACTTTAGTCCACTAATACAGTTCACTTGAAAACGTGAATGAAAAGGAGTGCGTGAAGTCGGACAGCCGGCTGTACACTCGTTATTGCGGTGCAATGGGATTTAATTAGTGCACTCAATAACGTCCACTATGGTTTCGCACACCACTACAAATGGCTGTCCCCTTAAATAGTGCCCTATTTAAGGGTATAGGGGGCGATTTCGGATTCATCCAGAGTCTATGGTGACATTAAGGGATGAGGCTGCCATCTGCTGGTACATAATGGCATTCGCAGCTGACAGGTGTAACACCATCATACTTATGATTTTATTATAAAACTGCCAAAAATCCTATTGACATTTTTGTACCGTACTATGTGCTCTGTAAGTTACTTTGAATAAGAAACCATCTACTAATGTTCAATGTTCAATTTATTTATAAAGCACATATTAATACAACAAAAGTTGACCACAGTGCTGTACAAGGGACAAGACAAAATAATCATAAAATCACATTCAAATTCTATAACATTACAGCACATAGTCACAAATAAAGCCTTAAAATCAATGAAGCAAAAGAAGAAGAAAAAAAACCTGTTCACACTAACAAAATAAAAATGCCAAAATAAAAAAATACACTTTTAAGTGTCGTTTAAACTCTCTAGGAGTGGCTGCAAAGGAGCGGTCTCCTCTCATTTTCCGGTAGGCTACGTCCGTGGGACCCCTAAGAGATTTAAGGACTCAGAGCGTAACGATCTCTTTGGTTTCTTCACCTGGATCAGATTGGCTATATATGTTGGAGCAGTACCATGTAAGGCTTTAAAAACAAATAATAGTAACTTAAAATTAATCCTATACAGAGTGAGAGCATGAGACACAGCCTGAAAGCCAAATGCGTGAGTCTTGGTAACCCAGCACTACACTAGAGAAAAATATATGGATTGTCATAAGTTTAATTCAAATGTTTTCATATTTTTACCCAAAATAGGTGGTGTGAGCACTATTGAGCACCCTCGGGCCAGAGGGCGCCCTGGCACAGAAAGTTCAAATATGCCTCACAGAAATCCCTAATACAACTATCGCTGTAGCTGATAGATTTAAACATGTACATTTATTTATCATTGAAAGGTTGCCTACTTGCCTATATTTCATATTTCAGTATTTCCGTCAATTTCACACATTTTAGTCTGGCAATAGTTCAACTATTAAAATGTGTATGTATAAGTTTATTTCCCACATAGCAACATTGTGTCTGCCCACATCTGGCACATGTGGAATACTGATCTGGCCCACATGCTGCGTGGAATGACGGCCCTTGGGTGGCCCACTCCTGTTTGCCAGATCTGGGCCACAAGCAGGCCATAGCAATGCCACATGTCAGCCAAGAGCAAATAAATTAACCAGATTGGACCTTATCTGAGCCACAAAATCTGTGTATAATAAATATGGAGTCGTCTAAGCCTTGATAAGCCTGTTAACAAGCAGAATCACTGAAGGAAAGAAGAGAACAGAAAAAGAGACGAGCAGAAAGACAAAACTACAACTGACTTCAGCCACAGCCTTAGATGAAACCAACTGAAGATAAAAGACATTAGACATTAAAACTCTGAAGATCTCAGCAGATGAGGATTAAACAACTGCATTACCAGCTTCACGCATTACTAACCAGACTGACTTTATTTCTGTCAGATGTCTACAGAAGCTCAATTATCAAGTTGATTAAAGACAGTTTTCTCCTAAATCTTTGCTAAAAAAGGAAGCTTTGAAATAGGTCTATAATTGCACAGAAAACTCTTATCTAGGTTTGATTTATTCAACAAAGGATGTACTATAGCATGTTTACAATAAGTTGGAACAATTCCAGACAGTAAACTCTTATTAATTATTGTTAACACAAATGGACCAATCAGCTCAATAGCTTTCTTAAACAGTGTTGTAGGAACAATATCTTGAGGGGAGACGGACGGTCGGCTTAAGCTTACATACAATATCTAAAAGCATGGGTAAAAAAATAGGCTCAAAATCAGACAACACAGCATGAGTTACAAGTGTATCCATAGGCACATATGAACACTGTTGTATATTCTTTCAGATGTCTGATATACGCCCAACAAAAAATTTCAAAAGACTTTCACATAGCTCTATAGGTATATCTCCAGGCACCTCTATTCTAGGATTTAAAAATGAATCAATTGTTGCAAAGAGGACTCTTGAATTTTGATGATTCTTCTTAATAACATCTGAGAAATATCTAGACCTGGCAGTTTTTACAGCCCGTTAGAATTTACCCAAGGAGTCTCTTAACATTTCATAAGAAATTTGTAATTTGTCTTTCTTCCATTTGCGTTCAAATCTTCTACACTGTCTTCACAACAATTTAACATGTTCATTATACCATGGAGCAGACTTACTTTTTCTACACACCTGCCTCAAAGGCGCAACACAGTCTAATGTTTTTGTGCATACAGAATTAAAACTATTAACAGCTTCTTCTACACCAAGATGTGGAGATAAGAGATCCACTTTCATACACTGCAACATCTCCATAAAAGATGCATTAAAATCCACATGTGTATTAGGCATTAGTGGACGAAACAATTTTTTTAAAAACATTTTTTCGGCTGGCAAGGAAGAGAGACAGTACATAAAATCGATCAGATATCAAAAAGTCCTCAATGATAATGTCCTTGACACCTAAGCCAAATGACAGAATCAAGTCCAAAGTGTGCCCATGATTGTGCGTAGGCCCATTCACTATTTGATGGAACCCAAAAGAATCAATTAAATTTAAAAATTGTTGTCCTATTTAAAATGTAAAAAGTCTTTTGCGAAGGGGTTTGTCAGACAACACACATGGATATTGAAATCGCCCATCATCTGCTAAACTGCTACCAACAAGCTGCACTGAACTTCTGGGGTCTGTGAAGGACATATTACAATACAGGCTTCAACAAGTTCAACTGACCTTAGACATTTCCTTCTTTCTTTCTTTTTTCCAGAACGAGGAGAATGGCAATGGGAAAGGTAAGTGAATCTAAACCTTAAAATATTGCTCTGCTCTTTTTAAATAATGTTTAGTGTTGTGATCCCGAAGGATTAAAGTTAGGAAGCGGATCACTCCACACCACTTCATATAACCGTCACTCAAAGTTTTCAATTTACCTTCTTTCATAAGGTCAAGATGCTGTTGCTGATGGTCTAATTTTCTTTTTTGTAAAGCTTGTTGCACAAATAATGCCACTTGTTCTAATTTTTGTTTTTCCATCGCCATCTGGAACTACATTTTATGGTGTTCCAGCTGGAGAAGGGCTAATTATTTTTGTTGCTCAAAAGTCAGCATTACAACAGAAGATAAAACGATGCGAGCTAATCTCAAAACTGTACAAATATTCTCTCTCAGTTTTTTAGAAAGCCAATGCCATAATGTGTCACAACTTTAGTCAGCTGATCCTTTGATAATCGATTTAACAACCGATCAGAAGGACATTCAACAAATTAGTTTATTTCGACAGATGATGTTTAATAATTGCACATGAAGTCCTTACCTTCACAGCTGTAATATAAAGGGAAAAACATGTCCTGTAGATTAAACTTCCAACCCTCCCAAATACATTAATCTGAGTAGACCCTACTCTTTAAGCATACAGTGGTGGGTTTCTATGCACCTTATACCACAAGTTGAGAAAAACAAACAACCATTTATATTGGCGATTCTCAGCTCTAACCACTGATCTGCTAAAAAATAACAAACTAAAACAAAAATGCTTACTAAAACAAAAACATGGCAATAAAAAAACATGCCACATAATCCATTCAACAAAGTTAATCTCCAGGGCTCAAAATCAAAACCCTCTACTACAGCTGTGACGATACAGGAATAATATCCATCAATCTACTAATTCAATGTATACTTGTCTCTCCTAATAATCTTATTCAATCAAATTTTCAAACCTGTTGCCATGTCTATCTTTTAGCAGTTCAAACAAATTCAAATGTAATCACAAATAAGCTGAAATGAACACTAATTGGCAACTCCCCCAAAATGCTGATAAAAAAACAACGCACAGATGATACATATTCAGAAAAAAAAGTAAAAACAAAAGCTGCAAAAGTTTACGATGAGCCCCCATTTGTTATGATCCAGAAGGATCGACATGGAATCCCAAACGATGATAGAACACTTACTCTGAGGGAAAAGCCGCACTTAAATGGTGAGGGGAACCTGCGCGCCTGTGTTCTAAATCAACCAATTGTCAGCTAATCACCTATGAGCGACACACAAACACAGGCACTCACCAAAAAAAAACACACACACAAATGACGGCTGACAGGGACATCACATTTAGTAATATTTCAGTTGAGAATGCATTTATAGTGGTTATATGATCTTGCTCAGGAGGACAAAGATCTCGTCTGGAGCCAATGGACACCATCTTTGTGAAGAATGTGAAAGAGAAAGGCCCAGCCCATCAGGCAGGCCTGTGCACAGGTAGGGGAACATGGTATGCCCATATGTGAAAGCTGTAATGCCTTTTGTCTGTTCACTTTAACAGCAACCAATATGATAAGTGTGTGTTTGTGTTTAGGAGACAGGCTGGTGAAGGTGAATAGAGAAAGTGTGCTGGGGAAAACTTATTCTCAGGTCATAGCGCTGATTCAAAATAGGTGAGACTACTTTAAATAGATATTAAGTAATGAGCCTATACTTGTACTTTATATTTACAAGTGGATTCATATCTACAGTGAATTTGTACTTTATAACTGCATTCATTTGTATTTAGTGAGAATGTGCTGGAGTTGTCCATTATGCCTAAAGATGAGGATGTGCTACAATTGGTAAGTGTGAGTATGGCCTTTCTTCTTTCCTCCTCTGTTTCTACACCTTTTCTTTTCCTAACACCCACATACATCTATTTAATTACACCGGTCTACAAGTCGTCTGCCTCAGAGATAAAATGTGCTATTTATGTATTTTGATGTGATGAATTCAAATATGAATATTAAAACAACTGTACAACTATCCAAATAGTACACATATGATAATATGACACGTAAATAATCAACACAGGCTCACTGTAAAAAAAAAAACCTAACTGTGGCGACATTTCTGCAAACTCAAAATACCAATAGATACATACTGCTGCAGTTTCCAACAGAAATAAACACTAGAGGCAGTAAAACAGCAAGCACATGTAATCCTTTTCAGACTAATTTTCATGTGGCTCCTTGCAAAACATTATATTATGACCTCAAAAGACTTTTTACCATCATGCATGATTTGTAAATGAATACATTTTGGAGTTTGCATCACATAACTAGCTCCATATGTTTGGCTTTTCTGACATACTAAGCTTGCTCGGTAGCTCAGCTGGAACAGAACTGTACTTCTGATACGGAGATTGGGTACGAATCCCGTGAAAAACGAGTTACAACAAAAGAGCTCAAAGACGATTAGAATTAAGCTAAAATGGCATGGTTGCTTTAGCAATTGCATTATTATGTCACATTTGCTTTTGTTAACACTATCGGGTAAGTTTAGGGTTTAATGTAGGTGGACCAATAACCTTTTAGCCCCACTCACTGGACATTTCAGTTCTGAACTGCAGTGATCGTACCAAAACCTACGTAATAAAACGTGGCCAGATTCAGATAATTTTGCAGAAATGTTGCCACACGTACATTTTTGAAAATAGAAAAGTAGTCAGAACACCAAAGCTCCAAAATATTCAAAAAGTTTTAATAGTGGACTGTGTTGCTTGAAATGTAACCTGTGTGTGTGTCCACTATTAAAACTTTTTGCGCATTTTGGAGCTTTGGTGTGCCGACTTTTTTTCTATTTTTATTATTTATTTTGTCGAGCATGTCGAGCACATAACTTTAAGCATATTTTTGCCGGTGATGTGCGTGCTTTGTTCCTGTTTTTACAGGTAAATATTTAAATGAGCCTGGGGTGTAAATAATCCAACGCCAGTACCTGGTTGACATCCCAAAGTATAATAGGTGGTGGTACTGCACCTTAACCATCTGTCATAAATCTGAAGACGTGTGTTGTTGTGCAAAATAAGTAGGGGCAAAAGAGTAGGGTCTACTTAGATTTGCGTATTAGGGAGGGCTGGTTTTTCTGTTTTGTTATATTATAGCTGTGAACGTAAGGATTTGCTTCTGAATTATAGAGCCGTTTTTTTTAAATATAGAATCGTTCATTAGAATATGTGCAATTATTATCTGTATATTATTATACTTCATCTGTCGAAATAAACAGATTTGTTGAATGTCCTTCTGTTCGGTTGTTAAATCTGCAGACCCTTTTCACATTTCCGGGTTTCTCAGTTGTCATAGTTGGGTTAACTTAAATAGCAGTGAATGAGAGTATACATTAAAAATATTTTTTGTGTCCCCATTTGCTCAAATAGCAAAAGAAAAACTCCACAATAGTAATTTCACAATTTTAAAAAAGAGGGAAAAAATAGAATGAGATTGATAACGGCAGTAAAAACAGAGAAAGATGTTCATTTTTACCATCACTCCCATAGACGCTGTATTAGAAACACCCTCAAAGTAGTGGTAACTTGTTTTTTTTTTATTTGATGCAAAAGTAATATAATACAAAGTAATAGTGTTATAAATGTACATACATAATACAAAAAATAATACAAAAAACTTTGCAGGATTTACGATATTGATGACCGTTAAAACGCATCATCATAGTCTGTGAAAAGGGTCTATTATCAAAGGATCAGCTGACTGAAGTTGCGACACATTATTGGCCTCTCTAAAAAACTGAGAGAGAATATTTATACAGTTTTGAGATCTTCTCTCATAAATAAGGGAGTTTTATCATCTGTTTACTGAATAAAACAAGAGAATTAACACACCATTGTGACAGTTCTTCAAGACATCTTGGTTATTTTCGTAGGGATAATGTATGTTTGAAATGCAATGTTAATCGACATAGCCTTTATCACTGTAAAGAATACTATAAAAGAATATCATTTCTCAGTTCACAGAAGGAAGTTATTTCAATCACTCGACTGACGCTATAACGTGATATTGGAGTAAAATATGCTGTTATTCTCATAAATTGTATTCTGACGCTGCGCTAAACTAAAAACGTGAGCATTTTAGGGCCAAATTTACTAACAGCTTGTGTCAGCGCAAACTTGCTTTTGCCAAATTATCCCCAGGAATGATACATGTTGGCTGGGGGATAATGGGCTCTTTGCAATATTGACCCTGAGACCCAAGCACTCTAAGTGGTTGAGAATAACGGATCTGTGGGATATTAGTTTGTCTCTGACTGGGCCAGAACGAGCCAGTCGTCAGGTAGTTTAGAATGCGCACTCCCATCTGTCTCAGAGGGGAGAGAGCTGCATCCATGCACTTCGTGAAAGTGCGAGGGGCCAGGGATAGGCCGAACGGCAGTACCGTATATATTGATATGCCACTCCCTCGAAGGCGAATCTCAAGAACAGCCTGTGATGGGGGGCTATCTGGATGTGAAAATAAGCATCTTTCAGATCCAGGGTAAAGAACCAGTCTCCCAAGCGTATTTTGCAGGAAGATCTGCTTCAGAGTGATCATTGGTTCAATTTCTTTAACTTTTTGAACCAATCAACGTGCAGTATTCACTGCGTAACTGTATAAGGCTTCAGAATCGGAGAAAAAGGAGTTTTCCCCTGTAGCGTCTTGTCTTATTTATATTAATAAGACGAACGATGCAGTACTCGTGTAGTATCGCAAGGGAACACTATACTGTCTGTGGATCAGCCGCCGGCATGAGATGTGACGGTCACGTATCCATCAGAGATGCAGCTCGAAGAAAACATGAACTGTGCACCGTAAGTCTTGTTTTTTAAACATTTGCTAACTACCAAATCAGTCGTGATGAGAAACCGCTAACGTTATATCACATAACGTTTAGTGTGGGCGGATATTAACGAGTGTGACTTATGCCTGATGGTCAAAGCTTATTAGTTTCTGTTATTTGTAAGTATCAATACTCCTAGTTGACCAATACCAGCTTTGCTATTGCCTGACACATGATAATAATCTGTACAGTATTGTGATCTGAGCACAGTGTTCATATCATTAGCTAGCATGTATATATCTATAAGCTAACACTGGTCTCTCACCCAAACACCTGCTCTGTTCTCCACTGGTTCTCCTCACACAACAACTCAATTTGTCTCCTCTAATCGTTGTTCCGTCTAATTCTGGCCTGTCCCTAATTGTGTGTCATTATTGTATGACTGTGGTCTGCCATATGAGTATTAATAAACATTTATAATTTCCTCAGCGTCCGAACTGTCATTGCAATCCATTGTTTTCCTATCGTTGAAATTGACCGCACTCCCTCCCATTACGCCACTTCCCGGTAAAAGTAAAATGTTCTCACAAAAACGACTCCAGAAGCCTTAGTAGTGTATTTATAAGTATATTTTAAAGAAAATCTAGTTCCTACATTATTTTTCTATACATTGACTCACTGGAGTCTCTAATCTGCAATATGCCCTTTAACACTGTGAAGCTGCTTTGAAACAATCTGCATTGTAAAAAGCGCTATATAAATAAAGGTGACTTGACTAAAGACACTGTCGCTGAAAAGGCGTGGACACCCTTATATGCATTTGTAGGAATTTCCCTTTCAGACATAAAATTTATGGGAGGAGAGTATTTAAATGAATCATGCAAGGTGATTTACAAATGTTTGTGCAATTTACTAGTATTTTCACCATTATTTACTGCAGGTGACATTAAACGGTGACTGCATGCACATGCATATTACGTGTTTAGTCTATAGACATGCACGTTTGAATGCATATGTTTGTGGACACATAGTCTTTCTTTACAAGGTGACATTACTCATCTGGTATGCATAATACAGCGTTTTTAGTAGTTTTCACGGATCCGTGTGAACGGGAATCATTTTGATAACTTTTTCACCTGTACAGTTGTAAAAAAAAAAGTTTGTTGTGTTGATGAGGCCTTGGCAGGGGATAGTCTCTGCTGACACTTCAGGGCTGCGTTGTGGTTGTGTCTAGACATAATTTAACATAATTTATACAGCCTAACAATCATTTTACATTATTTGAATTATAGAAATTGATAATGTGATGTGTATGCCAAGGTAAAGAAATTAGTTTTTAGTCTACAGTAGATTTAACCTGACAGAGAGTGTGTCTGCTTCCCAAACAATGCTAGGAAGACTGTTCCAGAGTTTAGGTGCTAAATAAGAAAAGGATCTAATGCCTGCAGTTGATTTTGATATTCTAGGTATTATCAACTGGCCAGAATTTTGAGATCGCTATAAATGTGAAACACTATAATGCGTCAATAACTCACTCAAGTAAGTACTGGGGAGCTAAACCATTTAATGCCTTGTAAGTAATTAGCAAGATTTTAAAAGGTATGCAATGTTTAATAGGGAGCCAATGTACTGTTGACAGAAAAGGGCTAATATGGTCATACTTCCTGGTTCTAGTAAGAACTCGAGCTGCTGCGTTTTGGACCAGCTGGAGTTTGTTTATTAAAAAAATAAGTATAAAAAAAGTATAAAAGTTTAAGTATAAAAAATACTCAATAAATCATGTTAATTTTCCTGATAGTTACCCCTTTATTCCCCATATATTACATATTGTTCCCTTATAACTACACGCACTTACTTTATAGTTACACTATAATTACCGAAAGTTACGCTGTAAATTCGCTTTACTTAAGCAGTACTTTCCGGGCTGTAATCTAAAGCGTTACCAAAGATTGGTATCAAAGAGCACACCCAGGTTCCTAACTGACGACGAAAACTTGACAGAACATCCATCAAGTGTTAGACAGCATTCTAGGTTATTCCGTGCAGAGGTATTTTTGTCCAATAATTAGAATATCTGTTTTTTCAGAATCAAGTAGTAGGAAATTACTAGTCATCCAATTTTTTATATCAGCTATGCATTCCGTTAATTTTGTGAATTGGTAAGTTTCGTCAGGCGTGAAGAAATATAGAGTATCATCAACATAACAGTAAAAGCTAATGCCATGCTTTCTAATGATGTCTCCCGAGGGTAGCATGTACAGGGTGAAAAGAAACGGTCTTAGTACTGAGCCTTGTGGTACTCCATACTGAACTTGCAATCAATATGACATCTCTTCATTTACTGCTACAAACTGATAGCGTTCAGATAAGTATGATTTGAACCATGCCAATGCAATTCCACTAATGCCAACATAGTTTTCGAGTCTATTCAAAAGAATGTTGTGGTCGATTATATCAAATTCTGCACTAAGATCGAGTAACACTCGATACAGCCACGATCGGGTGATAAGAGCAGTGAGAAATGTAGCCAATCACAGTCATGTTTGTTAATCACTTAAACGCAATGGCCAATCAGAGTCACCACTCAAAGTTGCGCTGAGTTCTGCTCGCTTTCGTGAATACTCTCATTAACGAACAAAGACACATTTAAGAGATTCATTATGCAGTGTAAACAGCTTTACAGAATTTAATGTAAAGTTGTGAGATCGCGAACTGAGTTGACTGACAGCTTTTTAGTGATTGTAAAGTGATCATGCTTTTGAGGCTATATAGCTATAGTTCATTTAATAAAATTATCGTGATGATTTAGTGGTGTAAACACAGCATTCAGCAGAAGGAGTGAGGATCCAAATGCGGTTTATTTACAAGTGTAATCCAAAAGTCATAGTTCATACCAGGCAGAGGATCAAAGCACATGTTATCAGTCCAAACTGATAAAATAAAATCCACAAGGGTAAACAGGAACGAGACGTAATCACCAAAAACAAAAAGACTGCTTGTTCAGGAATGCTGACTTCATACTGAAAAAAGGGCAAAAGGCATTTAAATAGACAGGGTAATGATATGATTAACAAGACGCAGCTGAAACCAGTAAACTAATAATGAGCAGTGGGTTCTGGGAAATGGAGTCCGGGAATAACAGAGTCTATGGAGACATTGAGGGATGAGGCTGCCATTTGCTGGTACATAAGGGCACCGCAGCTGACAGGTGTAACAATTACACGCTGCAAAGTTTTGGAAGTGACATCTACATATAAATGCGTGATCCACTCTCGAAATTGCAACTGACATAGTGATACTAGCACCACGGGACAAAAAAAGGGCATGTGAAAATAGATGCGTGCAATGTAAATGCAGACTCATAGATTAGTAAAAAGAATATTCATATCAATATATTTTTGAAATTCCATTCAAATTAAATTAAAATTAAAAATACTCCATCTCCATCTCCAGATTTGTTCATCTCACAATAAAATTTAAATCTGATGTTTTAGTAAATTTGAAGCTACAATAGTATAGTTTAAGTACATTTTTATTTGTCCAACTGACAGTAAAATTTTATTTTTAATAAACTTGTTAAAGTTCAGGTAAATGTTTAATTATCCATCTGATTAGTAAAATTAAAATGTATGTAAAATGTAAAATGACCCTGCAAATCCAAAATTAAAATAATTTAAAACTTTTATAACTAAAAAATAATTAAAAACAAATAACTAATAAATTATGATTTTTAAATCGCAGCATGTTGTTTGTTATGATGCATAAATGTAAATTTTAACAATGGCAAGTAATATACAGACAGTGATGCATGTGCAACAACAATGTTCATAGTTCAGATCTACTGTCTTTATCGTAATATAAATGTGTGCTTCGTAATCATAATATGGTTAGTTTCTACCATAGGTAAGGTAAGGTTTCTATAGATATTGCAATATATCGTAACCATGATTTTTTTTGTTTGTTGCCATGATAACCAAGGTGTGAAAAATCTAATAACGTGACAGCCCTATATTCATTAAATGGAGCATCTCTTTTTACTGTCCAGCAATAGTCTTCAATTACTGATGGGCTCCATTTGCCCTGATAGCGTTTCTCCATTGTTGAAATGTCCTGGAGAAATTTCTCACCGTGCTTGTCGCTCAATGCTCCGCATTTCAGTGGAAAAAAATCTAGATGCGAGTGCAAAAAATGTATCTTTAGTTAATGTATTTTTTTGTGTTGCAACCAAGGCTTTTGTATGCCTTAAGGTAGTTTTCCATCAACAACATGTAGTTGTCTGCCTCGTTGTTTCTGAGAAAATGTGTTGCCTCTAACTGGAAGGGTTTCCATGTTGTCTTTTCCTTGCCACACAGTGCATGGTCAAATACATAATCTCGAAGAAATTCACGAATCTGAGGACCAACAAAGACACCTTCCTTTATCTTAGCTTCACCTAACTTTGGAAATTTTCCACAGACGTATTGAAAGCTGATTTTGTCTTGTCCATGACCTTGACAAAGTTCTTTATCAGACCCAGCTTGATGTGTAAGGGTGGTAACAAAATTTTCCTTGATTCAACAAGTTGGATGGTAGAACACTTTTCCTCCCAGGCTCCAATGACTGTTGGAGTCAAGTCAAGTCAAGTCAACTTTATTTATATAGCGCTTTTTACAATGCAGATTGTTTCAAAGCAGCTTCACAGTGTTAAACAGGAAAATAATGCAACAGAATTTCGGCTGTACGGCCGCTCTGGAGAAAACGGTGATGTCATCTAGGTCATTTCAATTATCATATATATTCAAGTGATGTAGTTGATATAGTTAATTTAGTTTAGTAATTACATTTATTTGGATATTTGTTTGAAAATTTTGTGTCCCCAACTGAGCAAGCCAAAGGCGACAGTGTCAAGGAACCAAAACTCCATCAGGTGGCCTAATGGAGAAAAAAAAACCTTGGGAGAAACCAGGCTCAGTCGGGGTGCCAGTTCTCCTCTGGCCAATTAACAAACAGTGTATGATTATTATTTTGGCAGCCTTATAGGTCAGAAGTAATATTAGATCGGAATATTCGAAAGATCGGAGGCATCACACCGGAGACGGGTTTATTGAGGATGGCGTGTCGATTAAACAATTATTAAATAGAGATGGATCCATTGAAGATGCCATGTCGATGAGCCATTTTTAGAGGGTAGACTAATTGACACGGTCTCTGCAGACACTTCAGGGATGCGTTGGTAATGTCTGGGCGCTGGTCCACCATCTGATCTGGATACGGCCCGGATCCAGCTGACTGCAGTAAACAGGGGGATAAACAGAGAGACTAACATTAGCGTAGATGCCATTCTTCTTATGATGTAACGAGTACATCAGGTGTTATGGGAAGTGTTACAGGTTCCGGCTGACCTAGTTAATGCAGCCTAACAATTTGAATAAAATATAAATTACAAATGTTTTATGTGTATGCCATAGTAAAGAGATGTGTTTTTAGTCTAGATTTAAACTGACAGAGTGTGTCTGCTTCCTGAACAATGCTAGGAAGGCTGTTCCAGAGTTTAGGTGCTAAATAGGAAAAGGATCGAACACCTGCAGTTCATTTTGATATTCTAGGTATTATCAACTGGCCAGAGTTTTGAGGCCGCAATAGACGTGATGGAGTATAATGCGTTAAGAGCTCGCTCAAGTACTGGGGAGCTAAACCATTTAGTGATTTGTAAGTAATTAGCAAGATTTTAAATTGCACCCAGTAGAGCATTACAATAATCTAGCCTTGAGGTCATGAACGCATGAACTAACTGTTCAGCATTTTGCATTGAAAGCGTATGCCGTAATTTAGATATATTTTTAAGATGGTAGAATGCAGTTTTACAGATGCTAGAAACATGGCTTTCAAATGAGAGATTGGTATCAAAGAGCACACCCAGGTTCCTAACTGACGACGAGGACTTGACAGAGCAGCCATCAAGTGTTAGACAGTATTCTAGGTTACTACATGTGGAGTTTTTTTGTCCAATAATTAAAAATTAAGTTTTTTTCTAAATTAAGTTGCAGGAAATTACTAGTCATCCAATTTTTTATATCAGCTATGAATTCCGTTAATCTTGTGAATTGGTAAGTTTCGTCAGGGCATGAAGAAATATAGAGCTGAGTATCATCAGCATAACAATGAAAACTAACGCCATGCTTCCTAATGATATCTCCCAGTGGTAGCATGTACAGGGTGAAGAGCAACGGTCCTAGCACTGAGCCCTGCGGTACTCCATATTGAACTTGTGATCGGTGTGACATCTCCTCATTTACTGCTACAAACTGATAACGGTCAGATAAGTATGATTTAAACCATGCCAATGCAATTCCACTAATGCCAACATAATTTTCGAGTCTATTCAAAAGAATGTTGTGGTCGATAGTATCGAATGCAGCGCTAAGATCGAGTAACACTAACAGAGAGATACAACCACGATCGGATGATAAGAGTAAATCATTTGTAACTCTAATGAGAGCAGTCTCAGTACTATGATACGGTCTAAATCCTGACTGGAAATCCTCACAGATACCATTTCTTTCTAAAAAGGAGCATAGTTGTGAGTACACTACCTTTTCTAGTATTTTTGACAGAAAGGGTAGATTTGAGATTGGCCTGTAATTGACTAATTCTGTAGGATCAAGTTGCGTTTTTTTAATAAGTAGTTTAATAATAGCCAACTTAAAAGTTTTCGGTACATATCCTAAAGTCAAGGATGAATTAATAATATTAAGAAGAGGATCTATGACCTCTGGAAGCATCTCTTTTAGTAGTTTAGTCGGTATAGGGTCGAGCATACATGTTGTTGATTTTGATGATTTAACAAGTTTAGCCAATTCTTCTCCTATAGCAGTTAATGAATGTAATTTTTCCTCAGTGACACTACAATGCACTGTCTGATGTGATACAGTAGTAGACGGCTGCATGGTTATAATTTTTTTCCTAATATTATCAATCTTACAAGTAAAGAAGTTCATGAAGTCATTACTGCTGTGCTGTTGGCAGACATCAGAAGTTGAAGCTTTATCTTTGGTTAATTTAGCCACTGTATCGAATAAATACCTAGGGTTGTGTTTGTTTTTTTCTAAGAGAGTCGAGAAATAAGCAGATCTAGCAGTTTTTACGGCCTTTCTGTATGCAATCATGCTCTCTTTCCACGAAATGCAAAAAACTTCCAGTTTTGTTTTCTTCCAGCTGCGCTCCATTTTTCTGGCTGCTGTTTTAAGGGCTCGAGTGTGCTCGTTGTACCACGGCGTTGGACTATTTTCTTTAATCTTCTTTAAGCGCAGAGGACTGTGTCTAAAGTGCTGGAAAAGAGAGAGTCAATAGTTTCTGTTGCAACATCGAGTTCCTCTAGGCTATCTGGGATGCTGAGGAGATGAAACTGATGAGGACGTTTATTTACAAAGAAATCTTTAGTCGCAGCAGTGATAGTCCTGTCATATTTGAAGCGAGGGGACGGCTTTGCAGCCTTTGCTAAATTAAGTATACATGATACTAGGTAATGAACTGAGATGTCATCGCTCTGCTGCAGAATTTCAACGGTATCAACATTTATTCCATGTGACAATATTAGGTCTAAAGTATGATTATGGCGATGAGTGGGTCCTGATACGTGTTGCCTAACTCCAATAGAGTTTAGAATGTCTCTAAATGCCAATTCCAATGCGTCTTTTTCATTGTCTACATGGATATTAAAATCACCAACAATTAGGACTTTATCTGCAGCCAGTACTAACTCTGATAGAAAATCAGCAAATTCTCTGGTAAAGTCTGTATGTTGCCCTGGTGGCCTGTGTACAGTAGCCAACACAAATGTTAAACGGGATTTATCAATTTCACTACATAACGTTACGTAAAGCACCAAAACTTCAAAGGAATTATATTTGAAACTAGACTTCTGAGTAATACTGAAGATATTATTATAAATTACAGCAACACCTCCCCCTTTACCTTTCAGACGCGGCTCGTGTTTATAACAATAATCTTGTGGGGTGGACTCATTTAAAGTAATGTGACGACTACGAGGTTTTAGCCAGGTTTCTGTCAAACACAGCACATCTAGATTATTATCTGTAATCATATCAATAACAATAAGCGTTTTTGAGGAAAGGGATCGAATATTCAGCAGCCCGAGCTTTATCATTTGTTCATCTGTATTATATCTGTTTTTTATTTGTTGGACATCAATTAAATTTTTACCGTTGAACAGTTTTGGTGGTTTTTTGTATTTACTAATTTGTGGAACAGACACAGTCTCTATGTGATAATATCTAGGTGAAAGAGTCTCAATGTGCTGGGATTTATCTGACTTCTGTGACGCGAGACAGCTAGCAGACGGTCGGGTAAGCCAGTCCGTCTGCTTCCTGACCTGGGCCCTAGTTAGTCAAGGTTTAGCTTTAAGACTATGTGCCAAATTACTAGAGAGAAGAACGGCAACCACCCCAGGAGGGATGGATACCATCTCTTTTCAACAGGTCAGGTCTGCCCCAAAAGCTTTTCCAATTGTCTATGAACCCTATGTTATTTTGCGGACACCACTTAGACAACCAGCCATTGAGTGATGATAGTCTGCTAAGTATCTCATCACTCCTTTTAACGGGGAGGGGACCAGAGCAATAAATACTATCAGCCATCGTACTTGCGAGTTCACACACCTCTTTAATGTTAATTTTGGTGATCTCTGACTGGCGAAGTCGAACATCATTAGTGCCGACGTGAATAATAATCTTAGAGAATTTACGATTAGCATTAGCCAGCATTTAAATTTGCTTTGATGTCAGGCGCTCTGGCTCCCGGTAAACATATGACTATGGTGGCTGGTGTCTCTATTTTCACGTTCCGTGTAATAGAATCACCAATAACTAGGGCACTTTCAACAGGATTCTCAGTGGGTGCATCACTGAGTGGGGAGAACCTGTTTGATGTTCTAATCGGAACGAAAGAGTGGTTTTTTAATCCGTGACTATGCCGTCTCACCGCCAGCCCTGCTGCACGGGCTCTACAGCCGGAACCGAACAATGTACAAATTTCACTAAGCTAGTCGCATCCAAAGCAGTGTCTAAAGCTGTTACGTTCTCACTACTCTCAAATAAAGTCTGGATGCGTGTCTCTAATTCTGAAATCTTCTCCGTCAGCCTGACTATCTCCTTACATTTATCACATGTGACATGGCTTACCGTATTTGTTGATTAATCCAATTTACCACAGTTGTTTGATGGAGTCTACTTGCTAATCCAATTAATTCAGTCGTGTTTGTTGACTAATCCAACTCACCACAGTTGTTTGATGAACTAGTAAAGGCACGAGAGACAAAACAGGAAACCCAGATACACGTATGGCAGGCTAACAGGCTAGTGAAATGCTAACGCGTTGTGAAATGCTAACACGTTGTGATAGTGATTTAGATTAAAAGCTAGCAATGTCAATTTTAACGTGATAGGCAATATTAAACAATATATGGTGATGAGTAAGTTATATTTAGCAGTATAAACAACAAAGAAAATATATCAAATAGAGATTCAAAAGCAAAGCTGTACAGAGCTGCAAACACTGCAGCGAGGCAGACAGGAGCAATCGATCAGGAGCAGACAGGAGCAGTCGATGTGCGATCCGCAGTCGATGTGCCAATCTTTCTTGATGTAGTGGGAATGTCTTGAACGACTATCCCATTCACAAAGAAAACAGCTTTAAGACTGTTTATACTGTCGTATTTACTGATCCAATAGCATATTAGGTGTGTTCGACATCGTCTGCGGCTGGATGTAACCGATCGGCGAGAGTAGCCGCGTACAGGCGGGGAGGAGCTGCAAACGAAGACATGGATTCCCGTAGTGACGCTTACACTGTGTTTGCATACTTTATCACAGCTGAAGTGAAATAAATGCAATACATAGATGTTTCAGAGACATTATTGTCATGTAATACTTTATGCACTGCTTAATACAGCGTGTGTTTGTACAAGAATAAAGTTCAACATATAAGCCTACACTATCAATGAAGTGGGGTCTACGTTTTTTATTAGTTTTATTTTGATAAACATGACAATATAACATCGCGACTACATGAAAGTTTTACTGTTATAAAAAACAGATTTGTGAGCATTAGTGGAACTGAAGGTTTTAGAATAAACACGAAACACATGTGATCGCCGTCATGCAGTGAATCCGGCCAATCGTGGAACAGCTGTGTCGTCATCAGAACTCGTGTAGCTGCTCTGGAGAAGCTGCGCAAAATGCACCAGCCGGCTGCTCTCAAATCGCTGTTGCAGCACTTTGTTGACATACGTCACAGTCACGTGGCGTCAGCGCTGCCTCAAGTCGGACAAACTGGCGTGCACTGCTTCAAGTCAGCCGCCGATCGGTCTGTGCAGCGCTGTATCAAGTTGAACAAGCCTGTTGTCATAGATTCACCAGGCTCCACCCTCACTCCAGCACAGCACCCACCATCTCCTGAATTCTAATTACATGCACCTGTCCCTCACCAGCACTGCCATCAACCACAGCATTTAAGCACACACATCATTTGCTATCATTGTCTGGTCTCATTATGGACTATGGACTCCTTACCTGAAAGACGTTACGTGATCTACTTACCTCCAGCGTGTCCTGATCCCAGTGTTCTTCGTTATTCTCCTTCATTACTCCAAGATTCTCCAAGTCGTTCTTCATCTCCATCGTCACTTCCCCAGGGCACCATTCACTTAGTCACTCACCTGGATTTCACCTGCCAGCAGCAAACTGACGTGTGTGCGCTTCCCTTATCCTGGATCCAGCCATCACAATCTCCAAACCAAACTGCAAAGATAAGAGTCTGATTAATATATTTGAATTTACCATTAAACCTGCTCAGTCACAGTCAGTTACCTGTTTGTTTGTGCTCTGCTGCTGCTTGCAATAAATGGTTAAACATAATTTGTACTTCTCTTCTCTGAATATACTTACCGTTACAGAAGACCAGACCTAATAATGTGTAGTATGAGCAATCCACAACCGGACCTGTTTCAGGAGACATGAACTCGCTGAGCCAAACTTGCGGCTGCATCTTGCTGCATAAGATGATGCCATTGGTTTCGAGGAATTCATCCAACTATCTGTTCGAGTAGCTCATTGTGTACAGGGATGTATGGGACACCTACAGGGTCAACATTCCTCAATTCCACCTCACCAGCCAGAGTATGTCAGCTCTCCAGTACCAGCATCAGAAATCATGCAAATCTAATCTGTTCAACTAACAATGGCTGAGCAGCAAAGACGGCTGAGCCAGAGTCTCTGCTTATACTGTGGTGCCAAGGGACCTGTTATTTCTGCCTGTCTCATTCGTCCTCCTTGTCCCATGGTGAGTGTGGTTCACTGTCCCCATATTAATTCTACACCACTCACCACCATTGTTTGTCTTACTGCCTCTAATGTCTCTGCTTCAGTTAGCGCCCTTATCAACTCACCGACAACTTATCTGGAGAGCTCTGCTATTGTTATCTCAAGCTCAAGAAAACCTGAAATGAAACCCAATACAAGGTTCACTCAATAACGGGTATGCCGCTCAGTCGAGACCATGTACACTACAGTGTTGGACCCTTAAAAGTCTGTCTATTTCACTCTGAGTCCATCAACTTGCTGGTTCTGGAGAAGTCCACTGCTGACATCATCTTAAGGTGCCCCTGGCTTGTAAAACATCACCCAGTGCTATCCTGGACAATGAGAGCCCTGAAGTGGGGCAATCATTGTTTCCCTGATTGCTTCCCTGATGTACTTCACCACGTCTCCACCAGTCCAGTCTATTCTTCTGAACTGAGTGCTGAGTGACATCTTGGTGTACTCCCAGACAATGACCGAACATTGCCAGCATGTCTCAGAGGTCCTCCAGCATTTGCGTGAATTCCACCTGTGTCTTCCATCAATCTTCTTTCAAGTTCCTGGGTTATGATATCAGCAAGAGAGGCATCAAGATGGACGAGGGGAAGGTATCTGCTATCAGTGACTGGCCCATACCCACCACCATTAAAGAATGCTTCAATGGTTTCGCTAACTTTCTACCGCCGATTCATCCATAACCCAACCACTCACCAACCTTCTAAAAGGTAGGCCCAAGTCTCTGTCCTGGACCCCTGCAGCCACTGAAGCCATGCAACATCTCAAAGGCTTTCACCAGTACACCACTCATCCATCCATCCATCCTCATCACCTAAGTAAGCTATTCATCGTTGAAGTGATTGCCTTCACCCCTGGGGTAGGAGCGGTGCTTTCACAGCAGCAGGGGAACACTCCAAAACTCCATCCATGTACCTTTCCGAGAAACTCCCCTCAGTGGAAAATAACTACGATATTGGCAACCATGAACTCCTTGCCATCATACGCCATGGGCTCACCATCCTTTCACGATACTAATTAGGAGTGGAATGGTTCAAATTACTCACGGTTTGGTTTGTATCACGGTTTTAGGGTCACGGTTTCGGTACAGTTTGGAATGTTTTATGTTCAGGGTAGTTAGGACATTTGTCAAATAAAAATAAACAAAATAAGAACAAATCAAACTACAAGCAACAGCACAAATACATACAATAGAGCAAAGATGCATATACAATAAAAATAAGTTTCAGGTATCTAACAGTAGTTTTCAGGTGCAGAAATTGAATCAAGTAATCAAATATAAAATAACATTGCATATTATAATCTTCACTGTAAAAACTAAATAAAGATGAATCATTATTGAAGTTACAAAAGCTATTCAGTCAAGAGCAATGAGTGATGTCCCTCACCAGCACTGCCATCAACCACAGCATTTAAGCACACATCAGTTGCTATCATTTGTCTGGTCTCATTACGGACTATGGACCCCTTACCTGAAACCCCTTACATGATCTACTTACCTCCAGCGTGTCCTGATCCCAGTGTTCTTCGTTATTCTCCTTCATTACTCCAAGATTCTCCATGTCGTTCTCCATCTCCATTGTCACTTCCCCGGGGCACCATTCACTTAGTCACTCACCTGGACTTCACCTGCCAGCAGAAAACTGAGGTGTGTGTGCTTCCCTCATCCTGGATCCAGCCATCACAATCTCCAAACCAACCTGCAAAGATAAGAGTCTGATTAATCTATCTGAATTCACCATTAAACCTGCTCAAAGTCAGTCAGTTACCTGTTTTTTTTTTTTGTGCTCTGCTGCTGCTTGCAATAAATGGTTAAACGTCATCTGTTCTTCTCTGAATATACTTACCGTTACAGGCTCACCATCCTTTCACGGTACTAATTAGGGGTGGAAGGGTTCAAATTACGGTTCGGTTTGTATCGACAAAATAAAACAAAATAAGAACAAATAATCAAACTACAAGCAACAGCACAAATACAATAAAGCAAAAATGCATATAAAATAACGGTGTGTCTATTTACACCATATGCAAATAGTGTGCCTTGTTG
This sequence comes from Rhinogobio ventralis, assembly GCA_039654625.1. NCBI lineage: Eukaryota > Metazoa > Chordata > Actinopteri > Cypriniformes > Gobionidae > Rhinogobio > Rhinogobio ventralis. The sequence continues at coordinate 15,037,903 of CM077212.1, forward strand.
GCAAGTGCTATTCGCACTATCTCTGCATAACAATGCCTGGTTGGGCCAAACACGATAAAAATAAAACGCAGATATTTCAATGTCATACTTCAGTGCCGCAGTCAGTAATGCTTAAGGATCTAGGTTTTGACACGATCGACCCGGGTTCGAATCCGCCTTTTGCAGAGCTCACTCTTCTCGCTTTTTTCTATCACATCGGAAATTTTTTATTGAAAGTAAATGCCTAAGAAAATGTACTAAAAGTGGAAATAAAGTGCCTAACGAAATGTTTAATAGTAATAAAAGCATTTATTGGGTAGATGTAGGGACGGCTTTTATTATCCCATTTAAGGCAGCATCCATTTAATAATTTTAATAAAATCATTTATTATCAATTATTGCATCCTATTAATATACAACAATACTGAGGTGCAAATAGTGCACAAATAAAGTGTAAATTGCATGTAATTACTATTTACACATATTCCAAAGAACTGCAACTTTTATATAGTGTAAATTGAATATATCACTATTTTCACTTAGTAAATAGCATCTACAGCTATTTGCACTTAATGTAAATAGCATCTATCACTATTTGCCCTTAGTGTAAATAGCAATTATCGCTAAGAATGTTATTTTCACTGAGTGTAAATAGAATCTAGTTGCCATTTACACTTGGTGTAAATAGCATCTATCGCTATTTGCACTTAGTGCAAATAGCCGCTTCCATAAAATAAACAGTGCTTTTCAGGTCTCTTACAGTAGTTTTCAGGTACAGAAATTAAATCAAGTAATCGAATATAAAATAACATCGCATATTATAATCTTCACTGTATAAATTAAATAAAGATTTATCATTATTGAAGTTACAAAAGCTATTCAGTCAAGAGCAGTGAGTGATTTCTTTGTCATTTGTTGTTTGATTACCATTAAAAACACAGACAGCAGGAATTGGCTTCTTTCCCTTTAAGAAATAATGCACGGAAAGAGTACATACTGTTACACATATACACAGGTCTTTATCGACTGTTTTACGTTTTACTTAAGACATATCCTAGGGAACATAGTAGGTTTACTCACCAAGACAGGCATGTTGACAATTCTTTGTGTGTGTGAATTTGTCCGTTCAAGCGCAAACTTGAAAGAGAACTCAATATTTGCCTGCTATCTGCGACGCGTCGTGTGCGCACTTCAGATGAGTGCACACTGCAAACATACACACACATAAACACACACACAAATCTTCTCTCAGCGTGCGCAAGTTCTCTTTTTGGGTCTTGCTCTTGAATGTTTAAATTGGCAAGGCTTAAATGAGTTCAGTTTAAACACAATGTGTGCTGTTCAGGGGGGTATTCCAGAAAGCAGGTTATGTGACATACCTGGGTATGTTTAAGGGTAAGTAAGTAGATAACCTCAACTTTCAGTTCCAAAAACTAACTTTCAGGGTATGTAAGTAGTCATAGCAACTCACTCCACACTCCTCACTCTGCTCCAGAGCAGGTTATGTTCCAGGGTTAGTTTGCTTAAGAGGTTTTCAGAAGTGTGTTATATAATTAATATAGTTATATTAATATAACCAAATTTGTTATATAATTACAGTTATATAATATACAATATTATATATTAATTCTAAAGCACTATTATAAAAAGGTCATGTTTAAATGTTAATTCAATTCAAATATATTTATTTTTTATTTTGTTGTCATCTCACACATGGATCTGCATTCAGTTAATTTGCATCAAACAAACAATATAATCCTTATTCTCAGTGAATTAAGATTACTTATTAAACGAAAAGATTGAAAAAATGATTGCACAACCACCAAATGGCGATGTGCACTAAGTTATGTAAATCGCCATTAAACAAAAGAAGAAGAGGAAGTAGAATGACCTGCCTACCTAACCAGAGCATGTGAGCGAAGCGGAGCTCTACTCATAAACCACTCACCGGTAAAACTACGTGCACTCAAAACCCACTCCGACATGACATTTCTCTGTACTGTAGCCTACTATACTTGTTGTAGCCATTAAAACGTATTTAGTTCCATATGTTTAAATATTATAATGCTATTTTTATTTTTATTTACGTTGATTATGAAAAGTAAACAGGACACATCCTAAGATGCGCAATATGTCAGAAGACATGGGGGACAGAAATTATTTTGACCACTTCATTATGTTTTGTTTTGTAGAAAGCCTTTATTTAAAGTGAATTTCGTTTTGTATAAATTGTATCTTAATTTTAATCAATGTTTTATCAACCAATTGCCTAGATTTAATAAATAATAAGCAAATATAGCAGACAATGACACGTCAACAACGGCTTAAATAAACAACTACTAGAAAAAAAGCTTTAGTCGGGGGCAACCCTATAGCTACTTATTTTAGACAGGCCTATATTTGAACCAGCATGTCACAAAGGGCATTCTGGGTTGAGGGCGCAGCACTGAGCGGAATGAGCTTCAGAAATGAACGAATCTCCAGAAAGGCGCTCTCCACTCTCCGCTCTTTCTACGCACACCGCAACGGTCACAATATGACTTCATGTACGTTTTAAAAACATAATTCAACATATAAATAATACTGTTGAATGGGCCACTTAAAGTGATTATTACAAATAAATTACTAAATGCAAAAAATTAATAAATGTAAATAAACAAATTTTTTTATTGCATTTGCAATTCTGTGAAACCAGGGGGTGCTGCAGGTAGTGATGGCGAAGTGAAGCTTTCTGAAACAGTGAAGCTTTCAGCACAATTGTATCAGAAAAAGGTTAATTACTCCAAGCTTTTCAAATCAGAGCTCGATGGGGACCTCTGCTGGTGAAAGTAAGGGAAAGCGCTGTGTCGCAAAATGTTTCGCGACCAATGCATTATCTTAGAAGCAAAAATTATTTATGGTTAGATGAATAAATGAATGAATCAATCAATATATTAAATACATGACAATCTGTTCCATTGCATAGGCGACTCCTACTAACTCAACCCAATAAAGATAACATTTTGTATTGTGAATGTGGATATTTTTCCTGTTTGTAAACAAATACAACTCATGAATAGAGGAAGTAGGCTAAATTAATGCAGGTGCATGCACACAAAGAAACACACACACACACCTTCACATAATTATAGTAGCCTACAGACCAACAATGTACTGTAAGACAGATGGACAAGATTTATGGAGACATTGTAAGAGGTGTTCTTTAGAATTACTGGTGCTTGGGGAGAGGGTAGTGCTTTAAGTGTTTTGAATAAATGCGTGTAAATATATATATATATATATATATATATATATATATATATATATATATATATTAGTGCTACAGAACAAAAGCCAAATATATTATCATTTGAGCGAAGTCAAATGAAAGTGTTCCCACATTTCAGAACACCCTCTCTTTGGTTCCAGCCTGGTGGTTCCATGACAAAGTCTCGCAATAATAAACTCTCCTAAACAATACAACAAACAGTTCAATGCAATGCAACGCAATACACCTTAACAACCAACAAGGGCACGCCGTGTCGCGCATCTTTAAACCTTTTTGAATCAGAGTACGAAGCAGTCACGTGGGTGTGTGTGTGAAACGAAGCTGAACTTGTGATCGGTATGACATCTCTTTATTTACTGCTACAAACTGATGACGGTCAGATAAGTATGATTTAAACCATGCCAATGCAATTCCACTAATGCCAACATCATTTTCTAGTCTATTCAAAAGAATGTGGTCGATAGTATCAAATGCAGCACTAAGATCCAATAACACTAATAGAGAGATACAACCACGATCAGATGATAAGACAAATCATTTGTAACTCTAATTTGAGCGGTCTCAATACTATGATACAGTCTAAATCCTGACTGAAAATCCTCGCAGATACCATTTCTTTCTAAGAAGGAACATAGTTGTGAGGACACTGCCTTTTCTAGTCTTTTTGACAGAAAGGGTAGATTTGAGATCGGCCTGTAATTGACTAATTCTCTAGGATCAAGTTGCATTTTTTTAATAAGGGGTTTAAAAATAGCCAGCTTAAAGATTTGCGGTACATATCCTAGTAAAGATGATATTAAGTAATGATGTAATGATATTAATGATATTAAGAAGAGGATCTATGACCTCTGGAAGCATCTCTTTCAGTAGCTTAGTCGGTATAGGGTCTAGCATACGTGTGGTTGATTTAGATGAGTTAACGAGTTTAGACAATTCTTCCTCTCATATAGCAGTGAATGAGTGGAATTTTTCCTTAAGCCGGGTGCACACTGTGCGATTTATAATATTCTTTTCCGATTGTTCCTTGTCAGACTGTACGAACATGATCCTTGCTGTAAGCCATGTCACACTGTAAGATCGAAGTTGTCATTAACGTCAGACTGTACGATATTCAAGGCGCGGTAAAAACGGACGCACACAAGAAAACTTTTATATCATCAATGAATGACGCGTTCGGTGACAGTGAGCTGCATTACACGCGGGATTGAAATGATGGCTACAAAGAAATCTCTTGCGCTCATTTTGGTCATAGTTTGTCTTGATAATTTGACGGTCGTCGAAGGAGAAGTCACACTGCAGCGCCAAATCTTCTGACACTGCCAGAATTTTGTCTGAGGTAAAATTTGATCGCAGCGGTCATTAATTGGCTGCCGGTGAACATGTCAAACTAACGATCAAAGACTTCAGATTTTAGCCTAGGATCAGATGAATCTTTTAGGATTTGCAAAATTTGTCTCAGACGGCCAAATCGTGGCCAAAATCGCACAGTGTGTACCCGACTTTAGTGACACTACAGTGCACTGTCTGATGCGATACTGTAGTTGACGGCTGTATAGTTATACACTGAAAAAAGGTTTTCATTCATCCAAAAAGGGTTTCATTCATTCAATTAAAAATGTTTAGGGTAATGGTTCACATCTATATTTTATAACTTTAGCCAATGAAAAATAAATAACTTGCCCAAAACAATATTTTCTGTCTATGAAAACTATTTTATTAAAACTGGCACAAAGTATATTTTTCTTGTTGAAGAAAGTCCAAAAAATGTTAATTCTATTTTTGATCTAAATTGAATGAATGAAACCCTTTTTGGATGAATGAAAACCTTTTTTCAGTGTAATTCTCCCCCTAATATTATCAATCTTGCATGTAAAGAAGTTCATAAAGGCATTACTGCTGTGCTGTTTGGCAACATCAGAAGTTGAAGCTTTGTTTCTTGTTAATTTATCCACTGTATCAAATAAATACCTAGCGTTGTGTTTGTTTTCTTATAGGAGTCGAAAAATAAACAGATCTAGCCGTTTTTAAGGCCTTTCTGTATGAAATCATGCTCTCTTTCCACGAAATGCGAAAAAAACTCTAGTTTTGTTTTCTTCCAGCTGCGCTCCATTTTTCTGGCTGCTCTGAGTGTGAGTGTGCTCGTTGTACCACCGCGTTGGACTATTTTCTTTAATCTTCTTTAAGCGCAGAGGAGCAACTGTGTCTAAAGTGCTGGAAAAGAGAGAGTCAATAATTACTGTTGCAACATCGAGTTCTTGTAAGCTATCTGGGATGCTGAGGAGATTAAACTGATCAGAATGATTATTTATGAAGTAATCTTTATTGGTAGGCATAATAGCTCTACTGTATTTGTAACAAGGAGTGGGCTTTGCAGTAGGGATGCGCCGATCCGATACTCAGTAGATACCGTCATTATTTACGGGATCAGGTATCTGTCAGACATGGATCGATCCAAATCCGATACTGTGCGTATAATATACTGTGTTATTGTTAAGCCCCAGTGCCCCACAAAAGGCACAAAAACATTATAAAGCATCATGAACGCTTCGTGCACTAGATTAAGTGTTCTGAAGCCATTCCATAGTTTAATGTGAGGTACAGATAAATAATTAAATGTCAATGTAAAAGTCAAAATTAAACATGTGTTCTGAGTTTGTCACACTACAGACAAATGTGTTATTAATCACCCAACCAAATTTGAATCATAAAAAAATCCGCCAAGTAAATAAAATAGCTTATCAAAATCTTGAAAAAATAAGCAGCATTCTCTGCTCTCAAACGCTGGGGGCGTGTCCGCTGTTGCCGCCGAAACCACGCCCACTCGTGGAAAGCTGCCGTAAGCACACAAGACAACACTCACGTAGCTATAGCTCATGACGGCACCAGATGTCGGCGGGACGGGAGGATGAAGGCCGGGGTGGGAGATAGTCGGTTCGGCCCCATTCTGCAGTGGATTATCAGTGAATCCCAGTTGTCTCCGATGAAAGTTTGTAAAACTATCCAGTGTAAAGTCACTGCAGAGGCAGGTGTTGGTAGTGATCCTCAGCTCACAAAATTAATCCACCTCTTCTTGATATAATCGTTTTTGTTTTGTAAGCTGTTTTGTAAATTGTAGGCTGTAGTAACTAACGGTACTGACAGTAAATCGCAATCGAGCAGGCAAACTGATGTGAATGTACTCTAGTTATGATAGTGTTAGGAGAGGAGCCAGGCTCAGTGGCTCCAGTGCGTCATCAACAGTTATGATAGTGTTGGGGGAGGGGCCATATGCTCAGTGGCTCCAGTGCATCATCGAGCCACCGTTTTAGCCCCGCCCAAAAAATCCTGAATACAGCAATGGTGAAAAACTGTTTAACGGTCTAACTTCACAATTCAGTACTACACAGTTCACAGTCTTTGAAACATGTTTCATTAATACAGTTCTAACATTTATAATGTGTTTAAAAAAAATCTCAGAATTACCTTTACAGGGACTTTAAGTTCATGTGAATGCTTCCATCTACTGCATCTGTCAGTCATTCTCCATTCAGCTTTCAAACTGCGTGTCGTGTTCGGTTACGACAGTCAACAAGATGAAACTCTCTTTCTTAGTATATAGGCCCTATTTCTATAAATATATTTACTTGTTTTTCATGAATGTATTTTACAACAATGTGTAACATTTTACCAGATTTAGTGCTACACTTATTTACTTTTATTTGTTCCCCACTAAAAAATGTTTTCCACTGAATGTTTAGATTTTATAAAAAAATTTATACAATTATTGTGCACTCGTGATTTTTCTAGAGTAACTTTTGCTGCTGAATTATCCACTAACCTAGTTTATCTACCACTTATAGAAGTATTTTTGTCATAGATTGTGATTATATATATTTTTTAATTAGTTGTTTTTCTTTATAATGAAGTTGTCTATATTTAGTAGATTGTGTTTAACACACAAAAGAGTGATTATCAGTTCAACACACTGAGGTATAGAATTTCTACACTGAATTAACTCGGTGTGATGTTGTCTCTGATTTTTACCCTGAAATGGGTTTGAGAGTTTTTTGTATTTACTAATTCGGGGAGCAGACTCTATGTGATATTATCAAGGTGAAAGAGTCTGTATGTGATGGGACTTCTGTGACGTGAGACAGCTAGCAGACGGTCAGTTAAGCCAGTCTGTCTGCTTCCTGACCTGAGCCCCAGTTAGTCAAGGTTCAACTCTAAGACTATGTGCCAAATTACTAGAGAGAAGTGCGGCACAACTCCAGGAGGGATGAATATGGTACCTTTTTAAGGTCAGGTCTGCCCCAAAAGCTTTGTGATGATAGTCTTCTAAGTATCTCATTACTCTGACAAACAGAAAGGGGGCCAGAACAAAATACATCAGCTGACATCGTACTCGCGAGTTCACACACCTCTTTAATGTTAATTTTAGTGATCTCTGACTGGCGACTGGGGAGAACCTGTTTGATGTTCTAATCTGAACGGAAGAGCTGTGTTTTGTCCTGTGACTATGCCGTCTCACAGTCACCCAGTTGCCCGGCTGCTCTACTGCTGGAACCGAACAGTATACAAAGTTCACTAAGCTAGTCGCATCCAAAGCAGTGTCTAAAGCCCTTGCATTCCTTCTATCCTCAATTAAAGTTTGGATGCGTGTCTCTAATTCTGAAATCTTCTCCATCAGCCTGACTATCTCCCTGCATTTATCACATGTGTAGTCCTCACCTCTGACAGAGAAGACTATACTATACATATGACAGGCAGTGCAAGTGACAATAACAGGAGAAGATGACATGACTCACCATGTTTGTTGAATTATCCAACTCACCACAATTGTTTGAAGGGCTCGTAAAAGACGCGAGTGTGCGCAAGAAAAAGGAAGTTATGTGCGGATTGCAGGCTGACAGGCTAGCGAAATGCTAGCACGTTGTGATAGCGATTTAGATGAAAGCTAGCGATGTCAGATCAATGTGACAAATGGTATTAGATAATATCAGACATATTGTGATGATTAAAGTATATTAAGCAAAATAAACAGCAGGAAAGATAGAAATTGGAGTTATACGGAGATACAATGGCCAAACAGGAACCCGCTGTTGTAACGCTTAGGTTCTAGGAAGATGAAGATAACACAGGGTTTATAAATAAGATTTAAATAAAAAGCCAACACGCGAGACAGTGTGTACAGGACACAAACAATACCGGACCATGAACTGAAAACAAGCAGGAACTTAAATACACTAATAAATTAACTAAAATGACGAACAGCTGTGATGAAAGAGGTTAGTGTCCATGGTGACAGATTGTAGCGGGAAATAGAACAAAGGAACACATGTGACTGATGAAAACAAACAGAACATAACTGTGACATAACGCTCCCTCTGAGTAGGCGCGACCTCACGCCGTAAAAAGAACAAAATAAACAGGGAGGGTGGAGGCTTTGGAGGCGGCGAGGAACAGGAGAAGGGCTGGAAAGGAGGAGCAGGCAGAGGGCTGGCAGAAACAGGCAGGCAGGCAGAGACTCCATGGAGGAGCTGATGGAGGGAGAATCCATGAGGGCGATGACGGGAGGAGTGGCCAAATGGTACGGACCCAGAGCACAGTGCTGACGACAGCCCACGGTGGCGTTGACAGAGGGAGGAGCCAAGGAGTAGGCATGGTCGACGACCTCCGTGAGACGACCGACAGAGATGGAGCCGATGATGGAGAGCTGATGGTCTCGAGTGGCGCCACTGGCACTGGACGCTTGGACAGAGCTGCAGTGACGAGCGCCTGAGGTGGAACCAGAACTCCTGAGGGTTGAGGCAGAGCCGGTGCGACCGAGGACCAAGGCGAGTCCGGGGGGAAGGAGGCTCCCACTGCAGCCCTAGGGGTAGAGATTCGAAGCACAGCGGGAGGATCGCAAGTCCGTGGCGCAGGGGTGACGACTGACCAAGGGGGAGCTGGAGGGATGAGGGAACCCGATGAAGCCACAAGTTTGAGGGTTTCTGGTGGTGCTGAGGGTGGGAGGAGCCACGGTGGAGCCGACAGGTCACAGGGCTGAGGTGAAACAAGAGGATCAGAGGCCGGAGGCAGAGCCAAAGGATCCCCTCGATTTGGGTGGCTGGTGAGAGATTCGAGGCTGGTGAGTGCAAGTCCTGATGCTTAACCACACCGCAGGGCAACACAGGAGAAGATAAAGGGCTGCAGGAAGACAGCTGAGGCAGGGCTGGAAGACTGGCAGTGTTACATAGTGAAGATGGGAGAGGGATCACATATAAGAGCTCACAGATTATAAAGGATGAATCAGTCTCTGATGAGAGTTTACACAAATCAGGGTGGGAGGCAGTAATTCAGTGTCCCAGTCTATTAGCCAGTCCTCTCCAGAGTCGATTTCCACCAAAGGTACCACCGGGACAGCTGTTGCCGGCTCACACCCCTGGTCAGACTCACATGGGAACTTCGGCTCTGGGGCTTTAGTGGGCGCTGTCGTCACAGGCTCCGTGCTAGCGGCGGGCAGAAGCTCTCCATCTGCGGGGGGCTCAGGCGTTGCATCTCCATGGTGCAGGGTGTTGGTGGGCTGTGATCTGGGTCTGACTGCGAGACGTCTGTGACGTGTGGCTGGACGAGGCTGTTGTCATCCTCTGCTTCACCCACTGTGAATGCGGATCCGATCGTCCACAGCGCAAAGTTTATGTAACTACCCAGGGTCCAGCAGGGATCACCGCGGAGCATGATGAAGCGGAGAGCTTCGTCCAGACCACACTGGAATCCCTCCATCAAACAGACATCATCACAGGTGGCGTGATGGCAAATGTCCAGGAACTCCTCCATGTACAGCTCCAAGTCTCTGTCACTCTGAAAAACAAAAACTGTTCCTCCATCCAGTGGTTTGTTGCCCCTCATCAGGGCAACATTGATGGACGCAATGTCCAGTCTCTTTCTCATTTTTGGGACCGGTATTCTGTAACGCTCAAGTTCTAGGAAGATGACGACGATAATGAAGATGAAGATAACACAGGGTTTATTAATAAGATTCAAATAACAAGCCAACGTGTGAGACAGTGTGCACAGGACACAAACAATACCAGACCAGAAACTGAAAACAAGCAGGAACTTAAATACACTGATGAATTAACTAAAATGACGAACAGCTGTGATGAATGAGGTTAGTGTCCATGGTGACAGATTGTGGCGGGAAATAGAACAAAGGAACACATGAAAACAAACTGAACATAACTGTGAAAACAGCCCGTCCAAAGACTGTTGGATGGGATGGATAAAAATGTTTTATAACGCATATTTTTTAACATTTATTGATAATAAACTTTCAGAGATTTGAATGCTGTCTATAGGCACCATTGCACGAAATACAATATAATAGGCAATATTTTAATATAATAATTTCTTAATTCTGCGCTTTCTTAATTAAAAATAAATATTATTATTATTATATGCCTATCCATTTCTGATAATTCCAGATTGCCATGGTCACGCAGGTTGCTGACGCATTTAACGTGGCCATGAGAAATAGATGTTGTTCCCTCAACATAAAGTCGACAAAGGATGTCGTTACCTCAACAAAATGATCACATGGCCAAGACTTATCACGTTCCCAAGAGTTAATATGACATTCCCACTAATTAATATCTTGTGGCCACAACAAAGCTAAGTGACCAGAACATGTCCCCTCCCAGTCACCATAGAATGATTACCTTAAAATATAGATCTGTATGCAAGTACGAGGTACTTTATCTGAATACATAAACCTCTCTTGCTTTTGCTCGTGTCAGTGATTACCCCTGGCATGCGTGTCATAATTTGCCGACCCCTGAGCTGTACACTATATTTGTCCAGTCAGAAGTTTAAGTCTTTAATTTGTCTGGGTAATTTGTATTTTATGAGTGAGTTTAGATGAGTTATTAATCTTGTAAAACATAGAATAATTGGATCACTTCAGTAGTGGCACCACTACTCCTAAAGTGGTAGGGCAAAATTGTAGACCATGAATTTAATGTATGTACCATGAATTTATGAATATCTTTTTCACGCATTTGTTCACCTTGGTTAATGTTAATTTATAAATATACTAGTGCTGTAAATAAATTAAACAAATTAACTAATTAATCACACACATTTTTTTTGCAATTAATAATACCTAACATTAAAGTTTTTTATATATTTTTATATTGTAATTTACATTTAATCTCCAAATTAACCTAGAGACAACATAAAGACAGTAGCTTATTTTTTAAATATTTGTTTAATGGCATCTTTTTATGAAAGAAGGCCAGTATCACCGATACCAATACACCTACTGATGCGAGTATGTATTGTTTTTCTCAATTTTAGCCATTAATTATAGGCATTCAGCATTACAGTATAATTGAAAGCTATTATTTTTTTTAACATTTATTAGGCTTTAAATAATATAACTTAATATAACTTAATTTAAGTGAACTTAAAACAATCTTCACATAAACCCATTATAATAAATGTCACATTTACCTGTGACCTTCAATATATCAGGGCTCAATTTGTTTCTATTGGCCCAGTCAGACCAGTTCAGATTTTTACTTGCCCTGTCAAAATGCACAAAAAGTTATTGTTTTCGTTGTTTTTGACCCATGTAACCTTGTAAACAGTGCTTTAAGATCTTTAGGTAGGTTGAATAGGTAGGATATATACAGAAATTGAATAAAGTTATCAAACACTTCACAGTCTTCACTGCATACAGTCCAAATCAGTGACCCTGCTCTGACTTTGCTTTTCAAACCGAAAGACAGATATTGCTCTAAAAATAACAAATTTCCACTTATGAATAAACTTAATGAGTACCTTTAGTGTTTTCAATCATGTGCAGTCTGTAAATATTTGTTCACTTATTTGAATACAGTAACCCTGTGATGTCACAGGTTATACTTCAAGATGGCGGCACCCTTGCTACAAAAGCTATAACAAAACATCTCTTTTTTCTTTTAAATGGTTACATTTATCGTGTTTGTTAAATAATTTTTTGATTAGAGCGGAAATCCATTTACTAAATAATTTTAACTTGACTGACTGCTTCATTTCCACTTTAAAGGGAAAGCAGCCTAATAATCATGCTGCTGCCTTTTTTTTAATGCTAGTCAAACAACAAAAGACAAAGAAATCACTCACTGCTCTTGACTGAATAACTTCAATAAACAGTGAACACTATGCAGTGGTATTTTACATCATATCATGATCAGCTTCAAATGTCTAAAGGAAGACGTGCAAGCACACCCGAAGCATGGCAACGTGACACGGGTGTCTCGTTCCCTTTTCAGGGAACCATGGTTAGAGTCTTAACCTAGACGTTCCCTTTCGAGGGAACTGAACGCCGGGTCAGTCAGCACTATGGGAACGTTAATATCAACTACGCCATGCTGAGCCCCACTCAAGGAGAGTCAAGACCCCTTAGAGTAGAGCTACCAGCCACATCTAACGAATACACCATAACTGAGCAATGGGAAGGAGCATAACCTTACTTAATACCCAGATACCTGGAGAAAGTGACAGAAAAGAAAATATACACTAACTACACTATATTGCCAAAAGTTTTGGGATGTCTGCCTTAACATGCACATGAACTTTAACGACATCCCATTCTTAATCCATAGGGTTTAATATGGAGTTGGCCCACCCTTTGCAGCTATAACAGCTTCAGCTCTTCTGGGAATGCTTTCCACAAGGTTTAGGAGTGTGTTTAATTCAGGAATTTTTGACCATTTTTCTAGAAGCGCATTTGTGAGGTCAGGCACTGATGTTGGACAAGAAGGCCTGGCTCGCAGTCTCCGCTCTAGTTCCTCCCAAAGGTGTTCTATCGGGTTGAGGTCAGGACTCTGTGCAGGCCAGTCAAGTTCCTCCTCACCAAACTCGCTCATCCATGTCTTTATGGAGCTTGCTTTGTGCACTGGTGCGCAGTCATGTTGGAACAGGAAGGGGCCATCCCCAAACTGTTCCCACAAAGTTAGGAGCATGAAATTGTCCAAAATGTCTTGGGATGCTGAAGCATTAAGAGTTCCTTTCACTGGAACTAAGGGGCCAAGCCCAACCCCTGAGAAGGAACCCCAAACCATAATCCCCCCTCCACCAAACTTTACACAATGCAGTCAGGCAAGTACTATTCTCCTCATCTCGGATTGCCAGACAGAGAAGTGTGATTCGTCACTCCAGAGAACATGACGCCACTGGACTCTAGAGCAGTGGAGACGTGTTTTCTGTAATGACAAATCATGCTTCTCTGTATGGCAATCCAATTACACCGCTGCATCCAACGCTCAAACAATAGAGTGTGGTGCTAGCAACGCCAAGGTCATGGGTTCGATTCCCAGGGAAAGCAAGAACTGACAAAAATGTAAAATGTGTACCTTGAATGCAATGTAAGTCGCTTTGGATAAAAGTATCTGCCAAAATGCATAAATGACTAAAATGACTGTTCTTGAGATAATCTGAAGGCCACACAAAGTTTGGAGGTCTGTAGCTATTGACTCTGCAAAAAGTTGGCGACTTCTGCGCACTGTGCGCCTCAGCATTCGCTGACCCAGCTCTGTGATTTTACGTGGCCTACCACTTCGTGGCTGAGTTGCTGTTTTTCCAATTGCTTCCACTTTGTTATAATACCACTAACTGTGGAATATTTAGTAGTAGGAAATTTTACGAATGGACTTATTTCACAGGTGGCAACCTATCACGGTACCACGCTTGAATTCACTGAGCTCCTGAGAGCGACCCATTCTTTCACAAATGTTTGTAGAAGCAGTCTGCATGCCTAGGTGCTTGATGTTATACACCTGTGGCCATGGAAGTGATTGGAACACCTGAATTCAATGATTTGGAGGGGTGTCCCAATACTTTTGGCAATATAGTGTATCATAGATAGTCATATCAAACATCTGTCTAGCTCTACTTCTGAATATATTACTAATCATGGGGCTCAAGTCACAAGTCTCAGTGGCTTGTCTCTCTATACTCATGATTTTAATTTGATCACATCACTATTTTAATTATTTTTTATTATGTTATTACTGACTGTTTACTTGTTTTTAAATAATGTTTTAAATTTATATTAGTTAGTCTATTAGTGCTGTAGTATTGAAATTGGGATAGGGAATTGTGATATTTCACTGGTATAATAATAACCCAATATTTTTAAAAAAATACAAATGCAATGAAAATACAGTTATCGGTATTGGAAAGTACCAAAAATTGGTATCGGTGCGTCCCTACTTAAAAGTATTAAAATTAATTAATTATTATTAATAGGTTAATATAATCAATAATCGAGACTAAATATTAAAGAACACATAAAATCAAGATGTAAACGGACATCATATTGCTTTTTCCTCAATTAATTGTGGTTAATTTAATACATCAGTACTCCGGGTTACAGTGGGTCAGACAAGGGAGGGGAGAGGTGGATATCAGTGCAGCTTAAACACTTTTTTATTAAAAAAGAAAACAAAGAAAACAATCCAACACAGAGCAAGAATGTAACAGCTTTGTCAAACACAAAGATAATGCTGAAAAATGATAAAACTTAGGGCTTAAATACAAAAGAAATTGAGGGACTAAACAAGACACAGATGAAAACAATAAGTAACCATAGAAATATTCTAGAAACAGGGACAAAAGAAACAGAAACAGAATACAGGCAACACCAGGAAAAAACAAACTTAAAGTCCTAGGAAGTCCTAGGAAACTAAAATAAAACCATATGTGACACCGGGTTTCTGTGGTTACCTAAACCTGTCTTTTAATTCTATTTCCCGATGATTTTGTCTACTTGCCTTTCATTCTTAGGTACACCCTCATTCACATTTAACTTGTTTTCTTTCTTCATCTCTTATAGGCATATTCTCAAGATGCATACTTGAGAGGGAATGAGCCATACTCTGGAGAAGCCCAAAAACTTCCTGAACCTCCTTCGGTCTGTTACTCAAGCAGCAAACCCACCTCCACCACCCAGAGCCACGGTCTTCTTGACAACCTGAACTCTGGGATCGTCGTAGGGTCTCAGCGTGCCCATCACCACCTGACTCACCAACGTGCACGCTCCTTATCCTCAGCGGGGATAATAATGAGCCCGCTGGACTTCCACTTTGCCAACCACAATGCAGCTGTTGTCTCCGCCTCACTCTCCCACCCTAGGAAAGGCAGTCTTCCCCAAGCCCACAGTGAACTGTGCCACCAGGCTCTGTCGAATTGGTATTATAGCCAAGCGGATCGGCCAGGCAGTGGCATGTCCCATCACCACCGGAGCATCTCTCAAGACCAGGTGTGTGAGCTGGGACTGGCACTAGGAAGGTCTTACAGTGAGTGGCCACATGGCGCCTCACAGGACACCCTCCTTCTCCACTACAGCGCAGCAATGGGTGCCAACCACTCACTTTGTACGGATTCCTATGGGCTGGGGAGGTGGGGTCAAACCTCCAGCCATTCCTTTCCAGAAAACCTGCTGGCTGCGTATGCTTCCTATGAGCAGAGTTACAGCCGTTCTCTAGAAACTCTAGAAAAGGCATCTGTTCTGATCTCTCCCCAAAGACCAGCATGTCCTCATCAAAGCAGTCAGCCAATCAGCGTTGAGGAGCATCCAAGTCTGCCCAATCAGCACATCATTGTTTCTGCAATGGTGCCATCCTCTTTTCAGTGCATAAGCCATGACCAGCAGCCAGCTGCTCAGATCAAACATTCACATGCACAAACTGCAAATGATCAGACAGTGGGCTACCGCAGCTACAGCCCCTCCTTCTACCGAAAGTCCAGCCATCTTATGCAACATTCTCACTCCTTCAGGGACCCTTTCTACACCGGACCTCACCATAGCTGGACCCCCACCCCAAAAACCAGCCCACTGCAAAGTGCATCCTTTGTCACTCCCCCCACAGCAGAGCCCCAAGGCTCAGTGGTCAGTGTGCTTACTGAGGAGCCCGTTCAGATTCAGGAGGTGGTGCTTAGACAAAAGCCCCCCTCAGGCAGAAGGACTCCTCATGGTGTGCGAAATCCCCACTATGCTTTACCTGTGGATTCACCTGAACCCCTTTCAGCCACAGTCGTTCCCTCACGGTCAGAATACTCTTTGTTCCAGACTAATGGTGGCATACCACCCTCACCTGTGGAGCCGGACTCCCTGGCTGCCATCCCTTTCATAGGTCAGTGTGGACAGATTTAAATTATACTTCATTTTAACAGATCACTTTAGATAATGGAAAACAAATTAAAGGTTTTATTTCAGTTTCAAGTTTTGTGCAGTTCATTAGGTTATGTGTAGGATCATACCAAATCTGCAGCCAGAGATGCAGATTTTCAAAGAATTTAAACACAAAATCCCAAAAAACTACACATCACCCACCACTTTCAAGTAGTGTTATAAATTATTAAAATTTTTTTTGCAGTTCCAGTGTTATGGAAAATACTACCCCAGAGCTCAAAATGAACCAAGAACTGTTACTGTGTTATGTTTACCTGAGGTTTCAGGACACTTAAATGAGTCTAATTAATAACTAGACGAAACAAGTCAGCTCTGGACCCACACACATTTTTTTACGGGCCCCAAACAAGCAGCGCAACAAACAGGCGTTTATAAACTTTAAACAGGAAATCAGGAAAATACCATACCAAACACATTGCTTCACAAAGGAAATTTATATCTCATTATTTTCATTTGAAGTCTGATAAATACATAATCTCTGTAAGTAATAGGTCATACATATCCAACACAAGAGTAGTATTAGTAATAGTCAAAAAATGTCTATTGAGCAGGTTACCTAATAAATTTTATAAAACAATGAGCGCTGCATAAAGCCAACTTTTAGTGGCATATTTCTACCCAAAAAATTTTACAACCAAAACAGAACTAACATGAGGACATATTTGTTCTAATGCTGAGGAGAGATTCAAGGTGAGAATGAATACAAAATATTTTGGCAAAAAAAACTTGTGCAATGCTGAGCTGAAAGAATACATACGATCAAGACAAATACAATGCTAAGCAATTGGCATGCTAACCTAACATAACATGAGTCAAACCCTGTTGAATTCAGAAAGGCGTTTCTCTTTAATGCTAACGAATATCAAAAATCTGTGTGATCATTTCTTTGCAGTTTACTCCAAAAATCATCTGAGCCAATATTAGACAAATTTGTAATTTGTAATAATTAGTCTTAATAATTGTAAGAAAAAACATTTCCAGAGTAACTTGCACAACACTGCCTATGGATGAAAACCAATTGCTTAGAATGGAAAACAATTGCATTTCCTAATGAACACTACACAAAAAGATGAAATCTTGATTCCATTTCTGAACAAAAAAGGCAGCCCACCCCTACACTCAGATTAAGATGCACCACGTGTCTGTTTATAGCTATTGCTCCATGTACAATCCTCCATTGGAGGTCCCCTCTCCGCTTATCAATCAAACATTTGTACAGAGCCAACAGCCTTCAGGGGAAGAAAATTGTCCAAAAAACAGTCAATTTCATTGAAAAAAACTCACTTTCACACAGCTTAAGTATTTAGCTTTCCTCCTAGTCTTCTCAAAACCTTCTCAAAAGTGGGCTGATTGCCTTAACAACCTTCATGTCCCAATATCCTCTTAAGAGGGTGGGTGAGTGCTAATCTCCAGCAGCATCACTGAGCAGTGATTGGGAGGGAAAAAACACACTTCTGGATCTAACATGGGGATATCTGCACTGTGACATACAATCTTTTAAACTGCTTGCTTGCCAATCTAGTCTAATAACAAAATCAGACAAACAATATGACAATCACACGAACATACAGATATGCGGCTTCCTGAACACAAAGAAGCTGATGACGTTTTATGGTCGTTTATGGACGTTTTATCATTTTATGGTCTCGATGATGCATCAAGCTACGTCACCAGACCCTCGGTCAGCCAATAGAATCACTCAATGGCACACGCTGTAAGCTTTCCTATAGCATCAACACCATGATGCAGCGTTAAGTTTCCTTCAAAATGGAACTGGGTTTGCCTTGGCTAACACTATCTAACCACACCCCTTTGTAGAACACAAGTTATTAGATTTAATAAATGCAAAAAAAATGTATAAATAAATTAGGGCTGTCAACGTTAAAGCGTTAACACATGCAATTAATTTAAATTCCTTAACACGTTAAGGTGTTTAGGTGTTTAGGTGTGTATAAATGTATTATATAATATAATTATATGGACTCCTTATATTTGGTTATTTGGTGTCCTTGCAGAAAATACAGTTTTCTGATTGTTTACTTTGCTGGGTACAGCAAATGATGACAAAATGAATGTGTTTAATGAGATAAATGGCGTATGCTTCATTTTACGATAAGTGTGCGATTTATCGCGATAAAAAAAATGTATCGATTGACAGCCCTAAAAAAAAAAAAACTACAGCTACACATAATATAAGAGGCAAAATATTGAAATGAGTAGTCAATACAATACAATACAGTAGTCAATTGTCAATACAATATATATTAAAGCTGCAAGCAGCGATGAAAGGGCCCTCGCACACGGGAGCACCGCCACCCTGTGGCCTCAGGAAAACAGTGAATAGTGGGCGACATGCATTTAAGCTGGTAAATATAGGAGAAATATGGCAAAGTCACTACAATGTGCCACATTTCCTGCTGCCAGCAGGTGGCGCTTTGACTATAACTGAATATTGGCATGTAGTTGTCTTCAGGCCAGGACTAATATTAAACAAGTGAAGTTTGGGGCAGATCGGACATTGTATGCCTGAGTTACAACAACTTCCTGTTTCGTAGCGTTAATCGCATACGTTAGCACTTAGCCATGAGTTGTATGATTAAATGCGTTTCTAGCATGTTTGGTACTTCATGGCATATTTAAATGAGTTTCTGGGAGTGAATTACAGTGTAACGTATGCCATTTCCTGTTGCCAGCAGGTGGCGCTTTGACTATAATGAATATTGCCATGTAGATGTCTTCAGGCCAGGACTATTATCAAACATATGGGGCAGATCGGACATTGTATGCCTGAGTTACAACAGCTTCCTCTTTCATGGCGAAACATCAGATTTTGTCAGGCCGCGACGGACACGCCCTTCAGCGAAAACTGAAGATCTTCACAATTTAACATCACCAAGACCTTAAGATTAGACTGACCAAATATGATGTTGTTCTGGTTAAATCTCAATGAGGAGTTAATCACATTGTAAAACATGCCATTTCCTGTTGCCAGTAGGTGGCGCTATGACTGTAACTGAATATTGGCATGTAGATGTGTTCAGGCCAGGACTCTAATAATACATGTGAAGTTTGGGGCAGATCGGACATTGTATGGCCGAGTTACAACAACTTCCTGTTTTATGGCGAAACATCGAACTTTGTGAGGCCGCCACGGACACGCCCTTCAGGGAAAACTCAAGATCTTCGCAATTTAATGTCGCAAAGGCCTTTAGATTAGACTGTGCAAATATGATGATGATCTGATTAAATCTCTAGGAGGAGTTTGTTTAAGTACAATGTCTGGAAATGGCAAAATTTGCAACAATTTTGCAAAGAAAAATCTAAATATCTCACTTCTTGTTGGTTTTCAGATTTCGTACCAGGAGACTTTTTTGTAGGTATTGGGCTGTTACATGTGTCTACCGAATTTCATACCTGTACGTGAAACGTAGCGGGAGGGGCACTTCATTGAAATGTTGTAGGTGGCGCTATCAAGCCATTTTGCCACACCTAATTCTGAAACCCATATCAGGCGTAAATTTTCACCACTTTTGACACGTGTGCAAAGTTTCATGAGTTTTCGAGCACGTTTAGGCCCTCAAAAAAGCGATTCATTTGGGAGAAGAAGAATAATAGGCTGAGCAAGTCCAATAGGGTCCTCACACCATCGGTGCTTGGGCCCTAAATATAGGGTATAATTTTACTCTAAAATTCAACATGCATGACACAAAATGGCAAATACAAATCCATGTTTGTTTGCCAGGATTTCACTTGTTTCTGAGAATTGCAGCAATCCATTTGCTTTCTTTTTTCTGTAGCTTTCGGTAATCAGTAAAAAGTTGGCTCCTACAGTATTTCTTGTTGCATCTATTTGTACTGTCAATCACACAGCATCTATTTTCCCATTTTAAATGTTTGTGTTTTCAAGCTGAACACTAACTCTGTCACTCAGTCTTTCTGCCACTCAGTGGGTGTAATCGCAGTGACTTCCGCCTGCTGTGACATCATGAGCACATCTTCTATTCCGATCTATATCTGTAGATTTCCCACCACAATCAGCACAAAAAAAGTGTAATCTTTTTACAAAAAGTTTTAATATAGTTTGGTTCAAGTTTTAGAATTGCTACAAATTACTTCATCCATACTAGAACCCTTAATTCATGGTTAACTCAAGAAGACTAAAAGAGTTTTGTCAGTGGAGCAAGTGGAGCAGCCTACCCTTTCCAGCATACCCCCTAAAACCTCTCTCACCCCTTTAACTTTCACCTCCTCTGATAGATGAGCCCACCAGTCCCAGTGTAGACCTATGTGCCCGCCATGTGCCAGCGTCTTCTGTGGTGTCCAGCAGCTTGTGCCAGGCATCTGCCCACACCACCAGTCCTGTCTCTCCAATCCTCACCTCCCCCCTTACCAGCCTCCTCTACACAGACTGCAGTGAGTTGTCCCTCCCTCCCCACCACCCCAAATCCAGCTCCATTCACAGTGACCTCTATTGTTCCTCTGAGCACTTCGTCTTAGTAGGTTTTCTAACACTTGTGCATGTTTATGTTCTCTTGGTTTCAAAATCTTGATCTGTTTCTTCTATCTGCCAGGTGCCTGTCCAGTTTATCTCACTCTTAATTATTCCTGGCTCCCTCTCTGTTGACACTGATAATCATCAGTCTGTCCAATAGCAACTTTATATGTAATTTATAACTGTCATGTAAACATCTCTATCTTTCATCATGTTTCTTATTTGTATTTTTCTTTCCTCAGCATCGTACTGCCTGTAACCCTGTTGCCTCGGTGTCAATTTCTTGCATATTTAATCTCCTTTAAATGTGTCTCTTTATCTGTCTACTGTCATTGCCACTCAGTGTCTCTAACATCCATAATTTTTTCCCTCTATTTTACATCTGTCATCAACACAGGCCCCTATTTTAACAGCTATTAAGAACATTTATTTTTTGCAAATATTACTAATGGTTGGTAGGTTTTCCACAAGTTCACAGCCTTCCAACTCGTATTAGGTAATTATTTTTCATTTATATAATTAATTAATTTATTAATTAGGGATGTAACAATTAATCAATAATTGGTCAAATCAATAATATGTTTATAATTACTATCTATAATGAATTTAATTATATTAAGTATAATATCATATTAAGCATTTCCATGAACAAAATGAACACCCTAATAACAAGTGGGTTATTAAATGTTGCTGTCATTGTTAAACTTTAAATACAACCTCATAGTGTGTACATGAAGGGGAGTGCAGTCATTTGGATTACAAAATATTCATGAAACATTATAATATATACAGTCTCTGATGCTTTTTGTTAAACTTTTTATAAAATATATTTTTTATTTGAAACCATTTTTGCACATAATGCCTAGAATATATTACATTACAGACAAAGAAAGCATTGGGCAGGTTATAGAATTATGATAATTGTGTGATTTATCAAACTAGTTCAGCCCTAATATTCATCCTTTCACTTACTCATCTATCGTAACCTTCTAATTCTCTTTTTTTGTGCATTATCTTCTCTTTTGTAATTTATTACGCTGTCTTTTTTAACAGGCAATCTCAAAAGCCGTCGCTCCTCCTACTTGCTGGCCATTACCACGGAGCGCTCCAAGTCATGTGACGAGGGTCTGAACACCTTCAAGGAGGAGAGCCGTGTTTTCTCGTGAGTGCGACAAGTATCAGGACAGCTAGAAGTATCATAACATTGTTCTCTGGAACAACCACTGCACAATGCACATAATATGCTGTTTGATGTCTCATCTCTTTACAAGCATACTCAGACACACAACAATATGGCTTTCATTCTCAGTGCTCAGTGTTTATTTTAGCGCAGTATCTGTTTGTGGCACATTCCCAATTTCTTCTGGAACTGAAGTTACATTATTTGAAATGCAAATTAAAGTTTTGTAGAGTGTTAAATTTCGATTAAATTGAGATTAATTTGGGTGTACTTTAGTTCTAGTATATTTTTACCTACATGAAGTTCTTTGTCATTTTTTCTTTCTCCCCCCCTTTTTTTTTACAGAAGACTACCAAAACGGGTCAAAAGCTTTTTTACTGATGGCGTGAGTTCTCTCTATCCAACCTCAATTACAGTAATTCTTCATCCATTAAGAGACTTTTCGATAATGTGTTGTTTTTTTCCAGTCACTAGAGAGCCTTCGAGCGGCAGAGGAAGCTCACTCTAAACGTCACTCCACCTCTGAACTGGGGAACATCACTGTCACTGACATCAGGAAAGAAGGCTGGCTACATTATAAACAGATTCTCACTGAGAAGGGAAAGGTCTGACACTAGTTCATGTATCTGTCTAATTACTTGTGTAATTAAATTTTAGACATTGCCAAGTACTTCTGTGGACTATCTTGAGACCTCTGTTTTTGTATCTAGAAAGTGGGCAGTGGCATGCGACCATGGAAACGAGTCTTCTGTGTGTTGCGCTCCCGCTCGCTTTTCCTCTACAAGGATAAGCGGGAGGCAGTGCTTCATGCAGCTGGGGCAGGAGGTCACAGCAATGGGCAAGGGGAAGATGAGCATCCAATCAGCATTCGAGGCTGCTTAATTGACATTGCATACAGTGAGACAAAGCGTAAACACACCTTGCGACTGACGACTCAGGACTTCTGCGAGTACCTGCTGCAGGCGGAGGACAGGGATGACATGCTAAGCTGGATCAGAGTCATCAGAGAGAACAGCAAGACTGATAATGGGGTTTGTTGAGGGGAAAAAAGGAAAAGAAAAATTCTTAAACAGAGATGTCTAAACCAGGGTCACGGTCCAAAGTGATAACCTTTGATTTGGCCTGCCATTTCATATCACAAGAGGAGGGGAGACAACATGCAATTGAAGCTTATCTTTATTTCTAGTTTATATGTTTGTTTTGACATTGTTTTATTTAATTTTTGCATTAAAACTAGTGCTGGGGAAAAATTAATTGTGATTAATTGCATCCAAAATAAAAGTTTGTGTTTACATAATATATGTGTGTGTACTGTGTATAATTATTATGTATATATAAATATACACACATGCATGTATATATTTAAGAAAAATATATTATATTTTTATTTAAAAAATATATTTATATATAAGATCAATTATATATACAGTATATACATGCAAATATTTCTTAAATATATACATGCATGTGTGTGTATTTATATATACATAATAATTATACACAGTTCAGACACATATATTATGATATACATGATTAATTTTCCCCCAGCACTAATTAAAACATAAAAAACAATATACACCGATCAGGCATAACATTATGACCACTGAAAGGTGAAGTGAATAACACTGATTATCTCTTCATCACAGCACCTGTTAGTGGGTTGGATATATAAGGCAGCAAGTGAACATTTTGTCCTCTAAGTTGATGTGTTAAAAGCAGGAAAAATGGGTAAGCGTAAGGATTTGAGTTTGACAAGGGCCAAATTATGATGGCTAGACGACTGGGTCAGAGCATCTCCAAAAAATGCAGCTCTTGTGGGGTGTTCCTGGTCTGTATGGTCAGTACTTATCAAAAGTGGTCCAAAGAAGGAAAAGTGGTGAACAGGCGACAGGGTCATGGGCGGCCAAGGCTCATTGATGCACGTGGGGAGCAAAGGCTGGCCCGTGTGGTCCAATCAAACAGACGAGCTACTGTAGCTAAAAAAGTTCATGCTGGTTCTGATAGAAAGGTGTCAGAATACACAGTGCATCACAGTTTGTTGCGTATGTGGCTGCATAGCCGCAGACCAGTCAGGGTGCCCATGCTGACCCCTGTCCACTGCCGAAAGCACCAACAGTGGGCACGTGAACATCAGAACTGGACCACGGAGCAATGGAAGAAGGTGGCCTGGTCTGATGAATCATGTTTTCTTTTACATCACGTGGATGGCTGGGTGCGTCGCTTACCTAGGGAACACATGGCACCAGGATGCACTATGGGAAGAAGGCAAGCTGGCGCAGGCAGTATGATGCTTTGGGCATTGTTCTGCTGGGAAACCTTGTGTCCTGCCATCCATGTGGATGTTACTTTGACATTTGTAAATAATTCAAAAATGTATTTACTATACTAGAAAATGTTTAAGTTAATTTACACCGATCAGGCATAACATTATGACCTAATATTGCGTTGGTCATCCTTTTGCTGCCAGAACAGTCCTGACTTGAAGGATGAACTCCACTAGACCCCTGAAGGTGTGCTGTGGTATCTGGCACCAAGATGTTAGCAGCAGATCCTTTAGTCCTGTAAGTTGCGAGGTGGGGCCTCCATGGATCGGACTTGTTTGGTCAGCACATCCCACAGATGCTCGATTGGATTGAGATCCGGGGAATTTGCAGGCCAAGTTAACACCTCAAACTCGTTGTGCTCCTCAAACCATTCCTGAACCATTTTTGCTTTGTGGCAGGGCGCATTATCCTGTTGAAAGAAGCCACAGCCACAAGGGAATACTGTTTCCATGAAAGGGTGTACATGGTCTGCAACAATGCTTAGGTAGGTGGTACGTGTCAAAGTAACATCCACATGGATTGCAGGACCCAAGGTTTCCCAGCAGAACACTGTACAAAGTATCACACTGCCTCTGCCGGCTTGCCTTCTTCCCATAGTGCATCCTGGTGCCATGTGTTCCCCAGGTAAGTGAAGCACATGCACCCGGCCATCCATGTGATGTAAAAGAAACATCATTGTGGCACCTTTCTATCAGAACCAGCATTAACTTCTTGAGCAATTTGAGCTACAGTAGCTTGTTTGTTTGATCGGACCACATGGGCCAGCCTTCGCTCCCCACGTGCATCAATGAGCCTTGATTTTTGGCCCTTTATATTAAAAAGTTTAGGCATCTCTGTTCTTAGAAAAATAAACATTAGAAAACAAGCAACTAAAAGTAACAAAACAGAAAAATAAAACAGTAAATAGTCCAAAAAAATTTATGCCGTAGCAGACATCATAGTATTAATATGTAAAAAAAAACTATAACTATACAAAAGATAACTGTAATGCAAACACAAATAAACATTGTGATTCTACATCACAGTGATTTCCTGCTGCTTTTAACTGTGGAGTCACAGTGAACTTAATTTAAATAAAATAAACTGAGCTATAAAATAGAACTATGACTGTAAAAATTGCTATGAAAGTACAGCAGCTAGTAGCCAGCAATGTACTGTAAACTCACACTAAAATATTTGATACCCTTACAGGAACTGGGCTTCTCCAGACAGGCTCTCATCAATAAGAAGCTGAATGACTATAGGAAACACAGGTGATTCTCTTGCCTACTTAATCATAGTATTAGAACAGGGAGTGTGGTAGTCTTATCTCTTTTGTTTTGCAGTTCAACAGGCAACAAGCTAGACACTTCTCCCAGGATTCATCGGATGATGTCTCCTTTCCTTCTCTCTAAAACTGAAAACACATTAGGTGTGAACCAAGCCCCAGGGAAAGGTGAGCTCTCTGAACCATGACAAATTGGCTTAGAAACTAAGCCCTGCTCCGTTACCCACTCTCTGGTCTGCATTTGCATCTTTCAGATCTGTGTCTCATTTCTTTCTCCAACTCTAACAGATGAGAGTACTAAAGCACCATGGGGCATTAACATCATGAAAAAGGGAAAGAAAACAGGTCCAAAAGCTTTTGGGGTGAGGCTGGAGGACTGCCTGCCAGCTGCCAATAATAAGGTCAGCAAGAGTTGTGAACTAGTGCTTGTTTTCATTAACTACATTATGAGAAAAGACTTCAGGGTAGGGGCTGGGTGATATGGGCAAATTTACTATCACAATATTTTTTCCATATCATACAATATCGATATTTATTAGGATATTCATTTACCATTAATGGAGGAAGGAAATGCTTTCCACATATTTGTTAGACCTTGAGAATGAATGTAAACATGTAAACTTGTTTGTTCACAATTAAACTTTACAGAGTAGCTACCTTTTTAATAGGGCCCCATTAAATCCATTTCATTTTCCCCTAAATTCTGTTTTCTATTTTATTTTTTGGGATTCTGTGTTTTATGATTTAATACAAATTTATATCAACTTTAACAATTTAGTTTTTCAAATGTAATCAAATGAAAATATAACAATTAATTTACAATAAAACATTGCATTTTTTTGTCAAATAGGATGCTGCACAAGAGAACTGTATACATTTAAAACATGGATAAAAAATATCTTGGTTGTATGATATTCCTTAGAAATATTATTATTATTATTACTTTGAGAAGTACATTTTAGAGTGTTCAGTTTTAGTTTGTTTCAGTGTGTATTTGACGGTAGTTTTTCTCAAATGAATTTGAAATGAAATTAGCTTGTGACATGACTCAAAGCAGCTCTGGAGATGAAGTTTGTGTATTCATATCCTCATATTAAGACGGCAGACTCTAAAAACACTGTGAGTGCCATGTGTATGAGTTTGTGTGTCAGATGAAACCATGCCGTTCATTCACACAGAGGCACGCAGAGGCACGCAGCACGCAGCTGTTAGATACATTTTTATCATCGCTATCGATGTAAATTATCGCAATCTTGATGATATCGTTTATCGCCCAGTCCTACTTCAGGGCTTGACACATTTTTGTGAAAATTCTATCTCTCAAAACCCAAAGCTAAGGCTTGTTAAGGCTTGTGGTGCAGCAGTTGAGCATGTCCATCTGACATGGCTATGGTGCTCATGTGGGTGCTCAAGTATGCCACAACCTAATGCGGAGCTAGTTGGAATAAACATGGTTTAAAAATTTTTAGTGTATGTAGTTGCCATATCAAAACTATATTGAGGAAAAAATTGCGGCAAATTCAAAATTCTGATTTTTTTGGAAGATATCGAACATATATTTAATCATAGCAAAGTACATTTCTTACTTAAGTTAATTTTTCCTCTCAGCTTTTAGTGTTTAAAATAATAGATTTGTCTCATTTTAATTTCAATTATTTTATTTAAAAGTTTAGATATTTCTTTAAGGCTTAGCTATGTAGCAGAAGACACTAGCCAGGTTTAAATCCCAGTTGCGCAGTAGGGCTGGGGAAAAAAGCAATTCACCTAACTATGATGTTTTTTTAAAATGATTTTAAAATAGTTTTTTTATTTTTTTTTTTATTCCAGAATCGATATTAATTAATAATAAATTGCTTTATTTTAGTCCTTGCTTATAAATGAGGCAGAGGAAAGTTGCCTCTTTTATTTCAGCAGAGGGCGATATGTGTTGTATCGGTGAGTATTACATGATGCCATGTCTTTTACTAGTGGACATGAGAAAGTGAAAAATGATTGGACAGAGAGACATCTACAGATATACGACCTGCACCATCATGTATAAGTGTATCATTCAACTTTTCCCCATGGTCTAGAGTTAAAAAGCAGACAAAAATCACAAATACATGTAGAATCGCAATTCTTAAAAATCACAATACATATCCTATTGGCACCCAAGTATCGTGATAGTATCGAATTGGGAAGTAAGTGTATCGTCCCAGCCCTAGAAATAGGTGAATAAAGAAACTATTATTTTAAGAAGTTTAAAGCATTCTGGCTCGTCTATTTTTGTCCTGTTGAGGGCTGTGTTGTGTTCAGCTCTGTGTCCTATTAGGGACTTCTGAACACATTTATTATCGATTCAGTTTTGGATGAATACTTTGGTGGGGCACTGCCCCACCTGCCCTTACAGACGATCTGCGGCTGTATTTAGTGGGTTGTACTGTTATTTAATGTATTTTTGGATTGTTCTGCTGATGGAACACTGCAGAAATATCCTTTCAAGAAATTTCAGTAGGAAAAAAACTCCAGACAGTGATCTAATAGCTCTACACAGCTTTTTACAGATGCCATTGAAAACACAGCAAATCCATCCCTCACAGCCTCGTTTTCATACCTGTCATGGCCATGATCTAAATAAGGTCTATTGGGTATGTTGTCACATTTCACTTCTATTCTTTCAGGGTAAATAAAGAAAAAATATGCTGTCATAATGAAAAAAGACCACATAATTGTACTAGATGTGAAATTATTATGTGGAGAAAAAAACCTCTAAATCCAGAGTGGATTTACACAAACTGAGAAAGTCAGAAATTGTTAGGCTGTGCCCCGCTCTTCCCTTGTAATCTTTATTATATGTTTGTTTGTGTAGTTTGTCCCACAGATTGTGGTGACATGCTGTCGTCTGGTGGAGGAGATGGGTTTGGAATATACTGGCATCTACAGAGTGCCAGGGAACAATGCCATGGTGTCTTCTCTTCAGGATCAGCTCAATAAGGGCATGGATATAGACACTGCTGAGGAGGTGAGGTGGGAGCAGATAGACAGAGAATATGCAAGGATAAATCAGAACAGTAATCACACTGTTTGTTTACAGAGATGGAAAGACCTTAACGTCATCAGCAGTCTTCTGAAGTCCTTTTTCAGGAAGCTTCCAGAACCTCTTTTTACAGATGGTATATTCAGTTCAACTCCCTCTTAAATTCATTCACATAAAGCCTTTGCATGGGCGTCATAGTTGAGTGGGTGATGCATACATTTAAAAACACAGCTCACTGCTGCCCTCTATCTGCAGATAAATATAATGATTTCATTGATGCCAACCGTTTAGAGGATGCAGGGGACCGCTTAAAGACCATGAGGAAACTTGTATGTACCATCAGTTTATTAATTCAGTTTCAGCAAATTTGTATTTGCAGTCGCTTACCAAAGTTTTGTGATGTCCTTGGTTATGTTTCTCTTATAGATACATGACCTGCCGGATCACTACTACCACACACTGAAGTTTCTAATCGGTCACCTGAAAAAAGTTGCGGACCATTCAGAGAAGAATAAGGTTCATGCTATACTAGACATACTTCTACAATAACAAAAAAAAAAATAGTGTTTCTTCAACTTCAACTCTTTTGGCCCTGGGGACTTTTAGAAAATAAATTCTCTGA
This sequence comes from Rhinogobio ventralis, assembly GCA_039654625.1. NCBI lineage: Eukaryota > Metazoa > Chordata > Actinopteri > Cypriniformes > Gobionidae > Rhinogobio > Rhinogobio ventralis. The sequence goes on from CM077212.1 coordinate 15,067,249, forward strand.
AAACACTGAAACTAGTTTATTTAATTTGTCCATTTAAACAAAGTCCAGCAGTACAGTATATACATACACTACCATTAAAAAATGTGAAGTTTGGTAACACTTTATTTTACAGTCTTCTTGTTACACGTTACATGTAGTTGCTATATTAATAACTACAAAATATAGCTGCAGAGCCAGAAGAGCAAAAACTGCAGAAATAGAATATACATGAAAAACAGTTCAGAAGTACAGGTAAGAATAAACTCAAAATGAACATAAGTTCAGATGAGAATGAACACAGAAGGAACAAATCAAGGCAAGAATGAGCCCACAAAAGCATTACTTAGAATGTTAACCGATTACCATGCTAATCTAACCTAACTGCTAATGTAGTTTATTTAATTATTATACCTGATAGCTTAAAATCCTGGTTAGCAGGCTAAGCTAACTACCATAAGACAACAAACACAGACACGGTCAACTTCGGAGAGGTATTTCTCAGAAACTTATATAGATATAAAAAATCCGTTCAGTCATTTCTGTGAGGCTCGGTCCAAAGATCATCTGAGACAATTTTTGTATGAATTTAACAAACTTTGAAAGAGGAATAGCGAAAAAATGGAATACTGTACAAAATACTGGCTACAGTAATGGGTGGAGTTTTAATGTAAGACATTGAATGTGATGAGCATGAATACTATGGTAGTCAATGACTGCCGAAATCTGCTTGGTTACAAACATTCTTCCAAAAATCTTCCTTTGTGTTCAGGCCAGTCAAGTTCCTCCACACCAAACTCACTCATCCATGTCTTTATGGACCTTGCTTTATGGTAGTCAATGGCTGCCAAAATCAGATTGGTTACAAACATTTTTCCAAATATCTTCCTTTGTGTTCAGGCCAGTCAAGTTCCTCCACAACAAACTTACTCATCCATGTCTTTATGGACCTTGCTTTGTGCACTGGTGCGCAGTCATGTTGGAACAGGAAGGGGCCATCCACAAACTGTTCCCACAAATTTGGGACCATGATCCATCCAGCGATCCATCTTCTTCCGCTTATCCAGGGCTGGGTCGCGAGGGCAACAGTCTAAGCAGAGACACCCAGACTTCCCTCTCTCTAGACACTTCCTCCAGCTTATCCGGGGGAATACCGAGGCGTTCCCAGGCCAGCCGGGAGACATAATCCCTCCAGCATAATCCTAGGTCTTTCCCGGGCTTTCCTCCTGGTGGGACATGCCCAGAACACCTCCCCGGGAAGGCATCCAGGAGGCATCCGAAACAGATGCCCGAGCCACCTCAGCTGGCACCTCTCGATGTGGAGGAGCAACGGCTCTACTCTGAGCTCCTCCCGAGTGACCAAGCTTCTCACCCTATCTCTAAGGGAGTGCCCAGCCACCATGCGGAGAAAGCTAATTTCGGCCACCTGTAACTGGGATCTTGTCCTTTCGGTCATGACCTACAAGTCAAGTCACCTTTATTTATATAGCGCTTTTTACAACGCTGATTGTTTTAAAGCAGCTTCACAGTGTTAAACAGTCCTGCCATATTTGAAACAAGGGGACGGCTTTGCAGCCTTAGCTAAATTAAGTATACATGATACTAGATAATGATCTGAGATATCATCGCTCTGCTGCAGAATTTCAACGGTATCAACATTTATTCCATGTGACAATATTAGGTCTAAAGTATGATTACGGTGATGAGTGGGTCCTGACATGTGTTGCCTAACTCCAATAGAGTTTAGAATGTCTCTAAATGCCAATCCCAATGCATCTTTTTCATTGTCTACATGGATATTAAAATCACCAACAATTAGGACTTTATCTGCAGCCAGTACTAACTCTGATAGAAAATCAGCAAATTCTTTGGTAAAGTCTGTATTGTGCCCTGGTGGCCTGTATACAGTAGCCAGCACAAATGTCAAACAGGATTTAGCAATTACACTACATAACGTTACATATTTGAGACTAGACTTCTGAGTAATACTGAAGATATTATTATAAATTACAGCAACACCTCCCCCTTATCTTTCAGACGCGTGTTTATAACAATAATCTTGGGGGGTGGACTCATTTAAATTAATGTAGTCGTCAGGTTTTAGCCAGGTTTCTGTCAAACACAGCACATCTAGGTAATTATCTGTAATCATATCATTAACAATATGCGCTTTTAGGGTAAGGGATCGAATATTCAGCAGCCTGAGCTTTATCGTTTGTTCATCTGTATTATATCTGTTATTTATTTTTTGGACATCAATTAAATTTTTACCGTTGAATGGTTTTGATGTTTTTTTTGTATTTACTAAATCGGGGAACATACACAGTCTCTGTGTGATAGTCTGTCTGCTTCCTGACCTGGGCCCCAGTTAGTCAAGGTTTAGCTCTAAGACTATGTGCCAAATTACTAGAGAGAAGGAAGGATGGATGCCATCTTTTTTCAACAGGTCAGGTCTGCCCCAAAAGCTTTTCCAATTGTCTATGAACCCTGTGTTATTTTGTGGACACCACTTAGACAACCAGCCATTGAGTGATGATAGTCTGCTAAGTATCTCATCACTCCGGCGAACAGGGAGGGGACCAGAGCAAAAAACGTCATCTGCCATCATACTTGCGAGTTTATACACCTCTTTAATGGTAATTTTGGTGAACTAGCGAAGTCGAACATCATTAGTGCCGACGTGAAGAATAATCTTAGAGAATTTACGATTAGCATCAGCCAGCACTTTTAAATTTGCTTTGATGTCATGCGCTCTGGCTCCCGGTAAACATGACTATGGTGGCTGGTGTCTCTATTTTCACGTTCCGTGTAATAGAATCGCCAATAACTAGGGCACTTTCAAAAGGATTCTCAGTGGGTGCGTCACTGAGTGGGGAGAACCTGTTTGATGTTCTAATTGGAACGGAAGAGTGTTTTTTTGATCCGCGACTATGCCGTATCACAGTCATCCAGTTGCCCTGCTGCACAGGCTCTACAGCCGGGACCGAACAGTGTACAGAGTTCACTAAGCTAGTCGCATCCAAAGCTGTTACATTCTCACTACTCTCAAATAAAGTCTGGATGCGTGTCTCTAATTCTGAAATTTCTCTGTCAGCCTGACTATCTCCCTGCATTTATCACATGTGAAGCCCTGTTCGCCGACAGAGAAGGAAATGCTAAACATGGAACAGGCAGTGCAAGTGACAATAACAGGAGAAGATGACATGGCTTACTGTGTTTGTTGATTAATCCAACTCACCACTGTTGTTTGATGGACTCTATTGACTAAACCAACTCACCACAGTTGTTTAATGAACTCAGAAAACAGGAGACAGGAGACCCGGATGCAGAGATGGCAAGCTAACAGGCTAGCGAAATGCAAACACGTGATAGGGATTTAGATTAAAAGCTACCGATGTCAGATTTAAAGTGGTAGGCAATATTAGACAATATATGGTGATGGGTAAGTTATATTTAGCAGTTTAAACAACAGGGAATGATATTTAAATCGAGATTCAAAAGCAAGAAAAGCACACATGAGCACAGCAGCAGCAGGACAAACAGGAGGCAAACAGGACCATAGGTGAGAGTAGGAACGTAGATCGACCAGTAAATCGAGAGTAAATCCTTCTTCACCACGACAGACCGGTACATCGACTGCGTTACTGCATAAGCTGCACTGATCATTAGGGCTGAGCCCGGCCGGCTTCAGGATGGGACCCCGGTTGTGCCATGCCGGACGATGTCTCGGTCCTTGATTTGGTTTTCTTCATATTGGGCTTGTGAACTGCTCTTAGTCTGGCGCGTCACCAGGGACCTGTTTGCCTTGGGAGATATATAGCCCCGGACAACATAGCTCCTAGGCCATTTTGGCTACTCAAACTCCTCCACAACGATAAGTTGACAGTTCAAGGAGGGGTTGGGAGCATGAAATTTACCAAAATGTCTTGGTATGCTGAAACATTAAGAGTTCCTTTCTGTTGTTCCCAATTGCTTCCACTTTGTTATAATACCACTAACAGTTGACCGTGGAATATTTAGTAGTGAGGAAATTTCACACATGGACCTGTCACGGTACCACGCTTGAATTCACTGAGCTCCTGAGAGCGACCCTTTCTTTCACAAATGTTTGTAGAAGCAGTATGCATGCCTAGGTGCTTGATTTTATACACCTGTGGCCATGGAAGTGATTGGAACACCTGAATTCAATGATTTGGAGCGGTGTCCTCTGAATAATCGAAACAAAAATATAATATTTACATTGACTTTTCTTCACACATCATGTCTCATTCTTCAACCCAAGCATGTTTTTTAGTGATGCCATCAGACGCAGTCAGACTGAATAATAATCAAAAATAAATTAAGTCATGTTTAAAGTTTAAAGATATTTTAAATGTCTTCTTCATATAACTAAAACAAGAAAGATGAAATCTGTTAGTTTTAATAATAATCAATCCCTGATACATAAAAGTGCCTGAAGTTGAAGAAACGTCCATACATTCATGAGTCATTTCTGATAAAACTGACTCTCCTTGCTCTCCAGATGGAGCCTAGAAATCTGGCCCTGGTGTTTGGCCCCACACTGGTGCGGACCTCAGAAGATAACATGACCGACATGGTCACTCACATGCCAGACCGCTACAAGATTACAGAGACTCTTATTTTGCATGTATGTCCTATTTAGAATTCCTGTTTTCCTATTCTGTATCCTAAAGAAAAAAAATGCAATCAACGTTTTTGCTTTTTTAACTAAGAGATGAATCAGAGTTATTTACTTTGTACAACATTAGGCAGCAAATGCTGCTGATGGAGCTGAACTTGTACTGAACCTGTAAGAGTCCCTCAATGTTAGGAGAGTTTATATAAAAAAAAAATGATCCTGTCATTACGTACTTTTTATTTGTTGCAGCATACGTGGTTCTTCAGTGATGAGCAGGATAAGGATGAGAAGGTACAGACTGTCTTTTTAAACTATTTTAAATATTTATTAAGTTTAATAAGAGATTTCACCCTTGAGATTACCCCCCAAGCAGAGTTTATGACAGTCTTCGGTCTGTCTCATCATCAAATTATGGTTTCAGGGCAAAAAAAAAAAAAAGTTACTTTATTGCAGTTCAGTGGTCAATAATTCTAAATTAAAGTGGTCAGAATGGACAGGGAACTTCCTAACTCAAATATCAGCCAACATCCATCTGTTGATGTTTCTTCTGCAGACACCAGAGGACCAGCAAAACATACAGCCTGTTCCAAATATCGACCACCTCCTGTCTAACATTGGCAGGACGGTGCTGCTTGGAGACTCCTCAGGTGAGTGATACTGACGATGAGCTTGTTCGCACAGGTGTATGTTTACCTGTAAAGAAACAAGCTGAGATGTAAAACGTTTGTTTCTAACAAGCATCATGAAATCCTTCTTCTCATTTGGTATTCTTTTTCTAACTGGGAGATGGTTTTCACTGTAATATGTATTTACACTTCCCTTTAAAAAAAAAAAACTCTTACTACACCTGCTCTCTCTCTGTCTCTTTCCATTCATATCCTCTTCTTTTCACCTCTCTCGCTCTTTCTTTTTGGATACTCTCTGCATCATTCTGCTAGCTGAGCCAATGGATCAAAGTTTGCGGTAGGCGAAAGAATAGTTTTTTTTTTGCACTGTATTTTCTTCAGACGGGTTATTTTACCATCTGCTGCAGCTTATAACAAAATGTTTTCATATTCTGATATTCACTTCTGTAATCTTGTACTTGTTATTCGACCATTAGAAACAAAGAAACAGCATATATTCTTTTAGAAGTGTTTTTAGCTTTTAAAGGTGAAGTGTGTAATTTTCAAATGTTAAAATATATTCTCCTCTCCTAGTTTAGGATGCAAAACAGACAAATAAAAGTAGGTTGTAAATAGGTTGTAAATATGTGGGCTGTTAAATGCTCTGTAGGGTTACATGTTGGTTGTAGTAAAAAGGCAACATCGGCTCAACCAAAAGTCTAAGTTTAAGGTGGGACTATCTATCCTAATCAATTAGGGCAATTTTTTCCCAACCCTGTTCCTGGAGGCACACCAGCACTACGGTGCGTCTCAAACAGCTCCCTAGTTCAGTAGTCAGGGCACGGATCAGGGAGTCGGCCATTTTAAGGGCTGTCTCAATCGCAGAATCCTTCCAGTGCACTGAAACTTTCACTCCCTAAAACGCCTCGCAATGCACTGCAAAACCCAGGTTGCATCGATGCTCACCATTTTCCCTTAACGGAAGTTCTGAAGCATGAAACTTAATCGACACGCGATATATGTTTTTAAAAATAAAAAACATTATTTTATTATATTTCAGCATAAACATACATTGTTAGACAGGTAATGAACACAATCTACAGTAGCTAACATTCATAATTAATTTATGGCTGAAGTAAATTAACAAGCAATATGTAACAATCAGAGTATTTCTCATAATGTACTTTAAATAACATTACAAGTAATGTCAGACAGATATCAGCTCTGCTGTTGTTCATAAATACCAGTAATGATGTTGTACAATGAGGACTTTGTCACGTTGCCAGAAATAGAGTCATCAGTGTCCCAATGTGTAGTGAGCCAGAATCCTTTACTGTCCTTACCAGTGCCCAAATTCATGTAGGGGAGAGCAGGGCACAACCTAACGCTTTTTGACTTTCTCAGTTTGTGTAAATCCACTTGGGGTTCAGAGTATTTATTTTTAACCACATTAATTTCACACATCTAGTACAATCTTGATTTACCCCGAAAGAATGGAAGTGAAATGTGACAACATGCCCCATAAGTGGGGTACATTGTAACATGACCAAATGACAGCTTAAAATGTTACCTGATATAATAAAAAAAATCCAAGACAAATATTTTGTCAATAAAATACAATTATTACATGTTTTAACTAAAATAATGGCATTTTTTAATCATTAAAAATATACACATTTTTAAGTTTGACAACAAACACATTGCTAAATACAGCTATACAGCCTAGTTAAGAACATAATAATAATTAATTTCTTAACATTGACTCTCAGTCATTATTCACCTTTTTCTCATGGTTTCTCAAAAGTATTAATAAAAGTATAGAATATAATAGCGTAGTTCTAATAGGGGCACATTGTAACACAGTGTTACAACATGTTCCACCTGCGCAACTGGGATTTAAACCCGGCTCATGTCTTCTGCTGTTTAGATCCGCATTGAAGAACTATCTCAACTGTTAAATAACAGATATAAGATTAAAATAATATCAGATTTCTCTTATTTTATATAAACACAAAAAAACAGAGATGAAAAATAAACTTAAGTAAGAAATTTACTTTTGCTATGGTTAAATTCAGTGATATCTTCTAAAGATTTTTTAATTTTGGTGCAATTTTTTCTCTAAATAATGTTGATATGGCAACTAGTAAATACACTAAGTTTTGTCATCCTGGCATGTGTGGAAAGTTTTAAACCATGTGTGTTACAACAAACCCGCGTTAGGTTGTGCCCCGCACTCCCCTACATGATATACTCACGAGTCACAAGCTCAGGAGCTAGGGAACTGATTGAGATACACCCCACATATCTTTCCATCGCTTCCTAATAAAATACACCTGATTCAACTCATCAGCTCGTTAGTAGAGACTTCAAGATGGGTCAGATAAGGAAGACTTCCAAAATGTGCACTGTTGATGTGCCTCCAGGAACAGGGTTGGGAAACGCTAAATTAGGGGGATACTTGTTTGAAAACAGACATTATCTTAAATTGGCTAGAGGGTCAGACTGGAACCCAAAAGGTTGCAGGTTCGATTCCCAGTACCGGCAGGAAATGACTTGAGCAAGGCACCTAACCCCCAATTGCTCCTCGGGAGCTGCAGAAAAATGGTTGCCCACTGCTCCGAGTGTGTGTGTTTGCTATGCCTAACTGTGTGTGTACTAGCTTGGATGGGTTAAATGCAGAGGACAAATTCTGAGTATGGGTTACCATACTTGGTCTTCACGTTAAAAAAAGAAATAAATCAATCAATTTGGTGACACTAGCAGTGCAGAAATACACCGTTCAGCTTGCAACACAGATTACACTCCCCAATGTCTCTATTTATCTTGCTTTAGATTCTCTAATAAAGCTCAGTGTCTAACAGTGAACTCCCTGACTGCATTGTTACTTTTCCTCCCCTATACAGATTCCACCAACAACGACTCAGCTAAATCTAAGGTAAGAGATCAGGGTCTAAAATTAACTTTTGTGAACTGTGAATTTACCAGCCATAAATATTTATTAGCGGGTATTTCACATTACATTTATTATGTTTTTTTTCTCTTCTATTTTTAATTATATATTGTTTTGTATTAAACAGTGGCATAGCTATTTTTCATAGCATGTTGTGAAATGCAAAGACCCCTTTTTAATTTATTATTTTTATTTTGGTGGTTTATGTGTGGAATATTCCACATACAGTAGTGACCAAGTCTAAGATCGTTAGCCGTTAACTTCTTATTTATAGTAGAATTTATAATATAATATTATAAATTATACTATCAGTATAAAAATGAGTAAAGGTTTACCAGATAAAATGAACATGAATTTCAGAATGTTAGTATTTAGGAAACCCTTTTGCTTGAATTACATCAGCACATGAGCTGCATGAGTCTGCAAGTTTGTGTCAGAATTGTAAACAAAAATGTTTTGAAGGGGACACAAATAATACAGCCAAAATTTTACTTGTAAGGATACATGGGGCCTTTTTCTAAAAAAATGATCTTATGTCCGTTTTTCTTTTCCCTGTCATCACAACACAAAGCAATAGTTGTTTCAATATTGTTACATAGGTTCACCAAGCGGTAATATAATTATTAAATGATCTTGTTTCTTCCACATAGCATTGAGCAAAACCCAACACAGCAGTAAATCTACATTAGCCTAATGTCAGTTCACACATAGGCTTATCGCCATGTCAGTTGTAGTGGGTGACTTACAACAGGCTACCAAACAATAATCACTAAAATAACGGACTTATGGTAAAATATGTATCATCATTTTTTGTCATTGCTAATTTATTAATAACTCCGCATCGTTTGTATTAAAGATGCCTCTGGCTTGCTCAGTTGGGGACACTAAATTTTCAAATAAATATCCAAATAAATGTAATTACTAAACTAAATTATATCAACTACATTACTTGAATATATATGATAATTGAAATGAGCTGATGACATCACCGTTTTCTCCAGAGCGGCTGTACAGCCGAATCAAATTCTGTTCATTATTTTCCTGTTTAACACTGTGAAGCTGCTTTGAAACAATCTGCATTGTAAAAAGCGCTATATAAATAAAGTTGACTTCACTTGACTTGACTAAAGAGAAATAAAATCACTTCATCCGTTTAGAGATCATCTGTTTAAAGAATTTTTAAACCCCCTTCATCACAGGGAACTTCAACCTTCAAGAAAGACCTGAGTGCCAAAGACTTCCTCCCCCTGTCCATCATATCAGCCGTGACGCGGAAGAGAAAGAAACACCAGAGCACCTTCCCCGCAGGCAGCAACACTGATGAAGACTCTGAGCATGAGCCAATCAAAGCTAGCAACTATGAGGAAACGAGTGGCAACAGTGAGATTCCAGGGGACAGCAAAGCAAGACAAAGCAGACGTCCACCCCGAAAATCAGAAGAAGAGACTGAGGAAGTCAGCGAGATGGAGGGAAAACCAGAACAGGTGGAGGAGGCAGAGAAGAAGAACATCATTCTGCAGAAGGAAAAGGATGAGATAAAAGTAGAGGTTTCTGAGAAACAACAAACGGGTCGGATTTGGTCTCTGCGCCCTCCAAGTTTCCTTTATCCACACCACCACAGTGTGTCAGGGCTCAGAGCCTCATTGCAGCTGAACAACTCCTCTGTCTCCCCCTGCTCCAGTCCACCACAGCCCTTGAATATCACTCACAGTCTCGCACGGAGGAAACTGAGAGAAGAAAGAGTGCGACCTCACTCACTGTATGTAGAGCAGAGCCAGACTGGAGAGGAACAGGCATCTCATACACCCCTGGACTTCTCAAGAGTCAAAGCATCTCTTGTTAGAGGTCAAGAGAAGCTGCGTCAGGCTGTGTTGCCTGGTAGGAGCAGCAGAGAATCGTCTCTTCAGCAGGGCTGGATGTGTCAAGAGCAGGTCAACCGAACAGCCGCTGGTGTTTGGGGAGCAGGAAGCCTGCGGCGAGCGGGCTCACCGGAGACGAGACGCCGCAGGAGACGAGACTGGAGGCGCCACACAGTTCTGGTTAATATGCCCGGGGAGGGATGACCAAGCAATAAAACACTATAAAACATGAAACGCATAAACAACCCCTTGCCAACTTCAGCCCTTCTCAACTTTAATGCTTTTGTCCTCTCACAGCCTGGCAGCTAAAGTCACAACCATATGACAGAACGCCATTCTCATGATATCAACAAGTGGGTAAAGCATTATTAAGCACAATGTATTTTGAAGTTAAAAGTATTTTGAACATCCGAGTTTGAAAATGCCCGACCACTTTTTCAGCAGCCTTGGTTTACATACATTTTTCACTTAGGTTTTTTTTTTTTAAGTCTTTGTTAAAGAGTTAAGCAAAATGAACAAAACCGCTTAAAACAATGTTTAATCAAAAATACAGTAAAAACAGTAATATTGTGAAATATTACAATTTAATAGAATATATTATATATATACAGTCAACAGTCAAACCAAAAATTATTCGGACACCAGATATAATTTTTTACTAGTGGGTGCAGGACTCCATAGTTCATTTATGTAAGTGAGGATAGCAAAATAAAGTAAACTGACATATTATACCCAAAAATTCTTCATACAGTGGACTACCAGTAAAATTGATAAAAATCTGGGACCAAAATTATTCACACTTTGCTTAAGTGTTTTTTCTTTAATTGCTAGTGACCTTTTACGCCACAGACTAACCAAAATTTTTACTGTATTTTTCATTAAATAAATTTAGCCTTGGTGAGCATAAGAGACTTGTTTAAAAAAAATAAAAAATAAAAAACATTAATGTGTTACGGTTCCAAAATTTTGACTGGTACATTTTATGTTTGATTAGGGATGGAACTAAATGCTGCAGGACACCTGCCCTCCAGGGATCTAAGTTGCCCATCACTGATACACATACACAACTATTTGAGAAGTTTAAGAGCATATTAGGGAGAATGACTCAATTACATTATTCACAGTGCTTCATGAGAATGGAAGGGGGCTACATAATTGTTTTGGCTTATTGCGTTTAGAATTGCACTTTCTAACTCAATAACTGATCTCTAAATCAGAATCAAGTATTCCAGAGAGCTGTGTAATAAGATATATATAGTACATATCCATAATTAAGATATTAAACTGCCTTCAAACTAGTTCCTCAAAACAGATTGTGGTATGAAATTGTTCTCCCCCCTCGCAAAAACCAATACCTGCCCTTTAAGTTCTCCAATGCAATAAAAGCTGTTAATGACAGAACTGCACATTGATGTCAAAACGAGATATTGTAGAAATTATCCTTGAATACCAACTTATTGTACCCTTTCCTCTACTTCCTATTTTTGGTATGTTTCACTCCATGATGGCTTTGATACACCTGTGCAGTTAATCTTTTGTGACCAGGAAGTGTGTTTGTCAACTTAATATCCCCTTACAATCTAATATACAATTTAATGTATAGTGTGAACATCATGTTTGTTTCCACTTTCCCGTGCATGTACATACATTATATGGGTGATTGTGTGGACCAACTTTTTGTAATAAAATGTACAAAGCCTTGCTAAGTTAACCTCTGTGTACAAATTATGAATATATATTATTTGTTTTTAATGGTTTCTTATTGTGCAATAGTCTGTTTACTGGTTTACCTTTGTGCTGTTACATAAATAATGTCTTCTTTCTGTATGGGGTACATATGCACAGAAAAAACTAATACTTGCTCAGTGGTTTTTTTTTTTTTAATGTAAAACATACACTACCGTTCAAACGTTTGGGGTCAGTAGGATTTTTTTGGGGGGGAAAGAAATTAATACTTTATTCAGCAAGGAAGCATTATATTAATCAAAAGAGACAATAAAGACATTTAACTTATAATGTTCTAAAAGGTTTGTAAGATTCGGTCTCTGCGCCCTCCACGTTTCCTTTATCCACACCACCAGTGTGTCAGGGCTCAGAGCCTCATTGCAGCTGAACAACTCCTCTGTCTCCACCTGCTCCAGTCCACCACAGCCCTTGAATATCACTCACAGTCTGAGAAGGAAACTGAGCGAAGAAAGAGTGCGACCTCACTCGCTGTATGTAGAGCAGAGCCAGACTGGAGAGGAAGCTTTTTTTGTCCTAAAAGGTTTGTATTTCAAATAAATGTTGTTCTTTTTTACTTTTTATTCATCAAAGAATCCTAAAAAATATATATCAGTTTCCCCAAAAATAAGCAGCACAACCGTTGTCAACACAGATAAGAAATGTTTTTGAATGATATCTGAAGGATCATGTGACATTGAAGACGAGTAATGACTGCTGAAAATTCAGCTTTGCCATTGCAGGAGTGATGTATGAAACTATGAAAGAGTTATTGTAAATTGTATTAATATTTCACAATATTGCTGTTTTTGCTGTATTTATTAATCAAACAATTGAAGCCTTGGTCAGCATTTAGCAAACATTAATTCTTAACAAACCCCAAACTAGAAAGATATTGTATTTATTTCTAGAAACATGGGTAGGTTCTGTGAAAAGATGAGAAAATACCAATCAACTTGACCAAATAATTTCCATGACTCCACAGTCATTAATGATTACTGAATTTTTGTTTAAAAAAAAAAAGGGGAAAAAAAAAAAAAACATTAAATATTTTTTGAGCCAAATGTGGAAGTGTACTACAAAATGGGATCCAAGTCCTAAACTGCATTTGTTCATATTTTCTTAATATTTCGTCCTTCTGAATCTCATGGCCATACTGATTTCCTTTTCAAGCTCATTTCCCCCCCTCATTTTCTTCCCTAAAAGAATGCTTTTTTTATGCTCCTTCTTGGCAATGGGAACGAATTACACACACACACAAAAAATTAAGTATAATCTGTAAATATTCAACAAACTAAGTTAATTTAGCATATACTGTTCCAGGTATATAAATAAAATGTTTTTGGTTTAAAGGTTGAATAGAGTAGTAATTTTAAGACCAAGCAAAAAGCTGTTTTTTAAAGCTGTTTTTGACAATTGGTTGCTTGCAGAGTATTTTAAAATATCGCGACTCCTTTTTCAACATCATGTTATTGGTCCACATAAAGGGGAATGTCAAGAGAATTCTAAAAAATGTATATTCATTTTTTAAATGTAAAGACTGACAAATATAACAGGCAACATAAAGAAATAAATAAAATTAGAACTAAAACGTGAAATAATTTAATCGACAATATATTTGGGCAAAACACCATTGACGGTTTTCCACTGTTTACAACATACTGTCTTGTCATGCATTAACACACTGAAGCATGTGCGCCACCGAATCTGAAACGCTGCATGTTTGCTCTGTTTCTGAATGAAAGGCGCTTTCAAACATTCAATAATTATGGTGAATTAACAAAACACCTGAAATTAGCTGAGATGTGATTGTGACGTCATGGCAAAGACGCGCAAAATTAAAGTAGTCGGTTTCTGGCCGTTTTATATATATATATATATATATATATATATATATATATATATATATATATATATATATATTACATAACATGAAAAGCATTGCAGGCTATTCTTTTTGTCGATTTAATCGTACAAACGACAAACATACATTACTTTCGACTGACCAAATATGTGGGTCCGCACGAAAGATTTTAATAAAATTTTCTGTCAGAAAAACATTACCTTCCGATGGCATAGGCTGAGAGGGTATTAGCTACCATAGAGATGCTGTTTACAGTAAAGACAGTGAAACGATTTGACGTTTAAAACGGAAATGAAACATCGCTTCAGCTTGACTGAGACAGGTTGAGTCCTGGCCCTTTACTTTTAGGGGTTTTAAGTAATAACTCGTTATTCTCGGCTCTCAGTCTCTCCACCTCAGTCTCTAGTTCCCGCACGCGCTGAGCGTCAGTGCCATCAGCTGGGCACTCGGGATTTCTCCGGACGTGGCGAAGCCAGTTGTTCTCCTCCTCTAACCGCGACATGCATTTCTCCAGCTCCAGGTATTCCCTAACCAGTTCTTGCTTGGACATATTCTGGAGAGTCTCGACGTGGTACTTCTCATATGTCTCAGAGAAGTCTCTCTGCAAAAACTCCCCGCCTGCGTGCCCGGGTCTACCCATACCGTCACTACCTTCGCCGCCGCCGCCGCCGCCCTCCTCCTCGTCGTCCTCCTCGCCCTCGAAATTCTCATCCTCACTGGCCGTGTCATCGGAGCGGATCGCCCCGGATTTTCGGCCGGCCAGCTCCGTGTTGAGGTCAGGTTCTTCGCGGTCGTGTTCCTCCATCAGGAACTGGGTGGTGTTGTATGGGGCGACGGGGAGACCTTTGGCAAACATTTCGGCACGCACCCGCGACGCCCGCGCAGTTTCGCGTTCATCCAGCTCTTTCTTCTCCTCCCAGGTTAATTTGAAGTAAGGCTTCCAGCGGCGCTTTTTTTTAGAGGGTCGTCGTCTGTGTTTCTTCTTGCCCTGGCGGCCATCTGACAGCCCCTCTGTGTTTAGTCTCGTGCAACCACCAGAGTCTCTCTTATTACTTTTTTTGTCCGCAGGAAACCCGTCGTCACTTGCTGCGTCGCCAGCCTTGGGCTCCGGATCGCTCCTATCCCGGCCGCGGCACATAGGATGTATATCTCCAGACACCAGACCCGGACAGATCTCCAGTTGATTTCTTTGCACTTGTTTCGAGGGAACGACACTTGTCAGACCATCTCTCTGCCGCCCTCTGCTGTCAGCCTCCGGTGCAGTTTCTTCTTTAATAAGCTCCATAACTGTACACTCCCACCTGAAGGAGATACAAGTTTGTGATCAGTGAGATGAGGGGAAACCCTCCTTTGTTAAACTGAGGTATGAATAGAAATCAACTTCATAAACACTGTCATTGAAAACAACCCACCAAACACTGGGGGAAAGGGAAATGTTTACTTAAAAAGTGAACGATTTTTAACATAACATTATAACATAAGCATTCACAAACTCGCATAAGTAAAATATGAGTTACCTTACCGTTCAACTCAAATCTCGTGTTTGAGTTATTATGCTACCTAAGACTGTTAATGTTAACTCCTTTCTTTCCCTCTACTATTGACTTGGTTTCTCGACGAGTACAAGAACATTTCCCTCCGATGCAAACTCCAATTCGCTTCTGCTACGGAGAGGAGTGGGGCTTGTGAATTTATTACCTCCCCCACGTAGGGCGCATGCGGCCAGTCCTCCAGTTTTTTCCCTGCTTTGTGGGACTTGAAGTCCCGGTAGGCATTGGCACACAACAACATCTCTCCACCAAAACTGCCTTACCCACAATTCAACAATTGTTTTCGGTCCTGAACGGGTTACGCCCACTGGCAATTTTCATTGGATAAAAAGTTTTTTGTGCGCTTGCTGAACCATTGAAGTATTCTGATTGGTGGATTTCGTTGTCAATCAAAAAGAAAGCTGTCCCGGCCACTCTAGTGGTCGCTACCAAGCGTGTCCGAAGCGGGTAGAAACATCCGCCTTATTCTACGACACATTAAACTTTCACCGATTTACAAAGACATAATACTACAAATTGTGTTGATGCCATATTGTATGTATAAAGCACACAATAATAGTATACTATATCGCGTTTGGTTATTTTGCATCTCTACCGTAACAATTAAACCTACACCCTGCGCCCTTGTGAGGATTGATCACCACTCACGCATAAAGTAGTTCTTTTCACAGCAGTATACTCACAATTCAAAGTGAAAAGTAACGATTGTGTCACGGTGATGACGAACTTGCAATTTATAACGATTAAAGTAATTTTTCACTTGTGCTAGTGAAATATCACATCATAACAAAATATACGTTATTACATGTATTGATCTCTAACGATGAAGCGATTGTTTAGCCAGCTAGCTGGGTAATGGAGTCTAGATTAACATGAATAAGTTAGCACAAGCAAACTGGTACATACATAAATAAAAAAAACAGTAGTCTTAGTTCGAAACAAAATCATTTTACATACATTTCATATATAGACATTTAAATACTTGGAGTTACCGGTAGTCTCTGCCAGAAATGTTACAGATGGATTTAGCTTCAAGCTAGCTGGCAAAGCTTTCCAGTATATTAAAGAGCCGATTAGATGTACACCACGCTATTACCTAAGAAGTCGTTTTAAAAGACACCAATAAATTGTCTCGTATCATATGGAAATGCTTAGGTTTGAGAAATTAAACCCCGATGTTGGCTTGCTCGCTCATAAATTAAGTCGTGCTAGGGAAGTTAGCAAGCGGTCTTGCTTCTGTTAAAAGAACTAAAGCAAAACTGAACACAGGGCCTGGTCGATATTATTTTTTACATTAAGTTTTTTAAATGCAGACTACAACGTTTCAGTCGAAATAGAGTAAAAGCTCCAAACACAGCATAGATCTCAACTTGCCATCTTAAATCAGTGGTGCTAAGAAATGGTCATATAATTACAAAATGAAGGCATTTATTTTAACAACGCAACCCACATAATTTGTAAGGGTTCAGAACAAACTGATGATAAATCATTATTTTCTGAACAACTACAGAACGAATGGAAGAGTCCCGATTCTTGTTTTAATTGCACGTAGTAGATAATAATGTACGCGAATTTGACCTAGATGAATGCATTTAATATGACACGATATTAGTTCCTGAAGAAATAATTTTAGTTTGAATCTACTCTCCTAGATATTACTAAATACATCTAGTACCCATTCAAACAACCCAGCAAACATAAGTTCTGTCTGTAAATAAACGTTTAATCAAAATAAAAAGGGTACGATCATATTATATACAATGCAACTGTTCTGTGCATTTATTTTTATCCTCTCATTATAAAACAAATAAAAATCTGGTTTATGTTCAGAAGATATTGTATTGCTGGTCCTTTTATTATACACCAGTTACTGCTTCTGTGCATGTTATGTTCCCCACGCAACGGCCACTGTCTGCATCCTGCAAAGTATGATCAGCAGGTCTGTATTCCTTTGTGGTGCAGATGACATTTACATTTTCAACCATCAACAAAGAGGTACTAATTAACAAGACTTATTTTCAAAATACCAGAGTATGGATATCATACATTATTGACAAAGTCTCTGCACACAGCTACATTTAACCAGCATTACATGGAACACATCATGAACCTTTAATTACATAATCAGCTCCTGGTCTCCAGAACTCCACTTATCTTGTTCATACAAGATTAATTGATCAGATTTCAGAGATAAGAGGTTAGAACATTTCCTATTTTCACCTGACGCAAACAAACAAGTGCTATACTTGAAGCACTGAACACCAGGTCACAATTATGATTAATTAGCTTGACTGTTACTTTCATTATTACTCAGTACAGTAAATTTATATGCACACATGAATCTTTCTTTTCTTCCGTCGTAACAAAAACATTAAGCCCTGAGTCACAAAAGGCCACACCAACAACAGCAGCAATGTGCGTCCAGAGAAGTCAAATGGCCACCATTTCTCCTGTCAGCAAAACAGAAATTAAAATATTAAAGAGTTTTCTTTTCCACACATAGCTGATATAAATACACAGTGTATGACTGAGAAGCAGTGACAAGCAACAATTCCTTCTCGAGACTCATGCTCAACAAGTCTGTCAGAAGTTTTACCTCAGCCTCTGCAGCTGTGAATTGTAAATGGGATCTCCATTGTGAATTTTGAGCCTTAAAATAAATATACAAATAAAATAAAAATAAAGATACATATGAATTTTTATTCACTCATCAAAAAACACACTAGTGGTGAAAATAAAAGATTAATGCAGAAAATACTTCACAGAACATAAACTTTACATTTAAAGTAGCACAACATTTATGACTGCAATTATGGTTAATCCTTCTGGTGATCAAATTTTTTATATTTAAGCCATTTCTTGAATTCTTAAAACTTTGATTTTCATATTCAAATTAATATTCACTAAATGAAATCATGCAGTGCCTTGTCTCTATTCTTTATACTGCTCAGTTTTGACAAATAGCATGGACATTTATAGTTTTTATTTTATTTAGCTTTCTTACATTTGCAGTTGCAAGACCTTCAACTACCTCTAGTCGTTCCATGACACTCTGCATGTCCTCTCTGAGTTGCTGTAAGGCAAGAATGATCTGCTGCTGCACCTGGCCGTCCTGCAGCTTGCTAGGCCCACCTTTAGGATCGTCTCGGCCCCCTTGCCCTGAACCAGCGCCTGAAGAGAGCCGCTCCGGCCATCTAGCATTGCGGTGAGCCATATAACCTGGAACAAAAACATGCATACATAATTTTTTTTGTCTTCAACATGTTGTGGACAACATCCAAACTTTCATCTGCACTGATACTGTGGTAAAAAAGATAATTCGAGTGCTTCAGACCTGAAGGCAATTTCATTTATTGAGCATCAAATCAGCATATTAGAATGATTTCTGAAGGATCATGTGACACTGAAGACTGGAGCAACTGGGTTGTGGTTTATAATGTGGAAAAATTACATTCATTCACTGCTATAGGACAAGAAGAATTGGCTAAACTCGTTAAATCATCAAAATCAACATGTATGCTCGACCCTATACCGACTAAACTACTAAAAGAGATGCTTCCAGAGATCATAGATCCTCTTCTTAATATCATTAATTCATCCTTGACATTAGGATATGTACCGAAAACTTTTAAGTTGGCTATTATTAAACCACTTATTAAAAAACCGCAACTTGACCCTACAGAATTAGTCAATTACAGGCCAATCTCAAATCTACCCTTTCTGTCAAAAATACTAGAAAAGGCAGTGTCCTCACAATTATGCTCCTTTTTAAAAAGAAATGGTATCTGTGAGGATTTCCAGTCAGGATTTAGACCGTATCATAGTACTGAGACTGCTCTCATTAGAGTTACAAATGATTTACTCTTATCATCCGATCGTGGTTGTATATCTCTGTTAGTGTTACTCGATCTTAGCGCTGCATTTGATACTATCGACCACAACATTCTTTTGAATAGACTCGAAAATTATGTTGGCATTAGTGGAATTGCATTGGCATGGTTTAAATCATACTTATCTGACCGTTATCAGTTTGTCGGAGTAAATGAAGAGATGTCACACCGATCACAAGTTCAGTATCTAAATTCCGATCTAATATGACTTCTGACCTGTGGTTGCCAAAATAATAATCATTTCACTGTTTGTTAATTGGCCAGAGGAGAACTGGCACCCCGACTGAGCCTGGTTTCTCCCAAGGTTTATTTTTCTCCATTATGTCACCTGATGGAGTTTTGGTTCCTTGCCACTGTCGCCTTTGGCTTGGCTTGCTCAGTTGGGGACACTAAATTTTCAAATAAATATCCAAATAAATTTAATTACTAAACTAAATTAACTATGTCAACTACATTACTTGAATATATATGTTAATTGAAATGAGCTGATGACATCAAATTCGGTTTTATTATTTTCCTGTTTAACACTGTGAAGCTGCTTTGAAACAATCTGCATTGTAAAAAGCGCTATATAAATAAAGTTGACTTGACTTGACTTGACTTATAATGTGGAACTAAAAATCCAGATTAAGCTCACCAGAAGGGTCCCTCAAATCCTGCTGCATTTCCTTTCTTTCTGTGGTCCTCCTCCTCATAGGCGAACCATGCCTATCTTCTGCCCCCTCACCACCATGTCCAGCACCCATCTGAGTCACCTCAGAGAGAGGGCTGTAATGATGCTCCTGGATTTCAGAGGTCTCTGTGCATGCATGCCCATTCTGGAAACTGGAATGATCACCTGGCAATGCAGCAAGCTGTAATGGCATAAAAAATAGTGTAGAAAATGTGGGACATATATATCATTGCATACATTTTAATTAAATTAAGTCAAATTTCAGACCTTATTAGCGTCCAGCTGTTCCAATGAGTCACAGAAGACTTCACTCTCTAAATCACTAGTCGGCCCCTGACCCTCAGAAAGAAGTGGCTCTACACGCATATGTGACCCTGGACCAACAAAAGGGTAAATGAATAAATGAATAAGCTTTCCATTGATGTGTGGTTTGTTAGGATAGGACAATATCTGGCCGAGATACAACAATTTGAAAATCTGGAATCTGAGGGTGCAAAAAAATCTAAATATTGAGAAAATCACCTTTAAAATTGTCCAAATGAAGTCCTTAGCAAATGTTTGATATATTTACGGTAGGAAATGTACAAAATATCTTCATGAACATGATCTTTTCTTAATATCCTAATGATTTTTGGCATAAAAGAAAAATCGATCATTTTGACCCATACAATGTATTGTTGGTTATTGCCACAAATATACCCAGGTCCAGGTTCACATCTACAGCGATGAAAGAGAAGAAATACAGTGCACACAATCTTGGCATCATTTATTACTTATGTTTGAAAAGAAGCTGTGCTCAGATAGTGCATGGATAGCATAGTATATGTCTGGATAGTAATCAAGACTGGTGCATTTCAGCCATAGGTTCTGATATCATTTAAATGAAGAAAAAAAAAAGCATCAGAGTAAAACTGCAAGTATTTGTTTGTACAAACTTGGGTTTTAAGCTTTTCCAATGTGAAAAAGTGTTTTGGCGGACATTCAACATTTATAGATAATCATTCCACTACCTGTGCTCTCATGTTGAAGTTCATTGTCAGGGACCGTCTCTGTAGCCTCCTGTTCAAGAGCCGGTTTTTGCGTTGCCCTCTCCACATCATGTTCAGCCAAACTATCAATTGGTTCTTTGGTATTTATATCTTTGAAAAACAATGCCGAAATCATAGGTTTATCACACAGAACTCATAGTATTTTACACAAAAAAACCTAATAACATAATAATAATAATACACACCCGATCTGAGAGATAAAAGTGCCTCTGGAGGTCTAGGCATATCGTGAATGACATGATAGAGAGGTTCAAAATAGTGGAAAAAGGATGCAGTCTTCTCATTGATTTGCATGGTGTCTATTACCTGATAGTGATATAAAACAACAAATGAATTTATATAGAAATAAATAATTTGCTTGGCCACTCAACACAAACTTGCATGTTATCTACAGCGACATGATTTAGAGAAATAAAGTTGCTTTATGGATTTATGAGGTTTATGAGGTTTCATTGAAGCTCTCACACCTCTTGAGCAACTTTCTTCATTTCATCCACATAAGCAGCCATGGCACTCTCTCGACTCATGTCTCCCAGCTGATTCCAAGCATCCCTGACACAAGATCAGTCCTTTAAATGGCTCTCATCACATGTTCTTTAATTAGGCACATTATGGAACTTATTATGATGTTAAAAATAAGTTAAAACTTTACCATTTGTAACGGCCAATAGGGTCCCAGAATCCAGGGCGTGATGCTATACATGGGCCACAGACTGCCTGTTTGTACAGGCCATAAAACCGCAGCATCACTTCATAAGAGGGTCTGTAGGAACCTGTGCAAGTGCAATTTAAATTTAACACAGGTGTCATAATTTGCTGCTGCAAATTATGTGAATCAGTGTGATATGGTGGACTCGTGTTTACAATTTACAGAAATGTTTGCAATGACAAGCTGTGCAAGTTTTATATCTGCTACAATATGATGACGTCGTGTTGAATGACATCATCACTGTTGTGTACAATCATGTAATTTTTGTCAATGGTGAGCAAAGCTACCATTTTTGGGCAGGCTTTGAATGACGTCGACAGCCGCCTGAAAGCTCCTTTGACAGTCCTCGGTCTCTGACATTGTAAGAGCTGGCATATCATACGGTCTCTATCTTTCCCACACTTCTGCTGCCGCATGTTCATTAACTGGACAACCTGTAAATTATATTCACTGGTGACAAATGTGTCATTCTGCCATTCTATGCAATGTTCAGAAATCAAGTTTCGGAAGAAATTGTGTTCTCAAATTACTTGGACGACACTTTAGAAAGGTTATGAAATTAAAAACCCCTACTTTAATTAATATAATTATTTTTAATCGTCCAGGCGACTTAGATTTTCTGCCCTCTCTGATTTCAGGTTATTAGCCAGGAGGTCAAGCAGAGTTAGCTAGGTTCAACTCACCTGCCCTGTACTCCTGCTGCCATAACACCAGAACACTATATATAACTGTAATAAAAACGACCGGTCACGTTGGAAAACACAGTTTATGAAAGCGATGCACCCTCTCCTTTCCTTGCACAATCAGTTTGAGAACTGTATATTTCGTTCACCTTTTGGAATTTCGCCTGGAGTTCACTTCCTGGTTCTGTCACGTGATGGAGTATTCACGGTGATGATTGGCCTCTGCCCCTGACTATGCTGACGGCCTATTGTAACCATATATAATGATTGTAACAGCAAACCAATAGGAAAAATAAAATGTTTATTTTTAAGTATTTACATTTCAACATCTTTCAATTGCGTTTCTCACTAATGATGCGTTTAGCTGGCACAACGTATTTTCTGTAAAAAAAAAAAGGTTTGGATTTAAATTAAAAGATCGAATGTATACATTAATCATTACTTTAATTGGTGGTATAAAACACTACAAACGTTAAACTTGTATCGTTTGAAATATGCGTTCAGTTGGTGAGCTTTGATTGATTCAGTTGGTTGTTTCTGAAGGTGACATCGCTAGAGGGAGACATTTTATTAATCCTGATCTCAGCACAGGATCTTCTGCACAAAGCTCTCTT
This sequence comes from Rhinogobio ventralis, assembly GCA_039654625.1. NCBI lineage: Eukaryota > Metazoa > Chordata > Actinopteri > Cypriniformes > Gobionidae > Rhinogobio > Rhinogobio ventralis. The sequence continues at coordinate 15,090,032 of CM077212.1, forward strand.
ATGGTAAGAAGTCATCATGTAGTCCAGCCTTCATCAGCTCGTTTGCTGTATATCGTCGGTAGATTTGTTTTTTACGTTTTGATTTGCGTAATACAATAATAATAAAAAAGTATATTTGCGTTTCGCTGTATTGCCATGTTTGTGTCGAATCCCATTTGAACGAGCTGCGCTTATAAATCGTCGTTGATTAACATAATTGATTTGAGGTTGCCGTTTTAGAGCACAGATTGGACAATAGCATCTTTATTGGACACCTAAATTTGTGCTTTACGTGCTTTTAAGGGGTACGTTATCTATTTCTGACGTTATATTTATGTAGGTTAGAATTTGTGTAGGAGCCAATGAAATGTCATATAACGGCACAGCAGCTTTTTAACATTCATGAGTTCATCAGACAGGGGCAGTGCCTACACTATTTCCAGATATACAGTTTGAGCTGTATCATTACTGCACACTAACTAGACACCCATCCGTGTATTTACCCACATAAACCCTCTAGCTTAAGACGCAAGAGGACCTACTGCGACATGTTGAGAAAGGAGAAGAATGGAGCCGGGACGTCCCAACTTAAACCAGACGATCCCCTGATAAAATTGGGTAAGACATTATTATTTTTATTATTGTTGTTGTTAATGTTTAGGTTACATTTATATATGTTTGTATAAATATATATGCCTGAAAGTTTTGTTTGTTACTATAACAAACCCTGTGCGTTTTCTTTCAGAATCATTGGCATGTAGAAAGAAAATTTCTACATTTTATGTATTATATACATAAAAGCTTTTTATTTAAAATGAAGAAGCCATGTGAGGTGTGTTATAAAATATCCGGTATAAATATGCTTTCAATCACCAGCGAACGAGCCAGAGAACAAACTGCATTTTTTTCTTCTTTTTGAAATATACATTATACCATTCAAGAAAATGAACATTCTTTTTGCCTTCACATTAGGTGTTGTTATGGTTACACACAATTTTGTTTAAAACAGTATTTCATAAGAACCTAATACTGATTTGTAGAGTTCCACAATCATAAGTCTTACAATGAACTCCTGCAGGGGTCCAGGACGATAACGATGTGAAGACAATGCTGCAGGGCTCTTCTATGACGAAGGTGCGTTCTCCACGCTGGAAGAGGAAGCGCATGCTAAAGCTGTTGAATGATGGAGTCACCGTCTGGTGTGAATCCAACAAGGCCACCAACAAAGCCAAAACTCAGCAGTCCTGTGAGTTGTCATGCTCAGCATTTAGAGTTTTTATGTATTAGATTAGATTATTCTTTTCTTTTTTTCATAGTGTGCTGAGTGTAAAAATGTTCAAAATAAGGTTTTCATTTTCGTGTAGATACACTCTAAATGCTGGGTTGTCTCTTTTGGTCAAATATGGACAAACCCAACAGTTGGGTTAAAAAATGTAATTTAAAAGTTTAAACCAACAGTTGGGGTTTGTCCATAATTTGATCCAAACATGGGTTGAAACAACCCAGCATTTTTTAGAGTGTAAATGATGTTCTGTATTCTGTGCTGTGGAAATGTATGTGCCCCAATGTATGGGCCCCTCCCAGTAAATACACCTAATTATGGCTGCCCAAACAGGCAGGATCCAGCCAGGTCTATTGGCCGCAGCACTGACAGTCATTACAGGGCTGGCCTATTTGTAGTTCAGACGGGGGGTTTCTCTAAGCTTCACTACATTCTAATTACAGTCTGTGACTACGTCGGAAGAGTGCAGCCCTTCACTTTATGGTTTGCTCCATATAGTTCACATGAATAATTATCATTACCCTGGCAACTGTGCACATGGCTTAAATTAGAATTATGGTCTATAATTGCTTTTATTTGGAAATATCATGTTTTGTGTGATGTGGTCGAGACAACACCCACTTTTACACTAGCGCTATGGTGTGTGTGTGTGCGCGCCTGCAGGAATGAAACATTTTTTTTGGTTTATTTCCTGCTTGAATAATTTCACATACACTACCGTTCAATAGTTTGGGCTTGGCATGATTTTTTAAATATTTTTGAAAGAATTCTCTTAGGCTCACCAAGGCTGCATTTACTTGATCAAAAATACAGTAAAACAGTAATATTGTGAAATATTATTACAATTTAAAATAAATGTTTACTATTTAAATATATTTTTTTATGTAATGTATTCCTGTGATGGAAAAAAAATTAGAGCAGTCATTACACCAGTCTTCAGTGTCACATGAATCTTCTGATATGGAGTTCAAGAAACATTTTATGTTATTATCAATGTTGAAAACAGTTGTGCTGCTTAATATTTTTGTGGAAACTACTATGATATTTAGAAAGTTCAAAAGAACATCATTTGCAACAATGTAAAAGTTGTAAACGTCACTTTATCACACTGATATTGTCACGGTGCTCGCAGGGAAACAGGCGAAGGCAGAAGACTCAAAGTCAATACAACAAAGTTTATTTGTGCAGACAGACATAATGATGATCAAACAGGGAATAAATGTGAGGGACCAACTAATATAGCAAACACAAATGAGGATGATTAATGGAACACAGCTGATACATATGAACTCATAATGACGGTAACCAGGGAGACAGACGAGTGGCTGGAAATGAAACAAAAAAACATGTGACAAATGAAAAGCATGGAAAGGTCAATGAACGAAACTACACTGAACGTGACAGATATAAAACGAATGCATTTCTGAGAAAATAAATAAAAAATTAAAATTATTATTATTATTTTTTTTTTTTTAATCTCGCTGACCCTAAACATTTGAACAGTATTGTATGCACTGCAATAATAAAGATCTGACGATTTCTCTTAACAAAGGCTGTGTAAGATGTGCTCTTTATAAATTAGTATGAAAATGACTGTTAGCATAGCTAACATTTAGGTTTAGTTCTCAGTGAGTTATGTACTGTTAAAAGTGATTTAAACAGTTGACAGGACACAAATATGGAGAGTTATTTTGGAGCAAAAAGTCCAAACTCTATGTATTAGGCCACTGCTCTCTACCTTCTGCACACTGGCATGGGCATTTTCTAAATTTAGAGGCTTTTTTTGGCTCATTTGGTCTACTGACCAATTGACTCTATACACAGGAAAAGCAAAATTGTCTGTGTGTTGGCATAACCATTGTTTGTTTCCTTATTTTTGTGCCCCTGTCAATATTAACAATATTATTTTAAATGTTTGATTAAACTATGCTGGTTTTGTCAAATTAAAAATACCTCCTTTCTTCTCAGTCTCCGTGATGGAAGTGGAGTGCGTGTGGGAGGGCTGTAAGTCTGAGACGTTGAGAAACCTGGCCACCTCGCTCCCAGAAGAGCAGTGTCTCACCATTATGTTCAAAGGAGGGAGGAGGAGCTTGGATCTCCAGTGTGACACAAAAGAGGAAGCCCAGCACTGGGTCAGTGGCATTCGAACCCTCCAGGGCAGAGTCAACAACATGACCCAGAAAGAGAAACTCGACAAATATCCTTCAGCATATAATCAGATTCAGTTGTACTCTACAGTCCCAGCTCATTAGTCCAGGTCATAATCAAATGATAAGTGAAAAGACTTACCGTCATTTATTACTGATTAAGTTACTCTTCTCTTTTGCATCAGGCTAATGAACTACAGTTGTTGGTGTGTCTAGCATTTCTTTCCTTCAGTGGGGAACAAGTGACTGCAAATTTATTAGAGAACGTCACTCTCTAATAAATCACGGAGATGAATTGATAATCCTCAATTTGATGCAGATTTGCAATTAAAAATGTAAACAGGTTTAATTAAAATGAATTGAAATGCAAATAATTTATTTAATTGTAATTTGTGGGCTACGAAATGGATGCAAACGAGGCTGGGAGGGTCTGTTCACGGGTTATGCATATTACCTGGTTGTCGATCATTCAGCGCATGCATTTAAATGAAATTATAAATTTTTTTTTATAAAGATAAGCAGTGATGAAGGGGTGTTCAAATAAGCGTTTTTGTGCTTGAAAATGAGAGGCGCAACAGAATTAAAAAGAACACATGGACTCCATATGCATTTTAAAAAGATTCTTATAACTTGAGTCAAGTCACCTTTATTTATATAGCACTTTTTACAATGCCGATTGTTTCAAAGCAGCTTTACAGTGTTAAGCAGGAAAATAATGCAACAGAATTTGATTCGGCTGTACAGCCGCTCTGGAGAAAACGGTGATGTCATCCAGCTCATTTCAATTATCATATAGTGTCAATGCGGGGAGATCAGTTATATAGTTGAATATTTAGTGTCCCAAACTGAGCAAGCCGAAAGCCAATGGCGATGGTGGCAAGGAACCAAAACTCCTTCAGGGGCCAGAATTGAGGAAAAAAAACTTGACACAATGTTTAAAACATGTCACGAGACAACAAAATGCCACGCTAGTTTTGAGTTTGTTTGCCAACCGGTGTAAAAAGCAAAGTAGACTTTATATATGTGCTTTATGTAACAGACCATTGTGCTGCTTTTGCAACATCTCGCACATGAGTGCCACCTTTTTACCTTTCTTGTTAAATGAAGTTAAAAACATGCCTCTGTTTCTGCATTATTGTCCATTTCACTCTATTTGTTTTTTAAACGCAAACATGTGTTATGAGTGAATAGTCACTAAGTACAACCTGTTGAATATCTTAATTGAATATATTGAATAACTTTTATATCTCCCTCAGCCTTGTTTTCATGATAAACTAAATATGGCCGCTACCCTAACACATATAATGTGCGTCTGAATCAGCTCCCTTTGTTCAGAAGTCAGGGCACTGATTAGGGAGTCGGCCATTTTAAGAGCTGTCTCAATCGCAAAATCCTACCAGTGCACTGAAACTCCCTGAAAAGTCAGACAATGCACTGGGAAAACCAGAGAGCATCGATGCTCACTATTTTCCATTATTATTGAGGCACATGACTATTAACTAATTCAAAATTAATTCAAAAGCCATAACCACAATGACATATTACTTAACAATTATTTAATAGTCATGTGCCTCAACAAGTAAAGTCATAGCATAATGATATCTTTGCAAATCAACTAATGATTAATTAAAGCAGACAACTGGAAGTTGAAATGCATGACTTTGACCCATTGTGGTAATTAACACATTCATTTACATTATTAATATAATATGTTATTAGAGAATTAATAGATTATGTCATATTTAATGAATAGCAATTCATATATTACTTCATCTATTAGTCATATAGAATGTTCATTAGTTGCTAATGCAGTAATCATTAATAAATGTTTTAGTTCTTCATGAGTCATATATTGACTCATGATTATTTGTGCATTAGTTAAGCATTAATTAATGCATTATTAGTGCACCTGTATTGTAAAGTTTTACCTCCTTTTCCTGTCAGAAATTCTAGAGCTTGAAACTAATTTTGCAAGCCAACTGAATACAGTCGTGAATTTATCATTCATTTACAGCTGATATGTTTAAGGGATATGTAACAAAGTATTTATCATACTATAGGCTATAAATAGAATTACAAAAATTACTTCTGCCATTGTTCATAAATACCAGTCATTGATGTCCCAATGTGTAGTGGAGGATCCTTAAGATCCTTATCAGTGCCTGAATTTGTGAATAATGTACTGATTCATGGTCTAGGGAGAAGACTGAAACACTGTCATTCAGTTTATAAATGTAGGAAAACTTTTGAATTTTTAAGACAATGGACTGTATAGTACTAATCGAATGCATTAAACTGATAACCCAATTTTAACCTGTTTATACCCTTGACTGCTCTCACTTGGATCTATGGCTACCTGAAACAAGCTGATATGAACAAAGATGGCAAGATGTCATACAAGGAGGTCCAGATCCTTTTCAAGATGATCAACATAGACCTGAATGACGAATATGCTGCCAACCTCTTTAAGGTCAGCCATTATTCCCCAGCAGCACTTGACCTGCTTTATAATGCTTCAATTGGAAAGACATTAATTACAGAACAAATCTGCCTGTGTTGCTGAAAAAGCAACACAGACATTAATAAACACTAAAGACTAAATGGATTTTAAGAACATAGAGCTTGAGTGATCAAATGGAATTCAAGCATAGTTTAGGCAGACCACTGATCGCTAAACAATATCAGCTGACGCTCAGCTGATTTGTTACTCCACCTATTCTAATCAACTATTATATTTAAGCTCATTCAAACTCATGCTTCTCAGTCTGTCGCACAGACATTTACACCCACCTCCACCCCTTCACCTCTAGCATCTTCATAATAGAGCATTGGATTCTGTGTAAAAACTCTATTCTTATTATTACTAAGGCTTGGGGGATTTGTGTTTTAAGGATGGATCTCAAGCTGTCTAGTATAGCAGCTTGAGCACCTTGGAGCCTAAGCCTTTCGCCAAATCCAAAGATTGCCAATACATTTTTATTCTAAAAGTGGTTCTGACTGAAATAATAATAACTTTTAATTCATGTTCTTCTTAAAATCCATTTTGTTTTAAATTTAGAGTGGAAAAATGAAAATAAATTAATTTGCTTTATGTATATAAAACCATAGAATCATATATATATTTGTGTATCAGAAGTGTGATAAATCAGAAGACGGACGGCTTGAACACGAGGAAATTGAGCAGTTTTGCCGTGAGTTGCTACGTCGGCCTGAGCTGGATGCAGTGTTTCAGCAGTACTCTGCTAATGGTTGTGTCCTGTCCACCGTTGATTTGCGAGAATTCCTGAAAGACCAGGGAGAGGACCACACACTTGTGCATGCTCAGAGCCTTATTCTCAACTATGAGCTCAATGAATGGGGTAATTTGTACTTTGCTTTCTATGATTTTAAATCACACAATCCTTGGTAGAAACCCTCTAAATATTCAGTGATAAAAAAACAGTACACTGTACACCCCTTAATTTACAGTAATAATCAGTATTATTTTATTGCAATTTACACTGTTTATCAGGCATGTGATACTGAGTGTAGAGAACACATCTGTGTTCTGTCTTATGCAGCCCAGAAGAACCAGTTCATGACACCCAATGGTTTCACCATGTACATGCTGTCTAAGGAGAATGATGTGTATAACCCAGAGCACAGCAGAGTCTACCAGGACATGAGCCGCCCACTAAGTCACTACTTTATCTCCTCCTCACACAACACCTACCTCACTAAAGACCAACTCATCAGCGAGAGCAGCGTTAACGCTTATATCAGGTAAAATGCTCAAATTTAAAAAGACAGCACTGGTGCTTTTAGCAGATAATAATGTGTTTACATTTACACACATACTGGACGAGATGACCTTTTCAGTAAAATCTTTCACACATGATTTTCTTGAGAAAATATTGTAAAAGTGTTCATGTTTGTTTGTGGCACAGAGCTCTAAGACAAGGCTGTCGCTGTGTGGAGCTGGACTGCTGGGATGGGGAAAAGGAGCCAGTTATTTACCATGGGCACACCCTCACCTCCAAAGTGCCATTTAGCGAGGTGGTGAAGGTCATTGCTGAATATGCTTTCAGGGTGAGCACAGGAAGTGGCTTTCTGTCTTCAGCTCACAAAGGGTTATTTTATTTGTGTTTTACCTTAAGACTTATGTGATTCACTATGAAAAAGATCTTAATCAGTATTTTTCTTGTTTTCCTGTAAAATGCCTAAACATCCTTAACCCTAAAACAGGCAACGTGAACCACGAGTTACAATCTCTTTAGTGTCTTGTTTGGGGCATAAGAAATATTTTTTCATCAAATCCTTTTATCAATTATCGTAGCCTGGTCTGTCTTGAGTATGCTGGTTACATGATTTGTTTCAAGGTTTCTGTGATCTAAACCCAACATGGGTACCAGTGGTGCAGGACATTCAGATTTTGTGATAAGTAAATATATAGTAATCTTACTTGTTTTTCAGAAGAAGAAAAAAAGCAAACCAACTGCTAATATTAATTGTGAACATTGTCTTAAGATGTTGAAAAAGAAAATTAAGTTATACAGTTGCAATAAATAGTATGTGAACCGCTTGCAGAATCTGTGAAAATGTGAATAATTAACAAAATAAAAGAGATCATATAGAATGCGTTATTTTTTTATTTAGTGCTGTCCTGAATAAGATATTTTACATATTTTTTTTTACATATAGTCCACAAGACAGAAAAATTGCTAAATGTATTAATTACCCGTTCAAAAGTTTAAGAAGCATTGATTCTCAATACTCTGTGTTGTTAACTGGATGATCCACGGCTGTTTTTTTGTTTGGTGATGGTTGGTCTTGAGTCCCTTGTTTGTCTTGAGCAGTTAAACTGCCCATTGCTCTTCAGAAAAATCCTTCAGGTCCTGCAAATTCTTCAGTTTTCCAGTATCTTTTGAATATTTAAACCCTCTCCAGCAGTGATTGTATGATTTTGAGATCCATCTATTCACACGGAGGACAATTGAGGGACTCAAACACAACTATTAAAAAAGGTTCAAATATTCACTGATGCTCCAGAAGGAGCAGAGGGGTGAAAACTTTTGAACAGGATGAAGATGTCCAAATTTTTCTTATTTTGTTTAAATACATTTTTTTCTTTCATTTAGTAATGCCCTTTAGAGGCAACAGAAGATACTTACATGTTTCCCGGAAGACAAATTAAGTACAATTTACCTTGATCTTCAAATTCAATATGTTTTCACCCCCCGGCTGCATTGTTTCCTTCTGGAGCTTCAGTGAATGTTTGAACCTTTTTTAATAGTTGTGTTTGAGTCCCTCAACTGTCCTCAGTGTGAAAAGATGGATCTCAAAATCATACAAGAGAGGGTCAAGATGCTGGAAAACTGAAGAATTTGCAGGACCTGGAGGATTTTCCTGAAGAACATTAGGCAGTTTAACTGCTCTGGGCATACAAGGGACTTAAGAACAACCATCACAAAACAAAGTAAACAGCCGTGGATCATCCAGGTAACGACACACAGTATTAAGAATCAATGGTTCATAAACTTTTGAAGGGGGTCATTTTAATAAATTCAACTATTTTTTGGTCTTGTGGACTATGTAAACATTTTTATGTAAAATATCTTATTCAGGACAGCACTAAATAAAAAATAACTTGCATTTTGTATGATCTCTCTTATTAGTTAAAATTATTCACATTTTCACAGATTCTGCAAGCGGTTCACATACTTTTTCTTGCAACTGTATATTAGGCTGCAAGTGAACATTTTGTCCTCAAAGTTGATGTGTAAGACGCAGGAAAAATGGGCAAGTGTAAGGATTTGAGCGAGTTTGACAAGGGCCAAATTGTGATGGCTAGACAACTGGATCAGAGCATCACCAAAACTGCAGCTTTTGTGGGGTGTTCCCGGCCTGCAGTGGTCAGTATCTATCGAAAGTGGTCCAAGGAAGGAACAGTGGTGAACCGGCAACAGTGTCATGGGCAGCCAAGGCTCATTAATGCACGTGGGGAGCGAAGGCTGGCCCGTGTGGTCCAATCAAACAAGACGAGCTACCGTAGCTCAAATTGCTACAGAGTTAATGCTGGTTCTGATAGAAAGGTGTCTGAATACACAGTGCATCACAGTTTGTTGCGCATGGGGCTGCATAGCCGCAGACCAGTCAGGGTGCCCATGCTGACACCTCTCCACCACCGAAACCGCCAACGTGAGCATCAAAACGGGACCACGGAGCAATGGAAGAAAGTGGCCTGGTCTGATGAATCATGTTTTCTTTTACATTACATGGTTGGCCGGGGGCGTGGCATACCTGGGGAACACATGGCATCAGGATGCATTATGGGAAGAAGTCAAGCCAGCGGAGGCAGTGTGATGCTTTGGGCAATGTTCTGCTGGGAAACCTTCCTGCCATCCATGTGGATGTTCCTTTGACATGTACCACCTACCTAAGATTGTTGCAGACCATGTACACCCTTTCATGGAAATGGTATTCCCTGGTGGCTGTGGCCTCTTTCAGCAGGATAATGCAAAAGAAAAAATGGTTCAGGAATGGTTTGAGTAGCACAACAATGAGTTTGAAGTGTTGACTTGGCCTGCAAATTCCCCAGATCTCAATCTAATCGAGCATCTGTGGAATGTGCTAAACAAACAAGTCCGATCCATGGAGGCCCCACCTCGCAACTTACAGGACTTAAAGGATCTGCTGCTAACATCTTGGTGCCAGATACCACAGCACACCTTCAGGGCTCTAGTGGAATCCATGCCTCGACGGGTCAGGGCTGTTTTGGCAGCAAAAGGGGGACCAACACAATATTAGAATAATGTTGTCATAATGTTATGCCTGATCAGTGTAATTATAGAGAGAACAGACCTACCTCTATCCCACAACAGTTTTCCAGCATCCCTCCACCACACCAACTCCCCACTCTTAAATATTTCCAATCCCAACCAAGGATGGAGGAGTACTTTGGGTTTCGGGCCAAATTCCAAGCTTGGAGCCATTCCTTTGGACAGTACGGCAAATATGCATACGTTTACTATATCTGATTATATGTAAGAGTGAACTCGTCAAATGGTTTAATTTTGATAAAAAGTAAAAAAAAAAAAATAAAAAAAAAAAAATATATATATATATAAAAAAAAAAAGAATTACATCTTGGTTACTAATGTAACCCTCGTTCCCTGATGGTGGGAATGGAGACATTATGTCGACTGACAAATGGGGTCTCACTTGGAAGCCCCCACACCTCTGAGTTTGAGAAAAACGTCCAATGGATTTGGCGAGCGGAATTTGCATGCCAAGGCCCTCCCTCGTACATATGGGTATATAAGATGGCGGCACACATCCACTCATTCAGGTTAAAGCTAAGGAGCCGAGACAGGGTGGTTCAGGGTTGTGGCAGGAGGGACATAACATCTCCATTCCGGAAATGAGGGTTACATCAGTAACCAAGACATTCTCTATCTGTCAGTCATTACGACGTTATGTCAACTGACAAATTGGGTCCCTATGGAAAGCGCATGAAAAAATTACATTGTGCCTGTCTCTCCTGCCTTGTTTGTCTGTAATTTACTGCTCCAAGACACAAAGGCTGAGGATCCAAATGCAGCTTTATTGAAGGGTAATCCACAGTTGTAGTAAAACAGGCAAGAGGTCATACAGAACAGGCATGTAATCCAAAACCAAGAGACAAGAAACCATAGCGACTGCTCAGCAATGCAACAAAGAAGACTTCACAGTCAATGACAAGGTGAACGGTTTATAAAGGCTGGGCTAAACAGGGTAATGAGACACAGGTGGATGCAATCAGGGATGATGAGTCCGGGCAGTGAGTTATGGGAAATGTAGTACGTGAGGGAATAAAAATGGTCCGGAGTGGAGTGCCCTCTGGTGGAAATCATTTTTCACAGTATACGAGGCTCATATTTCATATGAAAGACAATGACTATTTTTGATTTTGCTCCTGACAAAAATTAAGAAATTATTCTCACAGATTTTTATCAAAATAATATAACATTTTATAATAAATCCTTAGACCTTTGTAATGATTTATAATCATAGGCTGCCTGCATGGTAACTGGTAACCCAACAATTATTAACAGGTAACCCTGCATATATAATTTTTTCATTTGTTCAAAAAAACGCATTTCAAATCTCAAATCGCAAATTTTTTCCCAAATCGTGCAGCCCTACTTGCTCTTTTAGCAAAGAGCTAACTTCAGAAACAGATAACCACTCGACTCTAAAGCAAAAAACGGAATGAGTGGAAGTGGATGCGTGCCACCATCTTATATACCCGTATGGTATTGGGACTACACTTTAAGTGTAACAGTAGTAAACAAGTACACAACTAGTTTACAACTACGTTTTTCATTTGTTCTACAAATATACTGCAAGTGAACTTTAAGCTGTAGTTCACTTTAAAATGAAAATTACCCCATGATTTACTCACCCTCAAGCCATCCTAGGTGTATATGACTTTCTTCTTTCTGATGAACACAATCAGATTTCTATTAATAAATATCCTGATGCTTCCAAGCTTTATAATGGCTGAAAAAAGTGCATCCATACATCATAAACTTACTCCACACGACTCCGGGGGGTTAATAAAGGCCTTCTGAAGCAAATCGATGGGGTTTTGTAAGAAAAATATATTTAAAACTTTTTTAAAACCACCTTCTATATTCAACGTATGAAAAAAGTACCTGGCGCAACGTATGACATCGGACGTAGTTTAGGCGTTTTGAACTGTGAGAGGTTTCTGCGCAAGTTGAATACGGAAGGCGGTCTGGCGGAGGCTAGATATTTTACTATAAATATACCAAATATACTGAGAAGAAGTATATAAAAAGTAGACTGAAAGTATACTTTCTTATTTTCACACTTGAATAAACTTTTTTGTCAGTCGACATAACGTCATAGTGACTAACATATAGAGAATATTACTCCTATTCTATTCCCCAAATGTGTTTAGCCTCTTTCGTTTAAACATACAAAAAGCCAAAATGTAAAATAAAAGAAAACATACACAAATATATATGCATACATGAACATATGCTTATTTTCTAGACTTCTCCATATCCTCTTATTCTGTCTCTGGAGAACCACTGCTGTGTGGAGCAGCAGACAATCATGGCCCAACAGCTGCGGTCAATTCTCGGAGACAAACTGCTCATCAAACCTTTCAATGACAAGCCGCTTCAGTGGCTACCATCACCTGAGGTTAGTCAGCCTTTCCTTAATAGAGATTTCATTAAGTGTACTCTAAAACCAGAAAGAGCAGTCTATCTGTGATGTTTTGAATTTTACGCCAAAGAGGGTGCTTGATGTTCTTGCACTGTAAAAAAGAAAAGTTTACATAACTTAAAATTGTAAGGCAACTTGCTGCACAGCTTTTTTGAGTTTACTCAACTTTTAAACAAAGTAGATCACTTACTCAATTAACTGAGTAAGGTCACAGGTCTCCCAATTTAAGATCTTTTGTTCAGCTGATTTTGTGTTGAAAACTGTTTATTTTTTTATGTCACCATCATGGTGATCAGTGTTTTCTTTAGTTGGGCAGTTTGACGACTTTTTAACGTTAGTGTTTCTCTGGCTGCTGTAACTGAGTTTGCTATGGCAAGAAAAGCAAGCGAAAACACAATCAGATGCTGTCGGCTGCTCAATGATAAGAATATAATCATTGTGTAGTGGCTTAATTCACTGATTTTATGACTGAGTTTAATATGAGCAATATACTATTAACTTTGTTTTATTGTGTTTCTAGAAAATATCCAGCACGGTTTTAATCAGAAAAGCTGAATAAGGTTTAAAACAGATTGTACACTAAGCACTTTGACCTCCTGTGGGATTTACTCCCACAGACATCAAGAATCAGCCTATGAATCTCAACAATGGTAACATGCTTCATGCCGCAATGCATTCTGGGAGCCATGGATGAGTTTTGCATGATGCACCCAGAATGCATTGTTAACTTGTTGCAACTTGTATGCTTGTTAACTTGCATTTACATATCGAATTTACAATTAATACTAGGTTGGTCCAACGATTGTTGAACCAACTTCTTTTCACTGGTTAAGCCAACTTTTTTGCATTTAATTGTCCAGTTAACTAAAACATAATCATTAGTCTAAATTTTTGTGAGTTGGATTTTTTACAGTGTGGACTGTCATAACAGTTCTCTACAGTTCTTCAATATAGTTTAACTGTATATCTGAGCATATGCCTTGTAATTCCCAACACCTTTATCTGTAAGAATACATACATTTCATAGACAGTAGATGTAAAGATATTAATTGCCATTTGTCTGTCTCATTTTACCTTTTATATGTGCATAATGTCAAGATTTAATTATAACATTGACTAGAAGAGCTGCTGTTACCACTATTGTGTGCTAGCAAGAACTTTTAAAGGGTCAGGAGTGGTCTTTATATTTGTAAATCCGCATGTTAGTTACTAATCCTAGGCTCATTAGCAAGTGCTATTTCTGCTATTATATAATGGTAAAATGGTAAAAACCATCTGTACACTGTAAAATCTAATTGCTGCATCAATAGGAACAGAATTATAATAATATGAATGTTCCAAGTGCCCAACCAAAGGGAACACTGATCACCATAATGGTTTGTTTGTTGTTTTTTGCTTGACACAATGGCACTCAAACCAATCAATTAATCTTAACTGAAATAATATTATAATGCTAAAATTTAGATATGTGTGGTATATATATATATATATATATATATATATATATATATATATATATATTATTTTTTTATTTTTTATGGCAGGATCTAAAAGGGAAGATCTTGATAAAAGCAAAGAAGATCAAAGTGAAGCAGGACAGCTCCAGCTCTGACTCAAGCTCCTCAGATGATGAATCTAAAGCTGAAAGCAAACCTAAAGCATTGAAGGTCAGCATCTGTCTTTTTGCTACTTGTTTTGTAGCAAAAACAAATAAAAGCGCTATATAAATAAAGGTGACTTGTGCATGTATACATGTTTGTATTTGCATTTACACTACCTTCAAAAGTTTGGGTCTAATAAGATTTTTTTTCTAATGTTTTTGAAAGGCTGCATTTATTTGATAAAAAATATAGTAAAAACAGTGATATTGTGAAATAATATTACAATTTAAAATAGCTGTTTTCTATTTTAATACATTTTAAAATGTAATTTATTTGTGGTATGGCAAAGCTGTATTTTCAGCAGCCATTACTCCAGTCTTCAGTGTCATATGATACTTCAGAAATCATTCTGATTCGGTCCTTTAGAAATCATTCTGAACTTCTTTCTCTGGATCCTCATTTGCCTCCCAGTGTTACAATCCACGCCTGTCCTGAACGCCATTTCCCATGATCCTCCCTGTCTCACACCTGAAATCACTCACTCCTCATCTCTCCCACTCTCCCTGGATTCCCTGCACCTGGTCATCGTCATTAGCACTCCCTTTATATTGGTCTCACTTCCCTGCACTCCTTGTCCGTTCTTATGTGTTATGCCTATGTGTGTCGTGTTCGGTATCCCTTTGTAAATAAAAACCCATCTTTGTGGAAGCCTTGGATCTTCTCTTCCCTGCTGCACTACACACCGTAACAGAAGAACGGACCAAAAACTGCCAGGACTGCTGTGAAGATGGGAATCTTCCTGACCCCAATCTCTCCCGTGTCCCCCCTTAAAGACACGTCAGCGGTGGATCGCCTGTGGGGTCTCAGGCAGGGCGGTCGCCCGCTGGAGAGGTACGTGGAGGAATTCGCTGAGCTGTCTTCTTTGGTGAACTGGCCAGATGCACCACTTAACGCGTGCTTTCTGATGGGCCTGGACGAGGACACTATTCGATATATTGAACCTGCCTGTTCCTTTTCCCTAGTCGAGTCGATGAATCTGATTCTCTGTTTAAATTGTTCCAATTTCGAAATTGAAGAGGTTCAAGAGAATGAGTGTTTTCCTCGTCCGGTCCCCTCAGAGAAGCACGCGGCCTGGTCAGTTCACCCACAGCCAGTTCCCTCCACATATCTCTCCAGTGGGCCTTCCCGTGTTGTCCTGCCTGTCCACAAAACCAAATGGCAGAGAAGGAGGGCCAACGCCAAGCCCTCGTCTCCGGCCAAGATGGCCGCAGCCACGCCAGAGCCCTCGTCTCCGGCTAGGATGGCCGCCGCCACGCCAGAGCCACAGGACCTCTGGTTGATGGACTTTTGGAGCGATCCTGCCACCTCAGTTCCCACTCCGAGTCTCCTGGATTCCGCTCCAGGCTTCCCCGTTCCCACTCCGAGTTTCCTGGATTCCGCTCCAGGCCTCCAAGTTCCCGCTCCGAGTCTCCTGGATTCCGCTCCAGGCTTCCCAGTTCCCGCTCCGAGTCTCCTGGATTCCGCTCCAGGCTTCCCAGTTCCCGCTCCGAGTCTCCTGGATTCCGCTCCAGGCTTCCAAGTTCCCGCTCCGAGTCTCCTGGATTCCGCTCCAGGCTTCCAAGTTCCCGCTCCGAGTCTCCTGGATTCCGCTCCAGGCTTCCAAGTTCCCGCTCCGAGTCTCCTGGATTCCGCTCCAGGCTTCCCAGTTCCCGCTCAGAGTCTCCTGGATTCCGCTCCAGGCTTCCAAGTTCCCGCTCCGAGTCTCCTGGATTCCGCTCCAGGCTTCCCCGTTCCCGCTCCGAGTCTCCTGGATTCCGCTCCAGGCTTCCAAGTTCCCGCTCCGAGTCTCCTGGATTCCGCTCCAGGCTTCCCTGTTCCCGCTCCGAGTCTCCTGGATTCCGCTCCAGGCTTCCCTGTTCCCGCTCCGAGTCTCCTGGATTCCGCTCCAGCTCTCCTGGATTCCGCTCCAGCTCTCCTCGAGCCCGCTCCAGCTCTCCTCGAGCCCGCTCCAGCTCTCCTCGAGCCCGCTCCAGCCCTCCTCGAGCCCGCTCCAGCCCAGGAGCTCATCCCATTCCGCGTGCCCTCCATACTACCCCTGAATTCCCCCAAGAAAGTTTTGGGGGGGGGGCTATATACCCGGGGGTGGGGAACATGTGGGTGGAGCACATGTGGGTGGGGCTCCTGATCCGCCATGGACTCCCAAGGCTCCTGATCCACCATGGCATCCCACGGCTCCTGATCCGCCGTGGACTCCCGAGGCTCCTGACCCGCCGTGGACTCCCGAGGCTCCTGACCCGCCGTGGACTCCCGAGGCTCCTGACCCGCCGTGGCATCCCACGGCTCCTGACCCGCCGTGGCATCCCACGGCTCCTGACCCGCCGTGGCCGCCCGAGGCTCCTGACCCGCCGTGGCCGCCCGAGGCTCCTGACCCGCCGTGGCCGCCCGAGGCTCCTGACCCGCCGTGGCCGCCCGAGGCTCCTGACCCGCCGTGGCCGCCCGAGGCTCCTGACCCGCCGTGGCCGCCCGAGGCTCCTGACCCGCCGTGGCCGCCCGAGGCTCCTGACCCGCCGTGGCCGCCCGAGGCTCCTGACCCGCCGTGGCCGCCCGATGTCCTAGTCCCGCCCTGGAGACCTCTGTACCTGTCTGCACCTCCCCCGCACCTGCGTGTAGGTCTCCAGGGCGCTCACCCCCCCTCCCCGGTGTTTCATCTAAGGCGCGAGGACGCGCCTACTGGGAGGGGGAAGTAATGTTACAATCCACGCCTGTCCTGAACTCCATTTCCCATGATCCTCCCTGTCTCACACCTGAAATCACTCACTCCTCATCTCTCCCACTCTCCCTGGATTCCCTGCACCTGGTCATCGTCATTAGCACTCCCTTTATATTGGTCTCACTTCCCTGCACTCCTTGTCCGTTCTTATGTGTTATGCCTATGTGTTTCGTGTTCGGTATCCCTTTGTAAATAAAAACCCGTCTTTGTGGAAGCCCTGGATCTTCTCTTCCCTGCTGCACTACACACCGTAACACCCAGCATCTGTATTCAAAGTACTCTGCACTCATCTCAACTGCTTCGTCGCCCACGTCAGGGTTTACATGCTTCACCTGCTGATATTAATGTGCTCTACTCCTATTCTAGGGGTACAGGATGCTTTAATTCCCATGGCGTCTATACACTCAGAAGGCTCCGGTAAAACAAGAATGTTACTTTCAAAATTAGACTTAATAAGAAAGCGGCATTGCTTCATGATATCATTCTGGATAAAAAAACTTGACTTTCTCTGTCTCTCTAAGACATGGCATCAACCAGATGACTTTTATAATCTAAATTTAGCCACGCCACCTGGATTTACGTACATTGATAGACCTAGACTCACCGGTAAAGGTGTTGGTCTTGCAATTTTATATAGATCTGATATGTCTATTGCTGAAATTACTTCCTTTGAGTGTGTGGTGGTCAAAATCAACGGCATTTCACCTGTACTTGTTAAACTTATCTATCGCCCTTCTAAGGCTGATTCTACGTTTTTCTCTGAACTTGCTGAACTGTTGACTTTGTTGAGTCCTATTTGCTGAGATATGTTGTTAATAGGGGACATTAATATCCATGTCGATAATCCAGACTGTTCTCAAACAGCTACTTTGGTGCATGTATTATAGTGTTTTAATTGAATCCAGCATGTTGATTTTTCCACTCATAAATCTGGTCATATTTTGGACCTGCTATGCTCTGTGGGTGTTTTTATAGATCCACTCTTGAATGATAAATTGCACTTCAGTGATCATAAGTTATTGACTTGTGAATTTACCATCTCTACCTCTCTAAAAACTTCCAAGCAGCATGTTATAACTTTTAGGAATATTAAGAAAATTGATTCTCACCTGCTCTCTAACCCTATTGCTGAGCTTCCCGAGATTGACTGTGTTGATTGTTACAACTCAGCACTTTCTTCAGTTCTTGACGTTGTGGCACCATTGAGAAAACAAGTTGTTTCTTTCACGAAGTCATCCCCTTGGTATACAAATGATCTGCGTGCACTCAAAGCTGAGTGAAGGAAAATTGAGCGCTTGTATAAAAAAATCTGGTCTCGCTGTTCATAAACTGATGTTTGAACGGAGTATCATCTTGCCCTAAAATCCACCAGAAAGGCATACTATTAACATATGATTGATGAAGGTGCAGCTAATCCGAGGACGCTGTTTAAAACAATCAACAAACTTCTTAAACCTCAAAATAAAAAGATCTGTCCTTCTGTTGAGATGTGCAACACATTTCACAAATAATTTCAGTAAAGTACAGACTATCTATAACTCCATTGCTTCTGGATCTTCTTGGTTTTCTATTGAGTCTCATTTTAAAAATTCACTTTCCACTTCCTCTTATTTTACTGCTGTCGGCATAGATAATATTTTGAAATTGACCATGTCTATGAGCTCTTCCACATGCTCTCTTGACCCCTTGCCTACTGAGGTTCTGCAAAAGTGCTTAACATGCTTATGTCCTGCTATTACGTAATTATTAACAATTCCTCAGCTACTGGGCAGGTTCCTTTGGCCCTTAAGACAGCCGCTATTACACCAGTTCTTAAAAAGCCTGGCTCTGATCCTGAAGATTTATCTAACTATAGGCCTATTGCGAATCTACCCTGTTGGGGATAACAGTTCAGGAC
This sequence comes from Rhinogobio ventralis, assembly GCA_039654625.1. NCBI lineage: Eukaryota > Metazoa > Chordata > Actinopteri > Cypriniformes > Gobionidae > Rhinogobio > Rhinogobio ventralis. The sequence continues at coordinate 15,108,924 of CM077212.1, forward strand.
CCAAGACCAGATGTGAGGAATGAAGACCAAGAGTCAGGAATGCGATTAATTAAAGAAAAAATTTACTGAAGAATAGTTTGCAGTTTCATCAACAGAAGCCAGCTTCAAGTCGTTCGTAGGCCTCGGTCTCTGCATACATACAATTTCTCAACAATTATACTCTTTTCAAGGTCTAGCTACGTCATTACTGCAGGTTGAATGATTCTAATTGGCTAAGAGAAAATAGATAGTCATAGTAAATTTTCACACACAAACTGATAATCAGAAGCATATCTCCATTGATCAACTGTTGACGCTGGAACCCCAGAATTAGGCCCGTTGTGACTTTCCAAGTCGTGAATAGGCGCCAGCTTGTCCGGAAACAACAAGTCTGTCAATCTCCCTAGGATGCCCGTTGTCCACCTCCAATACTGATCTGTAACAAAGAATACTAGCGCACATACACAGATACACAGCTTCTTCAAGGTTGGAGTTGGTTGAGCTCTAGCTCTGACCAGAAACTTTCCCAAAATATACTGATAGCATGTTCTTTCTCTCAGTAAGAGACAATATTCATCTTATTCTCTAATGATGGAAGATGCAAAGAAAAATAAAAGCTTATAAATATAAATTTAAATAAAAGCATATAATTCTATAACATCTTAACATGTAGGAGGATAAAAGGAGGATTAAGGCTTTGATTATAAATTTCATTAGGATATATGTATATGGAAGCGGCAGTGTATTTCAGTGGACTTCAACCCTTTCTGGCTAAGGTCCTCGAACGGGTCGTTACAGCATTATCTATCTGTCCACAAACAGATAGTTCTAGATCTTCTAGAACTGTTCCAGTCTGGTTTTAGATCAGGACACAGCACTGAGACTGCTCTTGTCTGGGTCAGGAATGTCCTTCTTACTTTTGCTGACAGTGGTACTTGCAGCATTTTCTGGATAGGTTGCCTGATTGGTTAGGTATCTCTGGTGTTGTGTTTGAATGGTTTAAATCCTATCTCACTGATCGTTTTCAGCATGTAAGTCTGGGGAATAACAAATCTGAGCCAACATTAGTTCAGCAGGGTATCCCGCAGGGGTCTGTATTAGGGCTCATATTGTTTAGCATATATACACTATATTGCCAAAAGTTTTGGGATGCCTGCCTGTACATGCACATTAATTTGAATGACATCCCAATCTTAATCCGTAGGGTTTCATATGGAGTTGGCCCACCCTTTGCAGCTATAACAGCATCAACTCTTCTACGAAGGCTTTCCACAAGGTTTAGGAGTGTGCTTATGGGAATTTTTTTTTATCTAGAAGCACATTTGTGAGGTCAGGCACTGATGTTGAACGAGAAGGCCTGACTCGCAGTCTCCGCTCTATTTCATCCCACAGGTGTTCTATCGGGTTGAGGTCAGGTTGAGGCCAGTCAAGTTCCTCCACACCAAACTCGCTCATCCATGTCTTTATGGACCTTGCTTTGTGCACTGGTGTGTGGTCATGTTGGAACAGGAAGGGGCCATCCCCAAACTGTTCCCACACAGTTGAGAGCTTGAAATTGTCCAAAATGTCTTGGTATGCTGAAGCATTAAGAGTTCCTTTCACTGGAACTAAGGGGCCAAGCCCAACCCATGAACCCCCCCCACCACCACCAAACTTTACACTTGGCACAATGCAGTCAGGCAAGTACCGTTCTCCTGGCAACCGCCAAACCTAGACTCGTCCATCGGATTGCCAGACATAGAAGAGTGATTCGTCACTCCAGAGAACACGCCTCCACTGCTCTAGAGTCCAGAGTGCTTTACACCACTGCATCCAACGCTTTGCATTGCACTTGGTGATGTAAGGCTTGGATGCAGCTGCTCGGCCATGGAAACCCATTCTATGAAGCTCTCTACACTGTTCTTGAGCTAATCTGAAGGCCACATGAAGTTTGGAGGTCATTAGCTATTGACTCTGCAGAAAGTTGGAATTCACTGAGCTCCTGAGAGCGACCCATTCTTTCACAAATGTTTGTAGAAGCAGTCTGCATGCCTAGGTGCTTGATTTTATACACGTGTTGCCATGGAAGTGATTGGAACACCTGAATTCAATGATTTGGAGGGGTGTCCCAATACTTTTGGCAATATATTGTATGTTGCCTCTTGGTGACATCATTAGGAAGTATGGTTTGGGGTTTCACTGGTATGCTGACGATACACAGATCTATGTCAGCGCATACCCTGATCCTAATCACTGCTCGTACTGCTTGTCTGGATTAAATAAAAGTGTGGATGCAACAGAATTATCTTAAACTTAACGAGTCAAAAACTGAACTTTTACTGTTGGTATGCCGACAGCTTTGCATTAATGTAATAATATCAATCTGTTTACTGACTCTGACTTAGTGAATCCATCATATCTAGTGCGCAATCTTGGCGTTATTTTTGATTCACATTTGACATTTGATGCCCATATTAAAATGGTCTCAAAAGCCACGTTTTTCCACCTCAGAAATATTGGCAGACTTCGACCTTCTCTATCCCTGCCTGATACGGAAAGGCTTATCCATGCCTTTATCACGTCGAGGCTTGATCCAGTTCTTTATAAACTGCATTAGCTTCCAATACAGGCATGTATTGATTTTAAAACCTTGATTTTAACATATAAAGCTGTTCATGGGACAGCTCCGGCATATCTTTGTAACTTAGTCGCCCCTTACATTCCAACTCGTTCTCTACGTTCTTCCGACTCTTGTACTCTTCAGCAGTACTTTCAAATTGAAGTCTATGGGTGGTTACTGGTCAAGCCTTTTCTGTTTCTGCTCCAAGGTTATGAAATGCTCTTCCTTTGACAATTAGAAATTTGCCAACACTGTATTTTCTTTGGGTTTCAGAAAAGCGCAATATAAATAAAATGTATGTACTTTAGTTTAGGGTCCAATTCTCACTTTTAACTAGTTGCTAATTAGCATGCATATTACTAGGATATTGGTTGTTTATTAGTATTTATAAAGTACATATTAATGCCTTATTCTGCGTGACCATATTCTACATCCCTTAATTCTACCCAAAACCTACACGTAACAACTACTTTACTAACTAATATGTAGTAATTAGGAGTTTATTGAGGCAAAAGTCATAGTTATAGTTAGTTAATATTGAGAATTGGACCCTTAATCTAAAGTGTGACCAAATGTATTATTATTATTATTATTATTATTATTATTATTTGGTGCTCAAGAAATATTTCTTATTATTATCAATGTTGAAAACAGGAGCCAGTTGCAAAAGCCACTATGTGAAGACTGTCTTAAGAACTAGTTTGGCCAACTAGCAGTTAGATAAGAGGTAGTCAGTCGTACTTTTCCGATTTAAATTAGACTGCTCTTCCTTTTTATGTAACTGACTTAAAACTGTTAGGACCAGATTAGTCTAAGCAGTTTATGCAACAGGCCACTTTTGTGCTGCTTAATATTTTTGTGGAAACCATGATACAGTTCTTTTGATGAATAGAAAGTTCAAAATAATAGCATTTATTTGAAACAGAAATATTTTGTAAAAATGTAAAAGTCTTCACTGTCCCTTTTTATTTACAAATTTTGCCTTTTCTTTTCCTTGGAAGGACTGTAAGTTGAGCCCAGAGTTGTCTGATCTGGTGGTGTACACCTGCAGTGTTGCCTTCAAACAATTTGATCGATCGGCCAATAAACCTCCCAATGAGATGTCCTCTTTCTCTGAGAGTGATGCATTGAAACTCATCAAAGAATCAGGTACTATATCTACTATTGTGTTTATTAACATTCAGTGATGGAAATTGCATTTTAAATCTTTTTTTAATAAAATAGCTGACATTTTATGTATCCTTACACAGTTAAATTTATTTATTTTTTTTTGCATAATTTGACAAAATTACAGCTTGACTGGAAATGACACAGAAAAAATTATTATTCTGTGAATTCACAAGTGATATTTGCATTTTTTTTTCTTCACAGGACAACTCATAAGTTTCTCACACATGTTGTCTTCAAAAATGACAGTAAAAATAAAAGTAACTTTTGAATAAAACAAATTTGTGGTGAACTATATATAATATACTATATATATATATATAATAAAATATAGATAAAAATGTTTTTGACTGTTTGTGTGTGATCTAAATTTCTCTCTTTTTTTCATAGGCAAGTTGTTTGTACGTCACAACAGCGTGCAATTGAGCAGGATCTACCCATCTGGTCAGCGGGTGCAATCCTCCAACTACAATCCTCAAGACATGTGGAATGCTGGTTGTCAGATGGGTAAACATTTAATCAAAGAAAACGTGCAGACCATGCACATTTTAAAATGACTGCACAGTCCACATTTATAAACAACAAAATTATTTTGCAGTGGCATTGAACTTTCAAACCCAATGTGAAGAGATGGATCTAAACAGAGGCCGTTTTTTACCAAACGGCCGCTGTGGCTATGTGCTAAAACCAAGCTTCATGTGCCAGCCTGATTCAGAGTTTAACCCGGAAAACACTGGAGGAGGCCCGGGCCACAACCCAACACTACTTACTATCAAGGTAAGGTAATGAACAGAGGGATCTTTATGAAAACTAAACTTCTGTTGAGAAGAATTTGCCTATTTCCTGCTAGAAAACAAATTAAAATGCTTGAGTTGACGCTGCATGATGTGTTACAATATTTGACTTTCAAATATGTTTGGCAAAAATTAACGTAGTTGGTAGTACATCATCATTCACTTTAACCAAAAACTGCTTTTCCACCATCAGGCCGAACAGTTCTAAGAATGGTAAGGAACGGTTCCAGTTGTATTTCCACTTGAGCCTGGTACAGCATGGCACGATTACAAACCGTTCTCGACCCGGAATTCCCGCTGGTAGTATACGTGTAGTGATATCGCAACTCAGGATTGGTCGCTTGTCTGTTGCTTGGCAACCAGTTTCTCTGTAGCTGGCTAATCATGCTATTTGAGCAACATAAACACAAAATAATAAAATTAAAAGAAATATCTGATCATCCTCCACAACGCGCTTGCTATTTACATCTCATATCGTCTGTCTCTTGCGTTACAGAGGCAACGACTGAAACATTGGCTCACTGATCATGTTTAATCAGTTTTGTTAGATAACAATCTGGGCCCGTATTCACAAAACATTTTATCTTACCATTAAGAGTTCTCCTAAATAACAGCAAAAGTTCTTAGGTAAGCATTTCCTCTTAAAACCTATTCAAAGCTGCTGAGACCAACTTTTGTTAAGGAACAGAGAGAAGTCTTACGCTAAGAGAAAGGGCGGGGTTGACCTTGTTGCTATGGATGATGTCAACACAATTATTAACAATGCACACAGTGATTGGCTGATGAGGGAGGAGTCTCTGTCAGTGATTTAATCATATAAATATTGTAGAACAAGGTATCATGTTGCCATATTCAAATAAAGGTTTTAAAATAATAATGTTGCCATATTCAAATAAAGATTTTAAAATGTAGGCTAAGTATCACTAATTAAACAAGTATATGTTCAGCTTGTCAGCCTCTTACGTGTCTGCATCTTGAGAGATTGCAGAATTCAAGTAACAAATTATGTTTTATAAACAAAGTTCGGGAGGAGTACAGTACGTTCAAATTATCTATCCAGTCAGCTCAAGAGGTTGGAGACATATATAGCCGACTTAACTGCTTATAGCTGTTTTCTGCATCCCTCCACCACCCTGACTCTTCACTCTCGGGTGGTTCCTATTCCCAGCCAGGTATACGAGGGAGTACTCTGGGTTTGGGCTAAATTCCGAGCTTGGAGCCTCCCCTCGGACAGCTAATAATAGGACATTATTTTCTTATTTATTTATTAAGGATTTATTTTTGGCATTTTTGCATTTTTATTATGATAGGACAGTGAGTAGACAGGAAGCGATGCGGAAAACAGAAAGGGGGGACCGGGTTGGGAAAGGTCCACGAGCCTGAACTCGAACTCGGTTCACCGGAGCTGCCCTCAAGGCTATCAGCGCAGACGATTGGACATTGTTTCAACTTGACTGCAATGTTTTATTCCCCATCATTCAATGCATTTTGCCTTACATAAATGAACATTTATGTTATGTTATTGCAGATTACAGATGTACAGATGTAGTGTCTTTGGACGGATTGCTGAGGCGGATTGCCAGCAACAGCCATTAGGATTGTTTGTGATTTGGTTTTAGTGACTCTTAGGAGTCCTCTCGACTACCCCTAATGCCGAGTTCAGACTGCACGATTTTCAAACTCGTCGGATCACTGCTCTTTTCACACGGCATGACTATCTGGGGTAGCATTCAGTCACTGCTGTGTTCATACTGCACGATGGATTGGCGACAGGAGGTTTCACACTGCATGCTTTACAATAGAAAGAATCACTGACAACTCTCTCCGATGCACAAACTACGTTTCACAACCAAACACACGTGAGATGTGACAAGTAAACAACGCGAGATCACGCGTTAATCAAAATTGTCTTTGCGCTGATTTGCAGCGAAAAGGAGAAAAATAAAAAATATTATGGCAGAGGAAATGGTTGGGGAGACACAAGGAGCAAGGATTGTGTTCTACAAAGTGAGTTTGAGGTAAAAAAAAATATTTTGCAATGTGATGCTGTTGCGGCTGGTCAAGCAAATGTTTGTGCTTTGTTTCTGTTTGATAGAATTGTAAATATATCTATTAAAATACTGATATTCTGGTCTATAACTCCTCCCTGAACCTCCCTCTGCCCTGTATCTTGCTCTCTCAGTGGCTGTAGCGGCTCTCATCGCCGATGTATTTTTTCAGTCAAAACACATTTCACACAGCAGTTTGAATCGCAGACAGGCCCAGATATTTAGCATGCCAAATACCTCACGGGCATCTGCGACTCATTGGCGATTCTCTCTGATCGTGTCTTTAATAATTCACACTGTGTGATTGTCACTCATGTGCACTAGCACCGATTTGCCTATGATTTCGGGCATTTGTCTGCGATTTCGCAAAACCTGTCGGCGAGTCAAAATCGGAGCTAAAATCGGTCAGTGTGAACTCGGCATAACTTTTCACCGATTTAGGAGCTGGTTTTAATGCTAAAATGCTTTATGAAATACTCTTTAAAAATGTAGGATTCCTTAATTTAGGACTGACATGCCTATTATTTTTAAGAGTTTCTCCTAAATCGGCAAGTTACTAGCTACTTTTAGCCTTAAAATATTTTGTGAATACGGCCCCTGATATTTAAGTGAATTACAGTAAAATAGTTGGCAAGCTCCATAGCTATGCAGTGCTTTACACTCCAGTCTAGAAGGTGGCAGTACACTCTATAGTGGGTTTTAAATGTTCCTTGTTTCCTCTCCTTTTTAAAAAAAAACCTAATCATATATTTGTCTTGTTTCAGGTGATTTCAGCCCAGCAGCTGCCTAAACCTGACAAAGAGAAGCTCAGCTCCATCGTGGATCCTCTTGTATGGGTGCAGACTTATGGGGCTCCCATAGACAACAACACAAAGAAGACGCACCGCATTGACAATAATGGTACTTCAGAATTTTATTTATATTTATTAATTATACAGTATGTTAAAAAATGTTTTACCCTCCTCAGGCTTTAACCCCAGGTGGGACTGCACCTTTAAGTTCCAGCTTCATGTGCCAGAGCTGGTATTAGTACGTTTTATGGTCGAGGACCATGACTATGCCACCAGAAATGATTTTCTGGGCCAGTTTACGCTTCCTTTCACAAGCATGCGGGCAGGTATGACTTATTGATTCTTCACTGAACACAAACTGCTCTATTTTGACTGCACACACTCATTCTGTAACATCTGTTCTGCAGGTTACAGACATGTGCATCTGCTGAAAGCAGACGGCTCAAGCATGTCTCCCTCCAGTCTCTTCATCCATGTTAAAATCACACCTGGCTACAGCAGCCCTACCAGACAAGCGGGCACACATAGTACCTGAGAATAAAGCGTGTAGTCAAAGCACCGGAAGTGCCTGGGAAGTTACAGTTTTTTTACACCAACTTTGTGACCCAAAATTGCGACCACTGTGTGGGAGTTGCATGTTATTAAAAAATGATGCAGAAGCCATTTCACACGGTAAAAAAAGGAGTATGTTTGTTTTGTTTACCAGTAAAAATAACTAAATATCCTGACAACAATTTTAATTTACAGAGAAAAAAAATAGGAAAAAAAGATACTTTGCTATTTTAAATGTTATTCTATTTTAAGTATTAATTTTACAACGTAGTTAGGTTTATGCTTTATATATATATATATATATATATATATATAAAAATTCATGTACGCTATATTGTACAGCAGCAGCATGTCTAACTTTCTCACAGCAGCATGTCGTGTATGTATTGGCAGTAGCAAGTCCCGTACTGTAGCATTAAAAGCAGCAGCAGTGTAGCAGATCTATTTTGCCAAGACCAAACATATCAACATTGTCATACCCATTTCCATGCCTAACACTCTGAAAGTTGTCATGACAGAAATATATACACTGAACAAAATTATAAACGCAACACTTTTGTTTTTGCCCCCATTTTTCATGAGCTGAACTCAAAGGTCTAAGACTTTTTCTATGTACACAAAAGGCTTATTTCTCTCAAATATTGTTCACAAATCCGACTAAATCTGTGTTAGTGAGCGCTTCTCCTTTGCCGAGATAATCCATCCACCTCACAGGTGTGGCATATCAAGATGCTTATTAGACAGCATGATTATTGCACAGGTGTGCCTTAGGCTGGCCACAATAAAAGGCCACTCTAAAATGTGCAGTTTTATCACACAGCACAATGCCACAGATGTTGCCATTTTTGAGGGAGCGTGCATTTGGCATGCTGACTGCTGGAATGTCTACCAGAGCTGTTGCCCGTGAATTGAATGTTCATTTCTCTACCATAAGCCGTCTCCAAAGGTGTTTCAGAGAATTTGGCAGTACATCCAACCGGCCTCACAACCACAGACCACGTGTAACCACACCAGCCCAGGACCTCCACATCCAGCATCTTCACCTCCAAGATCGTCTGAGACCAGCCACCCGGACAGCTGCTGCAACAATTCGGTTTGCATAAACAAAGAATTTCTGGTCAAACTGTCAGAAACCATCTCAGGGAAGCTCATCTGCATGCTCGTTGTCCTCATTGGGGTCTCGACCTGACTGCAGTTCGTCGTCGTAACCGACTTGAGTGGGCAAATGCTCACATTCGATGGCGTCTGGCACTTTGGAGAGGTGTTCTCTTCACGGATGAATCCCTGTTTTCACTGTACAGGGCAGATGGCAGACAGCGTGTATGGCGTCATGTGGGTGGGCGGTTTGCTGATGTCAACGTTGTGGATCGAGTGGCCCATGCTGGCGGTGGGGTTATGGTATGGGCAGGCGTATGTTATGGACACCAAACACAGGTGCATTTTATTGATGCATTTTGAATGCACAGAGATTCTGTGACGAGATCCTGAGGCCCATTGTTGTGCCATTCATCCACAACCATCACCTCATGTTGCAGCATGATAATGCACGGCCCCATGTTGCAAAGATCTGTACACAATTCCTGTAGCTGAAAACATCCCAGTTCTTGCATGGCCAGCATACTCACCGGACATGTCATCCATTGAGCATGTTTGGGATGCTTTGGATCGGCGTATACGACAGCGTGTTCCAGTTCCTGCCAATATCCAGCAACTTTGCACAGCCATTGAAGAGGAGTGGACCAACATTCCACAGTCCACAATCAACAACCTGATCAATTCTATGCGAAGGACATGTGTTGCACTGCGTGAGGCAAATGGTGGTCACACCAGATACCGACTGGTTTTCGCCAGTCTCCCCCCCCCTAACTCACTAACACAGATTTAGACACACAGTCTTAGATCTTTAAATTCAGCTCATGAAAAATGGGGGCATGTAGGTATATATGTAGGTCATCTTACATTTCATATAGGTGATTGGTGATGAACATAAAGCAGGGAAACAGTGATGGAGCCTATAGAATGCAGTTAGAATGCCCCTAAAATTTAAGATATTGGGGCAAAAAAAAATCCCCTGTATGCGTTTTTGTCTCATATTTATTTCATATGATATAGTTAAGAAAATCACACAGGCAAAAACTGCAATATCACATGAGTGTTGTTTTTGTAGATAAAGTTCTTTTTTTCATTATGTCATTTTCATTTTAAAAGTCTTTGTTTTCCACTAGGGGATAGAAATTGTCCACTAAACTAAAGCATGGCATATTTTCCATATCTCCATGAATAAAAACGAGAATGTAGATCTATAAAGTAAATTTTATTTTAGGTAAAAATAATAAAGTGTTTAAAATAGTAGGCTACATGTGTTACAAAAAAATATTGTAAAAATTTTAGCATGAAAATGCAGCTTAATTTTCAGGTATAATTTAGAAATAGCGATAATGTGAGTAATAATACATCTCTGATCTGTTTTACTCATTTTGAATACAGTGAATCACAATGAATTAATTAATCTCAATTATTATTTGTGGAAAAGATAAGGGGCTTTATGGAATGATATTTCAGATATTTTGATAATGATGTTTTTTATCTGACCCTTTATCTGACATAATCCAAAGGCAATTGCATTTGTGTTTTCATTTTCTTCTCCGTGTATGTAATGTTTTTATTTCTTTATAATATACAGTTCTCCATTATGTTTGTATGTTACACAGACATTTTAATAGGTCTTAGTAACCCAATTCTGGCAGCTTGAACAAAACACAAAACAGATGTAAGTACTATAGTTTTATGGTTTTCTGCTCATTCAAAGCAATTCATATAGGATACTGTATTTTAAAGATCATTTTGTAAAATCTAAATAAGCATTACAGATCTTTATTGCTAAGTGTTTAAAAAAATGTTAATGCTTGTTAATTAAATAAACAAATGGATGCAAATTTCATGTTGAGAAATTAGGATTTATTTAATATTTAAGAAGCGTGCTATATGAGTTTTGTGCATATGTCTTTTCACTGCATATTTGTGGCACAAAATGCCATTACTTCAGCACAACACCCACCTGAAACAGAATAAACAGTATTTGTTTATTAAATATATCACTTTACATTTCAAACCTTCAAAAAAAGAAGAAGAAGAAGTTTAAACCATCACAGACTGTTTGATCACCTTGTCTGAGGATATTTCAGGGCATCTCCAGTTGTAGAGGTAATACTGCTTGTGTGCAGAATCTCCCATTCTGAACTTTAGTGGCTCCAAAAAAACTTTATTATCCAATACATCCATTGCAGAGAACACATCAAACCCCCTCTGAACAGGCAAACGGAGAGCACAAGAATCATGAGACCAGAACAAGCAATGGATTTAAAAGAAGCATAATGACTCAGGTTAGGGTAGTTTGGATGTGACAGATGGCCAGTAAATATCTTCATATGAGGCACAATCGATGTAGTCACCTTTATTTTAGTCAGCTGTATTGTGTTGATATGTCCTTTGACTTACTGCTTTACAGATGATAAGGGTGTCCTCCATTAGCTGCAGCAGTGGGGTGGCCTTGCTGATGCAGTAGAGAACACAGGCTGCCTTCAGGCTTTTATGCACAGGGTGGTTCAGAGCCGTATAGGGAAGTGTGTAGAAACTCACCATGTCAGTTACTGTACCGGCCATGCTCTGCATACACACATATGAGTGGCATTAATGCAGCACATGAGAGCTAGATGTTTGAATGGGCGAGTTCAAAGGGTCCTTTTCATCATACTGACCTCCACAACGTATGTGTCAATCACACCATCTTGAGGCAGAAGCCAGTGCTCAACATCCTCCAGGGTCAGAACAGGGGAGAGATGAAAAGCCTTTAGATGTTCTCTCAGAAGAGCCTGAACCACTAGCACATCCTGCGCAGTCATGGGGCGAAGGCCAGCAGTTTTTGTTGTCTGTTATTATAGATAAAGAAGGAGAGAGATTATTAGTGCAGTTAAAGGATGTGCAAACTTTCTCTCGCGTCCTCAAATGGACTCCAAACAGAGACAATGCACCTAAACTAGCTACAAAAGTGTTTTTTGATTAGTGAGTTTGGGATTACTATGATTTTTTGAAAAATATTGATACTTCTTGTTAATCACTTTACACCTGGCCAATAAGGCCTATAAAGAGAAATACATTTAAAATCATGCCATAACATTGTAAAGCAATTCATTACTTGATGTACAAAGCACATCAATACTCACTGATGTAATAAATCAATACTCAATGACACTCAGATTTGAAACTTTTTGCAGGAAAAATTAGGGACTCAGGAGGGTAGTCTGACCTCAGGAAGCCGATTTAGCTTGAGGGCACGCTGCAGGGTCATGTTACGAGTGAGAGAGAAGAAATTCAGCTCAATCAGCTTGCGTGGGTTCAGCGATCTGTGCCAGTACCTTTTAACAAACATAAAGAATAACGGAATTTAGTTCGAAACAATACCACAAAAAAAAAAACGCAGTGGTGGTCTGGGAGAGTAAGAGAAATATCCTGACAATTTCCAGCATACCTACAGGTTGCAATAGGCTTTGGTAGGACCGCACTGGTGCTGTAGACTGCTTGAGATATACCCTGCTGATGGACACGTCTGGTAATCTCCTTGATTAGGACTGGTGCCACTCTTTTTGAGCGAAGTTTTTTGTGCACGCACAGGAAATTCACTTCCACCATCTTTAACTCTCTGTGGAGCATCTTTGTCATTTGTATTAACCAAAATTATTTAAATAATTTTAACCAACTGAGAAAATGCTGCACTTACATGTCAAATACTTTAATAGTAGCAGGAATGGCACTTATGAATCCCACTAGTTTTTGACTGGAGTTTACTCTGACTCCACAGTGCCATTGTGATTGCCCTCCAGGTGGGCATAGAGCCCTGCATTAAGTGCAAAAACGTAAAGAGAAATTATAAGATTGTTTGTGATCATACTGATGTAACTATATATTAAGAGATAAAACACACCAGAGCAAGAACTGTGGAGAGTAGTGCAGGCGAAGTGTGTTGTCATCCTCTTCCATGTAGTTTTCATTCAGCAAGTCACAAAGTTCTCTCAGCTACAATTACATATAGAAACATAAGGAGGAACCTAGTTACAGGGTTGAAGATACTGCAGTACCTGTAGTTCCCAACTGGTGGGCAGAGATGCAAAAATGGGTCCACATGCTGGTTGGAGCGGGTCTCTTGAATTAACAAATCACTTAATTGGTCAAGTCTGAAGCAGACGTAAAATGTTCATCATCATGTGTGTTGACTTATAATAATTAATAATAATTTAAGACAAGTAAGTACTCTATTTAAGCTCTGTCCTATCTGTGTGATGGTGTCAGACCCTTTTCTCTTAAAACAGGTATTTTGAGCAGGAGGATAGAGTATACCACAGTGTAAAAAAATTTAAGGTTGTACAAAAAAAAAACAGTTAAAAGTACTGAAAATAAGTTGTCTGTGACAAAAAAAAAACATTTAGTTGAGTCAACTTGACATTATTTGTTTTCTGGAGAGACGCAACTATTCTGTAACAAATCTTTTGTAGTTGAGCCAATTCAACATTTTTTGTCTATTGGAAGCAGAAGAAATTAACAGGTTTAGATGTTGATTTTTTATTGAAAATCATTTCGTCTTCACCATTTTGGTGATGAGCGTTTCCTTTGATTGGGCAGTTTGACTCTTGGCTTTTTGTGTGAGTTTGTGGTTTTTGTAACAGTGTTTAACAAAACACAAATTATTTGTTGCTAAGATATAAAGAAACCAAGATGATCAAGTTTTCAGCCTCATAAACTTGAATAAATCACTAATCTTATTTCTGACCAAAAGTGATTATTTTTTTATTAATATTTGACCAGCAAAATGTTCTTGCAGCAGATCAGACGTTCTGAATTCTGAAAAAGTATATTGACACACACACAGACATCAAGAATCAGCATATGAATCTCAAAAATGGTGACATGCTTAATGGCGGAATGCATGCTAGGAGCCAACATAGTATTCAAATCATGGCTTCCAGTATGCATTGTGGCATGAAACATGTCACCATTGTTGAGATTCATATGCTGATTCTTGATGTCTGTGTGTGTGTGTGTGTCTAAAAAAAAATTCCCACAATGTATTTAAAAATCTGTTGCATAAAAGTTTTGTTGGTAAATATAATATATTATTCACAAATAATCACTTTTGATCAGGAATAAGAATAATAATAGCTATTCCCCTTTATAATGCTGTTATCTAACATTTTTGTTTATGGCTTTCTTTGCAACAAATTATGTGTTTTGCTAAACACTGTTACAAAGACCACAAACTCACATAAAAAGCCAAGAGTCAAACTCAAGGAAACGCTCATCACCAAAATGGTGACCAAACATTTTCAATAAAAAAGCAACATCTGAACCTGTTTATTCTTAATAAGAACTTCTGTTTCCAATAGACATAAAATGTTGAATTGGCTGAACTACAAAAGATTTGTTACAGAATAGTTGCGTCTCTCCAGAAAACAAATAATGTCAAGTTGACTCAACTAAATGTTTTTTTTATTTGTTTGTTGTTTTTTTAAAATGTTTTTAACTTATTTTCAGTTTGTAAAACTGTTATTTAACAAAAGTTGAGTCAACAAGTAAAAGCTAGGGGAAATTAGTACTAATTTTTTTTTTTTTACAGTGTGGATTTTTGCTGAACCAAAACAACAAAATCAGTCATTTCAAGTTGTGTTTTTTACAGTGCAAAGAGCAAAAACATAAAAACAGTACCCTTGTAAAAATAATAATAAATGTTTTTAATTGTATTGAATGAATCTTACAATATACTTAAAATCTTATTTAAATAAAAAACTGTTCTTGCAGAATAAAGGGCCATTTAAGTATAAATATAGGCCTACACTTTTTTTTAAAACACTTAAGTACACTTTTAAAAATTAAAAGTTTTACTTTACAGTAGTGTTGTAGTACTTGAGACCGGTCTTAAGACCATTTTTTGAAGATCCTGGTCTTGTCTCTGTCTCAACTGCATTTGTACTCGGTCTCAGACTTTGAGGTTCCGGGAATCCTTTTTAAGACTGCAGACCACAACTCCTGGGATATTACTAAATTGCTGGTGCATTGTCTGATTTATTTATTAACATAATTAATGTGATTGGTTGTAAAACTTGCTGCTTCAGATGCAATCAATAACTTATTTCGAAATTTGATTTGTTTATTGTGCCGGTTCAGAAATTAATGAGGGATTGTGTCAAAAATGTCACCAAAATGAATGCTCACAAAATTCAAGATATTGTTGCAAAAAAGTACTTGTATGAGATCTGGATTTTTATATTATAACATGTGATATAATTAAGCAATATCACAAGGGCAAGAGAGCTGTTTTCACAATTTGAGCATGACTGCAAACAAGATATCGCTTTGGACCCACTTTATATTAGGTGCCCTTAACTACTATGTACTAACATTTAAATTCATAATTTGATACAATGCACTTATTCTGTACATACATGTTTTTACATTGTACTTACATTTTAAAAATTACCTGCATGTAATTACATTAATTTCTGTAATTACATTTATAATTACACTGTTGACACTTCCCTTACACCTAACCCTACCCTCAAAGGAACACGCCGACTTTTTGGGACTCCCATTAGATACGTTTATATATACCATTTTTATCTCCATGCGTGCCATAACTCTGTCTGACGCATCCACCGCTAACCTAGCTTAGTACAAAGACTGGAGGTAATAATCCAGGAATAAGCTGCCGTACCATTTTCAGGCGCTGCGTAATATCATTGCGCCTGCTGCACCCATGGTACGGCAGCAAAGTTCCTTGATTATTACACAGGAATGAGAGTATAGTCCCTAGCCATATCGGTCTAGAAAATTGCAACTTTTCATTTTCCGTCGGTCTTAGTACACAATGTAACTATACACATCACAACATGTAAATAGGAAAATGTTGGTGTTATTTTGTCACTTATTGAGCAGTAGGCTAGCTGGAGAAAAATGGTATGTATGGACTTATCTAACTCTGGGGGATACGGTGAATAAGTCCCAAATAGTCGGCGTGTTCCTTTAAACTTACCCATACCACCACACCTGTCCCTAACTTTACACGCATCACACCTCAATATCAGCAA
Organism: Rhinogobio ventralis; assembly: GCA_039654625.1. Classification (NCBI taxonomy): domain Eukaryota; kingdom Metazoa; phylum Chordata; class Actinopteri; order Cypriniformes; family Gobionidae; genus Rhinogobio; species Rhinogobio ventralis. The sequence continues at coordinate 15,124,989 of CM077212.1, forward strand.
AAGAGTTTTGCAATATAATATGAACACAATAAGTACTTATTTTTGGATGTAAGTACATAGTTGTTAAGGCCACCTAATATAAAGCGGGATCATTGCTTTTATACAAACATTCAATATATATATATATTTTTTAAAACATTATTCTCAATATTATTTATGCATTTGGAATTTCTTAATTCAGATGCATCTTCTGTACCACATCTGCAGTGCAAAGATGTATTTTGTTGTTAATGATTTCATTTGATTGGTAACAGCTCTATATAGTGTCTTATTTTTTTTAATTATAAGTAATTTCTCAGGTGGTAATGTGGATCTCTATGAATTTAAGGGGTGCTGGTCTGGTCTTGGTCTTGACTTGGTCTCACCCTGCCTTGGTCTTGTCTTGGTCTCAATCCCTCAAAGTCTCGGGGCCCTATTTTAACGATCTAAGCACATAAAGCGCACGGTGCAAGTGCACTTAGGGCGTGTCCAAATCCACTTTTGCTAGTTTACCGATGGGGAAAATGGTTGGGTCTAAAAGGGTTGTCCCCATTCTCATGGGTGTCATGGGTGTGTTTTGGGCGTAATGTGCAATAAACCAATCATCTTCCATTCCCTTTAAAAGCCAGTTGCGCCCGCGCCATGGCAGATTCGCTATTTACATGGCGGAATTTGTGAGTGGAAAGTCTGAACGCTTCTCCAGAAAGGAATCCTTTAATTTCTCATATTTAAAAATGTTTTATGTGCTGCTGCGCGTCCCTGTGTGTGTAATAAGCAAAGTGTATGCGCATTGCGGACCTGCCTATAGGTGCATATTACTAACGCGCTCTTAAATAACAAAAAAATATTGCACCATTGACTTTAGACCAGGTTTTAGTTGGTCAATGGCACAGTCTCGTTTTCAGACTAGCATGTCCATGGGTGCACAAATGGACCTTTAAACAACGTGGCGCAGAACGTGAAAATGATAACTGCGTCGGGCTGAAACTAGCCAAAAACACAAAAAACATTACGGCCCTTGGGCCCTTGGTCTTGTCTTGGTCTCAACAAACATTGGTCTTGGTCTCGACTTGGTCTCGGATTAGGTGGTCTTGACTACAACACTACTTTACAGTACCATAAATACTTGTCAGCACATTCAGCAATATACTGTCATCATATTTCAAAGACACTAAGTAATTATGAAATTACCTACTGTATAAAAGTTTATTAAAGTTCTTCTTATATTTTAGCTAAAGTGTGTACATTTTTGTTCACTTCTGTTCAATAAATAATTTTGGGACTGTGTTGGTTCAAAAAGTCTTCTCTCTAACCTGCTCCTGGTTGTCCAGGTTAAGCGTGTCCCAAGTGAATTCCTGTGGCAGTGAATATGACTCTTCTCGAACACTGGGCATCTCTGACTTAATCGGTCCGTGTGACGTCACTTCCTCATCTAAAAGAAAATGAATGGCATTTGTTGAGATGCACACAGTTAATGTTGTTTCTAGCTGTGCACTGTGCATCATACCTATCTTAGGGACTGGCTGGGTATCCCAAAAGCGGTATTTGTGCTTACGAGCCTCGTGTATACTTTTTGGAGGCCCCTGTTTAAAAGAAAACAGGTGCAGGGCTTTTTGAATCTCCTGTTGCTTCTCCTCAGGAAGAGAGTCCAGCTGGGAACAAATTCAACTGTGATGTGAAACAGGTAAATATACTCACACATCTCATAAAAAATATACACATAGACAGATTATTAATTACCATTTCGAAAGGGTCCTGTGGCCCCTCTTTAGCCCATGTTTGGTCCTTGTGTTTCTTTGCCTTCTTCTTCTTCTTGCCTTCAGCTCCTCTGTCTTCCTCTAAGCTGTATAAAAGCAGTACAATTTAAAATAAAATAGAAATAAAAAAGAGAAAAAATTATAATTAATAGATACAGCACTTACAGACTTTTCTGCTTGGCCATGAAAGTGTTTTCGGGCATTGGAGCAGCCAGCGAAGTAATCATTCAGCTCTGTAGTTGTGGGTGTTTGTGTTATAGGAGCTTATCTTAATGTGCTGTGAGGGCAGGAGGGAGACACCCAGCCTCCACTGTGAGTATCTACCAATCAGCTGCCCTCCACACCCACACACAATGATCACTTATCTTAGCGTAGCCCTTCAGGCTTGCTTTCAGAGCCACTAATAGTAGAGTTTAAACCATTAGACTGCATAAATTAAAGATAATGTATTCAAATACCTATACATTTGTTTTCAAACTAGATTTAATAGATTCATTCTTGCATTTTTCATCATAACAAAACGCTTTGATTTTAAAGTTTGCTATAATTTGCCAAGAAGTAGTAGCATGACACTGCAATACTGGTGAATGCAGTAAGTTCCAGGACTGCATTTCTAAAATAGGAATGATTTATTGTTTTAAATGAATTATTTAATTAATTTAACCAACCCTAACCCTAAACAGAACAGTTGGTAACCCTCTTGACATTTTTTGTAGCCTGTTTTGTTCTGTTCACGTTTTGCCTGCCTGATTTGCAAGTTAGTTTCTATGATTCTGAGTTAACACCTGTTCTGTTTCATTTAGTCATCCCCTATTTATTCAAGCTCTCAGTTTCCTGTGTTCCATTGTTCCATTCTCGTCTACAGCGATGTCCTCTGTTTTAGTTTGTGATTTGGAATAAAGATTATTTTGTATACTCCTTTGCCGTGCGTGTCTCAATGGCCAACAACCTTGACAGAAGACCAATAAAATATGGATTTACCAGCAGTCCAACTGCTCTGTATGGACCAGCAGCAGCAGTCCCTTTATTTTTTTAACGCCTCCAGATGGCAGTATTTTCACTTAAAAAATGTATTTTAAAGGCCTTCACTGTATTTTAATCTGAAATATAGCATTTATTGAAAAAGCATTAAAAATATATACATTTTAATGGAAAAATAGCAAAAAAAATTATACATTATACATATTGCATAGTATCATAAAATCCCCACAAAGTTCTAAATAATAATGAGAAAATATTAATTAACAAAAATATGTTACATTGATGTTTGAGAAAAACATCTTCTGTCACTTTTGACTGTAAAGGAGCCAAGTGTGACCCCAAAATGAAGAGGCTCAGAACACACATCACACCACAGGAAAATCTGAAAGTCTGTGGAACCATCAAGATAATCTGGACTTTACCTAGGATTGTTGGACCCAAAATCGGCCTGATTATCTTTTAGTTTGTGGGTGCCATAAAATGCCCTATTATACTATTTTAAAGGTTCCTAATTTTGTTTTGGAGGTCTCCTACAACCTTGCATGCATCAAAGGTAAAAACATTTTTTTGTTGCTTCATTGAAATGGGATGACACTTGGTGACTTTTGTCGCATTAGCTATGTGAACACAAAAAAAATCATGGACATGATTCGGATATGTTAAAAGGGTTGGGGGAAAAAAATGATCACATGCATCATAGGTAAAAAATAAAAAAAAACACTTTAATTTTCTCATAATTTACATTGCACATCATCACCACACTTTTCAATGATTCTCAAACGATGATTAGTCAAATGGCCCAGTCTGTTGTGACTGGTCTACTTGTCAGAAGCTAAACATCAATTACCATAACTGAATTTCAGCTCTGGAGGCTTCCTCAGTCCTCAGCGATTGTTTTTTATTTATTTTTTTTTATTTTTTTTAAATTATTTTTATTAAATGCCAGTCAGATTATAAACAATGAACATGACAACAGTAATTTCCAACATATAATGTAAAAATATTGAACAAATATAGACTACAACAAATAGAAAAAGAAAATATACAGCATAATATATAAAATAATAATAGAAGTAAAAGAAAGAAAAAAAAGAAAGAAGTAAAATAATAAAAACAGAAAAAGAAGCTTCACATAGAGACTATTTTGCTTAGCTATTTTTCAACCCAAGTAGTAACTCAATATAATTTTTCATATCTATCTGAAATAACAAAAAGTTGAGTTTTCCTTTAGCCTATTTCTGTTTATGTATATGGTATTTCCCCATAATCAAACTAAGATTAACAATAAAGACCACATTTGGTGGTAATCTTTGTCTATTAAAATAAAATAAAAAAACATATTTTCAGAAAAGCCTATAAGCATTTAGAAAGAAAGCATTCCAAATCTATCCAAAACATATAGCTATAAATGCAATTAAAAAATAAGCAGACAACAATTTCTTTCTCAGTCTCACAGAAGTCACATTTAACATCTACATCAGTACAAAACCTAAAAGAAAAAGAGTTTTACCAGGTGAAGTATTTTAAAATGTACTTCTCTCACCTTAATTGTTATGAAATATTTTTTAGGCAGCAACAGTGCTCGAAGTGGGCCGGTACGCACCGGTTGGCGAATATTCACTTAAACAGATGTTTTGTCTTGGCGAATATAAACAGAAAGAAATCGGATGTGCTTCAATCAGGAGCAATTCTAGGATTTCAACATTTAAAAAAATTCAACATTTAAAAAAATAATGTAATATGTTGCTTGTATACTAGGTTAGGCATGAACAATACAATATGTTCTACACTATAAGCAAAATTTCAATCTCTGTATTGAATTAATTTCTAATCATTTTTAATAACCAGCTAATAATCATTAATATTCATTAAAAATATAGACAAACTTTATATTACTGTAGTTGTCTAGATTGGCAATATGTGGGTAAAATGTTATATATATATATATAAAAAAAAATATATATATTTTTAAATATGTTTTTCCACATTTAGCCCCGGTTTCATAGACAAAGCTTAAACTAGTCCCAGACTAAAATGCATGTTTGAGCTGTTTTAACTGAAAGTAACTTTCATTGACATATCTTAAAATATGTCAATGCCATTGTTTTGTCTCAAGATGCAAACCACATTTATAAAATCTACTTAAAAGCCCTAAATGAACTAAGGCCTAATCCTGGCTTAGTCTAAGCCCTGTCTGTGATGTTTTAAACACTATTCTTTTTTTTAACTATGCATGTGCAGTAAAATAACTTTAAAGATCTACATTGAATTTTATCGCACTAAAGTATGAACAAACGCCAACACTGATCATGCATGCCCCTCAGCAAATGTGCAGTTGCGCCCCTGCACCATCCTGTACATTTGACATTAAATTGCCATACTCTGTCAGTAGCTACTATTGGTAAGTATTTGTTCTCCCTAGTTAGCCTAGTTCATGCAGTATGAGCTAACAACAAAATACTGTTTGTATACATCCATTAACATTTAAATAAATTAATTATATAAATATATTGCTCATTGTATCATATTTTAAGCATATGAACAGAAAAGTGACTTTATTTAAAATTGTTGTTGTTAAATATTTTAGATATTGATCCGATCAAAATACATGTGAAAACAGCTTTATATGTAAGTTTTATATTTAATAAATCTACGTGTATGTATAGAGCCCGCCCCTCGCTTCCGTTCTGTGGCTGCTGGTCTGAAACTTCTCTCACTGTGGTTCTGCAGCTGGATATAAATCTCACCACTACTGGCGTGGACAGGGGGCGGGATTTCAACTTTCAAACACGGCTGGCAAACGAACTCGTCTTCTGCAGTCTTTCTTTATACTTTGTGTTTGTACGAGTGTTTACGGTAGTACACCAGAAGCGGTGTCAAGCTATATTTTAGTGTTTCACCACACGGATATTCGGCGCTTTAATCCCGGCAGAGCTCACTCTCTCTGTCGCTGAGTCTGACCTATAGATTGCTGTGCGATTTCAGATTAAAATACTCCGGACCTGTCTATGCTCTTGTCTAATGACTGGCAGTGTTAATCGGATGGTCCTATTGCACTTGTTTTGATTCAGCGAAATTCTGGAAAAGTAGGTGAGTAGCCTATCTAGTCCGAAACGTAGCCTATTACATTTCTCATTGTTGTGTCCTACTATTATGTTTGCTGAAAGTTGCTTATTCGTTAATGTTTTGTTATCGCAACTCTGTTATTCAGAACAGGCTTTAAATTAACAATATTATTTGTTTAAAAACCATGGATAAATGTCAGAGTTGTTTTGTGTGTGGTCATTGAGTAAATGGGCGGAGTGTGTTGCTTAATTCGACTGAAAAATCAAAGGTCTCTTTTAAAATATTGCCTTTAGATTCTGAGTTCTGGCTGAAATGTGTGAGTTTTTTACTTTAACATTTTTTTAATCTTACCTGTTTCTTTTTATTGTCCCCACTCTGTTTAAATCATCAATTGTCCTTACTTGTATTGTGATTGATTTGTTTTTCATTGTTAATTTTGTGCCATTTCCATCTGAATTCTGCAAGCTGGTTGTAACTCAATTCAGGAAAATCCTTGTCTGGTTTATAATAGAAACAAACAGTTCTCATTGAGTTCAGAGGTCTGAGTCTTAACAAACAATGATCCCCCAATGAGATGTTTGGGAAAGCACACAGTTAAACACCTGCAAAAACAAAGGCATTGCAAGTGAGGCAAACTAAACTTGAGGAATGGTTTCACTCCAACAGTGTCAAAGAAAAATTATGTAAGAGGTGTGGAGTTGAGTTGTGTTAGACATCTGGGCCGTATGTACAAAGTGTATCAAAAAGGCTTTATATTTATAATTATAACTTTATAAACTAACCACTGGCTTCCGGTAACGGCCGTACATGAGTCGAGTTCTGGCAGAAGAGTGACCTCTGACCCGACGTATTATGCAGGATGTAGGAGTAGCGTAAGCTTAGGTGAGAGTAGACACCTCTCGTGGTTCAAACAAATATGGCTGGGCAACAAACTCAAGCTCTTCCGACATTTCTCTTTAAAAATTCTCGTTTTAGACTTCTAATTCGTGACCGGTGTTTTGTTTTGCTCTATCCTCTGTGCATCCGCATTTGTCAATACGTCATGAATGAATGAATAAGGCATTTATATAGCGCTTTCATATGTACTACTGTACACCCAAAGTGCTTTACACTCATGTCAGGGGTCTCTCCTCAACCAGCACCAGTGTGCAGCATCCACTTGGATGATGCGACGGCAGCCACAGTACAACGGCGCCAGTGCGCTCACCACACCAGCGATAGGTGGAGAGGAGAGAGGGTGATAGAGCCAATTCAATGGATGGGGATTGTTAGGAGGCCATGAATGGTAAGGGCCAACGGAGGGAATTTGGCCAGGACACCGGGGTTACACCGCTACTCTTTACGAGAAGTGCCATGGGATTTTTAATGACCACAGAGAGTCAGGACCTCGGTTTAACGTCTCATCCGAAGGACGTCATGCATTGGGTCAGAAGTTACTAGCCACACGTACGGCTGTTACCTGAAGCCAGTGATTGTAGTTTATAAATATGGATATTTTTTCTTACAAAAACGCATTGCTTCACATCAGAAGGCCTTTATTAACCCCCTGGAGCCGTATGGATTACTTTTATAATGGATGGATGGATGCGCTTTTTTGGGCTTAAAAATCTATGGTACCATTCACTCCCATTATAAAGCTTGGAAGAGCCAGTGTTGTTGTTGTTTGGCTGAAAGAAGAAAGTCATATACACCTAGGATGGCTTGAGGGCGAGTAAATTATGGGATCATTTTAATTTTTGGGTGAACTAACCCTTTAAGGCCTGGCTTCACAGACAAAGCTTAGATTAAGCCAGGTTTAGGCCTTAGTTCAGTTAGGACATTTAAGTAGCTTTTATAAACGCCTTAGAAAAACACATTACAGTTGTGCATCTTGAGACAAAACAATGGCACTGACATTTTTAAGATGAGTCATTGCAAGTTGCTTTCAGTTAAAACAGCTCAAACATCCATTTTAGTCTGGAACTATAGGCTTAAACCTTGTCTGTGAAACCGGCCATAAGTTTAAAACTTTTAGTGTCAGTACTGCATTATATGTAATGTTGAATATCATGTATAATTAAAGCTGCAAGCAGTGATGAAAGGGCCCTCGCACACGGGAGCACCGCCACCCGGTGGCCTCAGGAAAACAGTGAATAGTGGGCGACATGCATTTAAGCCGGTAAATATAGGAGAAATATGGCAAAGTCACTACAATATGCCACATTTCCTGCTGCCAGCAGGTGGCGCTTTGACTATAACTGAATATTGGCATGTAGTTGTCTTCAGGCCAGGACTATTATTAAACAAGTGAAGTTTGGGGCAGATCGGACATTGTATGCCTGAGTTACAACAAATGGGGGAATGTTTGTGGGTCCTGATAATGCCAAATGTCTTATGTTACCAGTAAAAGTGGCCTTCATTATTTTAAATGTATATAGACAGTGACAGAGTGCAAGCATATTAATCTAAATTAATTCTGTATTTTCAGCTTCAGAATCATGAATATTTTTATTCTGGTGTCAGCATTGTCCTGTGCATTGGGTTACCATCACCAAGTCCAAGCCTATTCATTTCCACCCCCATTGTAATACCAAATGTAGCATTTTAATCAACAGTAAAAAAAATTTGTTAACCTTTTACCATATGTCTTGGAGTATCGCAATAATATTGTATCGTGTATTCAGTATCGTGATATGTATCGAATCGTGACATGAGGGTATCGTTACACCCCTATCATTTATAGTTAGAGCAATGGTGCGAACATGAGTTCCATCAAAGGCTCCAACAACTACAGGGAAGCTTGCAATCTTCATAAAAGCGGCTTGCTTTTGCTGCATGCTTTAAAGATCAGTTAAAAAATGTCAATGAACTGCCATACAGTAGTGTCCAAAATGTCTGGCCTAGGACAATTGCCATCTTCACCCTTTATCTAAATATTATTAAAAATGCATTAAAGATTTTGTTAGCATATTGCGTAGTTGTGTTTGGAGTGAGAGTCAATTGATTTACTTGTAATAATGCAATGAAACATGCCAAATCATGCAAATAAATTATGAACCCATGCAAAAACAAGAGAGAACCAGTGAAATATTATTAATCTGATTATGTTGTTGTCAGTGTATTATTTTTCCTGTAAGCTTTTTCCTGTAGTTTGCCAAATAATTTTGTCAGATATATACCTTCACTAAGTTAAATGTTTTGTTCTTCCTTCATATTTTAAAATATTAAAAAAATATTTTCCTCATATTTTGATGGTTTAAGCAAACTTGTAAGGTTTAAAAAAAAAAAAAAAAAACGACAACCTTTTGACATTACTTTTGGCCACTACTGTATGTTTGGTGTGGTTAGTGCCACAATAGTGCTATTTCAGACCCTGCTTACAATGGACTGGCCCAAGTCATCACTGCTGCATTTTTCCGGTTGCCAAAAATGTCATTATTACTTTCATTACTGCAGTCAGAGCATTGATTTGTAGACTGGGAGACGCTATTACATTTCTTACAAGGTCAGTTAGAAAAATAATACCTTCATAATCAAGCCTGTATTGTTTTTTCAACTCCCTGTCAAGTCCTATGGAATGCCAAGTCTGCCAAAATTAAAAATACATAAATACATAAATAAATATACAAAGAAATTTAAAAAAAGCATAAATAAATAATTATTTATACATTTATTTACTTATGTATATATTTATTTTTTCCAAAATTACTTATTATTTTATTTATTTTTACATTTATTCATTTCTATTTGTATTTATTTTTACATTTATGTATTTCTACATTTATTTTTACATTTATGTATGGTAGGCTAATTGCTGTGTAAATGCATTAATATCTTTTCTGTATTGATGGCTCTGATGAAACTTACTGGTAGGCTAACTGCCCTATAGCCTTATCATCTAACTGAATTTATCGATTGGGATTAACATTAGGTTCATACATTTAATAAGGTTGCCCCTGGACATCAGTTTATGGGGGTAGGCTAAAGACTACCACCGCTTAATAGAAAATAAGTTTGTTTCTGTTGCTGTCAGTATTGTTTTTGGAAGTTACATTAAAATGCAGTTAGCTCAAAAATATGAGGGAACACGACAGGTGCTGTTTGAAGGAGAATGATGCATCTGTGTATGTTTAATGCATGCCGTGTGTGTTTCACCAGCTCCGTTTCCATGGGCACATTTGATTTATCTAATTCTGGATATTTCCAGTTGATAACTTAGCCTAAGACATGTGATTTAATAATAAGACCACACCAAGAAAAAATCATTATACTCAGTGATGCTGTGACTGTGAAGTGAAGTGAAGTGACGCGACAATTTTTACTGTAACCGACGCCTCGTTCTATTTTGGATCTTTGAAATATGCGTTGTATTTTAAGCGTTTGTCGCATGTTGTGCATGTACAAATGTGAAGTGAATTTGTGGTCTCGTTTCAAATGCATTGATCAATATGCTTGCATCGACTTCACTGTAGCCTATATGTGCACTGCTTCCTTTCCGTGTGTTCTGACCGGTAATGGAAAATATCAAGCACTTCCATTTTAGAGTCCCTGTTATCAGATCAGTTGAAGATGTTGCTGTTTATGTTTGTTAGCCAAGGACATTTTACAAATCTTTATTCTACGGCCATGTCCGGAATAAAGAGTAGCCTATCCATGTCACACAGTACAGTTAGGGTGATATGACTTAACCCGTGATATAAGATTTTGGCCATATACCTATCCAAGTCATTCATCACAGACAGTATCAACGTCAGTAGGCTATACTTACTGTATTTCAGCTACACCACAAGGTGTCAATGTGGCCTCAATGCTTCGCCCTCGCCTACTCTGAGCTCGATTGCTATGTCTGAGGTGAACCACGCGGTCCTCATTACCCTACGGACAAAGAAATGTAAAAATACATAAATGTAGAAATACATAAATGTAGAAATACATAAATGTGGAAATGAATAATTGTATAAATAAATAAATAAATATGGAAAAACATTATACACTCACCTAAAGGATTATTAGGAACACCTGTTCAATTTCTCATTAATGCAATTATCTAATCAACCAATCACATGGTAGTTGCTTCAATGCATTTAGGGGTGTGGTCCTGGTCAAGACAATCTCCTGAACTCCAAACTGAATGTCAGAATGGGAAAGAAAGGTGATTTAAGCAATTTTGAGAGTGGCATGGTTGTTGGTGCCAGACGGGCCGGTCTGAGTATTTCACAATCTGCTCAGTTACTGGGATTTTCACGCACAACCATTTCTAGAGTTTACAAAGAATGGTGTGAAAAGGGAAAAACATCCAGTATGCGGCAGTCCTGTGGGCGAAAATGCCTTGTTGATGCTAGAGGTCAGAGGAGAATGGGCCGACTGATTCAAGCTGATAGAAGAGCAACTTTGACTGAAATAACCACTCGTTACAACCGAGGTATGCAGCAAAGCATTTGTGAAGCCACAACACGCACAACCTTGAGGCGGATGGGCTACAACAGCAGAAAACCCCACCGTGTACCACTCATCTCCACTACAAATAGGAAAAAGAGGCTACAATTTGCACGAGCTCACCAAAATTGGACAGTTGAAGACTGGAAAAATGTTGCCTGGTCTGATGAGTCTCGATTTCTGTTGAGACATTCAGATGGTAGAGTCAGAATTTGGCGTAAACAGAACGAGAACATGGATCCATCATGCCTTGTTACCACTGTGCAGGCTGGTGGTGGTGGTGTAATGGTGTGGGGGATGTTTTTTGGCACACTTTAGGCCCCTTAGTGCCAATTGGGCATCGTTTAAATGCCACGGCCTGCCTGAGCATTGTTTCTGACCATGTCCATCCCTTTATGACCACCATGTACCCATCCTCTGATGGCTACTTCCAGCAGGATAATGCACCATGTCACAAAGCTTGAATCATTTCAAATTGATTTCTTGAACATGACAATGAGTTCACTGTACTAAAATGGCCCCCACAGTCACCAGATCTCAACCCAATAGAGCATCTTTGGGATGTGGTGGAACGGGAGCTTCGTGCCCTGGATGTGCATCCCACAAATCTCCATCAACTGCAAGATGCTATCCTATCAATATGAGCCAACATTTCTAAAGAATGCTTTCAGCACCTTGTTGAATCAATGCCACATAGAATTAAGGCAGTTCTGAAGGCGAAAGGGGGTCAAACACAGTATTAGTATGGTGTTCCTAATAATCCTTTAGGTGAGTGTATATACATAAGAAAATAAATGTATAAATTATTTTTTTTTCTATGTATATTTATTATATATATTTATTCATAAATTTTTGCTTTTTAATTTTTTTTTTGTATATTTATTTTTTTTGAATTTTGGCAGACTTGGCATTCCATACAAGTCAAGTCACCTTTATTTATATAGCGCTTTTTACAATGCAGATTGTTTCAAAGCAGCTTCACAGTGTTAAACAGGACAATAATGCAACAGAATTTGATTCGGCTGTACAGCCGCTCTAGAGAAAACAGTGATGTCATCCAGCTCAGTTCAGTTCTCATATAGTGTCAATGCGGGCAGATCAGTAATATAGTTGAATATTTGAATGTTTTCCCTGTCATCATATAACTCCAATACACCAAATCTTTGTTGGAAAGTGTGTGGTCTCCTCCTCTGTGCAGCCATCTTGTTACTCCTAACTAGGTTAGTAATCCTCTCTAGCACTCTTAAAAATATATAGGGACATAGAGTTAACACTTAAGAACCTTTATGAATCAAATTTATTCTTTAATCTAGGAATAAGAGTAAAATTATGTCATTCTTAGAATTTTTACACACTAAAATTTTACTGAGCGGCTTTATACACTTGGCCCCTGAAGAATTGTAAGCTTAGGTAAACAGTAAAAATATTGTGATTTCAGGCATTTCAGTGGTGAAAATGAATGCCTAATACCTTGAATTTATGAATATATGAGGGTTTAACATCATTCTTGGATTGGGCCCTTGTGGCCTTTACAAGCTGGGCTTGTTTAGAGAATCCTTTGGAATATTTAGTGAAATTATTTGGGAGAAGCCAATTATAGGTCTAATTATGTGTGTGTGTGTGTGTGTGTGTGTGTGTGTGTGTGTGTGTGTGTGTGTGATTGCTCAAATCTAGAGCCTAATCTAGGTATGTTTACACAGAACAAATAGGCAAGCCCTGCCAATTTCCTTGCATAATGTCATTGGATGGTTAACAACTTTACATCTGCCCTGCTGTGATGAACTGACAGTGTTATTGTTTTAAAATGTACTGACAAGACTCAACTGGATTGTATTGAGATTTGAGTAAATCAATGAAGAACAGTAATGCTCAAGAGAGCTCAGGCTTGATTTTCAAGTACAGTCCAGATAAATGCTTGAATTAACCAAAAACATCTGAACACAATGGTCATAGTAAACCTGAGTCAGACTGTCATTCTGTTTGTCACTCAAACCTTTTTCCCAGAGTTCAGGGCAACCGGACCCAATCAGGGGCCGTATTCACAAAAAAAGTCTATAAAAGTTGCTCCTATAAATTTAGGAGCAACTCTTAAAAATAATGCCTGTGCTGCTCTTAATTTGAGGACTCGTAATCTAAATAATTAAAAGAAGTTTAAAGCGGTAGTTCACCCGAAAATGAAAATTCTGTCAGTAATTACTCACCCTCATGTCGTTCCGAACCCGTAAGACCTTCATTCATCTTTGGAACACAAATTAAGATATTTTTGATGAAATCCGAGAGCTCTCTGACCCCTCCATAGACAGCAATGTAATTAACACTTTCAACGCCCAGAAAGGTAGTAAAGACATCGTTAAAATCAGCCATGTGACTCCAGTGGTTCAACCTTAATTTGAAGCGATGAATATACTTTTTGTGCTCAAAAAACAAACATGAAAGGTTATCTTTATATATAAACATGAAAGTAACCTTAGGTTAAACATAGGTTTAAAACATATAAAAATATGCCATAGTATTTTATTTTAAATTTCTTATTATTAAAACACCATTTAAAATAGTTTTCTTAGTCTTCATGTGTAGATGGTTGTGCCACCTGACATTTTGGCGTTTTAAGGGATACCAGAACATAAAATAATATTTTATTTAAATGTACTGAAAATATATTCAAACTAAATAGGTTTTATAGAATAAAGCTATAAATTATTTTAAACGGAAATAATGCACTTGGACACAAAAATTTCATTTGCCCGTACGTTGAACAGAATTGAATAGAAACTTCAAAAGGACAGCATTTATTTGAAGAAAAATAAATCTTTTGTAATATTACAAGTAGCTTTACTGTCACTTTTGATTTATATTTATAGTTTTTGTATTTCATATAGTTATTCTATATTTACAGGGAGTGCAGAATTATTAGGCAAATGAGTATTTTGACCACATCATCCTAGTTATGCATGTTGTCTTACTCCAAGCTGTATAGGCTGGAAAGCCTACTACCAATTAAGCATATTAGGTGATGTGCATCTCTGTAATGAGAAGGGGTGTGGTCTAATGACATCAACACCCTATATCAGGTGTGCATAATTATTAGGCAACTTCCTTTCCTTTGGCAAAATGGGTCAAAAGAAGGACTTGACAGGCTCAGAAAAGTCAAAAATAGTGAGATATATTGCAGAGGGATGCAGCAGTCTTAAAATAGCCAAGCTTCTGAAGCGTGATCATCGAACAATCAAGCGTTTCATTCAAAATAGTCAACAGGGTCGCAAGAAGCGTGTGGAAAAACCAAGGCGCAAAATAACTGCCCGTGAACTGAGAAAAGTCAAGCGTGCAGCTGCCAAGATGCCACTTGCCACCAGTTTGGCCATATTTCAGAGCTGCAACATCACTGGAGTGCCCAAAAGCACAAGGTGTGCAATACTCAGAGACATGGCCAAGGTAAGAAAGGCAGAAAGTCGACCACCACTGAACAAGACACACAAGCTGAAACGTCAAGACTGGGCCAAGAAATATCTCAAGACTGATTTTTCTAAGGTTTTATGGACTGATGAAATGAGAGTGAGTCTTGATGGGCCAGATGGATGGGCCCGTGGCTGGATTGGTAAAGGGCAGAGAGCTCCAGTCCGACTCAGACGCCAGCAAGGTGGAGGTGGAGTACTGGTTTGGGCTGGTATCATCAAAGATGAGCTTGTGGGGCCTTTTCGGGTTGAGGATGGAGTCAAGCTCAACTCCCAGTCCTACTGCCAGTTTCTGGAAGACACCTTCTTCAGGCAGTGGTACAGGAAGAAGTCTGCATCCTTCAAGAAAAACATGATTTTCATGCAGGACAATGCTCCATCACACGCGTCCAAGTACTCCACAGCGTGGCTGGCAAGAAAGGGTATAAAAGAAGAAAATCTAATGATATGGCCTCCTTGTTCACCTGATCTGAACCCCATTGAGAACCTGTGGTCCATCATCAAATGTGCGATTTACAAGGAGGGAAAACAGTACACCTCTCTGAACAGTGTCTGGGAGGCTGTGGTTGCTGCTGCACGCAATGTTGATGGTGAACAGATCAAAACACTGACAGAATCCATGGATGGCAGGCTTTTGAGTGTCCTTGCAAAGAAAGGTGGCTATATTGGTCACTGATTTGTTTTTGTTTGGTTTTTGAATGTCAGAAATGTATATTTGTGAATGTTGAGATGTTATATTGGTTTCACTGGTAAAAATAAATAATTGAAATGGGTATAAATTTGTTTTTTGTTAAGTTGCCTAATAATTATGCACAGTAATAGTCACCTGCACACACAGATATCCCCCTAAAATAGCTAAAACTAAAAACTACTTAAAATATTGATACAAAAATATTCAGCTTTGATATTAATGAGTTTTTTGTGTTCATTGAGAACATGGTTGTTGTTCAATAATAAAATTAATCCTCAAAAATACAACTTGCCTAATAATTCTGCACTCCCTGTATATACAGTATGTATTCTTCCCGGTGTCTGCCTGCTACACTTTTCTACCAAACAACCACTGTTTATGTGTGTATTACTCTTACATTAAGAGTTCCTTAGTAAAACTTGCTCTTATGAGTTTTGTGATAGGTTTTAAGCTAAAACTCCTAGCTAGGAACTCTTCAGAAGACTCCTAGTCATAAGATAAAATTCTTTGTAAATATGGCCCTGGTTTCTGCAAATCATGGTTTTAAATGCCTGAGGAGAATTGCAAAACTTGAACATGTTTCAACAGACCATTGAGATGATTCACATAATTCTTCTCTTCTCTTGTTTATTTTGATCCATGTGAAAGGAGAGGTGGACAGCCTCTGTGTTTCAAGGTGGTGAAATCAGTTTTGTGGGCAGGTTGCAATTCTGCTGTCTTTCATGGAGAGTTCAGGTGTAGGGGTATACAACATTTTTTTCATATTGATCAATATCGATATTTAACAAGTCAAGTCAAGTCAACTTTATTTAAATAGCTCTTTTTACAATGCAGATTGTTTCAAAGCAGCTTCACAGTGTTAAACAGGAAAATAATGAACAGAATTTGATTCGGCTGTACAGCCGCTCTGGAGAAAACGGTGATGTCATCAGCTCATTTCAATGATCATATATATTCAAGTAATGTAGTTGATATAATTTTGTTTAGTAATTACATTTATTTGGATATTTATTAGAAAATTTTGTGTCCCCAACTGAGCAAGCCAAAGGCGACAGTGGCAAGGAACCAAAACTCCATCAGGTGTCCTAATGGAGAAAAATAAACCTTGGGAGAAACCAGGCTCAGTCGGGGTGCCAGTTCTCCTATGGCCAATTAACAAACAGTGTATGATTATTATTTTGGCAGCCTTATAGGTCAGAAGTCATATTAGATCGGATTATTCGAAAGATCGGAGGCATCACGCCGGGTTTATTGAGGATGGCGTGTCGATTAAACAATTATTAAATATGAATATTCGAAATATCGGAGTCATCACGCCGGAGATGGATCTATTGAGGATGCCATGTCGATGAGCAATTTCAGAGGGTAGACTAATTGACACGGTCTCTGCAGACACTTCAGGGATGCGTTGGTAATGTCTGGGCGCTGGTCCACCATCTGATCTGGATACGGCCCGGATCCGGCTGACTGCAGTAAACCTCGGGATAAACAGAGAGACTAACATTAGCGTAGATGCCATTCCTCTTATGATGTAACGAGTACATCAGGTGTTATGGGAAGTGTTCCCGGTTCTGGCTGACCTAGTTAATGCAGCCTAACAATTTGAATAAAATATAAATTAAAATATTTTATGTGTATGCCATAGTAAAGAGATGCGTTTTTAGTCTAGATTTAAACTGACAGAGTGTGTCTGCTTCCCGAACAATGCTAGGAAGGTTGTTCCAGAGTTTGGGTGCTAAATAGGAAAAGGATTGACCGCCTGCAGTTGATTTTGATATTCTAGGTATTATCAACTGGCCAGAGTTTTGAGACCGCAATAGACGTGATGGAGTATAATGCGTTAAGAGCTCGCTCAAGTACTGGGGAGCTAAACCATTTAGTGATTTGTAAGTAATTAGCAAGATTTTAAAATGTATGCAATGTTTAATAGGGAGCCAGTGCTAATATGGTCATACTTCCTGGTTCTAGTAAGAACTCGAGCTGCTGCGTTTTGGACCAGCTGCAGTTTATTTATTAAGCGAGCGGGGCAACCACCCAGTAGTGCATTACAATAATCTAGCCTTGAGGTCATGAATGCATGAACTAACTGTTCAGCATTTTGCATTGAAAGCGTATGCCGTAATTTAGTGGTAGAATGCAGTTTTACAGATGCTAGAAATGTGGCTTTCAAATGAGAGATTGTTATCAAAGAGCACACCCAGGTTCCTAACTGACGACGAGGACTTGACAGAGCAGCCATCAAGTGTTAGACAGTATTCTAGGTTACTACATGTGGAGTTTTTTTGTCCAATAATTAAAAATTCTGTTTTTTCTGAATTAAGTTGCAGGAAATTACTAGTCATCCAATTTTTTATATCAGCTATGCATTCCGTTAATCTTGTGAATTGGTAAGTTTCGTCAGGGCGTGAAGAAATATAGAGCTGAGTATCGTCAGCATAACAATGAAAACTAACGCCATGCTTCCTAATGATATCTCCCAGTGGTAGCATGTAAAGGGTGAAGAGCAACGGTCCTAGCACTGAGCCCTGCGATACTCCATACTGAAGTTGTGATCGGTGTGAGAGCTCTTCATTTACTGCTACAAACTGATAACGGTCAGATAAGTATGATTTAAACCATGCCAATGCAATTCCACTAATGCCAACATAATTTTCGAGTCTATTCAAAAGAATGTTGTGGTCGATGGTATCGAATGCAGCGCTAATATCGAGTAACACTAACAGAGAGATACAAGATAGTGCATCATGTTGAGTTACATCTCAAATATTTGAAGAGGTACAACCTATACAAAAAAAGTTAGATAAAATAAAGTAAAAAAATATTAATTGTGTTGTACAAATATTATTTATTATTATTATTATTATTTGTAAAAAATTTACAAATATTATTGCACTGCTTTTACATCTATGAAATGATTTAGAAAATTTGAGTAAAAAGTACAAAATGTAAACATTGTAAACCAGTCATTATGCTACGTAGATTATCATGGGTCACCTCGGTGTGGTCACTCGGATTGGACCTTTCTAGATAAAAGGTTTGTTGCGTTGGTTGGAACTGATCAGCAGACTGTCTGGGCCAGTTTACACATATGTTTTTGCATTCTACTGCACTCCTTTTCCTTTTCCATTTAAAAAAAAAAAAAATTCCTTTTACACAGCGTTCTAAAATTGAGGCTGCAAAAAAGTTCAACTTTTAAAACATGTCTCAAGGATGATCTCGATATGAAATTGTATATCGCCCAGCCCTAGCTTTTACCAACCAAAGTCAATCAGTATCGACAAAATCTGTCTTTGCATTGCAGTGTCACAGAAGCTGCATCTGAAGTTGCATTTAGATTTACAGAATGTTTAATGCAGCTCAGAGATGACATGAGTGCATTTAACCTGCAGTTACAATTGCATAAATACTGTTCTGAGATTGTAAAAAAAAAAGATAAAAAAAGTTAAATATGACATTTTTAAAAATGAAAAGGTACTTTAAATATTAGACTAAAAATTCCAATAGGTGGTGGTGTCATTGAGTCATTCATTCAACTGATTTCAGGAACAAAGCAAATTGATCACTCTTAATGATTGAGTCATTGAATCATTCATTCAACCGATTTTTTTTTTCCAAAAGGATTGATTTATTCAGTAACGAAACGCCGCTGTGTATTGCTGCTCGAAGATACAAAACAGCTCTGCTGTCTATGGCTTTGATTGAATATATTTTCGCTGGCGAAATGGAGCAAAAACAGGCAATATGGTGTCTAAAATGTAAGTCACTTAATATTAACTTCTTGATTATTGAACTGTTGTATAAAATAAATATTACATTTGCATTTGTACTGCTATAAATGTAAAATACAAAAACTTAAACAGGGGCATTATTTGCCCCCGTATCTTGAATTTTGGGGGCATTCTAACTAGGCTTGATGCGGTAGTCGGTTTTACCTGTGTTACACTGCCAGCGTACACAATTTACATTACTTGGCCACTGCGGCACCGCCCCCACTGTTGTTTTGCTTTTTTACAGAAATAAAAATTTAGTTCAGTTGAACAACGGACAATTATAAACTAAAAGTGTCTGCTCTGCTCCATACAGCACGAGCTGCAGAGTCTCAACACGGCAGTTGTCACATTTCAGTTTATCACGTGACTACAATGAGAGATGACTGACAAGACGATGGCAAATATAAATATAAAACTTTTACAGCAAGCACAGACAGTTATTTAGTTTAATCAGTCTTTCTTTTTACTATATAATTAGCATCAAACAAACACTATAGTTATACTTATTCACAGCGATTGAAAAATTATTGCACAACCACTAAATAGGTGGCATTATTCACAAGTATGTAAATCGGCATTAAACACAAGAAGAAGAAAGAAGTAGTATGGCATGCTTTTTCTTAGCATCCGTTTCCACAGTGATTCGTCACTCTATTAAGAATGTCTTGTGTGTTAACCATGAACATACTCTGGGTTGGCTGAACTTACTCCCAGATGCGTTTTTGGAACCAGCATACTTTGAGTTAGCAAGGTTTGGGTTCATACATTGAACTCTTGATTGATGTTTGATGGTAAGATAACCTTGCTTTCTTGAATTCACCCTGAAGACTCCTAATAATCGCACGTTACAATGTTGTATGGAGAGGTCAGAGGTCAACTTTAAGCATGCAGTAAGGAATCGTGTTCAATGGTGACCTGACTCTCTTAATCTCTGTCGATCTGCTGCTCCTCCATGTCTCACCTTTCCATTTCCTGGCTAGTGACTAGGGATGTTGACGATTAATCGATTACGCAGGATCATGCGCGTGCGTGCTGCTCAACCGCGAAACTTGTAAAGCAGACACGAGGAAAAATTAAGCGAGCAGCTGGAGTTACACCTTCATCATGACTATAAGTGTGCGTGTGCATTTGCAGCCTTTTGTTTTGTGCAAATGTAAGTTGTAATGTTGTGTTTATTTTGTGTGGGCCTGTCTATATCTGATTTATCTCATAGGATGCATTTGATTAAGAATTAAAGTGGTAGTAAAGCATGCTGGTGATCAGCTTCAGTGCACGCAACTCAAACAGCACTGCACAACTAATAATGACTATGATTGGTACTGTCATATTACATAACATTATAATGAGAACACTATTGTAATAAAACATTGTGAATTATTTGGGTTTAGTTTGCTGTTTCATCGCGTTGCTCCAGGAAGAGCACGTGCACAACATGAGTCATGCATTCTGAATAGCTTAATTCAAGTTCACTTGTGCATTTGCATCATTTTGTGCAGATATAATTTGTAATATTATGTTTATTTTGTATATATCTGATTAATCTCATATATGATGCATTTCTTTGAGCTAAATATTGCGCTAGCAAGCTTAAGTGTACCGGTGTTCATTCAGCGCGCACAGCTCAAACAGCAATGCATGACTAATAATAACTTTGATTGGGACTATCATATTACATAACATTAATGAGAACACTATTTTAATAAATCGTTGGGAATTCATTGGGTTTAGTTGCCATGTTCAGCGTGTTTTGTTTCAGGAAGAGCGCGTTCATTCTGAATAACAGATATGAGGCGGCATTGGTGACGCGTTGTATTAGAGGTTATATTTGATTATTAAATAAGTAATTTAATTAAATGATCAATCGCATTGTCTCATTTTACAATCCTACTAGCCCTTTATTTAGACTAAAAACCCTTCTCATTAATTTGGTGAGGAACATGGTGTTTTGAGCAGCATTTGCACACCCTGTCATGCTGTCGGCTATAAGCCACTGATGTAGACGCATAGTATTAAGGCTAACAATTAATCGATTAATTGATCATTAATTTAAATGACGATCGATCATGGGAATTTATGTAAATTGACATCCCTACTAGTGACAGTAATGGGTGTTAGGAAGTTCCCCACAGTAAATATTTACACAGGCTCCAGCTTCTTTTTTTTCTTTTTTTTTACACTGTTTAGGATCAGGAGTTACAGAGTCTGGGCCACACTGATCAGAGATGTTCTACTAATACACTTTGAGTGTTAATAATGGAATGTCAATGGAGTAAATAGAAATGTGCAAAAACTACATGTTACAACTTGACAAAAGTTGCAAGTATGCCATTTTGCACATCCCTAAAGGAGAGCTTATGAAAGCCCTGTGTATTTAGGGTCCATTTTTAGGTTGACACGCATCCTAAAAATGCACTAATGCCACTGTCTTTCTTAGTACAATATTTTAAATGTTTTATATGGCAGAGAAAACAATAAAGTGTTGTTTTTGCCTTGGATTGTGGTGGTATGGCAGTAGATAATGTTTCTGACAAGGAAAATGTGAGGAAAACAACCTTGTTGTTTTAGAAGTCACGTTACATATTTTAGAAGAATGTCCCCTTTATTACTTTTATTCGCATAATATTACAACTTTATTCTCTTTATGCATAGGGATGCACTGATAAAAAATTTTCATAACCAATCGGATTCTGATACCCATTAGGGAATATCGGCCGATACCAGTGCTTTTTTCTTTTTTTACTTGATCATTGTAGATGTAGGGTTTTTTTTTGTTTAAATATAGAAATCACGATTCTCCCATGATTCTGAATAGTCTAAACTAAATGTAATTTACTAGAGGTTCTGACATAATGTTTTTGCAGTTTTTGCATAACTTATTTTTAATTATTATTTGAATTTTGAATTACATTCTTTTCTTTTTCTCAGTGAAGCACACAAGACTGGTATAGCAAACTTTATCCATCAGTTTTCAAAATAGTAGTCAGCACACAATTCACTTATGAACACAACATTTTCCCCTTTTTAAAAAATAAAACAGAATAGAACATCAGAGCCGCACCAACAATGCAAACACGTCCACACATCAGATCCAGATAAGCACATCAGATCTAGATGACATTGTCCTTCAACCAACTAGACTTCCGAACATCAAGTTTAGGTCTAGTGGTATGAGCGTGTGTGTGTAGTGAGCAGTGTTCTCAGCCAGAGTTGTTGGTGTGCATAGAAATTCAGTGCACACCAAACTGCAAGCCAGCAGCTTCTAGTCGTTGTAAGACTGCTTGAAGTGCTTTGTCATGCATAGACATGTCACATCCGTGGATGATAATGTTGTACAGGTAATTTTCAACCCCTTATAAGCCAGTCAGGATGATGGTCATCATCTTCTGAAATTCTGCGGGTGCTGAAGTCAATCTGTAAGGAACAAAACAAAAACAGAAGAGTCGTGAGGTCACGACCTGTCCTCATGCAGTGGCACTTGATGGTAAGCATTAGTCAGGTCGATAGTATGTCCCCATGTCTATGGTGGGGTCCCCATATCTATGGGACTGAACCATATAGGGTCTTAAAAATCAAGATTACAAAAGAAAAGTTAATTAAGAATGAGAATCTAGAGGGATATTAAGATATATTGAACACTTTTAGAGTTACAAGCATGCAAACTTTGGAAAAACAATACTTATGGCACTCAGACAGGTATGTGTTTATGCAATTGAGGTGAAAAAGAGATACATTTCTAGTTTCAACATTATTTGTCCTTCAGATATTCCGCTTTAAATATAAAAAGTATCAGCTGTATCCAAATTGACTCTCATTTGGTTTTCGACCACTGAACTTTACCAGTTACCAGTTCACTCATTTACTCATCACTCACTTTTCCCATCTGTTACTCAACTGTTACCGTTGGCATATAATGTAACAAAGATTGCTAAAGTCAACATTTTACTAGTAAACTTACCAATCTCTCTATGTAAAAATAAAATAATGATGCTGCCATTTTTCTGAAGTTATTTTACCCCCCTGTAATTTGGCTCCAAATCTCAGGTGAAAATTGTCATTTTGACCCCCATATACAAAACAGTGGATTACTCAATAAATATACATTTGTGATATTTAATATTTTGCCTTTCATCACTATTTATGTTTGTCTTTCTACAGAAAAAATATTAATAAAATCAAAAATTTGAACTGAGTTGACACCAAATGACCCCTTTTTACTGGTGTGCATCTTGAAACAAAACAATGGCACTGACATATTTTAAGATGTGGCATTGCAAGTTACTTTCAGTTAAACCAGCTCAAACATGCATTTTAATCTGGGACTATAGGCTTAAGTCTGTGAAACTGGGGGATAGTTACTCTGCTTGTAATGCTGGGAGTATGAGGTGAATATTCTGTGTACAGTACAGTAACTTCTGATAATTCAGTTTCACAGACCTCTTGCGTGTTTGATTGCGCTGATCGGCACAGTTTAGCATAATGTCCAATCTTTTGTGTACTTGTACTTCTGTGATCATTTGAATTGTTGTGACAGATATAATGATACTGTGTTGAAAGGACTGTGAAGCTGTTTCACCTATACATGACAACATCATGAACGCAGATTTGCATGTTCCGCGGTACCTAAGGTCTGATCGGCTAGCATTAGGACAGCATGCCGTGCGGAGAAGTGAAACTATGGGTTTAATAGCATGCAATGATGACTGGTATCACTTTGATAATGAAAATAGAGTACAAGACATGCCGCGCCAATTTGCCGTATGTATGTATGTATGTATGTATGTATGTATGTGTGTGTGTGTGTGTGTATGTGTGTGTGTAACATTACAATAAGAACATTATTGTAATAGAATGTTGTAAATTCTTTGTGCTTTAGTTGCTTGGGTTTCAGCATGTTGTTATGGGAAGAACGCATCCACAACGGGAGTTACAAATTCAGACAAGCACGGTCAAGTTCACTTGCATTTTGTCCTTTTGTGCAGATGTAAGTTGGGTCATTCCGTGTTAACTCAACCAGAGGTTCCAGGCAATTTTTTTTTATTTTGATGCTTTTTTTTTCTGGTGAAAGAAATGCATAAATGAATAAGAAAGCCAAAATATTAAATGGTATGGATGTATATTTACTGAATAATCCACTATTTTGTAGAAGGGGGTCAAAATTACCATTTTCACCTGAGATTTTGAGCCAGATTACAGGGGGTAAAATGGTAGGTCTATTAGTAAAATCTGTTGACTTTAGCAATATTTGTTCCATTATAAGCCAACGTTGAAAGAGCACTTGTGTTTTTGCATGCCTGTAACTCAAGAAGTAGACAGATATGTAAATCCGATACGGTAAAAAAATCTGATCTGTGCATTAAGCCTTGCAGTGTAAACAGTCAAATTGTTCTGATTTTTTATTATTGTTTGGTAACGCTTAACAATAAGGTTCCTTTAGTTACCAGTAGTTAATTCATTAGTTCTGTAGCTAATTGATCAAAATTAAAGGTGCAGTATGCTGTCTCCAGAATTGTTGTTGAACACTGTTGATATTTGAAATCAACCCAAACAAACCCACCCCCTCTCTTTATTGCTCTGCCTTTAAAATTCACAAACACTTTACAGGCCGCACCTTAAGACCACATTGTCTAGTCTAGAGTCCCTAGCTGGCCTCCGTTACACACACAATGTAAAGCTTGGTTTATACTCCACGTGTCCGTACGAACACGAAAGTGCGCGCGGCAAAAATGACATCATCGCGGAGTGGGCGGTAGTGCGCATTGAGTGCGTGAGACACCATTTCGCTTGGTGGTGTTCACAGGATATTTTGTAACTTTGTGCGCGGTTCCGCATCCGAAGATGCACAAGTTCAAGGCGAATCTGGCCGAGTATGACGTCTCATCACACCGACACCCAGTTTGCACGTCTAAATTAGTTGCTTATGTTTACAACATTAGCCTACAAAAGCAGAAATAATCCCTTTTAATGAACATTTTTATTAAACATGGATCTTTATTTTCAAGAAACTAAATGAAAATATTTCAAGTGAAATGAGAAAATATTTAAGAAATTGTTAATTTAGTATACATGTTCTCCTATCCATATTTTGTTCTAGTTACACAAGTAATAATCTCAAGGTTTACTGTGTTTTACATGATTCTTTTGCAGAGTTTTTGGTAAAGTGTACTAAAATAAACATCGTCATGTGTATACCTGACTTCTTCTTACCGCTGTTTCCTGAAGATTTATAGAGCAATTGCTCCGAGTCGCCCTCTGTCGTTTCAAAGAATAGTACAATGGCGAGCGCGTCAAGTATAAATGCCTCGTCTGTTTGGGGAGGAGCGCGCAGTCAGCAGAAGCTCACGTTGTGGAGCCAGGCGAAAGTATAAACAAGGCTTAAGAGTGGATGTCTATTGATCATAGCAGAAGCAAAGCAAAATAATGCTTCATGAAAAATAAAGCAAAGATGATGAACAAACATGGAAGCACAGAAAATGAACATACAGTACACAAGAGTAAATACAAGCAAGAGTTGGTTGTTAGTTGCCAGCAGCTCCAGACAGACAATGACGCTCAAAACTGTCCTGTAACTATGGCTAACATAAACACAACAGCATTTCTTGGTTCTGTGAAACCGCAAAACCAATGTTACTCACGTATGGAGCAGAAACAATGCAACCTCGACGTAATTTTCCAGGCCTTGCCACGTAGGTCTCTCTAGTGCTGGAAAGTTTTTCTAATATTAATGCGAGTCTTCTTGCCTGATCATAACCCTTTTTTTACCCAGTGATATTCCTCTGAGATTTTCTCTTGTATTGTCTCTCATCTCTTTTTCAACAGTCTTTCTTCTAATCTCTCTCTTGCTCACTTTCTTTCCTCCACCATCATACGCCCTCTAATGCTGATTGGCTACACAGTTGTTGTGGTGTTTGGTTTGACCAACTTTTCAACAGTGTTTTTGAAAAATCGCTTACTGCACCTTTACAATGAAAAGCGCTTCTATTATCATTTAATTTAAGTTAATGGTAATTTCAACATTTAGGCTACTACATTATTAAAATCAAAGTTGTATCTGTTAATATTATTTAATGGATCTGAGCTAACATGGACTAACAATGATTAGTTGCATTTTATTAAAGTGCCCCATATATGCTATTTTAAAGTTTCTTAATTTTGTTTTGGAGGTCTCCAACAACAGGTTTACATGCATCAAAGATATACATTGTACATCACTACAGTGTTCAATGATTCTCAAACGACTTGTTGGATGAAGCGGTCTCTCTAAATCCCTCCTTTCCGTGAGCCTACTCTGCTCTGATTGGCCAGATGGCCCAGTCTGATGAGATTGTTCTACCGCTTACAGCGCACGTCGGAAACAAACGGCCATTACCATAACTACTTCAGCTCCGTGTGGAGGCTTCCTAAAGCTCAGCGATTGTACATGCTGTAAAGGCAGTAACGATGACGTTGATTTTAAATTAATCCTAGCACAAGTCTGAATTGATGACATATTGAAAGAACTAGTTGTTCAACTCTAACCTCCATCACAAAGGCGACTTGAGCAGGACGTTTCTTAGCAATACACTACTTCATTTGATATTGACATTGAGATGTTGCAGTTGTAATTCCTCACCATCAGTATTAACAAGTGTACGTCTATTAGCAAACCCATGTGTATATTTCTAATTTATTGCAGTGCACATGCGGGAACTGTATCAATAACGGTGCTGGTTAGCCCAGCACTAACGTGAATGACTGATGTAACATTAAAATTTGCAAAACAAATCTTGCTCCATCCTTTATCTTTACTCAAAGTATTAAGAACGACATTGACACCGATTTAGGTAATAGTGGCACACAGCTGATTTGCAGTAGTATTTCAGTAAGACAGTAATAACGCGAGTTAGCCGGAGACCTACACAATATCAACTCAAAACTCTCATATTTTGAACACCTGGTAGGAAATAAATACATCAATTATTTATCATACTTGCAGGTTGTGATTCGGAGAAGAAAGCTGGTCCAAACAAACTGAGTACTGACCCATCTTTCAAGGGCAACCGTTTTACAAATACTGTGTTGAACTCGCTGAGATTGGAGAAGCATTCGTCAGTAAAATTAAGGGGATTGTGGGGATTGTACTGCTGTGGTATCGTGGTAAAGAGGAATTTTAACCACAGATTCTTCACAGCCTCATCCTTTGGAAGTGAAAATAAATCGGAATTTACTTTCACAGCACAGAGCACAGCGTCTTGATGACATGTTATCCACATGAACAAGCTACAGCAAGATGTCTCTAACAGACACCAAGTAGCAACTACCACATAATTTAGAAACGGCAATAAACTATTGATAAAGTCCTATTGTGCCAATCCACAGACTTAAATAGTCTAATAATGGGAACATTGAATCATCTTGGAGAGATGGAGCTTACTGACTGCCTTAACTGAACATGACTCGCTGTTTGAATGCTCAATGGAGAATAACTGAGAGCCGCGGCAGAGGGAAGAGTTTCTATCAACTTTAGTTTAACGACATAAATATTTGTCTTTCCCTTACATTTCAAGCTATCAAATGGCTTGGGAAGACTTGTTTATGATGCTAATACCTGATCTGGCAAATATTGCAGTATCGGAACCGATACGATACTGAATATTAGAAAATTCTCAGAAATCATTTATTGCTTTAACTAGCTGTTGTGTGACTAATTGACCATCCTGCCCATCTCTGATGTCAAAGGTGGTTTCTAAAGGAGTCTTGTTGAGTGTTGAGAGATTCACAGCCAATGAACATCAGGGTCATGCTGATAACACTGTGATTATGAAATGCAGGATATGCTGCAATGTTTGTACTGTAATTTTTTTTGTGTGAAACAAATGCACTTCCCTATCTCAGTGCTCTTTTTTAAATTCACTGTTAAAATATGAGAAGTCACCCGGTTTCAATGATTTGTAGGTGATAAAGCTGTAACATGCAGCCCAGGTGGTTTTGTTCCTGTATACTTTTAAATAAAACATCATCCATCTTCTGATGTCATAATGTCACGTAGTTTACAGCTGTATACAAATACACCAGTGTTTTTCAAACGCATCCATACTTTTGTCATGTGGTGCTGTGTTCAGTGTATTTCTTACTTGTGTTTGGGCATCTACATTTAAGCTAAACAACCTTTTTGCAGAAGTTCCTAGCTGTGTTGACAAAGTATTATGTGGAAAGACGTGTGGAAAGCCCACTAAATGCCTGAGCTTGTTTACTTGTGCACAATGTGATTTTGATCACATAAGGGAGCAGCATAGTTATGGACTCACACATTGCTGTGTGTGAGTGTCAGATCACCAGTTCGCCTGCTGTTCACTACAATGGATTATTTCAGGAATATATCAGTTTTACATCTCCCTCTCTTTCTCCCAGCAGTCTATCAGTCTTCCAGAGGGTTTTGGGACACCCCATGACTGTGAAAATAAAAAAACATTTAATTCTTCACTGCTCCTGTTTTGTTTTCACACACAATTCCCTAGTATCTCTCACTCTCACAGACTATTTTTGAAGAGTCTCTAGTTTTCAGGCTTGGAACAAAAATTCTTTGCTGAGTGAGCTGGGAAACCCATCTGTAAAACGAATGAGCTGGAATGCCACGATGAATCAGTCCAGCTCTGGCCGAGGTGAAACCCCACCTAACACGTACAGCTCTGTGTAATATTGGCTGAGCGCCATATTAAAACAAGGCCTGTTAGCGTTCTCCCTGCTCTTGTTGCTTGTCACAATTCATTACGGCGTCTCTGTGTGCTTATCCACTGAAAAATAATCTGACTGGGATATGTTTGTGATCGCTCAGTGAAATGAGAGGGAACACAGAGGCAATATGCCCTAATGAGGTGAAAGCCACGTTGACTTTATTTATTTATTTTTTTCCATGTCTGACTTGTCAGGGATTGTAGCGAACAGGACAGTACCCTACAAGGATAGGACAGTCAGCCAGTGTCTTCCTCTGTAGTATGTTATCACAGTGTCTCAGGGTGGATGTACATGTGGCTTATACCTAGTTTGAGGGGAAAATGTGTGTCTTGTTAAACCTCTGTGTAGGTTTACTGTTCAGTTTAAGAAACATTTTTCTCAATAATCATGACTTTTAGAGACTAGATTGGCACTGGTATGTGTGAAAATGATGCAGAAAAGTAAAGACAAAAGACTAAACACCAGGCTCTGTTTAGAAAAGCAGTGCACTTTAATTGAGGCATAATGTAAAATGCTTAATCGCACTAGGACCTTGCCTTTGAGAAATGTCATGGAAAATACTCCTCAAGCTATATTTTTAAATGTTCTGAGAACGCAGTGAATAAAGTAAAATAGTAATAGCATAGCTCTGCTTAGGAATACACCTGATTTTAGGTGTCAATCATGTCTGTAACAAAAACGATACAGGATGAGTTTAACACAGTGTAGGTATGACGTGACTTTGTAGGCCATCCGGCAGTTAGCATAACACTGGTCCCCTCGACAAAAACCCGATAGGATTTTCCCATAGGCTTTTGGATTATTACAAAAAGCAATCCAGACATGAGCAGGGAACAAGACAACAGCACAGAGAACTGGAAACAAAAACTGGACAGAGAGAAACAGCAGACATGAGCTCCAAAACAATCTAACAAAAGACAAGAGCAGAGTAAACACACCACATTTAAAGTCAGTACTGACAAGCTTTAGGTTTGTTGAACTGATTAGTTAATCTGCGTAAACCGCCAACAGGTGACAGAAAACACAACAAGGCAGAATGAACACACAGACCTGCGAACCATGACAGTACTTAACGCCTGCCCTTAAGAGCACCTCCTGGCGCTATCAAAGGAACCTACCTCTCAACTGTAATCATCAATAAGGGAGTGATCCAACAAAGGAAACCAACTTCTCTTCTCCGGATCGTAACCATCCCAGTCCAGACCCCTCTGTCTCGATTCCAGAATATGTTTGACTGAATAGACGGGTTCTCCATCTACGAGATGGGTGGATTAAACATGAAAAACAGAATGAATTCTCTTGTACACCAGAGGGCGTTTGAGGCAGACTGTCACTGGACTAAGAACTGTGAATGGGCCAATACATTTGGGAGCAAGTTTATTACAAATGGAGCGGAGAGGAATATTCTTGGAAGAAAGCCACACTTTTTGACCAACGACGTAAACGGGAGGCTTTGACCAATAGTGGTCGGCCTGAGCCTTAGTGTGCACACCCACCTAGAGGAGAACCTGTCTGGCTTTCCCCCAGGTGCGCCAATACCTCTGGACAAAAGCGTGGGCAGAGGGGACCATGACTTCGGATTCCAGACTTGGAAAAATTGGTGGTTGGTAACTTAAACTACACACAAACGGAGATATTACCAGTGTCGTGTATGGGCCTGAGTTATGTACGTCCTCAACACATAAAAGTTGCTGGCTCCAGGAGGACGGATTCTGAGACACCAAACATCACAAAACCCGCTCCAAATCTTGGTTGGCCCTCTCTGTCTGATCGTTGATCTGCGGATGAAAACCAGAGGAAAGACTGACATTTGCACCCAGCAACTTAAGCTATCTCCAAAATTTGGAAACAAATTGGGACCACATTTCGGGAGGCCATGAATGCGAAAGACGTGGTCAATGACGCTGTCTCTCTGGCAGAGGGTAATTCGGGCAGTGGAATGAAATGAGCCTGTGTTGCCCTGAGAGGGGTGGAGGGCCGTAACAAAATTTAGCACAATGTGGGACCAGGGTCTCAAAAGGACTGATAGCAGCTGAAGAAGTCCAGCAGGGGGTCAATTGGAAGTCTTACAACTAGCGTACCCAGAGCAGGCCAAAACAAAACTTAATGTCACGAGCCATAGATTGCCACCAGAACCGTTTTTTAATGAGAAACAAAAAGTGTGACTCCTGGATGACAAGCCACCTTAGAGCAATGACCCCATCGGATAACATCGGACCGCACACCCTCAGGCACGTACAAACGACTCTCTGTGGGCAGTCGGACTGAGGCGTTACCCCTTGTAAAGAGTCGACTCAAAATGGATTCTGGAAAAGACCGGTGCTTGGAATGATCAAAAACACGAGACAAGGCATCAGGTTTGATGTTCTTGGAACCCGGACGGTAAGAAATGGAAAGATCAAAACGACAGGTAAAAATTGGCAAAGGCCAGAAACCTCTGCAGGGTCTTGCAGGAGTTTGGGGTTCGCCAATCCACCACAGCCTGAATCTTGTTAGGATCCATGCACACTCCCTCAGACAAGACATGTATCCTAAAAAGGGAACAGACTATGCATAGAAAACACATTTTGCCGCCTTGACAAAAAGGTTATTCTCTAACAGCCTCTGAAGCACTAGTATGTGCTGAACATGTTCCTGGAGAGAGGGAGAAAATCTCAATATATCATCCAGGTAGACATAAATGAACTGATCGACCATGTATCTCAGCAAGTCATTGACAAGTGCCTGGAAGACTGCGGGAGCATTGGATAGGCATTGCTAAGGTCCAACTTCATGAAAAAGAAAGCTCCCTGCAACTGCTCGAAGACGTCAACGTCATCAATTCTTAACCGTGATGTTGTTCAAATCTCGATAGACAATACAAGAGCGGAGGGAACCATCTTTCCTTTCCACAAAGAAAAAACCTGCACCTGCAGGAGAAGAGGAAGGGTGGATGCATTTGCCTGCCAGAGAATCAGAAATATATTTCTTCATGGCTTCCCTTTCCAGAGCAAAAAGTGAATATAATCTGCCTTTATATTAGTCTATGGCACAGTCATAGGGACGATGAGGAGGGAAAGAAGCAGCTTGAGACTTACTGAACTCTTCCTTCAGGTAAAGGTATTCCTTGGGCACATTTAGACAGGTCCGCAGGTTCATCCTCTAACACAGAACAAGACACAGACAAACATGCAGATACCAAACAAGAAACATGACAATGATCACTCCAAGACAAGACACTGCTCTGACGCCAGTTGATGTGTGGGTTATGGAGCGTAAGCCAAGAGTGTCCAAGGACTACTGGAGCGAGGGCACAGGGCACAGAGAACTGGAAACAAAAACTGAATGGAGAGAAACCGCAGACATGAGCACCAATTGATTTGACAAAAGAAAAGAACAAACATGCCACATTCAAAAGGGAATACTGACGAGCTTCAGGTGCGCTGAGCTGATTAGCTCATCAGCTAAGAAGCGTTGCCCAGAAATGTGAGCCGCCAACAGTTGACAGAAAACACAAGACAAGCAGAATGAACACATGGACCGGCGAACTGTGACACAAAGATGAACACAACTTTCATGAATTTTGAAGCCTAAATGCAGTTGCCAGAAAAAAAAAGACTAAGGTAGGGAAACTTCAACGTCACCACCACTAACTCTTTCAGTTTTTATTTAAAAAACATTTTCCCAGAAAGTCTGACTTAGAATAGTTTATAAAAGCACAATTATAAGCATAACACGGCTACACAAGCGGACTGAGTTGACCTGTTCGGTGTGATGAGGTTTAATCTCCCCAACTGCCTCTGTAGTCCTAGTTAGCCACTTTTTAGCAACCGCCTTTTTCAAGATGCGTTACAGCTAAAAAAAAATTGTGGGTAATACGGATGTACTTTGTCATAGAATAAAACGTGAAAGTGTCTTGAGCTTGTGTTCACTACAGACCTTATTTGTTTCCGCGTTTTGGCCTACAAATTGATGGCATACCTCTACCACTCTATAGGATGAAGACACTTTAGGTCAGACACTTCTATGTGAGAGATGTGGGCCCCATACAGTGTGGTATTGTCTGTAAAGCCCTCTCCTCCACCCTTGTACAGGAAGAGGAAGTGGCTCTTTAAACACACCCTCTTCTTGCTGAAACTAATCAGAATTGTTTTGTAAAAGAAATTGATTTCAAATTAAAGAGGTTACATGTAGAATCCAGAAACCCTTGTTATTAATGACACTGGTGACCGTTAAGTGAACTGCAGCCAGTAACTTATTGCTCATCCTCTCACTCGTGCACACACTTTCCTCTTAATAACAAAATAAAAACAGCAGTTAAGAAAGCATCTTATCATAGCGATGTGGATATGCAATACACTGGCATGTCAACAGATGAGGTAATTAAAATTACATTGTTATGATAGTGTGATTTACACTAACTATAGACAATATAAAACTGGCTATGTGAGATTATAGTTTCAATTTATCCTTTTCTTTGCATGACACATTGACAATACAGTACAAAATGGTTCTTTCGGCATCATCATGAACATCATTTCATGTTCCGTAGATGACCTCATTGAATCATTACAGATTAACTTTGCCACTGTTACTGTAAAACAGCTAACTTTTGGTTTTAGTT
The DNA here is from genome assembly GCA_039654625.1 of Rhinogobio ventralis. Classification (NCBI taxonomy): domain Eukaryota; kingdom Metazoa; phylum Chordata; class Actinopteri; order Cypriniformes; family Gobionidae; genus Rhinogobio; species Rhinogobio ventralis. The sequence continues at coordinate 15,158,414 of CM077212.1, forward strand.
TGTGTTGGAATCTGTGTTGTGCTAGCTATCGTTAGCTAGTGTTGCACATATCACCACTGTAGAGAATGCAAGAGAGGCTTTCAGGTGCGCGTGTGAACGTCACATCCTTTTTGATTTCACTTACTGAGTCCTTCACATACTGTACAAATACTGTCTACAGACTTTCGTCGACAACTTAGGGAGTCGGGGTAGTTCTCGTTTTTAAGTTTGTTACACGTTGTTCACACTTTGGCACACGCTGTCCCCATTAAGTGATGATGCTTTAATGACAGATTGTATGTGCAGGTTACATAAGCTCTATCAGAAAGCGTCATATTTCCTTACCCATCAAGTGTCTGTTGGTGTGTATTGCAGCTTTCTCAATCTGATCAGCTTGATGAGTACAAGCCGGGCCATGGTGCTGGTGCTGCTTTTGCTGTGCACTGTTTCATGCCTAAGACACATCTTAGCAGTTGTCAGATAATGTTATTGGATTACACACTGATGATGCCCACTGTGCCTCATCTCCACACAGCCTGTCACCTGACCCACAGTGATTAAACACAATCACACACTCACCTAACAGCCACACTCACACGGTTTAAAAACTGAGCATGTGGGATTTCGGTTTCATACGGTGTGTGTGTCTTAAAGGAACTTATGCTCTCCATAGGACTGTTTATGGTGTTTCAAGACCTGTCTGCAGTTGAGTCTTTATTGTATCCTCTTTCTTTTCTAATAAAATATTCTACTTGAATCTAAATAAAGTAGAAATTGTGAAATGGCTTTGTGTGATTATCAAAACACAAAAGATGCGATTTATTTAAATAAATATATGCAATGAGTATTTAGAAGTGAAATGCAGCAGTGTTCATTTGCACATGTGAAGCTCATGAATAACAAAAGTTATTTTACTGTCATACTGATATACAAACACAATTTTGTGTAAAGTTGTGCAGACCCACAAAACAAGCACAGCAAACCTGGTGCTTTTTATTTTTTTTAAAATAGCATTTTAAAATGCAATCGTGATTTTATCAGGAAAATTGCAAATAGGTCCCCCAGGATTTGATTTAGTCCTTCTGGAATTTGGGTGTCGGAAGTTGCTAAATAAATGGAGGCAGATCTGAATTACAGTTTGCAGTCAGTTGTGGGGGATATTTAGCCCCACCCTCTGCCAGACATATGTCATGAAAAGAACAGGCGTCATTTCGAGGGGGGGGGTTTTGATTATGAGGGCATATGAATGAAAAAAATAATAATAATGTGCACGGATAAATCTTTTAGCCTGTAACATTCTGTATATATATATAATTAATGCAATTATCTAATCAACCAATCACATGGCAGTTGCTTCAATGCATTTAGGGGTGTGGTCCTGGTCAAGACAATCTCCTGAACTCCAAACTGAATGTCAGAATGGGAAAGAAAGGTGATTTTAAGCAATTTTGAGCGTGGCATGGTTGTTGGTGCCAGACGGGCCGGTCTGAGTATTTCACAATCTGCTCAGTTACTGGGATTTTCACGCACAACCATTTCTAGAGTTTACAAAGAGTGGTGTGAAAAGGGAAAAACATCCAGTATGCGGCAGTCCTGTGGGCGAAAATGCCTTGTTGATGCTAGAGGTCAGAGGAGAATGGGCCGACTGATTCCAGCTGATAGAAGAGCAACTTTGACTGAAATAACCACTCGTTACAACCAAGGTATGCAGCAAAGCATTTGTGAAGCCACAACACGCACAACCTTGAGGCGCATGGGCTACAACAGCAGAAGACCCCACCGGGTACCACTCATCTCCACTACAAATAGGAAAAAGAGGCTACAATTTGCACGAGCTCACCAAAATTGGACAGTTGAAGACTGTAAAAATGTTGCCTGGTCTGATGAGTCTCGATTTCTGTTGAGACATTCAGATGGTAGAGTCAGAATTTGGCGTAAACAGAATGAGAACATGGATCCATCATGCCTTGTTACCACTGTGCAGGCTGGTGGTGGTGGTGTAATGGTGTGGGGGATGTTTTCTTTGCACACTTTAGGCCCCTTAGTGCCAATTGGGCATCGTTTAAATGCCACGGCCTACCTGAGCATTGTTTCTGACCATGTCCATCCCTTTATGACCACCATGTACCCATCCTCTGATGGCTACTTCCAGCAGGATAATGCACCATGTCACAAAGCTTGAATCATTTCAAATTGGTTTCTTGAACATGACAATGAGTTCACTGTGCTAAAATGGCCCCCACAGTCACCAGATCTCAACCCAATAGAGCATCTTTGGGATGTGGTGGAACGGGAGCTTCGTGCCCTGGATGTGCATCCCACAAATCTCCATCAACTGCAAGATGCTATCCTATCAATATGGGCCAACATTTCTAAAGAATGCTTTCAGCACCTTGTTGAATCAATGCCACGTAGAATTAAGGCAGTTCTGAAGGCGAAAGGGGGTCAAACACAGTATTAGTATGGTGTTCCTAATAATCCTTTAGGTGAGTGTAGATATAAGAACAAACATGTCTCCGATAGCACTACAGCTTTGAGAACAGCGTGTTTCCAATAGCACTACAGCTTAAAGGTCCCATGTGGATTTTTAAAATTTTTTTATAATGTTTTCTGAGGTGTACTTGTATTATTAGTATGATTTTTACATCATAAAATGTCATAATTTAGAAATAAAAGGCATTTTTCTATCCTGATTTTAGCCCTCTAGTGATTTTTAGTGATATCGCTATTTTTCTCACAAAATGCTTTCACCACAACTAACAGCAAACACAATATCGATATGAATACATTAAGAGCTTCGTTGTGCAGCATAACAGCGTCATTCATTATAACGGCAGTTTGGGCAAGTGTCCAGATATACTAGCGTTGTGTGATTTTGACAGCTTTGAACATTTTATAAAGTGTTTTTTCATTGCTCTCTGTTGTTTAATCACAATTTAAATAACAGATTTGTTTCATGCTACTAAGAAAAACAATGTGAAGTTGATCGTTTAGTCACTGGCTTGATTCACTGATGCATAAACAGTATTAAAGGATTTAGAAAAAAAGTCTGTATGAACTTGAATAATTAGTTATACATCAGAAATCACTGATCACAGATCAGGCATTAATGAACACTGTTACTTACTGTTTGTGGCGGTGCTGTCGAATCCATATCGTAAAGTCTATTTGTTAAGCCTGTGCTGACATTGCGACTGAATTAAATGTAAAAAATAAACTGAATCCATTTTCTCAAAATTCTCTGGGCGGGCAAAGCAGAGAAAGGGGAGGTAACCTTTTCCTGTATGACGACATATAGGGAAGATTCTAGATTGGCCAATCTGAGCTTTCATTTTATCAAAGGCAGAGCAGGATACCCAGGGCTTGGTTTACATCTATCTCCATTTCTAGCCACTGGGGGACCATAGTCAGGCTAGGGAAACTCCTATTAATGTTAAAAAACCTCATAAAGTGGGACCTTTAAGAACAAGTGTGTTTCTAATAGCACTACAGCTTTAAGAACAGCGTGTGTCTGGTAGTAGTATAGCTTTAAGAACACACGTTTTCAATATCAACTATAACTTTAAGAATGAACATGCAGAATCAACGCTGGGCTGACTCAGCTGAACAATGACTGTTTATTAGTCTTTTTAGAGCTGCACCACAGCAGAAATGATTCCGTTTGCACCATGAATCATTATTTTCTTCCCTCACCGCAAGCTGCTTGATCTGTGCCGTATAAAGTGCCACAACAACAAAAGCAACCTGACTTAAGATTAATGCACAGCATTTTGCAGCGACAAGCAAGTTGCAAATGACAACAGATTTAACGCACATTTGCCATTATGCTTGCATAAGCCTAGCAAAAGCATTTATACATATACATATACATATACATATGCATATGCATATATACATATATGCATATGCATATGCATATGCATATGCATATGCATATGCATATGCATATGCATGCATGCATACATGCAGACCACTCAACATTGATTTCTTAATGTTAAGTGGTCTCTTAATTTTTTCCGGAACTGTATATATAAAATCTGTTGTATATTATATATTGTCATTTTGATTTCATGGCAACTTTAACAGCATGGTATTGACACCAGCCATCACATTTAAAAGAACATTTTTTGCTTGAGCAGAAAACATCAGCACAATGACTCGCACCTACAAGGTTAAGCTTTGTGAATAATAATAATCTGTCAGCATGAAAACTGACACTCCTTTGTCTTTGCAGTATATGCTAATGATGATGACATACAACCGCATACAGCCTGTGTGGTTCTTAAACATATGTTTAAAGACCCCCTGTTGTGAAAATCGAGTTTTTAATGTTGTTTATATGTCTATGTGATGTTTTTAATATGCTTTAAGAGAATTAAGACAAACCATGTGCAAATTCATCAGTCTACACCACTGCTGAGTATTTTCTCCTTAAAAAAATTGCTAATTGCTAAAATCCCTAATTGCTACTGTCACAAATATGTAACCAATCCCAACATACAGGGCTTTTCCTATCATTATTTCTAAGAATGATGATTTTTAGAAGGCAGCTGTCTGACTCTGAGATGGTGAACAGAAACATGGTTTGTGTAACATTAGCAAAACATTATTAGCTGTTTGATAATGTAGTCAAGCCAAAGGCTAATCATATCAATTAGTGTTTTGTGTTGACTTTCCTTCAAATGGATTATAAATAGCCTAGAAAGAGCACAAAGACTATCACTAAAAGCTGTCTTTCATCTCAGTTGCGACCTTTTCCTTTTCATTTCTGGTCAAACATATATTGCTGAATTAAACCAATATTTCCACTTGCCAGCTGTAGTTACATTTACTACAGTTGACAGAGTGGATCAGGTAGTCCGAGCTGGTGTGATTTGAGTGAAGGCAGGGACTAATTTGCACATTCATGGTATTTGCATATGATATTCATTGTTCTGTGCATGCTTTTTCTGCGTATACTAAATGAAGCAAGGGTGTAGAATTGTATTTAAGCAATTTTAAGAACAAATTTTCACAGGAAAAAAAACATTTTAATATGTCATTGTGATTTATCAATGATGAGTTTTAAGGGTTAAAATGACATTGCAATCATTTTGCACCAGTCAGAGCCATAGCCATGTTGGCACTGCTCCAACCATAGGCGGCAATTTATGTTTCTGTCGATGGGTGCCCACAATCCATAACTCAAATACCCCCTTAAACATTTTAACATGCTCATTACTCAATAATTAATTAGTACTCTTGAAAAACTAACACCAAGTTGGTATGTCTTTTTCTCGTGAAGAGAAACACTATATATAATATAATAATATATATCTATATCAACCAAAATCGACATATTCTTTCTCATGTAAGTTGCTTAAAATACTTAAAATACAATTTGTCATTGTGCAAAAAAAGCACAAGCTTTTGTGTCAGGTTGTAATGCTAAATCTAACGGTTGAATTGTGTGTATTACAATCTGCCGGGACCTGATGTGAGATGCACCAATCAGAGATGTTTCCAAATCTCAATCTGTTTTTTTGATTGGTTAAAATGAATGGAGAATATCTCATGTTTTTCCTTGGGTGCTCGGGGGTTCTCCATTCATGGCTCCAACATACAGCACAACACCCCTCTGGGCGACCTGAGTTTGAGTCCCAGTTTGTGGTCCTTTCCTGATCCTGTGCCCCTTTCTCCACCCCCTATAGCTTCCTCTTCATCTCTCCTTGATTGTCCTATATCAAATAAAAGCTAAAATGCCCAAAAATATAACTAAAAAATGCCCCAAAATTGGTCATAAAATGCTCAGATTTTACTTTAATCATACATAATGAAACAAAATCTAACGTAATGCCAAACTTGGTCCTTATAGTTTCATACAGTTAATGACAGACAAGGAGATAATTTTTGTTTATTTTTTATTTTTGCTTATTTTATTTCTATTTCTATTTTATTTTCTTTTAGAGTTAAAATCAACTCCCAATATTTTCAGAGTTAAAGTAACACTTTTGAAGGTGTTACTAATTACTAATACTAACACTAAGACAGAGTTATATTTACACTGTATTGAGTTGAAAAAGAACACTGGGCCACACCACAGGGAGTAAATTTTTCTTCAACACCAAAGTAAAGAGTTTTAACACTAAAAACTTTTAACAATTTAACACTATTAAGATATTTTTAAGATATTTAGATATTTTTAACTCCAGTGTAACGAGTTGGCATTACAATAATCCAACCAGGTTAAAACTTTGGACTGGTGGTGGCGCTAGAGGAATTGAATTAGAGACTCCAAATTTGCTATGGTGACATTTCAGACTGTCCTCTATCTGTGCCAAATTTCACAACTTTTTACCATACGGTTCTATGGGCTGCCATAGACTCCCATGGCGGAAGAAGAAGGAAGAATAATAATAAGAACAGCAACGGTTTCAATAGGTGCCTTCGCACCTTCAGTGCTTGGCTCCTAATTATCTAACAATGTTGAAATTACCCATGCAAATTTCGCCTCACTCCATTAGGAATTTTCTTTCTTCCAGTTTGACTTTCCACAAAAGCTGTAACTACTAGTTAAACATATAAACAATGGCATGAAAATCATTTTACATATATGAAGGTTTATCAAACTTAGAAGTTTAACTAATTAATAAGCATAACTCGCCTTTCTTCTCCGGAGAAATTGTGCAGTGACAAAATGGTGGCCGTCTAGACGCACAGTTGAAAAACAGGCGTGGCAGTGTAAAGTGTTGATTTTAAAGCTGAACAACACTAACTGCCAATAACAACCAATAATAACCAACACTTCCTTTCGATTTACAGTGTTACAACTAGTCTGAATTTCAATTTAAGTAACACCAAGAAATTAAAACTCAAACACTTATTGTAATGACATGAGAGTAAGAGTAATTTAATTGAACTTTTTTTTTTTTGGTGAACTCTTAAAAGTTCAGTACAGGATGGTTATTTCTCAATGCTGGTGGTCAAGTATATCCAAAGAAAATCATTTGTGAGGCGGAAGGGAAAATGTTGTCTGTGGATTCAGTGTCAGGGGAAATCTGGCGTTGAAAGCGGTCCAATGCTCTTCCCTGCTGCTTTATCCTTCAGAAAATGATGAGCAACGCATAACTGTTAGTTTTGTAAAGTAGCTTGTTATGCAGTGATATAAATTCCCAAACATTTTGTTAAATGTATGCCTGATGGATGTACTTGCCAAGATTGCAGGATATTACAAGGGAAGCTGCTTTTCAGGCAACACTTCCTCTCTCTTCCATTGTGACTTCAGAGATCAAAGGTCACAAATATCCGGACAGTTCTTCAGGGCTTGATTTTGGCAAAAAATGAAAAACATGATGTCACTATTTGTGATGTATGAATAAAGCTTTGGTCATTGTGTAAATAGGTTTCCTCCACTGAGTCTTTGAAGCGTTCAGAAAGTGTTTTTAGCCTTTGAAATATGAAGTGCATTTGCTCAACTCTTTACAGTCTTTTGAAAGAGTTTTTAATGCCTTTGACTTTGCTTGTCTGCACAAGCACTGACTCCTCAGTTGCGTAACTTGTAAGGAAAAGGAGCAAGCTTGAACTTAATCAGAAGCTGTTTGGTATTGTTTATACCATTTAATGTTTTTCCTTGAGGTCCTACCTATGTTAATCAAGGTATTTTGTACTAAAATCAGTCAGAACTTATTTTTTCATGATGATTTTCATTCTTCTCACTTACCCTTTCTCACACAAGGTGTCACTGATTCTGTGCCTTCTGTCGATAAAGAACCCTGGCTCTCAACTCTTCATTAGATGACACACATTATTTAAGGCTGTTCCATTCGTTAGACATGTAGGAACTGATATAGAAAATGCTGTTACCAAATTTATTGTTCATAGTTTCTCTTAATTTTTCATTGCTAGATTAGGATCGAGTATAACTAGTATCGTTGTATGCAAAAAGAATGGAGGTGATTTTATGCATCAATGTTCACCCTCATATCATTAGACACAAAACTACATTGCACCAGCAGTACGCTTCATTTATTATAAATGTTGTGTTGGAAAGTCTTTTATTAAAGTGTGCAGTTCACTTGTAGTTGTCATATTGAGAGCGAGGACAATGTAGCGCTCAATCACTTGTACTGTTTTTGCGGGATATGTTTGCGGGAATTCCTCACATTTTAAGCACAAAACTTCCGGCTGCTGATGTCTTTGCAAATGTATTCTGCTCTTGATTTATAGGGTATAAAAAAATCGTTACTTTTTTTCAGACAAGCGAGTTCTTGGTTTTAGCACTCCTTTATAGGTAATAGCAAGGAACACACAGTGGACCCCTAGATGGCTTGTAGAATTACGCACACTTCTAATCATAGAGCCAACATGAGCCATTTTGCCTCTCGTGGGATTTACTCCCTTGGAAGGAGAATTGTGAGTTTCAGTTGTTTTTGGCATTTTTGGTCATGTTCATCAACATGATGATTTTATGATGTGTCCTAGACCCTGTTACTGCTGGAAGACCTCAGATCATATATTAATTTTACCTTCTGCAATAGGTTAAACTTTAAGGGTAGGGATTATTTATCATTACATCATGCTTTGTAACCAGACCTTGATAAATGTCCAGGTAAATACACAATGGCTGGAGCTCAAGGTCCCTGTGATGATGCACTTTGCACTGGCTCTTTAAATCAGCTGGTCTCAAACCAAAAAATTGGAAAATTACCAGGAAATGTTTTATTATAAATTTGATTTGTTATAATGTCTGACCATTGCATCAACAGCAGAGGGTATAAAAATATGTTCTAAAAACTCACTCACAATAGAAAAATAGAAAATGTTACATATATCTTTTGTCATGGGAGATTACAGCTCCTCTCAGAATGATGTAATCTCATCTGTGACTCTGTGACTATTACCTTGTTCCTCTTCCCTGTCATTCCACACCCTCCTCCCATCTGTCTTTTCCTTTGTCCCATGACCATTTCATTATCTCACCTGCAATACTCTATCTTCATCAGCATTCTCCTTGCTCTCTCTTGCACTCTATCACAAACTTATTCTTTCCCTTCCAATTATTGTTTCCCTGTTACATCCATTTTGTTTCTTTCTGCCTTTCTCCCCCTCGTCCTTGCTCTGTGTGGAAACTATTAAACATGAGGTCCCAGATGTGGCCCATTAACCCCTGTACCCCGAAGCAGAAATCCAGCAGCGCCTTGCTAACTTCTCTTAATGTCCCCAAACCCCCACTAGCACAAACACACCCTCACTAGCTCATAATTCATAGGCTTCTACAGCATCCATCATCCACAGTTGTGTTTACAGACACACACATGCACACAGTGATATGATGCTAAATGATTGTTGCCTTCTAAGATACCTTCTGCAACAAGCTCAGTGGAAAAAAAGAATGTAGAGACAGAGAAAAATGCATTACATTCTCGCAAATATTGATAGAATGGTAATTATTTATATTTATTAGTGTATCAAACCATTAGCTTGAGCAAGATGCTAGCTCCAAACTGAATTGAACCGTAATAATAAATATCCCTTTCAATAAATTATCAGTAAATAAATAAATCATGAAACAAGTAAATATTTTGGCACATTTCATATATAGAAAATTTCCATTGGACATTGATACATACTGTATATTGCCATTTACTTATTTACTTACATGCTTTTTTACATGATTTTTTGGCGCTTAAAATGAAAGGTTTATTTATTATTATGGCACTCCAAATTCCCCAGAAGTTGCTGGCTATTTAGAATGTTCCAAATAAGGTTTGTGTCTTGCAATGAGCACCACATTTTTAGGAACTGTGTTGTTTAAAAACAACTTGCACCTCATTACCCCCTCATTCTTTTACCTTCAGATGAACTATGTCTAGCTGTTTTTGAACAAAAACATTTGTTCTGTGTTAATGACAGTGTTCTGTGTAGGCAGCCTATGCATGCAGTAGACCAGGGGTTTTGAAACCTGTCCTCCTGGAGGACCCAGCACTGCATATTTCTCCTTTATTTTACACACCTGATTGAACTCATCAGCTCAGTAGTAGAGACTTTAAGACCTGGGCTGTGTTCGAAATCACCCCTATACCCTCATTTAGTAAACCCTGCAGTAGACAACAAGGCAGCAGACCTGGACAAAGTACACTATACAAAGTAATACAAAGTATACAAAGTAACTCTATTAACTCTGTCAAATATTAGTCCGTTACAAGTGAAAGTTATAAAAAAAAATTTTTTTTACTTGAGTAAAAGTACAGAAGTATTTGTTTTTAAAAGTACTTAAGTATCAAAAGTAAATTTCATTTTTTATGTCAATGCATTATTTTATTATTGTTGCATTGTTGTATAAATGCACATTATGTCATCATGGTGGTTTAAGCCCCAGTCAGTGATGCTCCATCCGACATGCTAGCATACGACTACCTTAAACTCATTTCAATACTTTTACACGTTTACATTTTTGAACATTTTATGCCAACTAAACTAATCTTTAATCTTTTCAGAAAACTGAAACATACTTTAAGTATGGCCATGTGCCGAGGAACCGTATTCTTCCATTTTGCTATAAACTGATCAGTGTTCAAAAAATGTTGGGAAACTTCACATGACCATACAAGAGTGACTACTAATAGGCTGTCCGCAAAACCAAAAAAATGTAAAGAAGGAAAAAAATCATCCAGTGACTTTCAAAGCTGCTACAGAAACGACTTTCGACTTTGAGGACCTCGATAGAAATGTAGTGGAGTAAAAAGTACAATATTTGTCTTTCAAATGTAGTCAAATGTAGTTTTAAAGTCAAAGTTTCCTGAAAAAATTATACTCAAGTAAAGTACAAATACTTAAAAAGTGTACTTAAGTACAGTATTCAAGTAAATTTACTTAGTTACTGTCAACCTTTGCAAGGCGGCTCAGTAGGTGTTGAAACAGAGCACTTGTGTGTGTGGTTAAGTGCACTTTGATGCTAATCTCTCTCTCTCGCTCTTTCTCTCTCTATCTTTCTCTGGGGCTGTAAAGGGTAATATGAGAATCACAGCAATGTGGGCAGGTGTTAAAGTTCTGTGTGTTTTCTTTCAGCTAGGTCACTTCTCTCCTTTGCAGGCTTTCATTCGACAGATTCTGGCTGACAAAAAAACTGTTTTCTGAAAATGTTTACATTTGTATTTTCGTTTCATTCACTTCTTAAACAAAGGCCTTTTTTAATTTAAGAACAGGCAAGTCATTTTTTTTGTCTCTCTCAACAGTGGAATGATACCAGCAGACTTGTTGTCCACTAGGAAGTGAGCAACAACGTGTAACTGGAGTGAGAGATGATGGATACTGTGGACTCTTTGCAAGGCTCATCTCTGGAATCCAAAGCTGAACGCATCGCTCGCTACAAGGCCGAGAGAAGGCGGGAGCTGTCTGAACGGTATGCCAACTTGGAGGAAAGTTCATCCGTGTTCACACGGAGGGAAAGACATCGGGAAACCACAGACTCCGATGCAGTGCCCAGCTCTGAGCAGAAGAAGACCGACGTTTTCTCTGGACTAAGTCAGCACAATAAAGATAACGCTGCTCTGAGCGAGCAAGGAGACAGGAGCAATTTTGAGGGAAAGGCCAAAATAGATGCCATACCATCCTCTAACATCTTCGTTAGTCACAGCAACAAAGTAACAAGGTCACACAAATGTCACAGGTGAGTTTGAGTCTGAAGGTAATGTCCTGCAATGCTAAACATTGACCATTTAGAGACTACCACAGATCTCATGTTTCACTGCTCAGTAAATTCAGACTGAGGGCAGCATTTAGACGTTGAGAACTGAATAGTCGGGGAGATTGAGCAGAGGTCTACACCAGGACACGTCCTGCTGTTTTGACATCTGAGATTTTTGTTTTGGTTTAAACTTACAGAAACTCAGTCAACATGGAGTGTTTCTTATTTCCAGGCAATTACAAACATAGATATAAGCAAATGTGCGGGGGTTGGATAGACGGCATAATTCCGCCAGTTTGGAATGTTTTTGTATGGAGAACAGAGTAGAACTTTCTCTTCCTTGTTTGGTGCTATATTATATTATATTATATTATATTATATTATATTATATTATATTATATTGTTATACATTATTATATATTATAATATATTATATTATTAAATATTATATTATGAATTATATAATATAATTAGACTGAATATAATATAGGTAATATTTTATGTTTAGCTAATTGTAATGAAATAATAATTGGCAAAATCGTGAATCTGTAAAAGTAAAGCTACTTCAAGATGTAGGATATAAACTGATGTGACTTTTTACATTACTTTAGATTACTTCATCTAAATTAGTCTGTGGTTTATTTTTGGTCTTAGGTGGTCCACAATTTTTGTTTAACTGTTGAAGTGGTCCACCACTTGAAAAAGTTTGTGCACTTCTGGTCTATACTGATGTATGATGTGCTTTATTGCAATTTCCAGGCCTGTCATCCATAAGAAATGTTTTGTATCTTTAAGACGAAAATTTATTTTCAAATCTGCATTATTGGGACATTTCTCACTTTCTGTAAGTCATGATTACAAGCAATTCTTTGTACTGGCCACCCCCCTGTTTCCCTTATCTGATTTGTTTAAAGTTCTGTGATGCAGTCGCTAACAAGACTTAACTTTTCTAGACTAACAAAGAGTTTGGATTTACTAATTACCTTCTCAAATAAATGATAGCGTAAACATGAGAGTGGCATGTTGACATTGTTCATTCTCAGACTCAGCCATTACACGTCAAACCAGCCTGTCCTGTCCCGGCATGTCACTGTTTAGACTTTAGTTGTCTACATTGTAAAGGTCAGCGTCTTATCTGGTTCGTGTAGGCTTATGTGTTAAAGTGAAATTAAACCTGAACTGGACGTTGAACATTGTTGACAAAAGTTTGAATCTTTTTACTTAATCTAAAATTATGCTATTTCGTTTCAAAACTAAATTAAAATGGATGGGTTGGAGTGGATAATAAAGGAAACGCAGCCAACAACTGTCCAGCACCAGCATGTAAACTTAGTCAATACAGTTTAAAAAGCATTTGAGGTTGTCCAAACTTTTGACTGTTATAAGTTAAAAGAAAGCATGTTGGATTTTTTTTTTATTTGCTCATCTATTTTGTGTTTATATAACAAATGCAGCCATGTTGGGTTGATAATCTGACCCAATACCTAGAGGTAAAGGAAAGTTAAAAATACAGTGTTGTATTATTTTAATAGTTGGTGTTGCAAAGTTCAGACTACCCTGACCAGTTGTAGAATTCGATTAAAAATATGAGATATACTAAATGAGAAGAATCTCTTCAAAATGGATCCCAATAGAGATGTGCTAAAGCCATGACTAGTAGTGGATGGAAGCAACATAGAACTGGATTATGTGTACCTGTGTAATTCTGTCATCTGAAAACTCATCCAGCATGTCTAACAGGGCTCAGCTGCAGGCTGTTGTAATATCAAGGCCATTCTTTATGAATGAGTTGGGTCATGCTGCGTTTCAACCCCTTACCTACTCTTTCTTCAAATGTTTTCATTTCCTCTGCTCTCTCCTATGTTTTATCTTCTTTTTCATTCTTCCATTCCATTCTTATATTCCTACTTTTATTGTTTGACCTTCCCAAACTTCCTATTCCACCTTTTTCCTTTATTTCTTTGTCCATTTCTGTTGGCCAGGATGAGTGCATCCAAGTCCTTTGACCTCTCTCAAAGACCTGACACGTTATGTTCAGGGCCACGGTTGGAGGTGCTTTGGAATGATGTCTTCAGCCAATCAGCATTCTTTACTCACCCTCATGTTGTTTCAAAAGTGTATTCTGTATTTTGTCCCCATGGAACATAATAGGACTGCAGCAGTTCATAGTGATCATGCTGTTAAGGTCCAAAAATAATATATTTTGGTTATATTATTAAAACATAAATTTGAATAACTTATATTAGTTTTTTTTCTCAGACACTGATAATCACCCTCCTCTGTTGCAGATATAAAATCAGATTAGAATGTTACTCAAATAAACCAAATGCCATGGCACCAAACCTGTGCCATAAGCACTATGTGTTCATTATGAACATAGAAAAATCTTCAAATGCTATAGATATTTTCATAAGTTGCTTTGTGTTTCACTGCAATAATAACAGCACTATGGCTTTGAAAGGACATGAGAAAATGAGGACATTTTTATTTTTTGGGTTAAAGTGAACTTCCTTCAAAACTTCATACCAAAACCAATATGACTAAACGCGTCATTACAATTTAAGATATTTGCAAATAACAAGTATTTACATTTTTTGATTAGTTTTCTGGAAAAACTTTGGGTAACTAAATTAACCAAAATTATTATTATTATTATTATTAATAATAATATAATAATAATAATAATAATAATAATAATAATAATAATAATAATAATAATAATAATAATAGAAGCAGTAACAACAATAATAATAATAATAATTGTAAAATATTTCATATTTGGTGGGAAGTTCATCAACAGTTTCCTTAATGTTGTTGTGTATGTTAAAGTGTCAAAATGTGGACGTTGTGTAAATATTCATTTAAATTTGTCATGTTATTTAGAAGTGTTTCCCCCAATGGGGGGTCTATACGTTTATGCAATGTTTGTCTTGTACACTATAAACACAGAAAGCAGTTTGTCTGTTTCTCAGAAATGTCAGTTGTATGAGGATTGTCTCATTGTAACACAGCCTTTAGTGAACACTCATAGAAAAAAAAAAAAAAACTACTGGTTTTCTTGGCTCATTTCATGGCTCTTTGTGCTTGCCTTGGGTGTAGATAAGCCTCTAGTCATATGTGCTGTCTGATAAAAATATGTTTTTTCCTGTTAGTTGTGGTTTTTTTAATGATCTATTTTGAACATGTCTGTGCTGTTATTTCTTAAACTTCGGTCTAACAATAAATGGAATTGCTTTTATTGAGTTTCTATTCCCGTGTTAACATTTCCTTTATGTAAATTTATATACATACACACACTTTTTATGAAATTCGCATTAATCACAGCTGCGTTCCGATCAACAGGGTCCCTACGCAGTGTTTACTGCTCCCTATTCACTGAGCACGGGATATCTGTTGAAGTTCACTTGACAAAATACGTTTATTTGGAACACCCTACAATGTCTATCAAGCATAAACGTTTGAGTCATGCATATTAGAGAAGTTTAAGGTATGATATAATGACACAATATAATGTAATTAAATATGAATTATCTTACATTCGTCTCATATAGATGTGTATTAAGATAAATATAAATGTGTTATCAATTTAAGTAATATAAATTGTCTTATTTGAAAGCAGTAAACTAAATAACAAATGTCTGTTGTATTGTTGAATATAAAAACATAATTTGGTTATATTAGATGTCTTTTATTTAACTATAGTATGATAGTTGCATTTGTAATTGTTGTGTCTCGTGCACTTTATACTTGCGAACAGCCGCGTACAAACCACACCTGGGAATAATTAAACGTAGTAATAATGCCGGAGCCTCAACTGCTTTTCACCACTTTCATTTAATTAAAACTTCTCTATGTGCTGAAATAACTGATGTGTATATTTCCCACTTCCTGTGATTTTTCCAGACCAAAAACATGCTTCTAACTGCGTACATCAGTTTTTAGGGGTGAACTACTAAAATTACTAAAAGGCACAAAAAATTGTATTCATGGTTTCATCTGTTATTCTCAATTTTTTTTCACAGATTTTATTGTTTAATTATAATTTTAGTGCTTTAGTAATGCTTTACCGATGTGAAAGTATTTATTATGTATAGTGTGTGATATCTCATGCTTTTATCACTGAGAGTATCTGCCTTAAGCAGGACAATGGAAATGCCGTGAGGGATGGTAAAGCGGAGATTAGGGTTTCAGGTTGAAGCTGTGTCATCTTTTGTTTGCTTGCCACATATTAATTCATAAGCTCATTACTCTTTGCCTTTCTTTCTCTCTCTCTCTCTCTCTCTCTCTCTCTCTCTCTTATACACACACAGTCCACTGGAAGCAGAGGAAGCCCAAAAGCCACAGGGTAAGTCTCATTTCTTTTCATTGGTTTAAAAGAGCCCCTTTGTGAAACACATAGTTCCTTTCTCTTGCCTCAATTGTGCCACACTCTCCCTTTTTAAAAGAGCAGATATACAGTGATGTACTCACATACAGCTGGAGAGAATCTAGTGAAACACACAAACAGCCTGACGCAGATGTGCACATGTGTAGACAGCCATCATGTTCCGCTGAGAGATTGTTCAGTTCGAAGTTGTGATACTCAAAGTAGAACCAGATCCCCTAGTGGCCTGAACACCACAATCTGGAATTTGAGTTTCCTTGTTTAACACATTTGTCTACACTGGATGAGTTCTAGTATGTTGCATTTGATTTTGTTATGTGTCATTTGTTTGCAGTTTAGACATCTTGTTCATTATGACTTCTAGTTTTGTCTTGTCACTTGTTTACAATATACACTGAACAAAATTATAAACGCAACACTTTTGTTTTTGCCCCCATTTTTCATGAGCTGAACTCAAAGATCTAAGACTTTTTCTGTGTACACAAAAGGCTTATTTCTCTCAAATATTGTTCACAGATCTGTCTAAATCTGTGTTAGTGAGCACTTCTCCTTTGTGAGATAATCCATCCACCTCACAGGTGTGGCATATCAAGATGCTTATTAGACAGCATGATTATTGCACAGGTGTGCCTTAGGCTGGCCACAATAAAAGGCCACTCTAAAATGTCCAGTTGATCAGGTTGTTGATTGTGGACTGTGGAATGTTGGTCCACTCCTCTTCAATGGCTGTGCGAAGTTGCTGAATATTGCCAGGAATTGAAACACGCTGTCGTATACGCCGATCCAGAGCATCCCAAACATGCTCAATGTTTATGCTGGCCATGCAAGAACTGGGATGTTTTCAGATTACAGGAATTGTGTACAGATCCTTGCAACATGGGGCCGTGTATTATCATGCTGCAACATGAGGCGATGTTTGTGGATGAATGGCACAACAATGGGCCTCAGGATCTCGTCACAGAATCTCTGTGCATTCAAAATGCCATCAATAAAATGCACCTGTGTTCGTTGTCCATAACATACGCCTGCCCATACAATAACCCCACCGCCACCATGGGCCACTCGATCCACAACGTTGACATCAGCAAACCGCTCACCCACACAACGCCATACACGCTGTCTGCCATCTGCCCTGTACAGTGAAAACCGGGATTCATCCATGAAGAGAACACCTCTCCAAAGTGCCAGACGCCATCGAATGTGAGCATTTGCCCACTCAAGTCGGTTACAACGACAAACTGCAGTCAGGCCGAGACCCAGACGACGAGCATGCTGATGAGCTTCCCTGAGACGGTTTCTGACAGTTTGTGCAGAAATTCTTTGGTTATGCAAACCGATTGTTGCAGCAGCTGTCCGGGTGGCTGGTCTCAGACGATATGGAGGTGAAGATGCTGGATGTGGAGGTCCTGGGCTGGTGTGGTTACACGTGGTCTGCGGTTGTGAAGCCGGTTGGATGCACTGCCAAATTCTCTGAAACGCCTTTAGAGACGGCTTATGGTAGAGAAATGAACATTCAATTAACGGGAAACAGCTCTGGTGGACATTCTTGCAGTCAGCATGCCAATTGCACGCTCCCTCAAAACATCTGTGGCATTGTGCTGTGTGATAAAACTGCACATTTTAGAGTGGCCTTTTATTGTGGCCAGCCTAAGGCACACCTGTGCAATAATCATGCTGTCTAATCAGCATCTTGATATGCCACACCTGTGATGTGGATGGATTTTTCCAGCAAAGGAGAAGTGCTCACTAACAGATTTAGACAGATTTGTGAACAATATTTGAGAGAAATAGGCCTTTTGTGTACATAGAAAAAGTCTTAGATATTTGAGTTCAGCTCATACAAAATGTGGGCAAAAACAAAAGTGTTGCGTTTTTAATTTTGTTCAGTGTAGGTGAGGTGTTAACTGGCCAAATACAATAAATTAGGGGGATGCACAATATATCTGCATCACATTGTTATCTGTCAATATTATTTGTCAATTTTTTAATAATATTTTTTTTAATTGTTATTGGAAAATATTAGATATACAGGTTCAAAGGTTGGGGGTCAGTACAGGTTTTCTTTGTTTTTGAAATAAGTCTATTATGCTTTTAATCTGCATTTATTTTTATCAAAAAATTGAGTAAAAAACAGTAATATTTTGCAAAGCTCAATTTTCAGCAGTCTTTAATCGGGTCTTTGGTGTCATGCGCTTCCTCAGAAATCATTCTAATATGCTGATTTTATGCTTAAGAAACATTTCTCATTTTAATATTCAGACCTGAGATTTTATTAACATAAAATATAATATTATATTAATATTTTTGTGGAAACCGTGATGTCCTTGCTGAATGATATTCACTATGTATTAATTTTCTTTAAAAAAAGAAATAAAAAAAAAATCTTACTGACCCCAAAGTTGTGCCGTGTATATTGGCTGAAGTTGGATATTTAATTGTACATGCTCTTTTCTGCTTATTTTTACACTTAGATTACCTTTAGTTTAAAGTTTAAGTATTTATTAACACTAATAATTTCATAACACTGAAATAAAAAAAATCATCTTTTGCAGTTTCACTTATAATATTGTGATGGCTAAATTGACCTGTACCTTAAAAAAAGATTTTAGACTTTTTAATAACATTGAATAGATTATTAATTTTGGCCTTTTGTTGGTTATTTTGAATAGTATTACAATAAATGATTGGCTTTTGTGGTATATTCAAAGTATAATGCGTATTAATTAATAATTCACATGAAGACAAAGTACAGTATATTTGTTAAAGTAAATAGGGTCCTTTTTGCACATACAGTATGACTTATGACTGCTTTAATGAAGGTGATTGAAATAACCAACAACCACATGTAAGAACAGACACATTTTTAAGCCACATAAAGTATGATTACTTTTGCCAGGTCTGAAAGTGGCCCCCAAACCATGTAATTAGAGTGCCCCTGCTTTATGGATTGGTTTTAATGATCACAGTGACTGTGTGCTGTATTCTATTGCTTTATTATCTGATCTGCTGTAGAGTATTTTGCAATGAGGTCATTCATTTAAATGTGTGAACTCAGCAGGTTTTAGGATTTGTCCACATCATTGCCTCTGGAGGAGTTGGGACATTTTTGTGAAGTTAGCTGGCATTTTACTGTAAAATCAACCCACGGCTTGAAAGCGGCCTGATTGACAAGTTTAGTAAAAAACTGGGAGGTTAAACTGAGAAAGGTTTCAACAGCGGTAATCCTTAGTATTGTGTGACTCACAGACAGCCTATATATTATACTGGACTATAAAATAAGACATAAAATACATCACTGCACACACAGACACTTACACACTGCACAGAAAGCAAATCCAAGGCAAATATTAGCAATAAATGTTTTTTATAACCTGTGACAAACATAGGACAAACAGGATGGATGGATGGATGGATGTTTTTATAATAAGCAGACCTCTTGGAGTGTTGAAAGTGGACACAACAGAAAATATGAATAAGAACCACTCAGAGACGCATATAAGTGGTACACCCATTTACACTCATCAAGAGAAAAGGACTGAGGGGAAGAAAGAGATAGAGGAATAGATCTAGAGTTTCTCAGATTGCAGTTGATAAATGGCCACAATAGCTAAACAACATGGCCCATTTCAAGCTCCCCGTTGATGCTGTTGGAGAGGGGTTTAGAAGAGCCAAGTGAATGAATAAAACACACACACACACACACACACACACACACGAGAAATGCTCGTGGCTCACTGATGCACGTGGGGAGTGAAGGCTGGCCCGTGTGGTACGATCAAACAGATACTATAGCTCAAATTGCTCAAGACGTTAATGCTGGTTCTAATAGAAAGGTGTCAGAATACACAGTGCATTGCAGTTTGTTGTGTAGGGGACTGCATAGCCACAGACCAGTCAGGGTGCCCATGCTGACCCCTGTCCAGTGGGCACGTGAGCATCAGAACTGGACCACGGAGCAATAGAAGAAGGTAGCCTGGTCTGATGAATCACATTTTCTTTTACATCACGTGGATGGCCCGGGGCGTGTGCATCGCTTACCTGTGTAGTGGACGGCACATTCCAGGGCCCAGTTTATGGCCAGACCCCTCTATGCACATAACAGTGGACAAAGGTTTGCTACATTTTGATTGGATCTTGGTGGACTAACACAAACAAACTGTCCAACGCCATCAGATAAAGATGCTAGGACAACAGCAAGACATCTCTTAGAGGGCAAGAAGAAGACCTCTGGTACCAAGCCCAGGAAGGACAGGACTTCTCATTGGTCCACATGTAGTTTCTGCCCTTAACCCATCTAGAAAACTGATCCCTAATGTCCTGGTCTGTGACTGCCATAAAAATTCCTCAGGACCTCAGCAGTTGTGGGTGAGACAAAGACAGACCACAATGATCCATCCAAATCCATTCATAACCATGTTTGGAAACCTTAAGACTGATGTAACTACACATCCATTTAAAGACACTTTAAAGACTTCTAACTGTGTACAGTATGCAAATGAGTTCCACAGGGGAAAGAAGGGTGGGCCACACGGTGTGCCCCCTTTGATGCCAGCGGCCAATTACAGCACTGGACCAAATTGAAGCGCCAAATTGCAATCTCGTCCTCGTCGGAAAGGGATAAAGGTACCCTTTCAACAGACACTCCTTGTTCTGAGTCTGTCCGGCAACGATGAGACAACAGATACATCATAACATTCTGAGCCTCTGGTTCATCCAGAGAGACAACAAAAGATCCGAGGATCTGAGTCTACAGCTTGTGAGGCAGCAACAGATACGACCACGTTCTGAGCCTCCAGCCTGTGAGGAAAGAGACATTAACAAACACTACGTTCAGAGTTTTAGTCCAGCGAGATGACTACAGCACGTCCCGAGTCCCTGAGTTTCCATGCCAGAGAGACAAAAGCGGATTGACCAATTCCTGAGTGTCTGGCCCAGAGAGGCAGATGACACACAGAGACATCTGCAACAAGGTTAAGCTCAGGAGAGCAAACCTTCAAGGTTCCTTCGTCTGCGTGTTCCAGATTAAGGACCTTCTGCACCTACTTTAAGGCCCTGATCTGCGTGTTCCAGATTTTAGGACGCTTTGGTGCTCCAGGAGATCAACATCCCACAGATCTTCGTGTTCAAGGCTGTTGAAATGGATTCCAGGTTTTCCCCACTGCGTTGTCACCCAGCACAACCAGTGGAAGAAGTCACCGCCATCGGACTGCTTATTCAACCATGTGGAATGTAAATATCACTTAACCAAACCTCTTTTCAGAGACCTGATGCTAGTTAAAATAACAAATAATCTTTTGTTTATTTGTTTGATGCATAATAAGGTTCTTCACCTTAGTTTCAGAGAAAAAACTGTTTATCTTTCCATAAAAAGTAAAAAATGTATTTTATGCATCTTATGCACTTTATTCCTTTATCATTCATTGTATTCATTTAGTAGTTGTGAGTTATTCTTGTTTATCTTTTGTTTATCTTTTGTTAATACAATTTATTTTATTACAAATAGTATCTTCCTTGTGCTGATAATACAGAAGAGGCTCTACAAATCTCACCAATCTTTCAGATAAATCAGCTGACCAACTCTCCCCACTTTACATTCATTCTAAATGATTTGACACCCTCCTGTTTGGAGTGTTCTCATACAGCCAAGGTAAAAGACCTTGACTAGTGTCCCAAACTAAGAGAGTGGAAGGGTGATCATCTGATGTACTCATAACCCGTCACATCTGATCCAAAAATCACAACGTCAGCAGTGACGCGAGTACCAATCACTACCTTACTTAGCGTCCTTGGGTGGACGAAAGTAAAATCACTACACCTGGGGAACACATGGCACCAGGATGCACTATGGGAAGAAGGCAAGTGTGATGCTTTGGACAGTGTTCTGCTGGGAAACCTTGCTGGGAAGCCATGTGGATGTTACTTTGACATGTACCACCTACCTAAGCATTGTTACAGACCATGTACACCCTTTCATGGAAACGGTATTCCCTGGTGGCTGTGACCTCTTTCAGCAGGATAATGCGCCCTGCCACAAAGCAAAATTGGTTCAGGAATGGTTTGAGGAGCACAACAACGACTTGGCCTCCAAATTCCCCAGATCCCAATCCAATCGAGCATCTGTGGGATGTGCTGAACAAACAAGTCTGATCCATGGAGGCAACTTACAGGACTTAAAGGATCTGCTGCTAACATCTTGGTGCCAGATACCACAGCACACCTTCTGGGGTCTAGTTGAGTCAATGCCTCGACGGGTCAGGGCTGTTTTGGCAGTAAAAGTGGGACCAACACAATATTAGGTCTGATAAGAAACGTGTATTGTAATTTAAGAGCTAGTAACGGAGGCTTGAGAGAGAGACTGACAAACAGAGATTGATTGATTTGATTAATTGATTGATTGATTGAGACTAAGTTTGATTAAACTTTAAGTTTAAGTGCTTTAAAAACAGTGACGTTACTACCATGTCGTGTAGCTTTTCAATTGCAACGTTATTTTATTGATAAAGTCGCGGGGCAGCTTTGACAACAACTTTCTGTGCATGTGTATGTTTCCGTATGTTCAAGTTCTGGTTTATTTATAGAGCACGTTTACCACGTTTATAGACCAAAGTGCTGCACAACAGTAAAAATAAGAGTACAATACAAGTTAAAAAAAAAACCAAAAAACATAATAATTATAAGTTAAAAGCCAGAGAGAACAAATGAGTTTTTAAACAAGATTTGAACTCCGATAGAGTGGAAGCAGTTCTAATAGAGTTTGGAAGATTGTTCCACAGTGTGGGGCCAACAACTTCAAAGACTCTATTTCCCCTTGTCTTTAAATGAGTTCTGGGGATCTTAAGAAGGAGTTTGCCTTCCGATCGAAGTCCTCTTACAGGAATGTAGTGATGTAGTAGGTTAGTCAGTTAAAGAGGTGCCAAATTATTTAAAGATTTGTATACTAGTAGTAAGATTTTGAACTCAATTCTGAACTGGATAGGCAACCAGTGTAGAGATCTCAGCGGCGTGACGTGATACAATTTTTTCCATCCCTTCAGGAACTTAGCTGCAGCAATTTGAACGGGGTGTAGCCGAGTAATTTGGGTCTTAGAAATGCCATAGTAGAGGGAGTTGCAATAGTCCAGCCGATATGTAATGAAGGCATGGATAGTAACCTTTAAAAAGTCTTCAGAAAGAAAATATTTAATTTTGGAAAGAGAATGGATATAGAAAAAGCTTGAACCTACAACAGAGCTAATTTGTTTGTCAAATTTCAGGCGGTTGTCAATTACCACACCCAGATTCCTCACTTTTGGAGATAAAATAGAATTTAAGTGCTTTAAGGTCAAATATACTTTGTGTCCTGGAGTCAGAGGGGCTAAAGACAATAATTTCTGTTTTATCTGAGTTCAGGAACAGAGCATTTTTGGAAAGCCATATTTTGACATCATCCAGACACGCTGATAGAGTGTTAGGAGCACTATTGTTTTTCCTGGTTACAGGCAGGTAGATTTGCATGTCATCTGCGTAACAGTGGAAGGAAACACCATGTTTATCAAAGATGGAACCCAATGGAAGTAAGTATAGAGAAAAAAGAGTGGGTGCTAAAATAGAGCCCTGAGGTACATCACAACTTAGCTTGCCTGGAGAGGAAGTAAAATTTCCTACTTTAACAGAAAAACTTTGATTAGTTAAAAAAGATTTGAACCTTAAAATTTAAAACTGATTCCAAACGAGAAATAAGAATCTCATGGTCAACAGTATCAAAGGCTGAGGACAGGTCAAGCATAACTAAAATGACAGAATCACCAGAATCGGTAGTCATAAAGATGTCATTAAGAACTCTTACTAGTGCGGTTTCGGTACTATGCAGCGATTTGAAGCCAGATTGAAATGTCTCGTAGTTGTGATTAGTAGTTAAAAATGATTGAAGTTATAAAAACACAGTTTTTTTCCATAACCTTAGAGATAAATGGCAGGACAGATATTGGACGAAAATTTGCAAAGACAGATGTATCCAGTGAAGGTTTCTTTAAAATTGGAGTGACAGTAGTAAACAAATTCTCTTCACATCCTTTTAGCAATCAGTAATAGAAGTTGTCTAAATATTAAAACATATACATATATCTTTTGTGGAAGTCACAGGACCAAAAAATTTTCGCCCAATCATTGCATTCGGTCTGCGGGACTGAAACAAAGAGACTCTTGAACAGTTTCACGAATGCCAAATAAAAGTTTAAGCAGTACTTACGCAGCACTGATTTTAGCGTTTGGTGAAAGCGCTCAATTGCCCCTTGGCTTTCGGGATGGTACGCGCTAGAAACTCTGTGTGATATTTCCAAAGTTTTTAACACCTGTCTGAACAGTTTGGAAAGAAAATTCGTTCCCTGATCCGGCTGTACAATTTTTGGCAGCCCAAATGTGGAAAAAAATTTGATCAGTGACTTTACAATAACCACAGAAATAATTTTCCTCAAAGGAATTGCTTCTGGAAATCGTGTTGCAGAGCACATGATTGTTAACAAAAACTGATTTCCTGACTTTGTCTTAGGTAAAGGGCCCACACAGTCCAAAATGACATGCTCAAAAGGCTCACCAATCACAGGGATCGGAATCAATGGAGCAGGGGGAATCTTTTGATTCGGTTTTCCCGTTATCTGACACACATGACAAGTACGACAATATTGACACACGTCTTTCTTCAGACCAGGCCAAAAGAAATGTTTTAAAATACAATTATATGTCTTCGTAATTCCTAGATGACCTGACATAAGATGATCATGAGCCAGACGTAATACTTGCTGTCTGTAAGCAGTGGGCAACACCACTTGACAGGTAACATTCCATTCACTATCCACACCTGCAACAGGTTTCCATTTACGTAACAGTAACCCACTATCACATACTCAGCTTTATTGTCTTTCCTAGGTTTTGGCTGTTCAGCAGCAGACCAACACTTTACCAAAGAAAGATCATCTCGTTGTGATGCGATCATCCGCTCACACGTAATGGGTACAGTCAACAACTCTGAATCAGTTACCACATCATCAAGCTTTTTATCGTTTGTCACAATCTTAGAACATGGTAATTCGGTCGAAGAAATCTCTTCAGAAAATAGTGGCAACATGAATGAATCATTCAATGTAATTTCATTCTCTACTCTGCGCTTTTGCGCGTGCGTCACAACATTTGCAGGGAACACATCCGGATACTTGTCAGCAATGTCATCAGCATTAACAAAACAGTCAGGTTTGTCAACCACATCTACAACTGGCGTTACTTTTCCTCCAGCCAAATCATTGCCGAGGATAAATGTAACCCCTTTCACGGGAAGTGAGGAATGTACCCCAACCTTAACAAACCCTGTGAATAACTCGCATTGTAAATGTACACGGTGTAACGGGACCTTGATAATGTCCATACCAATCCCCTGAATTAGTACACTTGAACCACACAACGTCTTCTCTGATAACAGAAGAACGTCAGATACAATAAAGGACTGAATTGCACCTGTGTCTCGCAAAATCTGGATCTCTTTTTGTTCATGGGGTCAACCACTGACAGACAGTAAACCTTTCATTACGAATGGCTTAAATCTCTCATCCAACTCAACCTCCTGTACATTATCAGAGCGAACGGGCACCGTTCTCACAAAACCGACTGGCTTTGGTTGTGCCGGTTGATGTTTTAGTTTTAAAGCCAAACAATCAACAATTACGTGTCCTGTTTTATGACAATAGAAACATTCTCTTGTCTCTTTAGACTGTAGAATGCTAACTTTAACCCGGGGAGTCTGTGTTCTGTGGCAAAAGCGATACCATCGGCTTATCAAACCGAGCCGGGACAAATGCATTCTTGTGGGTTAATACAAACTCATCGGCCAGAACCGGGGCTTGAGACAACAACGTGACTTTTCGTTAGTTTAAATAAGTGACCACTCGTTCCGGTAAGCAACTTTTAAAATCCTCTAAAAGCATCAAATCCTTGAGAGAGTTAAAGTCTTGTACCCTGCTTGCGGCCAACCATTTGTCAAAAATAACTCTCTTTTCTCTGGCAAATTCTACAAACGTTTGTTGTACCGTTTTTCTCTGGGAAATTTAATTTTCCCACCTCCACCTCGGCAGCCTCGCTCAGCACCTTCTCCGACGTAACAGGACTATTTGGACACGTCTCAACCGCAGACAGGCCGGCCTCTCACCATCCGCATCTGGTAAATGAAGCACATGAAGTTCAACCAGCCTTTGTAAAATATCATTCTTAATTATTTTCTTTAATGCCTGCCTCACCACAGAGATCCCGTAATGGTCAGCAATTTTTAACAAATCATCCATTCTACTCCTGTCAAACTGGTCTAAGATTGGGTTATCAATAAATGATTGTAAATCAAAGGTACTCATAGTTTCGGTCTCACCACTTTCCCTACCGTCAACAGAAGATCTACAATACCCAAACAATTCTGTTACCGTGCAATCCAACATAGACACACACACAGCTAAAATTAATATCCGAGAAAAAAAAAAAATTCTTTAAGATTCCGGACGAGCCCCCATACATGTTACGTCCCTTTTTTGTGTGTCTAGGGGTAAACGGGAGTATAACATTTTATTACCAGCTGTGCGGGTGTCAACATGAGGAAGGGCAATAAAAGGAAAAGGACATTTCAGCTTACCTTAAGAAAAAGGTTTATTGCTCAGTGCCAAAAAGAAGATAAAGTGTCAAAGTATTTACAATAATATTGACAAAAATATACATATAATAAAAGAACAAAACTCACAAAACAAAACACAAAAAGAACCGAGGTGGGAAGGCGAACACGAGTAGAGGCCAAATCAAAGAAATTAACAGAACAAAACAAATCTAACTAATTTTAAACCACTAAACTAACTATCAAAGCAAAATGTAGAAATAAAAGGTCTTCAGCGTCAACGAAGCCCAAACTAAACTACACTAACTAACCAAAACAAAAACATACAAATTGTGGCGCTCTCTCTTAACCTAGTGTGTTTAATACAGCAACAAACAAACGTCCTGCGTGGTGCGCAATGTTTTCCTGTTCCCTCCTTCCCAGCCTCACCACCATAGACCACTGTTGAAAGAAGAACAATATGCAACATCGCAAGGCAACCACACTGCCACCAAGAACGTTTCTCTCAAAGACCAAACTCTCATTCCCAAGTGCGCGTGAAGCTGAGCATGACGCGGAGCATGAAGCTAACCTTCCATGCCCCGATTTGGAGGAAGATCCGGCTTTTGAAGAAGGAGGCCGACTCTGATTGGATGGAACGGCCAAGACGTCATCTTCCACAATGACGACTGAAGCCGGGATTCCCCAAATCTAAAAGAGACACACACACACACGAAAACTACACACACTCCTAACGCATTCCAAATACGTACAACGTACGTAACAAGTCACCTTCATTTATATAGTGCTTTTTGCAACACAGATTGCTTCAAAGCAGCTTCACAGTGATAACAGGAAATTAATTTTGTTTTTGAAGAAAAGTTTTTGATTAATTTCTGTTGTAAAAACTGATTTGTTATTTACCCAAACCCCCAATGCGTTCCGGACCCCATCTGCACGGCAACAGCTTCTGGTGGCCCGAGAATGGTTTGAAATAGCTTTGAAACTATACCATCATCATCCCCGCACAAAACCCTAAAAAGTCGAATCCGTGAAAATGGCAACGGCATGTACGCAAGCATTACGTGTTCAGTCTATAGGCAAGCGTGTTTGAATACGCATGTGTGCATATGTGTTTTTATCTGTACAGAGGGGAAGGGAAGGGGCCTTCACAGGGGAAAGTCTAGTTGACACTGTCTCTGCTGACACTTCAGGGATGCATTGGTCATGTCTAGGCACAGGTCCACCATCTGATCTGGATCCGACAGACTACAGTAAACCTTGGGATAAACAGAGAGACTAACATTAGCGTAGATGCCATTCTTTTTATGATGTAACGAATACATCAGGTGTTATGGGAAGTGTTCCCGGTTCCAGCTGACCTAGATAATGCAGCCTAAAACAATCATTTAACTGATTTGAATAATAGAAATTGATAATGTTCTATGTGTATGCCATAGTAAAGAGATGTGTTTTTAGTCTAGATTTGAACTGACAGAGTGTGTCTGCTTCCTGGACAATGCTAGGAAGACTGTTCCAGAGTTTAGGTGCTAATTAGGAAAAGGATCGACCGCCAGCAGTTGATTTTGATATTCTAGGTATTATCAACTGGCCAGAGTTTTGAGACTGCAATAGACGTGGAGTATAATGCGTTAAGAGCTCTTTCAAGTACTGGGGAGCTAAACCATTTAGATCTTTGTAAGTAATAAGCAAGATTTTAAAATGTATACAGTGTTTAATAGGGAGCCTATTAACAGTGTTGATAGAACCGGGCTAATATGATCATACTTCTTGGTTCTAGTAAGAACTCTAGCTGCTGCATTTTGGACCAGCTGCAGTTTATTTATTAAGCAAGAAGGGCAACCACCCAGTAGAGCATTACAATAATCTAGCCTTGAGGCCATGAACTCATGAACTAACTGTTCAGCATTTTGCATTGAAAGCATGTGCCGTAATTTAGATATATTTTTAAGATGGAAGAATGCAGTTTTACAGATGCTAGAAACGTGGCTTTCAAATAAAAGATTGGTATTAAAGAGCACACCCAGGTTCCTAACTGATGACGAGGACGACGACAGAGCAGCTATCAAGTGTTAGACAGTATTCTAGGTTACTACGTGCAGAGGTTTTTTGTCCAATAATTAGAAATTCAGTTTTTTCAGAATTAAGTTGTAGGAAATTACTAGTCATCATCTAATTTTTTATATCAGCTATGCATTCCGTCAATCTTGTGAATTGGTAAGTATCGTTAGGGCGCAAAGAAATATAGGGCTGAGTATCGTCAGCATAACAATGAAAACTAGCAAGCGTGCTTCCTAATGATATCTCCCAAGGGTAGCATGTACAGGGTGAAAAGCAACGGTCCTAGCACTGAGCCTTGCGGTACTCCATACTGAACTTGTGATCGGTGTGACATCTCTTCATTTACTGCTACAAACTGATAACGGTCAGATAAGTATGATTTAAACCATGCCAATGCAATTCCACTAATGCCAACATAATTTTCGAGTCTATTCAGAAGAATGTTGTGGTCGATTAGTATCGAATGCAGCCCTAAGATCGAGTAACGCTAATAGCGAGATACAACCATGATCAGATGATAAGAGCAAATAATTTTTAACTCTAATGAGAGCAGTCTCAGTACTATGATACGGTCTAAATCCTGACTGGAAATCCTGACAGATACCATTTCTTTCTAAAAAAGGAGCATAGTTGTGAAGACACTGCCTTTTCTAGTATTTTTGACAGAAAGGGTAGATTTGAGATTGGCCTGTAATTTACTAATTCTGTAGGATCAAGTTGCGTTTTTTTTAATAAGTGGTTTAATAATAGCCAACTTGTAATGGCCAACAAAGTTTTCGGTACATATCCTAATGACAAAGATAAAATAATGATATTAAGAAGAGGATCTATGACCTCTGGAAGCATCTCTTTTAGTAATTTAGTCGGTATAGGGTCGACTAGGTGTTGTTGATTTAGATGATTTAAAGAGTTTAGTTCTTCTTCTCCTATAGCAGTGAATGAGTGGAAGTTTTCTCAGTCACACTAGAATGTCACTGTCTGATGTGATACTGTAGTAGATGGTTGCATAGTTATAATTTTCTTCCTAATATTATCAATCTTGCACGTAAAGTTCATTAAGTCATTACTGCTGTGCTCTTTGCAAACGTCAGAAGTTGAAGCTTTATTTCTTGTTAATTTAGACACTGTATCAAATTAAAAAAAAATTCTTCTGAGTCGAAAAATAAGCAGATCTAGCAATTTTTACGGCCTTTCTGTATGCAATCATGCTCTCTTTCCACGAAATGCAAAAAGCTCCAGTTTTGTTTTCTTCCAGCTGTGCTCCATTTTTCTGGATGCTGTTTTAAGGGCCCGGGTGTGCTCGTTGTACCACGGCGTTGGACTATTTTCTTTAATCTTCTTTAAGCGCAGAGGAGCAACTGTGTCTAAAGTGCTGGAAAAGAGAGAGTCAATAGTTTCTGTTGCACCATCGAGTTCCTCTAGGCTATCTGGGATGCTGAGGAGACGAAACTGATAAGGAAGATTATTTACAAAGCAGTCTTTAGTTTACTGCAAAGTACCATGTTTTACCATGCCTAATATCGATCTAGCTTACTGCAGTGTGCAACAAATGTCTCATAGTCGCCGCTGAGCGAACGCACAGAATAGCTTTATAACATAACTTTCAACACACTCAGATGTATCTAATATGATAAAGCAGCGCTGCGTTACCTCTCATACGCATGACTGGAAGAAGTGGAAGCAGTCGTATGTGGCATAATAAAAGCGCTGCGAAATCAAGCTATGCCTTTGTTTTGAATAAGCGACCTCTAGTGGCAAAAATACATATTGTGGCTTTAAGTTGTACTTATTTGTGCTATTGCTTATTTGTTTATTTGTATGTTATTTTATTACTGATGGTGTACTTGTCCTTAATTTATATTAGGCAAAAGTTCTTTGTGTAAGTTTTCTTTAGGCTGCTGATTTTTTTTAGCTGCAACGAAATGTTTTGCAAAAAGAACACACAGAATTGTTTGATTTATCAAAATGTTTGACTTTCAACACATTGGAATCTAAACTTGGAATTGATACGAATTGGAATCGATAAGCAGAATCAGAATTGCTAAAATTCAAATGATACCCAACCCTATTCCCTTCCCTATTCCCTGCACTCACTAAACAGGTGGTTTTTGTATGGTTATGTTTTTGGAGTTTGCACAGTGGTTCGATGTCAAGAGAAGTTCTTCGATAAGAGTTTATAGAAGAGCATAAACATGTGTGTTAAGGTCTCTTTTGTAAGAGAGTTATTTTTCTATTAAATATCAAAACCAAAACAAACTGTGAAACAATCCTTCTGGGAGCATGACTTCACTCAGTACATCTGATATTATGTGCAGTACGGCACGTTGATTGGTGCGCATGCATGTGCGTTTGTGCTCGTTCTGACATTACTCTTTGTTTGTGTGTTGACAGATGACAGGAAAGCAGATGATGATGCCAAAACCGGTATGCCTGCCAATACGTCTCTCTTAAAAGTAAGTGCCCTTTATCTGTAAGCACTATAATGGACATTTCATCTGCCTGTCACCATCTGTCATCCATGTCTCATTCTGTCTCTCTTGCAAACAAATGTTGTTTTCACTGACATAGAAAATATTTTATAGGATTTATAGGTGGAATGTATAATTTCAGCACTAGTGACCCCAAACGGAATTCCAGCTCTTCCTCCTCGTCAAAAACGCATCTTCACAAGATTCAAAATTTACATTTGGTGAATTAGCCTTCTGGGTTGGCATACACATTTACATTGTGACTGAACAGTTGTGGTGTTTCGTTCTTGAGCAAATCAGTATTTAAACAAATCATTTTTGTTTAGTTTACATGGACTGACTCATTTTTGTTCACTGAAGTCTCTATATGGTGAAGTGTGCTTTCTTTCCATCAAAGACTATCCACCTTATATTTAACATATAAGCTGATGTGGTCATTTGTAACTTGAATGTGCAAGGCTTCTGGTGTCATTCGCTTCCTGTTATTTTTTTTGTAGTGCAAATAGTTTTACCATGCATTGCAATTTTTCTTTTAGCTATTTACCTGTAGTGGCTAATGAATCGGAAGTCTTGCACATTCACGGGAAATAGCTTACTTCAGCGTCACAAAATAAGTTGGATTGCACAAGCAAATAGCAGTTGATTATGAGCTGTAAAGGACAAACAACTAGACCTGCATCAATTTCATGTCATTGCTTGAGTCAGAGTTTGAAGTCAGAGAGAAATTATAGAAATTAGTGTAAAAAATTACACTCTTCAGTTAAATTGCTGACAAGTAAAGCAGTTTATGTTGAACACGTCAGCTTTCTGATCAGCTATGAAAAGTATTCCAAAAAATATATATTTCTTTATTATATTATTATTATTATTATTATATTGTATTATAATAATACCAATTTTAGTTTGAGACAACTTTACAACCCAAAGACAAATTCAAGTCTTTCCTTTCATGTTATTATTAAACACACAAAATGATATAAAACACACTTATTTTCAATATAAAAAGTGATTGTGGACTTGTGATTACAGTCTTGGACATGTGAAAGATTAACAACATTGGCTTTGATGCATTGTTAGTTTTTGTGCAGCATCAGATGTAAAAAATTTTCTCCCTCATTTACTGTTTGTGGTTGTTTTTGCCCCATTGACTTCGATAATAATGACATTTTTTGATTGCAAAGCCATGACACCATACACTCACCTAAAGGATTATTAGGAACACCATACTAATACTGTGTTTGACCCCCTTTCGCCTTCAGAACTGCCTTAATTCTACGTGGCATTGATTCAACAAGGTGCTGAAAGCATTTTTTAGAAATGTTGGCCCATATTGATAGGATAGCATCTTGCAGTTGATGGAGATTTGTGGGATGCACATCCAGGGCACGAAGCTCCCGTTCCACCACATCCCAAAGATGCTCTATTGGGTTGAGATCTGGTGACTGTGGGGGCCATTTTAGTACAGTGAACTCATTGTCATGTTCAAGAAACCAATTTGAAATGATTCGAGCTTTGTGACATGGTGCATTATCCTGCTGGAAGTAGCCATCAGAGGATGGGTACATGGTGGTCATAAAGGGATGGACATGGTCAGAAACAATGCTCAGGTAGGCCGTGGCATTTAAACGATGCCCAATTGGCACTAAGGGGCCTAAAGTGTGCCAGGAAAACAACATCCCCCACACCATTACACCACCACCACCAGCCTGCACAGTGGTAACAAGGCATGATGGATCCATGTTCTCTGTTTACGCCAAATTCTGACTCTACCATCTGAATGTCTCAACAGAAATCGAGACTCATCAGACCAGGCAACATTTTTCCAGTCTTCAACTGTCCAATTTTGGTGAGCTCGTGCAAATTGTAGCCTCTTTTTCCTATTTGTAGTGGAGATGAGTGGTACCCGGTGAGGTCTTCTGCTGTTGTAGCCCATCCGCATCAAGGTTGTGCGTGTTGTGGCTTCACAAATGCTTTGCTGCATACCTCGGTTGTAACGAGTGGTTATTTCAGTCAAAGTTGCTCTTCTATCAGCTTGAATCAGTCGGCCCATTCTCCTCTGACCTCTAGCATCAACAAGGCATTTTCGCCCACAGGACTGCCGCATACTGGATGTTTTTCCCTTTTCACACCATTCTTTGTAAACTCTAGAAATGGTTGTGCATGAAAATCCCAGTAACTGAGCAGATTGTGAAATACTCAGACCGGCCCGTCTGGCACCAACAACCATGCCACACTCAAAATTGCTTAAATCATCTTTCTTTCCCATTCTGACATTCAGTTTGGAGTTCAGGAGATTGTCTTGACCAGGACCACACCCCTAAATGCATTGAAGCAACTGCCATGTGATTGGTTGATTAGATAATTGCATTAATGAGAAATTGAACAGGTGTTCCTAATAATCCTTTAGGTGAGTGTATAATCATGCATTCTGATAGTTGGTGGTTTTCCCTGTTGGGAAAATTTGTTATTTTTACTGTTGATCACCAGTTGTCATTTTGTGTTTTTTTCCCCAGATCAGTGACATAATTTATGAACATGGCAATTAAAGAGTAAAAATCCTGGATTTTTTTTAAACATTTAGTAGTTTTGATCAGGACTGAAGTTGATTAACAGATTTATGCAAAAATATATATATATATATATTTTTTTATCTGATACATTTTTACAGCAGTTTAATTTAGTGGATGTTTTCATTCCGAACATAACGAAAGGGTGGTGAATTTGAACAATATACAAGGGTTAAGGTAGGCTAATTAACATTCAGTAACTTGGTAACGTAGCATTCTATCATGATGGATTGTGGACTTGTGATTACAGTCTTGGACATGTGAAAGATTAACAACATTGGCTTTGATGCATTGTTAGTTTTCGTGCAGCATCAGATGTAAAAAATTTTCTCCCTCATTTACTGTTTGTGGTTGTTTTTGCCCCATTGACATTTTTACAGCAGTTTAATTTAGTGGATGTTTTCATTCCGAACATAACGAAAGGGTGGTGAATTTGAACAATATACAAGGGTTAAGGTAGGCTAATTAACATTCAGTAACTTGGTAACGTAGCATTCTATCATGATAGTGCGACTTCTATGTGACTATCCGTGCTGCACACCCCTAATCAATACTCCTAACCTTGGTTGAAAGATTACAGAAGCTAGGTTTAGCTGTAACAATATCCTGGGTAACATATACTATCACCAGTTAATACTATTTTCCACAGTATGACTTGCCGCCACCTTCTGCCGATATTTTCATAATCCAAGTATCGTTTCATTTTGTCATTCATTTCATGTTTCTGAATTCAAAATGTTGTTTAAAATATTAATGCCATTACATTATGCAATTGTAATTGCTGTGTAAATGCATTTACTGCCCTCTGAGCAGAATTAAACCCTGTAAATACATCAAAAAGACACCCCTCCAAATCAATGAATTCAGGTGTTCCAATCACTTCCATGGCCTCAGGTGTATAAAATCAAGCAACTAGGCATGCAGACTGCTTCTACAAACATTTGTGAAAGAATGGGTTGCTCTCAGGAGCTCTGTGAATTCAAGCGTGGCACCGTGATGGGTTGCCACCTGTGCAGTAAGTTCATTCGTGAAATTTCCTCACTACTAAATATTCCACGGTCAACTGTTAGTGGTATTATAACAAAGTGGAAGCAATTGGGAACAACAGCAACTCAGCCACAAAGTGGTAGGCCACGTAAAATCACGGAGCAGGGTCAACGCATGCTGAGGCGCACAGTGCGCAGAAGTCACCAACTTTCTGCAGATTTAATAGCTACAGACCTCCAAACTTCATGTGGCCTTCAGATTAGCTCAAGAACAGTGCATAGAGAGCTTCATGGAATGGGTTTCCATGGCCGAGCAGCTGCATCCAAGCCTTACATCACCAAGTGCAGTGCAAAGCGTCGGATGAAGTGGACTAGAACAGTGGAGACGTGTTCTCTGGAGTGACGAATCATGCTTCTGTCTGGCAATCCGATGGACAAGTCTGGGTTTGGCGGTTGCCAGGAGAACGGTACTTGCCTGACTGCATTGTGCCAAGTGTAAAGTTTGGTTGAGGGGGGATTATGGTGTGGGATTGTTTTTTAGGGGTTGGGCTTGGCCCCTTAGTTCCATTTGAAAGGAACTCTTAATGCTTCAGCATACCAAGACATTTTGGAAAATGTCATGCTCCAAACTTTGTGTGAACAGTTTGGGGATGGCCCCTTCCTGTTCCAACATGACTGCGCATCAATGCACAAAGCAAGGTCCATAAAGACATGGATGAGCGAGTTTGGTGTGGAGGAACTTGACTGGCCTGCACAGAGTCCTGACCTCAACCCGATAGAACACCTTTGGGATGAATTAGAGCGAGGACTGCGAGCCAGGCCTTCTCATCCAACATCAGTGCCTGACCTCACAAATGTGCTTCTAGAAGAATGGTCAAAAATTCCCATAAACACACTTCTAAACCTTGTGGAAAGCCTTCCCAGAAGAGTTGAAGCTGCAAAGGGTGGGCCAATTCTATATTAAACCCTACGGATTAAGAATGGGATGTCATTAAAGTTCATGTGCATGTAAAGACAGGTGTCCCAAAACTTTTGGCAATATATCTAGCTTCTTATAACTGAGATGTAATATTATATGTTATAATGGCTATGTATTTAATATTACCCCTAGAATCGACTTCTGTGTCTAAAATCGCTCACTTGTGCGTCAGAGAGCTGGAGCAGTCGCAGAAACAAATGTCACAGGCACGTACTTTTAACCTACATGTATCTTACTGCTTGCTTTTGCAATTAAAAAATAACAGCAAATTATATTGTAATAATACCTCCACTCTGTGCCAGCTTTGTGGTTTCATCAAAGTTTTATTAATACAGTAAATATTATTTTGGTTATTCTAATTTGTGTTCATAATTAAAGTAATCATCTTTTTATTTTATTTTTAACTACCAACAAGAATAAACAGATATTGTAGTGTACACTATTGTATGCATTTAGGATAGTGTAACAGAGTTTGAATGTTCAGGGAAGAAGGAGGCGGGAACCGGCGAACATTTAAAGACTTTAATAAAAATAAACACAAAATGAAAGTAAAAGCGACAGCCCCTCACGGACGACTGCCGCGCACACACATAACCAAATGTAAACATAAAATCCAGGCCTGGTCCTCTCTCGTCTTGCACTGTCGTCGCTCCTCCTTTTATGCTCCCGTCACTCCTCCGTGAGACGAGACCGGTGTGGCGCGCAGCTGGTGCTCATTATCAGTCGCCACCGGCCCGCTCTCACGGTCCCTCGCCTCGCTGCTTGCCACAGATAGATATTATTTTTATTGTTTGTACTTCTCCTGTAATAGCTTTTTGTGCTATTACAAGAAATGACAATGCGCCTTCACCTGAATAAGATGAATTCATTAAAGAACACATTCCTTCCCTCCAGGCCCAGCTCCAGCTTTGAGATGTAAGGTTCCTCCAAGTCACATTCTTGGTGGGCCAGAGTTTAAACATTATTTTATTTTTTCCCCTTAACAGACTTTGTAACCTGGTCTTAAAAAGGACTCTATATGCACTGCCTGGTCAAAAAAAAAAGTTAAAAATTAAGATTTAAATAGGCAAATGCTTAAGAGTCAATGATTGGATCATTATTGTGTGATTATTATGTTTCGAGCATGTTACATGTTTGGCAACAGTTCTTCTAACCCTAATTGATGGAGTGTGTAGCTTTTCATTTCTTAAACAACCATGTAGGAAGACAATGTCAAGATTAATAAAGCTTAAATTGTGAAAGAATGGTTGGGCATGAAGAATCATTTTCCCACATGAATTGGCACCTCTGAGACCCTAAATTCATTGAAATTCTGCACCTCTTGATGGAAATATCACAACATTCAAATGTGTGCATCTAACCTTCCTTCCAAAGAGATTAATTATGATTGAATCTCAAATCATCCTTCGCTAACATCTTCATCTTGACAAAAGGTCAATAGATTTTAGTTTTTTTAGCGATCGTCTCGTTTTCGTCAGTGATAAATGTTGTTGCCGAAAACTGACAAATTATTTGTCAGCGAAATGATTTCAATTCATTGTGAATAAATGCCTTTTGGGTGACAAAACAAACTGTTAATCTCAATTATTAATAATCAGGAACAGTCTCCTTCTGGAATCCTTGTGTGTATCTTATGAAAGTTACTGGGTTTATTGGCTATACATGGTAATGACATGACATGAGTTGAAAAATTGGATATAGACTTAACTTCACACATGTACGGAAGCTATTTTACCACACTAGTCTCTTGTAAACACAATTAAATCAATGTCTAAACATTGACGTTTATCCCAATGCAAATCCTGCCCTATAGACTTTCATTGTAAGTGTTAATGTAAACACTATTTTTTGTTTACAAGGTAAGGTACAAGACAAAAGTATTTTCTGTGCTAATCGATAGTACATTTGGTACACAAATGGTACATTTCACAGGTACATTTGACTGAGCTTAACTTGCATTTAACTCAAAACATTTCTTTTAACATTTATTAGATGAGTGTTGCCTAAGTTTCCACATTTCTCTCCCCCCTCAGAGCTAGTTAATTGAGAGCAGTCAAAACCACTCTGACCTCTACGTCCTCCCACAAGCCCCCTTTTCCCACTGGCCTCATTTAATCTTAAGACAACAGCTTTTTCCCAGACTGTGTGTGTGCGCCTATAGGTCCCTGCAGCCCCTCTGGCTCTGACCAGGCTTTGTAAAAGACTTCACAAATCCACTTGGCTCTGAACGGATAAGTGTGAGATTCTGAATGGACCATCCCTGGAGGATTAGTTTTATGTGGAAAGTACCCATGGTTCCTTTCTTTCAGCTTTGAAGTTCCTGTATTTGTGTGGTTCCTGTATGTATACTGTAATTTTTGCCCCCCTTTTGGCCACCAGGGGCTGGAGAAGACAGACATCTCGGCCACCCCAAAGAACCAAGCAGATGACACTACCTACAATGTAGAGCATATCTGTGAGAGGAGGACAGATTCCACCAGGTAATTAGGGGGAAATATTTTGTCAGCTAGTTTAAGCTTTTTAGTTTAAGAGTTTTGGAAAAATAATTTACCCCTCAGAAGTTATATTGTCAATATACAATGTCTTCTTTTGTGTTCCATTGAGGAAAATAATGCATATAGGTTTGGAATGACATGAGGGCATGTAAATGATCATTTTTGGCTGAACTATACCTTTCATTTGTATATTGTCCCTCTGTGGTGATTCACACAAGGTTAGTTTTAGAGGTTTGTAATCCTCTGTGCTGGTTTGGTTTTGATCTGTTTCCTGCCAGGAGGGCAGTGAGTCATAGCAGATGAATGCAAAATGCCTGTCTGTCAGATAAGCATCTCTGTGTAGCCTGCTGACTCTCTCTCTGTGTGTGTGTGTGTTTATTTTCAGTGTATGTCTGTCTTCATACTTTAATGATAAGCTTTCCAGAAGGTAAACCAGTAGCTCAATCATGACATGTGTCTGAGGTTGTTATTCGTGTTTGTGTGGGTGACACACTTGCATGTTTCTAGACATAGTGAGGCTGATATATTAAAGATCAAAGGTCTGCTTCTTATTACATTAAAGAACAGATCTCTGCTACCCTTCACTGGATGGCTCCGACATGAGTCATGACCAAGCAGTCCATATTACCAACTTCCTTGGGCCCAGTCTGGACTGTATGAATGTCTCATGCAATTACAAATCAAGGGCTTCTGGGATGGATATTTCACCAAAGCTGCTGTTCTAAAGTCTGGTTTTAGGGATTTGATAGAGTGTTACTGTACAAAAGACAGAGGTCTACAATAAATGTGACTTTGTCGGAACTTTAGACTCAATACTTCTGGATCCCATCTCATCTGGCTCCGTTCTCGCAGCAGGGGTCTGGAAGATTGTGTGTGTTGACTCTGATATGGTGTAGATCTACAATATCCAGGTCCTATGCACGTTTTGGGTTGCATGGCTTTTCAGTGTGTATGTGTGTGTGGTAGATGTTTTTGGCTCATTTGCATACAGTTTGCGGCAAGCTTCTTTTCAGATATTTAACAGTCTGCTTTTATCTTCTGGGTGTAGTTTGACAGTCCTGGGTCAAAGGTTTTGGATTCACACAGATTGCTTTAAAGTGAGAGTATAAAACGACAGTCTCAAACTCAAAATAATTTTTCTTAATCGGAAGGGAAAAAAAAGAAGAAAAAGTGTTTTTACAACCATGAATTTTAGCTATAAACATTTGCCGTGGTTTTTGATGCATGGTCGGTCAGTTATTTAAATATAAAGGCAAAGGAAATAGGAAAAGTCTGTTGTCCACTGTTTGATTACAAATTGTGCCTATTGTTTTATTGTGCATGGCAACTTTGCAAAGCTAACATCATAAATCCTATTAATGTAAATGTAAAATGAAAGTGGTCGGAGTGTGCTTTGCATTTAAAAATGGTAACATAATAATGTCTCGTTTACATATGTAACCTTGGTTCCCTGAGTAGGGAACGAGACGCTGCGAACCGTCGCTATGGGAACACCTTCGGTGTGATGAATGTCTGAAGCCCTTATACCATCACGCCAATTGATTGGCCAGTGACGCTTAGCACCGCCCCGAGAATACGTCACGTTTGCTTCATATCAGCGTGCTAGGCGTCATATCATCAGATTTTCAAGACGAAGGAAGTTACTACTCGAAGATAGGGGAATGGCCAGAATCGCAGCGTTTCGTTCCCTATATGCATAACCGAGACGTTCGCTTTCATAGGTTCACTCAACACTGCGAACTGTCGCTATGGGAACGATATACCATAATGCCTTCACATACCTGAGAGTAGCTGGGAGACTGTGGAAAGCGTCCACTCAAGCAGATAAAACCTGGGAGCCATCTTCACGTCCACACCTTAGAACTTGTCAAAGGTGTTAGGAGAGGACCAGCCTGCCGCAACACAAATATCCTCCAAAGGAGAGCCCTTAAATAGAGCCTGAGAAGACGCCATTCTTCTG
The DNA here is from genome assembly GCA_039654625.1 of Rhinogobio ventralis. NCBI lineage: Eukaryota > Metazoa > Chordata > Actinopteri > Cypriniformes > Gobionidae > Rhinogobio > Rhinogobio ventralis. Next base: position 15,198,579 of record CM077212.1, read on the forward strand.
GTTGAACAGCGCGTAGACCTAGAGGCGAAGTGAAGCCACTCACCTTGTAGGCCGTAGAAATAGCCTCAATCACCCAATGAGACATTCTTTGCTCGGTGACGGTTTTTACCACCAAAACACACAAATGGTTGTTCCGATGTACGCCACTGGGATGTACTGTCAAGTCATGTCAAGTCATGTCAAGTCTTGAACCAATAAGGCAATAAACTGGGTCTTGATTACGCCTCGTGGAGGGGGCTCTCGAGTTAAGAATGGTATCTGTAGTCTCCGCCGAGAGACCAGAACATCTTAACGCGCCCCCACTCAGGGGCCACACTAACAATTTCCATAAGTCAGGACGGGGGTGCCGGATCATACCCTGAGAAAACCAGAGTGGGCAGTGTGTAGTTGTGCTCGAAGCAAACAAATCTACCTCTTTTCGACCGAACCTCTGCCATATGAGGCCTACCGCCTGAGGATGAAACCTCCAAGCTCCGGGATCCAAGCCCTGCCTCGAGAGTAGGTCCGCCCCTAGGTTCAAATGACCTGGAATGTGAACTGCTCTGACTGACAGAAAACTGGTCTGCGCCCAGAGAAGCACGCGTTTCGCCAGCCTGTACAGGGGGCGACTGAACTACAGGGAACTGCTGCCATAAGGCCCATCAGTCTGTGGCAAAGACCAACGTGGACTAGACGACCTGCCTTGAAATGACTCAGACAGTCTTGTAGTGACTGAGCGTGCAGGAGACAACCGTGCCAGAAACTAGATCCACACCCAGGAAAGTTGTCTGCTGACTTGGCAGCAAAACACTCTTCTGATGGTTTATGCATAAACCTAAGGTCTTCAAATGGCAGAGAACTAAGTCTCGATGAGCTATTGCCAATTCCTGGGATTGAGCTAATATCAGCCAATCGTCCAGGTAGTTCAAAATTCGGACACCCTGGAGCCACAATGGGGCCAGAGCAGCGTCCATACATTTCGTGAAAGTCCAAGGAGCTAAGGCTAGTCCGAATGGAAGGACACGATATTGGTAAGCTTTGCTCTCGAAAGCAAACCTGAGGAACTTCCTGTGTCTCTTGACGATCTGGATGTGGAAATACGCATCCTTTAGATCGATGGTCACAAACCAATCTCCGGTTCGAACCTGAGACAGAATGGACTTCAACGTCAGTATTTTGAATTTGATCACTCTGAGCGCAAGATTTAAGCGATGTAAGTCCAAAATCGGACGTAGTCCACCATCGTTTTTGGGCACCAGAAGCCTGCCTCTGCCTGAGTGGGGGGTATCTCTTCTATAGCCCCTTTCTCTAAGAGAGACACAATTTCCTGTCTCAAGGACGCACCGTCGTGGGAAGAGCACTGCTGGAAAGAGGTGAGCCTTTGAGGAATTGGATGGTGTAGTGGCGAATAGTATGTAACACCCGTTGCCACGCAGCCCAGTACTCCGCTAGGGGCATTAACCGCTCTGTTTTTGGCACCTGTTGAACTGTGGGCACCAATGCATTTCCTGACTGCAGAAAGCCTCTGGCGTCTGCGGAAACAGGAAGCACATGTGGAGCTAAAGCGCTCTCTATCATAAGGTGGTCTACCTGTATAGTGCCCTGAGGCACAAGAGTGGTGGAGACCTCTAACACAGGGGACTGTCCAACTGCCTGATTGGGCTGGTTTGAACGCAGTCATAAACGGACCACGCGCACATGACCCTAAGGCGTTCTCCTGAACTCCGAAGGCTAAGAACCGCGGAGTATCTGAGACGGTGCTCGCCGATGGGGCCCGGCTTAAAACCACCCAAGGCACATTTAGCGGTGGAACAGTTAAGTGGGGGAATCTAACAAGAAAGATTTTTCTTTCTCCTTGATGTCAGTGAGGGTAAGCCAAAGGTGGTGCTCTACTGATACCATCCCCGCCATGGACCTGCGTGGGCAGTATGCTTGGTAGCTCTCAGCGCCAAGTCAGTAGCCTGTCTGAGCTCTTTAACAGCCTCAGGAGCCATGCCTTCTCCCTCGTCTAAGCTTCTTCAATAAATTGGCTTGATAGGCTTGAAGCACAGCCCTAGAGTGAAGGGTAGCTGCTGCTTGCCCAGCTGCCATGTAGGATTTACCAACCAAAGAAGTAATCCTACACAGTTCGGAAGGCAGCAGGGGACATGACTTTTGCGATGGAGCGCAAGATGGGCCGCGAGAGTCTCTTCAATGGCCGCCATTATCGTGTAACCGTGATCCACCATTTTGGAAACAGTGGCGAAATCCACGGCCACGGGATTTCGTGGTGGAGGTCTTGGAAGAAGGGTAGAGGCCTACGGGACTGGGTTGGATTTGGCTTCGATTTGGCCTGATTTTGCATGGGCTCGCTGTCCCATTCCAGCCCCAGCTTATCTACAGCGCGAGTCACCACTTCTAATAGCTCGTTGTATGACGGGGAATCACGTTTCTCCTGTCCACTCGGGGGGAGAGAACTACACATTTCACCCACAAGCTCCTCAGAATCAGAGTCTGCTCACTCTCCATGTGCTCCGACTCGCCAATGTCATCCCAAGTGTCCATCTCATGCGGTGCCTCGTCAGCCGCAGAAACGGAGAGGCGGGGATTAGACGAACTGCCTTTAGTAAAGGCGGCAAGCCTCGAACGCAACACTTTCAGACGTAGGCTATCGCAGTGTCGACAGTCAGATAGGCCGTTAAGTGTGGCCTGAGCATGCTGAATGCCTAAACATAGCACGCACCTGTCATGAGTGTCTCCTCCTGCGATAAACCTGTTGCACGGGTCGATGCATCTCCTGTAGCTCATCGTGTCCGCGTAAGAGGAGTGAAACTGCTTTGAAAAGGGTAGCTATGAACATGAGAATTGGCTTTCCAACGGGCACAGAAAGATCCGCTTCCTGAAGGAATGAAATCTGAGGATATGACGCCTAGCACGCTGATATGAAGCATACGTAACGTATTCTCAGGGCGGTGCTAAGCGTCACTGGCCAATCAATTGCCATGATGGTATAAGGGCTTCAGACATTCGTCACACCGAAGGTGTTCCCATAGTGACGGTTCGCAGCGTTGACTGAACCTATGAAAGGGGACCGTCTATATCAACAAGTATCAATAGTTTAATATAATATTTGCCATTCAAAAAGGGAAACCGAAACTAGCACTGCAGATATGCAAACCGTAAATGATGATGGCCATGCATTTCTTTTTGTGTGTATTGACATTTAATTTGCTGGTCAGATTTAAGGATAAAATAATAACACTGGTGTAAAACATGAGGGTGATTTGTATGTGTGTGTGTGGTTTTATGTGTGCTTGTTAATATCATTATTAGTTGTGTGTTTTCTTGTCAGCTAGTGTGAGGTATTAGTGTAGAATATATGTTCTGTTTGTGTATGTTTGAGTTGAGTTGAGTGTTGAATCTGTGGAATTTGGACCGAATGCTCTTTTGCTTTCAGTGTTTGGCGGCAGACATCTCTATGACTCACCTTAATATGTGTAAACTGTCACAATGATTAACTTCATGGAAAGCAGCCTGATTCCTCAAACAACATTATATATCAGAGCATCTGTTTTCATTTGTTTATTTGACACAAAGCATCTGCTAATCTCCACTAATCAAACATACTTAAATAAAAGGATATATACAATAATAAATGTTATTATAAAATTAGATGCCAAAACTGTTTCTTCTCTCTGCAGCCATTCCTCATCAGATGAGGGTGAGAAAATTTCTGGAGAAAGAATAAATCTCAGACAGGATGAGAAGATCTCCCACTTCCAGCCTTTCACTGCAGGAGAGCAGGATGCGAGAAACAAGGAAAATGAGAATGAGAGAGAAGAAATGGTAAGCAGTCATGCTGCACAACTCAAATTGAAGAGAATTTCATAATTTTTCACAATGGATATATTCTAGATAATCAGTGAAAAAGTTGGCCAGTTTGGTTTCTCTAGAGTAGAAGAGCTTGGTTTGTTGTCATAGTAAAGCATCAGCAGATTCCTTAAAATTAGGGCTGCACAATTAATCACATTTTAAATCACCCAATCAGCTTTTCTCTTAAAGGGTTAGTTCTCCCAAAAATGAAAATTCTGTCATCAATTACTCACCCTCAAGTCGTTTCAAACCCGTAAGACCTTTGTTCATCTTTGGAACACAAATTAAGATATTTTTGATGAAATATGAGAGCTCTCTGACCCCTCCATAGACCGCTATTTAATGAACACTTTCAAGGCCCAGAAAGGTAGTAAAACATTGTTAAAATCGTCCATGTGACTACAGTGGTTCAACCTTAATTTTATAAAGCAACGAGTATACTTTTTGTGTGTAAAAACCAACAAAAATAACGACTTTATTCAACTTTTTTCTAGCCTGTGTCGACTCGTGCACATGCGTGAACCGCGTAATCCGGCCTTCTGAAAGCGCTGCACTGTTTACACTGTGTAAGTCTGACACAGGCTAGAATAAATTGTTGAATAAAGTCATTATTTTTGTTTGTTTTTTTTTGCGCACAAAAAGTATACTCGTCGCTTCATAAAATTAAGGTTGAACCACAGTAGTCACATGGATGATTTTAACGATGTTTTTACTACATTTTTATGGAGGGGTCAGAAAGCACTAGGATTTCATCAAAAATATCTTAATTTGTGTTCCGAAGGTGAACGAAGGTCTTAAGGGTTTGGAACGACATAAGGGTGAGTAATTAATGACATAATTTTCCTTTTTGGGTGAACTAACCATCCATCCTTTAAGTGGATACATTTCCTCCCCAATTTTTTACTTAATCTTCCCAACCTAGCAACCATGTACATGTGCGGTCTCTGCACTAAGAAAAAGGACTAAAAAGACAGACAAACATGTATGTTGCAGTTTAGCGATCTCCAGTGCACTGTAAAATCCAACAGTTGTTCTTACTAAGACTTTTAGTTAACTTTACTTAATGTCCAATAATTTGTTGAACTTACTTAAAACAATGTAGTAATCTGAACTATTTGCATACTTTTCCTTCGTTACTCAGAAAACCCAAGTAAACATTACTTGCAAAAAAAAAATAAAAAATACAAAAACAGGCGGGGGAAAAGGTTTTTGAGGCGGGGCAATTTTTAATAGACTTTCCACTAATTTCCTCCACTTCTGAAGTCATCGTTGTCCTTGCATTAGTTGCATTCACTAATTTTCCAGTCATCTTGAATGTTTTTGACGATACAACTAAAAATTTTGGGAGAATGTCACATAAGTTGACTTCATAAATTCATGTTGATTTGTTCTGAAGGCGAAAGGGGGTCAAACACAGTATTAGTATGGTGTTCCTAATAATCCTAATAATCCTTTAGGTGAGTGTATGTATATGTATGTATGTATATATGTATATGTATATGTATATGTATATGTATATGTATATGTATATGTATATGTATATATGTGTACAGGGAGTGCAGAATTATTAGGCAAGTTGTATTTTTGAGGATTAATTTTATTATTGAACAACAACCATGTTCTCAATGAACACAAAAAACTCATTAATATCAAAGCTGAATATTTTTGTATCAATATTTTAAGTAGTTTTTAGTTTTAGCTATTTTAGGGGGATATCTGTGTGTGCAGGTGACTATTACTGTGCATAATTATTAGGCAACTTAACAAAAAACAAATGTATACCCATTTCAATTATTTCTTTTTACCAGTGAAACCAATATAACATCTCAACATTCACAAATATACATTTCTGACATTCAAAAACCAAACAAAAACAAATCAGTGACCAATATAGCCACCTTTCTTTGCAAGGACACTCAAAAGCCTGCCATCCATGGATTCTGTCAGTGTTTTGATCTGTTCACCATCAACATTGCGTGCAGCAGCAACCACAGCCTCCCAGACACTGTTTAGAGAGGTGTACTGTTTTCCCTCCTTGTAAATCGCACATTTGATGATGGACCACAGGTTCTCAATGGGGTTCAGATCAGGTGAACAAGGAGGCCATATCATTAGATTTTCTTCTTTTATACCCTTTCTTGCCAGCCACGCTGTGGAGTACTTGGACGCGTGTGATGGAGCATTGTCCTGCATGAAAATCATGTTTTTCTTGAAGGATGCAGACTTCTTCCTGTACCACTGCCTGAAGAAGGTGTCTTCCAGAAACTGGCAGTAGGACTGGGAGTTGAGCTTGACTCCATCCTCAACCCGAAAAGGCCCCACAAGCTCATCTTTGATGATACCAGCCCAAACCAGTACTCCACCTCCACCTTGCTGGCGTCTGAGTCGGACTGGAGCTCTCTGCCCTTTACCAATCCAGCCACGGGCCCATCCATCTGGCCCATCAAGACTCACTCTCATTTCATCAGTCCATAAAACCTTAGAAAAATCAGTCTTGAGATATTTCTTGGCCCAGTCTTGACGTTTCAGCTTGTGTGTCTTGTTCAGTGGTGGTCGACTTTCTGCCTTTCTTACCTTGGCCATGTCTCTGAGTATTGCACACCTTGTGCTTTTGGGCACTCCAGTGATGTTGCAGCTCTGAAATATGGCCAAACTGGTGGCAAGTGGCATCTTGGCAGCTGCACGCTTGACTTTTCTCAGTTCACGGGCAGTTATTTTGCGCCTTGGTTTTTCCACACGCTTCTTGCGACCCTGTTGACTATTTTGAATGAAACGCTTGATTGTTCGATGATCACGCTTCAGAAGCTTGGCTATTTTAAGACTGCTGCATCCCTCTGCAATATATCTCACTATTTTTTACTTTTCTGAGCCTGTCAAGTCCTTCTTTTGACCCATTTTGCCAAAGGAAAGGAAGTTGCCTAATAATTATGCACACCTGATATAGGGTGTTGATGTCATTAGACCACACCCCTTCTCATTACAGAGATGCACATCACCTAATATGCTTAATTGGTAGTAGGCTTTCCAGCCTATACAGCTTGGAGTAAGACAACATGCATAACGAGGATGATGTGGTCAAAATACTCATTTGCCTAATAATTCTGCACTCCCTGTATGTGTGTGTGTGTGTGTGTGTGTATATACACTCACCTTAAGGATTATTAGGAACACCTGTTCAATTTCTCATTAATGCAATTATCTAATCAACCAATCACATGGCAGTTGCTTCAATGCATTTAGGGGTGTGGTCCTGGTCGAGACAATCTCCTGAACTCCAAACTGAATGTCAGAATGGGAAAAAAAGGTGATTTTAAATTTTGAGCGTGGCATGGTTGTTGGTGCCAGACAGGCCGGTCTGAGTATTTCACAATCTGCTCAGTTACTGGGATTTTCACGCACAACCATTTCTAGAGTTTACAAAGAATGGTGTGAAAAGGGAAAAACATCCAGTGTGCTGCAGTCCTGTGGGCGAAAATGCCTTGTTGATGCTAGAGGTCAGAGGAGAATGGGCCGACTGATTCAAGCTGATAGAAGAGCAACTTTGACTGAAGTAACCACTCGTTACAACCGAGGTATGCAGCAAAGCATTTGTAAAGCCACAACACGCACAACCTTGAGGCGGATGGGCTACAACAGCAGAAGACCCCACCGGGTACCACTCATCTCCACTACAAATAGGAAAAAGAGGCTACAATTTGCATGAGCTCACCAAAATTGGACAGTTGAAGACTGGAAAAATGTTGCCTGGTCTGATGAGTCTCGATTTCTGTTGAGACATTCAGATGCTAGAGTCAGAATTTGGCGTAAACAGAACGAGAACATGGATCCATCATGCCTTGTTACCACTGTGCAGGCTGGTGGTGGTGGTATAATGGTGTGGGGGATGTTTTCTTGGCACAATTTAGGCCCCTTAGTGCCAATTGGGCATCGTTTAAATGCCACGGCCTACCTGAGCATTGTTTCTGACCATGTCCATCCCTTTATGACCACCATGTACCCATCCTCTGATGGCTACTTCCAGCAGGATAATGCACCATGTCACAAAGCTCGAATCATTTCAAATTGGTTTCTTGAACATGACAATGAGTTCACTGTACTAAAATGGCCCCCACAGTCACCAGATCTCAACCCAATAGAGCATCTTTGGGATGTGGTGGAACGGGAGCTTCGTGCCCTGGATGTGCATCCCACAAATCTCCATCAACTGCAAGATGCTATCCTATCAATATGGGCCAACATTTCTAAAAAATGCTTTCAGCACCTTGTTGAATCAATGCCACGTAGAATTAAGGCAGTTCTGAAGGCGAAAGGGGGTCAAACACAGTATTAGTATGGTGTTCCCAATAATCCTTTAGGTGAGTGTGTGTGTATATATATATATATATATATATATATATATATATATATATATATATATATATATATATATATATATATATATATATATATATATATATATATATATATATATATATATATATATATATATATATATATATATATATATATATATATATATACATAAACCCTGCATATGAGTTGATGTTCTCTTGATTTCTTTGAGTAATAATTACGATTACGACAGCTATATGCTTCTATGACAGCTCCTCATCTTCCTGTATTGTCCTCATATGATCAGCAGTGTCTCTCTCTCTCTCTCTCTCTCTCTCTCTCTCTCTCTGTCTGTGAGACCCACAGACACGGCTTTGTTTCCATTTTTTGCTGGAATCATTGAATCAAAGTTACAAATTACTTATATGAAACCATTATTTCATGGAAATTACTTGAACTTACAATCTATAATGCTGTTTAATATGAAACATTTCTATTTTAACACTCATACTCACTAGTCAGTCTTTAAGAAACAAAAAACATTTACAATATTTGCACTGAAGGTAATAATATCCCCTTTTTTTGCATTGTGTCTTCTAGGCTAAACCGAATGAGCAGAAAGTGAGAGAGAGGCAGTGTTCTGTGGGCACAGAAGAGCTGATCGTTTCTTCTGGAGCTCTAAAGGTGGAAGAAGAGCCAAAAGCTGCCATGCCAGTCCTACAGAGACAGGACTCAGGTCAGCGCAGCATCAAAGGCATCCTGAAAAAGGGCCGCTCAACCAGTCTGGACGCAGAACCCGCCGAGCTGGAGCGGATCACAACTCCTGACATCAAAACCTGCAAGGAGCTGACTGTTCTTGATGGAAAGAAGACCAAGGATGAAGAGGTTGAGGTTGAGGATGACGAAGAGGAAGAGGAAGATGGAGACGAGAGGAGGCTGCAGAGAGAGGAAAGCAGCTCGAGTGAGACTTCTTGTACTCCTTCCCTAGATTCTGTGGACAAAACCCGGTCCATCTCCCAATCTGAAGAGGGGGAGGAGCTAGACAGCAGCCTGGACGGGAGCATGAGCTCCTCCCTCAAAGAGAGGTATGAAGGGAAAGGGAGTTTTAATGTTTAAAGTCCCCCTGTGGTGTGAATAATTGTTTAATGTTGTTGTTTATATGTCTATTTGGTGTTTTTAACATGCTTTACATTGCAGAGTATTTTCTCTTTAAAAATGCAGTGATTTCAAAAACGCGGTTTGAAATTGGTGGTGTTTCTGACGTCACAAACTACCTTGTAACCAATCCAGTCAACATGCGGCCGGCTTTATCATATCATTAATGACTGCTCTGAAGCAGTGGAGTCTCAAGAGAAGTCAGGTTATCCCGATATATTTTTCTGTTGATATGAAAAATCGGGTACATTTAGCAATGTAGTGGGTGTATGATGTATATTATGATGTTATGATGAACTATATGCCTTTCTCCACTGACAGTTGTTGAAAGCATTTCTAAGGATCCTGATTTTTAGAAGGCAGCTGTCTGACACCGCAAGCGCCGCATGAGCAGCGCATATTTTTTCCGCCGTGCTCAAAATGCACAGAATAATCATGTCTAGCGTGTTTTAAAGGGTCATGAATTGAGAAATCAAATTTCCCTTGAGCTTTTGATATATAAAAGGTCATTTTAATATAAGAATATACTGTAAGTTTCAGAGCTGAAAACTTCCTTGTTAGTCAAAGAAAAGCTTTTATTGACAGCTGGCTCAGCAAACAATCGATCTGCGAATGTACCTCCCTGTGACATCAGAGAGCAGCGAAACGCCCCCTTAACCGAAGAAGAACGCCTAATTCTGTAGCCCCGCCCACCGATTCGTGCATGACATGTAATAGATAAATAACATAGGCCTACGTGGAGCTAAACTAGATTGAGCTACCAAGCAATAAACATGCCGCATAAGCTTCCTTCGGATTTTTTGCTTTTTTTAAGCTTCCTGAACTTTATTTTTAATGAAGTTCCAGCCCACGTGGGTAAGACATTGCGCGTAAGGCATGTTCGCTTCATTTCACCGTGGATTCGTTTGTAAACTAGACACCGGTAGAGACTGGATTTACAGACAGAATGAGATTTAAAAAACGATGCTGTGCCTTCTGGATCCGACAGGAATGGTGTACACTTATGTGAGTAAAAAATGTAGATAGTATTGTATTGTTACAGATCGTTTTATATATACTGATTATGTGTACGTGTCTAACTAAACATAACTTACCACGCTGTCACAGGCTGGAGTATCCTTTGTATTTGAGGTGTTGGTTCATTGTCCTGCTATTCGGGATCAGACTCGAACATGTATGGGCCAGGGCTCGTAAAGCCAGACGTCCCTGTCCAAAATGTATCACTGGCCTGCCCGACAGGCTATCTTAAATAGTGAAATAACCTTTCTTGATATGCATTGTTCACTCTCTTGACTTAAGTTTTGAACATGCTGATTTGTCTGCAGTAAAGTTTTGCTGATGCACGTACTTGGCTGGTGTGTGTGTGTGTGTGTGTGTGTGTGTGTGTGTGTGTGTGTGTGGGTGCGTGTGTGTGTGTGTGTGTGCATGTGTGTATGTGTTAGTGATGCCTATCGGGCGGGCCAAGTTATAAAAAATTACTTTCCAATTAATTGTGGGTGGATGAGAGGTAAATCATTGTGTTTGTTTGATAAAGACATTTTGTGAGCCTTGTGGGCGAATCATTCCGGTTGCTGTTTTTCCACACGTTTTCAAAACGCTTCATGTACTGACGGGGGAGCCGAAGCTCATTATAATATGCAAAACTGTTATCCAATCATAGCAGTGGGTGTTTACTTCTAAGTCTTCAATGCGGCACGCCCATAAAAACCGAGCGTTCCAGAAGCTAGGCTCAAAACCAGGGTAGAAAATAGCCTATTACTTATTCATTATAATGTTTTTGAATGAAAAAACCACACGAACATCATAAGTTGACCTCAGACAACAGAATAAAAAAAAATAAAAAAGCCAGTTCATGACCCCTTTAACAAGAACGGGACTATGTCAGAAAATAAAATAAAGAATCAAAGTATTTATAGAAGATTTACCCATTTAAACTGGATTTTAATTATTCAGTTTGGGTGAAACAAGTATAGTGTATTATAAAAATAAAAAAAAGTAAGCTAGCCAGAAAATATGACACACAAACTTTATTTTAGTTTATTTACACAGACAGGTAACCTATAGGCTCTAGCACTACCCAAATCAAACCCGATGTCAAACTTTCAAAACTATCAAGTTTATAAATGACCAACTTCTAAAAACAAATATAGGCTAGTTGTCTTTATAAAGAAATACTCACTTATATGATATAAGTGATCATTATATGTAGCGTTGGAGCCGCTGCTGTGACGCTGTACAAACACTTCCAGTGTGAATACTCGCGCGTCTGCAGCTGCAGTGACGGTGTAGTTACGCTGACGTGAAGCTCACACACTGCTCACGCTTGAAGTGTGAAACAGCCGTGAGATGGCGAACATGGTTTATGTAACATTAGCAACACATTATTAGCTGTTTGATAACATAGTCAAGCAAAAGGCTAATCATATTATTTACCGTTATGTGTTTGACGATATAAAGAGTGATACCATTGTGCAGCGTTTACCTCCGTAAGTTGGCGGAGTGGATCTCTGAGCTGGTGTGAGTGAGTGGGGGCAGGGCTAATTAGCATATTCATGGATTGGCGTATACTAAATGAAGCAAGGGTGTAGTGTTACATTCAAGCTATTTTAAGGCATGAAGATCACAAGAAGAAAAACTTAAATATGTAATTTTGGTGATCAAAGATTAGTTTTAAGGGATACAATTATTGACTACAGGGGGACTTTAACAGCATTCATGTAACTCAAACAGTAGAGCATGGCTCTAGCAACACCAAGGTTTGAATCTCAGGAAATACATGAACTGTTAATATGTATGCAACGAAAGTTGCTTTGGATAAAATCATCTGCCAGATGCATTAATGAAACTGTTATGATTGATGCTGATTATTTGTTTAAAAAGTCTGATAATTGGTTTATTTTTGCTTTTGACAATAATTAATCAGTTGACTACAAGAATAAAAACACATGTTATGAATATAATAATAATAATAACAAGAATAACAAGAAATATAATATTTATTGACATTTATTATTTTATTATATTTATTTACTGCTGTTTTGTGGTTGCAATTTTATTTATTTAAAAAATACTTTTTTTCTTATTTTTCTTCATTTTCATATTTATTTGAATAGTTCAAAGTGCTATGCTTAGAAAAGTGTGAATACTGGTACGAAGATTTAAGTAGAAAAGTTTGAATATCGGTATTAATCGAATATCGATCGGAAATATCTGTTAAATAGATTATAAGTCTATCTCTACTGGGTTTGAACCTACATCTCCTTCATGTGCACCAAGAAATGACATGCACTTCTAAGTTTTTACCTTTTACTCAGCTTTGAATGAAAATAAAAAAACAAAAGTCCATTTGAAGGGATGTTTGTTATACTGATGACACAGTCTAAACACAGAAGCTTCTTAAGTGGAAAGTTCACTTTCTATGTCTGTTTCTGTAATACATTCCCTCTACGTTTGGCAGGTTGGCAGAGTTTAAGAGTGGTGAAGACGATTGCCGGGGCAAGATAAAGAAGAATAAACACACCGATGTGGTCCAGGCTTCCCTGGCTGACCGTTACTCCCAGCTGCAGGAAAGTGAAAATGCCTGGAAGAAGAAGGTACCACACACACACTCTTTGAAACAGCTGCCACTTTTTCTTGTCAGTAGCAGAGAAAAATGGGCTGAATTAACCTATTAAACTCTCATAAAACTTTTCACAGTGCATATTGTGTGCAGTTTGGGGTTAATGCAGTGTCCATGTTGATTAGCTATAGGGTGGAGACAGCATGAAACAATAGACTGCAGAAGAAGCTCTCCTGATGTGAGCTGTTTGTGGAATGGTGAATCCACTGGGAGGGGTGGGGCAGGAAGAGTTTGTTTCCAGTGCTGAATCAGCAAGTTCCTCAGCTTGGCTGTCCTGCTGAGAAGGCGTGTGAACACAGGGGGAGGCTTTCCACTCAGCTTGACCAATTCCTGAAATTTGATATGCATCAGTCTATATAGTTACATGCATTCCCAGTACAAACATTTAAACCCACACATAAATATGGAGAAGTGTGTTTCCCCTCTTGCTTTAAAAGGCATTGTTTGTTCATGCAAAAATTATTTACTTGGATAAATTGAATATAATGGCAATAGCAATTTCAGTTTCCATTTCAGTTTTAGAGAAGAACAATCTGATATCTAAGCATTTTTTATAAAATTGTGCCAGCTTCCATTGTTCACCTGTGCAAACACACTCCAAGGCCCTATCCCAAATGGCAAACATCATAGACTGTTTTTGTTATGCTTTTTGGTGTGTGTGTTTTTTTTCTTCTTCTTGGAACTGTTGTTGTATTGAAAGCGCTGCATAAAGATTCTTCTTTTGTACAAGTTTCTCCTTTTGTGTTCCACTGAAAACAAAACCACATATAGGTTTGGAACAACATGAGAGAATTTTAATTCTTTGGGTGAACTTTTCCTTTCAATGCCACTCTTAGTAAAATTACCTTAACATATTTAATACCCATCAAGGCAAGGCAAGGCAAGGCACTTTATTTATATAGCACATTTCATACACAATGGCAATTCAAAGTGCTTTACACAGAAATGGAATTAAAATATTTATAAGAAAAAAAAAAAAAAACCTGAATCTGGAGTGGAAGAAAATGGAGAGTCAGGCTCGCGATTTTACCATTTATATTTGTCAGGTAACTGTGCGTTTAAACAGCACCCTTGCGGACAAATCTCCCTGGATCCACCAGAGCTATACGGATCTATCCGTCAGAGCAGATCTAAACGGAGCTTCCTCGTGCCGGAGGGATTTCTGTTTAAAAATATTTGTCAGGTAACTGTGTTTATACAGTACCCTTGCAGACAAATCTTCCTGGACTAACTCCAGGGCTAACTTTAAAATATGTATATATCATCAGTCTATGTTACTGCTCAAGAAGACTCGAGGTTTTTCTTCTACTTACAGCTACTAAGAAAGACTACAGGGTACTCACATAAACGCACAAGATATCGTACCTTCAATGCCCTGTTGATGGCAATATTGCTTATTTTGTAACATAAATAAACTACTGCAGAAAAAGTTAGGTGCCATGCAAAATATAATGTGTAATTGCATTATTCATTACAAATATATTGGAATAAACAGTACTCCGCTTAAAAATATAGTCAAATGGGAGAGTAAGAGTTTCTAATATCTTTGATACTCACTCAATGTGCAAAGTAGCCAAAACGATACTTAAAGGTGCAGTCTGTAATATTCATGAGGATCTATTGAAAGAAATGCAATATAATATACATAACTAGGTTTTCAGTGGTGTATAAATACCTTACATAATGTACCGTTATGTTTTTATTACCTTAGAATGAGCCATTTCAATCTTTATACACTGCGGATCCCCTTACAGTGAAATCGCCATTTTGCGCCGTCATGTTTCTACAGCAGCCCTAAACAGACAAACTTCTCTACAGAGCACTAGTCACTCTATGCTCTTTCCGACGACTACATTTTTGTCCTGTGTCAGCCACCGTAGCTCTATGTGCTTCGAAAGTGAGGCCGGTGGGCAATTGCAATTCACAACTTCACAACCTCACCCCTAGATGCTGCTAAAATTTACACACTGCACCTTTAAGTAGAGTAACTAATTACATTTACTCAAATACTTTACGGCACTGGACATTTATTTATGATGATTGATTTTATTTGGCATGTGGCCTACAACACGGAGTAATGCACACTGAGGTGCGCTGTTTAGATCGAGTTCGTGTTGAAGAACCGCAAGACAAGTCAGTTATTTACATAATGTTCTCTCTCTTAAAATGTAAACAAGTGTAAATGTCAGCATCATCATATATGTCTGAAGTTTTGAAGTCTGTCAGGTAGCTAAAACATGAGATTATCGATGCAAATCAAACAATCAGATGTTGTATTCCAGTCATTTACTCCTGGTTAAAGGCTTCTGTAAATATTTAGTTTATAAGTATAGAGTTATGTTTCAACTAAATTTAATGGTGCAAATGTATTTATATATTATGTAATGTGAAAAATATTTAGTAATGCGCAAGTTGTAACTTAGTGCCACTTTATGTCACAACTATGCTAAGTTATAACTAATGCACAGCTGGTGCAACCGGCCCCAGGAGTTTTAGGCCAATTTATCCCCGATTTACCCCTGCCGTCAATCTGAGAAATCTTGTCCAAGACCTTGGTCTGTTCTGATGTTCAGCACAGATTATCTGGTAATGTGAGGCATTTTCAGATCTAATCTTAAACCTCCCGATCTGCTCTCGGACACATCGGGCTGCCCCAGTGATATCAAACATGTTTGATATTTAGGATTTTAAATCAGGATGATTATGACTATGATTACGTCAGTACTTTCACAATAGCCAATGAGAGGAAGTCTACAAGGAGGACAAGGAACAACACGATGTTAACAACACCACATCTTATAAAACGTACTACAACCATATGTGCAAAGATAAGAGCTAGGTAGAAATCACCTCAGTTTTAAACGTTCCGGCTGAGTGTAAAAAGCTGCTAGAAGCTTTAAGCTAACATGCTGAGGGTGTTGTCAAGCAACAGTAAACATTTTAGGCTTTAAGGCTAATATTAGCTAGTATACTACTGTTAACAGATATTAAAATTGGCAAAATCTCACCTCCAGTTCTCACTTTGTGAATGTTTGAGATTTTAAAAGAAAATCTGTAAGAATTCTCCTTATGTGTATGACGCAACCAGATTTCAAAATCGGGTAGTATTTAAAACTAGTGTAGACTGAACTCTAAGCTTTAACATGTCCTAGATAAGAATGACTTAACACCAAATCCAGTCCCATCTTGAAAAGAACATCTTTATTCAATCTTTCCAATCTCACCCTGCTCCCATTAATCAAAATGGTGGAAATACTTTATGCCAATTTTCAGTGGATAATCTTTTTTATCCATAGTGGATAATCCTTTGGTCTGGGTCTCACACTGTCTTTGTGGAACTTGCTGTCTTTCTGGCTGAAGAACTCATCAGATCTGAACGCTTTTTCAGGAAGGTTGAGACTAACCTGACTAGTTCCTATTGCTCGGCTTTATAAAATAAAAAAGGCTATTTTTGTCTGTCAAATATGTTTGTTTGACTGCTAATCTGTCTATTTGATTGTTGACCCTGCTTTGTGCTGGTCCATTTTTTGTTTTTGTAGCATTCGGTTCTCTCTTTCATCTCACATAATTAGATAATTTCAACTCATCAATATTTGATATCCATTTATTTACTTTAGTCCTGTCAACGTTAATGCGTTAAAACATGGCATTTTTTTTCAGTTTAATGCGTTTACAATATTTTGCGCAATTAACACAGCATCCGTTTTTTCTGTCATCCATTGGCTAGCGTATATGATTGTGGCACTTATATTATCATGCTCTTATTCATGCAAATACATTTAAACTATTCAAGTGCAACAAGACAAAAGAGAACATGCTGTCTGTGAATGTCCTGTCTATGTGACACACACACGACACACAGAAAGACTTGCGCCAGTATCATGAATTGAGTTCTCTTTCGCTAAACGAACAATAACACAATTATGCCAAAATGTTAGTTTTGTTGAGTATCCTCAAAAGAGCAGTCTTAAATGAGTTCTTAAATGAATGTAAAGAGTTGTGAGAAAATGAGACGCGTGAGATCCGCATCATGTGCAGCAGCGGCAGGTCTTAAAGTGACAGCAGCCACTAATGCTGTCTGTCATTAATGTTAATCAAAGAACAAAGGTAACACAAAAAATTACTCGCTGCTCTTGACTAAAAAACGTTTGTAGCTTTGATAAGGATTAATCTATATTTAATTTATAATTTATGCAGTGAAGACTGTGTTTGATAACTTTATTCAATTTCTGTATATTTACTTACCTGTTAGACATGTAGGAAGGGCACATGTAAATATGACATTTATTATGGGTTTATGTAAGGATTGTTTTAAGTTCACTTAAATTAAAAGTTGTTATATTTTTTGAAGCCTAATAAAAGTTAAAAAAGAGCTTTCAATTTTCATTTTCATCATCAGTAGCTGTATTAGTATCGTGATACTGGCCTTCATTCATAAAAAGATGCCACTAAATAAGCATTTAAAATATACTGTCTTTGTTTTTTTCTACATTAATTTGGAGATTAACTATGAAATGATTACGTTATAAAATATATTAAAAACAAATAAAAACGTAAGTGTTTTTAATCGCGATTAATCACAGAAAAAATATTAATTCTAGTTTTTTTTTTATTATCGATTGACAGCACTAATTTACTTATTTGGCAGGTTAGTTTGGTAATAACACAGTCAGTCAGTCTGTGAATACTGTAAAAGTAAAATCCTTTCATGAGTCATCTAAACCCCCCCACCCCCCACCCCCCGTCCTAATCACTCTGTCAGAGTTTATTTAGAGATGATGACTACATTATCCCTTATGAGGTTTATATTGGGCATATTCTGGCTATATCACTGTTATGTGACAGTCATAGCTAAATGAAAAGCCTGTAAAAAAAAATTTCCCTAATGCGGTTTGACCACAGAATGTAGATCTGAGATCCAATAACAAAAAGATCTAGAAGTCGCTATGAGACATAGTTATAAAATAGACTCAGAATTGTGTAATGTGACCTGAAACAGGCCTGAATGCAGAGGGAACATCTACGCGATTGTGAGAAGGTGAAATCTGCTATAGATCTGTGCAAAAGAAAAATGAGCAGATGTCGCCACTCTTTTTGACTCTGAAAAGAATGCAATTCTGTTGTCAGGGGGTGCACATTGCCAACAAATGCACCCACTTACAGCTGCTTCCGGTTATCCAGGCCATGCTAAGACACTGACTGTGATGCCTTTGGCTTATGGCCTGTACCAAGCAGACATCCTCATTTGGTTCAGCTACACTTGTGCTGCCTTACAGATTTTACCAATACCAATAGTTTCTACATGAAATGAGCTCAGTGTTGAAAGCTTCGGTCTCCCACTGAGAATTGCTGGACATCATTTACTCGCTTTGTCAGATGTTTCAGCAGGTGATGAGGATCACCTCCTAAGGATTATCGTGTTGCTCCTTTTCAGATAAATATAATTACTGAGAAAATCTTCCTGAACTCCAGAGATTTGAGACACAGTTCCTCATCATCCCAAGTAGAAGTCAGTTTCTCTCTTTGTCTTTTCATCTTTCTTTTTTTTTGTTCTGACTCACACTTTGTGAGTGCTCACTGGAGGCTGTTTGAAAAGTGTGAGCTCAGCTAAAACATAGCTGAAGGAAAACCTTTTTATGGCAATTCAATTTTATAGGAAACCTGCTTGGGAACTGTAACAATGACCTCAGTCTAGTCTCTTTTTCACACTCTTTAAATCTCTCTTTCTCTGTTCAATCCCCCTGGAGGGGCTCCTAGCTTTGCACCTCTTCAGTCATGAGTCTGACATCCAGTCACAACATCTAATCTTTCCTCTGGACCTCTGGAACAGTTTGCTTGGTGAGCTCTTGGCTTTAGGTAGTTTTTTGAATGTTGAGTTGTATGAGATGTTTGGATTTGAGAAGCTGGAGCCTTCACAGTTTTCTTTTCTGATTTCTTTTCTCTGCCCTGATTAACCTCCCTAACAGGTGAATGTCACAAAAACTGTCAAGAAATGCCTGGGTCATATTTCACCCCAGATTCAAAAGCATTAAAAATCTTCTATCTCTTAGTTTTAAAGGTGCAGCAATCAATTTCTGAATAACGCTGTTGAAAATTGAAAATAACACCCAAACAAACAATTTTGTGAATATTTGCTAGATGTCTAAAAAACATTGTGTCTGTAAATAGCTGTACCTGGCTGTGTAAATAGAAGAAAAAACTACGTGGACTGGACCGATCAGACCGAGCACCGCAACACTCTTGTAGCCAATCAGCCATATGGGGGAATACATGGGGGAGGAGAGAGAGTGAGCAAGTGAACATTTGAAGAAAGACTTTTACAAGATATTACAAAAGAGGAAAAGGTCAGAGGAATAAAATTGGAAAAAGAAGAATCAATATCAGGCAAGAGCTTGGCATTAATAAAAGCTTTGTAGCGCTGGAGAGACATTAGAGAATGGGTAGGTCTGAAAATGGATGCAAATGAATTGCTTTGATTCTGCTCCGTACATGAGTAACATTGATTTTTCTAATTCACAGAACCAAGATATGCTGTTGTTGTTGAATCACAGCTGATTCATCCATACTTGCAAGAGCTGTCTGATGCCCTAGCTGTTGGCTGTTGCAAAGCATGTTCGTTATTTTTGGGGGTGGAGCAATGAAGAGAGGGATGTGTTTCTTTCGGGTAGGGGTGTGTTGTTTGGGTGTCAATTTCAAATATCAACAGTGTTTCTCAGAAATCCCTTACTGGACCGTGAAGCCATCAATATGCTTGCATTGTATACTTGTGTAAGGGTTTTGCATATTAAAAAATAAATTTTATAGGCCACAGCAATATAGAAAAAAAAATTGTATTACTTGAATGCGAAAAATATATAATATATTATTGTACACACTATTTTTCTATTTGAATTAGGACCCAGATATTCATTTTGTGAGATTCACCCAGCTGTATTCAGAATTACCTTTTGACCTCTGTCTTTATCCTCTGTGTCGTTCCTTCTTTACCTCAGGCACCTGTTCTATCTTCTCAGCTTTCCCTCTCTGCCTCAGCATAGTTTGTAGTGCTCCACTCCCAGGTGAGTTCTTAAGCTTGTGTTTTGTGATCTTTGTTGATGCATTATGGATATTGTATGTCTCAATAACCTTTATTCCTGCTGTTACACTGCAAAAAAGCATGTCTTGTGGCACTGGCAGATTGTTTCTCACTTGTTATATTCTCACAAAATACTGTTATATTCAAGATACACCTTGAAAACAATTGTTAATGTCTGGTAAAATGTATCTTGTTTCAAGGATAGATGGAAAACAAGTACAGTGTATTAACAAACTTTTCTGTATATATGCTTTTAGTTGGATGTGTGTGTGGTCCTGGTAAACCCTACATTATGGGGACAAAATGTCCTCACAAAGATGGACAAAGGACATTTTTTGGTCCCCATGAGGAAAACAACTTATAAATCATACTAAATTATGTTTTTTGAAAATGAACAAATGCAGAAAGTTTTCTGTGATGGGTAGGTTTAGGGGGGTAGGGTTAGTGTAGGGGGATAGATTATACAGTTTGTACCGTATAAAATCATTATGCCTATGGAAAGTCCCCATAAAACTTGAAAACACAACGTGTGTGCGTGTGCTTGTTTATATGATTTATGAGGACACAAATTTGTATAATGACATGGGTATTACACTGGTATTACAACGTAAACATGGTTTATGAGGGCATTTCCCGAGTCCTCATAATTAAAATGGCTTAAAAAACATACTAAACAATGTTTTATTAAAATATTTATATAAAAATCATTACGCCTATGGAATATCCTCATAATGATAGGTGCACCAACGTGTGTATTTGTTTGTTTTTTGTTTTATCGGAATCATTTATTGCTTAAGCGCTGGGCTTTTGTTAAGAACTGTTGTTCCAGACTAAATTGGCAGTTCTCTTAGATTGATAGTATCTGCTTTGGTTCTTTGGAGTTTCTTGGAAAAATGCTGTCTTCCATTGAGGCTTTGGGGCAAGTATTCCAACTCCTTCTGCCCCACAGCATCAGGAATTCCCCTGAAATGTTTGCTTAATAGCTTTAAGGCTTTTGGCACATTTGAATGCACACATTTGTGTATGTTCAAATTCCTGTTAAAGGGACCAGGAACATGTCAGATATTATTTATCCACTGGGCTCTGAACAGTAAATTCTGGAATTTACAAGGGCCTTTATTCCAGAAAGTAACACCTGTGATGACCACATGTTCAAGATGGGGGTGGGGGGGGGGCAGTGTGGGCCTTCAAGCCTTCAGATTAAGAACTCAGTCTCCATCCTGTTCAGTCCTGTCCTGAGGGCCCTTTCTCAGTCACAGTCCGAGTCATGGGCTCCAATAACAGATTACCTGTGGTTATTACTCCCCATATGGGGCTTATTTATGAAATGTACGAGAGTGGCTCATGGGTGATGACAGGTAATTTCATTCTGACACCTTGTAGCACTAGGGGTTTTTTTTTTCTAGAGGATCTGATTTCAGCTAAATTGTAATAGTCATTTTATGCAGCTTATTTTAAGTGTTTCACAGCATTGGCCTGGTTATTAGTGCACACATTGAGCCTTGATGCTTGTGTGGGTGACACAAGTTTTGAAACCAACTTGCAAAACTTTCCAATCCATGATCTCCCTCATTTCCTGTCCTCACTCTACTGTTTTATCGAAAATGGCTAAAGGGCCAAAAAAAATTAGTTTAGTTGAATGCTTAGATTCCTCCAGCTATATAAAGTCTGTGGTAATCTGAAATTTGGTGTCTTTTTTTGTTTTTCCTCACAGTGGAAAACTTAGAAGTCTAAACTAAACCTTCCAGGTCAAGTGAGCCAGGTCAAAAGACATTTGAAAGCAGTTTGATGAGCAGCTTCATATTGCACTTTAGTCTTTTCAACCCTACATTTAAAATCTCTGTGGTCTCATGTAATTTATCCACATGCAGACGCTGGTCCCTCTAATTAAAATTCCCTCTAGATCATGTCAGCTAATTCGAATAAACCATTTGGGCTATTTTTCTATTTAATGGGTCCAGCCATTTCAGGCTTTGGAAATTCCTTGGAAAGATATGTGTTATAGCATGTCAACACCATGAAATTTACAATGAACTGACTGGGACCGCATAAGCAAGGCAGAAATGAATGTTTCTCCATTTGCCAATGGACCACAGGCCATTTAACCAACACAGTAAAACACACCGTACAACAAAAAATGATTATCATTACTGCCATAACTCAAGAA
Organism: Rhinogobio ventralis; assembly: GCA_039654625.1. Classification (NCBI taxonomy): domain Eukaryota; kingdom Metazoa; phylum Chordata; class Actinopteri; order Cypriniformes; family Gobionidae; genus Rhinogobio; species Rhinogobio ventralis. The sequence goes on from CM077212.1 coordinate 15,220,758, forward strand.
TACATATTAAAATTGTGCATTCAATGTAATTAATTTCAGTGGCAGCCTCTATAGCAGTGGTTAGGAACCTATGGTTTTCTCACCCTTCACCAGCATATGATCATTAAAACTCATCACTAAATTTCACACGGCAGCTTATAGTGGCTCAAATACTTTCTGTGTGAATGAAAGTCACAAGCCCGTATTCTGGTATCATGCTTGCCATGATTATCATCTGTAACCATAGTGACAGCGATTAAACTTAGTACATATCAATGGTGTCCATAAAACTGGAAATTATTATCACTGTCGACATGGCGTTCATCATCAGTCAAATCTTAATTAACAGACAGCAGCTTTTATACCTGACTGGAGAGCGAAGCATTTGAGTCACGCACAGACCACACAAATATGCAGTTCCAATGGAAGACAGATTCTAAAACCTATAAATGATTAATAACTAAATCCCATAAATAACTAAACTGTGTGAATGCAACTATATTAAGGAGTCGAATACAGCACTCACAACCATATTCTATTGCTGTGTGAACAGCCATAGTAACCTCTGGAGCTCAGATACAAGCAGCTGCCTAGCTAGTTTGTGGAGATGGCAAAAACAAAGAATTCAGAGGAGCATAAAAAGTTTGTGAGCATAAAAAGTGACTGGACTGACACAGACAAACAGACACTGGAGAGGTTTTATGCTGTTCAGGTGGAAACTTTTTTCATCTATTGTTGGGGACCTAAATAATGTTATTGCTATTGAAATGTTATTGAAAAAAAAGTGTTAATTAATAATAATAGTAAAATATTTGTTTTTGCATTAGCTATTTCAACAAAATGCGTTAATGAAAAATGAAAAAAAATGGCTCTTTGGTGAAAAAAGGTTCCCGACCCCTGCTCTATAGCCTCTATTGAAAAGTGCATCTTTTGGTGTTTGACTTTGATAAGTGTGCATTACATTGCCTCATATTAGGGTGTTAATTTCTCACAGTTGAAAGCTCAGCTAGAGGATGTGTTGCATCTGTATGGTGCTAACGACTCCCATTACACCTAGCATTAACATGCAGTTTTTATATTCCAATTCATCACCAGTATTTTCTCTTGTAAGACAAACTTATAAATCACAATCTGAGCATGTTTGACTTCTCAATCTCTGTAGTACAAGTGGGATTTCAGAGTGGAACAGCTTAACGGATTCATTTTGTTTTTCACTTTCTCTCTTCAGAAGTCTTCTGCAGACGTAGAACCAAAGATGTCTTTGGCTGAGCGGATGAAGATCTTGCAGGAGAAGGAGGAACAATGGAAAGCTAAAGGCAAAGGAGCTTTTAATGACTCCACCCAGTTCTCTGTTGCTGGACGAATGGCTAAGAAAGGTAGTGATAAAATAATTTGCCTGATTTATAACCAAAGACTAAGCTTTGTGCAGAGACCTGAACTTTTTCAAGGTAAATGCACAAACCAACTGAAAATGTTTGCGTACCATGGACCCTGCACATAGAAAATTAGGTTTTAGTGTGCATCCTGTGGTTTAAGCAGTGATAAGAATGTTTTCATGTTGACATATCTGTTTCCCATCAGGCTTAGTGTCACCCAGCAGAGAGGATGTTCCCATCATCCTCAGCAAGAAGGCTAGCAACAGTACACCAGTCAAACCGTTAGAAGGTATCAGTCTTTGACATCTTCTGTGACCCTGTTTGAATACTCACTTTTCACACTGATGTATTGTCAGGGCCATTGTCTCTACAAAGTGTTCTTCTTTCATGTCTGGAAATGTCTCTCGAACAGAAATCTCCACACGTCCTGATGCTGAGGGAGATAAAAGACTGGACAAACTGGAGTCTTTCTTAGACAGACTTCACAATAAAGGTTATTCATTGAATTACTCCATTAATAACTTGCAGGTTAATGCAAAATATAGTTGTATGCAGTGATCTGTTTCTCTCTTCATTTAACATGCAGGCACAGGCATGAAGAACTCCACCATTGAGGTGATGGAGGAGAAAGAGAAGGAGGTGATGACCCTGGACGATGAAGAGACGTTTGGGCGCTTCTACAGTTGCTTATCACCCACCACACTGAGCTCCAGTGTACTACTGGGCGAGGAAGAAGACTTCAGCATCATCCTATCAGATACACCCAAGTGAGATACTGCTCTAATTACTAGGGTTTTAAAGGGATAGTTAACCAACAACCCCAAAAGTCATCATTTACTCACCCTGATGTTGTTCCAAAGGTATTACTTTTTTCTTATGCGGAACACAAAATAAATATTTTGAAGAATGCTAGTACCCAAACTGTTTTGGTTTCCATTGTATGATTGAAAAATATCTTTGTTCCACAGAAGAAAAAAATAACTCTTTGAGATGCTGCAGTCCATATTTGTCTCTTGTAGTAATCATATGGACACCTATATAATATGAATTATGACATGATATCCTCTATGGCAGAGGTTCTCTGAATTTCTGGGGATTTCTATCAACAATCTTATTTATTGTGCTGTGTGTATAAAAAATACGCATTTATAATCAATTTAATTGCCATCAGATAGATCAGTATATAAAATATGCAGCTTCTCTTGTCCTTAAAATATTATGTGAAATATAGGCTGCAATGTTGCCTGGATGCCAAAGTGACAATTGTGTATCACAGGGGGAGGTTCAGCAGAAGCAGAGATGATGATGATAATAATAATAATAATAATAATAATATTAATAATAATAATAATAATAATAATAATAATAATAATAATAATAATATAATAATAATAATAATAATAATAATTTTTTACATTTATATATCGTTTTTTTGGGTACTCAAAGCGTTTTACATATAGAACCACCACCAATGTGCAGCATCCACCTGGATGAAGCGACGGCAGCCATATTGCGCCAGAATGCCCACCACACACCAGCTGATTGGTGGAGAGGAGACAGAGTGATGAAGCCAATCAGTATATGGGGATGATTAGGAGGCCATGATGGACAGAGGGCAATGGGCACATTTGGCCAGGATGCCGGGGTTACACTCCTACTCTTTTTCTGAAGTACATTCTGGGATTTTTAATGAGAGTCAGGACCTCTTGTTACAGTATATTGTCCCCATCACTATACTGGGGCGTTAGGACCCACACAGACCACAGGGTGAGCAGGCTCAACCCTGTTTAGCTTGGGCTACAGGGTGATATGGCTGCTCAGATAAGGACCTGAGCGGTCACAAACAGGATCACGTGTGGATGTAAAAATAGAAACGTAATTGGCGTCAAAGTTAATGTTTATTAAAACGTGTGTGCATAATGTGCAAATAAATAGTGTTAAGGTGCATAATTAAAACAAAGGTTATTGATAAAAATGTAGTCTAAAAACTAGCACAGTACAGGTACTAAAACATCACCAACTTCCCTCTACAACAATTGAGGCCGCAGTTTTTCTGCGCTCTAGCAGCGCTAACAATAACCTACTATTTCTCATGCTCAAAAAACTATCTGTCCACTAGTGCCCCATTCTACTAGTGGCTGTATTAAATACACGAATTTAGAATGTAGTTTAGAAGTTAAGCAATTGACCCTTCACTAAGCCACGCCCGAAAACTGCCACAGGGCCAATCGTGGCTTGGCAACCGTAACTAGGCACGGAAGGGTCTGTCAAGCTTTCAAGCGAGGGAAACATGCCGAAGTGTTGTGTGTATGGATTGTGCAAATCTCATACCCGGTATCCTAAAAGTTTGGACGGGGGGTGGGATTTTTTTCCCTTCCCCAAACCTAAAACCCAAGGGGAGAAATGCCGGGTGTGGATCAAGCAGTGTGGGAGTATATATGTTTTTATATATAAAAATATAAGCGGGAGAATGTTATCATTGTAAAGTGGTCAGGCTAATGTCTTGTGTTTGTTCTACAAGATTTATGGATAAGCTGTTTGATTTATAATTATTTGATTATTTTCTAATTTCACTTACCCTGCTGTGCATGAACATAGCTGTTCCTCAATTTGTGTGTTTCCCATTTGAATGGTCAGCATATGAGGCGGCTGCTGCTTACACTGGGACCTATAGGCTTTAGCTTCAATTTTGATGAAATTATTCTCTAATCGGTTGCATATTATGTCGTGGATATATCCCTCGAATGCATACTGCAGTCCCTTTTGTCTTGCTCTCTCAAATATTTCACCTGTTTGCCAAATATTATTAATTATCTCCTTGGGAATGTCTGACACCGGCGCATTCATACTGTAATAGACGTGCCAGGCGCGAAAGCTTGTCAGGCGTAGCAACAGTAACTAAGGTGGTTGGGGCTTAGTAAAGGGCTAATTATGCCTATAAGATCCTAAACTCTATATCTTACTTCTGTAGGCAGGGTCTGTATCTCAAAGATGTGGGTGACTGCGTGGGGTCGCAAACTTTTTGGATCCTAAACAGCGGTTCACGGTCCAAAACTTGTTGACAAGAACTGCTCTGATGTCTTCTTTCTTGTTCTGATGAATGTATTCTTGATTAATTGCAGACTAACATCAGCAGTTGAGGAACATAAGCGTTCAGTGCGGCCCTGCAGGAGAACCAAGAGCTCAAGAAACCCTCTTCGTGCCCTGGCGGCACGAGACGACCTCAGACAGGCTTATACTGAACAGAGACTGAACGTGGCCTCCGTGGAGACCAAAAGGATACAAATGGAGCGGAGTACGTTTGTTAGTTACATTTCGTGGTGAATTCATGGAATGTTTGCGCCACTTTTACATGTTATTTTGTCACAAAGATCTGTGTTCCAGCTTAACCTGTTAACAGTGTTCTTTGTTTAGATTAAGACTCGTACTTACATTTTTGACATCTGTTTTACTCTAAAAATCTTTCTTCTCTTAAATTGTCAGGAGTTATGAAAATGAAAAACATCTCTGGTTACTCAACGTAACCCTGGTTCCTTACTTTGTGTACATCAGTAGCGCAGATGGAGCTGCCGTTATGTTTGTTTCCGACATGAAGTTTATGCAACGATGTAAACAGCATATGATAATGGAATTTGTACAACAGCTATTTAATAGGCTCGTTTGGGCTATCAGCGCCCTTGGGCCACCATCATATGAAGCTGCTGGCAAAAGCTTTTCTGAAATTTATCTCAGTGTTCACAGAGAGGAGGAAACGAGACATTGTGTAAGCTGCCATGCTACAGTATGCTCAGAGTCTTTGCAAGTATCGCTTTGCTTCCATCTAAAGATTCTGAGGTAATGACTGTTCAGCTTCTCCTTATATGGCGAGAAGGTCCATCTCCAGTTTGCATTCTAGAACCTCATTAGCCAATCTTACGGTTTGGCATTGTTCAATAGGGCTTCAGTATTACTCGGAGAAGGAGTTTCCCCAAAGCATCTACTAGTAGTGATGCAATGTAGATTGAACTGAAGTCGATAATTTTAATATGAAATAAGAGCCTCTTCTGTATCCATGAAGAAAAAAATTCCTGGGGTTGAATTCATGGACATGGAGGTGCCGGCATGCATGCATTTTTACCTGACAACAGCGGAATTAACTTACTTAAAACTTAAAATAATGTCATTTTTGGGCATACAGATAAGAGTAATAGCCTACATCATTAAAAACTGTAACTTTTACTTTTATTTGTGTAAAACACAATAACAACAAAACGTTGTGCCTTTGTAAAATAAAGAAAACACAGGATGCACTTTTTGCCGTCTCCGTGAACTGGTGTGCGTTACAGAAATGAAACGAAACACAGCTTATAGGCTACTTGCCTCAGATACATAATAAATATATCTATAAAAAAGGAATGTCTACTTTTAAACAAACCAGTTCAAATTGAAAATAAATACTCTCTGCTTATGTAATCCGTATGAGAGGTGCATTTATCTCTAAAGGCGCGTCCACTGTGGAGATGGCGAGTCAGCATCGTAACTTCATCTTTGCAGCTGACAAATAAATAATTAAAATGTCTCCTTGCTATTTTTTTCTGACCATTCATAATCATTACTTTTGCTGGTGCTTTGCAGCAAGCTTTATGCGTGTGCTTGACCACAGAATAGGCAATATATTACGCCTATATTAAAGGCTCATTATGGTTTAGTATTCTCCTCAATATACACTCACCTAAAGGATTATTAGGAACACCATACTAATACTGTGTTTGACCCCCTTTCGCCTTCAGAACTGCCTTAATTCTACGTGGCATTGATTCAACAAGGTGCTGAAAGCATTCTTTAGAAATGTTGGCCCATATTGATAGGATAGCATCTTGCAGTTGATGGAGATTTGTGGGATGCACATCCAGGGCACGAAGCTCCCGTTCCACCACATCCCAAAGATGCTCTATTGGGTTGCGATCTGGTGACTGTGGGGGCCATTTTAGTACAGTGAACTCATTGTCATGTTCAAGAAACCAATTTGAAATGATTCGAGCTTTGTGACATGGTGCATTATCCTGCTGGAAGTAGCCATCAGAGGATAGGCATTTAGGCCGTGGCATTTAAACGATGCCCAATTGGCACTAAGGGGCCTAAAGTGTGCCAAGAAAACATCCCCCACACCATTACACCACCACCACCAGCCTGCACGGTGGTAACAAGGCATGATGGATCCATGTTCTCATTCTTTTTACACCAAATTCTGACTCTACCATCTGAATGTCTCAACAGAAATCGAGACTCATCAGACCAGGCAACATTTTTCCAGTCTTCAACTGTCCAATTTTGGTGAGCTCGTGCAAATTGTCGCCTCTTTTTCCTATTTGTAGTGGAGATGAGTGGTACCCGGTGGGGTCTTCTGCTGTTGTAGCCCATCCGCCTCAAGGTTGTGCGTGTTGTGGCTTCACAAATGCTTTGCTGCATATCTCGGTTGTAACGAGTGGTTATTTCAGTCAAAGTTGCTCTTCTATCAGCTTGAATCAGTCGGCCCATTCTCCTCTGACCTCTAGCATCAACAAGGCATTTTCGCCCACAGGACTGCCGCATACTGGATTTTTTTCTCTTTTCACACCATTCTTTGTAAACTCTAGAAATGGTTGTGCGTGAAAATCCCAGTAACTGAGCAGATTTTGAAATACTCAGACCGGCCCGTCTGGCACCAACAACCATGCCACGCTCAAAATTGCTTAAATCACCTTTCTTTCCCATTCTGACATTCAGTTTGGAGTTCAGGAGATTGTCTTGACCAGGACCACACCCCTAAATGCATTGAAGCAACTGCCATGTGATTGGTTGACTAGATAATTGCATTAATGAGAAATTGAACAGGTGTTCCTAATAATCCTTTAGGTGAGTGTATATATTTAAGTAATTTAATTAAATTAAGTCTGTGGGGCTGTAGAAGTACGAGGCTGGTTAAGTCTTCCTCATGCTGTGTAGAAATGTAACACATTTGTACCAACTGAACGACTATATATTTTATTATGGAAGACTGATATAGTGGTTACATATACTTTGAGCGTGGAGGGCATGTGGCTGCTGTCCAAATGCTCCTGCAAGAAAGATGGGATAACTGGAATTGGTCAATTCACAGAGTCCACACTCTATGAGCTACACCAGCTCTCAAGACTTTCCACTTATGAGCATAGAGACGCCTAGCAGAAGGGACTCTGGCTTCAGTAAATCTTTAACACAAGCTTTGTTAACGTGACTGATGCCAGTGCGCTCTGCACAGCGACCAAACATGCAGATACACAGCTCAGGGATTGGGATGCCAGATTGAACCCCCCGTCTGAGAGAGAAAGTCCTTCACTGGCGTCAGCGCATACTTGCATGCTTTCGGCCAGCGGTGGGCTAGGACATCCTGAACGTGACATCAGTGTGGGGCGACCCGTTAGAGAAAAGAACAGTGGGCAGTGAGCGTTCTCTGTTGATGCAAACAGACCCAACAGTTGCAAATAGACACAAACAGGCCCAACCCAAACAGCTCCAAACCACAGACATTTTTTTTGACATTTTATGTGCCACGCCCTCTCTGTGTGCTTTCAGACACCGAAAGCCAGTCTGCCATCGCAAAGCCCAGCCCATGTCGTGATTTTTGCATCTGCATACCTGTCCCATTGTTGTGCCTCGTTCATACATAGTTATACTTTTCCAAGGGCCCATTGCATCTAGGCATTTGCGGGTTACCAGGATGTGCAGCAGACCTGTGTACCAAGCATAAAACGGTACATGGTCTTTTAGCCAGAGCTGAAGTGGCCACAATTTCAGCAGGCCAATTTCAAAGGGAGGGTTTTCCGTAATTCGAAAATCGTGAGTGAATTCATCACCTGCGAGAGCTCAGGTAAGAGGTGGACTCGCATAGAAATTTAATTGAGACCCAAGCACTAAAGTTGGTTGATGATCATATGTCTTTGGCTGTTCAATGCATTCTGTGAATGAACAAGAATCAGCAATAGTCGAGTTTGTTCAGAATGAGCACCCCGCTCAATCAAAGAGGGGAGAGAACTACATTCATGCATCTTGTAAAATCTCTGAAAGTGCCTGTGTCGAGGGGCTATGACTTGCTTGATGTCATCTATGAAATTCTCACCGGAACCCTGAAGGGGACCAGCAAAGCGTGGTCCGCTGTATGCACTGACTCAGCGGTGAAAGAGGTTTCTTATATGCATTCTCTTGAAAGAGCAAAATTTCTGAGGTAGTGTTGCTCAGCGCCGCCTTATATATTTCACGCACTTGAATGCCATTTGCCCGTTGTAGAATAACAGTGAGGTCAATGAGATTTCAGCATTTCTCTGTTAAAGGTGTTTCCCCAAAGCGTCAGATTTTGACGCAATGTCAAAATGGCCGAAATTGAAAGGAAACAAAGACCCTTCACAAGTTTTTTCTTAATGACAAAAATTAATTACAAGTGTGGGGTCTAACAGGTTAATCAGGCGCTAAATGTGGTGAAATGTAGCTGAACGTGAACATTTCAATTAAAACATTTAAAAGATATTAATAAAAAAAGAAAATTGTCTTAAGTGGAAGAGTGCTGTTTATCTTTATTAGAAGTAATTTCTTGTGAAATAATGAGGTAATGTACAGTAATTAGGAGCTTAATTTACTGAGCATTCCTCTCTTCTCTTTTTATATTGAAGTAGCTTTGAAATGGCGATGTAGCACATATGAACATTGTTAATTGGTTTTAAATTTCTCTTCTGTGTTCAGTGGCCAAGCACTCAAATTTGGCGGATGCGGCTCTAGCAGGTCTGGCCAGCAAAGAGAACTTCAAGAAAGTCAATCTGCGGAGCGTGAAGTCTACAGAGGTGGTGACCAACAACAGCGCTGTGCCTTTCCACAAGCTCATGCTCATCCACATTAAAGGTAAAGCAGTCAAGGATCATGCAAAATATCAGTGCAAGTTTGACCAAGTTTGTATGTCCTAATTGTGCATGTTCTGCTTTTAACACTTGTCTGTTAATTCACGCAGGCCGCAGGCATGTTCAGGTGCGTCTGGCTGAACCCAAAGCCCGCTCTCTGAACAGCGGAGACTGCTATCTGCTCATCACTCCCAAACACTGCTTTTTCTGGAGTGGAGAATTTGCCAATGTCATCGAAAAAGCTAAGGTACAACCACAAAGAAAAAGAAAAACCCAATTCTATTCTATATATAACAAGTTATTACACCAGTGTTATTTTAGCATTGTTTATATACAATTATAGTATTTATTAAGGTTTTGAATTAGCTATTATTTTTATATTTTAAGTTTTCATTTTAAATAAAGTATTTTTTCATGCGTTTAAAAAAAAAAATTGTTTAGCTTTAATTTAAAAAAATTTTTTTTTAGTTTTAGTCATTTTTGTACTTCAGCTCAAATGTATTTATTCCGGTTAGTTAGTGACCCATTCTACATTGTGTGTTTGTCAGAGCTCAGAGATGGCTCAGTACATCCAGACAAAGAGAGATCTGGGCTGCAAAGCTCCTCAGATCACTGTGCTGGAGGAGGGAATCAACACAGAGAACCGTTCGGCCAAAGAATTCTGGAGTCTGTTGGGAGGAAAGACTGAGTACAGAGGTACAGGCATTTACAAAAACACATAGCCTGCCAGGTCCTGCACATGAACCACAGATGTTGAAATGACAATATTTCACTCACCATAAACACACACATTCAATTGTAATTTTGTATATACAGACCATTGACTCTAGGCCAGAATTTACTCATGTTACATAATCAAGTTCAGTTTATCCTCCAGTCTTGCAACCACCAGACCCCCCTCCTTCACCTTCACACCTGTTTTCTGGTGCTGGTTTACTTTGAGTTTAGGTTGCCATAGTTTACACTACTTTCCTCAGAAGCTCCATGAAGTTTCTTCAAAAGACAGTGTTTTATATTGACACACTGTATTTGAATTGGCATGTTGTTCCTATGCTATATCCACTTTTTCTGTGCTGAATTTAATGGAAAATTATGACAATTCCAGAACCACACACTTACTGGTAACATCAAAAAGTTATTCTCAGGACTGTGAGGGTGAGGCTTAACATACTGTATCTTAATGTCCATTATCAGATTGCATGCAAGTGGGCATATATATCAAAAACAGTATTTCCTGCTAGATATTTAGTTTCATTCAGGAATATGTGAAATTATGTAAGTTAAATGCATGTTGTTAATATACTGTCAGTTTAATTAAGATGTGTGTGTATATGTGTGTTTTACAGGTGCTGGGGAGCCGGAGGAAGATGAACTGTATGAGAGTGCTGTAGTGGAGTCAAACTGTGTCTACAGGCTGGTCGAGGATAAGCTGGTTCCTTATGAGGAGGCCTGGGCATCCATCCCTAGTGTCTCTCTGCTCAACTCCAAGGAGGTGTCACATTTATAGGCTCTTCTATGCAGTTCTGTCCTATTGTAGATGATCAGTGTGTGCGCTTGTAAACTGTGCTTGATCCCATTGTACTGAACTTAACTCAAAGTGTGTGTGTGTGTGTGTGTGTGTGTGTGTGTGTGTGGCAGGCGCTGGTGTTTGACTTCGGTAGCGAGGTGTACATTTGGACTGGGAAGGATGTTTCTTTGAGTGACAGGAAGGTGGCAGTGCAGCTGGGCAAACAAATCTGGAGTGGTGCATATGACTACAGCACTTGCAGGGTCAACCCCCTCGACCCGTCCTCAGCCAATAAAGACACCCCTAAGTGAGTGACACCTACTCTGACTATTCATACTTATAGCTCATGTTATCTGTCTGTGATAAAAAATAATCTTGTAGGACCTGTTTTACCAGATTATGATTTTGTTGGTGATGCCTTGAGTCTTTAGAGAGTGGTTTATTAAACTTTAAAAAAAATGTTTAACTCAGTAGAATCTCAAGAACAGCCATTAAAACCAGGACACATGAAAGCACCTCGCAAACAGACTGATATATGCAACCACAATACTGCCCTCAAGTGGTATAATTTGATTAGAGTATATTAGAGGTGAATAAAAGTATTTTGTTTTGAAAACAAAAATTTAAAACAGGGACAACAATGAATATTTTTAAAGTTGCATTTATTACAACACAATTTATGAACACGCTGAATATGAAAAAAGTATTTAATAGTTATATTTTCAAGTTGGAAAAAATGAAAGTAAATGACAGTTCAGTTAGTGAGTCAAGATCTGTTCCAAACCATTCAGTGAATTAGTCTTCTAACAATGAGACAATCTTTTTGACTGAACTAGTCAAGTCAGTCAAAAGCCCTATTCGGACGGTAATTGTTTCTCATGTGGACGTTCGCAAAAATAAATTTGCATTTGCATTCAGATGGCGATTTATTCACAGTGGAGTGAGTTTTGTGATCCTACGAAACATGCTGTTCACATGGTCAGTTACATGTTTGTCTCCAATAAAAAAAATGTCATATGCTTGGAATAATAAGAATAAATTCATATTTTATTTAATAATAGAAAAATAATATCCTAATTATTTCATTATTCATTTTTCCTGTTTAAAAAATAGAAAGATATAGATGTGTTTTTTTGTCTTGTATTTTGTCTCAAAATGATAGATGTCATTTTAAAAATTTGGAAATGAGCTTAAGTTAATAGATTTACAAGAAATATTGTTCTTGTAAATACTTTCCAGCATTTCAGTAATAAAAGTGTGGGCTAGATCTTTAAATTACCAATTACCGCAAAGTGCAACCATACAGTGCTCTGCAGTGGTCAAAAAGGATATAAACAGTGAATTTTGAAGTGATCTCTTCTTGAAAACTCAGAGATGTGGATTCAGACGGCAATTAAATTACCACACGACTTTGGTGTTTGTCAAAAAACAGTAGGTAATTCGGCTGGGGATTTTTACGTGGGTGGTGGGAGAAAAACACTGACGTTCTGGATTCGGATGGCAATAAAATCAAGCCCCTGTAAATTATGAAAATACCTTACGACCCCATGAGAAACAATTACCATCCGAATAGGGCTAAAGACTCATTTTTTTCACACATTGGACTACACTGGTTGCTTTGTTTTTGCGTTTTCTTTTCTATGTAACCAGAGAGGACAATGCAGTAGAAAGATGTGTCTATTTGTCTTTGTATTGTTTCATCGTGTTCAGTCAATCTTTCTCTAGCATTCAATTCAGACTAAAGAATGTAGACATTTTTTCAATCAACTCTTACTGGAACCGAATCTCATGAGAATCCTACTCCTTTTTCTCATTTGTGTGTGTGTTTGTGAGCAGACAAGGTGAGGGCAGGCCGAGCTGGGCCCTGTTTGGCCGGTTGTCAGAACACAATGAAACCGCTCTATTCCGAGAGAAGTTTCTAGACTGGGCAGAGAGGAAGCCCCCCAAAGATGAACTAGTGGTGGAGGAGGTGGTGAAGGTAACAGACAGTGAGACACTCAGAATGGATTCCAACCTTCTCTCTTTTGAAAAGATACTGACAAACTGCATTTTGTCTTTCTCCTCTAGAGTCCAGTCAGTCAGCACCTTCCCACCTGTGACTCTGAGCTGAAGCCGTGTGACGTCACAGAGATGCTGGCGGGAGCAGCAGGCCCTGTGAAGATGGTGCTAGAGGGTGTGGACGTGCAGAGAGGTCATGGATTGGTCCGTTCTGAGGATGGGCGGCAGGCTGAGCTGGCCACCGTTGCTGTGGACGCATGGCACATCCGTGAGTTTGATGACTTTGAGATCCCACCAGAGAGTGTGAGTCAGCTGCACGAGGGCGACACCTATGTCATCCGCTGGAAATACTCTGTCACTAATGTTGGTGAGTGCGGCATGGAACTTCATTTATTTGTAATGTTACTTTTTGCACTTTGTATGCATCATTCCAGGTGATACAGTCACCTAATACTGTGCTTGTCAACCAGGAGGCCCGGGGGCCTCAGCAAGCTTCCACAGGGGCCTCAAGATTACTCATTATTAAAATAAGACAAAACAAGAATTAAATCATGCAATTCAACCAAGATATTTTAATTCAGCTGTCTCTACGGCTGTTTTTTAGTTCCCAGTGTATATTTAAGGAAGCCTAATTTTTTAAAAATATATACTTTTATAGTTTTACAATAACACAACAGTGGTACAGGTATCTCATTGCAACATATACAGTCATACAATGGCTAACAATCCAAGAGTATAGTGAAGGGCGATTAGCACCAAAATGAACAGAAATCAAGAGATAAAGACATTTAACATACATTCTCAAGAACATTCCAAAGAGGAGACCAAATATGCTAGAAATCATTAGATTTCTGGTGTAAATCATAAGTTAGTTTTTCTAATGGTAAAAGGGAAGCAACTTGATTCAACCACACATTAACAGAAGGGACATAAGGGAGTGGACCATAACAAAAGTATAAATTTTCTTGCCAAATAGGTACAGAAATAAAACACACATTCAAGGCCATGGTCAAGATGTAAATCACCTTTACCGTTCAAAAGATAAATACTCGGAGAGATGAGGAAGCCTAATTTTAATTTTGTGATTTCTAGATCTGGAAAAGTCATATAAATTAATAAAATGTTATACCACCATCAACATACTTGTTGTGAATATACATTTTTCTGGTTATTGCAGGTTCTAAAATACTTTGAGTAGATATTATGTGAGTTAAAATATTAAAAAATATATATATTAATATTATTTTCTTCATTAAATCACAAAAAACTGGAAAAATCATGGGCCTTCAAATATTGTTGTATTGACAATGGGGGCCGTGGAGTCAAACAGGTTGAGAACCATTGACCTAATCAGATGACAGTACTAAATACAGGATGAAATGTAGTGATCCGGTATTCAGAGATTGTCAGTCCCATACAGTAACCATGAAGGGTTTACATTTTTTAACATATAAGCATTTAAAAGACAATGTTAAGAACAAGCATCTTTACTGAAAGATTAGAATTCAAATATATATATTTAGGAGCAAAAGAGAAGTATGATTGAAAGCCATCTTCTGACCTCATTGAGTTCAAGATTTTTTTTACACTGATAATGTGTTGGGGGAGCATTCAATTGAATACATTAAATTAATCAAAAGTGACAGTAAAGACAAATAGATAAATAAATGCTGTTCTTTTGAGCTTCAAAAATAATGTGTGCCACAAACACAGTTTTCAGCATTGATGATAATAAAAAGAAATGTTTCTTGAATACTAAATCAGCATATTAGCAAGATTTCTGAAGGATCATGTGACAGTGAGGACTGGAGTAATAATGACTCGCAGTAATAAATTACTTTCTAAAATATAATAAATTAGAAAAAAATATTTTAAATTGTAATAATATTTCAAAATATTGCTGTTTTACTGTATTTTTGACCAAATAAATGCAGTTTAATGCAGTCAATTAACATAAGACTGAACTGTCGCCTCTGGCTTGCTCAGTTGGGGACACTAAATTTTCAAATAAATATCCAAATAAATTTAATTACTAAACTATATTATATCAACTACATTACTTGAATATATATGATAATTGAAATGAGCTGATGACATCAGCGTTTTCTCCAGAGCGGCTGTACAGCCGAATCAAATTCTGTTCATTATTTTCCTGTTTAACACTGTGAAGCTGCTTTGAAACAATCTGCATTGTAAAAAGCGCTATATAAATAAAGTTGACTTGACTTCTTGATAAGACTTCTTTAAAAAACATAAAAAAATCCTGGACAAACCAAATTTTTCTGAAAGGCAGTGTAGCTAAAAAAAAAGCTGTATTTAATTGTAACACTTGTTTTTATATATATATATATATATATATATATATATATATATATATACATATACATATATACATTTTAAATTAATAACTTGTTTTATTTTTTCTTTGCAGTCTTTTGCAGTACTTTTTTTCCTATGTGCATCATCAATTTGACTCCTTAGTACTCTTGTTTATAATGAAATTTTATTGTACACATACAGTGTGAAAACAGACCAGCAGGGAAAGGTGATAATCACATTCAGTTCAAACACATTTAGCCAGAAGAGGTGCTGAATATTTTATTGCATGTGTTCGCAGTGGGTAAGAGACAGAAGCCTGGTGAGGTGAGTACAGCTGGCCCAGGCAGGGAACGCACAGCATGCTTCTTCTGGCAGGGACGTCACTCCAGTGTCAGTGGGCGTGGCACATCTGCCCTTATGACGGTAGAGCTGGGCAACCACAGGGGGGCGCAAGTGCTGGTCACACAGGGCAAAGAGCCGCCCTGCTTCCTCCAACTCTTCCAGGGAGGGCTAATCATCCACCAAGGCTCCAGGGAGGATAGCTTTAACAACACAGGTAATAAACGCAGATAACAATGAGCAAAACTTACCAGACCTCTTTTATAACTAATTCCATGTGTATGTCAGGAGACTGGCGTTTGTTTTGTGTGCGTGGAGAGGCAGTAATGGAGGGCTCACTGGTTGAAGTAGAGTGCTGTTATGCCAGCCTGCGCTCTCGTGCTAGTTTGCTGCTGCTGGGGGTACAGAAGGGACAACTCTACCTGTGGCATGGCTGTAAGTCGCATCCCGGTGCCCGGGAAGTGGGCAAGAGGACCGTGGAGCGCCTCACTCAAACGTGAGCAGATTTACCCATTTATATTTAGACTTTTCTGTATAGGAATGTAATGACCATGTGGGGATTTTGTGTGTATGTGTATATATATGCATATTACAGTTGTCCTCGTGAGCTGGGTTTGAACAGTAACAGCAGTTTGAAAGTAACTGAAATAGAGGAAGGAACTGAGCCCAAGGAATTCTGGGATGCTCTTGGAAAGCTGGACAGAAAAGCCTATGACTGCATGCTGCAAGGTAAGAAAAAAAGTTTATTTCTAAACAATCCATGTTTGCTTGTTTATAATGTTGATAAATTGGTATGTCATTATAACATATACAAGTACAGTGAACATACAGGTGAAGTGAATAACACTGATTATCTCTTCATCACGGCCCCTCTTAGTGGGTGGGATATATAAGGCAGCAAGTGAACATTTTGTCCTCAAAGTTGATGTGTTAGAAGCAGGAAAAATGGGCAAGTGTAAGGATTTGAGCGAGTTTGCCAAATTGTGATGGCTAGACGACTGGGTCAGAGCATCTCCAAAACTGCAGCTCTTGTGGGGTGTTCCCGGTCTGCAGTGGTCAGTATCTATCAAAAGTGGTCTAAGGAAGGAACAGTGGTGAACCGGCAACAGGGTCATGGGCGGCCAAGTCTCAATGATGCATGTGGGGAGCAAAGGCTGGCCTGTGTGGTCTGATCAGACGAGCTACTGTAGCTCAAATTGCTCATTATCTGATAAATCACGTTTTCTTTTACATCACGTGGATGGCTGGGTGCGTGTGCGTCGCTTACCTGGGGAACACATGGCACCAGGATGCACTATGGGAAGAAGGCAAGCCGGCGGAGGCAGTGTGATGCTTCAGGCAATGTTCTGCTGGGAAATCTTGGGTCCTGCCATCCATGTGAATGTTACTTTGACACATACCACCTACCTAAGCATTGTTGCAGACCATGTACACCCTTTCATGGAAACGGTATTCCCTGGTGGCTGTGGCCTCTTTCAGCAGGATAATGCACCCTGCCACAAAGCAAAAATGGTTCAGGAATGGTTTGAGGAGCACAACAACGAGTTTGAGGTGTTGACTTGGCCTCCAAATTCCCCAGATCTCAATCCAATTGAGCATCTGTGGGATGTGCTGAACAAACAAGTCCGATCTATGGAGGCCACACCTCACAAGTTACAGGACTTAAAAGATCTGCTGCTAACATCTTGGTGCCAGATACCACAACACAACTTCGCTATCATCACAATATTTGAATAAGTCTAAAATACAGTAGCACACAAAATATTGGCTAAATTTTAATTAGGTTAAACTATGTTTTATCAACTGGTATCACATGAATTATATTTCTAATAGACATTTCTCTTGTCTTGAATAGATTTTTTTCACTGCTAATTTTGAAATTTTGGAATACTTCCACAAGTTACATGCAATGTTGCCTTAGAATTAGGCCAAAAGAATGCAGCCTGTGGAACAGGGCCCATGTGCTTGTGTGATTTTTTTTTTTTTTTTTTTTTTTTTTTTTTAATCTGATTCTGGTATATTCACAAGTATATGACTGTTTTTTTTGTTCTTGCAGATCCAGGAAAGTACAATTTTACACCACGTCTTTTCCATCTGAGTGCCAGCGGTGGGACTTTTCAGGGAGAGGAGCAGTTCGGGCCCGCTCAAGTGACAGGAACCATCATGGCCATGCCATTCCTGCAGGAGAACTTGTATTCAGCCCCTCAGCCTGGTACATAATGTCATTACATGACTGTAACCACGGATTCTCATAATGTCAACTGACATTGTACAATGTGCAACACATGATGCAATACAGTCAATAGTTTATATTTTCTCTGCATCTTTCTCTGTTTTTATTCTCTGTAGCATTGTTCTTGGTGGATAACAGGATGGAAGTGTACCTGTGGCAAGGGCAGCAACCAGAAGATACAGAATGTACTGGCTCAGCCAAGATCCGCTGGGACAGTGAGAGGAAGTGTGCCATGGAAACAACGCTACAGTACTGCCAAGGTTAGGAGATGGAATCTTTACTCCGGTTTAATAAAGGAAATTCATGCTAGTCCAGAGGTCTTCAACCCTGCTCCTGGAAACCAACTCCCCTGCAAAGTTTATATCTAACCTGCTTCAGCTTGTGATTTTCTAACAATCCTGACGATCTTGATAAGGTGTGTTTGAATAGGGTTGGAGCTAAACTCTGCAGTACAGTGGATCCCCAGGAGCAGGGTTGAAGACCTCTGTGCTAGTCCGAATGTTCCAGCTGGCTGGTTCCTAACAACAGCATGCAGTAACTGTTACTCTCGATCAATAAAAACTAGGCCAGTCAAAATTTAATTATTGTGATTCTTCTGTTTAATGCACAACAAAGCTAGGCAGCAACAACAGGAATGTCTTATTATTAATATATGATATATGCAAATAAATGTACATTTGTAATAACATTTTAAAAAATGAGCTTGATGCACTATATTGCCAAAAGTTTTGGGACGCCTGCCTTTACAGGCACATTAACTTTAATGACATCCCATTCTTAATACGTAGGGTTTAATATGGAGTTGGCCCACCCTTTGCAGCTATAACAGCTTCAACTCTTCTGGGAAGACTTTCCACAAGGTTTAGGAGTGTGTTTATGGGAATTTTTGACCATACTTCTAGAATCGCATTTCTGAGGTCAGGCACTGATGTTGGACGAGAAGGCCTGGCTCGCAGTTTCTGCTCTAATTCATCCCAAAGGTGTACTATCGGCTTAGAACACATGGAGGTCAGGGCTCTGTGCAGGCCAGTCAAGTTCATCCATGTCTTTATGGACCTTTCTTTGTGCACTGGTGCGCAGTCATGTTGGAACAGGAAGGGGCCATCCCCAAACTGTTCCCACAAAGTTGGGAGCATGAAATTGACTCTGCAAAAAGTTGGCGACTTCTATGTAAGAAATGTTAATTACAACTCTCCTGCCATATCTACATTTAAAATGAATTGTGAGGATTCGTCACCTTGGGTCATGCAGAACCTGATTTCACCAAGTGCAACATGTTTCTGGATCAACATCTTTGTTAGGATTAGGTTAGGATTACATTTTCAGACAGGAATGTTGTTCCAGGATCAATAAAATATGGACGTGCCTGTATCATATTACCATAAACGATTACTTCCCTGAAATGACCATCGCATGTTCCCTTCACTAACGGAGTAAACAGACTTGTGGAAGTGCCCTTTGTGAAGGGATTTCGTTTGGAACCCCCCTACAAATGACGTCCCCTTCCCGAAGTGCCCTTAAATGGTGCAAAAATGCCATTTGCGATTTGCCCAACATTTTATTAAGAACTCTATGCAGACATGCTAATTTTACAGCATTTGAAACTGCTACGGCAGTGGGGAAGATGTATGGGCATTAATTTGTGTTATTTTAACGTTATGTTTAGATTTGACCTAAAACCTACTCTGTTCAGAGGGTAATATACAAATGTGGACATGTCCACATTCAAGCATTTCATACAATGGGCTTAAACAGCTCTCCCTTTTACAGGCACTTTAGTTCACAAACAACTGACATTCGTGACCTAAATAAGATTTTCATTTACAATAATAAATCCAAAAATTATTTTTTTGTGCCATCTGTTGAGCACACACACTCAAGCTCCAAGGATCTCCCGTATTGGCTCCTTTTGAGCCAGAGTTATGAATTCAGTTAATTGTTAACTGGAGACTCGCTCTGACTGGATAATTTGAATCAACGAGAACAGATGCAATCGGATCAGTCCAATTCAAGAATGAATCGTTCTGTGCGATTTGCAAAAGGATTTAAAGGGGTCATGAACTGGCTTTTTTATTTTTTTATACTGTTGTCTGAGGTCAGCTTATGATGTTCGTGTGGTCTTCATCAGCACCAGGCCCCAATGGAATCCCCTACAAGCTCTATAAGAACTGCCCCAAAGTACTAGAGCTGCTATGGTACCTCATGAGAACTGCCTGGAAAAAGCAACTCATCCCATCAAAACTCCAAAGCCATCAGCAAGTTTAGAAACTTTGCTCTGCTGAACGTAGAAGGAAAAATATTCTTCTCAGTGCTGGCCAGAAGGATAATCACCTACCTGCTTGAGAATGGCTACATTGACACCAACTGCCAGAAGGCAGGAGTCCCAGGCTTCCCAGGGTGCGTAGAGCACTCTACAATGATCTGGGACCAGATCCAGAAGGCCAAGCGGGAGAAGATAGACCTGCACGTCGCCTGGCTTGATCTTGCTAATGTGTATGTCCCACACCAGCTGATAAACTACGCCAGTTTACGGAGTTTATCCATATGCCCT
Organism: Rhinogobio ventralis; assembly: GCA_039654625.1. NCBI lineage: Eukaryota > Metazoa > Chordata > Actinopteri > Cypriniformes > Gobionidae > Rhinogobio > Rhinogobio ventralis. Next base: position 15,240,946 of record CM077212.1, read on the forward strand.
CCTGCATAAAGAACATGGTTGCATCCTACTTCAAATGCAGATGTGCTTTGCCCTCCAAGATTTCACCACCGGGTGGCAACAGTTAGAAGTAGGAATCGCCATGGGTTGTGCCATCTCTCCCATCCTGTTCGTGTCAGCCTTTGAAGTAATTCTTATCGGAGCAAGACAGATCCATGTACGCCCTCATTGGGGGTAGTCTCTGCCCAGATGGTAGCTTGATCCCTCCAACCGTCACCAACCTACTTCAGACAGCAGCATGCACATCAAGACTCCTGAAAAGGATGGACGAGTTGATGTCGTGGGCATGAATGAAGATCAAGCCATCAAAATCACGGAGCTTTTCTCTCAGAAGAGAAGTCGTGGGGGGGAGAAAATCCCACTTCTCTCTGAGCAACCCATTAAAAGCCTGGGGAGGCAGTACACGGCAGAGCTTACAGACAAACAGATGGGGAGAACCGTGATGAAACCGCTCTCAGAAGGCCTGGCAAAGATCGATCAAAGCCAACTTCCAGGGAAGTACAAGGTCTGGTGCTACCAATTTATGCTCTACAGGAAGGTGATGTGGCCACTGAAATTGAGTGAGATCATCCACCGCAAGTAAGATGGATGGAAAAGCCAACACATTAATCCGAAAGTGGTTGGGGCTGCCACGGTGCCACTCTGAAATGGGCCTCTTCGGAAGGAACATCCTCCTGCTGCCGCTTAAATCCATCAGTTTGGGCTACAAGCAGGAAAAGACCAGGCTTGTTCTTGAGTTGAGAGAGTCTGCTGACCAGGCTGTAAGGAACGCAAACCCCAAGGTTCTGACAGGCCGGAGTGGAGCGCCCAAACTGAGGTCGACCAAGCCGTCAGTCGTCTGCAACATCAAGAGATTGTCTGAAGAGCAGGGCTAAGGTGGGGAGAAACGCCCCGGTTCTGGTCCAAGGCCAATAACAAGGAGAGGAAGGAGATAGTGGCGGAGGTGACAAGAATGGAGGAAGAGCGCTACAAGATCAAGGGCGTGTCGCAGGGTCGACAGGGAAGCTGGACAACCTGGGAGGGACATCACCTAGGCAGACCTGTGTAAGATCCCGCAGGCAAGGCTCAGCTTCCTCATCCGCTCAACCTACAATACGCTTCCCTGTCTTTGGAACCTTCACCAGTGGTTCGGGAGTGAGGAAGGCTGCATACTCTGTAATACCCCTAATGCAAGCCTCCAGCACATCTTGTCAGGCTGTAAGATTGCGCTCTCCCAGGGACACTACAGATGGCGCCACGACCAGGTCCTGAGAAAGCTAGCCGAGGTGCTAGAGGGGCATCGACAGGGCAGCAAAGGGGTACCACCAGCAGAGAACCACAACCACATCAGCTTTGTCACGGAAGATGGGGGTAGAAGAAACATCAGGCCAAGAGACACATCTAGGCAGTTTTCCCCCGACCAGACGGGACATAAGAAGGCCAAGGACTCAGAGCTGGCTGCTGAGTGCCGGGAGGCTAGCTGGAAGACCATCATCTATCCAGTGGAGGTTGGATGCCGAGGCTACATGGGGCTGTCAACCACACGCCTTCTGAGGGACGCAGGAGTGACCGGAGGGAACCTAAAGAAGGCAACCAAAGAGCTAGCCAAGGAGGCTGAGAAGGGGAGCTTTTGGCTCTGGCTGAGGAGGAAAGACAAGAGCTGGGGAAAGAACAACTAACCCCGACAGCAGCCGCAGAGGGTAACGCCTATCAGCTGCAGGGGGTGACAGGGAGACGTCCCTGTCACTGCTCCGCCACCAGGAGACGTTCTAGGATTAAAGGAGTGAAACATTGGTGAATGGTGGTTCCTGGGTGATGACCCTGCAGCTGACCCGTGGGCACCGGAGGAAGTGCGACCGGCAGCAATGCCTAGCAGGTATTCCATCTACCTGTACATTTTACTACATTCAAAAACATCATAATGAATAAGTAATGGGCTATTTTCTACCCTGGTTTTGAGCCTCTCTCATGGAACGCTCGGTTTTTATGGCCGTGCCGCACTGAAGACTTGGAAGTGAATGCCCACTGCTATGATTGGATAAGCTTTGCATGTTATAATGAGTTTCGGCTCCCCCGTGAGTACATGTGAGGAATTGTTTTGAAAGCATGTGGAAAAAAGGCAACCGGAATGATTCGCCCACATTGCTTGCAAAATGCCTTTATCAAACAAACACAATGATTTATCTCTCATGCACCCGCAATTAATTTGAGTGTTATTTTTTATTACTTGGCCCGCCCGATTGGTGGATATAACTGCGAACCGTGCATCACTAACACAAACACACGCACGCACAAGCCTCACTGCAGAGTCACACAAATCAGCATGATCAAAACTTCCGCGATTGTATTTTTCCTTCAAATATCAAGTCAAGAGAGTGAACAACGCACATCAAGAAATTAATATTCACTAATGTTATAAGATAGCCCGTCGGCAGGCCGGTGATACGTTTTGGTAGCCCGTCTGCAAAACACATAGCCCTGGGATGTTGGGCTTTGCAAGCCCTGGCCCATACATGCCCGAGTCTGATCACGAATCGCAGCACAATGGACCAACAACACCTCAAATAAAGGATTCTCCAGCCTGTGACAGTGTGCTAAGTTATGTTCAGTTAGACATGTACACATAATCAATAGATATCAAACGATCTGTAACAATGCAATACTATCACATATAACATCACATTTTTACTCACATTAAGTGTGTTGCTTCATTCATTCATGTAATCTCATCCTGTCTGCAAATCTACTCTCTTGTTTACAAAAGAATCCGTGGTGAAATGAAGGAACAAACGCGCAATGTCTTATTTACGTGAGCTGGATATTCATTATAAATAAAGTTCATCCATGCATTCATAATATTGGAATCCAAATGAAGCTTATGCAGCATGTTTATTGCTTGGAAGTTCGATCCGGTTTAGCTCCACATAGGCCTATGTTATTTATCTATAACATGCCATGCACAAATCGGTGGGCGGGGGCGGGCGACCCCCTCCCCCCCGGGATTTACGCCTATAGCTCTGCCCATCACCTTGTTTACCTGTTACTAAAATATGTGGGCCTATATATTGGTTCTGTAGTGCTGTGTTATAGTTTTTAAAGGTTCCTATTTTATAGTAGGCCTAAATAAGTGTCAACGGGATAAAATGTAGGACTATCTGTGACTGTGACATCAGGTCACACTATAGCCATATAGCTGCAAAACTATTAAAAAATCACTGCTGTAAATCTGTGCAATATAACATGAGGACCAGCAGAGAAGTGATATGAACATTTAATGCTTAAATATGCACTTGAGCACATAAATAATAATATTTGCTTTAGATATCTTTGCATACAAAATAAATGCAAAGATTTTTTCACTTTTCAGCATTGCAAGGCTTTTATTCCCATTGTACGCATAAAACCCCAGTATGGTCAGGGCTTGTAGGCTATTTGGTAGCCTAATATTGTCTTATTTGTCACCACAGTTTTGCTTTAAAATGTAAAATTACACTTTCTGGTTTATCCGATGTCTTACTGAAATAAATTGAATATCCATCTTCTATACACCACTTATCTACTGGATGAATTAATAAATACAATATAGCTAAATCTCAAACAGTGTACCTATCATTTATATCAGCAACATATTTTGTGATATCGCCCATCCCTAAAACTGCTCAATATTAAAGCTTATAGACAATGTTACTTTTTGTAAAGCTGCTTTGAATGTGTATTGAGTGCTATACAAATACATTTGACTTGACTTCACTTGATCTAGACCTAGGTCTATATATATTGTGGCCACGAATTAAGAATTTGTTCCCCAAAACTTAGCAGCACGTATATTACATGGCGTTCTGCCTGAAGCAATTGTTTGAACAGTAAATTAACTTGATTTGTCTTAAGTTCATCAAAACATGAGCCAATTGTCCGCCGCAATCAACCAGACTGCACTATGGGGTTACTCATTTAAAAGGTTGATTGAAAAAAATCAGCTCGTTCATGAATTGGACAGTGCTACCCGGAGCGGGTTATGATTTCTTAAGTTCAAAATAACAAGGAACCACATGATTTTATGAAAAGTAGTGGAGTAAAAAGTGTGATGATATGCTTAGGAATGTAGTGAAGTAAAAATTTCTCAATATAAAAATACTCTTTTTCTCAATAACTTTTTTTACTTAAGTACAGTAACGAAGTAAAAATACTTTGTAACTCTCCACCACTGTTTGACTTATTCAGCCTTTAGCCTTTAGCCTCAGTCACTATTCACTTTCATTATATGGTAAAAAGATGCCATGAAAGTGAATGGTGGCTCTGATCATAAAGTACACATGACCAACAACACGACCGACCATGTGTAAATATAGACAAAATGTTAATTTTTAGGTGAACCTAACAGACTCTTTGTGCATATTTTATTGCTTTGCTGTGTAATAATGACCTTCTTGTGTTTGTGTTTTTCAGAGAAGAACTCCAGACGGCCTCCTCAGGCCTACCTGATCCTGGCTGGTGCAGAACCACTCACCTTTACCAACATCTTCCCTTATTGGGAGAAAGACCCAAATATTAAAGTACAGGTACGTCATGCCACCCATAGCTATCAGAATGTTAGAGGTGTAGAGTACTTTTTCTCTGTTACCTGCACCCATATTTATTATTAAAAAGCATTTATTAAATAAAGTACTTTAGGTAAAATACTCTCATTGCGATGTGGCCAACTACATTAATAAGAGCAATGTTTTAAGCCACAATAAACTGCGAAATATGTACTTTGAAGGTCAATATAAATTGAATTTATATTTCATTTTATTACAGATACAAGTAATTTCCCAAAATAATACTTAAGTATAGTAATTTTATTTACTCAAATACTTTAAACCCTGCAGAATGCTGCAGTGGTGTTTTTTCTTTAAAAGGATTCTCATATATAAATCATATATGAATAGATGTTCGATTTTAATACAGCCCAAAGGTCTTTAATATTAACGCGTATGGATGATGAAACTCTATGTTTGAATGTCTGTGCAGGTTGAAGGAGCCCATAATAAAGTGATTCTGGTAAAAGACGCCCTGTCTAAACTCAGCAGGCTGCAGTACACTGTGGAGGAGCTCACTTCCAAACCCCTGCCAGAGGGAGTGGACCCTCTGCACATCGAGTGCTACCTGTCAGATAAAGACTTTCAGGTAACAACCCTACATTATGATGCTCACACATACCCTTTATCAGTGGTGTCAAATCAATAAAAGCCAAGGTATGGCAAGTTCAGATGATGTCATGCAGTCTAACAATATTGTGTGAAAATATTAATACAATTAGTGTAGAATGACAGAGCAGAAGAAAGACAAAAAATCTAACCAACAGCATCATCCAAATAAAAAAATTGAAATAAAAAAATTACATCGTTTTGGAACATGGCAGATTACAGTTGCTGATATAGAGGGTATGCATGTGACATCACCGTCGGACGGAGTGCCTGCGGTTACACCCACTGAGTGGCAAAAAGACAGACAGGCAGCATTGGTTTTCACCGTGAATGCCGCAAAAAACACACAAAACCAGGCCTGGCGCCAGAGGCTTGGCCATTCCCTGTGCCCCCTCCGGACCAAGGGAGATGGAATTGATAATAGCGTGTAATTTTCTCACTCAAACCACTGCCGCCTGCTGCTTCTGCTACTGATTGCTTTTCTAAAGGCTGCCCATAACTGCTGGTCTAGGATCTGTTTTCTTCATAATAATAGTATATTATTAGCGAAAAAGAACTGGCAAAAGATCCAGTGCGTATCTGTATTTGCGCTCGTCAAATGATTCAATTTCCAATGTGTTTTATCTTCGGTGAGTAATGAAGCCAATCACAGACATGTTTGTTGATTTCTTGAACGCAATGGCCAATCACAGGTGTTGAAGTTAGAATCCACTCACCGAGTTTTTGTCCAGTGCTGAGTTCTGCACACGCGCAAAGTGTAGACATTATGTAAATAAGAGATTCATTGTGTAGTCAGCTTCACTGATTAATATAACAGAAATTTGTGAGATCGCGTTCATTGAATGACTGACAGCTTTTAGTGATTATAAAGGGAGCACTCTTTGCGCGCTGTCTAACGTTAGGCGATATAAAAAAAAAATTAATAGGCCTATAATATGTTCAGAATTTGAATTAAAAAAATGTTCCATTCTTAACAAGCGACCACATACACGCTTCAATACATAGGTCCATCCGCATATAAATGCAGGATTTACTCTCGAAATTGTGATGACTTACAGTGATAAATATTTATGTATCGAAATCAGGCTCCTTTAAATGTCAGGAAAACACGATTCCTGGCTGCATATCAATATCCATGAATCACTGGATCTTTGGTAAGTTGTAAGGAACACTTATATTGAGTCCAACCTTTAGTTTAAACTGATAACTGATTTGTCTTACTTGTGTTTTCCCCAATTAAATCCAGTCATGCAGAAGCTCTTCTGCCACTCAGTCCCGACTGAGGGGGCATGTTTCGGCAGGAATGTGACGTCAATGCATACCCTCTATAAGAATTAATAACTTGTGCCACACAGGATACACAATATAATAGTTTAAAAACTCTGTAAAAATCATGGTGACAACATCTGAGTAGTAGGTTTCAGAATCATAAAATGAACAAACACCTCTGTAAATTAAAAAAGGATGCAGACGTGTTATAAAATAATCCCATTCAACTACATTCAACATTCCAAGTGTTCTGAAGGCATACGATAAGGGTTTGACAAAAGCCTTAACCTCAGCCATTGCGATCCTGTGTTCATTTATGCCAGTGCGCAGCGATTCACCCAGGAAAAGCAATATCACACGATAGTTGTGTGATATGGCTCCATATCAGCATGGCTGTGATTTGACCATATTTGTGGCCGCATTCAACTGCAGAGCCATAAGCAGTTTCTGTCTCCCCTCCGCTCACCGGCGTATCCTTTTACTCTACAAAAAGAGCAGCAGCGTTGTTGTAAATGTCGCGCCACAACTATGGCACATGCAGAGCCATTCTGCATGACGAGGACAGTCACGGCGAGTGTGTTGTCTGCCTGGGCAAGGCCCACGCTGACGCCACTCTTACCGGGTCCGGCTACTCTCACTGCGAATGTATGCCACTCTCCTCTCTCTGCTCGAGGATAGCGTTCTTTTCAGAAGAAAAAAGACAAAGCAAGACAAAGGTGACGGTGGCAAGGAACCAAAACTCCTTCAGTGGCCAGAATGGAGAAAAAAACCTTGGGAGAAACCAGGCTCAGTCGGGGTGCCAGTTGTCCTAGTTGCCGACGAACAAATAGTGTATGATTATGATTCTGGCAACATTACAGGTCAGAAGATATTAGATCAACATATTAGATCGAAAGATATTCGTAAAATTATTAGAAAGATTGGAGTTATCACGCCGGAGACGGGTTTAATGAGGATGTCGTGTCGATGCGGCATTTACAGGGTGGAGTTTAATTGACACGGTCTCTGCAGACATTTCAGGGATGCGTTGGTCATGTCTAGGCGCAGGTCCACCATCTGATCTGGATACGTCCCGGATCCGGCTGACTGCAGTAAACCTCAGGATAAACAGAGACTAACATTAGCGTAGATGCCATTCTTCTTATGATGTAACAAATACATCAGGTGTTATGGGAAGTGTTCCCGGTTCCGGCTGACCTAGTTAATGCAGCCTAAACAATCATTTAACTGATTTGAATAATAGAAATTGATAATGTTCTATGTGTATGCCATAGTAAAGAGATGTGTTTTTAGTCTAGATTTAAACTGACAGAGTGTGTCTGCTTCCCGAACAATGCTAGGAAGACTGTTCCAGAGTTTAGGTGCTAAATAAGAAAAGGATTGACCGCCTGCAGTTGATTTTGACATTCTAGGTATTATCAACTGGCCAGAATTTTGAGACCGTAATAGACGTGATGGAGTATAATGCGTTAAGAGCTCGCTCAAGTACTGGGGAGCTAAACCATTTAGTGCCATTTTGGACCAGCTGCAGTTTATTTATTATGCGAGCAGGGCAACCACCTAGTAGAGCATTACAATAATTTAGCCTTGAGGTCATGAACGCGTGAACTAACTGTTCAAAATTTTGCATTGAAAGCATGTGCCGTAATTTAGATATATTTTTAAGATGGAAGAATGCAGTTTTACAGATACTAGAAACGTGGCTTTTAAATGAAAGATTGGTATCAAAGAGCACACCCAGGTTCCTAACTGACGACGAGAACTTGACAGAGCAGCCATCAAGTGTTAGACAGTATTATAGGTTATTATGTGCAGAGGTTTATATATTAATATATATATATTATATATATATATATATATATATATATATATATATATGTTTTATATATTATATATTATAAGGTCCAATAATTAAAAATTCAGTTTTTTCAGAGTTAAGTTGCAGGAAATTACTAGTCATCCAATTTTTTATATCAGCTATGCATTCCGTTAATCTTGTGAATTGGTAAGTTTCGTCAGGGCGCAAAGAAATATAGGGCTGAGTAATATCAGCATAACAGTGAAAACTAACGCCATGCTTCCTAATGATATCTCCCAAGGGTAGCATGTACAGGGTGAAAAGCAACGGTCCTAACACTGAGCCTTGCGGTACTCCATACTAAACTTGTGATCGGTGTGACATCTCTTCATTTACTGCTACAAACTGATAGCGGTCAAATAAGTATGATAAAATTTAAACCATGCCAATGCAATTCCACTATTGCCAACATAATTTGAGATTCTATTTAAAAGAATGTTGTGGTCGATGAGCAGTTGAATGCAGCGCTAAGATCGAGTAACACTAATAGAGAGATACAACCACGATCAGATGATAAGAGTAAATCATTTGTTACTCTGATGAGAGCAGTCTAAGTACTATGATACGGTCTAAATCCTGACTGGAAATCCTCAATGATACTATTTCTTTCTAAAAAGGAGCATAGTTGTGAGGACATTGCCTTTTCTAGTATTTTTGACAGAAAGGGTAGATTTGAGATTGGCCTGTAATTGACTAATTCTGTAGGATCAAGTTGCATTTTTTTAATAAGAGGTTTAATAATAGCCAGCTTAAAAGTTTTCTGTACATATCCTAATGACAAGGATAAATTAATGATATTAAGAAGAGGATCTATGACCTCTGGAAGCATCTCTTTTAGTAGCTTAGTCGGTATAGGGTTGAGCATACATGTTGTTGATTTAGATGAGTTTAGCCAATTCTTCTTCTCCTATAGCAGTGAATGAGTGGAATTTTTCCTCAGTGATACTACAATACACTGTCTGATGCGATACTGTAGTAGATGGTTGCATAGTTATAATTTTTTCTTGCACGTAAAGAAGTTCATAAAGTCAAATATGAGAAGCTGTCGCCGCTGGAGGAAGCCGTGGCTGCACACCTCTGCCCACTCTTGGCAAATGTTTCTCACCCGTCCAAGCCCTGCAGGACGACCTCAGCCTTAGCAGCTAAGGCCTACACGTCTGCTGGCCAGGCAGGCTCTGCCCTCCACTCGATGGCGGTCCTCCAGGTTTTCCAGGCCAAGCTCCTCCGTGCTATAGACAAGACTGGACCTGACCCAGAAGCTTTCTGCAACCTCTGTAGCGCCACAGAACTGGCCCTGCGCGCTACAAAAGCCACCACCCAGGCCATAGGCAGATCCATGGCCAACCTTGTGGTTTTAGAGTGACACCTGTGGCTCAACCTGACGGAGATCAAGGATGCCGACAAGGCCGCCTTCCTTGACTCTCTGATCTCCCCCACTGGTCTCATCTGTCCTGCTGTGGATGGTTTTGCAGAGTGCTTCACCACGCCACAAAAGGCGTCCCAGGCCATGCGACACTTTATCAAGCGCGCTCCCCCTTACACTCAACCTCTGTTATAGCGAACACAATAAAAAACTATAAAAAGCACTCTTCCTAAAATGTCCAACAAAACCAACACCTTTGTCAATGACATACTGTACATGGAAGACAAAAACTACAAATCTGTTCACAGGAAAACAATGACAAAATATGCAGACAGTTTACAATTACGAGCAATATACAATCATCTAAACAATTGCGATTATGATTTATACATTTTTGAATTGACTGAATGGTCTATCTGCATTGAAGTTGCTGAAAAATTAAATATCAGCCCTTTTCAGCCAATATTATTCGAGGACTGGAACTAAGGCCGCGTGTCCACCAAGTCAAGTTAAGTCAACTTTATTTATATAGCACTTTTTACAATGCAGATTGTTTCAAAGCAGCTTCACAGTGTTAAACAGGAAAATAATGCAACCAAATTTGATTCGGCTGTACAGCCGCTCTGGAGAAAACGGTGATGTCATCCAGCTCATTTCAATTATCATAGTTGACATAGTTAATTTAGCTTAGTAATTACATTTATTTGGATATTTATTTGAAAATTTAGTGTCCCCAACTGAGCAAGCCAAGCCAAAGGCGACAGTGGCAAGGAACCAAAACTCCATCAGGTGTCCTAATGGAGAAAAATACACCTTGGGAGAAACCAGGCTTAGTCAGGGTGCCAGTTCTCCTCTGGCCAATTATCAAACAGTGTATGATTATTATTTTGGCAACCACAGGTCAGAAGTCATATTAGATCGGAATATTCGAAAGATCGAAGTCATCACGCCGGAGACAGGTTTATTGAGGATGACATGTCGATTTAAACAATTATTAAATAGGAATATTCGAAATATCGGAGTCATCACGCCAGGGTCGGGTTTATGAGGATGCCGTGTCGGTGAGGCAATTTCAAGGGGGAGTCTAATTGACACGGTCTCTACAGACACTTCAGGGATGTGTTGATGTCTGGGCGCAGGTCCACCATCTGATCTGGATACAGCCCGGATCCGGCTGACTGCAGTAAACCTCGGGATAAACAGAGAGACTAACATTAGCGTAGATGCCATTCTTCTTATGATGTAACAAGTACATCAGGTGTTATGGGAAGTGTTCCTGGTTCCGGCTGACCTAGTTAATGCAGCCTAACAATCATTTAATTGTTTTGAATAAAATATAAATTAAAAATGTTTTGTGTGTATGCCATAGTACAGAGATGTGTTTTTAATCTAGATTTAAACTGACAGAGTGTGTCTGCTTCCCAAACAATGCTAGGAAGGCTGTTCCAGAGTTTAGGTGCTAAATAGGAAAAGGATCGACCGCCTGCAGTTGATTTTGATATTCTAGGTATTATCAACTGAATCACCAAAGCGTTTTTAGTCAGCTGAGAGCCCGCCTTGCTGTGAGCGCTTGAGAGCGTTTTGGCAGCGCAGCATTTTTTTCAGTTGAGACTCTTTGCTTGTTATGATACGGAATATCCGCGGAAGTGTTACTAGTATCTCATTTCACAGATAGTTTGTTTCTGTATTGATTCTATATAAAAATGCCGATACAATGTAAAGTATTTGCTCTGGCTCTTGTTTTAAATTATTTTGTTCCGTTATTATGGTTTCATCTGTTGACGTTGTACAAGCAGAATATATGCGGCGGTTGGTCGGTGTTGTATTTGTCCGGCCCCTCCTCCACTGTGATTGGACGGCTGGGTGAAAAGTGACAGTGATGAGCGCTGCGTTTTACTCAAAGTTGAACATTCTTCAACTCTCAGCAACCAGTAAAAAACGCCGAACGCTCAGCGCTTGAGCGTGAAATACTCACACAGTGCCTCGTTACGCTCATGGCGTTCTAAAAACGTTGCGCTCCCATTGAAAACAATTGAATACGCCAGCCAGCCAGCCGTGTGAAAAAAAAAACGCTTTGGTGGACACACGGCCTAACTGTTTTACAAGTAAGGAATAATTGATGACGGGCCATTGAATTAGTAGAAAAAGAATGCGCATCCGAGGTGGTAATGCCGTTACACCTAGGGTGTGCGTTGTTTTTCTAACAATTGATGACCTGTCCCAAAAACTTACACTAAGGGTTACTAGTTCAGTCTAAAATGGTCATCATGGAAAGCGTCATGAAATGTCAGCAAATGCTAAATTTGGTTTAATAGTTTTCTAATGTTGTCTCACATTGACAGATTGTGTTTGTTTTGCAGAGTGTTTTGGAAATGACACGGGATGAATTTTACACCCTACCAAACTGGAAACAGCTGAATCTGAAAAAGAGCAAAGCCCTCTTTTAAACAAAAGAAACGTTTGTCTACGATCTGTTGTATATTCACTTATTCACATAATTACTAAGGAACTCTGTTTGTTTTTCACTAATATGTACAGTTGTTGTTGTTTTTGTTTAGTTTTTTTAGCAGATGAACCTACCTATGGCTGTAGCAGTTTCATATTTCAAACATCATAGCTTTTGGCTACAAGACTTTTCTACTAATTTTAAGTTTGCAAAACGTGTACGTTTTGGGAATAGCGTGAAGCATATCAACATAAATCTATGTCTCGCTACTCACAAGCTTGAATTTTAAATATGTATCCAATTTTATTGTTTCACCCTGTTTAACCCTGTTGCTATCAAACTGTGACCTTAAAATGCATTAAACACTAATGGTGACAATTTATATAATCAGTCACTGAGCTCTGTGCAAGATTCAAAGTGGAAAGTGAATAGCTTTTTAAGCCATAATGTGTGCACATATAAAGTGCACTGCTGCCACAGGAATTAATGACTAATATGCAGTATTATGTGACTGTGATCTTTTTAATGTGGCAATACAGTTACAACAATATTACAGATAAATCAATATGTATGTGGATTCTCAAAATATATGAATGTGTTGTTTGTCCAGTACCAGAATTATGCCACTAAAACATACTGTAGCAGGTCTTGGTTGACAATAAATGTTATTCAATATCATACCACTAGGTGTCACTCTCTTTTATCCATTCTCATTGTCTGATAATAATTTGCAAGACTATTTCATCCTCAAAAGATTTTAAGCAAATAGTTAAGTGTTTCAGATTGGTTTTTACTACCAACGATGCAGACACCTTGAAGATATTAGCCTATGTAAAAACACATAGCTTTTTTTTTATTTATTTTTTTTAATTATTATTATTATTTACTTTGAAAGCATTTCTAAAACAACCTAAATAGGCATATCTATACTGGCAAAATCTCTATTGAAGTGTTCCTGTGTCTTGAGATAAGGTTTAATGGTGTTGTGTTCTACACCAACAATGAGCACTGCTGAGCTGGAGGAAATGCTCTTGGCAGAAAGGGGAACAAATTAAGTGACAAATCGGCAATGTGTGAATCACTGATTATTGGAACTTTGACAAAATTAGAAAAGTAACTACAAACTGATGATGCACTGGACAAGTCTAGCACTTGTACATTTTCTATTCTGTAAATATATCAAACCTTCTGTGACATGTCTTTGTATTCCATATTTTAATATATTTATAAATATTACAATCAAAGACCAAAAGTTTGGGGGTGGTACGAATTCTTAATGTTTTTGAAAAGTCTTATGCTCACCAAGGCTCACTTATTTGATAAAATAAAATGCAGTAAAATGCTAATATTGTGAAATATTACAGTTTAAAGTAACTGTTTTCTATTTTAATATATTAAAATATTATTAATTCCAGTGATGACAGCTGAATTTATTTTCAGCTGATCTTTTTCTGATTTGGTGCTCAAGACACATTTATTATGTTGAAAAAAAAAAAAAAACATTAAGCAGGAGAACACCTGCTTAATGTTTTTTTGTGGAAATAGTGATAAATATTTTTCAGAATTTTTTGATGAATATAAAGTTCAAAAGAACAGCAATTATTTGCAATAGAAATCTTTTGTAACAAGTGTAAAAAGATGTCTTTACTGTCACATTTGATAAAATTAATATCAACATCTGGCTGATTAAAAATGTGTATATATATATATATATATATATATATATATATATATATATATACACGGCGATCAAGCATAACATTATGACCTCCTAATATGTGACCCTGGACCAGAAAAAAGTTGCACAGGTATATTTGTGCCAAGCAAATGGAAAGCTTATTTATCCAGCTTTCATATGATGTATACATCTCAATTAAAAAAAATCTAGACCCCTGAAGGTGTGCTGTGGTATCTGGCACCAAGATGTTAGCAGAAGATCCTTTAAGTCCTGTAAGTTGCGAGGTGAGGCCTCCATGGATCGGACTTGTTTGTTCAGCACATCCCACAGATGCTCGATTGGATTGAGATCTGGGGAATTTGGAGGCCAAGTCAGCACCTCAAACTTCTTATTCCTGAACCATTTTTGCTTTGTGGCAGGGCGCATTATCCTGCTGAAAGAGGCCACAGCCACCAGGAAATACTGTTTCCATTAAAAGGGTGTACATGGTCTGCAATGCTTGGTACATGTCACATCCACATGGATGGCAGGACCCAAGGTTTCCCAGCAGAACATTGCCCAAAGCATCACACTGCCTCCTGTAACTTACCTGTTCCCCAGGTAAGCGACGCACACGCACCTGGCCATCCACGTGATGTAAAAGAAAACATGATTCATCAGACCAGGCCACCTTCTTCCATTGCTCTGTGGTCCAGTTCTGATGCTCACGTGCCCACTGTTGGCACTTTCGGTGGTGGACGGGTCAGCAGGGGTACCCTAACTGGTCTGCAGCCAGGCAGCCCCATACCATACGCAACAAACTGCGATGCACTGTGTATTCTGACACCTTTTTATATTAACTTCTTGAGCAATTTGTGCAGTAGCTCATCTGTTTGATCAGACCACACAGGCCAGCCTTCACTCCCCATGTGCATCAATGAGCCTTGGCCGCCCATGACCCTGTCGCCGGTTCACCACTGTTCACTTACTGCCTAATATATCCCACCTACTAACAGGTGCTGTGATGAAGAGATAATCAGTGTTATTCACTTCACCTGTCATAATGTTATGTCTGATTGGTAATATTGTTCTGTTCACTTTCATATGGAGAAGAGCAGCTTGAACTTTTTGCTAAACATCTGCTTATGCTTGTTTGAAATGACATGTTAAGAAACATTGAAAATGTAATAGTTTGTTAACGTTAAATCATAATAAAAAAGGGCAGCATTGCCGTGCTGCCTCATACCATATGCGTCATATGAGGTGAAAGTTCTGCTTTTACACTCCACAGCACTTGGATTAGCTTCTCAACCTTTCACACATTAACACACACAGGTGAATTCATCCCCACAGATAGTCGAGCCCCAGTCTGTCTTTCAAAGAGGCAGATTACAAGATTACCATCTAAGTTAAATTCATTCACAGAGTTGTACCATGTTGCACCATGTTGCAGGAAAACAAAAAAGTGGATCTTTGAGACATGAGCCACAGGAGTTGATCTTTGGAACAAACTGGTGTAGTTGTATTTCCTAGAACGTTAGAGGCACATTACGGCTCCACAATCTGCATCAAGACTATACCCCCCCAAAAAGGGGAACAAAGAAAAAAGAAACTGTAAAAGAAACAAAGAAAAAATCCAGTCATGTCCTTGAAGTGCTAATTGGCTGAAAATAATTATTTCAAGAATGACAAGAGCAAAACAAAGCTCAAGGGTAAAACACCCCAGGCTCCACGCCAAAACAAGTCATGTCCCACATTTTTAAGATGGTGCTCAACAATTGAAGCGTCTAATCAATATTCTCTCCAAACTCAAGACTTTTATCCACTATTGATTATGGGCCATAAATATTAGACCTCTTCAAGGACCATGCGCAGCTCAGATATTGTACAGACTCAATTAAACCCCTTGAGATGGTCTTTCTAATGTGTGAGCGATCAAAACTTCACAATTGAAGCTCTGGAGTGAGTCTGTGAGATTCAAATACATTCTGAATACTTTCCATTTTGAAGAATATAGGCCTTTTTATTTTATAACCAAAAACTCCCTTGCGACCCTGCAAAGGACCCCCTATTTAATTTAAAAGCATTTTTTCATATATAACGACCCATTTACATTTTGCATTTGCTGAAGTAAATAATTTTTATATTTCACTCAACCAGGATAAATTATTTAAATATTATCTGGAAAATATTTAGTTTTTGAGTTAACAGTGTATTTTTTCCCCCTACCCACTAGAATATAATACTGGGGTGGAAATGGGGGGTACGCGGGAGGACGGAGTCCGGGGAGTGAATTTCGAGGGGTTACGGCGTTCCAGTTGGAAAAAACTGGAGAAGGGGTTCAGCAAAAAATCGGCAGCTGGCAGCCGACAGTACCTGCCACTAAAACCGGACGTTGGCTGCCGTTTACAACCAGAAGTAGGTGGTACCTGTCGCTTGTAGCCAGCGGAAGCAAGGCAAATAATAACAAGAGGGATCGTATGAATAATAGCCTAATCATAATTGTGATTTAGATTTTAAATGATTAAATTAAATCTTACTATAGTAGATAGGCTAGCCTACTTTTTATATACAAAATATATGTATATTGTTCATTATTGCGTATTATATATATATATATATATATATATATATATATATCTTTATATATATATATATATATATATATATATATATATATCTTTATATATATACACTCACCTAAAGGATTATTAGGAACACCTGTTCAATTTCTCATTAATGCAATTATCTAATCAACCAATCACATGGCAGTTGCTTCAATGCATTTAGGGGTGTGGTCCTGGTCAAGACAATCTCCTGAACTCCAAACTGAATGTCAGAATGGGAAAGAAAGATGATTTAAGCAATTTTGAGCGTGGCATGGTTGTTGGTGCCAGACGGGCCGGTCTGAGTATTTCACAATCTGCTCAGTTACTGGGATTTTCACGCACAACCATTTCTAGAGTTTACAAAGAATGGTGTGAAAAGGGAAAAACATCCAGTATGCGGCAGTCCTGTGGGCGAAAATGCCTTGTTGATGCTAGAGGTCAGAGGAGAATGGGCCGACTGATTCAAGCTGATAGAAGAGCAACTTTGACTGAAATAACCACTCGTTACAACCAAGGTATGCAGCAAAGCATTTGTGAAGCCACAACACGCACAACCTTGAGGCGGATGGGCTACAACAGCAGAAGACCCCACCGGGTACCACTCATCTCCACTACAAATAGGAAAAAGAGGCTACAATTTGCACGAGCTCACCAAAATTGGACAGTTGAAGACTGGAAAAATGTTGCCTTGTCTGATGAGTCTCGATTTCTGTTGAGACATTCAGATGGTAGAGTCAGAATTTGGTGTAAACAGAATGAGAACATGGATCCATCATGCCTTGTTACCACTGTGCAGGCTGGTGGTGGTGGTGTAATGGTGTGGGGGATGTTTTCTTGGCACACTTTAGGCCCCTTAGTGCCAATTGGGCATCGTTTAAATGCCACGGCCTACCTGAGCATTGTTTCTGACCATGTCCATCCCTTTATGACCACCATGTACCCATCCTCTGATGGCTACTTCCAGCAGGATAATGCACCATGTCACAAAGCTCGAATCATTTCAAATTGGTTTCTTGAACATGACAATGAGTTCACTGTACTAAAATGGCCCCCACAGTCACCAGATCTCAACCCAATAGAGCATCTTTGGGATGTGGTGGAACGGGAGCTTCGTGCCCTGGATGTGCATCCCACATATATATATATATAGTGATTTTAAAAAAATAATAATAATACAATAATATAATTCTGGCATCATTCGTTGATGTTGGTTGCTCCTTTGTATTTGGTAGTTGTTGTTAGAAAAAACAACAACAACGTACAGTGTGATAAGTATCAAACACATCCCACAAATAGATTAATGATGTAATTCAGAAATGCTGAGCTATTCACAAAATGTAAACAATGTTTTATTAAAATGTTTTATTGAGACTGAATTTAAGAATGGAACTATCAAGACAGAATAAATAAAAATCACTCCTCCAGTAACTGGCACCTGGATGGGTGTTTTCAAATCAAATCACTTTTATTGTCACATCAGCAACAGCACATGTGCCGTGGTGAGTGAAAATCTGAGAGCAGTGCAGAATACAATTAGACATACTTTGCAAATACCAATACACATTATACACAATAAATAATGTACATATTATACACACAATACACAATTATATGAATGAATGAGACTTTATATAGAATTAATTTATATAGCGGTTTCATATGTACTACTGTACACCCAAAGCGCTTTACAACCATGTCGGGGTCTCTCCTCAACCACCACCAGTGTGCAGCATCCTTGGCATCCAATTATACACATTATACATTTGCAGATGTACAGTGGGTTGATAAGTAGGTGATGGCAGAATTGATTATTGTGTTAAAAGTGCAGTGCATGATACATTAGAGTCCAGTTTGGTTGAAATTGTGGTGATGGAGTGTAAAGTGCAGTGCATGGCATAGGATACAGTGTGCTGTGTAAGGCGCATCAGTTCTGGGCATTCAGCAGCCTGATAGCCTGAGAGAAGAAGCTGTCCTTCAGTCGGCTCGTGTGTGGCCGGGTGCTGCAGAGACTGCAGAGAGAGCAGTCCGTGGCTTAGGTGGCTGGAGGATGATGATGCCTTATACACCACCTGGAGGGAGGGACGCTCACCTCCTACAATCTGGCTTGTAGGTCGCCAGCAGTGCAGTTTCTGTACCAAGTGCTCTTGATGCTCTCCACAGTGCAGGTGCAGAATGATCTGAGGATATTGGGGGGATTCCAAACTTTCTCAGGCACCTGAGGTATAAAAGAGGTGCTGATGTGCCTTCTTCAGCTCTGCATCTGTGTGAGCAGACCATGTGAGATCTTTAGTGATGTGAACACCAAGGAACTTAAAGCTTTTGACCCACTCCCCACAGGTGTCCCGTCGATGGTGACGGGGTGTGTTCTCTGAAATCCACCACCAGCTGCTTGGTGTTGTTGATGTTGAGTGAAAGGTGGTTCTCCTGACACCAGTGTGTTTCTTGAAGCATCTCTCTCCATTTTTCTCTTCCAGTGTAGCCTAGAGGATTCATAAGAAAACTGTTACATACACAAAATGTACATTACCTTATTAATAGTATACATGCATGCACAGCCATGTGAATACTATTCTTGTTGCATTTTTCCATCAAATACCTATTAAACAATGATCACCTGATAAGCAGTGTTTAAGGCAGTGTCAGGTCTCCAATTATTTTTGGCACGATACAGACTTTATACTTCATTTTGTTACACCTGTATAATGAAATTTGAAAAACATAAAATCGGAACATGATTACAGAGAGAAATATTCATATGCCATGCCTATAAATTTGCCATTTTTTAACTATTTTTATCAAATAAGTAAAAGAAAATAAATACACACTGTCTAGCCCAGTGTCAGCCCTGTTCCTAGAGGCACACCAAGGGTGAGTCTCAATCAGCTCCCTAGCTCGTGAATCAGTATATCATGTACACAAATTCGAGCAATGGTAATGACCCTGACTTACTACACACTGGGACACTGACAGCTCTATTTCCAGCGTCATGGCAACA
Source organism: Rhinogobio ventralis (assembly GCA_039654625.1). NCBI lineage: Eukaryota > Metazoa > Chordata > Actinopteri > Cypriniformes > Gobionidae > Rhinogobio > Rhinogobio ventralis. The sequence goes on from CM077212.1 coordinate 15,260,326, forward strand.
TCCTCGATGTATAACATCACCACTGGTATTACTGGTAGTAGTCACTACTGTCTCAATTTGGAGGATGTGTTCCAAATGTCCAAAGGTCGCATTTGTCAGCCGCATACATCATCAAGGACGTCTCATTTCAGAAAAGTAACCATTATAAAATTGACCGTTATCCTTGTGAAGAATAAATTGTTGTAATTTCTTTATGACTTTGGAATGTGATGGCTACTTTACTGAAATGAGGCGGCCGACATATGTAGCCTCCGAAATGAGACCTGATCTCCTGATAAAAACTCACCTGCCTGTAGACTTAGTAACCCTGAAGACATTGATCAGCTGGTTCAGGTGTGTTTGATCAGGGTTGGAGCTGAACTCTGCAGGACTGTGGCTCTCCATGACCGAAGCGGCACATCCCTGCTCCAAGGCCTGAAATGGATGGATCATATAAGAGAGACATTTAAAATGTGTACTGTTGGTGTGCCTCCAGGAACAGGATTGGGAAACACTGGTCTAACCAGTAAAAGTGTGCTTTCACACAGAATGAGTCTGTTCCCACCAGAGTTTCTAATGCAAACATACAAGACCCAAGTTTACAAAAGCAGGATCACCCACCTCAATGACCACATGAAGCATTTCTCTGGCAACAACGTATATACACTCACCTAAAGGATTATTAGGAACACCATACTAATACTGTGTTTGACCCCCTTTCGCCTTCAGAACTGCCTTAATTCTACGTGGCATTGATTCAACAAGGTGCTGAAAGCATTCTTTAGAAATGTTGGCCCATATTGATAGGATAGCATCTTGCAGTTGATGGAGATTTGTGGGATGCACATCCAGGGCACGAAGCTCCCGTTCTACCACATCCCAAAGATGCTCTATTGGGTTGAGATCTGGTGACTGTGGGGGCCATTTTAGTACAGTGAACTCATTGTCATGTTCAAGAAACCAATTTGAAATGATTCGAGCTTTGTGACATGGTGCATTATCCTGCTGGAAGTAGCCATCAGAGGATGGGTACATGGTGGTCATAAAGGGATCTACATGGTCAGAAACAATGCTCAGGTAGGCCGTGGCATTTAAACGATGCCTAATTGGCACTAAGGGGCCTAAAGTGTGCCAAGAAAACATCCCCCACACCATTACACCACCACCACCAGCCTGCACAGTGGTAACAAGGCATGATGGATCCATGTTCTCATTCTGTTTACGCCAAATTCTGACTCTACCATCTGAATGTCTCAACAGAAATCGAGACTCATCAGACCAGGCAACATTTTTCCAGTCTTCAACTGTCCAATTTTGGTGAGCTTGTGCAAATTGTAGCCTCTTTTTCCTATTTGTAGTGGAGATGAGTGGTACCCGGTGGGGTCTTCTGCTGTTGTAGCCCATCCGCCTCAAGGTTGTGCGTGTTGTGGCTTTACAAATGCTTTGCTGCATACCTCGGTTGTAACGAGTGGTTATTTCAGTCAAAGTTGCTCTTCTATCAGCTTGAATCAGTCGGCCCATTCTCCTCTGACCTCTAGCATCAACAAGGCATTTTCGCCCACAGGACTGCCACATACTGGATGTTTTTCCCTTTTCACACCACTCTTTGTAAACTCTAGAAATGGTTGTGCGTGAAAATCCCAGTAACTGAGCAGATTGTGAAATACTCAGACCGGCCCGTCTGGCACCAACAACCATGCCACGCTCAAAATTGCTTAAATCACTTTTCTTTCCCATTCTGACATTCAGTTTGGAGTTCAGGAGATTGTCTTGACCAGGACCACACCCCTAAATGCATTGAAGCAACTGCCATCACATGGCATCATTAGATAATTGCATTAATGAGAAATTGAACAGGTGTTCCTAATAATCCTTTAGGTGAGTGTATATCATTTTTTTTTTTCATACATTATCTTTTGTGGACATTTTAAGCTTTTGTTTCATTACTGTCATATAGTTTTAATGGAAATGCATGGTTGCATCATATTCATCTTCTGTAGTTTGCAATATAGTGTTGCTTGCAATGTACTGATGTTACTGATACGTGTCAATACACTTGGAGAAGAACTTATTGTCTCCTTATTCCCTCTGCCATACAACTAGATTCACCTTAACATGTTTAATAATTGTTAATTTTCACAGCACTAAACTGAGATGTACAGTAACCATCCAAAACATTCTACAGTTTTCTTTAACTTTAACTTCTTAAACAAAATTTGGAATTGTCTACCAAATGAAGTGAAAGAGGCTACTAGCATTCATATTTTTAAAAGGCGGGTTAAGTTGCTTATCAGTAAAACTATATTGTGTGAAGTCCTGTTTTATGTTTTTATTTTACCCTCTGATTCTTTTATAGCTGTTTTATTTAAATTTTTAATGTTTTATTTATATTCTTTTATATTGATATTAAGGCGAAACTGTATTGCCAATTTCTTTATTTTACATTGTGAATCTTTTATAGTTGTTTTCTAATGTTTTTATATTGACATTGTGTGAAACTGTATTCCCATTATTTGTTTATACTTGTGAAGCACTTTGAGTTGCATTCCATGTATGAAAAGTGCTATACAAATAAATGTTTAATAATTATGTATGTTTATTATGTGTTTTTATGGGTGCTCATTCAATTAGACATGTTGTTTCTTCCAATATCAGAGTTGAAGTTGTGGGTTACATCGAGTTCAGAGTCCTCAGACAGGGTTGAAAGTCACAGCTGTGGACAGGGGCCGCCTGCAGATTGAAACTCAGTCCTTGCCGTGACTGTTAAGCATGTGAAGTGCAGATCTTGAGAAGAAGGTTCTTTCAAGCTCTCAAAAAATCTCAGCTAGTGTCAGGGTGCAAAAAAACAGCTGCATTGACAGTGACATTAAGCCCTGATCCTGACAGGAATACCAAATGATGGATTGATTCACAAGGCACACAGATGGGGACACCCCCTCCCCCTTTTTATTGTTCAGATTATCTTGTCCTTTTTCTCTCTCAAGCCTGGTTTTGTTTACCTGTTTTCTACCTGCTGTGCCTTTGCACCCCTTAGTTTCCTGCCATCTTTGTTTATTATAGCAGGTGGTTTGCTGAAGGAGAGGAATAAGGATGACTGAATGCTAGGATGGCTCTTTGAAGAATCTTTAAGCCATCTTCTCCATTTCTGAGCAATTTAGCCTCACACTAAGTGGCTTTGTAAACAACTTTCCTCAATTAACAGTACTTAAGTGCTGCCTGATGAGATGCCATTTACTTTCACATTCATTATCCAAGTTTCATAATCACACAGAGCAAGAACAATTAGCTTTCAGTGGAAACACTGTAAATTCATTTCTTTCTGAAGCATCATGCTGATTCAAACTCATACGGTGGATTCCGATGGATTCTTTGCAAATTAATCTTTTATTAATATTTATTTAATTAGACTTTTTTCACGAAGTGTTAGATAATTATTGTTGGTAAACAAAAATAATATATAAAATAATACTCTAAACGCTTCCATTTACATGATCCATTTTTTCCCATTAAAATGATTTCCTTCAAAATTCTTCTAAAAAACTTCAACTATCGAGGACCACCACTTGTGACCCCTAAAAAAACTGTGTTCCTTGATGCCTGTTTGTCCTATGTTTTATCTCTTGGATGTATAGTCAGACTGCACAGTTAATTTATCATCACAAATCAGAGGTTGTTCTCTATTTCATGCAGATAAATCTGCTGTCCTTCATCCATGCTGTTTTTTTGCATGCGTCTGTTGTTTTTCCTGCCTGGTGCGTTAGCCTGGCACATCAAGTGTTGTTGAGGCGGCAGTTACTTGTCCTCTCCTCAATACTTGAGCAACACATTGCTTGTGTGTTGTTCAGAGTAAATTACCCAAGTTGTAGGGAATGTGTCCATTTCTGCTCTTCCTCTGCACTTTAACGCATGGCTCAAGATGTTACGTGCTTGATTGGATTGGTGGCTCTTTGGAGTTTACAGAGGCTTTTGTTATTGAACCACAAGGAGGTCTGAGAGGGTTAATCTGCCCTAGCCGGTGTGCCACTATTGCATTTGCTTGTCTTTCTATTGTATTTTTCATTTTGGCCAGTGCTGCTCTTGTGCAGACTGTTTGATGGTGAACATAAAATGGGGTTTAGACAGGGTAGAACAATTTAATCTGCCACTTCTGTTATGGAGTGCCTTTTAAAAAGTGAATATTCTTGCTGTAATTTAAGGATGTATTTAAAAGGCAGACAAAGCTTTGGTCAAGCTTAGGCACTTTCTTCAGGGTATATTGTTACCAGTAGGTGGCGAGAAATGAATAAGTCACTGAATCGTTCATTCAACAGATTCATTCATAACACTGATTCACTCACAAGTGCTCGCCGTGGAGACGTTTATATGGACCTATACTGTTGGCGGTGCAGACAAAGTAACTGTGTCTAAAATGTGAGTAATTCAGTATTAACTACTTGTTTGCTGAATCGTGCTCCGGCATTTGCACTCCAATAACTTCCCAGAAAACGGCCAGCTGTTCTTGCTATGTTTTAACACGACATTTTCGAAATAGCGCATTCACATAACATAATTTTTTTGTCAGGTGATGTCACACTCATGAGACCCGAAGTGCAGTATGGGTGGAGCCGCCATTTGTAAGGTATCAATGCTGGGGGGTTCTGTTGTTAGAGAGTTGTGTTTTTGATTCATTTCTTTTAAGTGATTAAAATTGTACGTTCTTGTTGTGTGATAGGCTGCAATAGTCAGGGGCGCAACTACCCAGTGCCAGAGGGGTATGCAGCAACAATTTTGGCTATATATAATATAGCACAGACCTTTAAAGAGAGAGAAAGAGATGTGACCCTGTAATTACAGCTTCCATGTCACCCAACAGATGTAACTATAGCCTGTATGTCTGACAGCACAGCTAACATGAACAGCTAATGGTAAAACAAAATCTATTAATGATTCCATGGTAAACCAGACTTATTGCATAAGTTATGTTTTCCAGCTTCTAGTCATTTATTGTGCATGCTACCTTATATTTACCAGTTGTTATTTTACCTTAATAAAATTGAGATGCATGGGATTGGTACCATAGGGTTTAACCAAAATCTAAATGTAGCTATCAGCAACATTAATTAATAAAGTTAGCAAACATTAACCAGTCTGTTAACATTAATATTTGCAAGCCTCCAAGTTTGGTAGCAAATCTATTCCATGGTAAACCAGAGATATTGCATTAGTCGTTTTCCAAATTATTGTCATTTATTGTACATGGCATGCTAGCTTATATTTTCCAGTTTTCAGCTCAGCAACCTCGGTTTTGCATATTAAGCTAGCCTTAATCTAAACCCCCATTTGGCTGCTACATTCCCAGTGTTAGCAAACGCTAGCTAGTCTGTTAACATGAATATTTGTAAGCCTCCAAGCACAGACGTCACACTTTAAATCCTACCTGCTGTCGCATACCTTGACATGCCATCTCCATCTCCTTTTCCCTCTTTCTTTTTCTATTTTTAGCCCCCGACAGCTTTTTTGCTTTATCCATCTTTCGAAGACAACTGTGTGCGTACTGTGACAACTGTACGTACCTGCTCGCTCAGCGCGCTCACGGCGCCGGCGCCCCCGCCAGGCACAATGAAATTTTTATTCCATCGCTTTGGCGCCCCCAAGGTGCTGCGCCCCTATGCGCCGCATAGAGCGCATAACCACTTTTTGCGCCACTGGCAATAGTAAGTCTCATGACAGAAAGGGTCAAAAACTAAACAATGGGGAAAGGTTTTTTAGCTTTCCCACTTTGAAGAAAGGACATGGACAGTAATGTGCGGACATAACAACAAGGCGTCGGATGGCCTGGATTGCAGCTGTGCAACGCAAAAACATCACCTTTGCAAACATATCTCCGAATGTACTATAATAAAATACACTATTAAATTCTACATACATTGATTTACTTTAGTAATGTCAGACAGTTTGTTTCATGATGATGACTTGTTTTATTAGAACAATATTTCTGTTTCATTGTGTTAGGCATTTTGGTTTGTGTAATTGACACAATAAAGAACAAAAATGCATGAAAAGGGGGCAACTTAGTATACATTTTTTTTTAGATTCTTCCTACTTGTAGCACGTTCAAACTAAACAAACCATCCTTAATCATTAATGAATTATACAGTTAACATGACATCATTATCATTACAGCAAACCCGCCTTTGCTGATACTACTAATCTGATACTACTGATCTGCCCATATTGTCACTATATGATAATTGAAATGAGCTAGATGACATCAGCGTTTTCTCCAGAGCGGCTGTACAGCCGAATCAAATTCTGTTGCATTATTTTCCTGTTTAACACTGTGAAGCTGCTTTGAAACAATCTGCATTGTAAAAAACGCTATATAAATAAAGTTGACTTGACTTGACTACTGTGTTGTCGCAGTCTTTCGGCCGGAATGTAAATAAATCCTGTACCCAGCTATTGGAAATGTCCGTGGGCTTCGATTTATAGTTTTTAAATTGTTCACATTGTTTATGTGCTTATACCATAAACAAGATAGTTGACAATGTCGAGGTATGAGGATGGAGGTAGCAATGCAGAGTCAGCGCTCCAAGTTACTTCAGTCAGCTCATATGGATCTATGTTCTGAAAGGATGACAATTTTTCCAAATAACGGTCCCTAGCATCTTTATTGAGTTTATTGCGGTACGACTTTTTCTCATTTTTCTTTTGCTTCTCCAGTTATTTATTTGTTATTTCTACTCTTATAATATCTTCAATACGAGTCAGTCAGTAGCGATACCTCAAAAATGGCGCTGCGGTGACGTCACACGTGACTGACAAAGACTGATAGGCTACTTTTGAACCAGAATCTACAGATCCTCCTTAATTCGGGACGTGATCGACATGATGGATCACACTTGCTCGGGGAAATTTCGCTGCTAAAATCCAGTCATTTCATTTGGAATCAGCGTGATCAGGAGTTTCGCAGATTTTGCTCGTGTTCAAGATGGTCACGTGAAAAGACGTTATTCAGAGCAGCGCCATACAGGCATGAAAGCCAGGCGGTTAGACTTATCTTGTTTTTAATGCCGCCGTTAAGTGCTATCGTAATCATCGTAAACACTAGCTTCCTAGTTAAAAAAAAATTGGACATGAACGCCCTCTTAAGTCAAAATGCGATGAGCTCGTAATCACAATTTAAGTGGGAAATAGGACATTTCCAATAGCAAGTGAAGGCAGCATTAACCCACCTTATTTTTCAACGTGGAAGTAATATGTTTCGTACAGCTAAAAACTGGAAGAAAATCACACCGGAAGCCAAACACAATAAAATTACTCTTACCTGAAAAAACTCCTAGATCGATTATAATTTTCCATAGCTTGTGTTGGCTGGATTTTTTTGTCTACTGATTTTTTGTTTGTTTGTTTGTTTTGTAACAACAGAACAATCCAAAAACACATCAAATAACAGTACAATCTGAAAAGATGTATCTAAGGGCGGATTGACAGCTTGTCCACCCTGTCAGATCAGGGGAAATACATTATTTTTTAATAATACAATTTTCTAACGTTTAACAATTCTTCAATTTTAAATGTGATTTGTCATGCATTAGAACTCTATCCTAATGTTATAATGAATATGCTAATTCATCTCTTCAGTTATGTCAAGCCAGCCCAGTAGTAATGTTATGTTCTTTGCACCAATATCCAGATTCCAACTAGCAGGCCCCTTTTTTACAAAAATGGCTATCCACGACACATTTAAGAAAGAAACATGTCTAGACAAAGATGACAGGACACTGTAAAAACTTGACACTTTTGTCTTTTGAAAAAGAACTAACAGATAATTAGAATTACTATGATCAACAACATCTTAAATTCAAAACCCAGACTCCGACTTGTTTAGAACAGGGGGGTATTCCAGAAAGCAAGGTTAATTTACCATCACATATACCCGGAACTGTTGATTAACCCAAACCTTGCTTACTCGAGGTATGCTGGTTCCAAAAAACGTGTCCGTGAGTAAGTTCAGACAACTCGTTCCCGGTTAACACACAAGACATTCTCAACAGAGGAACAAATGATGATTCACCATGGAAACAGACTACTTCCTTATTCTTCTTTTGTTTAATGGCGATTTACATAACCTACTTAGTGCACATTGCCACCTATTTGATGGTTGTGCAATAATTCTTTCAATCTTTTCGTTTAATAAGTAATCTTTATTTACTGAAAATAAGAATTATATTGTTTGTTTGATGCTAATTAACTGAATGCAGATCCATGTGTGAGATGGCAATAAAATAAATAAATATATTTGAATTGAAATAACAGTTAAACTTTACCTTGTTATAATAGTGCTTTAGAATTAATATAGGCCTATAATATTGTTATATATTATATAACTGTAACTATATAACAAATTTAGTTATATTAATATAACTATATTAATTATATAACACGCATCTGAATACCTCTTAAGCAAACTAACCCTGGAACATAACCTGCTCCGGTTATGTTCAGAGTGTGAGTTCCTATGACTACTTGCATACCCTCAAAGTTACCTCCGTTTTTGGAACCGAAAGTTGAGGTTATCCACTTACTTACTCTTAAACATACACAGGTATGTTATATAACCTGCTTTCTGGAATACCCCCCAGACATCAGCCATACAAGGTAAGCTATGGGTAGGTTTTTATTCTGGCCCGCTGTGCTGAAAGTACATAAGTCACGAGTACTGTATTAGCAATGGCAGGATGTTGATACAGGTCTCAGACATTGTGATTTCTCTTCGAAGATATAGTTATTATCAGGACTCAGGTTAGATCTCTCGAACATATCGAACAGCCCCTCCCCTTTTTAAAATAGCCAATAGCATTTTGTTTATATAACAGGGTGGCCAGAGCCGTTGAGCTCGGTAAAGCCGCAGTTTCCTCCTAATCTCTAACCGTTTCTCCTGCTAATCTTCTAAATATCACTTTAAAATATAGTATTCTGTGAAGAATTCAAATGAGTCTGATGTTTTGTGGTCACGCATATGATCTGCTCTGTGCTATCGTGTCTCCGGACCGGAGCAGACTGAAGCAGACATGTGGTTTGCATGACACTAACCTGAAACTGGACTTCATTCTCCCCAATGTAAGCATATTTACACTGTCTGAATAGTTCCCTATCCCCTATATAGTGCAATATGTGCCATTCACCATGTAGAAAAAAGTAAATGTGTGAACAAGTGGCCGATTTCAGGCCGAGCTTCAGCGTCTATTTGGGGGTGGGATGCTTCAGATTCTAGAGAGCATTTGATTGGACAGAAAATCTGATGAGAAGCTGAAGTGCAGGGGGATCATCAAAATCATTGATGACGGGGGCTTGAGAAGGCATGTCTCAACAGGTAGAAGTAGACTATATTAATAGACAGTAAAAAGTCCTACATACTTGCTGTGTTGCTCTGTGTAAGCAATTGAGAAGGCATTTCTTGCACATCAAATTAAATTTATAAACTGGAATATTTGGAAAGTTAGCTTCAGCGAGCTGTTTCCAACTCCCAAAGTGAATTTCGTTTTGGCCTGATCGGGGTCTTTACTATTAAGGACTACATTCCCCACGATCCTTTGCCAGGACTCATTATAGCTTCATTAAGCACCCTTGTGTATTGTTAACTTATTTACCCAGGCTTATTTAATTGGTGCCTTCCCGTGCATTCTTGGTGTAGTCTTGCTAGAATATTACCACTGTAATTCTTGCCCTGGATCCTGTGTTCCTGCCTTCTGTCTGGTTGTTTGTATTTTACCCAGGGTTGGATCATCTTGGTCTCTGTATGTTTAGACCTTTGCCTGCTTTTGACTAATCTTTGGATTACCCTTAATACAGACTGCATTTGGATCTTCAGCCAAGTCTCAGAGCAGTGATCGTAACATAAATGAATGCATCACATCTACATGACACATATTAATAACAAATTTATTACAAAAGCAAATATGAGCAAAATTAAATTAAAATGTTTGTACCGATAGGCATACAAATAATCCTATATTTTACAGAAATATTGTAATTGTAATACATAAATATGAATAAAATAAACTAAAATACAACATAAAATGTGCACATTTGCATTTTCTTAAAGATTTCTTTTTTTTTTATCACTTTATTTTAATTTTCTTAAGACAACACACACACACAATGACACCAAACCAGAAACTATACAGGATAAATAACTCAAACTTACCATTGTACACGCTACTTTAAACTATGCACTTACTGCTTTAAATTAGAACACCCCCCCTCCTCCATATTACAAGGATTGTGCTCTTCAAACTAAAACATTTTGTACATAAGCGACGGAGTGAAAATACAAAATATTTATATTTATATAAATAAAAATATTTATAATGACAGAAATCAAAATAATATACAAATACATACATTCATGCTCACACATATACACTCACCTAAAGGATTATTAGGAACACCTGTTCAATTTCTCATTAATGCAATTATCTAATCAACCAATCACATGGCAGTTACTTCAATGCATTTAGGGGTGTGGTCCTGGTCAAGACAATCTCCTGAACTCCAAACTGAATGTCAGAATGGGAAAGAAAGGTGATTTAAGCAATTTTGAGCGTGGCATGGTTGTTGGTGCCAGACGGGCCGGTCTGAGTATTTCACAATCTGCTCAGTTACTGGGATTTTCACGCACAACCATTTCTAGAGTTTACAAAGAATGGTGTGAAAAGGGAAAAACATCCAGTATGCGGCAGTCCTGTGGGCGAAAATGCCTTGTTGATGCTAGAGGTCAGAGGAGAATGGGCCGACTGATTCAAGCTGATAGAAGAGCAACTTTGACTGAAATAACCACTCGTTACAACCGAGGTATGCAGCAAAGCATTTGTGAAGCCACAACACGCACAACCTTGAGGCGGATGGGCTACAACAGCAGAAGACCCCACCGGGTACCACTTATCTCCACTACAAATTGCACGAGCTCACCAAAATTGGACAGTTGAAGACTGGAAAAATGTTGCCTGGTCTGATGAGTCTCGATTTCTGTTGAGACATTCAGATGGTAGAGTCAGAATTTGGCGTAAACAGAATGAGAACATGGATCCGTCATGCCTTGTTACCACTGTGCAGGCTGTTGGTGGTGGTGTAATGGTGTGGGGGATGTTTTCTTGGCACACTTTAGGCCCCTTAGTGCCACTTGGGCATCGTTTAAATGCCACGGCCTACATGAGCATTGTTTCTGACCATGTCCATCCCTTTATGACCACCATGTACCCATCCTCTGATGGCTACTTCCAGCAGGATAATGCACCATGTCACAAAGCTCGAATCATTTCAAATTGGTTTCTTGAACATGACAATGAGTTCACTGTACTAAAATGGCCCCCACAGTCACCAGATCTAAACCCAATAGAGCATCTTTGGGATGTGGTGGAACAGGAGCTTCGTGCCCTGGATGTGCATCCCACAAATCTCCATCAACTGCAAGATGCTATCCTATTAATATGGGCCAACATTTCTAAAGAATGCTTTCAGCACCTTGTTGAATCAATGCCACGTAGAATTAAGGCAGTTCTGAAGGCGAAAGGGGGTCAAACACAGTATTAGTATGGTGTTCCTAATAATCCTTTAGGTGAGTGTATACATAAATTATTTACATACGTATATGCATAAAGCTTGTTTAGCCCTCTTGTAGGAACAGTCTTTAAGGTTTCCAAATCTTAATAAAAATGGATAGTTTATCTTTTAGTATAAATCTCAGTTCTTCCAAGTGCAACATATTTCCCAGTTCCCTAGCCCACATCTCAAAAGTAGGGACGAAATCTGCTTTCCGCATCTGTAAAATTAGTCTTTTTGCAAGCATCATACAGAGTGAAATGGCCTGTGTCTGAAAGCATTCCCTGCTCCTAAAAGTCCAATACAAGGCTCAGGCTCCAGGTTAATAGAATGTGCTTCAGAAAGAAATTGAAATACAGATTTCCAAAGTGGCTGAATTTTACAACATGACCATAAAGAATGAAACAGGGTGCCTTCTGACATTTTACACTTATTACAGAGTGGAGAAATCGTGTGATAAATTTTATGAAGTTTTGATTTAGAAAGATGTTGGGGTCTGCCTTCTACCACTATAGGCGCTATTTTAAGATGTTGCCTGATACTGGCTGCCAATGGCTCTATTGATATGGCAAACAAAAAAGGAGATAGGGGGCATCCCTGTCGTGTGCCACAAGATAACTGAAATGGATTTGAAATGTCTTGGTTGGTAATAACAGAAGCTACTGGTTGTGCATATATTATTTCAATCCATTTGATAAATTCTGAACTGAATCCAAATTTCTTTAAAGCAGCGATCATATATTTCCACTCTAGTTGGTCAAAGGCACGTTAAGTGTCTAGTGAAGTTACATGTCTTTAAGTTTTTCTTGTTATAAATTATGTTAAACAGTCATCTCAAATTAAAATATATGTGCCTCTTGGGCATAAATCCCGTCTGGTCCTGATGAATTATTGAACAAATGTACTTTTTCAGTCTATTTGCAAGAATCTTACTTATAATCTTATTCAATGGGAATGAGAGAATGAGGGACTTTTAATCAACCTTTGGATTATAGGTACAAGATTATTCCTATTTTTTTTTATAGAATTCGGCACTAAAGCTGTCAGGGCCCGCAGATTTGTTATTAGATAACTGTGATATTACTTCATTTATTTCTTCCAGAGTGATTTCCTTGTCTAAAAATTGTTTTGCTTCAGTGCTAAGAATGGGTCCAAATCAGAAAAAAATTCTTCTGTTGCCTCTTGGCTTGTTTCACATTTTGATTTATCGACTTCTCTATAGAAATCAGCGAAGCAACAATTAATTTCTTTCGTGTCAACAATTATCTTTCCATTATCCGATTTTATTTTATGTATTGCACGTGTTGCCTGAGAGTGCTTCAATTGGCATGCAAGTAATTTTTGGGGTTTATCACCTATTTCAAACGGTCTTTGCCTGATATACATAAGTTGTTTTGAAACCTTCTTAGAAAGAGTTGAGTTATATTAGCTTCGCAGCGCAACTATTTTCTTAAGAGTCGTCTCACAACAAGTCGCTCTATATTCCAACTCTAATTTTGTTATTTGTGCGTCAGTTTCATTTAATTTTGCTCTATTCTCTCTATTCTTAGCTGTTTGATATGCTATAATTTTGCCTCTAATAACTGCCTTCATTGTCTCCCAAAGGACTGAGTCGGACACATCTCCTTTATCATTATTTTCTAAAAATGATGTAAACTTGTCAGAAAGATATTCACAAAATTTGAAATCATTTAATAACATATTGTCAAATTTCCAGGCATAGTTTCCATTGTTCCAATTGTAATCACCTGCCATGGTGACTCGTGAATGCGTAAAGTCTGGTATGATCTTGAAGATGCTCTCAAAAAATGAAGGGTCGTCAAAATTAGGACCATACACATTCACTAACGTGATGGGTAATGAATTTATCTCTCCACATAAGAACAAGTACCTGCCATTCCTATCCTTAATTGTTTGCTTATGTATAAAGGGGACAGACTTCTTAATAATAATTGTTACTCCTCTAGCTTTAGTAGAGAAATTGGATTAATAGACTTGAGACATCCATGGAGCTTTAATGCTAAACTTTGCTGTAGTTTTAATATGTTTCTATCTCCGCACCCAATTTCTTAAGATGTGCATAAACCTTTCCTCTTTTGACTGGACTATTAAAAGGATAGTTCACCCAAAAATGAAAATTAGCCCATGATTTACTCACCCTCAAGTCATTCTAGGTGTATATGACATTCTTCTTTCAGACGAATAAAATCAGAGTTATATTAAAATAAGTCCTGGCTAAGCCAAGCTTTATAATAGCAGTAATAGTTGCTCTGTTTTTGAAGTCCATAAAAGTGCATCTGTCCGTCAAATAACGTGCTCCACAAGGCTCCGGGGGGTTAATAAAGGCCTTCTGAAGCGAATCGATGCGTTTGTGTAAGAAAAATATACATATTTAAAACTTTATAAAGTAAAGAGGAAATACCAGTAAGTGATACGTTCAGCTCTGATAAAGTAGATGAAAGGACATTTCTTTCAAAGGTGCCGCTCAATTTCGCTATTGCTTCCATTATGTCTGTGCTTGTCGGCACCGTTGTTTCAGTGCCAGCTTGATTGGTATTAGCCGGCGGCTCCTCGTGAACATTATCTGTACCTCCCGGCTCTTCAGTATTTGATTTTTCAGTTTTCTTATGCTTTGTCGGCATAGTTCAGGATGTTCAGTATTAACAACTTGTGATATTAAGCGGCTACAGGGTATATTGACAGAAAATATTACAGACTCGTGGACAGCTATACAAAAACACATTCACTCCATTCTGTGCGGGAAGCGTGCCCCCCTTAATCTTCTTATCTTTAAGACCGTCATTTTTCCAGACCAACTTCCACATATGCAACTATTTAGGTTTCCTCCCTGACAGCAATGTTCAGAAACCCCCAACCCCCGATTCAATAATTGTTGTTGAGTTATGCTTTGTAAACAACGTTTAACACTTACTAATAGCAGCCTTTTTCTACATTCTCACATTTCTTTAGTGCTCTCAAGAGATATATCTTGTCATTTTAATCAAGTTTTAGATTGGTGTTCAGGAAAAATAACATGTTAACATCTTTAGCTTTAAGCCAACTTCGCCTCTGACTAATTGTCCCTTCTGCCTTAGAAAACAGACTGCTGGAACAGAAGTTGCAACAGTTCCAAGGTATCTTTTTTTCCCCTCCACCAAAGCAAAGGGTCCTCACTTCTTAGAATCACTTTTTCTTCAATGCATCTGCACATTTCAGTGTATATGCATGTGTTTTCTGTGCAATTCCCCCAGAAAGCCATTATACATGTGTCAAACTCCTGCCATAGTCCTCAGTTAAATGTTGAACAGTGTGCACCTTTCCTTTTAGTGTTTGCGGTGGTAACTCTTGTGGCACTGACAAGGCTGTTCCCATTCCTGGTTGTTGCCTGTCTGCCCATGGCTTGCATCTCACTGATGAGTTGTGATTTAATGGTTTCCACATTTTCAGGCTAATGTCCAAATGTCCTCATTTTGAGCCTAATGTCCAAAACTGGTGCTGGCTGCAAGAGTATAATGTGCTCAGTGTTTTCATATGGCCATATATACCAATCAGGCATAACATTATGACCAGGTGAAGTGAATAACACTGATTCTCTCTTCATCATGGCACCTGTTAGTGGATGGGATATATAAGGCATCAAGTGAACAGTTTGTCCTCAAAGTTGATTTGTTTGAAGCAGGAAAAATGGGCAAGCGCAAGGATTTGAACGAGTTTGACAAATTGTGATGGCTAGACGACTGGGTCAGAGCATCTCCAAAACTGCAGCTCTTGTGGGGTGTTCCCGGTCTGCAGTGGTCAGTATCTATCAAAAGGGGTCCAAGGAAGGAACAGTGGTGAACCGGCGACGTGGTCATGGGCAGCCAAGGCTCATTGACACACGTGGAGAGCGAAGGCTGGCCCATGTGGTCCGATCAAACAGACGAGCTAATGTAGCTCAAATTGCTTAAGAAGTTAATGCTGGTTCTGAAAGAAAGGTGTCAGAATACACAGTGCATCGCAGTTTGTTGCGCATGGGGCTGCATAGCCGCTGACCCCTGTCCACCGCCGAAAGTGCCAACAGTGGGCATGTGAGCATTAGAACTGGACCACGGAGCAATGGAAGAAGGACCAACACAATATTAGGAAGGTGTTATGTGTTAGGTGTTAATATCATAATGTTATGCCTGATCGGTGTATGATTGTGTGCTGATATTGCTTTAATAATATTGCCATATGCCATATTTTTCATGTTATTAGTTCAATCAGGAACATGGCAAAATAACTTAACATTTACAATAGTTTCCATGCCTTTTACATTTTCTTTCTGCCATTCTTTTTTTTTCATTCTTGCCTGTTTCCCCTGAACTGCAGTTATTTTCACAAAACTAAGCACCCTTTAAATCAGGAAAAACATCTTGTGCGCCTCCTTGAGTCCCTCAAGTGCTGCCTGTTCTCTCACACTGGCAGCAGATGTAGTACAGGACGTATGTGCAGCGGTGTGTGAACAGGCTCAAGTACCCAGCAGAGAGCCTGCTCGAGTGGAGGGTGGAGAAAAAGAAACAGCTCAGTTGGCATGAAGCTGTGACACCAAAAGGAGTTTCCAGTTTAATGAATTAACCTCCTCATTAGTTTGACGACGTCTGCCAGAGGCACTGTCTTCAATGAGGTTGTTTGCACTCATTTTATTACAGATGACAAGCATAAAGAGAATCGTTAAACCTGACCATCACAAACAGCATTTGCATTTTTGATATCTATGTCTCTTTGAAAAGCATCGCCAGCCAGAACACCATCCAAAGGCAGCCACAGGCAAGAATTTCACAGAGCTTGTGATAAAAAGAAAAGGTGTGTATGCGCTTCTGTGAGATTAAAGAAGCAAAGTCACCTTGGATTTGCCAATAAGACATGTTCCTGGTTCACATAATCCTAACTCAACCGTAAAACCAAACCATGAACTAGGGCTGGGTGATATGGACCAAAATCATATCTCAGTATTTTTAGGCTGAATGACGATGTAATGGCAAATCAATACTTTGAAGTTTCAACTAAGTGGGATAAATGTTAAGTTTACTTTTCATAAAGCACACAATGGGTAAATTAAGCTTTCAATGTGATTTGTTTCAGGGCAAAAGACACTTCAGGCTGCAAAGCTTTTGCGGCTAGGTTTGCAGCAGCAACACAAAGTTTAACACACTTTCCTTACTGTTGTTGTAAATGGTGGAATTTTAAGTACTTCCACTTTTGAATGCAACCGGTTTATGGCACTCTCTACAGATAAAAAAACAGAGAATTGTTCTTATGCGCTGTCATTTATTTTTTAACACAATATATATTTCCTCACACACAAATATGCTTATGTTTCAGCATAAAAAAGGGTTTGTTTTACTTTTAATAAAAATGTTCATACCTGAAACAGATAGATGTATTAAACATAAACATAACACTATTATACTGTGTATTTTACAAACCAATTAATAAAATTATATAAAATCATATGAAAACTATAAAATTGAGTTTGTTCCTGTTTGACCAACAGACGGAGAAGCACTTCATACAAGTTGAACTTTGAATGTCTTTGATGTCAGAACACGAGGACGTGATTCCATCAAAGATTTCTACAACCGGTGAAGTATAACTCTGTGGGAAGCCAACTGTGGAAACTGTAGAAAACACTCCAGCTCCCTCCGGTCTGCCAGAGTATGCCAATTTATAGTATGAATTGTAGCTGAGATATAGTCAAGTCACCTTCATTTATATAGCGCTTTTACAATATAGATTGTTTCAAAGAAGCTTTACAGTGATAATAAGAAATAAATGGAATAGAGATTGTTTTGGCTGTACATCAACAAAAGTTATTGTCCAGCTAAAGTAAGTTTTTCATTGATTAATTTCCGTTGTAGGAGATCATTAGCTATTTACTTTGGGGCCACTTACACGACACCATTTTTATCCAAAAAAGAAATGCGTTTTGGCCGTTCATCCGCACGGCAACAGCACCTGGCAGCTAGAATATAGCTAGTGATTTGGTGGACAGGTGATTAATAAGAATTTCTTCCCAATCTAAAATCAATACTTGGAAAATTGAACAATAATATGTTACTTGATGTTACATACATGTTTTACATACAGCGGCTTGCCACTTGGTGGCAGTGTACACAAAAAAAAGAAACACCCTGTTGAGCGAACTTAATTAAATTAAGGAAAACTTTTCCACAAAATTAAATTAAATTTTTTCCAACAAAATCGAATTGATATGTTGTAATCTTGTTTTATGAACTTAAATTGATTTAATCAAGACTAATAAAAAAAATTGTGTCATTCCAACTAGATAAAGTTTTGCCATGCCTAATAGAATTATTTTTTTTTTTGGTTACCATTGTGGTGAAGAGGTGAGCTTGTGCTTAGGTTGTGAGAAGCTGCCATACACACACATACATGTTCCAAGATTGTTTAAGAGAGGTAGAACTGATGACCATATATAGACTGCGGGAACTGAATCAAACAAATTTATTTAATTTATTTAAAAACTAATAACCAACACAACACTTGTTCACATGATAAGTGTAACTTTTGTAGCATGCAAGTAATGATCAAGTAAAAGACTTGTCCTCTGGCATTAGCACAATTACAGCTCATTGAGAACAGACTTATTTCACATAGCCACCCACAGCCTAAACGCAAGGTCTACACTTCACGACAATGGTAAACCTCAAAAATCTACATAACATAAACTCTTTTAAATGTTAAATATAACTGAAAACCAAACTTTAACAGGTCTTTCCCTTTACTAAAAAAACACATTAAACAGCACTCAATTTCAACATTTACTCTCCTTATCTATCCCTATGCAAAGCATGCTGGGAACTAGAAATACACTGCCCAGTTCAGTCAGCGCAACAGAAATGATTAATGTAGTCCCAACACAAATGGTTTAGGTTAACTTAACATTTTACAAATTTAATTTCATTTAACATAATAAAATTGAGTGCAAATGGCAATTAAGTACAAAACTAAATATTTGTGTTGTTTCAGCTTATTTTATTTAAATAAACTGAGCAAAAAGTTAGAATCATTTTTTGAGTGTATAGGATGATGCATTAGAGTCCACTGTAGTGGTTGATGTGCAACTATGGCATCAAAACCCAAGCATATGCAAGAAAATGGCTTTTTAGGGTGTGTTCACACTTGGCATATTTGATTCGAATAAAACGAACCCTGGTGCGGTTTGTTTTAATAAGTGTGAACGCTGCATCCAAACCCTGGTGTGCACCAAACAAGCGGGCCGAGACTGCTGAAAAGATGGGTCTCGGTCTACTTCCAAACGAACTTATCATTATTGTTATCATCCTTAATGTGACTGGGCCTTTACACTCAAATCTAAAACTACAATATGGTGTAATTCAAAGCTTTAAATTACTAAGAAAAACACTCATGTGTGGATGCATCTCCCCTGATTTGTCCAATAATATAAAAGGTATTTATTTATAAAATGTGTTTTGTTTTTAAGAATTCCTTTAACCTTGTCAAAGAGTTGTGTAAAGAGTGTAAACTGTGATGACTAAACAAAAAAACGGTAAATGTTGATCACATTCTGAACTGTATACTTCTACATTGCAAATGCCTTTTAACTTTTAACTATTTAATGTTTCTCTAGAAATGTGAAAACAGTCTATTAAAATGGAAAGGAATTCAACAGACAAAAATGAGAATGAATCATTATCAATCATTATGGACACCATTTGAAGAATATATAAAAAGTGAATTTTGTTGGCCTCAAATCTAAAACAGTTTTGATGTCCGTGCTAATTGTTTTCACAGCACTGAACTTACATGAATCAGTTTTAGAAATGTATTCTACATAGCCGGAAATAATAGTAAAAATGTATTAATTATTTGTTTGTTTATTTTGCTTTATGCTTTGGACTAATACAATTTCTCTGTTCTCTGTTTTTCTTTTCTTAATAATAATTCAGTAAATTGCACTCCGTCATTCCAATTCAAGTTCCAATTCATCATCCTGTGCATTGAAAAAAATGTGATAGCCTATATATATATATATACACTCACCTAAAGGATTATTAGGAACACCTGTTCAATTTCTCATTAATGCAATTATCTAATCAACCAATCACATGGCAGTTGCTTCAATGCATTTAGGGGTGTGGTCCTGGTCAAGACAATCTCCTGAACTCCAAACTGAATGTCAGAATGGGAAAGAAAGGTGATTTAAGCAATTTTGAGCGTGGCATGGTTGTTGGTGCCAGACGGGCCGGTCTGAGTATTTCACAATCTGCTCAGTTACTGGGATTTTCACGCCCAACCATTTCTAGAGTTTACAAAGAATGGTGTGAAAAGGGAAAAACATCAAGTATGCGGCAGTCCTGTGGGCGAAAATGCCTTGTTGATGCTAGAGGTCAGAGGAGAATGGGCCGACTGATTCAAGCTGATAAAAGAGCAACTTTGACTGAAATAACCACTCGTTACAACCGAGGTATGCAGCAAAGCATTTGTGAAGCCACAACACGCACAACCTTGAGGCGGATGGGCTACAACAGCAGAAGACCCCACCGGGTACCACTCATCTCCACTACAAATAGGAAAAAGAGGCTACAATTTGCACGAGCTCACCAAAATTGGACAGTTGAAGACTGGAAAAATGTTGCCTGGTCTGATGAGTCTCGATTTCTGTTGAGATATTCAGATGGTAGAGTCAGAATTTGGCGTAAACAGAATGAGAACATGGATCCATCATGCCTTGTTACCACTGTGCAGGCTGGTGGTGGTGGTGTAATGGTGTGGGGGATGTTGTTTTCTTGGCACACTTTAGGCCCCTTAGTGCCAATTGGGCATCGTTTAAATGCCACGGCCTACCTGAGCATTGTTTCTGACCATGTCCATCCCTTTATGACCACCATGTACCCATCCTCTGATGGCTACTTCCAGCAGGATAATGCACCATGTCACAAAGCTCGAATCATTTCAAATTGGTTTCTTGAACATGACAATGAGTTCACTGTACTAAAATGGCCCCCACAGTCACCAGATCTCAACCCAATAGAGCATCTTTGGGATGTGGTGGAACGGGAGCTTCGTGCCCTGGATGTGCATCCCACAAATCTCCATCAACTGCAAGATGCTATCCTATCAATATGGGCCAACATTTATAAAGAATGCTTTCAGCACCATGTTGAATCAATGCCACGTAGAATTAAGGCAGTTCTGAAGGCGAAAGGGGGTCAAACACAGTATTAGTATGGTGTTCCTAATAATCCTTTAGGTGAGTGTATATATATATATATATATATATATTTAGTGAACTTAAAACAATCCTCACATAAGCCCATAATAAATGTCATAATTTACCTGTGCTCCTCCTGTCTAACAGGTTGGAAATATACATAAATTGAATAAAGATATCAAACAGTCTTCACTGCATAAATGATAAATGAAATATAGATTAATCCTTATTAAAGCTACAAAGGGTTTTTAGTCAAGAGCAGTGAGTCATTTTCTCTGTTACCTCTGTTCTTTGATTAACATTAATGACAGACAGTATTAGTGGCTGCTGTCACTTTAAGACCTGCCGCTGCTGCACATGATGTGGATCTGACACGCATCTAATTTTCTCACTCTTTACGTTCATTTAAGGATTTGCATGATAAGAGCTTGATCATATGTAAGGCTAGCCAAAGGATGACAGAAAAAGCGGATGCTGCATTAATTGCGTTAAATATTGTTAACGTGTTAAACTGAAAAAATCTTTTTGCACTCATTAACGTGTTAACATTGACAGCATTAATCCTTAATTTTGCTTTACCCTGGAACACCGGCACCCCACATCTGTGGGTGTGTGTGTGTTCTGCAGTGTTTTCCATGGGTATTGTGTTCAGATAAAAAGGTGCTCAGGCGTCAGATTGGCTGTGGTCGTTGCGGTTGCTCTAGGGGCTCTGCCTGGTGAAGTGTGACAGTTAAAGAATAAAGATACAGTAGCCGAGCTGAGCGATTGACCTGACGGACAGCCACTTACGCTCAACAGAGTTGATCTTGATCCAATCAAACCAGAGATTTGTTCAATTCTCCGCACCCTGACTGAGAACGAGAAACTGGTGGCATCATTCATTAACCAATGCTTCAACTGAAGGCGTGTTTATGTAGCCAAATTTCTTAACCTTTTGATACCTGATAAGTTTCCACACAATATGTCAGTTCCAAAATTTTGTGAGCTGCCTATGGAAGCAGCAATTTAAGCATCATAAGTTGTTAAATGCTAGCCACTTAAATAATGCTGCCTTTTTTCTGTGTTTAAATTCTGAAGCAGCATTGTATGTATCTTTAAGGGAGAGAACAATCCTGGAATGCATTGTGACAAGCTCAGTGAAAATCTAAGGTGGCAGTTGATTATAAATAATAAACAAACAAAAAAAAATTTTAAGTTTTATTTTTCTCTTCTGATGTCTTAACTTGCACCTAAAATCTTAAAAGGGATAGATTACCCCCTCATGGTATTCCAAACCGGTATGACTTACTTTCTTCTGTGGAACACAAAAGAAGATCATTTGAAAATGTCAGTAACCAAACAGTTTTGGTATATAGCTACACTATGCCAAAAGTTTTGGGATGCCTGCCTTTACATGCACATGAACTTTAATTAATATAGAGTTGGACCACCCTTTGCAGCTATAACGGCTTCAACTCTTCTGAGAAGGCGTTCCACAAGGTTTAGGAGTGTGTTTAATGGAATTTTTTACCATTCTTCTAGACTTATTGCAAAGGTGGCAACCTATCACGGTACCACTCTTGAATTCACTGAGCGCTGAGAGCGACCCATTATTTCACAAAGGTTTGTAGAAGCAGTCTGCATGCCTAGGTGCTTGATTTTATACACCTGTGGCCATGGAAGTGATTGGAACACTTGAATTCAATGATTTGGAGGGGTGTCCCAATACTTTTGGCAATATAGTGTATGTTGAACTGCTACCTATGTAGAGCGTTCCAGGGCTGCATTTCCCAAAAGTATCCTAAAGCCTAAGTAAATTGTAGAGACCATTATTGCCAATGGTTTATACTATCTAGCTACTAGACAGTTGCCTATGTAGTTCACTAGATTTTATGACAGAGTGCACAACATTCATTATGAGCCGAGTGTGTGTGTTGTGTCTTTTATGGGCTGCACAGTGGTTACATGTTTGCGACGCCTTACACCATAATAGCTAATTGAGTTTCCCAACTAAAGTGCTAACCAACTCCGCTAATCTTCCGGGACCAGTAGATAATTAAGTCAAACACTGAAGTCCACTCAATTATACATTCTCTAGCGTATTCAGACACTCACACACATACCCCTAAATTATTTCAGTGGAAACTGTTAAGTGTTCCACTTTTTCTCCCCTTAAGACAAAAACATAATTAGGCAGCATTGTTTATCGCTCTTGCACTGCATAAAATAGCCGTTATCTGATCACACTTAACTTCAAAAGGGGGTCATCTAAAAAAAAAAAAAAATCGTCTATATTATTTTTTAACAGGGCTTAATATAGCAAGTGATTGATATGCACCTCATTGTCTTCCAACTCTAAACTGAACCCTTAGACGTAAATGAAACCTGTGGCTGATGACTGTTGCGCTTCGGGTGCTGGCAGCACACGTCTGTGGATGACGGTTGTGAGTGCTCAATAATAAGTACAATGCGTTGGTGGAGGCTGCAATTTAATACCTGTGTCCAAAACACAATGAGTTTGATTCATCACAGAGAGAGATGGATGATGGAGGCTGGAGGGGGAGAATTAGTTAGGTAGGGGGTGAAAAGCACTGCGTGAACCCCACGCTGTGTTTACTCCACGGGAATAATGAACACGCTGTTTCCAGAATGCTCTCAGTGGTTCGTAAAGTGTTGTTGATCATCTCTCCTGCTGATAGTATGAGTGTTTTCGGTCCTTACCTGGCCCCACTGACCTGTCTCTTCTCTCCTCCCTCATCACTCACCCACTCTGTCTCTCCACAGCTAAAGAGCAGATGGATGATAGAAATGCAAGAGGGCTTGTAATAGGAGTAGGAAAGCTAGGCAAGGTTGTTGCAATTTACTCCTATTATTATCTTTAATAGAGCTATTCAGTTTTAGTCCTAAAACCAGGAAGAGAATTTGTGTTTTCAAAAATAGGGGTTTTAACATTTTAGCGTATTGTAAAAAAAAAAAAAAATTCAGTCCCACCTCAACGTGAATTTTGAAACTATTGTGTACTTTGAAAATGTAAGTTAATAAGCTGAATTGTAAACTACTAATTCACTTTGTGTGGTAACATTAAAGAATTAGTTCACTTCAAAATAAAAATTTCCTGATAATTTACTCACCACCCTCTCATTCAAGATGTCTTTCTTTCTTCATTCAAAAAGAAATTAAGTTTTCTAAGGAAAATATTCCAGGATTTTTCTTCACATAATGCATTTCAATTGCAACCTAGGGGTTGAAGGTCCAAATCAATGCAGTTGAAGGGCTTCAGAGGGCTCTGCACGATCCCAGCCAAGGAATAGGGTCTTATCTAGCAAAACCATCGGTCATTTTCTAAAAAAAAATAAACAATGGATATTCCCATGGATATACTTTTTAACCTCAAATGCGCAACTTCTGTGTTGTTCTTCTTCATTGCGTATGATGTCATCACGTCGGAAAGGTCACGTCCGTGGCGTAGGTCGAAGTACCGACCCAGTGCCGAAAAACTCCATCTCATGTTCTCCTCCAACTTTAAAATTGTCTAACATCATTGTTTTACCTTTATTTGTGTAAAGGCCATTGTATTTAGTCTTTGCACGTTCGTTTTAACACTGGGTCGGTACTTCCACGTACGTCACAAGCGTGACCTTTCCGACGTGACGACGTCATACGCAGAGAAGAATAACAACACCAAAGTCCCGCATTTGAGGTTAAAAAGTATATAAATGTTTATGTTTTTTTTAGAAAATGACCGATGGTTTCGCTAAAGCCCTTCGAAGTCCTTTGAAACTGCATTGATTTGCACCTTCAACCTGTTGGTTGGCATTGAAAACCATTATGTGAAGAAAAATTGGTATGTTTTCCTCAAAAAACTAAATTTATTTTCGACTGAAGAAAGAAAGACATGAACATCTTGGATGAGATGGGGGTGAGTAAATTATCAGGACATTTTAATTTTGCAGTGAACTAATCCTTTAATTCTTAAAAATAATGGGAAGTGTGGAAGGCAACGGAAAGGTTCCATGGATGTCAAATGTTCTTCGATGCAAATAAAGATACACTTTGTGTAGCTGTTATGGTGCAAATAATTCACCTATTCTTGCTTGAACGAGAACAGATGTTTTACGGTGTTTGTTTTGAGCATATGCTCAAATTCAGCTTTCAATCAAGCACAGCTCAGATTGTGTTACTCGCGCATCAGACGTGAGTCTTGAGCGCCAGCGGGGAGTAAACAAAGACAAATCAAAAAGAGAAATGCCTCAAAGCATGAAATCCACCAATAGATATCCCCTGAAATTTGCACTGTTCTCTATCGATCTCGCGATGCTACATGAGTGACGGCGTGTTTAAAAATTCATTAGCGTTCGTGGTATGCGCTGAAGGGCCTCAGGGCCATTTGTTTGAGAGTCCTAAACACAAGCAAAACAAACAAACGCACACAGTCATACACTCAGTAAGGATGTTATTCTGTCTAACACAGTATTCCTTCAGTCGTCTCAGCAGGTTAATTTAAAAATCGAGGCTGACGGTTCAGGAGCTCAGTGGAACCACATCGGTTAAACAGGTGCATTGCACTAGGGGGATACTGGTGACTAAATTCATTTTCTGCTGCTTGACAAATGACTCTGTCATTCTGGAGGGAGCCAGCATCATACAAGGTGCCCTTGAAGAGCAAATAACCTCACTGTAATTTCTTTTATATGTAGATACAGTTGCATGCAACTCTTAAATGTAATTATTCACGTGTATTTAATCCAAAAATTCACGCACACAGGAAGACCCAAGGAGAAAGGTGTTGACCACACAATCTGACATTCAGTGTGCTAATCCCATGAGTCCGGAACACTGTGTTTTCACCCCTCAGTATCATATCATTAGAGCGCCATGGCAACCCAGCATGTCTTGCAACCTTCCCCTCTATTAAGTTGTGTGTTGGTGATTTGTGTAGTGGGCAGATAGAGGAAGTCAGCTGATTAATTTCCCTGAGAGTCATTAGCTTAACTGTAATGCCATGCCATTCAGTACGTTAGAAGATTTTTCCCAAACCGTGTGGGTGGACAAGTACATGCAGTGTCTAGATAGCTAATGATGATACATTTGTCTGGAGAGGTGCCAGTCTGCTGTTTGTATGAGTGTGTGTATGGCTCATAATGTGTGTTTGGGTGTGCTGCTGTTTACTTGAGTTCTTATGTGGGTGATTCTTCAGTTAGGGGTACTTTTGACTAAATAAAAACATCAGTTTTAAGTCTGGATAGAACAGAAGCCTAATATAGATCATTTTGACAAAAATTACCTTTCAAACACTTCAGAAATGTACAAATATTTTAAAACATTGAAAACTATATTAATAAACTTTTAAAAAATGTATTTTACTCTACCATTTAAACTAGAATGGTTGTTTTTTTATTTTTTATTAAAGTATATTTTTTAAAGAAATTAATGCTTTTCTGGCAAGGATGCATTAAATTGATGGAAAGTGACAGTAAATGCATTTATAATGTTACAAATCATTTCTATTTCAAATAAATGCTGTTCAGAACTTTCTCTTCATTAAAGAATCCTGAAAAAAATTAATCACGGTTTCCACAAAAATATTAAACAGCACAACTGTTTTCAACAGTGATAATACCAACAAAAAGGGAAAAACCAAATCAGCACAGCAGAATGATTTCTGAAGGATCAAGAGACACTGACTCAAGTAATGGCTGCTAAAACTTTTTTCACAGAAATAAATTACATTTGATGAGAATAAGAGGCTTCTTTCAAAAACATTAAACGTATCGACCCCAAACCCTTGAACGGAGATGTTTTTCAATCATAAGGACCTGCTGCATGTATGTGTCATGTATGTGAGAGATCCTTCTCAGTCTTCCTTCTCACAATTGATGGAGTCTATGAATGTGTTCTCTAGAATCTGAGGATGCATGGAGAGATCACCATGGCTCCCAGGACACCTCTTTGTGTGTGTATGTGTGTGTGTGTTATCTGTGACTTACTCTCTAAAGTTGCTCAGTCAACACATTCAGCTGATAAATCCGGGTGATGTTCTTTTGGAGGAGGACGTGAGGGAAGGAAATCTGCTGATGTGTATTCACTTAACCCTTGCCTGCCTTATTTTCTTTCCATTTTTGAAGTTGAGTTTGAGGCAGATTGGACATTGTATGCTTGAGTTACAACAACTTACTGTTTCATGACGATAATAGTATGCTTTAGCACTCAGCTAAGTGTTGCTAGCATGTTTTAGAATGTTTCTAGTATGTTTAGTACTCAATTGCATATTTTTGTATGTTGCTAGTAGTTCATCACAGTGTTAAACACGTCACTTCCAGTTGCCAGTGGGTGGCGCTATTACTATAACTGAATATTGATGTGTTCAGGGCAGGACTCTTCTCAAACGTGAAGTCTGGGGCAGATCGGTCATTGTATGCCTGAGTTACAACAACTTCCTGTTTCATGGCGTTAATCGCATACATTAGCACTTAGCTAAGTGTTGCATGATTTAACGTGTTTCTAGCATGTTTGGTACTTCATGGCATATTTAAATATGTTTCAGGGAGTGAATTACAGTACAAACCATGCCATTTCATGTTGCCAACAGGTGGTGCTATGACTAACTGAATATTGGCATGTAGATGTCTTCAGGACAGGACTCTAATAAAACGTGAAGTTTGGGGCAGATCAGACATTGTATGCCTGACTTACAACAGCTTCCTGTTTCATGGCAAACTTCAGACTTTGTCAGGCCGCTATGGACACACCCAGGGCCGGACTGGGACAAAATTTCAGGCCAGGAAATGTTACACCCATCCAGGCCATCCCATACACCCACAACAAATTTTGGATCCATAGAGAAATATATTTTGTGTATGGTCATCACATAAAAAAGACTTAAATCCTTAGGCTCAGGCCATGCAAAATAATTAAAAGTTCTCTCTTGAACTGCATCTTCACTTCCCTTTTCATTATCTTCATTTTCCCTGATATGTCTCTGTCTCAACTCTCTCCCTTGTGTGTGTTTACTTTTTTGCTACTCTTCTTGTACCCGTCACTTCTTCTTCAGCAGGTCTACTGTTAGGAACAGAACTGTCTCAACGTTGTTGCAAAAAAAAAAATTGTAATTTGTTTGTAAATTCAAAGTACCACATTAGGACAATGTGTTGTTGTTTTATCTTAAAATGTCTTACTATTTCATGCAAATGTATTTTAAAAAAAAATCTAAATTGCTTAAATGTCAAAATTAGTACAATAATAAATACATCATGACAATATCTTTATAGAAAAATCATAACTGAACATGTTATTGCATTATTACTAATATTTTTTGTGTTGTTGTCTGCCCTAGCTCCCTCCAAACGTATAAATCGATGTGAATATATGTCTGCTAAATTACTACTGTAACTTTACAATAGATAATGGTTCCATTTAGCATAGTTTTTTTGAATGACGATAGTAATGGAGTGCTACTGCTAACATTTGCTTGCAGTTTAATACTTAGCTACGTTAAAGAAGGCAAAACCACAGTAGCCTTTTACAGGTGAAACTAACCTGCATTTGAAGACGTGAAGAGGTCAGTAATTTCTTTGAGAGCTTTCCCTCAATGCTCTGGCCGCTTCCTCGAGTCTGTCGCACTGATTATTACTCTAAACGGTTTGGTGGACGCGCGGAGCTCACGCGAGCTGAATCGTGGCGTTGCCAGTCAAGACTAACTGTTTCATGATTTATTATCAATTTATTGTCGAAATGCTGAATTCGGGAATGATCACTTTAGTGCATTGGGGCAATTATATATAATTAAAAAGGCAATAATATATAATTTAAATTATTTATTAAAAATAAAAAGAAGAAGAAGAAGAAGAAGGAGGGCAGCAGGCCAAATCAGTTGCCAGGCCACCGGGAATTCAATTTCCTTTAGATTCAATTCAAAGGCCTTTAGATTAGACTGTCCAAATGATGTTGATCTGGTTAAATCACTAGGAGGAGTTTGTTAAAGTACTGGAAATGGCAAAAACTGCAAAAACTGGTTTTCAGATTTTGCTCCCAGAGACTTTTTTGTAGGTATTGGGCTGTTACATGTGTCTACCGAATTTCATACTTGTACGTGAAACATAGCACGAACGGAGCATAATTGAAATATTTTAGGTGGCGCTATCGAGCCTTATATATAAATATCAGACATACATTTTCACCACTTATGACCAAGTGTGCCACATGAGTCCTGAAAACTGAAGCCAAAGCGTCTCGATCGCCCCCAGGTGACTGGATGCATTATAGGTCATAAAGCCCACCCTCTCAATGCAATGTAATGAGACATAGACAAACAAAACAATCAAATTACACTTCAAATAATTTTTTCCCAAAGATGGTTTCTGTCATTTTAGGCTGTTTTTATCACGCTGATGTTAGTTCAAATGTTCATTCTTTAAATAAGTTTGGTTTTAGTTAGTTATTTGATGCTATAAAAACAGGGGTGCAACGTTATGATTTACAGCTGAGATTGACAGATTCCCTGAGCAAAGTAGTCGCTGAGGCACCAATGGACATTTTTCGGGAACTTCGGGAGGAGATTGGAGCTTTAACTTTAATCTCTACATTTCCATAACTGTTTATTTCACAAAAAGTTGTTGATTAGGCAGGAGTGTGGGCGGGACCCTGGTATCGCGGCTTAACTTCGCACTTACTACTGCGCAAACTTGTGACTTGTGAAAAAAAACACTGGTGGCTTCACTTACATCAACGGAAAAAAGTGAAGCCATCTATTTTTACAGTCTGTGCTTCTGACGTGTGTGCAAAGTTTCATGAGTTTTCGAGCATGTTTAGGCCCTCATAAATGCGATTCATTTCGGAGAACAATAATAATAGACCGAGCAATTCCAATAGGGTCCTTACACCATCGGTGCTCGGGCCCTAATAATAAAACACTGTAGGTTTGTTTATTATTTTTAAAATAAATCTCTTTATTAATCAGTACCTCTTGTCCAAAATATGTGAGAATGGATGGAATATGAGCAGCTTAATTTGGAAAAAACTGAGTCTGGGGAAAAGATGTCACTAACGTGAATCTCACGCAAAACTGTCCTTTTATTCTTTGACCCATGCCGCTGATGTAGAGCTTCTGTTGTAAAATTGCTTTGGTTTTGTTCACTATTGTGTTGTTCTCCCTTCTGTATCTGTTAAACTAGGTGTACAATACTTAACACGTGGGAAATGTCATCTCTCTCAAATGTAGCGTTGGATAGACTAATTTGTTTTATTGAGTTCATTCTGCATATTAATTAATGATTCAAAAAGAAAAGATTCCTACCATTGTATATTCGACCTCTGCTTATTTTATTCATTAAAAAATCATCATTTTAATTTTTTTTTTTTTTACAATTTAATTTAACTTTATTCAGAACAGCACTCTGGCTCAAAAAGATATTTTAGATTTAGTTGCTTTAGTGTTGTTAACTACGTTTTGTTAGTAGCTTGCAGTGCAGCTAACTACTTTTTCATAGACGCAAGTTGTTTATATACACTCACCTAAAGGATTATTAGGAACACCATACTAATACTGTGTTTGACCCCCTTTCGCCTTCAGAAATGCCTCAATTCTACGTGGCATTGATTCAACAAGGTGCTGAAAGCATTCTTTACAAATGTTGGCCCATATTGATAGGATAGCATCTTGCAGTTGATGGAGATTTGTGGGATGCACATCCAGGGCACGAAGCTCCCGTTCCACCACATCCCAAAGATGCTCTATTGGGTTGAGATCTGGTGACTGTGGGGGCCATTTTAGTACAGTGAACTCATTGTCATGTTCAAGAAACCAATTTGAAATGATTCGAGCTTTGTGACATGGTGCATTATCCTGCTGGAAGTAGCCATCAGAGGATGGGTACATGGTGGTCATAAAGGGATGGACATGGTCAGAAACAATGCTCAGGTAGGCCGTGGCATTTAAACGATGCCCAATTGGCACTAAGGGGCCTAAAGTGTGCCAAGAAAACATCCCCCACACCATTACACCACCACCACCAGCCTGCACAGTGGTAACAAGGCATGATGGATCCATGTTCTCATTCTGTTTACGCCAAATTCTGACTCTACCATCTGAATGTCTCAACAGAAATCGAGACTCATCAGACCAGGCAACATTTTTCCAGTCTTCAACTGTCCAATTTTGGTGAGCTCGTGCAAATTGTAGCCTCTTTTTCCTATTTGTAGTGGAGATGAGTGGTACCCGGTGGGGTCTTCTGCTGTTGTAGCCCATCCGCCTCAAGGTTGTGCGTGTTGTGGCTTCACAAATGCTTTGCTGCATACCTCGGTTGTAACGAGTGGTTATTTCAGTCAAAGTTGCTCTTCTATCAGCTTGAATCAGTCGGCCCATTCTCCTCTGACCTCTAGCATCAACAAGGCATTTTCGCCCACAGGACTGCCGCATACTGGATGTTTTTCCCTTTTCACACCATTCTTTGTAAACTCTAGAAATGGTTGTGCGTGAAAATCCCAGTAACTGAGCAGATTGTGAAATACTCAGACCGGCCCGTCTGGCACCAACAACCATGCCACGCTCAAAATTGCTTAAATCACCTTTCTTTCCCATTCTGACATTCAGTTTGGAGTTCAGGAGATTGTCTTGACCAGGACCACACCCCTAAATGCATTGAAGCAACTGCCATGTGATTGGTTGATTAGATAATTGCATTAATGAGAAATTGAACAGGTGTTTCTAATAATCCTTTAGGTGAGTGTATATATATATATATAAAGACCTTGTGTTATTCAGAGTCGCAGTCAAGGTTTTGTTGCTCTGGTTTGTAGTTTGTCCTGAAGAAGAGCAGAATCAAACCTGCTACTCCAGCACTCTCCTAATAAATAAATCATTCATACAAGCATATAAGAGATCTGCTTGACTCAACGAACAGATACAATTCCCTGTTAATAGGTTGCTCTAGAGAATAATGCATGAATGTGTAGATGTGCACATCTTGTTATGAACTATTTAGGTCTAAAATAAACTGTGTTGACCAAAAGTGTGTATACTATATTTGTACATTTTGCCTCTTCACATGCTTCTATAAAAATAGAAGAATTGTCTCTAATGGCTATTTTACAACAACAAAAAAGTTGCACAAAATATGTAAAAAAAAAAAATAAAAATCAGGTGAAGAGTGAAAAAGGTGAAAAGGTGAAAGGAGAAAAAGGTCAGGTCGTTTGCACTCATTTAGAGAGCCATTAAGATTGAGGTGTCTTTGAATCAGGCACAAAGTGAGCAAGGACCACCATTGGTGCCCCCTCGAAAAACATCTATTCTTCC
The DNA here is from genome assembly GCA_039654625.1 of Rhinogobio ventralis. NCBI lineage: Eukaryota > Metazoa > Chordata > Actinopteri > Cypriniformes > Gobionidae > Rhinogobio > Rhinogobio ventralis. Next base: position 15,292,374 of record CM077212.1, read on the forward strand.
AGTTTTTAAATGCATTTCTTTGATGACATGCATTATATTCTAATGTTTTATGTAAAGGTCAGTCACGTTTGTAAGTTAAATGTGTTGAACTGTTGAGCAAATCAATGTGTTGGAGTGAGATTTTTGTGGTGCAGCTTACCTGCAGATGCGGCTCATTGGCTGGCATCATAATTGGCCAGTTGCTCAGAACAGCTGCCCGCTCATGTAACCCAACAGAGGCCCGTCTGCTTATGTAATGTCAATATTAGCTTTTCTCATTAACAGCTAGCACACATGGAGTTCTCGGAAACAAATGTTGCGAGTACCCAACCGTTTACATTTTCAAAGCCAAGTTCTTTGGTCATTCATTTTCTCTGCAATCATTCAAGGCCAGTCACTTTTTGTTCCAGCATATATATAAAACATGTATACAAAAATATTTGATTTGATACATTAACATCACTATCTGCTTGTTAAGTCTGCTGTCACACATGACCATTTCGGGTTACAACCGCTTTTTCAAATGCCATACGCAAACAACAAACATTCATCTTTTCTGAATAATTAAAATATTGGTGACTGGAATGCTGTGAGCCCGGAGACTGTAGTGTACACTGTGAGTTTTGGAGTTAAAAGCTTACTGAGTTAAAAGCTTAGCTTAAAGTTGTGCTATAAATGAATACAATAGTGCTCATAAACAGCTGTTGAATTCTCACTTGAACCCGAGTAAAGGCTTGGACATGAAAACATTATTTGTGAAATTACGACTTAAGTAGATAGCGCCACTGAATGCACACTGAGTATACACTACTACTGTTAAAAAGTTGAGTCAATAAAATGTTTTATGTTTTTGAAAGTCTGTTATGCTCACCAAAACTGCATTTATTTGATTGCAGTAAAACAGGAATGTTGTGGAATATTATTGCAACTTAAAACTTAAAATTTCTATTTTAAATATATTTTGGAATGTAATTTATTCCTATATGATGGCAATGCTGAATTTTCAGTAGCAATTACTCCAGTCTTGGAAACCATGATGCATTTTTTATTGATGAACAGAAAGTTCAAAAGAACAGCATTTATTTGAAATGGTAACATTATAAATATATTTACTTTCACGTTTGATCGATTTAAAGTGTCCTTCCTGAATTAAAATATTAATTTTTGACCCCAAACTTTTAAATGGTATGTTCCAATTACCAGAAGTATGAATGCATAAATAAAACCCACAAAAGAAAGGAAATGCTGGGAGCAATTAAATAACAGGCATAAAGTCCTCGATTAATTATTAAACAGTGTGAGACTAAGAATATTGCCAAAATGAGTGATGCTTTGGATTACAATAAACCAGAGGCTAGTTCATTTGCATGATTATTAAAGCTGGTGTCATTTTATGTCTTAAAATATTATTGCCTATCCCAATTTAATGTGAAAACCTAAGTAAGCATTTCATGTTTTGACATCTCAAAATGTAAACAGTATCTGTTATTTCAGTTTAGCGCCTCTAGTGGTGAAACAATTACACACTCTACCTTTAAATTGCTAGATGGGATGTGAGACAAACAATTTTTTTTTATATGGAGTAGCTTTGCTTTGTTTGATTTGAAATTATTTGCCATAAGGGAGTATTTGGAAGTGGAGTAATAGATGATCAGAGTTGTATACGGCTCCTTGGCCTCTGCTGATGGATGTAACGTGAAAGTCCATCAGGGAAATTTTGGGTGATCTAATTTGTCAAGCAATTTTGTTTTATTCGAAAAACTTTGACACATGTGAAGTGAAACCTTACTGCAAGATTTATTAACACCCCAGTGGCAATTTTAATTTATGATGGTGAGCGATTTTATGTCTGAGCTCTGGGACTTGGTAGATTGCTGCTCAGCTAGACATAAAATGCATTTATATATTTATAAAATGTGAGAATGATGTTACCAGTTCAATGAACATTTGTATGCTGGTCAACGCAGCTTTTTGAGTGTGTAGAAAAACTCAAATCTGCCACACTCAGCTGTTCTTTCACATCACATGTTGGTTATAGTGTTACCCAGAGGGTGTTGTGTTGTGCAGTTTGGAGCCTATGGAAGGAAACATAAAAACTATACAAACAGATATGCAATATTGATTGGGATTCAGGCATTATTCCAGCAGGCTTTTAAGTTACTCATCTGTGATAAGCTGCGATGTCTGATTGAGGTTATCTTCCTTCTTTTAGTCTGTAAACCAGTGTTTCTGTGTTTGTCTGAGATCAATGAAAATATCAATGGATATTTCTGTGTTTACTGTGCAGATACATCTTTGATTCAGCTATTACTTTTTGTTCCCTACTGAAATGTCTGTTTTAGAGGTTTTGGAGAGAGGTGATTAAACTCCTGCTCATAGAAGATAATTAAAATGATGCTGGTCAATGTAATTATTTGTCATTGTTATTAGATATTTTTGCTCTCTCTCTCTCTCTCTCTCTCTCTCTCTCTCTCTCTTTTATCTGGCACATGTTCTGGCACTGGAAAAAGCTCTGCATTATTGCATGTATTTTTAAATGGATCATGCATTATTAAACTGTCCATTCTGGTGATATCCTCCAGGGTTCGTTATTATTTTAGCTCATTTAAATTAGACCATTGCAAAACTATTATTCAAAGAAGATGAAAGATCTGAAAACCATGCTGGCTATGACAGATTTTCTCTCAGTTCCACATAGTCTCTGACCCTATAGGTGTTTATGTGTGATGCAACCTTTTATCACTCTCAGTATTTATAGTAATTGGGTGCGAATGGAATAGGGTTGTGAATGTTAGAATTCCTCTCGTAATATTGGCTATGTTTATACGGTCAGTGTTTAAAATTGACAAGCATATTTATTCTCATATTAAATTATCGGTTTGTCATTTTACTCACCCTCATGTCATTCCAATGAGGTCAAGCATGTGGCTGAGCTTCTGTTTACCTTAATTGATGAGCTCTGCATGTGTGTTGATAATTTTATTTAGATATAAATAAATTAGGGCGTAAATGTCGACGTAATAAATTATGTTGTTTATGTAAATTCGTCGATTTCTAGACAACTTCTATGCAGGAGCATCTAAAGAAAACATCACGTGGCTCTCTTACCTCAAACGACAAGGTCGCAGCGTAAGTATTTGGGTTATTACAGTTAAGTGAAAATGAAATTCAGTCCCCTTCATAGTTTTTATTCAACAAATTATGCCTTGTATAATAATAAACTATTTCTTTATTATAATTATAACATTTATTTATGCCGATAGTCTCGTATGCAGTGCTCCGACATGTAGTGTGCTTGTGTTTTGGGCAACCCGAGTTCGAGTCCTGGCTTTTCCGTTTCCGAAAAATAAATATTTAAATATCTTTAAACTAATATAACAATATTAAATGTTAAATAAAAGGGGAACAAATCTTTATCTTTCTAACTTTCTGTTATGTCAGGACAGTCGTTCACAACCTCAAATAAGAGGAGTCGAACTTTATATAAAATAGCTGATTAGAGAACATAGAAGTTGAAATAAAATATTCAGTGGTTGAAAATTGCTAAAACACTGCCTACAAATGCAAATCTGAACAAATTATTGCCACAATCTGGTGGCTGTACAAATCGCATGACGCAGGAAATAAATCCAACAGGAACACGTATAGATCTCAGGAGTAAAAATACACAATCATAATAAACATAGGGATATAGTCTACAACACTGAACAAAGAACTGGGAGAACTCAAGGCTTAATGCTGCCTTCACAAGCTATCAGAATTATTGTAAATACAAATTTCGCAGTTAAAAATTGCACATGAACGCCCTCTGATGTTGTGTTTACCACTGGGAAGTTCGGGGATAATTTTAATACCCAAGTTCCTGAGATGGGCGGGCCACAAACTTTAAACATGGCGGAGGGGAGAATGATTGCTGCTGTGACTGCTATTCTTTATTAGGTTTTTCCATGACAGCTTCATCGCCTTTTTTGTCGTTAAAGTGGTGCATATTTACATATGTGAATAATTGATTCACGGGAGTAGAGTGTTTAAATGAGTTGCGCAAGGTGATTTACTAAGGTTTGCGCTCGTCAATTTACTGGTGTTTGCACCATTATTTACCGCCCAAAAAAGTGCGTCTTAAACCAGACGCTAATGGGTAGATTGCACTGGTCATTATGGAAATGATCCGGCTGCATCTGTGTTCATTAATTTGCTCGTCGTCAGTAGATCACGTGCAGAATTGTCCACTCCCATTGGCGCTTTTCTGGAATTGCGCTCTCACGCTAATTTGCCCTGTTTAGTAAATCTGGCCCTAAATATAATTTTGGTTTTAATAAGACTTTCCCAATTAATAGGCAAGAATAAACCTGGTGTCCTCTGATTCCTGTTGTTTCTGACAACAAAGCACTTGAATGCGACGAGCTTGTAATCACAACTTCAAGTGGGAAGCTTCTGGATAGCATGTGAAGGCAGCATAATACACAAGTGAGGATAATCAACAGAAACTGAAACAGGTGCATAACAATCAGTAACCAAGATAAATAACAATGGAAACAGGTGGACAAACAGACAGGGAAAACCAAAAAACACAAACACATCTAAACATACACACCAGGCAAATATATAATAGCCTACATAAATGATTGCCGTCTTGGATATTTTTCTGAATATGTTGTGTGCAATGCAAAGAACATTTGTTTATGTATAAGTTTGTTTTGGCTAGTATAAACATAAAATGCGCTGTCAAACGTTAATTTACTGCAGTAAAGTTTAACAAACATGTTGAGCTGTTTGGCATCAAAGTTGAGACATTTCTCCATTCCGTTGTCTTGCATGCATGCATTATTTGTTTATTTATTCGTTTTTCTTGTTGTTTGTACAGCCCAAGTGTGCCGCACAAGTCCTGAAAAGTGAAGCTCATAAACCATGCCCTCTCCATGTAATGTAATGGGACATGAGACAAACTAAACAATCAAATTCCACTTCAAATACATTTTTTTCTTTATAGATAGTTTATCACGCTGATGTTATTTCAAGTGTTCATTTTATTAAATAAGTTTTAATTAGTTATTTGATGCTGCAAAACAGGGGGTGTGACGTCATGATTGACAGTTTTTCTGAGCGAAGATGGTACTGAGGCACCAACTGACTTTTTTCTGGATTTTTAAGAGGAGATTGGAGCTTTAACTTTAATTTCTACATTTCCATAACTGTTTATTTCACACTGACAAAATACGTTGTTCTGCAGTAAACTGTGCTAACCGATTCTGCGGAAGTGTGGGCAGGGGCTTGATACCGCGGCTCCACTTCCCTGCTGCAGCAGGAGGGCAGGGCGAAGCAGGCTGAGCAAAAGGCAAGGGCGGAGCAGGCGGGGCAAGAAGGGCTGAAGCGGACTTATGGGCTGGAGTAGGGCTGGGCGATATGACCAAAATCTCATATCACGATATAAGTCATCTCATATCCTGATAACGATATATATCACGATATAGATTTTTTGTAAATTCAATCAATTAATAGGTTATATACACATTTTAATCCTGTTAATACTTTCCCCTAAAAATATACCGCGCGTGTAGTCACGTGACACCACACTGTTTATTCAGCGGCATGGAAGCAACACGGAGGCAAACTCAACGCATGCAGACAGTGTCCTCACGAAAGTTTGTAAATTGTATGCGTTTAAAGGCTTGCCAGTTTGAACATTTCAAGTGATTTTACACCATTCAATAACATCAATATGCAAAACATGGCACTTCAGTGCCCGTGAGCTGTTTTCTGTGACACAGAGAGCTGAGCTGCGTCGTGTCTCTGACAACGTGCAAGCCCTGAAGCCAGATCACTTTCACATGTGTCGTCACTAAACTTTGTCAATTGTATGTGTTTTAAGGCTTGCTAATTTGAACATTCAAGCAATTTTAGACCATTGGATGAGTATCATTATATTCAGCTACTGCGCTGATATTGACATACGAACACAGACTTCTGCTCAGAGCCACACGGGTCTGTCTCCCCTTCACTTGCCATGCTGTTATCTACTTGGTGGCGTCCAAATGATGAAAAACTATTGCTGTAAACAATGTAATTTGCGACACCACAAAATAAACAATAGAGCATAATATGAAACGATAGACTTTTTATTTTGTCCATCCGATAATGTCATATCGCACAGCCCTAGGTTGGAGCCATCTCTGGATGCTGGTCAGGGGCTGGAGCCTACACTGGAATCTGGTCAGGGGCTGGACTCCCCTCTGGACGCTGGTCAGGGGCCGAAGCCGATGTGTGTGCAGCCCACACACACATCAAGACACAAATCTTGTCCGAAGACACAGGCTCGGCGGCCATCTTGTCCGAAGAAACAGGCTCGGCGGCCATCTTGTCCGAAGACAAACACAAAAATGTTTAGGGGTAACATCATCCTCGACCTCCCCTACTGTCAAAGGGGAACCAGCAAGCAGAAGGGTATAGTCCAAAAATTCCACAAATGACCCTCGAGGACCATCATGGATAAGTTTATCTTGAAGTGGTTTGTTTAGTCCATAACAGAAGAAATCAATCAGTGCACAATCTTGTAGGACAGTTAAATAAGCAATGTCCAAAAAATCTTGGATGTGGTCCTCGAGGGAGTGATTACCTTGGCGTAGGCGGACTAATCTCACCACTGGATCCATTGTTAGGTCTTGCATTCTGTAACGGTGCTGCTGCAGACAATAGGCACTGGATCCAAGTGCAGTAAGAATTTATTGAAACAGGATCAAATGGAAATAACTCTAGAAAAGGAACAAAATAAACCAAGGCACATGAACATGACACTACAACAAACGCGCATGATACAACCGTATATAGTACGGGTGGAACGATTCTCTGAAAAAAATCTAACTTCTATGTTCTCCACCCACGGTTCGGCACGCACTTGTACCGCGGTTCATCTCAAATCTGATGACGCATCTATAATATGGTTTGTTGAAAATAACAGCGTGTAAAACAGATAGACAGAGTTTAATTTAAGGTTAATTTATGTTTCTGTCGATGGATACACATTCTGGCTTCCCAAAACATTACAAAAACAGCGATGATCAAAAAGCGTGGACAAAACAGTCACTCTTGTATGCGAGTGCCATATGCTCGAACGTGACTCACGTCATATACGCCGTCCTCACCGGGGAGTTGATAGCGCACGAACGCAGGTGAGACCTGAACAGCACACGTTGTGTTTAAACTAAAATCATTTAAGCCTTGCCAATTTAAACATTCAAGAGCAAGACGCGAAAGAGAACCTGCTCACGCTGACAGAAGGTGTGTGTGTTCACTCATCTGAAGCCATGCACACCGCGCGTCGCAGATAGCACGCAAATATTGAGTTCTCTTTCAAGTCTTGCACTTGAACGGACAAATTCACACAAACAATATGTCAACATGCCCGTCTTGGCGCGTAATCCTAGCGAACATAGTAGGTTATGTCTTAAGTAAAACGTAAGCTTTTCCTGCTGTTTGTGTTTTTAATGTTAATCAAACAACAAATGACTAAAAAAAATCACTCCCTGCTCTCCACTGAATAACCTTTGTAACTTCAATAATGATTCATCTTTATTTAATTAAGCCTAATTTGCGTGCATCATGGAGCTCACGTTTTACTCTGCACATACTCTGTGTATAGGGAGCGGTGGTGCTGAGCGTGTATTCTACAAGATAAGACATTTATCAGACACTTAGGCTCTGTTGCGCAACAAATCCTCCACCATGGTCTTGTCTGTCATCTCACCTTACTCTCGTCACATGATCAGTGAACTGTGATTCCTGCTGCACTGTGTGTGTGACTCTGCAGCTCATGCTGGATAAGCAGAGCAGACTGTGACGAGCAGGGCGAGTGAGAGCCGTGAGAGAGTGACGTGAGGCCAGTGAGTGATTGGAAGATGAGCGCCAGCTGCGCGCCACACCGGTCTCGAGTCCTCTCACGGAGGAGCTCGGAAGCGTAAAAGGAGGAGCGACGACAGTGAAGGACGAGAGAGGACCAGGCCTGGATTTTATGTTATGTTTTATTTACGTTATATTATGTGTGTGCGCGGCAGTCGTCCGTGAGGGGCTGCCTGCATTTTACTTTCAGTTTATTTATTTATTAAAGTCTTGTTGAACGTTCGCCGGTTCCCGCCTCCTTCTTCCCATATCAACGAACTCTGACAAACAACTGGTCGCTCTCAGGAGCTCAGTGAATTCAAGCGTGGTACCGATAGGTTGCCACCTGTGCAATAAGTCCATTCGTAAAATTTCCTCACTACTAAATATTCCATGGTTAACTGTTAGTGGTATTATAACAAAGTGGAAGAAATCTGGAACAACAGCAACTCAATGAATTAGAGCGAGGACTGTGAGCCAGGCCTTCTCGTCCAACATCAGTGCCTGACCTCACAAATGCACTTCTAGAAGAATGGTCAAAAATTCCCATAAGCACACTCCTAAACCTTGTGGAAAGCCTTCCCAGAAGAGTTGAAGCTGTTATAGCTGCAAAGGGTGGGCCAACTCAATAATAAACCCTACGGATTAAGAAAGGGATGTCATTAAAGTTCATGTGCATACAAAGGCAGGCGTCCCAAAACTTTTGCCAATATAGTGCATGTATAATATTGTACTATCCCCTGGCTCAACTGTTATCCAACAAACATGAGGAGTGAGTGTGTCTGCTGAATATTTTTCCTATTATTCTGTAGAATTTGTTATTCATTTTTAAGCGATTATCCGTACCTTTCCAAATAAAGTATTTGGCTTCCGGCACATCCCTAGTCTAAATTAAATCTGTTCATCATCAACTGTGTCTCCTAAAAAGACTTAGATTATACTGCACAATTCATATGGATTGATTTTATGATGGCTGTGTCTGAAAACTGGAAAATGCTGCCTTCGCAGGACACATTTCAAGGTAGGAAGGCATCAAGGCATGTCCAAATCCACTTCCTGTCTCCTGAGATACCTTCATCTGATCGATTTTTGAAGGCAGCATATATGTATCCTTTGTTGCCTTTTGATATCCCATAATCCTATACGTTCCATTCGGTGACAATTGAGCTAGAAAAAGAAAGATTTCATCTGAAAGTTGCAGTTGCTGGTCAGTTTGTGTGTAAATGTAAATTTTTGACCAAAGTTTCTAGCGAGAAATTACTACTGTAGTAATTAAATATTTGTTTAGTTCTCACCAAAGCTCACTTTATTTAGCTGTAGATCATTAAACTGTTATGCTGCCTCAGAAGTCTGTCCAAAATCAGTTTTGTGAGGTATCTTCTTGCGCTTACGCTGCCTTACAAGTCATTGCCTGATAATTCAGCGAGTCAAGTGCCTAGGTTTTCGGATGCAGCCGTTGTCTTTATGCATGAAAGTTTTGATTGCGTGGACTTTCAGTGGATAGACAAAAATTATGAGAATATTGTAAATATCTTAATTTGTGTTCCGGTGATAAATGGCCTGTGCTTTGTTAGGTTATATGTTCCCTGTGACATGTTTGGAATGTTTTTTTATTCCCTGTCTTGTGTGCCAAGTTTGTAGTTCTTTGTAGTTTTCTTATTGATTTCCCCTTGATTGTCTCCTCTAGGTGTCCTTGTTACCATGTTAAGCTTGTTACTCTCACATACCCCAGTGTTTCCAATGTTGGTTGTTGTCCTTACCTGGATGCTGTGTGCTATTAAGTTCAGTTCCCATTTTCCCAGCTGTGTTCCTCGGTTTCCTTAGCCTATCTGGTTTGTATGTTTCTTTGTTTTATTCTTAAGTTTTGTAAATAAACGTACACCTTGTGCATAGACCCTGCTCTCCCTGGTTTTCTGAGCTCACAGCACATTACATGCATACAGCAGCAAACAGTTGATCTAAATAATATCCATATGAAAAGTCAGTCCCCTTTCTCGAATTAATAATACCTTGAGTAATGTTTGAATCCATAGTAACAGTAAATATCAAGACTTTATTTAGCATCTTTAATAAGGATTTAATTTTTGTTCTCATTTCTATTCTAAATTATTCTGGGCAGCCTCCGCTGCTCTCATCCTCTCAGATATGCAGCTATAATCTCTCCAGCTCTGTCAAGTTCTCTCTCTCTCTCTCTCTCTCTCTCTCATCAACTACATAAAACCCTAAAATTCAGTTGTGATCTCCCTTGTGAGTACAATAAATTCTGGTTATAAAATCTCAGAAATTGCATGAGCATAAATGTATTTAGCACTTTGAACAGGACTAACATCCGCTGTGTGAATTATGTTCCAGAGCCCTTGAAGTGTCATTGATGTGCCTTTTTTTACTCTGAGCCATATTGTTTCACCTATTGATCCCTGGTATTTTTAGAGGCATTGCTCAATGCAAACACTGTCTGAAGTAAGACTAAGATTACTTTAGATTGTTCCATTGACTATGAATATAATAAGTCAATGCTTAATTCCTTTGAGGTCACATCATGGGCTTGATCGGGCCTCATCGGGGCCAATGGCTAGGGTTTTTTGGCCTGCCAAATACATTGGTCCAAAGCGGCCAGATCCAGATCTCCCCTGGCCAATGAACGAACATGGTGTCATTATGATTCAGGTCAGAATTCAGATTGGGATCGGTAGCATTGAAATACTCATCCAGTTCCTTTTGCTTGAAGAGCGATTCATCATGCCAGTATGAAGCTGAAGCTGGCCATATGGTCTGTGCGGAGGACCTACCTGGTTCTTGTGGTCTCTGCTGAGAATCTGTGCCGATGGCTGTCATGTCGACGAGGCCTTCACAGAGGATTGTCGAGTAGGCATGTTTCTGATGACATTCAAGGCTGTGTTGTGGTCGTGTCTAGGTGCAAGTCCACCATCTGATAAACTTTTATCCAAGTATATTATTCTATATTATATCCAATAACTTGAATGTTTGTTAGAGAGTAATAATGTTAAAAAAAACTTTCTGGGTTTTTAAAATGTATATTATTATAGGCCTAAACAAGACACATTTATACTAAATATAAATAATAATAATACAAAAAATAGAATACGGCTAGAATATTTAACTGGAGTATTTAATTAAGTATGATGAACTAAATAGTCCGCTACAAAAAAAAAAGAGACCTGAAACGCCATATGGGACTCGAATCTGTGAATCTGTTCATTAAGAACCTTACGAACGAAGCAATTCATTAGAATGAATCAGACTTTCCAAAGCTACATATGAGAGAGAGGACCGTTTCGATGAACTGATTCGTTAGAATGAATTTGATTTTCCAAAGCTACACATGAGATGAGGACCCTTTAAGATGAACCGATTTAACAGAATAAATTTGACTTACCTGCGCTATATACAAGATAGAGCTGACAGGGTGGTTTACCTCTGCTCGCTCGTCAGTATACAAATGTGACATTAAAACAGATTGCTGTGCTGCACAGCTAATTGTTTGTAAAAAGTAGCTTTTTACTGGAAAAGCTTGTTTTGAAAGCATAGCTCTTCTCAAAGCTATAAGTGTCTGGAGTGTCACCGTCATAAAGGACACTCTGAATTTCGCTATAGGAGTGTAAAATTAATTTGAAAAGTTAAGGAATCTTACACTGGTTCAAACTAGGCTACTGTACTGTATATGTTTGATTTATGTTGAAGTGTTTGGGACATGGCTTTTAATTCTGAGCCTTTTGCTTTTGTAATAGGCTCTGAAAGTATATCAATATATTTATTGGCCCATATATCGGTTATCGGCTTTCCAGTATAAAGAATTAACGGTTATCGGTATCGGCCAAAATGTTTATATCGGTGCTATTTGGAGTGTCACCGTCATAATGGTGTTTGGAAAGGACACACTGATCCTTATAGTTCGATTTCATTTCGTTGTCATCACTTAACAGATGACTATGTTGTTGTTACTGTAGAATAAATAATAATAAAAATTAAACAAACCGGTACAGTATTATCAGTGCTATTTCATAGAAATAGCTGCTGTCGCGAAATAAATATATTTTATTTTATTTATTTACATGTATTTTTAATAATACACTTTACAAATTATATATACACAACAGATATGAATATTTTTGCATTTCGTTTTATTTTCAGACCATTAGATTCTGGCACCTTTGATTGGGTGGGTCAGTGCCACCTTGGTGGGCCTCGCCACTTCTGCAGGGCAACCACCCAGTAGAGCATTACAATAATCTAGCCTTGAGGTCATGAACGCATAAACATATTTTCTTATTATGGATCCAGAAAAACGTTTTTTTTTTTTTAGTACATTTAAATAATCTTTTATAGAATTGTTCTCATTTTGAACATGTACTTTTTTTATTAAAAATTTTTTTTGTCTAAGTATAAAATGTTTGTTTTCATTATAATGTATATATGATATTATGCTGTTAAATGTTTCATATGTATCTGAAATGTAATAGCCAGTGATGCTGATATGGCAATGAACTCAAACACTACTATTGTTGCTCAGGCTGAAAGGATAACAGTATAGTGAAACAGGAGAGATCACTCAAACATCCTCAGATCGCATAATTTAATGGAAAATTTATAGAAATGCTCACTCTTTCTAAAGAAATGTGACGCAACTAGATTCTATTTACAGTGAAAATAGTATATTTTCTTAGCGATAATTGCTATTTACACTAAGTGCAAATAGCGATAGATGCTATTTACTAAGTGAATAGCATACTAAGTGAAAATAGTGATATATTCTGTTTACACCATGTAAAAGTAGCAGTTCTTTGCAAAAAAATGATAATTAAATGCTATTTATACTTTATTTTGACAGATACATACTATTTGCACCTCAGTATTGTTGTACATCAACAGGATGCAATAATAACAGAGTGTAAATGATTATATTTATTAAAATTATTAAATGGATGCCACCTTAATGGGACAGGCCCTTCCTACACCTACCCCTAACCCTACCCAATAAATAATTGTATTATTATTAAACATTTTGTTAGGCACTTTATTTCCACGTTTAGAACATTTTCTTAATTTTTATTGAAAGTAAATGCCTTTCCGATGTGATAGGTGATGGAGAAATGAAGACGAGCGAGCTCTGCAAGATTCGAACGCGGGTCGATCACATCAAAACCTATAGATCCTTGAGCCTTACGCTTTACTACCTACACCACTGAAGACCTTGAAATATGTACGTCTTTTTTGTAATCTTGTTTGGCCCAACCAGGCATTGTTGGGCGAAGTTAGTGCAAATAGCATTTGCCAACAAGGCATGCTATTTGCACTTGGTGTAAATAGACACTCCGATTAATAAATTACTGTCACTCTAACATTTTTTATTGCAAAACATTGGTCAAATATCGATGCTGGAATCTAAAGTCTTAAGTCCGACAGTGGAAACACAAGCATCGGTGCTTGAGGTCTGAGGCTATTGGCCCTGCCAGGCACGTTGTTAGCCCTGGCTCGCACTGGCCCGACAGTGGAAAAGCGGCTATTGATTTGGCAGTATTCCCTTTGAGGTCAACATCTTTTTGTAATCTTTACTTTCTGCATTATTGAAGCACTGATCTATGGCATCCTGAGTTTATCTAACTGTGATTAAAAAAAAGCTAAAATCCTCCACTTTGCAGCAAGGTTAATTGGTTGTGCCAAAGGTAAATCTGCAAGGATTTTCACTTTCTCTTAAAGCATAAGTCTTTTGTGCTCTCTCATATCAAGAGTAGTCTGAAGTGGATTTGATGCAGCAGAAATTATTTCATCAGCTGTTTTTTTTGTTGTTGTTTTTTTCAGTCACCTTTGAGACACTATGAGTGAACAATGACTGTAAACACATGCTTTGGATGCAAGTATTGGCTTATTAGTTTATTTATTGTGTAAATTCCTGAAGTCCAATGCCATCAGTGTCTTTGTCTCATGACAACATAGGATGTGAACCAAGTGACATTCTTTCCACATTCATTGTTCAACTTTACTAAGATGCGCAAAATGTATATTTAAATTAGTTTGCTTTCATCACTATATTCACCTGTTTTACGGTTTACAGATTTTTTAAACTCCAATACTGGCACTTTTCTGTCACTGTTTGATGCTTTGGCAATATTGTGTATATCAGAGAGAAAGACATAATGAGCCAGGCATCAGTTCTGTTTTGAATAATACTTTATAATAATGTAGACTTTAATCTTAAGGTGTGGCACATGTTAGAGACGATAATAAATTTCAGAAAAACTACAACAAACCATCAATCATGGCATCATGCTGAACACTACATAAAAACTAAAATATAAAACATGGAGGTGGGTCATTTTCCAATCTCTGTTTCACATTCAGTAGTTTTACGTCAGTTTCACCAATGGTCATATTTTCTAGGCCAATTGAATTACTTTATGCATTTGTCCTCCATGTCCCATTCAGTTTCCTGCATGACATTTCTGTCTCGTCAGAACTCCCTCTCATCTCCGGCTGGTCTAATGACACTTAAGCAGAAAGAGTCATTTACGCTGATTTGATCATTCATGCTCCCAAGTGCCATTTTGTCCAGAGGCTAACAGGAGGAGAATGGGAACAATCGAGAGCAAACGGTTTTAGAATACTGATTCAGCATTGAAATGGTTCTCAGAGCTTAAGATTCTATCATAGTCCTATTTCAGATTGCAGTGGAGCACAGTTGGCCTTATCTTGTACTGTTCCAAAATATAATCTTTATTATGCATACTGATGAAGACAATTACAAAACAACAACTTACTTATGCATTCAAATAACTCAAATAACTCAAATAAGTTTTTTTTAATAAAAGCTGAAAAATATTTGTATATACTAATGTGTCTCTGGCGCTATGAAAACTGCTCAGCATCCCAAACAGTCGCAAATTACACACTTCAGATTTAAAGTGTTGTTTTTTTTTGAGAAGTTTTGACAAAAATGTATGTTGAACTGAGTGGAATATATAACATTGCTATTTATTTAATACTAATAGGAAACAAAAACAAGACTGAACTGAAATCCTGTGTGAATTGGCTTATATGAGTTGCTCTTGTTGTGTGTGGATCTTTATTCATTTAGGCTGACCCTGAGCAGATGGTGTTTGCCTTTGTCACCGGTTGCTATGCTTGCTTTTCATTAGAGAACAAGAGTTCCGTGTTCTTTCATTTGAGCCTTATACAAACGTGGATGGAGTGAAAGACAACCCCGGTCAGGGCTTCTTAATTAGGACTGGGTCAGAGATGAGCACTCACAGAGGTTGAGAATTGAGTTTAGTTTGAATTTTGGAAACTCAGTTCTAAATATGAGAAATATGTCATTTACATTATAATCGCTTTTTATCAGAAGAATGCTACAACTAAAGCAGTCTATTTTTCATTTTTCTGATGTTGTAGAAATCCTGCATGACTAAGGATTTTTTTGCAACATATATGGTCCATGAAGCTCTACTGGCCGCTCTAGTGTTGCTAATATAGAATGTAACAGCATTATCATTATGGTGAATGCAACAGCAGAAAAAAGTGCATTATTTAAGACAACCTTGATGCAAAATATAGATTTCATTTAAAATGTTCTTGTCTGCTCTTGATTTACCAGCATTAACCTCCCCCATGGAATACATGATAAATGGTCATGTCCCCTTTAGCTGATTCATTACAGCTGTAAAACAACGGTTCACTTTCATTAACCTCCTCCCACGCAGTATTAGATAAAATGTTCTGAAAACATGCATTATTAGTTCATTGTGATGGACCACCAGCTTATGCTTCTATGAGGTCTTGCAAGGTTTCTCATGTAACTGATTGGTTTTAAGATTTCATACACCACTGGCCAAAAGGATCATGGCTAAAAGCTCATCAGAAAACGATTAAATATTCAAATCAGTGCTTGTTTTTTTTGACTCACAGTTCTCATTAGTGAATCTGTAATGATCACAATTTATCACACCTCTATTGTGAAGACGTTTTACTGCCAGGATGCTAATCAGCAGTTTAAGTCAGGTCATGCCTATTCAGTTGACTATCACAAGCTAAATGATAATGTAATTATTAGGACTTTTTTTTAAATATCCAAAAAACACTAAAACAATGTTATATATTTTGTTGACTTGTGTACTCGATTGCTCCTGACTGCCTCCTGTCTGCCTGTTTGCGTCTGTAGTTCCGTACAGCTTTGCTTTTGAATCTCTATTTGATATCATTCCTTGTTGTTTATACTGCTAAATATAACTTACTCATCACATATATTTCTAATATTGCCTATCAAATTAAATCTGATATCGCTAGCTTTTAATCTAAATCACTATCACAACGCGTTAGCATTTCGCAAGCCTGTTAGCCTGCCATCCGTGCATTCGGGTCTCCTGTTTTTCTCTCACGCGCCTTTTACGAGTTCATCAAACAACTCAGGTGATTTGGATTAGTCAACAAACACGGCAAGCCCTGTCATCTTCTCCTGTTATTGTCACTTGCACTGCCTGTCACATGTTTAGTATAGCCTTCTCTGTCAGCGAAGAGGCCTTCACATGTGATAAATGCAGGGAGATAGTCAGGCTGACGTAGAAGATTTCAGAATTAGAGACACGCATCCAAACTTTATTTGAGAATGGTAAGAATGCAGGGGCTTTAGACACTGCTTTGGATGCGACTAGCTTAGTGAACTGTACATTGTTCGGTTCCAGCAGTGGAGCTCGAGCAGCCGGGCAACTGGGACACCAGAGACACCAGCCACCATAGTCACATGTTTACCAGGAGCCAGAGCACCTGACATCAAAGCAAATTTAAAAGTGCTGGCTAATGCTAATTGTAAATTCTCTAAGATTATTATTCACGTTGGCACTAATGATGTTCCACTTCGCCAGTCGGAGATCACCAAAATTAACATTAAAGAGGTGTGTAAACTCACAAGTACAATGTCAAGCTATGTAGTTTGTTCTGGCCCCCTCCCTGTTCGGCGAAGTGATGAGATACTTAGCAGACTATCATCACTCAATGGCTGGTTGTCTAAGTGGTGTCCGCAGAATAACATTGGGTTCATAGACAATTGGAAAAGCTTTTGGGGCAGACCTGACCTGTTAAAAAGAGATGGTATTCATCCCTCCTGGGGTGGTGCCGCTCTTCTCTCTAGTAAGATGGCATGTAGTCTTAGAGTTGAAACTTGACTAACTGGGGCCCAGGTCAGGAAGCAGACGGACTGCCTTAACCAACCGTCTGCTAGCTTTCTCATGTCACAGAAGTCAGATAAATCCCAGCACATAGAGACTCTTTCACCTAGATATTATAACATAGAGACTGTCTGTTCCCCAAATAAAGTAAATACAAAAAACTCTCAAACAGATATAATACAGATGAACAAATGATAAAGCTCGGGTTGCTGAATATTCAATTCCTTCCCTTATTATTTTCACTGTTCAAATATTGGCCATAACAATCAACAATATGACCTAATATGCTGAGGAAATAAATTCAAAAGTGCTTCAGGAAGAAGATTTTTTTCACTGTATATACAAGGCATCTCAGGCCACAGTTATAACCTAGGGGACACAATGAATAAATTAACACTCCCTTTAATGTCAACATGATTTCTCTTGTATACTCAGGCAACAGAGAACAAAAGTTTAACATAGTGCAATATCAATTCCAGGGCTTTTTTGTGTAATTGAACATAAACCTTCAACAAAAAATCAGCCCCTTTTACCACATTTCACACAAAAAAAATCAACAAAGCAACAATGTCTAATTTTTAAGTTGAAGTCTCTCACAAGGGACAGAACTGGCAGGGGCAGCCAGATATTTGCGAGCCAGGACAGACAGCTGTTGATGGGCTCCTGCATGAGTTGTCCACCACTGCAGCGGGCATTCCTCCATGCTGATGCTGGGCTCTGCTTTGTAGTGGTTCAGAGCCCTGCTTGGTTCCACCGTGTCATCATCATCTGAGTCTGTGTCTGAAGGAAAGAGTAGGAGGCTTCTCTTTTTCGGTGGCTCTTCTGCAGGCTCTGGGGTACTGGGTGTATTTTGCAGCAGTACCTCAAGGTTGGTCCACACCTCTTCTTTGTCTCCTCTTTGAAGATACTTCAAGTCCTTGAAGCGTGGGTCCAGTGCTGAAGATATTTTGAGCCATCCTATATATATATATATATATATTTTTTTTTTTAAATGACGTTTGTGTGTGTGTGTGTGTGTGTAAGCTTTTACCTGCATGGTTCAAGGATGGTTTCCAGCCTCTGAAGTTTGTCCCACTCAGATGTAGTCAACATAGTCAGCTTGTGCTTCTATCTGCTCAGTGTAGCCTTGATAGCCTTGGTAGCCTGCCGTATCCAGATCAGATGGTGGACCTGCACCTAGACATGACCACAACAAAGCTCTGAGGTGTCGGCAGAGACCGTGTCAACTAGACTCTCCCCTGTGAAGGCCCCTTTTCTTCCCTTCCCCTCTGTACAGATAAAAACACATATGCAATCATACATATTCAAACGCACTTGCCTAAAGGCTGAACACGTAATGCTTGCGTACATGCCGTCGCCGTTTTCACGGATTCGCCTTTTTTTGGGGTTTCGTGGGGATGATGATGGTACAGTTTCAAAACTATTTCAAACCTATTTCATGGTTTGCGTTTTCTCAGGCCACCAAGTGCTAGTTGCCGTGCGGATGGGGGTCCGGAACACATTTGAGGTTTTCTCGCATTTGATGGTGTTGTTTAAGTGGCGCCAAATTAAATAACTAATCAGTTTTTACAACAGAAATTAATCAATCAAAAACTTACTTTAGCTTTTCTTCTAAAACAAAAATGTATTATCTATTATCACTGTAAAGCTGCTTTGAAGCGCTATGTAAAAGAAGGTGACTTGACTTGATTTGACTTACATTATCCCAGATTATTTACAAGAATGTTAAAATCCCGAGAAATAAGGCATTTTAACCAGGAAACGGATTGTGTCCGTGCGTCGCCTATCAATGACATCATACCCGCAATACCCTCGATTTCCAGTTTTATTTTGTAGAAACCATGGAAACACCAAAGACGCTTTAATATATTATGTGTTTTATTAGACAGGTGAGCAACTGTTCGGATTCATTAATCGACAGAAAACTAATCATTGTTATACAGCTCAACACAGTTCATCTTCAAAGGGTAACTCAACCCCTCATCAAAGCCTAACTCCACCCACTGGCAATGCTGGAAAAGTAGTTAGAGCCCAGTGGAGACAGAGGGGGAGGGGGGCACCTGACACCTGACACCCGCAATGACGGACTGATTGACAGCTGTCAGACGGTGCCGACGATGCTAGCGAAGCAGCAGCGCAAGAGAGAATGGGACCACTGACCTAATCTATGAACAGTCAAATCCTTATACTGAATGCCACTAAAAATAGATCAGATACATGCGATGTATTTTTTTTCAAATTAACTGAATCAATAGGCAGAGCAGGACCAATAATTTCAAACCTAATAGCCTATTATAAACAGATTTCCTCAAATAAAATGTAGACTATATACTCCAGCACGTTACGGTATTGTTGTTAGTTACCACAGCAACCACTTGCGTGTCATGTATGAAAAGTATCTGTACACATGACGGGCGGCAAAAATATCGCAAGAAAAGCCTGAAGTGTACTGACAACTGCATTATTTAACCACATTTTCTTCATTAGAATGTTGTTGTCAAGTAAGTTTCATTCACAATGTTTCTACTTCATGTAACATGAGAGCAACGTCCAATAGGAAAATTCAACTGCAGTAGCCACCGTTCAACCTTAAGAGGGCAGCACTCAGACATTTTTATGACCATATATTGTAGAATTAAAACACTTTATACCCAAATGTCGAAACATTTACTCGAATCATTGAACAGCATTAATAAAGCCCCAGTCTTGCAGATCATTAACTAAAAAAAAGTTGTTTTAGGGTTTAGTTACCCTTTAAATCTTTAAGATTTAAATCTTGTTTTCTTGATTTACCATGAATACCATGTTTTACCATGCCTAATATTGATCTTACTGCAGTGCGCAACAATGGTCTCATAGTAGCCGTCATATCTAATATGATAAAACAGCACTGTGATACCCCACATATGCTTGACTGGAAGAAGCGAAAGCGCTCGTCTGCGGCATAATAAAAGCTCTGTGAAATCAAGGCGTCATCAAGCTACACCTTTGTTTTGAATAAGCGACCTCTAGCGGAGAAAAATACATATTGTGGCTTTAAATTTGATTTTCATGTCTGTATATTAGTGGAAGGGATTTTACGGCCACTTTTTCTGCAGGCTGCATCGTAATGCCAGTAGGTGGCGAGAATCGTTCATTCAACTACTTCTTTTAGAACACTGATTTGTTCAGGAAATGCCTCTACTGTTGCACTTCACTGAGACTCTGCGGTTGCTTTTACCTTGTTTGTAACTATTTTCATTGCTGGAGAAAAAATTGACAAAGTAAACAGCAATATTGTGTGCAAAATGTATGTTACTCAATATAAAGGATGGTTCTGTACTCCTTTTTTATGTCTGATACAGATCCCTGTACTGCAACCTGCAACAATGTAACTGCAGAAACAATTAAAGATTCTTGTTATGCTAATATGTTAGGTATTAACATATTATGTGACCCGTGCTGGCAAAAGGAGTCGAAATGAGCAGGGAATAATTCTAAGCTACTGGCAAAACAAGTTTAAAATGTCAGTTTTGAGGTTTTAAAAAAAAAAATGGTTTATTAAGCCCTCGTCTAGCAATCCCAATGCTCCAAATAGCAATCAAACATCTAAAAGTATCTTTATTTGTACATGTAACGCAGTTCGTTTATTTAAAAGACACAAAATGAAAGTAAAAGTGGCAGCCCCTCACGGACGACTGCCACGCACACATATAACAAAACGTAAATAAAACACAACATAAAACCCAGGCCTGGTCCTCTCTCGTCCTTCACTGTCGTCGCTCCTCCTTTTATGCGTCCGAGCTTATGCGTTTTACGTGCAGTCATCAAAATTACTCTTACGTTCGCCCGGCTCGCCACAGTACGATTTCTGAGAGGAGTACCTTTCCTTGACCATGAAAACGATCTCACTTGCGCTGACTGACAGATCCGACACGTGCGCACTAAGACGCCTCAGACAGCGTGTGATCCCGATATACACGCATACACTGAATTATAGTGTTTCAAAATATCTGTCATGGCGAGTATTCACGCAAACATTAGGTGCGTTCCATTCGACCGTAAGTGGACTGCGAAGTGGACTTCACAGGGTATTCCGCCATCTTAATTGAGATTCCAGTCCGAAGGGAGTGAACATGTTCAGTTCGAAGGGTGCTGCGAACGGCGTAGGGAAGAAGGGAACATCGATACATCACTTCACAGGAAGTGGACAACTGCCAACTGTCATTGAGTGTCACATCACCAGTTTAACGATAGAGCCGCTGGAAGAGTTTTTAAACGGCTCTGCAATGGAGTTTACGTATGCATTCATAGTTATTATTATACAAACTAGAGTATTTATGAATGGTTATGGCAATGACTGATGTATTCGCATATTCTATTGTATGAATATGTAAACAAATTAAAAGTGTTGAGAAGCAGCTGAGTTGCTTGTTGTGATGTTGTGATTTTTGGATCACACGTCACTTAAGGTGTGGTTATGAGTACATCAGATGACCACCTTCCCCTTCTCTTAGTTTGGGACACTAGTCAAGGTCTTTTACCTTGGCTGTATGAGAACATTCCAAACAGGAGGCTGTTCAATCATTAGGAATGAATGTAAAGTGGGAAGAGTTGGTCAGCTGATTTATCTGAAAGATTGGTGAGATTTCTAACTTGTAGAGCCTCTTCTGTATTATCAGCACAAGGAAGACACAATTATAATAAAATAATTTGTATTAAAGATAAACAAGAATAACTAACACAACTACTAAATGAATACAATGAATGATAAAGGAATAAAGTGCATAAGATGCATAAAATGTGATTAAGTTGAGTGTAGCTATGGAAGAGTTGCGTTACCGTATGGAAACTGTTATTTCTCTGAAACTAAGGTGAAGAATCTTATTATGCATCAAACAAATAAACGAAAGATTATTGGTTATTAACTATAGCATCAGTTATATTACCTCTAATGTAAATTAGAAAATCATATACTGATAATATACAACAATGCCAAGTTCTCTGGAAAGAGGTTTGGTTAAGTGATATTTACGTTCCACGTGGTTGAGTAAGCAGTCCGATGGCGGTGACTTCTTCTACTGGTTGTGCTAGGAGACATTGCAGTGGGGAAAGGAGCTGGAACACGAAGATCTGGGATGCCGGAGGCAGAGGCATCCGTGGAGACACAGCATGCCTGGACACCTATTCTAGGGGAACTCCTGCCCGTAGAAACGAAGGGTCCGCCCACGGGCCGAAGGTTTGGCGGCAATTTCGGTGTGATTGGAACACGGAATGAGTCACTCTGCCACGCCCATCTCGGGACTCGGTCGTGTAGCCAGTGTTGAAGCGGCCTCATATGAAGCAATCCGAGCTGCGTTACTGCGGTGCGGATGCCATATGCCCTAGGAGACTCTGAAAATGTTTCAGTGGGACCGCTGTTCTGTGTTTGAACGAATTCATGCAGTTCAACACCGACTGGATGCGCTCCTCTGTGAGGCGCGCTGTCAGGTTAACCGAATCCAACTCCCCACCGAGAAAAGAGATCCTCTGCCCGGGGCAGAGTCTGCTCTTCTCCCAGTTGACCCGAAGTCCCAACGGGCTGAGGTGACTGAGCACCTTGGGAACAGCCTGAAGGGAAGAACTTCAGGTCGATCGCTGCAAACCAGTCTTGGGGACGGATGCACTTTCAAATGCGCGTCTGTGTCAACATCCTGAACGGGCAGCTTGTGAAAGGCCCAGGTCAGGACTCGCAGGTTGGAGGGACCGGCTCCAATCGTGTCCTTCACTTCAATCTCTTTCCACAAGACAGAGGCATCACAGCTCCACACAGGAGTGAAGTGGACGCCTCACAAACTTGGGAGGATGCCGTGCGAACTGAATCGCGTAGCCGAGCCCAATGGTGCAGGTGAGCCAGCGGGACGGCCCTGGAAGCGCTAGCTAGGCTTCCAGAAACCGTACCAACGGACCCACCTGCCCCACAGATGTACCTGTGGTAGGGCAGCGAAGTGGAGGACAGGGACCCGACCCAAGAGGCATAGCGTCCTGAGGTGGGGTCTGAGTGCGAGCACCTACCTGCCCCCACGGTTGGACAGAGGGTACGAGAGAAGGCATGATAGTGTTCTCGAGCCCTATGCTGCTGTCCGCTGGCGACTGAAGGAGAGGCTGAGAGTGGCAAGGCTTTGTGGCATCGCACACGGTCTACCTTACTTCCTTCCTCAGCGGGGAACGAGAGTGGCGAGGCATAGCGTCGCACACTGTTGTCATCGCACCACTGAGAAGAGGGGAATGAGAGTGGCGAGGCTTTGTGGCATCGCACACTGTCATTCTCGCCCTCTTGTGGGGAGGGGAACGAGAGCGGCAAGGCTTTGTAGCATCACACGCTGCCATTCCTGGGCTCCCGAGACCCAGAGGTATTGGAACTGCTCTTAGAATTTGGGTACCACTGGCTATAAACACCAGAGGTGGAACAGAAGTTTTCTACACCCGGCCCTCCTCCGGGGAAGAGCAACTCCGACAAAGTCCGGGACTGGCAGCTGAGACAGGTGGCATCGTGGAACCGATGCCCATGGCGACAAGCAGACCGAGGGGCTGCCGCTTAGGAACAGCTGCCTCAACCCGCTTTGAACTGTGGAGAATGCTGTTTGGCACAGTCACCGACAGTGTCACCGAAAGGGTTACCTTGTGAGATGGGAACATCGCGAAAGCGTACTTTGGCGACGTCCGCACCCCTTCAAGGTTAGCCCAAGGTTGTTTCTGGACCAGGGTGGGCATTGTCTGGCCGAGGGCCAGTGCTGTGACTTTCAATATATGATCAGTCACGGTGTGCAGCTCAACCTCGGCTCAGAACTATCCTCGTCTCTTTTTAAGAGTGCAGGGCAGAGGTGACCTGCCATTGGCACTGCCACCCAACCGATGAGGGTAGTGAGAGAGGGGGAAAACTTTATACAGAATGATGGCCCCTTTGGTGTTCCATATTTTGGCACCAAATAGTTCCACACTACCAAAGCTTTCCAATGCACAACCGGGGAAAAGGCAAGGTGATTTACGCGTTGCACTACGCCTCAGCCACCCGGGAAAGCATGGCTGTCAAGTCTGAATCTGATTCAGCATGAGCACACACTATTATAATGGGAATCTCAGCCTCATCTTCATTTCCAGCACATAACAGCCCTCTCTCCGATGTAGCGATTTACATCTGTCCTCTGCTAGAGCCCCAAATGAAACGCTAGGTCCCTTTTTTAAAGACCAGCAATTCCATCTGAAAGCTACCAGCAGGCATGTGAGACAGTGAGCGTGGTCGTCAGACGGCACACAGCACGCTGGACACTCAAGTAGCCCTTTTCTGGTGCGCCAGAAGAGAAACTAGATCGGGGAATAGGCGAAGGGACTCAGCCCCGTTTGAGGTTTTGAGTCTCGACCGCGCATCTAAAGCACGACTGTCAGCTAGACGGTACACGGTGCGCTGAATGCTCAAACCTTACGAGGAAGGAGACGAACAGCATGCCGACGTGATCACGTTCTCCTGAGAGAACATGGATCACCCACGAACGCAATCTCAACATGCTTATGTGAGAGAGGTCGTGGCCGTCAATAAAGACAGGAAACAACCGCATCCAGAAACGCACGGGTGGAATGACTATATTATAGAACTGTCTTTAAAGTCAGCATGAAATGAAAATTCACCATAGCTATTTTAAATGCATGTTATAGATCAGGGGTCTCAAACTCGCGGCCCGATATTTTGTGGCCCCCTACTTGACGTCAAAGTTTAGTGTTCTGAAACGCACCTTTTAGCTGAGTCGTTGCGTGTGCCGCGCATACATAAGGTCATATCGTGACAGTTGCGATATGCGCTGAAAGAATGCATAGAACGGTAATAGCACTCCAGAGTGGAGAGCGCCTTTCTGAAGATTCCGTTCATGAGCGTCGCACGCTCAACCCAGAATGCCCTTTGTGACATGCTGGTTCGAATATAGGCCTAAGTAGCTAGGGATGCCCCAACTAAAGTTTTTCTTTCTTTCTAGTAGTTTAGCCGTTGGTCATGCGGCGCCGGCGCCTCCATGTCATTGTCTGCTATATTTGCTTATTATTTATTAAATCCAGGCAATTGGTTGATAAAACATTGATTTAAAATTAAGATACAATTTATACAAAACGAAATTCCCTTTAAAGAAAGGCTTTCAACAAAACAAAACTTAATGAAGTGGTCAAAATAATTTCTTCTGACATATTGCACATCTTATGTGTCCTGTTCACTTTTCATAATCAACGTAAATTAAATAAAAAAAATTACATTCTAATATTTAAACATATTAAAACAAATACGTGTTTTAATGGCTACAACAAGTAGCCTATAGTAAGCTATAGTGCAGAGAGAAATTTCATGTCGGAGCGGGATTTGTGCGCACGTCGTTTTACCGGTGAGCGGTTCATGAGTGGAGCTCCGATCCACTCAGAAGCTCTGGTTAGGTAGGCAGGTCTTTTGCGTTAATTTTTATTTCCTGTCGCTGTGCAGGCTATTTTTATTTTATATGACAGTGTAAACAGCTCAATAACCCTTTTATTTAAAGGTTTAATGTAGGCCATAGTCCATTTCATTACGATTGCAAGAAGGATCAACAATGTCAAAAATGTGATGTGCAGTCAAATGTCTCGGTGTGTATGCTGTTTGCTGTTTAAACGAGTGTTCTCGCCGATATGCTATAATACTTAATAATAAAGATTGAGAAGATTGGATCAGTTGTGCTCCTTTTTTTGGAATACTTGAAACACTTTTTATGTGAATACTTGATGCGGCCCAGCCTGACCCAGACTCTACCTCCAGTGGCCCCCAGGTAAGTTTGAGACCCCCGTTATAGATCTTATTGTAAACAATTAATCTGTGCATGTTTCTTTTTTTCTTTTCTTTTTTATTACATTTTTTGTAATGTTTAATCAAAATGTCAAAACTGGACCTTCAGGTAAAAATGACAGGCGGAACGCGTATAAGCAAAGTATACTGTGGGCTTCAGATACGCCCATAAAAAGTCAAATAGCCTACACACAAATGTCGAAATGTTGTTTGGTAAGTATCCTCGTAAACAAAGTCGGTTGTCTTAAGTGAATGTAAACACTGAGAAAGAGTGTGTGTGTAACAGTATATTGGGTTTGCGCGTTGGCTCTTTAAGTGACAGCAGCCTAATAAATCTGCTTCAGTTATTACTATTAATCAAACAACAAAAGACAAAGATAAAATCACACTGCTCTTGAATGAATAAATTGTAGTTTTAAGGATTAGTCTATATTTAATGTATACAGCAGTGTTATTTTACATTTGATTACTTTATTCAATTTCAGTTGTAGACTATTACTTATCTGAATACCATTGTTAATACATCTTCCTGAAAAAAAAAACTAAAGCACTATTTATTTAATTTGTTTTAGGGCTGCAACAACTAATCGATAATGAAAATCATCGACAACGAATGTCATTATCGATTAGCTACGTCTGCCCACCTGGCACGGAAAACTTCAAGCAATGCTTAAAGCAATGCATTAGCCTAATGTTTAACATGGCTTTCCCAGTCAGGCGCTTTGACAGATGCATGTGCTGTTTAATGTGTGATATGTTTCCTCAGCGCAAAACTTTAATTTTATGGTTATATCCTTAACTGTAAGTGTTACAAATGCACACAAGTATTTCCATTTTGCATGAAAGCTCGTTCTGACAGTCTGTGTTAAACTTCAGACTTTACTGAATGAGTTCTGGCGCGTGCATGCGCATCAAATAGATGGTATGCATTAGAGAGGGAGACAATTCATATTCAGCGCAAAAATATTAATTTTGCTGAAATTTCCATTTTATTTTTTAAAGTCAACATGTAATTTACGTATTTTATGAGAGTAACTGTAAAGGGTTAACAACGTGTAATTGAATACGTTTTATTTGAGACGTTCCTTACATTTAGCTACAGGATAAAGAAATGGCAGTAACGGGTTACTGTGTCCAGACTCCATGTGTGTGTATGTTCCTGCAGAACATTACACTTATCTGTTAACACAGAGTTTGTGTTTTTATTTTTCTGTATTATCTTTATTATTATCTTCCTTTTTAATGTAGGAATTTAAACTGTCCTTTTGCACATAGCTCTTTTGCATATAGCACAGACATATAGCACAGACATACACTCACCTAAAGGATTATTAGGAACACCTGTTCAATTTCTCATTAATGCAATTATCTAATCAACCAATCACATGGCAGTTGCTTCAATGCATTTAGGGGTGTGGTCCTGGTCAAGACAATCTCCTGAACTCCAAACTGAATGTCAGAATGGGAAAGAAAGGTGATTTAAGCAATTTTGAGCGTGGCATGGTTGTTGGTGCCAGACGGGCCAGTCTGAGTATTTTACAATCTGCTCAGTTACTGGGATTTTCACGCACAACCATTTCTAGAGTTTACAAAGAATGGTGTGAAAAGGGAAAAACATCCAGTATGCGGCAGTCCTGTGGGCGAAAATGCCTTGTTGATGCTAGAGGTCAGAGGAGAATGGGCCGACTGATTCAAGCTGATAGAAGAGCAACTTTGACTGAAATAACCACTCGTTACAACCGAGGTATGCAGCAAAGCATTTGTGAAGCCACAACATGCACAACCTTGAGGCGGATGGGCTACAACAGCAGAAGACCCCACCGGGTACCACTCACCTCCACTACAAATAGGAAAAAGAGGCTACAATTTGCACGAGCTCACCAAAATTGGACAGTTGAAGACTGGAAAAATGTTGCCTGGTCTGATGAGTCTCGATTTCTGTTGAGACATTCAGATGGTAGAGTCAGAATTTGGCGTAAACAGAATGAGAACATGGATCCATCATGCCTTGTTACCACTGTGCAGGCTGGTGGTGGTGGTGTAATGGTGTGGGGGATGTTTTCTTGGCACACTTTAGGCCCCTTAGTGCCAATTGGGCATCGTTTAAATGCCACGGCCTACCTGAGCATTGTTTCTGACCATGTCCATCCCTTTATGACCACCATGTACCCATCCTCTGATGGCTACTTCCAGCAGGATAATGCACCATGTCACAAAGCTCGAATCATTTCAAATTGGTTTCTTGAACATGACAATGAGTTCACTGTACTAAAATGGCCCCCACAGTCACCAGATCTCAACCCAATAGAGCATCTTTGGGATGTGGTGGAACGGGAGCTTCGTGCCCTGGATGTGCATCCCACAAATCTCCATCAACTGCAAGATGCTATCCTATCAATATGGGCCAACATTTCTAAAGAATGCTTTCAGCACCTTGTTGAATCAATGCCACGTAGAATTAAGGCAGTTCTGAAGGCGAAAGGGGGTCAAACACAGTATTAGTATGGTGTTCCTAATAATCCTTTAGGTGAGTGTATATTCACTATATAGCATTCAGTTGGCACGTTTGTTTGAAGGACAGCATTGTGCAGGATGTGGAATAGTCTGTTTTGTCAATAAAATAAAAAGAAGAAAATTGGGCTTTTTTATCCAATTAATCGATTAAGCAAAGAAATAATCGGCCAAATAATCAATTATCAAAATCATTAGTTTCAGGCCTAATTTGTATTTTTGTATTTTTGTTCTGTGTTATTTTTTGTCGGTTTTGTTTATAATTTAGTTTCTTTGTTCTTATTGTATTGCTGTCTTTTGTAACTGTTTTGAGGACTTTTACTTACATTAATTAACCTAGTATCAGTTTTTGCTGAAGTATTGATAATTGTAACATTTAAAATGACATATCATCATATCACCCACCAATAATCGTGTTAAATAATCGTGATTTCAATATTGATCAAAATAATTGTGATTTATGATTTTTACCATAATCCAGCAGCCCTACTGTCGCTACATCCGTTTCATCGTGATCTAAGTAGTGTGGTATTTTTTTAACACAAAAATTTGAAAAATCGCACCCAGAAAGTCATGCAGGTTTGAAAAGACATGATGGTTGATTTTTACTGGGGGTTAAATATTTTCTTAGAATATTTGTAAGAGTTTAGAAATATTCATTGCTGTTGTGGTTATTGAGAGTGGGCAAAATACAATTTCAGTTCCTCAATATGGTTTAAAGGGAAAATTCACCCCACTCCTAATTTTGTTTGTAACCCAAAACTGTTTTTTGTCAATTGATTTCCACTGTATGGACAAAAAAGTCTGCAAAGATATGGATGTGGTAATGAATGTATGAAATATTTTGAATAATAGATGTATGAATCATTGACATCATTTTCTCTGTCTGTAATGAGGGTGCCTAATCAGCTGTCAGAACTTTCATTAAACTATTTCAGTTCATTATAGACATGTCCTTGAAAGAAACTTTTAATTTTATTTAAATGAGGGCAAGGGACAGGACTCGGAGCAATAGTTAAATGATAATGCAAAACCTAATTAGGATTTTAGATAAACTGGGGTAGATTTTATAGTTGGGATTTCTGTAAAATGAGGTCTTTGGCATTTTCCATTTGTCTTTTATCACACACAAAGCTTTTTTCTAATTTGTGCTACTTTTTTCTCACTATAATTATTAGTAACATTAGATCTTGGAACGTTTAGGATTTAAAATCCTTCAGTGAAATGTTTTCTGCTTGCTGAATAAGCCATTACGTTCTGTTTAAATATGCACATTTATAATAATACATCACCCAAAAATCCCAGCTGCAGCCTGATGGGAAAGTTTGCTGTGCTCTCTCCATCCATAAGCAACAAAGCTTTCCTCTGTCCTTCATGAATACAGATGAGTGAAGGAGGAGCTTGGCATCTGTCCTCGTTCCTCCCATCCTCTCTCTCGCTACCTTTTTCTGCGGTGACAAGTGTATAGCTCAGAACAAGCTTCGGCCTTTCTGATTGGATTCTGAGTCAGAACAGACACTGCTGTCACTACCCCCGGTCTGGCACATGCAGCGTCTCACATTGCTGCAATTTCTGCAGTCACTGCGGGTTGAAGTTGTTCGCCATGTCCTGTTTTTTGATTGATCAGTTCATATAGGGGTCAGGCTGGGAGGCTTAATGTTATTGAAGATTGTGTAATGGTCATTTTGGAGGCACAGTGTGACTCATGGAGGTTTTTATTGGTTGTGATGAAGCTCTGACTGGCTTTGAATAAAAATAAGGTTCCATTGTGCATTTAAAAATAACTACTTCAAGCCTTATATAAGAAGTTATTATTTTTATATATAACTATACATTAATATTCAAAGTTTGGAGACAGTAAGATTTTTTTTAAAGAAATGATTGCTTTTATTCAGCAAAAATGAAATTGATCAAATGCGACAATAATGGTATTATTGAAAAAAAAAAAGATAAAATATAAAGCACCACAACTGTTTGTTTAACATTGATAGTAATAATAAAAAAAAATACTGAGCACCAATTCAGCATATTATAATGATTTCTGAAGAATCAAGTGACACTGAAGACCTCCATGGCTGCTGAAATTTCAGCCTTGCCATCATAGGAATAAATTACATTTTAAACTGTATTATGTGTTTTTACTGTATATTTGATCAAATAAATGCAGCTTTTTGATCAGAATAAAAGACTTTCAAAAAAAAAAAAAATCTTTGAACGGTGCTATACACCGATCGGGCATAACATTATGACCTAATATTGTGTTGGTCCCACTTTTGCTGCGAAAACATCCCTGACCCGTCGACCTCTGAAGGTGTGCTGTGGTATCTGGCACCAAGATGTTAGCAGCAGATCCTTTAAGTCCTCTAAGTTGCGAGGTGGGGCCTCCATGGAACGGACTTGTTTGTTCAGCACATCCCACAGATGCTCGACTGGATTGAGATCTGGGGAATTTGGAGGCTAAGTCAACACCTCAAACTCATTGTTGTGCTCCTCAAACCATTCCTGAACCATTTTTGCTTTGTGGCAGGGCGCATTATCCTGCTGAAAGAGGCCACAGCCACCAGGAAATACCGTTTCCATGAAAGGGTGTACATGGTCTGTAACAATGCTTAGGTAGGTGGTACGTGTCAAAGTAACATCCACATCATACATGGATGGCAGGATCCCAGCAAAACATTGCCCAAAGCATCATACTGCCTCCGCCAGCTTACCTTCTTTCCATAGTGCATCCTGGTGCCATGTGTTCCCCAGGTAAGCGTGATGTAAAAGAAAATGTGATTCATCAGACCAGACCACCTTCTTCCACTGCTCCGTAGTCCAGTTCTGATGCTCACGTGCCCACTGTTGCCACTTTCGGCGGTGGACAGGGGTCAGCATGGGCACCCTGACTGGTCTGCGACTATGCAGCCCCATGCGCAACAAACTGCGATGCACTGTGTATTCTGAAACCTTTCTATCAGAATCAGCATTAACTTCTTGAGCAATTTGAGCTACAGTAGCTCGTCTGTTTGATCGGACCACACGGGCCAGCCTTTGCTCCCCGCGTGCATCAATGACCCTGTTGCCGGTTCACCACTGTTCCTTCCTTGGACCACTTTTAATAGATACTGACCACAGCAGACCGGGAACACCCCACAAGAGCTGCAGTTTTGGAGATGCTCTGACCCAGTTGTCTAGCCATCACAATTTGGCCCTTGTCAAACTCGTTCAAATCCTTATGCTTGCCCATTATTTCTGCTTCTAACACATCAACTTTGAGGAGAAAATGTGCACTTGCTGCCTAATATATCTCACCCACTAATAGGTGGCGTGATGAAGAGATAATCAGTGTTATTCACTTCACCTGTGTATATAAGTGTATATTTCAATAAGAATTTAAAACATTTCAGTAATCACACAATTTTGATTACAGGTTAGTCAGGGCGGTATAAAGACACTTGTTTAGTCTTGGAGACTCACAATAACAACAATAGGCTTCTCAAACACTTTCTTAAGCTTACAATTGGACTGAGAACTGAAAAACATAAACACATCATCACGTTTTTTATTTTATTTATTTTTATTTTTTTTATTCAGGGAAAGAAAAAGACCTCAATTTTTTTATATATATAGTTAACATCCGGCTGCTCTGTGCCAAACGACAATTTGGGTTGATCGAGAAGACCCCCAGCATACAGAAATTCCTTAAAAAGTCATTGCATAATGTTCACACTGGCAACAAGCATACCTCTTTTTTCTCGTCATAGTCACGATGTTTCCCATCACAGTGCGGTACAGGCATCAGAACCAGGTCTCCTCGCAGAAGACCTTCGTTTGTGTGTGTGCCGGAGAGATTATTGCCGCTGTTTCGACTCCTTTATACATTTTATAAGCTCTTCACGAATTCTCAGCTGGTCAAAATACCGTCATATGTAGGCTATGCACATACTGTACAACGAGCTCAGCACACAGCATTGTTTTGGATGTTCGGTAAGTTCTTTGGCAAAATATGAGGTCGCCGATGATATTATTATTTTTTTTTTGTACCGGACCAAACAAACCAAGCAAACTGAACTACAAGTGTGAACACACCCTTATCTACATCACTTCTTGTGAACTACAACAGGGTGTCCACAGGGTTTTAAAAAGTATTAAAAGGTAGTAAATCAAATTAGTACAAATTAAGGCCATTAGAAGGTATTAAAAGGTATTAATCACCATTTTATGAGGTATTCATTTTTTTTATTATTTTTTTGCAAACTAGGGGATATACAGTTGTCTTTCAAATTCCCTCTGCACGCAATAGGATAGCGCTACAACCAACCAGAGCAACGGAGAAGTTTTTTTCTGTGGATGAAACATTTTCTATTGGCCAAGAGGGTGTAGTTTTATAAATCTCAAACTCTGTTTAATGGTTAGAAATATCAGGGCTCGACAATAAGGATTGCCCGATGGCCAGGGGCTAGTGTGAAAGACTCTCGGGCCAGTTTCTATCATTTTCATGGCCGACCGAATATCTTGTATGCAATATATCAAAAGAAAGAACAGATCCTCTGCTTTATTCTAGCTTCATGCATTATTTTTTATCAACACTTGAATGTGGGTAAGTTTAGTGAAAAAAGCAACATTTTGAGAAAAAAGAAAAATCACGTTTTTGTCAAAGACTAGCTACATCCAGATCAGATTCTGAACGATGATCAAACACAGATGGAGTCGATCGAGTCCTCGTCCTGGGTCGACATTTCACTCAGTAACATTAGGCAGTTTTGATTTATATGCTGTTTAATGCATAATGATCGCACTACTTTTCATATGTATCTGCTTATGAGATTGTTCGTTTCTGTTTCTTCTTCGCCTGTGCTTTGATCAGGAGATTCTGTACTCGTTCATGAGATATGTAATAGCGCCCCCTACCGTATAACAGGGAAATTCGGAAAATATCGTCAATGACTGTGAAGCATTTTCTCCTTTTATACAGTCTATGGTTTTCTGATAAAATACGCGATAAAGACAGAATCACTCACTGTTCTTGACTGAATAACTTTAATTAAGGGTTAAGGGTTAATCTATATTTATACAATGAAGACTATGAAGTGATATTTTACATTTGATCACTATTTCTGTACCTGAAAAAATACTTTAGACTTATGAAAAACCTGAAACTGTTTTTCATTAGTATTTTTGTTCTGTTGTATTTATTTGTTCTGTTGCTCGTAATTCTATTATTTGTTCTTATTTCATTACAGACTGTCTTTAACAATATTTAAAATTTATATGAGTTAGGCCTTTTGGAGTCAACCTTATTTATTAAGGTTACATGGATCAAAAACAACAAAAACAATAACTAGGCCTATTTTATTTTATTTATTACTTTTTTGTGGTGGGGCCAGTAAAAAATTTGGCAGGGCAAGTAAAAATTTGGACCACTGGCCCAACTGGGCCAGTACAAAAAATCCTTAGCATTGAGCCATGAACGTGTTGCCATATAAACCTGCAACTCAATGGCGTGTTGGTTTTAAAAAATATTGAGACGGTATTAAAAATGGTATTAAAAGGTATTAAATTTACGTCCAGGATTTCAGTATATACCCTGTACAAACTGAACTACAAGTGTGAACACACCCTTATCTACATCACTTCTTGTGTAATTTATTCCTATTATCAGAGAGCTAGACAAAGAGGAAGGGTGTAGACAAGTTTTTCATTTCATATTTTATTCAAGTAGTGCATTGTGATTTGGTGGGCCCAGACATCTTCGTGACATGGTTGTTGTCGTTGTCTGTGGCCAGACTGTCTGTCATATCCAGCGTGGTGGTTGGCTGGCAGGACATTAGAGGGACAGTAAGATTTCCAAAGGACCGGCCTGCTGTCCTGCCATTCCTCAGGCAGGCAGGATGCTCTGGGCCAAGCTGTTTTACTGGGCGAGTATTGGCACAGGCAAGTGCTTGGTCAAAACCCTAATGGCTATTTATATCCTTTCCCCTGTCGTAATGGAAAAAGGACAAGGAAAAAGGACATTAAAAGGTCAATTTGCCTTTCAGCAGATTTTCTAAACAGTTGCTATCTTTCTAAAACAGAACAGAACACCAGTCCTTGGTCTAGGTTTTATTCACCATAATGAATGTAATTCTTTTATGAAAAAGAACGAAACAGTTGATGGCTTTTTTATTTATTTACATAATTTAAGATGTGCCAACAAAATGTTTACCTCATATATATGGTTTTACATGGTTTAATATAATTAATGTTTCCTATGAGAAATGTCAGAAAATGTTTTTTAGGTTACCCTCTTCCCAGCATGCACTGGGGCATGAACAAATTAATCAACCCTCTATGCACACATTGGCATTAGAATCACTGTTGTCTAGTCTTTTTTTTTTTTGTTTAGTTTACTCAGACTTTTGACACTCTTTCATCTTGAGTTGTCTCAAGTTTTTACTTGTATATTTTTTCATTGATTTTATTTTGATTTAATTCAGATATCATAATTACATTAAAAATGTAATCAGCTGTATTTTAAAGATAATTTTGTAAAAAATTAAAGCTTTACAGCTTTCTTGGCAAGGGGTTTTAAAGAATGTTTTTTATGCTTTTTCAATGACCCATAAACAAAAATATTGCACATGCACCTGTGGAACAGTCTTTAAGACACTGACAGTTTACAGGCAGCAGACATTTAAGATCACAGTTACAATAACTTAGCACACCAAAGAGACTTTTCTACTGACTCTGTGCCCAGGGTCCCTGCTCACCTGCATATGAACATGCCATAGTCATCTGCATGAAGGCATGAGGACTGCAGATGTGGCCAGAGCAATAAAACACACTGTCAATGTAAGACACCTACAGTGCTACACCCAGACAGGAAGGACAGCTGATCGTCCTTGCAGTGTAACCATCTGTTCCCCCATGTGTTTGAAAAATTGCAAGTACCTTGATGGAAGAGTGAGGTAACATCTCACAGCAAGGACTAGCAAATCTGGTACAGTCCATGAGGATGAGATACACTGTAGTTCTTACCAGATACTGACTGCTACTTTTGATACTGACCCATACCCAATTTATTATTCCATTTCTGTCCGTGAAATCTTTGTGAAATTTATTTTATGTCTCGGGGCATCCCAAGGTGGAAACGGAAAAGAAAATAATTAGTGTAGCTGCTGTTCATAACGTTTCAAGCAATACATAATCACATGCTCTTGATCTGATATAACTGGAGTGCAAGGTTATGAAATGCACTATGTGAATGCTTGGCTAAAGAGATGTGTCATTAATCTAGATTTAAACTGGGAGAGTGTGTCTGAGTCCAGAACATTATCAGGAAGGCTATTCCAGAGTTTAGGAGCAAAATGCTAAAATGCTCTCACTCCTTTAGTGGATTTGGATATCCAAAAGTCTAGAGTTTTTGTGACCTTAAAGAGCGTGATGGATTGTAGGGTGATAGAAGATTGGTTAAATACATAGGGGCTAAACCATTTAGGGCCTTATAGGTCAGTAGCGATACCTTGTAATCGATACAGAACTTAATAGGTAACCAGAGCAGAGATGATAGAATTGGGGTTATATGATCCTATTTTCTCAACCTGGTAAGAACTTTAGTAGCTGTATTTTGGACTAACTGTAGCTTGTTTATTAAGGATGCAGGACAACCACCTATAGCGCATTGAAGTAATCCAGTCTACAGGTCATGAATGCATAAACTTTTCTGCATTAGAAAAAAAGGGCTCTAGACTGTGACAAAAATGGCAACCATTTTTTTGAGAATGTGACATTTTTCAAATTTGACGTGGTCACATTTGTGCAAGTGCATGGTCACACACTTAATTGGAAATCAATTTTCACTCAATTAAAATTTTCGAATATTCGTTCGGTGGGTTGGTATTCGATTTTTAAGTTTGGGATTCGAATATTCGTTTTTTTTTTGTTTCGTTTTTTTCTCGCACACCTGGCATCCCCCTCGAAACGGTTCTCATTCGCGCTTGATTATGTTTACACTATAAAATATGCTGAAATACAATACTCTAGCCGTTTTTAACCCTCTGATCCTCTTCGGTCAAAAATGACCAAAACATTTTACGTTTTGACATTTTTCATTTTTTTGCTTCATCGGAATGGGATGATACTTGGTGACTTTTGTCGCATTAGCTATGTGAACACACAAAAAAAACATGGAGATGATTCGGTTATGTTAAAGGGTCTGAAAAGAAATAGTCACACTTGTCTCCTTCACGGTCAAAAATTACCGACAGGAGAAATTATTGGGAAATACGCAAAAATACAAAAACTCAGGGAATCTTTTGGTGATACAAACCACAAATCAGCCATGATGCAGAAAAAAAGTGCACAGCAATGTAGGGGTGACACTCTAAAATATCAAGAGTGCAAAATAGACACAACCCCCCCTCCCCCCACACACATATATATGAACTAGTGCGACTATAACACAGAGCACATTTTTGCAAATGTGTGAAACAAAATCAATAATTCAGCCACAATGCAGTAAAAAACTAACAGCAAGGAAGAGGTTACACTCTAAAACATCAAGAGTTCAAAACAGACACACACACTTAAACACAGACTCATGTAAACACACTCACAGACACACACACAAACCACAATATTATATGCACACAAATTAACTGGTGTGGCTGTATCAGTATAGTAAGATTGAGCCAAAAGACTCAAATAAGAGGTTCAAATCAGATCAGACCCAGATTTATTATGCTGTGATAAAACATACCTGTTAATTTTTTATTTAGAATTTTAAGGGTATTTTATGATACTATGCAATATTTAGACAATTTTTATAAGCTATTTTTCCCCATTGAAAATAATACATTTTTTTTATATTTTTAATTATTTTTCAATTAAAACAGTATTCCATGATGCACTGCCCTGTTGTGACCACTAGATTCCTATATAACTCTATATAAAGTGGCTTATACATTCTCTAGTGTTTTAAGGCTTCGGTCACTTTTGACCGCGAAGAAGACAAGTGTGACCCTATCCCTAACCCCAACCCTAACCCTCATTATACTTAATAAATATATTTGCTTCTTCTTAGCCTAAGTGTTCCATGCAACTGAGTATTCTCTGTCTAGAGCACACAACTGCGAGCTCATATGGAAGAAGCACATGCCTGAGCTTGTATTTTGGGTTAAGCTGCGTTTGTTTGACATTGTGGAAAATAGAATAATAGAATCAAAATGTATTAGCCTTTTTACCCGTTAGGGATGTGACGGTGAGGAAGTCACAGCTTCTCACTG
Organism: Rhinogobio ventralis; assembly: GCA_039654625.1. Taxonomy (NCBI): domain Eukaryota; kingdom Metazoa; phylum Chordata; class Actinopteri; order Cypriniformes; family Gobionidae; genus Rhinogobio; species Rhinogobio ventralis. The sequence continues at coordinate 15,329,969 of CM077212.1, forward strand.
TCGTGATAAATGAAATCTGACTCCAGCTACTAGTTTGTGCTGCGACTCTCGTTCGGCTTAGCCTACGCTGTTTTAAGCAGACACGTTCAGTTTTTATTTGTAGTGTCTGTTCTCTAACTTAAAGTCATAAATTATTTTATTACTATAAAAAAATCTAAACGACGAGGGGGCGGTGCAGCGGTTATGCCTGAACACTGGGAACACCGACTATCGCAGCAAGCCTATTACCCGTTATCATCAATCTACAAACCTGATTCCAAAAAAGTTGGGACACTGTACAAATTGTGAATAAAAACAATGCAATGATGTGGAAGTTTCAAATTTCAATATTTTATTCAGAATACAACATAAATTACATATCAAATGTTTAAACTGAGAAAATGTATAATTTTAAGGGAAAAATAAGTTGATTTTAAATTTCATGGCATCAACACATCTCAAAAAAGTTGAGACAAGGCCATGTTTACCACTGTGTGGCATCCCCTCTTCTTTTTATAACAGTCTGCAAACGTCTGGGGACTGAGGAGACAAGTTGCTCAAGTTTAGGAATAGGAATGTTGTCCCATTCTTGTCTAATACAGGCTTCCAGTTGCTCAACTGTCTTCTTTGTCGCATCTTCCTCTTTATGATGCGCCAAATGTTTTTTTATGGGTGGAAGATCTGGACTGCAGGCTGGCCATTTCAGTACCCGGATCCTTCTACGCAGCCATGATGTTGTAATTGATGCAGTATGTAGTCTGGCATTGTCATGTTGGAAAATGCAAGGTCTTCCCTGAAAGAGACGACGTCTGGATGGGAGCATATGTTGTTCTAGAACTTGGATATACCTTTCAGCATTGATGGTGTCTTTCCAGATGTGTAAGCTGCCCATGCCACACGCACTCATGCAACCCCATACCATCAGAGATGCAGGCTTCTGAACTGAGCACTGATAACAACTTGGGTTGTCCTTGTCCTCTTTAGTCCGGATGGCATGGCTTCCCAGTTTTCCAAAAAGAACTTCAAATTTTGATTCGTCTGACCACAGAACAGTTTTCCACTTTGCCACAGTCCATTTTAAATGAGCCTTGGCCCAGAGAAAACGCTTGTGCTTCTGGATCATGTTTAGATATGGCTTCTTTTTTGACCTATAGAGTTTTAGCCGGCAACGGCGAATGGCACGGTGGATTGTGTTCACCGACACAATTCCTGAGCCCATGTTGTGATTTCCATTACAGTAGCATTCCTGTATGTGATGCAGTGCCGTCTAAAGGCCCGAAGATCACCGGCATCCAGTATGGTTTTCCGGCCTTGACCCTTACACACAGAGATTGTTCCAGATTCTCTGAATCTTTGGATGATATTATGCACTGTAGATGATGATAACTTCAAACTCTTTGCAATTTTTCTCTGAGAAACTCCTTTCTGATATTGCTCCACTATTTTTCACCGCAGCATTGGGGGAATTGGTGATCCTCTGCCCATCTTGACTTCTAAGAGACACTGCCACTCTGAGAGGCTCTTTTTATACCCAATCATGTTGCCAATTGACCTAATAAGTTGCAAATTGGTCCTCCAGCTGTTCCTCATATGTACATTTAACTTTTCCGGCCTCTTATTGCTACCTGTCCCAACTTTTTTGGAATGTGTAGCTCTCATGAAATCCAAAATGAGCCAATATTTGGCATGACATTTCAAAATGTCTCCCTTTCAACATTTGATATGTTATCTATATTATATTGTGAATAAAATATAAGTTTATGAGATTTGTAAATTATTGCATTCCTTTTTTATTCACAATTTGTACAGTGTCCCAACTTTTTGGAATCGGGTTTATAAATGAATCTACTGCGAAATATAGGAGCTTGTTACTGGGACGTAACAGACCTGTGTGTTTTGTATCACTAGTGCAGTGTCCGTTCTCGGAGCATATAAGTCCTGCCCGTCCGCGTGAGGCACTGCAGATTCCTGCCTTTATTAGAGAGAAGAATATGTTCAGCCCCCTCCCTCCGAAGCTTTGAATATTCAGTGTTGATTACTACCGAAGCTTCAAGGCTCAAAAAATGGTATTCGGACCAGCCCTAATTTGCATAATGCCCACCTACGTTCTGCATGGACAGGATATCTTGCTGTAGCTTGTTCGTGTGGAAAACATGTCGTCAAGACGCTGTGCTCTCTGCTGTGAAAGTAAATTTGGTTTATTTCACTTCCAAAGGATGAGGCTGTGAAGAATCAGTGGTTAAAATTAATTCTTTACCAAACTTTTGCTGTGTTCCCTCAACGCTGGATTCATAAAACGGTTGCCCTTGAAAGATGGTCAACATAGTGGTATTACACTTGACAACTGTTTAGGCAATAGACAATGAAAATATAATATAAAAACCAAGTAATGCTTAGCCTGTTACAATGTAACAAGCAAAGTATTTATCAAAATGTACTTTAAATAACATTACAAATACGTCAGACAAATATCAGCTCTGCTGTTGTTCATAAATACCTGTAATAATGTTGTACAATGAGGACGTTGTCACGTCGCCGGAAATAGAATCATCAGTGACCTAATGTGTAGTGAGCCAGAATCCTTTACTGTCCTTACCAGTGCCCGAATTCGTGAACACGATATACTGATTCACGAGCTCGGGAGCTAGGGAACTGATTGAGGACAACTAAGGAAGACAGGACAAAACTAATCCAAAACATGCTAACTTGTGAGTTTTGTCCTTGTCAAATTCAAAGCGATTCTCCCACAATCATGCTGGGGTTCATAAAGCATGCACAAGTAAAATGATGGGCGGAGCTTAAGAAGACGATTATTATTTATTCAATTGTGAAGACAAATAAACAGATAATTTTGATGAAATATTTGATATGGCTATCTGATAATATTTGCAGACCTTAGAATATTATTCTTTGTTAACTATAAACAATTAACATGGTTTTGAAGAACAATCAGGGGGGTATTCCAGAAAGCAAAGTTAGTTTACCGTCACATATACCTTGAATTCTCGGTTGATTAATCCAAACCTTGCTTACTCGATGTATGATGGTTCCAAAAACGCGTCTGGGAGTAAGTTCAGACAATTTAGAGTATGTTAGAGTATGAGCACACAAGATATTCTCAACAAATCGACAATGATTCACCATGGAAACAGACGCTAAGAAAAAGCACTCCATTCTACTTCCTTCTTCTTCTTTTGTTTAATGAAGATGGCGCCGTTGTGTGTGGATGCCGTCTGTTGCTCTCCTTCTCGTTTTTAAATCTTGTGATTTTATGTTTGTCCTACTAATTTCGGACTGCAACATGTCGCTCGTTTACAATCAGCAAACATTGTTAAATATCCACATGGCTATTGACTCCAAGAGTCCCTGCTCACCTGCCTTGGTATCCCACCGATCTTCCCTGGAGGCGACAGCATCGGAGGAAGCGCGGCAAGTGGGGTGGAATTGCTGCTCGGTTGAAGTCTCTTGCACGGTCTCCGCCTGTGTGTATTGGACCCGTGTCGGCCTACGAACGGCGCTTCGCCTGCGCCTTCACACGGTCCCTTCCCTCGCATCAGGGGCTTCTCCTTAACCTCCGACCTCCGACTTAAAAACATTTATCCCTGCCAATGTCTAACAACTAGCCCTCGTTGCACCTTTGAAGTGCAGTTGCAGCTAACATTAAACAACTCACTGGTACTTGCCTTGCTTTATCGCCCGCCTCAGCCAAACAAGGATTTTCTCAATGAGTTTGCAGAGTTCCTGGGGGATATTGTTACCAGCTATGACAGAATATTAATTTTGGGTGATTTTAACATCCATGTATGCTGCGACTCTAAACCACTCTCTAAAGAGTTTTTAAGTCTTTTTGTCTCTTTTGATTTTGATAAGTGGGTGTCTGGCCACACTCATGTTCAGGGATATACTTTAGACTTAATCTTATCACATGGTCTACCTGTATCGGACAGTAACATCATTGACACTGGCATTTCGAATCACTTGCCAATTTTGTTCTCTCTACCTTTTAATGGAACTACACATAAACATCAACCTCGTCTATGGCTGACTCGTGTCTTTACTGATCGCTCGAGAGGATTTCATGGCATCATATCTCAGTCTACTCATCTTTAAGCTACTTGGATGCTGATGAACATTTGATCTCTTTTCATTCCATCTGCTGTAATATCTTAAATGCTGTTGCTCCTCCTAAGCACAACTCTAAGCCTTGGTTAAATGACACTACTCGTTCTCTCAGACAGATCTGTAGAAGGGCTGAATGCCAGTGGAATAAGGATAGACTACAAGTTTCCTATGAAATCTTAAAGGATTCCATCTCTGCATTCCATCTCTTCCATCTCTGCGATGCTCCATGTCTCTCCAGATTTTGCAAATTAGTGGTAATATGCTTGTTTATCTCAAGTATTTTCGGTAAAAACAGTTTAGAATACATATTGTACACCCGACAGAAACTTTTGGACATCGGTTCCTGCAACTCTGACATCGTTATCAGCATAATTCCAGAGATCACACCGAAGTGTGTGCAGCACTGAGCAGGACTAATGCACGTAAGGCTGCTGGTCCTGATGGTATCCCCGGACGCGTACTCAGGGCCTGTGCTGTGCAGCTGACTGAGGGTTGGACTGACATATTTAATCTATCACTAGCCCAGGCAGTTGTCCCCGCGTGCTTTAAAACCACCTCCATCATGCCGGTGCCAAAACACTCCACTGCAACAAGCCCTAATGACTTCCGTCCAGTTGCACTTACCCCCATCATCATGAAGTGCTTTGAGAGGCTGGTCCTGGCCCATCTCAAGACCTGCTTACCACCCTCACTGGACCCCTTCCAATTCGCCTATCGTCAGGAGAGGAGCACAGAGGATGCCATCTCTATGACACTTCACACTGCCCTGTCCCACCTTGACAAAAGTAACACCTATGTGAGAATGCTGTTCATTGACTTTAGTTCGGCAGTCAACACCATCATCCCCTCCAAACTGATCACCAAACTTAATGAACTGGGCATCAATACCTCCCTCTGTAACTGGATTCTGGACCACCATCAGCGTCTCTTCTTTGCTCTCAATGGTGCAGCGGTAGACGTTCACAGGTGGTCCTTCTTTAGTCTCCTCAGATCCTGGTGAACTTCTACCACTGCACCATCGAGAGCATCCTCACCAACTGTGTCACAGTTTGGTATGGCAACTGCTCTGCCTACGACCAAAAAGCACTGCAGAGGGGGGTGAAAACTGCCCAACACATCACCGGTTCCTCACTCCCCTCCATTGAGGCCATCCAGGGCAAGCGATGCTTGCATAAGGCACGGACCATCATCAAAGACTGTTCTCACCCCAACCACAGACTGTTCACCCCACTCCCCTCCAGGAGACGTTACAGGTCTCTTTGCACCCGAACCAGCAGGTTCAGAGGAAGCTTCTTTCCTGTGGCTGTCACCCTACTGAACTCTAGCTCTGCATCCCGGTGGCAACCAACCAACTAAGCCTCCAATCTTACTACTCGTATAATGTTACTGTTTCTGCACTACAATGGTACTGTTACCACACTGCACATAGCTGTACATACTGTACATATCTGTCTAGACGGTTCATACTGAATATCCATATTATTCTGTTTTTCTTATAATATATTATGTTAAAACACTGTATACATCTATATTATTCTTACTACTATCATAATGTTACTACTACATTGCACATATCCGTACATGTTGTTCATACATTGCTCATATTACATAGCCATATTTATTCTGTTATATTTATTCATATTTATATTTAATTTAAATTACTCTAAACCACCTTCTGTAAACTGTATACTATTGTCATATACTTTATACATTGCACTTTTCTCCCCTTTTTTCACTTCTGGTTAGACGTAAACTGCATTTCGTTGTCTCTGTACTTGTACTCTGCCAATGACAATAAAGTTGAATCTAATCTAATCTAATCTAAATTCCAGCGAGCTGCTAATGCTGCCAAACGTAAATATTTTTCAGAGTTGATTTTATCTAACAGCAACAGGCCTAATGCCTTTTTTTTAATAATTGATTCTGCTCTCAATCCTACTATTAATTAGGTCCCTGAGATGTCTGACTCTTTTTGTGAGGATTTTGCGATATATTTTAATGATAAGATCTCACTGATTAAATCTCAAATGCCTCCGTCAGCCTATACGCCACTTGATGTCCCTGTCTGCTCCTCTACATGGTCTGTCTTTGAGCCTATTTCTTTGGACTCCCTTAAAGAGATTGTTGCAACTTTAAAACCTACTAGCTGCTCTCAGGATGTGATTCCCACACATTTCCTTAAGCACGTATTTCAAGCTATCGGTCCTGACTTGTTGTCTATCATCAACAAATGTCTTCACACTGGGACCGTACCCGACTGTCTTAAACATGCTTCAGTTTTGCCTTGTCTCAAAACAAACTTGGATCCTATGCTGTTGAGTAACTTCCGCCCAATCTCAAATGTACCTTTTTTGAATGATAACTATATTCATGGGAAATTTCAGTCCGGTTTTAAAGACCGTCACAGTACCGAATCGGCCCTCTTAAGAGTCATGAATACTGTTCAATGATGCTCACCACTGATACTGGGCAATCTATGGCTTTGGTCTTGCTAGACCTTAGCTCTGCATTTGACCTGGTCGACCACAATATTCTCATATCACGTATAGAAGCATGTGTGGGCTTTCGGGGTAAGGTGCTACAATGGTATCGCTCATATTTAACTGATAGGAGTTATTCTGTCTGCATTGGGCAACAGCCTTCGTCTGAAATGAAATTGGGCTCTGGTGTTCCTCAGGGCCCTATTCTTGGCCCAGTACTGTTTAATCTTTATAAGCTCCCTTTGGGTTCTATTTTATCGAGATATGAGGTATCTTTTCATCTGTATGCTGATGACACACAAATTTACCTGCCTTTGAAGCGTTGTGATAAGCTTGCTTTAAAGCCGATATTGGACTGTTTGGATGAACTAAAACTCTGGCTCGCTAGTAATTTCTTGAGTCTTAATGAGAGCAATTATCTTGTTTGGTTCAAATGATCGCAATACTCATGATTTTGATCTTCATACGCGGTTACCATACAGTACCACCTGTGTTCGGAATCTGGGGGGTTTTGCTTGATAACCTTAAATATGATAAGCAGACAAGTGCTGTGGTTAAGTCCATCTTGTGTGTTTTTACCATCTTCATCTTTAGCCAAGGTTAAGCCTTTTTTGTCTGCTAAGAACTTTGAGAGTATGCAATGCTTTTGTAACATCCCGATTAGATTATTGTAACTCTTTATATATTGGTGCCCCTCAGATTTGTATCTCACGCTTGTAATTAGTTCAAAATGCTGCAGCACGGCTCCTTAAAGGGAAGCGTAAAAGTGAACACATTACACCAGTTTTGATCTTGCTTAATTGTTTACCGGTTAAATACAGAACAAAATACAGTGGCCATAGCGGCCATAGAAGTCACTGCAGAACCAGGGCCTATCTGAACTATTACATCCGCCCTCACAGTCAAGATCACTCAGATCGGGGGATCTATTATTTGTTCCTAGAACTAGACTTAAAAATAGGGGTGATCGTGCTTTTGTGGTCATCGGCCCTAAGTTATGGAATAGCCTACCGGCTTATATCAGATCCGCCCAAACTCTGTCAATTTTCAAATCCATTTTAAAAAACGTATCTTTTCTCAATTGCTTTCAATATTTCTTGTATATATTTTCATATAGGTGTTCCATTTTATTATTGTGGCGAGGGGGGCGTGGTTCAGCGAGGTTGGCAACGGGAGAGAAGAGACAGGTGACGAGTGGTAAGTGTCCCTGTCTCCTTCCTTCCCGGGTTTCGGCACCACTGTAACAATGTTCAAAGTATAGTGAAGGAAGGAGACAGGGTCGGCTTGCTGGGACTTGTGTGTTTATTTTTAATTCTCTCAGTCCACAAAACAAAGTGCGCTACACACGCTTTACAAACTCAAGTTCAGTCTCTGTATAACGATAACAGGTGTGCTCTCCAGTGCTTCCTCTCCCATGTCCACACGAGTCCTCAGCTTCTCTCTCTCCTGGCTTCCTGTTTCCATCTGGCTTTTATCCAGTCTCCCAACGCCAATTACTGCAACGAGACACAGGTGAATGCACCTGCACTTGATCCACTTAGGTATCACTCGTCACCTGTCTCTTCTCTCTCGTTGCCAGCCTCGCTGAACCACGCCCCCCTCGCCACAATTATCTTTTATTATTTATTATCTTATGTGTATCTTATGTTTCTATTCTATTGTTTGTCTCCTTGGCTTTTGTAAAGCACTTTGGTCAACACCAGTTGTTTTTAAATGTGTTTTATAAATAAAACTGTATTGTATTGTATTAATAGCGATTTACATAACCTACTTAGTGCGCATCGCCACCTATTTGGTGGCTGTGCAACAATTTTTTCAATCTTTTCGTTTAATAAGTAATCTTCATTCACTGAGAATAAAGATTATATTGTTTGTTTGATGCTAATTAATTGAATGCAGATCCATTGTGAGATGACAATAAAATAAATAATACATATATTTGAATTGAATTAACATTTAAACATTACCTTGTTATAACGGTGCTTTAAAATTAATATATAATATTGTATATTATAATAAACTGTAACTATATAACACATTTAGTTATATTAATATAACTATATTAATTATATAATTATATCTGTAATCTGCTCAGGAGCCGGTTATGTTCAGAGAGTGAGTTGCTATGACTACTTACATAGCCTGAAAGTTACCTCCGTTTTTGGAACCGAAAGTTGAAGTTATCCACTTACTTACTTTTAAAGATACCCAGGTATGTCACATAACCTGCTTTCTGGAATACCCCCCAGGTAATCTCTTGGTTATATCCGTGCTTTGTTACTGTGTTTCATATAAGTTATTGAGATCTGTGTGTAGTGGGTGTGGTGTATTTTGCCTCAGAGTTTATCTGATAAGCTTTCATGGGATGCCAACAACTGTTTAAAGGGGTCATGAACTGCATTGTTTTATTGTTTTATGATGTTTCCTGGGGTGCACTTATAATGTTAGAATGCTTTTTACATCAAAAATTGTCATAATTTATAAATAAAAGGCATTTTTCCTACCCTGATTTGCCCTCTGGTTTGAACGCTGTTTTAAGGGGCGTGTCTGTTGTGAGACTTTAGTGTAAACGCCCACTGCTGTGATTGGCTAACGTCTTTCCATTAGAAATAGCTAAGTATTACTCTCTCTTTTAGCGGCCTGGTGTCAATAAAAGCCTTTATTGGACTAACAAGGACGTTTTCAGTTCTGAAACTTACAGGATATTCTTATAATATGATGACCTCTTATATGTCAAAGGCTCAAGGAAAATGTTATTTCTCAGTTCATGACCCCTTTAAGACAGCAAGGACTTTCTGTGACAAGCCAAAATACAAAAAAATGCATTATTCAAATTACTTTGCTTATTGGTTTGACTTAAAAAAATTAAGTACATTGTAATAGAAAATATTATAAGATGCATGGGAGATGGAGATTTTAATAAACTGCACTAACGCTGAAGATTTAAAATGAAAAGGGCTGTAGAAAGGTCTGCATTCATGCACTTCCATTCAGAAACGCTCTGGAGAGGGTCCTGCACTTAAATAATGAAGATTAAAGCTTGGTGCGTGTGCTCTCCACATTAGCAGGTCAAGGTTCTGACACACCATGTTTTACATTTCAAAAGCATGTTTATTACCTTTATTTAGTGTGCATTTGCATTATATTTCTTGGAGACAGTTTTCAGGAATATTAATAGATAGAAACATTATGTATCAGACCATAAGTAATTAAAAAATAAGCAAGCCAGTACAAGCAGTTCAGCCTGGGCTCTTTTGCTCGTTGAACAATACATTACAGTTTAATTATATATCAACATATTATAAGATGCCAGCAAATGTGCAATGAGAACTGTAAAGAGCTGCCAACTGTATTGATATTTCAGGGGAGAGGCTCTTTAATGTACAAGAGATTAAATGAATTTTGACGGAGTAAACATAATAACCGGTACTGATTGTCTACTTTCAGAAGTGAATACTAGTGTCATTAATACATCAGTTCCTAATTGAGCATGCGGAAAATAGCTGGTTGTAACTTATGTTTTCAGAAATTGTTAGGTAAGGTAAGCTAATTAAGCTGCTACAGCAGAGAAGAATAATAACAGGGCTGATAAAGTGGATTTTAAGGACTTAGCACAGAAACCCTTTACTGTAGTGCATCATCACAGGGATCCTTCACCAAACCTGTAATGCACACAAACTCAGCCCACACCTTACATTCTTAGTTCCTGTTACATTATAGCAAGCAATCAGACTTTTTGTGACTGGCTCAGTCTTTCAATGAAACAGGAGACCTTTGTCACATGGGCTATACTGTATATCAGTAAGTAAATGTAATCATAAATGTTTAATTTCTCTAGCACTTTTGTATATTTGTCAATATGTTTAAAATCTATAATGTATTAAATATATTAGTGAACTTCATCTTCCACATAAAATTATTATATTGTTAAATAAAATTTTTAGGTAAATAAACACACTGACATACACTCAGACAAGATTCAGAAAAGTTGTATTTGTATTTGTATCAGTATCAGTTCAGGGCAAATTTTCAATTCTAAATACTATATTTATTCATTTTACAATATTTGTTAGCTAAAACGGTTTGACATCTTTGTGTTAGGGTAGGTTGGGGTAAGATGCCATTTGGGGTAAGATGAACCCTCCCCCCACCCCACCTTAATTTTTTCTCCTGATCATAGATGACACTAAATGTTATCTCAGCACTTTTGATGAATGGCTACGCTATTTTTAATTTTGTCATTTTATCTGAAAATCAATATTTCTGAGATTTAGCCAGTCGCAACAGTTTTGAGGTTTTGATTGACTGAATTTTGTCTCTGGAAAATAGAGATCTATGACATGTATTATGTTGAATATCAGAGTTTTTTGTGTCTATTTGTTAATGAGGGATTTGTGGACACATTCATGGTTTTTAGATTTGTGGGGTAAAAGTTATAATTTTATTTTGAAGTAAAAAAGGTCAAATTAGACCCTTGGGTTATGAAGTTGGGTGAAATCATTAAATTTGCATTCATAATGTTGATATTATGACATTTTCAATTAACATACGGGCAATTAAATAAGTAAATATTCATATGCCTGACTGTATATAAGTCATAAAATAATTTTACTTTTCAAATGAATCTCTTTTACTTGTATTCTGTATTTCTGTACAATAGTTTATTTCATATTTTGCATTAATGACACTTTAAATATATATAAATATTAATTTAATAAGAATTATATCAAAAGTAATTTATACATTCTGTTAAAGTTTATCCAGGAGCGGCTTCTTACCCCAGTAGGGGCCATCTTACCCCTCTTTAATATTTTACATTTTGTGCTATAACAACAAAATTAGTACATGTTTATATTTGTTTCCTATAAGAACTCATTGGCTGATGCATCATCATCCTGCACATGTTAAACTTATATCTAAATGTTACAATTTAAAAGTAAATCCACATTGTTTTTAAGAGGGGCATCTTCCTCCATCCTACCCTATATTTGATCCTACCCTATATATTGGTTAGTGTGCATTAAATGAACTGTATCTGTTTTCCTGTGCAATTATGGTGGAAATGTTAAATAGTCATTAAAGGTTGTGTATATGCAGAAATTGACTGTCAAAAATAAACCCTGATAAACATTTACTGGAGTGAACTAGCTCCCCTATAACTAGCTAAATGTAATTTGTCAGACAGATGTATTTTCATCTATGAAACAACAATGGGTTTCCCTTGGTTAATCTTAAAATAAATGTATGAAGCACATGTGACAACAAGCATTTGTTTTAATTGAATTGATTTCTCTTTAATTAGGTTTTTTCATCAGTGTGGGACCTGTTATTGAAGTTCAGCAGAATCGTATGACTTATGCCTTCCTCATGTAAATGCACTGAAACTTGGTTAAATCAACATATTAACAAAGGAAAGGACAGGCTGTCTCCTGACCTTATGGAAATCTATGGAGTGTTTTCAATCTTGCTGGATTTCTTCATCGAGCAGCAAATTCTCACAACTGAAGTTATAACCCAAAGCAAAGCAGTTTTCATTGATTTAGATTCAGGGCCATAGCTGACTGTGCACTTTCTCTAGAATGCCAAAGGCCAAGCCTGCAGCGTAAATATGCCAGCAGTAGCGCAGGGTTATTTCTTCGCCTTTTCGGAAGGAAGCTTGATGTGAAATAGACTTGCAGACGCTTCATAGAATGTTTTTAAACCACCTTGAAGGGTAATCAGAGAATGAATTTCAAACAGTTTACACAAATTACTGACAGATACTGAAAGATAAAAACAAAGGACTGTACTTCAAGCAGTTGGCATTGAAATAAGAAAAAAGTGAGTTTCTGACAGCTTCCACTGAGCATCTGTTAGGCTTTGAGGGGTGTAAGGTGTGTGCAGGTAAACATGGATACTCCACTGTACTGTTTTTTTTATGTTATTTTTTTTTCTTCTGTGTTTGGTTTGACACAGAATTTACTAAGCTCATTATGTATTAATGAGCATCTGTATTTGTGTTCTAGAGCGCATAGTGAGCGTGACTATGAAAATTATGCTGCAATGAAAAGCACTGTTCCTGCATTAGAAATGAGAACAGGGCTGTTTAGGACCAGGTTCATTGAGAAGTATGTTTTAAAACGTATCTGTAGCCCAAATTTCAGACTTCATAACACCTCATCCTCATCAATTCCAAGTATGAAGAGCTGTTTGAATATTCATATTTCCCAGCTATGTAGAATGCAAAAATCAATGCATTAAATGAGAAGGATGTCTGAATACTCAAGCATTTATGGTGATTCGGTTGGCTAAGTCCTGAAGGTTAAATTGTACTTTTCTTATCAACCAATTCAATTTTGTTTGTGGTTGTTAGTACATCCAAAGGTCAAAGAACATACTTGTCAAAAAAAATGGCAGATGTAGTATGTATGTATGCATGTATGTATATATGACTGACTTTCTTCTTTGGATAATAAAATATTTTGAAGAACATTGGGAACCAAACAACATTGGACATTAGCCCACTGATTTTCAATGGATGGACAAAAAAACAAACATTTCTTATTTTATATTCCACAGATTCCAAAAGAAAGACATACAGGTTTGGAGCGACATGAGGGTGTGCATGATGACTTGACTTGACTATTCCTATAAAATACATAGTTTATGTACCATGTTCATTGAACATGGTACATAAAAGTACCTTAGTTCAGATGCATAGGTTCTATTTCACCCTGAAAAGCATGTAATAAACATACTGTAAATAATTGTACTCTTACTATCAATACCAACTGCTGACTTGAAGCTATTCTCCTGACTCAGGGTATCAGACTTCTGTGATCATGATTCCCGTTTTCCGTGTTCCTTTCTGAGCACATTGCTATGCTTCTGTGCTGCTTCATCTCTAGAGAAGAGATTATTCAGATGTAACATTTGTCCAGAGTGATGTGATGGCGCCCAGCGATCAATGGTTTTGTCTCAGTCCTGACTGCAGAGTCTCTTGGCACCCAGTCAAATGGAGGAAAATAACCTTTCCATCAGAGCGAGGGTCAGACACAGTCCTTCATGATGGAAAAGCACTTTGTCTGCTCATCTGCTTCACAACCCTGGACAGGTGATTGGAGTATTTACTCCCGACCTCTCGGTTATTGAGTTTATGAAATGGACTTGAATTAAAAAGACAATTTCTTTAAAAATAAGGAAATTTCATCATGAAAATTAGATTGATTTCCCAATGCTGAAATAAATTTAGCAAATCTCCATTCCCAGCAGATATAGTATATATAGTGATTTATGAGGACATTGACTGAATTAGAAAATCTTTGCATTAGTCCCCCCCGTACTGTATACAATTCTTGCTCATTGTTTGCATTAATGGGGATTCAATTCATGCTCTCGCTACGTTACCCATCAGGATATGCTGTACTATTATTTCACATCCTCTCTGGACGCTGCTGTTTCCTTAAAAATGAATTGCATGGGTAATGAACAATTTGAGAGAACCTCTGTGCATCTAATCAAGAGTAATGGTGGTTTATGGCATATCCGTGTACACAGTTATTCTTTCTTGGAAGCTAATTGAATTACTTTGACTTCCTCCCACTGCCTGAGGTAAAGATCACGAGGTTTCCAAGGAGATGATAATTAGTGTTAGCTGTAGAGGATGCACAGGTCTCTGGCCCTAAACACAGATGAGACCTAATGCAAATACCATGACTGAAAGGTTCAATTACATGCTAAATGTTTCATGCCTTGGTTTGACTGTCTGGGCACTATAATTAACATACTTGTAGATGCTGGTCAGGAACACAAAAATAATGTTTTCCAAGTTATTGTACTCTGTTGTAGAAATGAATCATGAATTTGTCAGAATAGTCAGAATTGTTGGTTTAACTGCACAATAATTGTCATCTTTGCACCAAGTCTCCAAATGAAACAGTTTGAGAAATATTAGAAAATGTTCTCAAATGAGGAAAATTGTTCTTTTGAAAAAGAAAAAAGTTATTTCAGTTCTTTCTTAAACTCAGTATTGAAGGATGTAAATAATTTGCATACCAAGATTTTCTTTTAACATAAATATGATTTTAAAAGTAAGTATATATTGCTGACAGAAATGACAAAAAGCCTTAAACATTTAACGTCTGTACATACTGTATCAATATACGTTGCTCTAAATTCTTGATAAATAACTTATACTGTATAAATAAATACATAAATGTGATATTTTGTGTTCATACTATAAAGGTGCTTAAATATTTAAAAGTAGCTGAAGCTTATTTGAATTCAAATTGAATTCAGTATATCTACAATACTCATATTATTGAGGGCAAAGCAATGAGTTTGATTGTTGACCAAATGGATGTGGCTCTTCCATAAGCATGGAGAAGAGGAATCGCAGTATACTGTAGTCCTTTTTAAATAAATATTATTTAATAATTAATGATTTCGAGAATTATCTCTACCTCCTAAGCCTCATTGTTCATCTCTGTGTGAAAAATAAAGACCCATTCAGTGGTCTGCATTCATTCTGCGTAATTTAGGGGGGAGGTTGTCCTCTGGTCGGCCACTGGAGGCAGGCAACGGGTTGAGGCTCGGCCCTGGGACCGGAGCAGGCATTAAAAGCAGTCTGTGATGCTCCAGTTCTCCTGCCGACTGGGTGTGGGCCTCTGAACCCATATTAAGAGGTTTGAGCTGGAGCTGATTTTCCGCCTCCCCCTGACCCACCAGGGATCCGAGCCGCTGCACCCTGAGGGGCAGGTCACCCATGCTGGAGGCCTTTTCTGTTGGCTGTGCGCCAGTTTTGAGGACCTCTTTTCCATTCTTGGAGCTCATACGCTGGAGCTTGCTTGGTAATTTGGACCCAGGTTCTTCGGTGAGAGGAACCCCGTCTAAGGAGAAGATGCGCTCTCTGCGACTACGACCATCGAGGAATGTAGGGGAGAGAACAGGGCCAGGGGAGGGCAAGGAGGACTTCTCATCCTGCTCCTTCACACTGTATGGAGGAGTAGGAACCTCAAATGTGTTATGGAACTGAGAGTAGTCCACCCTGAAGAATCCCTCCTCCAACGACATGACGGGTAGGAAGCGGTGACCCCACAACACCTCGTCCTCTGTGTAAGATGTTCTTGCCTGGCACGTCATGCCTGAAAGGGAAGCCATAGATTCATAATACAATGGAGATACAGAAACTGAATGGATGAATATAATACAAGCCATTGGTCATGAACCATGTATTGCAGGCATCATGAAAGCAATGTTTAAATAGGCTATTATATATATATATATATATATATATATATATATATATATATATATATATATATATATATATATATATATATATATATATATATATATATATATATATATATATATATATATATATATATATATACATATACATACATACAGGTGCTGGTCATATAATTAGAATATCATCAAAAAGTTGATTTATTTCACTAATTCCATTCAAAAAGTGAAACTTGTGTATTATATTCATTTATTACACACAGACTCCTATATTTCAAATGTTTATTTATTTTAATTTCGATGATTATAACTGACAACTAAGGAAAATCCCAAATTCAGTATCTCAGAAAATTAGAATATTGTGAAAAGGTTCAATATTGAAGACACCTGGTGCCACACTCTAATCAGCTAATTAACTCAAAACACCTGCAAAGGTCTTTAAATGGTCTCTCAGTCTAGTTCTGTAGGCTATACAATCATGGGGAAGACTGCTGACTTGACAGTTGTCCAAAAGACGACCATTGACACCTTGCACAAGGAGGGCAAGACACAAAAGGTCATTGCAAAAGAGGCTGGCTGTTCACAGAGCTCTGTGTCCAAGCACATTAATAGAGAGGCGAAGGGAAGGAAAAGATATGGTAGAAAAAAGTGTACAAGCAATAGGGATAACCACACCCTGGAGAGGATTGTGAAACAAAACCCATTAAAAAATGTGGGGGAGATTCACAAAGAGTGGACTGCAGCTGGAGTCAGTGCTTCAAGAACCACTACGCACAGACATATGCAAGACATGGGTTTCAGCTGTCACATTCCTTGTGTCAAGCCACTCTTGAACAACAGACAGCGTCAGAAGCGTCTCGCCTGGGCTAAAGACAAAAAGGACTGGACTGCTGCTGAGTGGTCCAAAGTTATGTTTTCTGATGAAAGTAAATGTAGCATTTCCTTTGGAAATCAGGGTCCCAGAGTCTGGAGGAAGAGAGGAGAGGCACAAAATCCACATTGCTTGAGGTCCAGTGTAAAGTTTCCACAGTCAGTGATGGTTTGGGGTGCCATGTCATCTGCTGGTGTTGGTCCACTGTTTTCTGAGGTCCAAGGTCAACACAGCCGTATACCAGGAAGTTTTAGAGCACTTCATGCTTCCTGCTGCTGACCAACTTTATGGAGATGCAGATTTCATTTTCCAACAGGATTTGGCACCTTAGATCCAAAGCAACCAGTACCTGGTTTAAGGACCACGGTATCCCTGTTCTTAATTGGCCAGCAAACTCGCCTGGTATTGTGAAGAGGAAGATGCGATATGCCAGACTCAACAATGCAGCAGAGCTGAAGGCCACTATCAGAGCAACCTGGGCTCTCATAACACCTAAACAGTGCCACAGACTGATCGACTCCATGTCACGCCACATTGCTGCAAAAGGAGCCCCAATTAAGTATTGAGTGCTGTACATGCTCATACTTTTCATGTTCATACTTTTCAGTTGGCCAAGATTTCTAAAAATCCTTTCTTTGTATTGGTCTTAAGTAATTCTTCTAATACTTCTAATTTTCTGATATACTGAATTTGGGATTTTCCTTAGTTGTCAGTTATAATCATCAAAATTAAAAGAAATAAACATTTGAAATATATCAGTCTGTGTAATGAATAAATATAATATACAAGTTTCACTTTTTGAATGGAATTAGTGAAATAAATTAACTTTTTGATGATATTCTAATTATATGACCAGCACCTATACCTTATATATATATATATATATATATATATATATATATATATATATATATATATATATATATATATATATAGATAGAGATAGAGAGAGAGAAAGAGAGAGAAAGAGAGAGGAGTCATTTTCAGGTATAATGCCTGGAGGCAATGGAAATAAATCGAAAGACTTTAATTTCTAATGACAGAATGCTATAAACGAATGGCTTGACAGGATCCAATAGAATTAGATCCTTTTTTTTACTTTTTATTTTATAATTTATGTTCCATTGCATTATTTTTATTTAATAATTCAACAAAAATAATAAAAAAAAGATATAACAAATACACAATATAAAAAATTGATAACTGCAATATATGGTGGCTGCAATCATTGCATCCATATCAATACACTGAGAACAATGAGTGCATTTTCATGCACAATCTTCAACTGATAATGCCTATAAACCTGAAATTGTGTAAGGACTTTTTTTTTAAACTGGTAACAACCTATATTTTCCTAGGCATGTTGTAACATTAGTCCACTGAGAGGCAAGTTTCAGAACCCAAGTGCAGTCTTTATTCCAAAATTATAAACATAAAACAAAGGCTTGGCAAAACAATAAACAAAAGACTTGACTAAACTACTTGATTTGACTCAACTAGACTAATGCAGAGACATACTCACCAAACAATGGGTTACAACATTCATTCAATATCAGACAAAGACACACGGCAAACATGAGGGTTTAAATACACCATGACTAAAGACTAGACAAGACACACCTGTGAACAATGATTAAACCAATAAACCAATGAGAACATGACAAACCACAAGACAAATGAGCACATGGCAGGATCACATGACAAGACCAGGAAGTGCATGACAAACTTAAACACATGAAACATAACCAAAACACCCTGTGACACGTAAACTCTTACTGCTATTCTGACAGGGTTTTTATGTGTGCATGTGTTGTGCTTATGTCACACTCAGTGTTGCTTCTAGGAAAGCAATTCCTCATAACATACAAATTATTCGGTAACACTTTAGAATAATGGTACGTCATTAATAAGTAACTATGCAGGAAGTAATGCAGGACTAATGAGTAGTACTACATTAACAGTTCAGCTACTACTATTAACTAATAAAGAAACAAGCTTAACTAATCAGTAAGTAATATTTAGGACTAAGATAGTTCCTTATTAGGTAATCAATAATAACTGAAGGAGATTGGCATAACTAAGAACTAATAGGTAACTATGACAAATTATAAAGAATTACTAATTAATTACTAATCACAACATTAACTGAGATGTGAGCAATTGTCTTTTTTTACTCTCAACGTGGTCATAAAATGCATCACTAATTACTCAAGCGTTACCTAGTCACTATGCAGGAACTACTAGTGATCTGGACCATTATTTTAAAGTGAAAAACATATTTTCCACTTTAAAATAATGGTCCAGGTCACTAGTAGTTCCTGCATAATGACTAGGTAACACTTGAGTAATTAGTGATGCATTTTATGACTTTATTCAGAGTAAAAAAAGATGACTGATTACATCTCAGACACACAATAATGTTCATAATAACTTGTCAGTTAATTATTGATTACTTAACAAGGAAACTATCTCCTAAATTCGATATTACTTACTTATTAGTTAAGCTTGTTTCTATATTAGTTAATAGTAGTAGCTGAAGTATAATTGTAGTACTACTCAGTCCTGCATTACTTCCTGCATAGTTACTTATTAATGACGGACCATTATTCTAAAGTGTTACCAATTATTCATATTATTCCAAATGTTTTAATATGTAGTTTACTCACTAACAACTACAAATCATATTTTGATGGGTGAAAAAATTACAAAATGCTTTCCTGAGGGCAGTTTCCCAGAGCAAAAATGTATGGTGTACCATGGCGTGCCACCAGGATGTAGTGTAACAAAGAAAAAGCCTATCTATTGTATTATTCATAATTTTATTCCCATCTTATATGCAACATCCGCTTGCAAAGTGAAGAAAAAATGGGCTTGTTATCCAGAGGAAACATGGCAAGTTAAATATTTGATATTTTCTGATATTTCCTTCTCAGAACACTTTTTTTCTGATAATGTATGATACTAACCTGTAGTTTCCACAATGCCTTCTAGGATGACGACAATCTCAAACTGCTCGTTCATGAGGGAGCGCTGAGACAAGTCGAAAAAGGGGCTATTGGAATTGATCTCGTGACATATTGTGAGGGGCGAGACAAGAAAGAGTTGGTCAGCACCCGTTCCAAATCCTACATCCAATTCCCGCTGATCCAATGGTAGAAACTCTCCCTCAGGGGTTTGACGAGACTAAAGCAAACACAGGGTGAGATAAACAGTTAGGACATTGACACATTCACAATTTCTCTTTCATATACTAGAATTTGTACTATTATGTTTAATCTTGGCATAAACCTCAGAGGATTTTAAGAGATCCCAGCCTGTGGTGCTCAGTGGGGATAGTGATGTTTATTTGCACACGCTGCCTGTGCTGTTGTAGCCCTGGATTCTTTGAAGGAATTATACAAAACCGCACAAACACACCCCAAAAATCAATGCTGAACACAGTTTGCATGATGCAATTGCCCAAACATTGCAGGTTGATTCTGTGTGTTAGGTTGTGCAGGATGTAGTAAACTACTGTGATCTGGTGTTTACTGGGACTGTATAACATCTGCAATCCAAGTACCTGAATCACTCATTCCTTTATTTAAAACATCTTGCTGAATTAAGGTCTCTCAGCCTGGCCAGGCAAAGGGGTTGTGGGCACTTTTCAGCTGGTCAGGAGACCATCCGGCTAGTTTTATATAAAATGATTTAAATTAAATGATGTATCAATATCTTGTAAATACAATTATTTTAAATATTAAATACACTGCCGTTTAAAAGGTTTTGATCGGTAAGATTTTTTATGTTTTTAGAAGAAGTCTCTTATGCTCACCAAGGCTGCTGTTTTCAACATTGATAATAATCATAAATGTTTCTTGAAGAGCAAATCATAATATTAGAATGATTTCTGAAGGATCGTGTGACACTGAAGACTGGAGTAGTGATGCTGAAAATTCAGCTTTGCATCACAGAAATAAATTACATTTTAAAATATATTCAAATTGAAAACAGTTATTTTACATTTTAATAATATTTCACAATATTACTGTTTTTTTGTATTTTTAATCAAATAAATGCAGCCTTGGTGAGCATAAGACAGCATAAGAGACTTCTTCTAAAAACATAACAAATCTTACCGATCAACGGCAGTGTATATAAAATTATTAAATTAAAAAAAAAATCAATAAGCCAATTTACATTAAAAGCATTTTTAAACTGAAAAGAATACTGGTCACCTTTTTAGTCGCTGTTCACTTTTGCGGTGGTGTGACATTTTTTTAAACTACAAATATTCCATGTAGAAGCAGTTAATATGATGTCTTAAAACTGAATGCGTAATAATGCAGTTGCTGTTTAGAAGATTTTTACTTTAAGTATAATGTGACAGATGTATCCTGTAGTGTAACATGTCAACTACCCACCCGCAGACAAAGCTGGGGTCATCTGTGCAAAATTACACAAAATGTACCACTGGTCTTTATGTCTAACATTGACAGATATCTACATGCAGAACAAAACCTTTTAAAGGGCATCTTCAGTCAACAACCACAGTTTGTTAATCTACCTTTACACATAGCCTTGTGTTTCCATATTAACATTGGAGATTGGCAGTGAAGTCAGCGGGGTTGGCTGCCTGTGCCGAAGGCCACAGATGGTGAACAGACTGAGAGCTCCAATCATGGTGGTGTTCCCAGGAAAAGAGTGAGAGTTTTCACAAGTATACATGCAGTGCCACTGTCACACACACACACACACACACGTTGTGTTTTCATGTTTTATGGGGACTTTCAATAGACATAATTTTTATGTGCAATCTGTATCTTCTACCGCCCTACACTAACCCTACCCATCACAGAAAACCTTCAGCATTTTACATTTACAAAAAACATCACTTAGTATGATTTATAAGCTGTTTTCCTAATGAGGACTAAAAAATGTCCCCACAAGGTCAAGGATTTAGGATATTGCCATCTTTGTTAAACACTAGTGTAAAACTTGTTAAACACTAGTGTAAAACTTTCAAAGAGGAACATGATATGTCATCTGCTGGTGTGATAAAGGTAGTGGAGAGATATCTGCTGACAGTCCCTGAAACTAGTGTGAATTGCACTTCCCACATACAATATATTGCCAAAAGTTTTGGGACACCTGCCTTTACATGCACATGAACTTTAATGACATCCCGTTCTTAATCCGTATTTTTGACCATTGTTCTAGAAGCGTATTTGTGAGGTCAGGCACTGATGTTGGACGAGAAGTCCTGGCTCGCAGTCTCCACTCTAATTCATCCCAAGGTGTTTTATCGGGTTGAGGTCAGGACAGGACTGTGCAGGTCAGTCAAGTTCCTCCACACCAAACGCTCATCCTTTGCTTTGTGCACTGGTGCGCAGTCATGTTGGAACAGGAAGGGGCCATACCCAAACTGTTCCCACAATGTTGGGAGCATAAAATTGTACAAAATGTCTTGGTATGCTGAGCATTAAGAGTTCCTTTCACTGGAACTAAGGGGCCAATCGGAAATCCCTGAAAAACAACCCCACACCATAATCCCCCCTCCACCAAACTTTACACTTGGCACAATGGCAAGGCAATTCAGGCAAGTACTGTTCTCCTGGCAACCGCCAAACCCAGACTTGTCCATCGGATTGCCAGACAGAGAAGCGTGATTCGTCACTCCAGAGAACACGTCTCCACTGAGTCCAGTGGCGGATGGAAACCCATTAAATGAAGCTCTCTATGCACTGTTCTTGAGCTAATCTGAAGGCCACACAAAGTTATTCTGAGCACTGTGCGCCTCAGCATGCGCTGACCCCGCTCTGTGATTTTATGTGGCCCGTGGCCTCTATGAGTTGTTGTGCCCAATTGCTTCCACTTTGTTATAATACCACTAACATTGACCGTGGAATATTTAGTAATAAATGTTTAGGAAATTTCACAAATGGACTTATTGCACAGGTGGCAATTCATTGAGCTCATGAGAGCGACTCATTCTTTCACAAATGTTTGTGGAAGCAGTCTGCATGCCTAGGTTCTTCATTTTATACACCTGTGGCCATGGAAGTGATTGGAACACTTGAATTCAATGATTTGGAGGGGTGTCCCAGTACTTTTGGCAATATAGTGTATGTGTGCAAACCAAAAGCACACTTTCAGAATGTCATCATTGTAACTTTTGAGATATTTTTTTTTTGCTTGCAAATTCAATTTTAAGCATTCAAAAAAATCTCATTATTGTGACAGATATTCTGTCCAAAAAAAGATGAAATGGTTTATTCCTAAGGTTTTAATTTTAGACGAATACCACACAAAGGCTCATAGCCAAGAATAGAGCTACTGAAATCAAATACACCTGTCAAATTTTGCAGAAACAGAAAGAGGTCAAACTGCAAAAAAAAAAAAAAAAGACAAAGACAAAAAAAATCAAAGGCTACTTTTAACATGCCTTTTGTCAAAGCGAGGCTGTGAGAGGAGGTAAGACAGCTCCATGGGGTTCCGGAGAAACTGAGCTTCAGGGGTAAGGAGCTATGAGACTAATATTCCTCACAGTTCGTCCCCAGCATAAAGTCCCTGGTGATATTTAATCACTTCTGTCAAATCCCTCTGCCTGAATGACATGCTATAGAACGCCCTGCCATTCTAACCATGAAACTCTAGGGACACAATTTGATTTCACCATCGTCTTTGTGTAAGTTCATAGGATTTTCCTTAAAATATCTGTAGAAAGATACATGTCAAAGCTCATGGGACACAGCATGCAGTTGCCAATTTAGACAGATGAGCACAATAGATGTTTTTGTGTTGCATGCACCTTAAATGAACTTCTTTGACCTGAGAAAGAAATTTAAGTTGCAAATTCAATAAGAGACTACATTTTCGAAGCGTGACAGAGTGCTTACACTGCAGGCTTCTCTGAGAGCAATAGATGGGCTGCTGGGTTTTTTTCCCTAACGTTCTGCATGGGACAGTTACGGACAAAGGGCAGAACAGAAGGGAGGAAGGAGCTTATGAAGTCAACCATCCATCATCCTGTGCTCACTGCATTGCGCCTGCTGTGGTGTGGTGAGAGCCATGTGTCAATCATGTTCTTCTTCTTTCAGAACACAGCCCAACAGCCCTTCTCTACACTTCTACACCTTTCTTCTCTGATCAATCCGATGTCTTCCAGTCTTTCCAGTCTTTTCACAATTCCATGAGCTCATATTTTCTTCGCCCTGTCCCCATATGCTCACTTGCTCTTATATCATTCTCACTGAGGAAGCGCTGGTGAAATCTGTCATATGGAGAAATTTGCCAATTAGATAAAAAAAAATAAACAATTTAATTTTAGGGTAAAATGATTAGATATGTTCTTTGTAAAAAAAAAAGTTGTTCAGTTTTTACTGAAAAACAAAACTATAATATTCATTAATGTATTTTGTATATATAATTATAATGTATATAATAATATATAATATATATATATACACTCACCTAAATGATTATTAGGAACACCATACTAATACTGTGTTTGACCCCCTTTCGCCTTCAGAACTGCTTTAATTCTACGTGGCATTGATTCAACAAGGTGCTGAAAGCATTCTTTAGAAATGTTGGCCCATATTGATAGGATAGCATCTTGCAGTTGATGGAGATTTGTGGGATGCACATCGAGGGCACGAAGCTCCCGTTCCACCACATCCCAAAGATGTTCTATTGGGTTGAGATCTGGTGACTGTGGGGGCCATTTTAGTACAGTGAACTCATTGTCATGTTCAAGAAACCAATTTGAAATGATTCAAGCTTTGTGACATGGTGCATTATCCTGCTGGAAGTAGCCATCAGTGGATGGGTACATGGTGGTCATAAAGGGATGGACATGGTCAGAAACAATGCTCAGGTAGGCCGTGGCATTTAAACGATGCCCAATTGGCACTAAGGGGCCTAAAGTGTGCCAAGAAAACATCCCCCACACCATTACACCACCACCACCAGCCTGCACAGTGGTAACAAGGCATGATGGATCCATGTTCTCATTCTGTTTACGCCAAATTCTGACTCTACCATCTGAACGTCTCAACAGAAATCGAGACTCATCAGACCAGGCAACATTTTTCCAGTCTTCAACTGTCCAATTTTGGTGAGCTTGTGCAAATTGTAGCCTCTTTTTCCTATTTGTAGTGGAGATGAGTGGTACCCGGTGGGGTCTTCTGCTGTTGTAGCCCATCTGCCTCAAGGTTGTGCGTGTTGTGGCTTCACAAATGCTTCGCTGCATACCTCGGTTGTAACGAGTGGTTATTTCAGTCAAAGTTGCTCTTCTATCAGCTTGAATCAGTCGGCCCATTGTCCTCTGACCTCTAGCATCAACAAGGCATTTTCACCCACAGGACTGCCGCATACTGGATGTTTTTCCCTTTTCACACCATTCTTTGTAAACTCTAGAAATGGTTGTGCGTGAAAATCCCAGTAACTGAGCAGATTGTGAAATACTCAGACCGGCCCGTCTGGCACCAACAACCATGCCACGCTCAAAATTGCTTAAATCACCTTTCTTTCCCATTCTGACATTCAGTTTGGAGTTCAGGAGATTGTCTTGACCAGGACCACACCCCTAAATGCATTGAAGCAACTGCCATGTGATTGGTTGATTAAATAATTGCATTAATGAGAAATTGAACAGGTGTTCCTAATAATCCTTTAGGTGAGTGTATATAATTCATAAATATATTTTGCAAGTTCAGATTCTTCTGTTTTTATATTTGTATCATTTATTTGATATTTATTATGTTTATTTTATTTTTTTGTATTATTTGGTTTACATTGAAATCAATTCCAAATACATCTAAAAGATGACCTGGGGCAGCGACACATTAATTTAGTGCTGTCAAATTTATTAATCACGATTAATCACATCTAATGTAAAAGTGTGTGATATATACTGTATATATATATATATATATATATATATATATATATATATCCAAAATAAAAGTTTGTTTATATTATATGTGTGTGAACTGTGTATAATTATTATGTATATATAAATACACGCACATGCATGTATATATTTTAGAAAAATGTGTTATAAATATATATATACAGTATATTCATGCAAATATTTCTTAAATATATACATGCATGAGTGTGTATTTATAATAATTATACACAGTACACACACTTATATTATGTAAACACAAACTTTTATTTTGGATGCGATTAATCGATTTGACAGCACTAATATATATGTGTGTGTGTGTGTGTGTGTGTGTGTGTGTGTGTGTGTGTGTGTGTGTGTGTGTGTGTGTGTGTGATTTGCAATGTGTTCACGCAATGTGACCTTGGACCTTACAAAGAGTTACTGTCTCTTTTCAAAGGTATAACAATACGCTCGTTAAAACCCAGGATCTAATAGCTTACTGACAGAGAGCAGAAGGAAACGTACTTTGTGAAGCATACTCTTACCGCAAGGATTCCCACGGGAATCAGAATGGGAATGTGTCCAATGCATTTATGCACGTCATTGCTTTTTGTTCTGAGAGCAAACAGGATTTCTATGCAAATCAGAGACTTCTGAGATCAGATTGCCTTACATTAGGGGTGCAAATGCAGTGGCCAAATTTACAGTATGGCGAGCTTTGAATCAATGCGAGCTCCCCTCCCCTTATGTCACGTGAAGCATCAAAACATCGAATATTGCTCTTCCCAGAGAGAACCGGTTAACTATACCTTCACCAGAGCAGTAACACAATTTTATGCGGGATATTTTCTATACCGCATTGTTGCGAGATGCGACTTTGTGCTCTTACCTGTGCGCAAACACACATCACAACATCCACATGGGGCTCTATTGATATTTCAGTAGATTTGCCACAAAAAGCGCTACCTTGATGAGCTTGCACCTGATCTGCGCCGACACCATGTGGCTATTCCTGAGATTCCCGACCCTAAACATGAGGCACAGCTTCCCGTCCCGTTGTGAGATGACCGCATCCTGGCTGAACATTAGCGTCTCTGCGCGTTTCTTGGGCTGAGACATCTTAATGAACATGCAACCGATGAGAAACGCGTCCACGATCGAGCCTAGCAGCGACTGGAACAGGAAAAGTATGATGCCCTCTGGGCACTTCTCCGTTATATACCTGTACCCGTAGCCTATAGTCGCCTCAGTCTCGATGAAGAACAGAAAAGCGGAGGGAAAGTTGTAAACGTTGGCGACGCACGGCGTGTACGATTCGTCGTGGCCGTGGCCGAGGTCCCCACGGATGTACGCGATGATCCACCACATAGATGCCATGATGAGCCACGCGACCGTGTACGTTAAGAGGAAAATTAGCAGGTTCCAGCGCCACTTTAGGTCCACGAGAGTGGTGAAGAGGTCGGAGATGTACCTGCTGGTCTCCCCGCCAAGGTTACCGTGCTGGACGTTGCAGCGCCCGTTTTTCTCCACGAACCGCTGGCGCTTTCTTTTGGCCGGGGCAGAAAAGGACATGGTCCGGTTGGTGTTCACCACTTGATAATCTTCGCCGAATTTTCGCCTGATCGCAGACATGATGCTCGAGCCACAATTGTCAGATTAAACACTTAAGTTTCCATACGTTCGCCGTATCGCTCCATATGTCGACAACTTATTTAGCCTAACTGATTATTTAACTGTTGTCCTCAAATTATTAAGATGTGTGGACGCGCAAAAAGTAGCAACCAACAAAAAACAGAGCAAGTGCTCCCGTGTCTTTTCCGCAACTTCTCTCAGCGTGGAGATGTGTAGTGTAGATAAACTGCAGCACTGAATCTGAACTGACGCGCGCTTCTTCTGCCTATACGCGGAGAGAGGGAGGCAGAGGTTGGGAAAATGCGCGCGCGCGTGTGTGTGTGTGTGTGTGTGTGTGTGTGTGTAAATCACTGAGCAGCAGTAGTAGCGTGAGGAGAAAGGGGTCGTATCTCTCGAGGCTCGAGCGCGTTTGTGTGCTGTGATACTAGCATTACAGTGCCATCTACTGAGAACATATTGATCATAACATCCGCCAGGTCATCGAATACTGGCTGCGAGCAGGACATCCTCATTGATGTTCATCAAAATCAAATCTCATTTGCATGAGTACAATAATTTAAAAAAGAAAAATACGTAGGCATATAGCTAAGGATCATATATATGATCAAATTTCTGAAAGACACGTCTTATTATGGTTGTTATGGCTGCAAAACACAATATACAAACACTTTGTGTTCTGTTCTAATATTGTGCATGTGCCTAAATTGGATATAGCTAATAGTTAGATTTAGACAACACATTGATATATTTCCTTAAAAATAGGCCTATGACGAAATATCTTGTACTTCTAAAAAAAAAAAATTCTCAAAACATTTAATTTGAGTCTATCCAATAGCGGGAAAAGTTTAATTAGGCATATTTTGGAGGTACCTGATGGTGCATTTGCTGCAAAGGAGAATCTTTTTTTTTTTTTTATACATATCTTATTAAATTAAAATAACTTTATTTGTAATAAATCTAAAACAATAAAGGTAATTTATGTTTGAGGTTTTGTAAAATTTATGTTTTGATTAAGGATTTATTTATTTATTATCTTTTCAAAATGTTTTTTTTTTTTTTCACAACAGTAAAATTATAGGTTGTCCATTTGTGTCAGTTGATTTACAATTAACCATCGATAAGAGGGAAATATGTTTGTAAAGTAGCCTAACCAATAACACAAAGCCTGAAATGACAGAGAGTTCAACAGTAAACTCAATGATGGGCATCAATGAAATTTGACCTATTGATTAAAAATATTTAACAAAACAAATGTCTATAATTCTGAATATTTTTTTTTTTTACTTCTTGGGTTTTAGGCTAAAATCAATTAGTTCATACAAAATTGCTGCATGATTAAATGACATTTTGTCTCTTATGCCCTTGCTAAAATCGAAACAATAGATGCCCTTGCACATATTTAACTGAACAAATTACATTGATTAAGCCTATATCTAAACCAGTTCAAGCAATAACAAAATTAATGACTATAGATAGATAGATAGATAGATAGATAATCTCAGATCTGTATTATATAAACATTTAGCCTGATTTGAGGAATAGGGATGCTAATAATAATAATAAAAATGTGCCAGCAATTATGTAAAGAACCAATTCACACGCAGGACAAAGTCGCAGATGCTCAGGCACAATCTTCATTTGCATAGTGGCCCCCTACTTGACTAGTCCTGCCTGTATCCGTCTGTCTCCTCTCACGACCCGTCCGCTCAACCCATAATTCCCAGCGTCGACACAACATGGAAGAGGCCAACAGCTGCAAGAGAACAATATTTTGGCTGTAAAATAACACAAAGAATCGAGCGCCGGGATTAATTTGAACGCTGCGAGTCGGCCGTGGTCATGTACAAGTAAGTGGGATTGCGTTTGTACCATTTATTTGTGCCCGAGGTTGTAAAGATGAGGGATTGCGCACGACTGAAAGCTCCAACTGAAATCACAGCCGCTCAAGCGAGTGGTGCATTTCAGCGCCGAGCATCATTGTTTCTACTGCAAGATAATGTGGCGATTAGAAACGCTTTTAGCAAAAAATTCGAAGTACCTTTGTAGGCGTACATGATGTATACCAGTCTCGACGTGCTCTTTACATCACATTTATCGCCGCATATTCCCGGCGGATTGTGTTACTGTGTGTGGCTATAATTAGTGATGGTGACGAATGGATGAATGGTCACGGTATATCACAAGCATGTACAGGGCAAGAACGAGAGAGGCGACAAAATTACAACGCTACTGTTATTATCAAAGAAACGGTACACTGGAAGATCGCGATTCTCAGTGTATCGGGTTTCGTTTGTTGTAATGGTAGCGTTGTAACGCGTCGCGTGCGGTGTGGAGATGGGCTGTTAGCAGTAGCTCTTTCATCTGCATGCTATTGCTGGCTAGCCCTGTTCATCAGTTAGTTTAACAAAACACTTCACGTTGGTTGTGTTTTTTAAGCTTTATCTTAAGTGTGTATTCTTGTGGAGAGTTATATGTACACACATACGAGTTTGTTTAAAATCTTGCTGTGTGAAGTTCTCATATCTCACTCGTTCGCGTTAGTTAGCCGTTAGCTGCTAATGGAGTCATTTAGAACGAGATGTGTTTGGTAATTGTGATGGACGATTAGATTAGTCGGATTTGATAAAAGAGATTACATTTTTACTCAGTTTAGCTCTGGAAAGTAGAAAGTAAACTTGTTAACGATGTGGAATTAAAGTATTAGTGCACCTAAACTTGCTTTAATTTAAAAAAAAATCATGTGTATTAAGAGACGGGGCCATATCAATAAGATTAAGCAGCTATCCATTAACGTTAGCTGATCACAATAGAGAACAATGCTGCGGCACCCACAGACTCTGAGTTTGGACCGTGTTTTGTTTGCTGAAAAGATGATAAATCTCATATTAAGGGCGTTTTAGGTATTTATTGAAACAATTTCATAGTTCTCCGAAAACAGTTTCATAGTCGTCCTTTTTTAAGCAAGTATCTCTAATCTCATGATGCTAAGGTTGGCTAACAGATCATCAAAAAGCACTGATTTAAATCTTCACAATGGTTGTTTATATTTATTTCCTTGAATTTGTGCTTTTTACCCAATAATCAAAACTAAAACGATTTTTTTTTATTTCTTGTCTTTGAACCGAATTTGGTTGAAATGATCTCAACACTGAATAAACGCCATTATTTCGTTACTATCATATTCTAGACCGCATTGATTAGACTGATTTAAGAAATATACCATATTTTCCCATTTAGACCTTGCATATTATAAATATCCCTGTCAAATTAGCAACAAAGACATTAAATAAATTACACGCTGGCTTAGTTACTGTTTTTTATTTTTTTATTTTGATAAGAGATACTAGTTTGGAAGTCACTTTATTTATTTATTTTATATATATATATATATATATATATATATATATATATATATATATATATAAAATATATATATTTTTTTCCCCCCAGCTTTCATCTGCTTCAGTCAGAAGGTCTTTAATCGTTAATGACCTGCACTTAAATTATGACCTTGGTTTAAAAGATACCTGATGTCTCTGGTGGCATGAACAAGTTGCATCTTTCATAGCAAACCAATGCAGCAGCAGATATATTTTTGGATTCAGCTTTGTCATAAAAGCTGCATTACAATTACAATGGTCCTAGCCTAATCACATGATGTCTTATGATATGTCATACACACAATGTGCACAAATCCCAGAATCATCAGCCAGTGTAGTAACTGAAATAAATTGTATTTATGGTCCAGGAATAATTGAGAAAATGAAGCATTGCATATTATAATACTAATAAGCTTACTTTGACTGTTCACAAGAGAATGTTTTTTTTTTCTCTCTCTCTCTGTAAATAACACATTTATTACTCAATAGTTTATGCATTAATCTACTACATTAATGTCATAAGCAAGCAATCTCATATTTTCTTGTCTTCATAGCATATTTCATCAATGAACTTTGCCCTTTGGAAGACCCAAGCATGAGTATTATCCAGGACAAGCTAGGCAATGAGTTTTTACGGAACGGAGGCATGGACCCCAACTTCCCCCCCAGCATGATCATGTTCAGCCATTTACCTCCAGTGACCAGCTTCACGCGCCTGACTTCACAAACCTCCATGGCGGATCTTCCCCAGGAGATGATCCTAAAAAAGGAGCGTGACTCTCCTGACCATGGTGGTGGCTTTCTCCACAGTATGGGTATCAAACAGGAGAAGCTCAGTGAGTTGGACTACCGCCTCCCAATGTATGCAACAGGAACTGGAACAGGAGGAGGAAAAAGCACTGATATGCTGGACATGTCGCTTGGCAACCACCAGAATATGCTTTTGCATGATCTAAGCCTTAGCAACGTAAGTCTAGATGATATATGAGGACTTATCAATACATGGTGTCCTTCATACTGTATTATACTGTCTTTGTGGTTTTATTTTAAGCTGTTTTTCTATAATTCATTAGCAGTTCTCTGGAAGACTGGGGAAAGACCCAAAAGAATCTGGGCCTAGAAGAGGAAGAAGAGCAAACGGAGAAGGACCAGAGGGCAAAGCCAGAAGGAAACAAGGGGACTCTGCAAAGGTGTGTACGCCTTTCCATCACACTGTGTCATTTAGACCCTAAAACACATTTTTTGAGATGTTAAACAATATGAACAGGATGCACATCCGTGAAAACAACAATAGCATTCATTGTTTATTATTAAGTGAAAAGTGGTTATTTTTTTCTTCTTTTGGGGGCCAATTCATTCAAAGTTGAACCAACGTCATGAAAAGTTCGTATATGCTTTAATTCGGAGTGGTGATTGGCTGGCGGGACTGGAGAGTATGTCTAAGTCATTATTCATGAGAATTAATTATTTTAATCCAATCACTGCGCTCTATTATGCATGAGATCGCATTACAGCGAAAAATGGCACAAGACCGTTTCAGCGCTGTTAGTTTACCTCTGCTTGTTCAGCTTTGTGTTGCGTTTCCTCAGTACAGTAACACAAAAAGTGTTGTTTGCATTTTCCCCATGATGCGGTCAGAGTTGGAGTTTGATTACCAAGTTAACACATGGAAAATATGACACTAACAATATTTAATGTGCGGAACGCCGCGGTGAGTTTAACAACACTCGCAGAATTGATCACAGTTATTTTCCGGATCGGTTTAACTTATTACAGACATATTTCATATACTCTAATGCTCCAAACATGAACCAGCCTCGTGTATGTGCACATATTTCATCATGTCTTCTTTAAATGAAATGTATATGTGCAAATAAGGACACTGGTACAGCTATACGTCTGATCATGAACACGATGACACAATGAATTATTCTGATACACAGAAGAAAATGATGTAGACTGAAAATTCAAAGAAGAATGGACAAAAATGTAACTATGCTTTTATTCTTTGTTAAACTGATTTGTTATTTGTTCAGAGATTGTAGTGCTTGTAAAGGTAATAAAAATATTATACCATTTAAATGTTCTTCCTCATTTTTCAGACCTATAGCTTACTATAATGCTGTTTTGTTGATATTTCAAAGAATAATTGATCACAACAAATAATTTAATATTCATTTGTCTGTGTAATGAGTGTGTTTCAGGTCTGTATTTTATTGGTTGTTGTCTCCCCTCTTCCCACCTGCTACACTTTCACTTTTCCACAGCTTTACATGCCCATTTCATAAAGGGATAGTTCACCCAAAAATGAAAATTCTGTCATCAATTACTCACCCTCATGTCGTTCCAATCCCATAAAACCTTAGTTCATCTTCGGAACACAAATTAAGATTAAACTCAAATTTTTTTGAATGAGAGCTCTCTGATCCCTCCATAGACTATTTAATTAACACTTTCAAGGTCCAGAAAGGTAGTAAAAACATCATTAAAATAGTCCATGTGACTCCAGTGGTTCAACCTTTTTATGAAGTGACAAAAATAATGATTTTGTTCAACAATTTCGTTCTGGCCTGTGCCAGTCTCCTACGCAGTTTACATTGTAAATATAGTGCAGCTACCGCTTCTTTATCACACGCATGCGTTGTGGTGCTCTCGTGAACAGCATCGGCTGCCGTAGAACTCAAAAGCGCTGCACTGTTTACAACGGAAACTGCGTAGAAGACTGACACAGGCTAGAATGAATTTCTTGAACACATAGTCGTTATTTTTGTTTGTTTTTGCGCACAAAAAGTATTTTTGTCACTACATAAAATTAAGGTTGAACCACTGGAGTCGCATGGACTATTTTAAACAATGTTTTTAATATCTTTCTGGGCCTTGAAAGTGTTAATTATATTGCTGTCTATGGAGGGGCCTGAGAGCTCTCGGATTTCTTCAAAAATATCTTAATTTGTGTTCCGAAGATAAACGAAGGTCTTACGGGTTTGGAACATGAGGGTGAGTAATTATTGACAGAGTTTTTGGGTGAAAAGATGCAGTTTTTTCAGACCTTGAATAGTGCAAAGAAAACAAGTTTATATTTATTTTTAAACAACACAATACTATTATTTTAATTTGGGAAGAGTTGAGAAATCAATATTTGGTGGAATAACCCTGATTTTCAATCACAGCTTTGATGTTTCTTGGCATGCTCCCTATCAGTCGGTCACATTGCTGTGGGGCTTTTTTTTCGCCAGGAGTGGTATAAGACTTGGCCTTATTTAATGCTTGGTGACCCTCTTGCTTAGATTCCAGGGGTTTAGGTCTGGAGATTGTGATGGCCATGACAGGGTCTCGATCTGGTGATCAGATACATGTAAATAATAAATCCAGAGAAACTGCTAATTTTGCAGTGGTCTCTTAATTTTTTCCAGAGATGTGTATATATTATATTTATTTACAAATGTAACCTCTATAATACAAATTTGAGTGCCAAGGTGGAGATTTTGTTTAATAGTGTCTATGATTTAAATGCCGTTAAAATTGTGGTAGATAAATATTTCAGAACAAATGAATAAATATCAAGATATATATTGAATGTATAACAAAAGGCTGAAATTTGTTTTAGTTTTTTTATTACACAAGAAGTTAATACATGGAGAAATTGTAATTTCTTTTTGTCTACTTGCTGTTTTAGTCACTCATGCTGGATGGGGATTCTGGGCCCCTCTCTCCTAACTCTAAACCACACATATGCGAGCACTGCAATGCAGCCTTCCGAAGTTCCTATCATCTGCGCAGACATGTGCTCATTCACACAGGTAAGCAGCTTTTACTTGCACTACCCTTTTCAGACTCAGACTCGAGCAGCATTCATGGGATGTTTTGGCGAACAACATTAATGTGGAAAAATGGATTTTTTTTTTTTATTGTCCAGGTGAGAGGCCTTTCAGATGCAGTCAGTGTAATATGAGCTTCATACAGAAGTATCTGCTGCAACGGCATGAGAAAATCCACAGTGGTGAGTCTGTTTGTTTTTGTCTTATACTTGTCATAAGCAAATATTATGGTTGTGCTGAGAATTTTTTTTCCTTACTCAACAGGGGAAAAACCGTTCAGCTGTGACCAGTGCAACATGCGCTTTATTCAGAAGTACCATATGGAGAGACACAAAAGAACACACAGTGGAGAAAAGCCATATAAATGTGACACCTGTCTACAGGTAAGTCCTAGCAAACAGTGCTTTTTGACTTGAAAAGTGTCCACAATAAAGGAAAGGAAAAAATAGTTTAGGACACCTTATTTTTCAACATTTTTCAATGTTTGAGACTCCAATTCATTAGCCGCTATAGGTAAATATAGGTAAACCAAAAGAATAACAGTGTGCAGTGAACGGTAAAACTATTGATTAATACCAATTTGCATAAATACCAAAAAGGTTTTTAAATGTTAATAAGCAGTGAAATGGTTTAATACTTTTCCCCCTTTGTTTAGAAGAAATAATTATAAGATTATGCACTTAATTAACTACTTAATGTTTTATTTTCAAGAATTGAACCCACAGCATTTGTGGAAATTTTAAATAGTTTGCGGTCCTTGGAGGCACAGAATTTTAAAGTAATTTTTTGTTGAACTCTGTTAGAATTCTTTATTTTTCAATTGTTGACTTAAGAAATAATTAATCTAAAGATAAAAATTAAAAACCTATTTTAATCGTTCTTTTTTTTCCATCTCTTTCTCGCCATGTATATAGCCAGGGTAGCTTGAATGGCGTTAAACTATAAACAAACAAACTAGGGATGTGCATTTTTCAAAAATATTGTATTTGAATATTTGGGCTCATAAAAACGAATATGTGTTTATTTAAATTAACGAGAGGCGTTATTTTTTTTTTATTCATCAAGTTTTTGTCACCATTTCTGAACAAGCTTATGATTAGGCAATGTATACAACCAGCTTACGTTATATCTTAAGTTTTTCTTTTTATTTGAAAACATTAAACAATGTGTAAACAAAAAATATAAAGAGATAAAGCATTCAAGCTCAAGCAGCATGAACGGGATAAAACGCTAATAAAGCAGACTGCGGCAGTTTTCGTGCAGTATGTACATATACACTCGAGTCGGCATATGGCTATTGTGTTTATATTGCTTCACATGTTCATGTTGAGAAACAATATCCACATTTTTGGGTGAAAATTTCAAATTTTGACATATAGTCAACATGTTACCATGCTCCACAGCGCCACCCAGTCGATTTAGTTATAACTGAGTTTTAGTGCTTGGGATTTATCATGGATTCACTGCATTTACAGCCAGCAAAGCAACGTAGCAAAATTCAAATAGTATTTTTATTTTTCGAATAATAATTACAGATAAAATATTTGACTATTCGTGCACACCCCTAAAACAAACAAACAAATTTTCAAAAACTACAAGTCAGTTCTGATTCTGAGTTTTAATTCAGAAGTATGAATTAACATACTCCTAGAAAATATGTTTTTATGTACAAGTTCATTGATCTGTACAAAATAATGAGCATCAGTAACCCTTTCTTTCTTGCCCCATAGTATTTCTCTCGGACGGATCGATTACTGAAGCACAAGAGAACCTGTGGAGAAGCCATAAAGAAAGGTCTGGATCCAGGAATGCTGGATCTTGGAGACGAGGATGTGGGACAAGGCAGCTACCTACTCACTCAGGGAAACACCAGTGCCCCACCACGCAAGAGGGGCAAGTCCAAAAGTGGCAATGACGGAGGAGAGCGTCGAAGGAAGAAAGGAGCGGCAGCGGGAGGAGGACTGCAGATGGCACGAGGACTCTGCCCACAGGACTACACCTTGGACATGCCCAGTGGATCAGGGGCATCTTCTTCAGGGGCTCTGGCTGAGACGAGCATGGACAACCAGCATGGACGCACACCCAAGCTTGTCTTTAAGAAAGGTGGCCATAAGGGAATGGACAAGGGTCCGGTTTCTATGGAGGCCAACCATGAGCAGAAGCTGCTGACGCAGAAGCAAAGCTCTATGGACATGTCTGGAGCCGGAAGTATGGATGGTCTCAGCCTCCTCCAAACCGCCAGTGGCCCCAAACAAGTAGGTACCAGCAGTAACTACGACGATGCCATGCAGTTTTTGAAAAAAAGACGGTACCTGCATGCTGCTAACAGCAACGCTGCAGCTGACTTCAGCTCCGTCCACCTTCCACAGCCGACGGTCATCCAAGGTGGCATAGGAGAACCTACACTAGCCTTGCTTGACACCTCGCCTTTGGTAAGCGTTGACAAGCACGACAAATCAGGGATCCCAGATGAGGTGCTGCAGAGCCTGTTGGACCACTACAGCCACAAATCTGATGGCTCTCACCACGATGTGACATTTGATCTGCAAGATTCACACCATGTGGAATTGCAGCCTGCCTCTGCCACCTCTGAACTGGGCCAGGATGAGGGATCTCCTGGCTCTGGAGACAAGAGTGGGGTGATGAACGAGTACTCCAAGTTCTTGCTCCAGACCCTGGAGAGAACCAGTCATAGCAGCAGTTTCATTTTGGGCCCATCTGGACCCTTCCCAAACCTCCTGTCGTCTAGCAGTAGCCCTGTTAGCACACTCTTCCCAGAAAAGAACATCTACACCACCTCGCCACTGGATTGTGGATTTGGACAGCCCGTTTCCTCCCCTCTTGCACCTTCCTCTTCAACTTCCCTAAGCAAGTCCCATTTTGGAATGCTGGTAGGTTCTCCGTCGCCCTCCCATGCCTCACCATCCTCCCAGCAGGCCTTTCATCTCAGCAGTCTGGAGCCAGCCCCTCACCAGCAGCTTACTCCGTCTCAAGAGCTCACTGACCAGCTGGAGAAGCAGCACTCGCCACCATACGCTCTTGCAACTCAGGAGCTGACCAATGGCAGCCAGAAAGATCAGCAGACCAAGAGCGGCAGCTCTTCGGTCAACGGCAGCAACAATGGGAACGGCACCGGTGGCGGCTCATCTAATGGCTCTGTCTATCCTGACCTCGCTGCCCTGGAGCCGTCTAAGGAAGTGGACATGCGTTCCACCTACCAGATAGAGAACTTCGCCCAAGCCTTCGGCTCTCAGTTCAAGTCTGGTCGCCAAACCCCGCTAGGTTATGGCAGCGACCCGCGAGTGGGCGTCACAGAGGTCGACCACAGGATACAGCGGACTCCCGTGTCTGAATTCTCAGGGTATACTAGTCTCTTAGCAGATGTCAACGAGCCGGTTAGCTCAGGATCCAAAACCCCCACAAGCCAAAGCTACAGGTAAAGGTTTAAGGGAGCACACCTGACCCTGTTATGTGGGATGAGGACTGTCTCTAATGCGTCCCTCTCCTCGCTGAGTAAAACTTTAATAATTACACTGCCATTAAATGTCAATAGAAGACGTTACCAGGGAAGGTCTGCAAGACCTCAAATGCAATTTTCACTTTTTTTTTTATGTGTTTTAGTCATTTTGTTTTATTAGCATAGTGGATGTAAGGCTAGATTTAAATGAAATTTACAGCGATATTAGGGGCTAGCGAAGGACTTTTCAGAAACCTTGTATGTCTTAGCAATCATAGTCCAATTGTAAGATTAAGTTAATGGAAGATGATTTACAATAATAACAGATGTCAGGGAGTGGCCCAGTATTCAATGGCAAAAAAAATGTATTGTCTGTTACAATGATCTAAAGTATTACTCAGGAAAAAGCAGTAACTTTTTTTAAACGGGGTGCACTAGCGCCCCTTTTTTTACAGGTGTACTTTTGAAATGACAGTGAAGCTTTTTGTTTTTGAAATTCCTTGAAGAAAAAGACAAAGCCAATTGGGAAACTGCGTGTTCAGTGGCATGACACTGGTGACTCTTTCCACTTCTTGTGCATTTGTAAAGTTTATGGTACTTCTAATATCAATGTGAAAATACTTTCATCCCTAAGGGCCATGTTTAAAACACACAAAACATACTGGTAGTCAAGTAGGCAGATACAAACATTCTTGAGTATGTAGATATTTATTTGTAGCTACATGGAACTTGCATAACTATTGTCTCAGGGTGAGCAGTAATTCTTATCCCCTTTAAACGTTACTTTTTGTCAGCTGACATCACTTTGATCTCTCAAGGAATCAAATAAGCACTTTTATAAACCACTGAAAGCAAGAATTCAGATTCAGGACACATAAAACTATTATTTTTGATGATGAAAGCTGTGATTTTTTTAAAAGTGGGGGAGGGAACGGCATAATTGCCATAACAAAGGGCATTTTTGAATATTCTTTGGGGGTATAGGTGATATTTTGTTCCTTTAATTGAAAACACTGTTATTGGACATAAATGCCACTTTTTTTATATAGTTGTGGGCTACTCCGAAGCATTTTTGTGCTGAATGTGTTCAGGTATGACTATTTAACTTGGGCTGAGCAGCAACATTTGGAGTTCTACCTCTTCTAGTGTGGTTTTGAATTTAATGCCTGACAAAATGACAAGCTTCCCATTTAAATGGTTGGAGGGAGGAGAACACAATGAATCGGAAGTAAAGGACCTAAACCTGTGGTGTTTTTGTTTTTAAATGAGCAGTGAATTAGGAAAAGACTTCATGTTGAGACGAGGTGTTTTCTTCCCAATGCAATTTTTGATGTCCTAGGAAATAGTGGTGGGCTGCTTTGTCTTCCTGGTTTTTGGCCCATGCATCAAGACTATGTCCCGCGTGAGGCCTTTCGGTGGTCTTGCCGTTTTTCCCTGCCTTTTACGTAAACCTGTCCCAGAAAAATGCCATTGGTGTGATGCTATCAAGAACAAAGTCTGAATGCTGCACTCCAAACTCGTTCCATGCTTTTATAAAATGAAATGAAAAAAGGGTGGCGTGAAGAATAGGATTGACCTTAATATACCTCATATCATTGTAAAAATGAGAAACCAGGGACATGTTTCATGTAGTGGAAATTGTAGTATGCGTCAACTTGTATAATCATTTAATGCCACCTGTGTTTACAGTTAAAGCTAATTTCTTGGAATACAAATGTACTATTTTTTTTTTCTTCTGTTAAGCGGTGATGCCAAGCAGTGTTTCATTGTAGAATAATCCTTAGAATTTCATGAAATGTCTCGTTTCCCCCTTGTTTTGTTACTTGCCATGTGTTTTGATATGATTTCTAGAGAGACTTTGTTTACAATAATGTACAAAAACACTAAAAATGTTTTTGTTTTCTTTTTGTTTCTGATATGCATGATATGAAGTTGTTTTTATGGCTTTCTTCTGATCACTATTGCACCAAATGTTTGTAGCATATATGTTCCAGACTTCAGTCTCATTTGTCACAGGGCTGTACGTGTCAGATGACCTTTATAAATGATTAGGTAAGCCAATAAAAACTTTTTGTTATAAAACACACCCCATTTTAACATTTGTCCAGATAAAATCAGTAAGGTAACTTTTTAGGGCAGCTAATGTCAAGACAGGAAATAGGAATGATTGTTTTCATGCCACTCATGTTTTATCAGCTCTTAGTAATGATGTGGGTTGAAAAAACAATGTAATATTTAGGAATGTGTAGTGGTTTATAGATGGGTATGTCACAGGGCGATAGAGGAAAAGTTGTGTAAGGATATATATTATATATATATCTTTGTGCTGCAGGGAATATTAAATTACTGTAGCTTTCTTTCTAGTAAACCAGTCACAGTCAAATTAAATGACATCTCAAAGGTAAGAAATGAGGATAATTTGCTGTTGTAGTTGCTTTGCCATTTGCCAAACTGTATTGTTTGAGACTTTAGTTCTTTTGTTTTTAAAGCATATCACCTTCAATTAAACGTTTGACATTTTAATTAATATACACCATTTACTCATTTTCAATGGTAATTTACATAGTTGAGTAGAAATACAAATATATGAGTTTACCCAAATTTACTCCATATATAACAATGCATTTTTGTCTGTAGCTTTCAACAGAGGAAATGCAACAAATGTTGGACTGTTTAAAGGGATAGTTCACCCAAAAAATGGAAATGGAAAAAATGAAAATTCTCATTTAGTCACGCTCCATTTGTTCCAAACCAAGCAGATTTCGGCAGTCATTGACTACCATAGTATTCACCCCCCCTTTGGTTACAAACATTCTTCCAAATATCTTTCTTTGTGTTCAGCAGAAGAAAGAAATTCATACAGGTTTGGAACAACTCGAGGGTGAGTAAATGGTGACAATTTTATTTTTTTGGGTGAACTATCGCTTTAACCATGTTAAACCATGCTTACCATGTGGTTATTTACTGAATCTTTATCTGTTCTGTACCACCAGGTGGCAGCAAAATAGCATGTCTTTTATAAAGGTCCTTTGCCTCAAATTCTTTTGTTGCAACAAAAAGGTATGCGTATCAGACCAAAACAAGTGATTTTACCATTTATTTATCTGACAAGGAAACACCATGTCCCATTATTGGATGTTGTCAAAATGTAATGAATATTTAACATGAGTAAACATCAGTTCTTCTGGGCAAGGCTTTACTGGGAACCATAAATATTGACGGGAGTGTGTGAATTGACTTGGCATTTATATCAGTTTGGGTCAGATCTGAACTGTAAATTGATCATAAAATAGCCAGAGGCTGCTGGTAAATCTTACAGAAAAATGAAACTTAATTCATATATTCATGATGGTATTCCCTAGTGGAAAAAACAAACATACATCACAGTAGAAGCGCTTTGTTTTATGAGCTTATACAAGGATATTTCATGTTGTGGGGAAATGGAATGTTACTTAGCTTACTGATTGGACATAATTTAACCAATTTTTGTTAATTATTTTTCTTTTTTGTGTACATTTCCTCTGTGAAGCCATCAAATGTAAATATTACAGTCTGAACCATGTGTATCTCAATCAAACCAGACCAGGTGCATAATGGCTGTACTTTATTTGTTCTTTATTTGCCTTCATGGGTTGGACTTCAGGTAAATTGAGTGAGTGACTTAGCAACAGGACAATTTCATTTTCCAGTAAGTCAGGCTGTTATCACTCATCTGTTGTGATGCTTTGAACTATGGTCAAAGACTATTGTAAATTATTTCATTAGCCTTTCATTACAAAGCAGACTGTGTTTAAGTCAATGGTTAAGTCAACAGCAAGATTTAATCTGTTACTACATTAAAAACATTATAATGCCACTCTGATTCAGCTCTCATAACCACAAAGTAAAGTTAAATACTGAATATGAAGTTGTCTGTTACAATTTGAATAGCTAATGAATGGGTTTTCAGCTTTTTCACACTATAACCTAGAAATAATGGGGCTTTTCTATGCATGCATGGAAAGCAGCAGTCCAGGTCTTTGACAAACAGGTGATAGTCGTTCAGAAAATGTTACTGATACCTGAGATAATCTCATTCAGACGTTGTCAGTGATTTAGCTGGACCAATCTGATACTAGAGCACATTACATCTCAGAAGAGGGACAAAGTGCGTTAGGTGCTCTAGATTACTAAAACACTCTTGACCATGTGACTTTTTAATCTTTTATGACTATGATTCAGTCTGACCTACCATGTTTTTTTGCAGGAAGTGTTTTTATGTAGGTTACTTGTTTTGTGTGTACTTACTTCAATATTCTGTATCTAGAACATTGACACAATTTGGCATTTTATCACTAGGTGATAATACAATGTATTATTATTATTTTTATTTTTTTTAAAGAAGTTAGGTTATACCATTTATATACTATGTTATAGGTAAAATGTCACTGTGCATCAGCCTTTGTTCATTTTCTTATCAAAAGTTTGGTGCCAAAGGTCCCAAAATTAACCAGGTTTATAAATCACTAGGTTTAAAAATATTTTTCAGGCATAACCCTAATAATAAATTGTTGTAACTTTAGTTTAACAAAATATAAAATCTTTACAAAAAAAAAAAAGTGTCATCAGTGCAGGGATGCAGTTGATTAAGTAAAGAATTTAATAAATACTGACCTCTAAACATATGTTAAATGGATATATCTCTTTGGAATTTAGGGAGTATTTTCAAAGAATTATTACATCAATTATGTAGCCTATTGTTTACGAGTATTGTTTACAGCTGATATTAAAACGCGTTATTGTCAGTAGTCAGTAATACCGCGAGCGCTAAAGATGAATAATGATGTTGTTTGACGTCGACGGCAAAGCCACGCCTCCTGGAAGGGTAATGCAGTGTTCTACTTGAAGAGGCGCTGTGCAGACCGATCGGTGACATCAAAATACCGCGAGAGCGATTCGAAATCATACAGAGCCATCTGCTCTTTAATCGCTCTCGCGGTACTTGATGTCATACACCGATCGGTCTGCGCAGCGCCTCTTTAAATCAGGAGGCGTGGCTTTGCCTTCGACGTCAACCAACGTCATTATTCAACTTTAGCGCTGCCCCTGCATCGTGGTGTTTAAACTGGGCTACCCAACACCTTCTAATCACTGAACAGATTCCAGTGCCAGACAACCTGCCTCCAGAAGACCTGCTTATTTCTTTACAGTGTCCTATTTATTATCATACGTATTGCACTACCACTGAGACTAAAGTCTGAAAATGAATATACCACTGAAGACACTTCTGATCTTCGGCTTATTGGTTGCACTGTCTACACGTGAGTTTTAATCGTTTCTGTAATAAATTGAAATTTGGAAGGAATGTCATATTTAGTTTTTAACTAATTGGCTCACACGTATGTTTAAAATAATTATTATTGCTGTAAATGTTGTCCTGCTGTTAATGATTTATGAATATGACAATATATCCCTTGACTTCTTGTCTTAAGTTTATTATTACTTGATTATTCATTATGTGTGTTAACATGGAAGATTAGTCATTTCAGTTCAAGGATTTTGAGCTTAGATTTAAGGTTATTCGATATTAATCTAGGTGGAATTATTAATGACCGGTCAACTTTGAGAAAAATAATTCACAGTTTTGGATTAAAGGTGGTCTATAAATATAGCAATATAAATATGCTACAGTAGAACTTTTGTCATTGCAAGTAATTAATGATCCTAAATCAACATTGGGATTTTCTGTTATTCATCTGCAGATAGGCTGGCCAGTTGGGTATTTGAGTGTTTTCGATCAGTGTGCCTTAAAATGTAATTCTTTACTTTTCTAAACTAAGTTATCTGTGAGGGGTAGGGTGGTGATGTGTTTGCTTTTGGGGCCATGTAAATATGATCATGCGATCATGAATCAAGCTATCATTAATGTTACTTGGAGATATGAAGAAAAATGCAAAAGAAAAACTAAAAAATATGATACTGTATGTAAGATTTTTTTAGTTGGAGGCCTTGCCACAACATATCAATAGATAATAATCTTTGAAAAGCCAATAAAACAATGTTAAAGACTTTAAAAGCAATAAAATGTCATCAGTTACTCAGACCTCATAATGAAGATGACAAAGTTCACATAGCCATTTACCATCAACAAGGAAGTGCCAGTTCAAGGTTAACTACTCAATGAGTTGAATATTTCTAGTCCAAAGAACAAAAATCAAAAAGCATTCAAACTACACATTCACTGCAAGCATAATATATGTAATAATGTTTTTCCACACCTATTGCTCAATTTGATCTCTTAAATGACCATTATATATTTGTTTGTTTTTCTGGGATTTTATATCCAATGAAATCTATTTTGAAGTTTCTATGATGTTAAAAAGCACGTTGTCATAGAGAAAAGTGTAAATGTAATATATGACATATTTTATGTATATAAAATAAATGTAATGTATAATATTTCACTTGTTATAATTTATATTTTGTTG
The DNA here is from genome assembly GCA_039654625.1 of Rhinogobio ventralis. Taxonomy (NCBI): domain Eukaryota; kingdom Metazoa; phylum Chordata; class Actinopteri; order Cypriniformes; family Gobionidae; genus Rhinogobio; species Rhinogobio ventralis. Next base: position 15,374,278 of record CM077212.1, read on the forward strand.
TGTCTAATAAAAGAAATCTGCAGCAGATTAATTGTTTTAAGCAAAAACCCCATACCATTTTCTTCACGCTAAATATTACAGCAAAGATGTGGCTTTCACCTAAAATACAAATAATAAAAAGACTAATCTTTATGGATACACAGAAATGTCAGAGACACATAAACAGCAGCCTGCTTATCCTCCCTCACACCAAATGATATGGATGGATACAACAATATGCTTTTTTTCTATATTTAATAGATTAGAACTAAAAAATTTAGTTCAAACCAAGATGATTAAAATGTAATCATATCTTTACACATTTAAGGGGAGCTCATGTTAATGATTCATGGTGTTCCCTCTCATGAGACACTGTTGTGTTGATGGTTAAGATTCCAGCACTGGTCTGTAATGTCTGTTAAATACACATAATATAATTTTAATGGAAAACATGGGATAGTTTCATCTGGCAGGATGGACTATGGAAAACAAAGAAGTGGTGTTTTGTGTTTCTGGATTTGGCATTGGGAAATTTCCCAGCTGTGATAGAAGAGTAGAGAGAAGCAGAGCGTTATGCTAATGTTTCTCACTGTGTTTCCAGGTTTACATATTTCATGTTCTTCTTCCAGTGTCTTTTTCTACATATACTTTTTTGACTATACTGTAATTGTTGACAGTAGTTCTGGCATATTGTTTTATCTTTGCACATGCATGGTCTTTCTGCTGCCTCTTTTAACATACAATCTTCCACCACAGCTGCTGAGACTTTGGATAGTAGTCCAGTCATGACAATCAGTCCTACAACTGAAAGCATAGATATTCCTACCAGCACATCTGCAGCAATCCTAACCACCACATCAGCAGGTACGCTCATATCCATAATCAGAAACCCCACCAGCAGGCCTATAGTAATCTTTAATCATAAGAAGTTGTGCTTAAAGATATAGTTCACACTAAAATTAAAAGACTGTCTTTCTGTACTATTCTGTTGATGGTTGATATTTTTGAATATTTCTTAATATTCACTATGATCCCTTTAAGTTTCAAAAAGGACAAAAATCCTAGAAGTGTCATAAAGTGATCCATATGACTTTCTTTCAGACTTGTACGTCCCCATATTCTAAGAAAATTTTGGCTTTTTTCAAGAAGTTGCTCATATATTTGGGCTTATTTCCAGAATACAAAATGTCTGACCGCCTTATCATTATTTAGTGTGTGATTATGTTTCTCTGCTCTGTCTGTTTCAATAACATCTTTGGTGTCAGAGGCAAGTAACCTCTTTTCAACTGAAATGGTGCTGTTATGGACTTGTCAATGGCAACGTCATATATCTAATTTTGTACAAACGCAACTGATGCCATCTTTCGTCTCAGTTACAAATACAGGTTATGCACAACAAACATCCGTATTCTGTAAAACAAGTTGCATCTCTTCCAGTCCAGGTCTTTTGAGCTGTTTTACTCAAGATTCCTTCAGAGGAGCTACTAAATATGAGCGTAACCGATGTCCATCGCATATTCAGATTGATATCCAAAAGTTTTTTATTTCTTCTTACTAACATTTGGATATTAAAATTTAATAAAACAATAACTAGCTAGGGTATCTGATTACCTTAAAAGTCCATAGATATTCCCATCAGTTCAATTTCTCCAACAAGCGGATGCGATGAGAGCTGTTTTCCTTTTTTTCATGTGACGCTCAGCATGAAGCCTATTTTGGTGAAAATTACTGGAAGACTTCAGCATTAACATTACTGTAATGTTGTTGTAGTGTTCGTCTTGTTCTAGGCCAGTTGTTTTGTACATTGTTAATGACTATTTGTTTGAGCGGAAGCTCTAAGATAAAATACAGGTAAAGGTATAAAATTATTTAAACTCAAATCAATATTTCTTGCCTATGTATTTATTGATGAGTAGCTGTATATTATGTGGGATATGTAATGAGATGATAAGTGATAATGACCAGATGTACCTACAGTCATCTGGTCATTATCACTAAACAAGAGTTTATTATGCTCTTTTAGCAACCTCCCCTAACATAAAACCTTTCCCCACAGCTCCTGAGACGAGGACTACTGGTACTTTTAACACAGACACAACATCTGATTCTACAGATGATACTTCTGCCAGCACAACTACTACGACACAAGGTACTCACACATCCATAGTCCAGAATCCCACTAGCAGGCCCAAAGGCTACATAGCAAGCTGTAAGATAAAAGACAGGTAAAGGTATAAAATTATTTAAACTCAAATCAATATTATGTGTATAGTCTATAGGCAAGCATGTTTGAGTACGTATGTGTGCAGGCGCGCGTTTTTCTTTACAATATGGATGCCGAATTACTTGTCTGGCATGCATAATACAGGGTTTTTAGTCGTGACACTTCAGGGCTGCATTGTGGTCGTGTCTAGGATCCGGCAGACTACTGTAAACCTTGGGATAAACAGAGAGACTAATATTAGCGTAGATGCCATTCTTCTTTCGATGTAACGAGTACATCAGGTGTTATGGGAAGTGTTCCCAGCTCCGGCTGACCTAGTTAATGCAGCCTACACAATCATTTAACTGATTTGAATCATAGAAATTGATAATGTTCTGTGTATGCCATAGTAAAGAGATGTGTTTTTAGTCTAGATTTAAACTGACAGAGTGTGTCTGCTTCCCGAACAATGCTAGGAAGACTGTTCCAGAGTTTAGGTGCTAAATGGGAAAAGGATCTACTGCCTGCAGTTGATTTTGATAGTCTAGGTATTATCAACTGGCCAGAGTTTTGAGATCGTAATAGACGTGAAGGACTATAATGCATTAAGAGCTCAAGTACTGGGGAGCTAAACCATTTAGTGCTTTGTAAGTAATTAGCAAGATTTTAAAATGTATGCAATGTTTAATAGGGAGCCAGTGCAGTGTTGACAGAACCGGGCTAATATGGTCATACTTCCTGGTTCTAGTAAGAACTCGAGCTGCTGCGTTTTGGACCAGCTGGAGTTTATTTATTAAGCGTGTAGGGCAACCACCCAGTGAAGCATTACAATAATCTAGCCTTGAGGCTAACTGTTCTGCATTTTGCATTGAGAACATATGTCATAATTTAGATATATTTTTAAGATGGAAGAATTCGGTTTTACAGATGCTAGAAACGTGGCTTTCAAATGAAAGACTGGTATCAAAGAGCACACCCAGGTTCCTAACTGATGACAAAGATCACCCTGTTGGAGTTGGAGTATTATGCTCTTTCAGCAACCTCCCTTAACATAAAACCTTTCCCCACAGCTCCTGAGACGATGTCTACTGGTACTTTTAACACAGGCACAACATCTGATTCTACAGATGATACTACTACCATCACAACAACTACAACACAAGGTACTCACATGTCCATAGTCCAAAATACCACTAGCAGGCCCAAAGGCTACATAGAAGTACATAAGAAGTTATCCCTTTAAGTTTCAAAAAGTACAATAATCCTAGAAGTGTCATAAAGTGATCCATATTACTTTCTTTCAGACTTGCACATCCCCATATTATAAGCAAATTTAGGCTTTTTTCAAGAAGTTGCTCATATATTTGGGCAGTCACGGATTGTGTTTCTTTGGGCTTATTTCCAGAATACAAAATGTCTGACCGCCTTATCATTATTTAGTGTGTGATTATGTTTCTCTGTCTGTTAATGCCATTGCTGCTTCTGTCTGTTTCAATATCATCTGTGGCAGGGCCGTACACAGACCTTTTGAGGGGCATGTGCTGAAACTTTTTGAATATTTCTTTATTGAAAATGAATGCCTTTCTGATCTAATATGTGATGGGAAAAGGGAGTAGAGCGAGTTCGGCAAAAGACAGATTCAAACCTCGGGTCGTTTTGCGTCAAAACTTTCAACCATGTACTTTACCCCTACACTATTCCCACTATAAATCATCTGGTGTCTTCTGTAATTTGCCTGGCCCAACCAGGTAGCGAATACATGCACATTAACAGCATAAACATGACCATAATATGAGTAAATGTTAATAAATTAAGTGTATCAGTAATCATAAATCAAATAACAAATTTCTTAGAAATACGTTATATTTTACCTAGGTGACGAGGATCACTGAGTCGTTTTGTGTGAGTTCCAGGGCGCACCTATGCTTATTTATGATTTTCTGATGGTAAAAACAAATTATAATAGTTGTTGTATTACTTATCAATATATTATTAACATTTTACAAAAGTCAAACTCAAATGCAGTTACGGGGTTTTTGACCAGCGAATGTGTGCAAAATGTGCATTTGTCCGTCATTAAAACGTCGGCATCACATTACGTTTTCATCAACAGTTACAAACTTTGTTGTAGCTAACGTATATGGGCACTCAGATTTTCCTGTTGTAAAATACATTTGGTCAAAATCTCATTTTATAAAAGATGAAATGCTACTGGCTATTTAAGTGTAGGCTATTGGCTATGACTATGGCAAATGCTAGCCCTCTCTCTCTGGTCGCACGTCTCAGACCTCAAATCCATAAAATATGAGCCTTTATAGACAGTCTCTTGCATAAAGAAAACGCTGTACTTATTCAAACAAGATGATCTTTATTTATCCTTGCAAGACTTCATTCAGCTGCTGTGGAACTTTAGTTCATTCAGTCACGATAGAGGGGGTGGAGTTATGAGGTTTACTGACAGTTTGAGAATCCAACAAGATTTAGTCACAAGCTCTTTTTAATACCTTTAATTGGTTAAATATTTGTAAAACAGATAGATGTAAAGGGTGACCAATAGCATTGGTTTATTGAAGGAAAAAAAACACCACCACCAAAAAAAGGGCACTTCGGAGAGGGCAAAAAGGGCATGTGCTCTGCACAGGTTGAGCCCTACCTGTGCACGTGCCCGATCTGTGGTGTCAGAGGCAAGTGACCTCTTTTCAACTGAAATGGTACTGTTATTTGTGCCAGAACTGCATGCATTTAAAGACTGTTACTGAACCCACAAACTGACTAACTATTTTTCACATCTGAAGTAATTTGATTCAGCATTGTATGCCATCCCAGGTGAAAAGGAAATATACTTAAATTGTGCTTTTTTGGACTCACTTAATATATTTTAATTATACCATACTAAGTGCATATTACATTTATTATAATTTACTATGATCTTTAAACATCTGCTGGAGAAGATCATTTACTGGCTCCTGCAGGTTAAAATGTTATTATGCTTATTCTTTCTTTCTTCTCAAGATCCCTGTGCATCAAGTCCTTGTATTGGAGACAGTATCTGTGAAGAACGGTTTGGGGGCTTGTTTGCTTGCATCTGCCGGCCTGGGCTGGTTTACCTGAAAAGTGGCTGTACTCTAAGTATGACTTGCTCAGCTTTGAATCATCAAAAAATAAGTGCAGATGTGTGACACAAAAATATGCATAAAACAGGCACTGAGCAGCATGTGGTATAGAAATGAAGCTTAATTATGAATCAAACTGCCATCATGTATTTTTCTGTGATCTCAGAATATAACAATAGTAACATCAGGCATCTTTCTGTTTTACCAATTTATCAATGAATATATTCACTTATGTTATACTCTTTTGCAGTAAAGGTCTTCCCAGGTCGTATTTCTTTGAAAAAGGATTTTGTACTAGAAATGGAAGACAGAACATCTAAACAGTTTCTGGAAACAGCAGGTCAAATTGAGAATACGGTAAGAGACTGAATTTCCTTTTGATTCGTGGTGAGATTCAATCCTAAACGACACTGTATGGAAGCATGTCAGTATAAAAAATTTCCATTCTTCTTATTTTGTAAAGGATGAGTGATGCAAATAAATGGTTGTGAAATATGTAACCACTGATTTCAACCCAATATACAGCTCAGAGAAATTCTGCGTGATGATGATGGCTATGTTAATTCCATCGTTTTTCGGCTACAGTGAGTACCAGTTATTATAATAGTGTTTATTTTAAACATTAAAGAGAAAAATGAAAATTCTGTCATGTTTTTCTCACCCTCAAGTTATTCCAAACCTGTGAATTATTAATAAATAAATGAATGAATGAATGAATTTCTTCTGCTGAACACAAAAGAAGATATTTTGAAGAATATGGGTAATCAAACAGTTGATTGGTCCCGTTGACTTCCATGGGGAAATGGGGGAAAAAATACTCTGGAAGTCAATGGGGCCCATCAACTGTTTGGTTACCGAGTAAATGATGACTTCATTTTTGGGTGAACTATCCCTTTAACTGAGGCTGAGCTTTTAGTTTTCTTTTAATCATTGTTATTCAACAGAAAAGAAAACTAAAAGCTCAGCCTCAGTTAAAGGGATAGTTGGCACTTTCAGTCTTAGCATTATGGTTCAAAGTGGAGGGTTGCTAAAATTTAAAACTTTTAACAGCATTTTGCTTCCCTACAGGAATTATTTCATATCAAATAAGTTTTTTGCATGTGTGTTTTTTTTAATCATAATTTCCTTGTACCCATTCTTTCAGTCCTGGCAGTATAATTGCAGATGTGCAGAATTTCTATGACTTGTCATCCTCTGCCACATCGGAAACAGTTGAAAAACTGATTTATGCAAATACAGACAAAATAGAAGACTTTGAACAATTCAGTCGTATGTTTCTACAGCTTCTTTTAACTGGTTTACCTTCAAGAATATTGAAAAGTTTAACCATTTCAAAATTCAGCAATGAGGCATACATTAGTAAATTTTAACTTATTTACTCAAATCACAGGAAGCAGTTCGTGTGGACTTGCAATTTGTGACAATTTTACCACAGTCTGTCAGGAAGACGGGTTTAGTGGTACTGTAATGTGTACTTGCAGAGAAGGGTTCATCCGGTCACAATTCACATCACATTCTTGCATTTGTAAGTATTTTTGTTTCATTGTTACTTATGCACAACTTTGAAACATTCAGACTGGTTCTGATCATTTTACTATTGTGTCTTTTTACAGCTTGTCCAAATGGGAAAAAAGCAGTAAAAGCAGAAAGCTGTGAAAAGTATGCACTTGCATCATTTCATTAGAGATTTTCATGATTCTATATGTTAATGTCATTATTTTTTCAAAAATAATTCCATTAATGTTGTCCCAGGGTCCACTAAGGTCCTCTTTAATATAACATACTCTTAAGGCTCACCAATTAAAAATTCGTTTCAAGCCCTTTGAATTTAAGTGATGGATCGGTAACATCTTAAAGTCCTCCTGTTGTCAATAATTTGATCTCTTAAAACTCATCTTCGATTACCAAAATTACATAATTAAACGTATTTTCCTGTGAAAAATAAATGTATTCATGCCATAAAATAGCTTGAATGTAACTCCCCCGCCTCTAGTTACTCATACAGGCTCGTCTACAAGTCGATGTATCAGAATGGTAATGCATTTTATGTATCGCCCTCTAAAACGTTGGACACATAACAGTAATTAATATGATTAGCCTTTGGCTTGACTACGTTATCAAACAGCTAATAATCTGTTGCTAATATTACACAAACCATGTTCCCGTTCACCATCTCAGAGTCAGACAGCTGCCTTCTAAAAATCAGTATCCTTAGAAACGCTTTGAACAACTTAGAACGTCAGTGGAGAAAGGCATATAGTTCATCACAAGCCTGCAGCACTCGTGTCAAAAACTGAAGCCTACGCGCCTACGCGCCCCCCCCCCCCCCCCCCAGGTGGTTGGTCCCAGTATAGCTCATAACCCCCTCGCCCCTCCGTGTATTCTAATGGACGTGAGACAAACTAAACATTCAAATTACACTTCATATAATTTTTTTTATATAAGTTGGTTTCTGTCATTTTAGGCAGTTTTTATCACGCTAATTTAATTTCAAGTGTTCATTTTTTAAATAAGTTTGGTTTTAGTTAGTTATTTGATGCTATAAAAACGGTGGGTGTGACGTCATGATTGACAGCTGAGATTGGCGGCTTCTCTGAGTGAAGTTGTCACTGAGGCACCAACTGACATTTTCGGGAGGAGATTGGAGCATTAGCTTTAATTTCTACATTTCCATAACTGTTTATTTCACACCAACATAATGAATTGTTCTGCATCTGCGAGAGTGTGGGCGGGCTTTTGATATCGCGCCTCTACTTCCTGCTCTCTACAGCGCAGACTCCGGTCCCGAGGTCAATACTGCGCAGACTCGTTCCCAAATCTGCACAAGATGTCAGCGACATATTCAGACCTCCGGAGGCTTCACTTTTCTTCAGCGGAAGAGAATGAAGTCGCATCGTCCATATTTTTTTACGGCCTATAGTTCATCATAACATCGTAATCATATACATAAATAATTCAACCACTATATTGCTAAATGTAGCCAACTTTTCATATCAACAGAAAAATATACCGGTATAATATTCTATTGAGACTCCACTGCTTTAGAGAATAATTAATGATATGCTAAAGTCCGCCCGCACGTTGACGTGATTGGGTACAAGGTAGTTTGTGACGTCAGAAACAGAAAAGTTTTTGAGACTTTGAGACCGCATCTTTTTTTTACTGCAGTTTTATGGAGAAAATACTTAGCTATGGTGTTGACTTGTGAATTTGCACATGCTTTGTCTTAAAGCATATTAAAAACCACATAGACATATAAAATACAAATATTATTAAATATGACTAAATCAACCTGAATACATGAGGTTACACAAATAAAAGTCATTTTTAAGATAACAGTTGCCTATATTTAAATTGTACAGTGCCAAAACATTAATGTAATGTAATATGTGTCATTATGGGTGTTGTGGTTGCACAATATCAGTGAAAGCTGTTTTGCTTATTTTAGGTGCCCATTTGGCTTTGCTGGATTTAATTGCAATGATCGTAAGTAATCATCATATCCATCATCAGAACCAAGTTGCATCTCTGTTATGCTTAATAATTTTGAGGAACATTTATGCATCTCTGTGTAATGAACTTCTTGTTACAGCATTTCTTTTGGTTGTGGTCGTGGTGTCCACTGTATTGGGTGCATTGCTGATCATCTTTATTGTGGCCCTGATAGTTGTAAGCTGCAGGTGAGGGTCAAGGACACATTTTCTGGGTCTGTTTACACAAACATTCTATGGATACAACACACTTATTTTTGTCTGTGTGTCCATTTACAATTGTAGGAATCCAAAGGGAAGCTCCTCATCCCAGGTAGACTTTAGCTCAAGCTATGGCAATGCAGAATTACATAAGCCTACAGGAGTTCCCAGGATCCCTCGGGCCAACCCTGATGCCAGCTGGAAGTCTAATAGTCTGGAGATGACCAATAGTGGGAGCAATCAGGCACTGGTGACCAGGGATCGCCCAGAGAGCAAAACGGTAAGACCACAGCTAAAATGCTACTCCCTAACCTATACAATTTTCTAACCATTTGATTCAAATGATAAAATCTCCTTTATTAATAATGAATCTGCAAGTGTTTATAATCATTATTTGTGTTTTTGTAGCGCTACTCTGATTACGAAGAGGACGTGAGCTATCGGGGTCAAGTTCCACCAGCCTACTCCGGTTACAATGGGAGAGGATTGGAAAATGGCGGTGTCCAAAACCCATACTTTCGCCAAGATGATGACAGAATGCGCAGATATTAATACATATTGATCAGGACAAATCTCTGCAATTGGATGATTTTTTCTCATCAATTACTTTTTTATTGTTATTATTTCTGTGTTGACTAAAATTCAAAGATTAATGAAATGAAATACAAATACTATAACCAGTTTTTGCATTTTTACATACATCTTTATTTAACCACAGGAACAGAATTCAGATTTCCTCTGTATTTGCTTATATGGTATTAGCAGCTAATGAAATTCAGCTCATGGGCTTCACTTGATCTAAGCTTGGACAAAATGTCTTTCCTGAACTGTTGAATGGAAGCTGTGTTGCAGGGACCTTAGCTTACAATTATTTTTGTTTGTTGGTTCCAACAAAACAATCTTTCAAACCACATCAGTGCCTTTAATTTAGTGGATGTTTTTTAAGTAAGATATTTTCATGTTTGTCTTTGATATAGTTGGTTTTAGTGTTGTTAATGCTTGGGCTGGAACTCAGGTATACAAAATTAATCTAAATAAATCATTGTTTCGTTCGAGATATTCAAGCAGTAATACACCCAATTTATTCAGGAAGAGAAATTATGATTAACTGTTCTAACTGTAACTATGAGATTTGATGTATTATGCCATGCTAATTGATGTATTTCTAAGGTAATTTGTTTATATTTATAACATGGTATTAAAGTATTTGTTTTGTGTATGGTCTTTTTTCATCCATTTTTTTTCTCTGTTAGTGCATGACATTAAACAGCTATTCCAATATTAGATATACAGTGCATCTGAAAAGTATTCACAGCGCTTCACTTTTTCCACATTTTGTTATGTTACAGCTTTATTCCAAAATTCTACAAACAATACCCCATAATGACAACGTGAAAGAAGTTTGTTTGAAATCTTTGCAAATGTATTAAAAATAAAAAACGAAACAAATCACATGTACATAAGTATTCACAGCCTTTATGACACTCAAAATCTATCTCAGGTGCATCCTGTTTCCACTGATCAGCCTTGAGATGTTTCTTCAACTTGATTGGCGTCCTCCTGTGGTAAATTCAGTTGATTGGACAGGTACACACCTGTCTATATAAGGTACCACAGTTAACAGTGCATGTCAGAGCACAAACCAAGCCATGAACTCCAAGGAATTGTCTGTAGACCTCTGAGACAGGATTGTATCAAGGCACAGATCTGGGGAAGGGTACAGAAAAATGTATGCAGCATTGAAGGTCCCAATGAGCACAATGGCCTTCATCATCTGTAAATGGAAGAAGTTTGGAACCACCAGGACACTTCCTAGAGCTGGCTGCCAGGCCAAATTGAGCGATCAGGGGAGAAGGGTCTTTGTCAGGGAGGTGACCAAGAACCCGATGGTCACTCTGACAGAGCTCCAGCATTTCTCTGTGGAGAGAGGAGGACCTTCTGGAAGAACAACCATCTCTGCAGCACTCCACCAATCAGGCCTGTATGGTAGAGTGGCCAGACGGAAGCCACTCCTCAGTAAAAGGCACAAAAGGCACCTGAAGGACTCTCAGACCATGAGAAACAAAATTCTCTGGTCTGATGAAATAATGATTGAACTCTTTGGCCTGAATGGCAAGCGTCATATCTGGAGGAAACTAGGCACCGCTCATCACCTGGCCAATACCATCCCTACAGTGAAGCATGGTGGTGGCAGCATCATGTTTTAGGGGAGGTTTTCAGCAGCAGGAACTGGGAGACTAGTCAGGAGCAAGGGAAAGATGAATGCATAAATGTACATCCTTGAATGAAAACCTGCTCTGGACCTCAGACTGGAGGCAAAGATTCATCTTCCAACAGGACAATGACCCTAAGCACACAGCCAAGATAACAATGGAGTGGCTATGGGACAACTCTGTGAATGTCCTTGAGTGGCCCAGCCAAAGCCCAGACTTGAACCCGATTGAGAGAGATCTGAAAATGGCTGTGCACTGACGCTCCCGATTCAACCTGAGCTTGAGAGGTCCTGCAAAGAAGAATGGGAGAAACTGCCCAAAAATAGGTGTGCCACGCTTGAAGCATCATACTCAAAAAGACTTGAGGCTGTAATTGGTGCCAAAGATGCTTCAACAAAGTATTGGGCAAAGGCTGTGAATACTTATGTACATTTTTTTTTTTTTTTTTTTTTTTTTTTAATTATTAATACATTTGCAAAGATTAAAAAAAAAAAAAAAAAAAAAAAACTTCTTTCACTTTGTAATTATGGGGTATTGTTTGTAGAATTTTGAGGAAAATTAAATAATTAATCCATTTTGGAATAAACCTTTAACATAACAAAATGTGGAAAACGATATAGACATAATAATGAGATATTCTTATGAAACGTTGCTCTCATTTCTACAAAGCACATTAATATGTGAATTAGACATAGGAACTATAAATACAAGGATCATTAAGGGGCAGTTTCCCAGACAGAGATTAAACCTAGTCCTAGACTAAAATGTCCCTTTAAAGTAGATTAACAGATGCCATGGTTTTAAATAGTCCTAGATTTAGTCTAGTCCAGAGTTTAATAAACTGATTTCCTGGAGGAAGACTAGAGCTACTCCAGGACTAAATTGAGGCTTAAATTAAACCAACAAGGAGGCAAGGTTTAGATTAACGTTGTGTTTCAAAGAAGACACATATATTACTTGGATACATACTGTAACGCAGTATGTGTTTCAGAAACAAGGAATGGAAGGATTCAAATGCAGAATAGCAGTTTATTAACAAAATCACACGAAAACATCCAAGCAACAGGAGACACATGAAAAGACCAGGGTACACAATATTGGCCACAATTAATTGCACCTACTTTTTGCAAACTACTTTTGCCAAGATAAGAAGTCTCCTTCTATAATGCCTGATGAGTTTGGAGAACACCTAACAAGAGATCGAAGAGCACTCCTCTGTCCAGAATCTGTCCAGATCCTTCAGTTTCCCAAGTCCATGTTTATACACTCTCCTCTTAAGTTTTCAATAGGTTTCAGGACAGGGGACTGGGATGGCTTTGGCAGAACCTTAATTTTGTTCTCAGTTACCCTTTTTTTGTTGCCATGTATCTAAACGAGATGTCCAGGACCTCTGGCAGAAAAATAGGCCCACAACATTAAAGATCCAGCAGTATATTTAATTGTATACATGGGGTACTTTTTATCCCTGTGTGCAACAAACCTATCTTGGGTATTTGCTGTTTTATCTGACGATTGAACCCAAGATAGTGTCTGGAAACTGAATATGCTGAAGTTTTTTTGGATCAGAGCAGAGGATTTTGTCTTGAAACACTCATTAAGACAACATAGAACCGCGTCCTCTTCCAGGCAGATTATTGCCCTGATGTTGGAAATGGAAATGTTCACGTTATTTTCTTACACTTTCTATATTGTGCTATTTTTTCTAATTTGTGAATCTTTTGCTGCACATCAGAACTACGTTTGTTTTACTCATTGTGATAGATATTTAAGGGAATTTGACCTTTTTGTTTCCTCATATTAATAGTCCTTTGAAAGAATTTGGACAATTTCACCCTGCTGTGCTAAAAAATTTAAATATGAATAGGAATATACTTACATCATCATCTTAGGAATCCTAAAAGCTTAAGTGTTTACCTCCCAAAGATAAATTACATTTAACCATTTGAGGGAATTCATATAATGAGGATTGTGCTTAACTTTGGACATATTCACTTTATAAGTTGAGAATTTAATTCTTTTTTCTTTAAATACAGATTATATAATCAAAGAAATATTTTACAAACATGTCTCTGCAATATATTTCATAACACAGTATAGTGGAAACATTTGTCTTATATACCAAAGTGCTGAAAAAGTGGCCCAAAATAGGGAAATAACCTACAGCTCTTTCAATTTAAATACACCAACAAAAAAAAGGAAACATTTTACAGTAACAACAAAATCTAACACAAACCATGAGGATTATATATAATATTGAGTTATATGTTTGGCCTTTTTATGCCTTTATTGGATAGGACAGTATATCCTCCTGTTATACAAAAATGACATTGAAGAATTTTTGCTGATGGTCACATATGCTTAACTGGAAAAAGTTAATATTGGATTAAAGTCATACAGAGTCAGGGTCATAAAGGGCTGCACCTTTGTCTCCTTCGTCCAGTCTTTGCTTATTTTAAGAGAAAAGCTCATCAAGGACCTTTGTGGTCTGGAGACGAACTCACCTTGGATGGATACTGAGGCAGTTACGGAGCTAAAAGTGTAGAGTCCCTCAACTCTGCAAGAGTTTTGAGCAAATAAAACAATAATGGACAGATTAGGTCTTTATGTTTTAGCAGTGCTATTTGTAATCCATGGACCCTCCATTGTGCAAGGTATGTTAAATATAATGTTTAAATCAAATATTTAAATATTTTCTTTCTTATTCATGATTCTTATTCTGTATTTTGCTGTACAGTATTTCCACTTGAAAATATGCATTTTTTATAGTAATTCTGTTGTAGAATATATTTAATAATAACATATGTAATAATATATAACATATCATATATAAATTATTAGATTTTGATGATTATTGAAGTAACAATACAAAGTAGAAGGATGCTGTGAAATCATACAATACTCTCATCTACTTTTTAATTTTTTTCAGTGTGAACATTTTGAGCAATGATTCCAATATGAATATTGCCCATTTTGGAGCACACATATTAATTTCATCCAAATGAAAAGAAAAAAAAAACATTATCATCCTGAGTTAAATTTAACCACATTCTTTCAGGGAAAACTATACAAACAAAAAGTAGCTATGTAGTTGACAAATAAGCAAAAATGCTTTTTTTTGTGAAAAAAAAAAAACACTTTTGAAGAAAAAAATGCATATTGTTATGTAGAGTGAAGTCTGATGTTTGAGAAAATATAAGGGGACACTAACTTCATCAATTCTTTCACTTTTTTAAACATTTTTACTGAAATGTGTCCTATGTTGTGACAGAAATAATTAAGAATAGGGGTGTCGTACCAAATGACAATAGAAATTAACACTTTTATAGTGGTTCCAAAAAAGTTAAATATTTGAACAATTCTGAGACAAAATCTTACCATGTTCATGTCATGGGCTTCACAGTAACATGACCTTGAATGGGGTCCTTCAATTGATTAAACTGTCCATGGAATTTAAAATCAGGATATGGTGTCACACCGGAGGACATGTTTTTCAGTGACAAAATATATCAAGTTCCTATGCATTTAGAAATATATGGATGTCATTTACTAAAACAGACACTTGTAAAATTATGCCTGAGGTATTTATTAACATTTGTATGTTTTTTCTTTTTAATTTATAAATGTTGTAATTTATTGTACCATGCTTGAGACAGTCACACCATAGGACAATGTTGAGGTTTGGCTCAAAAATGTAAAAAATCTAAAGACAAAGCAGTTTTTATAACAACAGGTCCATGTAAGACAAAGAAATGTTTAAACATTTACTGCGTTTTAAATAATGACAGTACTAATTATATTAATTTTTATTTTGTGTGACAGTGAAAATGCCATGTCACGTCAACAAACCATCTACATGCTTAAGGGAGCAATATGTTTTTATAAATAAAACAATACAACTATCCAATAGTAGGCTATAGCTACTTTATAATTAAAAGTAAATTTTTTGACAAATAAAAAACGATCAGGGGATTCAAATGACTGAACAATTAGGATGACAGTACAATACTTGAACAGGTGAGTTTACACTACAAATGTCTTTTCCCTACAAATAATGCCCTATTTGAGGGTATAGCGGGCGATTTCGGATTCAGCCAAGGTATTGGGGCACGTTTAGGCTGAACCGATTCACTTGAATGAATCTGACTTGCCACGCCTACAAATGAGAGATAGTTACAGTTTAGGTAATTGCATATATTTTATCCCCAATAAAAACAGCTATATTATCTATATATGTTCGTTGGATAAAGTAGCTCTTTATAGTGGATGATCTACATTATTATTCTACTTTCAGTCCACTGAAAAAAGTTAGCGCCATTGCAACTTTAGTTTGTAACGCCCCAACAGTTAGTATAGCAAATTTTATTAGGCAACGCATGAGGTAGAGTTCAGATGTTCTACACAGCAGCTAGCTCCTAAATCCATAAACGTTACTCATTGATAAGTTATTCCTTACAAAAGTGAGATTTTTTCCCTAAATTCCCATAAAAACTTAAGTCAGGGTCATTAGATTTAAACAACCTTGGTTCGGGTTTGGCATTTTTCCAGACTCAGCAAATGCTAATATGTAGCCTAGCTAATGAGCTGGACCTGAGCAGTGACAACCACCTCTCAAACCAGCAACACAATTAACTTATTTTATTCTTTTGACTATATGAATACATAATATATTTGTCACATTTCCACTTGACACAAGTGCTATTACTGTAACTGATTTTTGGTCAAATTAGATTGCTGGTCAGACAAAATTAAATGCCCATAATTCTCTGAGCAGGTCAGTGCACCAGCGGTCAGTTCCAGTGTAGTAATGGTCAATGCATAAGTCAAGACTGGAGGTGTGATGGAACAAAGGACTGCACGGACGACTCTGATGAACTGAACTGTCGTGAGTAGTATCTCTGGGTGAACACTGACTTGTCATGTCAAAGCATCTGCCAAATTCATAAATATAATGCCATTTATTGTTATGCACAGAAAATATTTTCATACATCTTCTCATTGTATTTTCAGCATTATCAACTTGTAGCTCTGAAGAGTTCAAGTGCCTGACAGGAGGGGAGTGTATTCCTCAAGCGTTTGTATGTGACGGAGAACCGGACTGCACCGATGGCTCAGATGAGCAAAGAGCCTGCAGTATGTCTACATGTTCCTTAAATGACTGAAATAATGCAGTTCATTCAGCAATAAAAATGGGAGTATTAATACAGGTGGTCTATGACCCTACTTTTTGTTTTCTAAGGTGGTCAGACATGTAGCCCAAACCAGTTCACTTGTCGAGAAGGCCAGTGCATTCCCAAACAATACAGATGTGACCATGTATCAGATTGTGTGGACAACTCGGATGAGAACAACTGCAGTAAGAACGTTTCTTTCTACTGTAAAATAAAAAAAAGGTCTTTAAAAAACAGGCTCTTATTTATCAGTATATAGTAATTTAAAAATCTGTCAGACGTTCAGAATATTTATATACAAAAATTAGATATGTAATATGTCAATAAAAAAGTAAAATAAGTAAAAAGTAAATAAAAAAAAATATATAATAATCTAGATATAATAATATATAATAATAATAAAATCTAATATATACAGTTGTGGTCAAAAGTTTACATAGCCCTTGCAGAATCAGCAAAATGCTGAGAACACAAAATAAGATGAAAATACAAAATACACAAAATAATGTTCTTTTTTATTTAGTACTGTCCTGAATAAGATATTTTACATGAAGATGTTTACATAATATAGTCCACAAACGAGGCTGTAACATCTGTTTAGTAACAAACGTGCATGTTTATTTGAGCACTTCCATCATTGAAACAACACAATACAGCCTAGGGCCTATAAAGCATTTAAATACAGCAAAATTATTTAGACACCAGATAATAATGTTTTACTTGTGGGTGCAGGACACCATAGTTAATTTATAGTTAAGTTAGGATAGCAAAATAAAGTAAACTGTGACATAGTATACCTAAAAATTCTTTATACAGTGGACTACCAGTAAAATTGATAAAAATTTGGGACCAACATTTTTCAGACACTTTGACCTGACCATGTTTTGCTTAAGTGTTTTTTCTTTAATTGCTAATGTGACCTAAATTGGTATTATCTAATTGTGTACTTAAATTTAACAGCTGACAGCTGATTGGATGATTGTAATCCATTACATACCTCTCTATCAAAGTTATCTGACATTATCAAGATAAATTTGTTCTGACACAGTTCAACTCTGAGTTCTTGTCATATTTTATTTCCATTTTCTAAACTATAGCGAATAAACTGTGATAATGTGAGAAAATGTTGAAGGTGCCTGAATAAATTTTGGCTAGACTTTATATATGGTGGCAGAAAGAACAGGCAGTAAGAATCTCTTTTCTACTGTACAATGAAAATAAATTTGCCATCTACCATTCTTCAGTAGCAATACAGGCTCCTACTGATCAATATATAGAAGCTTTAAAAAGAAAGTCAGAAAATTTTAATTATTATTTCAATAAATTATTTTATTAATTTTTATTATAATATAACATGCATAACATATATTACTTATACTTGTAATTATATCATTTGATCCAGAGTGAACTTCAAAAACTCAAATGCATTGCAAACAGGCCTGTGGTGAATGTTACAAAGGTCTTTAGCAATGTTATCTTTACAAGAAAAAGGCATATGACCACTTTTAATTGTCCAATACGCATAAAAATCTCAAGATAAATCAGTTACCAAAATGACAAGGGAATGCTGGTGATGGGTAATGTAAAAAATCTGTCATCATCAGGTTTTGGAATGTCAATAAAAAGCATCAAATTTCCTCTTGTTGAATCCAGATTACCCAGCTTGCACAGAGAAGACATGCGCTAATGGTGCTTGCTATAACAACACTCAGCACTGTGATGGGATACTAGATTGTCGAGATGGATCAGATGAATCCAACTGCAGTGAGTGAGAGTGTAGTATCAATCAAAGACTCCAGAAAAGCATGTGCAGATTAATGTTCAACATTTGACCATGTAATGTCATTGTAATTTTTCTTTCATATTCTTTGTCTTTCTTCCCTGAAACAGCGAGGCATTGTCAGTCGCATCAGTTTGAATGTGCCAATGGATACTGTATCCCGATGCCTTTTGTGTGTGATCACTGGGATGACTGTGGCGACAACAGTGATGAGCAAAACTGTGGTGGGTCCCACAATATATCTCACCTATTCTACCAAAGCTGCTGGCATTACAGAAAGCTAATGTATCAAGAAGTGAATGTGGGTGTTTTGGGTTTTTTGTATGCGTCGTATTCAGTCAAAATATACACTAGGTCATGAATAAAAGTATCAAAAGTACCTTGTTTTGTTTTTTTTGTTTTTAGCAAGTACCTTGCTAATACCATGATTTTTGGATATGGTAGTATCATGTCAATTGACTACCATGCAAGTACCATAGTACATAGCTAACTCATAATTTTTTCTGCCACATAAAGCACTGCTATGTTGTCTTCTTTGCCAGAATATCGGACCTGTAGTGGGTCAGAGTTCGCCTGCAGTAATGGGCGCTGTATGCCTCAGCAGTGGGTGTGTGATGGCATCAACGACTGTGGAGACTTTAGCGATGAAAATGGATGCGGTGAGATTGACACCTCCTTTCTCCTGTCAATATGCAACAAATTCAAACACATCTGTTATATAAGATTTAGTAGAAAACAAATGATTAATTAGTTAAACCTATATGCTGAGGACTTCATACTTTCAGACCCAGGTATCCGAGACTGTTACCCTGGTGAATGGCCCTGTCCAGGCTCTTCAATGTGTGTGCCCATAAACAAAGTGTGTGACGAACACCCTGACTGCCCTGGTGGAACAGATGAGAGCAATACTACAGCACATCTGACCTGTGGTAAATACCTAAAAGACATGAAATTAAATTACAATTTTTTATAATAATTTTTTATTAATATATATATATATACAGTATATATATACACCGATCAGGCATAACATTATGACCACTGACAGGTGAAGTGAATAAAACTGATTATCTCTTCATCATGGCACCTGTTAGTGGGTGGGATATATTAGGCAGCAAGTGAACATTTTGTCCTCAAAGTTGATGTGTTAGAAGCAGGAAAAATGGGCAAGTGTAAGGATTTGAGCGAGTTTGACAAGGGCCAAATTGTGATGCTAGACTACAAAACTGCAGCTCTTGTGGGGTATTCCCGGTCTGCAGTGGTCAGTATCTATCAAAAGTGGTCCAAGGAAGGAACAGTGGTGAAACGGCGACAGGGTCACGGGCGGTCAAGGCTCATTGATGCACGTGGGGAGCGAAGTTAATGCTGGTTCTGATAGAAAGGTGTCAGAATACACAGTGCATCGCAGTTTGTTGCGTATGGGGCTGCACTATGGGAAGAAGGCAAGCCGGTGGAGGCAGTGTGATGCTTTGGGCAATGTTCTGTTGGGAAACCTTGGGTCCTGCCATCCATGTGGATGTTACTTTGACACATACCACCTACCTAAGCATTGTTGCTTTCAGCAGGATAATGCACCCTGCCACAAAGCAAAAATGGTTCAGGAATGGTTAGAGGAGCTCAACAACAAGTTTAAGGTGTTGACTTGGCCTCCAAATTCCCCAGATCTCAATCCAATCGAGCATCTGTGGGATGAACAAACAAGTCCGATCCATGGAGGCCCCACCTCACAACTTGCAGGACTTAAAGGATCTGCTGCTAATATCTTGGTATATATATATATATATATATATATATATATATATATATATATATATATATATTTTAACATTTTGTAGAATGCCATAACACTGAGCTCAGCACATGTACTCATACATTTTGGATTTGGATGATCATGAGATGTCAATCAAATTAACATTAAATTACCATTAGCAAGTTCTTTAACAAGCCTAACAGCAGTCACAAAGTACTAGATGCCAGTATAACTATGATATGCCTTGAACATAACCTCAGTATTACAGGGCAATTTAGAGTATTGGGTTTTTATGTGTATTTAGTTTTTACTTCAGTCACATGTGTCTGGGTGAAAGTCACACTTTATTATAATACTCATGATGACCAGATGTGCTTTGAAGCAACTATCATATCACGTTATGCATGTGACAGACAGGCTGTGATCACTCCCCAGATAGCATGTAATCATTGAAACAATGTTGAGTCAGTGTTGATGCGTCAACGCTAATTGCATTGAATTACCGTTGCAAAGCGATGTTGCTTCAGTATCACTCTTGCACCCTCAGTTACTGTTGAAACAATGTTGAGATTTCAACAAAAAATCAATTATAATATCATTGAATCAACATTATAAACTGATGTAACTTCAATATCACGTTTGCACCCGCATTTAATGTTGAATCAATGGTGAACAAAAAGTCAATGGTAATGCTATTGAATCAACATTACACTATAAATGGAATCTACATCACTGATGTTGAATCAATATTAAAATTAACAAAAATAATCAATAGTAATATTGTTGAATCAGCGTTACACTGTGATGTTGATTCTACATCACTGATGTTGAATCAACACTAAAATTAACAAAAATAATCTTTGGTAATATTGTTTGATCAATGTTACAATGTAATGTTGATTCTAAATCACTTTTGTTGAAACTGAAAATACAACTGAAATGTAATGACAACATAAAACAATGTTGCTATCTGATGTACCAAGGTAATGTTAAAACATTAATATTTTAACTACAATTTCAAAGTTGAAGGTGTTGAATGAATGACACCTTCCCAGCAGTTCAGTCAATTTATTTTATTTAACAGTTTAACACAATCAATAACAAAAAAGATTTAAAAGATCATTCTTTAAAAAAGAAAGGGAGAAATGGGACAAAAGCAACCTTTAAAAATAAATTTAGCTTTAGAAGTTTGATGTCATTATAACTACAGGTGATCCAACGGTTCAGGTTCAGACGACTGCCTCTTTTCCTTTGGGTTCTCTGAAATCTAAAAAAGAAAGCATGATGTTACTTAAGAACAAGTCAATTCAGTTTTCACACAGTCACATTCAAGAATGTTAATATACTAAACACAATATGATTCAAAAGTTGCTCAACACAAAATATTCAAACTATGATTATAGTATCATTAAATTCTGTATATTTATTCTATTTTTCTAAAATCTATTAATGTTTCAATATCAAAAGAAAGCGTGTCTTTTCCCACCAGGTTTAACTCCAGTCCTAATTAAAAACACCTGAAGCACCGAATCAAGGTCATTAGGATCAATGAAAACATCAGGCAGGTGTGTTGGAGCTAAACTCTTCATGAAGAGGAATAAACACCTCTGAGCTATGACCATTACATAAATCTCAGTTCATTTTCTGTGAAACTACATAGCATTTAAGTAACTAGTTTGTCTTAAAGACTAAAAGAGCTTAGGCTTTTTCAGTGAAAATTTCTTTAAAGGAGTAATGAAAATGAAAATTCTGTCATTATTTATTCAGTCTCACGTTGTCCTGTATGAGTGTCTTTCTTTTGTTAAACATGAGAATATATTTTAAAGAATGTTGGTAACGAGACAGTTGACGATAGCCATTGATTTCTATAGTTGGAAAAAAAAATACTATGGAAGTCAATGGCTACCGTCAACTGTCTGGTTACTAACATTCTTCTTCAATCTTCTTTTGTGTTCAGCAGAAGAAATAAATTCATACAGGTTTGGGACAACTTGAGGGTGAAATTTCATCTTTGGGTGAACTATCCCTTTAAAGCTGCAAATTCACCTTGTAGACCTTAATCTCTTTAAATATCACAAAATAGCCATGGTAGTCACTTTCTCAATAAACACAAGATGTAGTTTTTTTTGTGGTTGTGTTTCAGTGGAAACAGGTTAAACTGAATGGAGATCAGTTACATTCCCCAAATGTAATAGTGATTCAGGAATATGAATGAGTACCTGATTAATCAGGGAGCAGGAGTTAAGGCACAGGATAGCATCAAGTCCCAGGTCAGGTGATTATGCTGTCAACAACAACTCAATGTATAATCAATGTCAGCATTATCAGGAGGGTGCTTCTCTCTATTTTTTAATTGTCCGTCTTCATCTGCCTTCACTTCTACTAAAGGAGCAATGTGCTCTGCAAGCACTGATGGATGAAGACATGGGCAGTGTGCGGTGTGACATTCTTGCTCTTGCAACTTAAAATAAATCTGTTAAATGATGTTAGAACTTTATTCAGGAATTCTCCAATAAACATTACTAAAGCAAGATGCATGTTTTAAGAATGTAGAAAAATGGATGCTGCCTTCAAGTGTTTATTTACACCAAGTGCAAATAGCACGCCTTGCACTAACTCCGCCCAACAATGCCTAGTTGGGCCACACAAGTCAAAAAAAAAAAAAAAACCTGCATACATTCCAATGTCTTCAGTGGTGTAGTCAGTAGAGCGTAATGCTTATTGAACTTGGTTTTGACGCCATTGATGCGGGTTCGAATCCGCCTTTTGTCGAGTTCGCTCTTCTCCCTTTTCCCCTCACATATCACAATGGAAAGGCATTTACTTTCAATGAAAATGTTTTAAAGTGGAAATAAAGTGCCTAACGAAACGTTTAATAACAGTAATGGTTAGGGGTAGGGAGGGCTTTTATTGTCCCATTAAGGTGGCATCCATTTAATGATTTTAATAAATATAACCATTTACACATTATGTTATTGCATCCTGTTAATGTACAACAGTACTGAGGTGCAAATAGTTTGTATCGGCCAAAATTAAGTATAAATAGCATCTAATTACTATTTACACAAGAACTGCTACTTTTACATGGTGTAAATAGAATATATCACAATTTTCACTTAGTGTAAATATCATCACTAAGAAAATGCTGCTATTGTCATAGTGTAACTAAAATAAATCACTATTTTCACTTTATTCAAACTGCTTTTATTCAAACACTTTAATATAAATAAAATGTATAACTTTTTAATGTTTCTAATTACAGTCATTAACAATACAAATCAAATGCAAATAACAAGCACACAAAATAAAGGAACAGAGAAATAATAAAGTAGATGCAGCATTGTTTGAAACTGTGCTAGAGAAGTCATGTAAGTATGTCAGGTGTTTCAACACACAAGTGTGTACACCTGTGTTTTCTCTCTAATGATGAAGCATCAATTAAACTACTGAGAAGTGCACATGCAAAACCAAAATGGGCGTTTACCAATCAGTGGCCAATTTCAAACTACAAAGATGTTTTTCAACCATTTTTCAACAGACTTGAAGGCCATGAAGGCCCACCCCTAAACCAAGCCCCCAGTGGATTAGAGCAAATCGGGCAAAGTGGTTGAAAATGCCCATCTTGGTTTGAAAACGCCCCACTGATTGGGAAACGCCCACTAATGTTCTACAGAGATACACACCTGCATGTCACCTGTTAGTTCAATGTCACTGTCTCCACCCATGTGTGCTGTTGACTTTCATCACAATTTCAATGCTGATACAACACACTTTTAAACATTGAAATGTCAATCTCAACCAAAATGATGGTTTGGATCAAAACTCAACATTGTATCAATGTCACCATGCTATCTGGGTCAGCTGCCCTAGATACTTACATTAACTAACTACCTCTGATAACACTCTCTGTCCTGTAGGTTTAAACCAGTGTTCTGCTCTGAGCTGTGAGTACCGCTGTCATCCCAGCCCGCAGGGTGGAGCCTGCTACTGTCCCGATGGCTTCACTGTGGCCAATGACAGTCGCACATGTGTGGGTCAGTGCATGAGACCCTTTATTATCTGATTACAGATCATAATATTTTTATCTAAATCTGGATAATATCGCATTATACTGGTCAGAATAATTAATGTGAGTTTATACAATCCAGTTTTTATCCTTAATTTATTGGATTAACACTTTAAAACGGATTTAGCATGTGGGTTAATGACTAGTAAGGATGTCTGAGATTGTGAAAAGGAAAAATCCTTTAAAAATCTAGTGTCAAGTTCTCAGAAATGTAATTTTTGTATTCAAATTGCTTTTATATTTTGATAGATATTTAGTGGTGTTAAATTAATGCAATTTTACACCTTACAACTCAAATGCATGTGAGTATACATATTATTATATTATTATTGTTTTTTTAAAACGTATTTTAGGTATTATAGTTTTCATTATACATGACAACAAAATGGCTTCTTGTCACATGACAATAAAATGGTTTCCTGCATTTTGGTTTTGCGCACTTTGATTTGATGGACAAAAGTTAAAATATTAATCATATTTTAAGACAGAACTTATTTACTGCTTATTTTTTGTACAATTATTTAAAAAAAAAAAAGATTCAACCAATCTAAATTTGTTACAATCTCTGGACTTTTCCACCGCCTAGACATGACTTTAATCCCAACAAAAATATCAAAATTACTCAGAAATGTAGAATGTATTCAAGCCATTGTATGTATAAATGCATTTATGATTAACTTAATAGATCTGGACAAAAGAAATGAGTCACAACATTGACCCATGTATGTGGTTTATCCTCAGACTATGACGACTGTAAAATTTGGGGTATCTGTGATCATTTCTGTGAGGATCGCCCAGGCACACATCATTGCAGTTGTGCTGATGGATACTTCTTGGAGCAGGGTCATGTCTGCAAGGCCAATATTTCAGGTTAGTGGAAAATAGAACTGAAAATGCTTTTAACTTGCTAAAATTTGGCAGCCTTCCCATTCAAAGCAATTTAGTAAAATTGTTATTGGCACAAATACACAAAAGTATATTTTGCTATAAAAAAATATTATATTTTAGCTCCATTCTGTAATTTGCTTTTACTTGTATTTTTTTCATCACTGCCTGCCGTACAGACGGTATCACCACACCAATAGTAGTATAATGCAGATAAAAATTGAAATGGAACAGTCAATGTTATAGCATTATAGTCAACTGTTATTTTACTTTTTAGGTTGCGCACAGCATTTTTTAATTTAATAACATCTCTTGTCTTTTTGGTCCTCACAGGGGGTTTACCACAGCTGATCTTCACAGATGGGCGTGATATCAAGATGGCAGATATACATGGGCGGTTTGTCAGACTTCTGGTCCAATCAGATGGTAAAGGTTACGCTGTGGGTGTTGGTTACAACTGGCACACTCAAAGGATCTTCTGGACAGATACCAATTCTCAGAAGGTGTTTCATGGTTTATAGTGTAAAATTACGCATTTAAATATGAATACAGTTATGTTCACAAAAAAAACCCTTTTTTTTTCAGGTTTACTCCATAAATTTTGATGGTAGTGATAAGACGGAGGTGCTGTCTGAAGCAGTGCACAATGCCCAGAATGTGGCTGTGGACTGGATCAACTTCAAGCTGTACCTTGTTGAGGAACGTGTGGAGAGAATTGAAGCATGTGATTATGATGGGGGAAACCGTGTCACACTGATCGCAGAAAACTTGGTGACTCCTCACGGGCTTGCCCTGGACCCAACTGTAGGGTAAGTACAGTATGTGTGTGGATGTGATTCAGTGTGTTGTAAAGAAAACTTTAACTTAACCTTTAACCTTGCTTTAACCTGATTGCTCTATCCTTTCTCCTACAGATACATGTTCTTCACAGACTCTGGATATAACACAGATAATGTAAAATTGGAGCGGGCCTTCATGGATGGTAGTAACCGGTTTGAGTTGGTTAAGACCAGACTAGGTTCCCCTACTGGAATCACCTTGGATTTGGTTACCAAGAGAGTTTACTGGACAGACAGCCATTTTAACCTGGTAGAGACCGTCACATATAGTGGCTTGGACAGGTATTGTACTCCGCAAATCACTATTTTAAAACTTTTAGGAACATGTAAATGAGTGGCTCTCAATCAGGGGGCCAGATCCCAGTAGCAGGCCTTAGCAAATAGCCAAGGGGGCAATTTTATAGCATCCTCTCAAAAATTGTTTTATATTTATAAAACGCACCTTTGATGGGATTTGGTCAAATTCCATGGATTTCGTCCTACATCAAAAGTGAAGATGTGAAGATGTTCTTATGCCAACTGAAGAGCATGTGTACAAACTTTTTGTAGTCATATAACAGTAATTAAAACAATCCAACATTGTTAATTAAATAAAGATAAATAGACAATCTGGTAAGTTAGGTATTAGATGGATATATTTAAGCGTGATGATGAGTGGCATACATCTTCTGAACCATAAAGGGATATTTGTGGGCATTCTATAGGTAGAGTTGATGCACTTGTTCACATTGCATATTGAAAATTTTATAAAGTGGGATGCATTTATGAAAATTGTTTGTGCTTATGGACAGTTTATCAATCGTTCATAGTATAATTCATAGGATCATCACTTGTCTTTATAAACGAGGATTTAGGATTCTAGAAAAACCTGGATATATGATGTAGTCCAATTTAAAAAGTGTTATTTCTAGACCTGGAGAAGTTATGTAAATTCATACAATTGTATAACTCCATGGACATTTTTATAATGAATATACATTTTAATGTCAAGCTCTAAAATATTTTATTTGGTTGAACTTATGATTTAAAAAAATCCTTGTGCTCAAATGTTTCATTAGGAAAACAGTGCTGAATGGAGGTCATCAGGTCCCCCACCCGTTTGGAATTTCGGTATTTGAGAACCATGCCTTTTTTACTGACTGGGTCAAGATGGGTGTGATTCGGACCAACCGCTTCAATGGCAGTGACCCAACTTTTCTCTACCGCTCTACTAACAGGCCTGGACAAATTGTGGTTTCCCATCCAGCTCTTCAGCCCTTCGGTGAGACAAAGTTGAATGTTTATAATACAAACTATAAAATACTCACAAAATAAAAACTTTGCAACGCTAAGTATACATCATAATTGGCCTTTTTCTGACTGCAGTTATAAACCCATGTGGCAGACACAATGGCGGGTGTGAGCAAATCTGCCTTCTGAGTCACCGCACTGACAACGACGGACTGGGTTACCGCTGCAAGTGTCGCCTAGGATACGACCTCCAGGATGACCGCCAAACTTGCTTTAGTGAGTGACAGACAGAGCCTGCCCGGCAAATCATGAACAAAATTATAGGGATATACATGGGATACTAGCATAGGAAAGTGTATTTTAACATTGAAAAAATGACAGAATTTACAGGATTTATTTATAACTGCACGAAATCCTCTGAAACAAACATGTCTGTCTCTTTCAGAGATTAAAGATTATTTACTGGTGGCTAATGCACAGTCGGTCAGGGGGATTCCTCTTAACGTGTCTTCTCAGGAGGATGTCACCCTGCCGCTCTCTGGCATGGCCGAAACCTTCTCTGGTTCTGGAGTGGAGTATGATGGGTCAGTGGAGACTGTGTTCTACAATGACAGAATGCGGCAGCTCATTTACAAATCACTCAT
Source organism: Rhinogobio ventralis (assembly GCA_039654625.1). Taxonomy (NCBI): domain Eukaryota; kingdom Metazoa; phylum Chordata; class Actinopteri; order Cypriniformes; family Gobionidae; genus Rhinogobio; species Rhinogobio ventralis. Next base: position 15,401,840 of record CM077212.1, read on the forward strand.
CAATGGCACCAGTGAGTCATTTAAAAACACACAGCTTTTTTGTTTTTTTACTAAACGGTTTTCAAACTTTTCAGGCCAATTACCATCTTTGATTGAATTACTTTTTATATGAATTTTAAATATTTATATAAAATGAAATCAATTACAAATATTTATAAAATAAAATGTAATGAATTTAATTAAAATGTTTAATAAAATATAAATTCATTATTTTGTTGTTATATCTCAGGTCATGAGATCCTGACAGGTTACAGAGTGGGCTCTGTGGAATCAATGGCATATGACTGGACCTCTAAGATCCTCTTCTGGACATCCAGCACCTATCGCACCGTCTCAGCTTTTAAAGTAACAGATGGATCAAGACGGGACATTGTTAAAAACTTGAATTACCCCCGGGGGATTGCCGTGCACCCCAGTGCAGGGTATGAGACATCATGGGCAAGAATACATAATTCAGAATAATGTATAAATATCTGTATAATGTAGTGTAACTACAGAATAACTTAATTACACATAAGACCTAAATAATCATTAACCGTTCTTCAGATTTGAGCATTTGTGTATGTTTTTTTTAATATACATTTTTATGGAACTTATTAGAGAGCTCTATTTTGCAATTTTTAGATACCTTTTCTGGTCTGATTGGTACCGTCCAGCTGTGATCACCAGAGCATACACAGATGGAAGCAATGCTGTTCCACTAATTAACACAACACTTGGCTGGCCTAATGGACTTGCTGTGGACTACCTGTAAGGAAGTCCTCTTAAAATCAACAGTTTCAAGTACCTACCACTTGATTTCTGAAATAGTTTGTAAATGAGATGGGTTTATTCACTTTCCATTCATATTTCATCCCGACACAAAGATTGCTAAAGGCTGTGAAATGTGTCTTGGAAATATTTTTTTATGTGCTCCACAGGATGGATAGGCTGTATTGGGTTGATGCGCAGCTGGACCGGATTGAACATGTGAGCACTGATGGGCTTGACCGACAGGCCTTCTCCAGCATTGGACAAATCACTCACCCCTTCTCGCTTACGATACACACAGGTTGTCACTTCTGTGTTTCTTCATTCATCTCACAGCCACATTATGATGTTGAGATTATTTTAAACTACAAAGACTGTTATGCAGCAATTGAATATAATTGTTTGTTCCACTTGTTCCACTTGTTCCACTTGTTCCACTTGTCACTGACTGATCTGTCTCCACCATTTGTTAGATCATTTGTTTGTGTCAGATTGGAGGACGAACTCTGTTTTCCGAATGAGGAAGAGGGATGGTGGGGAAAATATTATCCTCCGAAAGGGCATCTCCGGCATAATGAATGTTAAGGCCTATTCAGCTGATCTCCAGAACTGTGAGTGACACAGATAAGCTCTTGCTCACTAAACTGCTGTCTGTTTCACTGGGATTTCATCCATTTTTCTGCACTGTTTAGACGTTTCGACATGATGATGACAGTTTTGGGTCAATGAAAAATAAGAGCAAATATGAACTTATTTATATACTAATAATGTACTTTTTTCCAGAATGTCATTATTTTAATTAAGCATTTTTTCTTCATTATGATGTCCGGCCACCCTGACATTTTTTACTTTATTCACCCCAAGAAAAATTTTAAATTAATTTTAATTCAGAAATTAAACGCATGCTCATCATAGAAGAGGTGTATACATGTTTCTGCATTTTTTAAATAAATAAATAAATAGATTGTACAAAAAGATTATTCTTGTACTTGTTGGATGTAAGGTGTTATTTGTCACATACAAAGTAAGTGATAATCTACTACTGTAATCTCGTTGCTGTGTACAGTATTCAAAAGCAGATGCAATCTGATTCCAAACGGCCGCTGCAGCCACTTCTGTTTCCCTACGCCTGCGTCCAACCGTGTGTGCGGATGTCCCTACGGCATGAAGCTGCAGGAAAACCAGAGAGACTGTGTAAAGGATGACTCTGAGCCCCCACCAGATGATAACTGTGGAGACTATGCTTTTCCCTGTGACGGGGGGCGATGCGTGCCAAATTCTTATCGTTGTGATGGTGTGAACGACTGCGTCGACAAAACAGATGAAGCCAACTGCACAGATCCAGGTGTGTATGTACATGTGAGTGTGCTTGAGCACCACCTAAAGACCTAGACATGTCTATGAACATCTCATTTCACCTTTTTAATCAGGTACAACCTGCTCTCCATATGCCTTCACCTGTGGGAACAAGCACTGCATCCCTGCTAGATGGCGCTGTGATGGACATGATGACTGTGGTGATGGGACTGACGAGGATAACTGCCCCACACGTGGTCCGACCACCTGCCCTTCCAACCTCTTTGCTTGCACCAATGGAAACTGTATCCCAAAAGCATGGGTGTGCGATGCCTTCAATGACTGTGGCGATGGTTCTGATGAGAGACAGTGCAGTGAGTATTGAAGATTTTGGAGGAAGTTCAGGAAATACTTGAACAGGGGTCAGTTGATATGCAAAAATGCTTATTGGCAAAGACATTTTGATTAAAAAATACATTCTGAAAAGTCCTAGAAGCCCAACCTAGCGTTGCCCATGTACACAAATATGACACAGCAATACATTAAATTAATTATAACCACTGTCATTCTCCTCTGTCCTCTTCCAGATTCTACTATCACCACCTGCCAGCCTGGCTTCTTCCTGTGTCCAGATCACCGCTGTATATATAACTCATATGTCTGTGATGGAGACCAGGACTGTTTGGATGGCTCTGATGAGAAGGACTGCGGTAAGACAGTGATTTGATTTTTAAGGTATTGGTTTGCACTCAAAGGATCCACTTAAAGTCGGCATGAAATGGAAAATATATTTTCTAAAAGCATGTTGTAGATGTGAACAAATCATCTGTGCGAATGTTTAATTAAAAAAAAAAGTTTTTCACCTTGTAATGTTTAAGAAAAGTCATAACTAGACCTTCCGTTAAAACGGCTGGTGACGTGTGCAGGATTTCTCCAATCATTTAATCCACTTAAATCCCGCCCCTGCAAGCTTGTGCCTTTTTAGAGCAATGACTGTATCTCAAAATCCAATCAATGCATAGAACAAGTCTTCACCCTACATAATTTCTTTGTTGATAACCTGTTACACTCGGATGTACATCACAATACGAAAATAAAAAATGTGTTACTAGTTCTGTATCATTGTGACTTTAATTAACATGGATGATGAATGTTGTGTGTTTTGGGTAGTGTACTCCTGTGCAACGTATGAGTTTGCATGTGCCAGTGGAGATCAGTGTGTGAGTAAGAGCTACCGCTGTGATGGGGTTTATGACTGCAGGGACCACTCAGATGAGAGCGGCTGTCGTAAGTTATATGTGTTTGTGTTCTTGGAAGTGAATCAGTCTTTACATATTTAATGTCATTGATATAAGGCACAACATAACAGGGCTTGCAATTCTTTCATTCATTATATTCATTATTCATTATTTATTGTCATCCTTAGTATTTTAATCTCTATTCATTTTCCACAAGGTTTACAAATTTCACATTATACACTCACCTAAAGGATTATTAGGAACACCTGTTCAATTTCTCATTAATGCAATTATCTAATCAACCAATCACATGGCAGTTGCTTCAATGCATTTAGGGGTGTGGTCCTGGTCAAGACAATCTCCTGAACTCCAAACTGAATGTCAGAATGGGAAAGAAAGGTGATTTAAGCAATTTTGAGCGTGGCATGGTTGTTGGTGCCAGACGGGCCGGTCTGAGTATTTCACAATCTGCTCAGTTACTGGGATTTTCACGCACAACCATTTCTAGAGTTTACAAAGAATGGTGTGAAAAGGGAAAAACATCCAGTATGCGGCAGTCCTGTGGGCGAAAATGCCTTGTTGATGCTAGAGGTCAGAGGAGAATGAGAACATGGATCCATCATGCCTTGTTACCACTGTGCAGGCTGGTGGTGGTGGTGGTGTAATGGTGTGGGGGATGTTTTCTTGGCACACTTTAGGCCCCTTAGTGCCAATTGGGCATCGTTTAAATGCCACGGCCTACCTGAGCATTGTTTCTGACCATGTCCATCCCTTTATGACCACCATGTACCCATCCTCTGATGGCTACTTCCAGCAGGATAATGCACCATGTCACAAAGCTCGAATCATTTCAAATTGGTTTCTTGAACATGACAATGAGTTCACTGTACTAAAATGGCCCCCACAGTCACCAGATCTCAACCCAATAGAGCATCTTTGGGATGTGGTGGAACGGGCGCTTCGTGCCCTGGATGTGCATCCCACAAATCTCCATCAACTGCAAGATGCTATCCTATCAATATGGGCCAACATTTCTAAAGAATGCTTTCAGCACCTTGTTGAATCAATGCCACGTAGAATTAAGGCAGTTCTGAAGGCGAAAGGGGGTCAAACACAGTATTAGTATGGTGTTCCTAATAATCCTTTAGGTGAGTCTATAATGTAAAATAAAATATAATGATATGAAACATTATATAAAATTTCTGTGATATAAAATATATAAAAAATAATTGTTGTTAAAAATAATTTATCTAACATATCTAATAGTTTTCATAACAAAACATGGGATTGTTCCATGCATGTCATCATCATCTTTATATGGATATAAGCTACTAAATGTGTATCTAGCAATTAGTGTTAATAAAATAATGCTAGTGATGACTAATAGCTGGTCTTCTATGTGCAGCCACACGTGGGCCAGGTCTGTGCCATGACAATGAGTTTCAGTGCCAGGTCGACGGATTTTGCATTCCAAAAATGTGGGAATGTGATGGCCATCCAGACTGTGAGGACGGCTCTGATGAGCACAATGGTTGCCCGCCCCGTACCTGCAATTCTGTACAGTTCCAGTGTGCTAATGGAAATTGTGTGCCTCAGAGCTGGGTTTGTGATGGGGATAATGATTGCAGGGATATGAGCGATGAAACAAACTGTCCCACTCCACCATTCAGTTGTCCATCAGGTCAGTGGTTGTGTCCCACAGACCAGGTGTGCATCACAGAGGCTCAGGTGTGTGATGGCCAAAGAGACTGCCCCAATGGAGCTGACGAGTCTCCCCTCTGCAGTGAGTACTGCTGATGCTCGATTAAAACAGGGGTTACATGTTGCAATATGTTGTTGATGAACTGCTCAGACTCTTTTTCTGTCTCTTTCTTTCTCATTATTTGTCTTATTAGATGAAGATGACTGTCTGGTGAATAACGGGGGCTGCAGTCAAGGTTGTATTCAGGGTCCATTTGGAGCTCAGTGTACCTGTGACCCAGGATTCCAGCTGCTGAACGACTCAAAGACCTGCGATGACATAAATGAGTGTCTGATCCCTGGATTCTGCAGTCAAACCTGCTTCAATGAGCGTGGCTCCTTCCGATGCTACTGCCAAGACGGCTACCAGCTGGAGCCAGATGGCCGTACATGCAAAGCCATCTGTAAGTAACATCTCGATCATTTACACATCGAATATGATTGAACTAAGACTTTATGAAGTTCAACATGTTGCTAAATTGCATTTCTAGTCAAATGGCCAAGAACTCAATGGTTTTTAAGGGTAGTGACACTGCTCCAACTAACACAAAATCCTCCCAAAAATTTGTGTAAAGTAGTATAAGGATAGTAAAACCTAAAATCTGTGGGAAATGTGTAATCTGCTCCAGCCCCAGGTGATGCCTTACTTCTGGTGGCCAGGCGCAGTCAGATCGTCGCCAACCGTATCTACTTCAGGCCACCCCTTGTCAATCCCGTAGTTAGCGGCATGAGCATCATTGCTGTAGACTTTGATAATGTCAACAAAAGAGTCTACTGGGGAGATTCATCTGAGAAAATGATCTATAGTTCATTTCAGAATGGCACAGACAAAAAACAGGTAAGTAATAAGAAGAAATAAAGATTGGTCTAGTTGTCTTGTAGGGCTTATGAATTTCATTTTATGGATATTATTACTTCTATACTTCTATATTACTTCTATGTTTATCACCTACAGTTTGGGATTAATTCATTTGGTAATGCCGATATGTTAGGTGTTCTCATCAGGCCTGATGGTTCCTGAGAGTATAGCAGTGGATTGGGTTGGAAGAAACATTTACTGGACCGACTACGTCATGGAGAACATTGAAGTAGCCACTCTGGATGGCCGCTTCCGGAAGATTCTGATTACCAAGAATGTCACCAGCCCTCGTGGACTGGCTCTAGACCCCCGCAACCAGTATGCATATTGGACATACTAATTTGTTTAAATTTTGAGTCCACCCAAAAATTTAAATTCTGTCATCATTTGCTCACCATGTCATTCCATAAGACTTTTGTTTGTTTTTTTAAACAGAATATTCAAATATTCAATGAAAGCTCCAAGAGGTCCGGTCTCTATATTTCCTTCCCCTAGGGTTTACCTCTTGACCCATTTTTATATTTTGCACAAAGTAAAAACAAACAACATACATAATCTAATAATAAAAACTTTTTTCTTTTTTGTCTTCCCTTGCCATCTCCAAATTATAACATTGCTTATTATGAAATGCTCTTAATATGCTGATTAATAATGCTAAATGTATGGTAAAAACTAAACATCTAAAGGCGTTACACGTTAACTTGTCACAAACCTGATTTAGTTAAACGGTCTGAGTCATCTGTATGACAGATAAAAATAATTGTGTTTGCTTTTCTCTTTTTCTGCAGCGTATTAGCAAAAGTATCTATTTTTCTGCTCACCGTGTTTCTGCTACTGTTGTTAAAATAGTGGCGTCATCTGCAGCTCCTAATTTGGTGCTTTGTAAAATGGTGCAATTATGGATGGAACCAAGAGCCATTTGAATACCAATGGCATACAGTATGGTAAACAGAAGCTCAAATGTATTTGCTTGATGCAGGAGAACAAACCTCATTGGTTCTCTTGTGTCAAGCACATTTGAAATTCCATTAACCATATTAAATGTGCTCCTATGTATGTATGTTAATCAATGTTTGTATGTGAATACAAGCCTAAATGAAATCTTATTATAAAGTGATTTTGTCTCTTCATTTAAACTGCTTGATTCATATGGATTACTTTTTCCGAATTCGTTACGGACTTTTTAAAGCATCAACGGGGTAGAATGAACTTTCAATAGAGAGACAGAAATCTCTCAGGTTTCAATAAAATATATTCATTTGTGTTTTGAAGGGGAACAAAAGTCTTATGGGTTTGAAATGACATGAGGGTGAATAAATGAGGACAGAATTTTAATTTGTGGGTAAGCTGTCCTTTTAAGATCACTTAAGGTGGAGTCTTGTTTCATAAAATCATAATTCCTTCTGTTTTCTTCTCAGTACTAATCTAATGTTCTGGTCAGACTGGGGTCAGAACCCTCGCATAGAACAGGCTAGTATGGATGGATTCGGAAGAAGAGCAATTGTGACTAGCAAGGTATATTGGCCCAATGGACTTACCCTGGATTACACAACTAGAAGGCTATACTTCGTTGATGCCTACCTGAAATATATTGACTACTGTGACTACGATGGCAAAAACAGGCATCAAGTCTTTGCGAGTGACATGGTAAGAACCTGTATGTATATTTTACATAAAGTACAAACCCGATTCCAAAAAATTTGGGACACTGTACAAATTGTGAATAAAAAAGGAATGCAATAATTTACAAATCTCATAAACTTATATTTTATTCACAATATAATATAGATAACATATCGAATGTTGAAAGTGAGACATTTTGAAATGTCATGCCAAATATTGGCTCATTTTGGATTTCATGAGAGCTACACATTCCAAAAAAGTTGGGACAGGTAGCAATAAGAGGCCGGAAAAGTTAAATGTACATATGAGGAACAGCTGGAGGACCAATTTGCAACTTATTAGGTCAATTGGCAACATGATTGGGTATAAAAAGAGCCTCTCAGAGTGGCAGTGTCTCTCAGAAGTCAAGATGGGCAGAGGATCACCAATTCCCCCAATGCTGCGGTGAAAAATAGTGGAGCAATATCAGAAAGGAGTTTCTCAGAGAAAAATTGCAAAGAGTTTGAAGTTATCATCATCTACAGTGCATAATATCATCCAAAGATTCAGAGAATCTGGAACAATCTCTGTGCGTAAGGGTCAAGGCCGGAAAACCATACTGGATGCCGGTGATCTTCGGGCCCTTAGACGGCACTGCATCACATACAGGAATGCTACTGTAATGGAAATCACAACATGGGCTCAGGAATACTTCCAGAAAACATTGTCGGTGAACACAATCCACCGTGCCATTCGCCTATGCCGGCTAAAACTCTATAGGTCAAAAAAAAAAGCCATATCTAAACATGATCCAGAAGCGCAGGCGTTTTCTCTGGGCCAAGGCTCATTTAAAATGGACTGTGGCAAAGTGGAAAACTGTTCTGTGGTCAGACGAATCAAAATTTTAAGTTCTTTTTGGAAAACTGGGACGCCATGTCATCCGGACTAAAGAGGACAAGGACAACCCAAGTTGTTATCATCGCTCAGTTCAGAAGCCTGCATCTCTGATGGTATGGGGTTGCATGAGTGCGTGTGGCATGGGCAGCTTACACATCTGGAAAGACACCATCAATGCTGAAAGGTATATCCAAGTTCTAGAACAACATATGCTCCCATCCAGACGTCGTCTCTTTCAGGGAAGACCTTGCATTTTCCAACATGACAATGCCAGACCACATACTGCATCAATTACAACATCATGGCTGCGAAGAAGAAGGATCCGGGTACTGAAATGGCCAGCCTGCAGTCCAGATCTTCCACCCATAAAAAAACATTTGGCGCATCATAAAGAGGAAGATGCGACAAAGAAGACCTAAGACAGTTGAGCAACTGGAAGCCTGTATTAGACAAGAATGGGACAACATTCCTATTCCGAAACTTGAGCAACTTGTCTCCTCAGTCCCCAGACGTTTGCAGACTGTTATAAAAAGAAGAGGGGATGCCACACAGTGGTAAACATGGCCTTGTCTCAACTTTTTTGAGATGTGTTGATGCCATGAAATTTAAAATCAACTTATTTTTCCCTTAAAATTATACATTTTCTCAGTTTAAACATTTGATATGTCATCTATGTTGTATTCTGAATAAAATATTGAAATTTGAAACTTCCACATCATTGCATTGTTTTTATTCACAATTTGTACAGTGTCCCAATTTTATTGGAATCAGGTTTGTATAAGGGCACAGTCAGAGTTTATCTGGTGTCGTTTTCACTCATCACACATCTGCAGGTTCTTCAGCAACCACATGGCATAACCATCTTCGAAGACAACATCTACTGGAGTGACCGCTACACAAGTCAAATCATGAGGACTAACAAATTTCATGGAGGAAACATCACCACCCTTCTGACCAGTGTGTACCAGTGCATGGGTATCGTCATGGATCACCCCGTCAAGCAGCCTTTAGGTTAGGTTTTCATGCAGGTTATTAATGAAAGGACTTCTTTCTTCACTTGACTAACATAGTCTGTTGGCTCCCATGCAGCACTTAACCCCTGTGAGAACCATCCATGCAGTCAGCTGTGTCTGCTATCGACCTTAAGACCCCGATACTACATGTGTGACTGCCAGTCTGGCTGGATCCTTGCCAGCGATGGTCGTACTTGTACTAAAGGTCAGAGTCTTGACAAAATTACTGTGTGCCATTTGAGTTCTTGAGGTCTTATGGCCTTTTACTTGACTTAATGATGCTGTAATAATTATTTTTCCTAGATGACACACCATTCTTGATGGTGGTCAGAGATACAGTGATTATGGGAATCCCTCTCAACCCCAATGACACGTCCAACAATGCCATGGCACCAATTTCAGGCATCACACAGGGCCGAGATATTGATTTTGATGAACAAGAGCAGTTTGTCTACTGGGTGCAAGGCACTGTCAGTAAATCAGTCAATATCTTAGAACATTGTTTTGGAATTAACTTCTTACTCATAAATTGACACTAATTTTAACTATTAAACAACATTTTACAGTAAAATTATTGCTACAAAATAATACTGAAATATTAACAGAAAATAATGAGAAGGAACATTTATAAAAAACAAATAAGAAAATAAAAAAGGAAACAAATAGTAGTGTTTATCATGAAACTAAAATTGAATTTTTCCCCCAGGGCTCAATTTATAGAAGCAAGACCGATGGAGCCAATCGAACTCAGTTTGCACCAGCTGCTATCATTGGCTCCCCCTCCGGTCTTGCTTTTGATTGGATAACACGAATCATGTACTACACTAATCCCTCCGTTAAGGCCATTGAGGTGAGCCTCATAATTTCTTAGGATCAGTAACACACATTACTATATTATATCATAAATATAAATGTATTAATTTGTAATATATAATTTCATTATTTTATGTATTATTGCTTTTATTTTTGCCCTTCTCCCCCCAAAAGGTCATCAGGGTTGATGGATCTCAACATTACAGGAAGACTATCATCACAAACACAGGGAAACCAGAAGGAGCTGGAGAGCCAATAGGAATAGCTCTTGACCCAGCCAGAGGGTAAACAGTTTTTGTGACTAGTACACATTGGTCCTGTACTTATTCTTTAGTTATTAATGTACTGTCATCATCCTCTCACCCATGCAGGACACTGTTCTGGACAGACAGAGGTTCAGACAGTGGAGTTCCACCGAAGGTGGCAAGTGCAGACATGGATGGTGGGAACCTCAGAAACCTCTACACTAGTAACCTAGGCAACGTTGAGTTCATCGCTACAGACATAGAGGCCAGGAAGATCTACTGGGGTGCCCCTCAAACTGGAATGGTGAGACATCACTTGCTCATAAATCCACATGTAGAAATAATTCATTATGCACTTGCACTATATTTCTGGCTTTGGTATTTCTCTGTGATCGGCAGATTGAGTGTGGAACCATGGATGGTGCGAGCAGGGTGACTGTCGTTAGTGGCCTGTCTCATCCCTGGGGCATCACTGTCTACCAAAATTACCTCTACTACACTGACCTTGACTATGAGGTCATTGAGAGAGTGGACAAGAACACAGGCGCAGACATGGTGGTGATGAGGAGCAGCATGGCAGGGGTGCGGGCACTGAAAGTGCATGCCAGAGACAGTGAGTGAAGCAATGCAATTTGCTCTTTATTTCAAGTACAGGATAACGAAAGTAAGATAATTGAAAGTAGCAATATTTCTATTTTGTATGTTGTCATGGATTGCCAGTATTGACAAAACAATGACAAAACAAGTATTCTTTTCAGAAACAAGATAATACATTTAATAATACATTTTATTAGGCACAATATAAAACCAGCCATATTGTGGTATGCCATATTATTATTCATTATATTCTGTTCACCATCAATCCGTTAAATCCAGACTCTGCTGGCACAACCAATGCTTGCAGTACAAACAACGGAGGTTGTCCCCACCTGTGTCTGCCTAAACCTGATGGACAGAAGACATGCGCCTGCACCACAGGTTTTATCCCATCTCAGGATGGGTCTCACTGCGAGCAGTATGACTCTTATGCTATAGTGTCCTCTTCCAAATTTATTAGAGGATTCCATATCAACAGCTCTGACCACTCTGAGGCCATGGTTCCTGTAGGTGCAAGTGAGTATTGGTTACAGTATGCTAACAGTTTGATTCTCGTTAGAGAGGAGGTTTTTAAAAAACCCTTATAACATAACTTAATGGTTAATGGCAATGGTAATGGTAATATCTATTCTTAAAAATATTTTAAAATAAAAAAAACATTATTAGACACTTAAGAAAGTCTGTGAGAATATATATATTTTAATAAATGTTGTGTAAATAATGATAAATACAAATAATAGTAATACTACTAATAATAATATTGAAATAAAAATACATAAAATGTTTTATTTTTAATTTTTTTATATACGATATAATGTATCAATAACAATAAATAAAATAGAATAAATTAAATATAATACTTAGATATAAATAAATAATAATAATAAAAAAAAAAATATATATATAAATAAAATAGATTTTTCTATAAGATATACCAAGGAAGAGAGTGGCAATGAAAGAGAAACTCTAGAAAAACATTGTTTTTATAAAACTATTCACAGATTTGGTATTTATGTCTTACTGTTAAAACTTACTTAAACAAAAATATAAAAAAATTATATATTAAATAAATAATATATAATAATAATTAATATTTAAATATAAATAATTACAAATTACACCGTAGGTTAGTGATGTAGTGTTGTGTACTACAAAATATAATGCACTTTTATTCTGTAGGTACTGTTTACTCAATTATTGACAAGCTGGACATGCACATCGCCTCTGGATTCCTGTACTGGATTGATAACAGCACCTACTCATCCTACAGAGGCATTTACAGGACCAAGACAGATGGCTCACGCTATTCTACTGTCATCAGACAGTTGGGGACTGGAAGGATTCAGGGTTTGGCGGTAGATTGGATTGCAGGTAAATTACTGTAAAAATGAAGTGACACCATGTATACTGCGAAAATGGCTTTATGTGTTTGTATATATCGGGCTAATCCTTGTTTTTTATGTCAGGAAACTTGTACTTCACTAATGCATTCACCTCTCAGACATACATTGAGGTGTTACGTCTGAACACAAGCGTTCAACTGATCCTGCTGAAGAGTTCAGTGGATCGTCCCCTAGATCTTGCCGTCAGCCCCAAATTGCGTCTCCTCTTCTGGACTGATGCTGGCCAGTCACCTAAGATCGAGAGCGCACTTTTAGATGGTACCAATCGGACAGTTCTTGCCTCTGAGAGCCTGTCATCCCCCCGAGGCCTTACAATCGACTACACCAATGACTTCCTGTACTGGGTTGATGATACTCTGGATATGATATCTCGCATGGCGCCTGATGGTTCTCAGCGGCAGATTGTACGCTATGGTAGTCGCTACCCTGCGCCATACAGTGTTGCCATCTTTGGCGAGTACATGCTGTGGGTGGATCGCAAACTGGGCAAACTCTTCCAGTCTAGCAAGCTTCCTGGGAATACAGACACACCTGAGGTGATCCGAGATGGTATTGAGGATCTGACAGATGTTGGAGTGTTTGACTCGCATGTTCAGCCCACTTCTGCCAACCTGGTGGGATTCAACCCGTGCCATGAGGACAATGGCCGCTGCCAACAGTTTTGTTTTGCAATTCCTGAGCAGCAGCAGCCCAAATGCGGCTGTGCCCATGGCTCTTTGCTCAGTAATGGAGTCTCGTGTGGCTTTGGCCTGGATGAGTACCTGATCTTCACCACGGATTACACCGTGAACAGCATGAGGCTGGACCCAGAGGACCACAGCATACCATTTCCCACCTTTTACCTGGGCTATGGTGTTTTAGCCATAGAGTTTGACTTCCAAGACAAGAGAGTGTTCTTCACACAGTATGTGGGTTTAGGCAGGAGTAAAATAGGATACATCACAACCACCAGCATCACTAGCCCACCGATCACCATAGCCAGTGGTATGGTCTGATGCTTTAACGTTCTCTGAATGAATAAGCAGAAACCAGCTAATAACAATGTTAATGAGTTCTCTGCTTTCTTTTCATCTGTTAGATCTGGATGATCCTGAAGGTCTAGCCTACGATTGGATCCACAAGCGTCTTTATTTCACAGATTATTACAATCGGAGTGTGCAGTCTATGGGAATAGATGGCCAAAACCGTTCCTTCATCGCACATGGCGACCGCCCCAGAGCTATCGTAGTGGATCCCTGCTATGGGTAAAAACTTGTTAGGGCTCTTCACATTTAAAATCGTCATCTAAAGCCTGGGTTATCTTTTTCCATGTTTCACATTTACCCTGGGTTAGGGACTAAACCCAAAGTATACTTTAGTTTTGACACAAACCCTTAGCATATGTTTAAAACCAAATCATCCCTGTCCAGTGTCTACACTACTTTCCGCCATACTCTCCACCATTTCCAGTTTATTGTTGTTACATCACATTCCATTATTTTTAAACTGTGAAACAACAGGCCAGTGCATCTTCTGCACAAACTGATGAGTGTAAAACAGTTCAAGACACATGTACGATTTGAGCATAGAGAGTATCTGGCTGTGTATGTACAGTAAGCATGGCTGATGATGAAATTTACGCCACATGCACTGTGCACATACTCTAGTGTAAAAACCGAAGTACACTTTGGCCTTTAATCCTGGTATTCAGTTTTCAGTTGTTTCACACTGTACATTTGTAAACCTTGTTAGCAGTGTTAGCAGCTTGTATTTGTAATTTTATAATGCCTCGTCTCACTCTTGCACGTTAATTCGGTTGATATATTCCTGACTGTATGATCCAGCTTGTACTGAATAGACATTTTGGACTATAACTGTACGAAAAGATCTATTTTTCCCTTCAATTGTTGTGTTTTCCATGACTTTGATGATTTTGATTTTGCCCTTAAATGCTGAAATTAAAAACAGTCCATGAATATTTAGTTATTTTTAATTTTTTATTAATACTGAGTTCAGTATGTAATTGGTTGTTTGTTGCTGTTAAATGCAAACATAGTTCCACACTATACCATATACCTTTGGTACCACAATGCAGTGTTAACCCCATTTCAAAATTACAAGTGTGAAAGCCCCCAGGGTTAAAAGACACTGGTTCAGATAGTTCCAGCCAGATTAGTTAAAAAAATTCAAGAATTGCTCTCTGAAAACTGATTTTGCTCACGCAGATACCTGTACTGGACTGACTGGGGATCCCCTGCTAAAATTGAACGAGCCACACTTGGTGGAAACTTCCGCTTCCCTATCGTAAACACAAGCCTTTCTCAGCCTAATGCTCTGTCTTTGGATTATGAGGAACGACTGCTGTACTGGGCTGATTCAACACTGTGAGTTTATATTAACCTACTAATCATTTTACATCATTTTCAGTGCAGACAGACAAGAAACATTTAACTGATAAAACTGTTTCAATCTCTCACTCACAGGGATAAGATTGAGCGTGCCTCTTTGACTGGAGAAAACAGGGAGGTCATTCTTAGTCAGACACAGTACCCGTTTGCTGTAACAGTGTTCCAACAGGATATCTACTGGACTGACTGGAACACACGGATTGTGTACCGTGCCAACAAGGACGACGGTTCTGGCCTGACTATAATGGCCACTGATCTCCAATATAGACCCAATGACATCCACGTCTTCTCGGCCAATAGGCAGGAGAGTTGCTTGAGTCCTTGCCAGCTGTTCAACGGAGGATGCAGCCATGTTTGCGTCCCAGGTGTGCATGTTATAGCCAATCAGTGCACATTGATCTGAAAGGCACCTATTTGACTTCCAAGAAACTGTTGAACATACATGCAGTGTGCGTGAAAAGATACTTAAATTGCAACCTTTAAATTAATTTCAATTAAATTAGTAATTAAATTAGAATTTAAAATAGAAACCTGGAAAATAAATGAATTTCAGTATTTCAGAACAAAAAAAATACATTTTTGTACATGCTGTCAGATGATATATAAATATGATGAAGATACATATATGTATGCAACATGGAACCTTGTGTGCTCTCAGACTTTTGGACCCAAACTTATACAAATTCTAGTGTGTATGTTTATTTTTCTTTTTTCTCTTTTTTGTGAAGCTTACATCTCATGTCTCTCGTTTATCACTTTCTCAGGTCCATCTGGTCCAGAGTGTCAGTGCCCCAGCACTGGTAACTGGTATCTGGCCAACGATGGGAAAGACTGCATCCCTGACAATGGGCAGCGGTGCCATGCGGATCAGTTCACCTGTCTGGACGGAAGCTGTTTGTTCCAGCGCTGGAAGTGTGATGGCTACAGGGACTGCTTGGATGGCTCAGATGAGCTTGAGAGAGTGTGTGGTAAGTGACTGTAGCAATTTTGTTTAATTTGTTTTGTATCATTTTTTTTTCTTTATACATGAATTCTACATTCTACAGCTTTCCACACCTGCTCACCTACGGAATTCACCTGTGATAATGGAGGCTGTGTGCCTCTGTACTATGTGTGCGACTACACAAATGACTGTGGAGATAACAGTGATGAGCATGGCTGTCCCTTCCCAACCTGTAACCCTACCACAGAGTTCACCTGTGCTAATGGACGCTGCATCAGTGTGGCTTTTGTGTGTGATGGATTCAATGACTGCCGAGACAACGGAACCACGGATGAAGTTAACTGCCGTGAGTGTGGTGTTATTTTAGTATTTTTGGTCCCACTTTATATTAGGTGGCCTTAACTACTATGTACGTACATCATTACATCAGAAAATAAGTACAATGTGTTCATATTGTATTGCAAAACACTTTTGCGGATATTGAGGTGAGATACGGGTAAAGTTAGGGACAGGTGTGGTGGTATGGGTTACAGAAATTAATTACAGATGTAATTACATGCATGTATTTTTAAAAAATATATAAGTACAATGTACAAACATGTATGTACACAATAAGTGCATTGTATCAAATGATTAATTTAAATGTTAGTACATAGTAGTAAGGCCACCTAATATAAAGTGGGTCCATATTTTTTATATACTGTTATAGTATCTATTAATATTATGAATTAGCTTTTAGTTTTATATATTCTGTTTTCATTTTTAGTAATTCTGTTATGTGCTTTTGTCATTTTTTAATGATAAATGATTTATTAGAAGTAATTTTTGTACTTCAACCTAAACTAATTTTATTAGGAAACATTTCAAGTTTTCGTTAAGTTTTACAAGTTCAAGCTTGTCATCTAATATTTATGTTCAATGACTGAAAAGATTTTTAATAGTTTTAAATTTAGATTTAGTTCACAATAATAACACTGTGTCATTGACACCATCATCCACATTTGCATAGCCTTTTTTCCCTTTTAAATTAAAACAAGCATTGATGTTTAGCAAGGCACAAGATACTCTTTAACTGGTGTGATATTAAAGTGTGTAATTTCTCATAACAAAGAACAATCATTTATTTAAATTAGCGGACAGAACCTGTGCACCTGGCTTAGTAAAATGTGACACCACCAACATCTGCATTTCTTCGAGTAGCCTATGTGATGGTTTTAACAACTGTGGGGACAACAGTGATGAAAATCCACTCTTCTGTGGTGAGTTACGGGCTCTCAGCTTTTAGATGTTTTATGTATGAGTGAAATGTCCCTTTAATATGAAAAAAAAAATACTCATGCATGTCCTTAAAGTCATGTCCTGTACTGCTTGTGGTCAACAGCTGGCCGGACCTGCTCTGCAGACGAGTTCCGCTGTGATAACGGGAAGTGTATTCCCCAGGCATGGGTGTGTGATCGCATCTCAGATTGTCTGGACGGCACAGATGAGCCACCCACCTGCGGTACATGTCGAATCCCCCTCCTGTCTGCAAATCCATATCTAACTCTGGAATCACTATTTAATACTCTCTTTGTCGCTTTCCATAGAGGATCAGGTTTATACTTGTAACCCTCAGCAGTTCAGCTGTGCGAATGGAAACTGCATTCTGGAAATGTGGGTATGTGATGGCAACAACGACTGTGGAGACAATAGTGATGAGGCCCAGGAACTGCAGTGCGGTGAGTCCTTTCATTCATTTTCAAGACTGTAGAAACCAGCAAGTTAATACACATATTACTTTGCTAGTCTGGTTTGTATTTTGTGTTTCAGGATCAAGGACATGCAACCCCAGCGATTTCACATGCCCTACTTGGTACCCAGGCTCTCCACGTTGTATACCATGGAGTTATGTGTGCGATGGTGAGAAGGACTGCGCAGATGCTGCAGATGAATTGCACAACTGCCCCAACCGCACATGCCACATGAACGAGTTTGCTTGCGCCAATGGTCGCTGCATTCTGGTGCCCTTCCAGTGAGTTCTTCCTCTCCAGCAGTTCCCAACAATGCAAATGAAATCAAATGATATTCAAAATATTTATGAAATATATACTGTGTGTGTAAAACTCCTCCTCAGCTGTGACCGTGTGAATGACTGTGGGGATGGCAGTGATGAGATCGGCTGCGTGTATGGCACCTGCTCCAGTCGGGAGTTTTCCTGCCAGAATGGAGTGTGTATCCCATCGACATATGTATGTGATGGTTATACAGACTGTCAGGATGGCTCTGATGAACTCGAGGGCTTGTGCAGGAGCCCAGAACCCACCTGTGCACCTGGACAATTCATGTGCAATTCTGGGGAGTGTATTGACATCCACAAGGTCTGCAACCAGCAGAGGGACTGCTCTGACAGCAGTGATGAGAAGGGCTGCGGTAAGACACCACTTTGTATTTGGGAAAAGGATCACTTTTGTGATGTGCCTGAAATAGAAACTTCAAAATGAATAATGAATTCTGTTAAATAGTAGAAAAAAATAGTGGCTGATTATTCAATAAACACAAGGGTAAAGCAATATGTTAATGAATATATCTAAAATTGCATTGCAATGATGTGTCTAAAATGTGAAACCCCTCCACCTTCCCCAGCTCCACCTGCCTAGATCTACTACGGGATTTATGTATGCCTGTTTATGCAGCAGCATATCTTACATGCTCACAGCAGAATGTCTGTGTATCTATTGGCAGTAATAAGTCCAAATGTGCACTGCAGCAGCAAATCTAGCCTGTCAAGACCAATTACATTAACATTGCCATATTCAATAACATACTAAAACTATTTCGAGAGTTATCATGATTAATATACATTACCTTTCAAAAAAGTGGGGTCGTAAAGTTTTTATAAAATGATTTTAAATCTCTCTCGCTCACCGAGGATGCGTTCATTTGATCAGACATACAGTAAATCAGTGAAAATGTGAAATATTATTATCATTTAAAATAACTGTTTTCTATTTTAAGACATTTTCAATTATAATTTGTTCATGTGATGGAAAAAGATGAATTTTCAGCAGCCATTACTCCAGTCTTCAGTGTCACATGAACCTTCTGAAATCATTCTAATATGCAGATTTTTTTTGCTCAAGAAACCTTTATTATTATCAATGTTGAAAGTAAGCAAGTGTGCTGATTAAAAGGGGGGGGGGACACACAATTTCAAGGAAGAACCTATCACGTTAAACATGACTTCTCATGACTTCCCCCACTCACCCACTTTTTAAAACAAAGTTACGCCACTGCATCGCCTTATCCATGGAAAACTTTTGATTCACTATACGTTCGTGTTGTTTACATTGTATGCACTTATGTGCCGATTGCCAACAATACACAGACATTTGATGCATTTTACTCACCGCATGCAACGATCTGCAAATCCAACGGGCCTTGCTTATAAAACATTTGTCACAGAAAATGCCGGGAACACACTTGAAAAACAAACTGTTCCCTTAACGCTGGGGACATTGTTGAAAAATCCTTCTCAACTTGCATTAGCTTTTCCGGGAGAAGTGTCCATACAAGGATTTTCCGCCCTCTATTACAACATACAGGGCCATACTCTAAAAAAACTTTCAGAAACTTGTGAGAAACCGGAAGGAGTATTTTTGGCACAGAAATACTCCGTCATACATCCAGCTGATTTTTTGAAACTTTGGCAATGTTTAGCATTGGAATCCAACTCTTTAACAGTGTAAAAAACTCAGGATGCATGAAATAGCATGATACCCCCCCCACGCTTTAATATTTTTGTGGAAACATGTATTTTGTAATGCATGTTTTTTAGGATTCTATGCTGAATAGAAAGTAAAAAAGAACAGCATTTGTTTGAAATGACTTGCCTTTGTTTAGTTTTGACACATTTCTGATTTAACATGCAAATACAGATCATATTGTCATTGCAGCAGATACATATACAAATAAATAAATTACAATTAAATCTGTAAATGGCACAATTACAATGGATCTAATGAACTGGATGAATTAGGTATTGTTGTGTCTTTCTGTCCCTCTACAGGCATAAATGAGTGCAGTAACCCAGCCATTCACCAGTGTGCTCAGAACTGCACAGACACACTGACGGGTTACTACTGCTTCTGCAGGGATGGCTACAAACTCATGCCAGATGGCAAGGCCTGTGAGGACATAGACGAGTGCAAGGAAATACCGGGAATGTGCAGTCAGGTGTGCGAGAATGCTGTGGGCTCCTTCTACTGCAAATGTGCACCGGGATACCTGCGGGAACCTGATGGACGCACCTGCCGTCAGAATAGTGGAATTGCACCGTACCTCCTCTACAGCAACCGTTACTACATCCGTAACCTGACCGTTGATGGATCGTCCTTGACTGTGGTGCTGCAGGACCTGTCAAATGTTGTGGCTCTAGACTTTGATACCACTGAGAAGCGTTTATACTGGGTGGATGTTGGGACACTGCACATTGAGAGGATGTATTTAAACGGGACAGGAAGGGAGGTCATATTGCAGAATGACGTGGATGGAGCAGAAGGCCTAGCTGTGGACTGGGTGGGCCGGTAAGTTAATGAGGATCATTCATTTACTTGAAGTATATTCTAAAAACGACTGGGCAGGGTAATCTATGGGTGGATATTTCCTTGCAGAAAGCTGTACTGGGCAGATGGGACTATGGGAGCCATTCATGTCTCTGAACTTGATGGACGTTACCGGAAAAAACTCCTGAAAGGTTGTGTTGATGCCAACTCTACATACTGCTTTGCCAGTCCTCGGGCTATCGCTGTTAACCCTAAATATGGGTAAGTTAAAAATAACAGTAGATATTTATTTTACTTGTTTAGTTGAACATCTGCTATTTTTATGTGTGTAAACATTCCCTTTCCCATTTCTGGTCAGATGGCTATATTGGACAGACTGGGGGCGGGCGGCTTTCATTGGCAGGACTGGCATGGATGGAACCAACACATCAGCTATCATCACTACCAAGCTAGTGTGGCCTCATGCCCTGACCATCGACTACACCAACAACAAGATCTTTTTTGCTGATGCTCACCTAAATTTCCTTGAGTAAGTTGTGTCCTGTAATATATCAAACCAAATCTTCAGGCAGTAATATATGGGCCTGCTTCATGTAGCACTTACAGTATTATGAATTTGGTCAATATCATGCAAAATACTTATTTTAAGTTGTTTTGGTAACATTCGCCACAAGCTCAGATGTATTTTGTAACACAATAACAAAAGTATTAGGGATACACTGGCAAACAAATACAGGGCCGTGCACAGGGGGGTGGCCCGGTGGCTAGAGCCACTGCCCCTCTGCCCTCATCGGCTGAGGTGCCCCTCTTGCCCCCTTCCCTCCCTCACCCCCAAAGTATTGGAGGATTCCCATAAAAGCGTTCTTTTCCGCAAAAAATCCAAAATTACGCTAATCCGCTCCGTGCTCAGTCTGTGGTTGTGCCCGCTCTCTGTGGAGAGGACAGTTCCAGAATGTCGTCCCATTACAGGTCGATTACAATCTACAATCCACATTACAGACAGTGGACAGCGGAATTAGTAATTTGGTAGTTTGTTTTTGTATTTGTGTCGGTAATGTTTTGCTCCTGGTCTTCTAATAGTTCTAACAACTTGTGCAAAATATCATACATTCTTGGAAGATAATTAATTGTCTAATCAAATTATTGTACCTGATCTGATCTAATATAAGTAACACCACATTTGCTGTTGTCGGCACACTTTGTAGACAAAAAACAATGACTTTACAAAAAAGAAGACGGAGTGAGAAAGAGCAAAGGGAGGCTAAAGCCCGTTCAACATTACAAACATGGATTCAAAGCTCCAGCATGTCAGCGGGTAAATCATCATATAGAATATTTAGTTTGTCACACTTTAACTCCTGTAAAATATAATTCCCATTATAATCAATTGTTTATTAAGAGTTAATGCTATAACATACATAATATGCTATTTATGATATTATATTATAAGACCATATTAATAGTATACACAATTAAAAAAGGTAATATACTATTTTCTAAATGAGTTATCATAGTAGGGTACAATGGGGCTAAAGGCACACCCTAAGAAAAATTTACATTTTCTGTTTATTTAGATAAATAAAATAATTCATTATTGTTCAATAAATATTAAAATATGTTAATATAAAAATATATTTAAAAAATACATTCTTTAAAAAATATAGTCTTTTTAAAGTAAAGACTCTGAAAGCATTGAATGAGATCACATAATACTTTACATAATACTTTACAGTAGTAGCCTAACAAATAAATATATTTTTGATGATATGATTATGATATGATTATTATCATATTTTTAATATGGTTTCATTATAAATATGATGATCATCTCTAAGGTGGACAACCAACTTAATATATGATATTTCCCATTTGAATCCATAACCATGTCAACAAATGGAAAAGTCAGCTATTATTTATTATCATGTTAATTATTGTGCCTTTTACCACAAATGCCATACTTTTACATAATCTTCCGTTATTGAAAAACTGTTGCTTTATTTACTTTGAACAAAACTGAAAATCATTAACAAGACCTTTGTCTCAAAATATATTCAATAATTTTAGCGATTCTCATTTGCTACATAAATCTACAACATTTTGAAAAACATTAAACATGAGATCAAATTAGTGCAGAATCAACTTTTTGGAAGCATAATTGCATTAACATAAATTGAATTAGTTGAAATTGAATTGTATTTACAATATGATTGTAAAAGGTTTGATGATACTCAACCCCCTTATAGTGCCCCTTTTTTTTGGTTTGGGCCACTGCCCCTCAAAATGTCTGTGCACGGCCCTGAACAAATATATTGTGCATCCCTAAAAACTACCTTTCTAATGTTACTACCTTTCTTTTCCTACAGTTATGCTGATATGGATGGGCAAAACAGACATAGGGCTATAACAGGTTCCTTGCCCCATGCTTACGCTCTGACCCTGTTTGAGGATTTGGTTTACTGGACTGACTGGAACACCCACACCATAGAGAGAGCCCACAAGTACACTGGCACTAACCGTGTTGTAATGGGAAACAACACACACCGCCCTAATGACATCCACATCTATCACCCTTACAGACAGCCACGCAGTAAGACAATATATACAATTCAAACTTTAATTGCATGATGGTTGTTTGAATGTTTTATTAACATTTTCTTAGGTGACAATCCCTGCATTGACCATCACCTGACCTGTAGTCACCTGTGTCTGATTGGCCCGGGTGGGACAACGGCCAGATGTGAGTGTCCGGATCACTTCATTGGTTTGGCTATTGGCTTTAAGATCCAGTGCGTGGCTGACTGCTCCAGCACTCAGTTCCGTTGTGGAGACAATGAGAGGTAAGTGAATCGGTTCTCTTATAGTGATGCTTTAATGTGGATTTTTCAGCACACAGGTTGATAACCTGATGATCTTGTGCTCTTCCTCTCTCGCTTCTCTTCTCTGTCTGCCTTTTGTCTCCAGGTGCATTCCCATATGGTGGAAGTGTGATGGTCAGTCAGACTGTGGGGACGGCTCCGATGAGCCTCAGACATGTCCTCCACGTTACTGCCCAATTGGACGGTTCCAGTGCCAGGATGGGAACTGCACCTATCCGTTTTTCCTGTGTGATGGCCACAATGATTGCCTTGATGGATCTGATGAAGATGCTGCACTCTGCAGTATGCAACACTTATATTCTAGTTTATCTTAACCATGGCTGTGTACGCATTAGCCCCTTTCACACATTAAACCCGGAAAATTTTCGCAGAATTACCAGATATATTTTTTCTGGTAAATGCACAAATTTACTGTTCACACAAGCAACAGCGTTCTATCTTTTTACCGGTGAAATACCATTCACATAAGTACAAAAATACCGGTAAACTCTGTGAGGTCATTCATTGGAAATTACCTTTAAATGCTGCTCCATTTTCTTTTTCACATTTTCACACTGCTTAAGAGAAAGATCACACAGAACACAGTTTTGCTCTTAAAAACATGAAATTACTATATGATGTTTTATTAACGAAGTTCGGGAGGAGCACGTTCAAATGATCTATCCAAAACAACTCGTCATCAACAATTACCACATCTATCCTATCAACATGAAAGGAAGCCTATATATACACAGTCAACCCACTGGCATTCCTTGACAGTTTTCAGCATCCCTCCACCACCCCGACTCCTCACTCTTGGCTTGTTCCTACCACAGCCAGGACTAGGGGGGGAGTACTCTGGGTTCGGGCCAAATACAGAGCTTGAAGCGCTCTCCTCGGACAGCACGCCAAATACGCATACCATTTATTATCTGACTTTTTTGTAAGTGTGAACGCACAGAAGTAGCCAAGTAAAAGAGCCGCAGTACTGATGAATGGAAAAGAAGGCAGGGTCTCGAACGCAAGATGTAACCCCATGTTCGTCTAGCGCATGTTTATGTAGAAAAACAATTAAAAGCAGCTTAACTTACTGTAAACAGCTTTATGATTGGCCCAAATCAGACTTCTTACATCAGGACACCCCGGCACTCGTACATGCTCTTACAGGTAGTCCTATTCTTTGTTTACACATTGCATCATAACAGTAATTTACTGGTAATGTTACAATTTCACAGTATTTACAATTTCGGTATTTTTTAAAAGGTCCTGTTTTAAGTATGATCTCTAAACAGTAATTTACCAGTAATTTACTAGTAAAGTGGAGGTGTGGAAGGGGCTATTGTTATAATAGCACAAGAAAATGTTTAAGTTTTTGGTTGATTATTGTATCTGGGAATTGAACTGCATTCATTTTTAACAGTTACATGTTTGACATCCCACTTGATATTTTTTAAAAACCCTTTTTAAAAGATCCTCTTTGTAACCCAGGTGACCACCGTTGCTCTGAGAACCAGTTCCAGTGTAAAAATAAGCACTGTATCCCAATATCTTGGCACTGTGATGGCGTGCAGGACTGTGCAGATGGCAGTGATGAGGAAGCCGACAGCTGTACAGAGAAGACCTGCAAACCTGGACAGTTTCAATGCAAAAACGGACGCTGTATACCACCAAGCTACGTGTGTGATGCACAGAATGACTGCGGAGATAACTCAGATGAGCCATATGATGAGTGCAGTGAGTGTCCCTTTGGGAAAATTGGCTTTTCTTTAACAGCTTGGTTTTAACTTACCTTTGACATTTGTCTCTTTCCTGTATCTCTTTTTGTAGTGGGCCCTGATCATAAGTGTGATGCAGACACTGAGTTCTCCTGCAAGACGAACTATCGCTGTATACCTCTGTGGGCTGTGTGTGACGGCGCCAATGACTGTCTAGACAACAGTGATGAGCAGGGCTGCCGTAAGTTCCATATAATGATTTAAAATAATATTTACATTTACATTTACATTTAATCATTTAGCAGACGCTTTTATCCAAAGCGACTTACAAATGAGGAGAGCAGTAGAAGCAACTAAACAAACAAGGGGCAACAGTATGCAAGTGCTGTAACAAGTCTCAGTTAATCTAGCGGAGTACACATAGTACAGTACACATACACTTTTTTTTTTTTTTTATATATAAAATAAACAAACAAACAGAAAAATGAATAGAATAGTTAAGTGCTAGTCTTTATTAGTCAGGTGCTGCTGGAAAAGATGTGTCTTAAGATTTTTCTTGAAAATGGCTACCGACTCGGCTGCTCGAATTGAGATAGGCAGGTCATTCCACCAGGTGGGAACGGTCCAGGAAAAGGTCCGTGAGAGTGATTTCGTGCCTCTTTGGGATGGCACCACGAGGCGTCGTTCACTTGCAGAACGCAAGCTTCTGGAGGGTGCGTAAGTGTGAACAAGCGAGTTTAGTTTTTGGTGCAGAGCCGGTGGTTGCTTTGTAGGTGAGCACCAGTGCCTTGAATTGCGAGCGGCTATTGGCAACCAGTGCAAACTGATGAAGAGAGGCGTGATGTGCGCTCTCTTCGGCTCGTTAAAGACCACTCTCGCTGCTGCATTCTGGATTAGTTGCAAGGGTTTGATAGTGCATGCCGGAAGGACAGCTAGAAGAGCATTAAAGCACATGCTTGTTATTGTTCACAGCCTTGAGCCACACAAGTATCGCCAACACAAGTATGAGCCACACAAGGCGCTGCGTAATATCATTGTGCCACTGCACCCATGGTACGGCAGCAAAGTTCCTGGATAATTACGCAGGAATGAGAGTATAGTACCTAGCCATATCGGTCTAGAAAATTGCAACTTTTAATTTTCCGTCAGTCTTAGTACACGATGTAACTATACACATCACAACATGTTGGCGTTATTTTGTCATTTATTGAGCAGTAGGCTAGCTGGAGCCGTTTACCTCCAGTGTTTGTGCTAAGCTAGGCTAGCGGTGGGTGCGTCAGACAGAGTTATGGCACGCACGGAGATAAAAATGGTTTGTATGGACTTATCTAACTCTGGGGGATACGGTGAATAAGCTAAAGTCCCAAAATGTCGGCGTGTTCCTTTAAAAATCCTCTTAAAGAGTAATGATGTAACCCCGGTGTCCTGGCCAAATTCCCCCCATTGGTCTTTATCAGTCATGGCCTCCTAATAATAATCACCATACTTTCAATTGGCTCTTTCACTCTCTCTCCTCTCCACCTATAGCTGGTGTGTGGTAAGCGTACTGGCGCCATTGTTCTGTGGCTGCCATTACATCATCCAAGTGGATGCTGCACACTGGTGGTGGTAGAGGGGAGACTTGATTGTAAATATATAAATGTATATATAAATGCCTCATTATTAATATATAAGATTCTTGCATAATATCTTAAATATTAGATTTGAAATATAAACTATACAGGCTAATATCAGAGCCTATATTCTTTTGTCAAAGTTCCTTTGTCATGATTCAACAAATAAACAATAAATATCCATTTTGATGTATTACATAAAAGGGATTATAATAAAATTTTTAACAAATGAAATAAATGAAAATCAACCCCTACAATTTGCTTCATGCAGAAGAGCTGACCTGTGACCCTCTGGGAGATTTCCGCTGTGATAACCACCGTTGTGTGCCTATTCGCTGGCGCTGTGATGGGAACAATGACTGCGGAGATGGATCTGATGAGAGAAATTGTGGTGAGTAATGCATTGTCCGTCCATTTCCTTCTACACATGTAGGTCACCTTAACATGCATCTACTGAAGGTCTTTGTAGCTCACAGTTTTTGTGTATGTGCTCACAGAACCCAGACCTTGCTCTGAGAGTGAGTATCGCTGTGACAACCAGCAGTGCATTCCAGGATCTTGGGTTTGTGACCATGACAATGACTGTGGGGACAATTCTGATGAGCGGGACTGCGGTAAGTTGAAGTAAAACTGGCACCTTTCCTATTTTTCAACCCCTCCTCTCCAACCACATGTTATTAAAGACCACTTTTCATGATCCAAACAATTCTTGATAGATAACATTAAGTCCATCTTAAAAAAAATTTTTCTTGTTGAATATAAAATTTCACTCAGAAATACGTCACATACTAAATGCTATATATAATAAGGAATATGCTTAAAATTCTAAGATACACGGATTCCCCTTTACATCTACTTTAAATTACTATGGGATTTACAAAGTTTTTTTTTCTTCATAGAGCTGCGGACCTGTCGTCCTGGGACATTCCAGTGTACATCTGGACACTGCATCCCAGAAGCTCTGAAATGTGATGGTTATGCCGACTGCCTGGACTTCTCTGATGAGTCCACCTGCCGTGAGTGTGCTGGGCTAGAAATATATGGACCTTTAAGTCTTCTTATTCCATATACTGGAAATGTTGAAATGGTTCTGTACTTTTTGTTTTCCCAACAGCAACTCGCTATCCTGGAGGACGCTGGTGTCCATCACACCAGTTCCAGTGTAACAACAAGCTGTGTGTGAACCAGCAATGGGTGTGTGATGGCTTCAACGACTGTGGAGACCGCTCAGATGAGCAACTCAACCTCTGCTGTAAGATGTTATAGGAAACTGAAATTATACTATTTTTGCAGATAATTTGAACCATTACAGTTATAATACATGTGTCTCTTTATGATACATTATCAGTCTTTAAAACTGGAAATTCATGTTGGCTTAATATAGTAATTTCAGCAGGAATATGATAACAGCGTCTTATTGTCAGAATTGTTTTGTTATCAGGGAACATTACATGTGAAATGCCAGCCAAGTTTCGCTGTGACAATGGCTACTGCATATATAGTGGTCTCATGTGCAACAAAAAAGACGACTGTGGGGATGGCAGTGATGAAAAGGAGGACCAATGTAAGAGATTCACCCATATCTTTTTACTTCAACGAAAGTCAAACTAATACACATAATAACTTTTCTATTTATATAATACAAATATAATTTGCCTGTGATGGCAAAGCTGAATTTTCAGCATCATTACTCTAGTTTTCAGTGTCACATGATCCTTCAGAAATCATTGTAATATGCTGATTTGGTGCTCAAGAAAAATTTATTATTAGTATCAAATATTATTACTGACTGAGATAGTATATTAAATGATACACTATACTGCCAAAAGTATTGGGACACCCCTCCAAATCATTGAATTCAGTGTTCCAATCACTTCCATGGCCACAGGTGTATAAAATCAAGCACCTAGGCATGCAGACTGCTTCTACAAACATTTGTGAAAGAATGGGTCGCTCTCAGGAGTTCAGTGAATTCAAGCGTGGCACCGTGATAGGTTGCCACCTGTGCAACAAGTCCATTTGTGAAATTTCCTCACTACTAAATATTCCACGGTCAACTGTTAGTGGTATTATAACAAAGTGGAAGCAACTGGGAACAACAGCAATTCAGCCACGAAGTGGTAGGCCACGTAAAATCACAGAGCAGAGTCAGCACATGCTGAGGCGCACAGTGCGCAGAAGTTGCTAACTTTCAATAGCTACAATAGAATCAATAGCTACAGACCTCCAGACTTTGTGTGGCCTTCAGATTAGCTGAAGAACAGTGTGTAGAGAGCTTCATGGAATGGGTTTCCATGGCCGAGCAGCTGCATCCAAGCCTTACATCACCAAGTGCAATGCAAAGCGTCGGACGCAGTGGTGTAAAGCACGCCACCACTGGACTCTAGAGCAGTGGAGATGTGTTCTCTGGAGTGACGAATCATGCTTCTCTGTCTGGCAATCCGATGGACGAGTCTGGGTTTGGCGGTTGCAAGGAGAACGGTACTTGCCTGACTGCATTGTGCCAAGTGTAAAGTTTGTTTATGGTGTTATGGTGTGGGGTTGATTTCCAGGGCCAACTCCATATTAAACCCTACGTATTAAGAATGGGATGTCATTAAAGTTCATGTGCATGTAAAGGCAGACGTCCCAAAACTTTTGGCAATATAGTGTATAGAATTAAGTTTATTTTTCTCACTCCACTGGCTTTTTGTCCCTTGTTTTAAGCATAAACCTAAATTGTGTTAATTTTTTTTCTCAACACAAGATAAAAGACAATTTGCCAATAAAGATAATTTTTTAATGTATTAACTAACATTAACTAACAGTTAGCAATACATTTTGTTACAGCATTTATTAATGTGTGTTGACATTAGTTAATAAAAATACAACTGATCTATGTTAGTTCATGTCAACTCATAATAATATGAACAAGTACATATTTTGATTTGAATAATGTATTAGTAAATGTTGAAATGAACATTAACTAAGATGAATAGTTCTAACTATTATTATTAACTACAATTAGTTCATGTTAACCAATGTAGTTAACTGATGTTAACAAATAGAACCTTATTGTAAAGTTTTACCAAATGTTTAATAAAATAAACTATTATGTTAGGTAGTTTATCTTTGTTTCTGAAGTAAAAGTATATTTTTACTGGAAAACAAGACAAATATACTGATTAAGAAAATGATTTGTGCAGTGTGGCTATGTATTCTGTTTTGTATCTAATGTATTACATGCTGTTGTTATGGTCAGTGATGATGGTACGAATTGTGTTTTTCAATCAGGTCAGGAACCCACTCTCGCACCCTGCACATCCAATGAGTTTAAATGCACTAATGGCCACTGTGTGGCTCTGCCTTACGTGTGTGACCACAACAACAACTGTGGAGACCTTACTGATGAACTGGGCTGCAGTAAGTCAACAAACATCACCATATATGATCAGTAACTAAAAATAGAACTTTGTAAAAACTGCGTTTCTGTCAGGTAGTTCATGATGAGGGACTTTTTTCAGATTTTGGCCACGACCGCAACTGTGATGAGAAGTTATGTCAGCACGAGTGTACAAACCTGAACGGAACTGGCTTCATCTGCTCTTGTAGACCCGGCTATGCTGTAGATCCGGATAACACCTTCCGCTGCAATGGTACACACAAAGACACATATTTAGCACCTTTTCTCAATTCTCTTCACAGTGAAGAAATTTTTTGAAGGCAGTCTTACATTTTCTGAATGCAATCTGTGAATAGAAAGCTTCATTTGTGTATGCTGCCACACTTAATACATCACCACTTTATGCCTTGCTGTGCCTCATTTGACTCATGTGTCTCTTACTCCCTGCAGATATAGACGAGTGTTTAGAGTATGGCATATGCCCGCAGGCCTGCAAGAACACTAAAGGAAGCTATGACTGTGAGTGTGCCCAGGGCTACAGGAAAGTGGGCACAGGCAATCAGTGTGAGGCGGAAGGTAGGACAGAAATTGTAAGGAACTAGACAGGAATTTCTGAGCATGTGTAGAATCTTAAAGCTTCTCCATCTTAGGTCCTGAACCGCTGCTCCTGCTGCCGGAGAACATCCGCATCCGTCGCTACAACCTCCAGACAGAGGAGTACCATGACTTCTTGCAGGAAGAGGAGCGCATTGTGGCGCTGGACTATGACTGGGACCACAACAACACCAGACTTAGTATGTACTCAATTCTAGTGCTTCAGCCCCTTAAAAATGACACTGGTGTGTTCACCGTACACACCATGGTGTATTTTCTAGCCCATTTCCGCCACATAAGAAAAACAATGCTTTGGTAAATTCATAGTCAAAAAGTTATAATTATGTGACAAAATTATTGTTTACCAAAGCATGATTTTTCCCCCCTTTGTGGCGGAAATGGGCTTCCAATAAGCTTACTTTATCATAATTTATCTAATTATATTTTATCACTTTAAGAGATACAATAATGCATTAATGTGGTATGTCCCCTCTCTTGTATGTTTCAGGTGTGGTGTATTTTACAGTAGAAGGGAGTGGTGCATTGCCTGGTGCTATTAAAAGAGCTTATCTGCCAGCTGTGGATGATCATAATAATAACATTGCTGCTGCTGTCAATCTGGACATCAAGTACATCACCAAGCCTTATGGAATTGCAGTGGACTGGGTCGGCAGGTAAAGCGCTCACATTACATTTTACGGTCACACTTTATATTAGGTGTTTTACAGATGTAATTACATGCAGATAATTATAATAATATAAGTACATGTATCTACATAATAAGTGCATTGTATCAAATGATTAATTTAACTGTTAGTATACCTAATATAGAGTGGGACCCATTTTACAATAATATTTGTTAAAATATTCCAAATAGTCAAACTTTGCCCTGAAGCTGAATGAAATTGAATAATGACAACTAATAGTCTTGGCAAAAGTAGTTGATGAATCAGTCTGTAACAGCTCATGAGCCTTTAAAATTCTTGTAGGAATTTGTACTGGGCCGATGCACAGCTCAAACGTCTAGAGGTTGCCATGTTGGATGGGCGTTACAGGAAGCATCTGATTAAGACTAACCTGGAAGAACCCACTTCTGTGGCCGTGAACCCTCGTTTAGGGTGAGACTTGCATCCTGTTTTCTTGTGGTCTGTTTGAAGGGACAGTTAACCCCAGAGTGAAAATATTCTGTTATCATTTACTCACCCTCATGTTATTCCAAGTCCACATGGGTTTATTTTTCTCTGGAACATCAAATAAAAAAGTTTTTTTGAATCTCCAATAAGAAGCAGCTCCAAAAATGAGAAAAGTAGAAAGTTAACTATTACTTAAAGTGCTCCTTTTAAATGCCAATGTTTGAATTTTGTTTTGTCATGCTGTGGTGCAGCATGCTTTACTGGATTGACAATGGCAACACGGCCCGTATCGAAGGCTCCTGGTTGGATGGTCAAGAGAGAAGGGTTCTGGTGGACAGTGCTTTGGGTTGGCCTACAGGCTTGTCCATCGACTTCACAAACAGTGACCGAATCTATTGGTCAGATACAAAGGAGAGTCGCATTGAGTCCATACTGCCAGATGGACAGAACAGACAAATTTCAGTTTTCATAGGTAAGGGATCCATTAAGTTCAACAATCAATTGTTCTAAGCAGAAACCGCTATATATTAATAAACTCCTTGTGAAATACATGTGCACTTCACAATTGTCTTGAATGTGCCCTTATAGTATACCTCAAATCTTAAAAGTACATTTTAAAAAACTGTATTTGCAGATATTATTATTAAAAGATTATAGAATATTATTAAAATAAAAGGCCACTTGAATGTAAAGAGAGTAAAGTTTGATAACACTTTATTTTACAGAGTGCGTGTTACATATGTTTCATGTACTTACCATAGTAAAATTTATGCATAATTGCATGCAACAAACCCTCAACCAAACCCTAATCCTATAGTAAGTACATGTAGTTACTTAATATTACTCAGTACTTAAATATATAATTACACTGTAACAAAGACACCCTAAAATTTAATTTAACCTAAAGTTTCATGACTGTTTCTTAACATACATTAGTACACTTTTAAAAAGAGCCCTTTGTAATAATGTCAAATTAAAAGTACATACATTAAGTTTCTAAATTACAATCTAAAGTTGCATTTAATATCAGCTCAAACTATATTTTAATTTAATTGCAATTAACATGCAATTAAGTGTCAGAAAACATTAATTTCAGTTGAGTATATTGTTTACGTAATAAGTACTCTTTTTAAAAGTATACTTCTTTTTCACAAGGGACATTCATATCTCCTACCATGTTTCTTTCCTCTCAGATGTAAGAAACCCATTCAGTGTGAATGTGTTTGAGGACCATGTGTACTGGAGCACGCAAGAGAAGGGTGAAGTGTTCCGACAGGACAAGTTTGGCAAAGGCACCAAAACCAGACTCCTAATAGCGGGACCTTGGCTCACCCAGATCAACGTATACCAGCAGCAGAAATACAACTCTATAACCCGTGAGTAACCTCAATAAAGTGAGATTTGCATGTATATATATCTATATATATAACAGTCTGTGTTTAAACTTTAGCTAACTTTTATTGTGCTGCTAAAATATATTATGATGGTAGTTAGGATTTTGTTGGTAGCTGCTTGAAGTGATTTTATAGATATAGAGAGGGTTGGATGTGCGTAAACTGTCTCTTCCCCACAGTGAAGAACCCTTGTAAGGGCACATGCAGTCATCTGTGTCTGCTGAGGCCGGGAGGCTACACCTGCGCCTGCCCAGAGGGCACCAGCTTCTTTCCTGGTAGCAATACCGAATGTGACGCAGGTGCCTTTTATACTATCTCTGTCTTTATAGTCATCTTAGTGACCATAAAAAAATTCATTGTAGTTGAACACTGTGTTGAAACCAACACTGCTGACGTCAATCTTTGGTTTCCAGTAATAATAAAGTATATAAGAGGGCACTTCACTTCCTTACACTAAGAAAATGTGACTGATTCACATTTTAATGTTCATCTCTAAATATGTCAATCTGATTGTTTTTTTATTTGTGTGATTTGTTAGTGGTTGAGCCTGAACCAACCATGCCTCCTCCATGCCAGTGCAAGAACGGTGGAACCTGTTATTTTGATGACAATAAGGCACTCTGCATGTAAGCTTATGATCTGATAATGGCATATTTTTTATAATTATAATAAAGCAGGGATGAATAAACCTATGGATGAGGTAATGCTGATGGTTAATTCACCTCCACAGTTGCCCCTCTGAATGGAAAGGAGATTTATGTGAGACCAGTATTTATGATGTGGTCACAACCTCAGGTAAAATTTATGGCAGTACATGATATCAATATTGAAGTTATCATGCAGCTACATTTCAAGCTGTACTCTTATGCAAACAAACCACATGGACCACAAAAAACCCATGACCCACATCCTTTCTGTCTCTCTCTGTCCATCCACAGTTGGTATTGCTCTTGGAGTTACAGCTCTTGTGGCTCTTTTCCTGGGCTGCTTGATATATTCAGCAAAAAAGAAGGAAAAAATCATTAACACGCTGCATAACATTAATCTGCCTATCAGTGTATCCAACTTCAGTAGGCCCAGCTTCTGGTGAGGATGAAAAAAATAATGCAGATATTACATATTTAAAGTGCTCCTATTATGCTTTTTTGAATATTACCTTCCATGAAGTGTGTAATATAGGTGTTTGTGAATGTAAAAGGTCTGCAAAGTTTTAAAGATCAATGTGCACAACAGATAACTTTATTGTCTCCTAAAAGAAAAAAATGATTCTGAACTGCCGAAACGAGCTGTCAGCAATTCCAGTCTCACTTCTTGTTACAAACCTACGTAACAATATAACAAATGTGCATAATGCCAGCCTATAGTTTTCATTGGCTACGCTCAAACACTGTAGTTGTACCCGAGGCCCTATAGGGGTTTGGTTTGTGTTGTCGACCTGTCGAGAAGACACAGTTAACTTTGCATGCACTTCCAAATGATGAGGACTTGTGCTGGAATTGATATGGCAAAAGCAATGGCATCGTTACTGTTTATATCACTGTGTATCAAGCGCTGAGGAAGCCTCCGGAACTGAAATTCAGTTTCCTTCATGCGCTGTAAGCAGTAGACCAATCAAAACAGACTGGGCCGTCTGACCAATCAGAGCAGAGTAATCTCGCGGAAAGGAGGGGTTTAGAGAGATTGAATCTTCGAACAAACCCATTTCAGATTTTTTTCAGAGCCCTTTATGAGAAATTAGGTGATGTGCAATGTATATTATGAGAGAGTTGTTGTTGTTTTTTTAACCTTATATGCATGTAAATAATAGGGGCACTTTAATACAGTTAAATAAAGTTGCAGTATTTAACCCATTAAACCTTTGGTTTGGTTTTACTCCACGTAATTAGGGGTGGTAACTCTGAACGTTTTAACAACCCACCGGAATCTGAGAAGGACAGCAGTAACTTTCCTAAAGAGGTTTGTACTCGCCATGTATTTGAAACATATCCAAAGCATGTATAGTTTATTATATGCATATATATATACACCGATCAGGCATAACATTATGACCACCTTCCTAATATTTTGTTGGTCCCCTTTTGCTGACCCGCCCTGACTCGTCAAGGCATGGACTCCACTAGACCCCTGAAGGTGTGCTGTGGTATCTGGCACCAACATTTTAGCAGCAGATCCTTTAAGTCTTGTAAGTTGCGAGGTGGTGCCTCCATGGATCAGACTTGTTTGTTCAGCACATCCTACAGATGCTCGACTGGATTGAGATCTGGGGAATTTGGAAGCCAAGTCAACACCTCAAACTCGTTATTGTGCTCCTCAAACCATTCCTGAACCATTTTTGCTTTGTGGCAGGACGCATTATCCTGCTGAAAGAGGTCACAGCCACCAGGGAATACCGTTTCCATGAATGGGTGTACATGGTCTGTAACAATGCTTAGGTAGGTGGTATGTGTCAAAGTAACATCCACATGGATGGCAGGACCCAGGGTTTCCCAGCAGAAAATTGCCAAAGCATCACACTGCCTCCGCCGGCTTGTCTTCTTCCCATAGTGCATCCTGGTGCCATGTGTTCCCCAGGTAAGCGTCACACACACACACGCCCCCGGCCATCCACGTGGTGTAAAAGAAAACGTGATTCATCAGACCAGGCCACCTTCTTCCATTGCTCCATGGCGCTTTCGGCTGTGAACAGGGGTCAGCATGGGCACCCTGACTGGTCTGCGGCTATGCAGCCCAATTGACAAACTACAATGCACTGTGTATTCTGACACCTTTCCATCAGAACCAGCATTAACTTCAGCATTAACTCCCTGTCGCCGGTTCACCACTGTTCCTTCCTTGGACCACTTTTGATAGACACTGACCACTGCAGACCGGGAGCACCCCACAAGAGCTGCAGTTTTGGAGATGCTCTGACCCAGTCATCTAGCCATCACAATTTGGCCCTTGTCAAACTCACTCAAATCCTTACGCTTGCCCATTATTCCTGCTTCTAACACATCAACTTTAAGGACAAAATGTTCACTTGGTGCCTAATATATCCCACCTACTAACAGGTGCCGTGATGAAGAGATAATCAGTGTTATTCACTTCAGTCAGTGGTCATAATGTTATGCCTGATTGGTGTATGTGTACACTAACGTTCAAAAGTTTGAGGTCAGTACGATTTTTTTATTCAGCAGTGAGAGTAAAGATATTTATAATGTTACAATGTTTTTTGTTTTCAAATAAATGCTATTATTTTGACATTTCTATTCCATCCAAGATTCCTGAAAAAATTTATCACAATTTGATAGTAACCTAATCTGCATACAGAATGTTTTCTCAAGGATCATGACACTGAAGACTAGAGTAATGGCTACTGAGACTTTTATTAATTTAAAATATTTTAGTTTATTTTATTAATTAATATATTAAAATAAAAAATATTTTAATATTTGTACTATTTTAATTTTTACTATTCTGTACTAATTTCAGAATATTGCTGATTATGCTATATATTTTTTTTTATCAAATAAATGCAGCCTTGGTGAACATCTTTCAAAAACATAAAATCCTACCAATGGCAAACTTTTGAACGTTAGTGTATTAGATATATTTTAAAGGTATTATATGTTGGGGTTGAAACATTAAAAAAAAATATTGAGATATTTATAATTGAAATATTTTGACAAATAAAAAGGTTCATGCTAGTTTAAAGATCTAGGTTTGTTTGCCTTGTTAATATCTCCACTTTTGCCCTTGTCGATACCAGGGATCTAGCACATCAGTAGAAGTGGAGGAAACAGGAAAGAGTTTTGAAAACCCAGCATACAGTGATGACACACAGGGCTCTCCTGCTGCCCCTAACACTGTAGTCACTGCAGTCATGAATGGGCCTGCCAAAGTATGACCTCTTCTGGCTAAAAGAGTTTACTGCATGTTATCTGTATTTAGAGCAGGGTTCCTCAGATCTTGCGCTGGAGGGCCAATGCCCTGCAGAGTTTAGCTTCGACCCTGATCAAACACACCTAAGCAAGCTAATCAAGGTCTTTAGGATCACTAGAAAATTACAGGTAGGTGAGTTTGATCTACGGTGGCTGAGAGAGCTCAGCGCAATGCAGCTGAAGAAAATACATGCAAATAGAAAAAAACACCAGTAAATTAAGAAAACATCAGTTTGACAACACATGCTGCAAATACTCACAACACACCCAAATACTGAAACACGCTGCAAATACTCACAACCAGGGCTTGACATTAACACCTGCCAAATGCGGGTGGATTTCAGCAGTAGCATGTAAAGTCCCTCCTACTAGCCACTTTGGCAGGTTGAATTTTATTTATTTATTATATATATTTTTCAACTGTAGTCTTTTAAAGAGGCATCTGAAATAATAAACTAAGTGCAATGTAGTGTTGTCAAAAATATTGATTTTCGATACATATCGATTCTGAAATATCTGAAACACTTCCAATACTCATTTTCTGCAGAATAGATACACGATACTAGCTGCACTTTCTCGCTCTCTCATGATCTCTCAGACAGCGAGTTGACACACAATCTGCCTCCCCTCACTCACTCGTTTCATTTGCTCCGGATGAATATTGTTGCTGTTACAGGGCTTGAATTTCGCCGTGGGATTGCGCGTATTGCTCAGAATTTTACTAATTCCTGCAGATTTTGTGCTCACCCAAAGTGTGTGCAAATAAAGCCAAGTATATTGGCTATATAAAACAGTATAATGGGTCCATGCGTCAGGTCTTAAAGTGACAGCACAGCAGCCTAATATACCGGCTGCCAAATTATGAGATAATTTTTAAAAATATGGCCGTTTCCCCCATGGTATCAATGTCAAAATTATGGCTAGTGAAAATGGCCTACTTTGGAAAACCACTAGCCACAGTGGCAGGTGAGCAAAAAAGTCCAGCCCTGCTCTCAAAGCGACCAAATACTGAAACGCGCTGAAAATACTCACAACGCAACCAAATTCAGAAACGCTCTACAAATAGCATAAAGTTCAATGCGCTGCAACTAAAGAAAACACATGCAAATAGAAAAAACACCAGCAAAATAAGAAAACATTGACAACACATGTGCTGCAAATACTCACAACACACCCAAATACAGAAACGCTCTGCAAATAGCATTGAAATGTTTTAAGGGGACCCTAACAAGTGACAAACCTGGCTGGGACTGCTTATTGTTCAATGTCTACTCATCAGTGGTGTTGTTGATGACTAGAAAGGTGAGTTTTTTTGTTTATTTTAACATCCTGATAGTATGTGTGTTGTGAAGCTCTCTCGGCCACCGTATTGATCAGGGTTTGAACTCTGCAGGGCAGTGGCCCTCTGGGACTGGATTTGAGGAACCCTGATTTAGAGGAATCAATTTGCCAGTAATGAAAATTCAGTCATCACTTACTCACCCTTATTTTGTTTTGTGGTAGATAAAAGGAGCTATCCCCTTTTAACTATCCTCTTTTTACCCAGACTTTTGGGTGAACTATCCCTCAAATGTTTGAATCATTTAGAAGCTTTTTGGGCTCATTGTTCTTTTTAAATTCGCTGAGTTTCAGGAGAGTGTTGAAAACCCACTCTATGCTGCTGAGATGAGCGTTGTGACCCAACCAATTGATACTGCAACCCCTGTCAAAGCAGATGCCACACCAGTCAACACTGAGCCTGATAAGGTAGCCATGGCCACAGTAACCACATGATGCATGAAACTCATCTCACTTTGTTTGGTTGTGTGATTGACCTTTGAGAATTCAGCTGATCAGTGCACTCATTTAGCTTGAGTAAACCCTACCACCCTAGTTGGAAAACTAGATTTGCTGAAGAAAATAGCAGCTTTCACAAGGCAGCAAATACAGTAAATTAGGGTTGTAACGGTACACGAAAATGGTGATTCGGTACTTAATTTTTTTTTCTCAGAGTAAACAAACTATGACTGTCTTAAAAAAAAAAGTCTGTTGGTACTGTGTCTAATGGCTGCAATACACGCTTTGTACTGCAGTGTAGGGTTTTGTTGTAAATGGCGGAAGAAATAAGTCCTTCCATTTTTG
The DNA here is from genome assembly GCA_039654625.1 of Rhinogobio ventralis. Lineage (NCBI taxonomy): Eukaryota > Metazoa > Chordata > Actinopteri > Cypriniformes > Gobionidae > Rhinogobio > Rhinogobio ventralis. The sequence continues at coordinate 15,440,891 of CM077212.1, forward strand.
GATGCAATATATTTTAGAAAAAAAGCATATTTTATTCCGAATTATTGTGCTTAGTTTGTTTAATACACATGCGCTTGCCGGCGTTTGTTCAGTGAAGTCTGTGAAGTTTAACAGAGACTTGCTTGCTGTCAGGATAAGCCATTATGCTAAATGGAAAAGCTTGAATTTCAAACAATTACCATAAGATGTCATGTAAAAAGGTCTCGAATGTATTAAACAAACTTCTGACAAGAGGACAAATTGCTTTAAACTCTCAGCTTATGAGTTCGTTTAAAGCGCTTAATATAAAGCATGTCTTTTAGGATTGTGTTTTTTTTTTTTTCTGCAGCAGCTAACCATTTGTCCTTTTCAGTATATCAATATAAACAATATAACATATCGGTATGAATATGTGTACCGTTACACCCCAAAAATAAATGGTTTAAGTTTTAGGAAAGATTTGGTTTCAGGCTTGTAAACGGGGCAAATTTTTGGAGTTTAAAACAAACCCTACCCAGAATGTTTGAGGAATATCAATATAGTGCTGCCGTGCAAACACTGTAGCAAAAAAAAAAAAAAACACCTACACACCAGGAGTTATTCTGAAGATGTGACAGTAAGGAAGATATAGAGTATGTGGGAGAACAGGACACAGAGGAGTTAGAGAGACATCAATAAAAAACAGCACAAACCCACAGGCGACCTTCATATCTCACAGCATGCTAGCGCAGATAGATCTGTGTTTTGGTCGAAACTGTTATTTCAGACAGTTTTCAGTCTGCCATTAAGCTGTGTCTTTATTTCTCACAGGCTGATCATTCACAGCTAAAGAGCGAGGATATGCATATGTTCGACAACCCATTGTATATGGTAAGATAAATGTAAAGAGAGCTAAAGATTGAATGTGTTCAATGAGGGAATGTGTACGGGTTGGGGGTAAATACTATGACTTGGTGTAATATGGTTTTGGCAAACAGATGGAGGCACACGGCCCTGTTGACATCCTCTCTCTCCTTATGCTGCTAAAAGCAGGAAGATGAATGCTGTAATACAGTGAAAGCTATAACAGTGTGCCGTGAAGGAGGGGCTCATTTTAACAGCTTGTCAAGGCCTCTTGGGAAAAAAGAATTTCCCTCACTGGTGAAGATGGCAAATAAAGAAAGAGAAAGACCTTGAAAGTCTTCTTTTCGAAAAGACTGAGTGATAGAGAGAGGCATTCTTCTATTTTGTGCTTAGGCACACTGTAGGCAAGGAAACTGATCTTTCCTTAATAGAGCACAATAGGACATATTGCATTTAATAATCAGAAATTATATATTTATAGTAGAAATATTGTATATATATATAATATAAATATTGTATATTAGAATACTATATTAAAATTATTATAACTGGAATATTATATACACTATATTGCCAAAAGTTTTGGGATGCCTGCCTTTACATGCACATGAACTTTAATGACATCCCATTCTTAATCCGTAGGGTTTAATATGGAGTTGGCCCACCCTGGTTCTGGGAAGCATTCTGGGAAGGCTTTCCACAAGGTTTAGGAGTGTGTTTATGGGAATTTTTGACCATTCTTCTAGAAGCGCATTTGTGAGGCCAGGCATTGATGTTAGAGGCCTGGCTCGCAGTCTCTGCTCTAATTCATCCCAAAGGTGTTCTATCAGGTGCAGGCCAGTCAATTCCTCCACACCAAATTCGCTCTTCCATGTCTTTATAGACCTTGCTTTGTGTACTGGCGCGCAGTCATGTTGGAACAGGAAGGGGCCATCCCCAAACTGTTCCCACAAAGTTGGAAGCATGAAATTGTCCAAAATGTCTTGGTATGTTGAAGCATTAAGATTTCCTTTGACTGGAACTAAGGGGCCAAGTCCAACCCCTGAAAAACAACCCCACACCATAATCCCCCCTCCACAAAACTTTACACTTGGCACAATGCAGTCAGACAAGTACCGTTCTCTTGGCAACTTGGCAAGTCCATCTGATTGCCAGACAGAGAAGCATGATTGGTCACTCCAGAGAACACGTCTCCACCAGAGTATGTGAGCGGAGTGGAGTGGGAGCGGAGTGAGGAGTGGAGCGGCGTGATTTTGAATGGAGTGAGGAGCAGATTTTTCTGCAATCGCAAGTATATGAGCGCAATCGCTCTCTCTCTAATGCATTTAAACAAATGTAATCTTACAGTGCTTATCTGCTTACAGTTATCTGTATCTGATTTTGAATGAGCAGAAATCTGTAATATAGTGACCCATAGATAAAATAACTGATGAAAACGTACTATTTTCATCGTTCCAAACAAAATTTGCACTGCAAAAGCAGCAATGATATTTAACTTTTAATGCTGATAAAGCCCAATAAGCTTAGCATGTCGTAGGAAAAAATGTTTGCACTATAGTGTTCCAATAAATCATGTTGAATCTCCTATTGTTTTTTTTGTTTTGTCTTTTTCATTTAATGTCATACTCTGGTCTCCACTGCTCTAGAGTCCAGTGGCGGCGTGCTTTACACCACTGCATCCGACGCTTTGCATTGCACTTAGTGATGTAAGGCTTGGATGCAGCTGCTCGGCCATGGAAACCCATTCCATGAAGCTCTCTACACACTGTTCTTGAGCTAATCTGAAGGCCACACGAAGTTTGAAGGTCTGTAGCTATTGACTCTGCAGAAAGTTGGTGGCTTTTGCTCACTGTGCGCCTCAGCATGCGCTGACCCCACTCTATGATTTTCATGTGGCCTACAACTTCGTGTCTGAGTTGCTGTTGTTCCCAGTTGCTTCCACTTTGTTATAATAGCACAACAGTTGACCGTGGAATATTTAGTAGTGAAGAAATTTCACAAATGGACTTATTGCACAGGTGGCAACCTATCACGATACCACGCTTGAATTCACAGAGCTCCTGAGAGCGACCCACTCTTTCACAAATGTTTGTAGAAGCAGTCTGCATGCCTAGGTGCTTGATGTTATACACCTGTGGCCATGAAAGTGATTGGAACACCTGAATTCAATGATTTGGAGGGGTGTCCCAATACTTTTGGCAATATAGTGTAAATATAATTTTTAGTAATTAATATATATTTTATATTTATACCATATACTAAAAATATGATGATACATACATATATATTTTTAATATAATATTATATATTTTGTATATGGTATAAATAAATAATACATTAATTATTATGTTATATTATGTTATCTAAATATGATACTTTTGGGTCATATTTTGAACCGCTATCAGAGCATTCTCATATTTTGTGGTATTTAAATGTCAATATACTGCACCATTTAGCAAGTGAGGCATGAACTGTCATTATCTCATCTCAAAATTAGCTCAAAATACTTAATTTGAAATAGATTAATGAAAGGTCCTGGCCTGCCTCTCAGATGCTTAAAATATGGCTGTGACACAGATCTAGCTCTGATTTGCTCCGTTGAGGCCTGCGAGGAGATTGATTTCTGTAAATGCAGATTCATTCTCTTTATGCTCAGTTCCCGCTCACTTATCATTCCCTTCATCTACCGTGACATGATTTGCCCACCTCAGCAGAAATGAAAGGCACCTAATGGTTTGGTAGATAATGATATATAGCGATTCAAGTAAAAATGTTAATGGTCCTGTGCTACTACCTCTTCTAAATATGCGTGAAACATTTACTTGTCTACATTTGAGGCGCCTGATACACATTTTTTTTTGTGTGTTTTGCCAGGATGCAACAAACACACAGCCAGGGAGAATCTACAATCTGAAGACAATTTGAGGCAGCTAAAATGGCTGGTAAATTATGCTGCGGTGTACCATTCATCTACTCACATGTAATTTAGGTCTGCATTTACAGGGAGTCACAAAGTTTTGGATGACAAACATGTCGTAAACTGTGAATAGTTTTGTTGATTGTTCTTTTAAGTATATTTTTATAGATACTACATATGTCTGTAAATTTGTGCAATGATTGTCTTTAATTATTGAGATACTAACTCTTTGAATGGTTTCATGTAGTTTTCATTATGTGTATGATAATTTGCTATGCTGCTTGGTCTCACTTTAATAATAAAATGTAATTATGTCTTGCAAAATGGATTTGGCTGAGTTCTGTATTTTTTGATTATTCCTAAATTTAATCCAAAAATATGTAAAAGAAAAAATAAATAAATAAAAATAAATCGAATTGTGCCTGGCAATCACATTGTACTCTTTAAAAGTTTGGGGTTGGTAACGTATTTGAAAGTCTCTTATTCTCACCAAGGCATTTATTTGATCAAAAAAACATTGAAAAAAACAAACAAACATTGAAAACAGTTGTACTTCTTAATACTTTTGTTTAAAAAGGGATTTTATTAAGGATTAAATGATGAATAGAAAGGTCAAAAGAACAGCATTTTTTGTAACAACGTAAAAGTTTGTCACTTTTAATCAAATGAATGTCCGTGCTGAAAATTTCTTACAAAAAATCTAAATGCCACATAGATATATAGTATGATCCAGGGCCGGCCCTAGCATTTTTGAACAGTATTTATTTATTTTTTTTAACTCTACATTTGTGCAGTAAAACTAACTTTAAAGAAGATCTACATTTATGATTTTCATTCATAGAGATAACATGGAAAATGTGCCATGCTTTAGTGGAGGATTTCTGTCACTTGGTGGAAAACAAACACACTATTAACATGAAAATGACGTCAAATTACCCCTACAACCAATAGATGGCAGCAGACACCCACACATTAGCTCATTTGCCATTTCCACTCCCTTTTACAGTTCTTTACTTTTCACATGTTTTGCTTGTGGATTTATTATAAAATAAATATTATATACAATTTTAGCTATTTTATTGCACTTAAGTATGAAGTATAGCAAGATTAGAAAAAAAAATCACGAAGTCTTACGCCATTTAAATGAAAGGAATTTCATAAGCCCAGATTTTTACAGTGGATGGGAAACCACCGTCTTAAATTGCTCCCGCATCAATTATGTAAACTGCATTTATGACAAAGAACTACACAGATGCGGATATCATAATTTATAAATAAATGCATGTACGTTGTCCCCTGCTTTTGACGCTGGCGCTGCTACGGATTGAAGAACGCGCTGAAGAACGCAGACTAAAATACGGGGAAATAGGTTTTCATATGCGTTTCACGAATTAGTGTACATATTACGGAGTTAATGGGAAACTTTAAGTGATGCTGGGTTAAAACCCTCCTAAAATGGGCCTAGTGAAGCCCCTGATGATAGCCTATATGATGCACACAGCAACTGCCATTTCAACAAATGTATTAAAATTCAACACTCACCCCTTTCTTGCTCCTTTCTTTCCACATCATCTTTCCTTTTTTCCCCTTCTCTGCACCAGACTGATAATGCCGCAATTTCATTTTTAAACAGTGTGCAATTTACTCTAACACACATGATTGACAGCCAGGAGACGACGCACAAGCAATCTTTATCTGAACGGGGCCCTATGCAACCGCTTATATCGCTTATGGCACTGGTATGATCTAATAAAAAGATTAAGGAGAAGGTAAATTATGACCCAGATCCGGATCAGACTAACAAATAATCTCTTGACTTCTCATGTCAGGAAGAACATGCTGAAATGTCTGTTTTTGTTGCTATTGTGTCCTTGTGTCCACATCTACTGTGAGCGCATGTTATGGAAAAGTTATGAAGAGCAGTTTTTTATTTATTTATTTTTTTACTGTAAGTACATAACACTATCCAGATTCAGGCTCCTGCCATATCACAGTGAGCATCATTAGAGGAGAGAGAGGAAGAGGACCAGAGGGGGGATGGTGATAGAGCAAGAGATAAAAGAGGGAGGGCTGAAGATTGTATGTGAGAGAGAGCAAGAAAAGGGGGGAGGTAACGAAGAACCTAGACACACTGAGCCAGTGTAGAAGGAATCGCCACAGATATGCAGAGGGTCTTTCCATGAAAGCGGAAACGCTCTCACGCACGCACGGGCGGTGAAAGGTAAGAGATACGGGGGCGTTCTCCCTTTTGCATGCCGGCTGTATAATCCGCTCTGCAGACAGAGTGAACAGCAGGGGGAAGGATTCAGCATTTAAAAGGATCTCAGCATCCAGTGATGCATTTTTCACTGGCCACATTCCGTGACGGACAGTTTTGGAGAGACTCTGGGATGCACGTCCGCTGGAATGAGGTAGAGGGATGCTGGGAGTCCCTTAATTTTTTTTCAGATTCCCTTTAGTTTGTCAGAGTAAATGCATTCAGAAAGCATTACTGAATTGGGTTCATTGAAAAATAGTGATGTAAATGTTGTATTTTTTGTGTTTCGTATTTGTTCCTCCTGAGCTTCTGCTTTCTTGAGCCTCTTAAAGGTATTCCCTTGCACCTGTGATTTGTGTTGTCATGACTGTGTGTGTGGATCAGCTTTTGTGTACGTTGTGGGTCTCAAACAGACAAATGTCTCAATAAACATACTAATATCTTAGTGATGATATAAAAATGCAAAAAAGGTTTATATGAGGTGTAGAGGATAGAAAACCTCATAAGACCAATAGAAGTCGAAGGAAAGTCTCCAGCATATGTGTGTGTGCAGGCATGCGTGATCATGTGCAACCTGTCAACTAATGAATCTGCTCGTAACACATTTTCAGGCGCATATACAGTATTGTGACGTGTGTTGATTTGATGGACAGGCTGTTTTCTGATAATCTGATGAATTTGAATGAATTACGTTCCATAGGGCTCAGTGACTCCTTTTATGATAATTCTCCAAAGAGATTTGATTTGATGTGTTTGCCGCCCATGCTTGTGTCCATACAAGCATTTATGTACACAATGCACACACACACACACCAAGAGAGAGCCAGAGCTGTCAACACTAATGGTGGCCTTTAACAGTACGTGATAGTGAAAGGGACAGATGGTGGCAGAAAAGTGGCTGAATGACCTTGTCCCCCAGCAGGGCACGTTTTTCAGCCTTACATGAATCATTCTGTAAGGGCGAGAACTGGGCAAAAGACCCCCTGTTCTTCTGGAGAAAGAGAGGATGATAAAAGGTCATACAGAACAGGCCCAAGGTCTTCAGACTGCAAACCATGGTTTCGCTGGGGAGAACCATTTGCAATTTGGCATTCATATCAATTAGGTTTTGTGTTTGGTGGCTATGGGGTGGCATTTTGCATATGACACTTTCACCGATAGTATTTTCAAATGGTAAGCTGGTCTGCAAAGTACTAGCGAGATGACCCTGATCTGAGCATATGTCTAGTGAGAATCCCCACAATGCAGCTTCAGCATGTAAGGAAGATGGAGAGAGACACAGAGCAGCATAATCTTTCCATCATGTGCGTCATAATCAGAGCGAATGGGAAAGAGAAAGTCTTTTGGGAGAATCAGCATGGATTAGAGGGCTTTCAGAAAACCAAAAGTCTATAGTAAGGTTACAGCTGTACCAAAATTTCAAATACCCCTCAATATTTCATCACCTATACTGAGAGTTAAGCTCCTTTTGTGAAATATTCAAATTTCTCTCAGATCGAATATTTCACCAGCACAAGGTTGTGATTTCTAAAAAACATAGGCCTCTGTTTGATAGAGAGCTTGAGAACTGAATTTTTGCTGACACCACAAATATACTAAATCAAACCATTTTTTTCTGCCCTGTCTTTACCAATGTATATTCAATCATGAAATATTTACCTAAAAATGAAAGTTATTTTTTTAGGTTCAACAAAGAATCTCTTTTAAAGAACCATATTTTGTTGCATAAGGTTCTTGAGTTGGCTATTTCATTATTTTCAAACTTAAATAGGTCTTCTGGATCAGTTTATTATTGGCACAAGAAAGTGAAGCCCTCCTGGGTTCTTTAAAGCGTCAGTACATATTTGGTCCTCTTGCTGTAAAAAAGAAGATATTTTTAATTCTTACAGAAAAAGAGTAAAAATGATACAGTAAAAACCTGTTCATGGTTAATTTTATGTTACCTTACCATACACAGGGTTTTATGAAGGTAAATTTAAGAAATAAATTGAAGGGAATACAATATGTCGGTATGTTAATGTCTAGGGAGTAATGCGAGTTGTATTAGCATTAGCAACACTTCAAAGTTTGGAAATACAACTTACAACAGACATCCATTACTTTTTAATTAATTTAACAAAAATACAAATAAACTCATAAGCTATTTTTTTTTTCAAGTTTTCAAGACTTCATTTTACATTTGCATTTGTACAAGTAAATGTTTCTTGTTTTAAAGATGTTTAGATATTTGTACTAAAAAACAGGACAAAGATACTGAGGAAGATATTCATGTTTTTGCAAAGCATGCAACATTTAATGCCATCACTTTATGAATTTAAGACTTAAGATTTAAGAACTTTTTAAGGCCTTCATTGGTGTAAGGGCGAATTAAGAATATACACCGGTGATCACATGATCACGGCACCTGTTAGTGGGTGGGATATATTAGGCAGCAAGTGAACATTTTGTTCTCAAAGTTGATGTGTTAGAAGCAGGACAAATGGGCAAGTGTAAGGATTTGAGCGAGTTTGACGAGGGCCGAATTGTGATGGCTAAACGACTGGGTCAGAGCATCTCCAAAACTGCAGCTCTTGTGGGTTGTTCCCGGTCTGCAGTGGTCAGTAGCTATCAAAAGTGGTCCAAGGAAGGAACAGTGGTGAACCAGTGAAAGGGTCATGGGCAGCCAAGGCTTACTAATGCACGTGGGGAGCAAAGGCTGGCCTGTGTGGTCTGATCAAACAGACGAGCTACTGTAGCTCAAATTGCTCAAGAAGTTAATGCTGATTCTGATAGAAAGGTGTCAGAATACACAGTGCATCGCAGTTTGTTGCATATGGGGCTGCATAGCCGCAGACCAGTCAGGGTGCCCATGCTGACCCCTGTCCACCGCCAAAAGCACCAACAGTGGGCATCAGAACTGGACCACGGAGCAATGGAAGAAGGTGGCCTGGTCTGATGAATCACATTTTCTTACATCACATGGATGGACAGGTGCATGGCTTACCTGGGGAACACATGCCACCAGGATGCACTATGGGAAAAAGGCAAGCCGGCAGAGGCAGTGTAATGCTTTGGGAAATGTTCTGCTGGGAAACTTTGGTTCCTGCCATCCATGTGGATGTTACTTTGACACATACCACCTACCTAAGCATTGTTGCAGACCATGTACACCCTTTCATGGAAACGGTATTCCCTGGTGGCTGTGGCCTCTTTCAGCAGGATAATGCGCCCTGCCACAAAGCAAAAATGGTTCAGGAATGGTTTGAGGAGCACAACAAGAAGTTTGAGGTGTTGACTTGGCCTCCAAATTCCCCAGATCTCAATCCAATCGAGCATCTGTAGGATGTGCTGAACAAACAAGTCCAATCCATAGAGGCCCCACCTCGCAACTTACAGGACTTAAATGATCTGCTGCTAACATCTTGGTTCCAGATACCACAGCACACCTTCAGGGGTCTAGTGGAGTCCATGCCTCGACGGGTCAGGGCTGTTTTGGCAAAAGGGGGACCAACACAATAAATGCCTGATCGGTGTATAGTGATATAATGAAAAACTATAAATGATTAGATCAAGAACAGTGCGTAGAGAGCTTAATGGAATGGGTTTCCATGGCGGAGCAGCTGCATCCAAGCCTTACATCGCCAAGTGCAATGCAAAGCGTCGGACGAAGTGGTGTAAAGCACGCCACCACTGGACTCTAGAGCAGTGGAGACGTGTTCTCTGGAGTGACGAATCATGCTTCTCTGTCTGGCAATCCGATGGACGAGTCTGGTTTTGGCGGTTGCCAGGAGAATGGTACTTGCCTGACTGCATTGTGCCATATGTAAAGTTTGGTGGAGGGGGGATTATGGTGTGGGGTTGTTTTTCAGGGGTTGGGCTTGGCCCCTTAGTTCCAGTGAAAGGAACTCTTAATGCTTCAGCAGCATACCAAGACATTTTGGACAATTTCATGCTTTTTGGGAATGGCCGCTTCCTTTTCCAACATGACTGCACACCAGTGCACAAAGCAAGGTCCATAAAGACATGGATGAGCGAGTTTGGTGTGGAGGAATTTGACTCGCCTGCACAGAGTCCTGACCTCAACCCGATAGAACACCTGTGGGATGAAATAGAGCGGAGACTGTGAGCCAGGCCTTCTCGTCCAGCATCAGTGCCTGGCCTCAAAAATTCCCATAAACACACTCCTAAACCTTGTGGAAAGCCTTCCCAGAAGAGTTGAAGCTGTTATAGCTGCAAAGGGTGGGCCAACTCCATATTAAAACCTACGGATTAAGAATGGGATGTCATTAAAGTTCATATGTATGTAATGGCAGACGTCACCATTGTCGCACATTTGAACTTCATTCTCCAATGGGATCATGGGAACATAGAAGGTTACTGTATGAGAAAATGGGAAATGATAGGCTAAATTATTTAACTATGCTTGCAGTTAAACTGAAAGGCATCACTTTCAGACTTGGTTAAAGGAACTTTAAAGTAGCAGAGTACACTGTTTCATGTGGTGTCTCTCTGAATGAAAAACAATGAAGTAATAAAGTATTAAAGTATTGATTGTTGTTGCCATGGGGCTTATTATTTCCCCCGGGACTTGTTTTTGACAAGTGATCATATTTCTACTTACTTCACTCAATTACAGGGAACTGTGCAGACCACCAGAATTTATGTCCCCTCTGAAGAGAGATGCTTTTCTTCAATTGACTCGTCACAGCAACATTCTATCCAGATTAAACTGAGATGACTAAGTGTAACTGAATTCAATGCCATGCCTAATGACTATTGTCACATCTTTTATTCTCCCTCTTTCCTCTTTTTTTCTCCTTGTTCTGTATTCCCAGTCTTTTTTTGTCTCATCTTTTTTTTTTAAGTTGAAATTTCACCATGATAGTGGTATGTTACTTCATAACATAGCAAACCTCACCATGCAAACAGCAACAGCATTTAAAGCCATTTCAAAATGAAATGATCAAATGAGCATAAAATATTATTACCCTCTAATTGTCATACAGGATTCGCCTTATTGGTTCGATGTGTGACATATTTACCATGCAATCCACAGAAAGGAACAATTAAAATGGTAATGGTTTCCTAAAGTTGCCCATTTTTTTGCTTTTTCTCTCTTAAGGTTTTGTGGCTAACAGGCTTTTCAGATGAGCCTGCATTTTGAGTGATCTGAGAGAAGAGGAGAACCATTTTTCTTGCATCTCTGTCTGTCTCATGAGCAGCCATGCCCGTTCTGTCACCTACCACAGGTACTTCGTATAGCCACATTTTATGATGCTGTCATAAAATAAGCTCAATTGATCATCATATTAAAGAAACCCTCAGTATTTTTTCCTCATTAAAAAAATTATTTACACAAAGAAATTAATATTGAAAGACAAAATGTCATGTACATTCCAGTTATACATGCTCCCTAATAAAACATATTTGTTTATATGTGATGTTACAGTACATCACATATAATAGGTAATACAATAGTTGTCAGTAAGTCCTGCTGTATCAGTCAACGCAACATTTCTCTTGCATGCAACAGGTTTACATGAGATGCTAGCCCTCCTCACCTCCCAGCTGCATCCAGAAGCCAATCATAAGGAGGACCTGGTCTTCCTCAGGGAGGTCTTCAGTGAGAGGAGCCTCAGCTATCTTATGAAAGTGTGTAATGCTGGAGAAAATGTCCAATATCCTAACAGTGTTTTCTGTTACGGGATGAATAATTTTCACAGTGTGAATGATTATCCATCTGTACTGACCTCTCCTGCAGATCCATGAGCGACTGAGGCAGTTCCAGATCCAGAGTCCAACCCCAGTGTTTCACAGCGCATCCTGCCTGGCTGAAGACGTAAGTGTGTGTCATCTCTACCCTCACACTGCAAACAATCAAATCCTCATTATATATCTAATATACACTCACCTAAAGGATTATTAGGAACACCATACTAATACTGTGTTTGACCCCCTTTCGCCTTCAGAACTGCCTTAATTCTACGTGGCATTGATTCAACAAGGTGCTGAAAGCATTCTTTAGAAATGTTGGCCCATATTGATAGGATAGCATCTTGCAGTTGATGGAGATTTGTGGGATGCACATCCAGGGCACGAAGCTCCCGTTCCACCACATCCCAACGATGCTCTATTGGGTTGAGATCTGGTGACTGTGGGGGCCATTTTAGTACAGTGAACTCATTGTCATGTTCAAGAAACCAATTTGAAATGATTCGAGCTTTGTGACATGGTGCATTATCCTGCTGGAAGTAGCCATCAGAGGATGGGTACATGGTGGTCATAAAGGAATGGACATGGTCAGAAACAATGCTCAGGTAGGCCGTGGCATTTAAATGATGCCCAATTGGCACTAAGGGGCCTAAAGTGTACCAAGAAAACATCCCCCACACCATTACACCACCACCACCAGCCTGCACAGTGGTAACAAGGCATGATGGATCCATGTTCTCGTTCTGTTTACGCCAAATTCTGACTCTACCATCTGAATGTCTCAACAGAAATCGAGACTCATCAGACCAGGCAACATTTTTCCAGTCTTCAACTGTCCAATTTTGGTGAGCTCGTGCAAATTGTAGCCTCTTTTTCCTATTTGTAGTGGAGATGAGTGGTACCCGGTGGGGTCTTCTGCTGTTGTAGCCCATCCGCCTCAAGGTTGTGCGTGTTGTGGCTTCACAAATGCTTTGCTGCATACCTCGGTTGTAACGAGTGGTTATTTCAGTCAAAGTTGCTCTTCTATCAGCTTGAATCAGTCGGCCCATTCTCCTCTGACCTCTAGCATCAACCAGGCATTTTCGCCCACAGGACTGCCGCATACTGGATGTTTTTCCCTTTTTACACCATTCTTTGTAAACTCTAGAAATGGTTGTGCGTGAAAATCCCAGTAACTGAGCAGATTGTGAAATACTCAGACCGGCCCGTCTGGCACCAACACCATGCCACGCTCAAAATTGCTTAAATCACCTTTCTTTCCCATTCTGACATTCAGTTTGGAGTTCAGGAGATTGTCTTGACCAGGACCACACCCCTAAATGCATTGAAGCAACTGCCATGTGATTGGTTGATTAGATAATTGCATTAATGAGAAATTGAACAGGTGTTCCTAATAATCCTTTAGGTGAGTGTATGTCTTCATAATATTATAATATACACCCATTCAAATGTTTGGTATCAGTAAAAAAATTTATTGTTTCTAAATATTAAATTTAATAAATAAATCTTTACAACTGACTTCAGCTGAACAATGACACTATTTTCTTTTAGAGCTGCTGTATAGTCAATCTGTATTGTATAAGGCACTATATGGTGACTTGACCTGACAAGATATTAATAATAAAAAATAAAAAACCAGCAAAACCGTCAGTGATCCTCCAGAAATTATTGTGGTATGCTCATTTCGTGTTCAAGAAACATAATATTTTTGTATTATTATCAGTTGAAAACAACCTGACCCCAAACTTTTGAATGGTTGTGTATGTAAAACAGCAAAACATTTTTAAATTGTAAATTCATAAATGTTAAGTTTTAAGGATTTCCATTTTTTAAATGGAAAATAAAACAATCACTGAATTCATAACTATTTCTATGGTAGAAATAGTAAGAGTAGTATGCTAGGATGCGGTTCTGAATTCAGCAAGTGATTCGAAATTTTTTCAACAGGGGTGGATCTAGAAAATTACTTACAGGGTGCAAAGGGGTGGAATGAGAATTGTGAGGGGAGGCGACACCTAAGCAATCATCTATACTTAATCTATACTATATCACCTGTACTAAATCTATACTATAATTAAAATAAAAAATCATCAGGTCCAAGCACCAATGGCCCATGTGAATGATTAATGATCCAGTTTAAATGTATCTTATTATGTGGTTTGATTCAAGTTGGAAAAGTCTGTCTTGAATCTTCAATGAAAGTATAGGGTCTGATGAAACAGGCAACTGAAATTTCAAAGGAAATTACATTAACATGTATAAAAATGTTTACTGTTAATAGGCATGTGATCATATGTGATCATTAATTATATAAAACTATACTGTCAGTACAGCATAAGATCAATGCATTTATTTTAATTCAAAAAGATGGAAACTGATAGAAAAACACTAGGCTTAAAAGATTCACTATCCCGTGGCTCCCTCTAATGGAAAATGAATATCCATATACATATCCATATACATATTTTGTATGTATTAGCAGTTTAAGTTTAAGAGAAATAACACTGAGACTTAAAGGGCTAGATCAACCAAAAAAGAAAATGTCATCATCATTTTGTCACGAACTGGCTGTAGTAACATGCACAACGAAGAAGAAGTAGATCTAAGGCAGTTTTTAATAATATCCACAAGTAAATTCAAACAAAGGCAGACAAGCAAATTCTCTCTAAATTCAAAGCAACTGTCTGTAGAGTCCAACAGAAACTTACTCACAGTGGTGGGAGTGTGGGCGGGGCTCCAATCCATTCCTTCGGGCTCCACTAAAACTCCCACAGTGATGGAAGATGTTGCCAGCTCACATACCTGGTCAGTGCTCTGGGGTGATAGTTGGCTGGGCTCTGGGTTCGATGACGTGGACGCTGATGTGGAATAGGGGTAGAGACTTTCCAGACAGCGTAGGATGGCCTCCCTCCATGTTCCCTCTATCGTGTCTGGAAGGTCCCTAGAGTGGTAATAGTTAGCCCCAATCCAAGATAGCAACTTCAAAGTCCGTCATCTAAGGTTGTTTGTTGGGCGAGTGCGCAAAAGTGAATGGAATAATCCATGAATGAAAGTCCTTCCCAGGCGATGGCATTGAAAGCTGTAGCATAGTCCACCTTTTTTATGTGGTCCGTCTTCTGTCATGAACTGGCTGTAGTAACACGCATGACGAAGAAGATATAGATCCAAGGCAGTCTTTGAAGGCCCACTGAAGTGCCTTGAAATGTGCAGCATTATTCAATGTGTTGACGTAATTTCCCCTAAAACTGGAAGACAGGGCGGGACGTATCGAACAGCTCCTCCCCCTTTTTAAAACAGCCAATAGCGTTTTGTTTATATCACATCTTGACTCGAGCCTTTCAGCTCGGTAAAGCCGCCGTTTCCTCCTAATCTCTAACCATTTCTCATCATAATCTCCTTCATATCTCTTTGAAATACAACATTCTGTGCAGAATTCAAATGGGTCAGATACGTATTGTTGTCTGCGCCGACTCGCGCATATAATCCGCTCGGTGCTATCGTGTCTATTGACCGGAGCAGACGTGAAACTAACGTGAAACCAGACTTCATTCGCCTCAACCGAAAGCATATTTACACTCTATAGTGCACTATGTGCCATTCACCATGTAGAAAATAGTAAATGTGTGAACAAATGGCCGATTTTAGCCACAGCTTCAGTGTCTATTTAGGGGGCAGGACTCTAGAGAGCATTTGATTGGACAGAAAATCTGATGAGAAGCTGAAGTGCAGCGTGATGTCATCAAAATTGTTGATCCATATTAGCGGAAGTGAGAGACTATACGTTTTGAATGCTTATATCTTCTAAATGCGAATTTTGTCATTTGGAGCACACTAGCTTATAGATAACAGTAAGGCTCACATATTCATGTTAAAAGCCAAAAAACTTCCATTTTGATTTCAGGAGGACTTTAATAATATCCACAGGTAAATCCAAACAAAGACAGGCAAGCAAGCACAACCATAACATAGATGAGACTGGTCAAATGAGAACTGAAAACACAGGAACTTATATACACAGATCAACCAAGGTAATTAATAACGAACAGCAAAATGAAGAAATCAAATCAGTAACCAAGGTGACAAACTCAGGCAGGAAAACGACCAAGTCCAACACTGGTCGTGACACATTTACTCACCTTCATGTCGTTCCAAACCTGTAAGACTTTCATTTATTTTCGAAACTCAAATGAAGATATTTTTTTAATTAAATCTGAAAGATTTCTGTGCCACAGTTAACGGTCCACGCAACTACCATTTTGATGCTTCAAAAAGTTCATAAATCTCCGGTTTCACAGATAAGGCTTAAGCCTAGTCAAAGACTAAAATGCATGTTTGAGCTGTTTTAACTGAAAGCAATTTGCACTGCATCTCACTGCCATTGTCTCTTTTCTAAGGCACCTTTATAAAAGCTACTTAAATGTCTTAATTTAATTAAGGCCTAATCCTGACTTAATCAAAGCCTTGCTGTGAAACCAGGCCAATGAGATTGCAAAACTATATATGAATTGAGCGGTTTAGTCCAAGTTTTCTGAAGAGACACATTCGCTTTATATGATTAACATTTAATTTTGGCTTTTATTCAAATATAATGAATAAAAGCCTAAATTAAATCAATAAATTCCATTTATTTAGTCGGATGGCAAATAGGCCTATATCCATGATGACAATGGAGCGGATAGTCTGAGAATCTGCACGCCACAAATAGTTGTTACAAACTTGGTGTAGAGGAAACTCAAAGGCGAAGGAGAACTCGGAACAGGAACTTTTAATGCACAAACTCACAGGGAACACTCAAAAACACCAGTATACGTAGACGTCGACGGACAAACACTGAGAACTAAATACACAGAGGCAAATGAGGTAATAGACAAGACACAGGTGCTAGACATTACTAATTAACTGGACACAGGTGATAGAATGAGCTCATTAAGACAAAAGGCAGGAAAACTGAACAAAGGAACAAACTCAAAGACAAGCAAAACAGACTAGATATGTAACAAGTTACAACGCCGTTCCAAATAAACAACGATTTGCAGTGCAGCAGACATTTTCTTTTTATGTCATCATATATTAAAGCGCAGCTGCTACAATGCGGCACAGAAAACACTGGTTGCATTTATATTTTATACTGGGATTAATCTGGGGTGGCAGATGGGGTGGCAATGATTTTTCTTAGAGTGGCAGCCCAGTAGATTGTTGTCACGTTTTTGCATTTTTGATTACACTGGTCTTGTGATTTGCACTGACAGGTCGCAGAGGAGCTACAGAACGGACCACTGGAAGATGATGAGAGAGAGCTATTAACACTTCTTACCACTCCACATGTGAAGGTGTGAAAGTCACACTTGTACCTGTGTATTTGTGTCTTTTTGTTTTTTTTTTTGTCTAAGAAATCATCCCCTGACTGTGAATTTGTCCCTAAAATACAATTTATAATATTTTAGAAAAAAATAAAAGGTCAGATGCACACAAACACTTGCCCCTTTAAATCCTTATAATCTGTCTATTTGAAAGCCTCGACATCGGTATGCAATTACAGAAATTAGGCTGACACAATAATTCCAGTATTTAAAACAATCTTGGCATAATTAAGCTTAATTATTTTTATTTAATAGTGTGCAGCATGACAAAATAGAATCAGATGGCATTTCACAATGTTCTAATTGGACTCGAGCATTTCCTCCATATGCCCCAGGCATCGGTTTTCTCTATTCTATCTTTTTTATTTCTATTCTCAGTCAATCCATCTATGTCTGCACATTCATTCTCTCTCACTTTTACACACATACACATTCTTTCTTCCACAGCACTACAGGATCATCCTGTCAACTTTTGTTGTGATTATTCTCTCCATGACCCATCAGGCAGTGCTAACAGTACATGACACGGTGGCACAGAAGAATTTTGAGCCTGTGCTCCCCCCTCTACCAGATGATCTAGACGATGAACTGGAGGAAGAATCCGTTAAGATTGTGCGTTTGGTGAAGAACAAGGAGCCTCTTGTGAGTTTCAGCACCAGAACAGGTTATATTAAATGTATTTTATGATGGTTGAGCTGTTTTGTCTATAAAATGGCTATTCTGTCCACCACCAAGACATATGAAATATAGGCTTATATAACTTTTGCAATCGATTATGTCTTTTTAGGGTGCGACCATCCGCAGGGACGAGGTAACTGGAGCAGTGGTGGTTGCTAGGATCATGAGGGGCGGGGCTGCAGACCGCAGTGGTGAGTGACAGCCTGCTCCCTCCTCTTGTAGGCATAACATTTTTTTCCCATGCCAACTCTGTGTTTTTACACTGTGGCCGGACAACTATCTCAGTTACTATTTGATGTAACATAATCTGCGCTGACGCAATCAGGGACCATCCAAAAACTGTTCAATCTGTAAAACCATGACAGATGACTCAATTCTCAATGGAGAGATAAAGTGAGGGAATTAAATACCATTTATCCAAGTGTTATGCAAAGAATTTACAGAGAATCTTTCCTTTTAGAAATCCAAAATTATAAAAAAAAATGGAATATGGACATATGGAATGAAATGAAAATTCGATGTCAGCAACCAGGGAGACTGTAATCACAGCAGAATCATTATTTCTTGATATTAATAGCATTCATAGCGGATTTTTCTGATCACAAGCAAAATATTGACTAAAATCCTTGAGATTATGATTTGCTTTGGGATTACAGATTATACTGGAAATATACAGAGCAGATTTCATGATTGCCATGGAAATTCTGCTGAAATATGATGTGCACATTGTGTGGAAGATTGTCCTATTGAATAATGCCATTAGTATGCCTGCAATGTTATAACGTTCAATGAAAAACAAACACTTCAATACCCATAATGCACTGGGCATGTTGCCGTCCAAGGCCACTCCCACCAGTCTGCTATGGATACGCTTACCACAGTAAAATACCGCCTTGCTTAAGTACGAAATACTTCTTAGAAAATTTTAGTCATAAAGGTGTCGACTTTACAATCATTAAGTATTGTGAAACAAAGAAAAAAAGTTTCAGAATATTCAGAGTCAACTATTTCATGATTTAAAGGGGAGCGGGCAAGCCATATGTGTAGGCTACTTCAGTGTCTGATCACCTTATTTTATTACAGAACTCCAAGAATACAATACAAACAACATACTGTATCAAACCTACTTTTACAATAACTGTTCTGTTAATAACCCTCTGTCGATCTGACTGTCCATGGGCGGGGATATAAACAATGCAGAATTTGTAGTTCTGTATTTTGAATGCACCATGATGACACTTGATTGAATTCTCCTTCAGGTCTGGTGCATGTTGGAGATGAGTTGAGGGAGGTCAATGGAAATCTCATTATACACAAACGTCCTGAGGAGATCAGCCAGATTCTGGTGTGTTCACTATTCCTCTGTTGTTTTACAAAAGCTGAGTCATTCCCTTAAGATTCGTTATCTGAAAAGGCACTTGTGTGATTTAGTGTTCTTGATTATTGTTTTTCGGGCTGCAGTCTCAGTCTCAAGGTTCGATCACTCTGAAGATTATCCCTGCCATTAAGGAGGAGGACAGATTCAAGGAGAGTAAGGTGAATGCAATCACTTTATTTGAAAGTCATAGGATGGAATAGATAGCAGTTGCTGTATGTAATGTATGCAATGTTATTATATGTCTCTTTAAGGTCTATTTAAGAGCCCTGTTTGATTACACGCCATATGAGGACAAGGCCACACCCTGCCAGGAGGCAGGACTGCCTTTCACACGTGGGGACATCCTGCAGGTGGTGAGCCAGGACGACCCAACGTGGTGGCAGGCCAAAAGAGTGGGAGACAGTAACCTACGTGCTGGCCTTGTTCCTTCAAGACAGTTCCAGGAGAGGTACACACTACACAACAAAAATCATGCCAACAGTTACCCTTTATTTACCATCAGCAGTCCCTAATAAACCAAATGTCTGTAATATGCAGTGGTGGTTCACAAAGGGATTTTCAGGGGTGTAATCATGATTTGTTTATATTTATATTACTCTTTTGTTCACTCTCTCACTTCTGAGATCCTTCAGTAATTTGGATTTATTTGAATACATTGAAAGTCTCTCTGTCAAGTCAAGTCACCTTTATTTATATAGAGCTTTTTACAATGCAAGTTGTTTCAAAGCAGCTTCACAGTGGTAACAGGACAATAATGCAACAGAATTTGATTCGGCTGTACAGCCGCTCTGGAAAAGGACAGTGATGTCATCCAGCTCAGTTCAGTTCTCATATAGTGTCAATGCGGGCAGATCAGTAATATAGTTGAATATTTAGTGTCTCCAACTAAGCAAGCCAAAAGCCAAAGACAACAGAGGCGATGGTGGCAAGGAACCAAAGCTCCATCAGGTGACAGAATGGAGAAAAAAACCTTGGGAGAAACCAGGCTCAGTCGGGGTGCCAGTTCTCCTCTGGCCAACTAACAAACAGTGTATGATTATGATTCAGGCAACATTACAAGTCCGAAGTCATATTAGATCGGAACATTCAGAGTTTTTGTCCAGTTCCATCTGGTTAAAGATTGGAGTCATCACGCAGGAGACAGGTTTGTTGAGGATCAGTGCCACTGGATGTCATGTCAATGAGGCCTTCACAGAGGAGAGTCTAGTTGACACGGTCTCTGCAGACACTACAGGGCTGCGTTGGTCGCGTCTAGGTGCAGGTCCACCATCTGATCTGGATACGGCCCGCATACGGCTGACTGCAGTAAACCTTGGGATAAACAGAGAGACTAACATTAGTGTAGATGCCATTCTTTTTTTGATGTAACGAGTACAACAGGTGTTATGGGATGTGTTCCCGGTTCCGGCAGACCTAGTTAATGCAGCCTAAAACAATCATTTAACTGATTTGAATAATATAAATTGATAATGTTATATGTGTATGCCATAGTAAAGAGATGTGTTTTTAGTCTAGATTTAAACTGATAGAGTGTGTCTGCTTCCCGAACAATGCTAAAAATACAGTTACAAAGTTTAGGTGCTGCAGTTGATTTTGATATTCCAGGTATTATCAACTGGCCAGAATTTTGAGACCGCAAGAGATGCGTTAAGAGCTCACTCAAGTACTGGGGAGCTAAACCATTTAGTGCTTTGTAAGTAATTAGCAAGATTTTATACAATGTTTAATAGGGAGCCAGTGCAGTGTTGACAGAATCGGGCTAATATGGTCATACTTCCTGGTTCTAGTAAGAACTCGAGCTGCTGTGTTTTGGTCCAGCTGCAGTTTATTTATTAAGCGAGCAGGGCAACCACCCAGGAAAGCATTACAATAATCTAGCCTTGAGATGAACTAACTGTTCAGCATTTTGCATTGAAAGCATGTGCCATAATTTAGGTATATTTTTAAGATGGAAGAATGCGATTTTACAGATGCTAGAAACGTGGCTTTCAAATGAAAGATTGGTATCAAAGAGCACACCCAGGTTCCTAACTGACGACGAGGACTTGACAGAGCAGCCATCAAATGTTAGACAGTATTCTAGGTTACTACGTGCGGAGGTTTTTTGTCCAATAATTAAAAATTCTGTTTTTTTTTTAAAGTGAAAAAAAAAAACTGGTTTTAAAAGTTACTCTACTAATTGGCTCTTAATAGGTAAGGAATAAAATTTTGAGTTTATGTTGGCTTATTTGAATATCCATTCCTATTGGTCAATTTTATAATCAAATCAGCCTCCTGCAGTGGTTAGTGGGTTACCACATTGAAAGATTTTTAGATTAAATGCATCAGAGTTATGTATGTAAATTAATTAAAACAACAGTTGATTTATTTATTTTAAATATAAATATTTGAGGACACACTTAGTCTCTTCTTGTCTCTTCTTACATTCTGCCGCTATGATTCTTTCTTATTGTAATTATTTATATATTGTCTCTTTGTCCTAAATTTGCAGGCGACTGTTGTATAGGATGAAAATGGGAACACACCAGAGCCCTAAATCACCCAGAGCAACACCATGTAAGTCCTCAGAAGCTAATATACTGGACAGTTTAGAGAAGTACTAGATGTGAGTTGCTTGTAAACATTAAAACCAAAAATCTGTAAATGCAGCAGATATTCATATTCATATTATATTTATTTTGAGGTGTGCTGACTAAACCCTCAGAGTAAATATGAAAGCGTACCTGTCAAATCCAAATGGAGAAGAACGCTGGTATATTTAGGGCCCGAGCACCGAAGGTGTGATTGTAATTGCTCAGTCTATTATTATTATTCTTCTCCGAAATAAATCGCATTTTTGAGGGCCTAAACATGCTTGAAAACTCATGACACTTTGCACACGCATCAGAAGTGGTTTTCAGAATTAGGCGTAGCAAAATGGCTCGATAGTGCCACCTACAAAATTTTAATTAAGCGGCATTCGTGCTACGTTTCACGTACAATTATGAAATTCGTGTAACAGCCACATGTAACAGCCCAATACCTACAAAAAAAGTCCCTGGGGGCAAAATCTGAAAACCCAACAGGAAGTGAGATATTTAGAATTTTCTCTGCAAAATTTTTGCAGTTTTTGCCATTTCCAGACGTTGTACTTAACAAACTCCTCCTAGAGATTTAATCAGATCAACATCATATTTGGTCAGTCTAATCTAAAGGCCTTTACGACGTTAAATTGCGAAGATCTTGAGTTTTTGCTGAAGGGCGTGTCCGTGGTGGCCTCACAAAGTTCGATATTTCGCCATGAAACAATAAGTTGTTGTAACTCGGGCATACAATGTCCAATCTGCCCCAAACTTCACATGTTTGATTAGAGTCCTGACCTGAAGATATCTACATGCCAATATTCAGTTATAGTCATAGCGCCACCTGCGGGCAACAGGAAATGGCTTGTTCCCTTTCAGTCGGTCACGTTCGACGCACGTCGGACGTCACCGACGAATTGGGATCACTTCAGGGAGCCCCTATCAGCTTCGAGATATAGAGAACCGGCCAATGACTATTGGCGTGCGAGATTTGCATCTCGCACTCCGCCCCGCAGCATGGGTATAAAGCAGAAGCGAATGCAGCACACTGTTGTCATTCACTTCGGAGCCGAACGGCGTTGATGAAGCACAGACAGCTTGTATTCAGCAAGAGAGAGAGAGAGAGAAAGAATTGGCTGAGGATCGTTCTTGTGCTGGTCAGACGGCACAAAACAGCGCGACCGCGGGCTCACCGCTGCTAAAGAAGAGACCAACTGCTGTTTTCACAGCAACAGTCAAATTTCAAAAAAAAAAAAAACTGTTGGTTCGTGAAGCATTTCACTTTGAGAGCAGATACAGGCTGCACTATCTCCTGTATTCTGCCGCGGTCTTCCCTGGGTTCTTCAGCACTAAAAGAGCGTTTCCTCACAAAAAGAGCAACATGGGTGTGACACTGCGTCTTTTTCAAGATGTCATTCCACCCGTGCATAGCAGAATAGACCTACTTCGACGGATGGCCGGGGTGACCTGAGGATTACGTTTAGGGCAAACCCGCCGAGCCAGCCTCCGCAGGCCCCTAATCCCTCACAAGCGCCGCTACCGGTAGAGCTTCCGGAGGAAACCGCTGACCCCGCCCACGGGCGACCAGTGGTGACCTTCAGGGCTCCGGCGGATGAGCAGATGTCGATCGCTGCATCGGAGGGGGAGTTCCAGTCTTCAGGGGATGAAGATTTGGCTGCACTGCCTCCCTCTGGGAGAGTGGCAGCGGTCGAGTCGGACCCTGAGTTGACGGCTATGCTTTCCCAGGCCGCCGAAAAGGTCGGGCTTGAGTGGAACCCTCCACCACGTCCCGAACCTTCTAGGTTGGACGATTGGTTTCTCGGGGCGGGTCGCGCTGGTTCTCAGCGGTGCCTTTCTTCCCGGAGGTGCATGAGGAGCTCACCAGGTCGTGGACGACACCTTTTAGTGCCAGAAACAGACCTGGTGGCTCCTCCCTCCTCACTACCCTTGACGGCGGGCAAGCCAAGGGGTACGTGGGAATCCCGCCAGTGGAGCGGGCCGTCGCGATGCAACTGTGTCCGCGACCGCTTCCAACTGGCGCGGTGACCCGCGGCTCCCGTCCAAGGCCTGTAAGTTCTCTTCCAGTCTAACTGGGAAGGCTTACAGGTCTTGTGGCCAGGCTGCGTCCACCTTGCATGCCATGGCATTGCTCCAGGTGCACCAGGCCCAGGCACTCATGGACATGCACGAGGGTAGGCCTGACCCAGAGCTCCTCCGACGGACCTCGCCCTCAGGGTGACGAAAGTCACCGCCCGTTCTCTTGGCCAGGCGATGTCCACCTTAGTAGTCCAGGAACGGCATCTCTGGCTCAACCTGGCCGACATGAGGGAGACCGATAAATATTGGTTCCTGGACTCCCCCATCTCTTCGGCCGGGTTGTTCGGCCGCCCAGAAGCAGACGGAGGCAATTAAACACATCCTGCCCCGGCGGCCAGCTGCTGCCTCCACCCTGCCGCCGGTCACAGCACCTCCGCCTGCTCGTCGCCGAGGACGTCCGCACGCCGCCGCCCCCGCATAATTTCATGTCTCGATTCTCCCTCGACACAGACCGTTTCTACGCTTTGCGTTCGACGGACGAGCATATCATTACAAAGTCCTACCCTTCGTGCTGGCCCTGTCGCCCCGTGTCTTTACGAAAGTCGCGGAGGCGGCCATTGCTCCCATGAGAGAGCGTGGAGTTCGCATCCTCAACTATCTCAACGACTGGCTGATCCTTGCCCAGTAGCGAGAGCAGTTGTGCGAACACAGGGACATGGTGCCCAGTCACCTCAGCCGGTTGGGTCTTCGGGTCAACTGGGAAAAGAGCAAACTCTGCCCCACGCAGAGGATCTCTTTTCTCGGTATGGAGCTGGATTCGGTCGGCCTGACAGCGCGCCTCACTGAGGAGCGCGTCCAGTCGGTGTTGAACTGCTTGAATTTGTTCAAATGCAGGACAGTGGTACCACTGAAACATTTTCAGAGGCTCCTGGGGCATATGGCATCCGCAGCCGCAGTAACGCCGCTCGGGTTGCTTCATATGAGACCGCTTCAACGCTGGCTACACGACCGAGTCCCGAGATGGGATGTGTCCCCGTGACTCAGAGGTGCCGCCAAACCTTCAGCCCGTGGTCAGACCCTTCATTTCTACGGGCAGGAGTTCCCCTAGAACAAGTGTCCAGGCATGCTGTTGTCTCCACAGATGCCTCATCCACCGGCTGGGGTGCCACGTACAACGGGCTTGCAGTTTCGGGCCTGTGGACGGGGCCTCAGCTGCAATGGCATATCAATTGCCTCGAGTTGTTAGCAGTTCGTCTTGCGCTGGGCCGCTTCAAAACGCCGCTACTAGGCAAGCACGTTCTGGTCCGTACGGACAACACTGCGGCCGTTGCGTACATCAACAAACAAGGTGGTCTACGCTCCTGTCGCATGTCACAACTCGCCCGCCATCTCCTCCTATGGAATCAGAAGCATCTGAGGTCGCTTCGTGCCATTCACATTCCGGGCCTGCTCAATCGTGCGGCCGACGAGCTCTCACGACAACCAGCGCTTCCCGGAGAGTGGAGACTCCATCCCCAGGTGGTCCAGCTGATCTGGAGTCGCTTCGGGACCGCACAGGTAGACCTGTTTGCCGCCCCGGACACGACCCACTGCCAGTTGTTTTATTCCCTGACCGAGGGGACCCTCAGCTCGGATGCGCTGGCACACAGCTGGCCCCGGGGCCTACGCAAGTATGCGTTTCCCCCAGTGAGCCTTCTTGCACAGACTCTGTGCAAGGTCAGGGAGGACGAGGAGCAAGTCCTGTTGGTTGCTCCGTATTGGCCCAACTGGACTTGGTTCCAGGAACTAGTGCTCTCGCGACAGCACCTCCCTGGCCCATTCCTCTGAGGAAGGACCTCCTGACTCAGATACGGGGCACCCTATGGCACCCGCGTCCGGACCTCTGGAAACTCCATGTCTGGTCCCTGGACGGGACGCGGAGGTTCTAGGTGCGTTGAAGTGGAACCTGTTCGTCGACTGGTGTTCTTCTTGCTGAGAAGACCCCTGGAGATGTTCGATCGGTTCTGTGCTTTCTTCCCTGAAAGATGGGTTGGAGCGAAGGCTGTCTCCCTCCACCCTCAAAGTCTATGTTGCCACTATCGCTGCTAATCATGACATGGTAGGTGGTAAGTCTCTAGGGAAGCACGATCTGATCGTCAGGTTCCTGAGGGAGGCGAGGAGACTAAATCCGCCTTGCCCTCCCTCTATACCCTCTTGGGACTTAACTCTGGTGCTAACCACACTGCAGAGAGCGCCCTTTGAGCCTTTGCAGTCAGCTGAGTTAAAAATCCTGTCTCTGAAGACAGTACTCCTGACTGCATTGGCCTCTATCAAGAGGGTAGGGGACCTGCAGGCATTTTCGGTCGACGAATCGTGCCTGGAGTTCGGGCCGGTAACTCTCATGTAATCCTGAGACCCCAGCCCAGATATGTGCCCAAGGTTCCCACCACTCCCTTCCGGGACCAGGTGGTGAGCCTGCAAGCGCTGCCTTCGGAGGAGGCAGACCCAGCCCTAGCTTTTCTCTGTCCAGTTGCGGGGCGGAGCGCGAGATGCAAATCTCGGACGCCAATAGTCATTGGCCGGTTCTCTATATCTCGAAGCTGATAGGGGCTCCCTGAAGTGATCCCAATTCGTCTGTGACGCCCGACGTACGTGTCCGTTCCCTCCTTCAGGGAACGAGGGTTACCATACGTAACCGAGACGTTTTACATGGTGATTAACTCTTTATTGAGATTTAACCAGAACAACATCATGTTTGGTCAGTCTAATCTAAAGGCCTTGGTGATGTTAAATTGTGAAGATCTTGAGTTTTCGCAGAAGGGCGTGTCCGTGGCGGCCTGACAAAATCTGATGTTTCACCATGACACAGGAAGCTGTTGTAAGTCAGGCAAACAATGTCCGATCTGCCCCAAACTTCACGTTTGATAAGTCCCCTGGTCTGAAGATATCTACATGCCAATATTCAGTTACAGTCATAGCGCCACCCACTGGCAACAGGAAATGGCATGCTGTACACTGTGATTAACTCCCTGAAACACATTTAAATATGCTATCAAGTCCCAAACATGCTAGAATCACATTAAATCATGCAACACTTAGTGCTAAGTGCTAATGTGTGCGATTAACGCCATGAAAGAGGAAGTTGTTGTAACTCAGTTGTTGTAACCCAGACTTCAATAAGGAGGTTCAACCAACTCTGAGTTTAAACTTGAACCCTGAGTTGACTTACCCTGAGATGGGAAACTCTGAGTTTTGGGTTTCAGAACAGCTGAATTGAGTTAGTTCAATCAACTCTAAGTAGACTGACTCTGAGTTAAGCACATGCACCCCAACTATGAAAAGCCACGATCAATGGGGCTCCGAAATTATGATTCACCATGGCAACAGCACCCAACAAAAAGATGTTTGCACACTTCCGGGTTTGTAGCGAATTAGCTCAGAGGGGAAATAATAATAATTATTCATAACTCATTATGATTATTCATTATGATTAATTATGAATATTTGAATCATTTAATGAGATTACGTAACTACATTAACATTACAATCAATCAATCAGTTCATCATGTGAACGCTCAGTATTGATTATTAATTAATTCTAAGAAAAGGATATTTTTCATGGCCACAGAAAATAATTCTTCCTTTGTATTTACAAAAGTGCTTAGAGCGCATAACAAGATCGATCATTTAAGTGACAATTTGTTTGCAGGCAGGGAGTCAGAACCAAACATATATTTTATTAACTTTATTAACTAAATCACGAACAAGACTAAACTAAACAGGAACACATACACACAAAACAAATCATACATTAGTAAGATGCAAAGATGCAAAGTGGTTGAAGAACCAGGTCAGAACAGGTGGATGAAGCTATGGAAACACCTGGGAGAGCCATCAGCGACTACAAGCTCCTTTGTCTGAACAAAGGGGTTTACAGTTTTACTAACTACACAACGATTTGTATATCGTACGTTACTTGCACTTAGCCTGAGCTGTTGACGAGCGTCCGATGTACAGTCACAGGAGAAAACCTTGATCGTTTGGTCCGATGGTGTTGAAGTTGCAATCGATTTCTTCTGCGTTGACTGAAGAAGATATGATGAACTTGCATGGTTATTTCGACTCTGTCGAGGTTCAGGAAGTTGCACATGGCTTGAGGTGTTGGGCCTGCTGGCCCTGGCCTGAAGACATCTACACACCAAAATGTTGTTATAGTCATAGCGCCACCAGCTGGTAGCAGGAAGTGTGGTAAATACAAATGACTGACGTAGTCCTCCTTTTTTTTATATACTTAAATGCAATTGCCCACATATTTTCCTAAAGCCACCGGGTGGTGGTGGCACGGGTACGAGGGCCCTTTCATTGCTGCTTGCAGCTTTAATCAGATGAATTCTTCAGTTTAGGCAAATCTCCTATTTAAGTCCATTCCTGTTAAAAGACCCAGGCAATACAGTGTTATTTGTGAGAATTTTTTTTTACATTCAGACGCTTTCAAATGTGTCCTCAGTATCGATGCAGTTTCTTGATTTGATTCAGATTCACAAATTCGATTCTATTTTCGCTGTAATCCATTTAAGCTATATAATGTATGTTTTTTCTCTGCTAATGCTGTAATTTTTTTTTTTTTAAATGATGCATAGTTCGTTTGTTTCTGGAATCGGGCTACACTGTTCGCGCTCTGTTTTTGATTCACTAAACAGAACGACTCATAAGACTCATCACATTCAGTACTCAATTCACATCTCGCCCCATCCGCAGGAAGTGCGCTGAAATCGTTCATAGGATTTTTAGAATTGATATTGGCATATTTTAAATGAAAATAGCAAATTTATACTTTTGACCAGGCCTGTCAGAATTGAAAATACTAGTTGTAATATTCTATATTCATTTGCTTTTCATACTTGATCATATTACTGCAATTTTGTTTGTTTCCTCATTCTGCTTACCCCAGCTGACCAATCTTGTGAAAAAGGTAGGTGATTTTTGCAAAATGTCATTAAATGAAATATTAAAAGGTAACACTTTATTTTACAGTGTCCTTTTACACACTTGTAGCCTACTTACAGTAAATAAAAAATAAAAAACTAACCATAAACCTAAGCCTGTAGAAAGTACAAGCTGTTAATTAGTTAATATTATGTATTACTTATTTGTGTAATTAATTACACTGTAACCACGACACCTTAAAATAAAGTGTAACCTAATGAAATTGCAATATTTATAAATTCTTCTCAAATTCATTCAATTAATTCATTCTGTAAAATGGTATGCCACGTATTTTTAACTTATAATCATGGCTAGTCCATGAAAAGAACTACAAGATTCAACATCTGAATACACAGATGCTGAAATCCCTATGCTCAGTGCTTGCTGCTTAATTTTGCTGTTGTGGTTCTCTTGGCCTCTCCAATAACTCTGACCTCTGAGTTTCTGACCTACAAAATGTCCTTGTAAAGTGTATATATCCCCATATATCCCCACTGATTCTCCTCTCCTCCCTGTACCCTTTCATCTCTTGTGTTCTCCTGACCCACCCACCCACCCTCCAGAGGACTGTGACAGTGAGGGCAGTGTCAGTGGACAGCACGTAGGTGAGAGATGCACCTTACACACTGAATGCACTCCACATGGCTTTGGCTCTGGATGATGCTTTGTTGTGTGTTGTTAATCGCTTTAAATACCATCTGGTTTCATTGGCACATCCTAAGACCCCAGTCATTGGTCACATCTTGACAGCCCACTGCTCCGCTGCTGGCTTTGGACAACTCCCTCTTTGAGTTTTAATGGTTTTTAGTGTGTGATTTTTGCTAAGAGGAAGATTTGGCGCTTACTGCTTAAAGGGACAGTTTACCCAAAAATGAAAATTCTGTCATCTTCATGTTGTTCAGTTGAGCCTGTATGCCTTTTTTTTTTTACTTCTGTGGAACACAAAAAGGAGAAACATTGAAGAATATGCTTGCCCCCCCCCCCCCCCCCATCTGTAAGGGACACACATACATTTTTGCCATTATTCACATATATAATATAAATATACAGCGATTATTATAATCTTCCCCATTGCTGTAGACCTCATGTCTCATTTGCACTTTCACATATTCAAATTTCAATGATTTGTCAAACCTTACACATTGCGTCTTCAGTCCCTAAAAAAAAGCGGCCAGGACGTTCTTCAGCATTTCTGTTTTATTGTTCCATTTCCGCCACATAAGAAAAAAATTAAAAGGCATAATTATGACAAAAATTTATTTCAACTTATTTCATATTTATGATTTTTCTCATTTGACGGAAATGGGCTTCCATAGGATAGGAACTCATGCAGTTTGAAACATTTATTTTTGGATGAACTATTCCTTTAAGTATAAAGCACAGGTGCACTGCTATATCCAGGGAACTATGGCTTTCGGCTAATGGCTCACGCAGGCTTTGGCATGGCTGATAGCTTGTAATAGTCTCTATAGAATTATGCTGGATGTGTGATGGTCTAACATTAGTTGTAGTTTCTCCAAAGTGTAAGGCGGTGGCACCGTCCTGTGGCCAGGCCTTTTCCTGGGAGTTTTACTCAGGTACCACGTTTCTTTCATACTTATAAGGTAAATAGATGCATTGCTGCTTTAACTTATTCACTGCATATTACATTGTACAAAGCAGATGAACAGCGTGCTGCTATTTGCTCCTGAGATGCAGCTGTTACATAAAATCAGCAGCAGTGTGAGCGACATGATCTTTTTAGTCTGGGGATGCACCTCTTTCCACCCTTGTCTTTTTGTCTGATCTTTGTATCATGTTATTCTGTAATGTCTATTTCTGATCTGCTTTGTTTTTAGATGTTCTTTTCCTATGTTGATCTATTGGAAAATCTCTCTGCTCTCACAGCTGGTCTAAGGAGAAGCTTCAGGCTAAGCCGCAAGGATCATCAGGGTTCGACCAAAGAGACTAATCCAGCGGAGTCTGCAGAGAATGAGTTCCTCATATATGAAGAGGTGACCCTACATCAGATGAGATCTCAAGATAAACCAAGACTTGTGGTGCTGATAGGTAAGATTCAAGGGACATTTCAAAGCATTTTAAATGAGCCAAACTTTGTTTGCCTTCAGAATGTCATTTTCTTAGTTTTTTCTCTTCAGGATCTCTTGGTGCTCGGATCAATGAGCTGAAGCAGAAGGTGATTGCTGAGAATCCTCATCGGTATGGTGTCGCTGTGCCACGTGAGTTTACTCTTTCCATTTAGTTCTACATTAGAGACTGTGGAGGTCCTGGCTGATACATTATAAAGCTGAATCAAAGTTGAAATTGTTCTTGCTTCAGTTTGATAGTTAAAGAGGTCTCAATGTCATGTATTGAAAAATCACATGTGACATTAACTGAAATTATTGTATACTTTGTATAATCATTTTCTAACAGACACAACAAGACCCAGGAAGATCCATGAGAAGGAGGGTGTAGAATACCACTTCATCTCCAAACAGGGCTTTGAGGCTGACATACAATATAATAAGTATGAAATAGTTTTAATATGTTGGATGGATGCACTTTTGGTCAATATTGTAACTCATCTGTGTGGCATTTTGTTAAGGGCATAGTTCACCCAAAAACTTAATACTTTGGCTATCATCTATCGTAAACTGCATGGAAAGTTTCTTCTTATGTGTTCTGAGGAAGAAAGAAAGTCCTACAGTTTTGAAACAACATGAGGGTGCGTAAATTATAAGAGAATTTTTATTTTTGTGTGAACTATCCCTTTGATAGTGTTATAAAATTTCATTTTACTGATGTTTTAATTGATGAAAAATACATATTGTATATGTCCAGGTTTATTGAACATGGTGAATATAAGAATAACCAATATGGGACGAGTCTGGAGTCAATCCGTAGTGTCTTGGCGAGAAATAAAGTGTGTCTGGTAGATGTTCAACCTGAGGTAAATATAGCGTTCTCTTGCTGTTACTATTGTCAGTTTATTGTTTCTCTGTATTTCTGATTCTCAGCTCTTGTGATAATTTACCATCTTACCACTTCCAAAGTGTCTGCTAGATTCTTTAGTACTTCCCTTCTTTAGCTGTGCAGCATTAGTTACTCTTGTACTCTTGAAGTAATAAGGTTTATTAGCGGCCAGCCAGGAGTCAGACACAGCAACTCTACATCCAGAAAAATACACACACATTTATACCTTGCAGGTTATGTTCCAAAATAACCTAGTTACACACAGTTTGCACAAGCTGAACAGTTTATTCAATCTGATTGTTTTAGTGATTATAAAGCAGGGATTAGTATTTATACAGATTTCCGTATTTTCCGACCTGTGTGAATGCATAAATCCATGCATAAATTGCACAGAACTTGAAAGCCAGTGATCATGCATTTGTACTGTATTGAAAAGAATAGCTTTTAATATTTTGAAAAATGATTCCCTGTTCCATAGGGGTAGATTATTGTATAATATTCAGATTTGTAACCCAGATAGCATGTAATCCTTGAAACAATATTGAGTCAGTGCTAATTGCATTGAATTAATGTTACAAAGTGATGTTGCTTCAGTATCACTCTTGCACCCTCAGTTAATGTTGAAGCAATGTTGAGATTCCAACCACAAATCAATGGTAATATCATTGATTCAATATTACAAAGTGATATTTTTTCCAATATCACGGTTGCACCTACAGTTAATGTTGAAACAATGTTGAGATTTCAAAAAAAAAAAAAAAAAAAAAATCAATAATAATATCATTGAATCGACATTATGATCTGATGTTAGTTCAATATCACATTTGCACCCACATTTAATGTTGAAACAATGGTGGAAAAAACCCCCAATGGTAATGCTATTGAATCAACATTACACTATGATGGATTCTACATCACTGATGTTGAAGCAATATTGAAATTAACAAAAATAACAAATGTTACCATCTGATGTACCAAGTTAATGTAGAAACAACATTATATTCTTTAACTTCAACAAATTTCTGACCATTTCAAAGTTTGGGGAAAACCTTTTCAAGTATAAATGACACCTTCCCAGCAGTTGAGTCAATTTATTTTATTTAACAGTTTAACACAATCAATGACCAAAAAATATATAAAAGAGAACATTCTTTAAAAAAAGAAAGGGGGAGAAATAGGACAAAAGCATTCCAACCTTTAAAAACAAAATTATCTTCTGATGTCATTATAACTACAGTTGGTCCGACGGTTCTAAAAATCTGCCTTGCATCAGACGACTGCCTCTTTTCCTTTGGGTTCTCTGAAATCTGAAAAAGAAAGCATGATATTACCTAAGCAGGCGCAATGATATTACGCAGCGCCTGAAAATAGTCCCCAGCATGCTCTCTGTGCAAGCAGGTTGTCACGTTGGTTATGTTGACGGAAGTTAGCCTATTTTCATGCGCTGTGTAATATCATTGTGCCTGCTGCACCCATAGTACGGCAGCAAAGTTCCTGGATTATTATGCAGGAATGAGAGTATAGTACCTAGCCATATCGGTCTAGAAAATTGCAACTTTTAATTTTCCGTCGGTCTTAGTACACGATGTAACTATACACATCACAACATATATATATAGGAAAATGTTGGCGTTATTTTGTCACTTATTGAGCAGTAGGCTAGATGGAGCCGTTTACCTCCAGTCTTTGTGCTAAGCTAGGCTAGCGGTGGGTGCGTCAGACAGAGTTATGGCACGCACAGAGATAAAAATGGTATGTATGGACTTATCTAACTCTGGGGGATACGGTGAATAAGCTAAAGTCCCAAAAAGTCGCCGTGTTCCATTAATCTCTTTAAATATCACAAAATAGCCATGTCAGTCACTTTCTCAATAAACACAAGATGTAGTTTTTTGTGATTTCAGTGGAAAAAGGCTAAACTGAATGGAGATAAGTTACATTCCCCAAATTTAATACAGATTCAGGAATATGAATGAGTACCTGATTAAGCAGTAGGCTAATCCACAGGATAGCATCAAGTCCCAGGTGATTATGCTGTCGACAACAACTCAATGTATAATCAATGTCAGCATTATCAGGAGGGTGCTTCTCATTTTTTTAATTGTCCATCTTCATCTGCCTTCACTCCTACTAAAGGAGCAATGTGCTCTGCAAGCACTGATGGATGAAGACATGGGCAGTGTGACATTCTTGCTCATGTTCATGTCTCTTGCACTTCAAGAAATATGTTAATTGCATTTTTAAGAATGTAGAAAAATGGATGCTTTATTCAAACACTTTAATAACTTTTTAATGTTTCTACAGTCAGTAATAATACAAATCAAATCGAATACAAATAACAAGCACGTGACAAGTACATATGCAAAACCAAAATGGGCGTTTACCAATCAGTGGCCAATTAGTCTCCCCTCTGAAATTGCCTCATCGACATGGCATCCTGAATGGATCCGTCTCCGGCGTGATGACTCCGATCCTTCGAATATTCCTATTTAATAGTTGTTTAATCAACACGTCATCAATAAACCCGTCTCCGGCGTGATGTCTCCCATCTTTCGAATATTCCGATCTAATATGACTTCTGACCTGTAAGGTTGCCAAAATAATAATCATACACTGTTTGTTAATTGGCCAGAGGAGAACTGGCACCCCGACTGAGCCTGGTTTCTCCCAAGGTTTATTTTTCTCCATTAGGCCACCTGATGGAGTTTTGGTTCCTTGCCACTGTCGCCTTTGGCTTGGCTTGCTCAGTTGGGAACACTAAATTTTCAACTAAATATCTAAATAAATTTAATTACTAAACTAAATTAACTATATCAACTAAATTACTGCTAATGAATATTGCTAATAAATAAATATAAAAGTGTAAAGGGTGATCTCTTTTACAGTGGTAAGGTTTTTGCTCAACTTAATCTGGATTTGAATCTACAACTTCTGTTATCAGCAGAGTCTCTGGTCTTGATTTTTGCTGAGCACATAATATGAAACCCATGCTATGATTTATATTTCTTTTTACTGTAATGCTCAGGCCCTGAAAATCCTTCGTATGGCAGAGTTTAAGCCCTATGTGATCTTTGTAAAGCCACACATCCCTGAGATTCGTCAGCTGCGTAGCTCTCCCACATCACCAGGAAGGGGTGACAATGGACACATCACTGTGAGACTGATTTATATTACCATATACCCAAATAGTGCTCGTAAATCTCAGGCATTCAACTCTTATATTGTCTCTATATCTCTTTCTCTCTTATTGTGAAAAGGATGAAGACCTGCAGGACATGAGGCAGTCAGCCGAGCAGATGGACCAGCAATATGGCCATCTAGTGGACAGGGTCCTAGTAAAGGAGGACTCTGCCAGCGCCTGTGTAGAGCTGAGGAATATTCTGGAACGACTCGAGAGGGAGCCGCAGTGGGTGCCTGTCAGCTGGGTCCGATCTTGATCGTCCCTCCCTCCTTTCCTAAATTCAAACAGTCACATATGGTGTATTGAAAACATAGACCTCTCTGCCTCTTTCTGAGTCTGCTTTTGTCTGAATTGTTGAAAGTGAGGTCTGTAGTTCTGCGCTAGTAAGATTTCTGTTTATAAGATTTTGCATGGAAGTACTGTAGCATTGACAAGAAATGTATCACTATTAGCTGAAAGAATTCATTTTCTGTGGAAAAATAATGGTTGTCCTTATTTCTGTCGAGTGAGCTGCACAAATAAACATCAAATGAGGACAGGACTGCTTGAATGAGAGGACAACGCTGACTCAGGTTTACTCACTGTGTCAAAGCTGGTTTCTGCCAGGCAAACCGTCTAGTGTGAAAGTCTCTTGTTTTCTTCATCTTATGCTGACTGTGTATATTTAGTCAAATGTAAATGGGAATGATGTAAAATAGCATACTGTATATTTGCAAAAGTGTTTATACCTGTGTAAAATAAAATTTCGTATTTGGTCACAGCCTGTCCTAATTTGGTTATAATTGTCAATGTTTTTTGTATAAAACTGATGACTGTTGATGTCTGTGTAGTTCATTAGGCATATTAAAGTCACATAGCATGTCAATGTCTTTAGGGCCATACAGTACTGTTCAGAATGTTATAAATGTGTACCATTTTAGAATATATGGAGTATTTTTGAATGTGAATTGTTATAATAAAAATAAAAGACTGCATCTCTTTTTTTGAACTTCTCTTTTATTAGAGCGAACAACATAAAAAACATTATTAAATATATATATATAACATATAAATAAGAGCATACACACTGCTAAATATAACTTATTCATCACTATATATTGTCTAATATTGCCTATCACATTAAATCTGACATTGTGTTAGCATTTCGCTAGCCTGTTAGCCTGCCATCTGTGCATCCGGGTCTCCTGTTTTCTGAGTCCATCAAACAACTGTGGTGAGTTGGATTAGTCAATAGAGTCTATCAAACAACTGTGGTGAGTTGGATTAGTCAACAAACACGTTAAGTCATGTCATCTTCTCCTGTTGTCACTTGCACTGCCTGTTACATGTTCAGTATTACCTTCTCTGTCGGTGAACAGGGCTTTACATGTGATAAATGCAGGCTGACGGAAAAGATTTCAGAATTAGAGACACGCATCCAGACTTTATTTGAGAGTAGTGAGAATGTAAAAGCTTTAGACACTGCTTTGGATGCGACTAGCTTAGTGAACTCTGTACACTGTTCGGTTCCGGCTGTAGAGCCGTGCAGCAGGGCAACTGGGTGACTGTGAGACAGCATAAAAAAAACGCTCTTCCATTCCGATTAGAACAGGTTCTCCCCACCCAGTGACGCACCCACTGAGAATCCTGTTGAAAGTGCCCTAGTTATTGGCAATTCTATTACACGGAATGTGAAAATAGAGACACCAGCCACCATAGTCACATGTTTACCAGGAGCCAGAGCGCCTGACATCAAAGCAAATTTAAAAGTGCTGGCTAATGCTAATCGTAAATTCTCTAAAATTATTATTCACATCGGCACTAATGATGTTCGACTTCGCCAGTCGGAGATCACCAAAATTAACATTAAAGAGGTGTGTGAATTTGCAAGTACGATGGCAGCTAAAGTTTTGGCTCTGGTCCCCTCCCTGTTAGAAGGAGTGATGAGATACTTAGCAGACTACCATCACTCAATGGCTGGTTGTCTAAGTGGTGTCCGCAAAATAACATAGGGTTCATAGACAATTGGAAAAGCTTTTGGGGCAGACCTGACCTGTTAAAAAAAGATGGCATCCATCCTTCCTGGGATGGTGCCGTTCTTCTCTCTAGTAATTTGGCACATAGTCTTAGATTTGAACCTTGACTAACTGGGGCCCAGGTCAGGAAGCAGATGGACTGGCTTAACCGACCGTCTGCTAGCTGTCTCACGTCACAGAAGTCAGAAAATTCCCAACACATAGAGACTCTTTCATCTAGATATTATCACATAGAGACTATATCTGTTTCATGAATTTGTAAATACAAAAAAACATCCAAACCATTAACGGTAAAAAATTTAATTGATGTCCAACAAATAAAAAACAGATATAATACAGAGGAACAAATGATAAAGCTCGGGCTGCTGAATATTCGATCCCTTCCCCCAAAAGCGCTTATTTTTAATGATATGATTACAGATCATAATCTAGATGTGCTGTGTTTGACAGAAATCTGGCTAAAACCTAACGATTACATTACTTTAAATGAGTCCACCCCTCAAGATTATTGTTATAAACACGAGCCGCGTCTGAAAGGCAAAGGGGGAGGGGTTGCTATAATTTATAATAATATCTTCAGTATTACTCAGAAGTCTAGCTTCAAATATAATTCTTTTGAAGTTTTGGTGCTTTTCGTAACGTTATGTAGTGTAAATGATAAATCCCGTTTGACATTTGTGCTGGCTACTGTATACAGGCCACCAGGGCACCATACAGACTTAACTAAAGAATTTGCTGATTTTCTATCAGAGTTAGTACTGGCTACAGATAAAGTCCTAATTGTTGGTGATTTTAATATACATGTAGACAATGAAAAAGATGCATTGGGATTGGCATTTAGAGACATTCTAAACTCTATTGGAGTTAGGCAACACGTGTCAGGACCCACTCATTGCCATAATCATACTTTAGACCTAATATTGTCACATGGAATAAATGTTTATACCGTTGAAATTCTGCAGCAGAGCGATGATCTCAGATCATTACCTAGTATCGTGTATACTTAATTTAGCAAAGGCTGCAAAGCCGTCCCCTCGTTTCAAATATGGCAGGACTATCACCGCTGCCACTAAAGATTGCTTTGTAAATAATCTTCCTCATCAGTTTCATCTCCTCAGCATCCCAGATAGCCTAGAGGAACTCAATGTTGCAACAGAAACTGTTGACACTCTCTTTTCCAGCACTTTAGACACAGTTTCTCCTCTGCGCTTAAAGAAGATTAAAGAAAATAGTCCAACGCCGTGGTACAACGAGCACACACTTGCCCTAGGTATTTATTTGATACAGTGGCTAAATTAACAAGAAATAAAGCTTCAAATTCTGACTTTTGCAAACAGCACAGCAGTACTTTATTAACTTCTTTACCTGCAAGATTGATAATATTAGGAGGAAAATTATAACTATACAACCATCTACTACAGTATCACTTCAGACAGTGCATTGTAGTGTCACTGAGGAAAAATTCCACTCATTCACTGCTATAGGACAAGAAGAATTGGCTAAACTCGTTAAATCATCAAAATCAACAACATGTATGCTCGACCCTATACCGACTAAGCTACTAAAAGAGATGCTTCCAGAGGTCATAGATCCTCTTCTTAATATCATTAATTCATCCTTGTCATTAGGATATGTACCGAAAACTTTTAAGTTGGCCATTATTAAACCACTTATTAAAAAAACGCAACTTGATCCTACAGAATTAGTCAATTACAGGCCAATCTCAAATCTACCCTTTCTGTCAAAAATACTAGAAAAGGCAGTGTCCTCACAACTATGCTCCTTTTTAGAAAGAAATGGTATCTGTGAGGATTTCCGGTCAGGATTTAGACTGTATCATAGTACTTAGACTGCTCTCATCAGAGTAACAAATGATTTACTCTTATCATCTGATCGTGGTTGTATATCTTTATTAGTGTTACTCGATATTAGCGCTGCATTCGATACAATCGACCACAACATTCTTTTGAATAGACTCAAATATTATGTTGGCATTAGTGGAATTGCATTGGCATGGTTTAAATCATACTTATCTGACCGTTATCAGTTTGTAGCAGTAAATGATGAGATGTCACACCGATCACAAGTTCAGTATGGAGTACCGCAAGGCTCAGTGCTAGGACCGTTGCTCTTCACCCTTTACATGCTACCACTGGGAGATATCTCTCTAGCTCTATATTTCTTCACGCCCTGACGAAAATTCACAAGATTAACGGAATGCATAGCTGATATAAAAAATTGGATGACTAGTAATTTCAACTTAATTCAGAAAAAACTGAATTTTTAATTTTTAATTTTTAATTTTTTAATTTTTAATTATTGGACAAAAAAACTCCACAAGTAGTAACCTAGAATACTGTCTAACACTTGATGGCTGCTCTGTCAAGTCCTCGTCGTCAGTTAGGAACCTGGGTGTGCTCTTTGATACCAATCTTTCATTTGAAAGCCACATTTCTATCGTTAAAACTGCATTCTACCATCTTAAAAATATATCTAAATTAACACACACGCACACACACACACACACAGGCCTACACATATGTGTGTGTATCAGGAAAGACTGGTCCTGATATATATAGTTCAGTGACTGCTAATACAGCCATCCAGCAGCAGATGGTAGTAACAGGCTTTAGGGGACTTGTTAGTTCTATATTTAAACCTCTCAAAACAAGACAGGCATGATGATGAGACAAAATGGAACATTTTAAATACCTCTTTATATTTACTGCTGAAGTTAAAAATTGTCAAAGACATCAAAGTATCTTCTGTCCATTATTAAGAGGGATTGTTCTAACTGAATTAACAAGATCATATGAAACCAACATTAAACATACGTATAAGCACTTAAAACGCCATTTAGAATTAATTTATATTTTAAGCTCATGGGAGTCTAATGGACTGTAACACATTCTTATTTGATTTGTCTAAATACTGATATTCTTGCAATAGCTCTGTAAATATTGCCACATTATGCAAAACTGCCCACACTGTCAAACACAGGTCTACCTCAGGTCACTGAGAAAGTGAGTGACACATAAAAAACCTTACACCTTATACACACAATCACGTACCATGCTCATATTTGTGCATAGTCCAATTCATGCAAGTAGTCATTTTTAAGAAAAAGGGAAAAAAAAAAGACAAATGATTAACAAGCGCTGTCTTGTTTTGGACTCTCTTTACCTTAATATATGTTTGCATGACTGCTGATATCAAGCACACACCCTGCATTGTTCAACCTACCTCAGGAAATCTATAACCACAACATTGTTTTCTCACTGTGAATACAATAAGCCTGAAAGTCAATCCAATACTCAAACTGTTAAATAAAGTCCCAAACATTGTAAATATATTCCTGTTTATTTGAAATTGCGTACTTGTCAATGGTCTGTAATTGAAGGTTGCAAAACACCTGGAAAATCAAGCACTCTCCTCGATACCAAAAAAAAGAGGTAAATTAATTCTCACTGACCATCACCTTGGGCCATTATCATTAACACTGTAAACAGAATGTGATGTGATTTGATTAGTGAATTTCAGCATTCTTCTGATGGCCAGCTGCAGCTAAATTGATTGTGAAGGCTGTCTGTGCGCTTCCTGTTTTGCAAGTGTGCTCAATGGACCAAAAGTTGCTTGTAGTTTCCACTCGAGATAGAGACTAAAGTGTTAGCAAAACTTTCTCAGACATATCAAAAGGAATAAAGGACCTACTTAAAAGGTAAAAATATAGATAATATATTTTGTCCAGACATCCGTTTTTTTGAATGAATATACTGGCAGTGCACTCAAGTTTAAAGTATTTTCATCTTGTGAAAACGTATTGTACTATATTTGTTGCTTATGTAGAGTGATTCATTGGACAATGCATTTTGAAAAAAACTTTGTATACAAGTATGCTTTATTAATCTTTTTTCTGGCTCCTGAACTTATCCAAATACAATTAACTATAATAAATTATTGACCAAGCAATAATTCTTCAGATGTATAAATTGCCTTCAAAAATCATGCAAAACAATAATATATTTGACAAAAAAAAGGCTTGCTCATTTATGTGTGTGTGGTCCTGGAAGATGGCAATATCCCCAGAAAGATAATGTTGAAGTACTGTACTCTGTATTTTGTTCATTCTTATCATAAATAAGTCATCTTGTGATAATCATAAATTATACACTTTGTAAAATGTTGCGATATAGACCTTGCTAATGTAAGTCACATTACTCAATAGGCTGCTGTCATTGCAACATACAATAGGCCTATATTGACCATCCACTGTAACAGCAATAGAGCATGACAGCTTCATAAATGTTTAACACCCACAAATTACAGGCTGTGACATAATCTTTAACATCATGCAATGCCTTGATATTGCACTTATGGACAGGGTTCCCACTCATTTTGACCAATGATTTTCCATGTTTTGGAGACATTCATGATTACGGGGTGATTTCTACAAAAATAATTTCAAAGTGATGGCACTCACAAAGTCCAATTTCTAACACAACTAGAAAATTCAGATTTTCCCTCCATTTCCCTGATATTTTTCCATTTATGAAGATTTCTACCTAATTTAAATCTGTGCGTTTCTACCTTTTGCATGTAGATTATAGGACAGTGTAAACCTAACCAAAAGCTGAGGGAAGGGAAATGACACCGGTCAGATTCAAGCCTGCATCTCCATGAGCCATTGTAATGTTATGTACCTTGTTGTTTCAAGTGAGCAAGCTTAGACTTGCAAAAATGCGACAAATAACCTCTATTATATCTGAATGTGTGAAGACCATAGAACTTCAAACTATATTTATAATAGTTATAATCCTAGTGACACTTTCGCCTATGCCTAATAATAAAGAAAAGGACATGCAGAAAGGAAATTACTCATATCCACAGATCGCGCGTCACCGGGGTGTAGAGGCTATCTAAAAATGGGTGACGATTTTCTCCCGCCTCTATCGCAGCTGGGCTGATCTGCCTTGCACGCGCGCCATGGCTGATTTTTTCCTGCGCGCTGATTGCTGGAGCACTTCGCTCTCGTGCTCTCCCATTGGCTCTTAGGCTGAGTTACCGTGAACCAATGCGCGCAGAGGCTTGATGTACCGGCTGAACGCTCGCTTTACTTTTGCAGTACAGCTGGA
Organism: Rhinogobio ventralis; assembly: GCA_039654625.1. Lineage (NCBI taxonomy): Eukaryota > Metazoa > Chordata > Actinopteri > Cypriniformes > Gobionidae > Rhinogobio > Rhinogobio ventralis. The sequence continues at coordinate 15,482,840 of CM077212.1, forward strand.
CCGCGAAGGGGGCGTGCCGCAGCAAACGACTGTTCGTCAGCGGGTTTTTAGTTATGGTGGTCGTTACGTTTTTAAATGAAGTTTAAAAGCACGTAGGAAAAACCTGTACTTGTTCAAACTATAGCAGAACAAACGGTCTGTCGTTTGGGAAACAAACCACGGGTTTCAATGAATTGCACCAGGTAAGAATACAAAGTGCGTCATATTGCAGCAAGGGGGGGTTTATCACTGCTCACTGAGCGCTGGAAAAGTGTAAAGATTACCTCTGAATGTCACTGACGATTAAGGTTCAATGTAAAATTATATTTTTACTTGATTAAATTGGACAGTGGCAATGTCAAGCTGTTTTAACATTAACATTAACTATTTTTCTTAAACATCTTACTAGTATCTGTTTAAATGTTGCTAGTACTTTGTTGTAATTGCTGGTAAAACAGTAATAATTGGTTGACTGTCTTTTTCAATTTCTCTACTATCTATCTATCTATCTATCTATATATATATATCCATCAAATACTACTAGGGTATTTGTTCCAAAAGTGACTAATAGCCTTCTACTATTCATTTTGTCACTAGTACTTCATATTTAATTTACTACTAGTTACTACCCTATAGTCACAAAGTAACAATTCTATTATTTATTTATTTATTTTTTACAAATTTTACCAGTGAATTCTATGGAGGTCTTGTACGGATATCACTTCTATTCACTTTTGTATAGATTAGTGCATCTGTTCCAGTTGTACTAGTATTTGTTCATCTGTTCAAGTATGGGTACTTATTCTACTTTCTAGTCTGTTATAGCTTTACTAGTACTTGTTAGACACTAGTACCTGTTTATGAGACACTATCTATCCCAAATATCACCAGTAATATTTCTTTTTTTTTTTCAAAGTAATGACTAGTCAGATTGCCTACGCTATAGATAAAAATCGATTGAAACAATTGAAATACACACTAGTGTCTAACAAGGTAGTAGTGACTTTAGAAATTTTTATACTTTGCTGCTTTATCCCAAGTCTTAATTCTACTGTCTGATATTCTAAATCTAATTCTAAATCTGATATTTTGTAATATATTAAAATAATTAAAATGAAATAAATTTTCTTCATAAAAATTGATAATTATAATTTGAAAAGCTTAAATCAGCAGTTATGGCTCTAAAAAACAAATTTTAATAGCTCAACAATAGTGGTTTTGTTAATTCAATCTCTAAATTCTGGGCAAATCTTTAACTTATGTGTCACATCTCCTGCTTAATTGGTCACTGTAATGTTTTTCACTATTGTCTTCATGACAGGGTTCTGCAGATACTGAACCCCAGGCCAATGCCAAGTCCAATTATGCCTGTGGATGTGGCAATGAGAATCTGTCTGGCACACTCACCGCCTCTTCGCAGTTTCCTCAGTTCATATGAGGACTGCAAGTCCAGGAACCTAGTCAACCAGTACAAACCTCTGCGATCCTGCATCAGCTCCAAGACCGACGTGGACACTGCCAACCTAGGATGGAAGAGTACCGAGACCAAAGCTAAAAAGAAAGTGGTTTTTGCTGACTCCAAAGGCATGTCTCTGACAGCAGTCCATGTGTTTAAGGAATTCGAGGAAGATTCCATGTTAGACCTGCAGTTTGAATTATCAGACCTGGAGGATGCCATTGTGGGCCTAAAGGCAGAGGAGAAGGAGAAGAATTTGATTTTGGACTTTCCTCAGCCTGCTGCAGACTATTTGGAATTCCGAAACAGTCTAAAGAAGAACCTGGTATGCTTGGAAAACTGTATAATTCAAGAGAGATCGCTCACTGGCACAGTCAAAGTGATCAATGTAAGCTTCGAGAAGGTCGTCCATGTGCGAATAACATTTAATTCATGGAAAAGCTATGCTGACATTCCTTGTACGTACATGAATAATGTTTATGGATGCGAAGATGTTGACACCTTCTCATTTTCCATCGACCTTCCAAGTTCTGTGGCCCTACATGAGCAGGTGGAGTTCTGCATATCCTACAAAACGCATGATATGACATACTGGGACAATAACGATGGGAAAAATTACAAGCTGGTGCATACAGAGAACGACCCCAGCCAAGCCAATGCCACCCAAACGACGACAACAGATTTTAAGAATCAAGGCAAACGGCCAGAGATGGAGTTTGATCAGTTCGGGAGCCCGAGAACATCTAGTGGATTCTTCCCCGAGTGGCAGAGCTGGGGTCATATTGAGAACAACACCCCCTACTGGTGACAGTCAAGACCCTATGACGAATTTGAAGTAATTCTTGTAACAAGGGCAAATGCAAATGGAGGGCTTGGTTCGTTTCAGAATTGACTTCTGAAAAGTCTGAAGAGTAGAAATGAGCAATGACGCCCTCAAAAGAAAACTCTTTTTGGCCATGTTTGTCCAAATAAATTCATGTTTTTGAGATACATGTTTAGCTTTAGACGAGATGTTTGGGCTCTGAAATTATGCAAATTTGAGACTAACCATGTTAACCATATGGCAGTTACACAGAATGAAAAATGTTGGTTTATGTTATTTTTCTAATTTTGTAGCACACTATGTACGCTATTTTGTAGATCTGACATGAGGTAAACCAATACTTTTCATAACATAGATGCCTTCCTTTGTGTTGTTCTGTGATTAACTGTAATACAATGGCATCGTTTCGGATATCTTTCCAAATGTCCTTGTGTAAAGTAAACAACTAGCACTTACTCTGAAATAGATTCTTCAATACACTATTTTGTTAGCTTGAAGGGTAATCATTTTGTTGTTACCCATCTGAAGTCACTGAATTTTGGAAATCCTGCTTTTCTGAAATGTAACTGGACATTAATATGTAATAATTTAAGTCATCCAAAATGATGGAAGTTCTGTCATTTACTCAACTTCATTTCATTCCAAACCTGTATGCATTTCTTTCTTCTAACACAAAAGAAGATAAAATATATGAAATATAAAGAAAGTAAATGGGGATGAATATGGTTTTGGACCCAAATGACTTTCTTTGTCATCGTATGGACAAAAAATGTAAGGTTTAAACGACATGAGTGTGAGTAAATGATGACAGAATTTTTAATTTTGGGTGAACCTATCCCTTGAAGAGCAGCACTGCATAAAACACATCATTCTCAGATTATGGAAGTGGAATAATCTGGTACAATATGAGATTGCTTCATATTGAAGTTTGTGTATCTTGTTTGATAGTACCAGTTTACCGGTCACTTTCTAGTGAATGCACTAAGCATGACGCATTATAAGGGAGTCCATGAGAGATGATGATGCCCATTAAGTGTTAAATCCCTGCTGATACACTTCCGATTTCTCCTACATCTGTTCTACTTTTTTAAAGCTACACTTCTTTCCTACAACATTTTTGCTGCTATGGTTTTTGTGTGTGCCTGTTTGTGCTGCATTGTGATTTATGACCCATGGTGTGTGAAAACTCTCCAGTGTTATTTGGAGGATAGAAGATGAGGGACTTTGGATGTAACTTTAAGGAGGTTGTAGTATGTGAGGAAGAGTGGCTAAGGAGAACAAAGAAATTTAAAAGAGATTGTTGCCTTTTTCATGATTGTTTTCCCCCCTTCTGCTGAAATAGAAAAACAGGTTGAGGTTGATGCCTTGAACAAATGTGATCGTGGACTGTGATGAACCGTGAGCTGCTGTAATTGCGGAGAGGGATAATGTAGGTTGAATGTAAAAAGGGGCCTACACAAGCCACAGTGTATGCCTACATACTTTTCTACTGCAAAGAAAGATGTTTGTTTGGAAGAATGTTGTACTACACTGTTAGACTACACTGTGTTCCTGTTAGAAATAAAGCTAATGTTTCTATGATGAGTGAACGTTTTTTTCCCACTGATTCAGATTAATATCATTGTGAAATATAAGATATATAAATATAAATATAAGACTAATATTAACTTCCAGGCCTCTGTTATAATTACTGCAAATGTTATGCTTTGCTTTGTATCTGCATGTTTTGACCTTTTAGGGTCTATCAGTCCTGAATGAGAGGAATAAATAGATGCGTTGCCTCAAAGAAGGTGTCTAGTGAGCAGACAGCCAATGAGCACAAATTTGTTCAAATTAATGTAGCTCATTTCCAGTAACATACCGAGTGCTGTTAAGATTGCTGACAAACATTTGCTTCCATAGCTAGGGGAAGTTCAGCTGGAAATAAACCAATTGTTTACTCTTGATATACACAAACATTTACCAGATGTTGTATAACTTGATGTGTGATGTGTAATTTTTTGTGGGAAAATGCTATGCTGTTTAGCCAAATGTTTAGTTTTGATTTTGGTGTTCAGTAATTAATATTCTTGTCCGGATATGATTTTCTTACTAATTAAGTTTTTTAAGACTCATCCTGCACGGTAAAAATTATATACCTAGTGGAAATATATAAAGCAGGTTTAAAAAGGCTGAGACCACATTTTAAATCTGGGATTTAAAATCTAATTTAAACCTAAAAAAAAAACTAGGAGAATATTTATTTCAGATTCTGTAGCACAATTTCTTGCTCACTTTCAAATAAGTAAATTTGTGACATTGATCTTGTGACTGATACAGATAGTCCGAAGACAAAAGTCATGTCGGAGAACACAATGATCAGGTTTTACTCAAACTTGTGGAGTTTGTGCAGCTCCAGTGCTGCTGTCATTAAATTTGAGATTTAACCCTGCTGAAAAAAATCCTGGTCTCCAGCAATGGTATGTTTTACATGAGATGCTGGTTACTGGTCACCAGCATGGGGAGCGAGAGTGCTGGTGAACCAGCAACATCAGCTCAGTTTTGCTTGAAAACATGCTGGTCTACCAGCTAGAACAACACAATACAAGCTTCATGCTGGTTTATGCTGGATTTTTCAGCAGGGAACACTGTTATTTTTCCTTACCTGTCACTCAAATTGCAATACAGATACAATAATGACTTTTTTTTTTCATAATGCAAAATCTGTTGCAATTGCATATTTTTCACATGCATCTGATCCCCATCAAGCCAATAGGCAAAATCTGTGGTGTCGGGGTGTTATAGTCATAGTCATTGTATTGTCATTCTTGAAATCAAAAAAGATTCAAAAAGGATTTTGAAGAGCTTTATAGTCAGTAACTCAAAATGATGTGAAGTTGCAATCCTAGAGGGCTTAGGATTCTAAAACTGGTTTGAACCAAATTGCAAACGAGCAGCAAAGCATTATTCCAAAATCATGGCATTGTGTTCAGAGAAGGTGATGCAGTAATTCAAATCATGTGTTACAAGAATAAGAACACTATGGGGAGGCAGTCTATGTAGAAAATGGCCCTTTCAGTAAAGAGCTGGCACTGTGCTGCATTACAGGCTTCTTCCATTAGAAGCAACAGCAAACCAGACTTTAGCCATTAAACCAGAGCAGCTAAATCTCCTGATCCAGATTAATTAAACTTCTGTCACAAGATGGAACAATAATAGTTACTTTATAATGTACATAAATAAGTGGTATAGAATATTAACATTATTACAGGGTATTGTGCTGTAGAGGTTAAAGCTTAGGGCTAATAGCCAGAAGGTTTCTGGTTTGATTAACATAAGGATTGACCTATGAGTTGTTGCCATGTGCCCTCAAGACAATCATTTTACACTAGGCTGATCAGGAGGGATAATCCTCATAATACATTTGCTGTAAGATTATCCTCATAATAAGCCATAATAAGCTTTGGATAAAATCAACTGCTTTACTGTAGGGATTACAATTGCATAAAGTCACAAATTGTTTCTTCAACACAATAGAGTCCTAATCCAACATAATTCACTGCAGCCTTCATATTGCAATATGCAATGACTTTTACATTAAAAGCACTAATTGGATGATTGACGGTGCTTTAAGCTAATTATATGGGTTGATTACAGAAGGACGTCCACTAGTGCTGTCATTCTCATTATTTTCCTATCGTTCTAACATGTTGCTACCCTGATATAGTCTCATGGGTATTTACCTAACAATTTTGCAAAAGACTTCAGATCAGTCTGTTGATTTAACAGTAAAACACCACCATTAGCACCTATATGTAGCTACGCCTCTTTATTAACATACATATTTGGTCTATACTGTATGTAGAATAATGAATGTAAACAATGTATGCTATGGTATATTAGCATGTACTAATGCAGGTCCACATTTTGTTATGTTACAGCCTTATTCCAAAATGAATTAAATTAATTATTTTCCTCAAAACTCTTCAAACAGTACCCCATAATGACAATGTGTTGAAGCACCCTTGGCACCAATTACAGCCTCAAGTCTTTATGAGTATGATGCTACAAGCTTGGCACACTTCTTTGCAGGACCTCTCAAGCTCAATCAGGTTGGAAGGGGCACAGCCATTTTCAGATCTCCCCAGAGATGTTCAATCGGGTTCAAGTCTGGGCTCTGGCTGGGCCACTCAAGAACATTCACAGTCCAATAGCCACTCCATTGTTATCTTGGCTGTGTGCTTAGGGTCATTGTCCTGTTGGAAGATGAACCTTCGCCCCTGTCTGAGGTCCAGAGTGCTCTGGAGCAGGTTTTCATCAAGGATGTCTCTTTACATTGCTGCATTCATCATTCCTTCGATCCCGACTAGTCTCCCAGTTCCTGCCGCTGAAAAACATCCCCACAGTATGATGCTGCCACCACCATGCTTCACTGTAGGGATGGTATTGGCCAGGTGATGAGCAGTGCCTGTTTCCTCCAGACATGATGCTTGCCATTCAGGCCAAAGAGTTCAATCTTTGTTTCATCAGACGAGAGAATTTTGTTTCTTATGGTCTGAGAGTCCTTCAGGTGCATTTTGGCAAACTCCAGGCGGGCTGTCATGTGCCTTTTACTGAGGAGTGGCTTCCGTCTGGCCACTCCACTGTAAAGAAAAATGCTGGAGCTCTGTCAGAGTGACCATCGGCTTGTTGCTCTAGGAAGAGTCCTGGTGCAAACTTCTTCCATTTACGAATGATGGAGGCCACTGTGCTCATTGGGACCTTCAATGCTGCAGAAATTTTTCTGTACCCTTCCCCAGATCTGTGCCTCGATACAATCCTGTCTCTGAGGTCTACAGACAATTCCTTGGACTTCATGGCTTGGTTTGTGCTCTGACTTGCACTGTTAACTAGGGGACCTTATATAGACAGGTGTGTGCCTTTCCAAATCATGTCCAATCAACTGAATTTACCACAGGTGGACTCCAATCAAGTTGTAGAAATATCTCAAGGATGATCAGTGGAAACAATTTTGCACCTGAGCTCAATTTTAAGTGTCATGGCAAAGGCTGTGAATACTTATGTACATGTGATTTTTTATTTTATTTTTAAATAAATTTGCAAAGATTTTAAACAAACTTCTTTCACGTTGTCATTATGGGGTATTGTTTGTAGAATTTTGAGGAAAATAATGAATTAAATCCATTTTGGAATAAGGTTGTAACAACAAAATGTGGAAAAAGTTAAGCACTGTGAATACTTTCCGGATGCACTGTAGGTGCCTGAAATTCAACCAACTAAATGTCAACCTCTCTCACAGTCTCTCCTATCTGTAACAGCTCTTAAAACTTAATGTAGAGAGTTTTCGTAAGTATGCCTATTCAGAACCAACAGCATTGTGGCTCTCTGATTAAACACGACACATTGGCAAACAAGTGGCTGATTAAAATTCCAGCTTCATTATGCTGTTGTCTACCACAAATAATTTCAAGTAAACAAGTCTATTTCTTCACTGAGAGAATGCATTAAAAAATGATAAAGCCAGGTCAATACCAATACACAATGTGTGGCTGTTTGGCTACATTTGGTTAGTTTATTACGAAGCCCCTAAAGGGACAAAAAAAATTATAAAATTATTTCAATCCTTTTTTCACTCGCAACAGCTTTGTGCTCCCCTCAGAACATTTGTGAACAAAAATTGTGAAAAAATGTTTAAACTATATTTCATTGCTTTTAAGAGCGAATGTAGGAGGAAAGCGGCATTTTTGCAAGAGAATGAAAAGTTATGTGAGCAAATGCAGAGTTTCTAGGAAACGTATAGCAAAAGTATTGAAAGCGAACAATGCTATCTTATATTTCACTCTTAATAGTCTATTTATAAACTACCACAATTCCATGCATTCATTTTGTTGGTGAAATAGAGCAAAATTTGACAATATTCAGAGTTTAAAATGTAAGTCACCTAATTTTAAATTCTTATTTATTGAACTGTTGAAAAAAAAATCTATATCACATGGTATTGCTACGTATCTTGAATTTTGGGTGCATTTTTGCCACAATCATTTCCAACCCTGGTGTGTATATGGCAGGGGGCGGGGCTCTTTTCTGAGTGCAAGCAGGGGCCCCTTCGGTTGCGAGGCCCCATGGAACATAGAAAAGGCCGCCATTGTGTGGTTCATAACAGTCACTACTAAAAGAAAAATTGTACATTTAGCACAAAAAGGGCACGTCAAGCACAGTAATTGGTTGAATCTTGAGCTTTTCCTAATCAGTGATGAATATTCTTATATTTAGTGTTGCATTGAACATATGATTCAACACTGGATAGCATATGAACTTTTGAAGAACTCCCCTGTATGATTTCAAGGGTCAAGCTCAGGCTTAAAAGCCCAGTTGAGGACACTGAGCCCAATATTACTCAGCACTTGAAATCCCATGCATACGTGTATCACCGATTGGCCTGCTGGGTAAGTGTTTGCGCAGGGAGAGCTGGAAACCGTTCCTCCCTGTAGATCATGTCTATTCTTAGTTCCAAGCTCATACCTCTTTTGCTTCACATGCCAGCAACTGAACTAAATGTCAAGCATCTTTCATGCTATACTACAGACGTTAAACAGATATACTTTCAATGAATGCAGGGCCCTATGTATACTGACCAAAACAACCAGAGGCTGGGAGGTGACATGCATTTCCTAGATTTGGTTGTTTATAAGCTTGTTTGGCAACTGCACTAAATGTAAAGTATCTTCTATGAGACTCTAAGTGTTAAAATACTTTCACACATTGACACACATCCCCAAAAATATTATTTTAAGTTATCTGATAAAAAGCTTTGCACAAGTTCAAATTAAAATTAAAAAGAAGAGAAAATGGCCTTTGACCTAGACTGGAATGATGATTTCAGTCAAGTGAATAAAGGGAGGTGCTGATCACAGTGGTATATGCCATAACTATTATTGCATTTGAGTTTAACAGAGATGACAGGCATGAACCGACACGTCTGTCATGTTAGCTTGAATACTGAACGGCTGATTTTCACAGTGAGTCAGACATTTCTGAACACAAATACCATTAATATCACACATTCAGCACAACAGCCAAAAGGACAAAAAACAAAACAAAACAAAAAAAGTATATATCTTGAAACTAGTTTTTTTTTAATCCAAAAACGCAAATGAGATGAGAAAAACCCATTTGAATATTTTAGCAAATGCAGTGAATCATTTGTCAGTATTGAGAGAAACGTCTCGGTTACACATGTAACCCTCGTTCCCTGAAGGAAGCAGTGGAGACATACGTCGGAACTGACCAACGAACTGGGGATCATTTTCAGAGACCTCCTCATCTGGCGTCCGTAACAGACGAAGAGCTGCTCTGAGGTCCTGAAGCTTTGAGTTCTATCCACGTAGGCGCGAAGAGCGCGGACGGGTCAGAGCAAAGCTAGGGCTGGGTTTGCCTCCTCCGAAGGCAGCATTTGCAGGTTTACTACCTGGTCCCTGAAGGGAGTGGTAGGAACCTTGGGCACATATCCAGGCCAGGGTCTCAGGATGACGTGAGAGTTGGCCGGCCCGTATTCTAGGCACGATTCGCTGACCGAAAGTGCGTGCAGGTCCCCTACCCTCTTGATAGAGGCCAATGCAGTCAAGAACACTGTCTTCATGGACAGGATCTAATCTTTAACTCTATAGACTGTAAAGGCTCAAAGGGAGGACTCTGAAGTGCCCTGAGCACCAGAGCTAAGTACCAAGAGGGTAACGAGTTAGGACGAGGAGGATTTAGCCTCCTCGCACCTCTGAGGAACCTGACGATTAGGTCATGCTTTCCCAAGGACTTACCTTCGACTGTACACTTTGAGGGTGGAGGGAGACAGCCTTCACTCCAGCCCATCTTGCAGGAAAGAAAACACGACTCTAACCGAACACTTTCGGGGGTCTTCCCGTCGGGAAGAGCACCATTCAATAAACAGGTCCTTCAATACTACCACAGCCTGTGGCAGGCCACAAAGAACCTCCGCGTCCTGTCCAGGGAAAAGATATGGAGTTTCCAGAGGTCTGGACACGGGTGCCATAGAGTGCCCTATCTCTGAGAAAGTAGATCCTTCCTCAGAGGAATGGGCCAAGGAGGGGCTGTTGCGAGGAGTGTGAGTTCGGGGAACCAGGTCCGGTTGGGCCAGTGGGGTGCAATTAACAAGACCTGCTCCTCGTCCTCCCTGACTTTGCACAGTGTCTGGCAGTGGGTTGAGTCCGGAGAGGCAAACAGGTGTACCTGTGCGGCTCTGAAGAAGTCCCAAATCAGCTGGACCTTCTGGGGATGGAGTCTCCAGGAGGTGTCGACTGTCGTGAGAGCTCGTCAGCTGCACGATTGAGTGCACCAGGGATGTGAATGGCCCGAAGCAACCTCAGATGCTTCTGACTCCAAAGGAGGAGATGGCGGGCGAGTTGTAGCATGCAGCGGGAGCGTAGACCACCTTGTCGGTTGATGTACGCAACAATCGCAGTGCTGTCCGTACGGACCAGTACGTGCTTGCCATGTCTTTTTGAGGCAGCCCAGCGCAAGATGTACTGCTAGCAACTCTAGGAAGTTGATATGCCATTGCAGTTGGGGCCATGTCCACAGACCTGAAACTGCATGCCCGTTGTACGTGGCCCCCCAGCCGGTAGATGAGGCATCCGTGAAAACCACAACATGCCTGGACACTTGTTCTAGGGGAATTCCTGCCCGTAGAAACGAAGGGTCCGACCACGGGCTGAAGGTTTGACGACAGTACGGAGTAACTGGAACCCGGTACTTGCTGTTCTGCCAGTGCTGAAGCAGTCTCATATGAAGCAATCCGAGTGGCATTACCACAGCTGCAGGTGCCATATGCCCCAGAAGCCTCTGAAAAAAATTCAGTGGGAACGCTATCCTGCCATTGAACGTATTCAAGCAGTTCAACACTGACCAGACTCGCTCCTCTGTGAGGCATGCAGTCTGGTTGACCGAATCCAGCTCCATACCGAGATACGATATCCTCTGCGTGGAGTGGGGAGGTCTGTGTCGAGGGAGAATTGAGACATGAAAATACGCGTCCTTCAGGTCGATCGCTGCGAACCAATCTCGCGGCCGGATGCATTCGTTGATGGTTAACATCTTGAACGGGAGCTTGTGCAGGGCGCGATTCAGGACACGCAGGTCCAAGATTGGTCGTAACCCACCGTCTTCTTGGGTACAATGAAGTAGGGGCTGTAAAACCCAGACCTCACGGCTCAATTGCGTCCTTCGCCAGCAAGACATCGATCTCTGACCGCAAGACATGAGCATCGCTGCTTCGCACTGAGGTGCAGTGGATACCCTTGTACTTGGGAGGCCGGCAGGTGAACTGAATCGCATAGCCGAGTCTGATGGTTCGGATGAGCCAGCGAAATGGCCTGGGAAGCGCTAGCCACGCGGCTTCTCCACAGCTGTATAAGCCTTGCCCATGAGAGAGGACGAGAACTTACACGCCCAGGAAGGGAGACACGGATTACCCTGCCAAGAGGTAGCGGTCTTGGGACACAGTTGCATCGCCATAGACAGCTCCACCGGGGGGATATCCACGTACCCCTTAGCCGCACCGCCATCAAGGGTAGTGAGGACGGAGGAGCCACTAGACCTGCTTCTGGCACTATAGGGTGCCGTTCACGATTTTGTGATCTCCTGATGCCCTTCCGGAAAGAAAGGTACCGGGGTGGGGCACTGAGAACCAGCACGGGCCGTCCCGAGAAACTAATCATCTAGCCGCGAAGGTTCGGGACACGGTGGAGGGTTCCACTCGAGCCGACACTTGCGGCGGCCTGGGAAAGCATAGCCGTGAGCTCTGGATCAGACTCGGGCAACACGGTGTCGATGAAGGAGACTGTTCCTGCTTCAGCAGAGAGAGAAAGAGAGAGAATGAGAGAAGAGGCTTCTTTGAGTGCTGGGAGAGAAGGCACGATCAGCGGCGGCCGCGAGCTCATTGATACAGTGATAAACTGCTGTTTTTACAGCACTGTTTGGTCTGTTGGTTCGGTGAGGGCGTTCCCAATGGTGAGTGCATACACAGGCTGCACTACTCTCCTGTGTTTTTCCGCGGTCGTTCCTGGGTGCTTCAGCAGCTTTCTTCTAAAAGCTACGCTACAAAGCCTCGCCGCTCTCGTTCCCCTCCCCACAAGAGGGCGAGAATGGCAGTGTGCGCACCGGGGAGCCTCGCCACTCTCATTCCCCTCTTCTCAACGGTGCGAGGACGGAAGGAGGTGAGGTAGACAGTGTGTGACGCCACAAAGCCTTGTCACTCTCTGCCCCTCCTTCAGTCGCCAACGGACAGCAGCGTATGGCTTGAGAACATTACCATGCCTTCTCTCATACCCTCTGTCCAATCGTGGGGTAGGTGCTGCGTGCGCACTCAGACCCCACTTCAGGATGCTATGCCTCTTGGGTCGGGTCCCTGCCCTCCACTTCGCTGCCCTACCGCAGGTACGTCTGTGGGGCGGGTGTGTTCGTGGTACGGTTTCCAGAAGCCTAGCTAGCACTTCCGAGACCGTCCCGCTGACTCACCTGCACCACCTATGCGGTTCAATTCGCACAGCATCCTCCCAAGTTCTGGGCGTCCACTTCACTGTTGTGTGGAGCTGCGACGCCCCTGTCTTGTGGAAAGAGATCAAAGTCCTACTGGCGAAGGACGCGATTGGAGCCGGTCCATCCAGCTGATATGGAGATGGGGTTCTATAACCCCTACTTCATTGTGCCCAATAAAAGCGGTGGGTTATGACCAATCTTGGACCTGTGAGTCCTGAACCGGGCCCTTCACAAATGGCCCATTCAGATGTTGACGCAGAAGCGCACTTTCAGTACATCCGTCCCCAAGATTGGTTTGCAGCGATCGACCTGAAGGTCCTTCCCTTCGGACTGTCCCTGTTGTGTGAACACAGAGACACGGTGATCAGTCACCTCAGTCTGTTGGGACTTCGGGGTCAACTGGGGAAAGAGCAAACTCTGCCCCGTGCAGAGGATCTCTTTTCTCGGTATGGAGCTGGACTCTGTCAATCTGACAGCACGTCTCACAGAGGAGCGTGTCCAGTCAGTGTTGAACTGCTTGAATTCGTTCAAACGCAGGACAGTGGTACCACTGAAACGTTTTCAGAGGCTCCTGGGGCATATGGCATCCGCAGCCGCAGTGACGCCGCTCGGATTGCTTCATATGAGGCCGCTTCAACACTGGCTACACGACCAAGTCCCGAGATGGGCATGGCAGAGCGGCTCGTTCCGTCTCAGTAACACCGAAGTGCTGCAAACCCTCAGCCCGTGGTCAGACCCTTCGTTTTTACAGGCGGGAGTTACCCTAGAACAAGTGTCCAGGCATGCTGTTGTCGCCAAGGATGCCTAATCCACCGGCTGGGAGGCCACGTACAACGGGCTTGCAGTTTCGTGTCTGTGGACGGGGCCTAAACTGCAATGGCATATCAATTGCCTCGAGCTGTTAACAGTACGTCTTGCGCTGAGCTGCCTCCAGGCCGCTACTGACAAGCACGTTCTGACAACACTGCGACCGTTGCGTACGTCAACAAACAGGGTGGTCTACGCTCCCGCCGCATGTCACAACTTGCCCACCCTGGACACGTATCACTTCCAGTTGTTTTATTCCCTGACCGAGGGAACCCTCGGCTCGGATGCCCTGGCACACAGCTGGCCCTACGCAAATATGCGTTTCCCCCAGTTTCCCCCAGTGAGCCAGCAAGGTCAGGGAGGACGAGGAGCAGGTCCCTTTGGTTGCTTCGTACTGGCCCAACCGGACCTGGTTCCCGGAACTAGTGCTCCTCGCGACAGCACCTCCTTGGCCCATTCCTCTGAGGAAGGACCTCCTGACTCAGAGACAGGGCACCCTATGGCACCTGCGTCCGGACCTCTTGGAATTCCATGTCTGGTCCCTGGACGGGACGCGGAGGTTCTAGGTGGCCTACCACAGGCTGTGGTTGACACCATCACTTCCGCCATTCGCCTCCTGTTTATACCCGCGGCGCGGGCCATTGGCCCGTTCTCTATATCTCAAAGCTGATAGGGGCTCCCAGAAGTGATCCCAATTTGTCGGTGACGTCCAATGTACATCTCTGTTCCTTCCTTCAGGGAACGATGGTTACCATACGTAACTGAGACGTTAGTGAGCACTTCTCCTTTGCCGAGATAATCCATCCACATATCAAGATGCTGATAGCATGAATATTGCACAGGTGTGCCTTAGGCTGGCCACACTAAAAGGCCACTCTAAAATGTGCAGTTTTACTGTATTGGGGGTCCGGGGGGGGTCAGTATCTGGTGAAAACCAGTCAGTATCTGGTGTGACCACCATTTGCCTCACGCAGTGCAACACATCTCCTTTGTGAGAGTTGATCAGGTTGTTGATTGTGGCCTGTGAAATGTTGGTCCACTCCTCTTCAATGGCCATGTGAAGTTGCTGGATATTGGCAGGAACTGGAACACACTGTCGTATACACCGATCCAGAGCATCCTAAACATGCTCAGTGGGTGACATGTCCCACCCAGTATGCTGGCCATGCAAGAACTGTGATGTTTTCAGCTTCCAGGAATCGTGTACAGATCCTTGCAACATGGCTGTGCATTATCATTCTGCAACATTAGGTGATGGTCGTGGATGAATGGCACAAAAATGGGCCTCAGGATCTTGTCAGGTATCTCTGTGCATTCAAATGCCATCAATAAAAGGCACCTGTGTTCGTTGTCCACCTGTGCAATAATCATGCTGTCTAATCAGCATCTTGATATGCCACACCTGTGAGGTGGATTATCTTGGCAAAGGAGAAGTGCTCACTAACACAGATTTAGAAGATTGACAGATAGACAGATTTGTGAACAATATTTGAGAGAAATAGGCCTTTTGTGTACATAGAGAAAAGTCTTAGATCTTTGAGTTCAGCTCATGAAAAATGGAGGCAAAAACAAAAGTGTTGCGTTTATAATTTTGTTCATATATACACCCAAGGTGGACAGTAGTTAAGTATTTTTACTTTCTACTCAAGTACATTTTTCAAGTATATGTACTTTATCAGTGTTTTTCTTTGAAAAACTTTTATTTCACAACATTCCAAAGCATAACGTAGTACTTTTTACTGCACTATATTTCATAAATAAAAGTGTTTTCCTAAATACTTAATTACATTAAAAATGTATTTATTTATTTTATTTGATTAAAAGAAATGTTTATGTAAATAAGTATTAAATGATATTCAATATGAAACGTAGTGCAGTAAAAAGTATAACATTATGCTTTGGAATGTTGTGAAGTAAAAGTTTGAAAAACAAAAGAAAAACACTGATAAAGTACAGACACTTGAAAAATGTACTTCAGCAGAGTAAAAATACTTCACTACTGTCCACCTCTGACACGCACACACACACAGTATATACTTACACACTGCACTTTTTGACCTCATGCACTTTGATCCCGTGAGATCCAATTAAATTCAATATCTATCTGTATTTGTAGTCAAGACCCCTTCAGGGTTGATTTTATACCACAAATACTGTGCAACCACACTATGGCAGTTAATCACAGAGCAACGAGAAGAACAAATCCCAGAAACTTAACCTGCATTACTTTCTTTTGAAAGATCTCAGTGAAACCTGTAAGAAATTGGACTTAGAGAATCCAACAGAATGAAATGCTCTGGGCAGTTTTTTATACACTATTCCTGCTGGAATCTTTCTAGTGTGTTTAAATGTGATATTATTTTTTCCCCTTCCAATACTACTCTAGCATGCAACAATAGCTCTTAACAATAACAACATGGCCTCAATAGAAAACACACCATTCCTTCACACACACACAAACATTTAAAGGCCTTGAAAATGGCAAGCCACTGTAATCTTTTGGAGATGAGACGGAAATTGAAAAGTTCGGTGGTAAAAGTCTTTCCTGAATTCTTATCTTAGTCGCACGCTCCACAGAGGCTTCCCAAATCCTTACTTTAAGGAAAAAAATCTCTCTCTGTCACCCTAGTATTTTACACACAGAGCAACACATAAAGCCATGCCAAAGAAAAGCACATGATGGCAGGGTACTCAGAGGTCAAAACTTTCCACACCTGCCCCAAACTTTGCACTGAACAAACCTAAAACCTCTCTCAAAACTTACTCTACAATATCCTTTTGTTTCTTCCTGCAAATCAAGGGCACTGTGACCTAGCCAGGGGATATCATGAGATGGGTGAAAGAACTTGACCGAAACAAAATAAGGGGTTGTTTAATATGAACTGGGGCACAAGGCAAAAGAAACCACTCTTCTCATACCTCCTGCATATAGCACAGGGATAGTGTTGAAATGCCGACCCATATCACATGTGACACATACCATGTTTTGACATCTAGGTGAGTTGATTGATCATAATTGTGTTCCGAGGTGTCAAGCCCACCAGAAAGGTCAAGGTATTTTTTCCCAGGACCACATATTCCAGCCCAGCAAATAACGCTGACCATACTTGACCTTCTGAAACATAAACAACTGAGGATGTTACATTGCAGTCATCAGTATCCTTTTGCCTTCTGAATGAAGATTAGGAACAGCTCTGCAGGATTTTGCTTATTAAATATTGGCAAGTTGTTGCACACAAGAACTTTATTTTGCTTAGCATTGCTTCTCTGCTTTTTCTGGCTGTGTTTTAGCTAAACACAGACACTTTGGTTATGTGTACATAATTAAACTTGTGGCTGCATAACATTAAAAACAATATAAACTGACTTGAGAATTGTTTTGTTTTTCTTGTCTTCTTTTTTAAACTATTATTATTATTTTTTTTTTTTTGGTTCACAACAATATGATGGTAAATTGCTGATAATACAAATAGAGAATTAACAAAATACTAATTTGTGCACACAATATTTCCGCCATTGGTTATATTTTTTTTGGGCAGTTTTAACAGTACACAAGGTGCGTTCATTTAAGAATTACTGTATTTAGAGATTCTGACTTGTTAAAAACATTCATGTCCTTGTAGAAGTCATAATTACAATTTGTAAACTCAGAATTTAAGTTTTCTGAGAACTGAGAATTGTACCTTTACTTGTACTGATCATTGCAACATCATGCAGAAACACTCAAAATGGCAGTGGTTTCAATAACATGTCAGTGTTCATCTTATTATTCTTTTCTTCTTCTTCTTCTTCTTCTTCTTCTTCTTCTCTTGAGTCAATGGCAGGCAGCCCATAGAAAAGCTTGTGGGAAAATTATGAAATTTGGCACACAGATAGAGGATAGTCTCAACATTAACCACAGCAATTTTAAAGCCCCTAATGCAACCACTCTAGCACCTATGTTTATGCTAATAACGTTTTACCCATAAGGGGTAAATTCTTTGGCTCAAGATGATTTAAATGCATGACAATTTTCCCACCATTTTTAATTTCTTTGAAAACCTGCTTTTTCGAAGTCCTCCTAGACCATACTTCAGATCATCTTCAGACTATGCCAGCAAAAAATCATTAAAAGCTTTTTGATAGAACAAACTGTTTTCGAAATAAGGCATCAACGAAATTGATGGCATGATGCCAAGCTGATTCTGAGGTTGTAACTCTGCAATGCTTTGTCGTATTGACACCAAACTTTGTAGACCTGTGTCATTGTCACCTCACACTGATACAGCATCAATTTGGTAATAGCGCCACCAAATGTCAAAAGTAATAAGCAATTTAAAGCTGCAGTCCGTAAGTTTTGCCTCTTTGTCGCCATCTCTGTTTGAAACCTGCAATTGCAGTTATTTGCGAAATTATCGTCTTTATGTGGGTTGTGCATTGGCGTCTCCTCAGCACGAATGAATCTAATGTTTTGAGAAGTTTGTGTGGCTGTCAGTCACCGCACCGGTGTGGATACTGTTCGTACTTTGGAATCACAGATTCTACGTCTTGGAAGTATGACCAAAATAAGAATTTTCCCTGCAAAATGTCATCTGAACAAGTAAGTAACATGTCTGCCACTTTTGTTCTGACCAACTGAGAAAAAAGCATTACAATAAATCGCGCTACCAATGGTGATTAAATCTAACAATTCTAAATCTAAATTGTTAATGTTAACAACATCAGCATTGTGTGACTACGTGTATTTAGTGTGTATTAGCGTTACCTGTTGATTTCAATTTCCGTACAGTCTAATCTTTTGCTGTTGCTGTTTTTGCTGGGCGAATCTCCTGTTGTCACTGATGATTGTCGTTTGGACTTTTCTGGATTACAATCCGCCATCAAAATGATAAATTTAATTATTCCAGCAGCTGTAAGAAAATGCTATAAATGATCCGCCACCTGCAGCATCCTCACATGCAATACTACTAGCCGGACTCCTTCTTTATGTATACAGACGTGACATAATGATGCAAAGACATGCTCCATGCACCAGTACCACTAAAATTATAACACAATAATACAAGCTTACCATTGTGAATCGGGCTAAGGTAAGGGGATAGTTTTGAACACTGGCTGGTTATGTACTTGCTCAAAAATGTATTTTGGATCATTTTTAACCAAAGAAAAGTTAGCTTTAATCATATTACTAGTGATTGTATTCATTTTTCAGCCCCTTTGACTAAGATAATCTTATTTAATTAATCATTGCTGCAGTTGGTCTGATGCTTCCAACCATGCTTAAATAACCTTTTTTGTGCCTGGCCCCTTAATTGCTGCTTGCATCTATATTTAAATATTGTTAATATCTCAGTGCAAAAATAACCTGAAAATACAGTTTAATGTAGTTTACACAGAGTTGAATAACTATCTAATGTTCAGATAAATAAAATACATTTCTTAATAATGCATTTGTATAAGGACTGTTACAGTCTTTGTTGTATTGTGGTTTTGTTGTATTGTAGTCAGTCTCGTTTAATTCCCTATATTTTTACCACAGAAACTCATAATTTCGAGAACTAGGACATTAATAGCTTTGAGTAGAACGGTCTTTTTCGTAAAGATTGTTTGTAAGGAGCCACAGAGTAGCCTATTTTTGGGAGGGTTTGGTTTGTAGACAGCACCACCTCAGTGCCTGCAGCATTGGCATGGCCAAAATGTGCTGCTTCATTAAGCACCAGTACATGATTGAGTCTGACTGTAGCACTGAGCTCAAAAGAGGTGATGAATGAGGGATGACAACAGCACCATCAACACAGATTCCTCCTAACAAAGGTATTTGTTTACAAGACTCGTTTACAAGATTTGTTTAAAAAATGTTTTATAGAACTAGAGAAATTTAAATAATCACACAGTGTGGATTATTCTGAATTAATAGATTGTAGCAATATCCATCTGCATCAGAAAGATCATAGTTTACTTGCAGTATTAACTAAGTTATTATCAAACCATGAGAAATATTCATGATAAATTCAATAAGGATGCAACCAGATTAAATGGCTCTACTCCAGAGTTTAAATAAGAGTCCATATGAGATTAATTTGACACTAAACTCTCAAAACCTATATAGACATTAAGTTCATTAACCTGTTCATTTACTATCTGTTGATAGACAGATGGAAATGTTGCAATCACCGATCATAAAGCAAGTATGATATCAGTAACATTAACGCATTTACAACCGTTCCGCTGTTTGCATTTTTCAGTCTTGCTATGTTGATTTTACCAATATCAAGCTTTTGGACAAATTTCATATGATCTCACAGGAAATGTGTTCAAAATACCCAGCTTGCCAGAGGCAAGTGACAAAGATGTTTTGTAAGGACATTGCTTTGAAGGTATGCAATTCACAATTCAAGCATACATTTCTTTTGAAATGCATCTATTATGGTGTGAAACCATGGCTGATGCTTTCAAAGCATGTGCTGATTTAACACTACCCTTGTGAAAAAGAAATGCACTTAATTGTTTTGAATGTGCACTTGTAGTATACTTCTTAAAAGCATATTATATTAAGTCTTAAAAAGTATATTTTAAAAATGTACCTGTGATAAAATTAAATAAAAGGCCATTTAACACACTTAAGTACACTTTTAAAAAGTATACTCAGTAATACTGTCAAATTAAAAGTTTTACTTTAAAGTACATATTAAATTATCATGTTTTATAACCTTTTGTTGTACTTTAAAGAAGTACAATTATTTTGTTTTGTTGACTAGCAAACTAAAGCACATGTAAGGTAGTGTGTTATTTTATATTTTACATTTAAAGTTAATGTATTTTAATGTTTTACATTGCAACAACATTACAAATGTGTAATGAATATATTTAAATATATGACACACAAGTGTGAATATAAATGATATTAGAGGATATTTTAGTTTACCATAAATACTAGTACATTCGGCAGTACACTTTAACCACATTTAAAAGACTATAGAAATAAACATGAAATTACACATACAGGTATACTTAACCCCTATTTAAGTGGCTCAGAAAAACTATATTGAGTTCAACTAATTGCAGTTACTATAAATTTAAACTATAAAACATTTTTATTTTTATTGCAAACAAGAGTCCCGGAAGCCGTACGTTCAGTTTGCACCTTTTTGTTTATTTATTTTCCGTAATAAGTACTCTTTTTAAAAGTATGCTAAAATGTACTTTTTCACAAGAATAAGGAAGACAGTTTTAGTAGACAGAGATTCTACAATATACAGAAATTATTAAAATCACAAAGACGTATCTATTTTAACAGTTGGTATCCACACAATCAATTTATCAATCAATCATATCATATAAGCACATACAATACTGCATCAAATGGATATATATATATATATATATATATATGTAGGTGAAGGTGGGATTGGCCCTATATAGAACGACTACAATGTCACAGGTTTCCAACACGAGGCTCTGCACGTGTTGACATATAGCCATCGCACCATTTCAGACAGGAATTCATGGGGACTCGCATGCACCAGAGAGAGGGTATATAAGTTCACTCTAAACTTAGACTTGGACAGGGCTGGATGGTCTGCCAAAGAGTAACATGTTTGACATAATCTGCAGGTCTATAATTTTAATATATGTAAAGGGCAATACTTTAAAATCAATACTAAGTATACTTTAGGAACAAGGGAAAGAATTCACATGACCTTGTATCATGACCTTGTATCCATATTTGTAGACTGTATTTGACTGTATATGGCGCTGCGTAATATCATTGCGCCTGCTGCACCCGTGGTATGGCAGCAAAGTTTCTGGATTATTACGCAGGAATGAGAGTATAGTACCTAGCCATATCAGTCTAGAAAATTGCAACTTTTCATTTTCTGTCGGTCTTAGTACACGATGTAACTATACACATCACAACATGTAAATAGGAAAATTATTTTGTCACTTATTGAGCAGTAGGCTAGATGGAGCCATTTACTTCCAGTCTTTGTGCTAAACTAGGCTAGCGGTGGGTGCGTCAGACAAGAGTTATGGCACGCACGGAGATAAAAATGGTATGTATGGACTTATCTAACTCTGGGGGATACAGTGAATAAGCTAATGTCCCATAAAATTGGCGTGTTCCTTTAATTTTCTATACTTTTACAATCTCACAGAAAAAACATGTGATGACTAGAAGCATGTGCATTTAGCACAGATTATCATGGCCACTGTAGGTCATGTTTCTGTTCTGTAATCTGATGAAATTATAATATTATTTAACTTTAATATACACTATATTGCCAAAAAAATGTGGACTTTACATGCACTTTAATGACATCTCATTCTTAATCCGTAGGGTTTAATATGGAGTTGGCCCACCCTTCACAGCTATATTAGCTTCAACTCTTCTGGGAAGGCTTTCCACAAGGTTTAGGTGTGTGTGGGAATGTTGGACGAGAAAGCCTGGCTCGCAGTCTCCCCTCTAATTCATCCCAAAGGTGTTCTATCGGATTGAGGTCAGGACTCTGTGCAGGCCAGTCAAGTTCCTCCACACCAAACTCACTCATCCATGTCTTTATGGACCTTGCTTTGTGCACTGGTGCACGACCATGTTGGAACAGGAAGGGGCCATCCCCAAACTGTTCCCACAAAGTTGGGGGCATGAAATTGTCCAAAATGTCTTGGTATGCTGAAGCATTAAGAGTTCCTTTCACTTGATCTAAGGGGCCAAGTCCAACCCCTTAAAATCAACCCTACACCATAATCCCACCTCCACCAAACTTTACACTTGGCACAATGCAGTCAGGCAAGTACCGTTCTCCTGGCAACCACTAACAGTTGACCGTGGAATTATTAGTAGTGACGACCTTTCACAAAAGCAGACTATTCTGACTAAGATAGAATTACTAATATTTCAGAATAACCTTCATATCTTCAGGAGAAATTACCTTTGAAGCCACCCTTGAGCAAAGAGCTACACTAAAGCCACAGTAAACAGGTGAACCAGAAAAGACGATTCTATGTAAATAAATGAGGGCTTTGGTATAAAGCCATATCAGCTGCATTTAAAAATGTAATGGTACCCTTTTCACATAATGTGGTGAACATAATTTCTGATCTTAAAGAGATAGTTCAGCCTAAAATGAAACTTGTGTCGTCCTTTACTCGCCCTCATGTTGTTCCAAACCTGTAGGACTTTCTTTTTTAAGAGGAATATAGAGGTGATCTAAACTGCCCAATCTGCTCTTTTCATACTATTAAATGGCAAAGATAATTAGACGCCCATTTAGTCACTGCAAGGAAAAGAGCAGCTTCGACATATTTTATTTTATGTTCCATTGAAGAAAAACGTTATTCAGGTTTGGAACAACATGAGGGTGATTAAATGATGACAGAATTGTAATTTTTGGATTAGCTATCCCTTTAAGGCTTATATC
This sequence comes from Rhinogobio ventralis, assembly GCA_039654625.1. Classification (NCBI taxonomy): domain Eukaryota; kingdom Metazoa; phylum Chordata; class Actinopteri; order Cypriniformes; family Gobionidae; genus Rhinogobio; species Rhinogobio ventralis. Next base: position 15,505,833 of record CM077212.1, read on the forward strand.
TCTTAGTGCTGCGAATCAAACCAAATCTGTGCTGAACCGGGCATTCTTTTTCTGTGGAAGGCTGAGTGTCACACACAGAACCAGGCCACAAAGCACTGCATTTTGGTATGTCTAACAAGCCCTCTTGTACTGCAGCCAGAGTTTTTATTGCACCACAGCAATGCTGGATATTTAAAGAAGGGATGTCAGCAATACTTCACAGCATCGTGCCGTGAATAAACCACGAGCAGTAGTATTTTGTATTGATTATTAAAAAGATAATGGTGATGATCATACTTTAAAATAAGATGGGAACATTTGATTACAGGCACTGATCTCTGATCTCGTCAGAGGATCAGGGGTTTGATCGATATCGTGCTGTCACGGAAAATCAATCTATGCATTTAAGCTGTGCCACAGAAGAGACAATTACGATTTCCATTCAACGTTAAACAAATGCATCCTTTAATTGGTCTGACCTGTTTAATGTTACATTGCACATACAGTTGCACCAAACTTGCTTAAAAAATCATTATATTTGCATTAAATACAAAATATTTCAAACATAACATTAATTTAATTGATTTCAGTACATAAACCAACAATATACAGGCATATATATATATACAGTGCATCCGGAAAGTATTCACAGCGCTTCACTTTTTCCACATTTTGTTATGTTACAGCCTTATTCCAAAATGGATTAAATTAATTATTTTCCTCAAAATTCTACAAACAATACCCCATAATGACAATGTGAAAGAAGTTTGTTTTAAATCTTTGCAAATGTATTTAAAAAAAAAAAAAAAATGGAAAAAAAATTCACATGTACATAAGTTTTCACAGCCTTTGCTCAATACTTTGTTGAAGCATCTTTGGCACCAATTATACAGCCTCAAGTATTTTTGAGTATGATGCTACAAGCTTGGCACACCTATTTTTGGGCAGTTTCTCCCATTCTTCTTTGCAGGACTACTCAAGCTCCATCAGGTTGGATGGGGAGCGTCGGTGCACAGCCAATTTCAGATCTCTCCAGAGATCTTCAATCGGGTTCAAGTCTGGGCTCTGGCTGGGCCACTCAAGGACATTCACAGAGTTGAGCGTGATGGTGATGAGCAGTGCCTGGTTTCCTCCAGACATGACGCTTGCCATTCAGGCCAAAGAGTTCAATCTTTGTTTCATCAGACCAGAGAATTTTGTTTCTCATGGTCTGAGAGTCCTTCAGGTGCCTTTTGGCAAACTCCAGGCGGGCTGTCATGTGCCTTTTACTGAGGAGTGGCTTCCGTCTGGCCACTCTACCGTCAAGTCAAGTCAAGTCACCTTCATTTATATAGCGCTTTTTACAACACAGATTGCTTCAAAGCAGCTTTACAGTGATAATAGAAAATAAATGTAGCTTTAGAAAAAAGGTTTTGAAACTATACCACCACAATTCCCACGCAAACCCCAAAAAAGGCGAATCTGCGAAAACAGAGACGGCATGTATACGCAAGCATTACGTGTTTAGCCTATAGGCAAGCGCATTTGAATACGTATGTGTGCATATGTGTTTTTACAGAGGGGAAGGGAAGGAGGCCTTTACAGGGGAGAGTCTAGTTGACACGGTCTCTGCCGACACTTCAGGGCTGCATTGTGGTCATGTCTAGGTGCGACCACCATCAGCACCATCTGATCTGGATTCGGCAGACTACAGTAAACCTCAGGATAAACAGAGAGACTAACATTAGCGTAGATGCCATTCTTTTTATGATGTGACGACTACATCAGGTGTTATGGGAAGTGTTCCCGGTTCCGGCAGACCTAGTTAATGTCAAGTCAAGTCAAGTCACCTTTATTTATATAGTGCTTTTTACAATGCAGATTGTTTCAAAGCAGCTTCACAGTGTTAAACAGGAAAATAATGCAACAGAATTTGATTCGGCTGTACAGCTGCTCTGTAGAAAACGGTGATGTCATCCAGCTCATTCCAATTATGATATAGTGTCAATGCGGGCAGATCAGTAATATAGTTGAATATTTAGTGTCCCCAACTGAGCAAGCCAAAAGCCAAAGGCGACGGTGGCAAGGAACCAAAACTCCATCAGGTGACAGAATGGAGAAAAAAAACCTTGGGAGAAACCAGGCTCAGTCGGGGTGCCAGTTATCCTCTGGCCAACGAACAAACAGTGTATGATTATGATTCTGGCCACATTACAGGTCAGAAGTCATATTAGATCGGAATATTTGAAAGATTGGAGTCATCACGCTGGAGGCAGGTTTATTGAGGATGTCGATGAGGCATTTACAGGGGGGAGTCTAATTGACACGGTCTCTGCAGACATTTCAGGGATGTGTTGGTCATGTCTAGGCACAGGTCCACCATCTGATCTGGATACGGCCTGGTTCCGGCTGTCATATTAAGAAACATGGTGAGTAATAATATAACGTTGCGTTTTTTAATAATCCGTTTAATAATAGCCAGCTTAAAGGTTTTCAGTAGATATCCTAATGACAAAGATGAATTAATGATATAAAGAAGAGGATCTATGACCTCTGGAAGCATCTTTCAGTAGCTTAGTCGGTATAGGGTCGAGCATACATGTTGTTGATTTAGATGATTTAACGGGTTTAGCCAATTCTTCCTCTCCTATAGCAGTGAATGAATGGATTTTTTTTTCTCAGTGACACTACAATGCACTGTTTGATGTGATACTGTAGTAGATGATTGCATAGTTATAATTTTCACCCTAATATTATCAATCTTGCACATAAAGAAGTTCATAAAGTCATTACTGTTGTGCTGTTTGCAAACGTCAGAAGTTGAAGCTTTATTTTATTTAAGCTTGTTAATTTAGACACTGTATCAAATAAATACCTAGGGTTGTGTTTGTTTTCTTCTAAGAGAGTCGAGAAATGAGCAGATCTAGCAGTTTTTATGGCCTTTCTGTATGCAATCATGCTCTCTTTCCACGAAATGCGAAAAAACTCCAGTTTTGTCTTTCTTCCAGCTGCGCTCCATTTTTCTGTCTGCTGTTTTAAAGGTTTAGTTCACATTCATATTAAAAATGTCCTGGCTCTTCCAAACTTTATAATGGCAGTGAATTGTTGGGTCCATGGGAAAAGTCCATAAAAGTGCATCTATCCATCATATAATTGCTCCACACGACCCCTGGGGGTTAATAAAGGCCTTCTAAAGCAAAGTGGCGCATTTGTGTAAGAAAAATATCCTTATTTAAAACTTTATAGACTGAAATAACTAGCTTCCGGCGGTCAGTGGTACGCAAGTGAAAGAGTAAAAAGTTGAGGTGAAAGAGTAACCCTTGACCCTTGAACCCTTGACGCATGCATATTGACGAATGCAGAAGCGCAGAGGATAGAGCAAAACAAAACACCGGTCATGAATTAGAAGTCTAAAACAAGAATTTTTAAAAAGAAAATTGCAGAGGATTTTGATATAAGAGAAGAGGGGCTTGAGTTTGTTGCCCAGGACTATCTGCGAGAGGCATCAAAGCTTGTGATGCCCCTGTACATCGCGTCAAGGGTTACTCTTTTAGCGCAAGTCGATTTGCTGACTGCCGGAAGCTAGTTATTTTAGTCTATAAAGTTTTAAATATGGATATTTGTTTTACACAAATGCGCCACTTTGCTTTAGAAGGCCTTTATTAACCCCCAGGGGTCGTGTGGAGCAATTATATGATGGATAGATACACTTGGACTTCAAAAATGACCCAACAATTCACTGCCATTATAAAGCTTGGAAGAGCCAGGACATTTTAAATATAACTCCGATTTTATTCGTCTGAAAGAAGAATGTTATATACACCTAGGATGGCTTGAGGGTGAGTAAATCATGGTCTAATTTTCATTTTTGGGTGAACTAACCCTTCAAGGGCCTGAGTGTGCTCGTTGTACCACGGCGTTGGACTATTTTCTTTAATCTTCTTTAAGAGCAGAGGAGCAGCTGTCTAAAGTGCTGGAAAAGAAAGAGTCAATAGTTTCTGTTGCAACATCGAGTTTCTCTAGGCTATCTGGGATGCTGAGGAGATGGAACTGATGAGGAAGATTATTTACAAAGCAATCTTTAATTGTAGTGGTGATAGTCCTACCATATTTGTTATGAGTGGACGGCTTTGCAGCCTTTGCTAAATTAAGTATACACGATACTAGCTAATGATCTGAGATGTCATCGCTCTGCTGCAGAATTTTAACGGCATCAACATTTATTCCATGTGACAATATAAGGTCTAAAGTATGATTACGACAATGAGTGGGTCGTGACGCGTGTTGCCTAACTCCAATAGAGTTTAGAATGTCTCTAAATGCCAATCCCAATGCGTCTTTTTCATTATCTACATGGATATTAAAATCACTAACAATTAGTACTTTATCTGCAGCCAATACTAATAGAAAATCAGCAAATTCTTTGATAAAGTCTCTATGGTGCCCTGGTGGCCTGTATACAGTAGCCAGCACAAATGTCAAACGGGATTTATAATTTACACTACATAACGTTACGTAAAGCACCAAAACTTCAAAATAATTATATTTGAAACTAGACTTCTGAGTAATACTGAAGATATTACTATAAACTACAGCAACACCTCCCCCTTTGCCTTTCAGACACGGCTCGTGTTTATAACAATAATCTTGGGGGGTGGACTCATTTAAAGTAATGTAATTGTCAGGTTTTAGCCAGGTTTCTGTCAAACACAGCACATCTAGGTTATGATCTGTAATCATATCATTAACAATAAGCGCTTTTGAGGGAAGGGATCGAATATTCAGCAACCTTAGCTTTATCATTTGTTCATCTGTATTATATCTGTTTTTTATTTGTTGAACATCAATTACATTTTTACCCCTAAATGGGTTCGAGAGTTTCTATGTGATAATATTTAGGTGAAAGAGTCTCTATGTGTTGGGATTTGTCTGACTTCTGTGACGTGAGACAGCAAGCAGAGGGTCGGTTAAGCCAGTCTGTCTGCTTCCTGACCTGGCCCCCTGTTAGTCAAGGTTCAACTCTTAGACTATGTGCCATATTACTAGAGAGAAGAGCGGCACCATCCCAGGAGGGATGAATACCATCTCTTTTTAACAGGTCAGGTCTGCCCCAAAAGCTTTTCCAATTGTCTATGAACCAGATGTTATTCTGCAGACACCACTTAGACAACCAGCCATTGAGTGAGGACAGTCTGCTAAGTATCTCATCACTCCGGCGAACAGGAAGCGGGCCGGAACAAACTACATCAGAGATGGTTATTCTTCTGGAAGGTTCTTCTCTCTCTACAGAGATATGCTGGAGCTCTGACAGTGACCATCAGGTTCTTGGTCACCTCCCTGACTAAGGGCCTTCTCCCCTGATCGCTCAGTTTGGCCAGGTGACCAGATCTAGGAAGAGTCCTGGTGGTTCCAAACTTCTTCCATTTACAGATGATGGAGGCCACTGTACTCATTGGGACCTTCAATGCTGAAGAAATTTTTCTGTACCCTTCCCCAAAGCTGTGCCTTGATACAATCCTGTCTCGGAGGTCCTTGGACTTCCTTGGCAATTCCTTGGAATTCATGGCTTGGATTGTGCTCTGATATATATATATATATATATATATATAGATATATATATATACACTCACCTAAAGGATTATTATGAACACTATACTAATACTGTGTTTGACCCCCTTTCGCCTTCAGAACTGCCTTAATTCTACGTGGCATTGATTCAACATGGTGCTGAAAGCATTCTTTAGAAATGTTGGCCCATATTGATAGGATAGCATCTTGCAGTTGATGGAGATTTGTGGGATGCACATCCAGGGCACGAAGCTCCCGTTCCACCACATCCCAAAGATGCTCTATTGGGTTGAGATCTGGTGACTGTGGGGGCCATTTTAGTACAGTGAACTCATTGTCATGTTCAAGAAACAAATTTGAAATGATTCGCGCTTTGTGACATGGTGCATTATCCTGCTGGAAGTAGCCATCAGAGGATGGGTACATGGTGGTCATAAAGGGATGGACATGGTCAGAAACAATGCTCTGGTAGGCTGTGGCATTTAAACGATGCCCAATTGGCACTAAGGGGCCTAAAGTGTGCCAAGAAAACCTCCCCCTCACCATTACACCACCACCACCAGCCTGCACAGTGGTAACAAGGCATGATGGATCCATGTTCTCATTCTGTTTACGCCAAATTCTGACTCTACCATCTGAATGTCTCAACAGAAATCGAGACTCATCAGACCAGGCAACATTTTTCCAGTCTTCAACTGTCCAATTTTGGTGAGCTCGTGCAAATTGTAGCCTCTTTTTCCTATTTGTAGTGGAGATGAGTGGTACCCGGTGGGGTCTTCTGCTGTTGTAGCCCATCCGCCTCAAGGTTGTGCGTGTTGTGGCTTCACAAATGCTTTGCTGCATACCTCGGTTGTAACGAGTGGTTATTTCAGTCAAAGTTGCTCTTCTATCAGCTTGAATCAGTCGGCCCATTCTCCTCTGACCTCTAGCATCAACAAGGCATTTTCGCCCACAGGACTGCCGCATACTGGATGTTTTTCCCTTTTCACACCATTCTTTGTAAACTCTAAAAATGGTTGTGCGTGAAAATCCCAGTAACTGAGCAGATTGTGAAATACTCAGACCGGCCCGTCTGGCACCAACAACCATGCCACGCTCAAAATTGCTTAAATCACCTTTCTTTCCCATTCTGACATTCAGTTTGGAGTTCAGGAGATTGTCTTGACCAGGACCACACCCCTAAATGCATTGAAGCAACTGCCATGTGATTGGTTGATTAGATAATTGCATTAATGAGAAATTGAACAGGTGTTCCTAATAATCCTTTAGGTGAGTGTATATATACATACACACCTTCTCATGTTTATATATATATATATATATATATAGAGAGAGAGAGAGAGAGAGAGAGAGAGAGAGAGAGAGAGAGAAAGAGAGAAAGAGAGAGAGAGAGTACATTAACCAACAACACACACACACAAAATATGCTTTTAATGCTAATCTGTCTATCAAAAAAAAAAAAAATCTTCTCATGCTTTATTTCAATCTCCGACTTGGTTCTATTTACCTCATAGTGTGATTGTATTTTATTGCATTTTGTAATGCAATAGCTTGAAGCCTTGAGCACACTGGTAAATAGTGGTCATTTCCTTCATGTTTTCTATTTATGTTTTCCATGGTCTGCTGTAGCTGATGGCTAAATCACTTATACTGTACGTTCCTTTGTGCTCTCCTACTAAGCAAAAACCATGCCTGCATATAAGGACAACCCCATGAGGAAAAAACAGAAACAAAATAAATGACAACCTATCAGTTCCTACTATATATTAAAGGGACAGTTCACCCAAAAATTTAAATTCTGTCAGCATTTATACTCTCCCTGAAGTTGTTCTAAACCTGTATGAATTTCTTTCTTCTGCTGAACACATTCTTCATAATATCATTCTATGTTTTGTATACAGTAAACCTAGACAGGACAGATGATTTGATCCAACTATTGCATGCATGGTACCTTTACAAAGGTTATCATTGATTGATACATATCAGTGTATCTTATTAAATATCAACACACAGCTAAGGCACACAGAAAACACCTGTTAACCCAACTTATCTCTTGCTCAACCCTTCTGCTTTTCAATGTCACCACGACTATTGGGGCCCATTTCCCCCTTGACTGTCAGCTCATCCATCCACGCTGGACAGCAGAGATATCTGGCAATCTTTTGTAAATGTCTCGTATGTTGACAAGTTATATTATTACTCACCATGTTTCTTAATATGACAACCTGATACATTCGTGACCTTAGTACAATTGCGATCAGATCTCATGAGTTTTGTTTCAGTGTCAGATAGCCTTGGTTGAACCGTACAGCACTTCTCACTTTTAGTGGCGGAATTTTTATAGCAACGGGTCAATGTTTTGAGCAGCAGTGTGTCCCCAACCATGGGCTGGAGCACCATTAGACCGCAGCAGCTGCAGATTATGCACTGATCTCACCAGGGGTTACACATTAAGAAGATTACACTAGATGTGTGGAAAAAACAACATTTGTTATATTCTATATATATTTTTTTGCTATCTCATGATGTAGTATTTATTGATATGTTTTCTTTTTCTCAAATATTAGTCTGCTTGGTCATGCTTTAAGCCAATATGTAGACATTCCCTATATCGGAATATGTGTACTTTCCTACTATACAGTACCAAAGGAGTAGGATGGTTAAATACTAGGCAAACAAAACCCAGACGACCTGTCTGCATCTACTGATATTCAGAAGTGTGCAACAAGAATCAAAAAGCTGAAAAATTGTGAGCTGGGAGGCTAATTTTGACTGTTATGGGTTCTAAGAAAGTTGTACTTGTTTAACTATCATTATTGGGTGGGACTACTTGGTTGCCTACTTCCATTCACATTTGAGGTCAGTAAGATTTTCTTTTTAGCTAGCATATAAGTGACATTAAAGGCATTTAAAACCAGTACAGGGTGTAATGCATTACTAAGAATACATTTTTTTCTGTAATTTTATTACTTCTGATGTAACTGCATTCGGCCTATATAACAATTCTATATAAAAAAATAGTGGATTTAACATCAAAATCTGTGTCTAATGTTAAAATGTATGTTTTTAATGTAACCTTCTCCCTTTAAATACTTTGTTCAGTTATAGAATAAGTTATGCAATCAGGCAAATCAGAATTGACTGCTGAAAAAATTGACATATATGACATCTTCTGAAAAGAGTACTGTATCAAAATACATGCAAAGAAGATGCCAAAACAAGCGATATCATATGCAATGTAAAATAATACGATCATCAACTTTAAACAGCATATAAATGAAAACTGCCTAATGTTACTGAATGAAATGTCGACCCAGGACGAGCACTGTGCAAGCATTAGGGGTGTTGATGGACTCGATCTACTCCATCTGTGTTTTGATCATCGTTCTGAATATGATCCAGATGTAGTCTTTGACAAAAATGTGATTTTTGTAGCTTTTTGCTCCATTTTTTTTTTTTATGAAACTTACCCACATTCAAGTGTTGATAAATAAAGAATGCATGAAGCTAGAATAAAACAGTTTTTTGTTTGTTTAAAAGCAGACGCTCTGTTCTTTCTTCTGACATATTGCATGTTCAGATATTCATACAACAAAATATTCTGGGGGCCATGAAAATGTTCAAAAACGCAGGCGGTGGATGGTAACTTCCTGGCGGGGAAAGAGTTAAAGAGCCTTAGGTAGGCAGCTCTCGCTGTGCTCTCTGTAGTTCTTCATTTGACCTTCAGATTCTTTTTAAGACTTTTAAGCAATGCTCTAGGCTCACATTCTAGAACAGGAGGTGGCAATAACTCCAAGCTAACAAAATACAGGTTAAGGGATCTCACTTTCAATATAAAACAAAACAAAAACTTTGCTGTATAACTTTATTCATTAAAAATGAATGAGCAAAGTTGAAATAAATACATGGTAAATACATTTGTATTCAGTCATTGGAGAACATAAAAACATAGCATGAACACTGGAGTGATTCAGATTGACAGACATTATAAATACAAATAAAGCCACTGGAAAAAGAGTCCATTGGAAATCACATGACATGATGAGCCACAAATATGCAAAAATACACCACCTAAAATTCCAAATACGCAAGGCAAGCCAGGATAAGTAGAGTGACTGATATACACCCTACTAGTTAGAGGTCATCTACTAGCATACTGCAGTATCACTAGACCTCAGATTGAGTCCTAAATGAATCATGAAACTGATGGCACAAAGCAGAGAATTAATTGTAAAATAAATTATGTTTTTTGTTGTTGTTGTGACAAATACTGCTGTCAACCACAATTTAAAGAATAACCAGAATTACAATAAAAACAAAAATCCATCCATGTTATGGCTAGTCAACAAACATGAAACATTCACTGACACACACACACAAAAATCACATTACCAATCTTCCTTTCATGCCCAAGAGAGGTTGAAAAGGGTTGTCGACAATTACTAAACTATACTCAACAAAACCGATCTTCATTTAAAAAAGTTTAAAGTTTATTTACAGCTACATTTTAAAAGCCCATCAGAACCGGAGGGAATGCTTGAGTTAAGGAACGTTTCACACAGAAGATTTTATTAACTGTGGGATTCTGTAACCCTGGAGACAAAGCGCTGTTTCTTTAAGAATGCTGGGCAAGTTCAACAGTCTGTTTGCCAGGCTATTTTAGCTGAGACCAAGCCCCTTACTGACCTACTTTCAACAGGAGCATGGGACATTAGACCAGGCACATGTTGAAGAGAAAATACTAAACATTTTAATTTCATATTGCAGCACAATGGAGCTTCTTGAACAGATATAGTCTGTATTATCCACATATTTTAATACCACATAAAATGTTCGGTCCTTCACTCAAGCAGTCAGCAATGAGGAGTCCAAATTACATAACGATTAAAGACGAACAGCTTAACTGGGTTCATCATAGAACCCTGGTTCACAACAAATAATACTACACTGTACACACAACTGCTGAAACTTTACATCTAGAGCTTACATTATCACTGCTGTGCATTATCCTCATGTGTACCTGATGTGTTCTTTCATGAGTGTGAATGTGAACGAAATTGTCCACACTCACAGGTAGCCGATTTGAAATTTGAATTGGCATGACAGGAAGTGGAATTTACTGATATTTGGTAAGGTTACTGATACAGGCAATGCATTCTGGGAAATTACGTGTATAAACCTAAAGCTTTTGTAACATCTTTACTGTCACTTTTGATCAATTTAATGCATCCTTTCTGAATGAAAGTATTAATTTCTTTACCAAATTTTTTTAACAGTAGTGTACATGAACTTTGATTTCAATTCTACTTCCTTACATACAAATTTGAATTGCAATTCTGCATCCTTTTTGTTAAAATAATTTAAAACGCATTCTAAATTTAATTGATGCACAACCATGTTGGCTGATAAAAAAACATCACTGCCCATTATCTTTCAGTGAATACAGTCATGAGTTGGATTATCAGATCTACAACTATAATCTACTCCAATCCGAAGCCCTCTGCATTTGAAATGGCAATAGTTAACTTTTGCCGTAATTCTTTCTTGCTCTTGTATGGAGGTAGACAGATCTGGTTGAAGCATGTATGCGACACCGGGAGCCTGCAAAGAAGATGGATAAATAAACTGTAGAGAATGAACATGCATGCAGTCGTTTCACTGCAATCAGCCATTGTGAGGATTACCAGTCAGTGGAGACATCAATCTTGGAGATCTTGAAGTTGAGGTCGGCCATTCCCCCCACAGGAACGCGGTCACTTCCTGTGGTAAAGTGGAGCAGTTTCTTCTGCAGCTCTGAAGGAAAGGCCAGAACCACGTCCCAGAAGGCCCTGCAACACCAGAGCGAACAGTCACTTTTCCACTGATAGACATGTATGTGAAAGCATGACTATAGCAAATTGTAAACAAGACATGTACCGGATAGTGGGGTCAGTCTTGCTGTAGCCTTCATACTGCACCACTCGCTGCAGAGAGCCCATGTCCAGATTAGGACTTCCACAAACCAGGATCTCAACCTCTTCTGGCCTCAAGAGCTACATAAATTACAGATTTAATGAAGTCATTATATTACTGCCATTGTTGTAATTAGATGCATATTTGTGGAGAAAAATTGCTAATTTAAATAACATTTAAATTTAAATAACATGCCCCCTCATCTGCATGTAAACTTCGTAACAAAAAAGTATGTGTAACACTTTATATATAGTTAAGTTGGACATTAGCAATAGGTAACATTAATTAAAGTCAATAGCTAACATGAACTGACAATGTATAAATGTACACTGCCCTTCAAAAAATGTGGGGTCTGTAGGATTTTTTTCATGTTTTTGAAAGAGGCTGCATTTATTTCCACAGCAATATTGCAAAAAAATATTACAACTTAAAATAATGGTTTACTATTTTATTATATTTTAAAATGTAATTTATTCCTGTGATGGTAAAGCTGAATTTTCAGCAGCCATTACTCCAGTCTTTATTATTGCTGTACATGATCCTTCAGAAATAATTTGAATATGCAGATTTTGTGCTCAATAAACGTCTCTGTTACGTATGTAACCCTCGTTCCCTGAAGGAGGGAACGGAGACGTATGTCGGAACTGACCGACGAATTGGGGATCATTTTCAGAGACCAATCTACTTTGAGTGTATAAAAACGAGCCAATAACATTGGCATGTGTTCCACGCACCGCCCCGTAGCGCAGGTATAAATACGGAAGTGGAATACCGCATCCTCGCTTTTCCAACTGAGGAGCCGAAAAAAGTGACTCGGCTCTTCAGCGGAAGCACAGCTCCTGGCGACGGGACATTCGTCTCCGTTCCCTCCTTCAGGGAACGAGGTTTACATACGTAACAGAGACGTTCCCTTTCAGTCGGTCACGTTCGACGTACGTCGGAACTGACGACGAATTGGGGATCCCTACCAACACGCCAGGAAGGCTGGCCCTTCCAGCGCCCTGCTTGGGCTCGCTGAAGTGCTCCTAGGTTGGAGCAGGAGTCAGGGCACCAAGCAGGGAAGGTCCGTCACAGCTGTTTCTGCAAGACCTACTCAGACTATTGGATAACGCTGGGAAAGCGTGCCCGTCAGGAAGACAGGACGCTGCGGAGCCACGTCCTCAAAGAGGAGAGGTGGAAACCCATAAGGACTAACCTGTCAGGGTAGTACCATATGGCAGTCTCTGGGGTGGATCCAACCTGGTCCCAGGGGGGAGAGAACACCGCCAGAGACGACAGAGCGAGCTCTGTCAAGGGAAAGACACGGGGCTAGCCGAGTAGGGTAGCTGGTACCGTGGAAGAATACACATATGGGGTTACCAATAGGGAACCGCTACATATGGACCCAGCCTACACACACGTTCCACAAGCATACGGGTGCAGGCCTAGCGTCAGACGGCTGCAACGTTTGACACCGGAGGGGTGACGGAGGAGCTCACAGGGTTAGCCATTTCTGGGGAACACAACTGAAGACAATAGACGCACGTATCCGGCCCAGCGGGCGGGAGTGGCGTTGCAAGCCGACACAAGAGCAGGTACTTCGCGTTTACCGGCCACTGGAGGCGAGTACACGGGAAGAAACCGACTCTACACGGAGGCTATAGAATCTAGCGAACGTGTTAGGTGTCGCCCAGCCCGCAGCTCTACATATATCTGTCAGCGAGGCGCCTTGAGCCAGCGCCCAGGAGGAGGCTACACTCCTAGTGGAATGAGCTCGCACCCCGAATGGGCAAGGCACGTCTTGGGACTGGAAAGCCAAGACGATAGCATCCACTATCCAGTGGGCTAACCTCTGCTTGGAGACAGCCTTTCCCTTCTGCTGGCCTCCGTAACAGACGAAGAGCTGCTCTGAGGTCCTAAAGCTTTGAGTCCGGTCGACATAAGCGCGAAGAGCGCGGACGGGACATAACAAAGCCAGGGCTGGGTCTGCCTCCTCCGAAGGCAGCACTTGCAGGTTCACCACCTGGTCCCGGAAGGGAGTGGTGGGACCCTTGGGCATGTATCCGGGCCTGGGTCTCAGGATGAAGTGAGAGTTGGCCGGCCCGAACTCTAGGCACGATTCGTTGACCGAAAGTGCATGCAGGTCCCCTACCCTCTTGATAGAGGCCAATGCAGTCAGAAGTACTGTCTTTATGGACAGGATTTTTAACAAAGGGAGGGCTCTGAAGTGCCTTAAGCACCAGAGCTAAGTCCCAAGAGGGTACTGAGGTTGAGCGAGGAGAATTTAGTCGCACCTCTGAGGAACCTGACGATTAAGTCGTGCTTACCCAAGGACTTACCTTCTACTGTATCGTGATACGCCGCTATTGCGGCGACGTACACTTTGAGGGTGGAGGGAGACAGCCTTCGCTCCAACCCATCTTGTAGAAAAGAAAGCACGACATTAATCGAACACCTTCGGGGGTCTTCCCGGCGGGAAGAACACCAGTCAACGAACAGGTTCCACTTCAAAGTATAGAGGCGCCTCGTAGAGGGGGCTCTAGCTGAAGCGATGGTGTCTGCCACAGCTTGCGGCAGGCCACCTAGAACCTCCAGTTTCCAGAGGTCTGGACGCGGGTGCCATAGAGTGCCCCGTCCCTGAGAAAGAAGGTCCTTCCTCAGGGGAATCGGCCAGGGAGGGGCTGTCGAGAGGAGTGTGAGTTCGGAGAACCAGGTTTGGTTGGGCCAGTAGGGCGCAACTAACAGAACCTGCTCCTCGTCCTCCCTGACCTTGCACAGAGTCTGTGCGAGAAGGCTCACTGGGGGAAACGCATATTTGCATAGGTCCCGGGGCCAGCTGTGTGCCAGTGCATCCGTGCCAAGAGTCCCCCCTGTCAGAGAATAGTACAACTGGCAATGGGTCGAGTCCGGAGAGGCAAACAGGTCTACCTGCGCGGCTCCGAAAAGGTCCCATATCAGCTGGACGGTCCGGGGGTGGAGTCGCCACTCTCCCGGAGGTGTCGGCTGATGAGAGAGCTCGTTGGTTGTCTGGTTCAGTGCACCAGGGATGTGAATGGCCCGAAGCGACCTCAGATGCTTCTGACTCCACAGGAGGAGATTGCGGGCGTGTTGCATCATGCGACGGGAGCATAGACCACCTTGACGGTTGATGTACGCAACAGCCGCAGTGCGTTTCACTCTCGAGAAGTTATTTCAGAGGCTCCTGGGGCATATGGCATCTGCAGCCGCGGTAACGCTGCTTGGATTGCTTCATATTAGACCGCTTCAGCACTGGCTTCACGATCGAGTCCCGAGATGGGCATGGCAGTCGGGCACGCTCCGGGTCCCAGTGACTCGGGCCTGCCTGCAGACCCTCACCCCGTGGTCGAACCTCAGCTTTCTACGGACCGGTGTGTCCTTAGAACGAGTTTCCAGGCATATTGTTGTATCAACAGATGCCTCCACCACGGACTGGGGTGCAATGTGCAATGGACATGATGCCGCAGGCTCCTGGACAGGACCCCAGCGCCTTCTCTATGTCAATTGCCTCGAGTTGCTGGCCTTTTGGTCGCCCAGTACTGGCCCGGCCAGACCTGGTTCTCCGAACTCGTACTGCTTGCGACAGCCCCTCCCTGGTCCATACCTCTGAGGAAGGACCTCCTTTCTCAGAGACGGGGCAACCTCTGGCACCCGCCTCAGGTGGTGGCTACCATCACTTCCGCTAGGGCCTTGTTTACCAGACATGCCTATGCGTTGAAGTGGAACCTCTTCGTCACCTGGTGTTCTTCTCGCCAAAAAGACCCCTGGAAATGCCCGATCGGGTCCGTGCTCTCATTCCTCCAAGAAGGGTTGGAACGAAGGCTGTCTCCTTCCACCCTCAAGGTGTATGTGGCCGCGATATCGGCCTACCATGACCTTGTGGAGACGAAACAGGTAAGTCTGCACGACCTGATCATCAGGTTCCTGAGGGGAGAGAGGAGACTGAATCCTCCTCGCTCTCCCCTCGTACCCTCTTGGGACCTCTCAGTAGTCTTAGATGCTCTGCAGAGGGCTCCCTTCAAGCCATTGCGATCAGTCGAGCTTAAATTCCTGTCAATGAAGCCAGCGCTCCTGATCGCGCTGGCCTCCATCAAGAGGGTAGGGGACCTGCAGACATTTTCGGTTGACGAAGCGTGCCTACAATTTGGGCCAGCCAACTCTCACGTGATCCTGAGACCCCGGCCTGGATATGTGCCCAAGGTTCCCACCACTCCGTTCAGGGACCAGGTGGTGAACCTGCAAGCGCTGCCTTTGGAGGAGGCAGGCCCAGCCTTGGCACTGCTCTGTCCAGTACGCGCCCTCCGTGCTTACGACAGAACGCAGTGTTTCAGGACCTCAGACCAGCTCTTTGTCTGTTATGGTGGGAAGCTGAAGGGAAAGGCTCTCTCCAAGCAAAGGTTGTCTCACTGGATAGTGGACGCCATTGTCTTGGCTTACCAGATGCAGGGGCGTCCATGCCCCCTTGGGGTCAGGGCACACTCCACCACTCCTCTTGGGCTTTAGCGCATGGCGCCTCGCTGACAGACATCTGCAGAGCTGCAGGCTGGGCGACACCTAACACATTCGCCAGATTCTATAATCTCCGAGTGGAGCCAGTGTCCTCTCATGTACTCGCCTCTACTAGTGGCCGGTAATAGACTAGGCTCAGGTGTCTTCGCTTGCTCGCCATTCCTCTCCATGGACGGGATACGTGCGATATTCTCCTCAGGTAGTTTCCCTGAAACCCTGAGTTCCTCCAGCACTGTCGATGCCGACACCTGTGCGTCTGCCCACTCGCTCAGGCCTAGGTGCCACCGTGTGCATGGTTCCCCCTATGGGCGACCCCCACATGTGTATTTCCACTGTAAGCCTCTCTGAGCATGTGTATTTCCCTCGGCAAGCCCTTGCCTCTCCCGGGGGTAAAATTTTCCACCTTTGGCTGTTTACCCCAAAATTCTTCCATATGCAGCCCCTCGCGGGTCATATGTGTCTCCTTAAGTCCTCCGTACGGGTAGGCACTTTGGCACATACTTCCACCTGGAATATGCTTCCAAGTGTACCTTGGTATTCCTGTGTTAAGTTGGAGTCCTTCGTCCGTACTAGCTTACGACAGGGAGCTCACACTTACACAGGGCATTGGACGACAGCCGAGTGGCGTGATTAGATTGAGACCCCCATTCGTCAGTCACTGACGTTACTCGGAGTGACTGAACGAAAGGGAACATCTCGGTTACGTAAGTAACCCTCATTCCCTGAGGAGGGAACGGAGACGTAACGTCCCTCTGCCACTTCCGCTGTACCGCTGAAACGGCCGGGAGTTCAGTCTTGGCTCCTCAGCAGGTAAACATAATGCAATGTTGCCAGCGTACTTCCTTATATACCCACGCTGTGGGGCGGAGCTACGCTATGCAAATTCCGCATGCCCATGGCATTGGCCTGCCATTGGGCATTTTCGAAGAATCTCAAAGATGATAGGCTTCTAGGCGAAACCCCTATTCGTCAGTCACTGTCCTATCATCTGACTAATGGATGTTTATCATAATTCTAGTATTTGCATTCTTTATACTTTTAATTTGACACATCTTAAAAAGTTGTGCTAGATGCTGAAAAACAGCAAGATATGACAAACCAAATGAAGTGTTAAACAAAATAAATGTTCATCAATCAACAAGAAAAAAAATGTAAGATGCTTTAATGTAAGATTTCAGTTCAAATAAATACCACATTATTTAGAAGAAGCAGTCAAATCTGCATATTATACATAATGTTTTGCATTTGTGTTTTGCATCACACATTTATACACACCAAAAAAAAAAAAAAAAAGGAAAGGAAAAGAAAAGAAAAGGAAAATTACTCTGTGTTGGTATTAACATGATCCCCTTTCTACTGCCACACCCTGCACGTACACAGACTGTGCTGTGCAGTGTGTTGAGAAACAGAAAGACAGTGTAGAAGACAGAGAGACCGAAAGATAAAGATAGGTCTTTAAGCCACAAAATAGGTAGCCATGGTCCAAACCGATCTGCCACATCCTTCCCCTCCCTTCACCCTTCCTCACACCATACCAGGACCAGCGAGTCAGATATTACCGTTACAGAGCCTCTTACATAAGCAGTCAGGGACACAGTCAACTGTTGCGTAATCACTAAAGACGGGGAGGGTCTAAAGTTGATCATGGCTAGTGGAATCAGGCCAGATGAGGTCTGAAATCATGTTTATCTCTTTTCGTTGTTACACTATTTCACCACCGTGACACTGTTAACCACCACACATGTACAGCTAATCCTACAATATACAGAGAGAAAAAAACTGAGCAAAGCAACCGGTGATTGTGCAGTTCAGTGAACCCAGAGAGAAACCAATGACTCACAGGCTGAATATTCCTTAAAATGGTCGGATAAAAAAAATATCTATCCCTCTGCTTTACTTTTTTTCTGTGTGCATCTCTTGATTAAGAGAGCAGTCTGGAGTAGCACCATATTGGGAAGTCTAAATTGAGGATGAATCATCGCCAAGATAAACATACGTGCAATTTACTATTTGCCCTGGTGCATAGAGAACACTGAACACATCATCCGTAGTTTTAGGTTCATTGAAAGTCAGTGTTGTTTTTACAAAAAAAAAAAAGTGCATTGGTAAATGTGGTTTCTTACAGAGACTATTCCAGGGCACAGTTTGAAACACACTCCTTCAACATCTATTAAGACACAAGAATTTGAATTACGAAACAATTAACTCAGATAACTGCAGGGAATTTCAACTAGTGCCAACATGCATAACAAGCAACAACAAAACAACTTCAATTTCTGCTGATACAAAACACTGTTATCCATAAATCACAATAAAGACATATTCCCACAGTAGAACAGCTTGTCATGAAAAAGAAAAGAGTCTAAAGAGTTCAGAAAGTCAATAATGTATATCAGTTTTGGTCGCTTTAAATTACACTGAATATTTAAAACAAATTTAAATATAACTTATTAATAATTAGTAAGTAACAATAACTATTATTATTAATATTAATGATATCATAATTATTTGTTATTTTATTATACTGTCTTTTCTTACAGACTACTTTAGAGTAACGTATTAGTAATTACATTATTATTATTATTTTAACATAATTTGTAGTCAATAATATGACTACTGGAAAATCCTGTATAAAAACAATGTAAAAAAAATCTCATAAAGCAGCCAGTTCATTGAGAGAGCACTGACTGTAAAGGGGTCCTATTATGCTTTTTCACTTTTTAAATGTAGTTAGTGTGTAATGTTGCTGTTTGAGCATAAAAAAGATCTGCAAGATCAAGCTCAAAATGTATTTTAAACACTGTTCCTGAATATTATAACCCCAACGTTTATCTGTGTGTTGCACATTTTATGGAGAACAGAATCCAGAACCTAAGAGAGAACAATGTAGGCTACACACAAAAGCTACTCCTGAAATGGACCAGTTCCCACTTTGTCAAGACAATCTGTTGTTTGTGGATCACAACTTGTAAGTATTTCTTATTATTTGTAGTTGTGTTTTTCTATTAACAGTTCCAATTATACGTTTTATTTTGTAGCTACGATGTAAACTAAGGGCAAAGCTGTTTGTCTCCGCTCGCCTGCTAGCCAACATTAGTGTTGTAAGATTTTGTAGGCTCTCGCTTTTGTAAGACTGTTCACTGCCCCTTAGGAAAATTAACCATGGCTTAGTGATTGATTACTGTTTGTATCATGATGAAATTGTGTATAACATTGTCTCTAAAATGTATAATAAAATCCGTGCTTGCAAAGTCTGTGCATGAAATCTGTTCTGGACGATCTTCTTGTTTGTTAACATTCTTAAAGGGTTAGTTCACCCAAAAATGAAAATTCTGTTAATTACTTACCCTCATGTCGTTCGACACCCGTAAGTCCTTTGTTCATCTTCGGAACACAAATTAAGATATTTTTGTTGAAATCCGATGGAAAATTATTGTAGAACCACTGTAGTGAGATGGACTTTTTAACGACGTCTTTAGTACCTTTTATGGGTCTTGAGAGAGGAAATGTCATTGCTGCCAATGGAGGCCTTTCTGAGCCATCGGATTTCAACAAAAATATCTTAATTTGTGTTTCGAAGATGAACAAAGGTCTTACAGATGTCGAACGACATGAGGGTAAGTAATTAATGACAGAATTTTCATTTTTTGGGTGAACTAACCCTTTAAGTCTGAATCAGGCTTGAATTGGTTTGAAATTGACGCCATCCTTAAAGTAGTAGTTCACTTTAAAATGAAAATTACCCCATGATTTACTCATCCTCAAGCCATCCTAAGTGTATATGACTTTCTTCTTTCTGATGAACACAATCGGAGTTATATTAATAAATATCCTGGCTCTTCCAAGCTTTATAATGGCAGTGACGGGGTTTTGAGTTTAAAGCTCAAAAAAAGTGCATCCATCCATCATAAACTTACTCCACATGGCTCCGGGGGGTTAATAAAGGCCTTCTGAAGCGAAACAATGGGCTTTGTAAGAAAAATATTCATTTTTTTTTTTTTAAATATCTAGCCTCTGCCAGACCACGTTCCATATTCAAACTTACGCAGAAAGTGTAACGCCTCTTGCAGTTCAAAACGTTTTCGCTATGTCCGACGTCATACATCATGCCAGTTACGCTTTTTTTATAAGTTGAATACGGAAGGTGGTCTGGTATAAGCTAGATATTTAACTTAATAAAGTTTTAAACATGGATATTTTTCTTACAAAACCCCATCGATTCGCTTCAGAAGGCCTTTATTAACCCCTCAGAGCCGTGTGGAGTAAGTTTATGATGGATGGAAGCACTTTTTTGAGCTTCAAACTCAATGGACCCCGTCACAGCCATTATAAAGCTTGGAAGCGTCAGGATATTTATTAATATAACTCCGATTGTGTTCATCAGAATGAAGAAAATCATGTACACCTAGGATGGCTTGAGGGTGAGTAAATCATGGGGTAATTTTCATTTTAAAGTGAACTACTCCTTTAATATTTACACCTGAGCAGATGAAACTCGCGGGTATGGTAAGGGGAGTGACATTTCCCGAAGTGGTGCCAATCACAACACACTGGGCCAGCTAACCAATCACAGCACATTTCGTATTTCGGAAGGAGAGGCTTCATCAAAACAGAAACTACATGGCGCGTTCAAGCCAGACTGGGGAGAGAGGGGTCGTAGTAATGTAAAATATGTAAAAGATGTGGTGTTTTTTTAACAATCAAGCATGAAAGCATATTCTAGTACACCCAAAAAACTAAATCAAGTCTTCGTAAAAGGGCATAATAGGACCCCTGTAAACAAATAGAGGAGAGCTTGTTAAGTGACATACTCATGAGCTGTGCAAAGTCTGCAAGAAACTGCGCCTTTGTTCAGATTGCAATTGACATGCTAAGCAGGGCAAGAGATTTGCAGTTTTCTGGGAGTATCTACGTATTCATTCTATATGACCTTGAAGTCTGAAGTCTCTCCCAGCCAGTAGCAGAAGAGCCTGGATACGGTATGGAGACTGAACAAACAAAGCAGGCCCAGTTACAGGGCACCCTTCCAACAGAGGGGGAAGGGATGGCCCATACACAGATGTAGCCTTCACACAGACACACACACACACACACACACACACACATACAAAACGGCCCACAGACCCTGCCCTCTCTCCTGCTCCTGAAACTCTCTCTGTCTGAGAGCCACTAGTAGAATATTCCAGAGCTTTCTGTGTCTCACAACAGTACTAAATGTTAAAAATGATTAGCTGGAGTGAAATGTCAAGCTGTTTCTTGGCTTCTACGCACTTGCTTCCAGAGTATTCCCCTCAGAAATCCTTATTCATTTACCATGCAATGAGGATTTTGACAAAACTAAACAGCAAACTCACCATCAGGGCATTTGAGGCACAAACGCTGTGAAAGCCATGATAGAAAGCAGCAAACTGCCTGTAGATGGACTTATTCAGCAGAAAATCAATGTAGAGCTGGACATATTCTGTGCAGGGACAAACAGATCAATCCTTTAGTAGCGGGAATAAGACAATGAGGCAATTTATGTTGAAAAGGGAAAACCAAGTCGTGCACATAACTGGGGAATGGAGACTTTCTCACCTTTTCTGTTTAGGTTGGTTACAGGGATCTTGTCCCCTCCTGGTTTCAGATTATATGACTTGACAACTCCGAGTTCTTCCTGAAAAACCTAGAGAAAAACGTACAGAAACGACCTCCGCTTCCATTATCTGCAGAACTGAATGTCTAGTTCAATCAGACAAACATGCTTATCTATTAGGTACCATGGAAGGAGAGAAAAGTCTAAGAGCAAACATCCTGATTGTACAGGTCAAGTTTAGAGGGGACTCACCTGAAACATGGTGTAAAAGTCCTCTTCAACGTTTCCTTCATAGCTGAGGAGTTCCCCAAGCCCATGAGCAAGATCCTGAAATGCACACAGAAGCACTTACATTAGACAAATGTACTGAATTTGCAACTTTTTTTAATGTGTATTTCTACTGTGCAGTAGAAGGAACACTTTTAAATACAAATCATAAAAAAATGAATTGACAATACAATAAAGTAGAGATGATAATGTCTCAACATAAGTGACATTATGTGAGGTATCTGTGACTGTGAGAGCATTAAACGTTATGTTGGCTGCACTTCTTTTTAGTTTGTCTAATAAAATAATAGCAGATCTTTTATAGCATTAAAGAATAGCATCTTTTTAAATATTTAATTTTAAGAAAGTAGCTGTAGAGGTTCCACGTCCACATTACCTTTGGAAAAAGTTTGAAACAAGGAAGCAAACAACGCCCGCAGGCAGTTATGTAAGTTTGGAGGAAGCCAGAGACCGTTAAAACAGAACATCTGGCTCATTTAAATCTGACTTTGCAGGAACAGGAGAACGAAGGGAAATCAATGTGAAAGTGGAGCTTAAATAGTTTTTCAAAATATAATAAACCTCTTGTACATATATTTCTGCATACATACTAGTCTGTATTATGAGTGTTGCTTCAGAAGAAATAGCTAATATTGGGCGCCCTCTGCTGGACACTGAAGAGGCAATGGCTGAATCTGAACAGGCATATCATTATGTCGTCAAAGAAAACATAAATTAGCTTAGTAGTACACTGGAACCATTCAGTCATGATTACCCCATGTGTTTCTAATTAAATTTATTTAAAATTTGTCTGTGATCTTACTAAGTTTAATAATATACCATTTTAAGAAACAACTGTAATGGTATAGGGGAGACCAAGACTAGTTGTCAAGCAGTGAAGTTGCTTGCTACAATGTTTGTATCTCATTAACTAGAAGGTTTTGAATCAAAAGTACAATTGCACAAATGTGTGTTTTCTTCAGCGGTGGCTTTGCATGTTTTAAATGCCGTGTCCAATTCTGTTGGGTAAATAACCGTTTAAAAGTTTGGAGTTGCAAATAATATTTTATGTTTTTGGGGGAAAAAGTATCTTATGCTCACCAGGGCTGCATTTATTTGACCAAAAATACAGTAAAAACAGTAGATCATTTTTTCAGGAACAGCATTCATTTGAAATAGAAATATTTTGCAACATTATAAATGTCACCTTTGATCAAATCAATCACTTCTGAATAAAATAATTAATTTCTTTAAAAAAAAACTTCAGACTTGTATACATTCAGATTTTTTTTTTCTACCTTGTTTGTTTCATAATTACCAGTAATAAGTAACAGTAATTTTGGACAGTTTATACTTGATATTTTGCTATATATAAACAGAACACGAGAAACTGGCATTTGAAGGGGAAAAAAAAACATGATACTTCAAAGGCCTTTGTGAGATTCACAAGACAGGCATGACTTTATCAGCAGAGCTGAAAGCCAACAGTGCTATTACTGAACAATGCACCATCTGAGGCTTATTAATCGCATCCAGGTGACTAGACAACAGGAGTGTGTGAGCCTGTGATGGCTGGGTGACAGCCTGGAAATGCAAACGATAACATGAAAGCTATTTCTGCTTCCAGTGACTCAGTGATATTCTGTCAGCCATCTACACCGTTTATATATGACCGAGTAAGCTCAATGTCACCATATAATGAGAAACACATAAAATAGTAAAATAGTACATATAAGCTATATGGGCTGCTGGATATCCTTACTTTATATTGGACTAAAAATGTGTTACACTGCACAATGACAGTTGGTGGTTCACCCATCAGCGACTGACAAACTCTATATTCATCAGGATTTGGCTGGATTGAATATTTTGCCACGAGGTGTGTCACAGCTTGTGTACATACAGGCATAATCTGCTGGAGGTCCTCCAGGGTGAGCGTCGCCATGCCAACGGGGGTGTCGAGGTCACACAGCACAATGGGCGGGGTCAGCAGCTTCTTGTAGACACAGGGGGGAAAGCGGATGTCCAGTGTGATGCTGTTATACACAGCCAAGCCCATAAGCTGACAGATGGGGTTAAGTGCACACAGCTGGAGGGATTCACAGACCTGACACACTCCTCCAGCCTTATGTTACACAATGGCTGCGTCTGAAACCAAAGGCAGCTTCCTCACTGTTTTCCATAATTGTCATGTCTAATAATCTAAAGCAAAGTCAAGTGAGCTTTAGTCATAACCAAGCAAACATTTAATGGCTGCAATGCCTTTTTTATGAGCAGAAATTTAATAATAAAAAAAAAAAAAAAAAAGTGAAACAAAAGCCATTCAAAAGTTTGGGGTCAGTAAGACTTTTTAAAGAAATTAATACTTTTTTGCACAAGGATTACATGAAATTGATTAAAAGTGACAGTAAATACATTTACAATGTAACGAAAGATTTCTATTTCAAATAAATGCGGTTCTTTCGAACTTTATATTAGATTTAAGATCATGGTTTCCACAAAGATATTAAAGCATTGATACTGATAAATATTTTTCAGCACCAAATCAGCATATTGATTTAATCCATATATTGATTTCTGAAGGATCATGCGTCTCTGAAGACTGAAGTATGGCTGCTGAAAATTCAACTTTGCCATCACACAAATTAATTACATTTTTATAATAAAAAAAAACAAGTTATCTTAAAATGTAATAACATTTCACAATATTGCTTTTTATTGTTTTTTGTTTTTTATCAAATAAATACAGCCTTGAGACATAAGAACATAAGAGACTTTGAGCAAAAGACAAATTTTTACCAATCCCAAACTTTTGAACGGTAGTATATATGCACAGGATTATTGGATAGGGCCGCTTGATTAGGTAACTAAACTAAAGGAACTAAAGTAAACTAAACTAAAGGAAAGTGGACCTTGAAGGCTAGAGCTGCTCTATATGCTAAAGTACTAGTAAGATATATTAGGCAGCAAGTGAACATTTTGTCCTCAAAGTTGATGTGTTAGAAGAAGGAAAAATGGGCAAGCTTAAGGATTTGAGTGAGTTTGACAAGGGCCAAATTGTGATGGCTAGATGACTGGGTCAGAGCATCTCCAAAACTGCAGCTCTTGTGGGGTGTTCCCGGTCTGCAGTGGTCAGTATCTATCAAAAGTGGTCCAAGGAAGGAAGTGGTGAACCGGCGACAGGGTCATGGGCGGCCAAGGCTCATTGATGCACGTGGGGAGCAAAGGCTGGCCTGTGTGGTCCAATCAAACAGACAAGCTTCTGTAGCTCATATTGCTCAAGAAGTTAATGCTGGTTCTGATAGAAAGGTGTCAGAATACATAGTGCATTGCAGTTTGTTGCGTATGGGGCTGCATAGCCGCAGACCAGTCACGGCGCCCATGCTGACCCCTGTCCACTGCCGAAAGGTCCAACAGAACTGGACCACGGAGCAATGGAAGAAGGTGGCCTGGTCTGACGAATCACGTTTTCTTTTATATCATGTCGATGGCCGGGTGCGTGTTGCTTCGCTTACCTGGGGAACACATGACACTATGATGCACTATGGGAAGAAGGCAAGCCAGCGGAGGCAGAGTGAGGCTTTGGGCATGTTCTGCTGGGAAACCTTGGGTCCTGCCATCCATGTGGATGTTACTTTGACACGTACCACCTACCTAAGCATTGTTGCAGACCATCTACACCTTTCATGGAAACAGTATTCCCTGGTGGCTGTGGCCTCTTTCAGCAGGATAATGCGCCCTGCCACAAAGCAAAAATGGTTCAGGAATGGTTTGAGGAGCACAACAAGAAGTTTGAGGTGTTGCCTTGGCCTCCAAATTCCCCAGATCTCAATCCAATTGAGCATCTGTGGGATGTGCTGAACAAACAAGTCTGATCCATGGAGGCCCCACCTCGCAATTTACAGGACTTAAAGGATCTGCTGCTAACATCTTGGTGCCAGATACCACAACACACCTTCAGGTGTCTAGTGGAGTCCATGCCTCGACAGGTCAGGGCTGTTTTTGCAGCAAAGGGGGACCAACACAATATTAGTCATAATGTTATGCCTGATCGGTGTAAGTGTATAGTGTTTAGTACGTCATTTGGGACACAACTTCTTTCTGTGCAACTAGTGGCAGCAAATGGAATTGTAATCTGTTTGAGCGACCCAACTAAATACCAACTGAAGATGAAGGAATATGTTGAAACGCTTTGTGGTGCACAAGTTCTTTCATATTTCCTAATATCCCAACATCACCTAAAGCATCACAGCATCATATGCATGGAAGAACACCCAACAGGTGTATAATACATTTAGATGAAAAAGTGAAGAGCCCTGCGAGTAAGTGCTTTCAGCTGTGGCTGACAACTCAACCCCATGTGCTCTCCATATGTGTAGTGAGGGCGATGGAAAACAGTCCTCTGCTCAGGAGAGAGAGAGAGAGACAGAGAGAGAGAGAGAGAGAGAGAGGAGAGAGCAGACAGGCGGGACAGTTTCCATGAGGACTGCAGCGATGAGACAACACAAACCGATCCCTGGCTGTTACTAACGGGACAAAACAAAAGAATCTTTATTTCATAATTTTTCACTGATGTGACACAGCAATTCTGTGCTGCAGGAGTGAGAACTCAGAGGCCAGGTTGTGCGCTGGACCGGCAGCCACATGTTTCGAGAAGCCCGAGCCAGGGGGGCAATTAGAGGGGTAACTACAGGACATGGCAGGCTTTAGCTGCCACCGTGTCTCTCCTCACACATTCCCGAGAGCACCATGCGGACCGGGTCTCTACACTGACACGTGCCCGCCCATGCACCACATCATTTACAAAGCCATTTAACAACCATAACTATATCTGTGCATCTTTCATTAGTGTCATATTGCATTATAACCCTGTGTAATTGACGTTTAGAAATCACATAGCATAAAAATAGCATATGCTCTATTTTCACATCATCATAGCACAGATTGGTGGCAGAAAATACATTTCCCACCAGAAAACAGAAGGATGAGAACGAACCTCAGAAGTGTGTGCCAAGTGGGAGCTGACTCTATATTTATGCACTATTTTAAGTTTGTCACACCCACACGTGACCACCTATACTGTATAAACTGCAGGGAAATGAAAGGATACGGCTCCAACCAATCGGAACTCAGAGTAGTTGTCACATTTCCAGCTGCTGAACCAATGACACTGGGACTCCTTCACATACGTGAACATGCCTGTAACATGACACACAGACACAGAATATAACAATTAACATTAATAAGCAGAATGAGCAGAAGCCAGCTGATTGTGTTATTTATTTACACACACTGTCAATATAAAATAGGCAAATGAAGTAACAACTGATGACTGGAAGTCTGATACTTGAAGTCTGTCTCAGACACTGACACTTTCTTACTAGAGCACCCTGTTGAACCAGATATTTTAATAATTTAGTGTTAAAATATTAATAAGTGCCATTCCATTAATTTTTGAGTATCAATGCTCAACTATTGTGAATTTAATTTTTCATAAACCTTACTAAAGTTTGTTAGTGAGGAGACTCACTCAAGAGTAAACATTTAATATTTTTGGCTCTCCATAGGAAAATGCCTCTCAAGGAAAAAATATGCTTAGATATTTTAATGGGGAAAATATACCAGCTGTATATCATCCAAGACTGGCACTATTTGTCCTGACCATCTTACCGTAGTCTGTGTGAAAAATCTGTCGAATCAGGAGAAGAAACCACTCTTTTGTGAGTCCACCCATGTCCAACCCAGCTTCCCCAACAAATGTCACTTTCAGTTTTTTCTTCAGGTCTGCTCGCTTTCTCGAAAGCTATTAAAAAAGGGAACACATTTATGGAGGGGCCATTTTTCCAAATTAAGTCTTAGCCAGACTTAGAACTTTCCAGAACATAATGTAAATGCTTTTGGCTGAAAGTCCTTTCAGCCTAGGAAAACAAAATGTATTTGTGCTACTTTATCCAGAGCAATGCAGCCCATACAGAAGTTTTTCCTCCTATAGAGCTAAATAGTTTTCAGTGGTTCAAAGGAACTCATGGTAACATCTCCAGGAACAGACGCAATTCTACGTTTACAGATCTGGACCGAGCAGTATTACCTCATCCAGTGAGTCACTGACCAGCTGCAGACGCCTAACTTTAATGTTGAGAAACAGCAGACTCATATCCACCCTCTGCCTGCGAGCGACCTTGTCCACCAGGGTTTGCTGCATTAGACATAGAGAGGAATGCATTTATCAGTTAACATTCCCCTGAAAGAAACACATTTGCAGAACATGGCCACATCTAGCTTTTATTCCATGCATCTAGATGTCTTGTTTCTGAGTAACATTTCTTAGACAGATAATGTCTGTCCATTTGCGGTGTATGATGATATTATTCTCTAGCCACACGTCTGTTTATCCTACAGTCTTGACACATATGTTTGGGAGAGAGCCATAGGAATGGCGATTATGCTGCCCCACCCATGCTAGGATTGTTATCAGAAAATACTCTCAGACTAGAAGACATTCTCTCAAACAGAGACTACCTTTTTCTTCTTAAGGCTATAGTGAGAGCTCTGTATGCATTGTGAATTCTCACCCTGGCCATGCTGATCATCTGCTGCTCAGAGTCTCTCTGGATAATAGCCTTCTTCACCACTGTGGACAGGATGAAAGGGAACTGACAGAAGGTGAACCTGAGAAAATATGGATCAGAAATGACTTTGTCTGAGGGAGGAGTTTAAAGTGTACACTAGTGATAGACCAATACATCGACCAGGTTGATGAATTGAGTGATATTGGTTGACCACTAGTGTATACTGTATACTTGTATCTTGTTTTTAAGTAAATGTATCTCAGCATCCTTACAACAAGGTAAATAGTGTAAAATATTATTACATATTAGTGTAGCCTAAAATGTCTATTTTAATAATTGTTTTAAATGTAAGCTACTCCTGTGTTGAAAAAGCAGATTTTTTTTTAAGAAGCCATTACTCCAGTCTTCACATCATGGAGTGTCACATTATCCTTCACAAGCCATTTTAAAATGCTAATTTGGTGCTGAATAAACATTTAGTCTCATTATTATTATCAATGCAGAAAACAGTACTAATATTTTTGTGGAAACCATGATACATTTTTTTCAGGATTAAAGATTGATGTATAGAAAGTTACTGTCACGTTTAATAAATGTAATGCATTTATACTAAATAAAATGAATTTAACAGAATTGTAGTTTATTTTAATGACGTTTCACACATAAATCTTACTTTTGCCTCATTGTTTGGTAAAACATCCTTAAAACAAGCAAAATTGCATAAACAATAAGGTTTCAGACAATATTTTATTTTGAAAATATATTTTTGCTGTCACACCTGTTTGAATTTCCGTGAGCCTGCCACGTGTGGTAATCCTCCATAAAGTCTATGTGGTCCAGGGTTAGGTTGTAGAAATCAGTGAAAGGGATGATAGGGGAACAGGAAATGCTATTTGCCGCATCTGTTAAAACAAGATCAATGTTAGATTTTTTTTTATTGTTCAGAATCAGTTGTAAAATATTACGGGAAAGCATTTCAACTTTCTCCAAGCCCTCCCTAGTGGATAGCAGAATGGTACTCACTAAGCAGGGAGAGGACTTTAGTGGCTGAGGGAATCCACCAAGAGCATTTGACCATGGGCGGCAACTCTTCTGGCTTGGCAGGAAATAGGCGGGTGGTGATGAAGAGCTGCAAGCGCTCCACCAGCAGTTTGAAGCGCTTCTGAGGCAGCCTATAAGATGAAACATTGTAAACAGAAAGATATAATCCATACACACTTCTTTTTTTACAGTCAGTTTGTGTAACGCCTTGACACTGGCTGCCTTGACTTTTGTTTAGTGCACAATTCAATTTTATTTGTTGAATTTATACATTTCACAATTAAAATCTCAACTATTTAAGATAAAAAAAAAAGGCAATAGCTAATTTATTTAAAAGAAATGTGGTCAAGCATTAAATTCTTAAACAAATATTTTACTGACCATAAACTTTTGAATGGCAGTGTATTTTAATGGCATAAATTGTACAAACTGCACATATTTTATTTAAAAGAAATACATTATTTAAAACAAATGGAGCTATACTTTTCCATTGTAAATTGCTCTCTTGTACAGACTGGCTGCATCACTCACTTTTTAAACCAGTGCATCAGGAAATGGTGGTCCGCTTCAGCCAGGGCTGCTATTTGCCTCAGTAAGTGTGCATAGATGACATATGTGGCTGGGCTGGTGTACTGAGGGTTCTGCGACACAGAGAAGCATTTCAGCAAACTTCAAAAAGGAAATATAACTTTTCGTTTAGGAGCAGAGAAAAAAGTCTGGCTTTTAATAAGAAGTGGCATTGCAGCGGAAACCAGCTCTTTTCCTCTCCAGCATGATCTCATCCCTTCCTTCTGCACAGTGAACGCAAATAATACAGAGGCTGCCTGACATTAGTGGCAGACAGATCAGCCCAATAATTGCCTCTGCTTTTCAATTTCACCATGTCCTCCATGGAAATGTAGGTCAGGGAGCCCATCAACAGTCTGGAGATGAATAACGCTATATGCGAAGGATGACATCTGTACATGCTTCTGTTTATGAAAACGTCTAACTCCCACCACCACTGATCCCCATCAAATGGAGAGAAAAAAATTTTTTTCATAAAGCTGAAACCCCAGAACGAACCAAATCCTAGCTAACCAAGCCATCGTCTCTGCCCACGGCTTCCCAGGCTTAAATCCAGTTGCTGTGTCCTTATTTGGACAGTCCCAGGCCAGCCTGCGCTGGTCATGTGTGAAGTAAACACTTAGCTCACGATCTGTCTGCACTAGAGCAGAGCTATGGCTGGAGTCAATGGGCCATGTGGTGAGAGAGGAGATCAAGAGTTTCCTGCAACTCCGGTTCGCCTCTTACTCAACCTGGGGTGTTTAACATGGCTGCCAACACAAAGGGCAACTCAAAGACAGATTAGAGCAATTTTGTTGTATAAGTGCACATCTATACGATCACACACAGATAACTGCTTTGGTTTGCAAAGGGAAATTACAGGTATTACAGAAAAGTATCATATGTCTGTGGGTTCTGTGTAATGAAAGCAATTTTGAATTATTGGCATGGGTTTGATCACTAGGAAGAGGAGTGAAGAGATCAGCAGTGTTGGGGTATCTAAAGGACTAAAAATTAACTAAAAGACGCTAACTTTTTTTTTGGTAGCATGACAGTAGCTCAGCTCAAAACAAATTTTTCCAATGAACATCAAAACTCAACAACACTATATTTGTTAATCACATTTTATTGTGCAAGAAGCTTTTTAAGCGAGTGGAGGCAATATTCAGACACACACACCAAGGCTTTCCCCAATCGGCCTAATGATGGCGCTACAGCAATCAAAAGTATGCAATGGCTTATAACTCCTAAACCGTTCATCACAGGCTCAAATGTCTTATATCGTTGGAATCCTTGGCTCAAGAATCCGAAATTTGGTGCTCACTGCAGAGTCAAATGATGTCCAGCTCCACCTCTCTGGACATCTAATGGGGTGGAGGGATAGAGTAGGGTTAGGGCTGGATATTCTAGCTTCACCCATTAGGCCCAAATTACATTCGGTCCTCCTCGCTGGATGTCTAGCGAGGGGAAGCTACACATAAACTCAATCCATTTGCTCTGCAGTGAGCAGCCTCTCAAATTTTGGGGTATTTTAGATTTTTTGAAAAAACTACTTTTGACGGAACTTCAGACGGAATGCCAAAATGTTTGAATTGGCAGTGACCACTTTTACTAAAACAGCTATCCCTCTTGAACGAAATGAGATAATTTCATTAAACTTGGTACACCTATTTATGGTCGCATAAAAAAAGGACGTGGCGACTGGCCACTTGGTGGCGCTATAAAGTGAGAAAAAAAACTAAAACATCTATAGCTACGCAACAGTCAGTCCGATTGACTTGAAAACTGGCATGCGGTGTCTTTGTCCAAGGTGCCGCAATTGTCTACGAGGACATTGGCATATCTCGAATAACACGGCTGCTGTCGGCCAATGAAACTGTAAGGCAAGGTTAACAGAGTCGGATCAGAAAAAAACTTGCTGGGCCTGTAAGAAATTCGAAAGAATTCTGAGCCACTTTGCCTCTAAGACCACCAGTTTGTATTTTTAGTTGTATTAAAAAAAAACAAAATCATGAACATTATGTTAATTCTGCCACTGTAATATGATAATAAATACTAAAGAATAAATACTGCTCTGATTATAACAAAAAACAATATTATCTTATTGTTATACATTTAGAATATTGTCCTAATAAATAGCGTCAATGTAGTAAGCTACGTTTTTGTTAGTAGCTTGTTTTTAAGTTTTTTAAAAGGTACTGTATCTTGACTGTATTCTAACTTAAATTCTGATAGCTTTAAAGTAGTTTCACTGAAACTGAAGGTCAACTCCTCAAGCCAGGATTTTATATAAATAAAAAAGAAAGAATGCTTTCTTAAGAGATAAACAGAACAAAAAAATCATGCATTTCTTTATGAACAAAAAGAAAACCCAAGTGTGTAAAAACAATGGCATTACCTGCACAAGAACAAAATACGCTCTAAGGTCATCCTTTGTGCGGGGCCTAAAAATACAGAAACAAAGCTGACAGTGATTCTTTATTAATCGCAATTTTCTGCAAAGACTTCATGTCCTCTTTTAGTGCTTCAGTGAGAGAGCACAATGCACTACTCACCCTTTCCATTCTCTTAATAAGCTATTAATAATTCCCTTCAGGACTGATTTCTGTGTGTCCGCGGGCTGCAAATTAGCCAGATTAAACCAATTTTGTTAAAACCAAATTCAAAACAACAGACAGAGCACAATGGCTTACTGTGTAATTCAATTATAAGAGAACTACAGTCAGTATTGACTGAATACGTACCGTGTGGAGTAATGCATCATAAACAATATTGACAAATTTGATGTTTATTCCTGAGTCTTCAGTGGTATTGAAGGGAGCATTTGCTTCTTTCTAAGGAGAACATTACAATATAAAAAATTAAGCACACTTTTTATCCACTTACATGGTGCATTTTATATATATACTTTCCATATAAAATGGATGGTAAAACATTAACCGCATATAAGAATAACATTTTCTGATGAAACCATATGCAGATGTTGCTTTTTACTCCCTGAATGAGCTCATTGATTCATTTGGAGACCAAAATGTTCAGTTTTCCTCCTTTCCTGACTTTCACGGTTACGTTTTCCACCAACTTCCAAGAGTTCTTATTAAAAACATTGGCTATACTTAAAAGGATGTTTCATTCATAAAATTACCATTATTCAAAAGTCTAAATAAAAACACATTTAGACAAGTCAATTATATGCTATTAGTAATTGTGCAAATAGTGAAATATTTAAAATAAAAAAAAATAAAAAACTTTTATATATTAAATGATTGTTGTTCAATTTTACAACACACACTACATTAACAGATAATTTACAGTGGGCTGTGATTAAATTGGGCCCTTTGGCAAAGTAAGCTTATGCTTAATAGAGATTTCAATCAATATGAAAACAATCAACAGCCACCTAGTTAAAAAAGGTCTATAACTACTATATACTAACATTTAAATTAATAATTTGACAGTGCACTTATTGTGTACATGTTTTACATTGTATTTGTTTAAAAATACCATGTAAGTACAGTTAATAGCTGTAATTAAATTTCTGTAATTACATCTATAATTACACTGACCCTTTCCTTACATCTTAACCCACCCTTAATCATAACCATACCATGAAACCTGTCCATAACCTTACCCGTATCCCACTTCAGCACAGCAGCAAACGTGTTTTGCAATGCAGCATGATCACAATAATTACATTCTACCTAACAGTTATTTTTTATGTAAGTACAATGTAGTTAAAGACACCCAGTATGAAGTATGACCAAAAAAAAAAACCTGCAACACACCTTAAAGGCACCATTGAGTTCCAAAAAGGAGTCAAATGTGGTCAAGTAGAAATCATGGACTTGTTTCCAATCCCCTGAGATAGTTGCCCTTTCAACATCATCCCTACAGCCAGACAAAGACACAGTTAAACATACTGTAACTGATCTGGGAATACGGCGGGTGACTAAGAGAAGGAGAAGTACGTACTGAAACTCTTTGGCAGTTTTGGTTCGAATGGGAATAATGGGTTCTGAGACAAAACGAGCCTTCACCTCTGGAGGGAGAACATCAATAGAGATACGATGCTTCTGTCTCACATCTGGACATATTGGGGGAAGCTCTCTCACTGAAAACACACACAAAATGAATTAGGCAGCAGCTCACAATATGAGCAAGGTAGGCCATTTATCATGCTCTCCAAGGGGATTTTTGCAATCACTCTCCAGATAACAATTACCTTATCAAAAACAACTATCTAAACAATGACTCTCAGCATCCCAACAACTACCTAGTAACATGCAATTACCATTAGCACAAATTGCTATTATATTTAAAGGCACCCTAGTCCTTCATTCTTAACAAATGCACTGAATAAGGCTGATGAGTTAAAATTCACAAAACTACTTGTACTTGTGGACTAGAGTTAGGAACAACTGACGTTTTCACAGGTTCGGCCAGTGAATTTACAAGGTAAAGTGAGATATTTAACGAGCTTTAGCACTGCGTCAGGCCCCCAGCCCGTGTAGTGTCTTCATAACAAGCCCCAAGCTCATCTGTGCTAAAGACATTTTAGACGTGAACACACTTGTGCCTTGTCAGAGACTTTAAGATGAATGCATTACATGTTTCAAACATCTTTGATCTCCAAGACAAAGAAAGGAAAACATCTGCTTAAAACAGTGAAGTGGTTATTCATTCAAAGCAGCCGAATCGACAGCTTTGAAATGCAATGAGTTTTTTTGCCCCTTGTTGTAAAAGGGAATTACCTTTAAATCACCCATGCATATATTTTTTAAGCCATAGTAACTTTTGCTTGAGTTACCGGCTTGTAGACCTAAAGCACAGACTGTGGATGTATTTGATAATCAAGTTATCTAAACAGAAGTAGCCAGATATCTAGCAAGAATTAGTTGCAGGGCTGGAAGGGGTCTGACCTTGTTTAACTGCAGGTAGCAGGAACGGAGAAGAGAGACTTTGGCTGCTTGACTCTCTTTTGTGATTCAGGGTGGAGATAAAGCTTCCATAAGAGGGGAAAGGGAGCTTCGGTCCACGATCCAAACTCTGCTGATGAAACAATCCACGTTACATTCCAATATTTCTAGAAAATAAACTGTGTTGCAGTACACCTGTATGCTGCTGATAAAAAAAATTGCACATATGACACTGAAAACAGATACTGCAATAAACTATATGTTCTATACTACACTAAACTGACAGATTAACATCTAATTGAGCAAAATAAATAGAACTAAAACACGCCCCTCCCCCTTATTCAAATATTTGAATAAAAAAGAAGTATCAGTTAGAAAAAATAAAAAATAAATACATATTAAAACCGATTTAAAACAAGACCTTTTTTATTGAGATTATGTCACTCATTGCGTAACCAGAAGCATCAGTGTCAACACAGAAACGAAACATTGGCTATTCTGTGTGCTTTCAACATTAAGAAAATAAACTCGCTAACTTTACTAACTTTTAATTTTACTAACTTTTTACACTACATAAAGTGTTGTCTTAAATTTCCATTAGGTTAATCACGCTAAGTCAAAAGCAGTGATGCATTAAAAAATAAAGAAATAATTCACATTTGTGTTTAAAAAAAAACTGCATTCATGGTAACGTTGATTTTCTTTTTCTTATATTGTACATTTGTAAAATATAAGGTATATTAACCATAGTCAGTAATAGCTTATTTGAAATGCAGAAACATACTTACATGGTTTAGTATAGGAGGAAGTCTGTCTCTATCCCTTTCTTCAAGTGGACAGTTATTTTCGCTCATGTTTAGATGCATGTCCTCTGAAGAAAAGCCTTTCGAGCACAGTTACATGGCTTATTTTTGTGGAATAAAATACTTTTCCCGTCTGCGTAATCTCAGTGCTCAATTTCCTTTCACTTTGAGAAATACAGCAACAGTAGTGAGTCCAGAACTGTATGTTCTTTTCGCTAAGCAGGTGAGTTTTGGAGACCACGATGACCAAAAAAGCTGATCTTTGCTTGTCAAAGAGAACAAACGAACTGGATAAGAAGAAAAGTAAAAATAAAAGCTACAAAAATCTTCGCGACGCTGCGTTTAGTGAGTGAAGTAACTTGTTGAAGAAGTGCCGTGGCGTCTATGTGCAGTCCAGCTGTACGCTGGCGCCATGTTGTTGAGGATGATGATGATGATGAGTTTGTAGTTACGGACTTGGATACGGCCTCTGCCTCGACGTAACACTGGGGCCGTGCTGTGCTGAGTCAGATTTATTGCACACCTCTAATTAAGATCTTTCCTAGAAGTAAACATACACCCAGCGAAAGTCTATATTTGTATGTCAAAATCACATTTTGGTGGTCGAAGAATAAAAATGTACGGATTTTCATAGCTCATAGAAAGGTGAAATATAAATATAGGTCCATATGTTAGGCCTACTGTTAACTATAGTGGATATGTTTATATACGTTTTTGTTAATATCTCTGAGACCATGCATGTCAATGTGTTACGTGAATGTTACATTGTCAGCTTTTCTCTCATACCATATTTTTGGGGGTGTGGCCAAATGTGCTAAATAATATATATGACCTAAAGATGAAACGTGTGATTAATATAACATAATATTTACACAAATAATGCATAGGCTAACTAATAATGTAGCCTAGTGTAATGATGTAGCTATATTCAATATTATGAGCATATTAAGCCATGTATTATTTACCACCAAACATATATTAGGAGAGAAATATATTAACAGAGGTACATTTTCTGAGTCTGTGTGAATTGAGGGAAAGAGCTTCAAGTCTTAAGGGGGTAATCTGAGCATTGTCAGGTTCTTGTGCTTTCTCTTATTGTGACCTTGAGGTGTCAGAACGAACAAATCACATATTCTGCATCAGTACTGCTTTGTTTTCTTTTAATCTATTTTTGGACTTGCCACAGACCAGTGAATAGGTGTGTCTTACATAAACATAGATTCAAGTTATAATTTAAGTAGTCTAATATTTAAATATGCTTTATGTGGGCTAGGCTATATATCATTTGACAAATTATAAGTCAAACTAATGATGAATAAAACAACAGTTAAAAAACTCAGCTAGTCGTAGTCGTAGCTCTGCATCTAGGCTTTAAAACATATTGCGCTGCTGAAACTTTCGGCCAGTAGGTGGAGGAAGAGATCTGTCTTTGCAAAACGTGAAAACAATTTGACTGCAGTGGACAGTCTTAGTATTCTTCAAAGAGTAGGGGAGAGCGGGGCACAGTTAGTTGTAACGCGGGGTTAGTTGTAACACACATGTTTAAAAACTTTCCAACCATGCCAGCATAACGAAACTTAGTGTAGGCTATTTACTAGTTGCCATATCAACACTATATCGATAAAAAAAAAGGGCTCCAAAATTAAAAAATCTTTGGAAGATATCACTGAACATTTATTTAACCATAGCAAAAGTAAATTTCTTACTTAAATTCATTTTTAATCTCTGTTTTTTGTGTGTATGTAAAATGAGACAAATCTTATATTATTCTAATCTTATATATATTATTTACCAGTTGAGAGAGTTCTTTAATGCTTTAAATCTAACCAGCAGAAGACACTAAATCCCACTTTAAATCCCAGTTGCGCCCCTATTAGAACTATGCTATTCTATTCTTTTATGAATTATACTGAGAAACCATAAGAAAGAGGTGAATAAAGACTGAGAGTCAATGTTCAGAAATCATTATTATTATGCAGTATAGCTGTATTTTGCGGTGTGTTTAGTGTCAAACTCAAAAATTAGTTTATTTTTAATTATTAAAAAATGCCATTATTTTATTTGAAAAAAGGTAATTGCATTTTATAAATACTTTATTTTTTAAAGTACATATAAATATTTTATTTTATCTTATTAACATTTTAAGTTGTCATATGCTCACGTTACAATGTGCCCCTCCCATGTTACAATGTACCCCACCTCTGGGGCATGCTGTCTCATTTCACTTCCATTCTTTCGGGGTAAATCAAGAAAAAAGTATACACTGTATTAATGAAACAAAACCACATAATTGTACTAGACGTGTGAATTAATGTGGGGGAAAATTAAATACTCTGAACCCTAAGTGGATTTACACAAACTGAGAAAGTCAAAAAGCATGAGGTTGTGCCCCGCTCTCCCCTATATGTTTACATTAATTGTAATGATACAGATTTTAGTATAATTCTAACTCAGCATAACATTGACAGGTTAAGGGATTACATTTTTCTTCAATGAATCTCAGCAGGATATTAAAATGATTCAGTTGAAGACAAAAAAAAACATTGTTGGAGAACCACAGTGAACACAAATATAAAATGTAACTAAACAGAACTAAAAAAAAAACTCTTAATGGCCTCTAAACAAGGTCCTTCTTTTATTTCTCCAACCAGAAGTATTTTCCTTTTGAAATAATCTCCGGTATTCAACTTACACTAAACCATCACTAGATTTCTAAATGTGATATATGTCCACCACTTGTTGTGACCATATCAGGCATCCAACTTCACTGTCTCCCGCCAGTCAGACGAACATTCCTGTGCAGTAACATGAGTATTTGAGTACACGACTTGGATTCTGCAGTTGGCATTGACTAATATGGCTCAGCTCTTAGAACTGGATACACCTTGTCATACAACTGATCCTGACAGCATGACATTAAGCCATAGACTAACACCATGCTTTACAGTTTGATTTGTTTACGACTTTAGATTACCACATTTGAAAAGGCTCTTCTTTATTGATGGAACAGACATTGAAACCAGATCATAATGTCTTAATTAACAACATTAATACTACAGCATATGGACTGAGTAAAGACATGTTTAGGAGTTTGCATTTTCTTCAGTGTCCTATTTTAATGTGATTAATCACTTAGGACACAATTGATTTGGATACCAAAAAGCACATCCAGCCCATTTGTATTCTTAAGAAACTCAAATGTTAATTCTGAAATTCAAAAACAGTTGATAACATGCCTTTGACAC
This sequence comes from Rhinogobio ventralis, assembly GCA_039654625.1. Lineage (NCBI taxonomy): Eukaryota > Metazoa > Chordata > Actinopteri > Cypriniformes > Gobionidae > Rhinogobio > Rhinogobio ventralis. The sequence goes on from CM077212.1 coordinate 15,544,779, forward strand.
TGTTTTTGAGGGACAGGCTGTTTACAATCAGTGATGTTTGCACACACACACACATAACTTCCTGCTATTTTAGATTTTCAAAAAAGATCATAATTTCATAACAAAAATGAATGATATATTCCCACTTAATAAATCAATATAAATGACTATAACATAGTATTCAATATAAATATTCCACATTCCTGCCCAAACCATGGTAAAATACACACTGTAAAAAACACAACTTGAAAAAAGTTGTAATTACTGGTTTTGTTGTGTTGGTTCAGCAAAAATCCACACTGTAAAAATCTAGTACAACAAGTACATTCATGGTAAATGTTTGTAAGGGTGGTGATATGGGGATTTAAAAGTCTTCTAACTTCGTTCAAGGCACAATGTTTCTCCTGTTTTCCTTATCAGTCTTGTTGGGAATGTTGTGGCTGTTTCATCCTATTTAAAAGTAGTTTAATCATCAAGTGATCTGTGGTTTGTAACAGAGAGGTGTGTGTCGAATTGAAACGCTTCTCGCTGGATGCCGCAACACTGTTTATAGTTTTTTTTAATTGCTTACACACAATTTCTGAAACTATGGCTCCATTTCTCAAAACTTTACACAAAAAAAACAAAGTAGGCACACACAATGTAAACCTAAAAATAGTGTTTTTGTATAGTAACTACAAACAAACCATCAAATGATTAGCCATATACATGTCCACGTGTCAAACTACACACGAATGTGAAAAATGTAAAACACTACAATATTGTGTCTTTTGCATGTTCAGTGTGCAGTGGTGTGCACAGGAGTTTGTCACTCGTACATGTATGCACACAAATACACTTACAGTATGCATGCACAATTGATGAACTTTACAGTTATTGAACTGAACTCAATCAACACTGAACTGACTGGAGCTGAATAATGACACTATTGGCTTTGAATTTGTTAGTATTGTGAAGCTGCTTTGAAACAATCTGTATTGTATAAAGCACTATAGAAACTTAAATATATTCAGTATATTTACAAAATAAACAGAAATGCAAGGGTGACATTTTTTTTTTTCTCAAAACACTGTTTTGATTTCTAAGTGATCAAATTAGGTACACTATAAACAGAAATGCAAGAGGGTAAATATTATTTCTTTCTTTCTGAAAACATTGAGTTTTGATTTCAAAGTGATTTATGTATAAGCGTTTTCACACATGATCATTGGGTGTAGGTAATCGGGAAATGATTGTGGCATTTAAATGGCAGTGTTTTCTAAATGAAACACAAGAGCTGTTAGTTTTGAATGATGTGTCTAATCTGGAGAACAACTGTGTCAAAAGTTTGTTTTACAATTGCAAAATGAGTGTAAAGCATATAATGTGCTTGCAGTTTTGCAGACTTGGTCTTAAAGGAATAGTTCACAAAAATGAAAATGATCCCATGATATACTCGGGACTTTTATTATGCCACAGTCGCCAGCGCCATTTCCACTTTTCCGGTCATGAGTATGAGGTAACACAGCTCTGTTTATCATATTAGATACATTTGAGTGTGTTAAAAATTATGTTATGACGTTACTCTGTGCGTTCGCTCAGCGGCTGCTTTGACACTTGTTGCACACTGCAGTAAGAGTAAAGTGTTTCTGCAAAATAAAACCGGAAACCAAGCGTAACGCAGATATAACGCAATTGACAGGCGACTCCCTCACACGTCCCGGTTCCTTGGTTAAACAGCAATTTTCTCACGATTTACAAATAGTTGGAAACATTTAGGATATTGTAAGTACTCAACTGAACAAAATATATAACACTGGCCTAGTGTTTTTTGGATATTTTACTGAAAAAATGTTACATAGTGCACCTTTAACACTTTTTCATTTGTTTCACACATTTTTCACACCCTTTGTCAAAACATCGATTCACAGCTGATAGAAAGTACTTGCATAATTATGAATATCTAATGTACCTGTGTGAAACTTCAAATTAGCAATCAGTGTTACTACTTGCAAACATGGATCAAAGAGGACAAAGGCATGGAAGGAGAGTAAGAGGGCATGGCAGAGGGCTCAGAGGAAGAGGAGTTTGCATACGTGGTGGAGGAGACGCAGCAAGAGGACACAATCAAGCTCAGGTTTCAAATGAAATTCGAGCAACAATTATTGACCATGTCATCAATCATGGCTTGTCCTTTAGAGAGGCTGGACAAAGGGTCCAGCCCGTTCTGAGTCGGAGCACTGTGGCATCTATTGTCAGGCTTTTTTGGAATGAGAACAGGTAAGTCACAATGTTACTGTATATCACTGTGTATTTCAGCTTTGCTGTATTGCCTTGTTGCAGTAGCAGAACAAACTGTCTACAGTAATGCAGATGTGTCATCAATCCAATTTATGTGACTGTCATAATGTCAATTGACATGCTTTTTGCTTTTACTTTATAGAATCCACACACTACCACACACTGGTGGTAGAGGAAAGCTCTTTAGTGTTGAACAGGAGTCTGCCATTGTAGATATGGTCGTGGCAAACAATGCAGTCATACTGTAAAATCCAGGCAGCAGTAATTGTAGATCATGGAGCATTTAGAAATATAAACCGTGTTAGTTTGGCAACTATTGATCGAGTCCTTAAACAAAACCATGTCAGAATGAAGCAGCTGTACAGAGTTCCATTCCAAAGAAACTCTGACATCGTAAAGGAGGCAAGATTCCAGTATGTGCAGGTACAGTTTTGTTATTGTAATGCCTTGTTTTACCATACAGTTACATGCGACTTAAATAATTTGCTTTATAGGTGTGCTTTTTCTTAGAGAATAATGGAACTTGAAGCTGAAGAGGCACATCACAAATTAATTTGTGGATGAAGCCGGTTTTAACCTCTGTAAAGTGAGGAGACGTTGGAGGAACATCATTGGGCAGAGGGCCACCGTTACAGTGCCAGGTCAGAGGGGCAACAATATCACCATGTGTGCTGCCATCTCCAATGATGGTGTCCTTTGCCACATACCAACTATCGGCCCATACAATACAGAACGCCTCATCACATTTCTTGATGCACTGAATGAAAGACTGGTTCCACCTGAAGAAAGAGGGCTGTTAAGGCCTGGCATGACATGTCGTTGTTTGGGACAATGTTGCCTTCCACCACTCTCGTCTTGTGAATGAATGGTTTGCAGCACAGCCTCATATGATTATGCAATTCCTCCCTGCATACTCTCCTTTTCTGAACGCAAATGAGAAGTTCTTTTCTACTTGGAGATGGAAAGTGTATGATCACTGGCCATATGAGCAGATGTCCCTCCTGGAGGCAATGAGTGCTGGTTGCTTGGCAATAGGTGCAGAGGACTGCCAGGGATGGATACGCCATGCACGGAGGCATTTCCCTCGCTGCATTGCAAGAGAAAACATTCATTGCGATGTTGATGAGAACCTGTGGCATGATCGTCAGGAGTGAATGGACTAAATGTGAAGTTCTGAGTATCTAAACATTATATTTTATTTAAGATATTTCCACCCAGAGAGGTGTGGCAAAGGAACGCAGTGTCTCGTTCCCTTCTCAGGGAACAAGGGTTACATACGTAACCGAGACGTTCCCTTTCAAAGGAACTTGCTCTATCGGTAACAACACTTTGGGGAACGAAATACCCACTATGCCACACTGAAACAACCTGTCCCAATGTGAACTGGAACCCAGCCGAAAGCACCCTTGCGCCAGGCGTCGCAGGGAGGTGCAGACTGTAAAATCTAATAAAAGTGTGTGGGGTAGCCCAAATGGCTGCCTCACAGATCTCCTGAAGGGGAAATCCCAACTAAAGGGCACTAGAGGAAGCCATGCCCCAAGTGGAATGCGCCCTCAAGGCCACAGGTGAAGGCAAACCGTGCATTTGATAGGCCAAGGCAATAGCCTGCACAATCCAGTTACTGTTTGCTTAGAAGCCAGGAGCCCCTTCTTAGGGGACCCAAAACACACCAATAATTGATCTGACTTCCTCCACTGCGAAGACTTCTGAATATAACTTCTTAATGCTCTGACTGGGCAGAGAAAATGAAGCCTTCCCTCTTCCGCCGACACATGAGGTGGAGGATGGAATGCCTGCAAGACCATATACCGTGCCACGTTGGTCTAGGACTCAAGACAGCTTTAACTCCCCCAGGGGCAAACTCCAGGCAGGATTATATAGTTATAGACCCTCTTAAGAGAGGTGATAGACAGGAGAAAAGCCACCTTAAACTTAAACGTATCTGTCGCCGACTCTAGCAGTTCGAAGGGGGCCAAAGATAACCCTTCCAGAACCACCGCCAGATCCCAGGCAGGATCCCATGCACCACGGAGGAAACGTACAACCAGCTGGTGCCTCCCTAGAGGCCCATCTCTCATAGGAGCGTGGAAAGCCTGAATGGCAGCCACGTACACCTTAAGTGTGTAACTCCAGCACTGAAGCCACTGGGCTCAGGTTAAGCTAACGCTTCAAATAAGTTTATTTTTTTCAGTTAAAATTTATCTAATTTCAAGTAATGAAGATTTTTTAATGGTTTTAGTTAACTATTATAACCCTGAAACTTTTTGAACATATTGAATAATATGTGTCAAATACTGTTCTTAGTCTTTCCTCCTGACTATGAATTAAATGGGAATGAAATTAAATACAGTTTATTGTGTAACCAAAAACGTATATACAATGCGTGACTGTTAATTATAAACAGCACGAAATACACATTTACTTTTTTTTTTAAATGTCTGCACCTTACTATTGCAGTTGCAGGCTGCTTTTTCAAGTTCAGATGAGGGAGATAAAATATGCATTGTTACAACCGTCTAAAACAAAACGTCTCGATCATCCCCAGGTGGCTGGTCCCAGTATAGCTTATAACCCCCGCCCCTCCATGTATTCTAATGGACGCGAGACAAACTAAACAATCAAATTACACTTCAAATAATTTTTTCCCAAAGATGGTTTCTGTCATTTTAGGCAGTTTTTATCATGCTGATTTCATTTCAAGTGTTCATTTTTAAAGATAAGTTTGGTTTTAGTTAATTATTTTATGCTATAAAAAAGGGGGGTGTGACGTCATGATTGACAGCTGTGATTGTCAGCTTCTCTGAGTGAAGTTGTCACTGAGGCACCAACAGACTTTTTTCGAGATTTTCATGAGGAGATTGGAGCTTTAGCTTTAATTTCTACATTTCCACAACTGTTTATTTCACACCAACATAATTCATTTTTCTGCATCAGCAAGAGTGTGGGCGGGCTTTTGATATCACGGCTCTACTTCCTGCTCTCTACTGCGCAGACTCCGGTCCCGCGTTTACTACTGCGCAGACTCGGGTCCCAAATCAGCGAAAGATGTCATCACCATATTCGAACCTCTCAAGGCTGGCCTTGGGTGTTCTCCAAGCCTCGTTCCCGACCCCCTGAAGCGGCTGACCGGCAGGGACAATTTTCGGTGTGCGGATGCCCTCGCAGAGAACACTCTTATCCTTCTCCTTGATGCCCGACAGATTTAACCACAAATGCCTCTCCGTGGCCACCAGAGCTGCCATGGAGCGTCCGATAGCACGGGCCGTCTCCTTGGTGACCCAGAGCCATGGGGAGGAAGGGCATCAGAGTTGTCGGATGATGTTTGGGAAAGTGCCTCAGCAGTCCCAATCTCATCCGCCAACTCTCGTTGCGAACCCAACGATCTGAGCCGTCGTGCCGCCTCAGCGGACGCAGGACCCGAACTGCGGGGAACGCAAGCCTGGCCGGCCTCGTCTAAAACAGCCAGGCGGGAGCTCCCTCAAGAGCTGCTCGAGCGTGCTGCACTCCCAAACAGTTCACACACAATTGATGCGTGTCCCCACCCGTGATGTATCTAGGGCAGGGGTGCACACATCTTTTAAACTGTTCACTCATCATTCTTGCTTTTACTTTGCTTTGCTAGTAAACACAGTCTTTCAACACACATACAGAGCGCATGCTGAAGAGCGAAAAGCTAACTCTGTTGCAAGGTTATTACAGTTTTGCATTTTTAAATTAGTTTTTATTTTTTTATTTTCAGTTTTGCTATAAATTTCAGTTTAGTTTTAGTTAGTTTCATAAATAGTTTTGCTAGTTTTAGTTTTTTTTTATATATTTAGTTTCAGTTTTAGTAATTATAGAGTTACCAGAACACTTCCAGTGTAGATCAAAGCAAGATTTTTAATACAAAGTTTAATATTTGCACAGATTAGAGTTAACTCTTGTGCAGACATTTTAATAATACAAATAAAATAATGGTCTGAGAGATTAAACAAATTATGTTTTATTCGGGAGGAGCATGTTTAGATAATTGACACAAGTGGAGAGCACTCAGCCAATCAACAATAAGAGGTATATATATTCAGCAGTCTTACCTCTGTTTGTTGACAGTTATCAGCCTTTCACCACGGCTTCTGCTGCTGCGTTTTTACATAAGACACAAAACAAAAACAGATGGACCGAATAAAAATGCAAATTCAATCTCTGACAGTAGGTGGTGCACATGGAAAAGAAGCATTTCTTTTTTCTTGCTGGGCCTATTTATAGTACCTGGTCCACTTGCGTTGCGATGCACTACATGTTTCATGTTTAGTATATCTATCTCCGTTGGTGAACAGGGCTTCACATGTGATAAATGTAAGGAGATAGCCAGGCTGACGGAGAAGATTTTAGAATTAGAGACATGCATCCAGACTTTATTTGAGAGTAGTGAGAACGCAACAGTTTTAGACACTGCTTTGGATGCGACTAGCTTAGTGAAATCTGTACATTGTTCGGTTCTGGCTGTAGAGCCCGTGCAGCAGGGCAACTGGGTGACGGTGAGACGGCATAGTCGCGGATCAAAAAAACACTCTTCCGTTCCGATTAGAACATCAAACAGGTTCTCCCCACTCAGTGATGCACCCACTGAGAATCCTGTTGAAATTGCCCTAGTTATTGGTGATTCTATTACACGGAACGTGAAAATAGAGACACCAGCCACCATAGTCACATGTTTACCGGGAGCCAGAGCGCCTGACATCAAAGCAAATTTAAAAGTGCTGGCTAATGCTAATCGTAAATTCTCTAAGATTATTATTCATGTCGGCACTAATGATGTTCGACTTCGCCAGTCGGAGATCACCAAAATTAACATTAAAGAGGTGTGTGAACTCGCAAGTACGATGGCTGATAGCATTGTTTGCTCTGGTCCCCTCCCCGGTAAAAGGAGTGATGAGATACTTAACAGACTATCATCACTCAATGGCTGATTGTCTAAGTGGTGTCCGCAAAATAACATAGGGTTCATAGACAATTGGAAAAGCTTTTGGGGCAGACCTGACCTGTTGAAAAGAGATGGTATCCATCCCTCCTGGGGTGGTGCCGCTCTTCTCTCTAGTAATTTGGCACATAGTTTTAAAGCTAAACCTTGACTAACTAGGGCCCAGGTCAGGAAGCAGACGGACTGGCTTACCCGACCGTCTGCTAGCTGTCTCGCGTCACAGAAGTCAGATAAATCCCAGCACAAAGAGACTCTTTTACCTATATATTATCACATAGAGACTGTGTCTGTTCCACGAATTAGTAAATACAAAAAACCACCAAAACTATTCAACGGTAAAAATTTTATTGATGTCCAACAAATAAACAACAGATATAATACAGATGAACAAATGATAAAGCTCGGGCTGCTGAATATTCGATCCCTTTCCTCAAAAATGCTTATTGTTAATGATATAATTACAGATAATAATCTAGATGTGCTGTGTTTGACAGAAACCTGGCTAAAACCTGACGACTAGATTACTTTAAATGAGTCCACCCCACAAGATTATTGTTATAAACACGAGCCGCGTCTGAAAGGTAAAGGGGGAGGTGTTGCTGTAATTTATAATAATATCTTCAGTATTACTCAGAAGTCTAGTTTCAAATATAATTCTTTTGAAGTTTTGGTGCTTTACGTAACGTTATGTAGTGAAATTGATAAATCCCGTTTAACATTTGTGTTGGCTACTGTATACAGGCCACCAGGGCACAATACACACTTTACCAGAGAATTTGCTGATTTTTTATCAGAGTTAGTACTGGCTACAGATAAAGTCCTAATTGTTGGTGATTTTAATATCCATGTAGACAATGAAAAAGACGCATTGGGATTGGCATTTAGAGACATTCTAAACTCTATTGGAGTTAGGCAACACGTATCAGGGCCCACTCATCGCCGTAATCATACTCTAGAACTAATATTGTCACATGGAATAAATGTTGATACCGTTGAAATTCTGCAGCAGAGCGATGACATCTCAGATCATTACCTAGTATCATGTATACTTAATTTAGCAAAGGCTGCAAAGCCGTCCCCTCGCTTCAAATATGGCAGGACTATCACTGCTGCCACTAAAGATTTCTTTATAAATAAACTTCCTCATCAGTTTCATCCCCTCAGCATCCCAGATAGCCCAGAGGAACTTGATGTTGCAACAGAAACTACTGACTCTCTCTTTTCCAGCACTTTAGACACAGTTGCTCCTCTGCGCTTAAAGAATATTAAAGAAAATAGTCCAAAGCCGTGGTACAACGAGCACACCCGGGCCCTTAAAACAGCAGCCAGAAAAATGGAGCGCAGCTGGAAGAAAACAAAACTGGAAGTTTTTCGCATTTCGTGGAAAGAGAGCATGATTTCATACAGAAAGGCCGTAAAAACTGCTAGATCTGCTTATTTCTCGACTCTCTTAGAAGAAAACAAACACAACCCTAGGTATTTATTCGATACAGTGGCTAAATTAACCAAAAATAAAGCTTCAACTTCTGATGTCTGCCAACAGCACAGCAGTAATGACTTTATGAACTTCTTTACTTGTAAGATTGATAATATTAGGAAAAAATTATAACCACGCAGCCGTCTACTACTGTATCACATCAGACAGAGCATTGTAGTGTCACTGAGGAAAAATTACATTCATTCACTGCTATAGGAGAAGAAGAATTGGCTAAACTCGTTAAATCATCTAAATCAACAACATGTATGCTCGACCCTATACCGACTAAACTACTAAAAGAGATGCTTCCAGAGGTCATAGATCCTCTTCTTAATATCATTAATTCATCCTTGAATTCATCCACCCCGAAAACTTTTAAGTTGGCTATTATTAAACCACTTATTAAAAAAACGCAACTTGATCCTACAGAATTAGTCAATTACAGGCCAATCTCAAATCTACCCTTTCTGTCAAAAATACTAGGAAAGGCAGTGTCCTCACAATTATGCTCCTTTTTAGAAAGAAATGGTATCTGTGAGGTTTTCCAGTCAGGATTTAGACCGTATCATAGTACTAAGACTGCTCTCATTAGAGTTACAAATGATTTACTCTTATCATCCGATCGTGGTTGTATCTCTCTGTTAGTGTTACTCGATCTTAGCGCTGCATTCGATACCATCGACCACAACATTCTTTTGAATAGACTCAAAAATGATGTTGGCATTAGTGGAATTGCATTGGCATGGTTTAAATCATACTTATCTGACCGTTATCAGTTTGTAGCAGTAAATGAAGAGATCACAAGTTCAATATGGAGTACCGCAGGGCTCAGTGCTAGGACCGTTGCTTTTCACCCTTTACATGCTACCACTGGGAGATATCATTAGGAAGCATGGCGTTAGTTTTCATTGTTATGCTGATGATACTCAGCTCTATATTTCTTCACGCCCTGACAAAACTTACCAACTCACAAGATTAACGGAATGCATAGTTGCAACTGTTCAAAATGCTGAACAGTTAGTTCATGCGTTCATGACCTCAAGGCTAGATTATTGTAATGCTCTACTGGGTGGTTGCCCTGCTCGCTTAATAAATAAACTGCAGCTGGTCCAAAACGCAGCAGCTCGAGTTCTTACTAGAACCAGGAAGTATGACCATATTAGCCCGGTTCTGTCAACACTGCACTGGCTCCCTATTAAACATCGCATACATTTTAAAATCTTGCTAATTACTTACAAATCACTAAATGGTTTAGCTCCCCAGTACTTGAGCGAGCTCTTAACGCATTATACTCCATCTCTTTACTATGGCATACACATAAAACATTTTTAATTTATATTGTTGCATTAACTAGGTCAGCCGGAACCGGGAACACTTCCCATAACACCTAATGTACTTGTTACATCATAAGAAGAATGGCATCTACGCTAATGTTAGTCTCTCTGTTTATCCCGAGGTTTACCGCAGTCAGCCGGATCCGGGCCGTATCCAGATCAGATGGTGGACCAGCGCCCAGACATTACCAAAGCATCCCTGAAGTGTCTGCAGAGACCGTGTCAATTAGTCTACCCTCTGAAATTGCTCATCGACATGGCATCCTCAATGGATCCATCTCCGGCGTGATGACTCCGATATTTCGAATATTCCTATTTAATAATTGTTTAATCGACACGCCATCCTCAATAAACCCGTCTCCGGCGTGATGCCTCCGATCTTTCGAATATTCCGATCTAATATTACTTCTGACCTATAAGGCTGCCAAAATAATAATCATACACTGTTTGTTAATTGGCCAGAGGAGAACTGGCACCCCGACTGAGCCTGGTTTCTCCCAAGGTTTATTTTTCTCCATTAGGCCACCTGATGGAGTTTTGGTTCCTTGCCACTGTCGCCTTTCGCAGTTGGGGACACAAAATTTTCAAATAAATATCCAAATAAATTTAATTACTAAACTAAATTATATCAACTACATTACTTGAATATATATGATGATTGAAATGAGCTAATGACATCACCGTTTTCTCCAGAGCGGCTGTACAGCCGAATCAAATTGGGTTTCATTATTTTTCTGTTTAACACTGTGAAGCTGCTTTGAAACAATCTGCATTGTAAAAAGCGCTATATAAATAAAGTTGACTTGACTTGACAAATGTGTTTCCGCAAAACGGATATAAATCCGATCTTCAATTCCCACGCTATATGCAGATTTAATGGAGTTCACATCACCGAAATCAATAGATATGAGCTGCATTTTATTGATCAACAGCTAATAAAGCTAATAAGACCACAGTAGGAGAGTGGAAACTAAATGATCTTACCAGTGCTTATTCCACTCTTTATTACTATTAGGAGATTCTTTACTTTTAATGATGATTGTGTATTGAGCGTCTGCAACTTTCACTTTCATTTGCGGCAGTTTGCTGAAGAGATATTCAGCTGCTCGTCTGCGGCGATGCGTGCTGCAGTAGCGCTGTCATATCTGGCTATAACATGTCATGTAGCCCATAACATGCTCTCACATTTATTTATTAGCATTGTTGGGAGGAGTAAAATGTACAGATGTGGTTTCAACAGCCAGATGCACAACAACCTCGAATGCGTGTCGGAGGGCATTTACACCTGGTCTTTTCACGATTGGATCCAGCTATCTGATCAGAGAAAACGCAAGTGACCATGTGTAAACAGGCCCACTGTGTCTGGTATTTTCTCTGCTGTGCATCTGCACTCTCCTCTTTGCGTCCATCTTCAGCGTGTCCCATCTCTGGCCTGTGTTAACGTCCTGTTAACAGACTTTGTAATATTGACATTGACAACACAAATGACATTCAGGAAATGATTGTAATGCAGTTCGTGTGCAAGTCCGGAATAGAGATCAGCCAAAATGAAACTAAAATTGTGTGCTAATTGTGTGTTTGGAGCACAAAATAACCGTCTGTTTCCGATTTATGGCTGTTCGATTTGTGCGGTGCGAATTTTAAGGTTGCAGAGAATAAATTTTGGGAGCAATTTCGAGTCTTGATAATGTGTTATTTTTTGGTTATTTATCGGGAGCTACCGCGATCGACGGGTTGGCGACCACTGCTGTAGGCGAACAGTTCTCTGCCAACGAAGGCTGTGCTGTCGAGTGGTAGGCCTCAGCAGGCCTCCTTGACGGGCAGCCCCCGAAAGGGTCTCTTTAGGCCAGCTGGCCATCAGCTGCGACCAGGTAGCAGCCTCGAGAGGCCTCTTGTGGGCGGCCCCACTAGTTGTATTGGTGTAGTATGGTTCCCAACGATGTTGTTTGTGTAGCAGAATAGGCTTCTTATCAGCTAGTAGGCCTCACCAGGGGCCTGATACGTGTTGCCTAACTCCAATAGAGTTTAGAATGTCTCTAAATGCCAATCCCAATGCATCTTTTTCATTGTCTACATGGATATTAAAATCACCAACAATTAGGACTTTATCTGCAGCCAGTACTAACTCTGATAGAAAATCAGCAAATTCTCTGGTAAAGTCTGTATGTTGCCCTGGTGGCCTGTATACAGTAGCCAACACAAATGTTAAACGGGATTTATCAATTTCACTACATAACGTTACGTAAAGCACCAAAACTTCAAAGGAATTATATCTGAAACTAGACTTCTGAGTAATACTGAAGATATTATTATAAATTACAGCAACACCTCCCCCTTTACCTTTCAGACGCGGCTCGTGTTTATAACAATAATCTTGTGGGGTGGCCTTATTTGCCTGAAGGTTGTAAGGTTATGGCTGAGCTCTCTTGAGTTCTCTGAGGGAGAAAAACAAGAAGTCAATCTTTTTGACACAATCAAGATTGAATCAATCTACATCTTAGATGATTTAGCGTGGCAGAATTGTACTGTGAAATCGGCATCTTCACATGCAGAGATATGAGTTTGAAATAACAGCAAGTACTGACTGGCACAGCCTTAATATTGTACAACAGACAAATTAAATTAAGCAGAATAACTTTTTATATGTTTGGTTTTATTTTGATAATGAACAGGCTGCGATGTCAAGTTAGCAATGCCAGAATTGATACGTGAGCGAGTCACCGGCGCCATCACTTAATTTTTTCCTCATTCGAAACAGTAAAATATTTATTTTATTTGTGTACATTTAAAATTACTACAAAATGTCATGCCTTTAAAAAATTAAGAAAACAACAGGATGCGCTGCTTTAGCGCGTCTCGGTCTCATATGAGCATCTTTCTGACGTGCACCAGAAACATGAACTAAAATACAGCGAATACTTGACGTGCCTACTTTAAAAAATCAACATTTTAAATGCATTATATATAAGTCACTTTGGAATAAATCACGGCATGTTTCATGATAAAAAACATGACTTTACAGTCCAGAAAATACGGTAGGATATAGCAAATTATATTGCGGACCCCCTGGCACATTGCTGGTCTAAAGCCGCTGGTCCACACAGAAGAAAGCCCTCCCTAGGCTCTGCCCCGTTACGGGTTGTGTCGAGCCATTCGTTAGTCTGGTTGTTTGATGAGAAAAATATGAAATGTAGTTGCAATAAACGCGTTAAGAATCCCTACAGATGTAGCAGAGCAGGACTTTTATTCTGCTGTGCGGAATTGAGGAAGAACTGATGATGGAATAGTTTGATCTTCAGCTGACCAATCAGCAGAAAGGGGCGTATAATTCCCGCCCACATGTAGAAATCGAATATTCAAACTGTTTAATCATTTTTCTACCTCGAACGAAAAACGAAAAATCAAGCCGAAATCTCTTTTTTCATTTTTCTGAAAAAAATGTAAAAACGAATTTTTCTCATTTCAATATTAAATCAAAAATTCTCACTCTGGGTTCAGGCCAAATTCCGAGCTCAAAGCAATTACATTTACTTTAAAAATTTAAAAAGTAAAATGATGACAATTCCAGACAAACTCATTCATATTAAAGATGAAATCTTGTTAAACATGCCTGTTTGATTTATGAGATGAGGACATGACTGCAGCCAGTGAGACTGAAAACAGCACATCCAGTGCAAGAAGGCTTTGACCATTTAATTTTACTTAACATTATTTTATTTATCCACTATATTGACGAGACCTTTTTGAAGGATATTGGTTTACTTATGGCCTTTTTATGTACTTGAGCTTAACTGAGACTTGAGAGTTTGTAGACGTTTAAGAGGCTGTTGTGTCTACCTTGATTTATTGCAATATTGAGATGTTCAGTTTTATTTTAATTTTAATTTTAGAAAATAAACATGATTTCTCATCATACAAATCAATTGTTTCTTATTTTTTACTGGTATGTCTCTCAGGTGTCTAGTGCATCTTTGAGATTATATATAGTATGAGTAAAATACTTAAGTACTGTTAAAATCAGATATTCTAAGACTTTTACTCAAGTTGTATTGGAATTGGTGACTTGTAACTTGTAATGGAGTCATTTTCTCTGTAAGGAATCTGTACTTTTACTCAATGGTTTTCAGGTACTCTTTACACCACTGGGACAGCGGTCAATCCCCCCAACTCACTTCACGCGCATGTAGCGCCATAGCCCTACAGACATTTCCCTAAACAGCCACAGGTCAGATTTTCCGCCACAGCAAAGAGCTTATTAATTACGAAAACGAATATTTTTATTTTTGCTAATTATTATTATTATTTTTTTTTTTTAATATAAGCCTGATTTTGTCCGTCTGAAAGATAGTCATATATACACCTAGGTTGGCTTGATGGTACATCATGGGATCATTTTTGGGTGAACTATCCCTTTAAGATTAGGTATATGAGTGAATGGTTTCACTGATTGAGCCTCAAGTAGGCTACCACTTTTAGTGTGTAAGCAATTAAAAAAAAACCTGTAATAATAGTGTCTGAACCGGGAGTAAACACAACTCCTTGCGTTCCGTTATCCATTGGGCCATGCTGCGTAGTTCAAATTAGTGAAACAACTGAAAATTCAGTGAGCAGTCCGAACGAATCCGAATCGTTTCAGACCGCTATGACGCGTTTGGCCAATTCACGGAAAAGAAAGATTCGACCCAAAAGAAGGATTAATTCATGAATGATTGGTATCGCTGGTTTAGCCGACAGAAATACTGGTTAAACCGCTGAGATATTCACACGGAAAACTTTTCACAGGTCATTCGGAGCGCTCATGGTATGCACTGCGTATAGACGTGCAGCTGCTGCAGGCGCCACTGTGGCCGCGTATCTAACAAAATTTAGCCGCACCGCTAGAAAAAGAGGTGGAGGGAGGTCGGGGTGCCCTCGGGCCGCCAATTGAAAACCCTGGTTGAAACCATTTCCAATAATGATCTGTAAAGCTTATTTGGATTTCATGAAAGCATCTATAAAATGCAGTATCCTGAAAAAATAAAAAACGTTCTTTTTGGTGGCAATACCCTTTCTGCACATGAAAATAGTTGTCCCATTTTCTGACTAATGTCTCTCAATTACACAACCGCTTGTAGCATACATGTTATTAGAATTACAAAAAACAATTACAAGTACATTTTGAAATGTTCATTCAGCATCTGAGATTCTTTACATTTTTGAGGCAGTATTCTCATTATATGGAATATTGTTCATTTCTGTGAGAGTTTGTAGGCAGTATGACTCACTGCTGTGACATAACTGTTAAGAAGGTGATGATTTAATTTTGTATGTCCCAGACAGCATCAATTTCATAAAAGCCATCTTCAGAAACATCTTACATTACACCACCTTCCATATAAGTTTCAATAATCAATGTAACTGCAAGGAAAAGAACATATAGGTCATCTCAGTTTTATTAACCCCAGAACTCGATGTTCTAATATGCTCATACAGTACCATTTCCTTTAGGATCCATTGTTAAAGTAAACAAATATGAGGTTGGAAACAACAAGAGGACTTCAGCTTTGTGTCCTTCACATACTGACACCATGCGTGATGCATCACAGCTATTTTACATGGTCCATGTGAACACATCATTAATATGACACAATGAGCATGTCATGAGGGTCCTGAGAGTGACCGATGGCCTCGCTCATTGACTGCATCACATGTGGAATCTCACACCGTGGATGAGCGTGCTGAACTTTCATCTGCCGGCAGAATGCCATTCCAGAGTCATGCTGGACCCTGCCGGAGCGAGCCAAACCCAGCAGGAGGCTTCTGTCAAGGACACATCCTGACAGCTATCAGTTGCCTGAAGGTTGTAAGGTTATGGCTGAGCTTTCTTGAGTTCTCTGAGGGAGAAAAACAAGAAATCACTCTTTTTGACACAATCAAGATTGAATCATCTTAGATGATTTAGCATGGCAGAATTGTACTGCGTTTGATATTTCTCTCATTCACTCATGTAAACTAAGCTATGTTGCAAAATATATAATCTACAGCCATAGAAACCATTTGTTTACTCTATAAATCTACAAATAACAAAAAATGCTGAGAGAAAACATTACTTGAAGTACCCTCAGATTCACATTTTTAACATATTCTCATAATTTTTTGACTTGTTAGTCATTGTGGCAGCACAAAGGCACATTTCACACACTTGGTTTTGGGTGTGATTGTGTGTGTGTGAGACGTGTTTAGTGTCTTGGCTCGTTCTCAGCCCTCACAGTGCAAGCAGCTGAAAGTGCTGCAGAATGGAGGTCTTTGTCCAAAAAACAGTGCTTTCATTTATGTCCTTCTCTTCCTCTACATCCATCTTTGTTTAAGTGCAAATACAACATATTAAATCATATTCAATTATATTTTATTACAGTTTTTCCTCAATCGCTTTGGTGCATTTCTCAGATAGCAACTGAAATTGTCAAAACTACTTGTGAAACCTCCACATCATCTAGTCACTCATTGTCTGCTGTTTCCTACATTATTAATTGCTTATGTCATGTTAATCAAAATGTATTATACTGGTTCTCTGTTATGTATGTATGTATGGATGGATGGATGGATGGATTTTTTTAATATGGACTTTTTTAATATGGACTTTTTTAATATGGACTTACCATTCTGCCTGCTTTGTCTAGAGCAGGATCAGCGTCAACTCAAAGACCACACCAAGGACTTCTTAGATCCTGCTTGCCTCACCAACTTCCCTGATTGCTTGCTTTGCGTCTTCTATTACATCAGCCTCAGCGACTGATCCAAGGCACCTGCCACATTTGTGGAGTGCTGGTGAATAACAGGTCAGCGTTTACCATCTGCCCCGCTAAGGAGATCACCACCAGCCCCACTCCAACTGCCTCCCACACCCTGCATGGAGCCTATGCCAGAGCTTACCACAGACAGGGAGCCCGCACCTGTCGTGATGTCAGCACCAGAAAGAGTGACTGAGCCAACCATTGCCCCGCAATATGAACACAACACAGAGTCTGACCAGGTGTGCGAGCCGGCACATCGTCCGTGCCATTGGGTGTGCTAGTGGAGTATGAGGGCATGAAGGGAAGCCCCACACTCCCACCGCTGAGGGTAAGCTATACCTGGCCTCTGGGAATATTCATGAGGAAGTGGAAAAGAACATTCCCATATGTCTCCCGTTGCCGCTGGTCCCATCCAACTTCCCTCTCCCACCTCCTCTACCAAAGACATCCAGTCCTTCAGCCCCACCTTCGCTGGTTCCCTTCAGTCCCTCTGCTCCTCCTCTGAATGCACTCTGCTGTCTAGCAAATTAGCTCAAAAGGGAAATATGAATAGTTAATTATATCTTAATTTTATAGTTAATTATAAATATTTGGATCAGTTAATAGAATTAACTTGATGTAGCTGAACTAATATTACCATCAATTAATCGGTTCATCCAGCGAACACTCAGTATTGGTCATCTATCAACTTATAGAAAAGATATTTTCCGTAGCCACAGAAAAATAACTCTTTCTTAGAATGTAGCTGTGATCGCATTGTTAAAGGGATGGTGATTTACAAGCGCTGGGAAGAATCAAAATCACATGAATGTGCACAAAAGTTTCACAAACACATAATTAATCTAAACAAACACATACACACAATCACGCATACATGGTTAAAATGGAAAGTGAAAGGAACCGAAAAAAGAAACAAGTTATGGAAAAGATTAATTTAACCATCTGAACAGAACCATTAGTTTCTTATTTCAAAGCACCTTGTTAACAGGAGGTCTACAGCTTATATTAACCATATAAACCGTAAGTTAGTTAAATGAAACTTGCAATGCCTTAGGCGTTGAACAAGCGTCTGGATGCTGTCTCAGGAGAAAATCTTGATGTTTTAAGTCAATGGTGGTGAAGTTGCAATCAATTTCTTCTGCATTAAACAAAGAAATGATGGTGAACTTGCATTGTTAGCCTGACTCGGCCATTGTCGAGGAAGTTACAATAGTCAGTGAGCCAATGGTAACTTAAACTTTCGGAAGGAAAGTTTATGACCCTTTGTCTTTGAGCATGCTGTTTTGCATACAGTGCATCTGGAAAGTATTCACAGCGCTTCACTTTTTCCACATTTTGTTATATTACAGCCTTATTCCAAAACTGATTAAATTAATATTAATTAAATTAATTTAAATAATTTTTCCTCAATTCTACAAATAATACCCCATAAGGAAAGAAGTTTGTTTGAAATCTTTGCAAATGTATAAAAAAAATACAAAAAACGAAAATACGAAAGTATTCACAGCTTTTGCCATGACACTCAAAATTGAGCTCAGGTGCATCCTGTTTCCACTGATCATCCTTGAGATGTTTCTGCAACTTAATTGGAGTCCACCTGTGGTAAATTCAGTTGATTTGGAAAGGCACACACCTGTCTATATAAGGTCCCATGTCAGAGCTCAAACCAAGCCATGAAGTCCAAGAAATTGTCTGTAGACCTCCGAGACAGGATTGTATCGAGGCACAGATCTGGGGAAGGGTACAGAAAAATTCCTGCAGCATTGAAGGTCCCAATGAGCACAGTGGCCTCCATCATCCGTAAATGGAAGAAGATTGGAACCACCAGGACTCTTCCTAGAGCTGGCCGCCCGGCCAAACTGAGTGATCGGGGGAGAAGGGCCTTAGTCAGGGAGGTGACCAAGAACCCAATGGTCACTCTGACAGAGCTCCAGTATTTCTCTGTGGAGAGAGGAGAACCTTCCAGAAGAACAACCATCTCTGCAGCACTCCACCAATCAGGCCTGTATGGTAGAGTGGCCAGACGGAAGCCACACCTCAGTACAAGGCACATGACAGCCCGCCTGGAGTTTGCCAAAAGGCACCTGAAGGACTCTCAGACCATGAGAAATTCTCTGGTCTGATGAAACAACGATTGAACTTTTTGGCCTGAATGGCAAGCGTCATGTCTGGAGGAAACCAGGCACCGCTCATCACCTGGCCAATACCATCCCTACAGTGAAGCATGGTGGTGGCAGCATGACTTTTTCAGCAGCAGGAATTGGGAGATTAATCAGGATCGAGGGAAAGATGAATGCAGAAATGTACAGAGACATCCTTGATGAAAACCTGCTCCAGAGCGCTCTGGACCTCAGACTGGGGCGAAGGTTTATCTTCCAACAGGACAACGACATTAAGCACACAGCCAAGATAACAAAGGAGTGGCTATGGGACAACTCTGTGAATGTCCTTGAGTGGCCCAGCCAGAGCCCAGACTTGAACCCGATTGAACATCTCTGGAGAGATTTGAAAATGGCTGTGCACAGACGCTCCCGATCCAACCTGATGGAGCTTGAGAGGTCCTGCAAAGAAGAATGGGAGAAACAGCCCAAAAATAGGTGTGCCAAGCTTGTAGTTGTCACATATCCACTGCAGGCAAGTTGAAGGAACCCAAGTGCAGTTTATTAACTCAAATTCAAAACATAAAACAAAGACGTAGCAAAACAAACTTGACTTGACAAAACATAGACTTGACTTGACTTGACTTGACTTGACTTGACTTGACAAAACATAGACTTGGCTAAACTTGACTATAACAAACACTCACCAACAGTGGGTTACCACATTCAATACAAGACAAGGACTCATGGCAAACATGAGGGCTAAATACACTGAGACTAATGACAAGACGAGGGACACCTGTGAACAATGATAAACCAATGAACCAATGACATTACACAACACATGAGGGCATGGGAATCACATGACAAAAACCAGGAAGTGCATGGCAAACTTAGAAACATAGACAGTGAACATGGCAAACTAAACACATGAAACATAACCAAAACACCCTGTGACAGTAGCATCATATTCAAAAAGACTTGAGGCTGTAATTGGTGCCAAAGGTGCTTCAACAAAGTATTGAGCAAAGGCTGTAAATACTTATGTACATGTGAATTTTTTTTTCGTTTTCTATTTTTAATAAATTTGCAAAGATTTTAAACAAACTTCTTTCACGTTGTTGTCATTATAGGGTATTGTTTGTAGAATTTTGAGTAAAATAATGAATTTAGTCAATTTTGGAATAAGGTTGTAATATAACAAAATGTGGAAAAAGTGAAGCGCTGTGAATACTTTCCGGATGCACTCTATGTAACTGGATTGGGTGTTGATGGAGGAACTATTAAAGATTCTTGTAATATTATTATGTTGCATAGGTATCAACATATAACATATAACATTATCGTTCTATTTTTAAAAAAATGTACGTTGTAAATCAATCTTATCTCCCTGGCGTGACTTTGCTGCCATGGTAACCAGGGGCCTGTTCTATCCTTTTGGGGGGATGTCACAGGCACCTTGGCACCTTGTTTTGTGGTTGGGTGAGGGGGTTTTCTGGATTATTCATTAAATATAATGAATAACTGTGTGTCTGTTTGGTCTGCCTGGGTCTCCATTTCCTTTAGCTCCATCTCATTCTGTCATCCCCCTGTGTCTACCAGCCAAGTCTTCCCTCATTCGACTCCACCGTGGACCTTCGTTCTGGCTGTGTTCTAGGTCCCTGCCAGGCTCCTGTTGCTCTAATCTCCTCCCTGGCTCCTCCCACCTTCATCGCTGCCTTGGTTTCTTCTGCCGCCATTTCCTCTTGTTTCCTGCTCTTCACCACCCCCTTGTCCACCAACAGAGCACCCGCCCTCCCTACCTCCTCAGTTTGGACTATTATAGGCATTCCTATAATAGGATTCCCTGTTTGCCATGTTACACCCAAAACACACCCATGACACACCCTTGTTACAAATATGGTAGAACTATCATTCCTACCACTAAAGATATAAATAATCTTCCCGATCAATTTAATCTCCTCACATTAAACACAGTTTCTCCTTTAAGCTTAAAGAAGATAAAAGAAAATAGTCCAACGCGGTGGTACAATGAGCACACTCGGGCCCTTAAAAGAGCTGCCAGAAAAATGGAACGTAGCTGGAAGAAAACAAAACTAGAGGTTTTTCACATTTCATGGAAAGAGAGCACGATTGTGTACGGTTGCGTTCAACTTCTGACGTTTCCAGACAGCACAGCAGTAATGAATTTATGAACTTCTTTACTTGTACTTCTGTTCATTATTTTCCTGTTTAACACTGTGAAGCTGCTTTGAAACAACCTGCATTGTAAAAAGCGCTATATAAATAAAGTTGACTTGACTTGACTTGACTTGCAAGATTGATAATATTAGAGATAAAATTATAACTATGCAACCGTCTACTACAGTGTCACATCAGAAAGTGCATTGTAGTGTCCCTGAGGAAAAATTACATTTATTCACTGCTATAGGAGAGGAAGAATTGTCTAAACTCATTAAATCATCTAAATCAACAACATGTATGCTAGACCCTATACCGACTTAGCTACTAAAAGAGACGCTTCCAGAGGTCATAGATCCTCTTCTTAATATCATTGATTCATCTTTGTCATTAGGATATGCACCAAAAACTTTTAAGCCGGCTATTATTAAACCGCTTATTAAAAAAAGGCAACTTGATCCTACAGAATTAGTCAATTATAGGCCGATCTCGAATCTACCATTTCTGTCAAAAATACTGGAAAAGGCAGTATCCTCACAACTATGTTCCTTTTTAGAAAGAAATGGTATCTGCGAAGATTTCCAGTCAGGATTTAGATTGTATCATAGTACTGAGACTGCTCTCATTAGAGTTACAATTGATTTGCTCTTATCATCTGATCATGGTTGTATCTCTCTATTAGTGTTACTCGATCTTAGTGCTGCATTTGATACCATCGACCACAACATTCTTTCGAATAGACTTAATGTTGACTTAATGTTAATAAATTATGTTGGCATAAGTGGAATTGCATTGGCATGGTTCAAATCATACTTATCTGACCGTTATCAGTTTGTAGCAGTAAACTAAATTATTGTAATGCTCTACTGGGTGGTTGCCCTGCTCGTTTAATAAATAAACTGCAGCTGGTCCAAAACACAGCAGCTAGAGTTCTTACTAGAACCAGGAAGTATGACCATATTATCCCGGTTCTGTCAACACTGCATTGGCTCCCTATTAAACATTGCATAAATGTTAAATTACTTACAAAGCACTTGCTAATTACTTACAAAGCACTAAATGGTTTAGCTCCCCACTATATGAGCATGCTCTTAACGCATTATAGTCCTTCACGTCTATTGCGATCTCAAAATTCTGGCCAGTTGATAATCAAAATTAACTGCAGGCGGTAGATCCTTTTCCTATTTAGCACCTAAACTCTGGAACAGTCTTCCTAGCATTGTTTGGGAAGCAGACACACTCTGTCAGTTTAAATCTAGACTAAAAACGCATCTCTTTAACCTGGCATACACACAGAACATACATTTCTATGATTCAAATCAGTTAAAAGATTGTTAGGCTGCATTAACCGAGTCAGCCGGAACCGGGAACACTTCCCATAAGTAAAGTCAAGTCAAGTCAAGTATTAGATATGAATATTCGAAAGATCGGAGTCATTACGCCGGAGATGGGTTTATTGAGGATGCCGTTTCGGTGAGGCAATTATTAGATAGAAATATTCGAAAAGATCGGAGTCATTACGCCGGGGACGGGTTTATCGAGGATACCGTGTCGATGAGGCAATTTCAGTCTAATTGACACGGCCTCTGCAGACACTTCAGGGGACACTTGTCTGGGAGCAGGTCCACCATCCGATCTGGATACGGCCCGGATCCGGCTGACTCCAGTAAACTTCGGGATAAACAGAGAGACTAACATTAGCGTAGATGCTATTCTTTTTATAATGTAATGAGTACATCAGGTGTTATGGGAAGTGTTCCCGGTTCTGGCAGACCTAGTTAATGCAGCCTAAAAATCATTTACTGATTTGAATAATATAAATTGATAATCTTGTATGTGTGTGCCATAGTAAAGAGATGTGTTTTTAGTCTAGATTAGTCTGCTTCCCGAACAATGCTAGAAAGATTGTTCCAGAGTTTAGGTGCTAAATAGGAAAAGGATCGACAATCATTTAACTGATTTGAATAATAGAAACTGATAATGTTAATGATAATGTTAGGTGTTAGGTGTTAGGTGCTAAATAGGAAAAGGATCGACAATCATTTAACTGATTTGAATAATAGAAACTGATAATGTTCTATGTGTATGCCATAGTAAAGAGATGTGTGTCTGCTTCACGAACAATGCTAGGAAGACTGTTCCAGAGTTTAGGTGCTAAATAGGAAAAGGATTGACCGCCTGCAGTTGATTTTGATATTCTAGGACAAGTTTATTTAGCTGCAGTTCATTTATTAAGCGAGCAGGGCAACCACCCAGTAGAGCATTACAATAATTTAGCCTTGAGGTCATGAACGCATGAACTAACTGTTCAGCATTTTGCATTGAAAGAATGTGCCATAATTTAGATATATTTTTAAGATGGTAGAATGCAGTTTTACAGATGCTGGAAACATGGCTTTCAAATGAAAGATTGGTATCAAAGAGCACACCCAGGTTCCTAACTGACGACGAGGACTTGACAGAGCAGCCATCAAGTGTTAGACAGTATTCTAGGTTACTACTTGTGGAGTTTTTTTGTCCAATAATTAAAAATTCTGTTTTTTTCTGAATTAAGAAATTACTAGTCCTCCAATTTTTTATATCAGCTATGCATTCCATTAATCTTGTGAATTGGTAAATTTCGTCAGTGATCGGTGTGACATCTCTTCATTTGCTGCTACAAACTGATAACGGTCAGATAAGTATGATTTAAACCATGCCAATGCAATTCCACTAATGCCAACATAATTTTCGAGTCTATTCAAAAGAATGTTGTGGTCGATAGTATCGAATGCAGCGCTAAGATCGAGTAACACTAATAGAGATATACAACCACGATCAGATGATAAGAGTAAATCATTTGTAACTCTGATGAGAGCAGTCTCAGTACTATGATACGGTGTAAATCCTGACTGGAAATCCTCACAGATACCATTTCTTTCTAAAAAGGAGCATAGTTGTGAGGACACTGCCTTTTCTAGTATTTTTGACAGAAAGGGTAGATTTGAGATTGGCCTGTAATTGACTAATTCTGTAGGATCAAGTTGCGTTTTTTTAATAAGTGGTTTAATAATAGCCAACTTAAAAGTTTTCGGTACATATCCTAATGAAAAGGATGAATTATATTAAGAAGAGGATCTATGACCTCTGGAAGTATCTCTTTTTATAGCCTAGTCGGTATAGGGTCGAGCATACATGTCGTTGATTTTGATGATTTAGCTAGTTTAGCCAATTCTTCTTCTTCTATAGCAGTGAATGAGTGTAATTTTTCCTCAGTGACACTACAATGCACTGTCTGATGTGATACTGTAACAGACGGCTGCACGGTTATAATTTTTTTCCTAAAATTATCAATCTTACACGTAAGGAAGTTCATAAAGTCATTGCTTGCTGTTTACAAACATCAGAAGTTGAAGCTTTATTTTTGGTTAATTTAGCCACTGTATCGAATAAATACCTAGGGTTATGTTTGTTTTCTAAGAGAGTCGAGAAATAAGCAGATCTAGCAGTTTTTATGGCCTTTCTGTATGCCATCATGCTCTCTTTCCATGAAATGCGAAACACCTCCAGTTTTGTTTTCTTCCAGCTGCGCTCCATTTTTCTGGCTGCTGTTTTAAGGGCCCGAGTGTGCTAGTTGTACACGGCGTTGGACTATTTTCTTTAATCTTCTTTGAGTGCAGGGGAGCAACTGTTTCTAAAGTGCTGGAAAAGAGAGAGTCAATAGTTTCTGTTGCAACATTGAGTTCCTCTAGGCTATCTGGGATGCTGAGGAGATGAAACTGATGAGGAAGATTATTTACAAAGCAATCTTTAGTGGCAGCAGTGATAGTCCTGCCATATTTGAAGCGAGGGGACGGCTTTGCAGCCTTAGCTAAATTAAGTATACACGATACTAGATAATCGCTCTGCTGCAGAATTTCAACGGTATCAACATTTATTCCATGTGACAATATTAGGTCTAAAGTATGATTACGGCGATGAGTGGGTCCAATAGAGTTTAGAATGTCTCTAAACGCCAATCCCAATGCGTCTTTTTCATTGTCTACATGGATATTAAAATAACCAACAATTAGTACATTATCTGCAGCCAGTACTAACTCTGATAGAAAATCAGCAAATTCTTTGGTAAAGTCTGTATTGTGGCCTGGTGGCCTGTATACAGTAGCCAACACAAATGTCAAACGGGATTTATCAATTACACTACATAGCGTTACATAAAGCACCAAAACTTCAAAGGAATTATATTTGAGACTAGACTTCTGAGTAATACTAAAGATATTATTATAAATTACAGCAACACCTCCCCCTTTACCTTTCAGACGCGGCTCGTGTTTATAACAATAATCTTAGGGGGTGGACTCATTTAAAGTAATGTAGTCGTCAGGTTTTAGCCAGGTTTCTGTCAAACACAGCACATCTAGATTATTATCTGTAATCATATCATTAACAATAAGCGCTTTTGGGGAAAGGGATCGAATATTCAGCAGCCCGAGCTTTATCGTTTGTTAATCTGTATTATATCTGTTATTTATTTTTTGGACATCAATTCGATTTTTACCGTTGAATGGTTTTGATGGTTTTTTGTATTTACTAAATCGGGGAACAGACACAGTCTCTATATGATAATATCTAGGTGAAAGAGTCTCTTTGTGCTGGGATTTATCTGACTTCTGTGACGTGAGACAGCTAGCAGACGGTCGGTTAAGCCAGTCCGTCTGCTTCCTGACCTGGGCCCCAGTTAGTCAAGGTTTAGCTCTAAGACTATGTGCCAAATTACTAGAGAGAAGAGCGGTATCTCATCACTCCAGCGAACAGGGAGGGGACCAGAGCAAAAAACGTCTTCTGCCATTGTACTTGCGAGTTTACATACCTCTTTAATGTTAATTTTGGTGATCTCCGACTGGCGAAGTCGAACATCATTAGTGCCGACGTGAATAATAATCTTAGAGAATTTACGATTAGCCAGCACTTTTAAATTTGCTTTGATGTCAGGCACTCTGGCTCCTGGTAAACATGTGACTATGGTATTTTCACGTTCCGTGCAATAGAATCGCCAATAACTAGGGCACTTTCAACAGGATTCTCAGTGGGTGCGTCACTGAGTGGGGAGAACCTGTTTGATGTTCTAATCGGAACGGAAGAGTGTTTTTTTAATCCGCGACTATGCCGTCTCACCGTCACCCAGTTGCCCTGCTGCACGGGCTCTACAGCCGGAACCGAAAAGTGTACAGAGTTCACTAAGCTATTCGCATCCAAATCAGTGTCTAAAGCTGTTACATTATCACTACTCTCAGATAAAGTCTGAATGCGTGTCTCTAATTCTGAAATCTTCTCTGTCAGTCTGACTATTTCCCTACATTTATCCCTACATTCCCTACATTTACATTTAAGCCCTGTTCCAAACAGAGAAGGATAGGTTAAACATGGAACAGTTAGTGCAAGTGACAATAACAGGAGAAGATGACATGGCTTACCATGTTTGTTGATTAAACCAACTCACCAATGTTGTTTGATGGACTCTATTGACTAATCCAACTCACCACAGTTGTTTAATGAACTCAGAAAACAGGAGACAGGCAAGCTAACAGGCTAGCGAAATGCTAATATGTGATAGTGACACTTCCCATAACACCTGCAGCCTAAAACAATCATTTAACTGATTTGAATAATAGAAACTGATAATGTTCTATGTGTATGCCATAGTAAAGAGATGTGTGTCTGCTTCACGAACAATGCTAGGAAGACTGTTCCAGAGTTTAGGTGCTAAATAGGAAAAGGATTGACCGCCTGCAGTTGATTTTGATATTCTAGGTATTATCAACTGGCCAGAGTTTTGAGACCGCAATAGATGTGATGGAGTATAATGCGTTAAGAGCTCGCTCAAGTACTGGGGAGCTAAACCATTTAGTGCTTTGTAAGTAATTAGCAAGATTTTATGCATTTTATACATTATGAATGTATGCAATGTTTAATAGGGAGCCAGTGCAGTGTTGACAGAACCGGGCTAATATGGTGGGGCAAGGGACGGCTTAGGCAGAACAGGACACCTCCAGGCGAAGTTCTTTTCCGTTTTTTGCTTATGGATAAAAAGACGTTTGAAATGGAGGGGCCAAAAAAAAGGAGGTCGCAAACTCACACTTTAACCTTTGACTAGCTCGCTGGTTAATTTCATAGCACAGTGAGCAGGCATTTGTTCAGTATGGCGTATTGTGTTCCTATACCATCAACACCATGACGCAGGCTCTTGGCGCCCCTTTTATAGCCTGTCATTAGCCTGACTGATTTTTCCAGTTAGCCATATTTTAACCATGTTCATACTTTTTTAACTGAATAAATTTTATTGTTTTCACAATGAACACTTAATATTACCTAATTTAATAATTGATGATCTTTACAACGGAACTGAATCAACACTGTACTGACTTCAGCTGAACAATGACACTATTTTCTTTTAGAGCTGCTGTACTGCTATAAAGCTGAAATGAACTGTTTACGTCATTGAATCACTGAATCATTAAATCATTAAATCATTTTCCTGTAAAATAACTAATGCTTTTTTACAAAGGAAATTAATCAGTCAAAAACTTTAGCTGGACAATAACTTTTTTCTAGAGCTGCTGTACAGCCAAAACAATCTCTCTTCCATTAATTTCCTATTATCACTGTAAAGCTGCTTTGAAACAATATGTATGGTATAAAGCACTATATAGCACCACTCCCAAGCCCAAATTTTCAGGTGTTAGTGAAAATCCCCAAGCTTCTATGCTCCATACCAAGTGAAGTCCCGGCTGTGGACAAGCCTCAGGACAAGCCTCAAACAGAAGCCCAAGAACAAGGCTATAATGGGTGATACGCAACATAGCTATGTTCAGTATACCTTACTAACATCTCAACTATATTTCTGAGAAGGTTCCTAGGGAGCTGCCTACCAAAAGGGAGCATGAAATGTGCCAAAAATCCTCAGTAAATAGACCTAGCATAGACAAGGAGTGAACAACTTCTTGTTTTTTTATAATGTAGCCTAACGCCGTAATGGCCACGCTCCAACCAAGGGGGAGCCTACCTTCCTACCATAATCCTATAAGGAAGGCAAACAAGAGAAGGACAAAATGCACCTTGTCCAATAACTCTCATCCGCCAGGGTCTATATCCAAAGGAAGCCGCAGAGGAGCTTAGGCCCTACTTAAGAAACCCCACTGTCACTGGGGTAGAGCAGCTCAAACCTGACCTATATAAAGCCCATCCAAAAGGGGTGCAATATCTCTACTCAACAGTAGTTGAGGAGGGAGGTAAACGAAATAAAGGGGCTCTCCATTGCCCACATTATTTTATTCACCCAGCATCGGCCCCTAAGGCGACCTGTCTATAGGGAGCAGGTGAGGGAACAGGATGTTCTCAGACAAATGACCTCTCTCCAACACCTTGAATGCATGAGCGCAGTATGCATCATAACGTTTTATTGCCATTAGCGTGACAGAGAGGGTGATTCTGTTTTTTTTAAAACAAAATCTCCCTTTGGAGAACTCAGCAAGGTTGCTATGAAGTGAAATAATTCTAAACCTCCTCAAGAGGGGCCATGGATGCCTATATGGCAGAATTCTACACACAGGGAGTCTTTTCTCAATTGTCTCCCTGAGGTAGAAGGGGAATTAGAATCACCGTGGTATACATCTCCTGAATGCCACCAACTGCGCCCTTGCCTCCCTAAACTTTCCCATAACCATTTCAACTGAGGTGCCAAAAAGTCCAGAGGACGAGCCTGGAGCATCAAGAAGGAAGTTCTTCTTCTTCTTTCTTATATCTGCCAGATTCCAGCCTGACCCGCTGCTGCATATGCCTTGCAAATCAACCACAAGGTAGTCTGTAGCTGTTTAGATGGCAAAACCGGAGCCTTTAACAAAGATGCCTCATCCTGCGAAAGATAGCTGGCCAGTGTCTCCTCAACAGGGGGCATCTTCACTTATTCTTGCTCACATAAACCCTCCACATTCGCATAAATATGAGCTGAATACGGTTTCTTCCAGGATCTTTCCACCTCAGTGTGCAGCTCTGGAAGAAATGGCAAACTCGCATTGGAGGGATGATCATGGCCCACCAGGAATTGCTCATTGAGTCTACCCCAAATCACTTTCTCCTGTTTCTCACATGACCAAGGTAGATTTAACCTGGCCATTACATCCAGCAATTCCCCATATGCAGGGCTGACCGAAGGAGAGGGCTTAACAATTTCACTCTCTTTGCCCCCTCCATCTACATCCAGCTCCTCAGAGCTAGATAGCGCCAGCAACATGCTCTCTGCTAGATCAGAAGATACCATAGAATGGGCTTCCTGATCCAGCAGATAGCTCGAGTCAGCAAACAAGGATTAAGAAAGCGAAATCCCTTACTCAAATACCTGATCCCCATAATTTAAGGGTGCTTTCACACTGGTAGTTTAGTTTGGAATGAGGCACGGTTCGCATGAAAAATTGGTAATGTTAAAGCTGTCATGCAGACCTCGGTGTGGACCGGGGTACCGAACCCGAGACTACCTGAAAGGGGGTGGTCTGAGTTTCGTTGCATTCAAACTGTGCCGCGATTCACGTGAATGTGAAAGCAACATGGACTCGGGTGCACACTTGTGGACTTGTGAATTTGGAAGAAAAATAACTTGTGCATGCATTTTAGCCAATGACGATGTAGTTAGTTCAATAAAACACATGTAAGGGATGATAGTGTTGATTATTTACCTTGGATGTATGATTTTGCTTGAGGCAATGAACATATGATGTACACTGTTATTTACACTGTTATATACACTGTTATATAGGCTCTGTTTACACAAAAATATTTTATAACAAAGAAATAATTGTCAGATCAGAAAAATTGGAAAATCAAAAACATATACAGTACACGCACAAGATGTCACAGGAAATCTTCAGTATTCGCAACACTTAAAGTCGAGTTAGCTGCTCGACTAAAATAGCTTGGAGCATTCTACACTGAACATCACCTTTTTGAGCTGATATTGAAAATTCAAGTGTAAAAGTGAAAGGGAAAAATGTGCTGTTTTGTTCTTCACTATCAACATAAAGTCACTGATGTATGTCGTGGCAAATTTCAACTATCACTGAATAAGAGACAAATCTTTATATTTATAATAAATGGTTTATTTCCTTTGCAAAGGGAGCCAACAGTCGGCAGCCATCTTAATGTCTGCAGAGTGTTCACTGACACACAAAACAATCCTTTCCATTCTTATACCTCCCCTGACCTCCAAGGTCAGCACTAGCTTCTACTGTAGTTTTCCACACACATGGTAAAAGTCGGAGCACATACACAAATAACCCTATGTTTCATCCATCTTAACACCTAGGCCCTCAGATTTAGACAGTGACCCCTAGGGTCATGGACGGGCCATTATGCTTCTCTGTATGCATAATATTCTTTCATATATGGAAATATGTGTACAATAAATTCTCATGCATAATGATTAAAATGAATTTCGCCCCTGAAATTGCCTCACCGACACGTCATCCTCAATAAACCCGTCTCCGGCGGTTATGCCTCCGATCTTTCGAATATTCCGATCTAATATGACTTCTGGACTTTTGGTTCCTTGCCACTGTTGCCTTTGGCTTGCTCAGTTGGGGACAAAACATTTTCAACTAAATATCCAAATAAATTTCATTACTAAACTAAATTAACTATATCAACTAAATTACTGATCTGCCCATATTGTCACTATATGATAATTGAAATGAGCTGATGACATCACTGTTTTCTCCAGAGCAGCTGTTGCATTATTTTCCTGTTAACACTGTGAAGCTGCTTTGAAACAATCAGCATTGTAATAAGCGCTATATAAATAAA
The DNA here is from genome assembly GCA_039654625.1 of Rhinogobio ventralis. Classification (NCBI taxonomy): domain Eukaryota; kingdom Metazoa; phylum Chordata; class Actinopteri; order Cypriniformes; family Gobionidae; genus Rhinogobio; species Rhinogobio ventralis. Next base: position 15,575,693 of record CM077212.1, read on the forward strand.
GTTGACTTGACTTGACTGAACACTGATGATTGACTATTCTAGTGCAGTGCAATATCTTTGACTCTATATGGAGCGTGATCTTTTTCAGCCCTGTCTCACCTTGAGAAGTGTTTCCAAATGTTTAGTTAATACTGTACAGTAAAACACTGAAAAGAGCCTCAGTTATAAGTGTGGCACAAATGTTTGGTTAAATATTAGGGGAGCCAGCACAGACATATAAATGCAGACAGCTGAGCAAATAAAGACACTAATTAGGCCAAACTGAGATGCCAAACTGCTTGCACAAAAGTACAACATGGTGCAGAGTTGACCTGCTTGCAAGGAAACTGGAGGAACACCTTTGATTAAAAAATATTAATAATAATTGGCACTTTATTTGTAAATCCATTCAATTTTGTGTGTGCTCCAATCTGGTTTGATCTATGGACCTCTCTCAGACACCCACATCACATCATTCTATATAGGTTGCAAAATAAAAAGCAACCAAATGCCCATTTCTGATTTACAGCCAACAGCAATATATAAAACAAACCAAGTGTATACAGTTAAATAAATAAATAAAATAAATAAATAAATCCAAATGATAATCCATATGACTGAATATGGTATAGTGTATATTGTGTATACCATAAAGTCTTTATTGATATTTGAATTTAGGTAAGTGTGCAATTTTTTTATTTAATCATGTACATAAATAAAATAAAAGTGAGAAAAAATAAATATAATATATCTTTGTAAATACCATAAAGGCCTATATCGCCTATATTCTTATTGGTCATATTGGTAACCCTTTAAGGTTTCATTTCTTAGCATTAGTTAACTCCATTAGTTAACATAAAATAATAATGAACAATATCTCTACAGCATTTAATATTCTTAATTCTTAATGCTAATTTCTACATTACTTATACACTCACCTAAAGGATTATTAGGAACACCTGTTCAATTTCTCATTAATGCAATTATCTAATCAACCAATCACATGGCAGTTGCTTCAATGCATTTAGGGGTGTGGTCCTGGTCAAGACAATCTCCTGAACTTTTTGAATGGGAAAGAAAGGTGATTTAAGCAATTTTGAGCGTGGCATGGTTGTTGGTGCTAGACGGGCCGGTCTGAGTATTTCACAATCTGCTCAGTTACTGGGATTTTCACGCACAACCATTTCTAGAGTTTACAAAAAATGGTGTGAAAAGGGAAAAACATCCAGTATGCGGCAGTCCTGTGGGTGAAAATGCCTTGTTGATGCTAGAGGTCAGAGGAGAATGGGCCGACTGATTCAAGCTGATAGAAGAGCAACTTTGACTGAAATAACAACTTGTTACAACCGAGGTATGCAGCAAAGCATTTGTAAACGCCACAACACGCACAACCTTGAGGCGGATGGGCTACAACAGCAGAAGACCCCACCGGGTACCACTCATCTCCACTACAAATAGGAAAAAGAGGCTACAATTTGCACGAGCTCACCAAAATTGGACAGTTGAAAACTGAAAAAATGTTGCCTGGTCTGATGAGTCTCGATTTCTGTTGAGACATTCAGATGGTAGAGTCAGAATTTGGCGTAAACAGAATGAGAACATGGATCCATCATGCCTTGTTACCACTGTGCAGGCTGGTGGTGGTGGTGTAATGGTGTGGGGATGTTTTCTTGGCACACTTTAGGCCCCTTAGTGCCAATTGGGCATCGTTTAAATGCCACGGCCTACCTGAGCATTGTTTCTGACCATGTCCATCCCTTTATGACCACCATGTACCCATCCTCTGATGGCTACTTCCAGCAGGATAATGCACCATGTCACAAAGCTCCAATCATTTCAAATTGGTTTCTTGAACATGACAATGAGTTCACTGTACTAAAATGGCCCCCACAGTCACCAGATCTCAACCCAATAGAGCATCTTTGGGATGTGGTGGAACGGGAGCTTCGTGCCCTGGATGTGCATCCCACAAATCTCCATCAACTGCAAGATGCTATCCTATCAATATGGGCCAACATTTCTAAAGAATGCTTTCAGCACCTTGTTGAATCAATGCCACGTAGAATTAAGGCAGTTCTGAAGGCGAAAGGGGGTCAAACACAGTATTAGTATGGTGTTCCTAATAATCCTTTTGGTGAGTGTACATTTTTTTAATTAAAAATTGTATCTGTTAATATTATTTAATGGACGTGAGCATGAACTAACAGTGGTAAAAATGAGTATAGTTAAAATATTATATTATATAATATTATATTATATAACTATAAAATATTGTAAAAATGCTACGGGGAAAAAACTATTATTAGGTTAACAGTAAGTTCCCATACTATATACAGGGAAAAACTGTAAAAGATCTAATTGGACATTTCATAATTTAATTTCATAATTTAATTTCAAATGTAAACTGACATTCACATAATTTCCTGTGTGACACTTCACATTTGAAGGTATTTTGTTCAAATAATTTCTTTGCACATAATTGAGTATCAGTTATGCACATCTTTGTGTTTATTGCATTACTTAAGTGTCACGTTATGATGATAGCGTATTCTGTATACTAGTATAATTCAGCTTGTGATGAACCTCTTCGTGATTCTTCATGTGGCTTCCTCTTTTACCACCTGCATTATTATGGTGGTTGTTAGTATACAGGTGCTGGTCATATAATTAGAATATCATCAAAAAGTTGATTTATTTCACTAATTCCATTCAAAAAGTGAACCTTGTATATTATATTCATTCATTACACACAGACTGATATATTTCAAATATTTATTTCTTTTAATTTTGATGATTATAACTGACAAATAAGGAAAATCCCAAATTCAGTATCTCAGAAAATTGGAATATTACTTACAATACAAAGAAAGGATTTTTAGAAATCTTGGCCAATTGAAAAGTATGAACATGAAAAGTATGAGCATGTACAGCACTCAATACTTAGTTGGGGCTCCTTTTGCCTGAATTACTTCAGCAATGCGGCGTGGCATTGAGTTGATCAGTCTGTGGCACTGCTCAGGTGTTATGAGAGTCCAGGTTGCTCTGATAGTGGCCTTCAGCTCTTCTGCATTGTTGGGTCTGGCATAACGCATCTTCCTCTTCACAATACCCCATAGATTTTCTATGGGTTTAAGGTCAGGCGAGTTTGCTGGCCAATTAAGAACAGGGATACCATGGTCCTTAAACCAGGTACAGGTTGCTTAGGCACTGTGTGCAGGTGCCAAGTCCTGTTGGAAAATGAAATCTGCATCTCCATAAAGTTGGTCAGCAGCAGGAAGCATAAAGTGCTCTAAAACTTCCTGGTATACGGCTGCGTTGACCTTGGACCTCAGAAAACAATCAATGGCAATGGTCAATGGTCGTCTCTTGGACAACTGTCAAGTCAGCAGTCTTCCCCATGATTGTGTAGCCTACAGAACTAGACTGAGAGACCATTTAAAGGCCTTTGCAGGTGTTTTGAGTTAATTAGCTGATTAGAGTGTGGCACCAGGTGTCTTCAATATTGAACCTTTTCACAATATTCCAATTTTAACTGAATTTGGGATTTTCCTTAGTTGTCAGTTATAATCATCAAAATTAAAAGAAATAAACATTTGAAATATATCAGTCTGTGTGTAATGAATGAATATAATATACAAGTTTCACTTTTTGAATGGAATTAGTGAAATAAATCAACTTTTTGATGATATTCTAATTATATGACCAGCACCTGTATGTTAAAGGTACAAAATACATTTTAATAGCAGTGTGTAGCATTTGGGTGCACATTTTCTTGTTTGTAAATTACAGTTTTATACTGTAAAATTTACAGGTTATTCTGTAAATATGTTTACATTTTTGCTGTATTTTTTTTTTACAGAATTATTCTAGCAACCACAGCTGCCAGGATTTTTTTTTTTAATGGAAAAACGACTGGATTTTTTTTTTTTTTACAGTGTAACTAACATTAACAAAGATTAATAAATGATGTAACAAATATTTTGCTCATAGTTCATATTAACTAATGTAAACAAATGAGACATTACTGTAAAATGTTACCAGTGTATTCTATGTATATTAAAAGACAAACCTGGTGTATATAAAATAAATAAAAGAACAAACAATATGTATAAAGTATCTTGTAAAATTTGTATCCCTAAATACATTTCATTTTTTATTTATCTTTTTCCCAGGAAATCTGTGTATATAAAACGGTTTTAACAAACTGATATGTTTTTTGGGGTGGCTATCTTGTCAAGTTGATATCTTGTCAAGGGATCCAGGCAGTATCACCACCAAATTTTAGTGTTTTCCCTCCTCCGAATTCCCAATTTAACTCCTGTTCACCTTCATGGAAAAAGGCAGTGTAAAGACACAAAGGTTCCAAAAATTCTCTATTGTGCAGATGGAGAATGCATTTGGCACAGGTATAGGAGAGACATACACTTTCCTAGACAGAAGAGAGTGCTCTTGGAAAAACTGACTGGCTGGCTATGACACAAAGTGGAAATCCAGAAGTGTTGTGACTGACCTGTAGAAAGTGGAGAAATTTCATGAGCTCAGAGCCTAGGCAGTGTTTCAGAAATCTTTCAGAACATCAACTCCCAGAAAGCAAAGCACTGTGAGTCGCAGTCTGGTGGGCCTTTATGAACATGATGCTGTATGACCTTCCCATTTTAGAGACTGATGAGTGATGGACACACACACATTGCCTCATCAGCCTTCTAGAAAATGAGATAGCTGTCTCTTTTTTATGATCTTTTGGCAGCATTTTCTTCTCAGCAGTGAAAGCCGAATCACTTGAAAAGTCGATGGATTTTGGCCATGGAGAAATTCTATCCTTGGCAGATGAACCTTAGATGAAATCACAGAGAAAATATGAGGCAGTGCTGCCGCACCCAGAGCTCCACACACACCGCTGTGAAATGAGACCATTCAGGAGGGAGAGAGAATTGAACCATCTGTAACACATTCAATATAATAAACACTGTAGTGTTTTGTCTCTTTACCAATTTTAAATACCATGACATAAGTATGAAATCAAAAATGGTATGGAGACCATATCATCAATATTCATGACTGTATTATTTCTTCTGAACAAAGACACACAAATACAATAACTCTCATATGTTATATACATTTCTAATCTCTATAGGAATCACCTCAGGGACTTTACATTGAAAAATATAATATTCTAAGCAGCATTTGATGTTTGTTACATACAACATAAATTTTCATTTCCAAATACATTTCCAAAATAAAATATCTACAAGGGCTTCTTACAAAAATACATGTTGATCGTTGCAGTACAAGGACATTCAAGGGTCTATTCTAAACAAATATTATTCAGCTTCCACTTAAACATTATTTTATATTTCAAAGTCACCTTTTTTAATGTGAAAACAACTGCAAAATAATATTTTTGTTGATCAAGATCAAATTTATGTGATTTTTTAAAAGTAATTTTTCAGGGAGATTTGTAAAAACATGAAAAAAAAATCACAAATATACTGGGAATTATTAATTCTTTTTTAACTGAGAAATTAGGTAGTTTTGTTCCACGCTCAGAAATTCAAGCTTTATCTTTCCCACATGGCCTCTGTGAGTTGTAAGGCAAGGCAAACAGTTTTAGCCTGTATGCCATGTGGTCAGATGCTGTCGAGTGTCTTTGGTGTAATATGACCAGACTAATATAATGTATTATGGCCCAGTAAATCCCTTAATTCTATTTTGTAAGAATAAACTATAGTTTCTTCCTTTGCTTTGACATTTCTTTCTTTGGACTACTTGATTCAGGATTTATTCTGACATAAAACAGGCAAGCATGACTCAAAAGCTTTGATTTAAGACAGCAATTATGAACATTATACCCATGTTTCTATAAATCTGAAAAACCAAGCCAGAGTATTACAAATTGTGAGGAAGTTTTTAACTCATTGCCTGCCAGCCATAAACCACAATAATGACACAATGGTAAAGCTCAATTCTTTCTCAATTAGGATGCCAGGGAAGTATGATGACCTTGTAAAACCTCTATTCAATGTGTTTAGCCAAGTTAAATTCAACTTGATTTTTTAAATATATATACACTCACCTAAAGGATTATTAGGAACACCATAATAATACTGTGTTTGACCCCATTTCGCCTTCAGAACTGCCTTAATTCTACGTGGCATTGATTTAACAAGGTGCTGAAAGCATTCTTTAGAAATGTTGGCCCATATTGATAGGATAGCATCTTGCAGTTGATGGAGATTTGTGGGATGCACATCCAGGGCACGAAGCTCCAGTTCCACCACATCCCAAAGATGCTCTATTGGGTTGAGATCTGGTGACTGTGGGGGCCATTTTAGTACAGTGAACTCATTGTCATGTTCAAGAAACCAATTTGAAATGATTGGAGCTTTGTGACATGGTGCATTATCCTGCTGGAAGTAGCCATCAGAGGATGGGTACATGGTGGTCATAAAGGGATGGACATGGTCAGAAACAATGCTCAGGTAGGCCGTGGCATTTAAACGATGCCCAATTGGCACTAAGGGGCCTAAAGTGTGCCAAGAAAACATCCCCCACACCATTACACCACCACCACCAGCCTGCACAGTGGTAACAAGGCATGATGGATCCATGTTCTCATTCTGTTTACGCCAAATTCTGACTCTACCATCTGAATGTCTCAACAGAAATCGAGACTCATCAGACCAGGCAACATTTTCCCAGTCTTCAACTGTCCAATTTTGGTGAGCTCGTGCAAATTGTAGCCACTTTTTCCTATTTGTAGTGGAGATGAGTGGTACCGGTGGGGTCTTCTGCTGTTGTAGCCCATCCGCCTCAAGGTTGTGCGTGTTGTGGCTTCACAAATGCTTTGCTGCATACCTCGGTTGTAACGAGTGGTTATTTCAGTCAAAGTTGCTCTTCTATCAGCTTGAATCAGTCGGCCCATTCTCCTCTGACCTCTAGCATCAACAAGGCATTTTCGCCCACAGGACTGCCGCATACTGGATGTTTTTCCCTTTTCACACCATTCTTTGTAAACTCTAGAAATGGTCTTTCCCATTCTGACATTCAGTTTGGAGTTCAGGAGATTGTCTTGACCAGGACCACACCCCTAAATGCATTGAAGCAACTGCCATGTGATTGGTTGATTAGATAATTGCATTAATGAGAAATTGAACAGGTGTTCCTAATAATCCTTTAGGTGAGTATATATATATATATATATATATATATATATATATATATTTTTTTTTATTTTTTTTTTTTAGGCACATATGCAGGTCACCAAAACCCTCAAAAGAAAAGGCATTTTTGTGCGCACAGAGGTATGGCCTATAATAAATAAAACCCCTTAAGTGGGCAAAATCAAAAACAGACCAGCTTAAACCCCTTAGAGGATGTTTGAAGTTCTGATCAAGCCCAGAAGCTTTAAATATCAGGAGCCTAGTATTAAACCACTTAAAGTGACCTAAAAATTCACATTCTGTCACTCATCCTCATGTTTTTCAAAACCTTGTAGGGCTTGTTTTGTCCGTGGAACACAAACGGAAACAATTCTGTAAAAACACCTCTTTATAAACTCAATGTCTGTCAGAAGCTCTTCATAGGATGATATAATGGAAAAGGCACTGCCGCATATATATATATATATATATTTTTATATCATGTGACATTTTCAAAGGGAGCTACCATCATATGCAAATTGCTGAAGGCCTTTAAACATGACTTTTGTGTCACTTTGATTTACCAACACACAACATAGGAAGAGATATAAATCACAATGTTGTAAGTGACAATCTTTTCACAAAAAAACTAATGAAACTACACAGTAGAAATGGGTAGAGCACATCTTCAGAACTTGACATGTCCATTCAATTCGCTGTCTGTTCATAGGATGAAATTAGTGCAGGGTTTTTCAACCTAGCCAAAGTCAATGCGCGGTCGATATTCAAGTACCATTGGGTATACCTGGAGAAAGAGACATGTTATAGATAAGTGTAAACTTGACAGTTTCCTTAAAGACCATATGCAAGCTTTAAACTCACATGACATGGTTTGTATTTTCAGATTTTGCCTTTTTATTGTGCTTCTCTCTATATTTAGGTCTATTAGGTTTTTTACTTAATGTGAATTTTTACCATTCATTTTCCCCATAGTGTTTTCCAGAAATATCAGAAAAGTTGTTAGCCATGAACTAAATCAAACAGCTATAACATTACAACATGACAACCCCTGACGTTCTACCCAGAGCTGTTCACATCCTCAGACTCGGTTTTATGCGTTTTTAAAAATGAATCTGTAGCAGTCAGGTGGTACAAGTAAGCGCTCAAGTAAGTTGTTTACGTTCATTATTATTGTAATGTTATGTGCTTTGAGACATGAGTTAATTTAACGCCGTCTCTCGTCTCCTTATGCTTTGCAGAATCTGCTGTGTGCTTTCATGTCTTTTGGAGGAGGTGTGGCTTTGGAGAGCGCTTGCAGTTTCAGGTGTGACAACAATCCAAAGATTAGTCTAAAGAATGTACTGAAATTTTAACTAAACCACTGTCAACAGAGGCATCGTGTTTTGTCCATACTTGGAAGGTTGCTTTGCATAGCGGCTTTGCATAGCATAGCATTTTTGGGCTTGCTGTATGAGCTTTGTTCATAACGTGAAGTTTATAGAGTTATTAAAGTCAGCATGAAACGGATGTGGCAATAGTCTTTTCTTCTCTATTGTGACATACTGTATATCTAAGTCAAACAGTTTTTTCAACAAGAAAAAATATAGGGCGGGACTTGATTTTGTCCATCTGTAATTGGATTGGATCTTTGTCATTTGCTATTGCTGCAATCTCATGTGAGTGACAGGTTGTCAAAAATCACGTCATCAGAGAAGAGATGTTGCTGCAATAAAAAAAGTTCTTAAAAACCTAGTTGTTCAGTTTGGTTCTGTTCGGGAGTTAATTTGGTTGTAGAATGCGGTTGTCACTCCCGTAAATTACTGAACTCTGTGTGGATGGCTGTACCGCACAGACGGAAAGTCGTACACATATTAACAGAGCAAACAGGGACCCTCATTAAGATGTGCCATTACCACATAAAGACCCCGGACGAACTGCAAGAGGAGACGCTCGGGAATGAGAACAGTGGGGACCCTTCCGGTGGGGCATCTGTAACCCCCTTCACCTCGACAGCGATTCATTACACCCTGGACCTCATAACTTCATACTCCATGACAGCCTTGTGTAAAAGTTACAATCATAATGCTAGATTAATGAAGCACCTGCTCAGTTGAGGAGGGGGTGTGGGACTGAACCGACTTGTTTTGGAATAAACCTTAAAATTTTATGACTGTCTTAGTTTCTTTGCTTTACATTGTAAATACCAAGAAGAGCAAGGCCACACAACTTGCCATGAAGCTGCTTTAAGTAATAGGGTCTGCCGCACTGTTCATCCAAGTGGAAAAGATGAGAGGATTTAGATTTCACACACGAGAGGAAAGGAGGAGATACTGGTATTCTCATGGCTTACATTTTCTCCCCGAAGCCTCCAGCGGGTCATGTAGATGAATTCCATGGTGTGGTCTTTACCCATGATCTCACCATTGCATAGAACATCTAGCTGCAGAAACAGTTATCGATTATCAGATCTGTTTAATTGTATGGTAGTACAAAACAGCAAAGCAAGGATCAAACAAACAAAACATAAACAGCAGGAATATGGTAAGTAGTGAAACACATGCGATGAAGTAAAAGAAACACGCTCGAGTCCCAGACAAGGATATTTAATTTGTAGTGTTCATCTGTCATAGTTATGTTCTGTTTAGTTTCACTTTCATGGATTTTTAGTTTGTTTCTCTTCAGTTACCGATTTCCTTTGTTCTAGTTTCTCAACAATCATTAGTGGTCATGGACATTCATTAACGAGCATACCTGTCTGTATTTAGTTCATCACCTTGTCTATTTAAGTTCCTCATTTCCTTTCTTTCCTTTTCCGGTATTGTTTGTGCCATGCACTCTGTCTCGTGTTGTTTGCTCTTGTTAAATAAACCTTGTTGTTATTTTGAACCACTTAATTTGCCTTCCTTATCATCATTGGACTTGAATTGTGACAATATCACTAGCAATGCCAAATTCATGTGTTTAATTACCATGTACTGCTAAAACTTATAAGTTTATCACACTATAAGCACTATAAGTTTTGCATAAATGTGCCTGCAAAATGCACAACAATATATTCATATACAGATTTAAACAAAATGCAAAGGCAATATGTAATTTTTCAACAAATCATTCCATATTTTTACTGGAAAATGATCAACTACATGGACTAAAGATATCCAAATGTTACCTCATAAGAACTGGGAAGCTTTAACTTCAGACTTAAAAACTTCTTAATTGTTCCAACAGTTACTCTTGTTGAGCAGCGAATAAATTTTTTCATTAAACCCTGGAAAACAAAGCAAAAAAGACAACAAATTCAAAAATGTGAATCCATCAGAATATTAGAATGAGAATTTCTGAAAGATCGTGTGACACTGAAAACTGGCTGCTGAAAATTCAGCTTTACCATTAGAGGGATATAAAAAAACAAAAACAACTACAGATGAAAATTAGCCTGTATGGCTAAATCTGGCACATTTACTTGATGGACTTAAGTGCTTCCTTTTAAAATAAAGAAATTAAGCAATAGAAAGCGTCTCGGTTACTATTGTAACCTCTGTTCCCAAATAGAGGAATGGAGACTGACACTAGGGATCACACTGGGAGCCCCAAACACCTCTGATTCTCTTTAGAAAAGGCCAATGAGAATGGCCATGTGGAATTTACATACCAGCCAATCCCCCATGCATACGGGTATAAAAGGAGGCTGGTGTGCTCCACTCATTCAGGTTTGTGCTGAGGAGCCGAGATAGCATCCCGGTCATTTCAGCAAGCAGTTCAGAGCTGTGGAAGGAGGGACACAACATCTCGTTCATTCAATTAGTGAACAGAGGTTACAATAGTAACTGAGACGTCCCCTATCTGTCAGTCACTTCAACGATGAATCAAGACTGACAGTCTACAGTTGATGCAGACTAGAGCATTGAGGAAGCACTCTAACTTCCAGATGGGAGAAGGAACTCTACGGACACTACATCCTACCCAAAGGGGAGGTTAGTATGTGGAGAATACATTGCATGGACTTACCACACAGGAAGTACCACACAAAAGTTACTGTGGAGTTCCTACTTGAAAAGGGAGGGACTACTACAAATGCAGCAACTGGCAGCAGAGACAGAGTTCTGCCTAGGGAAGCAGTTGTGGACAATACATCATATGGGATTACCATCAGGGAATCACTACATATTGAGCACCTAGCCTCAGTATACGTGCTGAACTGAAAGGGCATGCATCACGAGTACTGGGCCAAAATCTACTGCTGCAGGGTGCTGAAAGGTAAGATACATCCAGGGTTCGCCGGTCTAGGGAACTCGCGTGGACAAAAAGCGCACATTATCACCTCAGGAAGTGGATAGGCACTGTGTGGAGATTGTACACTCAATTGACCGAAGGTATTAGGTGTCGCCAAGCCCGCCACTCTGCAAATGTCTGTTAGATAGTTGCCACTGGCTAAAGCCCAGGCAGACTATGCCAGTCCAAACTCAAGGCACATTTGCTGATAGAGAATGCCTACAGGTACCCAACCCTCTTGGTGGAGGTGAGCGTAGTCAGGAGCACCATCTTCAATGAGAGGGTCCTTAGCTCATCTGACTCCAGCAGCTCAAAAGGAGCTCTCTGTAGCCCCAGCAAGAATAAAGAGAGATCCCATGAAGGAATAAGATGTGGCCTAGAAGTATTCAACCTCCTGGCACCTCTGAGGAGCCTGATTATCAGGTCGTGCTTCCCTAATGACTTATCCTCTACAGCGCTGTGATGTGCCGCTATGCCGGCCACATACACCTTCAAGGTAGAGGGGCACAGCCGTCCCTTCTGTTGTGGTTATCAGGATATCATTATATTCTATGGAGCTATAGATAGCAATAACACGATGGAGGCCGAGTGCACTTCACAACTTGAACTTTACTCAGCCAATGTTTAAGGTATACGCAATCACACAGTGCCATCTTGAGCATAAGACAATAATTGCAGGATAACCCAGTTTTTAACACTAAATACATACAATTTTTCCCAAATTAAATCAAAGGTGGTCATACACGGGGTATTTATTTTCTTGAATTCAACTTTATCCACAGTTTAACAAGCACATCTTAGTCAAACTACTAAGCATTAATCTCCCTCTTTAAAATATATACACAATAGGATACTTGATAACGGTCCGGTGGTCTAGTGAGATGGGTAGGATAATGCTTAATAGTCTCTCTTTTTTGTACATTCCCTGAGGGTGATTTGTCAATGTTGCCTGACCCTGGTTTATCAGTTATCACATCCACAAGATTTTCAGTCTTTTCCCCGATGTTCTCCTGAAGCGGATGTGCCTAGGAATGATCAGAACAAGCAGGAACCCAGGTTCCATCTGGGTGTCAGAGGATTTAGCCCCTTGTTTCAGCAAATGAGCTACAGGATGTTTCCAGGTTCCAGCAGCAACCACATTGACGATGTAGGAGACAGGTGCCGTTTTGGACTTCACCACTCCAGGTATCCATTTTTCCTTTGTAGTAGCACATGGAATGTTTCTGTATTAACAAGAATCCATCAAGTCTCTGTTGGATTGGAGCTGATCTCTGGAAGCTTTTAGAGCATGTTTGAATGTTTGGACAAAACAATCAGCTTGCCCATTAGAGGGGTGATAGGGTGCAGAGTGTATATGTTGCACCCCATTTGCCTCCAGGAAAAGTAAAAACTCCTCAGCACAAAACTGTGGGCCGTTGTCACTGACAATGACATTAGGGACACCATAATGGCTGACAAGTCCTCATAAGACCTGAATGGTTTTGCTCGTGGTAGTACTGTCCATAATGGAGACGTCAAGCCATTTAGAGTGCGCATCAACTACAATCAAGTACATCCACATGTATCCTTTCCCAAGGATGAGCTGGCCAAATCCATGGGTGAAGTGGTGCAGGACAGGGGGTATTTTGCATACGCTGACATGACTGGCACGATTTGGACTGAGACTCTATCTCCAGACTCTATCTCCAGACCATGGGCCATTGCCAAATATTTCATCCTTACCACCCCAGGATGGCCTATACGCAGATCAGCTAACACCTGGTAGTGGAGTTTGGTAGGTACTACGACACGACTTCATGACATTAAACATCCTTGAATGACTGAGTTTGTGGCGATGCGCAACAAAAGGTAGCAAGTCTTTTAGTATCTCTTTAGTATCTAGTTTTTGGGAACCATCTAGTTGAAACCATGTCCAGCACAGGTGGCAAAGTGGGATCCGTTAAGGTGTCACGTCTAATTTCAGCACTACTGACAGGAAGGGTGGCACCTTGGGCAGCATAGAACATATCCACCATGTCCATTTTCTCTGTGTGTGTCACTGGTAATGGCACCCACGACAGTCCATCTGCATTGGCATGGAAAGCTACTTTCTTATACTCAAGAAAAAGTGTATACACTTTACTGAGTGTCCTGGATGCAAAAGCAATTGGCTTTTCATCACCATTGGAGCACACATGTTAAATCACAGCCCCCACCCCATATGGGGAAGCATCACAGGCAAGACAAATCGGTAGCTCTGGATCATAATATGTGAGTATAGCTGGTGAGGTAAGTAGATCCTTCGCTTCCTGGATTCACAGGCCACGCTGCAGTACCATTTCTTTTCTTTACATAGAAGAGTATTGAGTGATTTGGAATGAAAACAGCCATAGTAGTTGATCATCCCAAGGAAAGAGAAAAATTGACTTGCATTGGTCAGTGCCAGTGCTTCCATAATCGCTTTGTCTTTTCTGGCAATTTGTGTAGTCCAGCTGGGTCGATGTAGTTACCCAGATACTCCAGTGATTGTTTGAAAAATTCACATTTTTTATGCTGCAATTTCAGACCATATTACTCCAGTCTAGTGAGCTTAAGCTAGGTCTAGTGTCTTGAGCTATTCTGTGTCATCCTGTTATCAGTATGTCATCTAGATAGCAGTGAGTGTTTGGAATACCCAAGAGGACTTGATCCATTGCTTTCTGAAATAATGCAGGGGCCGGAGCAATCCCAAAGGGTAATTGGTTATAGCATAATAGCCCTTTTTGAGTGGATATGGTGAGTAATATCATCGACTCCTGTGCCACTGGAATCTGTAAGTAAGTATTTACAAATCCAGCTTACTGAATAATTGACCACCAGAGATGCAAAAAAAAAAGGTCTTCTATGAGTGGAATTGGGTAGTTATCCACACAAATGGCTGGGTTGAGTGTCACTTTAAAAATCACAGTCTCACTGAACAATCCTTTTTAAATCTCTGGCACCAGTGTGGCCCACTCACTATACTGTATTGGTAAAATCACTCCCATCTCTGTTAAACGTGTCAGTTCAGCCTCTACTTTTGGTGGAATAGCGTAAGGTTCTACCCATGGCTGGTAGAATTTTGGAGTATGTACAAGCGTAATTTTAGCCTCAATTCCTTTCATGGTGCCTAGTTCTTTCCCAAAAACTTGGGATTGCCATTTTAAGATAGTCTTAATAGTGTCTGTAACTCCATGCTTGACTGTTTTTATGTCTTGCCAATTAATTTTTATAGATCTCAGCAATTTTCTCTCAAATAATGGTGGTGCATCACTGTTAACAACATACAGTGGCAATCGTGCTGACTGATTGTTCAACTTTACTGCTACGCTGATGACCCTTACTGTCACTAGTGCTTCTCCAGTGTATGTTTTTAAGATTATATCAGTCAGCTGCAGTGGAATATGCTGCAAGTTACTGTCTTTTTTTTTTTTTTTTTTTCAAATTAACAATTTACATACTCAGTTGTAAGTCAGTAAATGTAACAATACTGCAGCGCCAGTATCCAATTCCATCTTAATCATGTTCCCTTCAATTTCTGGAGTTATACAAATGTGTGCAAGTTGCTCACTTTTAGTTACCATATACAGTGACATTTCCTTCTCGGTGTCTGTACTCCACTCAGCACTTTGTTTTCCTCCAGTGTCCAGATGATGCACTCAACTCTTATCATCTTAACTACGTCGTTTACATGGCTTAACCTTATTCAATAGGAAGGGGCTGTGGCTCCGAGAACTAAGTCCATTTGGGCAAATACCCATAACCAGTAGGATATGCTCTTCGTCCTCTCTGACTTTGCACAATGTCTGTGCAATCAGGCTCACTGGGGAAACATGTACTTGCACAGACACTGGGGTTAGCTGTGTGCCAGTGCACCCATGCCGAGGGGGGACAGTGGGGGAATTCCTGGGAAGTGAACAGGTCTATCTGTGGGGTCTAGTTGAACAACTCAAGGCAGTTGATGTGCCAGTGCAGTTGGGGACCTGTCCAGGGTCCCAAGGCTGCATGCCCATTGCATACAGTGCCCCAGCACTAGGAAGCGTCTGTTGTGACAACAACATGTATAGACACTTATTCTAAGTGAACTCCCGCCCGTAAATCAACCCAGGTGGCGTTACTGCGGCTGAGGATGCCATATGCCCCAGGAGCCTCTAAAAATATTTCAGTGGTACCGCCGTCTAGCAGTTCATCACTAACAGAGCATAGTCTTGTGAGAGATGTGCTAATTCGCAGGGCGAAATCTGTTGCCGAACACAGTTCCTGCATGAATCCCGGCTCAGAACTTCCCTCGTGAAAATCTTTTATTGCCTTGGCCTGCAGGACGGCCATGGCATGCAGGGCAGAGGCAACCTGCCCAGCAGCACTGTAAGCCTTCGCCGTAAAGAGACGAAGTATACGAAGTATACTTACATATCACAGAAGGGAGCCTGAGATGATTCCGCCAGGTCAGTTCATCCTCATCTGGAGCCCACAGCAAGAAATTAGGCTCGCCATACAATGAACCACCTAACTCATCCATAAGCTGGACTAGGAGAGATGAGCATGCTGAGGAATGGAAGGTCCATGAACTTGCACCCGGCAGAAATGCTTCAATTGGTACCCTCAGTGCTTGCTGCCAAGGCCTCGTACCCGGAGGTAGAAGGACCAGATGTTGACCACATCCAGAAATACACAGGCGAAAAAGCACCTTTAAAAAGATGTTTTCGTCCATGTTTGCTCTTTTCAGAGAAAATTTCTGTTTTATGGAAGAATTCTCTTGCTAGAGAATATTCTCTTTTCTAGAAAAATTTCTCTTTCTAGTTGCTCATTAAAGCACCCAGGGGAACTCTTTTGCACTTAACTGTGCGTATAAAAAAGAGAACCTCTGAAATGCGCCATATAGGAATCCAACAAAGCTTTAGGTAGAGGTGAATGGAGAGAGAATCGCAGACACATCTTCTCAGCTCCGATGAACAAATCTAAATGAGTGGAGCACACCAGCCGTATGTCCAGGGGAGTGGCTGGCATGCAAATTCCAATAGCCAATTCTCATTGGCCTTTTCTGAAGTATCAGAGGTGTTTAGGGCTCCCAATTGCAACCCCCAGTGTCAGTCTCGACATCAATGTCAAAGTGACTGACAGATAGGGAACATATATTTTAAACTGTAATTATATTAC
Source organism: Rhinogobio ventralis (assembly GCA_039654625.1). Taxonomy (NCBI): domain Eukaryota; kingdom Metazoa; phylum Chordata; class Actinopteri; order Cypriniformes; family Gobionidae; genus Rhinogobio; species Rhinogobio ventralis. Next base: position 15,592,237 of record CM077212.1, read on the forward strand.
ACAATATTACTGTTTTTACTACATTTTTGATTAAATAAATGTGGCCTTAGTGAGCATAAAAGACTTAAAAAACATAAAAAAATATATATGAAATAAAGCTGAATTTAGTTGCCGAGAATAAACATGAGACAACATACATGTTGTCAAAGAAAGAAAGAAAGAAAGACAGTTATTAGCAAGCAGGGAGATAATGGTAAAGTGGAAGCTGATAGAAAGGATTGAGCCTTGGAGTCACACTGATTGATACCAGGCTTTAGTAAAGACTGAAGATCAGCCTCATCTTTAATCTTAAAATGTCAAACACAAGGATCGTGTGGGAAAAATTATCCCGGATCACCTTTCCCTTAGAAGGAATAAGGGGGCAAGACCAATGCAGAGAGAAGTTAAAGGAAGCATAAGACATGGAGTGGCACCCAGAAAGGCTGATAGGAGGAGGATAAATATACTGCATAATTCAAGATGGCTAACCTTAACAATGTTCTCTCCCATCTGCCCATTGTTACGCAAGCAGTCTAGACAGATGGCTATCTGAGGATCACTCCTGTGGTAGTCCCCATCACCTTTATCATCATCCTCTTCATCTACTCGGGCTTTCTTACATATAGGGCCATCCTCTGGAAAAAGACAAAACAGTGGTGCTCATGCTAAAGGATTGTCATTTAAATCATTTTTATGAAGGGTCTTAACTATTAAACTAAATTGAGCTAATGACACTATTGTCTTTTATAGAAAGATTGTCTATTGTCTATCTGCTTTACAGCTGATTCATAATTAACACTGTTATTTTCTGTTATTACTGTGAAGCTGCTTTTAAACTATCTTTATTGTAAAAAGCGCTATATAAATAAATAATTAAAAACTATTTTTATTACCAAATATTGTTAAAACACAAAATCCCTGTATCCACCAATCAACACATCTTATTGAAGATTTCCTTGAGAAAAAGCTCAACAGACTTCATATGGATTTCTTGCGAAATTTTCATTAAAAAAAAGAAATGTATGCTACATTATGAGCTTCTCCTACAATGTGGGGCACAAAAGCAAAACATTTCCAATAAAGCTGAATAGATATGCAAAACAGCATCTGCATCTTTTCTCAGACTTTCTTTTATATGAAATAGATAATATTTAAAATGATGCTCTAGGGAAAATTATAAATGTGGTAATTATCTCATTAAGAACTGCTTACAGCTGCAAACACTTACAAGTTGCCTTGGAGACTCCAACTATTATGAAAGTCCTTCATTTCGGCTCATACATAGAGCACAAGGACTGTAGAGTATTATTGAATTTTCAGCAGCCATTACTCCAGTCTTCAGTGTCACATCTTCCTTCAAAAAATATTGTAATATGCTGCTCAAGAAACATTTCTTACTAATGTTGAAAACAAAATTTTTGCTGCTTAATATTTTTGTGGATAGTAAAACTGTTTTTAACATTGCTAACAATAAGAAGCACTGTTAATAATTGAGCACCAATAATAATTGATAATAACTGATAATTAATCAGAATATTAGATTTCTGAAGGATCATGTGACACTGAAGTCTGCACTGAAGTAATGGCTTCTGAAAATTCAACTTTGCCATCACAGGAATAAATTACGTTTTAAAATATATTACAATAAAAAATAATAATAATAATAAAAAAAATATATATATATATATATTATATATATATATATATATAATAAATAAATAAATGCAGCTTTGGTAAGCATAGTGGTGTTAGTGTAAATAATTAAACAGTTACTAATATCTTTGTCTAAATTTGACAGTACATACTGTATGTCACACTTTCTGCAAAGCCATATAACCATTAAGTCTATCAGTTTTAAATTTTCTGTGCTCATTTTTAACTGTATAAAATAGCTGTACAGAGTGATTCTGTGATTCCCTCTGGAGTCAAAGAAGCAGAGAGACATAGATAGAGTACACCTATACAGATTGTAGCAGATTGTTAAGACATTACTTGATAAGGAACAAAAGTTATACCAAAAGTCTGATGAAAGAAGTTTAAATGCTGCTGATACAGCAAAGTAACCTGTACCACAAGGTCACAAAGGACTGATTCATAGCCATGAGAGCCTAATGTGCTGGATTAAAGGGATAGTTCAGCCAAAAATGAAACTTTTTGAAACGTTTACTGACCCTCATGCTGTTCCAAATCCATAATACCAAACACTTTCTTTCTTCTGCAAACCACAAAAGGAGATGTTATGCAAACTTTTAATGCTGCTCTTTACCATACAATGAAAATGAATAGTGACCAGGGGCCGGTTGCACAAGCTGTGTGGTGCATAGTAGACAAAAAGTAGTATGGTTGAATTCACAGTATTCATAAAACAGAAAGTTCCTAGGCAACCTACTACTATCTGGCAAGATTTTGAATTGTGCATCCAACGGATACTTTACAATTCCATGAGGCCATTGGAGAGGATTTGTGAGTGACTGTGAAGTGACACAACTGAAGCAGGTAGGTCACATAGCAATGAATCAAGACAATATGTGATTTCTGATGCAGCCTAATTCTTCTGAAGTAGTACAAATGCAATTTGGGCTATTTTTATGGTGCTTTTTGACATTTTCAGAGCTTGACATCTCATTGTTGCCATTCACTTTCACTGTATGAAAAACAGTAGTCAACATTCTGCTAAAATTCTCACATTTCATTCAGGTTTGGAATGAGTGTGTATATGAATGAAAAAAAAAATTTCAGATGAACTATCCCTTTAAAATAGATAGGCTCTGTGGTAACATGGCTATCAGGTGAGTGCAGATAATTTGTGAGTCATTTACCATCAGGATTTACTTTCGATTTGTTTCTTCTCCAAAATTCAATCTCTTGCTGCTGTTCCTCTGGAAGGAAAACAAAACAACAAAAAATGCCAGTCGATATTTGGCATTTATTTAAATGGGGGTAAATAAATGCCAGTCGATATTTGGTATCTATATATGACACACAAGTTACTTAAAATGGCTTAGTAAAATACATACTTTCTCTAAGACCAGGCACAAGTTTGAATATGACTTCTTCAAGAGTGTTGTCCAGCCTTTGGAGAAAAGAAATGTGAGCTAACAGAACACATGATGAGAGCCATATTGTCCCTGTCCCATCTGTTAGCAAGTTCAGGGCAGGCTAATGCTGCTCTAGCTCTTGTTATCATGTTATCATTCTGTCTGGGGTTGGGGTGGAGATGCATCACTGGTGTGGAAAGGCAATCCTGCGCCGGGTCATTCACACAGCTGACACTCTGGCTCCAGAAAACAGCCCGGCTGTTGCCTGGAATGCCTCCCAACCAGGATCAGAAATCAAGTAGATTAATCTGATTAAACCTTATCATGGTTTGTATTGCTGTGTGCTCTACAATGCTGTACTGAATCTGACCCAAATCACTTGAAACAGATTTGCTGAAGAGGTTTTGTCTTAGTAGGATATTATGGATCAGTGTGGTTTACCTTAACATCTCCAAGGGATTCGTTTCATGAACCTGGATACCACATTTTGGGCAATCATTGCTGTCCTCAAAATGCTGGACTATACAGCTTTTACAAACTGTTCAGAAACAAGAAGACAGAAGAAATTATTCTCAGAGCAGCAGCAAGAACATACCTTATTGCTCTGTGAATACACACACACACAAACATACTAAATTAAACTGCTTTACCTCATTAGTGAGTGGGGGGTGAGGGTGGGTTGCCACTGCCCACACACATATAACACTGATATTGATACATGACACAATCAGGTCATCACTGTGTGGAATAATTGGTTGGGCAGAGGGCTAAAATATAGTGCATAGTTCTAACAAATGCATAGTGCGTTCAAAATATGGAATTCTATGCCATTAATGAACATTACATAAAAATTAATTTACTATCTGTACTACATTGTACTCAATTAAACTTTCTTATGGTTTGCATATCAATCACAATCAAGCAATAAAAAGCATCAATCAGACACTGACTCAATCAAGAATATTATATAGTGTAAATATTATGAGTGAAAATAGCTTATGCATTGAGGAGAATATTGGTGGCCATGGTGACTGATCAACAGATGACTGTGACACTGTGTTGGTCATGTATTTTAAAAGAGTGGGAGTATTCACATCTAGTAGCACAGTACCAGTATGATGCAAAAAGGAAAGTAGGTAATTTATGCCTAACAATAAAATGACAATTAATTTACACTAAATCCTGATTTTCACAAACTCTCTGTGGAAATACATCAATCTAATCAAGCATTATGCAATTAAATGTCCCTAAACTTCACGTTTGATAAGAGTCCTGGCCTGAAGACATCTACATGGCAATGTTCATTTAGTCATAGTGCCACCTGCTGGCAACAGGAAATGGCATGATTTACACTGTAATTCACTCCCAGAAACATTAAAAATGCCAAACATGTGCCAAAACATGCTAGAAACGTTAAATAATGCAACACTTGGCTAAGTGCTAATTTATGCGATTAACGCCACAAAACAGGAAGTTGTTGTAACTCAGGAATACAATGTCCAATCTGCCCCAAACTTCACATGTTTGATAATAGTCCTGACCTGAAGACAACTACATGCCAATATTCAGTTATAATCAGTGCCACCTGCTAGCAGCAGGAAGTGCGGCACATCAGAATGACTTTGAAATTTGTCTCCTATATTTACCCGCTTAAATGCATGTTGCACACTATTCACTGTTTTCCTGAGGCCACCGGGTGCCGGTGGCCAGGGTGCGAGGGCCCTTTCATCGCTGCTTGCAGCTTTAATTATTATTATTATTTATTAGAATTGCTTTTATCACCTACTGTCCATCAAGCAATCAGAACAGACCATTCTGGGGTGAGGGCCCATTGGTTGAGAAATCATCAATAAACATTTCACTAAACTTTTACAAAGACTGTAGATACTCACAAGTGTGCAGGCACTCTGTCACTGTGGTGGGCTTGATCAGGTACCCTTTACAGACATAACAGGTGATGAAATGGTTGAAGTCCCTCACCAGGTGTTTCCTATGTGATGTCATTGTCAAGTTGGGAGGATGGAGGGAAAACAGATGGTGTAAGGATGAAGGAAGAATAAAGATTCTGTTCTGCTGAAGGGCCCCTGGCCTTCTCGTCCTTCATGACATCATGGGCAATTAAACATGCCTTTAAGACCTGTGGATGTGGATTCAACAATTATGCTTTGAAACAAAAATTAGCTTTTTTAAATATATATATATATATATATACACACTTTTATTGCTTTGGAACATTATATCGTGTGTAACTTTTATATTTTGTTAAAGGTGCATCCAAAAATGGCAAACTCTCTGAGTGTTCTTTTAAAAAAGTACTTATTTTCTAACTGTGGAAACGTATATTCTATATAGTATGAATGTGTATAGTAGGCCTATAAATGTAATCCGGATGTACTACATTCGTCATGTTGTTGTTGTTATAGTCATGTGACCTAACAGCGTCAGTTGCATCACTTCACTGCGATTGACAAATCCTCTTCTGTGGCCTCATGGGATAGTAAAGTGTCCATCGTATGCACAATTCAGAATCTCACTGGTAGGCAGTCATCTTCCAAGGAACTTTTCACCTACTGTTTTATGAATTCTGAAATACTACTCTTTTCGCAAACTGTTTTATGTAGTACAGAAGTATGTGATTTTGGATGCAGCGTAAGATTGTTTTACTCTCTTATTCATGCCAAAAGTACTGACACTACTGGCCTTACTTAAGTATGTATTATATGTCTTATACTACTACTCCTACAACACATTTATATAATGGACATTCCCCAATTCACTTCTATATTTTCTATGGTTCATCCTTGATCTGTAGTGTGAGAGCTGCTTGTTTGGACATTTATTTTTCCACTAGGCCGGTTCATCGCACATATACTGATCCAAACCACCACTCTCTGGACTATGACTCTGCCTTCATGAAGTTGTTTAGTAGGCCTATCTATATTGTGTTTGTTGTTATGTTGTCTGGTTTTCTCGTTTTTCTTAGATGCTCTTTTATATTTATGCTTTGTACAGAAAACTGACAACAAAAAAAAATCAATATAAAGTTAATATAGAATTAATAATTATCAATAATTCTGTGTGCACCTTTAATGTTTGAGAAACTGCATGGTTTACATTTGTCTGAGCGGTCTACAGGTGCATCATGACACATGCGAATTAAGCCCCGCCTACTGCTTCAAAACGAAACCATTGGATCAAAGTAGCCTACAGAGGGCTTCAAAAATTAGCCTACATTTCTAACTCATTCAATAAATGTCTAACTGCGTTTATCCTTACAAAAAGTCTTGAATAAAGCGACGGAACTCGTGTTATTTTGTATTATAACAGCCATCAACCGACACAGAATTTGGGCCCGTGAACGTATATATTGTCTTATTTTATAATAGTTAGCTTCTTATCATATGTTGGGATCAGACATATGAAAGGTTTTGTCAAATTGATTCAGTGCGGGTTTGTCATCTATACTCAAAAGTTAATTCAGCTAATCCTCATTAGCTACGTCGCTTATCATGACATCTTCACGACAGTACGTGTTTTTTTCAAGTCTACTGTCAAAACTAGTCGGTTTATCCTCACTTGGTCATCGTCAGTGTCATTCTCTGCGTCATCTTCCTGTAAAAACCCTGCGCTGCGTTACGTTGATAACGAATAACGAACGAGTGATCAGCACTGTAGCTACTCGTTTTAACTTGCTGCCATTTGTACAAGTGTCACTTTCCGTAAACGAGAGGCGATCGTATTATCGCCCACCCGTGCGCACTAAATAACCAACTCTACCCTGACAACTAGTATCCTACAGAGACACAGACATGCTGACGAACTTGATATATGACACGAGACTGCATTCCCATCCCACCCGAAACTTTACGATGAAGGGAGAGCGTGAAAACGACACGCAGCTGCAGCCAGACAGTAACGACCATCTCTTACCTTCTACACATGATGGGTCCATGGCGATGATGCGCATTGATTTTTACAAACGGGCTTGAACGAATTTGGGCTATTGAAAGTGATGGTTGTAGTAGCGGCACGGAATACGGAACTGCTTTCATTTGAGATGTTATGGGGAAGGGGGCGGAGGACTTTCCCGTTCTTGTTTACGCATTGCTGTTTTATTCATCCATGGCAGATTGTCTCTGATTGGACACAAACTAGGGCGCAGCCTTCAATTACCAGCTAGTCCAGTAACAGTTTAGAACCAGTTTATCAATGAAGACACAGACATGTGGCAGTCAAGTTAAGCTGGTGGATTCATTAATATCACTATGACATGTACAAGGCAGGTACCTGCTATTATAAGTTCACGTCAGACTGGTTTGCATTAATAAGGAGAGGCATGAGTGATAATGTTATGACATCGTCCTCCTCAAGCCTCCTACATATAAATACAGCAGCACAGAACAAACTATGAAAGATATTTCAGGTAGGCTAAAAATATATGGGATGAGTAAAACAAATACATACACACACAAAACAAAAAAGGGTAAGCCTATATATAAATTAGCGTTCAGTGTGGACATCACATTACATTTGTGACAATATGGAACTAAAGACCTTGCAGAAATGTGGCTATTGTAAAATTTCTACAGTTGATGGCAACAGAAAATATTTCACAAGAACTATGGACTCTGCCCATAATGGAGCTGCAAATGTGAAAATGAATTTCATTTCTAAATTAACCAAATCTGACAACTAAGCCCTGACGAGCAGGATTTATGCACAGTCCTTAATAAATAGGTGTGGCAATGAATGATCATATGATCTATTCCACTTAATTAAATACACTATATTGGCAAAAGTTTTGGGACACCTGTCTTTACATGCACATGAACTTTAATGACATCCCATTCTTAATCTGTAGGGTTTAATATGGAGTTGGCCTACCCTGTGCAGCTATAACAGCTTTAACTCTTCTTGGAAGGCTTTCCAAAATATTTAGGAGTGTGTTTATAGGAATTTTTGACCATTCTTCTAGATATCTCACATTTGTGAGGTCAGGCACTGATGTTGGACGAGAAGGCCTGACTCACAGTCTCCGCTCTAATTCATCCCAAAGGTGTTCTATTGGGTTGAGGTCAGGACTCTGTGCAGGCCAGTCAAGTTCCTCCACACCAAACTCGCTCATCCATGTCTTTATGGACCTTACTTTGTCCACTGGTGCGCAGTCATGTTGGAACAGGAAGGGGCCATGCCAAAGATGGGAGCATGAGATTGTCCAAAATATCTTGGTATGCTGAAGCATTAAGAGTTCCTTTCACTGGAACTAAGGGGCCAAGCCCAACCCCTGGAAAACAACCCCACACCATAATCCCTCCTCCACCAAACTTTACACTTGGCACAATGCAGTCAATGCAGGCAAGTACTGTTCTCCTGGCAACCGCCAAACCCAGACTTGTCCTAGAGTCCAGTGGTGGCATGCATTACACCACTGCATCCGATGCTTTGCATTGCACTTGGCGATGTAAGGCTTGGATGCAGCTGCCCGGCCATAGAAACCCATTCCATGAAGCTCTCTATGCACTGTTCTTGAGCTAATCTGAAGGCCACATGAAGTTTGGAGGTCTGTAGCTATTGACTCTGCAGAAAGTTGGCGACTTCTGCACACTGTGCGCCTCAGCATGCGCTGACCCCGCTCTGGGATTTTTCGTGGCCTACCACTTCGTGGCTGAGTTTCTGTTGTTCCCAGTTGCTTCCACTTTGTTAATACCACTAACAGTTGACCGTGGAATATTTAGTAGTGAGGAAATTTCACAAATGGACTTATTGCACAGGTGGCAACCTATCACGGTACCACGCTTGAATTCACTGAGCTCCTGAGAGCAACCCATTCTTTCACAAATGTTTGTAGAAGCAGTCTGCATGCCTAGGTTCTTGATTTTATACACCTATGGCCATGGAAGTGATTGGAACACTGAATTCAATGATTTGGAGGGGTGTCCCAATACTTTTGGCAATATAGTGTATATTCAATGCAAATTTATTTTTAAATCCTAGCTCCTAATCGTAATGACAGACCTGGACCTGAAAAATTATGAGAAGTAAATGATGTCATGTAAATTAACAAGCTGTAAAAACAGCAGTTTAGTTTTCAAGAAACTGAGCATAACTGTGTTCTATGTTCTTTCTAACTAACTACTTGTTGGCAGACTGATGTAGAGAAAGTTCTCTGAATCCCTCTCTGCGGTGCTGCTCATTAGGAGGCATACCACACATTCCAGTCCCACTGCTGTCTGCTCACTCAGCACCTCACATCAGTCACACTGGTCACACTGTGAAAATACAATTACAACCATCAGACAGCACAAATATGTATATATCTGTTACATGAAAGACTTGGCCTACCTGAGAAATCTAAAGCCCACTAATGCAGAAATGATCAGCTTATTGTATACTGTATTATAGAAGAACACTTTCCACATAGAGTACAAAAGAAGACCTGAAAAATGAATGAATAGGTTGCATGCAAAAATGTGGGACACAGCTAAATGTATAAATCTTAAATCAATAGAATTTTATTTTATTTTCTAAATTTTGACATTGTGGTAGGCTATAATTTTAATTGCTGAAACTGGGACAGGCCAAAAACACAATTTTAAGGGATCAAATGAGAATGTCTCCAACTGATTGCAAGTCCACTCACATTTGGTCTTCCTCACTCTTAGGCGTGATACACACTTTTCCTTTATGGAGACAGGAGATTTTACCAGGATATAATCGATTCATTATTTAATTGTATTGTATTGTATTTATGTATTTAGAATAAATAAAAGGCTAGCTATGGAATAAGCCACAGAAATTATTCAATACACAATGTGAGATGTGGTGGAAATGTTCTTTACAATAAAAAAATATTTTTAAAAATCCTGTTATGTCCACTATTGGACATTATTATTAGATAAATTATAACATCGAGAGTGTGAAAAAATATTTTCACCTGTTTTAGTAAAGGATCATCTATCTTCACAAGCTGCAGTCTCTTCCCACTCAGCTCACAAGGGTCTCATGTGTTTAATGCAGGAGGCTCATGACCTGTTGCTCTGCCGATAAGTCAAATGCTCAACTTTTCTGTAATATGACTGTTAAAATGTCATGCATCAACACTGAGTAATATTTTATTTGAAATGAAGTGTCACTTAATGCGATGAAAGGTTTGAAAACCTGCCTTGCATACAGTATCTCTAATATAAATGTATGTATCAGCGCAAGGTTCATATTTCATATTCCATGTTAATATTGCTGAAGGTATGCTGTACCAGAGCTGGGTGGTGACAAGTTCAACACACACACGTGCCATTTAGTAGATAAATCAGTCAGAGTATCACCTGACTGAAAACTCAAAGCATGAAGTTCACGTGATACGTAGAGGAACACTAAATACTGCAAAAAAAATAGAAAAGTTGTTAAAAAAGTTTCATTTTAAAAACATGTTTAGATATTTTTATGGAAATACAGTTACTAATTAAAAATACTGTTTAAAAATTAGAAAAGATGACAAAAAAATCACATGGTTTAAGAAAAAGATTAAAGATGACAAAAAAAAATCACATAGTTTAAGAAAAAGACTAAAATGGTAATGCAAAGCCACAGATCAAGTCTCTTTACTGAAAAACTGTTTACAGCATTGCGTGTGGCTGTCAGACCTGAGGTCATTAAAGAGCAGGTAGAGGCTGTTACGTGGTCCAGAAATGGTTGCTATAGGTATTCAGGCAATGTGTTAAGTTAAAGATCATCTTTTACAAGCATTTTAATAACACCCTGAGAATGAGGACAGATAAAACACAAGGCAGAAGATCCACTTCACATATCAGATATCCTACTGACCTATGGCCTAAATACATCAACAAATTATTAGATAAATGTAGAAGTCTTATTTTTATCTGATTGGATTGATTCCCTTATCAATGAAAACTCAATTTCTCTCAATTTCAACTGCTTTTTTATGTCTTAATGTGTAAATATTTGTATGTAAGATTCAACAACTGAGACTTGAACAAATGCATGTGCAATAATTGTTTATGGTTCATAAACCATATTATTCAATTATTCATTTGTCTGAGGTAGATGCTTGGTAGATGCCAGACCTCATTTAAAGTGAGCATGAAACGAAAGTTGCGATAGTCTTTTCTTCCCTGTTTGTAAGTTATTGTGAGGTATATGAAACGTCTTCTCAATCAAGAAAATATTCCTTGGATCATTGTTTTTTGCCATTGATCATCAGAGAAGAGACACATCGTTATTTTGATTAAAGATTACGAGGGTTCATGATTTTTTTAAAAAAGCAACAAAAAAAAGATGTGCACAGATAAATCATTTATAATAAATACTGAAATATTCAATGGTGAGAAAATTCAATTCACATAAATAAATATTTTAGTTAACTTTGACAGCCCTAAAAAATACATTTTTTATAAAATACATTTTTCTTTTCTCTCAAATTTTCTGTATACTCCCTTTTCTGTAGCACCAACATTATAATTTTATAATGTTCAACCTGTTGAACACTTGATACAATTATTTAAATATATATATATATATATATTAATAGGGCAGTGTTCTTTAATTTGTATTTTTCTGAGCTGCTATGAGCAACATTTCTGAATATCACACATACTGTCTTTATTTCTTGATACAGTGCACTCTCAAGTTTAAATGAATAAATGAGATACCTGTGTCCATAGACTCCAATGACAATATTTTGTCCTCTTCATGATGCTGATGATACAAACAAATATTAGGTATTATGGATGGATCTCTCTGGCTAACACCAGTGAAATCATCTGCTTGTTAAAATATGCTATATGTAGACTCCCACAGTGCTTAAGAAAACTTTGAAAATGGCACTCAATTAGACATGGTACAATGTCACTAATATTAATTTTAACAGATAAATTCTTTACATCCTGACTGCATCATTTCACAGGTTTATAGACCCTGGACATGTGGAGAACTAGTAAAATGGCAGCTGCCATGCAAGTCAACCACCCATGTGACTCATTACTCTAAGTGATTCATGGACAGCTCCATTAAAAATAGTCACAGGGTGTGACAATTTTACCTGCTCTCATAACAGAAGTAATGTAAGTGATGAAACCCAAGAAGAAAATAGCCTCATAAATACACCCCTAATATATGAGACAGTCAAAGCTGATTATGATGTTATATGTCTCCATATAACTTCATAAACATTTCCTGTCATCTTTTGTGTGTTATGTGGAGTGGCGTTCTGTGGTTTCAGCTCTGTGGACAGCTGTAAGTCATCCTTGAATAGACAAGGGGCTCTATGGCGGCACCTCAAGTTCCCCTCGGGTTTCATTTCCATTCCGTCAAATGTTTCCCAAAGGCATTTGACTTCTGAAAATGGTGTTTCTTCCATCCTCAGCACCCCCCCAAAACTTGTGACATCACAGTGACACATCAGATGTGGGAGTCACGAACCAACAGGACCATGACCTTCTCCAACAGTCGCCACCACATATATAAGTGATGTTTGGCTCAGATGCTACAGTTTTGACACAAGGAATTTTCTATTTAAATCATGGGAATCCTACAGGTCGACGAACTGGTAGGCACTTCTAAATGTCTATTTAAAAAGCATTGTTTTTTTTTAAAGTTTAATTTGATGTTTTGGGTTCAAGATTTCAGTTTCTTTTGTGCATCTTAGAATTTTAGGTCCTGATTTCCTGTTATCCCTGCTCAGTTTTTTTGTTGTTTTTTTGTACAAAAGACATACTGGGGCAGTTGTGGCATGTGTGTGTTTACTACTCACTGCTCCTAATGTGTGTGCACTAACTTGGATGGGTTAAATGCAGAGGACAATTTCCGAGTATGAGTTACCATATGTGCACTTACGAAAAAGTAGTATAATTCAAGTTAATTTTATGAAGTAGACTTCAGTAAAGTTCAAGTATATTTTCAAGTATACTTTACGTAGCAAGTATACTAATATCAATGTACTAGTGGTAAACTTGTGAGTGCACTATTTTATTACTGCTTGGGACTAAATTGGCCCAGTTTTTAGTATACAAAAGTTTCATCATTTATTTCATTATAAGTATTTAAGTATACTACTATGTTCCTATTTAGGTATTAATTTTTTTTATAGGCCTACTTGAAATATACCTTTAAATGTACTTTAAGTCTTTCCTTCTAAAAACATTTTATTCTAGCTTCATGCATCCTTTTTTATCAACAATTGAATGTGTTTTATAAAAAAAGCAACATTTTAAACAAAAAGCTGCATCACATTTTTTGTCAAAGTCTCCATCCGAATCCAATTCTGAATGATGATCAAAACATAGATGGAGTAGATAGAGTCCATCAACACCCCCAAAGCTTCACAGTCGTTTCCTCTTCATGGGTTTTACATTTCAATTTGTAATATTAGGCAGTTTTGATTTATATGCTGTTTAATGTTTGATGTGGACTGGCCTACACAAAAATCACTGTGGTTGGTCTGCCACAACCCCTCACAGGGGTTATCAAGCTCCCTCCGCATGTGTAATTGCACGTAGACACGGACAACAACACAGAAGTATAAATCAGCCTATTCACGGCTGTACAGTAGAGGGCACAATTTAAAAAAAACTTTCAGTTCTGCCATTTTGGATTCTCAACACGCTTATTTCATCAATAAAAATGTTAAACAATGAAACACAAATGTGATGTTTATCTAAAGTCATCAATTTTTTTAATTATTTTGAGTAATACTGAATCTGTGAGATGAGTAAATTCCTGCTCACATTTATTCTAAAACTACAATAACCATCATATTCACACAATATGAGCCTGTGCACTTACTCACGATTTCTCTTAACATGGGGAGAGGAGAGCTGTCAGTCAATAAATGGAAAAACAAAGTAACTTGCATTACTTATTTGAAAAAGTAATGCGTTACTTTACTAGTTACTTGAAAAAAGTAATCTGATTACGTAACTCAAGTTACTTGTAATGCGTTACCACCAACACTGTTACAGGAACATATCTGTTTTCTTTATAAATCAATATTTTCAAACAATGTACGTTTATAAGACTTTTCTCAATCAAAAGATTGAGTAGCCTACATGTAAAGTCCAAATATACTTAGACCTTTCTGTCAGAATATGTCAAGTACTTTAGTGCAATGTTAAGTATATTTCTGAGAAGTACCTAAAAAGTAGACTGAAAGTATACTTTCTTATTTTTAGTTTAAAAGAAGTATACTAATAGCACACTTCAATAAACGTATTTTTCGTAAGGATGGCCTTCACATCACTTCATACAGATAATAACAGGTCTTGATATTATTTGAAGTATTTGAAAACAAACTTATACTGCTAGAAATCTAAAGGGAGATGGATTATCTCTGTTTATATACCTCTTTTTTTTCTATCAATACTGCATTTTTTGTATTTTATAATGGGCATTTTATAATGTTTTAAAGGGGAAAGTCCATCAAAAAATAAAAATTCTGTCATTTAATCACCCTCATGTCGTTCCAAACCAGTATGACTTTCTTTCTTCCATGGAATGCAAAAGAAGATTTTTTTTATTTTTTATTAATTTAATTATATAATTTTGGCTATACAATGTAAATCAATATTCACCAAAACTGTTTGGTTACTATTACATTACATTATTCAAAATATGTTATTTTGTGTTCTGCAGGAGAAAGTAAGTCATACAGGTTTGGAATGATGACAGACTTTTCATTTTTGGGTGAAGTAGTGATTTCTTTGGATATCATTATATAGGTTTTCTATTTGTATGGTATTATTATTTTAGGTTACGGACATCACAAGTGGAAACAAAGAGCAGGACGATCCTGTGGCACAGAAATATCCTCCTGAAGAATGCAAGAGCTCTGTTGACCATCATCTGACAAGCCATAATAATCTTCAGTGTGACAGTGAGGATGGTTTTAATGTAAGATATAGATTTGTTAAGCATGCATTTGCATACCTCAGCAAGCATATGTGATTAGAACTGTATTTTCTTTGACTTACTGGAATAATTTTGCAGACTGACAAAAGCACAAATGACCTCCAGGAGATTCTACAAGGGAGTCAGAAGATAAAAAGCAGTACACCAGTCTACAAAACAGAGTTTGAACAAGAGATAGTGGTAAACAATGGTCGTTGTCCTTCAAAATAATCATTATTAATAAGAGATTTTAACCTCTGAAGTAATCATATCTCGTCTCACAGAATGATTTTGTTGACGAGGATGACTTCCTGAAGGCAGCAGTGGATAACAAATTGCCCATGATCAAGAGTTACCTCGCCAGAGGTGCGGACCCAGATGCATGTGATAATGTGAGTGTTTACCCAACACATTGAATAAAAGTCAACTGGTAGCACTAAAGGACTAAAACACAAAATACTTTTTTTTCTAGTTCAACCGTACAGCTCTACACAGAGCTTGCTCACAAGGAAACGTGGAGATTGTGAATGCACTGCTAGAGGCCGGTTGTTCAATTGAAAATAAGGACAAGGTATAGCCTACTGAATAATGTTTACATGTACATTCTTCTATTGATACAAATGCACATTAGTACTTGATAAAAGTGTGCAAGACAAAGACAAGGAAAAATATTTTAAGAATACTGCTTAAAATCCATGTACTAAGTTCTTAGAAACATTTTTATTCATGTCAGTTTCATATGCTTCTGAAAAACCTATACAATTTTCAAGAAAAGTCTGACATGGTGTAACCAAGTAAAAGTATGGCATTTTTTCCTTACTCTTGGAAAACACATGAATGTACACATCTAGTATTCACATAATTAAAAAAAAAAAAAAAAAAAAAAAAAAAAAAAATAAGAAAGAAAAAAAAATATATTAAAAAAAAAATATATATATATATATATATATATATATAAATCTAATTTAAAAGTATTCTAACAAATATTATGAATTATTAATTCATAAACATTCTGGCCACACTTTAGATTAGGGTTGAATTCTCACTATTAACTAACTATGACTTTTGCCTCAATAAACTCATAATTACTGCTTATTAATAGTTAGTAAGGTAGTTGTTAAGTTTAGGTATTGGATAAGATTAAGGGATGTAGAATATGGTCATGTAGAACAAGGCATTAATATGTGCTTTATAAATACTAATAAACAACCAATATTAATATGCATGCTAATAACTAGTTAATAGTGAGAATTGGACCCTAAACTAAAGGGTAACCTAAACCACAATTTTTTTATTGCATTAACATAACATTAACATAATATAGAGGATCACAATGTAGTCAACTGTTACATTCATAATATCATCAAAGAAACAACAAAAATAGAAAAAAAGGAAAAATGTTTTACAAATTCTTTATATCCATTTTGCGCAGCTTTTAGGGCCTCAATATATAATTAAATCATAAAACTTTAATAATAATAATAACTTTTGAGCCTCAATTATCTTTATGTCATTGGGGTCAGGGGTCTCACTATTATCTCACTTCCTGGTTTTTCCCCTAAAAATGTATATTTTCAACAAAACTGCTTATATACATTTTTGCAGCATTTTAAATATATACATTTTACTCCATTTTCATTAGGTGTATGTGTTAATTGCATTTTTAATTTTTTTTTTTTTTTGGATAATGTCCGTGTAACTTCTTACTCTCATGGTTGTGTTTAAATAGCTTCAAGCAACTGAAGTTCACTGGGCTTGTCGTGGCGGCAGTTTGCCAGTGCTGGAAGCACTACTTAATCATGGGGCAAAACTGGATTCCAGAGACAAGGTAGAAGTTATTCGACTGCACATTTGTTTTAATGATACAGCTGGTGTGGTCTGACATAATGTCTCTTCTGGTCACACTTGACGTCCTCAGCTTCGCAGCACTCCCCTTCATGTGGCAGTCAGGACAGGACATTATGAATGTGTTGAACATCTCATACACTGTGGCGCAGACGTCAACGCAAAAGACATAGTAAGAAATGTGGCAACACGGACTTTGTGTCAGTATATAGTTAATTAACACTTTAATGGTTACTTTAAATGTCATTTTGTATCAGGAGGGTGACACACCAATGCATGATGCTGTCAGACTGAATCGCTTCAAATTCATCCAGCTTCTTCTGATGCACGGAGCAGACTTAAAACTGAAGAATTGTGTAAGAATTCTTAAATATAATGTTTAGCCTATATACTATTATCCTGTTGCTGATGTATTAGGATGCTGATACTGATTTTGGCCAATATAATGTACTTATTTAAGCTGTGCGCAGTGCCATCTTCTGGTAATTATGTAAACATTCATTTTACAAGTGGGGAAAAAGCTCTCTAAAATTATTTTAGCTGACATTTCTGTAAAGTCTTTCCACTATTGTTTGGTCACACTTGCCATTGCTTTGTCTTCTCCAGGAGGGAAAGTCACCGATGGACAGTGTTTGTGAGTGGCAGAACGGAGCTAAAACAATCTTTGACAACTTTAAGGACGGTAAAAAATAGAAGCAATACTTTGACCACCAGTAACACTTTGGGCACAATATGCTCAAAACCCATTTTTAGATTCCTTAAATATTAGATTCTAATATGCAGGCAAGGTATATTATTGAGATCTGCATGACATTACACCTTTTTAAAAAGAAAAGTTTTATAAGAGTTTTGGAAAGAGAAGCACAGTAACGTTTTATTGAAGTACAGATAAGGCAGAAAGGAATGAGAAATTTGAAAATAGAACATACTGCTTCCTCTTTTCACATGGAAATGCATCGCCAGAAATATCTCTGTTGCCAAGATTAGATGTGGCTTCATGCTAAAGTTCTGATCACGATTGATTTTATTTCTGAATATATTTAGTAAGACATGAGCAATTTTGTACTTATGTTTTTCTTTAATTATTATTTTGCTTGCACTTCTTGCAAAGGTTGATGAAATAAATGTATTTTTTTCCATGACTGTATACATTTTTGCAAGAATTTAAGGAACAGGGGAAAACATTATATACAGTTGTAAGAAAAAGTATGTGAACGGCATGCAGAATCTGTGAAAATGTGAATAATTTTAACTAAATAAGAGAGATCATACAAAATGCATTATTTTTTATTCAGTACTGTTCTGAATAAGATATTTTCATAAAATATGTTTACATACGGTCCACAAGACAAAAAAAATTGCTGAATTTATTAACATGTATGAATATGACCTGTTCAAAAGTTTATGAACCCTTGATTCTCAACACTGTGTGTGTCGTTCTCTGGATGATCCACGGCTGTGTGTGTGTGTTTGTGATGGTTGTTCTTCAGTTCCTTGTTTGTCCTGAGCAGTTAAACTGACCATTGTTCTTCAGAAAAATCCTCCAGGTCCTGCACATTCTTCAGTTTTCCAGCATCTTTTTCATATTTGAACCCTCTCCAGCAGTGACTGTATGATTTTGAGATCCATCTTTTCACACTGAGGACAACTGAGGGACTCAAACACAACTATTAAAAAAGGTTCAAACATTCACTGAAGCTCCAGAAGGAAACACGATGCATTAGGAGTTCAAAACTTATGAACAGGATGAAGATCTTTTTCTTATTTTGTTTAAATATCAATTTTCTTTTCATTTAGTACTGCCCTTCAGAGGCAACAGAATATACTTACATGTTTCCTGGAAGACAAATTAAGTACAATTTACCTTATTATCAAATTCAATAAGTTTTCATCCCCCAGCTCTTAATGCGTCGTGTTTCCTTCTGGAGCTTCAGTGAATGTTTGAACCTTTTTTAATAGTTATGTTTGAGTCCCTCAATTGTCCTCAGTGTGAAAAGATGGATCTCAAAATCATACAGTCACTGAGGACAAACAAGAGACTCAAGAACAACCATCATAAACACACACAGCCGTGGATCATTCAGGGAACAACACACAGTATTGAGAATCAAGGGTTCATAAACTTTTGAACAGGGTCATGTTAATAAATGTAGCAATTTTTTTGTCTTGTGGACTATATGTAAAAAAATTATGTAAAATATATTATTCAGGACAGTACTAAACAAAAAATAACATGCATTTTGTATGATTCCTCTTATTTTGTTAAGATTATTTACATTTTTACAGATTCTGCAAGCGGTTCACATACTTTTTCTTGCAACTAAAAAACTGTAGTTATTATACTTGAATACTTAAATACTGATACTGGCTACACTAGTTCAATTTTGGCCTTTTTAGATGCTGGAGTTCCCTCTTCTTGCTTCTCGGGAGTTTTTGGTTTCTTCATGGTGTGAACAGCACCAAATGCAGTAGCTCTCGTCTCTGTTATAGATAATCATAAAAATCACCTATGAACATTCACACAGTTTTAAACAAATGTAATATCAAAAGGACGGACTGAAAGATCAATAAAACCTCTCTCATGCCCACCACTATAAATGCATATTCTGTAAAATCAATGAGCAAACTAACTGGAAACAGGACCATGTGGCATAGATTTATACTTAAGAATGGGAAAAAGTGAGGTTCTTTCCAATCTATTTACCTCCATGTAGCAAGACAGATCGACAGTTAGTAGAAACGGCAGCTTTGGCGTCTCCCTCAGACAGGCTGAACACAAGCCCCCTAAAATCTCAATGAAGGAACATACAGTGCCTTAAAAGTACCTTGACATAGTCAGACAACTTATTCATATACTAATTTAAAAAGGATACAAATTGGCAATGTCATATGGGCCCCTCAACTCAAGAGGCTAAGGAAAAGAAGAACAATAGATGGCAACGTCATACTGACCATACAATACAGCAATATTGAAAATATATATTAACAAAAGACTTTTTACCTTTTCTGCTCCACTGGACACTATGATATTCTATGAGGGGGAAAATGCAATTTCGGAATTGGCGTAACATGTTATGGGCGTTTATGTGTAAAAATGGACAACATACTTTTCCTTTGCAGATTTCCATTAGCATGAAGGCATTGGAAATGGTGTATCTTCTCATAATGCTGTCTCTGATGGCTGCTGTATAACAGATCTCAAAGAAAATCCCCCTGTCAATAGCCTGAAGTGACAAACAATATCACACAAAAATTGCAATTCTCTTATTTTCTCAATGCTCATGTTGTTTTAGGGTGAGTTCACACTTGTAGTTCGGCCTGCTTGGTTTGGAGCAAAAAAAAAAAAAAAGTTTAGTTCTGGTCCGCTTAGCTTTC
Organism: Rhinogobio ventralis; assembly: GCA_039654625.1. Lineage (NCBI taxonomy): Eukaryota > Metazoa > Chordata > Actinopteri > Cypriniformes > Gobionidae > Rhinogobio > Rhinogobio ventralis. The sequence continues at coordinate 15,612,372 of CM077212.1, forward strand.
ACATTGGCATTTTAATACTGAACCTAAAGATATCACTCTAAAGGCACAGGAATATGTTCACAATCTTATTGGTCGGCTTTTATGACGTATATTTTGTGTATATTTTTTTCTATTATGTTGTTGTGGTGTGTTGTATGTTGTGTACTATTACAGCTTTGAGTCCAAGACAAATTTTCTGAAAAGGACAATAAAATTTAATAAAAAAATTTGGTGTGAAATATGTCCTCATATTTACATTGTTGTAATTTTGGTTATTTTATTACCAAATCTACTTCACTGCTGCTTGAAATCATCTGGTAGGTATGGATATAAAATCCTATTAACTTACCCCATTAACTGGAGCCCTTTTAAAATGGAAAGGCTGTTTTTCAGTCACTGCAATGCAGATAATGTCGACATCAAAAGTCATGCAGGCTGCCTGGCTCAGATGAGGGAAAACATACAGACATTTTAATAACACAACTGTTTGTTGTCATCGGAAATGTAAAGAAAATAACTAATAAACTGGAGCTAATTCAGAATTGCAATTTCACTTACATGAAAGAGTTTTTCTGTCTTGGGGTACACTGCCACAAGATCAAAGTTTTTGTATTCATTGGTTGGTCTCTGAAGAGAATAACAACAAGAGAATACAGAGCTCACCATATGAATACAAATGTAACAAAAATTTTATTGTTGTTTGTTTCCTTATTATATACTCACAAAATGAGATGCATCTGAGGCCACAATGGTCAATCGATTCAGTACTTTGATGGGTGAAGATTTCCCCTATCAAAAAAGAAAAAGAAAAGAAAGAACAGAGACTACTCATTAAAAGAATATTCATCATGGTTAATTATGGTCTGGAAACATGGTGAAGTAATTTACCTGTATTATTGGGAATTTATCAAATATGTCTGACACACTCTGTGGCTTAGGGATTTCCTGTAATACAATAAAATAAGATAATCATCACCTGAAGTCTCTCAAAGTGTACAGATGTGCAACTGCTTTATATCATACCGTTTTTTTCTGTTGTGGTTCAACTATATAGTTTATTGCGACTGTTGAGTAGCCAACTGAAATATAAAGAGTAAAAGATTATAACAGCATTAAGGGTTCTCTTTTTTTAAAGTACAGCAGACCTGGAATTTTATTTATCATGTTTTCAATGGTTAGAACGACTAAGCCTTCACAACCAAAATTAATTATTAATGAACACCTTATGAGTTAAACTACTGATTTAAAAAAACACTGCAGTGAATATAACTACTATTACTGACACTTACGATGAGCAGATGTCTCTATGATGCTTTTGAGTCTGTTCTTGTCATTACTGCTTATGATGTTTAAATCCACAAACACCGACATCTTTCTTCCACTGACCCGCAAAGTTTATACAAGCGTAAATTTATACTTTACTTCTTATTACACAAATCTAAACCATTTCAACTAACGTAGCCACATGCACAAACACACTTGACTAGTACACGCTGAAGCGTGGACCACGTGAGTTTAACGTAGTTTTGTGGGCTATGTAGTTCAAATATGCCATCTCTTGCCTTAGTTTTGCTAATCCTGTCACGTAGCAGAACTACAATACATTTACTTCCTCTTTTGGGGCGGAGCTACGTCTGTAGCGAGCTCTCCGATTGGTCCAATTTGAACAGAGAACCGCCACGGCAGGAAAGAAGCATGTTAGCAACGTAAAAGGGATAAACAAAAGAAAATAAAAACAAGTAAGTGAAATTAGCGAGAATGAAAACACACAGGGAATACATGTATGTTCTTACATGTAATTCAAAATTGCTTCTTAGTTTAATAGGATAATAGAATCTTAGTTATGAGCTCATTTAACACGTTCAATGTTCGATGCGTAACGTAATTATTGTTTTAATTTTGCGTGTAGCCACTTAATTAAATCTTTATTATCATATAATAACAAAATGTTTACCTAAACGTCAAACATTTTGATAGGCTTTCTCAAGATGATGGAATCGTGTTTAAATAACAAGCCTGAGAGAGTTGGATCTATAACGGTTGAAGACCTCAGGAAAGATCTCCTCGCCGAGTTCTCCAAACTATCAAGGGTAAGTTATTTACTATTATCAGACATAACTCATGTTTAAAGCCATTGAATCTGATTTTTAGGCTGTAATTATTCTTTTATTTTGCATATTTCTATTTCCAACAGGACTCAGTATTGCTGGAAAAAGAGCATTTGCAGGTCTATCTCCGTGTACGTCCATTCACTTCTATAGAGCGAGCAGAAGGGGAATCACAGGTGCCTAGAAATTTTATAACATTTCTGAGAAAAAAATCTGTCACCACAACCCACATGTTGTTCCAATACCTGTATAACCATCACATTTTTTTGATTGAACATTAGTTTGAATTAAAGCCTCCATGACCATTCAATTTATTTAAATTTTCTCTGGGTTTGGAACAACATCATGGCATAATTGTAATTTTTTTCGTGAACTATCGTTTTACCCACGGTTTCACAAACAAGGCTTAAGCTAGTCCCAGACTAAAATGGATGTTTGAGCTATTTTAACTAAAAAAAAAAGCAAAGCATTATTTTGTCTCAAGATGCACACCAGTAATGTTTTTTTTCTAAGACACGTTTTTAAAAGCTTCTTAAATGTCTAATCCTGGCTTAATCTAAGCCCTGTCTGTGAAACCGGGACCTAATGTGTTTTTTTTTTATGATTGTAATTGCTACAAACAGGAGTGCATTTCAATTGAGCCTCCAGATACTGTGATTCTGAAGGCACCTAGAGCGTCTCTGACAGCCAGACACAGTGAGAGATTCGGCCCACAGCTGGCACAACGATTTCAGTTCTCACAGGTATGAGGGTGGCCACAGTCACAGCATTATCATTTATTGTGAACATGCTTCGAAAAATGTTATTAAGTGTTTTCTGCTGTAACAGTGCTGAAATAATTTTTTAGGTGTACGGTCCAGAAACAACTCAAAGACAGATATTCGATGGAACAACTAAAAGCCTTGTGAAAGAAGTCTTGGAGGGAGGGAATTCCTTAATCTTTACTTATGGAGTTACCAATGCTGGGAAGACGTTTACTTTTCTTGGTAAGGATTTTGTATGAGATGTTTATGTATGTATAGCTGTCTATTAATACATTTTAATGTCTATTTATTCTACTTTTATGTTATAGGCCCTGAATCAGATGGTATTCTGCCCAGGTCATTGAATGTTATCTTTAACAGCATAGACGGCAGAATTTATTCTCAAAACAACATCAAACCTCACAGATGTGTCGACTTTACAAGACTCACTAAAGAGCAGCAGGATGAGGAAGCTACAAATAAGAGAAACCTTCTTCGTCGATTTAAAGATGTACATTTATATATATATATATATTGTTAAATATTTTTATATACTTTTTTTAGTACAGAGAAGAACATTATTAATACTTATCATGTCTGTTTCTTGATGTTTATCAGAATGACTCCCAGAAAACTCTGTCCAGCATGTCAAGCTCTAGTTGTTCATCATTTGACAGTAAGCATTATCAAATGTTTTATGTTTTTCTTTTTGCCTTTGAACATTGTGTCAGTAAATGTGAGCTTACACAGCATTAATTTCTTGTTCCAGGCTCCACTTCTAGTGACACAAATGGGGACAGTATCTGTTTGGATGAGACGTCTTATGTTAAATTCTCAGTGTGGGTCTCCTTTTGTGAAATCTACAATGAAAGCATCCATGATCTGCTTGATCTTGTTTCAAATGGCTCTCGCAGAAGGAGTGTTTTGCGACTAGCCCAAGATGTTAAAGGCAATGCTTTTGTCAAAGGTAACCGAATAACTTAGAAGACTAAAAGTTCACTTGTTTTCTGTGTATAAAATGTAATAGTGAATCATTAAAATAATAGTTAAATAAATATGTATATTTCAATATTTTCTTTACCAGGATATTATCTTTATGATTGTATGTCTATAGTTATATGATTATTTATACATTTTGTCTAAATATTTTTTCCCAGATCTAAAATGGTTTCAAGTTAACAGTGCAGACGAAGCTTTAAAAGTTGTGAAAATTGGAAGAAAAAATCAAAGTTTCTCATCAACCAAGCTCAACAACATCTCAAGCAGAAGGTACTTCATTTTAAACCACTTTAGCATTAATATCTAACTCTCATTATTTTCGTACTTTTTAAACTGATCAACAATTAAAATATACATTTTCTCCATAGCCACAGTATATTTTCCATTCGAATCTTGCGGATTGAAGATGTGGGTGTTCCTCGAGTTCAGACAATAAGCGAGTATGTGACCTCAATCACACCACTGTTACTTTAACATAGAATCAGTGATTTATTCATTAATTGATTTGTTTTTAAAGGTTGTCATTATGTGATTTGGCTGGATCTGAGCGATGTGCAAAGACTCAAAACCAAGGAGACCGCTTAAAAGAAGCTGGAAACATCAACACTTCCTTGTTAACTCTAGGAAAATGCATCAACGCTCTGAGGCTCAACCAAACACAATCCAAGTGAGACAATGTCCACTTTTAAAACAATAAATTTGTTTAATGGGCTGCATTGGATGCAAGTTTCCTTGAAATGGAACTAATATGTCTTTTTGTGCAGGTTTCATCAGCATGTCCCCTTCAGAGAGAGTAAGCTCACGCATTATTTGCAGGGTTTTTTCTGTGGCCGTGGAAAAACCTGCATGATCATAAACATAAACCAGTGTGCCTCAATGTACGATGAAACCCTGAATGTCCTCAAGTTCTCAGCGGTGGCTCAGAAGGTCTGCAAGGACCATTATTATTTTTTACACACTGACAGCTTCAGATTATTAGAAGCACTGATTAATAGCATTTTTGATTCTTTGCTATTTATTTATTTTGAACTTTGACTTTGTTCCCTTTTAGGTAGTGGTCCTCAACCCTAAACCAGCACCTAGCGTTGTGCTCAAGAGATCTGCCCGAGATGTGTCCATGATAATCAATAACGCTGATAAGAAGGATTGGACCAGGAGAAGCTCACTCATGGGCTGGGATATGAGTCTAGAGGATGTGCAGGAGGATGAAGATGATGATGAAGAAATTGGTGAGGAAGATGTGGAGAGTGGCGATGAGAGCGTGGAGAGTGGCGATGAGAGCATGGAGAACAACACTGTGCTAGAGGCTGCGGAAAGTCAAGAGCTGTGTGAGGTATTCAAGGTGTCTCTTCAGTTTTCATGAATGCATGTTCATAGTGTTCAGTGTTATTTTAAACTATATGAAATACTAATATGATATATTTGCCACAGCTTCAGGTGAAAATTGATGAGCTCAAAGAAAAGCTGTCCAAAGAGGAGTCTGAAAAATTAACTATGGAATCTCGTATTCGTGAAGAAGTCACCACAGAGTTTATGGAGCTGTTTTCTAATATGGAAAAAGACTACAAGTAAGTCAAATGCTGTTTTATAGTGGTGAACTTATGATGTATCACAGATGTAGCATTCAGATTGAGCCTGCCAGTTGGGAATTGTACAGCACAAATCGCTTTCAGCAGAGATTTTATTTTGCTGTGTTTATGCCTTTCTTTTATTTGCATAATTCTTTTAGTGCACTATAACAATGCAGACAGCACAGAACTGTAATGCAATTCATTTCTAGTGAAATTCTCTTCGATTTTATTGAAAATGCACCGATTTATGTTGCTGTTTTTCAATGTTTCAGTGAACGTCTCCAAAGAGAGAAAGAAATAGTTGAGGAAAGAGCAGAAAGGAGGCTGGAGATACTGAAGAATCTGGTGAACAGAACATTTGGGGAAATGGCTGCTGTTAGCACTGACGAGAATGCAGCAAAGGTGAATGCAGATAGGTTGTAATATAAAAGAATAAGGACAAGTGCCATTAACACCCACTGTTCTAAGCCTGTGTGCATTTTCTGTAGAGCTGCATGATTAATCATTAAAAGATTGCAATCTCGATTCAAACACCTACTCGATCTTATTCCTGAATGACAACAATTCCGCTATGTCTTTTACTCCTGTTTCACATAGCAAGCGTCAGCGGAGCATGAACAGCACATATTTTGTCGCTGTCCATATTAATGTATGAGAGGGTCGGCCGTCACGCTTGTGAACGTGGTATATTGAGTTTGTACAATATAACAATATTTTTTTTTATAAACGATATGGAATTAGGCAATACGTTTATATCGATATACAGTAGTTTGATACGAGCACATCTGAAAAATAGCGGAGGACACAATGTGAGCTGCTGTGCGGAAAGGCGGAGGTTTTCCTTAGAGATTTTTGGTATCTAAATAATCTCCAAACACTGACCTGTGTTTATAGCTGTTATTTCTGTTCTTTGCCTCTATCATTTAGTTTAGGGCCTGGACTTTCTTTAGCTTCCTTGTAGCCCATGATCTTCAAACCAGATGGATTTAATGGAGTGGGTTTTTAATAGCTAATGGTAGGATTTTATGACTGTAGATCGATCTATATAGATCAAAGGAAAAGACAAAGGAAAAGTGGGAAATTCTACCATACCTGTATCAAGGCACACATTTTAACACAATGCTATATCTGTTTATGAAAAAAAAAGGACTAAAAACAGACAGCATGCATTTGAAAATATAATGTTTTTCTTCTCAACATTCTAGGAGGCTAAGATTGAGCTTTTGGACAGCATGATCGAAGCTATGCGAGATGATCTAGCTAAGATAAAGGGAGATGCAGAGGCAGTACACATGTGTCTGACGCATGTCCCTGAATCACCTGGAACAGTCAGTCGTCTGAGGACACAGCTGGAGGAGATGAAAGAGGAGCTTCTCAAAAGCCAACAACTTCTCAGTGTTAAAACTAAAGGTGTATTAATTTGCCTCAGAGGGGAAAACTCAATTTTTTTATGACATAAGTCTAATTATATTCCTCTTTTCAGAGTTTGAAGCAATATGTGTTCAGGCACAAGAATCAAATGACCAGCTTCTTCAAGCAAATAGGGTAATACAAACTAACGTTTTCTTTTAAATATCTGAGGTTATTGTAAATTGCTTATTTTTATGGACTACATGGCTTCTGCTGTGTGTTGATATTTTTGTTTGTCTCTTTTAGAATTATGAAAACCAGAAAGTGAGATGTCAGGAACTCATGTCAATCTGCCAGGAGAAAGATGACATGGTCTCTATATTACAGACTGCTTTGGACCAAAATGTGGAGGCAGCTACTAAAGATGTGAGTTTATTTACACTACTATTTTTACACTTCCTTTATTTGAAATTCTTGATGAATAAAAATATTAATTTCTTTCAAAAGAAACAAATCTTACTTATCCCAAACTGTGCATGTTGACCAGTTCCAGTTCAGTCAGGCTTTCTCTTCATGGAATAATCTCTGAGAAAGTGTGGTGCTCTACAAATGAGACTGCCATCATTTACTCATTTAGTTTCAAACCTGTAGGCTGTTTTTTCTGTGAGCACAATAGGATAATTTAAGTATCTTTTTTCAACCAACAAGAGTTTATAGTGGATCTGTCACAATACAAAAGAACACTAAACACCATAAATTTAGCTCACATTGCTTCTTTTTACTATACTCATTCAAAATGTATTCAATAATTCATTCAATAGCTTTGTGTCTGAAAAAAATCCAGTAATGGTTATGTGAACTTTGATGGTGTTTATGGTCTTTTTTCTTTTCTTTTTAGAGTTTGACAGATATGTTCACTGTGAACCATCAATGTATTTAAAAGAGTTGTTTGAAAATTCTTAAATTCTCCTGTTGTGTTCCAAGCAAAAGTAATACCTTTCCTTTAACTTTTATGAGGTCACACATATAAAATACATTAAGTTATAAATTTGGACTGTAATGACCCACAATTTTTTTTCCCACATGTACAGAGGGCCTTAATTAACACTATCAAAGAAGAAATCCTACATTTCAAGAACAACTGCAAGTGTTTGCTGAATGAAGACTCTGAACCTAGAGGGGAGGAAATGACAAGTCAAGAAACTCAACAGCTTTTGCAAGAAATGAAAGATGACCAGCTGAATGAACTTAAACTTGAGAACTGTTCACTTGAAAAAACAGTGTGTGATATCTCTGATAGACTGGCAGAGCTGACTCATGCACATGAAGCCAATGTGACGATGGAGAAAGCAGAGGTCAGCAAAGTCACAAATGAGAACAAGGCTCTTGCCAATGAGTTACATGTACTTCAGCAGGCAGCCAATGAGATGAGCTCAAATCTCAAAACTATCCAGATGGAATTGAACACTCAGACAAAGATGACCAGTGACCTTTCAGAAAAACTTGATGCAGCCAGAGCTCTGATTAAGAAACATCAAGCAGAGTCTTGTAGTCAGTCCAAAATCGTTGACTCCTTAATGATGGAGGCAGATCATTTACGTCAGGAAATCAGTGCCTGCCAGCTCTCACATGACAAAAAAGAAGATGAATGCAAGAGGATGGTGGCGGTATCTCAGGAGAAGAGCAGACAGATCAATGACCTGGAGCAGGAGGTCATCCAGACCAGAGCGAACGTGTGCCAGCTGGAAGAGCTCTGCAGTCGGCTTAAATATGAGCGAGATGCCCAGGCACAGGAATATCAGAGCCTACTGAGCCGTTATGAAGCTCAAAAGTGTGTTATGGCCCAAATAAGAAGCAACTCTGAGCTGCTGGGAGAGCTGACCGCTCTGAAAGATCAGCAGGGGAGGATGGAAGAACAAGAGCAAGACTCCAGAGATGATTGCTGGAAAATTCTGCAGGACAAACTCATGCAAACGCTGAGCAAACTGAACCTACACGAGGAGGTTCTGAACGTAGTGAGAGCAATTGTAGAGAATGAGATCTCTAAGGCAAGAGATGAGGCCAAGAGGAGAATATCTGCAATGGAGAAAGATCTGTCTCATAAAGATGCAGAACTAGAGACTAAAGCCCAAGAGCTTTTAAAGTAAGTCTTACCCAAACTTTCTGATAACACAAAAAAAGTAGGTCCTCAATTCTGTCTTGTTTGATATGCACTATTTCAAACTGGGGTCTGGGGACCCCCAGGGGTCCTCTAGATGGTTCTAAGGGGTCCCCAGTAAAGTTCAGAGAATAAAAAGACAAAGCAAAAATGGATAAAGTCTACTGAACATTCTAACGGTTTCAACTCTTTCTTTTCAACTATATATTTCTAGTTGCTAAAGCACAGAAATGAGAAAAATGGTTTAATGAACAACAGCTGGTCTGAATGACCTTTTGGTCTTTTTACAGGTCGAGAGAACTTGTGACCGATGGACTCAATAAAATCAAGACCATGAGTTGTAATTTGCAGCAGATGGAGAGGGAGCGATCTGATGTCAGTGATCAGTTATGTAAGGCTAACTTGCAGAAAGAACAGTTAGAGAAACAGGTTGGTAAAGTCACCACTTTAGTCCGTTGTTGTGCCTACTGTGATTTAAAAAAAAAAAAAAATTTTTAAAACTGCTTTTTTTATTCCTTCAGATTTTGATCTTGAGTGAAGAAAACAAAATGTTTCTGCAGAGACTATGTGAAGCAGAGGAGATGAGGGATCAGGCTGGACACAGTTTGAGCTGCACAGAGCAAACTATTGATCCACTGCAGACTGTGAGTGCTGCTCTTTCCCTCAGCTTTGTTCAGTTTGTGATGCTATCAGGTCTTAGATGCTGGATTATTCCACTTCTTTTCACTCACAGGTGCAGTCAAACCTTGCAATAGAAGAAGAAAACACACAACCTTTCAAAACAACCTGTCAAGGTAACCTATGTGTCTTTTCATTTATACACTTTTTTCCACAATACTATTTGGTGTTAACAAAATCAGCTTAAGTTTTGTCCTTAATAAGATTGATTTTGCTTCCAGACCTTTTGGCAGAGCAGAAGCTGATTGAGGAGACGTGTGTTAACTTGAATAAAGAGTGCACACAGATAGATGAGGAGGAATTGCTGGAGGCCAGGCTGAATGAGATTGAAACCATAACTGAAGGTGACTGAGTCTGTTCTAATTGTAATTCCTATAAATCTCTCCTAGACAACACACTGTGAGAAGTCAGTAAAATTCAGTGTAGGGATTTCAAAATTACTGTTTATTACTGTAATTATTTTATTACCAAACGAATACAAGAATAAAAAAAAGCAGTCTTTCTTCAGTATTTGCAGAATAAATGTATAATTATACTAATCAAATCTGTTCATATTAATTAAAGTAAATTACAATACAATATGTAAGATTTTCAGATTAAAATATCCAAAAAAACACTAGAACAATGTTATATATTTTGTTGACCTGTGTACTTACATTATCCCAAATGTTTACAACAATGTTTAAATCCAGAGAAATCCGCTATTGTAACCAGTGTTATGGTTACCCCATACAGTGATACTCCATGGGAATCATCCAACTCCCATGATTCCACGCTCATTCACGCCGTCATCAAGCTATTCTTTTGTTTTGAATATGTGACCTCTAGCAGCCAAACGTAAATACTGTGCCTTTAATCAGCAATATTGACTTTTTAATTTTCAGTATTAGCAGTATTCATATATAGTTAATAGCATATATAATCAAATATGTTAATATTAATAATATTATTGATTTGACTGCACTGACACTATTGGATGAGAACTGAACTGAGCTGGACAATGGCATCACTGTTTTCTGCAGAACTGCTTTATAGATAAAAATGAACTCATTTAATTATTGATTATCTTTACAACGACACTGAATCAACACCGAACTGACTTCAGCTGAACAATGACACAATTTTCTTTTAGAGCTGCTGTACTGCCAAAATGAATTATTACATAATTAAATAATTTTTCTGTTATCACTGTAAAGCTGCTTTTAAAAACAATTGGTATTGTATAAAGTGCTATATAATATTTTTTTAAAACAAACAAAAAAACATATCTTTGTTATTCTCAGATCTTGCTAAACATCAAGAGATGTATCAGAAACCAAGTGTTGGTCTCTCTGATAAACCCCAGCAAGAGGAACGCAGAGACTGCAGACGTGCAGAAAGCACAAAGGTAAGAACCTGGAAGTCTTTAATCTTTCTGACTTTTCCACAACTAGGGTTTGCCAGCGGTAAAATGATTTCTTTTGATGTTTCAGCAGCCTAATGAGGAGCAGGCTGATGAAAAGCAAGAAAAGAGGCAGGGAAAGCGGCTGGATGGAGCAGCCATGGGGGAAGAGGAGAGAGTGGCCCAGGCAGCAAGGCAACTAGAAGGCAACCAACAGGAAAGGCTGCAGCTGGAGCTGGTAATAGGATCAGCATTTCCATCTCTATCACCCTGCCTTGTTATTTTGCTTGAGGGCAGGATTTAGCTCAGAATAGTAATTTATTTACACAGCAGGTTTCTGAGTTAATATCACTTCTGTGATTCGAGTGGCCTGCCAACAGGAGGAATGACAGGAGTCCAGCAGGACAGTAAAATCTGGCACAGCAGAAAAATGGAATGTGCAAAACTCTTTATTTGTTTGATTTCTTAAACATTTCTTTAATCAGTCTTACCTTAGCCCAAACTGGGGACAGGATCATCTGATGAAATTAAGCTGTGTACTTGTTCAAATAATATGTGTTTTTGCATGCAAATGCATGATGAAGTGGATCAGAATGCAGAGGTCTTGGGTGTGTTTTTAAAAATGTTTGGCTATTTTAAACTCGACATGTCATCTTAAAATCATCATAAGATAGTATGCAAGCCCAGTGATGTCCATCTCAATGTGTATCGCTGTAGGGGCAATGCTTTAAATAGCATTTATTTGATGATGCATCTTCTTTAAGAGCATATTACTGTGCACGACTGCTAAAATATCATACACACACACTATATTGCCAAAAGTATTGGGACACCCCTCCAAATCATTGAATTGAGGTGTTCCAATCACTTTCATGGCCACAGGTGTATAAAATGAAGAACCTAGGCATGCAGACTGCTTCTACAAACATTTGAGAAAGAATGGGTCGCTCTCAGGAGCTCAGTCAATTCAAACGTGGTACCATGATAGGTTGCCACTTGCACAATAAGTCCATTCGTGAAATTTCCTCACTACTAAATATTCCACGGTCAACTGTTAGTGGTATTATAACAAAGTGGAAGCAATTGGGAGCAACAGCAACTCAGCCACGAAGAGCAGGCTGAGTGGGGTCAGCGCATACTGAGGTGCACAGTGTGCAGAAGTCGCCAACTTTCTGCAGAGTCAATAGCTACAGGCCTCCAAACTTTGTGTGGCCTTCAGATTAGCTCAAGCACAGTGTGTAGAAAGCTTCATGGAATGGGTTTCCATGGCCGAGCAGCTGCATCAAAGCGTTGGCTGCAGTGGTGTAAAGCACACTGCCACTGGACTGTAGAGCAGTGGAGACGCGTTCTCTGGAGTGACAAATCATGCTTCTCTGTCTGGCAATCCAACGGACGAGTCTGGTTTTGGCGGTTGCCAGGAGAAAGGTAGTTGTCTGATTATGGTGTGAGGTTGTTTTTCAGGGGTTGGGCTTGGCCCCTTCATTCCAGTGAAAGGAAGTCTTAATGCTTGAGCATACCAAGAAATTCTGGACAATATCATGCTCCCAACTTTGTGGGAACAGTTTGGGGATGGCCCCTTCCTGTTCCTTTATATATATACACACACACACACACACACACACACACACACATATATACACACACACACACACACAGAATCTAGATAAACTACAATGTTTTTTATGGTCAATAGTGCTATCCAGAGAGAAGGTTGGCCGGTACAATAATGAATGAATACAATATTTGCTCAAATTCACCAAATAATACTAAAATTGTTGCGGTAACACTTTACAATAACATTTCATTAGTTAATGTATTAAGTAACATGAACTAACCATGAGCAATACATTTGTTACTGTATTCGTTAGTCTTTGTTAACGTTAATCAGTCAAAATACAGCTGTTCATGGTTTGTTCATGTTAGTTCACAGTGCATTAATCAATGTTAACAAGATTTTAGTATCAGTATTAGTAAATGTTGAAATTAATATTAACAAATATAAATAAATGCTTTATAAGTGCAGTTCATTATTAGTTCATGTCAACTAATGTAGTTAACTAATGTTAACTAATGAACCTTATTGTAAAGTGTTACCAAAATTGCACTACTCTGATTTTGGATTTTGGAATGGACAATAAGAGGAATGACCATTTTTATTAGGCCAGTTGATGAACGTTATTGAATACTGCCTCATTGACCATTCTGACCAGTATAACAGCCTATCACTTCACTTGTTAAGATGTAGGATATTTAGAATACTTTAAATCATCTGCAATGTTTTGTGGTAGTTCTAAAGTATATTGAAACATATTTTTCTCTTCCTCACTTCCATGCCTACTGATTACAGGAAATGTTAAAGCAGCGGCTGGTTGAAAAGCAGGATACCATTGAAAAATTACAAAGGGAAAAAGGTGATCTGGCTGCTTCTCGGAAAGTTGACAGTCGCAAACAGACTTCCAACGTGAAGACAAAGAATGAAGGCGATTCATTTAGTTCAACACAAGAGGTCAGTAGAGTGATATTAATGTAAAATGCATGCAACTGATAAGAAGTATTAGCACATGCAAAATGGGAATAGTTTTGGGTATGAAAATTGGTTACTGTGCATATATAATATGTGTTGGCGATCACTCAAAGCAGGTTGCAGTACTGGACTCCTCTGTCCTTTCCACAAAGAGTCTCAGAGATGAGCGCTTCCCCAAACCTGAGCTAGAAATCAGCTTTACACCACTTAAACCTGACCGAATGAATGTCAGGAAACCGGGAGAAGAAGAGTCTGTCACAATTAAACTCCGACGTACAGCCAGGAAGAGAAAGAGTCCAGAGATGCAGGTATACAGATACCATTTATAAACCCTTTGTTTTGATTTCCTAAACAATCCAGGTTCTGACGGTCCAGGAAAACTTGGAAATGTTAGTGAATTTCAAGTCATTTTGTGAGTGCGATCTTTATAAAATGATTTTCATCACAAAAAGGCAAGAAAAAAAATCATGGAAATTTACTGGTTAGAGCCTTTAACTAGTCCTGCAATAATTTCCTATATATTCATTTATATTTTAAAATACATATAATTAGACCTATTAATTGATTTAAATTTTTAATGATTTATCATTATACTTTTTACATAGTTAACGCATTTTGATTCAATCCAATGATAATTAAGTTTCACAATAAAAAGAATGCAAATGAGTTTACTTTTGTTAAAGGGTTGGATTTATAAATAAATTGTGAAGGTCATTGTGTTGCACCTACTGTTGAGAGAAACTCTGAAGGTTCCAGTCAGTTCTTAGATATCACATCCTTATCAAATTGAATGGCATTAATGAAATTTAAACTTTGAACTGACATTAACTGTAAAACAAATTGAATTAAATCATGTGCACTAAAACATTCACTTTGACATCCTTACATGCAACACATATAACTTGTCATATAACAAGTCATTTAACTTGTATTATATGTTTGTTGTTCTAGAACTCGGTGGAGTCAGAAAATCGGAAAAACCGTCGACTGAAGGTGAATAACTGGGATAACATGCAGTCTGTTGAGGTGACTTTTTTTCTGTCAATTAATACAGTATACCTGTGACATCTTACATCTGTCTCTGTCTCTGTAATGTTTGTTTGTTAATATTTTTTGCTCCTTACCAGACTCCCACAGTGCAAGGAAAGAAGGTGAATCAATTAAAGCAGAAAGACTCTCCTTCCAGCCTGAAAGGTAAAAAAGACGGAACTCTCCAGAAGATTGGTGACTTCATCCAGAGCTCTCCAACCCTCTTTGGAAGCAAAGGTCAGCTCTGGCTCTCAGTTTTACACTCAGTCAATGGTAACGATTAAAGCTCTCTGCCAAAAGTGTTTTATACTATATCTCAGCATGATCAAACCTTTAACTTCCTCCTCAGCCAAGAAGATCATGAGCATGGTGAATGTTAAGTCTCCTGTTCTGCCAAATGCTTCTGAAAACAACAAACCCAAGAGATCCAAACGAAAGCTCTTCAAGACTCAGGTTTCCTCCCCGCTGGACATCCCCTCTGTAAGTAATGTTTCTTTTGAATGAATCAAATGCATGTAGAAATGAATGAGAAGCATGTCTTATGTTAGAGCGGTAATGTTATGACAGCTATGTAACATTTGATTTAAGCCCCCTAGAGACAAAAAGGGTTGATAGTCAATTTGTTTGAAAGCTTTTCAGTGTTAATATACTGGGCACTAGTATTAAATTCATTAAATCATTTTACAGGTCATTGAAGGCTGTGATGATGATAAAGAGAGCGATCATCTCATAATCAAGAGAAAACTCAGAACAAGAACTGCCAAGAGATGATACAAACATTAATTTGATGGCCAAGTGTAATTTAAGGCCAATTTTATGGCCAATCCAAATTGTCATATTTTGTTTGTCTAATACCTAAATGTTGTTGAACGATTCATATTTGTTTTATTAACGCTGGAAACGGTTGTAAATATTTTATGTATGTAGATCACAACTTTTAAAAAATCTTCGATTTCCTGTGGTCATTGGACAAAATGTGAGGAAAAAAAATGCTGTTCATTAAAAAAATTGCCTACAAGTAGATATCATTTGTGTTTCATTTCTTATGGTTAAGAGAGAAATATTAGCTGAATATGCTTGACGCATTACTGTCCCTTCATGTTGGATTTCACATCATGATATCCTTTAAAAAAGGCTCCGATGAGGAAGGCAGTTCCAAAAAAGCAAGGTGAATGGAGATGAAGAGAATGTTCCAGATGAATGTTTGGGGGTCAACATGTTGTATGATACTCATTTATTTCCACTGTCAGTAAATGGAGGGTGGCTGTCATCAGAGAAGAGTAAGTAATACATTTTACCTGCACCTCGTGATCTTGGCACTAACCTGTGTGTGTAATCACAGCTGCACTTCTTACAGTAATACACAATTTCACAGAGGTGAAATTAATGTGACATTGAAAACAAACCTTTTTGTGGGTGTATGCTTACATGTCATCACAGCAGCAAGTTTCAAGTTGCTTCATAGCATTGGGTTATGATTAGTGTGCTGTCCTGTCCTTAATGCGCGTGATAACATTTTGTTTAAAGTCCGCATGAAACGGAAGTTGCGATTAGTCTGACTTGTAGGTCAGGACATGATTTTGTCCATCAGGAATTGATTGGATCGTTGGATCAGTGTGGTTTACCATTACTGCGATTTCATATGCGCGACAACTTGTCCCGCCCTCACGCCGGTAAACATCATAAGAGAAGAGATGGGATGCTAGAGGGAGAGGCAGTTAATTTAAATTTAAGATTACAAGCGCACGGATGTGCAAGAATAAATAATTGATAATAAATACTGCAATATTAAATTAAAAAAAAGTCCATTTTGATTTCATGGTGACTTCAGTTGCAATGAAACAGAAGATCTTTTTTTCCATTAGGAAAAAAAATGTAGGGCAGGGAATTTGTTCTATGAATCGGAGATAGATGAACGTGAACTTGCAAGGATGGAGAATGATTGGAGAAGTCCTGTCTGCGTCACCAGAGAGAAGTCTCGTTTTCACCGGAGAGTTCATTTATGACATTTTGATTCAATGTTAACGTTACGACCAGATGTCCCCGTTTTCAGGGGACAGTCCCGGTTTTTGGTGCCCTGTCCCTAGAAATGTTTTAATGATCGTTTTATAGCACGATTGCAAAATACCTGACCAACAAAGCCTTCTCTTACAAGAACAATTGTGTAGTAATGATATTGACCAACAGAGGGGGCAGCAGCCACGCTGATTATTTTGTTGTGTGCCGCTACTTTATGAAAAATTTAACCTGGACGAGAGCAGAGAACTATTATGATTAATAATCAAAAGAGACATTGTTATTGGTATCAGACAGTCACATACTATTCATGTTAAATTAAAGCAATACTGTTTGTATATAGCCTACTATATAACAGGGCCTGAGCAGGTTGTGAGAATAATTGTTTGCAAACAATTTTAAACGTCCTCACCATCACAATTGCACGAGAGATACAGAACTTGCATTGAGAATTGTGCACATTATAAATAGGCATCAAAACAAGAGCAGCGACCCTCTTTACACCAAATGTAATCGGTCCTACTCGACCCGCTCCGAGTGGGATTCAAAACGGGGTTTCTGGCGTGGGAGGTGGGCGCACTAAAAAGGATGCTAAAGACTGCAGCCGCTAGTGTGCCTCTTGAGGCCTGTTAGTGTACCTGCCTCCCACACCTGAGGCTCTGGTTCGAATCCTGCTTCGAGCAGTTACATTTGACATCACGTCAGTTCGTCACGTGGGTCACCAGCTCAGTAAGGCGCTCAAAGTTGAAGACATACGGTTTGACGGCCGGTCGTTCGGACACTTGATTTTGCACGGAGTACCCGCCATAGTCGCCCCCCTTCTCGCATGAGAAGCTATGTCGTCTGCAGTCAATTTTGCCAGTTCGATATGTGAAGATTCTAGGTCTTAGTGCTAGTTTATGATAAACATGTTTTTGTCAGCTTTATATTCTAATCTGCAGCTTGGCTTCTTACATGGTTAAAAACAAGCTAATTGCAAGAGGCTGACATCACGTCAGTTCGTCACATGGTTCACCTGCTCAGTAAGGCACTCAAAGTACGGTTTGACGATCGGTCGTTCAGACACTTGATTTTGCCACGGAGCACCTCCAAATTGCAAATTTTAAATCTGCCCCACTGGCTCTCAATTAGAGCGTGTTGCAGTTCCACCACAGTTTTTTCACCACAGATTTACATTGGAAAATTGAGCTGGGGAGTGCTCAGGCACCCACTGCCACGCTTGGTATCATAAGACATGCCTTCTGAAGCCATATGTTAAATTTAATATATCCTGCTCACTTTGCGACTTAAAATAGTCTAGAAAATCTGAAAAATATTTATTGCAGAATGCTGAACTATTTACAATTTATTATTGATTCAGCTTATATAGAGGTCTATGTTTTGGATGAATATTTCCCCTTGCCCATACAGATGAGCCACGGCTGACGTGAATACTGAACTGAGCTCTCTTTCACATCATCTTGCGCTTGAACAGACAAGAAACATAGTTGGTTATGCCTTGAGTGAACTTAAAGTCGAGAGAGAAAACTCATGTGTACAGTATCAGTGTATTGGATCCATGCATTATATCTTAAAGTGACTAATAGTCCTGCTGCTGCCTGTGTTTTTAATGTTAATCAAACAACAGAATTACAGCAAATCACTCAATGCTTTTGACTGAATAACTTTAACTTTAATATTTCATTTATATAGTGAAAATTATTTTAAATGTGATTACTTTATTCAATTTCTGTACCTAACCTACATCAAAAAGAATTGAATGCACTCAGAAAAGAAGAGCCAGTCAGATCTCAGGTGTGTAGAACAAAAGAAGTTATGTCAATCAAGAATAGCCAAAGTTGTCTGCACACTGAAAAAATGCAGTCAGACCAAAAAATGGTCTATCAGAAATGTATCTTTAATTTTACTTATGCATGTGGGAAAAAAATGTGCAAAGTGTCTCAACTTTCTTCAGTGCTCATAAAACAAACAGCAACATCACTCTTTTGTAAGCACAATTACAAATTGTCATCAGCTGAGCTTAATCAATGAGGGGGAAATACCAAAACCAATTCCAAGAATACAAATGAAAAGAAAGTATTTTACTCTTTAAAACTGCATTCTACCATCTTAAAAATATAACTAAATTACGGCATATGCTTTCAATGCAAAATGCTGTACAGTTAGTTCATGCATTCATGACCTCAAGGCTAGATTATTGTAATGCTCTACTGGGTGGTTGCCCCGCTCGCTTAATAAATAAACTGCAGCTGGTCCAAAACGCAGCAGCTCGAGTTCTTACTAGAACCAGGAAGTATGACCATATTAGCCCGGTTCTGTCAACACTGCACTGGCTCCCTATTAAACATCGCATACATTTTAAAGTCTTGCTAATTACTTACAAATCACTAAATGGTTTAGCTCCCCAGTACTTGAGCGAGCTCTTAACGCATTATACTCCATCACGTCTATTGCGGTCTCAAAACTCTGGCCAGTTGATAATACCTAGAATATCAAAATCAACTGCAGGCGGTCGATCCTTTTCCTATTTAGCACCCAAACTCTGGAACAGCCTTCCTAGCATTGTTCGGGAAGCAGACACACTCTGTCAGTTTAAATCTAGACTAAAAACGCATCTCTTTACTATGGCATACACATAAAACATTTTAATTTATATTTTATTCAAATTGTTAGGCTGCATTAACTAGGTCAGCCGGAACCGGGAACACTTCCCATAACACCTGATGTACTCGTTACATCATAAGAGGAAGTTTTGGTTCCTTGCCACTGTCGCCTCTGGCTTGCTCAGTTGGGGACACAAAATTTTCAAATAAATATCCAAATAAATTTAATTACTAAACTAAATTATATCAACTACATTACTTGAATATATATGATAATTGAAATGAGCTGATGACATCACGGTTTTCTCCAGAGCGGCTGTACAGCCGAATCAAATTCTGTTCATTATTTTCCTGTTTAACACTGTGAAGCTGCTTTGAAACAATCTGCATTGTAAAAAGCGCTATATAAATAAAGTTGACTTGACTTGACTTTAAAGTATTTTATTTCCACTAGGGGTTATTGACTTCAACTCAAAAATCCAAAAAGCCTTTCTTTGTAATAGTTTTGTATCACTGTTACTCCCTCTCAGACAGAACCCTCTCAATGCCCAGGAACTTGAAATCAGAAAGAGAATGTTTTGCAGACTCAAAATGGCGAGAAACTGGAGAGGTGTCTCTTGTCTCCTAATGGCACTTATGTGTTCTATAATTCTAGTGCGCAATGCACGTTTTTATTTTTTACCAACGTACAGTAAAGGGCAAGGAGACCTAATTATGTATATCACGTGTGTAGTTTGACAATCAATTGCTTAATTTTGTAGGTTTTGCCAGAAAGTGGATGTGTGAAAGATTTGCATTTTAAATAATAAAAACAGGAAGCACAATTTTTACATGGAAAGTTTATCTGTGAGGGTCCTAGGAGTGGGGATGAAGGTATCTGCGTACAGTATCTGCATGCATGAGATCAGAAAAATCTCCAACAATGAGATCACAGTTACTAACTTGACCTACCAAAAAGTCAACAATGAGGATGAGGTACTGCTCGTTTAAAGTGCATTGTTTATTATAAATGATTTATCAGTGCACATGATAAACATGGCTTATTGAACAAAAGGAGGGGGAAAAAGACATTTAACTTTTATATACGACAAAAGGAAAGAACAGATGGTCATAATTTCTATTTCATGCTGCCTGCAATACATTTTCTTCCTAAAGCTTTGTTAAAATTCAGAGTAATCTGAGTTGTAATTGATTTGTTTACATTGTTTCATACATGCTTGTTGCAGTTTATTAATGTGCCTCTTTCTTTCCTCTTGACTCAGGTGCACAGTTTGATCATGTTGGCAAAAAAGAACCGGTCCACTGCCCGCACGTGCATGAACGATCACTTCACGTTCTCACTCTGTGTTCCAGCTAGACATAGAGGGGGAAGACTCTGATCAAGACACCAAGTGCACATGTAAGAATCACATACTACCTGCGTCTACAATAACTTTGATATAATAGATATAATAAATAAACTTGTGGATGGCAACCCTTCCCTCACCAACCTGGGAATTGTAATCACTGCTTTGCCCAACAAAGTAAAGTACATACAACTATATGGAACCTAATGCTAAGTTATTGGAGAATGTAACACTCTCATATCATACTTATTGTATAAAATTTATTTTCAAAACCAAAACTGGAGTCTTCTGAAATTCTTGGTACATTATGCATTATTAGACGTAAGATGGTGTCTTCAGATTTAAATAAAAACTTGCTGTGCAATAATGATTTTACACACTCAATTTCCTACTTTTCAGGACAGCTTTGTTCACACACCTCCTCCAGAACTGCCTCGGAGGCAACAGTAAAACGTAAGCATAATGCATGTTTTATAGCCTGTGATGTAATTTTCTTTGAGGTTTTGCAGAATATAATTTTCATTGTTTTAAGGAACATTTGACTTATTTCTTTACCTCTGTACAGTTTGATGTTTGTGACTATATCACCTGAGGTAGAGAGCTTCAGTGAATCACTGAATTCCCTGCGTTTTGCCAGAAAGGTGAGTGACCTCATGCAATCACGTCAATGTTTTTGTTTAATGAGAATATAGCTATATTCACAGTCTATAACTCGTGTTTGCAGTATTGCAGGTGAACGACTGTGTCATCGGAATATCAATTGCATATTGTACTTCATCAAATGCATATTGTACTTCAACTTGTAAGAGAGATCAATACAGTTTTCATTTAGGCAAAATGGAAGTCCAGTTGTGAGCCTGATTATGATGCCTAGTGGACAAAGTTTGGACAATTTTCTTCTTGTGAATACTTAATTTGTTTGCTGTGAAAATACAAATGAGTTTTTTCTCTCACAAACTAATTACCAGAGTAAACATGGTTTGTCAAAATACTTATTATACTATTATAAAAAAAAGTAATTTAGCCACTGTTATCATTAGAAATAAAACGTCAGACTTTCAATGTTTGAAAGCGATCCCATGTTAATTCTACCCTAAGGGTAATTTTGATAAAACATTGATAATATTAAGGACCGTTATTGATAATTGAGCATCAATAATGATTTCTGAAGGATCACGTGACACTGAAGACTAGATTAATGGCTACTGAGAATTCAGTTTTGCCATCACAGGAATAAATTACATTTTTAAAATATATGCAAATAGAAAAGTTATTTTCAACTGTATATTTCCCCCCAAACAAATAAATGTAATATATATGGAGAAAATGGCAAAAGTTTATGGACTAGGAAAAAGAAACAAAAAATAAAAACTTACCAGAATAAAATAATGTTTTAAAAAAATGTTTGTGTAATATGTCCTTACGGTTTAGGGATTTATTCCCTTTTCACAGTTAAATGATAACTCATAATTATACCAACATGAGACAAATTCTAGGTAAAATAGGTTTATATGAAGTATAGCTACTGTGACGTGTCATATAAACTGCTTGAATGTTGCTAAAGGCATATATGGTTACCATGGCATTTTTTTGTAAGTGGTACATGTTAGAAATTCTATAGTTTCTGGTGCTTTGAAACAGCACTTGTTGCCATGACAATAGAGGATGGGATCCATGTGTTGGATGCCCTTTTTTAGCCTGCAGAGTCTAGAGCAGCGGTTTGGGATTTCTTAAAGGTAAAATCAGACTCCAAACCAGATGTCAGTCCACGTGTGAAAGTACACCCTGATGATAAATAACTAAACAATTACACTTGCAACAGTTATATTTGCAGAAATTACATATTTTGTGCTCAAAATGAGCCTAGAATGCAAAATAATAAGCCTGATTAGGAAGAGTAAACATTCCAAAAGCACAAAACATAAAATAACATTTCAAAAAAGTTAGTTTTAATGACTGTACTTTATATAGAATGCAGTGCTCACAGTTTGTGAAGAAATAAATGCAATTAGAATTTAAAAATATTTGTTAAATACAGTTTTAGTTCTATTTTCTAATTTATTTGTTTAATTTTTTTGTAGTTTATTTTTATTTAATTTTTGTGTTTAAAAAAAAATCATAATTTTTTTAATTGTATTTTTTGAATTGTATTAAAATCAGTTATGACCAGTTTTTTTTTATTCATAGATGATGGTGAGATTTTAATATTTTGACCACTGAACTAGGAAATGTCCCTGTTTTACATTTCAGAAATCTAGTCACCTTATTACGAGGTCAAAACATACACTATATTGCCAAAAGTTTTGACATCCCATAAAACTTTAATGACATCCCAAACTTAATCCGTAGGGTTTAATATGGATTTGGCCCACCCTTTGCTGCTACAACTGGGAAGTCTTGGTATGCTGAAGCATTAAGAGTTAATTTCAGAGTAAATTAGGAGCCCAACCACTGAAAAACAACCCCACACCATAACCCCCCCTCCACCAAACTTTACACTTGGCACAATGCAGTCAGGCAAGTACCGTTCTGGCAACCGCCAAAACCAGACTCGTCCGTTGGATTGCCAGACAGAGAAGCGTGATTTGTCACTCCAGAGAACACGTCTCCACTGCTCTAGAGTCCAGTGGCGGTGTGCTTTACACCACTGCGTCCGGCGCTTTGCATTGTACATGGTTATGTAAGGCTTGGATGCAGCTGCTCCGCCATGGAAACCCATTCCATGAAGCTTTCTATGCACTGTTCTTGAGCTTATCTGAAGGCCACACAAAGTTTGGAGGTCTGTAGCTATTGACTCTGCAGAAAGTTGGCGACTTCTGCGCACTGTGCGCCTCAGCATGCGCTGACCCCGCTCTGTAATTTTACGTGGCCTACCACTTCGTGGCTGAGTTGCTGTTGTTCCCAATTGCTTCCACTTTGTTAGAATACCATTAACAGTTGACCGTGGACTATTTAGTATGGAGGAAATTTAGGACTTATTGCACAGGTGGTCCCAATACAGGGGTGTCCCAATACTTTTGCCAATATAGTGTACGCACGGATGAATTGTTCACAAATAAGATCTATAACATAGATGGCAAAAAAAAGGTACATTTTCAATTCATGCCGACATTAGTTATGGTGCAATGTGAGTTTTAACGTGTGTAAATGTGATTGCAGTGCTCTATGGTGTCATTACATTTAACACCATCAAACATAAGAAGTGGATTATAATTGGCCAGCCTGAAGAGGGATTTGCTTTGGTGTCTGCCCCTGCCAGAGTGTGATGAATTGATTGACATCTTCACTCTGTCATGGCAGTTCATCAGCTCACTCTCTAGGCAGCAAGTGGTCCGGTAACAGAATTTGCTTATGTTTTTGACCACACTTTGTCCGTACCACTGAACAGAGAAAGGGCAACGCTGCATGGTGCCGTTTGCTAATATGGTCATTTGAAGGTTGAGGGATACATTTGGTGGCCGCTGGCTCATTTCAATCTAGTCTGACTTTCATTTTAATGAAATAAAATCAGTGTGAATTTCCTTGTAACTGCTGAGGATTTCTGCAATCATTTCAGTCATCATTGGGTATTGTGTGATGATTTTGGTTGTCTGTGGGTGATAAATATAAGGGAAAAACATATGGTTATTAATTCAGAGAAATGGTTTTGACTATTGGGAATAAAAGCTCATCTACATCCGTAAATCTGACAGGAGTTAACAGTATAGTGAGCTCACAGTGCTTTCATGTACAAGGCACTTTGGTGCCCTAATGTAAACACTGTCCGGATGCCCAATTTTAGAGACAGCAGCAGGCAAAATGACTTATGAAAAGTGCCATTAAATATTGAAATCGGTGCTAGCATGTCAGCTTTCGTTTTCTACTTCATTTGTTTCAGAGTGAAAATCCCATACTGCTCCCAACCTCCTCCTGAATGTTTTCAGGAGTGCCATATTGAGCTTTATTACTCTCATATTGGACGGGTCACTGCACTAGCCCAACAGCTTCACTTATCAATTACCGTGAGATCCCTCAGCAAAACAAGCAACTCATAATTTCTGTGGCAAACTGCTTTTTAAATGCAACAGAATATTGGACGTCTCATCTAGTATTTCTTCTCGCTTAAGAAACTGCAATATTACACAAGCAAGTGTTGTACCGAATATCATTAGAGCATGTGATATTGCTTTCATACAGTTCTGTAAACAAGCAATTAACATTTTACATCCTTATAAGTTAATTGATAATTAACCTGTTAACTGTCAACCCCCTTTTTGAGCATAGACGTGAAAATGCAACTTAATCCGAATTTAAATGCTTGTAATTCATGAATGCTTTGTAAGTTTGGTCTCTTTTTAAAAAGAAGACAATCAGCAGATTATTGCCAAAAATTCATTGCAAAAATAACTGCAGACTGGTAGGCCTATTCAAATCTGCCTCCATTTAGTAAGCAACGCCAACTTCCTATGATCCAATCAATTCCCAAGGATGAAATCATTAAAGAATTTTAATTTGTAGGCTACCATATTTGGTGTGAAGTTTGCATGATTGTTTCTGTGTTTTTCCGTTTACTGCTGTAAAGCTGCTTTGAAACAGTCTTTATTGTATAAAGCACTATATAAATAAAGGTGACTTAACTTAAATTTATTTTAGATTCAAATGTAGGTCACAACATGCATGGAAGAAAAGATCTGTTGCTACTTCTGTTTCATCGTAAACAGCTATTTGGCCACTGATATGACTGCAGTCGTCTAGTGTGAGTGTACTTAATTTTAAAAATATCTAAATATATATTTTTGTTGGGTAAAATATTTGTAATAAAGTTTTTGGTAAAACTTAACTTTACTTAAAGCCTTTATGTATAATGCATTTTAAAGGTATTCATAATGTACATTAAAATGCATTATATATTTTTAATAAACAATTATAACCCAAGTTAAAATGCATTATAATATTTGCAGATTCCTTGTAACAAATTGGTTGTTTGTCATGTGCTTTAATGCATTATTTTTTATTATACTATTTTATACTATTATACAAAGTATAATAATGAATAGATAAGTATTATAATGTATTATAACTGTAGTTACAATTATTCATGAGACCATTCACCGCGTTATAAGGTGCATTACGAGGCAAAATGCATTAAAAATACTTTGGATGCATTGTAAAAAAAAAAAAATCCTTTGTAGAATGGAGAGAAGTGACCTGTTTGGTGGCTGTGGAAAGGTTTTTAAGACATGGTGCAATTATTGTGGTAAGGGTGACCTTAATGTTGTAATTTACAAGTGGATGGATGAGGATAGTGGGACTCACTCAAAAAAATGATTCTAACTGTTTGCTCAGTTTATTTAAATAAAATAAGCTGAAATTACACAAATATTTAGTTTTGTACTTAATTGCCATTTGCACTCAATTTTATTATGTTAAATGAAATTAAATTTGTAAAATGTTAAGTTAACCTAAACCATTTGTGTTGGGACTACATTAATCATTTCTGTTGCGCTGACTGAACTGGGCAGTGTATTTCTAGTTCCCAGCATGCTTTGCATAGGGATAGATAAGGAGAGTAAATGTTGAAATTGAGTGCTGTTTAATGTGTTTTTTTAGTAAAGGGAAAGACCTGTTAAAGTTTGGTTTTCAGTTATATTTAACATTTAAAAGAGTTTATGTTATGTAGATTTTTGAGGTTTACCATTGTCGTGAAGTGTAGACCTTGCGTTTAGGCTGTGGGTGGCAATGTGAAATAAGTCTGTTCTCAATGAGCTGTAACTGTGCTAATGCCAGAGGACAAGTCTTTTACTTGATCATTACTTGCATGCTACAAAAGTTACACTTATCATGTGAACAAGTGTTGTGTTGGTTATTAGTTTTTAAATAAATACAATAAATTTGTTTGATTCAGTTCCCGCAGTCTATATATGGTCATCAGTTCTACCCCTCTTAAACAATCTTGGAACATGTATGTGTGTGTATGGCAGCTTCTCACAACCTAAGCACAAGCTCACCTCTTCACCACAATGGTAACCAAAAAAAAAAAAAATTCTATTAGGCATGGCAAAACTTTATCTAGTTGGAATGACACAATTTTTTAGTAGTCTTGATTAAATTAATTTAAGTTCATAAAACAAGATTACAACATATAATTTTAAACAAATTAGATTTTGTTGGAAAAATGTAATTCAATTTTGTGGAAAAGTTTTCCTTATTTTAATTAAGTTCGTTCAACAGGTTTTTTTTGTTTTTTTGAGTGTATATTGTCAGTGTTGGGACACCCCTCCAAATCATTGAATTCAGTGTTCCAATCACTTCCATGGCCATAGGTGTATAAAATCAAGCACCTAGGCATGCAGACTGCTTCTACAAACATTTGTGAAAGAATGGGTCGCTCTCAGGAGCTCAGTGAATTTAAGTGTGGTACCTTGATAAGTTGCGACCTGTGCAATAAATCCATTCGTGAAATTTCACTACTAAATATTCCACGGTCAACTGTTGGTATTATAACAAAGTGGAAGCAATTGGGAAATTGGTAGCAAAAGTGGTAGCCCACGTAAAATCACAGGGGGGTCCACGCATGCTGAGGGGCACAGTGTGCAGAAGTCACCAACTTTCTGCAGAGTCAATAGCTACAGACCTCCAAACTTTGTGTGGTCTTCAGATTAGCTCAAGAACAGTGTGTAGAGAGCTTCATGGAATGGGTTTCCATGGCCGAGCAGCTGCATCCAAGCCTTACATCACCAAGTGCAATGCAAAGCGTCTAGAGCAGTGGAGACGTGTTCTCTGGAGTGACGAATCAAGCTTCTCTGTCTGGCAATCCGATAGACGAGTCTGGGCTGGCGGTTGGCAGGAGAACTGTACTTGCCTGGTGTAAAGTTTGGTGGAGGGGGGATTATGGTGTGGGGTTGTTTTTCAGGGGTTGGCCCCTTAGTTCCAGTGAAAGGAACTCTTAATGCTTCAGCATACCAAGACATTTTAGACAATTTCATGCTCCTAACTTTGTGGGAACAGTTTGGGAATGTTCCAACATGACTGCGCACCAGTGCACAAAGCAAGGTTCATAAAGACATGGATGAGCGAGTTTGGTGTGGAGGAACTTGACTGGCCTGCACAGAGTCCTGACAGAGACCTCACAAATGCGCTTCTAGAAGAATGGTCAAAAATTCCCATAAACACACTCCTAAACCTTGTGGAAAGCCTTCCCAGAAGAGTTGAAGCTGTTATAGCTGCAAAGGGTGGGCCAACTCCATATTAAACCCTACGGATTAAGAATGGGATGTCATTAAAATTTATTTGCATGTAAAGACAGACGTCCCAAAACGGCAACATAGTGTATGTCTCCAAATGTAATTCACTAATAGACTAATTCTCTGTGATTAATGTGGCAGAAAAGGTGCTTTAGCCCAGTGCTTGAAAAACTATTGACCCAAGAGGCACAGGAATTAATGTCATTCTTACTTATTATAAACCATCACTGGAATGATCTAATTTTTAAGAAGACTGTTGAAGCATCATAAGCCTGATTCTGTCTGTATTTACCTGTATTTTATTTTTTATTTTTATTTTTTTGTGATGGCCCGTAAATTATTACCTAATCATGGTTTCTTTGGCTGTGTGCTGGCACTCTTCATTCTTGTTAGCTAATGTGCATATTGAACTCTTTTTTGATGGAACAGCACCAAACAGGTACAATCGGATGAGGAGAGCATGCTCTAACAGGGAATGCTTAAATTGAATTAGTCTGTGGCTGTATGCCACACTGTTCTTGTGAATGAACATTATTGAGAATTAGTTTTAGTTTTGCAACCTCAAATGTCAGCACATCACCTCTCTAAAAAAGCTGAGACAGCAGGCACCAAGTTTTTTTCTGAATTTCTGAAAGAAATAGATTTAATCAGTTTCATTACGTTTTTGGTTCAACCATTCGCCATTTTAAATGAGGGTCTCAGCACTGCAAGGGTAATTGATTTTAATAGAAACAGTTTCCATTCATTTAGCCGCTGCACAATCACTAAACTGTCATTTAACCAATTTTTTTTCCCTCATAATTACCCATCCAAATTAATCAATTACCACTCTGCAATAAAACCTCTGATGAAATGGAGCTCATTACAAATCACATCATTTATAAATTAATAAAGTGATGTTAAAAAATGTATCTCTGGCATTGCCTAATTTATTTCTTAGAGTGCAGCAGTCTTGCATTAACTTGCCGTCTGCTTCTGCTGAAGTTCAGAGATTGACTTACATAAGCATCTATGAATAATTTTTGAGCAGTACATGACTATGATTCTTGCCATGAGGTCCATCCTATTTAGATGTAAAATACAGTGAGAGAGGATTGTTTGACCCAAAGCATCAGTCAGGATACTGGGAGGTTTCAAATGAAAATAAAATCTTGCTTGAAGCAAGAAATTTGTTTTGCATATTGCGAACAAACAGATCCTCTGATTTTGAGTGCGTTTTGTCATCAGGGAGCTTAATGTGATGGAATTCACGAATAAGATGTAACCTTGAAAAGACAAAGGCAACTGTGTCATTTGATTGCAATTTGCACCCTGTGTTTCAGTCTGGTACCCCATACGTTCTGACTTCAATCATCCCTCTCACACATATAAACAAAGACAACCTGCAAGGATAAATTATAATGAGGTACAGGGATCCTTATTTACCAAAAATGCCTCAACAGAGCCAAGTTGAATTTCAATGATAATTCTTTAGTCTCCTGTTGATTGATTATAGACTGAATCTCGCTGAAGTAATGCATGTTTGAACACCGAAGAAAGCTTGTAAGATGACCTCTTTAGGATTTATGGCACTCCCAGGCTTCATTGAAAAACATGATGTGAATAAATCCTCTGAGGAATTCCAACTTAGACAATAAACCTGACACCTGACATGCTGTCCAGAAACCCTTGGCACCTTGCTGCCTGATGAAGGGCCCTTGAAAAGTGTTTCCCTGGTGAATAACTGTATGTCGGCAGAAGGGTACACTCTGCACGTTTATTATTGGCCAAAGTAAAATTAACCAAGTTCTACAGTTACGTGTCAACTAAAACCTGAATTTTTCACCCAGGCCTTATATTATTTGAATTTAGAATCTAAGAATAGTTAAAAATGAATGCATGTAAGTTATTTATAAAGTGTTTACTTATTATAAATAATTTAGTATGTATTAATTACTAAAAAATACCAAAATGGTCAATTTAACAATTGCAATTGCTTGATCAAAAGCAAAAATATGCTCTATATGAATATAAATGGTATGCCACGCTGTCATGTTACATAAGAAATATTTGCTCACCACCTCAATACAATAACATGTGGTTTTCATGTGAGAGTAGCTATGTATAAACACGAGCCTTATCTGAAAGGCAAAGGGGGAGGGGTTGCTGTAATTTATAATAATATCTTAAGTACTACTCAGAAGTCTAGTTTCAAATATAATTCCTTTAAAGTTTTGGTGCTTTACATAACGTCATGTAGTATAAATGATAAATCCCATTTGACATTTGTGCTGGCTACTGTATACAGGCCACCAGGGCACCATACAGACTTTATCAAAGAATTTGCTGATTTTCTATCAGAGTTAGTACTGGCTGCAGATAGTACTAATAAGTCCTAATTGTTGGTGATTTTAATATCCATGTAGATAATGAAAAAGACGCATTGGGGTTGGCATTTAGAGACATTCTAAACTCTATTGGAGTTAGGCAACACGTGACAGGACCCACTCAACGCCGTAATCATACTTTAGACCTAATACTTTCACATGGAATAAATGTTGATACCGTTGAAATCTTGCAGCAGAGCAATGACATCTCAGATCATTACCTATTATCGTGTATACTTAATGTAGCAAAGGCTGCAAAACCGTCCCATTGTTTCAAATATGGCAGGACTATCACCGCTGCCACTAAAGACTGCTTTGTAAATAAACTTCCTCATCAGTTTCATCTCCTCAGCATCCCAGATAGCCTAGAGGAACTCGATGTTGCAACAGAAACTATTGACTCTCTCTTTTCCAGCACTTTAGACACAGTTGCTCCTCTGCGCTTAAAGAAGATTAAAGAAAATAGTCCAACACCGTGGTACAACGAGCACACCCGGGCCCTTAAAACAGCATCCAGAAAAATGGAGCGCAGCTGGAAGAAAACAAAACTGGAAGTTTTTCGTATTTTGTGGAAAGAGAGCATGATTGCATACCGTAAAAACTGCTAGATCTGCTTATTTCTTGACTCTCTTAGAAGAAAACAAACACAATCCTAGGTATTTATTTGAAACAGTGGCTAAATTAACCAAAAATAAAGCTTCAACTTCTGACGTTTGCAAACAGCACAGCAGTAATGACTTTATGAACTTCTTTACGTGTAAGATTGATAATATTAGGAAGAAAATTATAACTATGCAACCATCTACTACAATATCGCTTCAGACAGTGCATTGTAGTGTCACTCAGGAAAAATTCCACTCATTCACTGCTATAGGAGAAGAAGAATTGGCTAAACTCATTAAATCATCTAAATCAATAACATGTATGCTCGACCCTATACCGACTAAACTACTAAAAGAGATGCTTCCAGAGGTCATAGATCCTCTTCTTAATATCAATTCATCTTTGTCATTAGGATATGTACCGAAAACGTTTAAGTTAGCTATTATTAAACCACTTATTTAAAAAAAAGCAACTGTATCCTACAGAATTAGTCAATTACAGGCCAATCTCAAATCTACCCTTTCTGTCAAAAATACTAGAAGAGGCAGTGTCTTCACAACTACGCTCCTTTTTTAGAAAGAAATGGTATCTGTGAGGATTTCCAGTCAGGATTTAGACCGTATCATTGTACTGAGACTGCTCTCATTAGAGTTACAAATGATTTACTCTTATCATCTGATCGTGGTTGTATCTCACTATTAGTGTTACTCGATCTTAGTGCTGCATTCGATACTATCGGCCACAACATTCTATTAAATATACACGAAAATGATGTTGGCATTAGTGGAATTGCATTGGAATGGTTTAAATCATACTTATCTGACCGTTATCAGTTTGTAGCAGTAAATGAAGAGATGTCACACCGATCACAAGTTCAGTATGGAGTAATGCAAGGCTCAGTGCTAGGACCGCTGCTCTTCACCCTGTACATGCTACCACTGGGAGATATCATTAGGAAGCATGGCGTTAGTTTTCATTGTTATGCTGACGATACTCAGCTCTATATTTCTTCACGCCCTGACGAAACTGACCAATTGACAAGATTAAAGTTCCTGCAGTGACATTCCCATTGGGAACATTGAAACATTTCATAGTAGCTAGTAAATTAATGGCATAAAACAGTTGAACAAATCAATAAGCATCTACAGAGTTTGTTCTCTCTCTCTTTTATACCTATTCCTAATTGCTGTCATCCATTAATCTCTGACTTCTTGTTAGTAATGGTACCTGCTGTGGAGAAATCTCTGAGGTGTTATTCCTGACCGATTGTGAAGTTCTGTTAATGATTTAGTCTGATTGTATCAAAGGGCAATACTTGAATGGCCAGGACAGCTGGTCAATTACAGCTCCAAATCAAGGAAGGGCTCCTGGAAATAGATCCTGCATGTCAGGTTAACTGTAACGTCCATATTTTTAAAAACGTCCAAAACACGCATAGAGGGCTTAATGAGAATTTTGTGTTAGTCTGTATACGTCCAGTTTGTGTGCCAGAGCCCCAATGATGTCAGGCTAATAATATCACCTCCTCTCACTTTCAGCGTGTTTGGGACTGTCCTTCAGGACTGTGTGATTTATTAGTCTTGAGACTTCTTTGTTTCAGAGGTAGCGGCGGAGAGCATGTTCACATGGAGTGGCGTATTGTATGAAAGCTGCTCGGGGCCTGCAGTTTATTGAAGTACAACAGACGGTAGGTCCAAGCACTGGCAGGGTTATTCTTACTTTTGTAAGTTTAGGCTGCAATTATAAGTGATGCCAGTTGGAATTAGTATCATTAAACTAGTATTCGAAGACATCCGGCTGATGGAGTTTGCTTATGTTTATATATATGATAAAACAAACCAAAAGAAGCAAAGATAGTGTGATCAGCAGGATGTAAAGCATGGAGAATGTAGCTTCCCTAGCTTGGTAACCATACAGAAGATCAGTATCTGAAGTATCTTTTCAGGCTGGAAAACATCACTCTGTCCTTCTTTGTACATGGTGTAGGTTGAAGGACGTGTCTCTCTGATTAAACCGATATGTGTGCCAGTGCTTTTGAAATTGCTAGCAATAGATTCACCTTGAAATCTTCCCTCCACTGGGGTGTTGTAATAAATTCCTGAAATGTTTATTTATTTATTTATTTGCAGATGGCCTAATTTAAAATAGGATGCAATACGTGATTGGTAAGTATTCTCGTTAGATTCTTTGAAAAAGATAACGCTGTCAGCCATGGATTAAAAACATATATTTTATAAGTTCTGCAATTAATAATAATAGCGTTATTAGTGAAGTCACATTTATTTATATAGCGCTTTGTACAATACAGATTGTTTCAAAGCAGCTTTACAGTGATAAACAGGAAAATAATGATTCAAACATACAGTGGATCCAGAAAGTATTCACAGAGCTTTTTCCACATTTTATGTTACAGCCTTATTCCAAAATGAATTAAATACATTATTTTCCTCAAAATTCTACAAACAATACCCTATAATGACAATGTGAAAGAAGTTTGTTTAAAATCTTTGCAAATGTATATATGTATATATGTACATAAGTATTCACAGCCTTTGCCATGACACTCAAAATTGAGCTCAGGTGCATCTTGTTTCCACTGATCAGCCTTGAGATGTTTCTACAACTTGATTGGAGTCCACCTGTGGTAAATTCAGTTGTAGACCTCCGTGACAGGATTGTATCGAGGCACAGATCTGGGGAAGGGTACAGAAACATTTTTACAGCATTGAAGGTCCCAATGAGCACAGTGGCCTCCATCATCCGTAAATGGAAGAAGTTTGGAACCACCAGGACTCTTCCTAGAGCTGGCTGCCCAGCCAAACTGAGCAATCGGGGGAGAAGGGCCTTAGTCAGGGAGGTGATCAAGAACCTGATGGTCACTCTGACAGAGCTCCAGCGTTTATCTGTGGAGAGAGGAGAACCTTCCAGAAGAACAACCATCTCTGCAGCACTCCACCAATCAGGCCTGTATGGTAGAGTGGCCAGACGGAAGCCACTCCTCAGTAAAAGGCACATGACAGCCCGCCTGGAGTTTGCCAAAAGTCACCTGAAGGACTCTCGGACCATGAGAAACAAAATTCTCTGGTCTGATGAAACAAAGATTGAACTCTTTGGCCTGAATAGCAAGCGTCATGTCTGGAGGAAACCAGGCACCGCTCATCACCTGGCCAATACCATCCCTACACTGAAGCATGGTGGTGGCAGCATCATGCTGTGGGGATGTTTTTCAGTGGCAGGAACTGGGAGACTAGTCTGGATCGAGGGAAAGATGAATGCAGCAATGTACAGAGACATCCTTGATGAAAACCCTCAGACTATTCATCTTCTAACAGGACAACAACCCTAAGCACACAGCCAAGATAACAAAGGAGTGGCTACTCTGAATGTCCTTGAGTGGCCTAGCCAGAGCCCAGATTTGAACCCAATTGAACATCTCTGGAGAGATCTGAAAATGGCTGTGCACCGACGCTCCCCATCCAACCTGATGGAGCTTGAGAGGTCACGGTAGCCTCAGGATAAGAAAAAGACAAATTAATATTAGCATAGATGCAGTTTAAACAGTTTAAAGTGTGTCTGCCTCCCGAACAACGCTAGGAAGACTGTTCCAGAGTTTGGGTGCTAAATAGGAAAATAATCTACCTCTTGCAGTCGATTTTGATATTCTCGGTTCAACTGGACAGAATTTTGAGACTATTATGCAATAGGAGCTTGCTCAAGTAATGAGCAGCTAAACTATTCCGGACTTTATGAGTAATGAGCAAGATTTTAAAATGTATACAATGTTTAATAGGGAGCCAAATGCCAAAAATGTGTTTTTCAAAAGAAAGATTGCTATAAAAAAGCACACCCAGGTTCTTAACTAATGATGAAGAGGGCAGGGCAGCCATTAAGTGCTAAACAGTATTCTCAGTAATCTACTGAGCCCTCACGGCCTGCCTGCCCCACATATGATGAGCTACTTGATGTCATGTCCCAAAGAGTAGGGAAACCATGCCCATCACTGTTGATGATCTGCCCTTTTAGCATAGAAACACCCCTGAGTGAGATTACAATGTCTGCGCCAAAAAACATTACAAATGTTCTGTTGTTGGATGTACCAACGAACATTACATTCGTTTTAACCCGAAGACACTCACCATCACATTTATTATGCATTGTATAGTCGGGTGACGGACGTGTTACGTTCCCACACGAACACCTATACAACAATTTATAGATTAACATGATGGCACATGCAAGTTGATGATTCATGCTAGTTGAATCAACATAACATCCACTAACCATTCAGAAACGTCCAGGTGCAGTCTAATGGCCATTTCACACCGCAAGCGTGAGCGGCGCATGAGCAGCAAGTATTTTTTCGCCGTGCATGTTAAGCATTGAGTGCATTCACACCGGGAGCAGGAGCAACGCGTGAGCATCAAACAAGAGCGTTGCGTCAGCAGCAGTGAAGCGGGGATTTCGGCACCGAGCCTATCTTTGCTGTGCTGCTGATGCTCAATTAAAGAGAAATCACATATCGCAGTATGAATGAAACCACATGATAGGAGCTGTTTTCTTGGTTGTGTTTGTTTTTTACCATTTACATTCGAATGTTGTAACCAACACCTCCCCATGTTAACAAATTTTCAAGACTATCAAGTTTATAAATGACCAACTTCTAAAAACAAATATAGGCTAGTTGTTTTTGTAAAGAAATACTCACTTATATGATATAAGTGATCATTATATGTAGCGTTGGAGCCGCTGCTGTAACGCTGTACAAACGCTTCCAGTGTGAATACTCTCGCGCGTCTACAGCTGCAGTGACGTGTACATTTTCATTTTCAACGCTTGCAGTATGAAACGGCCGTAAAAGTTGTAACCTCTATCCGAATCTCTCATCTGTGTCCGACTCCGGTTCAAACATGTAAGGCTGCACTCCACAAATGGTTATTTCTGACATTTAGGCTGAGTGAGATTCTTTTTTGTTGTTGACGTTGTATCCGAAGCTCGTGTAAAGGAGCCGTTGGAAGCGGGCGGGGAGTAGCCATATTAAGTGTTTAGCGCTTTTGCCTCAAAGCAAGAAGTTTGCATGTTCTCCCTGTGTCAGCGTGGGTTTCCTCCAGGTAATCCGGTTTCCACCACAGTCCAAAGACATGCAGGTTAGGTGAATTGGATAGTCAAAATTGCCTGTGTGTGTGATAGCCCTGTGATGGACTGGCTATCTGTCCAGGGTGCTTTACCCTGCCTCTGGTCTAAGAAACTGGGATATAGGCTCCAGTTCTATGACCCTAGAAGGTCGTATAAGGATCAATTAATTCATCTGTAAATCTGGGGCAAGAAAAATATAAACTTCACCACGAATGATGTTTAATACTGTTTACTAATAATGTTTACTGTGCAAAATGACAAACATTTCTTTTTCATTTTAATTTGAATTGCATATTAAACTAGATTTGCATTTTCCTAAGCAAATACGAGTGCTTTAAAGGCAGCAAACATGTTAACAGAGTTTAAGTTTTAAATAATTTTAGATTTTAGGCTTAGTTTTTGTCAGACTATTTTTATGACACTCTGAGTCAAATCATTTTACATTGTGCAAATCATCATATACTTGACTATAACTGGTTAAATGTAGGCAAGGAAGATTGAGATGCAAATAGGTGTAACAAAGAAATTCAATATATGCAATTATTAAAAATTGCCATTGCTCTAAGTTACAATTTGAATTCTGGGGCCTGTTGCATAAACTGTTGTTTGACCAACTAGCAGTTAAACAAGAGGTAATCAGTTTTACTTTTCTGATTCAAATTAGATTTACCTTTTTATATAACTGACTTTAAAAAGTTAGGACCAATCTTGAGGAAGAAAAAAAATAGTTAAAGAACAGAAGTCAATGGGAGATTTTCTTAAATATCTTACTGTTGGTTTTAAAAACAATGGAACAAACCCATATCTAAATGTTTGAAAATATTGTTCAATTGATCAGACCATTTTTGCCAGACTGCATGGAGAACATCAAAAACAAACTATATCAAAGTTCATTTAATAGTGATCACTGAAAGTGTTAAATTTACCATTTCAGAACAATGCTATACATAACTACAGGAATACAGTCTTTAACCTCAAAATGTACAATATTAAACTGACAGATATCCTCTGTGAATAAAGTACACAGCTATTTCTTATCACATTGAAGCCTTAAATCAGAATATATTTGCAGGTACATTGATTCCAAAAAGCCCCCTGGGAAATGCACAGTAAGCAGCCCTCATGCTGTGCTTCCGTAGATTGAAAAACAAGGCTGAAAGACTCAGCAGGGCAGCATGTCGCTGTCACAGCATTCAAAAAGAGGTATAATTTACGGAGCAGTCGTTCATGTTCAGTTCAGGTATAACAAAACCTCTTGCCTGGTATATATTCTGAAACTCTTTTAAAGTCTTTCTCGTTTTTCTTTGCTTTTTAAAGTGGACTAATATTCTATTCTACTAGCTGTTCTCCTTTGCTTTTTAGTGTTGGAGGCTCGACATATTACACTTCCGCATTAATTTCCCCTTTTGTTTATAGAATAAAGGACAATACGTCACCTCATATGGGGTGCATGCAAACCATTAAATTAAAAACCTTTTAAATTTAATATTGTAAGATTAATGACTTCGGTTCATGTAGAATATATGACCAATACTAAAGCACAATCTCAAAGTTTTTATTTTTGTTTTTTATAATTAATCATTTAATTCAATGACCACAGCAAATTGTCATTGTGAATGAGCATCGGATATAATTATTTTTCTCACAAAACCTTCAGAAAATATTCATTGTGTTGTGCCTCTTTGGTGCCCATAATTATACATTTCCATCTTTTCTCTTTCAGGCCTGTAATTCTTTTTTTTATTTTTTTTTAATGATATCTATCAATACCGGCTATTTAATTTTATGCTCATTTCCCCCATTTTTAAATTTAGTTTTGTCATCTAACACGCTACTATTTCGTACATTATAAATATATATTTATTTAGACAAAACAGTATAATATTTATTGCTAATTAACCATAAAAGGAAAATGACCATAACAATGTTTCTTTAAATTTTTATTTTGGAAGGAATTTTTTATTTTATTTATTTATTTATTTTTTACAATTTATTACATTTTCATTACATTTATTTAATTTTAATAGTTTTATTACAGTAATTTTGCTATGTTTTCACTCAGGTGGCCCCAATCTTTCTTTCACTAATGAGTTTTTTACCACATGACTTTTAATAACCTACTTTAACAAACTCCAACTTATCATTCATGTCCAGTACTTTTTTTTCTTACAAAATTAATTGTAACTTCATATGCATAGGTGTTTCATATCCAAAAAGCGTGGTCACTAAAATGCTTGATGAATACACAGGGCCACTTAGTGTTGATATATTGTTTACCATCTGTTGGCCAAGCATGCTGACAGAAATTAAAGGCACCTGCCCACCCCTGCCTTTCTCACAGCTAGAAGACAATAAATGCCTTGCTTCTAATAATACAACTCTGGGTGAGACACACTCAACTTGCTGTCACATTATTAGTGGCAAATCACTGATGGTCAAATCAGGTGACTGTTTGGAGGGCAGAAAGGACAGGACTGCAACGTAGTGAAGTGTTCATCTTTATGATTGCTTGTACACTGCATACTACATTCTAGTGTTCTAATATGCTTTATTAATTTGTCCTCAAGTACTTAAAGAGATCATTCACCCAATAATTACAATTCTGTCATCATATACTCACCCTTATGTTGTTTCATATCTGTATGACTTTCTTCTGTGGAACACAAAAGAAGATATTTTTAACGCTTTTTTTTTGGTCCATATAATAAAAGTCCAATGACTTCCATTGTATGGATACAATAAAAAACAATATTTTCTTAAGTCATAGATTTTTGGAATGACATGAGGGTGAGTAAATGTTGACAGAATTTTTGTTTTTTGTGTGAACTATCTTTTTTAATATATGACAAAAAAAATGTCACTTCCATGGAATATTACATATAAATAGCACAAAGTATACTGTATGAAATACGAACATGATACTGGAGGATTCATCGCTCACTGATTTTGATTACTATTTTTCTCTTTCATCAAGCACATTTTACAGCAATAAGATCTATTACAGCATTTTATAAAACATTTCATGAAGCTTTACAACCGTTCCAATCTCACTTAATTGAAGTCATTGCAATTTGACTTAATTGAAGTGACCGAAAAGCTCCTCCGTGAGAGCAATAAGGAATTCATCAAAAAAGTCTCTCAGCCTCTGTGTGCTTGCATCAGTCCCTAGAGAGACATGAAGGGTATGGACAGCCTACAGCACCAGGTCAGGTCTCTCAGCTAGTTTCAAAGCCTCGTGCATGCTGGCTGCCGAGAGCTTACGGTTGATGTTCCGATAGCGGCAGCGAATGAGGTTGTGGTAGGTGGTCCTGAGGTCCCTGTTGAAGAATGCATAAATGAAGGGGTTTATGAGTGAGTTGGCATATCCTAGCCACAGCAGCGTCCTCTCCACCCACAAAGGCACGCAGCTGCATTGCACGCCACAGATGAACGGACGTGCCGTGGACAGCAGGAAGAAGGGCAGCCAGCACACGGCGAAAGCCCCCACCACAATCCCAAGGGTGGCCGCCGCCTTCTGCTCCCTTTTGAAGATGGAGATGTTTTTACGATCACTTTTGAGAAGGCGAGAAAAGCTCACACACTCCTCCACCTCCCTCTGCAGCTTTAGGGCCGCAGTCACGCAGTTCACGCTTTCCTCGTCTTCCGATTTTGGAAAGCCAGCAATTGTGTGCTTGGCAGCACTCACCTTCGCCACCCTGTATATCCGGTAGTACATAATGAGCATCACGGACATGGGAATGTAGAAGGCCACGGCAGTGGAGTATATAGTGTAGCCCAGGTCCTGGCTGATCAGACACACGTTGTCATCGTTGACATTCTGAGCCCATCCGAACAGTGGGGGTAGGGTGATGGAGGCAGAGAGAAGCCATACAGACAGTACTATTTTGGCCATGCACTTTCCACTCTGTCTCACGGGATACGTCAATGGCTTAGTAATGCCCAGGTACCTAAGAAAATGGAGTGGAGAATAGGAAAAATGCAAGAAGAACTGTTAAAGTGCATCAGTGTCAAAGAATGCATAAAGGTGGGCAATTTCACAGTGACTTGGCCCTTCTTGGGAATATTAAAATCTAAGCTTGAAATAACTTCTTGAAAAGAAGCTAATTGTCAAAAGGGCTAAATCTAAGTTACTATAAGGTTTTGAGTGTTTTTGTATGGTGGTTTGCAACATCTAGTTCAACCATCATACATTTTGAATTCTGTCCTCCAAACTAAATATTTATTTGGTAAACAATGAACATAATAAAATCACACTGACATGCATTCAGACAATATATATATATATATATATATATATATATATATATATATGTGTGTGTGTGTGTGTAAGTGTATAAGTGGTAGCCTGCAACCTTAAGTACCTTAAAAAGTACCCAATTACCTTAAAAAACTATTTCTACTTGATTTAACCAATAAAAAAAAATTGTTCTGTTGGTATTTATTTAATAATATATCTCTCTCTTTACATTTTGGCTGATTTTATAAATTTTGTTTCACAATTAGATTTGTCTGAAAAGCTTGTTATAGGCGGGTCCAACTGTGACAACATGCAATGTGCGTTAAATAAACTGTAGTTTCTTCCTGGTCAATAATGTTCAGTAGCTTATTTGTATTCAAGTCTTAAGATATGTGTCTTTCAAAAATAAACCCACCCTGAGAAATTTCCACTGGAGTAAAAAGTGTGACAACTTGCCCGGGTCTCCTCCACATAAATATATAGAATGAATAAAACATTTAATCTGAATTGATTAGTTTAACCAATTTACTCGTAGCCTAACTTCTACTTGGTTAGCTTTATATCATACAGCACTTACATCTAGGAGACCTACCTGTCTATGCTTATGACACACAGTGACATTATAGAAGCGGTGCAGCACATCACGTCCATGGCGATAAAAACATTACAAAAAACACGACCAAAGATCCACTGTCCTCCTATGAGATCAGTGATGCTGACAAACGGCATTACGACCACCGCCACCGACAGGTCTGCAACGGCCAGAGAAACGATTAAATAATTAGACGGTTGCTTTAGTTTCTTCACAAAACACACTGATATGACTACCAGCAGATTCCCGCAAACTGTTAAAAAGGTAAGCAAGGTCAGAACTCCTCCGATGAGCACTTTCTCAAAATGCCCGTAACTCAAAATCGGCTCTCCGCATCTGGTGTCGTTGTCCATAAAAGTTGCCGTCGGAAAAGTTGTAGTGGTGTCGTGCATCTTGTTAAGAAATCGCACATCCATCAATTCAGATGTCAAACTGGTCATGAGTGCCTGCACGCGATCCTTCGTCAGCGCCGAGATCATATTGACTGTAGAGAGCTGTCCGTGGTTCTGAAAGGATGTTGCTCTTATTATCCATCAAATATCCGGGTCCGAGTTAAATACATTATGTGTAAATCACACACCTATACTACACTGATTTTCTGGCTCTATCTGAAATAATAGAAGAACATCTCAGCTACACGCGAAGAGCCACACAAAGCATGTCAAGTTAACAGTCACTGAACGAACCGCGCGCTCTACACGGCTTTTATTTTATTGGCGTCTTGACTGTGCGTAATGACGATAGGTGCTTATGGGCGTAACTCTTTAAAAACGACTAGTGCTGAAGCGTCTGTTTGCAAATGTGCGGTGTCATTTTTTTAAAGAATTGTGAGCTAATGTAAAGAAAAAGTAAAATTGTTTTGCAAACAATATTTTCCGAGACATTGCTTTAGAAAGAATTTTCTCTACTACCATCTCATGGCTTACATAGAATTTCGATTACTAATTGTCTGATCATAGTGGTATTTACACTTATATAAAATGTAAACCACTAAAATTTAAAAGTTTAATTGCTACCTTAATAAAATTCAAGTGGTGCCACAGTTAAAAATTGCTTTTTATTGCACTTATTTGATCAGTATCGAGTTTAAATAATCTTAAAACTCATAAAACTGAGTAGAATGTATTGTGGTTATAATAAGTTATAATAACATATAATCTTTTTTTTTTTTTTTTGCTACAGTTTCCGCTGATTTCCTCATGTCCTTAATAGGTGAATAACTTTTATAGATGTTCTCTTTAGATAATTTCCCCTTAGCTAGCAAAACAAACTGTTTAATAATATCTTTTCTTAGATTTAAGAAGTAGCATGTTAATAGGTGAATGGAATGTCTCGGTTACGTATGTAACCCTCGTTCCCTTAAGGAGGGAACGGAGACACCACGTCGGAGTACCGACGAATAGGAATCTCGCTAGCAAGAGCCAATCTACTTCGAGTGTAACTAAATGAGCCAATGCACATTGGCGCCGGGCGGGGGGGGGGCGCCGGGCGAACTGAAATCGCATAGCCGAGCCTGATGGTCCGAATGAGCCAGCGAGACGGACTGGGGAGCGCTAGCCAGGGTCGCAGAGACCGTGCAGGTGGCCCGCAGCGGGGTGTGAGTGGGCAGAGGGTACGTGAGAAGGCTTGGTTGCGTCCTTGAACCGTCCACTGCTGCCCGCTGGCGAAGGAGGAGGATGAG
Source organism: Rhinogobio ventralis (assembly GCA_039654625.1). Lineage (NCBI taxonomy): Eukaryota > Metazoa > Chordata > Actinopteri > Cypriniformes > Gobionidae > Rhinogobio > Rhinogobio ventralis. The sequence continues at coordinate 15,654,692 of CM077212.1, forward strand.
TGTGGTCCGGCGTTGGACCGTCCACAGCTCTCCGAACCCCCATGGGACCCAGAGATAGAGGAACTGCTCTTTTTTTTTTTTTTTTTTTTGAGAATTTGGGTAACACTGGTTGTGACACCAGCGGCAGAACAGAATTTTGACTCAAAAGATTCTCTGCCCGGCCCTCCTCCAGAGAAGAGCAGCCCCACCCATCTCCAGGTCACCCGTCTCAGAGGTGATGTTTCACCGACCGCTTAAACAGCAGCAGAGACGGGTGGCGTCGCCTTCCTGAGGCGAACACAGTAGAGCAGGCTGTGCCAAAGTTTTTTTGTTTTTTTTTTGCAGGGGACAACACCTTTGGCGACGAGCAGACTGAGGGGCGGCCCACAAGGCACTCTTGTGGTGCGTCGGGGGAAGCTCTTGCTTGCCTCAGCCTGCTACCGACTGCAAAGAACTGCTGGGCCCAGTTCTCAACAGTGTCGCCGAAAAGGCCACCTTGTGAGATGGGAGCATCGAGAAAGCGTACTTTGACGACCACTCACACCTCAGCAAGGCAAGCCGGGGGGCGTTTCTGGACCACCGAGGTGGACATCGTCTGGCCGAGGGCCTGCGCCGTGACTTTGATCACGGTTAGTCAACATGTGCAGCTCAATTCCGACTCAGAACTACCCTTGTGCATTAAAAGTGCAGGGTGGAGGTGGTCTGCGCACAGCCACCCCACCATTGAGGGTAGTGAGAGAGAAAAAAACGTATGCAGTTTTGGCCCCCCTGGCGCTCCATATCTTTGGCGCCAAAGTAGTTCCATACTGCCAAGTTTTCCATGCACATCCGGGAAAGATCCCGGGAAAGCATGGCTGTTAACTCTGAATCTGATTTAGCAAAACACACACCATTACAGTGGGCTCAGCATCATCCTCATTCCCAGAGCACACCTAGAGTGGCGAGGGCTGGCTGGGTTGCTGTGACAACCCGCGCTGCAGCCCGGCACTCGACGGCACACAACACGTAGAGAAACGAGAGGTCCCTCCAGGGTTCCCCGACGTGCAGCTCTCGCTGATCTCCGCAGTCTCCCAGAGTATCGAGCAGACCCGCGGCTGTGCTTTTACACACCAGCGGCGGCTGGCCAACAACAAAGGAGACTCAAGCTTCCCGGAGAAAGAAGAGTCGCGACCAGCGTGCTGACGTGGTCATGTTCTCATTAGAAAACGTGAACCACCCACGAACACCGTCTCAGCATGCATACGCCCAGACATGTGAAACAGTGCTCGTGGCCGTCAGTGAGGACAGGAAACAACCGCAACCAGAAACACACAGATAGAATGTAATCTTTAAAAAGACGCAAGCTCTATCTGTGTAGCTCTTCTGGAAACTGCACTCCACGGTGCTGAAGCACACAGGGGGATAGTCGCGGCGACACAGACAGGGAAAATGTGCAGCCTGTCATGCGCGCTCTCTCTCTCATAGAAGGCGATCTCTAACCAGCCGTGAAAACGGCTTTTCATCGCTCTTAACAGCGCACCGAGCCAGCTGTGAGAACAGCCTTTTGTTTTTGCTCAATAAAACAAAATAGAAAAAGAGAGAAAATCGACTCAGCTGCAGTGCCGTCACTCCAACACCAAACGAGGAGAGGTCCATCCGAAGAGCTTGACTCGTTAAAATGTTAACACATGTTTTGTAGAGAATGATTTCAGGACAAACCATCCACCACTCGGCTCCAAAGCAAAAAGCTAATTTGATGCAAGCACCTGTGCCTCATTTATACCCACGCTGAGTGGCATGAGCAGCTGGTGCAATCTTTGCATGCCAATGTGCATTGGCTCGTTTAGTTACACTCGAAGTAGATTGGCTCTCGCTAGCGAGATTCCTATTCGTCGGTACTCCGACGTGGCGTCGAGAGTTACCGACTGAATGGGAACTTTGAGAAATGAGACAATTATTCAAACCTGTAAACTAGTGTATAGCATTATGATAAAATATGTTTATGCAGAATAATTTTAAATAATTTAGATTTGCAGAGAAATCTATTTGTGAATAAAGTTTCTAAAATAAGACGAACACTGAGGCACAGGAACAGTATTTGGCTTCCAGTCATCATTAACTCATCAAGTTAGGATATGATGGTGTCTTCTGCCTCTACAGAATGACCCCACAACGAGGGACAATGGCAGTCAGAAAAACCCTGCAGGACAGAAATAAAGAGGTGAGGTCATGTATTATTCAAGAGGAGTAAAAAAAAAAACATTGGAAAGCAAGGGACAGCAAGGAAGGACAGGTAAGAAAAAAGAGGGATGAGTGGTGAGAGAACAAGGAGAGAAGGAAAGAAACATGGAAATAGGCAGTAGACTACATATGAAGATCAAGATAATGACAGAAGAGACATTATATGTATGTTGAGCATTGTATATTCATAATTAATGTATGTCAAACTGAAAGATGAGTTTTATTAACAGATTAATTAATACTGTTAAATAAAAAGTTTCATAGCCTAGTGTAAAAAGTTGTGCTAATCCCACTTCTAAATTAGAAGTGTTAAATGCTCCTCATCCTGGGATTAAAATCAGGGTTTATAACGACGATAATACAGGGTTAAACACAGAGTGAAAAGCCCAGAGGGTCATTTCAAATGAAAGCCCTAATTTAACTTCTTATACTACCACAAGTGTCCAAAAATAGTGGACAGGAGAGTCCAGATGGAGATAAAGAGGAAATTAAGTTATCTCTCATTGCTTCCTTCACCAAGTGCTCTAAACAACCACATACTGGTGTTATGGTCATGGTGTCCCAATACTTTTGTTCTTATAGTGTATGCAGGGGTGTAAAGAGTGGGGTGAGCGGGACACAACCTAATGCAGGGTTAGTTGTAACACACATGGTTTAAAACTTTGTGTATTTACTAGTTGCCGTATCAACACTATACATAGAAAAAAATTATGCCAAAATTAAAACATCTTTGGAAGATACCACTGAACATTTATTTAACCATAGCAAAAGTAAATTTCTTAAGTACATTTTTCATCTCTGTTTTTTGTTTTGAAAGGGGCGGATTCTGAAAGTTCGGGAGCCCTCTCCGGACTCGGTGCACGGGACGGAGCCCTCTCCGGACTCGGTGCACGGGACGGAGCCCTCTCCGGACTCGGTGCACGGGACGGAGCCCTCTCCGGACTCGGTGCACGGGACGGAGCCCTCTCCGGACTCGGTGCACGGGACGGAGCCCTCTCCGGACTCGGTGCACGGGACGGAGCCCTCTCCGGACTCGGTGCACGGGACGGAGCCCTCTCCGGACTCGGTGCACGGGACGGAGCCCTCTCCGGACTCGGTGCACGGGACGGAGCCCTCTCCGGACTCGGTGCACGGGACGGAGCCCTCTCCGGACTCGGTGCACGGGACGGAGCCCTCTCCGGACTCGGTGCACGGGACGGAGCCCTCTCCGGACTCGGTGCACGGGACGGAGCCCTCTCCGGACTAGCCATGGCAAGGCAATACATTCAGGCGGCTCAGGACACTCCTATGCGACGACCGCAGGTTGCTCCTTCACCGTGCCAGAATGTCTGGAGGAAGCCCTGTGCTCCTCCCAGGCACGTAGGGCTACCCCCACAAAAAACCCCAGCACAGCCCTCCTGGCCGTGCCAGGACTCGGGACCACCAGACCTGGGACCACCGGACCTGGGACCACCGGACTCGGGACCACCGGACTCGGGACCACCGGAACCTTCCTTCTCCTCCGTTTCGAGACCCCCGGACTCGGGACCACCGGAACTGGGACCACCGGAACTGGGACCACCGGAACTGGGACCACCGGAACCTTCCTTCTCCTCCGTCTCGAGACCCCCGGACTCGAGATCACCGGAACTGGGACCACCGGAACTGGGACCAAGGGAGCCTTCCTTCTCCGTCCCCGAGTCCTCGGAGAGCTGGGGCCTCCACTGACTGTAGATGGAAACCGGGGACAGTCAGTGGGCTGGGATGCTGCTGGTCGAAGACGTTTGGACTTTAGGTGGTAAACAAAGTCCCAGAATCCCAGTTTCCCCAGCCTCTCCATCTCCCCCGGACAGAGTGGCATATCCAGGCAGAGATTAAAAGCCTCTTTACTCTCTGCCTCGTTGTGGACCAAATGGTCCACCTCCACCAGGAATTGACAGGCGAACTCTCTTACATCCGTCCCCTGCTGACGGATATACTTGGAGTTCACATGTCGCATAATAAGCAGCTGTCTTAAGGGCTCAATGGGGAAGGACGGGGGTAACAACGAAAAACAAACAACAACAAAAAACAACTCCTGCTGAGTCCTCTAATGGTCGGTTCGTTCTGTCACGTATCGGTAGGGAAAAATGGGAGCGAGGACTCAAGTGCAGGAAAAGATGATTTATTAACAAAAATTAATCGCAAAACAAAACCCACGAGGGGGAAAACATAGAACCAAAACAGCAAAACCAACTCTCAAACATACCAGGAACAGGATCATGGGGAACGGGAAACGATAGACAACGAACCGACAACAGACTGCAAAACACAAGGAGACTATAAAGGATAATTAATCATGAAGGAACAGGTGGGAGAAATCAAACACTAATCAGATAACAAGGGGGAGGGATCAGACAGAGACACAAGCACATGGCCCAAAATAACAAAACACCACATGTGCTACACAAGACAGGACAGACATGTGACAATATCTATATATATATCCTAATTACATTTATAATCAATGTCACGGTGTTGTTGCAGGCAGGAAGACGAAGACAGGCAGATACTATATCAAAGGAGATTTTAATGACAACGGTACTCAGGTGAGCAATACAGGCAGGTAGCAACACACACTTACTATAACGGAGATCAGACACAGACTGGGAGAAAGGGGAGAACAAAATAGGGAATACAAACAAGATAATTAACAGGACACAGCTGGAAGGAACTTAACTAATGAGGGTTACCATGGGGACAGATGAATGGCGGGAAAACTGAACAAGAAGACATGTGACAGGAAGAAAAAACACAGGAAGTCCATGGAACAAAACAGAACATAACTGTGACAATCAAAGCATTAATCAATATTTATCCTTCTATATTATTATAATGATTTTTAATGATTCTTTCCAGTTATGTTATTACTTAATCATTAGAACCACTGATTGTTTTGTTTCTTCATATATGTTTTCTAAAGTTTGTATTAGTAGAGGAGTGACTGAGGGTCTGGCCTAGGGATGGGTGATGTGTCGCTAAACGCTTGATAGCAGAACATGTTGTCGTGTGTTTGGATTTTGGAGGTATCACACACCCCTAACATATACCTATATATTTGTCTTTCATTTTATATTTTATTCATTTTATATTTTCTTTTACTGAAACACTAGAGTTATGGTGAATACTGTCTGTACCTCTTACTGAGAGAAAGCACATGTTATCAGTATGTTTTGGAAAACTTTCTGGTAAGAACTGGAGCTCAACCAACTCCAACCTTGGAGAGACTGTGTATGTGATCTGTGTATGTGCGCAGTATTCTGTGTTACAGATCAGTATTGAAGGTGTACAACGGGCATCCTAGGGAGTGTGACAGTATGTTGTTCTGGACAAGCTGGCGCCTGCTCCAGACCTGGAAGGTCACTACGTGCATAATTCCGGGGTAAACACATCAACAAGTGATCTATGGACACGTGCATCTGATTAACTAACAATGTGTGGTCTATTTTCTCTTAGCCAATCAGAATCATTCAACTTGCAGTAATGACGTGGCTAGACCTTGAAAAGAGTATAACTGTTGAGAAATTGTATGTACGATAGGCGGGTAGAGAGGGAGCGCGGCCTACGAACTCCTTGTGAGACTTGAAGTTGGGTTCTGCTGATGAAACTGCAAACTATTCTTCAGTAAATTTTTCTTTAATTAATTGCACTCCTGACTCTTGGTCTTCATTCTTCACAACTGGTCTTGGGTCCTAAACGGGCAATCATTCTTTGGTGACACCCCTGGCAAACCAGCAAATAAGGTTGGAAGCTTTTATTATTTTATTTGGTTAGGGCTGTCTGAATGGAAGAGATTGGAAAAGAAGAGCAGTGTGCTTCGCTTTATTCCACTTGAGAAGAGTGAGGCATAATTATACTAAAAGGTTAATGGTATAAGAAGTCGCTGATAGCGTTGTAACTTGCTAAAGGCATAGGTAAAACGGTAGCAGACAGTGCAAAGAAGGGGACTCAAGAAAGGGGAGGCCCTGCGGGGCATAGGTAACTTCCCTTACAGGAGCCCGTCTTGGACCGACTTGTAAGGTCCAGGAGACATTGTGAACCTGCTCCATCTCTTCCATTTCAGATAGGGGATCCCCGATTTTAGAGTATTAGGCAGTGAGGGATTAAATTATTAGGTTAGACATCAAAATAAAATAATAGATACAGGGTTGTTTGCCAGGGATGCATCAGAAAGATCCCAAGTAAAATAAATTATGACCCAAATTGGCATGGACCAGTATATGTGACTTGGAGTTTGTAAGCATACTTTGTGGTTTCATAGTGTAGAAGTACAAAATTGTTGTTAACTGATTTTCTGTTTAAAAAAATAATAATTTTTGTCTTACGCTGCTAGAAGTTCTCTATAGTGGTTTTCAACTGTGACAAAAATGACTGATAACATGGTCTAATGTACGGTTAAATTCTGTGAAAAGCGATTTTGAAAATTGACCCATGATTTACTCACCCTCAAGCCATCCTAGGTATATATGACTTTCTTCTTTCAGACGAATACAATCGGAATTATATTAGAAAATATCCTGGCTCTTCCAAGCATTATAATGGCAGTGAATGGCTGATCTGTTTTGAAGTCCATTAACGTTTGTTTGCCCATATAATCTTAAGATATTAGGTTAAACTTATTTGGCTTGCTGTCCACTGATGAGGGGCTCGATGAAGCAGCTTCAACTCGAGCTCTGATATACCCCCACTAGCTATTTATTTTAGTTTTTAAAGTTTGAAATATGTATATTTTTCTTACACAAACCCATCTTTTCGCTTCAGAAGGCCTTTATTAACCCCCCGGAGCCGTGTGGATTACTTTTATGATGGATAGATGCACTTTTATGGACTTCAAAACAGATCAGCCATTCACTGCAATTATAAAGCTTGGAAGAGCCAGGACATTTTTTAATAAAACTCTGATTGTATTCGTCTGAAAGAAGAATGTCATATACACCTGATGACTTGAGGGTGAGTAAAAAAAATAAGTAAAATGAAATAGGCAGCCCACTTGCACTGGACGTGCTGGTTTCGGCCTCATCACCGGCTGCAGCCATGTCCTTATCTCAAATATATAACTACCTGCTAATGCACTGGCCTGGCATTCACATAAAGTAGCCTTGTTAAGAAGTTAGGGTTAGTGAAGGCAAAACACAAAAGATATAGTACCTTCAATAAATATCACTTCTTGCCATGCAAAATGTAACAAGCAATTGCATTACTCATCACAAATGAGCAAAGAGTACATACTTATTCAAAAACGTAGAGTCAAATAGAGTAGAGAGAAAAAGTTGCTAATATCTTTGATACTAAAACTACAGAGTAGCCAAGAAACGAATTACATTTATAATCAAATACTTTACACCACTGTATGTACATGATATACTGATTCATGAGCTGATTTTGACGCATTCACAATTGCTCTGTGTCCTTCAGTGTTCCCACTGCAAGGGCTCTGCCCTTCAGAGTGAGTATAGAGATGCTCACTACCGATTCGCCCTATGTCAGACCGCTCATCCAGGTAAACTGAAATCGGTGGGATCAATAAGGTCCAATGGTCTTGTTGCCATGCCGATTTTTTTGTAGGCTGTAGAGACCTTTTTTTTTTTGGGCATCGTGTTGGGCTTCTGATCGTCCTGTCAAGGTTTGCGATAATGACGGACAGACATAACACTATGCCTTATTTACATATTCTTTGAATAGGCAGACTCCATTTCTGCATTAAACCCCATCTAAGGGGTGTGCCAGTTATAAGGAAACTATTATGATCAAGTTCAAGTTTATTTCGGGAATACAGTACATGGCCTCTCTGCCCATAGTTCCAAAGAATCACAATAGCATGGAAGATGCTCTTTTCTTCATTCCATGTATATATACAGTGCCAATCTTCATGCATACTCCAAATCACAAACACATCAAAACAAACATCACCAACAAGAGCTAGATCACCCAAATATTTCTTATGCAAATCCAAAGAACAATTATACAAAAAATGCTTTTCTTCTTCTATCACAGAGGTATTCAAAGTTAACTTACACTGTAAAAAAAAAAGTCTGTAAAAATAGGACACTCTCCAAAAAGCATTCATAAGTATAATAAATGTCTAGGCTGGGAGATGTATAAAGGAGAATGGCAGCTTCAGAAATGTCCACTTGCTGATGAAAACTGATTCTACCTCATTGTGAAAAGTGAAAACACCCAAGGGATTATTATTTTAAAATCCAAATTATAATACTGACAATGGTTCCTGAATTTATACAGCAGAATAAATCAAGGTCAAGGTCAGGTCTTGTATGGAAGCAGCTGTGGACCCCATTTTCCTCCCCACCCCACAACATTCATCCTCAGAACATTAAGCATTAAATTCTGCACAAGGACAGGTCACTGCTAAAGAGAGGAAACAATATTGCTACAAACCATCTCTACGCCACATTGGCAAAATATGTGTGCCAAGAACATAGATAATGGTGAATATAAATGAAAAAGGAGAGAAATATAAACAACAAAATGATAAAGAATTACAGCACATTACAAAAATATAACAGCATTATAAAACCCTTAGAATGCTGTACTATTATTTTTTTTATTATTGTTGTTTTACAGTTTATCACCGTTTGTCACCTGATCTGCTGACAAATGCACAGAAACCATGGTTTATGGTAATTCTATATGCCAGTCTATATAGCTCAGTTAGACATAAATTATTCATTTAAGTTAATAGTCCATTGTAAAATTTGTTGCGTCCAGAAGGTGTGACACCCCTATTGTTTTCTTCTTATTTATCCTTTTCCCCCTAGCTTAGAGTCTGACATTATAGATACCTAGTTTCCACCACATAGTACAATAATTGTCAAGAGTTTTGAATAGAAATATTTTAACATATAAAGTGCAATTATAATAAATACAAAACAAGTTTTGATATTTCAAATGACAAATTACAGTTTATCTGTAAAGCATCCAAAAATTACCCTGAAAGTATGAGCAGTTTCAAAAAAGCGACACCTACTGGTGAATAATTTAAATATTAATTATTAAATATTTAGACTCTGGGGCATATGAAGTATGATGATGCCAGTCTCCCAAGATCACCCATTTTCCCTGTCTGCCATTTTAGTTTTTAGTACATTTTTTTTATCATGCAACATTGCCAGCAAAGATGACACAACAATGTTAAGCTTGAAGTCAGGTTATATCTTCAAAAGAAACTTAAAGTTTTGCATAAGATGTTGGGTACAAGTCATTATTTCATTACAGTTAGCCTATACATATTTTCAGTCCACATAATCATTGTTACAAAAGATTCTTGTAATATGTAATATATAATAATGTAATGGCTCATTCAATAGCAAACAATGCAAGATACAAGTTTCAAATCACTCTTGTTGTGGAAATAATTACATAATACAGACATGCCACATTAGAAAATATACTTACATTACCTATAACATACTTAACTGACATAAAATCCATAATGTTTGTAATTGTATCTATCCAGTGTGTTATGGAGAAATGACACAGCCATGAGGTTTTGTGCTAGAACAGAGTTTGCTACCAATACAGTTCTCACTGTATGATATGGCTGAATCTATACTATAGATGACCTTTTTAAGATGAAGCGTGAGTTACAGTAATGTGGCTGTCTCTACCATAACCAAGCCACTGTTTACAGTATTAAATGGCATGTAGAATGCTGTATTTGATGACATCTGTCTGATGCATCTCTGACCAATCTGATGTTATACATTCATTGACTGTTTCCTCTCCATTGTATTCGATCCTGCTCTGTTCACAAATTTGGTATTGCCATCCTTGTTTTGGTTCCCACATTTGGTCCCCACAACTTTAGGTTTACCAGGACCACACACACACACATGCATGTTTTGAACATAATGGTTATCATCTAAGATAAATCGCTTATAATGTTAAAATAATTCATTACATTTGCACTCTTAAAAAATGCTGGGTTGTTTCATCCTATGTTTGGGTCAAATATGGATGTGGCAAGGGGGGGCATGGTTCAGCGAGGTCTGCAATGAGAGAGAGGCAGGAGATGAGCAGTGTGTAGGTAGACCAGGGACAGTTGTAACAGGGGACGGTTGTAACACCTTAAATTCCTCCAATCAGAAACAACCTAGAGTGATGACATTCACTGTGCTCATGCTCAGTTAGTTTCCCTCCATTCTTGCCAAAAAGGGAGCCACATTTGAAACTTCCTGACGGATCTACAAAAGGTTTTTGAGGTAAAAAAATTACTTTTCTTTCTGATGTACTTTTGTGGATGCTGTTATAAGATCGAATTAGAATCACTGTTTTGTAAGCTAAAAATAGAAATGGCTAACAAGTGTCAAACTAGCAGTCAAGCTAGCTCACATGAGATGAAAACATGGTTAGTGATACTGGGACGGTTGTAACCAAGTTTAATTTATATTTTAAAAACTAATCAAGCTCAAAAAAACTGCATAGAACTCCGCCGCCATCATGCAAACCCAGCATCGCCATTTGCGGATGTCATCCACTCGCTTGCGGGACTCCACCAGGAGCAACATTAGGCACTGGTGGACATGAGGGAAGATCAGGAACGCCGTTTCCAGGACCTTGTCCACACGCAGCAGGAGGACCGCAAGCTGTTCCGGAGCTAGATAGACCGGGAGGTTCGGGCAGAGAGGAATCTCTCTCCATCTGCCCTGGCAACTCACGTGCCTCTTGTGAAGATGAGTCCCCAAGATGACCTTCTCTTCGAGAGGACTGCAGAGGCATGTGGGTGGGCCCAAACTCACTGGCTGGTGCGCCTTATTCCTATGCTGACGGGAGAGGTGCAAATAGCAGCACAACAACTACCGGTCTAGACCTCAAACGAGCCATCCTCCAGCGGGTCGGCCTCAGCCCTGAGCAGCATCGCCAGCGATTCAGATTGCCGGACTTGGGTGAGAATGGCCGGCCCTACATGATGGCTCAACAGCTCCGGGACGCCTGCCGCAGATGGCTGGTAGCCGAGGGAAGCGACGTGGATCAGATCATCGACTGTGTGGTGCTGGAGCAGTTCATTGCGCTTACCAAAGACAGTGCAGTGGATCCAGTGCCACCATTCAACATCGCTGAACTTGGCCATCCAACTGGCGGAGGACCAGATAGTGGCGTGTCCTGTGGTTGGAAAATCCCTACCCTCTGTCTCTCTCTCTCGCTCCCTTCCCCTGTGTTTTCCCCCTCTCTTCCTCCCTCTAGACCTGTCCCTCTCCCTAGGTCCCAAGGGAATCTCCCTCCACGAGACCAACCCCGATGGAGGGGTGGTCCGGCTCCGGAACATACAGCAGGCCTGTGAGCACTGCCCAGGGTTGAGGTGTGTTGTGTGCACTGGGATGTGGTGAACTATTTTTTTAATGTCAGTTGCTATTCAATTTCGGGCATAATGTGGAGGCTGCAGTTAACCCACACCTCAGACATCCACTAATTTTGGGGACATATTGGCCAGCTTTTAGTCATTTATTGAGGTATTTATGTGCAGATGTCTTTTGAAAGAACGGAGAGCGGGGAAGGGGCGGTCGCACAGTTAAGAGAAGCTGAACCGGGACCAATGGGATTTGAGCCAGGGGAACAGAGCACGGTTGAGAGGCTAGTCCTCACTGAGCGCAATGATTTTTCCCTGGAACAGTCTCAGGATGAGACACTAAAAAATGCATTTGAACAAGTCCGTTCTATCGATGGACAGCTTGTCCAGCCAGGCTATTTTAAAAGATAGGTTGTATCGAGTGACCCAAGACACTCAAGCCAAGTCAAGTCACCAATGCAGATTGTTTCAAAGCAGCTTCACAGTGGTAACAGGAAAATAATGCAGGCTGTACAGCTGCTCTGGAGAAAACAGTGATGTCATTCAGCTCAGTTCAATTATCATAGTGTCAATGCGGGCAGATCAGTAATATAGTTGAATATTTACATTCAGACAAAGCATTACACAACACAGTTGTTAGTACCAAAAAGCCGTCGGGAAATGCTTTTCCAGGCGGCTCACTGTAATCCTATGGCAGGACAAGCAGCAACATTAAATCGTCTAATGACCCGATTTTTCTGGCCAGGCATTCACGAGAATGTGCGCAGGTGGTGCGCAGCATTTCATAAATATCGGTTGGTGAACCCACCGGCCGGAGCCGAGGTGACATCACTGCTGCGGCAGTGGAGAAAATTAGCCAGATAACTGAGCTCCTGCAGGAGCCGAGGGAACATCACTGCTGCGGCAGTGGAGAGAATAGCAAGAAGACCTGAGCTCCTGCGGGAGCCAACGGAACATCACTGCTGCGGCAGTGGAGAGAATAGCCAGAAGACCTGAGCTCCTGCAGGAACCGATGGAACATCACTGCTGCGGCAGTGGAGAGAATAGCCAGAAGACCTGAGCTCCTGCAGGAACCGATGGAACATCACTGCTGCGGCAGTGGAGAAATTTCCCATAGAAACTGAGCTCCGGCGGGAGCATGAAGGAACATTGCTGCTGTTGCAGTAGAGAAAATTTTCCAGAGAAACTGAGCTCCGGCAGGAGCATGAGTGAACAGCACTGCTGTGGCAGTTGGAGGGAATTTTGCCAGAAAGCCTAGCTCACTAGCAGAGGCATCCTCACGCTAGGGTCAGCTGAAGGAGCTGTAGACCACTGGTAGGGAAAAAAGGTTAGAGGCAGCGAGAAGAGAAGGAAGTGTTATCAGGGCTTGTGTTGCTAGCGGAGGCATCCTCATGCTAGGGTCAGCTGAAGTAGCTATAGGCCACTGGTAGGGAAAAAAGGTTAGAGGCAGCAGAAGGAGAAGGAAGTGTTATCTGGGCTTGCATCGCTAGCGGAGGCAGCCTCACGCTAAAGACCACGGGCAGACCACGGGAAATGGGAAGGGTTAAAGATGGCAGGATGAAATGGCCGGGACGGCTGAGCTTACTCCATTAGCGGAGGCAACATCATGCTAAAGGGAAGGCATTCGTTGAGAGGAGCGGGCATTGTATGCATTGAATGGGGTGCTGCGTTGGGAAAAGCTGTGGTGTGTGGCTGAGCGGAGGGAGGAGGAGAGTGGGGCCTGGCGGGCCGACGCTCGTCTTTTAGCACATGAATCAAAGACGTGAGGGAGAGGAGATGTGAGATGAAAGGGCGGCCTTGCAGGATTATGCGCATCTGAAGTTTAAGTGGTAGAGCAAAGATAGCAGTTCGCCTTTAGGACAGTTTGGATTGACTAGGAATGTGGACATGACCAGAAATATCCTATTGATTTTTTCTTGTGCAGTGAGGCCTGGATATTAACTGTATCCAAGTTAATGCCCAGAATTCAATGGACGTGGCTTGACCCATGGTTTTTTTTTTTTTCCTGGGCGATTGGAATCCCAAACTCATTAGATTAGATTAGATTAGATTAGATTAGATTCAACTTTATTGTCATTACACAAGTACAGGTACGAGGCAACGAAATGCAGTTTGGGTCTAACCAGAAGTGCAATAGCAGCAAGTGCAGGACATGAATATGTACTGAATAAATATAAAGATGGCTATTACTATAAATAGAATTTACAGATAGATATGTACAGAATATAATATACAGATGGATGTTGCTATAAACAGTTTGCAGATAGATATATACTGAACAGAATTTACAGATAGATATGTACTGAATATATATATACAGATGGCTATTATTGTAAACAGAATTTACAGATAGATAGATATATACTGAATGTAATATACGGATGGATATTACTATAAACAGAATTTACAGGGTAGATATGTACTGAATATATATACAGATGGATATTACTATAAACAGAATTTACAGGGTAGATATGTACTGAATATATATGCAGATGGCTATTACTATAAGCAGAATTTACAGATAGATGTATATAATGATATGTTAGCTAAGATGGGCAGTATAGCAATGAACGATATAGTGCAAATGAGCATATTCTAGTTAGGTAGTAGTGCAAGATGCATATATGAACAGGTGTTACTGTAGTAACAGTCGATAGTGCAAATGAGCATATTCCAGTTAGGTAAGTAGTGCAAGATGCATATATGTACAGGGGTTACTGTAATAAACAGTCGATAGTGCAAATGAGCATCCAGTAGTGCAAATAACAAGTGAAGGCAGATGTGAGGGGGAGAGGAGGGTTATCAGTATATAGGGGGAGTGGGATCAACGAGGGTTAGAGTTCAATATGGAGACAGTTCTGGGAAAAAAACTGTTCTTAAGTCTGCTGGTCCTGGTCCGGAGGCACCTGAAACGCCTACCAGAGGGCAGGAGAGAAAACAGTTTGTGGGCTGGGTGAGAGGAGTCCTTAAGGATGCTGCGAGCTCGATGCAGACAGCGTTTCCTCTGGATGTGGTCGATGGCAGGTAGTGGAGTCCCTGTGATGCGCTGGGCGGTTTTCACCACCCGCTGTAGTGCCTTGCGCTCTGCAGCAGAGCAGCTCCCATACCATACTGTAACACAGTTGGTCAGGATGCTTTCTATTGCGCAGCGATAGAAGTTCACCAGTATAGCCGAGGATAGCTGATTCTTCCTCAGTGTCCTCAGGAAGAAAAGACGCTGGTGAGCCTTCTTGACCAGGCTGGAGGTGTTGGTTGTCCAGGACATGTCCGCCGAGATGTGGATCCCCAGGAACTTGAAACTGGAGACACGCTCAACAGCCGTTCCATTGATGTGGATGGTGTCGTGTGTGCCTCTTGCCTCTTTCCTGAAGTCCACGATGAGTTCTTTTGTTTTGGTGGTGTTGAGGAGCAGATTATTTTCAGTGCACCATGTGGCCAGGTGCTGGATCTCCTCCCTATAGGCGGTCTCATCGTTGTTGCTGATGAGTCCAATCACCGTAGTGTCGTCCGCAAACTTGATGATGGAATTAGATCCATACACAGGCTTGCAATCGGAGGTGAAGAGGGAGTAGAGAAATGGGCTTAGCACACAGCCCTGTGGTACGCCAGTATTGAGTGTGGTGGAGGTGGAGTAGGTGGAGCCTGATCGAACATTCTGGGGTCTGTTGGTCAGGAAGTCCAATATCCAGTTGCACATTGAGGTGTTGATGCCCAGGTCTCCAAGTTTGGCTATTAACTTGGTTGGGATGACAGTGTTGAATGCTGAGCTGAAGTCAACAAACAGCATACGTGCATACGTGTTCTTATTGTCCAGATGTGTAAGCACAGAGTGCAGTGCCAAGGAGACTGCATCCTCTGTGCTCCTATTGCTACGGTAGGCAAACTGGTGTGAGTCCAATGTGGATGGTAGAGAGTCTTTTAGATGTGCCAAGACCAACCGCTCAAAGCACTTCATAACGATGGGTGTGAGTGCTACAGGGCGGTAGTCGTTAAGGCACCTCGGGCTAGAGTGTTTTGGTACTGGCACAATGGAAGTGCATTTAAAGCATGTTGGTATGGTTTCTTGGGCAAGAGACAAGTTGAAAATGTCTGTAAAAACCCCAGCGAGCTGTTCTGCACATGCCCTGAGTACTCGTCCAGGGATGTTGTCTGGTCCAGCAGCCTTGTGCGGGCTGATTCGACCCAGTGCATTGCAGACGTCTGTGGAGGAGAGTGTGATTGGCGGGTGGTCAGCAGAGGGTTTGGCCTTGGTGGCAGTTTCTCTGTTGTCTCTTTCAAAGCGAGCATAAAAGTAATTTAGCTCGTTCAGGAAGTTGATGTCAGTGGCTGCGGGGGTGGAGTGGGTGGGTTTGTAGTCACTGATGGCCTGAATGCCCTGCCACATGCGTCGAGGGTCAAAGTTGGAAAAGTGTCCCTCTATCTTTAGCTTGTAGCAGTGCTTGGCCTCTTTGATGCCCCTCTTCAGGTTTGCTCTGGATGTGCTGTAGGCTTGTGCATCTCCTGATCTGAAGGCAGCATTGCGTGTCTTCAACAGGAGTCGTACTTCCCTGTTCATCCATGGCTTCTGATTAGGGTATGTGGTGATCTGCTTCTGGGTTGTAACACTGTCAGTGGTGGTATTGATATAATCCAGTACAGAGGAGGTGTAGCAGTCAATGTCTGTGTGAGAGCCACTGGTGGCTTGGGAAGCAAACATACTCCAGTCTGTGTGTAGAAACCTTTCCTGGAGTATGAGATCTGCCCCCTCAGGCCACACCTTGATGGTCTTCACTGATGGCTTCACACGGTTGATGAGGGGTGCATATTTGGGGGTGAGGAACAAAGAAAGGTGATCTGACTGTCCCAGGTGGGGGAGGGGTGTCGCAACGTAAGCTCCAGCCATGTTTGTGTAAACATGGTCTAAAGTTTCCTCTGGTGTGACAGGAAACATGCTGGTGAAATTTCGGTAGCACTGACTTTAAGTTTGAATGATTAAAATCACCAGCAACAATAAACGCAGCTTCTGGGTGAACAGTCTGTTGTTTACTGATGGCTGCGTGAAGTTCTTTCATAGCAAGCTTAGCATTAGCATCCGGGGGAATATAGGCTGCAGTTATAATGGTGGAAGTGAACTCCCGCGGTAGATAAAACGGTCTACATTTAACCATGAGAAACTCAAGGTTAGCTGAACAATGTCTCCCAACAATAGCAGAGTTTGTGCACCAAGCTTTGTTAATGTAAATGCACAATCCACCACCTCTGGTCTTACCGGAGCCATCTAATGTTCTATCTGCTCGGAGTGTGTGGCGTCCCGCTAGCTCAATAGCGTTGTCCGGTATTCCGCTGTTTAACCATGTTTCCGTGAATATTAAGACGTTACAGTTCAAAAGTCTCTTGCTGTGTGTGATACTGAGTCGAATCTCCTCCATTTTGTTCACCAGCGACCGTACATTGGCAAGGAAAATGCTGGGTAAAGAGAGCCGGTGTGGTGTTAGCTTTAGCTTAGCTCTTAGTCCTCCGCGCTTCCCCCGCCTTTGTTTACGATCTCGACGCCGCCTGCGAGCACTTCCGCCTGGACGGGTAGAGTGCATAGCATCGGGTGTTCTGGTGATCTCAGGAAGGAGTCGAAGGTTGTCCATAAAACTGTCGGAAATTCGCAAACCAATATCCAAAAGCTCACATCGGGTGTACGATGTAAAGGCACAACTGTTCTGAATGGACAGACCCGTTGGAGTCTGAATGAACAGACCCGAAATTGGAGACCGTGCGGGGCTGAGAGATCGATTATTAAACGTTTTGTAAATATTCTTACGCTTTATACCCTGCGTATATTCACCTCTGACACGTCGGTTTGATACTGTAATCATTGTTTGGTGTTGGATGATCATCAAACAGCAAAGTACAGTCTGATTTTGATGATCGGCTGTTTCTTTATCTGTTGCTGGTTTGAGTGCAACACATGCATTCATTTAGTGAAGTTCAAAAGGGACTCGCTTATGGTAAAAGACAAAGAGCTTTGCATGAAAATGTGTGCCTTGAATTTATTCAAATGTGTTTGACAATCACTAAAGGATCACTGCATTTTTGACATGAAAATACACTGCTTGTATGATAAAATAAAAATAATAATAATAATTTTATTTCTTATCCATCCATACTTTATCCCAACCTGGGAATTACTCAATCAAAATTCCATACGTCAAAACTGCCTAGGAACCCTTATCAGTTTATTTTTACCAGTTATCTGTCTATGGGTCTACTAGCCGATTTCTGTTCAATCTAAATCAGACGGTAAGATTAATTTGAATGCATTAGTGAGAATGATTGCGTGTATGAATTTGTGAATCTGTATGTTTAAATTACTTCAAACCGAAATACATGCGGTTTGTTGATAAATCCCAGGACAGCGTTGACAATAAATTCTTAATGATTCTGTGTGCCACTATGCATGCAATCTGTATGTAATGTGCAAGCTACTGTTTGTTTGTTACAAGGAAGCAGCATGTTCATATAGAACGGCAAATCACTTGTACAGAATTTAAGTTTTAAAACGTATATATTCCCCTGATCAAAATTAAGTATCCAGATGGCATAAACTGTGCTCGTGATTTAGCGACTGAAAACGATGCTAAATTCAACAAGGGACAGAAAACGAGAAGGATTTGAGCTATGCTCTTACGTGCTTGAGCCGACGGGGGTTGAGAGTGAGAGCCGGCTGGGGCTGAATCTGAATTGCTGAAGGAGGGCCCGTTCCTTCGTGGGAAGAGAGCAACATTGCCCGAGACCAAGCTTGGTGCTCAATGGGCCTTTTCCATTCTTTATGGCAGAAGTGATTGAATGTACCGGAGTAGAGAAAGACGTAGAAGGAGATTGCGGATGTTTCGCCCGTGGTGGCCTCTGCGTGCTGGGACCCGTTTGTTTGGCCTGGCGCTCACGATGGCACATCCATTATCCAGTGGCCAACCTCTGCTTGGAGACAGCCTTTCCCCTCTGCTGACCTCCAAAGCAGACAAAGAGCTGTTCAGAGCTTCTGAAGCTCTGTGTGTGGTACACATAAACATGCAGGGCACGAACGGGACACAGCAATGCAAGGGCTTGCAAGTTCACCACCTGGTCCCTAAAAGGCTATTTTCGGGACTGAAAATGCCTGCAGGTTCCCCACCCTCTTAATGGAAGTGAATGTGGATAGGAGCGCTGTCTTTAGAGACAGGATCTTAATCTTAACTGACCCGAGCGGCTCAAAGGGAGCTCTCTGCAGCCAAGAAAGGACCACTGAGAGATCCCAGGAGGGGAAGAGGTGCGACCGGGGATGATTTAACCTCCTGACATCTCTCAGGAACCTAATGACCAGGTTGTGATTTCCTAGTGACTTACCGTCAACTGCAACGTGATGTGCTGCAACGGTGGCAACATACATCTTCAAGGTGGAGGGGAACAACCTCTACTCCAACCCTTCTTGCAGAAAGGAAAGCACACAGCCAATCAGGCATCTCCAGGGTCTACATGATGGGAAAAGCACCACTCAGTGAACAGACTCCATTTCAAAGTGTAAGCTCGCCTGGTAGAGGGAGCTCTGGCTTGAGTGATTGTGTCTACTACCGCTGGTGGTAGGCCACTTAAGTCCTCCGTGTCCTGTCCAGAAGCCACACGTGGAAGTTCCAGAAGTCTGGACGCAGGTGCCATATGGTGCCCTGTCCCTGAGAAAGAAGGTCCTTCCTCAAGGGAATCCGCCTCCAGATAAGCTGGACCACCTGGGGATGGTGTCTCCATTCTCCCGGGAGTGTAAGCTGTCGTAAGAGCGTGTCGGCCACATCATTGACCCGGAATATAAATGGCACGGAGAGACCTGAGCCACTGCTGACGTGAGTGTACACCGCCTTGGCAGTTGATGTACGCAATTAATGCAGTGTTATCCGTGCGGACCAACACGTGTTTGCCCTGAAGCATTGGCTGAAACTGGCGCAGGGTGAGCAGCACTGTGAACAACTTTAGGCTGTTGATATGCCACTGCAGTCAAGGTCCTGTCCAGGAGTGCCCATTGCATACAGTGCCCCAACCCAATCTGGAGGAATCTGTTGTAACAACAACGTGCATGGAGACTTGTTCTAAGGGCACTCCAGCCCGTAAAAGAAAGTTTGATAACAGGTCAGCGTGATGATCACACAGAGTGTGCCATGGCGCCATGCCCATCTCAGGACTCGGCTGTGTAGCCAGTGCTGTAGCAGTTTCATATGCATCAATCCGAGCAGTGTGATTGCAGCTGCAGATGACATATGCCCCAGGAACCTTTGAAACTGTTTCCGTGGAACCGCTGCACTGTCCCAAACAGAAACAAGATTATTTTTTTAAATGCAAAAGCATTTTTTGCAGTGTGTTTTCCCCTGAACGTATTCCGGAGCACCAACTGGGCGTGCTTGTTCATTATGTTGACCGAGTCCAACTCCATAACAAGAAAAGAGATGTTTTGCACAGGGGAAAGCTTGCTCTTTTCCCAGTTGACCTGAAACCCCAGATGGCTAAGGTGACTGAGCACCAGGTCCCTGTGTTTGCGCTCGAGAATGAGCTAGAATGAGCCAGGGCCTCCGCGACTTTGGTAAAGGGCCTGCACTGTGACTTTGCGGTAAAGGTCAGTCACTGTGTGCAGTTCCTGCATCTACACCAGTTCAGAACTACCCTCCTGCATCTCTTTTAGTGCTTTGGCCTGGTGTACTTGCAGGATGGCCATCGCATGCAAGTAGAGGCGACCTGACCAGCGGCACTGTAAACCGTAGCAGCCAAAGCTGCCGTTGTCTTACAGACCTTGGACAGGAGACACGGACGGTTCCACCATCTCCTCTGTTGCATGCTCTTTAACTTTGGTTGGTGACTGGAAAGAGGGATCGCTGTCCGCAACCACTCGGCACCGTAGCAAAAAAGAGTATGTGTGTACCGCCATCTTATATACCCGTATGTACGGGGGTGTGGCTCAGTATGCAAATTCCACTTGCCAATTCCATTGGCCCTAATTAAGTCTAGTGCTGAACCCTTTTTTCTTCGTAGGTTTGTGACGCCTTTATAGCTACTTCTAAGCATGTGTATTCTTGAAGTAAGTTTGGTTCATTTTATTCAGGTCATCATGACCACTGTTCTGTTCAGTTCTGCCAGAAAGGCCTGAGAGTTAGTTCTTTATTCTAAAGCCTTGAGATCAACACTGCTATTTTAATCAAACATTCAAAAAATATACCTAACCATTTAAAGGCATGAAATGAAAATTCATTATATCTATTTTCTAAATGCATATTTTAGATTTTGTGAACATTAATCCATGTTGTCCATGTTTGTTTGTTTTTTGACCTTGTAATGTTTAATCAGAATGCCATGACGTACAGTATGCATTTAATCCACTCAAACCCTGCCCCCGCAAGCTCGGTTTTTATGGGTATGCTGCATTTTTTATTACTTGGCTTGCCCGATCGGTGGATATAACCGCAAACCATGCATCACTAACACACACACACACACACAAGCCACACTGCAGAGTCAGACAAATCAGCATGATCAAAACTTCCGCAATTGTATTTTTCCTTCAAACATCAAGTCAAGAGAGTGAACAACGCACATCAAGAAAGGAATGTTATTTCACTATTTAAGATTTAAGGCCAGTGATACGTTTTGGTAGCCCGTCTGGAAAACACAAAGCCCGGGACATTGGGCTTTGCGGGACCTGGCCCATACATGTCCGAATCTGATCACAAATCGCAGGACAATGAACCAACAACATCTCAAATAAAGGATTCTCCAGCCTGTGACAACGTGTTAAGTTATGTTCAGTTAGAAATGTACACATAATCAATAGATATCAAACGATCTGTAACAATGCAATACTATCACATATAAAAAAAAAAACATTTTTTACTCACATTAAGTGTGTTGCTTCATTCATTCATGTAATCTTATCCTGTCTGCAAATCCAGTCTCTTGTTTACAAACGAATCAATGGTGAAATGAAGGAACAAACCCGCACTGTCTTACCCACATGAGCTGGATATTCATTAAAAATAAAGTTCATCCATGCATTCATAATATTGGAATCCAAATGAAGCTTATGCAGCATGTTTATTTCTTGGAAGTTCGATCCGGTTTAGCTCCACGTAGGCCTATGTTATTTATCTATAACATGCCATGCACACATCGGTGGGCGGGGCTACAGAATCAGGCGTTCTTCTTCGGTTAAGGCGGTTATTTCACCACACTCTGGCGTCACAGCTTGGCAAATTCTGAGATCGATGGGCCTGGGCCTGGGCCGTTTGCTGGGCCTGGTGTCAATAAAAGCTTTTCTTTGACTAACAAGGAAGTTTTCAGCTCCGAAACTTACAGGATATTCTTATATCACAATGAACTTTTATATATCAAAGGCTGAATGAAAAGTTGATTTCTCAATTCATGAGCCCTTTTAATATAAATTACATGATCCGTTATGTAATCTTGTTATTGCCACCTTGACAGATGATGCCCAGATTGTTTGTGTTGTGATTTGAAATAAGAATAATGCTTACTCATTCATTTCATTTCATGTCATTGATGAAATAAACTTATTCTAAAAATATGTTTCTGCACAAAGAATAAAATATGACTTTCAAACAAAAATGCAGCACATGAAGCAGCTGACTGAATAAAACTTCTTGCCTACTTCAAAATATTATAGCTTTGAAATTAATTATTCATCCACTCTTTTAAATAATCCAGTTTAGCTCAGTCACAAGATAAGTTCTTGTTTGATTTTAACTAATAAGCCATGGAATTGTGAATGTTTTACGGCAAAATTAAGCTGTGAGAATGTTGCCACTGAATTGAGCCCTGCTCTTTAAGGCTCTTTAATAATCTGTAACAAATTTGGTTTTACAGCAATACAAGCTTTGCTCACAGTCACAAGAAGATATTTTTAAAAAGGTTTCAATGTTTTTCTTTTGTTCATACATTGAAAGTCAACAACATTGGACCTCACTGACTTTTTTGCTTGAAAAAGGAAATATGGAGACATTTTTCAATTATCTTCTTTTGTATTCCACAGAAAAAAAGACATTAAGGTGAGTAAATGATAATAGAATTTTCATTTTTGGCTGAACTCTCCCTTTAACAAATTAACACATACAAAAGAGCAGAACTCTCCACGTACACTACAACATATTTCCTTACTGATATGAGTCTTAATGCCATTTAAATGTGCATCAATAATAATAATAATAATAATAATAATTTGTTACATTTATATAGCGTTTTTCTCTGCACTAAAAGCACTTTACATATGGAAGGGGGAATCTCCCCAATCACCACCAATGTGCAGCATCCACCTGGATGATGCAACGGCAGCCATATTGCGCCAGAATGCCCACCACACACCAGCTTATTGGTGGAGAGGAGCTAGAGTGAGCATGGGGATGATTAGGAGGCCATGATGGTGGACAGGGGCCAATGGACAAATTTGCCCAGGATGCCGCGGTTACACCCCTATCCCTTTTCCAAGGACGTTTTTAATGACCACAGAGAGTTAGGACCTAGGTTTAACGTCTCAACTGAAGGACGTGCTTTTTAACAGTATAGTGTCCCCATCACTATACTGGGGTGTTAGGACCCACACAGGGTGAGCACCCCCTGCTGGCCTCATTAACACCTCTTCCAGCAGTTTTCCCTAGGATTTCTCCCATCCAGGTACTGACTAGGCTCAACCCTTAATTTAAACATATAAAAAAAAAACTAATCATGTCTTTAAATGCTTAAAAATTCTGAGCACTTTTAAAAAAGTAAATGGATGCATTATATTTTTAAAAGGGAAAAAATGCCTCATATTTAGAGCCAATTGTTGTGCCTAAGAGGCTTGTTGTGACCTTCAACAGACAAAATACTATTGCCTGTTGAGTCTGGTAATAGAACCAGTCGACTTGATATATATATATATATATATATATATATATACACTCACCTAAAGGATTATTAGGAACACCTGTTCAATTTCTCATTAATGCAATTATCTAATCAACCAATCACATGGCAGTTGCTTCAATACATTTAGGGGTGTGGTCCTGATCAAGACAATCTCCTGAACTCCAAACTGAATGTCAGAATGGGAAAGAAAGGTGATTTAAGCAATTTTGAGCGTGGCATGGTTGTTGGTGCCAGACGGGCCAGTCTGAGTATTTCACAATCTGCTCAGTTACTGGGATTTTCACGCACAACCATTTCTAGAGTTTACAAAGAATGGTGTGAAAAGGGAAAAACATCCAGTATGCGGCAGTCCTGTGGGCGAAAATGCCTTGTTGATGCTAGAGGTCAGAGGAGAATGGGCCGACTGATTCAAGCTGATAGAAGAGCAACTTTGACTGAAATAGCCACTCGTTACAACCGAGGTATGCAGCAAAGCATTTGTGAAGCCACAACACGCACAACCTTGAGGCGGATGGGCTACAACAGCAGAAGACCCCACCGGGTACCACTCATCTCCACTACAAATAGGAAAAAGAGGCTACAATTTGCACGAGCTCACCAAAATTGGACAGTTGAAGACTGGAAAAATGTTGCCTGGTCTGATGAGTCTCGATTTCTGTTGAGACATTCAGATGGTAGAGTCAGAATTTGGCGTAAACAGAATGAGAACATGGATCCATCATGCCTTGTTACCACTGTGCAGGCTGGTGGTGGTGGTGTAATGGTGTGGGGGATGTTTTCTTGGCACACTTTAGGCCCCTTAGTGCCAATTGGGCATCGTTTAAATGCCACGGCCTACCTGAGCATTGTTTCTGACCATGTCCATCCCTTTATGACCACCATGTACCCATCCTCTGATGGCTACTTCCAGCAGGATAATGCACCATGTCACAAAGCTCCAATCATTTCAAATTGGTTTCTTGAACATGACAGTGAGTTCACTGTACTAAAATGGCCCCCACAGTCACCAGATCTCAACCCAATAGAGCATCTTTGGGATGTGGTGGAACGGGAGCTTCGTGCCCTGGATGTGCATCCCACAAATCTCCATCAACTGCAAGATGCTATCCTATCAATATGGGCCAACATTTATAAAGAATGCTTTCATCACCTTGTTGAATCAATGCCACGTAGAATTAAGGCAGTTCTGAAGGCGAAAGGGGGTCAAACACAGTATTAGTATGGTGTTCCTAATAATCCTTTAGGTGAGTGTATATATATATTGTAAACCAGGGTCTGACTATCATCTGTCTTTTTGTTTCATTGTTATTCTGCGCTTAGGGGAGTTATATTACTTCCAGTGGTTGCAAGAAAGCAAGACATCATTGCCACACTAAGTACTTACAATGTCTCTTGTGTTGTACTGTAGATGTAATAACACATTACTGTGTAATCTCTTTTTAGGGCTGACACTATATTCTGTAGATGATATTAACTTTTCTGAAGCATGACTTTAAAATAACACAAATTAATAAGTCATGAAATACATGAATTATTAAAATACAGTATGTGTGACTGCAGCGTTGACAAATGAGGGTCTTCTTATTGTTGTTTTGAACAGAGATCTACTTCAACCTTCACCATAGTCCTGAAACAATGTAAAAAGGGCGGAAAGAATGCAAACATCTCCTTTGTCCTCTTACAATTGTTTTTTTTTTTTTTTTTTTACAAATAAAGGTGCAGTCTAAAATAAGACAACACACTTATGTATATCAGAAATAGCAAAATAAAATATAAGATGTTCTGTAACAAAATAAATAAATGTTTTTTTTTAAATGATAACAACATACACCTATAGCAGATACCTCACTTTACACAGTTTTAAGAAAAAAATGCAGATATACAGTCTACACATATTGTAAACTATCCAGCTAAGACGTTTTATGGATTTTTTTTTATTGATTCCATTGCTAATGGAGGCCTCTCTGTTGTTTTATTTAAGATATTTCTCATAATACCTGCAGAGATATAAAAATGAACACAAATCACAAGTGCTGCCATGCATTAAGAGTATAGAGCTATTAAAGTAATTGTGATTTTTGACAAGGCTGTTGTTATGGCAAATAAAACAGCTACGAGAGGAGACACATGAGATTCTGAAAATAAATATGTGAAATGTAGAAAAATAAAGCAAAATTGCAATTTTGTCTATATTCAATCTCATTGCTGACTGAGATATT
This sequence comes from Rhinogobio ventralis, assembly GCA_039654625.1. NCBI lineage: Eukaryota > Metazoa > Chordata > Actinopteri > Cypriniformes > Gobionidae > Rhinogobio > Rhinogobio ventralis. The sequence continues at coordinate 15,680,336 of CM077212.1, forward strand.
AAAGAGATTTCATTTGTGATTTATCTTTCCTTCTCCTGTTTTGCAATAAGGCCCAAGATTGAATTCCTGAAAAATTTGTTGTGAGGTAAATCAGAATGTGTGTCAAACATGAACCAGATGTGTTTTTGCATGTTAAATATCAATATATGTCATTTTTGCTGCAGCAATGTACCACAGCAGACGGCTCACTATGACTATAATAAAGCATTTAATGTTGTTCTAGTGTGATTTTTGGAAATTTGAAGAATGAAACTGTTGAAGTACACCAAAGGATATTGGCTGTTTTGTTCAATGTGTCACAGTTATTCAAGCACTAAGATAAATTGGCCAACCCAAAATGGCTACTGTCACATTTTGAGTTTGTTTGTGATCTGTTTTTCTGTTCTAGCCTGAGTTTCATTGTTGTTTGCATGTTAATTAGTTCAGTTCATCTTCCATTCCCTACCCGTTTGTCTCCTATACTAATTGATTAGGTTCCTCAGTTCCAGTGTATTGTGTTAATTATCTCTGTTTGCTCTATTTAAGCCCTCTGTTAGTCCCTTGTCTTGCTTTGTTAATGTCTATGTGTAATGTGGTTGTGTTTCTTCTCTGTGTTCTCCTGTTTATTTAATTTATTATTCAATTAAAAGCCTATTTTGTTAATCTTCTTTATTGTATGTTTCTCTACGGCCACCAACCATGACAGCTACTGCTTTTAATTGTCTTAACCACAAATTATTGGTCAGGAAATTAGCTAAATTTAAGCAAATGCATTGTTGTCTCAGAAAAACATCAAAGACAGGATTAAGTTTTTGACAGAATACGGGAAGCTGTGTGTGGAGTGATGAATCACAATGAAACATAAGAGTGGTGTCTTCAAAAATCTGGTGAGAAATATAATAATAAATGCATCTCTAGCACAGCGAAGCATGTCATTGTGTGGGGAGCCTTTTTAACTGCTGGTATTGGTGAGCTACTTCACAGTGAAAAGTCATTTAATGCTTTGGAGTATATTGCATGGTTTACTTCCCACAAATGAAAAGTTGTTATCTAAAGAGGAATGATCAGATGTTATTTTTCAACAAGACAATGCTCCTGCCAAAAATTGCAAAGACAACCAAGAAGTGGCTTAAGTCCATCAGGCTCATGTTTTGGCCTGGTCAGAGTCCAGATTAAAAACCTATAGTGAATATTTGGTCTCAAATTAAATTCATACGAATTGGGAGACATTTTTCAACCATGAACTGTTTGAAGCCATTAACATTGAGTGGAACAACACTGACTCTTTTTCCTGTTAAGTTAATCTACAGTATTTGTGCAATTCTTGCTAATTTCCTGACCAGTGATTTGTGATTAAAATGGTTAAGACCATTAAAAGACCACTAAATATTTTGCCATTTTTTGCCCAGGAGTGTGTGTGTTAAACATTAGGTTATGGGGACATTCCTTGGTCCCCATGAGGAAAACAGCTTATAAATCATACTAAATGGTGTTTTTTTGAAAATGTAAAAGGGATGTGGGTTGTGCTTAGGGGTAGGGTTAGGGTTTGCTATATACAGTTTGTACAGTATAAAAATCAGTATGTCTATGGAAAAAAGTCCCCATAAAACATGGAAACCCAACATATTTGTATGTGTTGCAACTGACAGTGCCTGTGAAAAATGTACTTCTATCACGCTTATAGCGCCCTCTTGAGGCAATGCCATTTTACATACTAAATACTAAGAAATGTGAATTACTTGAAGCTACATAAAAACCCACGTTAGACCAACTGAATTCCCCAAAATGTCATCCCAACAAGTCAAATGTAGTTTTCCTAAACAAAGAATTTTAAATGTAACAACAGGCTATTGAGTTCCCACAGCATGCACTGCAGCATACAACATTGTGCAGTTACTGTCATGAGATTGTTGTCGGTTTTCTGGCTTTTTTTTTTGTTTGTTTGTCATTATTGTTAGTTATTTGTTGTTTTACGAAGATAAGAGCTCATCTTTTGCATGTAATGAATGAACAAATTCAAACTGACATGAAGTAGTGTTACTTGGGACATTTGTTAAGTTGAGAGAAACTAAAAATCTAAATGCATTAGGTTGCGTTAAATGTTTAGGTTTTCTCAACAATTCCTTTATTCACCATAGTGAACTGCATGTAGGTAGAATAAATTATTTTCAAAAAACAAATGTTTTGCATGCTGATACTGACTGTAAACTTGTTTTGCTTTCTTCTAGGAATTGTGTAGAATGGGATATAAGTTCTTATTCAGTTCTGTATAGTGTGGTGCAACTGAAGACATCCATGTAAACCTTGCTATTTTTGACACTTGAACACATTTTCCATTCACACATCAGAGATGAGTGATGCAAAGGACAAAGAATCTTGCTTTGAATATAAAAACTATTTAAAAACGGAAGAGGGCGAGTTCATTTATTAGAATGGTGTACATTGTCAGTGAGTGTTGTTTGGTTTTCCTCCTACTCACGTACAGTATTGTTCGTGCATAATACCTGGTTTGACAACACAGTATTTACTCCCATGAATACACTCTAGACACTAGTCAGTCTAAAAAGTGACATTTGAAGAAGCCTTTAAAACCGGGTTGTCTAAAATTAATCAAAGGCCTACATAATTAAACTTAGCATAGGTTATGCGAACGCCTTGTCAGCTTTTAAATACCTGTAGGATACATACAGTAGCAAATAGTAGCCTATGCTAAATGTAAGTAGGCGGCTCTGAAACATGACGTTTCAGCAGAGCGAGTGGAGGCATTTTCCTTAGTGACGTCGCATATACCGGCTGTTTGACTCGGAAACAGCCATACAGCGTGTAAAGAAGAAATGACCGACAGTGACCTCGAATAAGATGTTGAAGACCTATCTATTGTCTTCACCTCTTTACAACACATCAGCATTTATGTAGAATTCTGACAAAACAATTTTACATTTTGAAGCGCCTTCGAAACGTCTAGTCGTTACGCATCTGTCTTCCGAGCGTTTACATTTGCTACGTAAATAATGGAAAATGCTGAAACATCCGATCAAAACGGAACGACGCACTACACGAACGGTTTAGTGAACGGATTCCACCCCCCGCAATCCGGTAACGGGGACTCTCTTTCGTCTAACGGAGGTGGTCTGGCTGCTAGTGACAGTAGCGGTGGCCATAATGGTATTGAAAATTTCCACCATCTTCATCAGGATGTACACAACAATGGTTCGCCTGCGAAGCGCTGCAGACTCAGAAGACGCGTGGATTCGGGGAAGAAGAACAGACCGCGTAAGTCGAGCGTTGCAGCTTTTCATTAATATATTAAATTGCAACTTAAACCGAACAATGACAATTAACACAACATAGGCCTACAGTAAATATGTATTTTTGAGGTATGGTTTATTTAAACAAAAAGCTATAATTTAAGCATCTAAAAAACGATTCCATGGCTTAACTTGAATTGCCTTTCTTTGTTTTAATTTAATTTAATCGACGCATTCATTTTTCGTATCGTGATGAATAAATGTTATGTCACTGTACGTTAAAATGTCTATTTTATTTGGTTAAAGTGGTTGTAACGATGCATCAGCGTTTTTTTGCATTACGTTTTTATTCATATTTGTATCAAGATCTTGAAGGATGATAAAGCCTATTTAGTGTCATAAAGTCCCGGAAGTAATGAACCATTCTTTTGTTTTCTTTTTGTGTTTTATTCAACTATTCTTTGCAATTAAAAAACAAAACAAGAATAGGTTTATTTAAAAGAGGAATAGCTTAAACTGTAAACACATTTCAAACATGCCTGTATTAAGAGGTTTATTTGTTTTTGAAAGACCGGGTTATTTAGTGTTGTGAAATCAATGTGATGTTCGCTGTGCGGATTTCATTGGCCAGAACAGAACCAGGGGGTGTGGACAAAACACGCCAGATATGAAGGGCATGCGGATCAGCCAATGAGAGGGAAGTATCACACGACGGGTGGAGCTTGCAGACTGTAAAGTTCTTGTCAAATTAACATAAAAAGGCAATTGCACACCTGCCAGCTGACATGAACACGTTTGTTCTTATGACAACTGCATTTGAAATATATATTCATATATGGAATAGATCGCTGCGTCCTTCACATTGCTGTCTGCATAATCCTGTCTGTCTCACCTGAAAGTATGAAACTAATTGTGAAGAAGCCAGGTAATGTCTTGCATAATATTATTTAATCAATGAAATCAGTACACGACAGTTATTTTTATTTATTTTTTTAATTTCTGTTTTGTTAGTATTAATTGCTCTGCATCTTTTTGAAATCTACTGTCAAACCTACTAATCAAGTAGTTGCAGTAACAGTAATGTACACAACTAGTATAAGTAGTTATTCGTTGTTGATATTCAATATTGTTTTTAAATATGTTTACTGTAAACTAATGTAACCTCACTTTTTGTGCACAAACTGCTGTAATGTCACTGTGTTCTTGGTGACTTTCGAGTACTTTGCTCTCTGAGACAAGGAGTACACACACCTTTCACCCACATGTATGTCTGCCAGCTACATTATCATCACTGATCTAAACACAGACTGCCTTAACTAATCAATGACATAAGAAACTGCTTTCTCTCAAACACTGCAAAGCAATTTCACTGATTCACTAATGTTAGAAATACTGTAGTTAATTAAGTAAGGTAAGTCTAAACTGTTTTTTAAAGATATATGTTATGCTAGATGTTAAAGATTGTGTGACTTTTATTTTAAAGATAGGATGTTTCTCTGAATCGCTAAGGCAATCTCTTTGAAACTGCTGTTACCATGGCAACAAAAGGCCCCACAAGCCACAGTGTGAATAGACTGAAATACTCTATTTTTTCCCCCTGCCAAAGCAGTCATAGTAATTTGCAATCAGACAGTATTCATTGATATACTTATTAAACTAAAATCGTAAAAACATTGATTTAAGTATTACCAATAATGCAACATCACTTTTTTGAGTCCCATTTCACACCAATTGATTCCACACAAAAAGATTTAGGGTATGGTCGTTAGGAAAAAATATTGAAAATATTGTTGTGTGTTTTTGTTTCAGCCTTTCCGTGGTTTGGTATGGATATCGGAGGCACCTTGGTAAAGCTGGTTTACTTTGAGCCCAAGGACATAGCTGCTGAAGAAGAACAAGAGGAAGTGGAGAGCCTGAAGAGCATCCGCCGCTACCTGACCTCCAACGTGGCCTATGGAAACACGGGTATCCGTGACGTTCACCTGGAGTTGAAGAACCTAACCATGTGTGGCCGCAAAGGCAACCTGCACTTCATTCGGTTCCCCACTCAAGACATGCACCGCTTCATCCAAATGGGCCGAGACAAGAACTTCTCTAGCCTGCACACCACGCTGTGCGCCACGGGTGGGGGCGCATACAAGTTTGAGGAAGACTTCAGAACGGTACATGACCCACAGAGGAATGGCAACATAATAATGGGTTTTATTCGCAAAAGATTGAATGTGAAAAATATGTTGATCTGTGCCAGACTAGTGTTTTGTTGACATAATGACTGGTTATCCACTTATCCTATTACTGTTATCAGGACAAGAAATTGCTTACATCGGATACGCCTCTCACATTTATGATTGTGTATTTATTTCTTCCCACAGGTGGCTGGTTTGGAGCTGCAGAAGCTGGATGAACTGGACTGTCTTATTCAAGGTCTGCTGTACGTTGACTCAGTCGGGTTCAATGGCCATCCTGAGTGTTATTTTTTCCAAAATCCCTCTGACCCTGAAAACTGTGTCAAGAGGCCATTTAGCCTGGAGAACCCCTTCCCTATGTTGCTGGTAAACATTGGCTCGGGGGTTAGCATCCTGGCCGTATACTCCAAGGATGATTACAAGCGGGTCACGGGCACTAGGTGAATTCCTGCATCATCTTTTTCTTGTAGCTAAGCAAAAATGTTAATTTCAGGTTTATGTCATTTGTCCTTGCTTTTAATACGTGCCATGCATAAGTAAGAAAAGAAGATCTGGCTTCTATTGTGGCAGATCTTACTTCCTGACTTGATTTTACTTCCTGACCTGATGACATTTATCAGATGTGTTATTACAGAAGCATAGATATACCTCAAACCATCAGATTTATTCATGCAGAAGTGCATTGCCAAAGTTTTTGTCTTTTTAGTGAAAGGGTTAGTTCACCCAAAAATTATAAAATTGTCATCATTTACTCACCCTCATGTCGTTCAAACCTGTAAGACTTTTGTTCATATTCCGAACACAAATCGAGATCTTTTTGATGAAATCTGAGAGTTTTCTGTCCCTCTGTTGACAGTCCACACAGCTACCACTTTGTTGCTTCAAAAAGTTCATAAAGAGTATCCATATTAATTGAGAAGTTTTGTTTTTTATATGATGAACAGATTGAATTTAGGTTTTTATTCACATATAAACATTGATCAGCGAACATAAACAGAAGCTCACCGTACTTGCTTGACGCGCAAGAACAAACCTCATTGGTTCTTGCGGAAGCTCAAACATGCTGTGTAACACACAAGAATGAACCTCATTGGTTCTCGCACATCAACCAAGCATGCTTGAGCTTCCGTTTACCACAACTGCTGTGTGCGTTGATGAATGTTTTTATTTGAATAAAAGCCTAAATTTAATCTGTTAATCATATAAAGAGATCGTGTCTCTTCTGAAAATTTGGACTAAACCACTCAATTTATATGGATTAGTTTTACGATCTCTTTATGAACTTTTTGAATCATCAAAGTGGTAGTTGACTCAAATTATGTTGGCAGTAGTGGAATTGCATTAGCATGGTTTAAATCATACTTATCTGACCGTTATCAGCTTGCAGTAAATGAAGAGATGTCATACCGATGACAAGTTTAGTATAGAGTCAGTGGCGGAGGACACCCCTGACATCTGACTGGCCACCCTGGGTGCCACCCCAAAATTTAGATCGCTACTTCCATTTCACCTATTGAAAAAAACATTTATTTTGACGTGTGACGGCGCGGCACATTGTTCACGTATTAACATTGAATATTAAGAGAACATTAACGTTAGTTGCCAAACAGACGTTTAATAATAAAGGGGGTCGCGCATTATCACAGAGTTGTTCAAAATCCTGTCGCGCTATTCACATTTTTTTCCATTAAACCAACCCATGTATAAAAGTCTAGTTCCGCCACTGTATAGAGTACCGCAAGGCTCAGTGCTAGGACCGTTGCTTTTCACCCTGTACATGCTACCCTTGGGAGATATCGTTAGGAAACATGGCATTCGTTTTCATTGTTATGCTGACAACACTCAGCTCTATACTTCTTTGCACCCTGACGAAACTTACGAATTCACAAGATTGACAGAATGCATAGCTGATATAAAAATTGGATGACTAGTAATTTCCTACAACTTAATTCTGAAAAAACAGAATTTTTAATTATTGGACAAAAAAACTCCACAAGTAGTAACCTAGAATACTGTCTAACACTTGATGGCTGCTCTGTCAAGTCCTCGTCGTCAGTTAGGAATCTGGGTGTGCTCTTTGATATCAATCTTTCTTTTGAAAGCCATGTTTCTAGCATCTGTAAAACTGCATTCTACCATCTTAAAAATATATCTAAATTACAGCATATGCTTTCAATGCAAAATGCTGAACAGTTAGTTCATGCGTTCATGACCTCAAGGCTAGATTATTGTAATGCTTTCCTGGGTGGTTGCCCTGCTCGCTTAATAAATAAACTGCAGCTGGTCCAAAACGCAGCAGCTAGAGTTCTTACTAGAACCAGACCATATTAGCCTAGGTCTGTCAACACTGCACTGGCTCCATTTTAAACATCGCATACATTTAAAAAATCTTGCTTATTACTTACAAAGCATTAAATGGCTTAGCTGCCCAGTACTTGAACGAGCTCTTAACGCATTATACTCCATCACGTCTATTGCGGCCAGTTGATAATACCTAGAATATCAAAATCAACTGCTGGTGGTCGATCCTTTTCTTATTTAGCACCTAAACTTTGGAACAGTCTTTCTAGCATTGTTCAGGAAGCAGACACACTCTGTCAGTTTATATCTAGACTAAAAACACATCTCTTTACTATGGCATACACATAGAACATTATCAATTTCTATTATTTAAATCAGTTAATTGATTGTTAGGCTGCATTAACTAGGTCTGCCAGAACCGGAAACACTTCCTATAACACCTGATGTACTCGTTACATCATAAAAAGAATAGCATCTACGCTAATGTTAGTCTCTCTGTTTATCCCGAGGTTTACTGTAGTCTGCCAGATCCAGATCTGATGGTGGACCTGCGCCTAAACATGACCACAGCGCAACCCTGAAGTGTCGGCAGAGACCGTGTCAACTAGACTCTCCCTTGTGAAGGCCTCCTTCCCTTTCCTTCCCGTCTGTACAGATAAAAACACATATGCACACATATGTATTCAAACGGTCTTGCCTATAGGCTGAACACATAATGCTTGCGTACATGCCGTCGCCGTTTTCACGGACTCGAGTGCTGTTGCCGTGCGGTTTTCTGTTTTAATTGAGGATGGTGTTGGTTAAGTGGCGCCAAATTAAATAACTAATCAGTTTTTACAACAGAAATTAATAAAAAAAAAACTTACTTTAGCTTTTCATCTAAAACAAAAGTAATTTCCTATTATCACTGTAAAGCTGCTTTGAAGCAATCTTTGTTGTAAAAAGCGCTATATAAATGAAGGTGACTTGACTTGACTTGACTTGACTTCCGAAGATGAACGAAAGTCTTACGGGTTTGGAACAACATGAGGGTGAGTAAATGATGACAGAATTTTCATTTTTGGGTGAACTATCCCTTTAAATCGTGGCCATGTTGTACAGATTTTTTCCATTGTTTTATTTAAATCATTGTAACAATTTAATACAAAACAAAGGAAATAATTTATAAATGGTGGACTTGAATTAATAAGTTGTGGGAACAAATTCTTAATTCGTGGCCACAATATCAAATTACAAAAAAAATTCAATTTTATGTTTGAACCACAGATGGCAATAAAGAGCCTAAAGCTCCATAGTGCAGCTTGAACTGTAAAGTAAAAATGATGAATGAAAAATTATATTATGATAAATGAAGATTTTTTTTGTTTAAATTGTTACATTTGTTGTAAAAACAAGATTTTTAATGAACCTACCTAAAGCAATGCAATATTCTTTAAATACACTGACATTCATTTGCTTCATTGGTTGTGATTCAGTTTAGGAGGTGGTACGTTTCTAGGCCTGTGTTGCTTGCTGACTGGCTGTGATACATTTGAGGAGGCCTTAGAGATGGCAACTAAAGGGGACAGCACAAATGTGGACAAACTAGTGAAGGATATATACGGTGGCGATTATGAACGCTTCGGTCTCCAGGGTTCCGCCGTTGCATCCAGGTACAGACAGATTTGCCAGCATTTGTATGTAAAAATGATCATGTTTGTGATTTAAAGAAAATCTTTAAGTTTTTTTCTTTCTTTCATTTATTAGTTTTGGTCATATGATGAGCAAGGAAAAACGTGATAGCATAAGTAAAGAGGACCTGGCCAGGGCCACTCTTGTCACCATCACAAACAACATCGGCTCCATCGCCCGCATGTGTGCAGTGAACGAGGTTTGAAAACATTTTCTTTAATGCAAAAGCTCATTTATCATGTTTAAGAATTGTTTTTGCAGTTTCTATCCATATTTCCAGGCAACTTAAAAATACATACGTTTAATTCAGTAGACCTTTACCCGCAAACGATATCAAGATCAAGTCCGTGGTACTAAAGATGGGCCTGAACTCTGTGTGCTCTGAGCTTCTTTACAGTGTTGTCTTGTGGCATGGAGATCAAGCAGCATTGTACAGGGCTATCACAGCACACTGAACAGCCACAAGATGGATAAACATTTTTTTTTTTTTCCTGAAATTCTCTGGTGTAAAAGTCAACATGTGTAATGTGGACATTTCCTCTTTTCTCTTCATCAAATTCAAACAGTGTTACTGATTATTCTGACTGTCTGTTTTTGTGTTTAATTCCTTTTAGAATATTGATAAAGTGGTTTTTGTTGGCAATTTCCTTCGGATCAACACTGTATCAACTAAGCTGCTAGCCTATGCCATGGACTTCTGGTCTAACGGTCAACTGAAAGCCCTTTTCTTAGAACATGAAGTAAGACTTTTTTCTTTTTAAATCACTTTTAATTCCCTGTCCATCTTAGACTTACCGTAACATTCTCCATTGTGTTCAATCAATGTATCAGGCAAGCCAGTATTTGGCATTTTATAACTATTGGAATCAGCCAATAAGCACACACATAAATTAAAAAAAATTTAATACACATGACATTATTTATAGTGGAGACATTAAAGATTATAAATTAAAATTAGGTGCTTTTAAACACCCCATTTAATTTAGGTAATTTTCATACACGTTTAAAATTTGACAAAAATATTAATATTAAAATTCTGTGAATATTCCATAAAAGTCAGAAATGTCAACAAGTCATAATTTGCTTCTGTAACATCTCTTTGAGTTAACGCCTCACTTAGAGGTTCATTTCAATGTATTTACTCCAACATCTTTAATAGATATGTAGGCAGATTCATTGATTATAACAAGATGTTCTAGTTTTTTCACATTGTACATTTCAGTCCTGTTCAGTCCCGATATTCAGACATAGAAAATGAGACCAGAAAAGATGGTAAATAACAATGAGGTGTTACTGAAGATGAATGTGAGAATTTAAATATTAGGGAATAAGGTTTTTAGAATGTTTTTAATATTTTCTCTTATGCTAACAGAGGCTGCATTTATTTGATTAAAAGTACAGTAAAAACTGTAATATTGTGAAATGTTATTGTAATTTATTTTTGTGGTGGCAAACCTGAATTTTCTGCAGCCATTACTCGTCTTCAGTCTCACATGATCCTTCAAAGACTTCTAATATGCTGATTTGGTTCTCAAGAAACTTTTATTTTCAATGTTGAAAACAGTGTTGATTAATATTTTTGTGGAAACTGATGCCTTTATTCAGGATTCTTTTATGAATAAAAAAAAATCAAAAGAAAATCATTGATTTTAAATCCAAATCTTCAGTAACATTATAAATGTCTTTACTGTCACTTTTGATCAATTCAGTGTATCCTTGCTGAATAAAAGTATTGATTTCTTTCAAAAAAATTACTGACCTCATATGTTTGACCTTACTTTATGTACAGTATATCAAAATATCAGCCATCAATTGATCATTAGGATTTAACAGATGCCACATCATACCATGAGCATGTATGGAAATCTAATCAAATGTTTTGCTTCTGTACTGCAGGGATATTTTGGAGCTGTTGGTGCCTTCCTAGAGCTACTGAAGATGACTGATGACTCCTGAGACACTGAAGAAAACCCAACCTTCAAACCAGAAGCTGCTGTAAGATTTCAGGAAAGCCACATCCCCTAATAAGGAAAAGCCATTTAATAATATGACCGAGTTTCAGTTTCCCTTAAAATCATCGACACGTTGGCCCTTCTATGCTTGTGACAGAAGCAGGTGACCAAGAGGAAATAATGCAACAACAACGCACTTTCAGTGTGTGATGAGCTGCACCTCATGATAATTATGCCTAATCACTGCTTCTATAAATCCAGCACAGCTTTGGCTTAGATATTTTGAGTGGAAGATGGTTTAGGACACTAATTAAAAATGCCTGTATACTCCTTCTACACCCTGTTTGTGAGCTTTATGAAAATAATTGTAACATATACAAAAAGGGTTTGGAGGTGAGTATTATGTTTATGTGGGACAGTATAAAAACAACCTTCCTCTCTAAACAAATCATGCATTAAACTGCAAATCAGATTTATCAATAATTGACCGCATAGACGAGCAGTCCTTAACAGCCATTTACGCTGGACTTTGCTCTCCCTGTTCTAGTCACATATGAGCATTTGTCATATTTGTATTACATTAAAAATGCGAAGTTGTATTATTAAGCGTAAAATCATTTTGGACACTAAAGCCAGAGTCCAAGTTCATAATTCTGAAATCTTTTTAATACAGCAAATAACAATTGAATTTCAATACTTTTTCAATTACTTACAGAATTAGCAAAATCGTCAGGTAGACAGACCTTGTATGATTAGTGGATTGTTGACATGAGTAGCTGTATTTTCTAAGATATCTTTACCTCCTTTTAACTGGTCAGTCTAATGAACAGTGAACATATGCACCTGAGCTGACACTGATTGTGTTGGGACCAAATTGTCAATATTGACTGGAAAACAGTATCTTCATCAGATGGAGAATTCTCATAGTTCACTACATACAGTAAGTCCTTTCTTACCTAGGTTTTACAGTCCCTAATGCCAATATTTCTCTGATCTGAATGTGTTAACAGTTTACCCTGTGTATATACACTGTAGTATATAATATTTTGTTTTTTATTTAATTTAACATTTGCACAAACCATCTCTTGTCATATTCATGCCATTATGCAGTAATGTCTCATTATAGACTGCTAACCAAGACTTACATTTACTGTCAAACCTCCTTGCATATGCCTTCATCCTTTAAACATGTTCAGCTTAAAAAAAAATTCCTTTTTTTTCCTTGCCTAAACACCTTTTAACTCTTTGTATTAATACTGTACAGCTGGGTCTGAATGTGAACTGTGAAGGTTGTTGTTCAGAACCAGATGTATGTTAAATACATGCTCCTAAAGCTTGAATCATAAATTTCAAAATAGTTATTCCAGTCACTATAATTTGTCTAAATATGTAGGATCAGAAACATAAGCACTTCCAGGAGGAAAATGTATTGCCTTTTCCTCCCTCTGAGCCACAGTATGACAGCAATTATTTTTCTACCAATTGCATTTTCTCATTTGGCTTCAGCAGTGTATATATGTAGTCAAGTCATTAAGTCCTTTATTTTTTACAGCACTGATAAAATAAGCAGTGTAATTTGTAGTTTTTTTTTCTGATCATCATGAATGCAAGCAAGACCAAAACTTCTTAGAGGATGTAAAATGTACATTTAAGAATAATATCATAATGCAATTTTTATTGGAGGATTAACTGTCAAAAATATTCATCTATTGTGCGTGTACTGAACCTACTACATGTTCAACAACAGACCTGTGCTGACATTTAAGTGTCTTCTAGCTGCTTGTAACATCTGGAACAACATCTGTAGCACATTAAGTGCAGTGCCTCTTCGTCTTTTCCTTCTCTCTGTTGATTCATGCTTTACTTCCTCTGCTCTGTCCTTAGAATTGCCTTATGCAGTGGGGTGCCATTTTGTTTTTAGATGACTGGATTATGCACAATGGCACCCCAACATCTATCTGAGCCACAAAAGTAACTTCCGAGTGTTATGGGGTGCCTTTTACTGATGGAGACAAGGCTTTATCTCCGTATCCTCTGTATTGTCACAAATGCTAAATCCAGATGTCACATTAATCCTTAACAGTATATTTGAGGTATTTTCAATTTCTTTTGAGGTGTGGGTGGGGGGTATTACTTTTTTCTATGCCACAGCAGACTGAATGCATGTGTCGGTACATTGTATTTTAACTGAGTCAATGCAAAGCATGCAAGCGATTTCTGAACAGGGGTGACATTTCCTAAGGGACTTTGGATGGATCGCTCCATCTAATGTAGTCGAATTGCCTTTTTATCAGGTTTTGTTCTTGTAAACCAGATCGTATGTCAACGCATGTTCATTCTTTGCGCTATATGTTAATTGTACAAAACCTTTCCCTCCTTTCATAAATGTATTCTGTCTGTCCCAAACTGTACATGTTTGATGCCCAGTTTTCAGGAAGCATGTTCTAAATTTTAAATGCTGAATCGCCATTACCGCTGAATTATAAGCTTTTTCTAGAACTAAATTGTGTCTTTATAAATCGTATCATTTTAGATAATTAGATGTTAATATTCCATGCTAATAACCCTCATTAATGACCTCCATCTCCTGACAAACTTGTCTGATGTATGTGATCTGAATGAGTATGTTTAATTTCAGCACACATATGAATCTCAAACAAAATCACTACACAAATTTTAAGTGTATTTCTTATAATACAACATTTGATGTTGATTAGGAACCCCTAATTTACTTGCGCCTCATAAGGAATTAACTGATTACAATACTATAGCTCTGAAATTCATGTCACTAAGAGATTTTTATATTGGTTTTGAGTTATCATGTGAAAAGCTAACTTCATTTGTTAATAAACTATTTTGTAAATATCTAATAAATGTGTTGATTGTGGAAAATTATTTACTGTAATGTTTTTTTTATCCACCCGTACACCATTTCCCTGGTTATTCACAAACATGCATCAGAGTCAGCTTTATTGGCCAAGTATGCCTGAGCATACAAGGAATTTGCTACTGTTTAGAGCAACAGTGCACATTTAAACATACAGGCACAGCACAGCAGTGTTGGACTTAATGAGATATAAAATAATACAACATAAATACAGATACCACATGACAGTTGAAGTGCAAACATCTAAGAGCAGTTCAGTGCAGAGCATACACACAATAACAGTATACAAGACAATATAATGCAGGCAAGAACACTAAAAACAGAATTACAGAAACAATACCCTGCAAACATAACACAATTAAATGACCAAACATAGAAAGCAGTACTCATGGCCTGTGACATGACAATGATTGTCCAGTTGGTTAAAGAAACATATTAAACATAGGTATGGGTATGATATTGCACAAAGTAAAATAAATAAAGGTACTATAGTGGTAAAAAGTTAAAAGTTTTATAAATTGAGGTTATTGGAGGGTGTTTAGGGTCTTTGTGGCTGCCAGGAAAAAGCTATTTTGCTGTCTGGTAGCACTTGTTTATATAAGTCTATATCGCCTGCCAGAAGAAAGGAGTCTAAACAGGCTGTATGTGGGGTGTGAGGGGTCCCTTATGATACTCCCATACCGTTTCCTGACAGGATGAGTACAGATCCTTGAGTGAGGGCAGATTGGTCCCGACTCTGCCATCTGTTTGTCTTGTTGGGTGGCATTGCTGAACCAGACAGATTGATGAACACAGTACGGATTCAATGATGGCCCTGTAGAACTGGCATACGGGTCCTTGGGCAGGTTGTGCTTCCTTAGCTGGCGGAGAAAATACATCCTCTTCTAACCTTTCTTGATTATGTTAATGGTGTTCTTTACTCACTTCAAGTCTTTGCAAATGGTAGTGCCAAGGAACTTGAAGGAATCAGTGCTTCACACAGTACAACCTTGGATAGTAGATGGAGGCATAGGAGGATGTACTTTTTTAAAGTTAACTGTCATCTCCACTGTCTTACGGGTGTTAAGTTTCAGGTTGTTGGGTCTACACACCACCTCCTGTCTGTATGCTGACTCGCCACCGTCCTGGATGATTGAATCTGATGATCATCAGCAAATTTCAGGATCTTAACAGATGAGTCTGCGAAAGTGAAGTCATTTGTGTATATTGAAAAGAGCAGAGGGGAGAGCATCCCCTCTGATGCTGAGGGTTCTCTGTCATTCAATACTAGTATTTATTCCTTATATACTTATTCCAGTTATATCAAGTTTAGTCACTACTTGTTCATCTAATATAGTACTTTTTCCTTTCCTACTAGTCAATATCCCAATAGCGCCTTGCAACTATGCAATTGTTACTGGTAATAACTTATTAGGTGCAATTTGATAAGATTAAAAATGGTTACTTGTCACTATTGGGATGGTTAGTAGCAAAGCAAATGTATGGTTGTGACAATGTAGACACTGTTTGGAATAGGTACTATTAGCTGTCTTGAATACTTAAAGGGATAGTTCAACCATCATGTTCTGTCATCAATTACCATCCTGTTGTTCTAAACCCATAAGACTTTCCTTCATCGAACACAAACAAAAACATTTCTTGACAGTGCTTGATTAACAGAATTTTAACCCTTTATTTCCAATCAGTCAGCCAGGGAATCCAGCTGTCTTATATTTTCTAATATTCACTGTGTCCATGGCAACGTTTTATATCACAGTGCTCATCTGGGAAACTGAAACTGTTATTCATTTAATGTTGACATGAAATCGATTTTATGGTGACTTTAATGTCTTTACATCAACGTGGACTCGCTCGATATCTGGATGATACACTATATTGCCAAAAGTACTGGGACACCCCTCCAAATAATTGAATTCAGGTGTTCTTATCACTTCCATGGCCACAGGTGTATAAAATCAAGCACCTAGGCATGCAGACTGCTTCTAAAAATATTTGTGAAAGAATGGGTCGCTCTCAGGAGCTTAGTGAATTCAAACGCAGTACCGTGATAGGTTGCCACCTGTGCAAAAAGTCAATTCGTGAAATTTCCTCACTACTAAATATTCCACGGTCAACTGTTAGTGGTATTATAACAAAGTGAAAGCAATTGGGAACAACAGCAACTCAGCCACAAAGTGGTAGACCACGTAAAATCACAGAGTGGGGTCAGCGCATGCCTGCAGAGTCAATAGCTACAGACCTCAAAACTTCATGTGGCCTTCAGATTAGCTGAAGAACAGTGTGTAGAGAGCTTCATGGAATGGGTTTCCATGGCTGAGCAGCTGCATCCAAGTCTTACATCACCAAGTGCAATGCAAAGCGTTGGATGCAGTGGTGTAAAGCACGCCGCCACTGGACTAGAGCAGTGGAGACGTGTTCTCTGGAATGACCAATCCCGCTTCTCTGTCTGGCAAATCAATGGACAAATCTGGGTGCCGGTTGCCAGGTGAACGGTACTTGCCTGACTGCATTGTGCCAAGTGTAAAGTTTGGTGGAGGGAGGATTATGGTGTGGGATTGTTTTTCAGCGGTTAGGCTTGGCCCTAGCCTGACGTCGTCATACTCAGATTCTAGTCAGAATATGAGTCTGATACTGCTCCATTGTGCTGTGATTATGGGGTGTGTTTCAACCGAACCAGGAAAGAAAATGCCTCTGCACTCAATTGGATAGACCTACAACCAGTCAGAGCAACGGAGTAAGTGACGTATGTTGAGCGATGCATAGCTGTCAACAGAACTTAACTGCATGCACGCTGGAAGAAGTAGAAGAAGAAGATGTGTAAACGATCTTTGCCAGTGTTGTGAAAAGAATTTAAGGATACACAGAGTACTTACCAACACGATCATCATTTTTGAGAGAAATAGTAAAGGTGAATGCATACACGAACAAGTTCTCTGTTTAGGATTAGAACAAATTCAACCCAAACGCTCTTCTGTGACGTGGATGATTATGTTACTGTTGATCATCTGTCCATCATCGTATAAAGCCCGCCCTGACAATTTGATTGGTCCGAACAGCTCTGGTTCAGGCATAGTTACTCCACAACAGATCAAGTCCAGACCGAACTTCCCAACCTCAAATGTTGTGGGCTGGCATCCAGGTTAGCTTGGCCCCTTGGTTCCAGTAAAAGGAACTCTTAATGCTTCATTTTGGACAATTTCATGGATGGCCCCTTCCTGTTCCAACATGACTGCGCACCAGTGCACAAAGCAAAGTCCATAAAGACGGATGAACGAGTTTGGTGTGGAGGAACTTCACTGGCCTGCACAAAGTTAAGACCTCAACCCGATAGAACACCTTTGGGATGAATTAGAGGACCTCACAAATGCGCTTCTAGAAGAATGGTCAAAAATTCCCATAAACACACTCCTACACCTTGTGGAAAGCCTTCCCAGAAGAGTTGAAGCTGTTATAGCTGCAAAGGGTGGGCCAACTCTACAGGTGCTGGTCATATAATTTGAATATCATCAAAAAGTTGATTTATTTCACTAATTCCATTCAAAAAGTGAAACTTGTATATTATATTCATTCATTACACACAGACTGATATATTTCAAATGTTTATTTCTTTTAATTTTGATGATTATAACTGACAACTAATCCCAAATTCAGTATCTCAGACAATTAGAATATTGTGAAAAGGTTCAATATTGAAGACACCTGGTGCCACACTCTAATCAGCTAATTAACTCAAAACACCTGCAAAGGCCTTTAAATGGTCTCTCAGTCTAGTTCTGTAGGCTACACAATCATGGGGAAGACTGCTGACTGCCATTGACACCTTGCACAAGGAGGGCAAGACACAAAAGGTCATTGCAAAAGAGGCTGGCTGTTCACAGAGCTCTGTGTCCAAGCACATTAATAGAGAGGCGAAGGGAAGGAAAAGATGTGGTAGAAAAAAGTGTACAAGCAATAGGGATAACCGCACCCTGGAGAGGATTGTGAAACATTCAAAAATGTGGGGGAGATTCACAAAGAGTGGACTGCAGCTGGAGTCAGTGCTTCAAGAACCACTACGCACAGACTTATGCAAGACATGGGTTTCAGCTGTCGCATTCCTTGTGTCAAGCCACTCTTGAACAACAGACAGCGTCAGAAGCGTCTCGCCTGGGCTAAAGACAAAAAGGACTGGACTGCTGCTGAGTGGACCAAAGTTATGTTCTCTGATGAAAGTAAATTTTGCATTTCCTTTGGAAATCAGTCTGGAGGAAGAGAGGAGAGGCACACAATCCACGTTGCTTGAGGTCCAGTGTAAAGTTTCCACAGTCAGTGATGGTTTGGGGTGCCATGTCATCTGCTGGTGTTGGTCCACTGTGTTTTCTGAGGTCCAAGGTCAACGCAGCCGTATACCAGGAAGTTTTAGAGCACTTCATGCTTCCTGCTGCTGACCAACTTTATGGAGATGCAGATTCCAACAGGACTTGGCACCTGCACACAGTGCCAAAGCAACCAGTACCTGGTTTAAAGACCATGGCATCCCTGTTCTTAATTGGCCAGCAAACTCGCCTGACCTTTGTGAAGAGGAAGATGCGATATGCCAGACCCAACAATGCAGAAGAGCTGAAGGCCACTATCAGAGCAACCTGGGCTCTCATAACACCTGAGCAGTGCCACAGACTGATCGACTCCATGCCACGCCGCATTGCTGCAGTAATTCAGGCAAAAGGAGCCCCAACTAAGTATTGAGTGCTGTACATGCTCATACTTTTCATGTTCATACTTTCCAGTTGGCCAAGATTTCTAAAAATCCTTTCTTTGTATTGGTCTTAAGTAATATTCTAATTTTCTGAGATACTGAATTTGGGATTTTCCTTAGTTGTCAGTTATAATAATCAAAATTAAAAGAAATAAACATTTGAAATATATCAGTCTGTGTGTAATGAATGAATATAATATACAAGTTTCACTTTTTGAATGGAATTAGTGAAATAAATCAACTTTTTGATGATATTCTAATTATATGACCAGCACCTGTATATTAAACCCTACGGATTAAGAATGGGATGTCATTCAAGTTCATGTGCATGTAAAGGCAGATGTCCCAAAACGTTTGGTAATAGTATCTTATGCATATATTAACAGAAAATTTACTTTATTTAAAAGTATTGTTGTAAAATATTGTAGACATAGATCCGATCAAAATCCATGAGAAAACAGCTTATATTTAGCAAAGGAAAATTACGAGTAGGCCTATGGGTAGGTTCTGTTCTGAAACTGCAGCACATGTAACTTGCATGATGTGGATAGTGTAAATGAAAAAAAAAAACTGCGTTGATGAATGTACTGAAATTTGGTTGGCATACTAGCCACATAAAAATTGTAGGCCTACGTTTCAAAGGGTAAACCGATGAATGCTGAGCATGTTTGTAAACAGGCGTTATTCCCTCACAACAAGTAAACAGGGGCAACTCCCAAGCAGCCCGTATTTCAAGTGAAAGAAGGAAATCCTCACCATACCCTTTCATGCATACTTGCATAATTTTCTTTACACGTGTAAAAAGGGGGAGTGGAGACAGAGGTAAGTAGGTTCACAGCTCGCACGCTTATACACGTTCAAGTACCGTGTCCGTGACGTTCCCGCAGCTGCAAACTTGTTCACTGGTGGAAGCCGCAGGATGATGATGAACATGCTGCACCAACTCAATTAAACGAATGTGCAGAAGAGTTTCAAACGTGCCAGTTCATGTGATTGCAGAAGAGTTGAGTGGGGAATGTTTGGACCGTGTCTGCGGTTGTTTATAAAATGGTAAGTGCCTCAATTTACCTCTTTGAGAAGTTTTTTCCCCCAAACATCTGGTTTTAACAAGCGAATGGCGTCGCAGTGGTTAACTTTTAGCTGTTCAAAGAAAAACAAAACAAAAATCTTTTTTTTTTTTTTTTTTTTTTTACATTATTATTATTAGTAATTTCTTTAACATTTGTTGTATTATTTTAAAAATAAGTTTTTAGCTAAATGTTAGCAAATGTCTAGAATAAGTCTAATGTATTTGCAATTAATTTTTAATTTTCTAAAAAACACAATGCTCTCACAGTAAAAGGTTTAACCTTAATGATTAGGCAAATGTTCTTTAAAATTTGCAGGTGCAAAATGAAATTATAGTATAATAATATTAAAATTTATGGAAAAAAAAAAAAAAAAAAGGATGTAAGTGTGACTCCCATATATATATATATATATATATAAAATTGTTTTTCCCTCAGGCAACTTCTGAAGGGAACCACTTTAAATCCACCAGTGCAGTTCTTTGCAAGTCCTAGCATGTGACTGGATTTGCATGTCAATTATCAGATTTGAGACACATATAATTTGCTAAATACTGACAAGGCTTACTTTGAATCGAGGGAGAGGAGGAGTGCATAAGCCCAGAAATCATCAGCTGTCACAATTAGACAAGCCTAATTTCAAAGAAATCTATTGAGTTGATGTGTGTTTTTCATGCTGCAGTAAAACAATGTGGAATTGGGACTGTTCCCACAGTCAGCTGATATCTAGATTAGAAGACTCATAAACTACACGGTTAGTTGCATAATAAGGTAAAAAAAAAAACTGGCATCATCTTATCCTGACATTGCACATCACACAATTTATTGTTTTTAGCTCTTAATGGCTCTAGAATGGTTTGCATCTAGTTTTCCACACCGGTGTCACTGATTTTTATAGATGGCAGTAACTACCCAGCAAACATTTGGACGTTTAATGACCGTTGAAAAGACATCCCTCTGACATGTCCTGTCATGGTTGAAAAATAGTTCCAAAGTTGTATGGACGTATCTGAAAGCATTTTTAGGAAATGTTCTGTTACATATTTTTACCGATTTATGCCATCCCATTTTAGGGCACCAAAAACTAGTATTCAGAAAGAGCCGTAATCATTTAAAACAATAGATAAACTTTTCAATTTCAGAAGGTCAGAAGGGTCAGGAAGGCAGACTGCAAGGTCTCAAGTTAATATGGCAATCCATCAGTTAGAATGAGCTTTCTCTCAGAAACACTTCACATGAATGCAGTCATGGATCATTTCACTTTTTACTGTGAATCATTTGTAAGACCAAAAAGGAGCCCCAAACCTGGAAGATGTCACATTTTCTGAGTACTGACAGAAGACGTGCATCCCCCATCGTGCCTGTTAATCACTTTAGCTGAGCTTGTTACTTATTCCTGCCTGTTTTGCTGTGTGTGTCATTTTGCGCTCAGCGGAGTCACTGACCGGGCCTCACATCTGCAGAAGGAATTCCATGACCAGTGAGTGTGGCGGCAGAGAGGTGCAACGTGTGTTTGGGACTGGGAGTTTTGGAGTTTGAAGGAAATAAAATTGGTGGGAAGGACAGACTCCATGGCTCAGGAAAGGAAGAAAGGAGGGGTCCTTCCTCCGGATGGAGGGTGGGGATGGATGATCGTGGCTGGCTGCTTTGTGGTAACTGTTTGCACAAGAGCTGTTACGAGGTAAGCTTTTTTTGGAGAGTGTATGCTGTTGCTTATAGAACTAGAACAGTTTGAAAGAGTGATAGGTGTTTTGTTTTCAGCTATAATTAAACCACAGTTTTTTTAACTTCTTGTTGATAATCAATAGCTGAAGAATATTGTCGCTCTTTAACTTAAGAAAAAACACAGCGCATAATGCAAATATACAGGAAACATCCAATAAGAACAAACAGGAGTGGGAAGCAACAGACACACCAGATCAAAAGTCAGATCCATGGAGAAAAGTCTAGTGCATTTTCTCCATATACTCTCGTAAACCTTTTGTCCTTAAAAAAAATGCCTGTATTTGTTCCTCATATGGGTTTAACCTGCCAAATAGTACATACACAACAGAACTCTATATTTAGTTCATTCCACATTGAGAATTACCTAGAATGAGTCATTGGTTCACAAAGTGACAAGCGCTATCTGGTGTTTCTGCTGCAGCCTTTGAGGTCAGGTTACATTTGACATACTTTTAAACAACTTTCAGGCATTCACACATGGATATAGATAACACAGTGTTGTTTTTACATCTATTGGCCTCTTAGAAGGAGTTTTTACTGCTTTGACTGGTTATGTTAACACATTTGTGTGTTTCTTTTGTAATGTGCTGTTGTAAGTGTCATTTGTTGCTACTATAGAAGTTTTTTCTATGTATGTAATATGAGGTGATAGGTAAAGTTTTCCTTTTATACTTTTGGACAAGCTGTTCCATTTAGCAGTATTTTGACTTTACCCCTGGGGCAGTGAATGCACTGTACCAATGTTGTTCAAACCCTGTAATTATTTCTGTGTTAAATTTAAATGTGAAGGTACATCTTTTGACATGCAAGGTGTGAAACACTAGAACCTGAAGAACAGGTCTGCAGAGCTAATGTTTACTAGGATGAAATTGCAAACGGGCTGGCAAAAATAAAACCGTTCATTTGACCTCACCTCTGAAACAAGCATTCTTTTGACAATTTCTTAAGTCCTGCTGAGATAAGTGGTAATAATCAACCTGAGGATTACCAGATGATGAAACTCTTTTTGAGATTAAAGTGCAGCCATTGGTTTTCAGATGGAAAATGTGCCTTTTTAACCTTTTTATCTTATGGATATTCTGTTCTCTGCCCTTAACCCCTTAAAAAGCTCTTATCCAAGTATGTGTGTGTGTTGTTCTTTAAGTAAGATTTTACCCTTTGAGTCTGCACCTTGGCTATGCCAGTGTTTTCACACTGATTGTGACGGTTGACTGAAGGACATCTCCTTCTTTAATGGCTGATGGCCAGACACGTCTGTCTCAGTGGCGGAAGACGTGAGAGTTTCTGGCTGTCATACCCACACTGAGTGCTCTGACCCGAGTGACCTGCCTGGTGGTCTAGTTTTGTTTGTTCAGGTGCAGAACAGGCACTGCAGAGGCTTGTGCCTCATTGCCTCGTCTCAGCCTTTCATATCCAGAAAGAGTGTTATTTAAATTGTATTTAAAATGTGTTGTTAGTTTGAAGAGTCACAATATGGTCCTTTAAAAACCACAAACTTGGTGTTCTGTCTGATCAGAGTTGTTTGTCTTTTTCTCTTTTCCAGATGCATCTCTATATTCTTTGTTGAGTTTCAGATCCATTTTGCAAGAGATTACTCTGGGACGGCATGGATTCATTCATTAGTGGACTGCACAACCATGCTGTGTGGTACGTAATGATCAAATTTTCGACACTAATTCCATCAGACATTAGCATATCACAGTCATCATTATTGGCCGATCTGAAATAGGGTTTCCATCTGCAGAACTCAGTTACACAGTTTTTGCACATCTGAGACAATACTGTTGCATAAGAAACTAAGAAAGACCTGCAGCCTGTGGGAGGCTCAAAACGTTCTGTTGAAGTCAGCAACACACAGCGAACATCTTGAGAGGACACGCCAGTGTCGCAAGCTTGACCCAAAAAAACAGGCCTGTTTGCTTTCCTTACACCCGGTGCTGTCTGCTGTTGACAGTGCAGCAATCTTAAGAATTACATTGCTAAGAAAAGGCTATCTTAAGTCTGGTGACTAGTAAACAAAAGACGTAAGAAATGCTGTTATTACATAAAGCTTACCAATATCCTGTTTGGCTGTGTTCTCTTTTATCATGCTGGTCAGGGGTCTCTGGAAGCACATAGTTGCAAGTCATATATGTTGTAATATGTTGTCATGTAATATAAGAGAGCACCTTCCCCCCTTATTAGCAGAATAATTTTATTATCGCAAAAGCAATTAGCAAAAAAAAAACATTTATAAAGGGACCATGTACAATTTTTAACATAAATGTTTCCATTCCATGCATTGTACCGGATTTAGCTAAAAGCAAATTTTCACCCGCAGTCCCCTGGCAGGTTGACATAAACAGTAAAGTAACACACACAATACATATATACAATAAAACATACACATACTATCAGAACAAAAAACAATTAAACAGCAACCATGTCAATGTCTACAAAGTTGATTCAATTTAAAAAAAGATTTTAACTTCATTTTAAAAAGACCAATAGATTTACATCCTTTTATATCCTCTGGCAAAGAATTCCAGTAAATCGTAGCTTTCACAGCAAAAGACGATAGTCCAAAAGCAGAATGGCAAAAAGGAACAACACAGTTACTTATAGATGATCTGGTAGATCTCACAGAATTATTAGGACAAAAACTAACAGAGTCACATAGTACAGAAGGAGCCAGGCCATGTAAAATTTTATAAACCATACACACATTTGAAAAAAGCACATAATTGTCAAAACTCAATAATTTATGTTTCTCCAAGATCCTACAGTGGTGAAAATGGTTTGTTTTTTTTATCTAGAGTTTTTAAAGTCTGTTTATATAGGGATTTTAAAGGCTTAACCACAGTTTCACCAGCTTGACCCCAACATGTAAGACAGTACGAAATATGAGAAAGAATTGTAGCATGCATAAAGGTCTTGGCTACATCGACAGAGAGACATTGTCTAATTTGTCTAAAATTTGCTAAATTATATTTAATATTCCTCACCATTTTCTTTACATGTTTTTCCAAAGATTTGAGTCCAATATTACACCAAGATAATTGAACTCATTGACTGTTTCTATCTTTTCACCATTTATAAAAATATCAACAGGAGATTGAACCTTTGTTTTTGAGATAAACATTCCTTTTGTTTTACCAATATTCAAGCTAAGACACGATTGCTCCAGCCACTGTGTAATTCTTTCCATAGCAACATGTAGCTTTTCAGCTGCTAGCTCTGCGGGTTTTGCATGCGTAAAAATGACAGTATCATCAGCATACATAAATAAAGCCTTTCCTGTTCCATTCATGTGTTCAAGATAACAAAATTTATAGTTCTTGGGAAATTGGCGCACAAAAAGAGTTGCTGCGACTATATTTCTTTTTAAAATAATAATGTAATCTTTATTTAAAGGAATATTTGCAATGTTAATAAATTAGTCACAGTTTAGAGCACACAGATTAAATTATGTTTGCGTTTTTGGGAGCTTGTCAAGCAGTTGTGAGGCGGTAATAGCCAAAACCAATTATCTGAGCAAATTATGTAATATCTCCACATTTGTTCAAAGATACACTACTGTTCAGCAATGTCGAAAACAGTGGTGCTGCTGAATATTTTTGTGGAAACCATGATACTTTTTTTCCAAAATTCTTTGATGAATAGAAGTTCAAAACAACAGTATTTTTGTATGTACAAGTCTTTACTTTACTGTCACTTTACTGTCACAACAATGTAATACATCATTGCTGAATAAAAGTATTAATTTAAAAGTTAAAAAAAGGTCTTACTGGCCCCAGATATTTATGTGGATGGAAACCCAGGTTACAGTAAATATTATTTACATTTGACTTTTATGTTTTAACATATTGTTCAGTATGACTTGCACAACATACGCTTATTCACGTTACTTTTGCAGCTCCACTCGGAAGCCTGATCGGGAATCAGTTGTCATGCCGTGTAGCTGTAATACTAGGAGGATTCCTGGCCTCAATAGGACTAGTCCTCAGCTCCTTCGCCACCAGTCTGGAATATCTTTACCTTACCCTGGGAGTGGTAACTGGTAAGAGCCTTAAGATCCTTAACACATTGACCTACAGACCCATATTCGGCACAAGTTTTGCATGTTTATGGTTTTATTTTATATTCTTCTTTTTTTAGGGCTTGGCTTTGCCCTTTGCTATACTCCATCTATTGCCATGGTTGGGATTTATTTCTGTGAGAGGAAGTCTTTGGCCTATGGCATTGCCATGTCTGGCAGTGGCATCGGGACCTTCATCCTGGCCCCAGTAGTGCAGCTGCTTATTGAACACTATTCATGGCGCGGGGCCCTCCTCATTTTAGGGGGCTTTGTGTCTAACCTGTGTGTATGTGGAGCTCTGTTACGGCCCATTGTTCTAAAGGAAGAGGAGGCCTGTCCTCTTCCAGTGGACTCAGAGTGTGGGTATAGCATTAAGCCGCCCGCAGTAAATGGCGTTCATATGGGGAAGGCTGCAGGCGATAAGTTAGAAGTGAGTGCTAAACAACGCTGCCTTCAGTCCATGCAAGAATACCACTTCCTGCTCATGCCTGACTTCCTGGTGCTGGCAGGCTCCTTCCTGCTGCTGGCCAGTGGGTGCAGCCTGCCATTTGTGTACCTAGTGCCGTACGCGCTGGATGTAGGTGTCGGTCATCAGCATGCTGCGTTCCTGATGTCCATACTAGGGGTCATTGACATCGTTGGCAACATCACATTTGGTTGGCTCACTGATAGGAGGTATGTTGTTTTGTGCGCTGTATTACTATTGCATTACAGTCATTTACATTTATTTACTGATTTGCTTTGTTTTTTTTACTTTTCTTTAGATCTAATCATCTTTTTTTTTCTACGCACAGATTTTGTTATCCAATAAACAGCTCGGTCATTGACATGACACTATTTTTTTGTCCAGATCTTAATACAGTGACGGACTATTTACTATACTTGTATATAGTAAATAATCATTTATTATATACAAAACAGGAAATTATGTCCCCTGCAGACAAAACGTCATGTTGTGTGACTCCCCAACAACTTTTAATGAATTATAAATTAAAATCATAATGTTCTTAATGTTCATAACGTTCAGTCTTCCCATAGTCAATACTTTTTATTCCTTAACTCATCTTTGATCATCAAAATGTCATGTAAATGTTTTTTATAGCTTGAATATAAGTCTACATCCTTGCTTCATTTAGTATACGCAGGCTCATAATTATGTAAATTGGTCCTCCACTCAATCACACAAGCTCGGAATACCTGATCCACTTGCTCAACTTTACTGTAGCAAACGCTGCACAATGGCAAGTGTAAATACTGGTTTATTTCGGCTATATGTTTGAACCAGAAACTGATTCAGAAGTGGAAGAGTGAATTATACAGCCTTGTATGAAAGTCGACAGATCAGAATGGTAATGCATGTTTTATGTATCACTCTCTACAACATCAGACACATAAAGGTAATTAATATGATTAGCCTTTTTCTTGACTACTTAATCAAATAGCTAATAATGTGTTGCTAATGTTCGCCATCTCAGTCTGCCTTCTAAAAATCAACATCCTTAGAAACACTTTGAACAATTTCGAACGTCAGTGGAGAAATTAATATAGTTCACCATAAATTGTAATATACATCATATGAAAAATCCGGCATTTTTAGCAATATAGCAGGTGAATTATGTATATCAACAGAAAAATATACCGGGATAACCTTGCTTTTATTGAGACTCCCCTGCTTTGCAGCAGTTAATGATATGCTAAAGCCCACCCACACGTTGACGTGATTAAATTAAAAGGTAGTTTGTGACGCAAGAAACACAGGCGATTTCAAACCGCGTCTCAACTACATGTACTTACTATAGGGTTAGGGTAGGGTTTGGTTGAAGGTTAGTTGCATGTAATTATGCATAATTTACTGTTATTACTATGGTAAGTACGTGTAACAAATGTAACAAGACAACTGTAAAATAAAGTGTTACCGATTTGTCCTTTTCTTTATTTATCACTGACCCAGCCGTCAGTTTAGAAAGAGGGTGTACATGTCATTGGCTTTCACCAGATAAGTTAATTGAAGAGGTCAAAAAGCTGAAAAAAAAAAAGCTCAGGTTTTAGGAAAACAGACAGGGAATGTTGATCATTTGCTTCTTGCTGACTAACCTGTTCTGTATCTCTCCCAGGTGTCTGAAGAAGTACAGGAATATATGCTACATGTTTGCTGTGGGAATGGAGGGACTATGTTGTCTTTTTATCCCCCTCTTACGCACATTTGACTTGCTGGTACCCTTCTCTGTGCTTTATGGGTACTTTGATGGAGCCTATGTTGCTCTTATTCCTGTGGTAACATCAGATGTTGTAGGGACAACATACCTCTCTTCAGCTCTCGGAGTTGTGTACTTCCTCCACGCTGTTCCCTATCTGGTCAGCCCACCCATTGGAGGTAAAGGCTTCAAATAATTTTATTTTGATTAGTTCAAAGTTCTATATAATAAACATTATAATGGAATTTTGTCACACTGAGTGATGAGTCAAAATGTATTTTATATGGAAATTAACAACATGCCCAAGATGCAGTACATAGAAATTAGGTTGAAAATGACCTGAAATGTGCTTTAAAGAAAAAAACATTAACCAGAATTGTTGCTTTGTAATGATGTGCCCAATTTAAGTGGTTAACTGTTAATGTACAGAGACACTTTAACCGACCAAACGGTTCCCATTTCACCATATTATTATTATTATTATTATTATCAACACATTTTCTTGGTATGATAAAGGTTACTGTAAAAAGCTGAGGTAATCATGTAATTTTTTTATTTTTTTTTGCATAGGTTGGTTGGTTGACACCACAGGGACTTACACGGCAACATTCTTTTTGAGTGGGTTCGCCCTGATCTCCAGCTCTGTCCTGCTGTTCTCAGTTGCTGTCATTCGCTATTGTCAGAGAAAACAAAAGAACAGTCTGAGCAAAGACCCAAAATTGGTGTCATGTGAAGGCAAACAAGTGGACTATTTTACTTCTAAAAATAAAGACTTGATGATAATTATACCAGCCACTTCATAGCGTTGGAATAGCATTTTCTTTTTCTTTGTATAGTTATTTTGAATCAATTGTATGAAATATTGTTATGTTTCCTTGATAGATTAGTTATTAATAATGTTTAATTGAGAGAAAAATTGTTTGTGTATAAAAGAATTTCACATGACTTTTGTTGGCTTTTCAGAAAGCATTTTATTCTCATCTACATTAGCAAGCCTTAAATTGTATGTATTTTCTTTGTGTCTCATATTTTATAATAATGTGTCAGCATTTAGTGATTTTTCCTTTTTCTTTCCTGTGGACATAGAAATAACAAATGTAGGTTATTATAGTCCAGTTGTGACTGGACTATAATGTACAACTCCAGTTGTAGTACATTATTTAAGTCAGTAGAGGACAGTGCTGATCCCTAGATATCTGGACAGTCAGAGCTGCTGTATAATTCAGATATTAAAGGTATTACATTTGCCCATGTTCTGCAAATGGTTTATAAAGGGCTGATATTTTTATTCAGCAATGCCTTTTTTTATGATCATGGATTTGCTACAGCTAAGCAGTTCTTCAGCGATTCTTTGGATAACAAACGAGTTTCTTGAGACTATTACCAGTATGTTTGTATGGATGCTACTAAGTCATGGGACTAATATACAGTATAACCTTTAGAATTTGATGTCAACAGTCTGAACTATATGTTTAGTAATAGTGAATTAGTTTCAGTGGGTTAAAAAAATTTGATTATATAAAACCATAAAAAGTATATAATATTCCACCTATATTTAAAATTTCAAGAGTATAAAGTGTGGTTTGCATCATCTCATGATTCTGCAAGTTTAAGTGATATTAGTTACCGGTAAAAAAAATATATTTTTAACTCGCAATGCACACAAAAAGCAGTGTTTTCATTTCTCAAAGCAATACAGGTTTCATTATTCAATCATGGCCTGCTGGAGAAGAATGATGATGATGAGCAGGATGGTACATGCACTGAATATGCAGAAATTCTTTCTTAAAGGTGCAGTGTGTAATATTTATTAGGATCTATTGACAGAAATGCAATATAATATACATAACTATGTTTTCAGTGGTGTATTAAGACCTTACATAATGAACCGTTATGTTTTTATTACCTTAGAAAGATCCAGTTCTATCTAAATACACCGCGGGTCCCCTTACAGTGAAGTCACCATTTTGCGCCACCATGTTTTTACAGTAGCGCTAAACGGACAAATGCCAAAAAATGTAAGTGCAGAAAAATAGAAGTCAGAAGAATACAGATCATATTTATTTTAGCAAGCTGCAGTTTCACAATACATGAATTACACTTTTTTTTTTTAAATAGCTGCTTATTTATTGGTAAAATCAATACAGGCAGGTCATTATGTAAATGTTCAAACACAAAAAGCACACAAAATACTTTCCATAACGTTTCCTGTAGTGTTTCTTTCCACCAGATTTTTTCTATTTGTAAAAGTAATACAGGTTAAATGTATAAAATCTAAATCCCACATGATAACACAAATTATACAATTATAATTGTATAAACTTAAACATCCAACAATGTGTTCCCTATACAATGACACATTAAACTACTCGTTACTGAACACCATATGCACTAAAATGACATTCAAATGAAACAGCATAATGACCTTAATAAGAAATAACTTGTCAAAGGGGAATAAAACTACACCCCCAACCCCCCACCCCCCACTCCATATAACAGAATAAATGAGTTAAAATATACATTAGAAGATCTGACAGATTTTTTAAAGGTTTTAATACATTGAAAGACAGTATTTTAAGTTTTAAAGTTTTATTTTATTTATTTATGTATGTTTTTGCCTTACAGAAGCACACTATACTATAATTGTGACAACTGAATAAATCAAACAGAAGGTAAAAAAACAGAAAAATTGTTGTTTCACACTGACTCTCGTTTACTAACCAAACTAGTTTAAATCTGTGTACAGACGTCTTCACACAAAATTCATGATTTATCAATAAAGGTGCAAAAATGCATTTTAAATGTATGATAAAATGTATACCTAATTCTAGGACTAATAAAAACAGTTTAGGGTGAATTCGGGTAAAATCCACCATGTTTTGTTAAATGTGTAATTTATATAAACAGAGATAAAAGAAAAAAAAAAGATTTTCCTCATTACCTTTGTTTTGTTTGTTTTTTGTTTTAAATATTTGTAATATTTTCATTCAGTTTATATAGTGTGTTATCTGAAAGGTATATACCAATAAACAGTTTGAAGTCAAGTACTCCAGACAAATGGTCTTTTCTGGTAAAGTAGGCCATCTCTGATTTATCATAAAATGATCCTGCATTTTAATAAGAACTTAGAAAAGTCCCTTATTAACACATATAAATTCATATTTAACAAAACAAAAGACATATAGGCTATACAAAGTAAAATTCATATAAATTTGGCTGTTGTGAAACAACAGTGTTCTTGTAGCTCAAATGCATGGCGCTAACAATGCCAGAGTCACGCGATTTGTTTATGTTTAGTGAACAACCTTAAAATGTAGAAATGAAAATCTAATGTCAAAGGGCTTACTTTTCATGATGAGGGAGTCCTCCTTTGAGGAGTGGCCACAATCCCCAAAATTATTTTATCTTTTAAAGAAGCAGTGTTCCTTTAATTCAAGTCCATTTATATGCTCTGACAGTGCATACCCACAGTACAATCAAGGTTAAATTTGTACTTTTTATCTGGTCTTTATCTGGTTTTGAAAATGCTACACTTTACTCAAGCGGAAGTGAGCATGGATGAGAGAGGAAGCAAGCTAGCAAGAGAAAGACAGAAGCCTTTAAATGGACATAGTTTGAGCATGTATTATGCATGTATTATACTAGCTGCGGGGACACCCTCAGTTGAAATCTCCTGGATTCATCATGAGGATTCACCAGGATTTCATTAGAATGAGGGTAAGAATAAATGTATGTGCCTACGCTCATGTTTTCTGTGCATAATTAAGGCCCATTGGTTTTTTAACCATTAATTGTGCATCCTTGAAGGCACTCGCTAAGATTACTATGGTATTCATCATCCTCTTCATTGTCTGAAGAGGCCGCACAGCATTTGGTGTCCCCTTTCTTTTGATAAATTAATGCTATTATTTCATTGGCTTTCCAATCATCGCGGTTAACCTTGAGACATCTCTGGGCAATGTTCATCAGTTTCTTTGCACTTCTTTCCCCCTCACTAGAATGTGGATTCATTGTCAAACAATCCATGTAGTGCTTGATTGCTAAGTCTTCACGTCTCTTACTGTACTGCTGGAACTCAGCATAGTAATAATGTACTACATGCTCACTATCATTTTTCTCTTTAGCTGACTCAAATGTTCTGTCAAACAGTTTGTCTGCCTTGGACAGATCACGTCTCTCTCCGTATTGAAGTGCAAGCTCGCACATGGCAATGATAAAAGAAGCTTTCAGAGAAGTTGCCTTTTCTAAGTAGTAGATGCACATATTTCGCGCATTGTTTACCACAGTCTTGTTTACTCTGTCTAGACGTTTTTCTTTCTGTAAATTAATTTTCTTGGTCTTGTAGCACATTGCCAACTGATGATGTATGAAACCAGAGTTTGGTGATCTTTCAAGTGCTTTCATCAGCAGTGCAATGGACCTGTCTACAGATCCTTGATTCCTGAAGTATTTCCCAACATACCTTATGACATGTGGATTTTCTGGAGAGCCATTCAGAGCTGTCTGCATTAGTTTCTCAGACTCATTCATCAACTTTTTGGAACATAACAAAAGTTTAAGGCCTAGAAGAACCCTCAAGGCATTATCATCTGGGTTGATGTCAATGGCCTGTCGCAGCTGTTTGATCGCAGGAGAATCCACAGCGCAAGATGAACCAGTTTCAGTGCGATACAGCGCTGTGGCATAACCAGCGTTCCACTCACTATTTTCTGGATCCAGTTCCACGGCCTTCTGGAAAACTTCTACGGCTCTGTCGTAATATTTGCGAGAAAATTTAAGATAGGCCCATGCTTTCTCCCCAAGCACCTCTGAAGATGAAGACTCAGTTGGAAATGTTTCATTTATCTTCTGAAGCTTCATCAGGTAACTTTCACACTCAGTGTAGTTCTTCATGTGGTAGTTTATCCAGGCAAAATTTCCATAGGTGACAATGAGAGTCTTGTCACAGTTGTCACCAAGGTTTTCTTTAATGAGTGTCTCAGATTTCAACAGGTGGGTAAGCGCCTCTTCATTGTGTCCGAGAAGGAAATTCACATATCCTAAAGAGCAGTGAGTTCGTGCAACTCCTTGTTCCCTTCCTAGACCCATCTTGACCTGCTCCTCAAGCCTATTGAGGATATCTGTTAAGACTAGATCATCTTTTTTAATGTCCCAAGTGAAGTGACACTCCAGCTGATCCAGTTTTGGTTGTAAACTGTCCTGGATTGAACTGGAAAGAAAACAAATGAATTAGTTAAAAGAATAAAAACAACTCATTAGAACACCATTACACCTTATAACAAAAGTAGGGAGAGTGCTTCTGTTTCAATTGTTTTTTTTATGCATCTCAAACTTTAATTTGTGTATGAATTTATTGTAGTTTTAAAAATTGTTATGCATTCACCCATGTGAACACCCACCCATTAGGCATTTAGTTTTAAATGATATATAGTAACAAAATGTAGTTTGTTTATTCAATATTGTTTATAATAATAATAATACCTCTGACAAAAACATCTGTCTGAATGTTTATATATTTAGCTGCATTTTAAAAACACAGCTTTCCACAATAATTAATTACATTTAAACACACTTTTCTCACACTTAAAGTGCATTAGAGTGAGAGCGGAATCTCCTGAACTCCACAAGGACGCAGAATGATAACCCTGCTCTTTTAGAGAAACACCCAGGCATTTTGACTAACCACATAGAGTCAGGACTTCAGTTTTAATGATCATTCAAACGACAGTGCCTTTTATAGTAGATTATACACCTATGAGCCAAAACATTATGCCTAATATGCTGTTGGTTCTCCTCATGCTGTCAAAACAGAGCCGACCCACCGAGGCATGGACTCTACAAGACCGCACGCCTGTGGTATCTGACTCCAAGACATTAGCAGCAGATCCTTCAAGTAAAGTCAAACTTGTTGGTCCAGCACATCCCACAAATGCTGAATTGGACTGAGATTTGGGGAATTTGGAAGCCAGGGCAACAGTTCAGTTATCATCCAATAGTGTCAGTGCAAATAAATAATATTGTTCAATATTAAGTGTCCCAACTAAGCAAGTCAGAGGCGACAGTGGCAAGGAACCCAAACTCCATCAGGTGACAGAATGGAGAAAAAAACCTTGGGAGAAACCAGGCTCAGTCTGGGTGCCAGTTCCCCTCTGGCCAACGAACGAACACGGTGTGATTATGATTCAGGCTGCATCACAAGTCAGAAATCAGACTGTGCATCGGTAGCATTCAAATATTTCATCCAGTTCTCTTTGCTTAAAGATTGGATTCATCACGCTTGCTAGTATGGAGACAAAGCTGGTCATATGAAGGGAAGTCCCCCTTGTGCATCAATTAGCCTAGAGCGCCCAACACCCTGTCACTGATTTGTGGTTTGTCCCTCCTCTGACTACTGTTGGTAAACCTTACCACAGCTGATCGGGAGCAACCCACAAGATACTCTGACACAGTTACCTTGCCATAACAATTTGGCCTGTGTCAGTGCTGCTCAGGACCTCGACTGCAGTGGCATATCAATTGCCTTGAGTTGCTAGCAGTACTGCTGGGCTGGCCCTGCACCGGTTTCGACCATTGAGTTGAGCCACAGAGTTGTCTGCGAGTCTTCCTATTGTAAAGTCATGCAGTGTGAAACCCTGTCGCCGATCTATTGTGCAATGTGCACACAGCAGCAACTGAATGCTACCCCATAGTGCAGTATGAAAAGAACAGTGATCTCACTACTTTGAAAATCGTGTAGTGTGAACTCGGCATAAGTAAAAGTGTGTCTTTCAAAACAATAAATAAACTTTACCCTGTCAAACATTTCATGAAGGAATATAAAACTAATATCGAAGTTCACACAGAAACTGTCTATCATTTATTTTGGTCATGTTACTATCTATACTGAACTTTGATTGATGCAATAGGCTAATTGGTCAGCATGGCTGTTATCTGATTGGCTTGTGTGAACAGTGGGTGGAGTCCACTTATTTGTGGATTTGTCTGCGTCTCTTGATGCTAGAAGTGTTTCAAAATCCACAAATGTGTGCTGTGATCTACAAATGCACAAGAATCGATTCACAAATGCACAGAAAGCGATTCTCACAATGCACAGGAAGCGAATCACAAATGAATGCCAGGCAGAGTTGTGTTTGTGACATAAAACATATTTAAGAATATTTATAATATTTATTTGTTTGTAAATTGTATTTATTTTTGTGACACTATTTACATTTATTTGTTAATCTCAATCTATTTATTTGAAATAATGCAACAATTCTAAGCCCATATAAAGGGCCGCTAATTCCTGCCCATGTTTGAGATAGAATATTCAAGCTGTTTATCCATTTTGGTTTTATTGTGTTTTCATTTGGTGAATTAGAACGAAGTGTGATGAAAACAAAAAAATAAAAATACCAACAAAGAGAAGGGTTGGTGGTTTCTTCGTTTTCCCGTTTTGAAGACAACGAGAAAACAAATGATCAATTTAGTTCAAGACAAATCTTTAGTTAAGATATAGAAACAGCACTCACCTCATCTCTGAGTCTGACATCCTTTTTCTTGTAGCTTGTTTAAAACGATACGTAGCCTACAGATGTGTTACACGAGCGCAATAGACTATGCAGCGTAACTTTCGTTTCCTGAAAAAAGCGATCATGCCCTTTTGGTTTCCAGTTTTGTTTCCGAGTAGTGTCGGAGCCAGAGGGGTGTGCGGCACTGACGCTGGACACCCCTGACATATGATTGGTCACCTCGGGTGCCACTCAATGGAATTCGATGGGGGCTACTGGCGTTTATGCTGAGTGAAATTTCATTTCATCTCGTTGAAGCATTTATTTCGACATGCGACGGCACACATGTGTATGCTATGTTGACGTTAGTTGCAAGATATAAAATATTAAGAATAAAGGAAGGAGGACGTCGCACGCGCAGTCAGAGCTGTTCAACATTCTAAGCGCCAGAACGCTTTTTAGTTTTTCAAGTTACACTATATTTGTCCCAAAATCGTTGTTGCTGTATATTAACGCTAAAAGGTTTTTGTATTCTGCGGGATACAAACATTTGAGAGGCTGTGGGGAGAGGCAGTGAAAGTGTAGGCTATGTGTCATAGGTTTCATGTTGACAGGGTGTTTGAATAGATCTGGTGACTTTTTTCATGTTTGTTTAGCTCACGGGCAGCATTTAAAAACACTGTAGTTGGAACTCACCTTCAGTTGATATACCAAAAAAAGTTGATATATTTCAGATATTTACTATATTTGGAGGAGGTTTACATGTTTAAAACGTTGTAGTTAATAGTTATCTTATTAGCCTACGTTTATGTTGAAATTTTATGAATTAATTTTTTTAATTTTTCATCTGTAAATGTTTTTATCCCACAGAATACGTCGCCCCTTTGGGGGTATAAAAATAGACACTGTGGTCTGTAGACTTTATACTTTGTCAGTTTAATACTGTGTGTGTGTGTGTGTGTGTGTGTGTGAGTGTGTGTGTGTGTATGTGTGTGTGAGAGAGAGAGAGAGAGAGAGAGAGAGAGAGAGAGAGAGAGAGAGAGAGATATGATACTCAATAAAAAACACATGCAAACGTGTATATATAGGCTATGCATATGTGTTTTTGTTGAGTATCATATTTCATACTTATGTCTCATATGCAATTCAATGATAATTGAGAGATGGACTAATACATTTTCCCCAAATGCCCATTGTGTAATATTTGACATTTACATTAACATGAAACATTAAAAAAAAAAGTATTTTGATTTTTAATATTAAAAATGATGTATGAATAGTCAAGTAAACCCAAGATGCTTCAGTAAATGTTAATTTTACA
Organism: Rhinogobio ventralis; assembly: GCA_039654625.1. Lineage (NCBI taxonomy): Eukaryota > Metazoa > Chordata > Actinopteri > Cypriniformes > Gobionidae > Rhinogobio > Rhinogobio ventralis. The sequence goes on from CM077212.1 coordinate 15,717,150, forward strand.
TTTAGGCCTACTTTATAAAAAACATTAAAGATTTCACAGCAAAAAATACTTTACTTGTTAAAACAAAGTATGAACTATCAACCAGAAGGCATGAAGTAGATTGTGTAGAACAGGTTTTTCAGCAAATATTTTGGTTGTGTTGATAATTTAAAGGCCCTATAGAAATTTGCGTATTAGCCTAAATGATACAGTAGGCTAATATATCCACAAATAGGCATTACACTTATTGTTTAACAGAATTTTACAACGAATGTTTACTTTAAGTTATGAGAGAATGTGCCTAAAATATTGTAACATGCATTGCCAAAGAATAATTATTTATTCAATTAATTTATACCCCCAAAGGGGCGACGTATCCTGGGGAATACGTTTTTGTTTCTTATAGCTCTTTGTGGTCTTGCCCTTTTTAGGGTTAATGGCGTCACCTAAATGGGCAACTCGTCATCTAAATTTAGCCAATCAACGCAGTTTTCTCTGTCGCGGAGCAGCCAATCAGAAGAGCTGTATTCACTTTTCAAAACCTGCCCGCCATATTGTGTACGTTCGCTTAGGACAGGTAAACGTTTGTTTACTGAATATAGATTTTGCGAATTATTTTGTCTCTGGATATAGCATTCTTGACTCCCGGAAACCCACCTTAATATAAAGGTAAGAAATCGCCCATATTATTTCTATCAGAGGGTTAAAATTAAACTTAGTTTGTCATTGTGTACGACTTCCAAACATGCAAAACGTATGGTTTGGTATAGCGAGCAAAATTGTGATTGTGTTGTTGCTTCAGGAAAGATAATTTTTGAACTTTATATTACAAATGTGAATATAAAGATTCGTGTAGGAATTTACTTTTTTCAAGCGATATCAACAAAATGACATCTTACTTAAGGCAGGCCTCCTATAAGAAAGGTACATGTTTTTTATTTAACTTACTACATTTTGTTTGTGAATAATAAAACATAAAATAATGGATCAGGTAAATGACGTAAATAAAAGAACACAAAATGTTACGTTGACATCATCCGTGTTGATAGCAGGTCATCAAACAAAGTTATTAAAGAGTTTGATTAGACACAGTCGTCGATGTCAACAATTGTAAAAGTTAAAGTCCCTTGTAAAAGTTAAGCCGATTTTTTTTCTATTGATAAACTGTCCTAAGTAAAATTGTGTTTATACAGTGTTGTGTTATTTACATGTTTCTTTTCTGCATTTGCTCTAAAAGCAGACCTGGGGCCAGTTAAATTATACACAGTCACTGTTAAGACTGACTAGTCTGAACGACTAGCAGTCAAAGGGCAAGAGTTGGTCTTACTTTTTGGATTCAAAATAGACAATTACAGTTATGGCCAGCCTTAAAGAAAAAAAAAAATAGATGACTGACTTGTAAGACTAGTCTAAGTGGTTTATGCAACTGACCACTTAAAACAAGTTTAGGGTCACGAGTCACAACCCACCAATAGAGAACCACTGCTTTAGGTAATTGACTGTTCTTGTTGTGAAAACTCTTGTAGAATGGACTCTCGCTTCGCTCACCTGTATAAGCGGGACAGCAGTGTGTCTATGATCCGGCTAAAGATGTCCAGACGTCGGTCTCAATCTCAAAAAGAGAACCGAGAGAAGATCCAAAACCTGCGCAGACACCTCGACCAGCTGCCGGAGATTGAGCTCTCAATGGATGCATCCAGCATCATGACCACCCAAGACAAAACACCCAAAACAAAGACCGCTAATGGTTAATATTGTATTGAGTTTTGTTGTTTGATTTTGTGTTGGCATGGCCTTCTTTTGAAGTAGTTAATTGTTCTTAACAGATGCAAATGCTGCGGCTGAGGAGAGGAAGAAGATGCTCGCTCGTTACAGAGAAAACAAGATGTTGCAGAAAGAGAAAGAAAAGCGGGAGAAAGAAAAGAAAGGCGTGTTTAAGGTCAGCCTGTATAAGCCACAGCCGCTCGGGTATCTGCCTTCCAACACTGCTGCGCCAGGCAGAGGAAAAGTGAGTGGTTGGAATAACAGATAAACAAGTCATACTATAATGAACAGTACTTAATTTCCCATCTCATTTCTCATCATAACAGATCACAGAAACTAACCAGTCCACACGAGTGACCCGCTCAATGATGCAAAATCAAAAGGTATGTAAGTGTAATTTCCGCACCACTACTATCACAAAGTGAAATGACAAAAATAATGTGAGTTTTCAAACAAATTTCCCTGAACATTCCTTGTCTGCCGTAGGTCAACAAACATGCAGTCTTGCTGCAAACATGCAAAAGTGACAGCAAATACATTTGTTACAAAAGATTAAAAAAAAATTCAGTTTCCACAATTATTAAGCAGCAGTTTTCAACATAATAAGAAATGTTTCTTGAGCAGCAAATCCGTTTATTAGATTGATTTCTGAAGGATCATGTGACACTAAAGACTGGAGTAATGACTAGGGGTTGAACGTCTTCAGATTTTTTAAGTCGACATATATGTGATTATATTCGAGTCGACGATGACTAGTCGCTGATGACATCATTAATGAACAAATAAGCCTGAACCTTGAGCTGAGACTCGAACTCGTGTTGCCTTGTGCACAGCTATGGCATATGACATCAGTCTTTCTCAAAATGATCAGAAATGACTAAAAAGTAAAAACACTTTATTATGCATGCCAGAAATGTAATTTGCTGGATTTGTTTTGTAAAGAAAACACGCTTGCCTATAGACTAAACACGAAATACTTGCGTGCATGCCATCACCGTTCTCTCAGATTCACGTTTTTTTTTTTTTTTTTGAAGTTTACATGAAGATGATAACGGTATCGTTTCAAAAACTATTTCAAAGTTTGCGTTCTGTATTCACCAAACACTGTCGCCATGCAAATGAATGGCCAGAAAGCATTAAAAGTTTTCTATTTTAGTTAAAAGTGGCCCCAAAGTAAATAACTAATGATTTTTTTACAACAGAAATGAATCAATCAGAAACTTACTTTAGCTGGACAATAACTTTTTTTTCTAGAGCTGCTGAACAGCCAAAACAATCTCTTCCATTAATTTCCTATTATCACTGTAAAGCTACTTTGAAGCAATCTATCTATATAGTAAAAAGCGCTAATATAAATTAAGGTGACTTGACATGACACAGCACTGCCCAGGCTATTGCTCCTACATAACTTATTTTTATCAGTTCTTTTGTCACAGATTTCTGCTCGTTCTAAATCAGATACAGATAAAATAGCACAGTAAAGATTACATTTGTATGAATGCATTAGTGAGAGAGCGATTTCGTGGGAATTAATTATACCTGGCAGCATCTCTCTACTAATAGTGAAGCTGTGAGTTTTAGTTACTAAGAAATATATGCTAGAACTTTTTAGTTTCCTAGCTATTTTATTGATAAATTACAGAACAGTGTTAATACATTTCTGTATGTGTGTGTGTTACAATGCAGCAGCGCATTAGTTTGGAACGGCGATTAACTTAAGTGTACAATGAGCTGTTTAAAACGTGCATTCACCAAATCAATATTGTACATCCAGATGGTCTAATCAAACATATCTTGTGGAGCGCTCTGAGAGTATGCATTTATTTGTAATTTTAACTGTTGGAAACGGAGCGTAAAAGTGGACTTCAAAACAAGATTTCTTATCCTGTTACACCCTCTATAGGCTATGATCAGCGACTAGTCGACGTCAAGCTTAAAGCATCATGGCAGAGCATTAAAGTTGACTAGTCTGTGCAACCCCTAGTAATGACTGCTGAAAAATCAACTTAAAATGACAGGAGTAAATTACTTTTTTAAATATATTAAAATAGAATACACTTGGTTTAAATTGTAGTAATATTTCACAATATGTCTGTTTTTACTGCATTTATCATCAAATAATTGCAGCTATGGTAAGCATATAGCGTAAGTTTTATGTTCTCTTGCCTGTTTAAATAAATCTGTACATATATTTGCAGTAAGTATGTGCTGTAACTTACCTTTTGGATTTCTGTCACAGTTTGAAATCACATGTCATTGTTTTTTTTAATGAGGTACTTCTGTTGTTGTTGTTATTACAGCCTGCAGTTGAGAGGCATGCTGTTCCAAAGAAAGGTTTGTTTTGCTTGTTTAACTTCTGTTTTTCATATTACTAACTGCAAATCATTATAATCAATCAATCTGAAATGGTTTTGCTACTGTTTGTCTTGAATCAAACTGTGATGTCTTCATGCTGTTATTGAAGACTCTTTGTGTTTGTACAGTTGAGACCGTATCGACCACCAGAGCTCCAACCAAGAACAACTCCAAAGCTCTGACTTCCACCAAAACCAGAGCAGCTACAGGTAAAACTACTCAATGTGCAAAAGATGCAAGTGGATGATAGTTGCGTATGTTAACATTTTCATATGTACACTACTGTTCAAAAGTTTGAGGGTTAATAAGATTTAAAAAAAATAATAATAATAATAATTAAGTTGTGCTGCTTAATATTTTTGTGAAAATTGTGAAACCTTTTTTTTCTGGATTCTTAAATTAAAAACTGGGACAGCAATTTGTTGTCTTTATTAGTTACATTATACCCTCTACTGTTTTTTTTTATCAATTTAGAATCAGAATGAGCTTTATTGCCAAGTATGTTTACACATACAAGGAATTCCACGCTTCCACAGCACAGACACTAATAATAAAATATGCTTGCTCCAATCTTTAATGCATTCTTGCTGTTTAAAAAAGCCCATGCAGAACATTATTGTTATTTCTTTTACAGTTGAACCATCTATGAGAGCTCCAACCACACGATCAGCTGCTAAAACGACACCGGCAGCTGTGGTTAAACCAGTTGCTGGTGAGTTTTATTTTAACGTTTTAAATCTTGAGCTTTTCAGAGAGCTTTGTCTCTGTGACCTTTATTATGCTACACTTGTTACATGTATGTAACTTAAGCCACTTTCTCTGTGTGATTTTTAGATTCAAGGGCTACAAAAACGAGATCAACTGTTAAATGTCCTGCAGCGCCCTCTTCTGGCAGAGGGAAAGCCATACAAGGTAATGAGGTTATGATTGTTTTCTTCTGGCATATTGTCTGAAATTGCATATGATATTGTTTTATATTGCCACAGTGTTGCTCAGATGGAAGTAATGTTGCATCAGTCCAGAACTACAGGATGTTTGTGTAAATGTGTCATTAATCCGTATATATCTCATTGTCTTACACAGGCAACACGAAAACAAATATTGAAAATAAAGTGAGTTGATTTTGTCATATCTATCTTTTTGGTTTTGACATTTTCTGAAAATTGGGGATTATATTTTATGCTTGGATATTTTTAGCCTGCTGAGAAAAAGGACACTGCAGTTAATTCTCTGGTTCCTGCGGAAGAGGAACCCAAAGCTGCTCCGCTGTCATTTGCCCCTCAGGGATTCGTGTTCCAGCCTCCTGTTGGTCTGAGTTCCTTCGAGCCTGCGCCCCTCTCTCCACGTTCAACCAGTGCCTTTCTCTCACCAAGGTACGTGAGAATGTGTGATAACTCTAAGCTTTGTTATATAAGCTGGTCCTAAATAATACTATCATATTTCTCTTTTATAGCTTTCTTTCTGAAGCCAGTGTGGAGCCCACCTTCCCCTCTCCCCCAAAACCTGTTCACCCTGCTCCTTCTCTGTCAACCCCTCCACCTTCACGGTCAACCCTTCCACCAGTTCTTCCCACCAACCCTTCCTCAGTGTCCTCTCCCCGTCCTGCCCCATCCTCCCCTCAGCCGTCCACCTCTGCAGCACCATCCGCTCCTTTGGTCCCCTTGGAGCCTCAGCATGATGTTGCCTATTTCAGGTGAGGCAGATCTCTACCATTAACAGAACTGACTCGTTATTGTATGTTGTAGTGTTTTAGTAATGCATTTGTCTCCATTTATACACCTTCTTCTGGATTGGTCAATTGCCTTCTGCTCTGTAGTCTTTATTTTATTTTCATTAGATTTTATACAATCAACCAGCCATTATATCAGATTACATGCATACAACTTTACTATTCTAAAGTTTGGGATTGGTGTGTTTTTGGAGCTTTTATGCTTACAGGTATTGCATTTGTTTGATTACTGTTCTACAAAAAAAATATTATATTAACAGTAATGAAATATTATTACAAAAAAATGTTTTTATATATTTTGAAATGTAATTTATTCCTGTGATGGCAAAGCTGAATTTTCAGCAGCCATTACTTTAGTCTTCAGTGTCACATGATCCTTTAGAAATGATTGTAATATGTTGATTTGGTGCATCTTATCACAGTTGAAAACACTGCTGTGCTGTAATAATTTTCTGGAAACCATGATGTTCTTTTGTAACATACAGTCGCGTTTGATCAATTTAAGGCATCCTTGCTGAATATGTTAATTTCTTTAATAAAAAAATAAATAAAAAAAGACTTGCTGACCCCAAAGTTTTGAACGGTAGTGTAATGTTGTTTCACTGCATGTGTTGTTTCAATAGGGCAGTGATGGTCAGCGAGACTGAGCGTTTGACTGTACTTTCTGAGCTGTGGGAGTCACGATTTGATGATACCTCTATCCCGGAGGAGAGTAAGTATTTAATTTTAAAGTTGTCTTAATTCAACAACAAAGTCTAACACAATATCCTAACTAGGTTTTGAAGCACACTTTCCAACAAGGATGAATTTTTCACACTGAAAGTGAAATGGCACAATCACAGCTTATTAGAACGTATTTGATTACCTCGTTTGCAATTTACCCATGTCGATTAACCGGAAGAATACCGGAAGTGGACGAGAATCCGTGAACTGCATTATTACACTGCACAATATATTAAAACCATTTAAAAATCATATAGCATAGTGCTACTGTGAATTCACAAAGGCTGATTCAATTAAATAAATGTATGCACTGCAGAGTTAATATTTATTTACCTTATTTATTTGCAAGCGTGTAGGTTACATTAAATGCTGCTTATCATTTAAAGTCCTCATGAAATCAAAATCGATCTTATTTACTTTGTTAGCACACGTTACAGGTCTTAGGGTGAACAATTCATCTGTGCAAGTTAATACACAGAAAAAAATAGTTTGCTGTGGTAATCTTTACTCAAAATCTGAAAAGTAACTTCCGGTCTGGAATGGCGTTCCTTCTCAGATGATGTCAGTTTGACGGCTTGGGTTTTAATATTCTTAACCACTCCCCTCCAACCGTTAGTCTGCTATGAGCGAGTGATGGAGAGGAGGAGCGCTGAAGTGAAACCCTGCCCTCTATTCAATATTCCGTTTCACTTGGAAATACGTCACAGCACTGAAATAAAATCAGTTGCAACTTCCGTTTCACTTTAAGTGTGTGGAGAGCATCTCAAACTCCATCTCTGCATATGCTGTGAGTTTGGTTGCTTATAAAATTCTTTTGAGAATGCAGCGTGTGCCATTTGATCAGATAAGGTAAATCATTTATAAACCTACGCCAACAGGAAAATGCATCAATATGTTTCTAAATATGCAAACTGTTCAAGATTTCAAAATAAAAGTTTTAACCATTGCTCTGAATTTGCATGTTTCGATGTACACATATTGGGAATAGGAATAGGAAATGCTATTGTTTGCTTTGGTTAATTTATTTATTTATTTATTTTATTTTTTTTGTAGTAAAAAAAATCCTATTACTCAATTAATTGTCAAAATAATCGACCGAGTACTCGATTGCCAAAGTAATCGATAGTGACATCCCTACCTTGTAGTGAAAGTTGATGTAGTGACTTTTTATGTTTAGACATTTGCATGAGCCATTATATTAACATTTTACCAAAATCAAGCTCAAATGGAGTTTGATTCAGGCAGTACTAGCTATGACTCGACCACAAATGCTAGACTGAGACACTCGTCTCCCCTCCTCAATAACACAAAACATTTGCCTTTTATAAATATATAGTAAGTAAAGAAATGCTGTACCTATTCAAACATCCAGTTCTTTACCTCCCCTTGCTTTGCAAACAAGCAGGTTTTACTGACAGTTTGAGGATCCAATGGAGATATGAGGTTTAGTCATAAGCTCTTTTTAATATTTTTCATTGGTTAGATATTTGCAAAACCCACAAACAGACGTAAAGGGTGACCAATGGTAATGTATGAAGAAAAAAAAATGGAGGTTTCTGCCAGACAGCGACAATATACAGTTATGTAAAGTAAGTATATTTCTCCTTGTCTGTATAGTGCGAGATCGGATGCGGACGGCTGTGGGCCAGGCCAGACTGTTGATGAAAGAGCGCTTTGGGCAGTTCAGCGGGCTGGTTGATGACTGCGACTTGGGGCGTGGAGACAAAATAACAACCTGCACTGACTTGCAGGGCTTCTGGGACATGGTGTATTTTCAGGTGGGTTAATGTTTTCTTTTAAAAATGCTCAAATAATGTCCAGCCCTTGTTTAATGTTGTTTTATTTAATTTTCTTTAAATAGGTGGAAGATGTTAACAAAAAGTTTAATGCCTTAAAAGAGGCAGAAGCAAAGGATTGGAAGGAGGAAGTCAGGCCTGTCGCCAGAAAAAGAGTGGCCAAAGTAAACAACATTATCAGCACCATCTTTTAAAAATCTTGCGTTTCAAATGTGAATTCTCATATCCTGTCCTTTTATGCTACAGAAGCCTCCTGCCATAGGAGGGAAGGCCGAAGCAGGTGGAGGTGCCAGTGCAGCAGCAAAGAGTCGACTGGCTGCTGTGAAGGCCGCCATGAGAGCCAAGCAGGCTGAACAGAAAGCTGCGGAGTCCTCAGGCAACATCCAGGAGGATGCAGGCTCTGTCTCTGCGGCCCCTGCAGCCACACTGCCTGCACAGACTGTGGTGTTCCATGGAGGTTTCTTCCAGGTGGAAAGCCCAGTCAAACCACCAGGTAAGAATGAAGAGTTACTCAGGAATATGATTTTTCCCGTATTTAAAGGAACACGCCGACTTTTAGGGACTTTAGCTTATTCACCGTATCCCCCAGAGTTAGATAAGTCCATACAAACCATTCTTATCTCCGTGCATGCCATAACTCTGTCTGACTGAAGGTAAATGGCTCCATCTAGCCTACTGCTCAATAAGTGACAAAATAACACCAACATTTTCCTATTTACATGTTGTGATGTGTATAGTTACATCGTGTAGTAAGACCAACGGAAAATGAAAAGTTGCGATTTTCTAGACCGATATGGCTAGTACATACTATACTAGGAACTTTGCTGCTGTACCATGGGTGAAAATAGGCTAACTTCCGTCAACATAACCAACATGACAACCTGCTTGCACAGAGAGCGTGCTGGGGACTATTTTCGAGCGCTGCGTAATATCATTGCGCCTGCTGCACCCATGGTACGGCAGCAAAGTTCCTTGATTATTATGCAGGAATGAGAGTATAGTTCCTAGCCATATCGGTCACAACATGTAAATAGGAAAATGTTGGCATTATTTTGTCACTTATTGAGCAGTAGGCTAGATGGAGCCATTTACCTCCAGTCTTTGTGCTAAGCTAGGCTAGCGGTGAGTGCGTCAGACAAATTTATGGCACGCACAAAGATGAGAATGGTATGTATGGACTTATCTAACTCTGGGGGATATGGTGAATAAGCTGAAGTCCCAAAAAGTCGGCGTGTTCCTTTAAGCGGATTTCCGTATTTTCCAATCTGAGAAGTATGACCTACTTGTGTAAATCAGAAGGGGAAAAATGCTGTTTACTCAAATGCTAATGCTAATGGCTGTAGGCAGGACACCCTTAGTATCTCAGCCAATCCAAAAATAACATGCGGCAAACTAATAAAAATCGGCATGGTGAGTATATGAAATGGTGAAACTCACCAGCTGGACAGTGAAGCGTAGCTGTTTCGTTTACACGCAGGCAGCTCATGATCTGGTGTTTTTAGTGTCTCAGAGCAGCTTGTTTGGCAGTAAATACTGCTCCACATGAACTCCATCTCTGCAAGAGCTGTGAGTTTGGGACTGGTTTCCTGTGTTTTTCCATAAAAATAAAAGCTCTATGGTTAAGGTTTATTCTCCGTTTCTAAATAATAAATAAGCTGAATAATGACCTTGTCTTTTTTTGAGCTGCTTTAGCATCATTAAATCATTTTCCTATTTATAACTGTAAAGCTGTATTGTATAAAGCGCTTTTATAAATAAAGGGAAAAAAGGAGAACCATTAAAGGGATAGTTTAAAAAATTAAAAAAAATCTGTCATTAATTACTCCCCTTCATGTCGTTCCCAACCTTCATTCATCTTCGGAACACAAATTAAGATATTTTTGATGAAATCTGAGAGCTCTCTGACCCCTCCATAGACAGCAATATAATTAACACTTTCAAGGTCCAGAAAGGTAGTAAAAAACATTGTTAAAATAGTCCAGTGGTTCAACCTTAATTTTATGAAGCGATGAGACAAAAACGATTTCTTTACGTCTGTGTCAGTCTCCTACACAGTTGACGTAGTAAATACAGTACATTGCTTCAGAGTTACGTCAGAGCTATACCAGCACGCCGGCTTACCATTGGCCGAAGCTGTTCACGTGAGCACCACGATGCATGCATGTGATGCTGACGCAGGAGCTGACCAACGTAAACTGCATAGGAGACTGACACCGATGTGAATAAAGTCTTTTTTTTTTTTTTTTTTTTTTTTTTTTTTTTTGCACACAAAGTATTCTCATCGCTTCATAAAATTAAGTTTGAACAATAGAATAGCTGTCTATGGAGGGTTTAAAGAGCTCTCGGATTTCATCAAAAATATCTTAATTTGTGTTCTGAAGATAACGAAGGTATTATGGGTTGGGAATGACATGAGGGGGGGGTAATTACACAGAATTTGACAGAATTTTCATTTTTGGGTGAACTAACCCTTTAAGTTTTCTTTGGTTTTCCACCAAAATAAAAGCTGTATGGTTTAAGGTTTGAAAGCAATTAAGACAGCCATCAATATTAGTATTGTAAAATTATCAAATGCTTTTATAGTATAATACTAATATTAGTTTTTTTTTATGAATGTTTATATGTTTTTATAAATGTAATGTTTTTTGATCACATGCCTGATTACTGCCTCTAGCCATAAAAGTCCAGGATTAAACTGTTGTCCGGGTCATAATTGTTTGCAAAGTTCAAAATATTTAAGTTATGCTTAAAATATTCATTAGTCTAGAATTTTTTTATTTTTATGTCTTTGTGTTTTAATCTGTATAATATTCTTCTTTTCAGGTGCTGTTAGACGATCATGTCGAATCAGTACAGTTTCTTCCCCCTGTGGTTCTAAGTTCAGCACTCCAGGCAGGCAGCGCAGATCGAATGCAGTGTCTCTCTCCTCCTCTCTATCCTGTGTGTCTGCCACACCTCCTCGAAACCATCACCCTGATGTATTACTTGTTTCCACCCCTCTATGTTCTGCTGAGCCCCTTCCACAGTCTCCCAGAGCTCCGATCAGTCCTGACCACAACCAAACCACACATGTTTTGCTAGACACCAAGTCCTGCTCCAACAGCCAACCTCATTATGATTTAAGCTCCACCTGTACCTCACACACACAAGAAGATATCAGTAATGGACCAGAAAATAGTCCAGTAGACCAATCACGTGATTTACCCAGCTTGTCTGAGCACCTTGCTAATTCTTCAGAACCTCAGGATGAGGAAAGCATTCCAGAGTTTATGCTCAGTCCTTCCTCCCAAGAGGAACCACAAGAGGACATGGTCTCTGATGACAGTTTGCCAGCCCCAACTGGAGCAGGTCTAGATAATCTTGCCCAGTGCTCATCTCACACCTCTTCCTCAGAAGCAGTAGAAGCAGAACCCAGTGTCTATGCACCTGCATCCCCTATCCTGATGCCCTCCACACCAACCAAAGATCTCAGCATTTCTACAGCTCTCAGTAATGAGGTCATTTCGGCCTGTAATGGGTATGTTGAGCTTTGTTATATTAGGCCATCTAGTTTGTAACATGAACCACTAAATATGGCATAATCGTTTATACTCTTTCCACTGTTCCACAGCTCTCCAACCAGTACAGATGTTGAAATGACTGGAAATGAAGATGCTGAGGTGATTTATCTACCAAATCCAACTAGAAATGCACAATATTGGTTTAGTGTGTGTGTAATGTATAATGTGTTATGTATGTGTGTGTTTTAAATGTTTATATTGGATATTTAATTGATGCTTCCTCTATTTTTACATTGATTACCTTTGCCGTCATCAATATTAATATAAATAATTAATATTAATTTAATAACACTGTTAAATGTAACCTTTAGCAAATCTCAAAATGAATATCCATTTTATTCATACTGTACATTAAAAAATAAAATGAATTACTTTGTAAATGATACAAATGAATTTAGGCATCACAGTATTATAGTGAGTTAAAATTTTAGACAAAATAGTGTAACATTTTAATATCAGCTATTGTTTTTTGGCTGTAACAATTTTATCAGTTTATCACTATCGGCTAGCATGTAAAACTACACTATGTAATTGTCAATGTAACATAGCAAAATAAGTTATTAAATCCTCGAAACATGTCTTCACCCTATTACATTTTGATAAACCTATAATGCATGGTATATTAAGTTGAAATATATAAAAATATATAAATATATATAAATATATTAAGTTGTCCAGATGGATTTTGTGGGACATTGCATTCACAAGTCATTCGCTGTGCGTGGAAGGTCATATTCATACATAGAGGAAGAATAGTTCTGATAAGGGTGATGCTGAGTGGTTAAGATATCCTGTATGCATGTGTACACCAGTGCCTTTAACTACATTAATCTGTGCAGCAGAGCAGAGCTGACATGCAACCAAAACAATTCTTCCTCAAGACCCATGCGGTTTAACTGGTAGAGGGCCAAAAGCTATTGTGTAGCTAAACTTTATTCTGCATCCCTAAATCCTACTATTAGTCAGCACTCAGCAGAGCTTTTTTTCTTTTATTTGATAGTTTATGGATCATGTTCTGATGTATTTTTCCCAGGGTGCTACTGGTTTGGACTTTGAGCGTTACCTGCAGCCAGCAGTGAGATACAGCATGTCTCCGGGTCTTGCAGCAGAGAGGTTCTCCCTTGGGGTGGTGGATGCTGAGATGGAGAGTCCTGTGACTCCGGCAGAGGAGCATCCTCTTGATGTCTTGGCAACACCTACAGGTAGTTTATGTCTCTGATATCACTCGCATAATGTTATTAATGCTCACATATGGTTTGTTGGGGGGCACGTGGGCACTCACTTCTTTCTTGCACTCCTGTCTCAGCTCTTCCCAGAATGGTGTTCACACCCCGGAGCAGTCAGGTGGATTTAAATCTTTAATTTCATTTCCTCTGTTTTTCAACAGGGTTCCCACAGTCTTTCAGTCATGGAAATTCACTCAGAGGGAGCAATTTTGATCATATTAAATAGATAAAATAAAAAAATACTACAGAAATGTTCATGACTTGATACATTTTTTTTTTTTAATAAATTTGTTTTTCAGGCCTGGAAACCACCATTTTATAATGTTTCCAGGTTTTCCAAGACTGTGGGAACCACTACTTGCACCTTCTGAGAGTTGTTAGTATTAATTAATTTTATGTTTCTTTCTTTCTTTTGGTCCATAACCTTGTTGTTCCCTGATGTTTCAGATGTCGGACAGTTTGCTGCTGTTCACCCCAGAGCAGAAGGAGAGAGTGAGACAGTCAGTGTGTGAACGTGACCTGATCACATTTACACCTCCCACAAACAAATAAGAGCACATCCACTCACTCTTTGAATTTAAATAGTTATTTTTTTTAATTGCTTTATTAAATTAGATGCCTTTTGATACTTGTTCATCTATTTGCTACTCACTTTTTGTACTTTATTATAAGCACGTTTAGATACAGCAGTAATATTTCTATGCAGTTTTGACCTCAGAAAATATTGTTCTTTAAGGCTTTTAAATGTCAAAATTGTTGTAAACGCCAATTAAATCATAAGAAAAAACAATACTTCTATTCTGTGAATTTACTTATTTTTCTTATTCCTGCTGGTGACTGACTGTTTTGAAATGACAGACGTGGTAGAGGTCACAGGGGTCATGGGAGAAGGGGGCAAGTGATGTTTGGAACCTCTCTGTCTCCATCTTCGTCTCGTCTCTCCTCAGCCTCCAGCTGTTCTGTATGTCTGAAAATTATTGTAAATTATAAAAAAAATATTGGCTTCAAAAACCATTTCTTGGAATCTGGGGGATTAAAAAATAATAATAATTTAAATACCTTGTTTTGTTAGCATCTGCAAGAGCACTTGTTTTTTTTTCTGTCAGCCTGAGTCTCTCCTCCAGCTTCATGCTGTGCTCATATGCAGGGAAGAAGGTCTGAGTGAAGAACTGCTGTGTTTTCTGCATCCAGTCTTTCTCTGAGGATACATTTAAACATTTAAAATGGCTTACAAATGAGGAATACAAGCAAAGGCAATAATGTAACGTTTCAAATAGTGTCCAGAATTGTTACAACCCTAGATGTACTGTTCTGGGCTGCATTTTTCAAAAGCATCACCAAGTCAGGGATGGGCAACTTCGATCCTGGAGGGCTACTGTCCTGCAGAGTTTAGCTCAAAGTAGGGATGCACCAATACCACTTACATTTGGGTACTTGCCGATACCAAGTACTGATATGAGTATTTAATACCATTACAGTTCTTCTAACAATGTTTTATTTTCATCAGATGTTTTCACTTTCTGACTGTAATAAAGTAAATATACAACTTGATGCTGTTGCTGACATTTTAACATTCAACTTGGTGTTTTCCTAAACAAACATGCACTGCTGCCCATTTCACAAACGTAACCTGTAACATTCAGCAGATTTCAGTACCACCCAACATAGTAGCAGAACAACTGAAATTATGTAATCATAGCCATACAGACATTTTCCGAAAAGTGAAAGGCAGGTTCTTTTTGATGAAAAGAAGGTTCTCTGCATTATCAGCTATGAGCCTGTTTCTGTTTTCATCTACAATGTGACATTGAGCTAGGAATGTGCGAGATTAGTCGATTAAACGATAGTGCTGCTGCTAGACGACTTGGAACATAGTAGTCGTTTACTTTTTCTTTTTTTTGCACGTTTTGCTTTATTTATTTTCTTTTTATATATATATATAAAAAGGCTGTGTTTAAATTACCGTCGTGTTAATGTTATATCTTGAAATTAGTATATTGTTCTGAAAAGTGTATATCTGCATCAAAACAAAATCCTTTAATTTTACCTCTGGTTTTGCATGCCTTGGTTTTCTCTGGCGCTCGCGGCGGCTTCAGATAAATCTCCACTCGGGTGAGCTTACACAACTTTCCCGTTTTCTTCCATGTCATGTCAAACTAGTATAACAAGCAAGCTGAGATTGTTATACTACCGGTTATGTATACAAGCAAGCTTGTTATACTGCCGGTTATGATGGGTAATACGGTATGACATTTTATATCGGATTAAAGGAGAAACATTATGAATGAGACTAGTCGTTGCGCACATCCCTACTAAACAGTCTTTCATTTTCAACACTACTCGCTGCCGAGAGGTAAAGCTTGGTTTATACTCGCCGCGCCCGCTCTAGCTGCAAAAATGAAGTCATCACCGTCGTGCGGGTTGAGAGCGGGGGACCCCTTTTTACTTGGCGGTGTGCACGGCGAATAACTTTCCGCGCGGCTTCGCATCCGAAGATGCGTTGCCATAAAGTGGTATCGGGGTAGTTTTACGAGTACATGAGCACAATATCGGACCGACACCCGAGTACTGGTATCGGTATCGGTGCATCCCTAGCTCAAACCCTGATGATAACGCACTTGCTGGTAGCTTTCTAGTAATCCTAAAGGCATTGATTAGACGTCGTTTTGTTTGATTGCAGGACAGTGGCCCTCCAGGGCTGAAGTTGCCCATCCCTGGCCAAGGTAAATCATAGAAGTATTGGCACCAATGGTCTTTATGATCAACTTAGCTCATTATGTTTTTGAATCACAGCCCTGGACAGTTATTGAGGGGGTAAATGAAAATAAGAAATATCATGATTTTTAGTTGTCAAAGTTTAATGCTTTTGTCTTATTTGGAATCATTTTAAGTAATCTTGAGGCCCCTTTGTAAGTTTGCTGAGGCCTCCTAATTGAGAACCACAGATATAGTGACAAGACTGACCATGAATTGCATTTGTAAAGTCAAACCTTTGAAAGCAAGCACAGGACTTTCTTTGCTCCATCTCCTCAGATAGGGATGACTGAAACATTACAAAAGATGAGAGCACAGTCTGGTTAGCTTTCACCCCAGCTAAAACAACAATTCACTGAAATGTGATACTGAGTGATATCTACAAATCTCAAGAGACTTTGTAATGCCAACATGAGAGAAGATATTATAAAGAGAATTTATTGAAAAGGCAATCCATTTAAATGATATAACTATAAATCAGTGATCTGGGACAGTAGGAGAGGCAGCACAGACCTGAAGTGAACTCCGCTCTGTAATATTCTGCGCTGTGTCGTCCCAATGACTTGTGTCAGCCTGGCTCTGTACATCAGTTTGGATTCTCTGGCCTTTCACCTCAGCACAGCCCAACAATGCCTCAAAGAACTCCAGAAAGCTCATCTACAACCAAAATCATTTGTTATATCAAATCAAAATAACATCAACCAAAAAAATAGCTACTGACCTCCTGGTCCAGGTTGCTGTAGATTCCATCATGAATTGCAGGACTGTCCACAGACACTGTTTTTGGACACTGTTAGCTCACTGTCATATAGACAGAGGTCCTGTGAACTTCTTAGTAAGTTGAGACTAGATTAAACTAAGGCCTGTTACCTTGAGCAACCAGACAAATTGCCTTGCAGTCAAGGTTTGGTCAGGCTGGATTGAATTTGCTTTACACAGGGCCTGGTAAATTTCCCAGCATCTGTCTGAGTAGTGACATGCAACCGAAGCATGGACAGGATGGCAGAACAGAGAGCCTAAAAAATAAGATAAGATAGATTTATAATTAATAAATTATAATAGGTCTATATCTAACAGGGACAATTTGTATAATACAATCTGTATCTCTCTACCTTTCACATTCTTTGCATTGGGAATGATGTTCTGCCTCATGAGCTTTGAAAAACATGCTGTGAGTATGTTATTAGAGGACCTGGAACATGACAAGTGATCTGTGACTAGACGGAAACTTTCAAAAACATAAAAAACAACCCTATCATTGAAAATACTCGCTCAATATCTTTATGGCAAATATGATATGCTACAATGATAATATAGCTGATACACTCTCTCGGTAGAATGGCAGTGAAAGGAGAATGAACCTGATTTGGATTGAGATCACTCATGTCCAAGGCTGCTGTAGAAGCTCTAGATTTACCTTAAGATTTATTTCAAATAAGGTCAAAAACCTGTTTAAGTTCTTGATCTCTGTGGGCCTCGGGGACTGGATGTTCAAAACCATGTCAGATCTGAGCGGTGAGTTTGTACTTGACTGGGAAGATGTCTTGGATGAATCATCTAATAAATTGTTAGAAACACTATAAGAAGTAAAAATAAAAACTGACATACGGTATGTAAAGGACATGAAATCGAGAACTATAAAACAGTAAACTGTATAAAATATATCTGTCAGCCACTCCTTTTGCAAAAATCAGTCATTGTCCTCCATTTTACCACATACATGAATAAATGGACATTAATAGTTCATTAGAGTTATTTTTTTATTCAGGGCTCAACAATGAGGATGTCCAATGTGAGAATGTTTCAGGTCATTTGATGGAACTGTCAAATTAGATATTTATTAGACCAGCACTATAGCTTACATTGACTATGTAGATGCACTTTTATGCTTTGCTTGCTTAAACATATGATTTTCTATGACACACTGTTTTCATACCTACATTTAAACTTATAATTTTTCCATATTTATGAATTTATGCTGTCTTGGAGTTTCTTGTATAATTATAATTTTATATAATGTATATTATATATTATATATATATAATTTTATATAAAATGTAAAACGTACACATTTTAAACTACATCTACACTCACCTAAAGGATTATTAGGAACACCTGTTCAATTTCTCATTAATGCAATTATCTAATCAACCAATCACATGGCAGTTGCTTCAATGCATTTAGGGGTGTGGTCCTGGTCAAGACAATCTCCTGAACTCCAAACTGAATGTCAGAATGGGAAAGAAAGGTGATTTAAGCAATTTTGAGCGTGGCATGGTTGTTGGTGCCAGACGGGCCGGTCTGAGTATTTCACAATCTGCTCAGTTACTGGGATTTTCACACACAACCATTTCTAGAGTTTACAAAGAATGGTGTGAAAAGGGAAAAACATCCAGTATGCGGCAGTCCTGTGGGCGAAAATGCCTTGTTGATGCTAGAGGTCAGAGGAGAATGGGCCGACTGATTCAAGCTGATAGAAGAGCAACTTTGACTGAAATAACCACTCGTTACAACCGAGGTATGCAGCAAAGCATTTGTGAAGCCACAACACACACAACCTTGAGGCGGATGGGCTACAACAGCAGAGGACCCCACCGGGTACCACTCATCTCCACTACAAATAGGAAAAAGAGGCTACAATTTGCACGAGCTCACCAAAAATAGACAGTTGAAGACTGGAAAAATGTTGCCTGGTCTGATGAGTCTCGATTTCTGTTGAGACATTCAGATGGTAGAGTCAGAATTTGGCGTAAACAGAACGAGAACATGGATCCATCATGCCTTGTTACCACTGTGCAGGCTGGTGGTGGTGGTGTAATGGTGTGGGGGATGTTTTCTTGGCACACTTTAGGTCCCTTAGTGCCTACCTGAGCATTGTTTCTGACCATGTCCATCCCTTTATGACCACCATGTACCCATCCTCTGATGGCTACTTCCAGCAGGATAATGCACCATGTCACAAAGCTCGAATCATTTCAAATTGGTTTCTTGAACATGACAATGAGTTCACTGTACTAAAATGTCACCACAGTCACCAGATCTCAACCCAATATTTCATGTGGTGGAACGGGAGCTTCGTGCCCTGGATGTGCATGCCACAAATCTCCATCAACTGCAAGATGCTATCCTAACAATATGGGCCAACATTTCTAAAGAATGCTTTCAGCACCTTGTTGAATCAATGCCACGTAGAATTAAGGCAGTTCTGAAGGCGAAAGGGGGTCAAACACAGTATTAGTATGGTGTTCCTAATAATCCTTTAGGTGAGTGTATATATAATTATATTTACCCATACATTTACATTAAATTATACATTTCAATTATGTAGGAAATCAGTTGCTAGGGACAATGATCAGCTATATAGTTTAGTAGCAATTATTTGATCAGAATCAAGTATTTTGGAGAGCTAATAATATTTATTACTTCTGGTCATGAATATTACTTAATACTTTACTCTCGTCAGACATAATATAGGGAATGACCCTAAAAATAAGGGCAAAGTTAGTAAATGACAGACCTGGATGCCCACTGTCCTCTGTATTGATGATCCAACTGAACCCATATCATTGTTCCTTCTCCATGTCGAACATTGTTCCTCCATTGTCCTTCATACACATTGCCAGATGGGTAACTTAATGGGAAACAAATATATTTTCTTCAAATATAAATTTACAAAGGAAAAATATATTTATAAAGAAATTATTACTATCACATTACACCACTTTCCCCAGCCCTCTCTGCAGTTATTCACCCAGTCTCCTTTGTACCATGATGTGGACGCTCGGTTATAGTACATTACCCCCTGTCAGCATCACAGGACACCAGTCAAGATATTTGTTATTAAATGCATGTGAGGGAAGTTGAGACAATGAATGTGTAATACGTACATACCTGCCCTTGTCTTTTGCCCAGATACCACTGACCTCTGTACACAGTAGAGGTTTTGAAACATTTGTACATCCCGACACCATGACGGACACCTCGGTGTACCTCCCCCTCATACGTGCTGCCATCTAGCCAGGTGTAAGTCCCTTGTCCCATGGGAACATTTCATTTAAAATCACCCTGCTGAATGCAACAGTTCATTTCGCATTGAAATAATTAATGGCTCCAAAAACTTGTAATTCAGAAAACTTGTAATCAAAACACTGGGGTATTATGTGACTTATCCAATCCAATCTAGTGTAAATCTTCATGTAAATTTTGAAACAACTGAATGACTTATATGAACTCTTTACACACTTTAAACTGTCTGACCAGATATATTCACCAGAGCCATGCATAAACCCATGTGAAAAACTACCCTAATGAATGCAAAATGATAGAAATCAGTTAATGAAATAATGTTATTTAATTTGTGAAGTTCACAACGTAATTTCGGGAGGAGTTAACCTATCTAATCTTTCAATTAGTGAAGTTCACAAACGCAAGTTTGGAAGGAGTGAACCCATCCAATCTTTCAATTAACTGCCAAAGCATATAAGCAGCCCCCTACCTTGCATCAGCTGTTTTTGCATCCCTCCAACTCCCCAACTCCACCAACATAAATTTAGGCATCTCGTTTACCATACTCCTCTTCCTAGCACTAGTGATCCCTGGGGAGTAAATCTAAGCTCGAGTTGAAGCTGCTTCCTCGGGCCCCTCCACCGCGGACAGCAAGCCAAATACGCTTAAACCTTATTAGCTAAAGAGTATATGGGTAAACGAACTCATGAAAAGGTTTTCAACCAGAATATGTGGTCCACTGGGGTTCCCAGGGGTTTTTAAACTGGGCACCGGGGTAAAAAAATGTGAGGAAAAAATATTGCATTTATATGTTCATCTTTCCTCCCTTACAACATTCAATTTTTTTTTTAAATTATAACAAAAGATCTGTTAAGTAATATATTCATATACAGGTGCTGGTCATATAATTAGAATATCATCAAAAAGTTGATTTATTTCACTAATTCCATTTAAAAAGTGAAACTTGTATATTATATTCATTCATTACACACAGACTGATATATTTCAAATGTTTATTTCTTTTAATTTTGATGATTATAACTGACAAATAAGGAAAATCCCAAATTCAGTATCTCAGAAAATTAGAATATTGTGAAAAGGTTCAATATTGAAGACACCTGGTGCCACACTCTAATCAGCTAATTAACTCAAAACACCTGCAAAGGCCTTTAAATGGTCTCTCAGTCTAGTTCTGTAGGCTACACAATCATGGGGAAGACTGCTGACTTGACAGTTGTCCAAAAGACGACCATTGACACCTTGCACAAGGAGGGCAAGACGCAAAAGAGGCTGGCTGTTCACAGAGCTCTGTGTCCAAGCACATTAATAGAGAGGCGAAGGGAAGGAAAAGATGTGGTAGAAAAAAAGTGTACAAGCAAAAGGGATAACCGCACCCTGGAGAGAATTGTGAAACAAAACCCATTCAAAAATGTGGGGGAGATTCACAAAGAGTGGACTGCAGCTGGAGTCAGTGCTTCAAGAACCACTACGCACAGACGTATGCAAGACATGCGTTTCAGCTGTCGCATTTCTTGTGTCAAGCCATTCTTGAAGAAACAGACAGCGTAAGAAGCATCTCGCCTGGGCTAAAGACAAAAAGGACTGGACTGCTGCTGAGTGGACCAAAGTTATGTTCTCTGATGAAAGTAAATTTTGCATTTCCTTTGGAAATTAGGGTCCCAGAGTCTGGAGGAAGAGAGGAGAGGCACACAATCCACGTTGCTTGAGGTCCAGTGTAAAGTTTCCACAGTCAGTGATGGTTTGGGGTGCCATGTCATCTGCTGGTGTTGGTCCACTGTGTTTTCTGAGGTCCAAGGTCAACACAGCCGTATACCAGGAAGTTTTAGAGCACTTCATGCTTCCTGCTGCTTACCAACTTTATGGAGATGCAGATTTCATTTTCCAACAGGACTTGGCACCTGCACACAGTGCCAAAGCAACCAGTACCTGGTTTAAAGACCATGGCATCCCTGTTCTTAATTGGCCAGCAAACTCGCCTGACCTTAACCCCATAGAAAATCTATGGGGTATTGTGAAGAGGAAGATGCGATATGCCAGACCCAACAATGCAGAAGAGCTGAAGGCCACTATCAGAGCAACCTGGGCTCTCATAACACCTGAGCAGTGCCACAGACTGATCGACTCAATGCCACGCCGCATTGCTGAAGTAATTCAGGCAAAAGGAGCCCCAACTAAGTATTGAGTGCTGTACATGCTCATACTTTCATGTTCATACTTTTCAGTTGGCCAAGATTTCTAAAAATCCTTTCTTTGTATTGGTCTTAAGTAATATTCTAATTTTCTGAGATACTGAATTTGGGATTTTCCTTAGTTGTCAGTTATAATCATCAAAATTAAAAGAAATAAACATTTGAAATATATCAGTCTGTGTGTAATGAATGAATATAATATACAAGTTTCACTTTTTGAATGGAATTAGTGAAATAAATAAACTTTTTGATGATATTCTAATTATATGACCAGCACCTGTATGTAATATATAGTAGCCTAATTTTAGTCGATGTTCTTAATAAAAGTTTAATACATTTTAATTAGATTTACATTTTTATACTGGGTCTAAAGATTGGAAACCCATAAATTATCGTTCATTACTAGGGGTATGTATCGCGATCATATCGTATATCTATACGATATACACTCACCTAAAGGATTATTAGGAACACCTGTTCAATTTCTCATTAATGCAATTATCTAATCAACCAGTCACATGGCAGTTGCTTCAATGCATTTAGGGGTGTGGTCCTGGTCAAGACAATCTCCTGAACTCCAAACTGAATGTCAGAATGGGAAAGAAAGGTGATTTAAGCAATTTTGAGCATGGCATGGTTGTTGGTGCCAGACGGGCCGGTCTGAGTATTTCACAATCTGCTCAGTTACTGGGATTTTCACGCACAACCATTTCTAGAGTTTACAAAGAATGGTGTGAAAAGGGAAAAACATCCAGTATGCGGCAGTCCTGTGGGCGAAAATGCCTTGTTGATGCTAGAGGTCAGAGGAGAATGGGCCGACTGATTTAAGCTGATAGAAGAGCAACTTTGACTGAAATAACCACTCGTTACAACCGAGGTATGCAGCAAAGCATTTGTGAAGCCACAACACGCACAACCTTGAGGCGGATGGGCTACAACAGCAGAAGACCCCACCGGGTACCACTCATCTCCACTACAAATAGGAAAAAGAGGCTACAATTTGCACGAGCTCACCAAAATTGGACAGTTGAAGACTGGAAAAATGTTGCCTGGTCTGATGAGTCTCGATTTCTGTTGAGACATTCAGATGGTAGAGTCAGAATTTGGCGTAAACAGAATGAGAACATGGATCCATCATGCCTTGTTACCACTGTGCAGGCTGGTGGTGGTGGTGTAATGGTGTGGGGAATGTTTTCTTGGCACACTTTAGGCCCCTTAGTGCCAATTGGGCATCGTTTAAATGCCACGGCCTACCTGAGCATTGTTTCTGACCATGTCCATCCCTTTATGACCACCATGTACCCATCCTCTGATGGCTACTTCCAGCAGGATAATGCACCATGTCACAAAGCTCGAATCATTTCAAATTGGTTTCTTGAACATGACAATGAGTTCACTGTACTAAAATGGCCCCCACAGTCACCAGATCTCAACCCAATAGAGCATCTTTGGGATGTGGTGGAACGGGAGCTTCGTGCCCTGGATGTGCATCCCACAAATCTCCATCAACTGCAAGATGCTATCCTATCAATATGGGCCAACATTTCTAAAGAATGCTTTCAGCACCTTGTTGAATCAATGCCACGTAGAATTAAGGCAGTTCTGAAGGCGAAAGGGGGTCAAACACAGTATTAGTATGGTGTTCCTAATAATCCTTTAGGTGAGTGTATATCGCTATATTTTAAGCAATTTTTTTTTTTTTTTTTTTTACTTTTTTTATTATTATTAAAATAATATTATTATCATTATATTGTATTTTTATCAGGACCCACAAATATTCCCCCATTGCATCATTATACATTATATTAAACATTATATATAGTCGTTTAATGTAGTAATGTCACTGAAACTCCGTAAACGTTCCCCTCACGCATTAGCGTGTCAAAATGACTATTCCCAAACTGTACATGTTTAGCTTATGCAAAAAAAGGTATTCTGCATTTACTCACCTCATGTTGTTTTCGCGCGTCACACAATCATTTGAACATCCATGTTTACTACAGTATGCGCATCGTGGTAAATCTGTTCATCGTATAAGCCATCGTGTCTCTTCAGAAGATTTGGATTATTTTTACGATGCCTTTATGACATTTATTGGATCTTTTAAGTTTGAGAGGAATGGACTTTAAATGGAGGGACAGAAATCTCTCAGGTTTTATAAAGAATATCTTCATTTGTGTTTAGGAGTTAAACGAAACAACATGAGGGTGAGTAGCCTACATGATTACAGAGTTTTTTGGGGTGAATTATACCTTATAAATACAGCAAGTTGAGCCTTGGATAAAACAACTCGATATCACAAATCATATAATTTACATCAACGATATATCGTCGCATTTTTATATTGCGATATATCGATTAACGATATACCATTACACCCCGATTCATTACTCACCTTGTGAATGTGGCCACCTTGAAAATAAGCAACACCTTCTACATGAAACATTTCTCCACACTTATCACCCTCATATCTGAGAGAGAAAAAAATCCCAAACACTACAAAACAATATTTATCAAGGTAGATTAGTAGCCTACCTTTAGTTGTAATTCAGTGACTAGACAGTATTTGGTATAACGGACAGTATTCCGTTCTGATTAGAACATCAAACAGGTTCTCCCCACTCAGTGATGCACCCACTGAGAATCCTGTTGAAAGTGCCCTAGTTATTGGCGATTCTATTACACGGAACGTGAAAATAGAGACAACAGCCACCATAGTCACATGTTTACCGGGAGCCAGAGCGCCTGACATCAAAGCAAATTTAAAAGTGCTGGCTAATGCTAATCGTAAATTCTCTAAGATTATTATTCATGTCGGCACAAATGATGTTCGACTTCGCCAGTCGGAGATCACCAAAATTAACATTAAAGAGGTGTGTGAACTCGCAAGTACGATGGCAAATCAGGTTTTTGCTCTGGTCCCCTCCCCATTAAAAGGAGTGATGAGATACTTAGCAGACTATCATCACTCAATGGCTGGCTGTCTAAGTGGTGTCCGCAAAATAACATAGGGTTTATAGACAATTGGAAAAGCTTTTGGGGCAGACCTGACCTGTTGAAAAGAGATGGTATCCATCCCTCCTGGGGTGGTGCCGCTCTTCTCTCTAGTAATTTGGCACATAGTCTTAAAGCTAAACCTTGACTCACTAGGGCCCAGGTCAGGAAGCAGACGGACTGGCTTACCCGACCATCTGCTAGCTCTCTCTCGTCACAGAAGTCAGATAAATCCCAGCACATAGAGACTCTTTCACCTAGCTATTATCACATAGAGACTGTGTCTGTTCCACGAATTAGTAAATACAAAAAAACACCAAAACTATTCAACGGTAAAAATTTAAGTAATGTCCAACAAATAAACAACAGATATAATACAGATGAACAAATGATAAAGCTCGGGCTGCTGAATATTCAATCCCTTTCCTCTAAAACGCTTATTGTTAATGATATGATTACAGATAATAATCTAGATGTGCTGTGTTTGACAGAAACCTGGCTAAAACCTGACGACTACATTACTTTAAATGAGTCCACCCCCTAAGATTATTGTTATAAACACGAGCCGCGTCTGAAAGGTAAAGGGGGAGGTGTTGCTGTAATTTATAATAATATCTTCAGTATTACTCAGAAGTCTAGTTTCAAATATAATTATTTTGAAGTTTTGGTGCTTTATGTAACGTTATGTAGGGAAATTGATAAATCCTGTTTAACATTTGTGTTGGCTACTGTATATAGGCCACCAGGGCACAATACACACTTTATCAGAGAATTTGCTGATTTTTTATCAGAGTTAGTACTGGCTACAGATAAAGTCCTAATTGTTGGTGATTTTAATATCCATGTAGACAATGAAAAAAACGCATTGGGGTTGGCATTTAGAGACATTCTAAACTCTATTGGAGTTAGGCAACACGTATCAGGACCCACTCATTGCCGTAATCATACTTTAGACCTAATATTGTCACATGGAATAAATGTTGATACCATTGAAATTCTGCAGCAGAGCGATGACATCTCAGATCATTACCTAGTATCATGTATACTTAATTTAGCAAAGGCTGCAAAGCTGTCCCCTCGCTTCAAATATGGCAGGACTATCACTGCTGAGACTAAAGATTTCTTTATAAATAAATTTCCTCATCAGTTTCATCTCCTCAGCATCCCAGATAGCCCAGAGGAACTCGATGTTGCAACAGAAACTATTGACTCTCTTTTTTCCAGCACTTTAGACACAGTTGCTCCTCTGCGCTTAAAGAAGATTAAAGATAGTCCAACGCCGTGGTACAACGAGCACACCCGGGCCCTTAAAACAGCAGCCAGAAAAATGGAGCGCAGCTGGAAGAAAACAAAACTGGAAGTTTTTCGCATTTCGTGGTAAGAGGGCATGATTTCATACAGAAAGGCCGTAAAACTGCTAGATCTGCTTATTTCTCGACTCTCTTAGAAGAAAACAAACACAACCCTAGGTATTTATTCGATACAGTGGCTAAATTAACCAAAAATAAAGCTTCAACTTCTGATGTCTGCCAACAGCACAGCAGTAATGACTTTATGAACTTCTTTACTTGTAAGATTGATAATATTAGGGAAAAAATTATAACCATGCAGCCGTCTACTACTGTATCACATCAGACAGAGCATTGTAGTGTCACTGAGGAAAAATTACATTCATTCACTGCTATAGGAGAAGAAGAATTGGCAAAACTCGTTAAATCATCTAAATCAACAACATGTATGCTCGACCCTATACCGACTAAACTACTAAAAGAGATGCTTCCAGAGGTCATAGATCCTCTTCTTAATATCATTAATTCATCCTTGACTTTAGGATATGTACCGAAAACTTTTAAGTTGGCTATTATTAAACCACTTATTAAAAAAACGCAACTTGAACCTACAGAATTAGTCAATTACAGGCCAATCTCAAATCTACCCTTTCTGTCAAAAATACTAGAAAAGGCAGTGTCCTCACAACTATGCTCCTTTTTTAGAAAGAAATGGTATCTGTGAGGTTTTCCAGTCAGGATTTAGACCGTATCATAGTACTGAGACTGCTCTCATTAGAGTTACAAATGATTTACTCTTATCATCCGATCGTGGTTGTATCTCTCTGTTAGTGTTACTCGATCTTAGCGCTGCATTCGATACCATCGACCACAACATTCTTTTGAATAGAAAATTATGTTGGCATTAGTGGAATTGTATTGGCATGGTTTAAATCATACTTATCTGACCGTTTTCAGTTTGTAGCAGTAAATGAAGAGATGTCACACCGATCACAAGTTCAATATGGAGTACCGCAGGGCTCAGTGCTAGGACCGTTGCTTTTCACCCTGTACATGCTACCACTGGGAGATATCATTAGGAAGCATGGCGTTAGTTTTCATTGTTATGCTGACGATACTCAGCTCTATATTTCTTCACGCCCTGACGAAACTTACCAATTCACAAGATTAACGGAATGCATAGCTGATATAAAAAATTGGATGACTAGTAATTTCCTGCAACTAAATTCAGAAAAAACTGAATTTTTAATTATTGGACAAAAAAACTCCACATGTAGTAACCTAGAATACTGTCTAACACTTGATGGCTGCTCTGTCAAGTCCTCGTCGTCAGTTAGAAACCTGGGTGTGCTCTTTGATACCAATCTCTCATTTGAAAGCCACGTTTCTAGCATCTGTAAAACTGCATTCTACCATCTTAAAAATATATCTAAATTACGGCATATGCTTTCAATGCAAAATGCTGAACAGTTAGTTCATGCGTTCATGACCTCAAGGCTAGATTATTGTAATGCTCTACTGGGTGGTTGCCCCGCTCGCTTAATAAATAAACTGCAGCTGGTCCAAAACGCAGCAGCTCGAGTTCTTACTAGAACCAGGAAGTATGACCATATTAGCCCGGTTCTGTCAACACTGCACTGGCTCCCTATTAAACATCGCATACATTTTAAAATCTTGCTAATTACTTACAAATCACTAAATGGTTGAGCTCCCCAGTACTTGAGCGAGCTCTTAACGCATTATACTCCATCACGTCTATTGCGGTCTCAAAACTCTGGCCAGTTGATAATTTAACACTGTGAAGCTGCTTTGAAACAATCTGCATTGTAAAAAGCGCTATATAAATAAAGTTGACTTGACTAGTACTGCAGTGTGTTGACGACAATGCCTGAAATAAACCTCTACAAATGTATCTGTGCCCTAATAAAATGTATAAGCTATTATTATAGATTATAGATATAACCAGTGTTTCCCAGCCTTCACAGCCCCCTTAGTATGACTCAAGTTCCTTTTTATCAACACCAAACTACACGTTTTGCTGTTTTCTCATATTATACTAGATATAATTTAGAATTAAAGTCTCACAATAAGTTCAATTAACTACATAAGCTATATACGTATTGAGGAAAATGTTTTCTTAATCTTGTAGTCATTATAATAAACACTGCAGTGTTTAATTGTTTATAGAATAAACAATGGAAAAACCCTGGACAAATGTGTACCTGTAACAACACTGCTCCGAGACACAAAGGTTGAGGATCCAAACGCAGTTTTATTGGGGGGCATACCAGAATCGTAATCAAGACAATGCAAAAGGTCATACACAAGCAGCAGTCAAAACAGGCGAACAGGGCAGGAGAGATAGGTAAAAGGGTAATCCAAAAGGTAGGCAAATAATCCAAGACGGTGAGACAGGACGCGAGAAACTAGGATGAGTGCTCAGAATTGCAGTGAATACACTAGACAAGACTTCGCAACGAATGACAGGGTGAACAGGTTATATATAGGCAGAGACAACAAGGCACACGAGGCACAGGTGCAAACAATGAATGATGAGTCCGGGCAAAGGGTTATGGGTAATGTAGTCTTTGGTGGATAGACAGTCCGGGTTGGAGTGCCCTCTGGTGGGCACTCTCACTGGTGATTGTGACAGTACCAAGTAATAAAACATAAATATTGTTACAAAGAACAATGTTAAATGCAATGGTTTTGCATGGAATGGCACTGCTTTTTCATTGAGGACCTGCAGAATTTGTGCCACAGTAAAAAGCAACACTGTTTACAATGCAAAATTTGTGCCAGAATGAAATATGATCCACTCAAGCTACACCTCAAAATGTAATTAAATACACTGTTACGCTCTACATCTGGCAAGTTAAATATTATATTAAGGACATAATTAAATATCCTTGGGTGAGGCTGTCATTTGGATTGCATTGATCAAGGTCTCTGGATGGTAGTTTTAAATGTAGCTTTTTGGAAGCAAATGATTAATTTCACCAGTGCCTGATTTATGTTTTCTTTTATGGAGGGCAGGTACTAGCATTAATCTAGTAATTTTTCACTTGTTTGCTCATGTATGGAAGAACATTCATGTCACATTGAAATGCAATCATTACATTATGCTATCTTAGGGATTTGAAAGGAAACTATTCACCTTTGATATAGCCTACATTACCTATAGAATAGGTTTTGAAAAAAGAAAAAAAAACAGACAAACAGGAATTCATCATAAATTTTATTTAAACATTCAAACTCTTAGTGTAAAGTGCCTTTTGGATAAAGTACGACATATTGTTAAATAGGTTACAACTAGATGTAAGGCTTATGTTAGTTCAATCTTAAAACATAAATAAAGTATATTATATATATATATATATATTCTGACAATATTTTTTCTCAGTCTCCATTATACAGTCTTAAATAGCCATAATAACACTCAAATGCATATTGCATAATTGTGTAATCATATAATTTGTGATGACTTTACTGTAAGGACATCCTGAGTGCACTAAGGTTACTGAGGAACTCATCATTGTCTTCATAACTCAGAGCTTTCTCATAGCACTCAATGGCTTGATGTTTCTCTCCTTTTTCCTTATGAAGGAACCCTAGTATCCCATGAGCCTCCCCTTCATGCGAGTTTCTCCGAATCCGTTTATCAGCGATCTTCCTTAAACGCTTGGCACTTTTCTTCCCTTCGACTGAATTTGGGCTCATCTTCAGACATTCCATGTAGTGTTTGATAGCTAACGGCTCACATTTGTGGCAATATAGCTGGAATTCAGCGAAATAAAAATTGACCACATGTAAATTATCTTTTTTCTTTTCAGCTGTTTTAAAAGTGACCCGAAACTGCTCCTCAGCTTGAGACATGTTGCGGTTCTCTCCGTACAGCAGTGCTAGGTCGCTCATTGCAGAAATAAAGGAGGTCATCTGGCTGGTAGCCATTTCTAAATGGTAGATGCATTGATCACGAATCTGTTGAACTCTTGACCCCTTGGCATGGTGACTTTGTTCCTGCTGAAGTTGGATTTTCTTCTGCTTATAGCAGAGAGCCAACTGATGATGTATGAAACTTGAATTGGGTGAGTGTTCAAGAGCTCGCTTCAACAGAGCGATTGACCTGTCCTCACTCCCTTGATTCCTGAAGAATTTCCCAACATATCGGATGACATGTGGGTGATCTGGAGATCTTTCTAAAGCCTTCTCTACCAAGCTTTCAGCTTCTTTGTACCTCTTGAAAACAGCCAGTCGCAAGCTTAAGAGGACCTTGAGAACGTCATCATCTGGATTTGTGTCAATGGCCCGTCTCAGTTGCTTGATTGTAGGCGAATCCTTCAAAGTGCACCCCAAGCTCTCGAATTCAGTACGATACAGAGCAATGGCATAACCAGTGTTCCACTCGCCTTCATCTGGTTCCAGTTCTAAAGCCTTCCTGAAACATTCTTTGGCTCCTTCGTAATATTTGTGTGAGAATTTAAGAAAAGTCCATCCCTTCTCACCAAGCACCTCTGGAACAGATGAAAACTCTTTTGGAAATGTTTCATTCATCTTCTGAAGCTTTTCCAGGTAACTTTCACACTCTGTGTAGTTCTTCATGTGGTAGTTTAACCAGGCAAGGTTTCCATAAGTTACAATAAGAGCTTTGTGAAATTCATCCCTATGGCATTCAATGTGGAGCTCCACGGATATCATGAGGTTGTTATGTGCCTCCTTGTGAAACCCCAGAAGGAATTGGACATATGCCAAAGCACTGTAAATTCGGGCAAGTCTTTCCTTCTTTTCAAGATCCAATTTAATCTGTTGTTCCAGCCTATTGAGAACATCATTTAGATCTATATCATCTTTTATCAGAGCCCAGGTGAAGTGGCATTCCAGCTGGTGAAGTTTTGTTCTCAAAGTTCTGTCAGGTTCCATACTGAAAAAATGGAAAGATAAGTAATTCATTATCAAAATATTCAAAACTGCCCCAAAATATATTGCTAATATAGATTTTTAAAGTATATTGTTTTTAGTTACTTGTATTTCCTCATATATTTTGGCTATTTTTATTAATTTATTTTTATTTAAATATTTAAACCAAAATAGTACAAAGTACATTCATCAAAACTGTTGGAAATTTTCTTGCCCCTTGAAGTACATTTTATAATACTTTGGCATTTGAAGGCTTAAGCAAAATATATTTTAAACTTGAAAATATATTTCTGTACACTGTGCTGTTTACTACAAATATGTATCATGGATTTGAAATAATTATTCAAGGTTCACGGTATTTTATTGTTATTCTGTACATATTGACACATGAGAACGAAATATGTACCCAGGTCCAGCAGCATACTATATAGAAAATAAATAATATACAAATATGCATACAATAAGTTTAAAACATTTAAAACTAAATTTAAAATAACTTATTAGCCTAGGAATACCTGAAAAAACTAAAACTTATTAATAAATAACTAAGCAGCAAGTTTTAAAAAGCAATGCATCATATTAGCATATTAAACCAGAGCAAAAAAATATATGGGTTACTTAATATGGCATCAGATATGTAGCCTATATAAATAACTTTGCTAAATAACATTGTAATCCAACTGCAAAATCTTTGTAATTGTAGGCATGTACTTACCTCATCTTGGACGTCTGTGCGATAAATGTTTCAGAAGTCTGAGGCAGAAAGGTTTTATGTCCTCTCCTAGAAATAGGAGGGTCAAACTCAGAATAGAAACTGAAACCTTGGCTGAAGAAAGATGGAAAGAGAGAGCTAAAGGCTGACTCAATTGATGTGTGATATTTGCTAGTTAAATTATAAAGGATGGTCTAAACCATTCCCAGCCATCTGGTGTCATGCTTTTTCTGCATATTTATTTCTGTCATTTACTGTCATGCCATATATATATATATATATATATATATATATATATATATATATATATATATATATATATATATATATGGCTGTACAGAACCTGCGTGAAGTTGGCCCCCCACCCAACGCAAAACATCGACAAAATAGTCTTAATCGTTTGTGCTCCGTTTGTGCTGGTTTGTGCCGTAAAAATTTCGTTTGTGCTGCTTTGGTTTTTAAGATATTAAAAGAACATTTATAGGTCATTCTGAGGTCACTCAGCCCCCCCATTACGCAACAGTTGCCTATTATGCAACAGCCAGTATGAAGAAACATTATTGTAACTAATTTGCAGAGCAGTACATCAGATGAACTCTTATTCTGCGTGATGGGATAGGCAAGACAGGATGAGTTGAAGGGCGTTTCAGGGCTTGTTTTGGAGTATTTTAAAAACCAAACCAGCACAAACCAGCACAAACGATTGAGACTTTTTTGCCGACGTTTTGCGTTAGGTGGGCGGCCAACTTCACGCAGGTCTTAAACCTTATCAGAAAGTAACATAAAAGATACACAAAATGTTTATATATGTTTTGTTGATTTGTGTACTTACATTAGTCAAGTCACTTTTATTTATATAGTGCTTTTTACAATATACAGATTGTTTCAAAGCAGCTTTACAGTGATAACAGGAAACTAATGCAACAAACTTTGTTTTCGGCTGTACAGTAGCTCTAGAAGAAAATAGTGTCATTGTCTCAAGTGTGTGTGTTCATTAATTTCGGTTGTAAAAATCACAATTATTATTTTAGTTCATTTTACAGCTCTGGAGAAAACAGTGATGTCATTGTCCAGCTCAGTTCAGTTCTCATACAATGTTGTCAATGCAGTCAGATCAAAAATATTGTTGAATAATATACAACAATACAACAATGTTTAAATCAAGAGAAATCAGCTATTTTAACCGGTGTGGTTGTAATAAAAAAAACAGCAACGTGTCCCGGGCTCTCAGCCTCGCTCTGCTTCTTACCACAGTAAGGTTAATAAAACTTTAATACACGAGTCCCGTCGGATTGCTTTCCATTGGCTGTGGAGGTGAAGACGACAACTTCCACGATTCCATGCTCATTCGTGGCGTCATCAAGGTACGCCTTTGTTATTGTTTTGAAAAAGCAACCTCTAACTTACATAAAACTTACATACAAGCCTCACAGAAAAGCATGTGTTAAAAATCACTTTAAGTTTAGTTTTGTCTGGAAGTGGTCATGTTCGGTCAGCTGGGGTTGTTTCTCTTAATTTAATCCATTCATTTCCAACAGTTTGACCTAGTGTTGTCTCAATACAAAACAATCTGTATTTAGTACTAATACCAAAGAAATGTCATGATTCTCAATAGCAAATGTTATAGCTTAACTAAACCATATATATAAAAGAATGTTTATGTTTTACTTTTTTTGCATTTTAATTCTGCTGTTTTGTACTATTTTAGCTTATATGACATTGTGTACTGCAAATTTTGTTCGCTCATATTAATTGTGTGCAGTGTTGCTCATTTGTTGCTTTGGATAATAGCATCTGATAACTAAATACATGTAAATGAATAAGTGAACGTTAGTAGCCTTATAAGCTGCGTTTCCACTGCGGGAACTTTCCCCAGGAACTAGGGACTTTGGAGTGGTACTCGGTGTGTTACGACCGCAGGAACCAGGGTCTAAATAAAGTTCCGGGTAAAAATTTGTTCACGCAGCATTTCATTTTATATTATTTCAACCTAAAAGTCTGTTGCGGTGAGGGCAGTAAGAGTTGTTTGCTATTCAAATCAACAATGGAGTTAAAAAAAACAAAACAATGGACCGACGACAAGGTTCAGGCTTTATTAAGCTTATATTTGGAGGACAAAATCCAGTGGGCTCTGGAAAGTCGCACACAGTCCTTCTTCACCGGACTAATCTTCACGGTACTTTAGACCGCGATGGAAACGCAGACAGCAGCAGGTCTGGGGGAAAAAAGAGTTCCTGGGAAAAAAGTGCCTGGGACAAATTGTTCCGGGTCATTTTGGTGGAAATGGGGCTATAATTAATTTTTTTGTACAAGCAAGAAATTTGTTAAAATTTCAGTCCAGTTCTTGACAAGTTTTTGACAGTTCTTCAGTATGAGTAGTTTTGCTGGGCAGATACTCCTTTGATTGCTTCTCCTGTTTGTCTTCAGAAGATATGAAGGCAAAAATCTTGAATGCTTCTTTCTTCTTCATTTTGAGATTCCTCTCCTCAGATCTTCTCTGCCTCTCCAAGTTGCCAGTTCTCCCCATACTGCTCTGCTAAATTCACTTTGGCATAAGTATTGTTAGACTTCAGCTCTACAGCCTTTGAGAAGTGTTGGATACATTCAGCCACCTTAGAGGCTTTTTGAGCAGCAGGATTGCGCCTCCCGGGCCTCCTCTCCTCAAACATCCGAATAAGCTGTTGTTTATGGCAAAGGCCAATTTGAGGATGCAGAAAGGAGGAGTTTGGAGCCAGCTCTACTGCTCTCTTGAGGACAGACAATGAATCTTTAATGGAGCCCTCTGCCCTGAAGAATTTGGCCACATATCTGGTTACTTGTGGAACATCAGGAGACAACCTGAGGGCCTTTTTTTATAAAGTTCTGGGCTTCCTGTCTCCTTGACCTCTGGAGTTTCAGAGCCAAAAGTACCATGATGTCAGTGTTTGTGGGCTCCAGGCTAAAAGCTTTTTTAAGCTGTTTTGTGAATTTTCCTGTGTCTTCGGGTTTGTTGATGCCGTCTATCCTGTAAAGCACTATTGCGTAGCCCACATTAAACAAAATGTTGTCTGGTTCTGCCTCAAGAGCCTTAGAGAAACTCTCTTTTGCTTGCTCATAGAATGTTCCTCCAAGTCTCAGAAAGCTCCATATATATATAATTAGAGATGGCAACATTAATGCGCCACTTTAAAATGCTTATGAATTCGGGAACAGGATTTTACTTTCTCACAAACACCAAATTTTAATATTTTCATTTTTTGACGTTCTGAAAAACAACAGCTGCTTATATTAACATTTTTACCTTTGTAAACAAAAAATACAACGTTCAGTCTCTTAAGTCCTCAGTAAACTTGCCACGATAAATGTGCCGTTACGTTTTCTGCGGTTATACTGGTATACTGGTTGGAGGTCAGATGGCGCTATGGGGTAATTTTCCCTAAGCAATTGCGCAATTGCTAGGGAGTTTAAAATGAAAATTAATAAAGTAAATGAGTTAATTAGCAATTAATTTTAGTTGAGAACCACTTGTATTTTAGGCCTGCAGTTATAGGCTACCCATAAGCCAACGAATCATAACTCTTATTACTATCTTGTTATTTAAATAAATAAATCTTACTGCTTATAGAAGAGTCACATAATGAGCTCCAACCTTATTATTACACTACACATTATATTATCACAGATATCATGAGGGTTTATAGATATTTTGACAAAACCTAACATCTTCCCTAAGATATTCCCGTCGATCCTCGTCAATCTGCTGACGTCTCACGCATCAAAGTAACGGTTTTGCCGCGAGACAGGCCATTGAAGATTCAGTGGTTTACGTTGCACAGACAGAAAAGCTTTCGCAATTTAATTAGCAAAAGGAAAATAACATGAATTTAATTTGAATCACATTCAAGTTGTCCAGTGCATTCTCTGTTTTACCCTCCAAGTGGCTAATAAAAGCCAGAAGGTTGAAATAAGTGGCATGATACTTTTGTGGACAAAATTTGATCCTATCATGCATGGAGTTTGTCTGGTAAGCCGTTCAAAAGGCACTATCTTTGTTGCTGGAGACAGGAGGAAAAGAAATAATAAACCATCTCTTCATACCCGAGTAATTTGCAAGGATTAACAATAGCCTATATATATTTTAAAGCGTAAATTACCACAGTAGCCTACTGCTCATATTATTATTTTGCGAAAGTAATTTAGATATTACAATAACTACGAGATATAGCTAGCCTATACATCAATTGAAGAACATACAAATGACCTATGTTTACATTCTGCTATGCGGTCGTTTAGGCTTGTTTTAGACAGGTTTGCTCAATGCTATTGGCCTATTTATCACATGCAATAGGCTACATTTTAACTAGACGTTTTGATAAATGTGTCACAATAGGCGCTATTCAGTGCTTCTCTTACCTCATATCACGAGGATGTGCTCTTTCCGTTGAAACGCGTATAGCGAGTAGAAAGAATAGGAAGATTCGATGTCACGAAAACGAAAGTAGTAAAAAGCAGAGGGATAAGTTTCGCTTTCGTGATACGCTGTAAAAAAAAGTGTTGTTCTAAATCACTTTTGATTTTTAATTAATAGCCCATATAAACATTATTTAAATAAACAAATTAAGAAATGAATTTAAGACTTAATACATTTTTTTATAGGCTAGCCTATATCACGCTGCAAAATACACAGCTAGTACACAAACTTGCCCTAGATGTGTCACACGTGACAACTCTAAGTGACAGCAAAAATCTGACTACTCGTTTTGGCGTCTGCAGTAGCACTTGCCTGTTATAAACAGCAGGCGGCGGTGTTTAGCTACATGGTAGAACTGAAATAACTTTCCACTGTCAAGTGTCATTGCTATTCCTTAAGGTACTTTACGCGTTAAGGTGACGCACGGAAATCTTACACTTCATATTTTTGTAGGATTAATGAATATTTTGTCAGGTTTACAGTACCAAAGTGTGAAATATG
The DNA here is from genome assembly GCA_039654625.1 of Rhinogobio ventralis. Lineage (NCBI taxonomy): Eukaryota > Metazoa > Chordata > Actinopteri > Cypriniformes > Gobionidae > Rhinogobio > Rhinogobio ventralis. Next base: position 15,754,114 of record CM077212.1, read on the forward strand.
AATTTGAAGTGGACTGAGCGAGATTTACGCATTGAGCTGCTATCTAAACAGAATAACTGGTAGCTACAAGTGCCATTGACTAATGGTAAGTTTGTTTACAGGTTCTGAATCTTACCTTAGGCTACTATTTTTATTTGTTATTCTGGCTGCACTCTGATTTAAATACCCTGTCTTTTCATCATCGTTTTTAATTATAAAACTTCTGTAGTAAACTTTTTTTTGTAAAAAAACAGAAACAAAAAAAAAGTCTTTACAGCATTTCAGGATTTTTATATATTTGTATTAGGGTTTATCATTACCTATCTGATCAGCTAAGCAGATACCCTCTCTGAGATCTTCACACCCACTAGGCTACCACAAAAGTTCCTGGAAATTCCAACAGGAAGAGCCATTTAGGGCAGAGAGGGCAGAGTAAGTTAAGGGGCGGGTCTAGCCTACTATACTTTATAAGAAGCCATGTGCTGCCATTCAGACACATAACTGCAAAAGAAATCGAAATGTTTGGACTACAGCACATCTGGAACTGCATTTTGCAGTACGAGACCATGCTAAGGTCTCCATATTTCCCAGTGCTCTTTTCTATTACAGTCTACCTAAGCTTCTGTCTGCCTTTTGTCGTTCTGGATGCCCTGTCTCCTAGGGTAGAACTGATAAGGAGATACAAGATTCACCAGAAAACCAACGTGTCTTGGACTATGATTTGGAGCTGCCTGGCGCTCTCACTCTACAACCATGCTGTGTACATCTTCCCGCTGAGTGTCCTGAACTGGTACTGGAGACCTGTCAGCTACACAGCGACGGCACCTGGGGTCCTACGAGTAGTCTGGGACCTTGCTGCCTGCCTGCTTCTCTTTGACTTTCAGTACTTTGTATGGCATCTTCTGCATCACAAAGTACCCTGGCTCTACCGCACCTTCCATAAGGTGCATCACAAATACACATCCACCTTTGCCCTGGCCACTGAGTACTCTGGGGCATGGGAGACTCTGTCTTTGGGTTTCTTTGCTGCAGTGAATCCCATGTTACTGGGGGTTCATCCTATGACAGAGATGCTTTTCCATATGCTGAACATGTGGTTGTCAGTTGAGGACCACTGTGGCTATGACCTGCCATGGGCGACACACAGACTGGTGCCTTTTGGACTGTATGGAGGAGCTCCACACCATGATGCCCACCATCAGAAGTTCAAGTCCAACTACGCTCCATACTTCACTCACTGGGACAAGCTCTTTGGAACACTGCACTCTAAATGAACTGAACAACTGGAACAAGCTACATAAACTGATTTGTCTTTTTTTGTAAAAAGTGCATTATCATTCAATGAATGAATACCCTTGACTCTAAAACGTATAAACGTTGCTTTATAGTTTGTGTTAAATTAATGTAATGTCTATTTATTGAACACCTGTATTTAAGTGTGACTGCAAGAAAAAATTATAAGAGATATGAATATGCTGTGTAAGGACTATATGAAGCTCATTTGTCAACCATAACCTGTTTTTAATGTTGTTGTTTTTATTTATAGGACTGTTTTGATACCAAATGTTTTGGATCATGAAATGTGTGTGGATCATGAAGAACAGATTTAACAAAACTAATGGCAATAAAGCTATGAAGTAAATACTATAAATACAGTGTTTGTGTTTATTTTTATTGTGCATAATAGGAATACTTCAATAAGTACAGTTCTATGAATAAAGTGATAATATAGATAATAAAGATAAGAGACGTTAGAGAATAATAGAGAGTAAAAAGAAGTTAGCTAAACTTCAACTTGTGGTGCTGGGACTGTTTCTATTAACAGAAATAAGAAAAATAAATAAATAAATGGAAAATAAGAAATATTTGATCAGATTTCATTTCATTTTAATTAATGCTATAAAAATATCACAGTGGTGACGCAAAGATGCATATCTTAAAAAGCGAAAACAATATCTGAGATAATAAACATCAGTGATTGAGTAGTCATTTGCTGACATTAACATTGAGCGGGAAGCTCAAACCCCTGGAGAAGGAACACACATCCTGAAAAAGACAATGGAGAATTTACCAAACCATGTGAGAATTCCTATAATTCCCATTATTCCTGTCATACACTACTTGACTTCCAAGTTTTATTTCCCTTTTGATTAGGTAGATGGAGTTCATATTTAGTATTTGATCTCATATTCAATGGATGGCCCCGAACAGTATTTGAATACCTTTACACACTTAACCCAGATAATCATAGATTTTTAACTAAGGCTAAAGTGTCCAAATACTTTATTTGGGACCACTGTATATAGACACACTATTATTTTGAACTCGCTTCTAATCCATCTGTTTTCCACTTTAATGTTCTCACACTTTTTTTATTCGCACATGCATAAGCAGTCAAATGTTTACACTAATGAAAATCAACCTTGTGGAACCTGTTCATCTTCATACATGCGTTTCTGCCCTATTCTTCTAGTGGCCTGTGAAATATCCTCTTCAGTTTGAGTTTCATGTGGGAAGAAGACTTTGAATGCTTTAATTACAGTTTGTCACTCACCAAGAATTTCAGAGGAATTATAAATAATAGCACAGATGTCAGATATCAAGATTATCATCAATTTAAACTTCTGATTTCAGCATCCTGAAACAGATCTCAATACACGTGGACATATTTTTGTTTATCATACAAAACCTGTATATGTCATTTAATGATTTAATGTTAATATGCTAACATATTTGAACTGTGAAAATCTGTTTTTGCTATAAAATGTTCTAATAATAACATAATGGAAGGACTAAAGTTCATCAGATTAGCCTTTCCAGCATTGGTGGCCAATAATATCAGAGACAGAGCTCGGGGTTACCAACACAAAGATAAAACACAATTACTGTAACATGCTTAAAAGTAAATGAATGCAATAAACATTAAGTGAATAACATAAAAAAAACACCCCAATGTACATAAATGATAACAAAAATAAGAAACATAGCATTTTTAATTCTAAATAAATGTGATGTTTCATACAGGGAATTTTGGGAATGCCATTTTCCCCATTCATTTTTTACAAAAAAACTGTCAAGTGTCATTGCTATTCCTTAAGGTACTTTACGCGTTAAGGTGACGCACGGAAATCTTACACTTCATATTTTTGTAGGATTAATGAATATTTTGTCAGGTTTACAGTACCAAAGTGTGAAATATGAATTTGAAGTGGACTGAGCGAGATTTACGCATTGAGCTGCTATCTAAACAGAATAACTGGTAGCTACAAGTGCCATTGACTAATGGTAAGTTTGTTTACAGGTTCTGAATCTTACCTTAGGCTACTATTTTTATTTGTTATTCTGGCTGCACTCTGATTTAAATACCCTGTCTTTTCATCATCGTTTTTAATTATAAAACTTCTGTAGTAAACTTTTTTTTGTAAAAAAACAGAAACAAAAAAAAAGTCTTTACAGCATTTCAGGATTTTTATATATTTGTATTAGGGTTTATCATTACCTATCTGATCAGCTAAGCAGATACCCTCTCTGAGATCTTCACACCCACTAGGCTACCACAAAAGTTCCTGGAAATTCCAACAGGAAGAGCCATTTAGGGCAGAGAGGGCAGAGTAAGTTAAGGGGCGGGTCTAGCCTACTATACTTTATAAGAAGCCATGTGCTGCCATTCAGACACATAACTGCAAAAGAAATCGAAATGTTTGGACTACAGCACATCTGGAACTGCATTTTGCAGTACGAGACCATGCTAAGGTCTCCATATTTCCCAGTGCTCTTTTCTATTACAGTCTACCTAAGCTTCTGTCTGCCTTTTGTCGTTCTGGATGCCCTGTCTCCTAGGGTAGAACTGATAAGGAGATACAAGATTCACCAGAAAACCAACGTGTCTTGGACTATGATTTGGAGCTGCCTGGCGCTCTCACTCTACAACCATGCTGTGTACATCTTCCCGCTGAGTGTCCTGAACTGGTACTGGAGACCTGTCAGCTACACAGCGACGGCACCTGGGGTCCTACGAGTAGTCTGGGACCTTGCTGCCTGCCTGCTTCTCTTTGACTTTCAGTACTTTGTATGGCATCTTCTGCATCACAAAGTACCCTGGCTCTACCGCACCTTTCATAAGGTGCATCACAAATACACATCCACCTTTGCCCTGGCCACTGAGTACTCTGGGGCATGGGAGACTCTGTCTTTGGGTTTCTTTGCTGCAGTGAATCCCATGTTACTGGGGGTTCATCCTATGACAGAGATGCTTTTCCATATGCTGAACATGTGGTTGTCAGTTGAGGACCACTGTGGCTATGACCTGCCATGGGCGACACACAGACTGGTGCCTTTTGGACTGTATGGAGGAGCTCCACACCATGATGCCCACCATCAGAAGTTCAAGTCCAACTACGCTCCATACTTCACTCACTGGGACAAGCTCTTTGGAACACTGCACTCTAAATGAACTGAACAACTGGAACAAGCTACATAAACTGATTTGTCTTTTTTTGTAAAAAGTGCATTATCATTCAATGAATGAATACCCTTGACTCTAAAACGTATAAACGTTGCTTTATAGTTTGTGTTAAATTAATGTAATGTCTATTTATTGAACACCTGTATTTAAGTGTGACTGCAAGAAAAAATTATAAGAGATATGAATATGCTGTGTAAGGACTATATGAAGCTCATTTGTCAACCATAACCTGTTTTTAATGTTGTTGTTTTTATTTATAGGACTGTTTTGATACCAAATGTTTTGGATCATGAAATGTGTGTGGATCATGAAGAACAGATTTAACAAAACTAATGGCAATAAAGCTATGAAGTAAATACTATAAATACAGTGTTTGTGTTTATTTTTATTGTGCATAATAGGAATACTTCAATAAGTACAGTTCTATGAATAAAGTGATAATATAGATAATAAAGATAAGAGACGTTAGAGAATAATAGAGAGTAAAAAGAAGTTAGCTAAACTTCAACTTGTGGTGCTGGGACTGTTTCTATTAACAGAAATAAGAAAAATAAATAAATAAATGGAAAATAAGAAATATTTGATCAGATTTCATTTCATTTTAATTAATGCTATAAAAATATCACAGTGGTGACGCAAAGATGCATATCTTAAAAAGCGAAAACAATATCTGAGATAATAAACATCAGTGATTGAGTAGTCATTTGCTGACATTAACATTGAGCGGGAAGCTCAAACCCCTGGAGAAGGAACACACATCCTGAAAAAGACAATGGAGAATTTACCAAACCATGTGAGAATTCCTATAATTCCCATTATTCCTGTCATACACTACTTGACTTCCAAGTTTTATTTCCCTTTTGATTAGGTAGATGGAGTTCATATTTAGTATTTGATCTCATATTCAATGGATGGCCCCGAACAGTATTTGAATACCTTTACACACTTAACCCAGATAATCATAGATTTTTAACTAAGGCTAAAGTGTCCAAATACTTTATTTGGGACCACTGTATATAGACACACTATTATTTTGAACTCGCTTCTAATCCATCTGTTTTCCACTTTAATGTTCTCACACTTTTTTTATTCGCACATGCATAAGCAGTCAAATGTTTACACTAATGAAAATCAACCTTGTGGAACCTGTTCATCTTCATACATGCGTTTCTGCCCTATTCTTCTAGTGGCCTGTGAAATATCCTCTTCAGTTTGAGTTTCATGTGGGAAGAAGACTTTGAATGCTTTAATTACAGTTTGTCACTCACCAAGAATTTCAGAGGAATTATAAATAATAGCACAGATGTCAGATATCAAGATTATCATCAATTTAAACTTCTGATTTCAGCATCCTGAAACAGATCTCAATACACGTGGACATATTTTTGTTTATCATACAAAACCTGTATATGTCATTTAATGATTTAATGTTAATATGCTAACATATTTGAACTGTGAAAATCTGTTTTTGCTATAAAATGTTCTAATAATAACATAATGGAAGGACTAAAGTTCATCAGATTAGCCTTTCCAGCATTGGTGGCCAATAATATCAGAGACAGAGCTCGGGGTTACCAACACAAAGATAAAACACAATTACTGTAACATGCTTAAAAGTAAATGAATGCAATAAACATTAAGTGAATAACATAAAAAAAACACCCCAATGTACATAAATGATAACAAAAATAAGAAACATAGCATTTTTAATTCTAAATAAATGTGATGTTTCATACAGGGAATTTTGGGAATGCCATTTTCCCCATTCATTTTTTACAAAAATTTTTTTTTACTTTTTGGGGGGGTTAATAAAGGCCTTCTGAAGCAAATTGATAGGTTTATGTAAGAAAAATATCCAAATTTAAAACTTTATAAAGTGAAATATCTATCTTCCGGCAGACTGCCTTCCATATTTAACTTAAGAAGAAAGTGGTACGCCTCTCGTAAATCAAAAGCTTACGTCCGACGTCATCGTTGCGCCAGTTACGCTTTTTTCATAAAATGAATACGGAAGGCGGTCCGCTGGAAGATACTTTATAAAGTTTTAAATATGGATATTTTTCTCACAAAAACCCATCGATTCACTTCAGAAGTCCCTTATTAACCCCTCGGAGTCGTATGGATACACTTTTTTTGGGTTCAAATTTTGGGCTGCCATTCACTGCCATTATAATGCTCGCAAGAGCCAGGACATTTGTTAATATAACTCCGATTGTATTCGTCTGAAAGAAGAAAGTCATATACTCCTAGGATGGCTTGAGGGTGAGTAAATCATGGGGTAATTTTCATTTTTAGGTGAACTATCCCTTTAAATTGTAGTTTATCTATACTTTTCAATATACAACCACATTCAAATATACAATAGAATACATTATTTGAAATAGTATTTTATATGGGTGTACTGCAATAAAATATGAATACCCATAAAAATAGTTTACAATGTAAAAGAAAAGAGATAACTGGCCCTATGCTTGTCTGCTATCTGTATCTGTATATACCCAGGTAGGTGGTTTCCAGACATATGGGGTACTCTGACGTGAGGTCACACATCCTTTTTAGCAGACAAAACCCTGAGCTTAATGAAAAAAGAAAAAGATAAAATCAGTTCTGCTGATAATAGTGCCTTATCAGAGAATATGAAACTGTAAAATTTATATGCCAAATGCGTGTGAAAAGTTTGATGTTTTTAGCACCAGCAATCGCAGAGTCTGCTACAGGAGACATTTCAAAAGTCAGGGCCAGCTATTCTTATCTAAAGTGTCCAAAAGATGATACAAAGTGAAAGCAGAAGGAGAACAAAAAGAGAGAACAAAAAGAAACAGCAAAAGTAAGAGTATGCAAAAAATTCTGTTTCCTATGAGCAACACACATCCTTCTCTATCAGGTAGCTTGCATAATACTTAGAGAACAAAAGGCTGGACTTTGATCTTGCCTTAGGGGATACTGAATCAAAACGACATATTGTGCAACTTCCTGTACAAGTACAGACAGACAGAATTTTGTAAAAGGAGATCTGGCTCCAACTCGATTTTTGGGGGGTTCCTAGCTGTGGACACAAAGAGATGCATTATAAAGATTTTTTAGATTTTGACATTTAGACATAGCTAAACATACTTTGATTGGTTTCCTAGTACATGTATAAGCAATGTTAATGTTTAAGTTGTTGCCTTCATTTTTTTTAATACATTCAACTAGGATGTTTAAGTCATTTCAACTTAAATTACATTAAAGTGACTTTAAAAAATAGTTGAAAATTGTTAAAAGCAATGTAAAACATATGTTGTCATAACTTATTGGTCATATAATTTTTTACTTTGGCTTTGGCTTGGCTTGATAAAGGTTGGTGACCCCTGATCTCATGTGTACAGTGATGCTAAAAGAGCAAACATCTCTCACATTGTCCACTGCAAGATAGGGAACGATGGGTAATGGGTAGAGAGTCCCCTATATCTGGTTATGTGACTTGTAGAAAATGTCAGAGCAGAATTCTTGAGTATTGGCATTTTGTTGTGGGCAGGAAACATAACTTAAATACCTCAGGGGAAAAACACTGGTGCTCAACAAAACTCTAACTAAACTGTGGTATTATCTGATAGAAAACACAAACCAAAAATGTTCTACATTAAATACTTGAGGAAAATGAAGAAAGACATAAAAGAGCAGTTTTCAGATTGTGAAAATATATTTTTTTTTAACAGAAATTAGGTATTTGTGCTCAGCCAATAATCAAAATGTGTAACATCTGAGTAATGTCCTTGTGCAAGGGGGTTTCCAGAGTCACAACCAACTTGCCTCAGGCATTTATGGGCTAAAAAGTAGGCAGCTATGTTTTATTCGGCTTATTTATTCATTAGCTATTTTCTGTGAATGTGCAAAATATCTGAATCATTAGCCAAAAACCAATACCAGTTTGCAACATACTGGACTGTTTTTGTACAACTAAAATAACTGGAAGTGGCTGACACCAGAAGTCTTGCATATTCAAGTCAGTGGTGTAGCCAGAATTTTATTTTTGAGGGGTCCCATCTAAAAATGAGGCGGCCGCAATATATATATACAGTGCATCCGTAAAGCATTCACAGCGCTTCACTTTTTCCACATTTTATGTTACAAGGAATCTTCATCACTCCGATCTCTCCCGTGTCCCCTCCTGAAGACATGTCAGCGGTGGATCGCCTGTGGGGTCTCAGGCAGGGCGGTCGCCCGCTGGAGAGGTACGTGGAGGAATTCGCTGAGCTGTCTTGTTTGGTGAACTGGCCAGATGCACCACTTAACGCGTGTTTTCTGATGGGCCTAGACAAGGACACTATTCAATATATTGAACCTGCCTGTTCCTTTTCCCTAGTCGAGTCGATGAATCTGATTCTCTGTTTAAATTGTTCCAATTTCGAAATTGAAGAGGTTCAAGAGAATGAGTGTCTTCCTCGTCCGGTCCCCTCAGAGAAGCACGCGGCCTGGTCAGTTCACCCACAGCCAGTTCCCTCCACATATCCCTCCAGTGGGCCTTCCTGTGTTGTCCTGCCTGTCCACAAACCCAAACAGCAGAGAAGGAGGGCCAACGCCAAGCCCTCGTCTCCGGCCAAGATGACCGCAGCCACGCCAGAGCCCTCGTCTCCGGCTAAGATGGCCGCCGCCACGCCAGAGCCACAGGACCTCTGGTTCATAGACTTTTGGAGCGATCCTGCCGCCTCAGTTCCCACTCCGAGTCTCCTGGATTCCGCTCCAGGCCTCCCAGTTCCTGCTCCGAGTCTCCTGGATTCCGCTCCAGGCTTCCCTGTTCCCGCTCCGAGTCTCCTGGATTCCGCTCCTGATCCGCCGTGGACTCCCGAGGCTCCTGATCCGCCGTGGACTCCCGAGGCTCCTGATCCGCCATGGCCGCCCGAGACCCCTGACACGCCATGGCCGCCCGAGACCCCTGACACGCCATGGCCGCCCAAGACTCCTGACCCGCCATGGCCGCCCGATGTCCTAGTCCCGCCCTGGAGACCTCTGTACCTGTCTGCACCTCCCCCGCACCTGCGTGTAGGTCTCCTTGTGTTACAATCCACGCCTGTCCCGGACTCCATTTCCCATGATCCTCCCTGTCTCACACCTGAAATCACTCACTCCTCATCTCTCCCACTCTCCCTGGATTCCCTGCACCTGGTCGTTGTCATTAGCACTCCCTTTATATTGATCTCACTTTCCTGCACTCCTCGTCCGTTCTTATGTGTTATGCTTATGTGTGTCGTGTTCTGTTTCCGTTTATAAATAAAAACCCGTCTTTGTGGAAGCCCTGGATCTTCTCTTCCCTGCTGCATTACACACCGTAACAACAGGCCTGATTGGTGGAGTGCTGCAGAGATGGTTGTTCTTCTGGAAGGTTCTCCTCTCTCCACAGAGAAACGCTGGAGCTCTGTCAGAGTGACCATCGGGTTCTTGGTCACCTCCCTGATTAAGGCCCTTCTCCCCCGATCACTCATTTTGGCTGGGCGGCCATCTCTAGGAAGAATCCTGGTGGTTCCAAACTTCTTCCATTTACGGATGATGGAGGCCACTGTGGTCATTGGGACCTTCAATGCTGCAGAAATTTTTCTGTACCCTCCCCCAGATCTGTGCCTTAATACAATCCTGTCTCTGAGGTCTACAGACCATTTTTAGGACTTCATGGCTTGGTTTGTGCTCTGACATGCACTGTTAACTGTGGGACCTTATATAGACAGGTGTGTGCCTTTCCAAATCATGTCCAATCAACTGAACTGAACTGAATATACACTCACCTAAAGGATTATTAGGAACACCATACTAATACTGTGCTTGACCCCCTTTCGCCTTTAGAACTGCCTTAATTCTACGTGGTGCTGAAAGCATTCTTTAGAAATGTTGGCCCATATTGATAGGATAGCATCTTGCAGTTGATGGAGATTTGTGGGATGCACATCCAGGGCACGAAGCTCCCGTTCCACCACATCCCAAAGATGCTCTATTGGGTTGAGATCTGGTGACTGTGGGGGCCATTTTAGTACAGTGAACTCATTGTCATGTTCAAGAAACCAATTTGAAATGATTCGAGCTTTGTGACATGGTGCATTATCCTGCTGGAAGTAGCCGTCAGAGGATGGGTACATGGTGGTCATAAAGGGATGGACATGGTCAGAAACAATGCTCATGTAGGCCGTGGCATTTAAACGATGCCCAAGTGGCACTAAGGGGCCTAAAGTGTGCCAAGAAAACATCCCCCACACCATTACACCACCACCAGCCTGCACAGTGGTAACAAGGCATGATGGATCCATGTTCTCATTCTGTTTACGCCAAATTCTGACTCTACCATCTGAATGTCTCAACAGAAATCGAGACTCATCAGACCAGGCAACATTTTTCCAGTCTTCAACTGTCCAATTTTGGTGAGCTCGTGCAAATTGTAGCCTCTTTTTCCTATTTGTAGTGGAGATGAGTGGTACCCGGTGAGGTCTTCTGCTGTTGTAGCCCATCCGCCTCAAGGTTGTGCGTGTTGTGGCTTCACAAATGGATACTTGCCTATACGGGCATTTTGACATATTTTGTGTGAATTTGTCACATATGTCTCAAGAAGACATTAGAGAGGGAACTCAATTCAATAGGCTATTGAGCTGTCTGAGGCAGCTTTCAGCACCGTGCTTCACTGTACCGCCTTCCTGTAGTAATGTACGGAACCACTCCTTATAGGCTACATAAATCATGTAACAGTTCATGTTTTTACTTGAACTAACTCAAATGACGCATGTGTGCTGGGTGAATGATAAGCAATCAAGAGCATGCAACAGAAGTGCACACTCTCTCTCTCTTTACTGTCAGTTAGCGTTTGTAATATGCTTCTCATTTTACTTTTTTTTTGCTATTGCTATATCTGACCGAACTACAAAACTTCCAGCGATGTCTGTGAAAAAGGGATGTGCACTCAACAAGCTCTCGCATCTGTGCTGCTGCATGCTCAATTCTGTTTTTATTTTAAGCAATCAGAAATCTGGGGGGCCCGACATGTAAATGAGGGGGCCTAGGTCCACCCAGGCCCCCTTGTGGCTACGCCCCTAATTCAAGTTAAAAATGTTAAAAATAAGGTGAATACTTAACTGAGTTTAATCCTTCAGCCAGGGAATGTTCAAGTTCTATGAGGAGACAATTATCACCACCTGACATCACTTACTTATTATGAAATGAGGAACTTGTGACGTGAGCAAGGTGAATCATCATGCTTTTGTACAAAAAAAAGGAAATCTGGCAAAAGGCTTTATAGTAATTGACATTTTTTCTTTTCTCATTTCCAGGCCCAAGGACATTTTACTCTCTCTATGTTGGCAGTATATCAGGAACAGCAATTCAAGTTTCTACAGGCAGTTTAATCATTAAAAAAAAAAAAAAAAATTGTGGACTGATTGATATAGTCTACAGTGGTATCAACTGTAAAATGTTTATACATGTTTAATGTTAAATTAATAAAATGAAAAACACTTGAGAAACATTTGACCCTTTAAGCATTTTTGATGTAAAAGGATGCCTTGAGCCATATCGGAACACAGCATGCCTGGGACATGCAGATGCAGTGGATAAAGTTCAGATTACACCACAGATGAACCTGGATGATGGAAGCCTGATCCTAAGATATTCACACACATTCCTGAGCCATTTCCTAAGCATTTTTCATGCTTAGTGAGCACTGTCACCACAATTCTTAGTAAGTGTGAAATGTAGGCATACTAAAAAGATATGTTTACAGGATATGAGCCATGCCAATCTGTAATGAACTCCATACAACATCTGTTTATTGTGAAGGATTGGAGTTTCTTGGAAAATAAACTCCAATCCAACCCAGATGAACAACAACACATGACATATTTACACTTTGTCATTAATTATTTAACAAAAAATAGACCAAAATGGAGAAGCCATATGTGGATAAACTAAGTACACCCTTACTGCTTCCATAAGAATTAAGAGGGTAAGTAGCAGCCAGGTGCTGCTAATCAAATGCCCTCGATTAATTGATCATCTGCACATGTGACCAACTCTATAAACGCAGAAGTTTTGGCAGTTTGCTGGTCTGGAACATACAGGTGTGTGTTAACAATACCAAGGAGGAAAGACATTGGCAATGATCTTAGAGAAGCAATTGTGGCTGCTCATCAATCTGGGAAGGGTTATAAGGCCATTTCCAAACAGTTTGAAATCCATCATTCTACAGTGAAGAAGATTATTCACAAGTGGAAAACATTCAAGACATTTGTCAATCTTCCCAGGAGTGGACATCCCAGCAAATTCACCCCCTAGGTCAGACCGTGCACAGCTCAGACAAACTGCAAAAAACCCAAGAGCTACATCTCAGACTCTAGAGGCCTCAGTTAGCATGTTAAATGTTAAAGTTCATGACAGTACCATTAGATAAAGACTGAACAAGTGTGGCTTGTTTGGAAGGGTTGCCAGGAGGAAACCTCTTCTCTATAAAAGTAAAATGGCAGCAAAGCTTAGGTTTGCAAAGTTGCATCTAAATAAACCACAAGACTTCTGGTACAATGTCCTTTGGACAGACGAGACCAATGTGGAGATGTTTGGCCATAATGCACAGCGCCATGTGTGGCGAAAACCAAACACAGCATATCAGCACAAACACCTTATACCAACTGTCCATCACAGTAGTGGAGAGGTGATGATTTTGGCTTGTTTTGAAGCCATAGAACCTGGGCACCTTGCTGTCACTGAGTCGACCATGAACTCCTCTGTATACCAAAGTATTGTAAGTACAGTCAAACGTGAGGCCATCTGTCCGACAGCTAAAGCTTGGCTGAAATTGGGTAATGCAACAGGACAATGATCCCAAGCACACCAGCAAATCTACTACAGAACGGCTGAAAAAGAAAAGAATCAAGGTGCACTGGCCCAGTTAAAGTCCAGACCTCAACCTGGCTGAAATGCTGTGGCAGGACCTACCAGAGCTGTGTATAAACAGATGCCCACAAACCTCAATGAATTGAAGCAACGTTGTAAAGAAGAATGGGACAAAATTCCTCCAAAACTTGGACCCCTTATACATCCCTGTGCCCCCTCCAGACCGAGGGAGATGGACTTGATGATAGCGTGTCATTTTCTCACTCAGACCACTGCCGCCTGCTGCTTCTGCTACTGATTGCTTTTAGAGGGAAAAGCTGCCCATAACTGCTCTAGGATTTCTTCATAATAATAGCACATTATTAGTAAAAAAGAGTTGGCAAAGATCCAGTGCGTATCTGTATTTGCTCTCGGCAAATGATTCAATTTCCAACGTGTTTTCGTTTCGGTGAGTAATGTAGCCAATTACAGACATGTTTGCTGATTTCTTGAACGCAATGGCCAATCACAGGTGTTGAAGTTAGAATCCACTCACCACTCAAGTTTTTTTCCAGTGCTGAGTTCTGCACATGCGCAAATCCTCTCTAACAAAGTGTAGACATTATGTAAATAAGAGATTTATTGTGTAGTCAGTTTCACTGATTAATATAACAGAACTTTGTGAGATCGCGTTCATTGAATGAGTGACAGCTTTTGACTAAAACTTTTGTTTTCCATTCTTGACAAGCGGACACATACACGCTTCACAAGTTCCCACTTACATCAAATTAAATAGAGTAAAGATTATGCATATTTGGTGTGTTGTCCGGGGGAGGGCTCCGGGCTCTGAATTTTTGCCCGAACCCAGAGTATCCCCCCCGATAGAGATAGTCTAAAACTAGACTGCATTTGTATTATGGATTGTGTTGATGTCTAATAAGAGTTTATTAAATCAAAGTGAGGAGATTAGGTGGTGGAGGGATGCTAAGAAACTGTCAACGAAAGGAAGGTAAGTCAGCTGTATATATACACACCTCCTATCGTTGATTAAATTGATTAGCTTAATATGCTCCACTCGTGTTTAATTAGGTTTAATTATCTGAACGTGCTCCACTTGTTTTTAATTAGGTTTAATTCTCTGAACGTGCTCCTCCCGAAATTTGTTAATAAAACATCACTTAAATACATCGGCCCATCCGCATTTAAATGCGGGATTCACTCGAAATTGTGATGACTGACAGTAAATATTTATGTATCAAAATCAGGCTCATATAAATGTCAGGAAAACACGATTCCTGGCTGCATGTCAATATCCATTGATCACTGGATCTTTGGTAAGTTGTAAGGAACACTTATATTGAGTCAAACTGTTTAAACAGTTTAAACTGATAGTTAGTTCCTATTAAATCCAGTCATGCTGCATGCAGCAGCTCTTCTGCCACTCATTCCCGGCTTGAGGGGACATGTGTTCCGGCAGGAACGATGCATACCCTTTATACAAGAAAAAAGATAAGGTGGTAACACTTTACAATAAGGTTTCATTAGTTAACATTAGTTCCCTTTCAGTCGGTCACGTTCGACGTACGAGGGTAGTTCTGAGCTGAGGTTGAGCTGCGCACAGTGACTGATTTACATTTAAAGTCACAGCGCTGGCCCTTGGCCAGACGATGTCCACCCTGGTCCAGAAACACCCTTGGGCTACCTTGCAGGGGTGTGAGACGTCGCCAGAGTACGCTCTCTCGATGCTCACATCTCACAAGGTGACCCTTTTCGGCGACACTGTCGGTGACTGTGCAGCAGTCCTCCACAGTGCAAAGCAGATGGAACCCCTCAGTCTGCTCGCCATGGGCATCCCACGATGCCACCCGTCTTGGCTGCCAGTCAGCTGAGACGGGTGACCTGGACTTGGTTGAAGCTGCTCTTCCCCGAAAGGAGGGCCGGGTGGAGAATCATTGCTAAATTTTGTTCCGCCACCGGTGTTACAGCCAGTGGTACCCAAATTCTTAAGAGCAGTTCCAATACCTCTGGGTCTCGGGAGTTCAGGAATGGCAGCGTGTGACGCTATGAAGCCGCGCCGCTCTCATTCCCCTCCCCACAAGAGGGCGAGAATGGCAGTGTGCGACGCCGGGGAGCCTCGCCACTCTCATTCCCCTCTTCTCAGCGGTGTGAGGACGGCAGTGCGCAACGCTATGCCTCGCCACTCTTGTTCCCCGCTGAGGAAGGAGGTGAGGTAGGCAGTGTGTGACGCCACAAAGCCTTGCCACTCTCTGCCCCTCCTTCAGTCGCCAGCGGACCGCAGCGTATGGCTTGAGAACGCTACCATGCCTTCTCTCATACCCTCCGTCCAACCGTGGGGGCAGGTAGGTGCTGCGTGCGCACTCAGACCCCACTTCAGGACGCTGTGCCTCTTGGGTCGGGTCCCTGCCCTCCACTTCGCTGCCCTACTGCGGGTACGTCTGTGGGGCGGGTGTGTTCATGGTACGGTTTCCGGAAGCCTAGCTAGCACTTCCGGGACGGTCCCGCTGACTCACCTGCACCACCAGGCTCGGCTACCCGATTCAGTTCGCACGGCATCCTCCCAAGTTCTGGGCATCCACTTCACTGTTGTGTGGAGCTGCGACACCTATCTTGTGGAAAGAGATCGAAGTCCTACTGGCGAAGGACGCGATTGGAGCCGGTCCCTCCAGCCGACATGAAGTTGGGGTTCTATAACTCCTACTTCATTGTGCCCAAGAAAAGCAGTGGGTTATGACCAATCTTGGACCTGTGAGTCCTGAACCGGGCCCTTCACAAACCGGCCGTTCAGATGTTGACGCAGAAGTGCACTTTCGAGTACATCCGTCCCCAAGATTGGTTTGCAGCGATCGACCTGAAGGTCGTTCCCTTCAGGACTGTCCCTGTTGTGTGAATACAGAGACACGGTGATCAGTCACCTCAGCCTGTTGGGACTTCGGGTCAACTGGGGAAAGAGCAAACTCTGCCCCGTGCAGAGGATCTCTTTTCTCGGTATGGAGCTGGACTTGGTCAATCTGACAGCGCATCTCACAGAGGAGCGTGTCCAGTCGGTGTTGAACTGCTTGAATTCGTTCAAATGCAGGACAGCGGTACCACTGAAACATTTTCAGAGGCTCCTGGGGCATATGGCATCCGCAGCCGCTGTAACGCCGCTCGGATTGCTTCATATGAGACCGCTTCAACGCTGGCTACACGACCGAGTCCTGAGATGGGCGTGGCACAGCGGATCCCTCCGTGTCCCCGTTGCCTGTCTGATCGATTGCTCCTGTCTGCCTCTTGTCTGCCGGTCACAGTGTTTGCAGCTCTGTACAGCTTTGCTTTTGAATCTCTATTTGATATCTTTTCTTGTTGTTTATACTGCTAAATATAACTTACTCATCACCATATATTGTTTAATATTTTCTATCACGTTAAAATTGACATTGTTAGCTTTTAATTTAAATCACTATCACAACGTGTTAGCATTTCACAACGCGTTAGCATTTCACTAGCCTGTTAGCCTGCCATTTGTGCATCCGGGTTTCCTGTTTTGTCTCTCGTGCCTTTACTAGTCCATCAAACAACTGTGGTAAGTTGGATTAATCAACAAATACGGTAAGCCATGTCTTCTCCTTTTATTGTTACCTGCACTACATGTTTCATGTTTAGTATATCTGTCTCCGTTGGTGAACAGGGCTTCACATGTGATAAATGTAAGGAGATAGTCAGACTGACGGAGAAGATTTCAGAATTAGAGACACGCATCCAGATTTTATTTGAGAGTAGTGAGAACAAAACAGCTTTAGACACTGCTTTGGATGCGACTAGCTCAGTGAAATCTGTACATTGTTCGGTTCCAGCTGTAGAGCCCGTGCAGCAGGGCAACTGGGTGACGGTGAGACGGCATAGTCGCGGATCAAAAAACCACTCTTCCGTTCCGATTAGAACATCAAACAGGTTCTCCCCACTCAGTGATGCACCCACTGAGAATCCTGTTGAAAGTGCCCTAGTTATTGGCGATTCTATTACACGGAACGTGAAAATAGAGACACCAGCCACCATAGTCACATGTTTACCGGGAGCCAGAGCGCCTGACATCAAAGCAAATTTAAAAGTGCTGGCTAATGCTAATCGTAAATTCTCTAAGATTATTATTCATGTCGGCACAAATGATGTTCGACTTTGCCAGTCGGAGATCACCAAAATTAACATTAAAGAGGTGTGTGAACTCGCAAGTACGATGGCAAACCGGGTTTTTTGCTCTGGTCCCCTCCCCATTAAAAGGAGTGATGAGATACTTAGCAGACTATCATCACTCAATGGCTGGTTGTCTAAGTGGTGTCCGCAAAATAACATAGGGTTCATAGACAATTGGAAAAGCTTTTGGGGCAGACCTGACCTGTTGAAAAGAGATGGTATCCATCCCTCCTGGGGTGGTGCCGCTCTTCTCTCTAGTAATTTGGCACATAGTCTTAAAGCTAAACCTTGACTAACTAGGGCCCAGGTCAGGAAGCAGACAGACTGGCTTACCCGACCGTCTGCTAGCTGTCTCGCGTCACAGAAGTCAGATAAATCCCAGCACATAGAGACTCTTTCACCTAGCTATTATCACATAGAGACTGTGTCTGTTCCACGAATTAGTAAATACAAAAAACCACCAAAACTATTCAACGGTAAAAATTTAATTGATGTCCAACAAATAAACAACAGATATAATACAGATGATCAAATGATAAAGCTCGGGCTGCTGAATATTCGATCCCTTTCCTCTAAAACGCTTATTGTTAATGATATGATTACAGATAATAATCTAGATGTGCTGTGTTTGACAGAAACCTGGCTAAAACCTGACGACTACATTACTTTAAATGAGTCCACCCCACAAGATTATTGTTATAAACACGAGCCGCGTCTGAAAGGTAAAGGGGGAGGTGTTGCTGTAATTTATAATAATATCTTCAGTATTACTCAGAAGTCTAGTTTCAAATATAATTATTTTGAAGTTTTGGTGCTTTACGTAACGTTATGTAGTGAAATTGATAAATCCTGTTTAACATTTGTGTTGGCTACTGTATATAGGCCACCAGGGCACAATACACACTTTATCAGAGAATTTGCTGATTTTTTATCAGAGTTAGTACTGGCTACAGATAAAGTCCTAATTGTTGGTGATTTTAATATCCATGTAGACAATGAAAAAGACGCATTGGGATTGGCATTTAGAGACATTCTAAACTCTATTGGAGTTAGGCAACACGTATCAGGACCCACTCATCTCCATAATCATACTCTAGACCTAATATTGTCACATGGAATAAATGTTGATACCGTTGAAATTCTGCAGCAGAGCGATGACATCTCAGATCATTACCTAGTATCATGTATACTTAATTTAGCAAAGGCTGCAAAGCCGTCCCCTCGCTTCAAATATGGCAGGACTATCACTGCTGCGACTAAAGATTTCTTTGTAAATAATCTTCCTCATCAGTTTCATCTCCTCAGCATCCCAGATAGCCCAGAGGAACTTGATGTTGCAACAGAAACTATTGACTCTCTCTTTTCCAGCACTTTAGACACAGTTGCTCCTCTGCGCTTAAAGAAGATTAAAGAGAATAGTCCAACGCCGTGGTACAACGAGCACACCCGGGCCCTTAAAACAGCAGCCAGAAAAATGGAGCGCAGCTGGAAGAAAACAAAACTGGAAGTTTTTCGCATTTCGTGGAAAGAGAGCATGATTTCATACAGAAAGGCCGTAAAAACTGCTAGATCTGCTTATTTCTCGACTCTCTTAGAAGAAAACAAACACAACCCTAGGTATTTATTCGATACAGTGGCTAAATTAACCAAAAATAAAGCTTCAACTTCTGATGTCTGCCAACAGCACAGCAGTAATGACTTTATGAACTTCTTTACTTGTAAGATTGATAATATTAGGAAAAAAATTATAACCATGCAGCCGTCTACTACTGTATCACATCAGACAGAGCATTGTAGTGTCACTGAGGAAAAATTACACTCATTCACTGCTATAGGAGAAGAAGAATTGGCTAAACTCGTTAAATCATCTAAATCAACAACATGTATGCTCGACCCTATACCGACTAAACTACTAAAAGAGATGCTTCCAGAGGTCATAGATCCTCTTCTTAATATCATTAATTCATCCTTGACTTTAGGATATGTACCGAAAACTTTTAAGTTGGCTATTATTAAACCACTTATTAAAAAACCGCAACTTGACCCTACAGAATTAGTCAATTACAGGCCAATCTCAAATCTACCCTTTCTGTCAAAAATACTAGAAAAGGCAGTGTCCTCACAATTATGCTCCTTTTTAGAAAAAAATGGTATCTGTGAGGTTTTCCAGTCAGGATTTAGACCACATCATAGTACTGAGACTGCTCTCATTAGAGTTACAAATGATTTACTCTTATCATCCGATCGTGGTTGTATCTCTCTGTTAGTGTTACTCGATCTTAGCGCTGCATTCGATACCATCGACCACAACATTCTTTTGAATAGACTTGAAAATTATGTTGGCATTAGTGGAATTGCATTGGCATGGTTTAAATCATACTTATCTGACCGTTTTCAGTTTGTAGCAGTAAATGAAGAGATCTCACACCGATCACAAGTTCAGTATGGAGTACCGCAGGGCTCAGTGCTAGGACCGTTGCTTTTCACCCTGTACATGCTACCACTGGGAGATATCATTAGGAAGCATGGCGTTAGTTTTCATTGTTATGCTGACGATACTCAGCTCTATATTTCTTCACGCCCTGACGAAACTTACCAATTCACAAGATTAACGGAATGCATAGCTGATATAAAAAATTGGATGACTAGTAATTTCCTGCAACTTAATTCAGAAAAAACTGAATTTTTAATTATTGGACAAAAAAACTCCACATGTAGTAACCTAGAATACTGTCTAACACTTGATGGCTGCTCTGTCAAGTCCTCGTCGTCAGTTAGGAACCTGGGTGTGCTCTTTGATACCAATCTCTCATTTGAAAGCCACGTTTCTAGCATCTGTAAAACTGCATTCTACCATCTTAAAAATATATCTAAATTACGGCATATGCTTTCAATGCAAAATGCTGAACAGTTAGTTCATGCATTCATGACCTCAAGGCTAGATTATTGTAATGCTCTACTGGGTGGTTGCCCTGCTCGCTTAATAAATAAACTGCAGCTGGTCCAAAACGCAGCAGCTCGAGTTCTTACTAGAACCAGGAAGTATGACCATATTAGCCCGGTTCTGTCAACACTGCACTGGCTCCCTATTAAACATCGCATACATTTTAAAATCTCGCTAATTACTTACAAATCACTAAATGGTTTAGCTCCCCAGTACTTGAGCGAGCTCTTAACGCATTATACTCCATCACGTCTATTGCGGTCTCAAAACTCTGGCCAGTTGATAATACCTAGAATATCAAAATCAACTGCAGGCGGTCGATCCTTTTCCTATTTAGCACCCAAACTCTGGAACAGCCTTCCTAGCATTGTTCGGGAAGCAGACACACTCTGTCAGTTTAAATCTAGACTAAAAACGCATCTCTTTACTATGGCATACACATAAAACATTTTAATTTATATTTTATTCAAATTGTTAGGCTGCATTAACTAGGTCAGCCGGAACCGGGAACACTTCCCATAACACCTGATGTACTCGTTACATCATAAGAGGAATGGCATCTACGCTAATGTTAGTCTCTCTGTTTATCCCGAGGTTTACTGCAGTCAGCCGGATCCGGGCCGTATCCAGATCAGATGGTGGACCAGCGCCCAGACATTACCAACGTATCCCTGAAGTGTCTGCAGAGACCGTGTCAATTAGTCTACCCTCTGAAATTGCTCATCGACATGGCATCCTCAATGGATCCATCTCCGGCGTGATGACTCCGATATTTCGAATATTCCTATTTAATAATTGTTTAATTGACACGCCATCCTCAATAAACCCGGTGTGATGCCTCCGGTCTTTCGAATAATCCGATCTAATATTACTTCTGACCTATAAGGCTGCCAAAATAATAAACATACACTGTTTGTTAATTGGCCAGAGGAGAACTGGCACCCCGACTGAGCCTGGTTTCTCCCAAGGTTTATTTTTCTCCATTAGGACACCTGATGGAGTTTTGGTTCCTTGCCACTGTCGCCTCTGGCTTGCTCAGTTGGGGACACAAAATTTTCAAATAAATATCCAAATAAATGTAATTACTAAACTAAATTATATCAACTACATTACTTGAATATATATGATAATTGAAATGAGCTGATGACATCACCGTTTTCTCCAGAGCGGCTGTACAGCCGAATCAAATTCTGTTCATTATTTTCCTGTTTAACACTGTGAAGCTGCTTTGAAACAATCTGCATTGTAAAAAGCGCTATATAAATAAAGTTGACTTGACTTGACTTGACTCCGAGGTGCCGCCAAACCTTCAGCCTGTGGTCGGACCCTTCGTTTCTACGGGCAGGAGTTTCCCTAGAACAAGTGTCCAGGCATGCTGTTGTCTCCACGGATGCCTCATCCACCGGCTGGGGTGCCACGTACAACGGGCTTGCAGTTTCGGGTCTGTGGACGGGGCCTCAACTGCAATGGCATATCAATTGCCTCGAGTTGTTAGCAGTTCGTCTTGCGCTTGGCCGCTTCAAAACGCCGCTACTAGGCAAGCACGTTCTGGTCCGTACGGACAACACTGCGGCCGTTGCGTACATCAACAAACAGGGTGGTCTACGCTCCCGTCGCATGTCACAACTCGCCCGCCATCTCCTCCTATGGAGTCAGAAGCATCTGAGGTCGCTTCGTGCCATTCACATTCCGGGCCTGCTCAATCGTGCGGCCGACGAGCTCTCACGACAGCCAGTGCTCCCCGGAGAGTGGAGACTCCATCCCCAGGTGGTCCAGCTGATCTGGAGTCGCTTCGGGACCGCACAGGTAGACCTGTTTGCCACCCCAGACACGACCCACTGCCAGTTGTTTTATTCCCTGACCGAGGGGACCCTCGGCTCGGATGCGCTGGCACACAGCTGGCCCCGGGGCCTACGCAAGTATGCGTTTCCCCCAGTGAGCCTTCTTGCACAGACTCTGTGCAAGGTCAGGGAGGACGAGGAGCAAGTCCTGTTGGTCGCTCCGTATTGGCCCAACCGGACTTGGTTCCCGGAACTAGTGCTTCTCGCGACAGCACCTCCCTGGCCCATTCCTCTGAGGAAGGACCTCCTGACTCAGAGACGGGGCACCCTATGGCACCCACGTCCGGACCTCTGGAAACTCCATGTCTGGTCCCTGGACGGGACGCGGAGGTTCTAGGTGGCCTACCACAGGCTGTGGTAGACACCATCACTTCCGCTAGAGCTCCCTCTACGAGGCGCCTCTATGCGTTGAAGTGGAACCTGTTCGTCGACTGGTGTTCTTCTCGCTGAGAAGACCCCCGGAGATGTTCGGTCGGTTCTGTGCTTTCCTTCCTACAGGACGGGTTGAAGCGAAGGCTGTCTCCCTCCACCCTCAAAGTCTATGTTGCCGCTATTGCCGCTAATCATGACATGGTAGGTGGTAAGTCTCTAGGGAAGCACGATCTGATCGTCAGGTTCCTGAGGGGGGCGAGGAGACTAAAACCACCTCGCTCTCCCTCTATACCCTCTTGGGACTTAACTCTGGTGCTAACCGCACTGCAGAGGGCGCCCTTTGAGCCTTTGCAGTCAGTTGAGTTAAAAATCCTGTCTCTGAAGACAGTACTCCTGACTGCATTGGCCTCTATCAAGAGGGTAGGGGACCTGCAGGCATTTTCGGTCGACGAATCGTGCCTGGAATTTGGGCCCGGTAACTCTCATGTAATCCTGAGACCCCGGCCCGGATTTATGCCCAAGGTTCCCACCTTTCCCTTCCGGGACCAGGTGGTGAGCCTGCAAGCGCTGCCTTCGGAGGAGGCAGACCCAGCCCTAGCTTTTCTCTGTCTAGTCCACGCTCTGCGGACTTACGTGGACAGAACGCAAAGCTTCAGGACCTCAGAACAGCTCTTCGTCTGTTATGGAGGCCAGCAGAAGGGAAAGGCTGTCTCCAAGCAGAGGATGGCCCACTGGATAGTGGATGCCAACGTCTTGGCGTACCAAACCCAAGACGTGCCCTGCCCGCTCGGGTTAAGAGCCCACTCCACTAGGGGTGTAGCTTCTTCCTGGGCGTTGGCTCGTGGCGCCTCGCTGACAGATATTGTAGAGCTGCGGGCTGGGCGACACCTAACACGTTCGCTAGATTTTATAGCCTCCGTGTAGAGCCGGTATCTTCCTGTGTGCTCGCTTCCCATAGTCAGTAACACCGAAGTGCCCGTTCTAAGTGTCGGCTTGCTGCGCCACTCCCTTCCCTTTGGAACGGATACGTGCGCTTATATGCTCCAGTCGAGTTCCCCAGAACGGCGAACCCTGTTGAGTCCTCCGCAACCCGCGGCAGTCGGATGTGGCGGAGCGTCCGACGCCAGGTCTAACACTTGTATGCATTGGTGGAACTTGTGTTAGGCTGGGTTTCATATGTTGTGACCCCCACGGCGGTCCCATATGTGTATTCTTCCACGGTACGGCTCCCTACGGCGAGCCCGTGTCTTTCCCTCGGCAGAGCTCTCTGCCGTCTCAGTTAGGTGTTGTTCCCCCGCCTGTTTGGCCGGGGCCACCCCTGGGACTTCCGTATGTTGCACTGCCCACGGCCAGTCCATACGTGTATTTTCCACATGGTAACTCCCTTCGGGCATGATGTGGCTTCCGCAGCGTCCCTCTGGGCACGCTTCCCAGCGTTATCCAATAGTCTGCTGAAGTGGGTCTTGCGGAACAGCAGTGTGACTTCCCTGCGTGAATTCCCCGCCCGGAACAGACGGGGTCTGAGGGGCTCTCGCTGGGCGCTGGAAGTGGTAGTAACTGTGGCGTTTTCCAAAGGGATCCCAATTCGTCGGTGACGTCCGACGTACGTCGAACGTGACCGACTGAAAGGGAACGTCTCGATTACGTATGGTAACCCTCGTTCCCTGAAGGAGGGAACGGAGACGTACGTCCCGTCGCCACAGTTGCTGTACCATCACTGCATGGCCGAGTCACTAGTTCGGCTCCTCAGTGAAAAACAATAGTGCGCTGCATTCGCCTCCTGTTTATACCCGCAGCGCGGGGCGGAGCGCGAGATGCAAATCTCGCACGCCAATGGCCATTGGCCCGTTCTCTATATCTCGAAGTTGATAGGGGCTCCCAGAAGTGATCCCGATTCGTCGGTGACGTCCGACGTACGTCTCCGTTCCCTCCTTCAGGGAACGAGGGTTACCATACGTAACCGAGACGTTAACTACATTAGTTAACATGAACAAATAATGAACTGCACTTACAAAGCGTTTATTTATCTTTAACTTACAGTAACAAATGTACTGCTCATGGTTAGTTCATGTTAGTTAATACATTAACTAATGTTAACTAATGAAACCTTACTGTAAAGTGTTACCGATAAGGCTATATGATTTAGATCAATAAAGTTTTATCGATATGTTTTAAAAAAATTTTTTTAAATGGCATTAAAGCCATTATGTTAAGTCTTGCATTAAGTTTTTATGAAAACAAAAAGATACATTTTTGTTTATTATTAACAGTGTTTATTATAAATTATTTATCCGAGCAAATTTTTTTTTTTTAATTCATGTGCCCTCATAATCTTTATTCAAAATAATTCCCAACGACATCTCTTTTCTCGGTATATGACTACATGTACTCTGGATCAAAGTACTTGTAATTAGATTATATTATGTTTTTAAATACTCGTAATCAGTTTAACTTTTTCAGTTTTTCTAATTTTTTATTGATTACATGATGTTATTCTCACAGTGGCAGTAAAATATTCAAAATTCTACTACTTATTTTATATATTTTACATTTTCCTTTCTAAAAAAGCCTACTGCTTATAGGGTCTTCCAGGTTTGTGGAACTGCACACACAGACGCAGACATTTTATCGCTGAAAACTGAGACACACAGCATTTGATCACTGGATTTACAGAAATCGTTTCACTTTTAAGAAGTGTTTTCTCAATATTCCATATCTAATCAAGCCCTGACAAACACATAAATGAGGCCTATTATTTGAATTCATTTTGTGAGTCATTTCACCATGTATTACTGCATTATATTACCTTATATGTGTAATGTAATGGATTACATTACTAACTACAATATCTGTCATGTAATTTGGAATCAGTAACCAACTACAATTAATCTACCCAGCAATGGCTACTAATAGGACCTACCTACAATAAAATAAAAACAATAAAAATGCCAAACAGTTATACAGGTGAAACACTGAGGCTGCAGATCAGTGGCGTAGCGGATGGGTAAAGTGGGACATCAATGCTTTGGACTGTGTCTCAAGAATCAAAGGACTGTTTGATAGCGCCACAGAAGCACAGTGCTTGCACTTAGTCAACCTGGCAACCTACTTGTAGTTTGTCTAACAGAAGGAAATGGCAAGTTGAGTAAAGTAGGAAATTCAAATTGGGGAACCTAATGACTAGCAAACCACAAATGAAAATGGAAAACAATGAGAGTGAAGTGGAGCAGCCTTGAGCTCTTAACCGCAATGGAATCTATAGATATGTCGTGGGTGACTTGAAAACACCAAGAGATAACACCCAGTTTAATTATAATAAAACACGAAACCCAAAATAACTGAAACACTCCTTAACTGACATATATTGATTGTTAACTTTGTCAGCACTAGAATAGGCTATTTTTACTCTCACAGAGAATAATCAATGTATTGGTTATATTGAAGTCAATGGTGTGCAGTGGTGTTTCTGAAATGAGGAGGCAAAGTCTTCACAGCTTTTTAAAATGTTTTTATATATGTATATATATATATATATATATATATATATATATAAATCAAATGTAAATAAACATTACATAAAAAGGGAAACCAAATACAATTCTATTTTGTATTTTTACATTAATTAATGTTATATTTATTAAAATCAAGTATAAATCTCATCAAGTTAGTGCATTTTAAGCATTTTTACATTTATTAAAAAATAATAACTAAAGGCAGTAACATTTTAAACAATATATGTTAATTATGACCTGATGTTCAGCTGTTCTTTTTAATAGTCAACTTATTTTCATCAGTCATCAAGCTTGGTATAAACACTGGTCATAGGCACGGAGATTGACCTTTAATTTCACCAAACTGATTGCTCACTAAAACCACCCCACACTCATCATGTTTTCAGGCCATTTTAAGTTTTATTGTGGCCATTGTGGTAAATTTTGATTTGGCCATAGACTGTAAAAAGATATGGAAGTAGTGTCCGTGACGTCACCCGTAGGTTTCTGAAGAGAAGCCTAAAGTCGGCCGTTGAGTGGACGTGAGTGGAGCTGAGGTGCCTGGTTGCTGAAACCACGCCTGCTTAGCTCGACCGTAGTGGCAATCCACCGGTCACTCAAGTGACCACACCCATAATTATGCAGAACCTTTAGGTTTAATATAATTTAAAGTTGCAGTGTGTTATTTTTAGCAGCATCTAGTGGTGAAGTTGTGAATTGCATCACCCAACCCCCTCCTTTTGGAGCACATAGAGAAGCTACGGGGCCGACACAGGACAAAAATGTCGTCGTCTGAGACAGCACTCTGTAGAGAAGTTTGTCTGTTTAGGGCTACTGTAGAAACATGACGGCGCAAGAGTGAGTTTTATACACTTTTTAATGTCATTTTGTAATATTTGCATTTTTGTAATATGAATTACTGTCTCATCCAGTTTTTTGAGGCGGTACTGCCACTCTTGCCTCCTCGGAGGAAACGCCCCAGACTGAAGTGTGATACGTACTGTGAACTCATTCCATGACCAAATATCATTTCAAGGTTGGATCATGACATGAAAGGGCCCTGGGGGCAATTATCCATCTTGGCAGGGGCCCCATTGGAACAGTCTGTAATACCCTGGGGCCAGGGACTGTTAAGTTAAGACTGTGTATTAAGAACTAGACTGACTGACTAGCAGTTAGTTAGGGCTAATCATTACTTTTACGGATAAAAATTAAACCAATCTACCTTGATTGACATGTATGAGATTGACATGTGTAATGATGAAAACCCATGATAATCCCCTGTAATCGGTCATGTGACCTGTCACAAATGTCAGTACATACCAAGTCTTGTATTTCTATGTTCCCTTTCGTTCAGTCACTCCGAGTAACGTCAGTGACTGATGAATGGGGGTTTCGCCTAGAAACCTATCATCTTCGAGATCTTAGAAAACGGCCAATGGCAGGCCAATGCCATGGGCATGCGGAATTTGCATAGCGTAGCTCCGCCCCACCGCGTGGGTATATAAGGAAGTACGCTGGCAACATCGCATTATGTTTCTGCTTCGGAGCCAAGAGTATCTCTCTCTTCACTCCTTAAGCCTTCTGAGTTTTCGTCAGCTTCTTCGAGACAAGCAGCTTTCCAGTCGGTGTTGGTGTTACGGCGCGTTCCAGCGATCGTTTACTGCCTGCCTGCTGATCTGTGCAGTGGTCTGCATTCAGCTGGTATTCGGTCCCTGGGCGCTTCGGCATCGCTGCAAAGCTTCCTCTCACAAAAGAGCTCACACGTGGCACGTCTTTTTAAAGATGTCTCACCCGTGTGCTTCTGGGTGCGGTCGGTCTCTGCCGCCCTCTGATGGGCATGAACATTGTCTGACGTGTTTGGGCTTACAGCACGCTCAGGTGGCGTTCATGGATGAGTCATGTTCCCACTGCGGGAACATGACCATCTCGGTGCTGCAGTCGAGACTCAATGAGCTCCGTTCCGGAGCGAGAGTCCCCTCTGCCACACCCCAATCTGCTGTCTCCTCGCGAGGCAACACTTTGGCTGGTGGCCAGGGTGACCCAGAGGGTGACGGTGTGGAACAAAGCCCCGACGCTCATGCCTCGGGCCACACCCCCCTCTAGCGCACCGCTCCCCCCGTGCGCTCAAACTGTGACAACGGAGCCGGCTCCTGCTGTTCCGTCTGTTGCGTTTGGGCCCGCAGAGGACGAGATGTCGATCACCGCATCGCAAGGTGGGCTAGAGTCCTCTGAGGATGATGATTCGGCTATGCTGCCGCCTTCCGGTGTGCCAGCATTGCCCGAGTCGGACCCAGAGCTGACAGTCATGCTTTCCCGGGCAGCCGCGATTCTCAGGTTGGAGTGGAACCCTCCGCCCCGACCTGAGCACTCGCGGTTGGACGATTGGTTTTTGGGGGCGCCGCGTTCTGACACCCGTCAGACCACGCCCCAATACCTTTTTTCCCGGAGGTGCATGAGGAGGTCAGGCTAAGCGCCGCTCCTGACGCGGACAGCTCAGGGATGGGCAGTTCTTTCCAGGAGACGGTAGCAGGACCACTCCTTCCCCCGGTGGAGGGCCGGGGGAGAATCCTTTGTTCCGCTGCTGGCCCTCAGGTCAGCAGCACCCTATTTTGGTCAAAGAAAGAACTAGCACGCCCATCCCTGAGCACCCAGAGACCAATGGCAGTGTGCGCCGCCCCCGGGCCACGCCACTCTTGTCCCTCTCTGACGCCAGTCTCCTCTCAGAGCAGACCCCAGTGGAACGCACATCCTTCCCTGGTCTCCTCTGTCAGAACGCGGCTGTTGACCGTGCCCCCACACCGGGACGCAACGCCTCCCACGTCCGGGCCGGTCATGCCGCCTCGGCAGTCGGGCACGCTCCGGGTCCCAGTGACTCGGGCCTGTCTGCAGACCCTCACCCGTGGTCTCAGCTTTCTACGGACCGGTGTGTCCTTAGAACAAGTTTCCAGGCATATTGTTGTATCAACAGATGCCTTCACCACGGGCTGGGGTGCCATGTGCAATGGACATGCTGCCGCGGGCTCCTGGACAGGACGCCGACGAGCTCTCACGGCTTCAGCCACTTCCTGGAGAATGGAGACTTCATCCCCAGATGGTTCAGCTGATTTGGGAACAGTTCGGCGACGCACAGGTAGATCTGTTTGCCTCCCACGACTTTTCCCATTGCCGCCTGTTTTATTCCCTGACCGAGGGCCCCCTCGGCACAGATGCTCTGGCGCACAGCTGGCTGCGGGGCCGCCGCAAATATGCGTTCCCCCCAGTGAGACTTCTCGCACAAGTACTGTGCAAGATCAGGGAGGACAAGGAGCAGGTCCTTTTGGTCGCCCTGTACTGGCCCGGCCGGACCTGGTTCTCCGAACTCATACTCCTTGCGACAGCCCCTCCCTGGTCCATACCTCTGAGGAAGGACCTCCTTTCTCAGAGAGGGGGCACCCTCTGGCACCCGCCCGATCTTCGGAACCTCCACGTGTGGCTCCTGGACGGGACGCGGTAGGTTAGAGTACCCTACCACCTCAGGTGGTGGCTACCATCACTTCCGCTAGGGCCTTGTCTACTAGACACGCCTATGCGTTGAAGTGGAACCTCTTCGTCACCTGGTGTTCTTCTCGCCAAGAAGACCCCTGGAAATGCCCGATCGGGTCCGTACTCTCATTCCTCCAAGAAGGGTTGGAACGATGGCTGTCTCCTTCCACCCTCAAGGTGTATGTGGCCGCGATATCCGCCTACCACAACCTTGTGGAGACGAAACAGGTAAGTCAGCACTACCTGATCATCAGGTTCCTGAGGGGAGCGAGGAGATTGAATCCTCCTCGCTCTCCCCTCGTACCCTCTTGGGACCTCTCAGTAGTCTTAGATGCTCTGCAGAGGGCTCCCTTCGAGCCATTGCGATCAGTCGAGCTTAAGTTCCTGTCAATGAAGACAGCGCTCCTGATCGCTTTGGCCTCCATCAAGAGGGTAGGGGACCTGCAGGCATTTTCGGTTGACGAAGCGTGCCTAAAATTTGGGCCGGCCAACTCTCACGTGATCCTGAGACCCTGGCCTGGATATGTGCCCAAGGTTCCCACCACTCTGTTCAGGGACCAGGTGGTGAACCTGCAAGCGCTGCCTTTGGAGGAGGCAGACCCAGCCTTGGCACTGCTCTGTCCAGTACACGCCCTCCGCGCTTACGTAGACAGAACGCAGTGTGTCACGGACGGGATATGTGCGATATTCTCCTCAGGTAGTTTCCCTGAAACCCTGAGTTCCCTGCCCACTCGCTCAGGACCTCCTGTCAGGCTAGGTGCCACCGTGTGCATGGTTCCCCCTATGGGCGACCTCCACATGTGTATTTCCACTGTAAGCCTCTCTGAGCATGTGTATTTCCCTCGGCAAGCCCTTTACGTAACCGAGACGTCTTTTGTAGACACATATCCAAATTACTTGAAGGGGAAATCACGTAACCCTTAAACTGCAGGTGTGATCCAACAAAAATAATTCCCCAATAAACCTTCAAATAAACTGCTGTAGTGGAAAATTAAAACAGGCATGTGAAAGCAGCAGTCAGGTGACTTGAAGAGACTTCATTTAAAGCTGTACTTCTGCTTTTTTTTTTTTTTTGTCTTGTCAACCTTTAGGGCAACTTGAACTGTGGAAAAACTGAATCAGTTGTGGCCTTATGAGATCACATATTTACATGGTTGTGAAAGCCATAAATCATCTAAACAAACAACTTATTTGTCAGGTTTATAATTACAAGTAAAAATATTACATCACTTACGTGACAAACACAATTAGGGTGGGAGCAGCAACTAGAACACTAGATTTTACATTATGGAGACTTGAGCACATTGAGTCTTTTATGATTGTTTTAACTGATTATGGCTCAAATGAATCAGACTTTGTGATACTACATTAGTCTATACATTTCCAGACAAGATATGGAATAACCGTTTGCTAACCAGTAACCCACTGCTACTCCGACCCATATCTCTCCATCATCTCACTCTGACTGTATACCTGGTTATGTTGAATTTATATACATCTCTAATCACCCACCAGATCTTATCTGAATATCATCAGAATACAGTTGTGTCACTAAAAACTAATTTACTCATTCCTCATTAATTTATTACTCAACCTCATTCATTTATTTATAATTATTACTGGTTTCCCCCTATTGTTTTATGTTATCACACTGTAACAATGTGATTGTTATTTGACTCATGTTGCAGCATGGCCTTTTTTATATGTTGCACTTTAAGGAAGTGAATGCTGTTTAGTAAACAGAGAGTCACAGACATATGGCAGTGGTCTGACTTATTTATTTGTTCTAAAGAATGAAAGAGAGTGAAACATGGTGGCAGCGGTTTTGTTTTTGTTTTGCAAACTCGAGTTTTGTTTTAGTGCTTAACCGCGCAGTGTGAAGTTCGCTGTGGGAAGATAATGTGCTAGGGAAGACACGAGCCCTGTAGCGCCTACACGAGCCTGGTCGGATAAAATGGACGGCACACTCTGATTAAAACCACCGCCGACATTGATGCTGGACTCGACCAATCTGGCAAAGACATGGAAGGCGTGGAAAGAGGAATTTCCACTGTATCTTGATCTGACTTTGACAGAGACATCGGAAGGCACGGAAGTGAAACTTTTCTATTATCTGATAGGAGAAACGGGCAGAGAGTTATGTGAAACTTATGGGCTCATCAATGGAGAACATGACTGTCAAACTATTAATAGAAGCATTTGATCAACACTGCAACCCGAAGCTAAATAACAGTTGAGAGATATCATTTCTTTATGAGAAATCAAGGCACTGATGAAGGATTTGACAAATATGTTACTAAACTGAAAATGCTCGCTAGCACGTGTAATTTTGGTGACATAAAAGACTCTCTAATCCCTGACAGGATTGTGTGCGGTACGAATAGTCCAAGTCTAAGAGAGAGACGGTTGAGGGAGGAAAATTTGACACTGCAGAATTGTGTCCAGATATGCAGGGCTACTGAGTTGTCAAGAGAGAACAGCAAAACCATTGAGGGAAAACGGTGGAGGAAATTCACACAAACAGGTACCGACACGTAAAACACTAAAGGATGACAAACGAAAAGCTGACATTACCTGCCATTTTT
Organism: Rhinogobio ventralis; assembly: GCA_039654625.1. NCBI lineage: Eukaryota > Metazoa > Chordata > Actinopteri > Cypriniformes > Gobionidae > Rhinogobio > Rhinogobio ventralis. The sequence continues at coordinate 15,786,327 of CM077212.1, forward strand.
GTGGAAAGACACACGAATGAGATAAACGAAAATGTGCAGCTTACGGGAAAACATGTAGGAAATGTGGAAAAAAACAATCATTTCGCTGCATTGTGCAAGTCCAAATGAGAACGTGTAAAAGTTGTGAATAATGTAACAGAAACTGAGTGAGCAATACGAGGATATCTGGATCATCACAACTGAGTCTGTGAACAAAGTCACAACGAGCCTGGACGGGCAGCCTTGTCAACTGTTTGCAGGTATGCTGTTCGGAAAAAACGTCGTCAAATTTCAGTTGGACAGCTGGACTGTCCCCATAAATTTTGTGAATACAGATGTTCAAATGGAGAAAACAGACCAGATACTTGTGATGTACAACAAAAGCACACTGAAACCAGTAGGCAAATGCCATTTGAAATTGAGAAACCCACGTAAAGACTGGAGTTTATGGTTGTCGATGCACACTCTGCCGTACCATTACTAGGAAGCAAAGCAGTCCAGGGAATGAAACTGGTTAAAGTGCAATCTGAGAATATCCTGGTGGTGGATGATGTTGTGACAAAGACAGACAGAGACGACACAAGCGGACAATGGACAATGCAACAAATAACTAGTGAATTCACAGATGAATTCCCATATCTGCAGGCATATAACACAACCAGATGAGGTGTAAAGGTACGGAGACAATACTGAACTGAACTGCCAAAAAGTGTTTATTTACAGAAATAAAAGAAAGGTGAATAATAGTAATAATATATACAGATATATACACAGGATGGAACAAACTAAAGAACAACTGGCAACCAAAAACCACAAAAGGTGAGACAAAGCGAGAGAGGAAGGAGAAGGAACATGGGCGGCTTCCAAATGAAAGAAATAAACAAAACAAAACTCAACACTAACTTATGGCCCAGTCTCTAACCTAACTACCAAAAGAAAATCATAAAACAAAAGAATCTTCACGTCTCTGACGTGCTACCTGACCTACACTAACTACCCAAACACAGTAATACAACGGATGGAGCTCGCCCTAAACTGGTGTATCTAATACAAAGTGAATCCTACGTGTGCACTATGTATGTCGCACAACTTTCTTACCTGTCCCTTTCTCCAACCTCGGACATGACTAGTACAATAACAGAGGTAGAACCAATAGAGACGAGACGGTACAACAGCCTGTTACACACAATTACTAACACACGGGACACACAGAATCACTATACACAGAACTGTCACACAGAACAAAGTTTCACAGCGTATCGGGCCTCTCGAGTGGCGTCTTCGCACCACTTTTATGCCACGGGCACCGGCCGGATTGGAGAAGGGCCAATAAGACGGGACTAAGAAAGTAAAAGTAAAAAAGAAGAAAGACTCGGGGAAAAAATTAAACATAACCAGTCTGGGGTGGAGCCAGTGAAACTGCCTAAGCGGAGAGTACCAGTCGCGATGATGGGACCACTGAAGGAGGAGCTAAACAATCTCCAAGAACAAGGTATAATCCCACCCGTAGAACAAAGCACTGACTGGATAAGCAGTCTGGTTGTCGTAAAGAAACCCAGTGGCAAGTTGAGAATTTGCATTGACCCCAGACCGTTGAACAAAGCCTTAAAGAGGAGTCACTTCGCGCTGCCCACAATCAAGGACATTTTACCTGAGCTGTCAAAAGCAAGAGTATTCACGGTTTGTGATGTAAAAAATGGCTTCTGGCATGTCCAATTGGATGATCCATCAAGTTATCTCACCATGTTTGCAACGCCTTATGGGAGATACAGCTGGTTGAGAATGCCTATGGGAATAAGCCCGGCGCCTGATGTTTTCCAGAGAATACTCAACCAGGCATTAGAAGGACTTCAAGGCATACACATAATCGCAGACGACATGCTAATAACAGGGGAAGGTGAAACACTGGAAATGGCAAATAAGGACCATTATCGGAAACTGAGATCGTTCTTAGACAGATGCAGAGACAGAAATATCAAGCTGAACGCAGACAAATTCAGACTCAGACAAAGTGAAGTACCATATATTGGACAACTGCTCACATCTGGCTTAAGATGCCAAGACTGGCTGACGTGAAAGGGGTACAGAGAATTCTGGGCATGGTGAATTATCTGTCTAGATTTTGCAGACATCTTTCAGATCACTGTGAAGTAATCAGACAGCTGACACACAAGGATAGTTTGTGGGACTTGTCTGAGGTGCATGAACAAGCCTTTCAGAGTATAAAAGACCTCATAACCAGGGCACCGGTACTGGGTTACTACAGCCTCGAAGAACAGTTGGTTCTACAGTGTGATGCATCTGAGACAGGCCTTGGTGCAGCATTGTTGCAGAGTACAGAACCTGTTGCTTTCGGTAGCCGTGCATTATCACTGACTGAACGGGGTTATGCCCAAATAGAAAAAGAGTGCTTAGCCATATTGTTTGGCATCGAGAAATTACAATACACTTATGGATGGAAAATGATCATACAGTCGGACCACAAGCTTCTTGAGAGTATTGTTAAGAAACCACTGCTGCAAGCACCCAAGAGACTTCAAAGGATGTTAATGAGACTCCAGAAATATGATTTCATCATTAACTATGTTCCAGGAAAAGAGATGCTGTTGGCAGACAGGGCATACCTGGAGAACACCGCACAGGAAAGATCTGTGGAGAAAGAAATAGAAAGTGTGAATATGATTCAGTAACTTACAATATCTGAAGAGAGACTCAAAGTAATCAGAGGTGAGACAGCAAAAGATGACACACTGCAGACACTGATAAAGACAATAAAAGAAGGATGGACAACAAGCAAAAGAATCATACCAAGCACAATAGCTCACTATTCAATCCAGGATGAGTTAACTTTGCAGAATGGTATTGTGTTCAAATGTAAAAGAGCTGTGATACCAGATATACTCAGAAGTGACATGATACACCGAGTTCACTCTGCACACCTTGGTATTGAAGGATGTTTGAGGAGAGCAAGGGAATGCCTCTATTGGCCTGGAATGAATGCACAGATAAAGAGATACATTGAGAAGTGTGATATGTGTAGATAAATGGAAACAAAACAACAGAAAGAATCACTCTGACCATACAAACTGCCTGAAAGACCGTGGTCAAAGGTGGGCACCGATCTTTTTGTATTCAACAATCGAGACTATCTAATCACTGTTGATTATTTTAAAAATTTCTGGGAGGTGGATTACTTGCCAGACACAAAGTCTTCCACTGTGATTAAGAAGCTGAAAGCCCATTTTGCCAGGCAAGGCATACCGGACATTGTGTTCTCAGATAATGGGCCCTAATACATGTTAACCGAATTCCAGCAGTTCAGCAGACACTGGGAGTTTCAGCATAAAACATCATCACCCACTCACCTGCAAAGCAACGGGAAGGCAGAGTCTGCTGTCAAGACAGCAAAACGTCTGATGCAGAGGGCCAAAATGTCAGGACAAGATCCATACCTGGCGATATTAGATCACAGAAACACTCCGTCGCAGGGTCTGAAAGCAAGTCATGCTCAGAGACTGTTAAGCAGGAGGACAAGCACACTCCTCCCTACACAAAGCAATCTGTTGAAGCCAAAAGTAGTAGACATGACACAAGAACTAAGACTAAATCAAAGATGACAGGAAATGTACTACAACAGACACACAAAAGACATTAACATCCTGAAACCATTTGATCAAGTGAGAGTACAACCAACACAGTCACAAAAGGTTTGGCAGAAAGCAACAGTTCTAGGACCGGTCAAAAATCGGTCATACAGGGTTGAACTGGACAGTGGTGGTGTTCTAAGGAGGAACAGGAGGTACCTCAGACACACTGGCCATCAAGATCAGGTCACGAAACAAATAAAGTTTGTGGAGAACAACAGACAAAAGGAGCATTGCGTTCAGCCAAATGGTGACTCAAGACCTACTGTCACTTAGCCTGACAAGCCAGACCCAAATCAAGATGGATCAAGCAAGCAAGTGACAGATTTCATGCTAGACACCTACCTTTTGAGAGCCCCAGAATCAAGCTGTAAGAAATGTGTGAGAGAAATACCAGCAAACCCAGATGGACGGAATAGTGAAGCAGTGGAAGCAGATGTGATAATGATTTGTTTGTGAACATTATACATTTTAGAACTGTGAAACTTTCTCTGCCAAAGATGTAAAATGCAGATCACTTAAAGTGGAAACAACAGAATTGGAAAAAACTGTCTGATCAATAGACTTCCACTTCTGGAATGTTACTGTTCAGATGGTAGGCACACTTGAATGACAATTCCAGATTAAAGAAGCTGAATGATCTGACAATTGACAAATGTTGACAGATGAAAACTATGATACAAATGAGCTGTTTGCAATCATAAGATCCAGGGTATGGCCTTTGCTATGAGTCAGGCCCATTTCAAAGTGTGAGAAGTTCCTTAGCCGTCAGAGTCACTGTGGTCCACATGTATGCTAAATTTCCCCACAATAAAAACAAAATAAGAACTGTTGAACTTCAAACTCAATATTGACAGAAAATCAGCAAACTCAGACATAAAAGCTGCATGTCTTAGTCCTAGGGTGGTTTATAGACTGCGATGATGGATACTGCAAGGCTCAGTGCTAGGACTGTTGCTTTTCACCCTGTACATGCTACCCTTGGGAGATATCATTAGGAAGCATGGCGTTAGTTTTCATTGTTATGCTGACGATACCCAGCTCTATATTTCTTCGCGCACTGACAAAACTTACCAATTCACAAGATTAACGGAATGCATAGCTGATATAAAAAAAATGGATGACTAGTAACTTAATTCTGACAAAACAGATTTTTAATTATTGGACAAAAAACCTCCGCGCTTAGTAACGTCTCGGTTACGTATGTAACCCTCGTTCCCTGAGGAGGGAACGGAGACGTAACGTCAGTTACTGACGAATGGGGGTTTCGTCTAGAAGCCTATCATCTTCGAGATCTTAGAAAACGCCCAATGGCAGGCCAATGCCATGGGCATGCGGAATTTGCATAGTGTAGCTCCGCCCCACAGCGTGGGTATATAAGGAAGTACGCTGGCAACATCGCATTATGTTTACCTGCTTCGGGGCCAAGACTGAACTCCCGAACGTTTCAGCGGTACAGCGGAAGTGGCAGAGGGACGTTACGTCTCCCTTCCCTCCTCAGGGAACGAGGGTTACATACGTAACCGAGACGTTCCCTTTCATTCAGTCACTCCGAGTAACGTCAGTGACTGACGAATGGGGGTCCCAATCTAATCATGCCACTCGGCTGTCGTCCAGTGCCCTGCGTAAGTGTGAGCTCCCTGTCGTAAGCTAGTACGGATGAAGGACTCCAGCTTAGCACAGGAATACCAAGGTACACTGGGAAGGTACACTGCGCCAAAGTGCCTACCCGTAGGGAGGACTTAAGGAGACACATATGACCCGCGAGGGGCTGCATATGGAAGAACTTGGAAAAAATTTTACCCCCAGGGGAGGCAAGGTCTTGCCGAGGGAAATACACATGCTCGGAGAGGCTTACAGTGGAAATACACATGTGGGGGTCGCCCATAGGGGGAACCATGCACACGGTGGCACCTAGCCTGACACGAGGGCCTGAGCGAGTGGGCAGACGCACTGGTGTCGGCATCGACAGTGCTGCAGGAACTCAGGGTTTCAGACCCTTTGGCCGGGTGTCAGAACGCGGCACCCCCAAAAACCAATCGTCCAACCGCCAGCGCTCAGGTCGGGGCGGAGGGTTCCACTCCAACCCGAGACTCGCGGCTGCCCGGGAAAGCATGGCTGTCAGCTATGGCAGCTATGTCAGCTTCCGACTGACACCGGAAGGCGGCAGCATAGCCGAATCATCATCCTCAGAGGACTCTAGCCCACCTTGTGATGCGGCAATCGACATCTCCTCGTCCTCTGCGGGGCCCAAACGCAACAGACGGAACAGCAGGAGCCGGCTCCGTTGCTACAGTTTGAGCGCACGGGGGGAGCGGTGCGCTAGAGGGGGGTGTGGCCCGAGGCATGAGCGTCGGGGCTTTATTCCACACCGTCACCCTCAGGTCACCCTGGCCACCAGCCAAAGTGTTGCCTCGTGAGGAGACAGCAGATTGGGGTGTGGCAGAGGGGACTCTCACTCCGGAACGGAGCTCATTGAGTCTCGACCGCAGCACCGAAATGGTCATGTTACCGCAGTGGGAACATGACTCATCCATGAACGCCGCCTGAGCGTGCTGTAAGCCCAAACACGTCAGACAGTGTTCATGCCCATCAGAGGGCGGCAGAGACCGACCGCACCCAGAAGCACACGTGCAAGACATCTTTAAAAAGACGTGCCACGTGTGAGCTCTTTTGTGAGAGGAAGCTTCGCAGTGGTGCCGAAGCGCCCAGGGACCGAATACCAGCTGAATGCAGACCACTGCACAGATCAGCAGGCAGGCAGTAAACGATCGCTGGAATGCGCCGTAACACCAACACCGACTGGAAAGCTGCTCGTCTCGAAGAAGCTGACAATACTCAGAAGGCTTGAGGAGTGAAGAGAGAGATACTCTTGGCTCCGAAGCAGAAACATAATGCGATGTTGCCAGCGTACTTCCTTATATACCCACGCTGTGGGGCGGAGTTACGCTATGCAAATTCCGCATGCCCATGTCATTGGCCTGCCATTGGGCGTTTTCTAAGATCTCGAAGATGATAGGCTTCTAGGCGAAACCCCCATTCGTCAGTCACTGACATTACTCGGAGTGACTGAACGAAAGGGAACCTAGAATATTGTCTAACACTTGATGGCTGCTCTGTCAAGTCCTCGTCATCAGTTAGGAACCTGGGTGTGCTCTTTGATACCAGTCTTTCATTTGAAAGCCACGTTTCTAGCATCTGTAAAACTGCATTCTTCCATCTTAAAAATATATCTAAATTACAGCATATGCTTTCAATGCAAAATGCTGAACAGTTAGTTCATGAGTTCATGGCCTCAAGGCCAATTATTGTAAAGCTCTACTGGGTGGTTGCCCTGCACGCTTAATAAATAAACTGCAGCTGGTCCAAAACGCAACAGCTCGAGTTCTTACTAGAACCAGGAAGTATGACCATATTAGCCCAGTTCTGTCAACACTGCACTGGCTCCCTATTAAACATTGTATACATTTTAAAAGCTCTTAATGCATTATATCACGTCTATTGCGGTCTCAAAACTCTGGCCAGTTGATAATACCTAGAATAACAAAATCAACTGCAGGCGGTCAATCCTTTTCCTATTTAGCACCTCAACTTTGGAACAGTCTTCCTAGCATTGTTCGGGAAGCAGACACACTCAAAATTTAAATCTAGACTAAAGTAAATCCAACTTTTTATCTGTAATAAAAGCAGTGCCTTGTTATTCACAGAGCAGGCATTAAATAATGCAGCAAAAGCCAGGCTCTGAAGCGGAGACAACAGTGATTTAATATCCACGCAGGGAACCAATATTAAATTACTGTAATCAACACCAGTAAAACAGTTTGTTAGTCTTACGTAGGTAGGGACAGAGATGTTAGGAGAGGATGAGACAGTAAAGCTGTGCCTCAAACCCCTCCATAGACAGTTTCATGTACACTTTCAAGGCCCAGAAAGGTAGTAAAGACATAGTTAAAATCGTCCATGTGACTACTGTTACAGTCTGTGGTGCGGTAGGGAAGAGACTGAACAGGACTTCAAACAATAGATGGGTTTAATTAGATGCCGCGAAGAAACAGGAGACAACAAGGAACACCAACCAAACAGAACATAACAATAACGTCACGAACGGACCAGGAGTGCAGGGAAGTGAGTCTAACATAAAGGGAGTGCTAACGAAGAACGCCAGGTGCAGGGAATCCAGGGAGAGCGGGAAAGATGATGCGGGAGTGTGTTCAGGTGTAAGGCAGGGAGGATTCTGGGAAATGATGTCCGGGACAGGCGTGGAATGTAACATTACCTCTCCATCCGTCCTTGCGCCTTAGATAACAACCGGGGAGGGGGGGTGGGTGCCCTGGAGACCTACACGCAGATGAGGAAGAGGTGCAGACAGGTACGGAGGTCTCCAGGGCGGGTCTAGGACATCGGGCAGCCATGGCGGGACTGGAGCCTTGGGCGGCCATGGCGGATCAGGAGCCTCGGGAGTCCATGGCGGATCAGGAGTCTCGGGCGGCCATGGCGGGACAGGAGCCTCGGGCGGCCATGGCGGATCAGGAGCCTCGGGAGTCCATGGCGGATCAGGAGCCTCAGGAGTCCATGGCGGATCAGGAGTCTCGGGCGGCCATGGCGGGTCAGGAGCCCCACCCACATGTGCTCCACCCACATGTTCCCCACCCACGGGTGTATAGCCCCCCCCCAAAATTTTCTTGGGGGAATTCAGGGGTAGTATGGAGGGCTCGTGGAATGGGACGGGCTCCTGGGCTGGAGCGGGCTCGAAGAGAGCTGGAGCGGGTACTTGGAAGCCTGGAGCGGAATCCAGGAGACTCGGAGCGGGAACTGGGAAGCCTGGAGCGGAATCCAGGAGACTCGGAGTGGGAACTTGGAAGCCTGGAGCGGAATCCAGGAGACTCGGAGCAGGAACTGGGAAGCCTGGAGCGGAATCCAGGAGACTCGGAGCGGGAACTTGGAAGCCTGGAGCGGAATCCAGGAGACTCGGAGTGGGAACTGGGAAGCCTGGAGCGGAATCCAGGAGACTCGGAGCGGGAACTTGGAAGCCTGGAGCGGAATCCAGGAGACTTGGAGCGGGAACTGGGAAGCCTGGAGCGGAATCCAGGAGACTCGGAGCGGGAACTGGGAAGCCTGGAGCGGAATCCAGGAGACTTGGAGCGGGAACTGGGAGGTTTGGGGTGAACTCGTGGAGAGCTGGCTCGTGGAGACTTGGAGAAGAGTCAAGGAGATTTGGAGCGAGCTCATGGGGAACTGAGGCGGCAGGATCGCTCCATAAGTCTATGAGCCAGAGGTCCTGTGGCTCTGGCGTGGCGGCGGCCATCTTGGCCAGAGACGAGGGCTCTGGCTTGGCGGCGGCCATCTTGGCCAGAGATGTGGGCTCTGGCGTGGCGGCGGCCATCTTGGCCGGAGATGAGGGCTTCACGTTGGCCCTCCTTCTCGGCCGTTTGGACAGGCAGGACAATACGGGAAGGCCCACTGGAGGGATATGTGGAGGGAACTGGCTGTGGGTGAACTGACCAGGCCGCGTGCTTCTCTGAGGGGACCGGACGAGGAAGACACTTATTCTCTTGAACCTCTTCAATTTCGAAATCCGAACAATTTAAAAAGAGAATCAGATTCATCGACTCGACTAGGGAAAAGGAACAGGCAGGTTCAATATATCGAATAGTGTCCTCGTCCAGGCCCATCAGAAAACACGCATTAAGTGGTGCATCTGGCCAGTTCACCAAACAAGACAGCTCAGCAAATTCCTCCACATACCTCTCCAGCGGACGACTGTCCTGCCTGAGACCCCACAGGCGATCGCTGACGTGTCTTCAGGAGGGGACACGGGAGAGATCGGGGTAACGAAGGTTCTTTTTTTTTTTTTTTTCAAAAAGTGGCCCTTTTTCAGCCCTCCCAGCACCCCCAGCCTCATTTTGTATTTAATTATGAGGTTCAAATACTTAATTGGTGACCTTTTGGTGACTTTTTATCCACCTTTTTCAGTCCAAACATACTGTGTGGAGTGTATATTTGGCATGAATAATCAAAACTTCCCCACAAAGTTTGAATCACAAATTCACATGACAGAACTGTTGTGAATGTTGTGAAATATGAAGTTCTGAAGAAGTCACGCAATTAACATTTGTAGGATCACTAACTTATAATTGGTCAGCAAACAAAGGTGCTTTATTTTTTTTGGTCTATACTGCGTGCACGAGCGCGCACACACGCACACCCTAGTTAGGGGGGTTCTGGGGCATGCTCCCCCGTTTGATTTCTCTGATCTACATATGTGCATTTTAAGACGTTTGAAGGACAAAAAAATGTATGAGAAATAGTGGGCAGTCAGTGGGCAGTAGATTATTTGTCAGTTAATGTTCTCTCATCTCCATCATTCTTTCTTTTTCTCTCATTCTTCTTATCTTGCCCTGTCTCTTCCCCTTCCAAAGCAAACAGTAAAGTAGACATAGGGTCAATTTATATTTAGAATATTTTTTATTAATCACTTTCTAAGACAAGTTAATTTACTGAAGGCTACAGACGCTAGTTAAATATATATATATTTTTTATTTATTCACAGTATGTAGCTAGGCTACACATTCATTATTAATCTTATGCCTTATATGAAGAAAACGGATTCATTAATGTTTCTTGTCCTCTCACATTGACATTTGCTAATTATTACATTAGGCCTAAATCACGTAAATTATATAGGCCTGTTTTAAATTCAAAATGGCGAAATTAGACAAAGGTTTATTAGTTTGTCTAATTATTTTTGTCGGTAGTTTAACATTTCAATCCTAAAACAGCTGCCAAATATGAAATGTTTAGTTTAGCTAACTGTTACATCTTATCTCGCACTTTATGACCATTTACTGGAGCGCCCTGCTGGAATTCGCGCTCAGCATCTTCAGTGAACATAAAGGCCGCCTACTTTGTTTTGATTGGTCATCTTAAATATTTTGATGTTGACAAGCGGTGACAGACCATAGTCAGCTCAGATGAGAAGATTGTGGTGCTGTGCACTATCTTTGCTATCTTTTACACCGTTCTCTCATTAAATAAATAAAAGGGCTACATTTCAAAATAAGAGAAAATAAATAAAATGTAAAAAAATGTGTATGTTCAAATAAAGTGAGAAAAATAAAGAAAAATAAAACAAAGGAAGGAACAGCTTGAATGTCCACTTTTCTGTTTCACTCGCCTGTTTCTCTCAATTTCTGTCTCGCGTCTTTTTCTCAACTTTCTCCCGCACAGTCGTCTGTAACTTATCTCTCTTTCTCCGTCTCACTCGTCTGTTTCTCTCACTTTCTCCGTCTCACTCGCCTGTTTCTCTACCTCTAATTCCAACATAATTGAACATAAAACACTATTACACACTATTAAGTCACCCCCTTTTCTCATCTTGCTCAAAAACACATAAAATAACACTTAATTTCAACATTTATTCTTTCTTGATTCAGTCATATGCAAAGCATGCTGAGAACTAACAAGCACTGTCCGGTTTCAGTTAATGCATCACAAATCATTCATGTAATCCAAACACAAACGGATTAAGTAAACTTAGATTTTTACATATATTTGAGTATATTGAACACAATCAAATTAAGTTAGGACAAAATGTATAGCAACTGTGTTGCTTTAGCTAATTTTTATGAAGCAGTTCTTTTTTTTCCAGCGATATGGTCTATGGACACAAAATTCATTTTTGCTTCTTTTTAAAGGTGAAGTGTGAATTTATTATTCATTAGGGATGCACAATATAGCCTATCTGTACCAATATTGGTCAATATTAGAGAATTTTTAATTTATTGATATCTGTCAACAGTGCTCATTCAACGTTCGCCATAATACTCATTTACAGTTAATCTCTGAAAACACTAATGATTTAACAACACTGTTAAATATAATTAAAAATGAATATTCATTTCTCATACTGTAAATTATAAAGTTGTTAAAATGGGTTAGAATAGCTGCATGAAAATTATTATAATCTTATTGGTAGCTGCAAAATTATACTGTTATTCATACCTAGGCCTAGTTAAAATACTTTCTCCTATCTCATATGCAGAAACTAGTAAACCATTCATAAAATTATTTCCTCAGAACATTTTTAAACGGTGGAGCTATCTAAACATTTATCTATTTGTTTGAATCTGGAGAAATATGGATAAGCACAAGGACTTTACAGTTGAAACTGTGGCATGTGGTTTGCTTATACATATAATCAAATAATATGCCACTGGACAACATTTTGGCAATATCGTAATGGTCTAAATTTGAAATACCCTTCAAGACTTTTTTTTCACATGAAGGGAACCACAATGAGGCAGAAACAGAGAGGAAATCAAGCAGATGTACATGACCACAGAATAGGTTGGTGAATACACCAATAGCTTTCCGTCCTGTCTCTAATTGTTTTCCTTCCGATGTGTGAGGTAAGAGCTGAGTTTATTTTGTATGCAAAGTTTAAAGAGAAAAAGGAGTCAGATAACCTGATGTGCCCTGAAGCATAATAAATGGTTAGGGACTGGGTAGGCTATGTGTGTATTCAGTGAGTGAGTTATGTCGGATTTCTTGTAATGACTTGCTCTGGTATATTTTTCACGGGTAGTCTGCGGTGTTTTTAAAACACGCCACGAACACATGAGTTTCCTGCTTGTTTAGACCACAGACCATCTATGTCAAAGGATTATTACAAATGACAAATTTGTATTTACAAATGTTTTAAACATTCAAGACTTTAAAGTAAAGTGGTGGATCAATCACATTTCATTATGATTATCAGGTTTTCACACTTTTCTCAAAAACACGCATTTCAATTGAATGACACACTTCAGTCAACTTCATAGAATAGTGCACTTTACAATGAATTCAAAATTGTGAAGAGAAAAAAAAAATCTCAGATACGAAAATCCATCCACACAATCCTAATCACGCTGAAGGGTGAATGGAGCGCCCCTTGAGGATCTTTGGTTTAGCTGCAGCGTGTTGATCCACGTGATGAAGCGAAACTGTTCGTTCATCTGTAGTAAACGCCTTCATTTCATCATGTTCAACCTCGAAGGGAAAGTCCATGACGTGTCCGCTTTCTATTCACGGTTTCCTTTTCACATCGTGATGAAATACGCGGAAACAACATCTGATGTCATGTCAAGTCAAACATCTGCACTAGAAAAACATTTTACTGATTTATGAATAGTTTGGATAATTGATTTGTTTTATCGGAGAGACCGGGTCTAGTTGCTATCTATAGGCTACCAGGAACGTGGCAATTTTATTTTTCAAACTAAAACTTCAATATAATCGTATTTGTATTATAGTTGGGTAAAAAGTGGACACTTATTAACATGTTACCAAATGTTGTTAACATTAGGCTATGCGTTTATTTCAATGCCTATGTGTTTATTTCAATGTTATAAATGTAGCTATGTTATAAACTTATGCAATTTATTAATTACACTACTGACTGGGCTTATGTGTGGGCTGTTCCATTGCACATAACAACTTACCCCATAAAATGTGTCATGCCCCACTATGAACAAAAAAGGTCAATGTATGTTCAATGAACTTTATATATATTTTTTAGACAATAGCATTGGGAAATGGTATTTAAGGTATATGGCTATATACGGAAATATTAACAAAATAATTCTAAAATAAACCTGGGAAATATTCACTGGAGTTAAGTGTGTTTGTGTAGGCTACTGCAAAAAGTGTAACAGAAAATCTACAAAGATGCTTTTTACTGAAAACACACCTGGAGTTAAATGTATAATATGAAAATTATAGGTCAAAAGATTCTGGTATTATTATCCTTGTGGGGACATTTTGTCACCATAATGTAGAATTTACCAAGACCACCACACTTTACATTTTAACTATAATTTTCATATTATACATTTAACTCCAGGGAATATTTCCCAGGTTTATTTTAGAATTATTTTGTTAATATTTCCGTATATAGCCATATACCTTAAATACCATTTCCCAATGCTATTGTCTAAAAAATATATATAAAGTTCATTTACCTGAATTTTTTTTGATCCCCATGAGGAAAAAATCTTATAAAAATCACACTGAATTATGTTTTAAAACATTTTAAAAAATACAGTTTGTGCTGTTTAAAAATCATTAGGCTATGTGTATGGAAAGGTACCATAAAACATGAAAACACAACATTTAATAGATTCCGTCAGTAAGAAGTTGTTTGAGTATCCTCACTATTAATGTCTGCTGAAAATAATAGCCACAAGGGGGCAAAACAGTAATGGACATAAGGAGTGGACATGAGTATTTGGCAGCTTATGAATAATTTAACTTTGATTAAAAAATATATATATATTAGGAGAAACAGAAAACAGAGAGGCAGGCATTTTGCCATTTGGTAAGCTAACTGAATTTATTGCTTTGCAAGACGTACAAAAAAAAACTCCCTCTCTTTGTATCCTTCCCTTTCTGTATTTTTATTTCTCACGCACTTTCAAGTTTTAAAGAGTTGAATCATCAATGGGGAGTTTTGAGAAATAGCACATAGAGGACTGTGAGATTGAGGAGCAGCGATAATGCACAGCATTGCATGCTTCGGTCATAAGACATTCCAGAGCTGCTTGTAAGTAGATGCTTGTTGATGCTAGGTGTCCAATAAGACGCAGGCTGGACTCCATTAAGAGCACAGCTGCTTTGCCATTTTCGGTCAAAGCACATTCCAAACGAGCAGAGGTTTTGTCCACCACCCAGTAGCAAACTCTTCTGCTGCTACTGATAATAGGCTCCATCAATATCAAGTTCAGCTCACCGACATACAAAAATTTGATCATTATTTACTCACACTCATGTTGTTCCAAATCTGTCATATTTGTTATTCTGTGGAACATAAAAGAATATATTTAGAAGAATGTTTTTTAACTGTTTTTGTCCATAAAGTAAAAGAGGTCCAAAACAACACTGGACTCTATTGACTTTCATTGTACTGACAAAAGAATAGAGACATTTTTTGGTATCACTTTATTTTACAGTCCTGTTCCGCTTGTACTTATTATAGCAATTACAATAACTGGGTTATACTAACCCTGAACCTATCCCTAAACCTTAACCCATGTAGTTACCTTATATTACCAGTACTTTCTTGGGTAACTACACTGTAAGTACACGTACTGTAAAATAAATTGTAATCCATTTGGTCCCACTTTATATTAGGTGGCCTTAACTACTATGTACTTACATAAAAAATGTAATATCTACCTTTATGTTCCACAGAATAAAGTATGTCATACAGATTTGGAACATGAGATTAAACTTCATTTTTGGGTGAACTGTCCCTTTATTGCCCTGATTTATTGGCTTGAAATACTGGTTCATTTTGTGGTTGGCTCACTGATAAAAGGGAAAATAAATTTCAAAAGCAGTTAGGAAACTCGTTACAACTCGAAAACTCGAAATGTTATATCAGACATTATAAATAGTAATGTTGGTAAAATTATATGACGCAAATGTATTGCATATAAGATTATGTGCCAGCCAATGTTAGTACATTCAAATACTATCCCTTATACTATGAGTCTGAGTCATACTGTACTTCCAGAATACGAGGCATTGGGATGGGACATGGAAGTACATCTAAACATGGCAATGAAGCTGCTACACTATATTGCCAAAAGTTTTGAGAAGCCTGTCTTTACATGCACATGAACTTTAATGGCATCCCATTCTTAATCCGTAGGGTTTAATATGGAGTTGGCCCACCCTTTGCCGCTATAACAGCTTCAACTCTTCTGGGAAGGCTTTCCACAAGGTTTAGGAGTTTGTTTATGGGAATTTTTAACCATTCTTCAAGAAGCACATTTGTGAGTCCAGGCACTGATGTTGGACGAGAAGGCCTGGCTCGCAGTCTCCGCTCTAATTCATCCCAAAGGTGTTCTGTCGGGTTGAGGTGCAGGCCAGTCAAGTCACTCATCCATGTCTTTATGGACCTTGCTTTGTGCACTGGTGTTTGTTTTTACATGACGTTGGAACAGGAAGGGGAGCATGAAACTGTCCAAAATGTCTTGGTATGCTGAAGCATTAAGAGTTCCTTTCACTTGAACTAAGGGGCCAAGCCCAACCCCTGACAAACAATTCCACACCATAATCCCCCCTCCACCAAACTTCACACATGGCACAATGCAGTCAAGTACCGTTCTCCTGGCAACCGTCAGGTTGGTGATGTAAGACTTGGAAACCCATTCCATGAAGCTCTCTACGCACTGTTCTTGAGCTAATCTGAAGGCAACACAGAGTTTAGAGGTCTGTAGCTATTGACTCTGCAGAAAGTTAGCGACTTCTGCGCACTGTGTGCCTCAGCATGCGCTAACCCCGCTCTGTGATTTTACCTGATTTGCTGTTGTTCCCAATTGCTTCCACTTTGTTATAATACCACTAACAGTTGACCATGGAATATTTAGTAGTGAGCAAATTTCACGAATAGACTTATTGCACAGGAGGCAACCTATCACGGTACCACGCTTGAATTCACTGAGCTCCTGAGAGCGACCCACTCTTTCACAAATGTTTGTAGAAGCAGTATGCATGCCTAGGTGCTTGATTTTATGCACCTTTGGCCATGGAAGTGATTGGAACACCTGAAATCAAAGATTTGGAGGGGTGTCGCTATACTTTTGGCAATATAGTGTATAGGCACATAAGGTATATCTACAGATCTCATTTCTGTTTGAGAAAACAATTATCTTCCTCTGGACTTTCCCCCATCTGAGGGGTCTTCCTCCATACGCACAAGGGTAGAGACATTAGTATACATCATGCACTGTATTTCTCTACAGCAGACTGTTTTGTGTGATTTCCCAGACCACACCTTCAGAGGGGTCATTTCTTCCCTTACATGCCTCTGAGCGCAGCAGACTGCCAATACTCTTCTTATTTACAGAACAGTTCCTTTTTTGGTGCGACAAGGCTGCGCTCACTGCTGAAGGGGAAGGGAAAAGCGATCTCTTGCCTCGAATGAGGACAGCTGAGCAGAAAATGGCCTAAAATGAGACAGACACATTCTGCTGTTTGTTTACGTGAGAATAATCCTGAACAAAATGGAATGTATCCAAAAAGAAAAAAAAAAACAGGGGCTAACCGTGCCTCAGTAGAACTGGTGCAACTAGTTGGGTGTGTGTTGCATCACAGGCTGCTTCCCTTTCTCTAAGCTATTGTTGTATTGATTGTATATTCCATGCAATTTTTCATTTGGCACATTTGTTGACTGTTGGGTAATCAGAAGCATTCCATGACTTTTTCCATTGTAGGCTTGAGCCAGTATGACACGTGATCCTAGAAAGGGCAGATACTAGAAACTAAGATATGAAATACATGAAACTGTGGTTGTAATTAGTGTCTTTGAACTGGAACTCTTTTGAATCCCTAATGATATATTAATTCATATGTGTATTTTTAGCATTTCAGAAATAAACAGTTGGTTGATTATGCAAGATTTCATTCTCCATACTTCGGCTTAGATTTAAAATGTCTTTGTTGGTCTACTTCCTTCTATGACTGGATCAAGATCCTATTTTGTATTTTTTTTTCTTTCTTACCACCTTAAAATTGGCTTCAGTATTGGTCAAGCAAATACTGTAGGCCCAAACAGATCTTCTCAGGCGGAAAATTGGGCAGCTTTAATTATCCTGAAGATAAAAATTGTATAGACCATGTAAGAGCTGCTGTCATTCTTCATATATAACTTCATAACATTATTCCCTGTAATGTTTTCTGACATTAGACACAAGATTTTTGCTAAGCAAAATGTTAAGATTTCCCCTACATACACCAGTAGAAATTGTTGGCACAGAAAGCAATCCGTTAAATATCCATGTTGTTTTCATAATGGGTTTTTATCTTTTACACAACCCCCCAGAAGATCTTTTTAGAAGATCACAGCTAAAGCTTGTCAATTGATGCTACACAGGAAATTCATATTAACATTTTTAAATCTAGTGATTCTATTCTTAAATGTGTTTTAAACATAATTTAGTTGCCCAAAACTTTTACATATATATGTTTGGTATGAGTAAGATTGCAGGTATGCTATATACAAATGCAAGGGAATATGTGATTCTGATTCTGATATTTACTATACTTTTTATTACATTTGATTAAATTAATGTACAATCTGGTTTACTATATTTGTGGGGACTCTCCATAGACTTAGTAGTTTACACTAACCCTACCCCCAAACCTACCCATCACAGAAAACTTTATGCATTTTTACATGTTCAAAAAAACTCATTCTGTATGATTAATAAGTTTGTTTCATCATGGGGGGCTCAATTTAGGTCCCCATGGTGATAGAAAAACATGTGTTTTCATGTTTTATGGGGACTTTTCATAGACATAAAGATTTCTATACTGTACAAACTACATTCTATCCCCTTACACTAACCCTACCCATCACAGAAAACTTTCTGCATTTTTACATTGATTTATAAGTTGTCTTCCTCATGGGACCACGGACAAGGATTTCGGACATTACCATCTTTTTGGGGACATTTTGTCCTCATAACATAGGGTTTACCTGGACACATACGTGCACACGAACACACGATCTGGTAAAAAAAAGTAGTTTGAACTTTTACTCTCCCAGGTGCTTTTATTGTGTGACCTAACTCTGTAATGATCTGATCCAAATTCATTGTGCTGCTCTTTCTCTGTCTCAGGTGTGGACCTTGATGTGTGTCTTTGTAGGGCCCAGTTCTTTGTTTATGTTCCTGCATGGTGAGGTCCCCAAATTTCTGAGGAGAAAAAACAAAAAGGGCCATTGGAATGCCCTGAGTGGTGAGGCAGGAGGGCTACCGCCCGGATTGGAGTGTTTTCTCCCAGTCATCCCTATAAGGCTTTAGTGGAGTGAGGCTACCGATCTGAGTGCAGCCCAGGCTCCTTGTTTGGGATGTGGGAGGGTGCGGTGAGCAGGGATGGGAACTACATAAGTACACCACAAACCAGTGAGTAGCACACCATCACCAAGTGGCTAAATCCCCTCCCCCGGCCCAGCACTGTCAGGGTAAGTGTCATTTAGCTCACCTCACACCACTCGCATCCTTTCCCTCTCGATCTCCTTCTCCTTCTGTCCACCCGGCTTTGTACTTTGCAAGCTTTATCTGATTACACGCGGATAATGTTTTATGAAGCCTTATGTGCTTTAACTTGAAACTTGCTGTCTTTATCTAATTGCATAGAGAGATGGTGTTTTGTAAGAAAAGATGAATCTTCTTTATTGTGTAATGTTTCTACACTGATGAAAAATTAGAAAAATGAAAAAGTGTTTCTAGAGATTAGCGCTCAGAAAGTACAGTAAATACATTTTCCTTTTGCAAATTGAGCAATCAAATGATATTTCTAAAAGCATTTATGTTTTAGAACTATTACATATGTAATATGTTTGAGGCGGCATCTTTATTTTAGTGTCTGTAATGTGATTTAATGATGATGCTGAATGTTAAGGGCTCTGGGGGTGCGTGTGTGTTTTTAAATTAAGGTGAAGGTTTCGAAATCTGGACGCTGTGGAAGCCCATTTGATTTGTGAGTTTTGTGACTAAATATGGTTCTTCTGGACCACTGACCCATCCCCTCTTTTGCTCACCCACTCTCTTTTTTCATAAAAGCTGATTCAAAGGGCAGAGACAAAGGGAGGGAGAGTCCAAAGACAGACATGCTTCTCCCTCATTTCCAAATTAGGAAGTTTTCCCATAGTTCACTCAGTAAGCGTTGCAGGATGGATGTTTAGAAAATGTGTGTGTGTCTGTGTATATATATATATATATATATATATATGCAATTTTTCTCCAAATTATGAATGAATTTATGTATAATTTCTTGCATTATATCAAAGTTTGAGATAGCTATACAAAATTTGGCCAAAGCAAAGTTTAAAACAACATTTTAAACAAATTCTGTTCTCTTTATGCTTACCAGGGAAAAACAGGTGAGCATAAATTAGTTTATGAATGGACTTACCAGGTACACCTTACATTCTTTGTAGTATTCCTCTTCATGGTTCAATGGGTGTGGTGAATACTTTGTTGTTAAACACGTATGTGGTTATTTCCCATCTAAATGAGCACACACCATTGCCTTTATAATTATAATAACTATAAACTAACCCCACCTCTTATTTTTATTTCATTTATAAATCATTTTAGGACAAGGCCAAAATGGGATTTACAAGTCCAAAACAGGATTTACCTCACTTCTGGGGCCAATTTGTCTGCAAACTATACCTAACCCCATATGCATGACATGGGCTCTTACAGCCCAAGAAAAACTGCTCAAATGTATATAACATTAATGATGACACTTTCATTTCAGTGATTGTCTCCTGTTGGAGTAAGGAAGGAAATACAAGCTGAAAATGTGTGACGACGAAGAAAGTACTGCCCTTGTGTGCGACAATGGATCAGGACTGTGTAAGGCAGGCTTCGCCGGGGATGATGCTCCCAGAGCAGTGTTCCCCTCCATAGTGGGTCGTCCCAGACACCAGGTGAGCATCCCTCAATACACCACTAGGGGGCGATAAGCACCACAGCCAACATCAATGAGCACATTTAGCTTGCTGATTTAGCTTGTATCTGAAGTTTGCAACAGCTTAAAGTGCACTTGCAATCAATAACTAACTCCATCCATCTCTCTAGTATATTTCAAATATAATGTTCATTTTGCTTACATAACCTTTCAAAAGTTCATGTTATGTCCTGTGCCTTTTACTTCTTTATCTTGATCTGATTCCAACTGCTTTGTGGAAAGTTGGACTACATCCCAGAGTGTCTGCATTCAAGTATAGACGAGATTAAGATAGAATTAACTAGAAATCACTCTTAATTTTGTGCTGACCAGTTTCACTTTTTCCTCAGGGTGTGATGGTGGGAATGGGGCAGAAAGATAGTTATGTTGGTGATGAGGCGCAAAGCAAAAGAGGAATCCTGACCCTCAAGTACCCCATCGAGCACGGCATCATCACAAACTGGGACGACATGGAAAAAGTAAGCAGATCCTATCAAACAAGCCAACAGATAGCACTAAACAGTCTACTATAAATATCTCTCTTTCTGTAAACATGGCTTTTTATTATTTAGGTTTGGAGTTTTGTACTGCGATCTTTCCATGATCTGTACTACATTTCCATATTTGCTGTAATGGCACTCAAATTCTGAGATTTCATCAGAAACACAGCTACATCACCTCTAGTCTCAACACATACATTCTCTACACCTACA
Organism: Rhinogobio ventralis; assembly: GCA_039654625.1. Taxonomy (NCBI): domain Eukaryota; kingdom Metazoa; phylum Chordata; class Actinopteri; order Cypriniformes; family Gobionidae; genus Rhinogobio; species Rhinogobio ventralis. Next base: position 15,807,169 of record CM077212.1, read on the forward strand.
TCCATCAAAAACACTTCTCCAAATAACTCCTGCTCACTCACTCTTCAACGATATCACTCATGTTCCACATTTCACACCACATGGTGTAATCATCCAACACATGCACGCAACAGATGCTAATCTATCTCGGCCTACGCAATCTGTTTGTTAAACTGTAATTATGAGAATCAGCTTTCAGCTTTTCACTCTTCATATGCCCATCTATTATCCTAATAGCACATTTGATGTGACTGTGGTTTGTTTATTAATGTCTGTTGTTTATGTTTACCAGATCTGGCACCACTCTTTCTACAACGAACTCCGTGTGGCTCCAGAGGAGCACCCCACTCTGCTGACAGAAGCCCCCCTCAATCCCAAAGCCAACAGGGAGAAGATGACCCAGGTTAGAACTAAAGTGAATGAGAAAATTGATGATTCACTTAACACCTGTAGCATTTTAGTGTGTAGTATTTCAAAGTAAAATGATGTGTCTAAACAAGTCAGAACATATACAAATAAACTGTAGAGTTGTTTAGTCATGACATGAGTTTGTAAGTACAATAAGGTCTGTGATTTTTTTTTTGCTCTACATAAATTACACAGTCACACTGTGCTTTATATGTAGGCCTAAGTGATAATTTAACTGCTATCATTGTCAGTAGTAGAAAAAACATACACAGTGGTTTCAGTAGTACAAGAAAAATATCCTACAATGGCTTTAAAGGGTTAGTTCACCCAAAAATGAAAATTAGACCATGATTTACTTACCCTCAAGCCATCCTAGGTGTATATGACATTCTTCTTTCAGACGAATAAAATCGGAGTTATATTAAAAATGTCCTGGCTCTTCCAAGCTTTATAATGGCAGTGACTGTTGGGTCATTTTTGAAGTCCAAGTGTGTCTATCCATCATATAACTGTTCCACACGGCTCCGGGGAGTTAATAAAGGCCTTCTGAAGCAAAGTGGCACGTTTGTGTAAGAAAATATACATTTTTAAAACTTTATAGACTAAAATAGCTAGCTTGTGGCAGGCAGCAGTGCGCAAGTGAAAGAGTAAAAAGTTACAGTGTAAGAGTAACCCTTGACCCTTGAACCCTTGACGCATGCATATTGACGAACGCAGAAGCGCAGAGGATAGAGCAAAACAAAACACCGGTCATGAATTAGAAGTCTAAAACAAGAATTTTTAAAGAGAAACCACCGAAGATTTCTATATAAGAGAAGAGGGGCTTGAGTTTGTTGCCCAGCACTATCCGCGAGAGGCGTCAAAGCCTGCGATGCTCCTAGTACATCGCGTCCGGGGTTACTCTTTCGCCGTAAAGTAGACTTGCGTACCGCTGACCGCCGGAAGCTAGTTGTTTTATTCTATAAAGTTTTAAATATGGTTATTTTTCTTACACAAACGTGCCACTTCGCTTCAGAAGGCCTTTATTAACTCCCCGGAGCCGTGTGGAGCAGTTATATGATGGATAGATGCACTTTTATGGACTTTAAAAATGACCCAACAGTCACTGCCATTATAAAGCTTGGAAGAGCCAGGACATTTTTTTTATATAACTCCGATTGTATTTGTCTGAAAGAAGAGTGTCATATACACCTAGGATGGCTTGAGGGTGAGTAAATCATGGTCTAATGATAAAGTTTGGGGCCTGTAAGATTTTTTTGGTTTTTTGAAAGAAGTCTCTTATGCTCACTAAGGCTGCATTATTTGATAAAAAATACAGTAAAACTGTAATATTGTGAATATTATTACAATTTAAAATAACTGTTTTCTATTTGAATATCTTTTAAAAAGTAAATGAATTCCTGTGATTGCTAAGCTGAATTTCAGTCTTCAGTGTCACATGATCCTTCAGAAATCATTCTAAAATGCTCATTTAGTGCACAAGAAACATTTATTATTATTATCAGTTTTTTGAAAACAGATGATACATCAACGCTCATTTGAAATATATTTTTAAAAAAATGTTTTAATTTTTTATCAATTTAATGTTTTCTTGCATTGTTTTTTTCTTGTTGTATAGATTTTTTCATTCTTGTAAAATGTCTTAAGAAAAACATACTGTCCCCAAACTTTTGATCAGTAATGCAAATATGAAAGAAATTCTGTAATTATAATGAATTAGCAGAGAGCAAGATAGCAGAGAACTAACTCATTTTTAAAAAATTGGGCATTGCGACTCATTTTGCCATCACGGGTCACACACACACACACACACACACACACATATATATATATATATATATATATATATATATACACACACTCACCTAAAGGATTATTAGGAACACCTGTTCAATTTCTCGTTAATGCAATTATCTAATCAACCAGTCACATGGCAGTTGCTTCAATGCATTTAGGGGTGTGGTCCTGGTCAAGACTCCTGAACTCCAAACTGAATGTCAGAATGGGAAAGAAAGGTGATTTAAGCAATTTTGAGCGTGGCATGGTTGTTGGTGCCAGACGGGCCGGTCTGAGTATTTCACAATCTGCTCAGTTACTGGGATTTTCACGCACAACCATTTCTAGAGTTTACAAAGAATGGTGTGAAAAGGGAAAAACATCCAGTATGCGGCAGTCCTGTGGGCGAAAATGCCTTGTTGATGCTAGAGGTCAGAGGAGAATGGGCCGACTGATTCAAGCTGATAGAAGAGCAACTTTGACTGAAATAACCACTCGTTACAACCGAGGTATGCAGCAAAGCATTTGTGAAGCCACAACACACACAACCTTGAGGCGGATGGGCTACAACAGCAGAAGACCCCACCGGGTACCACTCATCTCCACTACAAATAGGAAAAAGAGGCTACAATTTACATGAGCTCACCAAAATTGGACAGTTGAAGACTGGAAAAATGTTGCCTGGTCTGATGAGTCTCGATTTCTGTTGAGACATTCAGATGGTAGAGTCAGAATTTGGCGTAAACAGAATGAGAACATGGATCCATCATGCCTTGTTACCACTGTGCAGGCTGGTGGTGGTGGTGTAATGGTGTGGGGGATGTTTTCTTGGCACACTTTAGGCCCCTTAGTGCCAATTGGGCATCGTTTAAATGCCACGGCCTACCTGAGCATTGTTTCTGACCATGTCCATCCCTTTATGACCACCATGTACCCATCCTCTGATGGCTACTTCCAGCAGGATAATGCACCATGTCACAAAGCTCAAATCATTTCAAATTGGTTTCTTGAACATGACAATGAGTTCACTGTACTAAAATGGCCCCCACAGTCACCAGATCTCAACCCAATAGAGCATCTTTGGGATGTGGTGGAACGGGAGCTTCGTGCCCTGGATGTGCATCCCACAAATCTCCATCAACTGCAAGATGCTATACTATCAATATGGGCCAACATTTCTAAAGAATGCTTTCAGCACCTTGTTGAATCAATGCCACGTAGAATTAAGGCAGTTCTGAAGGCGAAAGGGGGTCAAACACAGTATTAGTATGGTGTTCCTAATAATCCTTTAGGTGAGTGTATATATATACATTTTAATGAATTAGCAGAGAGCAGTAGTTAGTTATAAAGTGTTTCAGTTTGCTTCAAACTGGCAACATGTCTTTTTTCAGAGAATTGTCTCATAAGAGTCATCCATTTAGGGAATCAGGCTACACTGGTTGTGCTGTATGTTTCTGATTCACTAAAAAGAGCCAGCTAATCAGAATAGACTCATCATGTTTCTTCAGACAGAGATGGCAGTTATATAAATATGCACTGATGCAGCACTATCAGTAAAACTGAAAACACTTGGTTGATTGTTGGTTCTCACTTTGCAGATCATGTTTGAGACCTTCAATGTTCCAGCCATGTATGTAGCTATTCAAGCGGTGCTGTCCCTCTATGCCTCTGGACGTACAACAGGTCAGTTCATCTTTCAAACATTTCACAGCCCATATTTGACCTAAAATGCTGCGAGTGCGCATTACCAGTCGCTTTCTTCTTCTTTACCAGGCATTGTCCTTGACTCTGGTGATGGTGTCACCCATAATGTGCCCATTTACGAGGGCTACGCTCTTCCACATGCCATTATGCGTTTGGATTTGGCCGGCCGTGATCTCACTGACTACCTCATGAAGATCCTAACTGAAAGAGGCTACTCATTCGTCACAACTGGTGAGTCTGGTCATGTACAGTACCAGCATAATGATATGAAACATCATACTATAATATATACAAAGTTCTGTCATGAAACTCTAGATGGCAAAGGCTAATAGGTCCTTAACTCAATCTGCTTGCAATCACATCATTCTCTATATGGCTCAGCTGATTGGTTCCTGCTATCAGTAGCAAAATGAGCTCGCTGCTCAACCTTCAAATACTGGTCAGCACTTTCTGTAGCAATTGCAGTGTGCTTTCAGAAACCCTCCACCTTCCCCAGCTCCACCTGTATAGATCTGCTATGGGAAATTCATGTATGCTATATTGTACAGCAGCAGCATGTCTTACTTGCTCACAGCAGCGTGTTGTGTATGTATTGGCAGTTGCAGTGTAGTAGATCTATTACGTCAAAACCGAACATATCAAAATTGTCATATCCATTACCATTCAAAACAAGAGTTGTCATGACAGAAATATATACTGGACAATATATGTATATATGTTTAAATCAAGAAAAATGTACTTAAATTATGATTACATTATTAAAAATGTTTCACTGTTTTGTCTTCTATAGCTGAAAGAGAAATTGTCCGTGACATCAAGGAGAAGTTGTGCTATGTTGCGCTGGACTTTGAGAATGAGATGGCCACCGCAGCCTCTTCCTCCTCCCTGGAGAAGAGCTATGAGCTTCCTGATGGACAGGTCATCACCATTGGCAATGAGAGGTTCCGCTGCCCTGAGACGCTCTTTCAGCCATCCTTCATCGGTGATCTCTCGTTTCTCTTTCTTCCCATCTCTTTTCAAATGATGAATTCAGAGCACTTTGATATAAATGCTTAAATGCATTGATTTGTGCTTTTTGTTAGGAATGGAATCGGCTGGCATCCATGAAACCACTTACAACAGCATCATGAAATGCGACATTGACATCCGTAAGGACCTCTACGCTAACAACGTGCTGTCAGGTGGTACCACCATGTACCCAGGTATAGCAGACAGGATGCAGAAGGAGATCACTGCTTTGGCCCCCAGCACCATGAAGATCAAGGTCAGCGTGGCTGATTAGGGATATCTGAATAAAATCATTAATAAAGTATTTTTTTCTAATTAATCAGTTTCTCTTCTAGCCAGGGTTATTATCGTAACACTAAAACTGAAAAAAATAAATTAACTGAAATAAATAAAAAATATTTTATTTAGTTTAACTTGAAGTACTACAATAACTAAAACTAAAAATGAAATAAAAAAATAAAACTATAGACATTAATAAAAACGAATTAAAATGACAAAAGTTACTAAACCTTAAAAGCTACGCTATGTAACTTTTGGCCCACTAGTGGTTGAAGCATAAAAGTACAAGTTACTTGCAGAGGAACACCGTTCCTTTATTTGTGGATATGACGTAAATACGCACGGACAATGAAAGTATGCCATTTTCTTGGGAAATTAGTCCCTACAATTCTAAAATATAAATAATTATTATAGTCTTACCATAGTGATTTAGTGCAAAAACTCACTGTACTCACTCATGATTTAAACATTGTTAATTGCGAAGAAATGTTAAATAGTGTGGCTTTAACAAAAAAAAAAACATTAATAAAAACTATGAACGTCTCAACAATACTAAAATAACAGTTTCTACCTTGCATGTACACAGATCATCGCCCCACCTGAGCGCAAGTATTCAGTATGGATTGGCGGCTCCATCCTGGCCTCTCTCTCCACCTTCCAGCAGATGTGGATAAGCAAGCAGGAGTACGACGAAGCCGGACCATCCATTGTGCATCGCAAATGCTTCTAAACGGCACCTTCAACCCCCTCCTGGTCCCCTAATTCTGCTATTGCTTCTTAGCCTGTAAACTGTGAACATACTTCCCTCTGTTTTGTCTTTGCACTGCCCACATCTGTTTGAATGTTTTGATTTAATTATGTCATGACGATATAGTGTTGTTTTCAATGGGTTAAAAAGCTTGAATGTGCTGCCAATATGAAGGATTAGGGAGATTCTTTGGGGTGGCGAGACTCCAGAGATGAGGAGAGGGCATCAAGGAACTCCCTTTTGTGTTAAAACGCTACGAGGTAACACAACTGCATGTCAGCTTTCAGGCAGTCTGTATGGACATCATATCTCCATGAAGGAATAAAGCTCTGCAATAATAAACTGTATTTCACCTCTTTTGTTTCAGCTCAGGCCTAATGTTTGCACAAATAAAAATGAAAACCTAATCTAAATTATATTCTTTAAATTAATAATTTTAATAAGTGGAAATATTTCTCTACACTGTCATTCACTGTAAATTAGTTATAATTACTGTACACATAGGGCTCCTAGTGTCATGTAAAACTCGAAACCTTTAAAACGGTGAGTTTCAAGCCTGAAAAACTTGTGGAAATTCATCTCTATGCAAGAAGCTAAAATAAATGTTAACTATTCTTTGTAATTATTCTAATCAAAACAATTATATTATTTTAGTTTTTAAATAATTATTAACTTTTCTAGTAATCATAATTTTAATTTAATTAGCAATGTTAAAGAAAATTAAATGGTTTGACCAGGAAAATGAAAGATCAAAAAATCAAATGCACATTCAATTAAAAAACACAGGATATGTTGAAGCATGTGTGAGCAATCTTTTACCCGTGATGAAACCTGCTAAATTATCCCCATTTCATCATACTACATGCATCACTTTGCTTGGGAAAATGATGATGACAACGAAGTGTTTCACTTCAGTCCAAATCATTTACAGAAAAAAAAGTCATGTCATTTCATAGCAGAGATCTTTTTTTTCTCGCTTTTATTAACAAATGAGCTGCTGAATGAAATGGTGCATGTACAGACACATAAGCCTCCTTGTACTGTCCTGTGCACAAAGCCACTGGCACACAGCCACACACTGGAGAAACAATCCAATGCCACACTGTATCAGAAATAAATGATATACTCTCTGAACTGCATGGACAAGTTCATAACTTGTCATCTTCCACTGATGACAAAAAAAATCTTCTCAAACCATAAAAGTAGTAGAGACAAAAATCAGGTTGTTAAAATGAGGGAATGGTACCCTGAGATTAGTGCAGTCAAGGCCCTTAGGTTTCTTTGCTTATTCTGTAATGGGAGCTTTGGCGTGGGCTAAGAGATCCCAATCTTGTTTACACTTACAAAAGTCACTTCACTTGTAATCTGATCCACATTGAAAAAAATTTTGAACTTGGAAAAATAAAATGGTTAGCTAACTGGCCAACTTCATATTGTGTAATTGGGCTGAAGTTGGACTTTTCTTTTAGCCTGAAATGGTCTCTGAACTTAAAGACTGAATTGAAGTATGTGTTGCATTATTATAAGTTAGATTTACTGCCTTACAAAGCATAATTATTAACCATTCAATCACTAAAAATGATACAATACGTGACAATTGTAGCAATTCATTATATTTTTGTACTAGAAAATTTAGTTCGTTTTAAAAAGAAATATATTACTTATTCCGGGTATATTGTTACAGTGAGAAACTGCAAGTGATATCAATGGATACTAAAGGCAAATCACACACACACACGCACACACACTTCCTTTTAAAAATTCCTGAAAACAATTCACATTGTAGCAGCCTCATAGTATGCCTTGATAAATGACGCCACCTTGAGGACAAAGAACCAAAACAGCAGTCAGATCATACTAGACAATACAATCTGACCACAATATTTTTGATGAACACCTGGCCACAAACAAAAAGCGCATGATGATCTAAAAAAAACACAAAACACCATTGGAACATCTCAGTAGCTTCACTAAACCTTCTCACAGCAAACTGTGCAGATGAGGGATTCTGTTTCACAGTACCTTTTTGTAAAATAAATAAATACAAAAAAGCCTTCAAGTAAAGAAAGATATAAATAGATATTCTTAATGGTTTTCTGATATTTAAGTATTTTCCCTCTTCCTCTGTCACCTGAGGTCCAGAACTGTTGTTTTCGAGTCCTTCACCACAATGTGCTTGCAAATCTGCGAATAGAAAAATAAATGTTTCAGTTTTCTAATGCTGTATCACTTTTGATGTCAACACTCACAACAGAAGGCATATACAGTACAGAAGCTGATTTTCATATTCTCAGTTGAAACAAATGGTTCTTACAGTGAACAGAGGGGGGTCTTTAGAGTGGGGGTGAAAACCTTTCAATCTGCATCCGGCCACTTCTCCCATTCCAGCACTGGTGAGGCGGAACACTCCCGTGCTGAAGCAACAAAATGACATCTCAATTATCTGTTTTATATATATATATATATATATATATATATATATATATATATATATATATATATATATATATATATATATATATATATATGTACACCGATCTGGCATAACATTATGACAGGTGAAGTGAATAACACTGATTATCTCTTCATCACGGCACCTGTTTGGGTGGGATATATTAGGCAGCAAGTGAACATTTTGTCCTCAAAGTTGATGTGTTTGAAGCAGGAAAAATGGGCAAGCATAAGGATTTGTGTTTGACAAGGGCCAAATTGTGATGGCTAGAAGACTGGGTCAGAGCATCTCCAAAACTGCAGCTCTTGTGGGGTACTCCCAGTCTGCAGTGGTCAGGATCTATCAAAAGTGGTCCAAGGAAGGAACAGTGGTGAACCTGGCGACAGGGTAATGGGTGGCCAAGGCTCATTGATGCACGTGGGGAGCGAAGGCTGGCCTGTGTGGTCCAATCAAACAGACAAGCTGCTGTAGCTCAAATTGCTCAAGAAGTTCATGCTGGTTCTGATAGAAAGGTGTCAGAATACACAGTGCATCGCAGTTTGTTGTGTATGGGGCTGCATACCCACAGACCAGTCAGGGTGCCCATGCTGATCCCTGTCCGCCGCCAAAAGCACCAATAGTGGGCACGTGAGCATCAGAACTGGACCATGGAGCAATGGAAGAAGGTGGCCTGGCCTGATGAATCACATTTTCTTTAACATCACGTGGATGGCTGGCTGCATGTGCGTCGCTTACCTGGGGAACACATGGCACCAGGATGCACTATGGGAGAAAGGAAAGTCGGCGGAGGCAGTGTGATGCTTCAGGCAATGTTCTGCTGGGAAACCTTGGGTCCTGCCATCCATGTGGATGTAACTTTGACATGTACCACCTACCTAAGCATTGTTACAGACCATGTACACCCTTTCATGGAAACGGTATTCCCTGGTGTCTGTGGCCTCTTTCAGCAGGATAATGCGCCCTGCCACAAAGCAAAAATGGTTCAGGAATGGTTTGAGGAGCACAACAATGAGTTTGAAGTGTTGACTTGGCCTCCAAATTTCCCAGATCTAAATCCAATTGAGCATCTGTGGGATGTTCTGAACAAACAAGTCCGATCCATGGAGCCCTACCTCACAACTTAAAGGACTTAAAGGATCTGCTGCTAACATCTTGGTGCCAGATACCACAACACACCTTCAGGGGTCTAGTGGAGTCCATGCCTCAACGGGTCAGGGCTGTTTTGGCAGTAAAAGGGGGACCAACACAATATTAGGACATAGGGTCTTTAGGTCATAATGTTATGCCTGATCGGTGTATGTATATATATATATATATGCTGATATATGCAATATAAAGAAGAAATTTGCCTTGAATAAATGTCGGTCTTTAATGACAAGAGTACTGAAATGATTCATGAATGTTTAAAAGTATTGTTAAAAAATGCATTAATCTGCATTGATTTGCAGTAGAGCTTCATAGGCTGTGGATAGAAAAAGCCTTGAGGTTGAGTGAACACAATGGAGGGTGTGGGAGTATTGTGAGTGTTATACTCACTCATTATGCTTAGGTGCGCAAACAATAGCGATGGCCTCAGGTAGCATGAGCTGATAAGAGCTGTGTGTGTGTAGATCCACGCTGGAGAGGAAGGCCGTCTGTGTCGGGTGTGTCTGTGAGTCAAACATGCAAATATTCATATTAACACCACATTTAGTAGCCCCTTATTCTCATGCAGCGATAAAATAATTCACCATCCAAAATGAACAGGTGACTTGGAGACTATGGGCCAGATTTACTAAACAGGGCAAATTAGCAAGAGACTTTTAATCCCATAAAAGCACCGATGGGAGTGCAAAGTTCTGCGGGTGATCTACTGATAATGCGCAAAATAACGGTACACCATGTAACTTTTTTGTTCAAAATTAACAATTTAAATAATGATCATCAATCCTTCTTCCAAAACGTGCTTTTGTCTTATCCTGATTCACTTTGGAAAGCCTATTACACGTATACAGTTGTGCCTGTGTGTGCCTCGTCATTTCCGTAAATAGAGAAAAGTTGCTCTGGCTACTTTGACGTGTGTATGGTGTGGGAGTGGCATACTGTAGGTTAGTTGTCACAATGAGCAAAGGTGTCACAAAGGTTGACATGGAGCACACTAAGGCCACATCCACACGAATCCAGAGCTTTCCCTATCCAATCTTTTTTTCCCCTCATCTCAAGAAATATCTGCGTACACACGAAACCACTGAAACCGACTCAAAACGATGTAGTATACATGCCAGGCTGCATGTGTCGCTGTAATTCTGCCATAGATATACACAAAAAATGGAGAAGAAGAGTTGTGGCTAGAAGGGGTACAGCAATGGTAGAAAGTGAGGCAAAATCTCACGATAAAATAACAATAAATACATTTGCTACTTACCAGGTTGTGTTTTATTAACGCCTACACCAACCCCAACCCTAAACCTACCCTTACAATAATGTAAATACAGTAATTAAATGACGCAATATTGATGTGCGCATGCCCAGTGCCCATAGTTGTATCCCTTCTAGTCTTTACCGTGCGGAATGTGGTGTGATGACATCACCGTTTCACAAAATATACGGATTGGCTGTACACATGAAAACGCAAGGGTGTCAGTTTCAGATTTATCCACTCTGGGACCCGGTTTCAAAAAATATTAGTTTCGTGCTCCTAATGCACCGGATCTGATAAATTTTAAGGTCAGCCACAAAAATAACCGCGTCAATGCCTTTTCATTGATAATTTTTCACTGCGTGTCTTTAGTAAATTCTGATTCCTGACAGTCGTTTTTAAGGCCAAGAGGGTTTGAGCAGGTGCAGGCAGTTAGTAAATCTAGCCCTAAGAATAAAAGTTCAATACATTGTTAAACAGAGTTTCCATGGTGATCCTTAAATTGATGCTCCATCATATTCATAATAAATGAATACAACTGGGTTGCAGAATCAGTTCAGTATGTGGTCCGCCAATTACTTATATAAGTAGCCTACTTATACACTAGTGTTTTGGTTCTTTGCCACTGTCGCCTTTGGCTTGGCTTGCTCAGTTGGGGACACTACATTTTCAAATAAATATCCAAATAAATTTAATTACTAAACTAAATTAACTATGTCAACTACATTACTTGAATATACACTCACCTAAAGGATTATTAGGAACACCTGTTCAATCACATGGCAGTTGCTTCAATGCATTTAGGGGTGTGGTCCTGGTCAAGACAATCTCCTGAACTCCAAACTGAATGTCAGAATGGGAAAGAAAGGTGATTTAAGCAATTTTGAGCGTGGCATGGTTGTTGGTGCCAGACGGGCCGGTCTGAGTATTTCACAATCTGCTCAGTTACTGGGATTTTTACGCACAACCATTTCTAGAGTTTACAAAGAATGGTGTGAAAAGGGAAAAACATCCAGTATGCGGCAGTCCTGTGGGCGAAAATGCCTTGTTGATGCTAGAGGTCAGAGGAGAATGGGCCGACTGATTCAAGCTGATAGAAGAGCAACTTTGACTGAAATAGCCACTCGTTACAACCGAGGTATGCAGCAAAGCATTTGTGAAGCCACAACACGCACAACCTTTAGGCGGATGGGCTACAACAGCAGAAGACCCCACCGGGTACCACTCATCTCCACTACAAATAGGAAAAAGAGGCTACAATTTGCACGAGCTCACCAAAATTGGACAGTTGAAGACTGAAAAAATGTTGCCTGGTCTGATGAGTCTCGATTTCTGTTGAGACATTCAGATGGTAGAGTCAGAATTTGGCGTAAACAGAATGAGAACATGGATCCATCATGCCTTGTTACCACTGTGCAGGCTGGTGGTGGTGGTGTAATGGTGTGGGGGATGTTTTCTTGGCACACTTTAGGCCCCTTAGTGCCAATTGGGCATCGTTTAAATGCCACGGCCTACCTGAGCATTGTTTCTGACCATGTCCATCCCTTTATGACCACCATGTACCCATCCTCTGATGGCTACTTCCAGCAGGATAATGCACCATGTCACAAAGCTCGAATCATTTCAAATTGGTTTCTTGAACATGACAATGAGTTTACTGTACTAAAATGGCCCCCACAGTCACCAGATCTCAACCCAATAGAGCATCTTTGGGATGTGGTGGAACGGGAGCTTCGTGCCCTGGATGTGCATCCCACAAATCTCCATCAACTGCAAGATGCTATCCTATCAATATGGGCCAACATTTCTAAAGAATGCTTTCAGCACCTTGTTGAATCAATGCCACGTAGAATTAAGGCAGTTCTGAAGGCGAAAGGGGGTCAAACACAGTATTAGTATGGTGTTCCTAATAATCCTTTAGGTGAGTGTATATATGATAATTGAAATGCTAGATGACATCAAATTCAGTTTTATTATTTTCCTGTTTAACACTGTGAAGCTGCTTTAAAACAATCTGCATTGTAAAAAGCGCTATATAAATAAAGTTGACTTGACTTGACTAGTGTTCAAAGGTTTGGGGTCAGTAATGCTCATCAAGGCTACATTTATGTGACCACATATACAGTTATAACACAGTAAAAACAGTAATATTGCCAACTGAATAACTGAATGTTTAGCAGCTAATTGGCCAGTGTCACATGATCCTTCATAGTTAATTCTAATGTGCTGATTTTTGCTTAGTAAACATCTCTAATTATCTTTTTTTATTAAAAAAAACAGCATTTATGTGAAATAGAAATGTTTTGTATGCATTAAAATGTCTTTACTGTAATGTTTGATCAATTGAATGCATTCTTGATGAATAAAAGTATTAATTTCTTCTTTAAAACAAAAATCTTACTGACCCCAAACTTTTGAATGGTATTATATATATAACACTTGCCTAATGCAGAGTTGCTGCACATTTAAATCAAACTTAAGACTTTAAAGGCCTTTTTAAAACCAGAAGAAATTAAAATGAATACTGTGCACACATAAAAAACAAACTTGCCCATTCAAAATACACTGTATTATATGCATTTGTATTATATGTAAAATGGAAACAATACTCCACTCAGTACTTCATACTAAAAATATACAAATAGTAAACATAGGACAACATTTTACAGTGCTTAGTAAAAATTTGACTCTAACATGTATGCAAATCTGAATGTAATGTGGCTGATCAAATGACATGTCAAATGACTGAATGGCTCTTTGAAACATTTAAATACTGTTTAGAAACAGCCTGCTTTGTTTTCGGGGTTACCATGGTAACGGCTGCATTTCTGCTGTTCTATACTGTACTGTTAAGAGAGTGAATGTGCACTTTCATTCAGCGCATTTCTTTCACTCGTTCCGCCATGCTGTTATCATTTTCACGTCCAGCGCCCCGTTGTTTAAATAGCAAATGCACTCGCGCCCATCTGTTCGCCCATTCGCTGGTCTGAAAACGAGGTGTGTTCAAGCGCATTGTTGGCGCGTTGCTATTTTGAGGCAACTGAAAACAATTGCGCCATTGACCAACAAAAACCTGGTCTAAAGTCAATGGCGCAGTATTTTTTGTGTTATTTAAAAGGCGCGTTAGTAATATGCGCCTATAGGCGCGTGTACACTCTGCTTACTACACACATAAAACATTTTTAAATGTTTAAAAAATATTAAATATTAAAAATAAGGATTTCTCTGGAGAAGCGTTCAGTCTTTCCGCTCGCAAATTCTGCCATGTAAATAGTGAATTCATCATGGTCCAAGCGCAACTGGCTTTTAAAGGGAATGGGAGATGAGACTCTGATTGGTTTATTGCACGTTACAGTCAAAACACACCCATGACTCATTAAGAGACTAGGTACACCCCTTTTGGACCACCGACTGTTTTTTCCGTCGTTAAACTAGCAAAAGTGGATTCGGACATGCCCTAAATGTGATGGAAAAGTATTCTATAAAGAAGTATGCATATAAAAACCTAAATGATTCTTAATTCGTCCTTATTCCCATAGAACACAATTTTAACGTCTTGTGGCATAAAGTGCACCTGGCTTCATTGCTGTCACTGTTGCCACCTATCTCCGTCATTTTTGAGCCATTGAGAGTTAAATCTGCACTTCCCATTTTGCTCGAATTTGCCCGCTCTCTTCTCCCAAGCGACTCACCCTCTCTGACTCTGCGACGTACGTAAAAAAAGACGTACATAACAAAGTCAAGTTGCAAACTCTGTACTACCACAGACTTGTGCTACACAGCCTAAAAAGCATATAACCCTGTAATGTTTTATTAGAAATGACCAGGCCCATACAAATTTTTTTTCCCATTTTCTCTGTTGATTTTGTGAGAAATCTACAGAATTGGATTTAACAAACAAACAAAAAAAGTGTTAAAAAAAGAAACAGAAAAATAAACTCTTATTTCTGTAATAAAATTAGCCAAAATATTTACTAAATGAACACACAAAGGGCATGGCGTGTGAATGATGGCTACTCAAATTCTGTGGAAATCTGTTGCGCTTTCTGCAGGCTTAGATTCTGTGTGGGTCTAACAGCAAGAGTTTTACCTGCATGACAATATGTGACCATGGACCACAAAACCAGTCATAAGGGTCAATTTTTTAAAATTGAGATTTATACATCATCTGAAAGCTAAATAAATAAGCTTTCCATTGATGTATGGTGTGTGTATTTGTAAGGATAGGACAATATTTGACCGAGATACAACTATTGAAATCTATCTATGCAAATCTGGAATCTGAGGGTTCAAAAAAATCTAAATATTGAGAAAATCGCCTTTGAAGTTGTCCAAATGAAGTACTTAGCAATGCATTTTACTAATAATAATACATTTTTTATATATTTACGGTAGGAAATGTACAAAATATCTTTACTTAATATCCTAATGATTTTTGGCATAAAAGAAAAATCGACAATTCTGACCCATAAAATGTATTGTTGGCTATTGCCACAAATATACCCATGCAACTTATGACTGGTTTTGTGGTCCAGGGTCACATATAGAGACACTCACATGGATCCACCCCAGGGTCAGGAGGTTATGATGGTCCTGGTAACTGAACAACTCTTCCACATTCTCCATGTCACAGTAGTCAGGACCGGCGGACTGCTTGGGAACGATCACATGGGTCAGCACAAACTCATTGTGTGTCTGCGGGACAACAAAATACAGATTTTTAGTTTGTCTATTAACACACTGCATATCAGGCAAACACAGCATCCCACAATTATGGTTGTGTCCTCTGACATAAGTTGAATGAGATGACCAATTAATTTTCTATGGGAGCTGTGCAGCAGGTTCTGTAGAAGATTTTTGGATTGACAGAAGAGAAGCAAGTGCTAAAAGTGTAAATAAGGCAGAAACGCTCAACTTTAGACAAATCAGGGATTAAAACAAAAATGCTGGGTCGAAGCCAGTTGCTGCAGTATATAGATGGATTGCAGGTGGCTGGTAAATAAGACACTGAAATACTGTAATATCTATGAATAGACACTTTTGCATGTGTGGTGAAAGTATGAGGAAGTCCACATCCACACACCTAGTATGTACACACATTGTGCAATACCTAAGCTCCTATTTTCACAGTGAATGAGAAGAATATTCACAATTGATCATTAACACTCCCCATGTTATATATTCATGTTATATATATTCACGCTCACTTCCAGGGAAGGATCATCATAATTCAGGATATTCAGCTTTAGTCACTGCTGGAAAAAAAGGATGGAACAAAAGAATCTCACACCTAAAGAGAGGTGTTGCTCCAGCTGAGGCCTTACCAGTTTTCCACAGAGAACACCACACGTCTCAATTCCTCTCGCTGTGTTACTGTCAGCCAGCAAAAGGAACCTGTAAGTCAGGTCTCGTGGGATTAAAACCCGCCTCAGGCCTTCCACACGCTGATCTAGAAACACACAGGAACATACTATAGTACTGCTCATGTCAGTAAACCATTATTGCAAAATAAACTTTCATCCTAAAGGGGTTTATTATGCGTTAATAACTGTCTGGCTGTATATTTTCCTGTTTATTGATGAATAAATACACTGTTTTAAAAATTTGGGGTCAGTAAGTTTTTGTTTTTAATTTAAGAATTTAATAGTTGTATTAAGCAAAGATGCATAAAACAAATCAAAATTCTCAAATCAAAAAGATTTCCATTTCAAATAAATGCTGTTCTTTTAAATTTTCTATTCATACATATAAACATTTATACATTTATAACGGTTTTACCAAAAACATTAAGCACTTAATCAGCATATTAGAGCAATTTTTGAACTGAACAGTGGAGTATGGATTCTGAAAATTAAATTTTGCCATAAATTAATCATATTCAAATAGATTTTTTTAATAAATTGCAATAATATTTCATAATATTACTGTTTACTGAGAGTTCTTAAAAAACATTAACAGTAGTGTAAATAAGTGAATATGAATTATTTGATTATGTAAGAACATTAATTGAGCAGTGGTCAAATATGCAGTTTAACAGTCAATACATAAAAAATACCACAACTGACTAATGAAAGAGCAGTGTAATAAATCACTAAAACGAATAACAAGCAAATATGAGCAAAATGAGGGCACTCACTCTGTACAGCTGCTAAGGTGGCTGCCGGTTTGGGGACAGGGGCCGCTGGTTTGTTACGATTGGGGTCAAGGCGTACATGGTTTTTTGGGGTCTGGGATAAGCAGGACCCGTCGGTTTGTTCAGGCACTTTGGGGGCAGCCTCATCCCTGCGACTGGCCAGCTCCTGTCTACGCAGTTGGTCCTCGAAGTAGCGGAACTGTTCGGACTCGATTTGCATCTTCCTGAGCTGTGCCACACGTTGCCGTTCCTCCTCCAACAAAGACATCTTCTGCAGCCGTTCACCACATGCGTCAACAGCCATGGCTTGAGTCTGCACAAATATTCACAAACATTATGACTGATATTCACGATAATGAAGTAAAAATGTGAAATTTGATTAACAGGCATTTAATTAGCAGTGATAAAAGTGTACAGTGTACCTGACTCTTCAGATATTCACTGTGTTCTTTGGTGTATTTCTCATGGAGAAGTCTCTTCAATTGGTCCTTTCGTGGAAAAGCAACCTCTTGTAATTTCTGAACATAATGAACAGATAATGGAACAAACATTAGGGGTTGTGTTACAGACAGTGAGTACCAGATCAATAAGTGCTAGCTAATGCTTTCAGGGACATAATGATTTTTCTAAAGCTGGGAATAGAGACACAAAACTATATACTCATCTTTTTTTGGATGTAAAGACCATCACGAAACATTAAGATCATTAGGTTAAAGACCCTACATTTTTGTGGCTTTTAGTCACTGTCTGCTACAATTGAAGCCATTTATATGCTAGTGAATGAAACAACATTTTTATTTGCAGATATCTAGCTAAGTTTAGACTATTTTTCTCCAAACCAAAACCAAAAACATTGACGACTCATGTTGCACTAAGCATTTTGGTTCAATAAAAACCTCTGGAGTATGAATGCCTCTTTAGCAATACCACTTGCAGCAGACTAGCTAGTAAGTAGCAAATCATGGTTTTGACGTGAACCGTATTGGTTTGAAACAAGTTCCTAGATATGTCTTAACATCCTTTTTCGTCAGTAAAGGTAAGACGACTGTTCGTCAAGCCATTTTATGGAGTTTTTAAAAATCCTAACAAAACAAGATAGACAAAATGCATTTAAACATCCATAAAAATATATATAAAAAATACTTTAATCAGAAATTTGTCTTTGTTTGAAACATCAGGTGACTAGGAACACTGTAGGAACACCATGTTGAAATGAAAGCAGAACATGTGCCTACACAAGGCAAACCCACCATATGAGCAGCTGGGAGCCTGACTAGGCCAAGGTAATTGAGCATGATGCTAATCAGATTTACAGTGGGCTGAGCGCCACAGGACTCCATCAGTTCCTGTGAGTAACATGCCAAGGGCTTACCTTCATTATCACTTGCTTCTCAGGGACGTTGCACTGCTGATAGTCCCTGTGACAGGGGAGTTTCTCAACAAATAAACTGCACAGGAGTAAAATAGGAAAACAGAGCTGAGAATTGATGGCCATGAATTACACAAATCTATATTATGGCAGAAGATATGAGGAAAAATGAGATTACAGACACAGCTAAGAAAACAAAAGACAAAACTAAACTAAACAAAACAAAAAGGCCTGAGACTGTGGGATAGGTTCTAGCATCCCTGTGACCCTACATAGGATAATCGGTTTGGAAAATGAATTGACGGAAATCAAATCAAATTAATTAATTTAAAAAAAACATACGTGATGAACTTATTGTAGAGGACAAAGGCATTCTCCAGACTGCCCTCCTCTAGATAAACAGCTGCCATACGCTCCATCTCCACACCAGAGCGGAAGTAGCGTCTCGGGGCGATGTCTTCATTTATTTCAATGTTATAGCCCATTTTGCTGAGGGCCCGTACACGTTCCACCGCCGGTAGAGTGACGTCGGTGTGATCCGGCTCAGCCGCTAACTTCTTCTGCAAACAGAGAGGACAACAAAAACCATAAAAACACAGAGCAGTGGCATACCACAAATCTTGAGGAATCTCTGCGAACCATTATCAGCTACAATGTCATTTAGGACAATTTCACCCTCTATTTTCAATACTTTTTAGCTTATTTTGATTTCTGGAATTTAGAAAATGTCAATCTGGTGAGCAACTTTATAGCTCTGCCAAGTAAAATTGCTCTAGACAGGCAAACTGAACTAGAATCAGTCCCAGTACGCCAGCGGCACAGGGAATTTGGTCCCAGAGACATCACAGGCCTCTGATACACACAACATAAGCTCTGTTCATCACCCAGCTTGTGCGAACCGGAACACACGGCAGCACCCACGCTGAGTTTGCTTCCAGCTCCCATATTAATGACTAAACAGAGCCTCTGTTTTAGGGTCACTGCAAAGAGTGGGCGTCTAATCAACATGCAGCAGGACACCGATGGACACCAATAAGGGCCTGCCGAGCTGTTAGACTTGTTGGACATGACAGCCTGCTTGACTTTTGAACAGTACGCAGTACAAACACAAAAATCTGTGAATGCTGGTGAAGAGCCAAAAAAAAGTCTCTGCACAATTGTCAGAGAAGAGGAATCTGGGTGGCCAGAATAAGAAAACTATTTTGATCATGCATTCACGAAGAGGGGAAGCAAAGTGTGAAGGGGGCTACATCCGTTCTTCCCTCTCGCCCACTCCAGGATGGAGGGATCTGAATGACGGAGCAGCTGCAATGGGAATACTAATGGGAGTGAGTCAGAGGAAGCCATTCTGTCCCTGCGACCAACCTCCGAGTAATATCAGCTGTCCCCCACCACCTCCTCCTCCCTCAACGCCACTCACCAGTGTGCTGAAACTGAAGCCCTGGTCCATGGTGACTTTACAACGTTGCTTTGCAGGCTTCGATCCTCCCTATGCATCCATCTGTCATCTCCCAAGATGATTCCAAGCTGAGGAGCAAGAAACATCATATCTGGCATCACAGCAGTGCTATTAAGAGGCCACTGGGTCGATACCGCCTGAGTCTTTTTGTTTTCAGTTACTCAACACTGGATTTAGCTACAACTCCATGCCTTAGAATTCCTAGCGTATTCTTCCTAATCTATTAACACGGTTACCGTGTCCTGTGCATTTCCACAGGGATTATCGAATATAATTCTGCATCTCGGTCCAAATAACACGGTTATTCGTTCCAGAATCTGTGATACAGTTGCTATGACAGCTTGTTACCATGCAGCAAAATATGGTGACTCATGGATATCTTCAGCTGTGAAAAAAAAATCCTTGGTGTGCTTTTTCACATAGCACAAAGATGGGTAGATATTGGACTGCTTCTCTCTCCTATACTCTTTGAAAGCTGAGAGTGCAGTCACAGTGCTGTCCTTTTGCAAATTCACAAATGGAAAAAGTATCACCACCACAGAAGAAAATATTCCAATTAATGCTACCATGGCAACTTAAACTAGATGCACTGTTAAAATAAGAGTGCAGGGGATGTGACAGACTTAACACTGAGCAATCTCTGATAATCAGGGCCTTGCATAATGTAAATTTGCATTTGATTAGCTAGCTCATATGAATATAATATATGAGGTGTTTATAATGTTCAACATTTTTTTTAACTTATTAAAGAGCAATTTCACATTTACTCATCAAAGAAAGCAAATAATGATTCAGTAAATACGAAATGAATCAGCAACAGTCTGGATTCTGATAACAATCCAAGCAAAAGGGATTTTAAGTGTCATGTATTATATATATATATATATATATATATATATATATATATCTGTGTGTGTGTGTGTATGTGAACACTTTATTTTACAGTGTCCTTGTTACATGTGTTGCAGATACTTACCATGGTAATAACAGTAAATTATGCATAATTACATGTAACTAACCGTCAGCCAAACCCTAACCCTACAGAAAGTACATGTTGTTAATTCATATTAAATATATAATTACACTGTAACAATGACACCTTAAAATAAAGTCTAACCACATACCAAAAGTACCAAAACATTTTATTTTGAAAAAAATAATGGTATGAGTTAAGCACTGAATTTTTTTTAATAATAATAATTAATTATTGTGTTCTGTGTAAGTCTAAAAAGAGGCTATACAGTTAAACACAATCCTGTTCAAGGAGGGATGAGCAGTTCTTCATATTTTAAGAGCCAAGTAAATCAAACATAATACAAACATCTGCTAACATGTTTGTATTAGGTATTAAAATACAATTCTTATGACCGTGTCTCACATCAATACACACAATGTTTAACAATTAGATTATAAACATGATGACTATTTATATATGCTTGTCTAGCTATATGCCTGAAAGTATAATGTCAAAGTTCATGAAGAGCTCATACCTGACCAGCACATGAATAAGTTAGGCTGTTATATAATATATGTTTATTTGTTATTAAATACATAATTTAAACATTGATAACTTTAGTAATATTACACTAACGTAACTTTATTTCTAAATCACGACTTGTCTAGTAACTTCTGTTTTTCTCCATCACTAAAAAGTTATGACACAAATGCATTTTATATGATCAACATCTAATGTGCTCAAACCTGGAGCTCCTCCAAGACAAAATCAATAATGTTAAGATGACAAACCAATCGTACAGAATATATAATCATTATAATCGAGCATATACCAACGACAGGGATTTTTGTCAGTGATATATTTGCCACCTGACAAGATTGCAACAATTTCATTTAAACACAAAACCAGTAATAATCATAGGTCTAATTTAGTAGCACCAAAAATTAATGTATAAATAAATTCCTCACCTGTAGGTGAATGGCTGTTGTGATCCCATGCTCCACATTCCTATAATCGTCACATGTGGCACATGCTAGAATTCAGCGCGAAAACAGGCAACTCGCGTAAATAAAAGAGCAGGTTTTTATTATTGTCTAAAACTCTCGGTCTTTTGCCTTTGTGCCTCATGGAAGCTTTGTTCTTTTGGCATGAATATACGCACAGGGCTAAAATGGCTGATTGCTGTCTTTCAGAGCGAATAACCCTGCGCTGTCAGATGGTTCGCCCGGAGCTGTGAGTCAGATGAATGCCGCTGTAGCAGCTGTGCTGGACTGGCCGTGTTTCAAAACCCCACGAGCCGCCTAACTAGACATCATCCGGATTCTCGAGATTCTTCTATGATGCCCAAACGAGGTCTAGTTCACTTTGAGCAGCAACCAATGTGACAGCTAGGGGGTGGGAATGACTGGACGAATGTATAATCGATGCAAATCACGACATTTACAAGCTTAAATAAACAGACAGGCACCATTAGACATTATTGATCATTTAGGCCTATTTATTCTGAGTAGCCTAATGATGGGACACGCGCTTCTCGAATGGTTTACATTTATTTTGTCAAATGTTACGGCACAAAAATAAACTGTGACATGGATTGTTTGTATTTTTATCCGCCAGATGGGGCACAACTCCTCCAAATCGCCAAGTTGCATCTGCCCAGGATCTGATATGCATTTGCATTAGACAAAGTATGTCCTTTAAAATAATAAACATTATCTCTAACTGTCAAAGCACGTTTCTGCAGCAGTTGAGTAAAAATACGATTCTGTATATCATTAACAAAAAAAAAAAGGGTGTCATGACAATTGGCCAATAAAATGAGCTTTTTTTCCCGTAAAGTTTCTTATATGGGCAGATATATCTATCTATCTATCTATCTATCTATCTATCTATCTATCTATCTATCTAGTAATATTAAAATGTAATTTAGATTTTTGTGAAATTGTGATAATGGTCCTTCTTTTATTTATTGGAAAGTTTCATATCCATAAATGTAAATATATGAAAAGTAAACCCCACTTTAACACGAATTGAAGATGTATTTAAATACAATTTCAACTTCTGTTAACAAGAAAGCAATGAAAACATCCAGAATTTGTGCCATGTTTAATATTCTTCCGTAATATATTTTTCTTTATTGTTATGCCCTTTTTTCTTTCTTTTTTTCTTCTCTTCTCTTCTTTCTTTCTTTTTTTTTTTTTTAGGATTATTGTTCAATAGATTTAATTAAGTTCCGTTTATATTTTCTCTGTTTACTATTGAACCATAATTTCCTTTTGATTTGAAAGATTGTTTATATTTCTTGTATGTATCGACTTGTTCTGTTTGTTAATATTGCAATAAAAAATAAAAAATAAAAAAAATTGTGATAATGGTATTAGTTAACTTTCTCGTAAATTTACCAAAGGCAAAGGGATCCGAATAGTAAAATTTGATTCCGAATGTACTAATCAGATTCCCTTGATAAGTTGTGCTTTTCAATGCATTATGAGTAGGCTAAAAAGAGGAGAGCTATTAAAACTGTGAACTACATTTTAAGGGTAGGATTTTTTTGCGTGAAATGACAAGGGCTTTTAGTTTTATTATACATGTTTTATTTCTAAACTGGCCAGTCAGTCTATTCTGGAGGTTGTTGAGAGGAAATGAGTGTATCGCAATGAACGCGGGATGAATCCACCGCTACACACCTGCTTGCGTCATTACGTATGCGTCATCGTTAAATGACCACACCTTTTATCTAAAGCGCCGTTTAATACAGTCCCCGCAGGTAGAAGCAAACACGTTAGCAAAGGGCTGTTAGTTTTATAACCTCAGAGTCCGGATTAAGGATTTACAAGTTTCGTTTCCCTTTGGTGACAGAGGAAACCAATGGGGATCTTGTACTCAGAGGTGAGTAACGTGGGCTATAGTATTTCACCGCCTCTTTGAAACATGCCATGATCTCATGTAACTGATGAGTATGGTAATCGACGGGTCGTATTATGCTAAATTAAGGCGATTTAATGTCTAACAACTTGATTAGCTTTGTTCTTCATTCCTCAATTCTGTCAACGTAATGTTTTTAGCTGAGTAAAAATGTAATCATACATTCTTACTTTTAAAATTTTTTTTATTAAGAGATGTCCATGTTGAATGTTGTGCTTTGGCACTTCTATTGGCATTTTCATTAGTGTTGCATTAACACTACTTTACACATAAAATAAAAAAAGACGAAAATAAAAATACAGTAGTTTACTTAAGCATGAAAAGGAAAATACAATACTGCTCTAAGGCCTTTATGTGCAGTGTTTATGTAAATAAAACATAACATTTGTTATTTTATCTGTCATTTTGTGTTTGGAAAGGGTGTGTTTGTGTGTTAAGTTATCTGTCATGTTTGGGATGTCACTAGACTTGTTTTGCTCATCACCATATCTGATATCAAGTCATGGTTTTAACTTCACATGCACATGTGATTATTCATTAGTCATCTTACACGTATTAAATGTACTAGATACAAGATAATTAATTGTATCATGTACATTATTGTAATCATATTATGTGCTGCTTTTTTTCCACAGCCCATGTGTCAGGCAGCTTATGATGATGACGTCCACAAGTTGCAAGAACTGATCTCAGCTGATGCCAGAAATGTAAATGTTCAAGATGAAGGAACGGGAGACACAGCGATTATAGCCGCCTGTAGACGGGGAAACCTCAGGACTGTCAAATACCTTCTAGATTACAATGCAAATGTGTCCATTAGGAATAAGGTATTGCATTAGTGAGGAGACTGAAAAGCGTTCTGTTTGTCCCCTTATGTTGCCACTGTATTGTTATTAATCACTTTAATGCATGTTGCTTCTCAAACTTGCACTGTGGTATGTTTTATTGATGATTGTTTGTGTGGTCAGCTTGCTTGTTTTGTTTAAATATATATGTGTTCATCCTTTAGAAAGAAAGGACTTGTTTGCACTATGCTACAAGGAGAACATTCTCCTTCCTGGACTACCTGATGATTGCCATTTTAATGCCTATCTTGTTAATTGGTTATCTTATAATGGTAAGTTATTCATCAGTCATAGTATTTCTAGAAGAGACTAGTTACTGTCTGAAAAAAGATAATTGCTGTAGTAGCTAAAATTGTAATTGAAAATGAGTGAGTGAGATCAAGAATTTCCTTGAGATTCACATATGGGGGTTAGAAAGTGTTTTGTGGTGTTCTTGCCCATCACACATGCGACTTTAAAGATGCTGTATGTAAGTTTTTCACTTTACTGAAGCGTAAAAATACCATAATATGCTTGCAGATATGTAGAAAACATGATAAATTCACCTACTTGTTTCTCAGAAAAACAATGCTATAGTCAATTATTCTACTTTGAAATATGCATTCCGTGTCGGAATGTCTGCTTTTGTTTTGGTCTGTGCGAAGCTGCACGCTGCCGGTTTGCCCAATAGTATTTTGACACCACAGGTTGCCAGTTGGCAGAAAACACGTCGTATTGCAGCCATGGAAGCCAGCAAACAAACTGGGTCAGAGATCACAGATTCTACCCTAAAAAGTCTCAGCATCCAACTAAAAATCTCTATGAATAAGAGCATATTAAAACGCGGATAAATCAACTGATCAACTTGCAGTGAGGCTTTCATTGTCAATTGCGCTCGCTCCTGTTGCGTGTCCTCAAGCTGGCAACCCGCGTGAGCGTCGAGCGTGACTGACCTAAATGTGTGTAATTATGCCATATTAAAGCATTGCACCTGTTCTCTCTCAAAAGGAAGAGAAGCAAAGAAAAAATGTGAAATTGATGGAGTTTCTTTTGGCCACTAAGGTGGACGTGAATGCTGTGGACTATGTAAGTATAACATTTTTATTTTTTTATTTTTCAGGCAAGAGTTAAGTGAGAAATTGGGCAGTTTGTGTGGACATAACCGTGCCAAAAAGATGTTCATTGTATAATCTGTTTATCTTTGCATCTTTTTAGAAGGGGAACACTGGACTTCACTATGCATGCCAAAGGAAAAGTCAAAGGATTGTTCCATTGTTATTGCAGAAAAATGCAGATGTTTCTGTACAGAACAAAGTAAGTTAATTAGGTTTGGCTTTTATTTCAACATGAACTTGCATGAATTAGTAATCTTTTTTTTTTATTTGTATCTACTGTAAATTAATAATATAGTGACAGGCGTCATAGTGATTTTATACTGTATTTAGCAACAAAACCATTCTCTTAAATAGTTTAGTGTCAAGAACTTGGTAAGTGAGTGTTAAATGGAACTACTAAATTGTTCTTGAGACAGGATCTGAAACTTGGTTGTTCTGTGATGTGAAACCAGCATTGTATTTTTTATTTTTTTATTTTTTTCTCTCTCTCACAGCTCACTGGCTTTAATCTAAAGCGTTTAAAAGTATGTGATGATTTATATACTGGTATATACTCATTGTTTGACATTTTGTTTCTGTCTCCCTCACAGAATCATGAAACTCCTCTAGATATTGCAAAGAGACTAAAATTCTACAAAATTGTAACAATGTTAACAAAATCAAATTGAGTGTTAATGGAGGACATAAGAGAACAGAGACTTTCTTTATGTGCAGCAGCAGTGGGGTCCTTTGCAATTCACCAACTGAGTTTAGATTGGATTTACACCAGTTATCACAACATTATGTATGTATATGTATAAAAATAAATTTCTCAGATGAACGATGTTGCCATACTAATTTCTATTTAAATATTTGATTTACAGTTTTGCTAAGTAACGAGTACATTTTTATATATTGTATATTGATAATTTAATGTACTCTATATTCAGGTTGTTTAAAGCGTGTCAAAGTTTGTTTTTATCACTGTAAGGTATAATATGGATTTGGTTTGTGCCATGTTGTTGGTTGAAAAATAAAACCTCTCACTAAAGGAGGTTATTTTCTGTATACACACGTCTTCTGCATCAATGTATGTTTATTGGGTTTCAAGTCATGATTTACAAAATCCATTACATTAGGCCATAAGACAGGTCATGAAATGCTACAGTACAGTTAATTGTAGTGGTTAGTAAAGGCTAAAATGAAAAACGCATTAAAAGTGCATGTCCTTTAAAAGACCTTAAAAGGCAACACCTGATTACAGTATGAGCGTAAAACTCAATCTAGGTGACGGCTCAAAGGCTTAAATCAGTTTGTTATATCGAATATACATTGGTAATTGCAGATTGGGTTACCAGCACCTCAAACAAATGAATAAACAGAGGTAGAAAAGCATAAGCTTAAAGGGATAGTTTACCAAAAAATTTAAATTCTGTCATTATTTACTCACCCTCAAGTTGTTCGAAACCTGTATGAATTAATTTTTTCTGCTGAACACAAAATAAATTATTTTGAAGAATATGGGTAACCAAACTAAATACTATGGAAGTCAATGGGGTCCCATTAACTGTTTGGTTACTGACTATTTTCGGTTGAACTAACCCTTTAAGCTCAAAGCATGGTAAAAACAAATTGCTGTTAAAACCTGCTGCTCAACCAAATCGTCTCTTCACACATACTCCCTCATAATTTCGATAATTTTGCTGTACATCTCTTGTGGGGCGTCCAAGCCCCAGATGAAGTCCAGGTGTTCCCAGTGCTCAATGTTGCGGTGGTACATCAATTTAGGTATCTGTGTGAGCAGTAGAGCCACATCCTGAGGATCTGCCAAAGTGTCCTGCCCACCAGACCACAAAGCTGTAGGTACCATCATGTCCCTCACGTTGTACAGAGGAGGGGTTGACTGGAGGGAGGAGAAGCAGGAAGAGACCTTTACACTTCAGGAATTGGGCAGTTTTACTACTGACTTAGAACTCTAGTCCTCTGAGTGACACATTTGTCCTCATAAGTGTCTTTAAGTATTTCCAAAATGTTCCGGATAGGTGTGTTAAATGTATTTTAGTGGTGAAAACAGCTTAAAGCGATAGTCCATCCAAAAATGAATCAAGTTCCGGTATGGCTGTCTTCTGCTGAACAAAAAAGAAGACATTTTGAATAATGTTAGCAACTAAACAGTTTTGGATTTGGAAGTCAATAGGAAGCAAAACTGTTTGGTCACCAACATTCTTCAAAAAGTCTACTTGTGTGTTCAATAGAAGAAAAATGCATGCAGACATGATGGTAATTAATAATTTTAATACTTGAGTCTTCAACATTACCTGATTATAATGTGCCATATTTCCAGCTTTTCCATAATCATATGCCATAAGCTTACTGAATTTCACAGCCTGTACAAACAATACAAGAAATGTATTAAAAATCAGGTCAAACAATAAAGTAGAAGGTGGATATATTTGAATGTGCCTTCGTTATCACCAAATTTCAGTGGTTGTTGGGTTTTGTTGGACCCTGATGGTGTTTTATGGGTCAGTGTGAACATGACAGTTATTATAAAACCAACAGACATCTTTACATTATTTTAAGATGTTGCTGTTTGTGGGTGTTTGGTAGGGCAGTGTGAAGCAGCCCCAATACATACAGAGAAAGGTGTGTATGTATCTTTATTATAAAGTAATTGCTACTAATAACTACTATCCCACTGGAATCATTTACATTACATTTACACATATAGCAGACACTTTTATCCAGCTTTTATCACTCAGACTTTTGCAATATTTTAGAAAGACATTGATGTGTTCACTCTGGAGACCTGTCTATCCACTTAAAGCTTCCCAAACAGCAGTAATGAATCAACCCAAATGGGACATAAATAACTTTATTCTTTTATTATTCTATGCCTATTATTCTGAAAATGTATTATTGGATGTCTTTTATTGTCTAGAATTCTGATTCTGATAAAAATGAGTAAATATAAAAATAGTATTAACTTAGAGGAAATAAAAAGCAAAAAAAATAAAACAAAAAACAAATATATGATTGCATCTGAGAACACATGCGGGGATATGTGATCGAGCAGGTCCAGAAAAATGTCAAATAGGACTCACCTTAAGCCCCTATTGTGACACCTCAGTGCCTCTCTGCTCTATTACTTCACACTGATATTGTACTCTGAGACAGATGAAGGAACTGTCACAACCTCTGGTGTTTGTGCTTTCACTCATTTTGAGGAAATGATGTGGGGATGTTTCAAAATGTAGCACATGGAAAGGGACATTTAGTAAGGCATATGAACATGTCACAGAGAGGTTTTTTTTTTTTACCTGAGCCCAATGAACCATGTTCTGGACTGAGGTTCCTGCTGGGCAGTGTGTCGTGTACACAGGTGTTCTGGTCTGAAAGATAGAGATGAACTCATGAAGGACATTCCAAAATCCATTGAGACAAAAGAGCATAATTTAACAACGCTTAAGGGGTTAATACCATGTTCAGGTTCTTCTCATCAAAACCACAGAGGAGAAAGAAGACATTTCCACACAGCACACTCAAAGGCTTTCTGCTGCAAAATTCAGTGGCAAAAAACTTAATCAAGTCGTTCTGAGGCAGGAAGTCTTTTCTTCCAAAGAGATCCTGCAAATGAAAAAAACAACAACACATATAATGAATATGCTGATATGATCTGATAAATAATCATGCAAGTGTGTATCCTTGCAGTTGACTCCAGTTTTTCTTTTGTATATGTTTAACTATAACGGAGCTCAAGTAAATAGGTTTTAAATTACTTGTGTCTGTACAAATACTATTAATGAACCTTTAAAAAATATAGGTCTACTCACTTAAACCTCAAATACTTAAGGACCTTTAACTGTAAGGAAAACACTTTGAATGACTAGCTACTGATTTCTGTAGTATTACAATGAATTTCTTTATCAGGAACCAGAGAAATCTGAAACAAATACTTAATACTTATTTTATGTCAAATAAAAATTTTTGAATCTGTAAAAATACTAAAAATGTGAATTATATGCTCTTTTCCAAAACCGTGTGAGCATCATTTAAGGCATCAATTGTGCAAAAAAAGAAGAAATGTGGAAACTTATAATTCATATAATACTATAATAATTTAAAAAGTGTAATTGAAAATGCACATTTTATCTAATATGTGTGTGTGCTATGTATTTTTAGTTTATTTCTGTATTGTATCATGCTATGAGCTTAGCAAAATTCTAATGTCATTCTATTGGAATCGATTGCGAGTATTGCTTCCTATGTAGAGAGTTCCAAATCAGGTTTCATGGCAGCCGCCTAAGTAGGCAATAGGGTTGTTTGCTACAGGGCTACATAGTGTTTTAAATAAACTGCTCACCCAAATGAGAAACTCTGGGATTACAGACAATTTGGTCATGGGGCTTTTAGTCAACCCCACAGTAGCGACAGGAGCCAGGGCAAAGAACATCTTGATTTTGCTGGCCAGCTCCGGCATTGTAGAGAAAGCCATGAATGCTGAGAAGCAAGAAGAACAGGAGTGAAGAACAGGAAATTATTCAGCAACAGTTAAAGAAGAAATAAATACAATATATAAGGCTTGGAATCACATGTCATGCATAGCTAAAAGTGTGAAGTACTGTAGCAGCTGTGACCTGTGGGATGTTTCCACATGATAACACATTCAGCAATTGCCTACTGTCAGTGCAAGACAATGCATAATGCATAGCACATCTTTGAGCATATTTTGTAGACCAGTGATTTGATGAATAGCAACCTTGGATCACATTTCCACATTTCAAAATAATGAATCACTTTGAAATGCTTAGAGAATGGGTGATACCTATAGTGGTTCCCTGAGAATGGCCCACATAAAAGATTTGCTCCTGGCCAGTTGTCTTTGTAATGAAGTTTATCACTGCAGGAAGGTCCTTCTTAGCCAATTCATCATGACTGCCTCACACACACACACACACACACACACACGCACGCACACACAAACAAACAAACAAAATAAACAACAGGGAGAAAAACAGATTTTGAGTTCAGGATTCTGAATTATACATTACTAATCCAACTGAGAATTCTCAAAATAAAACCTAGATTTGCATTTCCTGAAGGAAATACCAAAGATTGCGAGGCAAGAAAAATAATAATGTTAAAATTTGAGGTAAGACAAGTTTTAATGCTTTGCACACAAGTATCATAAGTTTAAAAGAGGTAATAAACGCTTAAATATATGCAATGAAAAATATATCAAATATATCAAAGTTTCAAAACTCTAAATTTGCTACTGTTCAAAAGTGACAAGAAACACATATATACAAAAGATTTCAAATAAATGCTGTTCTTTTGAACTTTCTAGTCATCAAAGAATCCTAAAGAAAAGTATCATGGTTTCCACAAAAATATTAAGCAGCACAACGTTTTTCAACAATGATGATAATAAGAAAAGAAATGAGAGCAATGGCTGTCGAAAATTCAGCTTTGCCATTATAGGATTAAATTGAATTATAACATATATTAAAATATATTAAAAAAATATTTTAAATTCTAATAATATTTCACAATATTAATGTTTTTACTGTATTTTGATCAAATAAAGCTTTGATGAGCATGAGACTTCTTTCAAAAACATTAAAAAATCTTACCGACCTCAAAACTTTTGAACAGTAGTGTATGTGTGAAATATGACCAATTACAATATAAATAATATGATCATGACAAAAGTGAATTTTCACATTTTTAAATGTCTTTAAAAGTGTAAAGTTTGGTATTTGTTGGCCAAGTGTGAGCCAAGTAAACTTTAAATATTACACACCACTTTCATAAAAATTTTATTCTTGTACCTGAATTGCCAGTATTCTTTCTGTTTAGGGTCAAGGCTGACATGTTTTCTGGACCAGGTGTTCCCACGACTGTTGCCTATCCACACGTCAAATCCAGCATCGGCTAGGAGGAAACCCAGGCTGGTGTTGGGCAGGTTTGTCACCCAGTTACTTCCAGCAGCAAGAAGACCATGTTGGAGGAACACTACGGGCTTGGCTTCTGTCATAAACATAAACAGAGAGTACAAAATAGGGCACAAAACCTTTCAATGGATGTGAATTTGTTCATATATATATATATATATATATATATATATATATATATATATATTTTTTTTTTTTTTTTTTTTTTAAGATAACACATTTAGCCAGCAGAGGGAGTATGTGCATTAGCTTTATACTGATAATGCCATCCTTTCTTTTTTGGGACCTTTATCGTGAATATCTGTCAGAAACAGGAAGTGAGCTGGTCCTCTTAGTAGCACAAACAGACCTTGAGCTGATAGCATTGTTTGACTTCATACCAGTCATTCCTTCTACCCCCTTAAACCCTGCAACACTGAGTCACAACATGGTTTATGGGAAATTAAGTTCAAAGGAAGGAAATCAGTGCTTTAAACCTCATATACACTATATTGCCAAAAGTATTGGGACACCCCTTCAAATCATTGATATCAGGTGTTCCAATCACTTCCATGGCCACAGGTGTATAAAATCAATCACCTAGGCATGCAGACTGCTTACACACCAAACAACAGCAACTCCGGTAAAAGCCGGGTTAAGCGCATGCTGAGGCGCACAGTGCGCAGAAGACGCCAACTTTCTGCAGAGTCAATAGCTACAGACCTCCAAACTTTGTGTGGCCTTCAGATTATTTCAAGCACAGCGCGTGGCACAATGCAGTCAGGCAAGTACCATTCTCCTGGCAACCGCCAAACCCAGACTTGTCCATCGGATTGCCAGACAGAGAAGCATGATTCGTCACTCCAGAAAACACGTCTTCCACTGCTCTAGAGTCCAGTGGCGGCGTGCTTTACTCCACTGCATCCGATGCTTTGCATTGCTCTTGGTGATGTAAGGCTTGGATGCAGCTGCTCGGCCATGGAAACTCATTCCATGAAGCTCTCTATGCACTGTTCTTCAGCTAATCTGAAGGCCACACAAAGTTTAGAGGTCTGTAGCTATTGACTCTGCAGAAATTAGGCGACTTCTGCGCACTGTGCGCCTCAGTATGCGCTGACCCCACTCTGTGATATTACGTGGCCTACCACTTCGTGGCTGAATTGCTTTTGTTCCCAATTGCTTCCACTTTGTTATAATACCACTAACAGTTTACCGTGGAATATTTAGTAGTGAGGAAATTTCACAAATGGACTTATTGCACAGGTGGCAACCTATCACAGTACCGCGCTTGAATTCACTGAGCTCCTGAGAGCGACCCATTCTTTCACAAATGTTTGTAGAAGCAGTCTGCATGCCTAGGTGCTTGATTTTATACACCTGTGGCCATGGAAGTGATTAGGACACCTGATATCAATGATTTGGAGGAGTGTCCCAATACTAGTGCTAATATATATATATATATATATGTATAATAAGAAAAGTGACTCTAGTCAAGTAAATAATTGTTACATATTTTCCTTACAATTTGAATACATGAGTATACACACATTACTCATTTTTTTACTTTTTAAAGGTGCAGTGTGTAACATTTATGAGGATCTATTGACAGAAATGCAATATAATATACATAACTATGTTTTCAGAGACCTTACATAATGAACTGTTATACAGTGAAGTTACCATTTTGCGCCGCCATGTTTCAAAAGTAGCCCTAAACCAACAAACTGCTCTACAGAGCGCTAGCTACTCTCTGCTGTCTCAGACAACGATATCTTTGTCCTGTGTCGGCCACCGTAGCTTCTCTATGTGCTTTGAAAGGGAGGGGTGAGCGGTGGGCGGTTGCAGTTTGCAACCTCACCGCTAGATGCCACTCAAATTTACACACAGTTCACCTTTAAATATGTATATTTTAAGGTCAAACTTTTTTTTAAGCAAATATCATCAATTATTAAAGCATAACATTTTACAACCTAAACTACCCTTACCTTGTCATAAAAAGTCAAATTGCCTGATAAACTTCATGAGGTCCTTTCTATGATATTTCCTGTTTTATGTTGTTTCCCCCTGCATATTTCTAATTGTTGGTCAAACACTATGATTTGATTTGGCAGAAAAAAAGTTTTTAAATTATTAATTATCAGTGAGGCAGTTTGTTTAAAGATTTTTTTCTCTCTAAGAAATAGTTTTTCATTTCAAAGTAATTTTTTCCCATTATTATATTAGGACAGTTTTATTACAATGGCATTTTGAAAAAAGAAAAGAAATTAAAAACATCATCCTTACATCAGTCATTGTGTGCATGAATTGCCTTTTGAATGTGATTAATAGATCCAGAGGGGAAAAAAAATCAGGTGAAACTGTCTTGATGAAACCTCACTTGGTCCTAAAAAATATTGTCATTCCCTGGTGTTCTTCTTCTGAACTACTAGTGTCCTGTGTGACATGGAGAATTGGGACAGCAGGAAAGGAGTTGCCACCTCAGAGCTTTTGTGCTTATCACACCCAACGTTACAGCACTTACCACCAGCCATCCACTGAAACAAACAGCTTGATGGCCCTTTACTTATTTATCACATATCAGAATTCATTATTAACATTTACCAGCTCCCAGCGCACACAAACACACACAGCCTTAAGATCACCATAAAACAAAAACGGCACGCAGGGTTTGTCTTGGTCTTCATAATTCCCAGGCTTCCTGATTAAGTATGGTTATAAACATACCGAACGCATTTCCACACATTCATTTGCATAAGGCAATTTTATTCTGAAGGTCAAACACGAGATCGCAGCCAACAACACCCTTAATCTAATACAATGAGTGAAAAGCAAAGATGCACAAGGCCAAAGTTTCTCAAAGGCCCTCAAATCCTCCAGTAGAGGGATTTGTGTCGGGGAAATGTATTCTCATTTAGAATAACATGAGACATTGTGTTAGCACAGCGAGGGAGAGTGGAAGCTGATGTATGGCTGTTGAATTGGTTTTCCGCTCCAGTGGCGTCCCTGGCGAGATTAGTGTGAGAGCATGAGCTTTAGAGATCTCTCTGCTCATTAATGAAATATGGGGAGCGCTAAATATCAAACTGAATACTGATTTCAGAAGAACTATTGAATAGTGATTAGAACATTAACACCACAATAACATTCTGAACTGATTTCAGCCTGCTGTATCTTCACAGAGATTCCTTTGTTTTACAGCTGATGACATCATACCTGTCATTGATTTATTCTAGTGATGCACCTATTACAATTCTTGCTGATACAGTTAAGCTGAAATTATAGTCATGTTACGACCAAAAAATTATGATAAAGTAACATAAATCAA
Organism: Rhinogobio ventralis; assembly: GCA_039654625.1. Classification (NCBI taxonomy): domain Eukaryota; kingdom Metazoa; phylum Chordata; class Actinopteri; order Cypriniformes; family Gobionidae; genus Rhinogobio; species Rhinogobio ventralis. The sequence continues at coordinate 15,841,938 of CM077212.1, forward strand.
ATAAAAACTAAAAACTATAATATATAATAATAATAATAATAATAATAATAACTAAATCTATAACAATATGTATTACATTCTATAACAGTGTTAACCGTGTTATTATTAAGGGTTAGTTCACCCAAAAATGAATATTATCCCATAATTTACTCACCCTCAAGCCACTCTAGGTGTATATGACTTTCCTCTTTCCGCCAAACACAATCAGGAGTTATATTAAAAATATCCTGGCTTTTCCAAGCTTTATAATGGGAGTGAATAGTACCCAATATTTTGAAGCCCAAAAAAGCGCATCCATCCATCGTAAAAGTTATCCATACGGCTCCAGGGTGTTAATAACGCCCTTCTGAAGAGAATCGATGTGTTTGTGTAAGAAAAATATCCATATCCTCCAAAAAAAATTTTTTTAAATAAACTTCAATTCGTGACCGGGGTTTTGTTTTGCTCTATCCTCTGTGTTTCCAATTCGTCACTCTTCCACAGGAACTAGACTCGTATACGGGTGTTACCGGAAGCCAGTGATTATAGTTCATAAAGTTATAACTATAACTATAACTAGTTTTTCTTACAAAAATTTGCTTCAGAAGGCCTTTATTAACACACTGGAGCCGTATGGATTACTTTTATGATGGATGGATGCACTTTTTTTGCTTCAAAATCTTGGGTAGCCTACTATTCACTCCCATTATAAAGCTTGGATTGTGTTTGTCTGAAAGAAGAAAGTCATATACACCCAGGATGGCATGAGGGCGAGTAAATTATGGGATAATTTTTATTTTTTGGTGAACTACCCCTTTAGTTTGTAAAAATTAACTGTAAATGCGCATTAAATATATGTAAATGAATATACTGTATATATACACATATTTAGATACATAAATATATTAATTAAAGTAAATCTTTAAAAACACTAATAAAAGCTAATTATAAAATAGCACTGTTAAAATGTGTTAAATTTGTGAAACAGGACCCACAGCATCACGAGAGGTCATGAGATCTGGATATTCATGAGACGAAAAACCCTATGAAGACATCATGTGTGGGTTGCATTATATGAGCATGTTATAGGAAGTCCTCCTCCATATAAGGCTGACTCATATAAAATCACTTCTTTCCCTTCTTTAAATTGCTACGTGACTATTATAGACCATGGGATGTTAAGATGTTAAGGTTCAGATGTTAACATCTCACCCAGTGTGTTCATGTGACTGTGTATTTCATAGATTTCAGAGTGTTTTTTCGGAGCCTTTGCAAAGTTCTCAGGCAACACCGACAATTTAGTTTCAAATATTATCCTAATATTGTAAGAATACCTTATATTGTAGTTATTACTAGCACAAGTTGTACTTGCTTCCTAATTGCATTGCATTAGCATAACTGAATACATAAAGTTAACTAACTACACAACATGCACGATATTAAAGCAATATATTAAGTGTAGCATTACTTTGACACACTGATCTTTGGCTGATTACTCTTTCAGATGACTTTGTCAGTGAAGACAGCAAGCTCTTATCTTTAATAATTCATGCTAAGGCAAGCTAAACAGAAGCATAATTGGGCTCAAATATTTTGGCTACCCAACTTAAACCTTTACCTTGTCCATCCTTGTTTTTGACCCCATGTGGGATTCGGTTCACGCTCAGGATGTACCCATCCTCGGTAACTACTTCAAATTCTTCCGCTGTGTAGCCCCAGTGTTTGATGATCTCACTCTGCAAGAGACAAACACAGTGGTGGTGAACATGGGCAAAGTCCATGAGAAGCATGACAGCAAGGAGAAATCAATGGAAACACACCTACATGTAAGATAAAGGAAGTTATATACGTAGAATAGCAAACACTTTCAGTGAGTCATTATTTCTTACACAATACAACACTTCAAAATAGCACAAGCATTGTTCTTTTCTGATGAAAGCAGTATAGTGTCATCCATTTGAAGAAGAAATATAAACCTAAGTATTTTTTTAAGAATAGCTACATTTCTTCTTTGCCAAGGTCTACAATAAATGTCATCAGTGTGGCAGTATTTTTAAATGTAATGAAAAAAGAAAACACCAGTTCAGCTTAAATTCTTAGTTTAGCCATTTGTCTTTTCAAGAGCACAATTATTTCAGCTGTATGGAGTCACACTGCTCCTCCTCCAGATATGAGATAAATTATAATCAGAGACTTCAAAGAAACTGTGTGAGCTTGTTGGTTCCAGGACTGCCATGCAATCTCCCCATGCATAATTAAAGGCTCTGCAATTTCCCACTCCCCTGGGTCTTCTGTCTGCTCATTCTACTTTAGGCCACTTAAGGATAAACCCACTGCTGGCTCAACACACATTAAGGGGAGGGTAAGCACTGGGGGTAGTGCTTCTTTCTCTCACTCTCTTTCTCTCACATCTCTGAGATGGGGTATTTGTCCTCTTTTCATGCAGAAATAGTGTGTCTTGGAAAACCATAAATGTTTTGTGTACTTCTGCAGATTGAAAAAGCAAAAGGAAATAAGTCTGATGAAATGCAGAATGTGATCAACTATTGAAAATACAGAGAACTTTAGAGCCGCAATATAAAGAATGTCATTTTCCTTGAAATCAAGAGCAAATACACTCACCTAAAGGATTATTAGGAACACCATACTAATACTGTGTTTGACCCCCTTTCGCCTTCAGAACTGCCTTAATTCTACGTGGCATTGATTCAACAAGGTGCTGAAAGCATTCTTTAGAAATGTTGGCCCATATTGATAGGATAGCATCTTGCAGTTGATGGAGATTTGTGGGATGCACATCCAGGGCACGAAGCTCACGTTCCACCACATCCCAAAGATGCTCTATTGGGTTGAGATCTGGTGACTGTGGTGGCCATTTTAGTACAGTGAACTCATTGTCATGTTCAAGAAACCAATTTGAAATGATTGGAGCTTTGTGACATGGTGCATTATCCTGCTGGAAGTAGCCATCAGAGGATGGGTACATGGACATGTAAAGGGATGGACATGGTCAGAAACAATGCTCAGGTAGGCCCTGGCATTTAAACGATGCCCAATTCGCACTAAGGGGCCTAAAGTGTGCCAAGAAAACATCCCCCACACCATTACACCACCACAAGGCATTATGGAGCCATGTTCTCATTCTGTTTACGCCAAATTCTGACTCTACCATCTGAATGTCTCAACAGAAATCGAGACTCATCAGACCAGGCAACATTTTTCCAGTCTTCAACTGTCCAATTTTGGTGAGCTCGTGCAAATTGTAGCCTCTTTTTCCTATTTGTAGTGGAGATGAGTGGTACCCGGTGGGGTCTTCTGCTGTTGTAGCCCATCCGCCTCAAGGTTGTGCGTGTTGTGGCTTCACAAATGCTTTGCTGCATACCTCGGTTGTAACGAGTGGTTATTTCAGTCAAAGTTGCTCTTCTATCAGCTTGAATCAGTTGGCCCATTCTCCTCTGACCTCTAGCATCAACAAGGCATTTTCGCCCACAGGACTGCCGCATACTGGATGTTTTTCCCTTTTCACACCATTCTTTGTAAACTCTAGAAATGGTTGTGCATGAAAATCCCAGTAACTGAGCAGATTGTGAAATACTCAGACCGGCCCGTCTGGCACCAACAACCATGCCACGCTCAAAATTGCTTAAATCACCTTTCTTTCCCATTCTGACATTCAGTTTGGAGTTCAGGAGATTGTCTTGACCAGGACCACACCCCTAAATGCATTGAAGCAACTGCCATGTGATTGGTTGATTAGATAATTGCTTTAATGAGAAATTGAACAGGTGTTCCTAATAATCCTTTAGGTGAGTGTATAACTGAGCTCAAAATTATTTAAAGTATATCTTTAGTATATTAGTCAGAGGTGCACTCAAAGAAATGTAAGCCTTTTTTTAAGATTCCCAAATGTCAATTGTAGTAACATTCCATCAAATTGAATTGCATGATCCTTCCATATTACTTCCATATTATTCGTATTAGGAATTAAGAATTTTAAATGAATAATAATAAAAAAAAAACTGAAATGGTCCATTCCCTTGTTCCATTAAGATTCATACAAAATGTTTTATTAATTTGTTTACCTATTTAAAATTCTTAATCCATAATATTAATAATATATAAGGATTATTCAATTCAATTTGATGGGAGTTTTACTATACAATTGAAATTTATCAATCTTAAAAACAGGCTGAAATATATATTTTTTGTATGTAAATTGTACCTGAAGTTTAGTATGTAAATTGTACCTGAAAACCATACTTAAGTCCTCAAGTAAAAGTACCTTATACAGCGAAAATGACTCAATTTCAAGTTAAATGTCACCAATTTCAATATGACTCGAGTAAAAGTCTTAGAATATCTGATTTTACCAGTAATTAAGTATTTTACTCACCCTGAAATAGGCTCATTTGTGTTGATTTGTGAGGATCATATTTTTTTTTAAATCAAAATAAAACTGAACACCTCAAAAGTGTCGAAGCCTACTTGCACTGGACAAGCTGGTTTCAGCTGCAGTCATGTCCTCATCTCATATATTCAGCAACTACCTGCTAATGTGCTCACATTGACGTAAAGTAGCCATGTTGACAAGTTTGTGGCAAAACGAACAATTAATAGTACCTTCAATGCCTTGTAGATGGCGATATCACTTCTTTTGTAGCAGAAATGAACTGCTGCAGAAAAAGTTAGGTGCCATGCAAAATGTAATGTGTAATTGCATTACTCATCACAAATGTATTGGAGTAAAGAGTTCATATACTTATTCCAATATTTAGTCAAGTAGATATATTTGATACTCAGTAAAACTACAAAGTAGCCAAAAAGTTACTTAAGTACAGTAACTAATTACATTTACTCAACTTTACTTGGCTGATATGATTTTTTGATTACACATTAACATATTTTTAATTTTTAACAAACGATGGATAGAACCAAGTCCCCAGCCTACATTTTTTGCTTTTTCTTTATTCCATTTCAAACGAATTAAAGGGGGGGGGGGGGGAACTGTCGCTACTTTCGTTACATTGAAGCTTTCAAGGCATCGTTCACCCCATAAAATGAAAATTCTATAATTTTTTACCCCGATGTTATCCTAATCCTGTATGCTTTCATGTTTTCCTTGGAATGGATTTTTGTATGTATCTATTGTATGGCTTTAGAAGACATATGTTGTACAAATTATGAATAGTGTTTTTTTCCCCTTTATCTTGACAAATCTTGGGCACTACAAACTGAAAAGAACTGTGTTAAGAGTACTGAAATTCTCCTATCGTGTTCGAATGAAAAATAATGACAGAATTTCATTTATGGGTTAAACTATTCCCTTAAGTAGTGACACATTTTTAATGCTCAATAGTCTCTATAATAGAATATTAAACCTAGTTATTGTATTAAAACCAACAAATTACTGTCTTATCAGTGTTCCTGCAAATGGTTTTCTGACCTGTGCAAATTATCAAACAATGATTATGAGATATCATTATTTAAACCAAAAAGTCTTGTTTCATATCTAACCACACATGAAAGTGCATACTCATGTCACTTAGAGTACAATTCCCTTTCAGAGTCTGTGGGAAAAGATGTTATATAAAGCTGTCTAATATCAAATATGTTTTTTTGTTTTTGCTGAACTGGTGAATAATGTTTCTTTTCCCATTTTTACACACTTAATTTTTTTTCTTCTTTGAAACACTTATGAACCAAGATATACACTTTTACAAATGTGTTAACATGACGATGTACTCTGCATTCAGCTCCCAAGACCCATACTTAAATGTAATATATGACATGTCCCTATTTCGCAAGTAGTAGGCTATTATTACTTCCATTAAATATTGTGGAATATAACTTTTATAGGTGTTGTTTAGTTTCTACACGTGTTTACACTACTTTTTAAATACAAATTCTATAGTTTGTTAGGTTACACTTCATTTTAAGGTGTCCTTGTTACAGTGTAATTATACATTTAAGTATTGTGTAATATTAATTAACAACATGTACTTACTATAGGGTTAGGGTTAGGATTAGGGTTCGGTTTAAGGTTAGTTGCATGTAATTATGCATAATTTATAGTTATTACTACAGTAACTACATGTAACATATGTAACAAGGACACTGTAAAATAAAGTGTTACCATTTATTATTTATCATTATTTATTATAATTTTATCATATTATTATCATTTATTATTATAATTATATTTTAAAAACCATATACCAATTATGAGGAACATGGTTTTATACCATGATCTTACTAATAGGCCTACTTCAGTTAAACTGGATTTAACCATAAGAACCATGGTACATTTCATTAGGGCAATTACAAAGGATAATTTAACAAAACTGCTTTAAAGCCTGAATCCCATGAATTAAAGATAAAAATTAATTCTCTTCCAAACCTGTATGACTTTTTTCTTCTTCTGTGGAACAAAAAAGAAGATCATTTGAGATTTGTTTGCTTACCAACATTCTCCAAAATATATTTTGTGTTTCACAGTAATACAGGATTGGAACAACAGGAGGGTGAGTAAATGATGACATAATTTAATAGCAGTAAATTTACTTTACGGCATCCTATAGCTCAAAAACTGTCAAGTGCATTTCTATGTGACAAAATGTTTGCTAACTGTGTTTGCGGTACATTCAATAATATGTATAATTATTTGTTCCTGTCCTATTTAATTTATTCATTTATTTATTCCAATTTAAGACCCTAAACACAGCAAAACATTCACGGGTGAACTCATGGGCCGGATAGGCTGAATTTGTCTGAATTTTAGCCCCCATCCAGGGTCCCTGGCTATGTGCATTGCACTGCAACACTGTAGGTACATGTCCATAACTTGCATTAAAAGATATGTAACAAATATACGAAACCATATGTTTAATATATTTGTATAATTTTGATAAAAGAACATAGGGGAGCGCGGGGCACAACCTAACGCGGGGGTAGTTGTAACACACGTTTTAAAACTTTCGTCATATCAACAGTATATAGAGGAAAAATTGCGCCAAAATTCCAATATCTTTGGAAGATATCAATGAACATTTATTTAACCATAGCAAAAGTAAATTTCTTAAGATAATTTTTCATCTCTATTTTTTGTTTATTTTAAATGAGACAAATCTGATATTACTGTAATCTTATATCTGTCATTTAACAGTTGAGATAGTTCTTTAATGCTGATCTAACAGCAGAAGACACGAGCCGGGGTTAAATCCCAGCTGCGTAGATTGGGTGCGTTGTAACACTGCGTTACAATGAGCCCCTTTTAGAACTACGCTATTATATTCTATCTATTCTATAACTATGCTGTATAGCTTTATTTAGTGGTGTGTTTGCTATCAAACTGAAAAATGTTTGTAATTATTAAAAAATTGATTGATTGTATTTTATTGACAAAATATTTTTGTCTTGTATATTTTTTTATTATATCTGGTAACATTTTAAACTGTCATATGTTATGTTACATCGTGCCCCTCACATGTTACAATGTACCCCACCTATGGGGCATGTCACATTTCACTTCCATTCATTCGGGGTAAATCAAGAAAAAAAGTATATACTGTATTAATGAAACAAAACCACATAATTGTACTAGACGTGTGAAATTAATGTGGGGAAAAATAAATACTCTGAACCACAAGTGGATTTACACAAACTGAGAAAGTCAAAAAGCGTTAGGTTTTGCCCCGCTCTCCCCTATATGAGACAGACATGTGAACATGTATTTTACATATAAGCTGTCAGGGTTCTGTCACTTTTATTCTTGGTTTGGTGACAGAGCTTTGACACTCCTATCATCTTGTCTTTGTGTGAGTGTGCGGTTTCGAGTCCGTTGGGCCATGCGCTCTTCCGTCCGCATGAGTGTTCGGTGTTCGGCTCCCCCCACTTCGGTCTAGTTCGGTTTTGGTTCAGTGTCGGGGTTCGGACATTCACGCTATGTATGTTTTTGTATGTTGTGAGCACACAGGATGAGCATTCGCTCACTCTCCTCTGAGCATGCGGGTTTGAGTGTGCGGTGTTCGCTTGTGTTGTCTTGTTCTGTGTAGCACGCGGCTCGTATGCCACATACTTTCATGTTGTATTCTGTGTAGCATGCGGCTCGTGTTCATCATCGGCCACATGCTTTCTGTTAGTTTTTTAGCACATGGGTCATGTATGTAAACAATATGTTATGCTTGTATGTGTAATTTGTTTATTACACATTTATACAACGACATGAGACATATATGCATATATGTACTATACATATATACTATTATGTATTATGAACATATTGGATATATTTATATGTCAATATATGGAATTGTTCCAATATCTAATAGGTTACATATATAGCTGTGCATATGTACATACTGTATATGTTTTTACTTTATATAAGAATATATTTTGTGCATAGGTATTTCATATATAAAGACATACATATCAAAATATGCATTATACATACATAAACATATTTATATGGGATAAATGTATATGTCAATATATGCAATTGTTCCTTATACATATATATATAAATGCTTTTACTCTATATGAGCATACATTTCATATATGGATATTTCATGTATGTACCTACATATATTACATTTGCGTAAGGGGCGAGCCACAGTAAAATGGACAAAGTGCAAAGTGCAAATGTAATTTGTTATAGAGATGGTCAACTAATGAATCTACTTCTCTCTAGAACATGTGTCAAAACAGAGAACGGGAAATAATATTACAAATCTAGTGCAAAGTTCACAACAGGCATAATTTGACATGACATTCATGAGGTCAGCTGAGCACAGTAAACTTTATCATACAAGACCACCAGTTTGCCACCAAAGTCCTTATGTAGTATAGGTTTACTTCATTACCCATACTTTTTTTTTTTTTTTTTAGAAAAATCATATAAATATCATCTTACTAAGACTATTGGGAGTATTATTGGGAGATACAGAGTAACAACTGATATTTCTATGCATTTTTGTAAGTCTGCTATACTGTTATAAAATATCTCATTGACTTGTATTACAAGCTATCAAAATTGCAACACATTTTTGGCCATATAAATAACAATATCTAAACCAAATTGCATAATTTTGCCCAGTTTGGGCCTGAATAAAACTGACCTCAGTTTTTTTTCCTCCCTTGATTGCGAGCTTCATATTCTCACTATATTATGGAGCCCCACATGACATGCAAGAAGAAAAAATATATATATATATATATATATATATATATATATATATATATATATATATATATATATATATATATATATATATATATATATATATATATATATATATATATATATATATATATATATATATATATATATATATATTATGGCCACAAATTAACAATTCGTTCCCATTACTTACTAATACGTCTAGGCCTGGACCAGAATATTCGAATATTCGTTCCATGGGTTGGTATTCGATTTTCAATTTTGGGATTCTAATATTTGTTTTCCCCTCGAAGCGGTTCTCATTCGCGCTTGCATATGTTTACACTATAAAATCTGGTGAAATACAATATTTTGTATATACTTACAATTTTTTTTTTTTTCTTACAAATATCTTATAGCCTAGCCGTTTTTAATAGGATGGACAGTTGAATAGGAACCCAACCTTGTTATACTTAATAAATATACTTGCTTCTTCTTAGCCTAAGTGTTCCCTGCAACTGGAGTATTCTCTGTCTAGAGCGCACAACTGCATGAGCTTATATGGAAGAAGCGCATGCCTGAGCTTGCATTTTGGGTTAAGCTGCGTTCGTTTGACATTGTGGTAAATAGAATAATAGAATCAAAATGTATTAGCCTTTTTACTCAATAGGGATGTGACGGTGAGAAAATTTTCCCTCACCGTCACATTACAGTGCTTGTGCACTGTGCGGCCATGAACGAATGACAGTGCGGCCGTGCGCATTTTAGGTTTGCCAATTCGGGGGCGGGTTGCTTGAATGGTGGGTTCATTAGCCTATAACTTTAATGAAAAACACAACACAACAAAACAGTACAATGACAAACTCTCGTGTTGAATGAAATCTGACTCCTGCTGCTCATGTGCTGCGACTCTTGTTCGGCCCATGCTGCACGTTTAGTTTTTAATTGTAGTTCATCTGTTCTCTAACTGAACAAAAATTTTTACTACTATAAAATGTCAAAACAACGGTGGGAGCAGTGCCGCGGTGGGCAAGTGATGTAACCGGTGTTATGCCTGAACACCGGTAACACCGACTATCGCAGCAAGCCTTACCCGTTATTATCAATCTAAATGAATCTACTGTGAAATATAGGAGCTTGTTACTAGGGCGCAACTGTGTGTTTTGTATCACTAGTGCAGTGTCCGTTCTCGGAGCATAAGCCCTGCCCGCGTGAGGCGCGCCGCTGAGAATCACGAGATTCCTGCCTTTATTAGAGAGAGGAATATGTTCCTCCCTCCGAAGCTTAGAATATTCTGTGTTGATTACTACCAAAGCTTCAAAGCTCAAAAATTTTTATTCAGACCAGCCCTAAATACGTCAGCATGTTTTACTAATTCGTCCCTTGTTTTAAGTAAATAGTGCACATATTTACTAAATCGTGACCATGTTGTACTAATTTGTCATATTTTTGTCATGCATCATACTATATGGGCCATAAAAGCCTTATGTATCAAATATGGTACAAAACATAAAACACATACGCAAACCCTTTTTTAAAAATTATATTACGGTTAAGGTTTATGCAAGATCTAAAGAGTTTGTTTCAGTTCAATAACTCTGCATTTCACAAAGTAAATGGTATCCACAAAGCTGATCAGAATGTTCCCATTCAGTCGGTCACTCTTGACGCCACGTCGGAGTACCGATGAATAGGAATCCCGCTCACGAGAGCCAATCTACTTCGAGTGTAACTAAACGAGCCAATGCACATTGGCATGCAATGATTGCACCAGGTGCTCATGCCACGCAGCGCGGGTATAAATGAGACACAGGTGCTTGCATCAAATTAGATTTTTTGCTTCGGAGCCGAGTGGTAGATGGTTCGTCAAGATATCACTCTCTTCTACGCAGTAAAACTGACTGAGCCCTGCCTTTTAGGAGCGATCTCTTCAGCCGGTGTTGGTGTGATGGCACAGCAGCGGGTCGTGTGGTTTTTTGATCATCTTTCTTTTTTGTTCGTAAGAGCAAACACAAGGGCTGTTCTCACAGCTGGTTCGGTGCACTAGGTGGAGAGTGCTGAAAAGCCGTTCTTACGGCTGGTAAGAGAGCGCCTTTGTGAGAGAGAGCACGCACGTCAGGCTGCATTTGAGGGTTACGGTGAGCACGCTTCCCCCAGGGACCCAACCCCTGGGGAACCCTCACCCCTCCCGCACTTCGCAGCCAGCAGAGCTGCCGTCGGAACGCGGTGGGCCACCTACAAGGTGTGTTCCATCCGTATCCTTCAGGGCTCCTCTCGATGATCAGATGTCCATCGCTGCATCGGAGGGAGGGTCAGAACTTTCGGGAGATGGCGTGTCGGTGCAGGGGGCTCCTTCGGGAAGATCCGCTGTGCCCGATATGGATCCTGAAATGATGGGCCGCTGAGAGAGTCAGGCTCGCGTGGAACCCTCCACCGTTTCCCGAACCCTTGAGGCTGGATGATTGGTTTCTCGGGGTGGCCCGTGCTGGTTCTCAGCGCCCCACCCCAGTTCCTTTCTTCCCGGAGGTACACGAGGAGCTCACTAGGTCATGTACGGCACCTTTTACTGGCCGAAGCCGACCCAGTGGCTCCTCCTCCCTCACCACCCTCGATGGAGAAGAGCAGAAGGGTTACACGCAGGTTCCTCCCGTGGAGCAAGCCGTTGCTATGCAACTGTGCCCGAACTCCACATCCAGGGGGAACCCGTGTCTCCCCTCTCGGGCCTGTAGGTACTCGTCCGATCTGATCGGAAAGGCCTACCAGGCTTGTGGGGATGCTGCCTCCTCCTTACACGCTATGCCGTTGTTGCAGGTCCACCAGGCCCAGGCACTGAAGACCTTGCACGAGGGTGGTCACGACCCCGCAGTTCTGCACGAACTGAGGACTGCGACGGATCTCGTGCTTCGTGCGACGGAGGTCACGGCGCGGGCAGTGGGTCATGCGATGTTCACTATGGTGGTCCAGGAGCGGAATCTCTGGCTGTGTCTGGCCGACATGAGGGAAATCGACAAAGTCAGGTTTCTTAATTCCCCCGTGTCCTAGACCGGCCTCTTCAGCGACGCGGTCCAGAACTTCGCCCAGTATTTCATGGCCGCACAGAAGCAGACTGAGGCGATCAGTCACATCCTGCCACAGTGGTCAGCTGCAAGCAGCCCTGAGAGCGACGACCCAGAGATGGGAAAGACTGCTCTTCAGGAAATGGTGATCGCACCGCTCCATCCCCCGGAGGAGGGCCGGGCAGAGAATCTTTTGTTCCGTTTTATATGTGTTCCGCCAAATTTTCAATAAAAGAGCAGTTTCCTCCATCTCTGGGCTTCAGGGAGCACGGAGAGCTGTGGCCGGTCAAACGCCGGACAATGCTCATCCTCTCGCTTCGCCAGCAGGCAGCAGTGGACGGTTCGAGAACGCAACCAGGCCTCCTCACGTACCCTCTGCCCACTCGTGGAATCAGGTAAGTGTTGCGCAGCACACTCATACCTCGCTGCGGGCTGCCTCGAGTCAGCCGCCCCAGCCCGGTACCTGCATTCCACCTCGCTGCCCGGTACGCTGGTGGTCCTTTTGGTCCTGCTTGTACGGTCCACTTCACTTCGGTGAATGCCACATATGCCCATGTCCTGGGTGGGGAGATCGCAATCCGGTCCCTCCAGCCGATATGAAGACAGGCTTCTACAGCCCGTACTCCATTGTACCCAAGAAAACCGGTGGGTTACGGCCAATCTTGGACCAGCAAGTTCTGAATCGGAGCCTTCACAAGCTACCGTTCAAGATGCTCACGCAGAAACGCATTTTCGAATGCATCTGTCCCCGAGATTGGTTTGCAGCGATCGTCCTGAAGGACGCGTACTTTCATGTCTCGATTCTTCCTTGACACAGGCCGTTTCTGCGCTTTGCGTTCGAGGGTCATGCATATCATTACAAAGTCCTGCCCTTCGGTGTGTCCCTGTCCCCCGTGTCTTTATGAAGGTCGCGGAGGGGGCCCTCGTGCCCATGAGAGAACAGGGCGTTCGCATCCTCAACTATCTCGACGACTGGCTCTTTCTAGCACAGTCCAGGGATCAGTTGTGAGAACACAGGGACCTGGTGCTCAGACACCTCAGCCAGTTGGGTCTTTGGGTCAACTGTTAAAAGAGAAACTCGCCCCCTGGCAGAGGATCTCTTTTCTCGGTGTGGAGTTGGATTCGGTCGAACGGAAAGCGCGCCTCACAGAGGAGCGTGTCCAGCCAGTGCTGATCTGCCTGAACACGTTTCAAGGCAGGATGGCGGTCCCACTGAAACTATTTCAGAGGCTCCTGGGGCATATGGCGGCCACAGCGGCAGTAACACCGCTCGGCCTGCTTCATATGAGACCGCTTCAGCATTGGCTTAATGGCCGAGTCCCGAGATAGGTGTGGCAACGCAGCACTCACCGGGTAAGTATCACACCGGCTTCCCGCCAAACCTTCAGCCCGTGGTCAGACCCCTTGTTCCTTCGGGCCGGAGTGCCCTTGGAACAGGTGTCCAGGCATGCTGTGGTTTTCACGGATGCCTCTGCCATGGGCTGGGGGGCCATGTACAATGGGCATGCAGTGTTAGGGGTTTGGACGGGCCCGCACCTGCATTGGCACATCAACTGCCTCGAGTTGCTAGCAGTACAAAGATGTATTGGTCCGTACAGACAACACTGCAACCGTTGCGTACATCAACGACAAGGTGGTCTGCGCTCCCGTCGCATGTCGCAACTCGCCCGCCATCTTCTCCTCTGGAGTCAGAAGTGTCTGAGGTCACTTCGGGCCACTCATGTCCCTGGTGTGCGCAACCATGTGGCCGACGAGCTGTCACGAGCTGCGCTCCCGGGAGAGTGGCAACTCCACCCCCAGGTGGTCCAGCTGATCTGGAGACAGTTCAGGGTGGCACAGGTCAACCTGTTTGCTTCCCCAGAAACGTCCCACTGCCAGTGGTTTTATTAGCTGACCGAGGGCACACTCGGCACAGATGCACTCGCCCACAGCTGGCCCCAGGGCCTGCGCAAATATGCGTTTCCCCCAGTGAGCCTACTTGCACAGACACTGTGCAAGGTCAAGGAGGAGCAGGTCCTGTTGGTGGCGCCATACTGGCCCAACAGGACTCCTCGCGACAGCCCCTCCTTGGCCGATTCCTCTGAGGAAGGACATTCTGACTCAGAGACGGGGCACCCTGTGGCAGCCGCGTCCAGATCTATGGAAGCTCCATGTCTGGCCCCTGGACGGGACGCGGAGGTTCTAGGTGACTTACCCCAAGAGGTAGTTAACACCATCACTTCGGCACGAGCACCGTCTACGTCTAAGTTTTTGACATCAGATTGCTATTGACTAAAGACTAAATTGACTATTCGCGCTAAAGACAGAATGAACAAGTGTTCAATAATGTACTTCAGTGCATGTTGATGACCTGACCAGGAGGTAACTCTTGAACTTTGTCATTGAAAGGACACTCCCACTTAAATATCGTCAAATTACAATGATTAGAATGTGGTTGATTAAGATGTTAATGAAACAGAAGTTGTTTAAAATGTTTTAAAAATGGGGTAAGATGGAGAATGATGTTCAAAGTTTATGTTGCTGCGATATCCGGCTATCACGATCACGTAGAAGGTAAGTCGGTTGGGAAGCGCGACCTGGTCATCAGGTTAGCCTTTGCAGGCAGCAGAGCTAAAGATTCTGTCCATGAAGGCTTTGCTGTTGGCTGCATTGGCCTCCATCAAGAGGGTAGGGGACCTGCAGGCATTTTCGGTCAACGAATCGTGCCTAGAGTTCGGGCCGGGTGACACCCACGTGGTACTGAGACCCCGGCAAACTCTGTCAAGTCCTTCATCACCCTCGGTGCTGGACGTGGCGGAGCGTCTGGCATCAGGTCCCTTGCCGCTGAATCCTTGAGAACCGGTACTGGGCTGGGGTTATACGAGTGACCCTGCAGGGATCCCATATATTTTTCCACGGTCGCTCCTATGGAAGCCCGTGTCTTCCCTTGGGAAAGCCCCCCCCTTCAGTGGGGCTGGAGCCCCCTCTCTGTTGCGGGCTACAGCTCAGCATTGTACTCCACATAACTCCTTCGGGGTACGATGTGGGTTCTGCAGCGTTCCCTTCCACTAGGGCACGCTTTCCCAGTGTTATCCAATAAGTCACTGAGCGGGTCATGCGGAACAGCAGTGATGGACTTCTCAGGGACACAGGGCACTGGATGGGGGCAGAGGCCATGGCGCTTTGGTAGGAATTCCTATTCGTCGGTACTCCAACGTGGCGTCGAGAGTGACCGACTGAATGGGAACATCTCGGTTACGTATGTAACCCTCGTTCCCTGAAGGAGGGAACAGAGACGCCATGTCCCGTCGCCATGTCCTCTGTACCCTGCTGGGGTGCCAGTTACCTACTCGGCTCCTCAGCAAAAGAAGCTAATTTGATGCAAGTACCTGTGTCTCATTTATACCCGTGCTGCATGACATGAGCACCTGGTGCAATCATTGCATGCCAATGTGCATTGGCTCGTTTAGTTACACTCGAAGTAGAGCGAGATTCCTATTCGTCAGTACCTTTAGGGAACGAGGGTTACATACGTAACCGAGACGTTATTGAATAACTTTATGGGATACACTTTTTGTCACTGAGATGAAGGACAAAACCCAATTTACCTGAATTTATTCTTTATGGTGTTTTAGCTCTCATTGACAATTTGCTGATAAGTACACTCATTGCAGCTTGTCTTATTACATGCATGTTGTATTGGTCACTTACAATGTTCATATTGACTTCAGGGTCCAGTCCTGCCTTGTCCTGAAAAGGCGGCCTGCACTGAACCAGCCCAAGTGGAAGCAACACCAGAGACAAGACCAGCCATGACATCTTTCTGTTGAACGTTCACAAACAATGCATTAGCATACAGGGTCTCCCAAGACACACTAATCTAAACCAATGTTAAAAAGCTATGATTTTCTTCAGTAGCCATCAATACATTGTTTAATGTTGCTCAACATGTGTCACGTGACTGAAAGGTAAGCAATACATAAAAAAGTCAATGTAGATAAATCATAGTTTGCTCAGACAAAACAAGCTGCCAAAGCAAACATTGCTGAACATCACTGTAATTTATTATATAAGAGCAGTTTGACTTTTTTGAAAATTGGGGAAATTATTTTAATAATTTTGACATTTCTGCCACCAAACATATTATAGGAGCTAACGTTATAAGGTCGTACAGTAAATTTAATTTGTGCCCATATTAATTACGCACATTATAGTTTAAGCAATGTTTAATTTTACTACTCTGCATTTTTCACAAAGAGAAAGCAGTTCATTTAGCACATCTGAGTGGTTTGAATCACAAGTAGCCAAGCCAGTACTTTTGAACAAAACGGTATACTGTAACAAATACATGAGATCAGCCAGTGCAAACAAAACGTTTAAATCGCTGTAATTACACAGTAGCTTCACACACTTCATCGTACAGTATTTTCATTCACTGCTAATTTCGGTGAGTGACCTGCACCATTATACTATCCTACACTATTCTTTGCAACGCTTGAATAAACGTTTTGTTTTAAGCTGATCCAGACTAATGATCTGATGAGCCGTGTTTATTAAATGGCCCTAAGCATTGAATGACGAAAAAAAAAAAACTCACCTAACTTCGGTTGAGGTCTCCATAGCTGCAGCACACTGATATCAAACGTGTAAAGCGTCAGTACTAACCACACACTGATAAATGCTGTAACATCAGCTGACAATGACATCATGATCTGGTCACTGTTCTTGAACCTTTAATCAATCAGTCCCCCTTCCTGAAGAAGCGTCATACATGTATTAGCATTACTATTTAAATGTGTCTAACCGACGTCGTCATTTGATCCTTAAATATAAATAAAATAATAATATAATAATAAAATCCTTACATATAACTTTTTTTTACTTTGAAGTTTGGATATGCTGTGCATACTTATCAGTCAAACACTGAACAAACAAAGGGAATGTTTTTGTTGGCCAACAAACACATTCAGCCTTTTATAATTCTTAAAGGGACAGTGCGCCAAATCGAGTGAGATCTTCAAACTAGCAAGGTCTCTCTGCTGTTTTACCTTAAGTAGCTGCTTAAATTACATTTTCTAAAAAATGTCTCGAGTTTTAATTGTTGGTGCTGGACTTACAGGCAGTATATGTGCTTGTCTGCTGCGGAGGGAGCTGCCAAACAAGGTTAATACAGTCGTGTGGGACAAATCTCGGGGTGCAGGTTAGCATCTTCTTATCTGTTTTGACCTACAGAATGCTTATTTTCTATACAAATATGAAACTTTATCGAGTGGTGAATGTCTCGTGTGTTTGAATCATTGAATTAGTGGTATGTGCAGCAAATGTCACTCATGGGTTAAACATAAATCAAAAAGCTGGTGACCTGCTGGTCTACAAGGGAGGAAGGTGAGCAAAAAATAAGCAGATATAAAGTAACTTCAACTTTATTATACGAAAGTTTTTGACGTCAGATTGCTATTGACTAAAGACTAAATTGACTATTCGCGCTAAAGACAGAATGAACAAGTGTTCAATAATGTACTTCAGTGCATGTTGATGACCTGACCAGGAGGTAACTCTTGAACTTTGTCATTGAAAGGACACTCCCACTTAAATATCGTCAAATTACAATGATTAGAATGTGGTTGATTAAGATGTTAATGAAACGTTTTAAAAATGGGGTAAGATGGAGAATGATGCCCTCCTTAACAATGTGAATTTACTTTTAAATTTAGTTAGTTTAGCAGGTACATGATAATGATGCATCTGCCAATGTGTTATTAAGCTAAATAAATAGAAACATTTGCTAATTTAGTTGCCATAGCAAAAAATGTAACATACAAAGAGTCCATGCCTCCTCTGGGTAAACCTTTACAGAATGTGTAAATAACTTTTGATAATATTCCTATGTATGTATTTATATATTATATTTAATTTAATTATATTTAGAAATTCAACTATTCTATTTAAAATAATTTTTTGATAAATTATTATTTTTGATAAATTATTTAAACAATTGAATAACCGATGATTGAAATATATTTTTTCCTCCCATCTCATATTTTTTTCCATCTCCATGTTCATAGTCTTAGGCTTGTAGAAGATTTTGTACAACGGGCTTTTTGATCATGTTGATAATTTAGATGTTTTAGAAATGTATAGGGTATCCCAACATATTTAGTGATTAAAAAATTATTATATCCCATTTTTATTTAAGCATTTTTGTTCTTATTTCTTTACATTAATGCTGAATCATTATTGTTTGCATTCAAATGTCTTTTTTTAGCTCTAAAGATTAAAACAGCATTTTATGTTTCACATTGGACCTGATGATATTGAATTTTATAGGGGGAAGAATGTCCACAAACAGAAGTCCAAACAATCCTTCATGCACGGTTGATCTTGGTGCTCAATACATAAGTGCCACACCATACTATGCTTGTATTCACAGCAGGTGGGTTACTTCTCAGTACTATATCTGGGGCCGTATTCACAAAACATTTTATCTTACCACTATGAGTTCTCCTAAATGGCAGTAAAAGTTGTTAGTTAAGAGTTTTCTCTTAAAACCTAATCACAAAGCTGCTGAGACCTAGACTGGGTAAACCCAGCCCGATCTGCCGGCAATTTGATTTCACCCTGCAGCTCAGGCTGGAAACCTGTACATCTTTTTATCCTGCTTCTGTTACAAATTTGTGGGAACGAATCACAAACTGGCTTATCCACCTGGCGCGCTATTGGCGGGTTTAACTCGATGACGGATAGAGAAGCGATGGATCGTTGGTCTGATTGGTTGAAGGACTATCCAATTTTGTACAGAGTTATTTGAACTATGCTCGTTGATCACGCCTCTTGTGCAGTAGAAAATACAGAGCAGACTCCCCAGACCAATGTTCAATCTTAAAAGATTGAGCTTGGTTTGGTGATAGCCAGACAAGCTGAGACCTACTTTTACTAAGGAATAGAGAGAAGTCTTAAGTTAGAATGAGGTATCATGTGGCCATATTAAAATAAAGTTTTTAAAATAAGAATGTTGCCATATTCAAATAAAGATTTTAAAATAAAAATGTTGCTATATTCAAATAAAGATTTAAAAAAAGTAGGCCAAGTGTCACTAATTAAAAAAGTATATGTTCAGCTAATTGTCTGCTCGAGAGATTGCAGAATTCAAGCAAAAATTATGTTTTATAAACAAAGGTCATGAGGAGCACGTTCAAACTGTCTATCTCATCAGTGCGAGAGGAGGTATATATACACAACCAAAAGCCTACTCACCTAGTTACTTCGACAGTTTTCTGCATCCCTCCGCCACCCCGACTCCTCACTCTCAGTCGGCAATACGGGGCAGAACTCTGGGTTTGGGCTAAATTCCAAACTCGGAGCCCTCGATCCCCTCGGACAGCACGTCAAATACCCTTATATTTTTTTTACTCTCTTCAATTATTTGTAAGTGTGAACTCGTGAAAACAACTACTTGTGAAAATGTTTTATCGTAGATTAAAATCTATAAATCAAAATGTGTATTGCAGTTATGAAGAAAAGGTTCAGCACCCAAGGCTCTATTGCCTATCTCCTCAACAGTGCCTTTGGGCAGATTGCTGAGGCAGATTGCGGCAACATCCATTAGGATTGATTGTGATTTGGTTTTAGTGACTTGGGAGTCTAGTTTTAGCGCTAAAATGCTTTGTGAACTTCTCTTAGAGTAAATATTTAGGAGTCCTAAAATTAGGACTGACACGCCCATTATTTTTAAGAGTTTCTCCTAAATTGGCAAATTAGGAGATACTTTTAGCCCTAAGATGTTTTGTGAATAGAATACGGCCCCTGATCTGTGTGGTGTGGGTATAATTTGAAAATAAAAGTCAAATTTTATTTGATTTTTATTTATTTATAAGCCCCCTGCTTTATGTTAAAATAAATATTTGCCGCTTGTAGTGACTAGTGCATTTTCTTGTATTTTTAGTTTTTATGAAGAACTCTTAGCACAAGACATTTTAAAACCTATCGTTGCTCCTGTTGAAGGCATGATGTCTAAGGAAGAAGGAATTGTGAATTATGTGACGCCCCATGGGGTCTCGTCCATCGTCAAACACTACCTCAAAGAGTCAGGTAGGTCATTTGAATTCAGGTTCAACTTATTTCCTTGCATTTCATTTCTGATTTCTTCTTCTGGTTTTGCTGCAAGTCATATTGATACAGTACCGTTCAAAAGTTTGGGGTCAGTAAGATTTGTTTTTTTAAAGAAATTAATACTTTTATTCAGCAAGGATGCAAGATCAAAAGTCACAGTAAAGACATTTATAATGTTACAGCATATTTCTATTTTAAATAAATGCTCCTTTGAACTTTATTCATCACAAAAATTCCACAAAAATATTAAGCATCACAACTATTTTCAACACTATTAATAAGAAATGCTTCTTAAGCACCAAATAAGCATAGTAGAATGATGTCTGAAGGATCATGTGACACTGAAGATTGGCGTAATGATTGCCAAAAATTCAGCTTTACCATCACTGGAATAAAAAAGATAATTTTTTTTATGAAAAATAGAAAACGTCTCGGTTACGTATGTAACCCTCGTTCCCCATATTGGGATCACTTCAGGGAGCCCCTATCATCTTTGAGTGTACACAAAACGAGCCAATGCACATTGCCGTGCGAGATTTGCATCTCACGCTCCGCCCCGCAGTGCTGGTAAAAACACGGAAGCGGATGCAGCGCTCTTTGTTTTTTACTGGAGCAATAAGCACCCGTGTCTGGTCCATGGGGAGGGGAATAGCGCAGCAAGCCGACACTAGAATGGGAACTTCGGTGTTACAGGCTGGTTGAAGAATGGGAAGAAACCGGCTCTACACGAAGGCTATAGAATTTAGCGAATGTGTTGGGTGTCGCCCAGCCCGCAGCACTACAAATATCTGGATACCCAGGAAGAGGCAACACTCCTAGTGGAGTGGGCTTTCAACTTGAGCGGGCAAGGCACGCAAGGTTTGGTACGCCAAGGCGATGGCATCCACTATCCAGTTGGCCATCCTCTGTTTGGAGACAGCCTTTCCCTTCTGCTGGCCTCCATAACAGACAAAGAGCTGGTCTGAGGTCCTGAAGCTTTGCGTTCTGTCCACATATAGCTGCAGAGTGCGGACAGGACAGAGAAAAGCTAGGGCTGGGTCTGGCTTCTCCGAGGGCAGCGCTTGCAGGTTTACTACCTTTTTTAACATAACTCCACTGAATGAAAAGGCTCAAAGGGTGCTCTCTGCAGTGCCGTAAGCACCAGAGATGAGTCCCAACGCTTGGTTTTATGGGCATGCTTCATTGAAGACTTGGAAGTAAACGCCCACTGCTATGATTGGATAACAGTTTTGCATATTATAATGAGTTTCAACTCCCCCGTCAGTACACGTGGGGAATTGTTTTGAAAATGTATGGAAAAACTGCAACTGGAATGATTCGCCCACAGGGCTCGCAAAATGTCTTTATCAAACAAACAGTGATTTATCTCTCATCCACCCACAATTAATTGGAATGTTAATTTTTTATTACTTTTTTTTTATTACCCGCTTGATCGGTGGATATAACCGCGAACCATGCATCACTAACACACACACGCGCACACACACTTAAGCCAAGT
Organism: Rhinogobio ventralis; assembly: GCA_039654625.1. Lineage (NCBI taxonomy): Eukaryota > Metazoa > Chordata > Actinopteri > Cypriniformes > Gobionidae > Rhinogobio > Rhinogobio ventralis. Next base: position 15,863,713 of record CM077212.1, read on the forward strand.
ATGTGCAACAGCAAAACTTCACTGCAGACAAATCAGCATGTTCAAAACTTCTGCAATTGTATTTTTCCTTCAAATAACAAGTCAAGAGAGTGAACAACTCGCATCAAGAAAGGAATGTTATTTCACTATTTAGGATAGCCCATCGGGCAGGCAGGTGATACATTTTGGTAGCCCGACTGGAAAACACATTAGCCCCGAGACGTCGGGCTTTGCGAGCCCTGGCCCAAACATGTTCAAGTCTGATCATGAATCGCAGGACAATGAACCAACAACACCTCAAATACAAAGGATACTCCAGCCTGTGACAGCGTGGCAAGTTATCGTTAATTATGTTTAGTTAGACATGTACACATAATCAGTAGATATCAAACGATCTTTAACAATGCAATACTGTCACATATAAAAAACTTTTTTTACTCACATAAGTGTGTTGCACCAATCCTGTCGGATCCAATATAGAAGGCACAGCATCGTTTTTAATCTCATTCTGTCTACAAATCCAGTCTCTTGTTTACAAACGAATCTGCGGTGAAATGAAGCGAACAAACGCTCAATGTCTTGAGCTGGATCTTCATTAAAAATAATTCCTAATATTGGAATCCAAAGGAAGCTTATTCAGCAACTGTTCTGTAGGCACTGCACACTATTTTGTAATCTTCAACGGGATGTTTATTGTTTGGAAGTTCTATCCGTTTTAGCTCCACGTAGGCCTATGTTAATTATCTATTACATGTCATGCATGAATCTGTGGGCGGGGCTACAGAATTAGGCGTTCTTCTTCTTTGGTTGAGGCGGCCTTTTAACGGCAATTTGAGGCGGCCCAGCGCAAGGTGTACTTGCTAACAGCTTGAGGCAGTTGATGTGCCAATGCATTTTGGGCCCCGTCCACAGACCAGAGACTGCATGCCCATTGTATGTGGCTCCCCAGCAGGTGGCAGAGGCATCCGTGAAAACCACAGTATGCCTGTACACTTGTTCTAGGGGGACTCCTGCCCATAGAAAGAAGGGTCTGACCACGGGCTGAAGGTTTGGTGACAGGTCGGTGTGATTGTCACCGGCTTCATATGAAGCAATACCGAGCTGTGTTACTGCGGATGCCATATGCCCCAGGAGCCTCTGAAAAATTTTCAGTGGGGCTGCTGTTCTGCATTTGAATGAAATTCAAGCAGTTCAACACCGACTGAACACGCTCCTCTTTGAAGTGTGCTGTTCGGTTGACCGAGTCCAACTCCATACCGAGAAAAGAGGTCCTCTGCACTCTTTTCCCAGTTGACCTGAAGACCTAACTGAAGACCCCCTGTGTTCGCACAACTGCTCTCTTGACTGCCAGTATGAGCCAGTCGTCGAGGTAGTTGAGAATGCAAGCACCACACTCTCTCATGGGAGCAATGGCCACCTCTGCGACTTTCGTGAAGTCACGGGGTGACAGGGACAGTCCGAAGGGTAGACTGATTCAAGACTCGCAGGTCCAAGATTGGCTGTAACCCACCGCCTTTCTTGGGTACAATGAAGTACAGGCTGAATCGCATAACCGCGTCTGATGGTATGGATGAGCCAGCGAGATGGGCTGGGAAGCGCTAGCCAGGCTCCCAGTGGCCAAGCAAGCGGGACCAACGGCACCACAGATGTACCCGCAGTGGGGTAGCGAGGCAGAATGCAGGGACCCGACTTGGACGGCATAGCCGCTGGAAGTGTAGTCTGGGTGTGTGGTGCAACACTTTCCTGCTTCTGCTGGGGGGCAGAGAGGGTGTGCGGAGGACTCTTGAGTGCGTCCTGGACACAATCTCCTCATGTACCTCCGGGAAGAATGGCACCGGTGTGGGGCGCTGAGAACCAGCACAAGCTGCCCCGAGAAACCAATCATTCAACCTAGAAGGTTCGGGACACGGTGGAGGGTTCCACGTGAGCCCTACCTTTTCGGCGGCCCGGGATAGCATAGCTGTCAATTCTGGGTCGGGCTCGGGCAACGCTACCTGCCCAGAAGGTGGCAACACAGCCGAGTCTTCCTCCCCAGATGACTGAAGCTCCCCGTCCAATGCAGCGATCAACATCTGCTCATCAGCCGGAGCCCCGAAAGAAACGACTGGACGTCCACTTTGAGGAGGACCAGGACGTTCTTTCGGAAGCTCCACCAGTTGCGGTGTTACAGAGGGGTGAGGGGCCCACGGAGACTGACTCGGCGGGGAAGCCCTGACCGTAATCCTCAGGTCACCCTGGCTATTCGCCGAAGTAGCCCTTTTCTGCTGGCAATAGGTAAGTAGACTCCACCCTCTCAGAGGTAAGCGTGTCTCGACCTTAACACAGAAACAGTCATGTTCCCTCAGTGAGAACTTGAAATATCCACAAATGCTGCCTCAGTGTGTTAAACGCCCAAACACGTGAGACATCAATTGTGATCATCAGCTGGCGACAGGGAACGACCGTAACCAGAAACGCACGGGTGGAATGACATCTTGAAAAAGACGCAGTGTCACACCGGTGTCACTCTTTTAGGGAAATAAGATCTCTTTACTAGTGCTGAAGCACTCAGGGATGGCCGCGGTACACACGCAGGCAGATAGTGCAGTCCTGCTGTGCACACTCACAAAACAGAACGCCCTCACCGAACCACACAGCTGTAAAAACAGCAATCTCTTTGAAGACACCGCTATGCACTCAGTGCTGTGAAAACAGCAATTGTTGAGCTTGTGAGCCCGCGACCACCGCTGGACGTGACATGACACCAACACCACTTCTAAGAGAAGCTTCTGTACTCATAGTATTACACTCCTCAGAATCAGGAACAAACAATAGTTGGTCGGCTCCAAAGTGAAAGACAAAGTGCGCTGCATCCACTTCCGTATTCTTACCCGCGCTGTGGGGCAGAGCACGAGATGCAAACACTCGAAGTATACACTCGAAGATGATAGGGGCTCCCTGAAGTGATCCCAATATATCGGTGACGTTGATGTAATGTCAAACGTGAACGACTAAAAGGGAACAGTTATTTTATATTGTAACAATAATTCACAATATTACTGTTTTACTGTGCATTTAATAAAGAGACGTTGACAAGCATAAGAGACGTTTAAGCATGCAAACGGTTTTTCATCAAAAATGATTATAATGCAAATATCTATCACTTAAAACATGTATTAAAATAGCAAAAACAACATTCACTGTAGCATAAAAGTTTTTTTTTCCATCAGGGCAATTTCACACAGAAATACTTTTTATGTATTTACACAGTCAGAGAAGCAAGACAGATTTAATAACCGATTTTATCGCTGTTCATAAAGCAGCTGTTTTTCATCAGCTATTTAATGACAGAAATGTGCTGCCAGAAAATTATTTTTGGGTCAGCAAGACCCGAGTCTTCCAGCTGTTGTTCCATCTAAATGTTACCTTTCTAGAAAAAAAATTCTGATTTCCTAGAGAGAGCGCAGAAGAATTTGGCCAGACTGTACAAGCTGATTTATGAACTCAAAGATCACGGCTCTTAGTCAATAATATGACTGAGTCTTTAGAAACAGTTCAGGATGTTTTAATATTTTGCATGATGGAACTGCTTTAATGTAGCAACACTGAGAAGCAACACAGTTATTCAAAGATCAGCAAAACAGTAAGGGATTTACATGAAAAGTGAATTTGAGTGTATTTGCGTATTTGCACACTATTTATCACCATTTCCCTAATGTTGATTTCATATACTGACGTTGATTTTCTGTCACCTTAAAGGGATAGTTCACCCAAAAATTTAAATTCTGTCATTAATTACTCACCATCATGTTGTTCCAAACCCGTAAGACTTTCGTTTTCCTTGGGAACACAAATGAAGATCTTTTTGATGAAATCTGAGAGCTTTCTGTCCCTCCATAGACTGATACACAACTGAAATGTTGATAATTCGGAACTTTTTGAAGCTTCATTTTTGGATGAACTAACCCTTTAACCCCTTTACTTTTACTTTACTTTACTTTATACTTTATTTGTCCCTTTAAGGGAAAATAGTTTTGGGCAATACAGGAACCCCTTTGTTAAAACCGGTGTGTAAATTCACATAAGGTATATTTTCCATGTAACTGAAATTAGTTTTTTTAGGGGTGTAACTATATATCCTTATTGATCAAAAGAATTCCTGCATTGAAAGCGTACTACATTAAACAACTATATATAATGTTATATCATAATAATGCAATTAAGGACTATATGTGGGTCCTGATAATGCCAAAGTTTTTTTTTACCAGTAAAAAATATATTATTTTAAATATTTGTAGACAGTTACAGAGTGCAAGCATATGTGTATAACATAATTCTGTAATTTCAGCTTCAAAATCATGAATATTTTTATTCTGGTGTCACCATTGCCCTGTGCACTGGAGACCAGGATCAAGTCCAAGCCTATTCAAGTCCACCCCTGATGTAATACCAAATTTAGCATTTTAATAAACAGTACATTTTTACCCTATGTCTTAAAAGTAATAATAATAAAAACTCTTCTTTCTATTGGCTTAAAGTATTGCAAAAATATTGTATTGTTAGTTTAGTGTCGTGAATTGTATTAAATCATATGAGAGTATCATTACACCCCTAGTTTCTTTCCACCATTTATTTTGTTTCTAAGATGAGGGATCATGTAGAACTATTTGCATGTGCCATAAACCAAATCTTGACTTCTCTATAATACATAATCTTCTGTGTGACTTTCTTTTGGAATTATTTCCTTCCTTGTTTCTCTCTCTCTTTTTTTAACTTCTTTTGCTATGTGCAATATTGCCAACTGTGCCCCTCCGCACTCAAGCAGGAGCAGAGGTGCTCTACGACCGACACGTCACTCACATTCACCGGAAAGACACTGGCTGGGAAGTGTGTCTCAAAGGTGGAGCATCACAGCAGTTTGACATTGTGGTTTTAACCATGCCAGTACCCCAAATACTTCAGCTGCAAGGTGACGTGGGATGTTGTGAGTACATTACAATACCACCGCAAACGAACACATACACACACACACACACTCTGGCCTTAAAATTGAAATATGACTTTTGGTTTTGCTGTCTGCCATTGTTTCTGTTCAAATTATCCTGTGAAGTTGCATCTTTTTGTCATTTTATTTAATTTAAGAAACAGTGACAGTAGAGCTGAATGGAAATTCCCAATTCCCAATAAACAAACAAAATCCCTTTTAATGCATGGTGTAAAATGTAGTGGACAAATGTATTTTTAGTTATAGAAACTAAATTACAACAAATAAATTAATAATTTCTTACATTACATTCCAAGGAAAAATACGTTTTACTGCATTGATCTCCTGGAATAAAAGATAAAAATGACATTTTTGTCATTAAAAAAAAAACACAAACATACTGTACATACACAAACAACTATGGTTAGGGTCAAAGGTTATCTCTTATGGTGGTTTACATGTATCTTTACATCCTGAATGCTTAAAAGTGTTGGTCTACCCCCCAAAAAATATTCTGTCATCATATACTTACCCTCTGTTGTTCCAAACCTGTATGCTTTTTATTTCTTCTGTGGAATTTAAAAGAAGATATTTTGAAGAATGTTGGTAACCAAACAGTTTTGAATCTTGATTTAAATTGTCTTCCATTATATGGACAAAAAATACAGTGGAAGTCAATGGAAACCGAACATGTTTGGTGGACTATCCCATTCGAAATGTTTTTAAAGTGCCTCTATTATGCTTTTTTTAATATTACCTTTCGTGCAGTGTGTAATATAGCTGTTTGTGAATGAAAAAGGTCTGCAAAGTTTTAAAGATCAAAGTGCACCATCTGACCAGTCAGAGCAGAGTAGGCTCTCGGATAAGAGGGGTTTAGAGAAACTGATTCTTCGAAAGAACCATTTTCAGACTCTTTGAGAAATGAGGTGATGTGCAATGTATATTATGAGAAAATTAAATCGTTTTTTCACCTTGGATTCATGTAAACATATTGTAGGAGACCTCCAAAACTTGTAAAATTAAGGCCCCAATATACTTACACTACCAGTCAAAAGTTTGGACACACTTTCCCATTCTCTTTGATGGGAAAGTGTGTCCAAACTTTTGACTCGTAGTATATGCGAAATCGAAGAAGAAACTGATATGTCCGTGGGTAAAAATATTAACACACTGGAGAGCCACATTATAGTAGAAAATTAAGTTATTTAAGTACTTCTGATGAAATGAGACACTGACACGTTTTCATGTTTAATACTGTAAAGCTGCATGCTTATAAGCAATCTATTGTATAAATTGCTATATAAATAAACGTGACAAGACCTTACTAAAGTGCCAAATTGCAGAGCTTGTGCAAACATATCCACGTTGCTTTGATTAGATGCTTTTCTTATGTTTTCTTTACAAAAATGCTTGCTTTTTTCTAATTTTTGTTGTGTGTTTATTTTGTTATTCAGAGAGGAAAGTGCAGCATATATTTATATTCATCTAACCGGCACTCTTGTGGGCGGTGTTGGATGTTCGCTAACAGAATATCGCTGCTCGCGTATTTTGAACTTCTTTTTATCCCTAAGCGAAGAACGAAAAAGAACTTTGCTGTGAGTATATCGGGGCCTTTAGGAACCTTTAAAATAGCATAATAGGGGCACTTTAAACATCTTTCCACTGTAGTCAGAGGGTTTACATGAACAATAGCCAGATTGTATGTCTCAGATCTGCTTTCAGAGTCACAGGTCCACCTCTCCGTTACATCCATTCAGTCTTGCCCTGGGCTGGTGGGCTTCAGAGACCCCATATCTCCATCTTAAACTGTTTTCCAGCTGCCTCATGACTGCAGGTCTTGCATCAATGTCCAAATTGGTATTCTCAGTATGACGTGTTTGAAATGGTAAAACATAAGTCCTTAAGTAGAAATATGGAAATGGAAGAGTCAGGTCTAGGTCTTCTGGGTGTTGGCGCTTCTGAGAAACTGTGAATAATGCAGGGTGCGAGGAGAAAGTTGCAGGCTCAGAAAAAGCTGCATCGCAAATTAAGGGATAAATGAAAAATGGAATGAGACAGCTGAAAATGGTGGAGTCGCCGCTAGCAAAAAAAAGGGTGCTTTAAATGGTTGTGGTGTCACGCACAGAGCAGCAGAAGTAGGGCAGAGGCGGATGGGTCTCTACACTGTTGATATGCTATGAAACGGCTGCAGTGGAGCAGCTGAAAAATTAATCTGAAGTGGTCTGGATGGAGATGGAGGCCATGTGATCAATGTCACAGTGCAGTTGCACAGGACTCCACATAACCAAATGCAGGGTCGAAACTGTAAGAGGCTCTTAAGATTGTGCAAATAAAAAAAAAAGCACAAATAATTGGCTAGTTTTCTTCTTAAATACCCATTCAGATTTGGAGGTGAGGATTTTTTCCACAGAGATTTAAGTTGATTTATTCTCTGGCAGGCTCCAGTCAATGTAGGCTCTCATTTAACTGCTTCTCTGTCAAATCATAGTTATTTTAAAGCCACTTCAACAAGACATGGCTTTTAAGTGTTATTCTGTTTTGTGTCAGGACTGGTTTTACTGTGAGAAAACCCATGTGTTCAGAAAAACACTACTCCTGGGAGACACATTACAGCCATTTCTTGAAATTCCTTAAACCCTTCTGATCTTTCATTTTTAGTGGGCTATGTTTCTCATTTGTACTTTTCCCCCCCTCTTCAGCATGCATCTTTCTTTTCCTAGAACTATATTATCAGGTTTTGTAACTTTTTGGGACCCAGCTGAATATATATTCTTTGGTTTGTATTCATAAATGTAAAATAAATGAATCATCTAGCAGAGGTGCAGTTCTTATATTTGATTTCTTCATCATTTTAGATGTATTTATGGTGCCTTTGGGACTGAATTATGACTGAGCTGATTGTCCAGGGCAATTTGTTTAAATTGTCCACATAATTGCAGTGCTTATGTTTAAACTACAACATATGCCACATCATATAGGCCTACACTCAAAATTTTGGGGTCAGTAAGATTTCTTTTTTTTAAATTATTATTCATAGTGACAGTAAAGACATTTATAATGTTACAAAATAAGTTTATTTCAAATAGATGCTGTTCTTTTAATTTTCTATTAATCTATGAATCCTGATAAAATGATAATAATGTTGATCCTTTGAGCCCTGGTGAGCATAAGATAAAAAACATACCTTTTAAAAACATAAAAGAATTGTACCAACCCCAAACTTTTGAACGGTAGTGTATATACAACTAGAGTGGTTTGGAAAAAAGCTTGATATTTATGTACTAACACATCGATAAATATGTTCATTTTGTCTTCATTGTCCTGTGCCATGATGTCACTGTGTTAGCGGTTCTATCTGTAGTGGCGGCTGCTGGACAGTTGGGGGCAGCAGGCAGGTATGAGCCACTGGCACTTGCAGAGAAGCAATCTGGAAATAATTTTCACAGATTCGAGCTGCACACTGAAAAAAATGAATACCTCCCACTTCCTGCTTCATCACAGCATGATTCCACAGAAGTGTCTATTGACCTCAATTTTTAGGTCTTTAGGTCTAATTTGTTTGAAAATAATTATCAATGGAAAAGCAAAATGATTGGAATTGTTTTAATGCCATTTTTGGACGTTGAAAGGGTGTTGTAAAAGCAACCATAACTCTAAGTTAAGAGAATATGTTTTTTATTTTACTTACATACTTTTACATACTTTCATTGTTCACTTCAAAATTTGGGGCCTCTTTGTCAGATTAGTGGACATCACAAATCTCACAAATCTCAAAGAATACAACAAGAAAAGCCTAAATGTCTCTGATCTGCAGATGATCAGTGACATTCAGAAAAAAACTAGGCTTTACTTTTAGACATACTGTTATTTTGTTACATTGTATTTTGTTATAATGTTTTTTTTATTTTATATCATAGACTTGCAAAGATATTTATTGTGATCATTGTAAGTTTCATATTGTTTTATATCAAAGTCTGATTATTAAGTAAAAAAAAAAAAATCTTTGAAATCGCAACATGTATAATGATTCACATGGTTCATATTACACATGAATGTTGTGTATTCTCGGCTTTCAGTAAAGTTTGTTTATATGTTTTGCAGTATAATGCAGACCTGAAACATTTTTTAGATATAGGATTTGCAGAAGCTGATTCTGCAAAATGAGCACAATTTAAGATGACCTACATCTTGAAGTTCTTTACATGGCTGTTACATCCGCTCATAGTTTGTATGTGGTTATATTAGCAGAATAGCCATAGAAACCAATGAAATCCAGAACAGCCATATTTCTTTTAACCCGAATGCAGTGACAGTCACGTCCTTACAGCCCCTGCCCTTCCATTCAGTGGACTTTAGTTTTCCCAGTGGCTTTCCATGTGCTGGGGAAATGAGGAGGAAATATGAGCGTGTATCATTTGCAAAAGATGAATGAACTCTATGCGTGCTGCTGGGCTGTGGCGTGCCTGATGTGGATCGAAACCCTCTCTGGACTTGACTCTGATTTGTTTCCTCTAATATATTACTGAACATTTCGGGTTAGCGGTTTGACTGGGGTTATGGAACATACGTTTGGGCCAGAGGTGCTTTGCCAACTCTAGTGCGTTCTGATGCAGCCGACTTCCTGACAGATTCTGCTTGCTTCTTGGCCAGAAATTCCCCTCCTTAACATTTGGATGTTTTTCATTGTGTTCTGCAGCACTTTCTTCCTTAATTCTTTCATTCTAGCTTTCTGCTGTCACTGACGTGCTCCACCAGCTGTCAGAAATTAACATGAGAGAGTGGAATGCAGCTTTTGCAAGCGCTGAATTGGAGTGACATAACATGTTTGAGTGCTCTCAGACTTCTGATTTCCTCCATAGTAACTCCACAGTCACTTCAGGGACCTAGGCCTAGGACACATGCCACACGCATACACACCCTAACGCAAACTATGGAGAGTGCATTTTTTAACATAAAACACTGGGTCTGGCTCTTCCTGCGCATCAGAGGATGTAATCTATAACAGGTGGTCAGGCCTGTTCTCCAGCGACACAGTAAGAGGCTGAATAAGTACATTTCAAAATTAGAATCTGAACAGAAATCTCTTACACTTTGGCAAGCTTGCTTAAGCCTATGCAGAACCATTTCTGCTTTTGTGGTTAAAGATGGAGAAGAACCTAAAGAGGAAGTTGACCCAGTGCCTGTACAAAAAAAAACGGTTTAGATGTTCTGCTCTTTTACCAATGTAAAACACTGAGTAAATGCTTGCCAAGCGATATTGTTTTATACACTATTGGTCAGTAAGATATTTTTTTGAAAGAAATTAATATTTCTATTTAGCAAGGATGCATTAAATTGATCAAAATTGACAGTAAAGACATTTATATTCTATTTCTATTTCAAATAAATGCTGTTCTTTCTATTTATCAAAAATACTGAAAAAAATGTATCACTGTTTCCACAAAAATATTAAGCAGCACAACTGTTTTTAACATTGATAGTATGAAATGTCTCTTAAAGAGATAGTTCAACCAAAAATGAAAATTAGCCCATGATTTACTCACCCTCAAGCCATCTTAGGTGTATATGACGTTCTTCTTTCAGATTAATACAATTGGAGTTATATAAAAAAATGTCCTGGCTAATCCAAACATTATAATTGCAGTGAATGGCAGCCCAAAATTTGAAGCCCAAAAAGGTGTATCCATCCATTATAAAAGTAATCCATACGGCTCCAGGGGGTTAATAAAGGCCTTCTGAAGCGAATCGATGGGTTTTTGTAAGAAAAATATCCATATTTAACATGTTATAAAGTAAAATATCGAGCTTCCTAGCTTCAATTTACATTTAAAAAAATGTAACTGGCGCGACGATGACGTCGTTTTGAACTGCAAGAGGGGTTACACTTTCTTTGTAAGTTGAATACGGAAGGCGGTCCGCCGTAAGCTAGATATTTAAGTTTTAAATATAGGTATTTTTCTTACACAAACACATCGCTTCACTTGCACTTTTTTGGGCTTCAAATTTTGGCCTGCCATTCACTGCCATTATAAATCTTGGATTAGCCAGGACATTTTTAATATAACTCCGATTGTATTCGTCTGAAAGAAGAATGTCATATACACCTAAGATTTTTAGAATGATTTCTGAAGTCATGTGACATTGAAGACTGGAGTCATGGCTGCTGAAAATCCAGTTTTGTTTTATTCACAGGAATAAATAACATTTTAAAATTTAAATTATATTTGACAATATTTCTGTTTTTACTATATTTTCGATCAAATAAATGGAGCCTTAAAGAGCATTAAAAGACTTCTTTCATAATCAAATCTTACATGCCGGAAACTTTTGAACAGTAATGTATTCCATGTGCTCATTCCCTGCTGTGAAAGTATTTCTTTTTACATTTTATTTTATTAAATTTTTTTAACGCCACATGCTCATACTTCAGGATTTGGTTTGTGATTCCAAACAGCTGTTTAGTTTTAAAGTCACACTTCCTCCAATCTAGGGAGTGCAAAATTTACATTTCCCTTCCAAGTGCTGAATGACCACTTCTAACCTCTTTATATGAGATTGAAGCTGTGAATCATAACTCCTGATTCACTCAACAGCAGTTTATGGACCACTTACAGATGCATTTATGCAAACTGCAGCTTGATATTTAAGGACGACAAAGGCAATATTGATGTCTGCATATAGAAGCCATTGACTCAATTGCCTGTTCCGTTACTCTCAGTGAGTGATGGCGTGCCCACGCCCTTTCCTATTATGTGCTTTTACTTCCTGTCCAGCCCGCGTGCAGGTCTGTCAGGGTGCCCCAAACTTAGCAAGCCTTTGTGCTATAAGTGATTACGTCATTGTGCTGAAATAGGGCATTTTTGCAGCTAACCTCCGTGTGGCCGACAGTAACACACGGCCCGGATCCCCTGACGGCCTTGAAACTCTGCTGATGTTGAGAAACATGATTCTTCATTTCTAATGAAATTAAAGCTCTATTTTTGGCAGGCTCGCTCTCTCATGTGGTAATCAGTCTCCCTGGCTGCGTTATTTGATTTGGGGCCTGGCTGTGAGAGATAGGTAGCATGCTGATTATTTCCCTGTTTTAGAGTTGAATTTAAAGAGCTGTTGTTAATCAGCAGATATGATAAAAGGCATGACAGGATGCGTCATTAAACTTAAAACGGTGCTTCTTTTGTTCCCCTCCACCAAACATAAATATCTGAGCTTTTTGTTAGGCTAGCAATTACCTTGAGCTCCATCCCGTGCTCGGAATACAATAAATGTGTCAAGTTACATCATCCTCCTCTTGGTTAGAGATTCTCTTTTTGTCTCTCATCGAGTGGCTGTCTGGGTCTGCTGCTTTCAAGTCTGGCATGATGTAATCCCTTGTTCTGACTCCTGACAGAAAGGCACGCTTATTTCCCCTGCACTGTCTGGGTGTTGTGCGCTAAATGGATACTTAGTCCTTCTCTCTCCACAGTTCTCTCAAAGGCACTCGGGAGACCAAACAATGGAGGCATAGGGTTTTTTTTCTCTCCTCTCTCTCTCTCTCTCTCTCTCTCTTTCTCTTTTTATAATTGGGTCGCTTAACCCTGTCAAAGGAGCTCTCGGTTTGTTGTTGACACTTGGTGTGGTACCTTTGTTCTGTGAGTCACCTTTTTACACATCAAACTGATTTGACAGATTATGTCAATTTTGAATAAAAACAATGCTGTATTAAAGCATTTATCTTTGGTGAATAAGTAGTTCATTTAGATTAATATTCAGCCTTTTATTCAAAATTCAGAATAGGAGTTCCATGCACTTAAATATAAAATTAAGAAATCAATGTTTTAAAAAGAAATAAAAATTGACAAAAGAAATAAATGACATAAATGTATCTATAAATGTGCATTTAAAAAAATATTCAAAATGCATTTTTATAAAATATTTACAAATTGATTTTCTTCATCCATTTACCTTTATGGCAATGTGATGGCCATCGTGCATCAAAGGGATGTATCTTCCAATGATGTTTTTTAACAAATTGATTAAAGGGTACATAACACACACAGTTTCTGCCAGTCTCATGTTAATCTTGATTACCTATAGTGTAGTATTTTTAATTTCTTTTTTAAAAACGCCTTTATTTCAACACAAAATGAAACGCGCTCAAATTATACTCCACATGAGTAATTTACAGTTCCAACCTGATATCAAACTGAACTTTGCTCAGGAAAAAACTAAACACAAAAAAACAAAAAAACAAAAACATTGAACACACTGTCATGGCCATCAATCATCAAAGAGAATTAAAGGGTTTCACCCAGATTCACCCAACAATGCTCATTCTGTCATCATTTATTCCCGTCGTCATTCCAAATCTGTATGACTGTCTTTCTTCTGTGGAACATAAAAAGAAAATATTTTGAGAAATGTCTCAGTGTTTTTGTTTTTCATCCACACAATGGAAGTCAATGGTCACCAAAACGTATCATCATTTGTCAAAATATCTTCTTTAATGTTCCACAAAATTAAGAAAGTCATAGAGGTTTGGAATGACATTTGAACAATTGGGTGAACAATTAGCATTTTTAAGTGTACTTTAAGTGTTTTTAAATATACATATTTATTTGTTAATTTAATAAGTGATTTGTTTATTTACCTTTTTTTAATTAATAAACTGATTTTTTGTGTGAAAATCAAGCTGAGAACAGGGCTTGTTTAAGGATGTCAACCACAACATGCCTCACACATGTTTGTTGCAGAAACATATACATATTTTTTGCATACATTTCAACGTCTCTTGATACAAACCTCACTCAGGAAACTGTGCAAAAAAGGAACATGTAACGTGCACAAAACTAAAATAAGAGGCACACCCAGAAAAGAAGATACCATAGTCAAGCATGTGAGAAATTGAGGCCAAACCTCAGAGTTGTGAGTGTAAAATCCTCCGCTGCCTGAAGAGCCTCATTGTGACTTCAGAGGTTTGAGATTATCTCACCCCTGGTGTGCAAAGAGCGAATGCCATTTTTGGGTAGTGCCATGATCTGTATTTGGATTAGAACAGAAGATGAATGAGCAGTGAATTGCCCTCTAAATTAAGAGGAATTTGTGATGCAGAGAAAGAGCTTCTTTTGACAAGGCCGGGAACGGCGCTGGCTAAGTCGTGCTCCTAATAGCAGTTCCCTTGCCAAGCCATCTTAAAACTGAAATGATCTTTTATGAGTAATGGCGGCTCTTGCACATTTGCATGTCAGTTCTCTGCGTCGACTGTTTCATCGTGCGCTCCCGATTTAACTTCAGCAATACTGAACAAAAAAGAATCGTCTGCCCTTTTAAAATAGAGCTTGTTCTGTGCAATACCAAAGGTTTTTTCTTTTAAATACAGGAAGAATGTGTGTTTTACACTAGTTAGTCATACATTTGAGGAAGCACATAGTACCACATTATGATGTTTTTGTAAAAGCTCTTTGTACACCCGCCTTAAAATGTTACTTGCTGACCAATCCTACCTTAAAGGGTTAGTTCACCCAAAAATGCAAATTCTGTCATTAATTGCTCACCCTCATGTCGTTTCAAACCCGTAAGACCTTTGTTCATAAGATATTTTTGATGAAATCCGAGAGCTCTCTGACCCCTCCATAGACCACAATTTAAGTCAAACTTTTTAAGGCCCAGAAAGGTATAAGACATTGTTAAACATCGTAGTCCATGTGACTACATTGGTTCAACCTTTATTTAAATTTTATGAAGCGACAAAAAACAAACAAAGATAACGACTTTATTCAACAATTTCTTCTAGCCTGTGTCACTCTGTGTCTTGACGCAGTGTAAACAGTGCAGTGTTTCCTAATTCTATGGCAGAGCGACTCGTGTGCATGCGTCATGATGCTTAAGGTAACAGCGTCAGCCAATGGTAAGCTGGCATTCTGGAAGCACTGCACTGTTTACAGCTTAAGAGTCTGACACCGGCTAGAAGAAATTGTTGAATAGTCGTTATTTTTGTTTGTTTTTGCGCACAAAAAGTATTCTCGTCACTTCATAAAATTAAGGTTGAACCACTGGAGTCACATGGACTATTTTAACGATGTCTTTACTACCTTTCTGGACCTTGGAGGGGTCAGAGAGCTCTCCGATTTCTAATATCTTAATTTGTGTTCAGAAGATGAACGAAGGTCTTACGGGTTTGGAACGACATGAGGGTAAGTAATTAATGACAAAAAAAATTTGGGTGAACAAACCCTTTAACAACTCTTGCCATTTTCCATGTTAGCTTTTGTTCTATTCTAATGTAAGTCTATGTAAGATCTGTGTGTTTGGATATACTATTTTACATAAATTATCCAAAAATATGCCGTTGCAAGGTCACTTATGTAAGTGTTACTTTTTTTGTTTCTTTCATGCTATGAAAAGGGGGAGGGTCATTTTGTCATCAAATCTGTTATAGGCCATACCATGGTTTTAGCAACCTTATGAAAAAAAATGTGCCTCTACTTACATTTTTGCAAAACTTCAAAAAACATATCATATACTGTTTCTAGGTGAAAAGAACACTTGTGGCTGTAAAACACCAATAACTTTTATTCCTTTTCACTCAAATTATGATTAAAGAGGTAGATCATCGATTTAATAAATACTTATTTTCACACCGTTCCTATATTATGTTATGTATACTATGTACAATACTATGTTATGACCGCAAAGCACTTTTACAATAATGCATGATTTGTAAACAAATACATTTTGATCCCAGTGAAAATAACCATACCAAAATGTATTTAAAATACATTTATTTTATACTAAGTATTTTCCTGTATATGTCTTGTAAAAAAGCGATATATAAATAAAGGTGACTTGACTAAGTATACTACAAATCCATTGCCATATTTACTGATCGCTTGAGACTATAAATATTATAATTAAACTTTATTTGGAGTAGGTGTACTTCTTTATTGCACAATGCACATTCCTTAAAATTAAGACTAAAATGTGTTTTAATATCACTATTAGCAAGAATAGTATGACCTTTGTATAATATCAGTCTTTAAATGCAAGATATTTAAAGTGTACCTAAAGTTTACTTGCAATAGTTCCATTTTAGCACAATCAAGTATACTTAAAGGGTTAGTTCACCCAAAAATGTAAATTCTGTCATTAATTCCTCTCCCTCATGTCGTTCCAAACGTAATACCTTCAGTCATCTTCGGAACACAAATTAAGATATTTTTGATGAAATCCGAGAGCTCTCTGACCCCTCCATAGACAGCAATTTAATTAACACTTTCAAGGTCCAGAAAGGTTGTTAAAATAGTCCATGTGACTCCAGTGGTTCAACCTTAATTTTATGAAGCGACGAGAATTTTGGGCGCAAACACAAACAAAAATAACGACTTTATTCAACAATTTCGTTCTAGCCTGTGTCAGTCTCCAACACAGTTTCCACTGTTTATACAGCACACGCATGCGTCGTGGTGCTCACGTGAACAGCATCGGCTGCCATAACTCAAAAGTGCTGCACGGAAACAGCGTAGGAGATTGACACAGGCTAGAACGAAATGGTTGAATAAAGTTGTTATTTTTGTTCGTTTTTGCAACCAAAAAGTATTCTCATCACTTTACATGGACTTTTTTGAACGATGTTTTTACAACCTTTCTGGACCTTGAAAGTGTTAATTAATTTGCTGTCTATGGAGGGGTCAGAGAGCTCTCAGATTTCATCGAAAATATCTTAATTTGTATTCCAAAAATGAATGAAGGTCTTACGGTTTTGGAACATGAGGGTGAGTAATTAATGACAGAATTTTCATTTTTGGGTGAACTATCCCTTTAAGTATATCTTTAGTTGGACCTAAATTGCATTAAGTACAAAATTAGTTGTTCCAATTTAGCAGACTTTAAGCATATCAATTCAGTATACCCAAAGTACAATTGCAGGGTATCTACATTAAGTACATAAATATGTAAATATATTTGTAGTATACTTGGCATAAAATAAATGTATTTCAAATACATTTTGGTATATTTATTTTTCACTAGGGGATGTTTGCATCACATAATCAGCCCCATATTGCTTTTCTGACATAAATATGCTCTGTAGCTCACCTGGTACACTTGCGATGTGAAACGCTCGGGTACAAGTCAAGTTTAAAATAAATGTTTGCTTTTGTTAATGCTTTCGGTTTAGGTTACGGGTAGGGTTTAGTGTAGGTGATAAAATATTTTCAAACCCGATAGACCAATAATATTTAGCATTTCCGAACTGCCATGATACAACCAACTTAATAAAACATTGCAGATTCACATTCATCTGTTTCATGAACTCTCTTTTAGCGCCACTCACTATACAATGACATTGAAAGATGCAAGAAGCAACATAATATGATTTTGCAGAAATGTCGCCACAGGCACGTTTTTCCAATGAGCCTGGGCTGGTTTTTAGATAGTTTGTAAAAATGTTGGATTACATCCGTAAAGCGTTGTAACACTCCTAAAGTAATTTACTATAATTTAGATAACCAAATTGATTGCGTTGCCACACTAAAGCAGCTTTTATTTGCTCTCTGAATGTGTCTGGAGTTAGAAATGGGACATATTGATTTCCTATACTACATCACTGAAAGTCCACTGCAGCGCCAGACACTCTATACACATTTATGATGAAGGCTTTCAGCATTGTCCATTAGTTAAAAACAGACTTTTACGCTATAACATAGATTTTGGCTTGCCATGTTGGGGCAAAATATTCTGTAAAAGAAATAGGTCACCTTTGACCCACTGCTTAAAATAACATGTGGCTTGACGTCAGCGCCGAAGCCCTCAGGTAGCTGCCCTAAATGTCTCTGTTTGGTCCCAAATTACACTCGAGCTATCTATGAAAAAGCCGCTTGGTCGTGTTGGCAGTCGCCTTGTTTATCCAGCAGATATTTCAGCTGACATCAGAGCAGTTTCATCTTCGTTTACCTGGCTGCACAAAAGTGTCCATTATTGCCATGTTTGCAGGGAAACCGAAAAAAGTCTCTCCAGCGAAAAAACATTAATAAACATCCCTGAAAACCTGTGCTGCTTTAAAGTGGCCTGCAGCTGTGGAGGCACATCCGTCTCTCTAGCGGCCAGGGCTCAAACTCCGGATATAAAGAGCTGAGAAGTTTTCATTTATAGCATCGGCCAAAGCCTGCGGTTTATGGATGATCTGTAGTTGGCCCACAGATTCCTTGGTGTTCTGGGCCAGTGCTGTAGGAGAAAACCTGGACATCTCTAATGTGTATCTAAGCTTCTTTAATACATGGAGAACATTCTCAAGAACATCTTGTTGTGGATGAATTACAGCACACACTGCGGTTCTTTGCATGTTTAATCACATTTGGAAGACATATGAAAGATTGAGCATATGTTAAAGACTTTGCTGCATTCAAAACCAAAAATGCCATCATTTGAAGGCTAATGCTTGAAGGGCAAAACCTCATTCACAGAATCAGCGTGTAAGTGAATCCAGCCTACATGGAGGCCTATTTATGAGTCACCTTTAATAAAATCACATGGCAAATAAGAACAGTGATTTATCAGTGTTTGGATACTAAGAGTTTTCAGACAACTTGGAGGCATCTATAATGTCGCTGGCCTTCACTTCTTTAATTGCGTACATGAGATGAAGTGCTTTCACATTCAGGTGGTTTGGCAGCGCTAGCTTCAGCTTGCCTTGGCACCAGGCACACATCTCATCGGCTTTGTTTTTTTAAGTGACTCAAATATAACCTGGCTCTTAGTGAGCAGTTGGAAAAGCAATTCAGGTCTCTTCCCTCCCAACGTGCTGTACATCATCCCAATCACATGACATTTGACCAAATGCGTGTTGAAACGTGGTCCATTAGGAGCTACGGCTAATGATGGACCTCTCGCTCCTGTTCAAAGCCCCTTTAAAGCTGAATGGTGTCAGGCCCCCTCCACTTCACCCAGACTAATAAATACTTCTTATTTTTGGACACCGTTCACCAACAAGTGCATTAAATGTTAGATAAACAACGCTCGACTCCCTTTTTGGTTTTGTTTTATTTTAGTTTTTTTTTTCTCTCGTCCTTTTTATTTCGGGAAGCTTTCCAGAACCTCTCAGGCAAATATTAAATCAACCTTTAAAGGGCTGAGAGATCATAAATTGGGAAATGGTTCAGCTCTCTTGTGCACTCTGTGTTGCCTTCCAGTATGCCGTGCTGCTGTGTGGCGTCCCAGAGGGAAGCAGCAAAGGCCAGCCCTTCCAGGGAACAATGATGAATGCTTGGGAGTTGGTGCGCTTGCAACAATGTTGCCTCAAACAATCAAACAATGCCAACGTGAAAAAAATGACCACCCAAATTCAAAAATAAACTTGTTTTCTTTGCATGCTGGATGTGGCATTTTATTTCATTCAGTATTTTAGTTTCAATCAACCCAGTATGTCATTTATCATTTGGCCAAATCTGTACACTGTCCACGACACGTTGCTGCATATTCGAAGATATGCCATTTTGTTAATGCTGTTTCTTCTGAATGATACTAAATAAAGTATTAAAGTATTAAAGTTTAATACAAAATTTTCAAATAAATATCCAAATAAATTTAATTACTAAACTAAATTATATCAACTACATTACTTGAATATATATGATAATTGAAATGAGCTGATGACATCACCGTTTTCTCCAGAGCGGCTGTACAGCTGAATCAAATTCTGTTCATTATTTTCCTGTTTAACACTGTGAAGCTGCTTTGAAACAATCTGCATTGTAAAAAGCGCTATATAAATAAAGTTGACTTGACTTGACTTGACTTAATGTTGGGCTTTTTATTTTGCCTCATTTCTGCAAAAGTTTATTAATTAATGCTGCTAAAACAACAGTTCACAGTAATGCAATCTCTTTCCTAATATACTTACCTGTATGCTGTTATTTTTTACATTTATTTATTATTATTATTATTATTATTATTATTTTGTGCATGAGATTTTTGTGTAAAAACTCTTTAAAAATTTCCTATTTTCTGTTATGCATAGGGAAAAAAATCCTACAGGTTTGGAACAACATGAGGGTGAGGGATACTCCGCCTCAAAATGGAAATTCTCTCATCATTTGCTCACCCTCATGCCATTCCAGATGTATACGACTTTCTTTCTTTACAAACACAAACAAAGATTGTGTGAGTCCATATAACGGGACCTCCAAAGTTGATGCTTCAAAAACCACACAAAGCGACAGTAATGTTTAACAACTGTGTTTGTATGGCTTACCATCATGCTCTCTTTGTGTGGTTTTTGAAGCGTTAACTTTGAAGGTCCCATACGCAATTTTCACCTTTAAAATCGCTGCACAGTCGACCCCTCATTTTTCACAGAGGTCCCTTTTGTAATCGCTTCCCCAGCTCTGAACACCAATGTCCTAATAAGTCTACTTGACCATGGGACAGTCACACCTCTTAAAAGAGGTTTATATCACATCCCCTGACACCCTGCACTGATGTCTCCAATTAGGCCAATCATTGAGAAGAAGAAAAAACTTGATCCCCAAGACCCATTCCTTTAGGGAATATTTACACGTATTCCATGACCACTGCTGGAACGGTCCCATTGGACTTTGTGTGCTTAGAAATGACACATTAGTAGCCAAAATATGCACTTTGTTTCGTGAGAAAATGCCTTGTATAATAATTCATCACCTTCTGCCTTTTACCCCTCATTGATTGCCTGTGAACCAGAGAGCTTGTTGCAAAATAACACTGGATTTATATTTTCAAGCCAAGCAGCATTTATGATGTGTAACCAGCCCAGCAAATGACATGCAGCTCTGCATGAAATCACAAACCAAATGTTTACATGCAAATAGCACTTTTCATCAGCCTCATTGTTATCTTAACTATTGCTAATTATATCCACACAAACTCATCTGAAAATGGCACATTTCCTTGTTCTAAAATAGAGGCTTCCTGATATAAGCAGGATTACAAAAAATATGTCTCTGTTCCAAAACTCAGTGAGCTGTCTTGCTGTCTACAACCTACATGGGCAGCTATTTAAGGGAGCATTCTGAAATGGAATCTCATGTGTGACTGATTTGAAACCTTCTACATAGATAACATCCTCATGCGTGTCATCCTCATGAGCAATGCATGTGTTACAATATGTATTCATCTTTTTTTTTTTTTATGTTTTAAAGTTTCTAATGATTAAGAGAATACCCATGTGCCTTGCGCGCCAACCATTTTTCCCATTGTTAAACTAGCAAGAGTGGATTTTAAAATAGGGCCCACAATGTTTACTTATTCTCCATGTTATCTGGACAGAGAAATTCACGTTTATTGGTCAGCAAAAGACTTGACAGCTCCAGGGCTTTCGTGAAAACTACAGATTGTACTTCCGCATTTTTGTATCCCCACCCACAAACAGTCGGATCAACAGAGGGTTATTAACAGAACAGTTATTGTAAGGGTATGTTTATCATTGGAAATTGTATCTTACTATGTATATTTTTCAAACAGCATTATGGTAAATATGGAACACTATGGCAACAGCTTTCTTTCCAGTATGTTTGTCCTAAAACAAGGTATCTTAGAAGGCTGGATTGTCATGCTGCCTACTTTTTGGAACAGTCCACGAATTGGTAGCGTCCCTTAAATGCTTTACAATGGTGCTGCTCACTAGGTTTTAGAACAGTGTGTCAATAGGAATTCATTCATATATATATATATATATATATATATATATATATATATATATGTATGTGTGTGTATATATATATATATATATATATATATATGTATGTGTGTGTATATATATATGTGTGTGTGTATATATATATATATATATATATATATATATATATATATATATATATATATATATATATATATATATAATAATATTATTATTATTATTATTATTATTATTATTATTATTATTAATTATTTTTTTTTTTTTTTAAATATGTTTCTGAATATTCTCATTACTGTAAACATTCTGCATTCATCATGAAAGACAAGAGGATTGTGATGTTCACTGAACATAAGCATTTGGATGTGTATATTGTTAAATACCTATTCAAGTTGAGATACTCCTCTCTGGATCCACAGCATTACTGCTCGTGAGTAATTTGAGATTCATTGTGTGTGTGTGTTGTGTAGATGTAATGCAGATGTGCATAACTTCCTGGGCTTAAGCCAGATTCACTCCTACAGGTTCCCTTGGGTCCTTACTTTTCTAATCACCCCGTAGCTCAGTAATTCCACCCCCTTATCTGAACACACACACATGCACGTGCTTACGGGAGGAAGGTTTAGAAGGAAGCCTCATATCTCATGCTTTATCATAAGACCACCAGACCTTTGGTACTGTTCACACAACTTCTGCATTTAAGTTTTAGATTAAAGTAGATGTTGCATGTCTTAACCTGCTCCTGACATGATATGTTGTCATTATTGAGTTAAAAGTTGGTTGGTGACTATGTAAGTGCAGTCACTTTTTTCAGACACATATTATAGGACTCACTGTATTGATTAAGGATCGCTCTGTCAACATGCTGAGTTTCATGAACGTTTCACCCACTCCCACATCAAAGATCTAGGGGCTGCAAGTGCAGGGTTCAACACATGCCCCGAGCGGCCAACTGGAAAATGTTAACCTTCTCGTCCCAGAGCGGCATGCACACACACTCACAGATACTAATGTAGTCACTCTCACAGCCAAACACGTGTCAATGACTAGCCTCGGGTTCCTGCAATAGAGCTGCATACAGTTTGCTTTTTCAGGTTAGACGAGGGAAATGCTCACAGTCAGGTGACGGCTAATTTGCAGTCAGCTTATGATGCTTTGGTTTTTGCTGGGAGTAGCTTGAAATTCAGGCTTTTGTCTCTTAAGTGTGCTGTCAAATGTGCTGCATATGTGTGACGGAAAGGTGGCGGTTAGCATTGCCCTATTTTCCTTTCTTAGTTGTATATACTGTTGAAAAGTTTGGGGTCAGTAGTGTTTTCTTTAAAGAAATATTAATATGTTACTTGAGCACCGAATCAGCATATTAGAATGATTTCTGAAGGATCATGTGACACTGAAGACTGGAGTAATGACTGTTGAAAATTCAGTCATTACAGAAATAAATTACATTTTAAAATACACCAATCAGGCATAACATTATGAATAGGTAAATAACACTGAACTCTTCTTCACAGCACCTGTTAGTGTGTGGGATATATTAGGCAGCAAGTGAACATTTTGTCCTCAAAGTTGATGTGTTAGAAGCAGGAAAAATGGGTAAGCGTAAGGATTTGAGCGAGTTTGACAAGGGCCAAATTGTGATGGCTTGATGACTGGGTCAGAGCATCTCCAAAACTGCAGCTCTTGTGGGGTGTTCCCGGTCTGCAGTGGTCAGTATCTATCAAAAGTGGTCCAAGGAAGGAACAGTGGTGAACCGGCGACAGGGTCATGGGCGGCCAAGGCCCATTGATGCACGTGGGGAGCGAAGGCTGGCCTGTGTAGTCCGATCAAACAGACAAGCTACTGTAGCTCAAATTGCTCAAGAATTTAATGCTGATTCTGATAGAAAGGTGTCAGAATACACAGTGCATCACAGTTTGTTGCCTATGGGGCTGCATAGCCGCAGACCAGTCAGGGTGCCCCTGCTGACCCCTGTCCACCGCTGAAAGCACCAACAATGGGCATGTGAGCATCAGAACTGGACCACGGAGTACTGGAAGAAGGTGGCCTGGTCTGATGAATCACATTTTCTTTTACATCGCGTGAATAGCCGGATGCGTGCACCGGGGTCTAGTGGAGTCCATGTCTTGACGGGTCAGGGCTGTTTTGGCAGCAAAAGGGGGACCAACACAATCGCAAACAGCAACCGTTTTCTATATTCAAAGTGGCATTCTTTCAAGGGATCGTTCGCCTAAAATTCACCCAACTCATCCTCAAAATTGAATTGTGAGTTTTAAAAATGTAAAGCTAATAGTAAATGTTTGCTATAAACATTTACTTGCATTTACTCACCTGCATGCCATTACAAACTATCCCTTTACATTTTCATGCTAACATGCTAATAATTTAAGAATTAATTAATGTAGAAGCAAATTACACTATACATTATAATGTTGTGATGCTTAAATTCTATTGTTGCTTTTAAAATGATTGATTTTAGTTTTTTTGTTTTTGATCTATTTAAACAAAATAGTATAGAATAGTAATATCAGCCATTTATCACCATGAAAATAATTACTGTATCAACAAGTACATGTAAGTACATCTATAGATGCACAGGAGTATAAATGCAGCTTGATTTTGATTATTCATTCATATAGACAGTATTTGAGCTACTCCTGTAAGCAGTCACATCTGTCAGTAAATACAGTTGCTAAACACTGACTTTGTGAATGTAGCCTGTGTAAGGCTGGTCCTGCACATACAGCACAGCTGTTAGAAGCCCCCCCGCACACAGATTGGAGATTTATAAGGTCCAGACAGACATAAAGCAGACTCTAAAGTGGTGACAAGTGTCCGAAGAAGAAGAGGACATCAGGTGCGTGCTTGTGTGTATGGCCCAGTAAGTGAATGTGGTTTCGTGTAAGGTATGTCTCACATTGAGGCTATGCAGGACAACCTTTTTTTTCCCTTCAGGATATTGAAAGAACTTGACTGTTCATGTAGATTTGTGCTCATGTGGATTTGTTAGTCTTTCGACCGGAGGATGTGTCAGTGAAGGAGGCTAAAGATCACAGATGTGTGTAATGAAATCAAATCCCTCTGGTCTAAACTAAGAGGAAATTTTTTCTGAAGTGCTCTCGTTGCACATTAGTGCCATTACTTATCATTAAGCAAGGAAACCATCAGAGCGAGCGGACAAAGGATATTCATCTTTCATAAAGAAGTGGAAAAAGTAAAACTGCACATTTTAGTGAATAATTTATTACATAAAAAAGCATACATTTTCTCTCCATAGGCTGAGGACAACTGGTAGAAAAAAAGGGATAATATTCCACCAGGTGAACATCATTTGTGCAGGTGGAAGTCTAGCTAAAGCCAACTCTTGCTTCCTTGATGAAGATGCTAGATTAAGGGAAAAGCCACATACCAAGAGGACTCTGGGAATAATTTTGGAATATTGCGTATTAATACAAAATTTACACTACTTGAAGTGCACTACTCATAAGCATTTCAAACATTGTCATTTGCCCTTACAATTATTTTCTCTGGAAATATATTGTTGATCCAAAATATATAATATATCCTATTCCGCACCCACCTGCTCCCACTTAAAATTCACTTTGCGCTTAGAATGATTTTCTTTCTGACCCGACCAACCCCGCTAAATTTAGACCTCGTTTCCAGAATCTCACATTTAAATTTCCCCTAAAGAAAGAGAGTGACTAGGGATAACAAATATAAAATGATGGCTATATAATCATTTTATTTGTTATTTTTGTCTTATCATGAGACTGTCAACACCGTAAAAATGTAAAAGAAAAATAGGCTAAGTCCGCAGAAAGTCCGGCCACTCCCATCCAAAGTACACCAGAGTTACCGACCGCTACCGTCTTTGATTCAGAAATGTACTCCTGTGCCACAGGAGACTGAGATCGGGAGAGTCTCAGGTGGAGCTTGCTGAGGAGTTTGACAGAGGTTTGGCTCTTTTGCGCTTCTCAGCAGCTGATGAGAGTGAGCTTCTGGAGGAAGATGTGTTGTCTCTCACACCTTCCAATCCAGCAGCCAGCGATCTGCTGGCATCAAGGCAGGATGAGCAAAAAGTGACTGATGAGGGTGAAGAGGTTGAAATGTCTGAGCCTTCTCAGCCTGCCTGCCCCGCATATATTGAGCTGTTGAAGGTTAAGGAACCCGGAGCTTTGCGTAGTAATTTTTAGAATCAGACTTTTTATTAGCGCACAGTGTAGCTAGGATTGGGAACATTATGCTTAGAGGTGTTGGAGTTGTAGACTCCTTTTTTGAGCCACCTCGATCTAAACTAGTCTTTAAGTTGGGTGTTGATAGGCCGTCTCTCTTTTCAGAAAGATTTTGCCTGATGCCTCCGCTCCCCAAAGCTCCACATAACTAGGTTGTCAGGGTATAGGAAGACCCTGTAACTAAACTGTCCTTATGGTAGTGTAATTAGGGCCTCCGCTCATTTTTGGAGAGTCGTTTTGCTGAGGCTTCCGCCCTTAGAGCTCTGTGAGCATAGTAGTTTGAAGTTGCAAACTTTTTAATATATAAAAGAGCCTCTTCAGCTTAGATTGTTTTAAATTAAGTGCTAGGTCTCCTCTCATTTAGAGAGTCATTTTGTTGATGTCTCAGGTTTCAAATGTAACCTTAGTTCCCTGAGAAAGGGAATGAGACACTGCATCTTGTTGCCATGCTTCTGGGATGCCTTCATAATCCCTTCAGATGAAGAAGTGGATGACGTTCTCTAGGTGTCCTTATTATACTCATGGTCGCACTAGTAGTGATATCATAGGCTGTCACTGCCCAATACAATTGTAGTGTTTAGACGCATGCTTCAGACACCAGTCACCCATTAGCATCCTCTGGTGTAGAGTGTTGTTAGGTCTCCTCTCGCTTTAGAGAGCCATTTTGACCGAGACTTCTGCTCTCAGAGCTTTGTGCAGACAATAGTTTTGAAGTCGGATGCTCTTTGGGAGCCTCCTTTGTTAACTTTTTTAGAAAGATAGTAGTATACCTCCTCTCGTTTTAAAGAGTCATTTTGCTGAGGCTTCCGCCCCAGAGCTTTGTACTGACAGTTGCATGAAGGTGTAGGCTCTCTTTTGAAGCCTCCTTGGTTATCTGTCTTTAGGACTGAGTGTTGTTAGGCCTCTCGTTTTAGAGAGTCATCCTGCTGGTGCCTTTTCGCTCTCTATAGAGCTCTGCACGGACAGTATTGTCGAAACGTATAGCTCTATGGAAATGAGCCACTTTAATAAACGGTCTTCGGAACATAGAGTTTGGATAGGCCTCCTCAGTTTAGAGAGTCATTCTTTGCTCAGGCCTCTGCTCTTTGAGCTCCGTTTTGCTTGTATGGTGAAGCATAGTTCACTTTTGAGGGTCATCATGTAGAGTGCTTTGCTTCCTAGAGCTTTGTCCAGTTTTGAACACCCTTATTCCCCATTTGACATGCTCAGGTTGAGTCTGACTGGTACTTCCCTCGTTTTAGGCAGTCATAATGCAGAGTACTCTGCTGCCTAGAGCTTTGCACACAGCCCTGAGCACGTTTACAAACGTTTTGAGTAGTAGAAAGAGAGTTGAAATACTTCCCCTGCTTTAGGGGTCATTATGATAAGTTCTCTGCTCCCTAGAACTCTGCAGATCGGTATCAGGTCGTAGGACTCTTTGCGAGCCTGCTTGATGAACTTGCTCCAGAGCTTGGCCAGAACTCTTCTTGGTCTAGAGGGTAGTTATGTAGAGTACTCCGCTCCTCTAGAGCTACGTTGATGCTTGTTGTCAATCAAACTGGCACTTGGACAAGCTGTCTTTGTAGTGAGCTTGTTTAGTACTCTCCTCATTTGAGAGGGTTGATATGCAGTGTACTTTTCTCCCCGGGGCTAGGTAACGGTAGGCTTTCCTGGGCCTTCTTTATAAGTAAAATTAATATCAAGCTGAAAGATTCTCTGTGAACCTCCTTGATAAACTTACTTTACTGAGCTTGGATAATTCTCCCCTCATTTGAGGGTCACTATGTAAAGTACTCCGCTTCCCCAGAGCTACTTTTATGCTCTGCAGATCCTGGAGAACCCCTTTTCGGGTTGAGCAGAGTCACTCCCCTCGCTTGGAGGGTTGTTATGCTGAGTCTTGCTTCCTAGGACATCTGTCTCTGGATTCCGTTGTGGAGTGGTTATTGCCTTTATGCAATACCTTGGAGGCCTCTGCAAGAGGTCTGAATATAGAGATTCTGGTTAAGCAGACAGGTTATAGGCTGCCTAAGTTAAGATTCAGTCAGCCTCCCTGATGATTCTAGGGGTTGAGACTTATGTTCCCCTGAAGTGACAGGCCAGGGTCTTAAATGCATTTTTCATTAGGTAAATAATTCCAAGCTTTTGAGCTCTGCCCTGGGCCGTTTGGGTTAGGGTCAGCTAATTTTGCATGCATTTCCCTCAGCATGGCGGAGTGGGCATTTGGACTGCATCCTAGGATGCAGTGCAAGTTCCCATTCGAAAGGGAATGTCTCAGGTTACAAATGTAACCTTAGTTCGCAGAAAAAGGGAATGAGACACTGCATCTTGTTGCCATGCTTCTGGGATGCCTTCATAATCCCTTCAGATGAAGAAGTGGATGACATGTTCTCTAGGCGCCCTTATTATACTCATGGTCGCACTAGTAGTGATATCACAGGCTGTCACTGGCCAAGGGTTTAGACACGTGCTTCAGACACCAGTCACCCATTAGCATCCTAGGAGTCTCGTTCCCCTTCTCGTGGAAACCAAGGTTACATTTGTAAAAAACTGCAAAAAAAAAAAAAAAAAGTTTTATGATATTGAAAAGTTTAAAAAAAGAAAATATTTTAGGCGTACATCAATATTTAAAAAAAATCTGATTCTGCCTTTTTTTTGGTCACTAATCAAATTTAAGCAAATTTGTGACATTGACCTTGTGAATATAGGCCATATTTTCAGTCAGTAAAGCAAAAATGGGTCATACCAATTTATATTTTATTGTAATTGTTATGTTGACAATTTCATACCAATATCATTTGTAATGAAAACGTCTCAGTTACGTATGTAACCCTCGTTCCCTGAAGGAAGTGAACAGAGACATTACGTCAGTTACTGACGGAATGGGGGTTTCGCTTAGAAGCCAATCGCCTTCGAGATCTACAAAACGAGCCAATGGCATGAGAATGCCATGGGTCTGCGGAATTTGCATAGCGCAACTCCGCCCCCCTCGTGGGTATAAAAGGAGCTGCGCAGCAATCTTGCATTATGTTTACCTGCTGAGGAGCCGAGGCTGAGCGCCCCGGCCGTACCAGCGGTACAGCGGTTGTGGCATGGGGACATAACGTCTTCGTTCTCTTCCTTAAGGGACCACGGGTTACATACGTAACCGAGACGTTCCCTTTCAGTCAGTACACTACGAGTTATGTCAGTTACTGACGGAATAGGGGTTCCCAATTCAATCTAGCCAGAACGGCTGTCTTCCAGCATCCTGCGCTGACCAGAGCTCCCTGCCGTGAGTCTTTAGCACGAACGAGGGGCTAGGCTCAATGCCAATACCAAGGTACACTGGGAAGCATATCCCACGTGGAGAAATACAACATAATGCCTGCCCGCAGAGAGGACTTAGGAATACACATATGACCCACGTATGGGCTGCATATGGAGCACTCTGGGGTATCCAGCCGCAGGTGGAATGGTTCAACCCCAGGAGTGGCAAGGTGTCTTGCCAAGGGAAGACAAATGTCTGTTAGCGAGGCGCCATGTGCTAAAGCCCAAGAGGAGGCTACACTCCTAGTGGAGTGTGCCTTAACCCCTAGGGGGCATGGCAGGCCCTGAACCTGATATGCCAGGACAGTGGCGTCCACTATCCAGTGAGACAACCTCTGCTTGGAGAGAGCCTTCCCTTTCTGCTGCCCTCCGTAACAAACAAAGAGCTGGTCTGAGGTCCTGAAACACTGCGTCCGGTCTACGTAAGCGCGAAGGACAGAGCAGTGCCAGTTTTTGAGTCCACAAGGTTGTGGTGTGCAGATATTGCGGCCACGTGAACCTTCAGGGTGGAGGGAGACAGCCTTCGCTCCAACCCTTCTTGGAGGAAGGAGAGCACGGACCCGATTGGGCATCTCAGCGAGAAGAGCACCAGGTGACGAAAAGGTTCCACTTTAACGCATAAGCCTGTCTCGTGGACAAGGCCTTAGCGGAAGTGATGGTAGCCACCACCTGTGGTGGTAGGGTACTCAAACCTGCTGCGTCCCGTCCAGGGCCCACACGTGTAGGTTCCATAGATCGGGACGTGGGTGCCAGAGGGTGCCCCGTCTCTGAGAAAGGAGGTCCTTCCTCAGAGGGATTGACCAGGGAGGGGCTGTTACAAGGAGTATGAGTTCAGAGAACCAGGTCCGGCCAGGCCAGGCCAATATGGGGCGACCAAAAGTACCCGCTCCCTGTCTTCCCTGATCTTGCACAGGACCTGTGCGAGAAGGCTCACTGGAATGTGAATGGCACGAAGCGACCTCAGATGCTTCTGACTCCATAGTAGGAGATGGCGAGTGAGTTGCGACATCTGGCGGGAGCGTAGACCAACTTGTCGTTTGATGTACGCTACTGTCGTCATGTTGTCTGAACGGACCAGTACGTGTTTGTCCTTCAGCAGGGCTCGAAAGCGGTACAGGGCAAGATGTACGGCCAGCAACTCGAGGCAATTGACATACCATAGGTGCTGTGGTCCTTTCCAGGAGCCCGCGGCAGCATGTCCATTGCACATGGCACACCAGGCCATGATACAACAACATGCCTGAAAAACTCGTTCTAAGGGCACTCCGGCCCGTAGAAAAGTGAAGTTCGACCATGGGGTGAAGGTTTGACTGCAGGCCCGAGTGACTGGGACCCGGAGCGTGCCTTGTTGCCATGCCCATCTCGGGACTCAATCACGAAGCCAGTGCTAAAGGGGTCTCATATGAAGCAGTCCGAGTGGTGTGACCGCAGCTGCGATGCATATGCCTCAGGAGCCTCTGAAATAACTTTGGTGGAACCGCACTCTTGCCCTCTAATTGACGAAAACAAGTCAGCAATGACTGCGCATGCTTGCTCGTAAGCTGCGCGTACATGCCGACCGAGTTAATTTCCATACCGAGAAAAGAGATCCTCTGCACGGGGGAGAGTTTGCTCTTTTCCCAGTTGACCCGAAGGCCCAAGCGGGCGAGGTGCCAGAGCACCAGGTCCCTGTGTTCACAAACCTGATCCCGAGAGTGAGCTAGTATCAGCCAGTCGTCGAGATAGTTCAGGATGTGAACCCCGTGTTGCCTGAGCGGCACAAAGGCTGCCTCGACGACTTTCGTGAAGACGCGAGGAGACATGGCTAACCCGAATGGGACTACAGTGTACTGATATGCCTGCCCCTCGAAGGCAAACTGTAGAAACAGTCTGTGTCGAGGAAGAATGGAGGAATGCTGGGACTCCCGAGGGAGGCAGCACAGCCGAATCCTCATCTCTGGAGGAATTCAGCCCACCCTGTGATGCGGCGATTGACATGGCATTGTCCGCCGGTGCTCCGAATGAGACGCTGGACCCAGGATGGGAAACACCAGCGGCTTCATCCGGCAACACCACGGGTTGCAATGTGCTAGATGGGGGTGTGGCCCGAGGAATGTTTGTCGGGTTGGTCCACACCGTGGCCCTCAGACCAACCTGACCACCAACCAAAGTATCACCTCTCGTGGAGAAGATAGATTGGGGTGTGGTAGAGGGGACCCTCCCTCCTAGACGGAGATCATGGAGTTTCGATCGCAACACTGCGATGGTCATGTTCCCGCAGTGGGACTCATCAATGAATGCATGCTCAGCGTGCACGAGGCCCAAACACACCTAACAGCGATCATGCCCGTCAGACGGACTAACCAGCCGACCGCACCCTGAAACACATGGGCGAGACATCTTGAAAAAGACGTGCCATGTGTAGCTCTTTTAGAGAGGAGATTTACTCTGCAGAAATGCCAAAGCGCCCAGGGAGAACACACACGCTGTGCTGGATCACTGCACAGATCAGACAGGAATGCGGAACTCGCTGGAACGCGCCGTAACACCTACACTCTGGAGAGACGCTCGTCTTGAAGAGTAGAAAAGCTCAGGAAGGCAAGTCAACACTCTGCTCCAAAGCAGAAACATAATGCGAGATTGCCGCGCAGCTCCTTTTATACCCACAAGGGTGGGCGGAGTTGCGTTATGCAAATTCCACAGACCCATGGCATTCTCATGCCATTGGCTTGTTTTGTAGATCTCGCAGGCGATTGGCTTCTCGTAGTGTACTGACTGAAAGGAAACAATAAATACTGTGTCTATAAAATATTATGATTTTAACCTAAGTAGAAAGCAGTGTGTAGATTCTTTGCTTTGCTCTTCCTCTCAATTCAGCTGTTTTGTGAGCTCTGTGCATGTGATTGAGCTGAAATCTAGAAGATCCACAGTCCAAACCTGTCAGAGGTAATTGTGCTGCCAACCTGAGCGGGCAGGAAGGGATTGGGGTAATGAATGGCAGTATACACTTTACACCATGACTCAGAGCTTTACTTACCATATAGCAGCCAGAAAATACATAGCCTGTGCTTTTCTTTTTTGAAAGCACAGCTCTAAAAACATCTCAATAGTTGTGGCTAAGTTGAAGTCATTCAGACCACCAAATAGGTGGTCTCGTTTTACTTGAAATGGAAGTCAAAGCCTTTTGAAAGGAGATGATTCATTAATGTGCATCTGCACTCATTGTCCAGCTCTAGGGAAAGTGTTTTCTGACAACTTAAATGGGTTAATGTGGTAAAAAGCGTTCTCATATCTGTATTAGATAACCCTTCCCGCGTCGAGATCTTTTATGCCGATTAACAATGGTGTGTTCTGTAACCAGATTCCATTATCATGAGAAAAAGAAAGCCTCTTTATGGATTCAGCTGACAGGGTTTGCATTATCCCTGGGCTTTCCACGCTCAGATGCTGCAGAAGATTGTCTCTGTACCAAGGGGCACATTTACATGCTCCTAATCTTCCCCAGATGTTCCGCAATGACACAAACAGTGATAAAAAGGGACATGTCCAGTGTGACTGCTTCACATCTATTGTCATATTCCATCATCGTCAGTTGGTTGCTTCCTAATCAAACTAACAGTTGGTGAAGCGTTTCTTGTGACAACAAAATTACAGCAATGGTTGACGTGTTTGGAGGGTTTTGCGTGGCATCACTGTCATTCGGCGAGCCATGAAACCAGAAAGAAAGCAGGTATTTTCATCTGTTGATCTCATCACAAGAACAAGAGCAGCTTGAGTTTTGGGATGACACCAGTGCCAGTTACATTTTAACTTTGGGATTGGATGTTCTTTTAAATCTTTTAAAGAGGTCCTATTATGCTTTTTTACATTTTCAACTTTATTTAGTGT
Source organism: Rhinogobio ventralis (assembly GCA_039654625.1). Classification (NCBI taxonomy): domain Eukaryota; kingdom Metazoa; phylum Chordata; class Actinopteri; order Cypriniformes; family Gobionidae; genus Rhinogobio; species Rhinogobio ventralis. The sequence goes on from CM077212.1 coordinate 15,896,678, forward strand.
AATGTTTCTGTTTGAGCATGAAAAATGATTGCAAATTTACAAAGCACAAATTCCACTCCAAAGGGAGTTATTCTCTGTAAGCACTGTTTGATTGCAGCCTTAAGTTTTACGTACATGTCACAATATTCCTTATTTAAATAATTTCCACCCAAACCATATGCAAAAAAGGCGACAAGGCCTGGTTGAGTTGCATTAATGTGTTGAAGCTTGCGGTTATTGTAAAGGGCGTGACATTTCTGAAACACGCTCGAAGTGGTTGACCAATCACAACACACTGTTCCAGTTGACCAGTCAGAGCATATTGCTCTTTTCGGAAAGAGGTGCTTCATAGAGACCAGAACTAGACATGTGTTCATGACAGACTGAGAAGAGAAGTGCTGCAACTAGTTGACCCCAAAAGCAAAATCAAGACTTTGATACTGGGCATAATAGGTCAACTTTAAAAATGTTGAGGTCATCTATATAATCTATATACTGCTGTGCATTTATTGTCTATATGCGTATTACAGCTAAAAGTGACAAAATTCACTTTTAGCAGATACACACATTTAAAATGAACATCCTTTCTCTCCTAGGAAAACAGAACAAAAATTTGCTGACTCATCCTGCACTGCACAGATTTTTGTCTGAATTAAGAACCGTTTATTTGGTGGGAAAAATACTGGAATCAAATGACGTTTGATTCTTTTATCGGTTCTCACATCTGTATTCTTTCATTGATACAAACAGAATCAATAACATACAACTTACAACTGTGCAACAAATGAATATTAATTAAATTAATTAATCTTAATGTAATGTTAATTAAATATACTTCATAATTAAATATATGTAAAATAATATGCTTTGTAATGAATATAAATGTGTTAATTGAACCATCAAGGAACCGGAATAATTTTTTTTTAATAAAGGACAGGCCATTCGATATGTCCCACCTAAACTTCCTGTTTCAATAGGAATTACATCAACACAGGAAAGGAAACTGATTTCATGAGGTCTTTAAACAGTATACGGATTTACTGGGGCCACAGTGGGTTGCCCGAGCTTGTTGACACTGACACTGCCCTTTGGAACTGAATCACACATGTGCGAAGGGAAAATGATGAGTTGGCATTCTGTTCATCACTTTTCACCAAACATCTGTTTGTTGCTTTAGGAGGGGAAGATACTGCTCTGAGAAACTAATGTTGATCGGGTCTCTCTGTCGGTTGTTCGTGAAATGCTTTCTTCCTTACTGGAAACAGGGGTGTCTTTGAGTAGAAATATGCATTTGATTCCACAAGGGCTGACCTTTGACCTCCACTACACTCAGTACCTGTGGGCCCTAAATAACTAAAACAGGCCTTAGTGTGACTGCTTGTTTCCAATAAATAACAGATGTTCCAGACAGGAAACAAGGACAGCATTTTTCTAAAAAAAAAAAAAAAAGAGCCCAACATGCATAAGCGAATCAGTCCATGCACCGCGTTCTCATTAAAGTGTCACTCACTGTCCATTTCAACCTCAGCACGGCTCATCTCATCTGCAAAAAGGGGCTTGTTGGTTGTGCTTTATAGGCCCTACACATCAACCGCACATCTATCTCCAAGCTTTTGTCACACTAACCCAGGTGTCTTATGAGACTATAGAAGCTCTACGAGTTGACGGCACAGTGTTCCTCTCATTTGATCTGTGCGTTATAAATGCTACAGGCCCGGTTCTTCACAGGCACCAACTCTGGCGTCTGTCTGAAGTGAACAGAGAGATGAACTAACTGAGGCCCAGAGGCTTCATCCTGTGCTGTTGTGTTTGTGTGTGTCTGTGCAGTGATGGGGGAGAATCAGAGGAAGAAGCTGGAGGCTGTCAGCTACTCTTCACGCTACGCACTTGGACTCTTCTACAAAGCCGACGCACAAATCGACGTCCCTTGGGCGGCAAAGTACGTCTCCAATAATCCCTGCATTCGCTTCATCGCCATAGATGATAAAAAGCGCAATTTAGGTCAGTGCCTTCATATTTTTCTCCTCTCATCTCCAACTCCCTTTCTGATGTTTCGTTCTGTTCCTCTGCATTTTCTGTTTCTTTCTCTCACTTGGTTTCATGTATCAAGATCTTTGTTCACACTACACACAAATCTGATTTGGTTTTTAAAATCCGATTTATTTTTTCAAATCCAAATGGGTGCCCATTGACTTTTACACATGGTCATGGTCATAATCCGTTTTCAGAGAGTAACAAAAATGACGATGTTTCAATGGTGACATGTTTGTGTTTTTATTTCATTTTTTTGTTTGAAAGGCCTAAAGACATTTCTAATACCCTTCCCTTTTATTCCAACCGGTTCCTGTCAGTGTCTGTCCTTTTCTGTCTTTTCATTAAATTACAATGTGGAGTCAAGCCAAGTCAAATTTATTAGCAAGTCAAATTTACAAGTCAAATTTAGTAGCGCTTTTCACCATACACATTGTTTCAAAGCAGCTTCACAGAAAGCCATACTGTTATGTCTATTATGCCTTAGTGCTTTACTATACAGCAAGTTTTAGAGCCTGGCGACATTACGATATAAAACAATGATACAGATTTTACATCTAGCTATATTGTACTTATAATGTTGTCTAGCACATATACACGTCTGAATGTACAAAGGCAATTAAAGAGATTTAAATATTGGTCAATTTTGTTCAAAGTGAGAGTAAGCGATTGTCAAAAAGTATTGATGAAAATATGATCTGATGTTGGAAGGTGAAAAGGAATTTAGACAATGGTTGATTTTGTTATAAGCAAGATTAAACCGTTATCAGAAAGCATCAATGAAATGTGATTCGGTTGTCTTAAATGAAAAATAGCCGGTTGTCAAATAATGTTGATCCTTACTGAGGTTGAAAAAAACTTTCCTTACTGTGGCTGTAAATTACTTATATCGTGGTAAGGATTTTGTTAAATTAAAACAGGGAGCTGCTAGAAAGTTAACAGATGATGAACCAGAGGTGAAAAGGAACGAGAAACTTTTGTTTTGTTTCTGTTATTTGTGTAAGACTGTTTTAAAGCATTTCACTTTTTGGGGTTTTGTTTTGTCTATGTGGACAGCAAACAGCGAGGCAGCTGAGCTCACTAGGTTTGGAAACAGAGCTCATGTGTATTCTAGATGTGTGAGTTTGTCTTGTTGAATATGATTCTTGTGTGCGCATGACTAAGGCCCTGTTTACACCTGATATTAAGTTGCATTTTGTTCGATCGGTTCACAAGTAGATGAGGGAGACACATTCCTGTTTACTTGGTATTTTAATCCGCCTCTCTTGTCCACTTTCAACCACTTCTGTCCTGATTTCTTTGTGGGGAGGGTCTATAGACAGGTAGATCTTTCGATATAATGGACAAAATAAGCTCATGCAATTTACATATGAATGCGAAATGAGAAGATGGAAAACATACGGACAGCAGAGTCTGTAGTTTCTGCCTCGACAGCCGCAAGACCACGGCGAACGCTGTGAGTGTGTGTTAGAAATCAAGAATGGTGAGAGAACATTGTGCTTGGTACGTTTTTTGTCTTAAAAACAAACTTTGGTCTTCAGTCGACAAAGTTTAAATCCTGTCTGGCTATCGAGCTTCCCAAAAAGTTTACTATTTAGGTAAGTAGGTGGAGAGTAGGTGGTCTTTTGTGTCTGTTTGAATGCATTCAACCACATGAGCGTCTACTAGAGGTCTTCTCGAGACAGACACGACAAAATTATACCCGAGTCCGACCCAACAGCATTTATTTTCGAACCAAACTGGACCCGAACGTAAATGGCATTGACGTGTACGCCGTCAGGAATCAGTGAGGAAAAATCCCAGTGTCCTGTTGACTGATTTGACTGCTGCTCCATCATACTAATATAATACATAATAACATTAGTGAAACTATAAAAACACAAGATCTAAAAAGGTTAAACAGAAAACTAAACGTATAGGAGTATAAACTGTCACAAACAAAGCTAGCCAGCTTGTTAGCTTGAGAATACTTGCCCTCAAAGTTGTCGACATAACTCGAAACATGATTTAAAGCCCTTCTCCTTCTTACTAGAGGGTGTGAGAGATGCCACTTCGATTGACATCGTTCACCGTAATCCGTGGAAGATCTTGCAAGCAACAAGTCTAAAATCATGTTGATGGCGCTCGTTGAAACGGTAGGCAAAAATGTGGTCTAAATGCGGAAGCAACTGTGCATTGCACGTAGAAGCATGGATTCAGAGAGAGCTTAAAAAAAGTGAGATAATAAAGTTGTCTTAAAATTGTTTCAAATAATACAATTTTGTTAAATGCCCAACATAGTTTAAAAGAATTCAGGGTTGTCTCAGGTCCATTCGGAAAAAGCATTGAATTACCTAAGACCCGAGGCCACTAATTCCGAACCTGACCCATGTCCGAGGCACTCGTTTTGGACCCGAACCCGCTCGGGTCTCAGGTCGGACCTCAGTTTTTCAGGATTCAAATGAACCCATGAAGACCTCTAGTATCTACACAACGAAACTACCCTTTTCGACTACCTCTGAAAGTGGTCAAAAGTGGACAAGCTCAAAACATTTAGACCCCCTTTTATACCTGTATTTAGCGTCGTCCACTTGTGATCCAATCGACGAAAACGCATCTAAATACCAGGTGTAAACGGCATAAAAACCTTTTGTTTATGAAGAATTTGCATGTGATTGTGAGTTTTTCCTCACAAGTAAAAGTAAGTTAATGACGTGTATCTGCAGTAGCCCAGTGGAAATAGTCTTGTGAAAACAGCCTCCACACCTGTCACCTTTCATCCACTCCAGTGTTTCCGAGGGTAACATCATAATTAGGGGAGCTGTTAAATTTTGCATTCTGTTCGCTGTTCTTTTAGTCCGGCACGCTCCTTCCAGCCTCCTCAGCCTTCACGCGGCCATGCTTTAATCTTCATTTTCATTTCTGTAATGTGTTTTGCTTGTAGTTCCAGTAAAGTAGGTCTGAGTCTGATCTCACAGAGCACCCCAAGCTCTCTTTGAAAACTTTTTGGCAGGCTGCTAATGATAAGCTATTACTGTGTTCCTGAGCGTCTGGCGAGAAACCCATTTATGCCGTTCAGTAAATGTGGAATGAGGTAGATCAGGGCTGGATGATGGTTTCCCAAAAACAGAACTGGTTCATAATTTATATGAATTTGATTACATATGAAGTATGAAACTTGCTACCAGAATGCCAAAGAAAAAGGACTATTTAGACAGGATGCGTTTTCTAAAGGACGTTTAAGTTCTAATTATGGGATGTCTGTCATTTCATGTACTGATTCAGATGGGATTGTGATTGCTGTAGTTAATACTAATGTGTCTGAATGTGGGCGTTATGGACGTTAATGTTCTCTGGATGTGATTAATTATCTAATTAAAACATTATGTATGTAATTAAGGGAGGAAATTGTAGGAATAGTCCAATCAATAATGAAAATTCTTTTATTTTTACTCGCCTCATGTCGCTCCAAACCAGTTGGACTTTCTTTCGTCTGTAGAAGACAAAAAATTATTTTGCCAGTTTCTGAGATTATCTGAGGCTTTCAAGCCTCGAAAAGGATGCTAAAGCACCATACAGTTAACGTAAAAGTGGTCCATACAACTTGCTATATTCAGAGTCTTCCAAAATCATAACTTTTTTTGTGAAGAACAGACCGAAGTTACTCAGTAAAAATCCTTCTCTCTAGTGAGCTGCTGTAACTCGAGAACCAGATCAGTCAAATTTGTAAAAAGGATCATTCAAGTTGTTTTTGTGTATTGTATTCATTGAAAAGATTTGACCCAACAGATTTGTTCATGAATCTAATATCACTACTTCTCTTATGAACTCTCAAGAACAACTGAGGCTAATCGTATAATCTACTTTTATGAAACCTTAACGGTGCTTTTACGTCCTTTTTGCAGCATGTCCCAATTCAAAATAACTGAAGGAAAAGAGTTTTTATCCTACAACATATCTTCGTTTGTGTTCAGTCATACAAGTTTAAAATGACATGAAGGTGAGTGAATTACTTGAACCAGTGTTGCTGTGTCTGGGAGTATTTTAGCATTAGCTCTTTCCCCGCCAAAGACGAGTTTTTACGGCTTTCCGTGTTTTCACTGTTATAAGGTAGGGGGGCGCTATTATGCATCGTCTGAAAGAGTACTGAATCTCCTGATCAAAACACAGCTGAAGAAGATGCAGAAACAAGCGATAGCATAAGTAATCATATGCATATGTAAAATAACGCGATCATCAACATTCAACAGCGTATAAATCAAAACTGCCTAATGTTACTGAATGAAATGTCAACCCAGGATGAGCTATAGGGCTGTGCAAGCTTTGGGGGTGTTGATGGACTCAATCTACTTCATCTATCTTCATCTCATTGTTCTGAATCTGATCCAGATGTAGTATTTGACAAAAATGCTATTTTCTCAGATTTTTTCTCAAAATGTAGTTTTTTTTTAATGAAACTTACCCATATTCAAGTGTTGATAAAAAAAAAATAATACATGAAGCTAGAATAAAACAGTTATTTTTGTTTAAAAGCAGAGTTCTTTCTTTTGATATATTGCATGTTCAGATATTCATACAGGAAAATATATTCCGGGAGCCATTAAATATTTGTGAAAATGGTCAAAACGTTGGTGGGGAACAGCCAACAAAAAAAAAAAAAAACGCTACTAGGGAAAGTGTTAAAAGTGACACACTCCAATAATTGTAGAAATTATTTGGTCGCAGTCAGGCATGATTCATTCATTGCACAAGCAAAGATGAAATTAGTAGTGTTCGACTGATGCTCTCAACATCCACCACCCCCCCCAAAAAAACCGACCCCCTCCATGTAAAATAATACAGCTTTTATTAGTCTACTGATATGACTGTGAAATGTTCATCTCATGGACTATAGACATATTTATCAAAAGTATGAAGAAAAACCTTTGTTTAATGAGGAAAAAAATTACGTATGTTTAATTCATATGTAAGTTATTTTCTGTCAGGCAGTACATGCAGTTTCCTATTCACCCTGTGAACTTTGTGACAAGCTCTGCCCCCACCAAGACATAAGTGACTCAACCAGCAGGCACAATGCCAGCCCTCTACCCACGCTTCATGACCTCTCTCTCTCGTGCACAGTCACATTCTGGCACATGCACGCTTACAAATAAACACTGAAACTCTTTTTTGTAAATGAAGGCCTCTCTCTCTCTCTCTCTCTCTCTCTCTCTCGCTCTCTCTCTCTCTCGCTCTCTCTCTCGCTCACCCTCTGCTTCTCCTTTTTCCCTCCTCTCTGCCTGGCACTGCGCCAAACACGTATATAGTCTGACTGCTCTGCAAACGGAAAATGACCATGCCTCTGTGTTTCAGCCCCATTCTGATATTCATACTGGTCAGCCAAAGTCAACCTAGACTGGTTAGAACAATAATTTCAGCTATTATCACTTCAGAGTTCTTTTTACAAAAACAATTCTCCATAATTGTGAAGTTAATCCTTCCAGCGATCCTACCATAAATTTGGCTGATTTAAAGTGAAATGAAAAAGTTATGTGGTGATCTTCTCTTTTAGGTTGTAGCTAAAATGCTTGTAAACTCTTACATAAGCAAGTGAATACCACTGAAAAAAATGACTTCCTCTTTCCCTCGCTTGAACCATGCCAACGTTGCAGCTAATATCCGAAACCTTTTCCTACATCCTCAAACAGCATGTTCTCATGGTTTATGTTCTCTAATTTATTGCTTTTTTCATATTTGTATTTAAATGGTTTTAAGAAATAAGAACATTTACCAAATAAGCTATTATGCCATTTATACACATTCAAAGGCCTAATTAAGTAAACATACTGTAAAATAAATTAGTTTTAAATAAATTGGCATTGACATGTAATAAAATGATAAATATTCTATGCATGTAATTAAAAATAAGTTGTTTTTTCTTCAAAGAAATAAATGCTTTTATTCCGCAATGATGCACTAAATTGATCAAAAGTGACAGTAAACACTTTTACATTAACAACATTTTCTTTACTAAAATAAAAGCTGTTCTTTTTAACTTTATACCTTTCAGTTTCCACAAAAAATATTAATCAACACAACTGTTATTAACATTAATATTAATAAGAAATGTTTATTGAGCTGAAGGATCATGTGACACAAAAAACTGAAAAACTGAAAATTAAGCTTTACCATCACAGGAATAAAAAGAATTTTAAAATATATTAAAATAGAAAACAGTTATTTTATATTGTAATATGGTTTCACAATATCATAAATGTAGCTTTGGTGAGCATAAGAAATTTATTTCAAAAACATAAAAAAAAAATTGACTGAACTTTTGAATGGTAGTGCAAACATACAGGTATATAACTATGAGGGCACATTCTACTATTTCATGACCTGGAATTTTGGACAAGAATTTATATCTATCCATTTTCTTCTATTATTCATCCAACAGAGGCATTTGATTCCTCACATGTACCTCCTCTATTGACACAGTCTGTTACCTGTGGCGGTATTGACTTAAACCAGCTTTTTCTATGGGCTTTTCACAATTGAAAAATCTGCAGTTGAACCTTGGGTCATTCTTAACTTTATCTCAAACTTTATTTTTATGTACTCTACTTTATCCTGGATAGTCTAGTTTCAAGATTTCTGAAAACTGTAAACTGGGTTATTTATTGCATATTTATGAGGATAATCATATTGATTATACAAATACAACATGCAGTAACTTTGTTTTAATAACTTCTTGTCCATCTGTGGAAATGTTGCCATGTGATTTTGCTCAGGTTGTCTGATGTCTTCTGAAACGCATCAAATCAGTTTAAAAAGACTTAAACTCACTGTTAAGTATAGTGTGAAAAGCTCTGTTCTTGGTTTGGATGCTATTAATCATAAACAAATCTTCATTTGTTATTCATCAAGAGTTTTTCCACAACTATGTTTTCAGGCATACTTGATTTATTTATTAGCCCAATATTGCTAAAAAGACCAGGCATGGTATAGCATGTGAATGTGATTTGCTTGACTTTTTTTTCACATTTATGCCAACATATTATGCCAGTGGTCATGATTTAAATGGCTCATCGTTCTCTGTTGGTCCATAAAACTTTACTGAACAGAATAGATCTTACTGAAGTATAAAACCCCTCCTCACAGGTGATCATAAAATCAATCTGTTACAATGTGAATCTGCCAGAGGCTTTAATATTAAGCTTTAGCTAGTCTCTGCGGTCTTATTCAGACCCAGCCCTCGTTCCTCAAGCATTGACCAACAATGGCTTTGAGCATTTTCATCCTACTTGGAGTCATTGGGCCAAATCACTCCAGCTGCTCAAAAACAGCCCCATGTTTATGGAGCCCAATAAAGCATGATTTCCTCCAATCATATTAAATATGTGTTTTAAAACAGTGTCATTAGAGAAATGACTACACTATGTGCAAGGCTGATATATCAGGCCTGTTCTCAGTCATGGGTCACGTCTCTGCCGATGAGCTCGGCCCATAAAGCATTAGATCATGGGGTTTGGTGTGCCCATAGATGATATCACTGGGAAACCATCGTCTAGAGAAGAGAAGGCTGCTGGATACTGTTACTTAACACTACTCACGCTAACCTGTTATGACTAACAAATAAAGTTGGTCATGTTATATTCGCAGTGTATATGCAACAGCTAGCTTGACTTGTTAAAGAGATAATTCAACCAAAAATGAAACTTTTGCTATCATTTACTCACCCTCATGTTATTTCAAACATGTATGAACAGAACAAGATATATTAAAAAGTGTGTCATTGTTTTTTGATCATGTGATCCACTGTTGTTTATTCCCCATTGACTGTGTTACACAGAAGAATGAAAGCCATAGATAATTGGAATGACATGAGGGTAAGTAAATGATGACCGAATGCTCCGTTTTTGGTGCATCACATTATGTCAAAGACATACTCCAGTTGATTTGTATCGTCGCTTTTCTGCTGCTGTCTTTGTTGTTTATCTCACCATCATTTCTTCCTCTTTGAAATTTTCTTACTTAACTTTTCTCAGTCCTCCTCTCACGGTAGCACACAATGTAGGATCTGTGAATTAGGTACTTCATGACTTAATAAGCAGCCACATGTGAGCCTGATTACCTGTGTGTGTATCATTGGCAGAATCGAAGGACTGTGGACCTTCTGTGGTGGTCCACACCAGTGTGCCCTTTGGCATCCAGCACCTGGAGGAGGAAAAGAATGCAGTACAGCCCATCATCCTGGAAGAGCTGAAAAAGGTGATGCCAGAGCTTCCTGAACCTGACAGCATCAAGTGTCAGAAGTGGAAATACTCACAGGTGAGACGACATTAGTCTGTGTGTGAAAATTTGACTAAGGAACTCAAATATACACTACCATTCAAATACACAGTATTGCTCAAAAGTTTAAGCCCCGTGCAGAATCTGTGAAAATAAGAATAATTTTAACAAAATAAGAAGGATCATACAAAATGCATGTTATTTTTTATTTACTACTGTCCTGAATAAGATGTTTTGCATAAAAGATGTTTACATATAGTCCACAAGACAAAAAAAAATTATAAAAATAATCCCGTTCATTTATGTACCCTTGATTCTTAATACTGTGTGTTGTTACCTGGATGATCCACGGCTGTTTTTTTTTGTTTTTTTTGTGATGGTTGTTCATGAGTCCCTTGTTTGTCCTGAGCAGTTAAACTGCCCACTGTTCTAAACATTTAAAATCCTCCAGGATTTCCTGCCAATTCTCCTGCAAGTTTTCCTGCATCTTTTGCAAATTTGAAACACGACGCATTAAGAGCTGGGGAAAAAAAGTTTTTGAATTTGACGATCAAGTTAAATTGTACTTAATTTGTCTTCCAGGAAACATGTAAGTATCTTCTGTTACTTCCGAAGAGATGGGGGGGACTTTTGAACAGGATGAAGATGTCCAAATTTTTCTTATTATGTTTAAATATCAGGGTTTTTTTTTTCATTTAGTACTGCCCTTCAGAAGCAACAGAAGATACTTACATGTTTCCTGAAAGACAAATTAAGTACAATTGTGACCCTGGACCACAAAACCAGTCATAAGGGTACATTTTTTTAAATGAAGGCCTTAGCAAGGCATATTACTAATAATATACATTTTTTGATATATTTACGGTAGGAAATTTACAAAAAATATTAATGGAACAGGATCGTTACTTAATATCCTAATGATTTTTAGCATAAAAGAAAAATTTATAATTTTGACCCATACAATGTATTGTTGGCTATTGCCACAAATATACCGGTGCGACTTATGACTGGTTTTGTGGTCCATGGTCACAATTTACCTTGATCTTTAAATTCAAAAAGTTAAAAATGTAAATTAATTTTTATAAATTCAGCTATTTTTTTTATCTTGTGGACTATATGTAAACCTCTTTTATGTAAAATATTTTATTTTAGCCTGGATGCCAGCCAAACTTAGCCCCGCCCACAACAGTTGAGGTCGGGAAGTTTGGTCTGGACTTGATCCGTTGTGGAGCAGTTATGCTCGAACCAGAGCTGTTCGGATCAATCAAATTGTCAGGTCGGGCTTTATACGATGATGGACAGATGATCGTAACGTAATCATCCACAACACCAAAGAGAGCTTGGGTTGAATTCGTTCTAATCCTAAATGGAGAACTTGTTCATATATGCATTCACCTTTACTATTTCTTTCAAAAATGATGATCATGTTGGTAAGTACTCCGTGTATGCTTAAATTCTTTTTACAACACCGGTAAAGATTGTTTACACTCATCTTCTTCTTCTACTTCTTCCAGCGTGCGTGCAGTTGAGTTCTGTTGACAGCTATGCATTGCTCAACATACGTCACTTACTCCGTTGCTCTGATTGGTTGTAGGTCTATCCAATTGAGTGCAGAGGCATTTTCTTTCCTGGTTCGGTTGAAACGTGCCCCATAATCACAGCCCAGTGGAACAGTATCAGACTCATATTCTGACTAGAATCTGAGTATGACGACGTCAGGCTAATTTTATTCAGGACAGTACTAAATAAAAAAATAACATGCATTTTGTATGATCCCTCTTATTTTGTTAAAATTATTCACAGATTCACATCTTCATAGATTCCTTGGGTGTGTACATTTTGGTTAATTATGCTGTTGATATAATGTTTTTCACAAAAATGTTAAGCAGCACAACTTGTTTTTGCCAAATATATTGATATATATTTTAAAATATAATAAAATAAAAACCGTTGTTAAATTGCAATAATATTTCACAACTGTTCTTTAAAAAACGATGTGGATTGTTATGAGTGTTAGACTGTTTTTCATACTTGACAATTATTTGGTCTGAAAAAGAATTCACTGTGAACTTTGAGATAGTTTGATAGATAGTTCATAGAATCTTAAACTGGAGCACTTAAGGCAATACCATTTTTATCATCTGTTCCATCCCATCCTGGTTCAGTCCTTTATAATTCATATATAGTTCATTATTTTGGATTTCATTTTTATTTCATCTCATTTCTTTTAGTTCTTTTATGATCCCCTACATTTTGAATTTTCTGGAGAAAAATAGTTTTTCTTTAGTAAGGGTCCACTGTAATCTGTGTAATCATATATAGCAAGAGTGAAGCAGAGATGCTTATTCAGGCAAGTGCTACTAATAAAAGCCTCCCTGCTATACAGCAAAAGTCATTCATTTTTAATAAAGCCAGGCTGATGGCTTCTTCAAACTGCTCTATTGAATGAAGAGCATGTTCTGCACTGCAAAAAAATCTTCTTTATAGTTATTTTTGTCTATTTCCAGTCAAAAAAAAATCTAAATATCCTTAAAACAAGATTTACCTGAGAAGCAAAACTGCACAAGATATTAAGACTATAATTATTTTTCCTTATACCTTTGACAAATAGTTCAAGCATAAACCTCACAAAATTTAGTTTGATAATAAAGTTAATTTAAGACACATTCTCTGTTTTGTTATCTTGTGTAATTTTGCTTCTCTAATAAATTAGAAATGGATGATGAATAAAAAAAATATTTTTACTGGAAAACAGACAAAATACAGTTTAAGAAAAAACTAGTGTAATTTTTTCAGATGAGTCTTGGTAAATTCATAGAAATCCATACTCTCCCCCCACTCACTTGGCTCTCACACACACACAAACTTACAGTAGTACTTTATGCATTCACACACTGTGTGGGACTGCGCCCTTTCTTGCACAGTTGCATTCTCTCTCTCTCTCACACACACACACACACAGACATTCTCTTTGGAAGCCCCCACACTCTCAGCTCCTCTGTGACACGCAGCGTTGGGCCTCAGTTTGAGGTCAGAGGACATAGAACATCTGTGTGGGAGCGCTGAGCTTGCTGAGTGCCAGAGAGTGGGCCAAGGCCCGTTTAGACTGCACAGGCGGGGAACACAACGCTTACTCACATAAGTATGCGCGCACACACACACACACACCTGTGCACGTGCCAGATCCCGGTCAAACACATAGAGGGCATGGAGCAGGAGTCGGTTTTACAGTCATTTGCCACATAACAGTTTGCTGAGCATAAACCGGCAGCACACATTCGCACTCACCACATGTCAAAGTCATTGACTCCTCCGGACTCTAATGGCTGGAAAGACTCTTCATGAGTCATGACTTTCAATCTACTGTAAATGTAGACTCCTTTTTGCAACAGGCACAATATTGTTTGAGCGCATAACATGTGCATTCCTTTTGTTATCACTCATGCTTAATAATGCATAACTTCAATTCATAATTAAAGGACATGGTGGATAATGTGCACACTACCTCAGTCATGAATTTTTTTTTTTTATATATATATATATACTTTTGTCTGAGGTCAACTTATGACGTTTGCGTGGTTTTTACATTCAAAAACATCATAATGAATAAGTAATAGGCTATTTTCTACCCTGGTTTTGAGCCTCTCTCATGGAACGCTCGTTTTTTATGGGTGTGCCGCACTGAAGACTTGGAAGTAAACGCCCACTGCTATGATTGGATAAGCTTTGAATATTATAATGAGCTTCGGCTCCCCCGTGAGTACACGTGAGGAATTGTTTTGAAAGCGTGTGGGAAAACGGCAACCGGAATGATTCGCCTACAGGGATAATGTCTTTATCAAACAAACAATGATTTATCTCTCATCCACCCGCAATTAATTGGAATGTTATTTTTTATTACTTGGTCTACCCGATCGGTGGATATAACTCCGACTCTCATAACTCCGATTTCACCAAATCCGTGGTGAAATGAAGGAACAAACGTGCAATGTCTTATCCACGTGAGCTGGATATTCATTAAAAATAAAGTTCATCCATGCATTCATAATATTGGAATCCGAATGAAGCTTATGCAGCATGTTTATTGCTTGGAAGTTCGATCTGGTTTAGCTCCACGAAGGCCTATGTTATTTATCTATAACATGCCATGCACAAATCGGTGGGCGGGGCTACAGAGTCAGGCGTTCGTCTTTTTCAGTTAAAGCGGTGTTTCACCACACTCTGACGTCACAGGAGGCACATTCCCAGATCAAGCGTTTGCTGAGCCAGCTGTCAATAAAAGCTTTTCTTTGACTAACAAGGAAGTTTTCAGCTCTGAAACTTACAGGATATTCTTATATTACCATGACCTTTTGTCAAAAGTTGATTTCTCAATTCATGACCCCTTTAAAACACTTGGTGGGGTCTACACTCTCAGAAAAAAAGGTACAGCGCTGTCACTGGGGCAGTACCCTAAGGTACAAAAGTGAAAAGGTACATCTTTGTGACCCTAAATGGTACATATTAGTACCTTTTCGCTTTTGTACCTTAGGGTACTGCCCCAGTGACAGTGCTGTACTTTTTTATCTGAGAGTGTAGGTGTATCATTAATTTAGTTAAAAATAATTTAAAAAAAAATAAATGTGTAGGATTTAGGGCTGTCAATTGAATATGTTGATTTGGTGTAATTATTATTATTATTGTTTTTAAATTATACAATAAATAATGCATGCAATTAATCATGCTTCTTGGCCTGACCTGTCTGTAAAAAACATCAAATCTAAAGACCTTATACAGAAAATAATAGTGTTAAAAATAAAGTTTTAGTTTAAACCTCAAGTGGCGACTCTACATAATAATAATATGTTATTATTGTATTTTCTTTTACAATGCATACTTCTGTTTATGAAGATGAGGGCATGTCACACAACTTGTCAGTGTTTGAATTGGCCTAATTTGCTGTCTACCAAGTGACTGAGCAATTTGTGCGAACATATTAGAATTGATTGGACACACTGCCTTGAACGCCATTAAAAGATATTACAAACCTTTTAGGCTTATTTATTTTCCTGTCATACATGGATGATTATGCATTTAGCATACGTTTGTATTTAGCAGAACAGACGTACGCATGACTTTTTAATAACTTAATGGTATATGTGACAAATGCTGGTTAAATTTCTGCAACTGGTTGCAACAAACCCCAAACTTGATAAAATACTTGCAATTCTCTCATAATAATAATAATAATCTTCTCTTGTAATAGTAACTAATAAGGGATTTCTTAAGGTATAATTCACTCAAAAATGAAAATTCTATCCTTCATGGTGTTCCAAACCTGTATGACATAATTTAGATTTTTGGGTAAACTGCTGCTTAAGGAGTTTGTTGCAACGGGCCCTGCAGTTTGATGCACCAAGGTTCCGACATGCTGGAACTCTAATGTCTGAATGCACACCAGAAGAACGTGGGGTGAAGTAGATTTAAGGAGGTTAAGGAGTTCAGCCCTACTTACATCAGCGTACCTCTGAAATAAACCAAACAATTTGTTCTTGGCCATGTTTCAGGCCAAACGTTTATCAATTGATTTACACACAGATTACCATTTAAAGATACAAGTGGGGAGAGGGAGTTTGGACAGAATAATGATAGCACTCGGTCGGTAAGATGCCTAGTGAAAGCCCCAGGAAATAGACACTATTTCCTTGGCTCTAGTGCATTGCACCTTGATGTTTATCTGGCGGAGGGTTGGGGCCGGCTGAAGCCTTTGTAATGGGCCGTGCAGGGAATGTGTTTACTCTCAGTAGTCATTTACATGCTGCATTTCTACATTTAAACATTGTGCAGAGACGCCATACTAGCTGTGGCTCTTATGGAGTTATCTGCAAACGTGGATTAGATTTACAGTGAGGACCTGTATCATTTACTGCTGACTGTAGAATACATACATCATTTTAATGAACCACAGAGGCAGTTTATAAAGAAGTTCAACCCAGATATTTAGCTTGCAGCGCAACATGTCTATCCACTGTAAATATTAATATAGAAAAAATACACAGTTACAGCACACCCAACGTATACAGAGCAGCCACAAAACATCTATCTATCGCTTAACTTTCTAAAACTAAATTTCAAAGGCTTAACTTTTGAAAACTTTTGAAAACTTTTTTTTACTTTAAAGTAGGGCTTTGAAAAACTTAGTTTTTCTAGTTATAACCTGGGTCACACATACCATTTGCTCTTTAGAACCCACAACCCACAGAGACAGCGAGTATCATCCAAATTCTGCTCATTTTACCATTAAGTCTATTCTTGACTCTGGTTGACCCAATGAAGGCGCCTCCACTGCTATTAAAAGCACTATATTTAACCAAATATATTAACAGCCCTTTCCCTCCCTCATCTCTTTTGAGAATGTTCATTATGAGGAAACAAATCTGCAGTACAACCAGTATGGATGGCTTGTGTCACTTTTTTTAAGGGATAGTTCACCCATAAGAAAAAAAAACTACTGTGCATCGGTAACGAAAGATACACAATATTGCGGTATTTGGTTTTAGACTTAAAGGGATAGTTCACCAGAAAATGAAAATTAGCCCATGATTTACTCACCCTCAAGCCATCTTAGGTGTATATGACATTCTTCTTTCAGACGAATACAATCGGAGTTATATAAAAAAGTGTCCTGGCTCATCCAAGTTTATAATGGCAGTTGGGGGTGGGGGGGATAAGCGATGCATTTGTGTAAGAAAAATATTCATATTTCAAACTTTACAAACTGTGAGAGACTGGCATTCCAGCATGAAGTAGGGCACTCTGGTGAGAATTTGCTTGTTCTCGCGAGTACCAAGTTTTGTTTTGCTCTATCCTCTGCACTTCCGCAGTCGTCACCGGAACTTACGCTACGCCTACATTCTACATCATACGCTGGAACTCGTACGACAGGTAGCGGAAGTTAGAGATTACAGTTTGTAAAGTTTTAAATATGGATCTTTTTCTTACACAAACGCATCACTTCACTTCAGAAGGCCTTTATTAACCGCCCGGAGCCGTGTGGGTTACTTTTATGATGGATATATGCACTTTTATGGACTTCAAAACATAAAACAGCCGTTCACTGCCATTATAAAGCTTGGAAGAGCCAGGACATTTTTTTTATATAACTAATTTGTATTCATCTGAAAGAAGAATGTCATATACACCTAGGATGGCTTGAGGGTGAGTAAATCATGGGGTAATTTTCATTTTTTCAACTATCCCTTTAAGTCTAAAACCAAATACCGCAATATTGTGTATCTTCTGTTACCGATGCACAGTGGGGGTTTTTTCTTGATTTCTTTGGACGATTCACCCTACCACCCACATGTAAAAACTACCTAAATTACATATTTGGACTTTAAAACAGCGAAATTCAACAAAAGGTCATGATTTTGGGACAATGTTCATTTTGTACAGTACCTACAATAATTGTGGAAAGCAATTATCAAATGTAAAAATATAATTTGGCTCAAAAAACCTGAGGGTGCACCTCTGGCGCAACCTTCTTTAAATGCCTTTACTGCATTAAATATGGATGGACAGTCTGTCCACCATCTCTTATTGTGTCTTATAGATAAACTACGTGAAACTCTATTTGCACTTCAGGCAAAAAAGTATCTCCACAATAAAAACACTGTCTTTGAAGGCTGGACACTATAAACCATAATGTGGTTTTCCTGACATTGAATAAGCCACCAATAAATGAAAACTTTTTACTATAACTAGTTTTACATTTTCCATGTACCATATTCAGTTGTCAAACTGGCCTGTTAGGCAGCATTCAGAAGTGCACTGTATTTTAGTACTATCATGCACACAGACCAACTCCACGCTTGCAATCCTGCCGTTGATATCTGTGATCAGTTGAGGGTATTCAAAACATAACAATTGACTCCATCCTCATAGTCACCAACCATATATACAGTGATATTTCTGTTGATGAGGAAAGAGATAAGAGAAAGAAGCATTCCTGTAAACACTGTGCTGATTGAATTGAGTTTTCAAGAAATTACTGTACATACTTTCAATAATCATTGCTTTCAATGCAATGATTTTTTCAATTGTTTACAGAGTCTGTAAGATGCTTAATTAAGCATTTAAAAAAAATATATGAAAGACAAAGAAAATAAAGTCTTAAAGAATATAGTTACATATGTATATGTACATAAAGCTGCTTTATATAATAAGCTGCTTGGTTCTTTGCCTTCTTGAGTATCAATTACATGAAATAAACAGTCCAATAAACATATCCAGTGTTATACTATGCATCACCCACAGAAATTTTCCACATAGTGTTATGAGCACAATACTTTCAGTGTGCATTCATTTGCATACACACACACAAAGAAAGATGGAACATGCTTTTTAGGACACTAAAGGTTAACGGCTCTGCTCAATATCAGGGTAAAAATGAGGTTGCATCAGTTATTGGACGTCCACTCAATTTTGTTGTTCTCTAATTAGGTGACCAGATCGGTGGCTGATTGCCCAGGGCAGATGACACTGCTCTCCCAGCCTCTGCTGGTGTGTGGGGGGGACGGCTTCACACACTCCAATTTCGACGGCTGCATCGAGTCTGCCCTGAAGGTCTTTGAGGTTCTGAAGTCTTCTCTCTAAAAGGGTGGTGGGAAAGTACGCCTTTACTCTATGTTTTTGTTATGGAGGACGGCACATTGATTTAGATTTAAGCCCCTCCCCGCAGGAAGATGGATGTACTGCACAAAGCACAGTTGATCTGTCTCGCCTGTGTCTGCAGACATGCATTTTGTTACAAAAACCAATTATACCGTCTGTGCCGGATGCTGAGGATTAGAGGACAACAGAGCACTGTGCAGGTTCAGTTGTGATGGAGGCTGATGCTTCATACTGGCTTTGACACTATGTCTTGAACTACGGTTTTCTGATGTGTAGCAAACATTATGTATGCGTTCAGGTATTTTTAACCCCTCTCCTGTGATTAGTTTTAGAATAATAAAATAATTAAAACATTCTTGAATGTGTCTCTGTACGTGGGTAGTTGACATTCTGCGATGTGACACTATACTCCTTTTAAAATATTTTATTATTGTAATTATTACATATGTATAACTCAGAGTAAAAAAGTTAATGTAAGATTAAAGGGATAGTTCACCCAACAATGAATTTTGTCATCATTTGCTCACCTTCAAGCTGTTCCAAAGCTGTATGAATTTCTTCTGCTGAACACAGGAAGAATATGGGTTCAGCAGAAGAATATGGGTAACCGAACAATTGATGAACCCCATTGACTTCCATAGTATTTTTTTCCATACTATGGAAGTCAATGGCATTCTTTAAAATAACTTATATTGTGTTCAGCAGAAGAAAGAAATTCATACTGGCTTGGAACAACTTAATTTTTGGGTGAACTATCCCTTTAAGTTTTTTGTGAGAAATAAAGTAATAATTGTAAAGAAATAAGTTACAATTGTGAGAAGTAGTTCAATATGAGATATAAAGTAATTTCCTAAGATAAGCTGCCACTGTGAGAAATAAAGTCAGAATTAGGAAATATAAAGTCAGTTATTGCAATTGTAAAATATAAATTCGAAATTATATTTTTACTATTTTACTCTAAGGTGCAAAGGGGTTTCCATACATTCATGGAAATTTAACCTACAATTTTGATGTTTTAAAAAAAATGTTATGCATCAAGCACTCTTGTTTAAATGTGTTGTTTGTGCTGGGTTTTTTGATTGCATAGCCCAGAACAGCTCAGAGATAATTTGTGCAAATCAGACCCATCTTGCATTTGGTTGTTGAGTGGAGGAGTGGGGGGAAAGTTGGCCCAGCTCGGCTGCCACCCCCTACTGTTCTGTGTACAGTAATTCTGCTTAGAGGAGCGAGAGCAGCCATTGACCGACTTGTGCAGCTTAGTGCTGCTGCATCTGGGCCATAATCTGGGACAAAATGTTTGGCAGCCAGTCTGGAGAGAGAGGCAGTCATAATCCAGCCATAATTACGGCCGGGTGGGCCTGGGGCCCACTGCACAGCTGGGCCTACCTCATTCTCTTTCTTGATCTACCCCTATCTCTCTTTCTTTATCAGTTACTCCCCCACTCCAACCCCCTGTTCTCACTACTAATATTAGCCTCTGTGCCCTTACCAGGATTATATTACTCCCCTCCTGAGATACACCACACTATCATCAATACAGAGTCAACAAATCATCTTAAGATGGATGGGTTAGACTTGCGTACATTTTGCACTTATCGAGCATCCAATGATTTGTGATGGGGTTTTTTTTTCTCTTTTTTAAGACAGTTGATAATTGACAGTTTTTAACCTGATTCATTTTAATCGCTTTTGCTTTAATGACAGCAGCACTCGAGTCTTCACTCGTTTGTCAAACCTAATGATCACGTTCTCCAGCATGATTTCAGAATGATCCAAAGAGCATATTAAGCTTCAATGGAAGGAATGGACTTATACGATTATTGACTTAGTGCAAAATATTATATATATTTAATAAACTTTGTTTAAAATGGTACAATATCCTAAAACTTTCTGTTTATTTCCATGTTTAAATTTGGTTTTAAGTCCCAGATTTTCAATCTAGTCTCATACTTTTAGACCCCACTGTATATATTGGTATATTTTCTGAATATCTTTTATTTGTGCCCTGATTTGAAGAGTTTGACCATGTGCTTGTGTGATTTTCCAATATAAACTAATCATCCATGTCTGCCATGTTAAACAAATAGCAAATCTGGACTTCAACAAGAATTTCATGTGCTAGTTACTTTCAGGAACGAGCAACATGTTGGAAAGGCAAGTCATCAAGTCATCACCGGCATGTTCTGATTTTAAAGGAACTAAAAAGAAAAGGTTATATAGATAAAGCTAATCCTTTCCATTTTATTATATATGAATAACAGCCTTTTGTATGTGTTCCTCTTTCTCTAGCTGTGCAGGTCTGATCTGCTAGAAAGAAACAGAAAGCGGGAGAGAGAAAGAGCGAGGCTTTACTCTAATGGATACATTATTCATACAAGTCATCCTGCAAGGAATAGAGCTCAGCTGCCTGGGTTGCAAAAGCCTTGCCACAATGTTGCATCAGCCACCTCGCTTTCATTAATACGCACATTACCGTCTAGGGCTCTTTGATCTATTTTTAGCAGTCGATAAAAAGAATGGGCTATGGTAGAACACTCCATTGCAGGGTTGACATTGTTAGTGATTTAATTTGGGTTGAGGATGTTCATCCTAACAGACTGATGGACAGGCGTCAGGGGTGACCGTGAGCCGGCGAATGTTGTGCCACTCTCACCGGCTGCTCCTGTGCCTAGTAGATGACACAGTCAGGCAAAGCCTTTGTTTTGCTGCCAAGACTCATTTCAAATGTTCCCCTGACTCCTTTCGCTTCTTACTTTCATCCCTGTCTGAAATCTTCTTGCTCTCATTTTCTTTTATCCTCTCTCTTCATCCCTGGTGACAATTCACATGCTCACGACGGTCCTTCCAGACTCTTTCTCTTCCCCCTGACTGTTCATTCCCCCCTTTTCTAAACGCGCATGCCGTAAAGCCACAGAACGCGTTGCCGCAGACACAAGGATCATAGCTCCACTGACCTATTTTTATAGGCTATCCTGATGGAGCGTGGCTGCTGTGCATTCTGGGTATCTGATTTGCATTTTTGCAAAGTCACTGGCAGATGGCACCAGAGCTTGACGAGACAGCGGTAGGCTAATCCCTACCCAATTGACATAGACACACACATACAATCCTTCTCGGCATCATACACAATCCCATCCCCCACACCGAGGCAGATGAATGGCAGTCATGTGTGTCCTCTTTAGGTAGACCCCCCTAGAGCCGGCTGAAAAGCGCTGGCATCATATCAGAAGTGCTTAGGCCATCACTCACATTGAGAATGGGAAGACTTTTGTAGCTGGATTCAAGGGCATCACTAATAAGATTTTTCCCCCTTCCTATTTGGTTAGAGGGAAAGATGTTTTCTGGGAGGAAATGAAAGGAGATAGTGCCTGGGTTTAGGGATATGAGGATCCTGTGTGTGTGTGTGTGTGTGTGTGTGTGTGTGTGTGTGTAAGTGGCAGACAGGAGATTGGGATGTTTAGACTCTTCTCCCTCTTTCACATCTCTAGGGAGCTCTGGCTTGTTTAATTAGAGGGGTGGTGCCACGGGTAATGGGCGCTGACGTCATCTGCCCCTTCTTCTTGCTCTCCCGCTTCCCCTCACAAGCCCAACAGCATGGCTTTCTCAGCAGTCAATATACCCAAAAGCTCTCTATTGATCTGGAAGGAACGGCTTCACTCACATAGCAGCAAACTACCCTTAGCTAAAGGCTGGAGTACACTAGATGACTTTTACACAGAACCCCCACCCCCCCTCCCCAATTTACAGTCTGGAGGAGCCAAAACTGGTCAGAGGTTGTCAGTCGGAGTTGACGGTTTTCACAGAAAATCGCGTAGTGTATGATTGGCACAGGCACACATTTTTTAGCTTCAGACTATGACTCCATCCAGTCAGGGGATATCAAACACGTTTAGTACTTTGAGCCAATTATAGAACGCATATTGTTTTCATTTGTCATGAGTCTCCTGGTAACGGCATATATTCCATCGTGAGTTTGTTGTCTTCTGAATGACTTGAAAGTCTGGTAGTGTATGATCCAGAATATGGAATGTGCGGTCACATTTGCCAAATTTCACGGGCCAAAAAAAGATCCATTGTCTCTTGTCAATAGAGTAACACTGTTGGTCAGTGTGATGAATTCAAGTGAGCAACTTGAAAATAAGGTAAATCTGCGAGGGGAACTTTTTCGCCCATATGTGAAACTCCCAATCACGCAAATTCATACTGGAATTACTCAATATGGCAGAGCAACAGTAATTGTGATGGCACATTCAGTCATTTAGTGTATGATGTTCTGTTTTTCTCTGTATAACCATTTACAATTTCAGCAAGTGTATGATGCCTGGTGTTTTCGAATCCGTTCAGAT
Organism: Rhinogobio ventralis; assembly: GCA_039654625.1. Classification (NCBI taxonomy): domain Eukaryota; kingdom Metazoa; phylum Chordata; class Actinopteri; order Cypriniformes; family Gobionidae; genus Rhinogobio; species Rhinogobio ventralis. Next base: position 15,919,936 of record CM077212.1, read on the forward strand.
TTTAAAAGTTGTGTACTGGTATTACAGCGTAGAAGCAACCAACCCAAGCTTATTGAAAATGTGTGCCTGTGGTGACATTTCTGCAAAATTATATTACATTGCTAACTGCACATTTTCGCAACACTTTCTAAGTGGAAGTTAGTGGCAATAATAGCGTTTTCAGTTTAATGTGAATCTTCCAATGTTTTGTTACGTTGGTTGTTGTTACGTACCACCTACACTAAATCCACCCTAAACCTAACAAAACGTAGCATTAGTACTTAAAACAGCACCTTTTCAATGCTACAGTAATTAGCCACCTTACAAGCTAATAAAAAGTAGCTAACTACATTGAAGCAATTTTGGCAATACCGAAGCTATTGTGTATAACTATCACGGTCCGTGTCCTGCTTAAAATTGCTTATTTCTCTGGATTTAAACATTCTTGGAAAGGTTTGGGATAATGTAAGTAAACAAGTCAACAAAATATATAACATTGTTCTAGTGGTTTTTGGATATTTTAATCCAAAAATCTTACATATTGTGCCTTTAAGTTACTGAATTATTTAATATATTTTGAGACAAATGTCTTCTTAATGATCTAACGATTCAAATGGTAAATTAAGCTGGGTGAGATAATCACCATATGTATAATAAAAATATGATATTAATCATATATAATAAAATATAATTTGTTACTACTGTAAATCTATATTAAATTATTATGGGATCTCCTTCAATGCTTTCAGAATATTTACTTTTTAAAATAATTTTGTTTCTGTATTTTTTAAATATATTTTTATATTGACATTTTAATGACAGTATATTTATTGAACAAAAATAAATTTTTATTTATCAAAATAAACAGAAAATGTACAAACATGCTAATGTGATTGTTTTGAACAAGTATTAACTTAGACATTATTAAAAAAAATATTTTAGCTAAAGTATTTGTATCAATACTGTGTGCCTTTTGCCCATGCGTGGGGTAAAAGGCCCCCCTCACCACCCACATTTATAAGATCTTTATACAAAATAAACCACTTTTACGATTTATTTTCACACACTGTTGCTCCATAAATGTTCAATACAAACATTTATAACATTTATTTTTCTGCAATCATACACTATGGGAGTAGTGATAAGCATATTTTTTCTTAAGGTGTGCCTTTAGCCCTGTTGTATATGAAAAGAGTAGGAGAGAAGTAACCGGATGACCTACTACTTCCGACGAGATTCTGAAGTGCGCATATGATGGATACTTTACTATCACATGAGGCCAAGGGAAAGGAGTTGTAAATGGCTGTGAAGCGACACAAATAACACCTTAAGACAAGTCACATGACAATATATAGATATTTAGCGATTAATATGTAGCAATAAACTCATCGAAAGCAATTGCAACTCGTTTAAAAAAAAAGCCAGGTTTCTATCACAACTTCTCAGGACTGATAGCAGTATGCCAGCTGTCAATCTGGTATCAGCAGCTGCACATTAAACTGTCATTTCTGCCCTCTGTCCTGCCTACAGACTGGCAGAAAGCTAGACATCAAGGTGACTTGAGTACAACCCATCCAACTAGTGCAAGCCTCCTGCCTGGGCTCTTCTCAGGAATTGTTTTGGGAGTGCAGAGAGTCATTAACAACCCTTATGCTTTGCGCAACGCTAGCAGGATCCGCGCCATCTGTAGCTTGTGAAATGGTGCCACACCACAAAGTAGGCCTTGTCAGGGAAATGTGCATCCCCATAGGATGTAAAAATCATAAATTAGATCTATTTAATATCTCAATTATTTCAGCAGTTCAATTCACATTCATTTTATTGCTTTATGCTCTTACAATTATCTTTTTTATTGTTAACATTTTTATTTCTCCTAATCAGTGTCTAAAATTAACTTTTTATTGCACTTTTGTTCCTCATGGTGACTAAGGAAAATTCAGCATATATATTGCCACAAGTTCTGGAGGGAAAAAAATACTCTTAAAATGTTCAATATTATGTTGCAATCAGCCTGTATTTTATTTAACTGCCAAAGCCAGTTTTTGCTCTCATTTAGTACCTGACGAGTTTTAATTCTGGACCCTGAATTTTAGGAGAAACATCTGAGACACAATTGATAATTTAATCATATTCAAGTACTAAATTATATAAAAAGAGCATACCTTGTTTTTCCTATGGGGGTGCTTCTTTGCATCACCCCCAAATCCTGTGCATCTTGGCACAAGATCCCAAAATGCATATTTGAGTAGTTGAAATGGTGAACATTTTACTGTAGCTTCAGATGTCTGGTTGTGTTGTCATAAGAAAAGCATTCTCAGATCAGAGAGCACGGGCAACAGATGGGCTCGGAGCTCCAGCATGTCGGGGATGGACGAACACTGACCACTGCCCCACAGGAAGTGATGGCTCAAAGCCCTCTATTCAGTGCTGACGTACAGTCCAAGCTGTACAGGAACCTCTGTAAAGATGAGCAGATCAAGAGCGCACAGTGCTACCTTTGGGAAGATGCTGAATCAGTGGTTTGTATGAAACCTTGAAATGGGTTCGCAGTAAAAATAATTTGTGCTGTAGGCTGCGTTAGAGGGTATATGCATGGTATGCGCTTAATGAGTATCTGTGCATAAGAATTGGACTCAGGCGTTATGTAAGACCTACGAAAACCATGTGTCTAGTATGAACTCAGTGACAGGTTAAGTGTATGTTAAGTTGCCTAACTTCTCGTGAGAGGAGAAGAGTACTGAGAAGACTGGTTGTACATGTACTGTGGCAGTGGCACACCCTAACCCTTAACTTCTAGCGGAAGTGTGCACACTCACTCTCAGGGGAGTGGAATCGTCACACACACACACACCACTTAATGTCTGTAAGCTTGAAACGCCACATGCCTCTTTCACTGACTGCAGCCAGACAGTTTTACATTTTTTGCCCCCTGTTCAGATATGCATTAGCTTTATATTATATTAACTTAAAATAAAGTAAGACATGTCAATGTAATTCAACTGTCCTGATATCAAAGAATATTAGTTTAGGTTATAAAATGGTATAGTCATTTGGTGCAACTTCCCAAAATAAATACCTTAAAATAAAAACTTTAAATGTTACTATGTTAAATATAAAGTTAATATGTGTACACTAACAAAACTAAATGGTATGTGCTTATCAAAAATGTTATAATTTTGGATTTATTTTGAAGGTTATACATGACATTAAGTCATTAAGATTCGTTAAATTAGAACTTCTTAAAATGGTATAAAAGTTGTTCTAAACTAAATAAAACCAAACTTCAGGTGCATTTTGCCTTTATTAGACAGATAATTATAGAATTATATAAAATCGTTTTTTTTTTTTGGTTTAAGGATCACTCATCCATCATCTTCAACTTCCTGAAATAAAAAGAAGTTGGCCTACCAATGCAGTCTGAGTGCTATGTTCTCAGACATTTTACAGTCTTTCTCTCATTAATCAGCTTTATAAAGGGAAGAGTGCGTTATTTGGCCAGAGCCATGAGCAGGACAATCTAATGCTTGGCTAAAGCCTTTTCAGCTCAGATTAGACCAGTGCTCTGTATTATACACAAAAACCCTCCCCTAGTTGTAAATCTGTTACAGCTTTGGACTTTAGACTGCAGAAAAGAGGGCAGAAATCTGGGAGAGCTGGCAGGAGCACTTCTTCTCATTTTGGGGCTGAGTGGGGGAAGGGAGAGCAAGCGAGAGCCTGGGAGGTACAGCCAATCAGATGTAAGGACACGTCTGTTGCTTTGTTTTGACTGGTCACATACATTTCCCATCATTTTCCTCTCAATGCCACAGAAACATTCAATATTCTCAGCCTGGTCTCATATGCGGTGTATTATTCATTTAGATGTTCAAAGGTATATTGCTTTCAATAGAATGGAGCATGTATATTGCATTTCAGACAGCCTTGAGTATATTAAACAGTCAGACTCTTCTCTATGGAGAAGAATTCAATCACTTCTGTTCAGTCTTATGAAGTTTTTTGACACTCTCTGAACTCATCTGAACTCCACTAGAATTCTGTTGTACTTGTCTTTGATGAGAATAGAAACTTCAGTCTGAACATTGTTTGAACACATTCTTTGAATACATTTGATTATGAGTACTGAAAATTAACTATATGAGGATATGGATAATGTTGTTTTGGTAATTAACTTGATGGCAGTGTAAACTCTTTTTTGATATCTCAAACTATAATTTAGAGAATTAAACAGCGCAAGTTGTATCATAAATGCAAAGGATTGTTCAAGTGTGATATAACAGGTCCAACACTCTCTCTCCATCTCTCTTTTCCTTTCAGATGATGATGCAGTAATAGGAAATATTAAGTGGGTCAATGATTTTTTTTTTTTTTTTTTTTTGTCAGGGTCTCTCAGTTTATTCAAAAACACATTAAAATGTGATTACAATGACTTTATACATTGACCTCCTGATGAGCATGCTTTCTTTTTTTTATCTTTGTTTTTTGGAAGGGGTGGGGGGGGTGCATAAAGAAAAAAAAATCATAATGAAGAAAAACCCTAATGAAGTTAATAATTCATGATATTTATTTTAAAAAAATACTTACTGAATATGAATATATATTTTTGAAAATAATTATGATATGCTCAAAAAGAATAATCCTATTCTTGAAAATGGTATAAAAGTTTTTCAAAATCATTTGAAACCGACATGAACACAAAGAGTAAAATAACTGTTTTACACTAGATTTCATTAACCAAATCAAAACAGGCACATTTAGGCCACTGTTGGATAAACATAAAAAATGGCCTTTTGCTCAAACTTTTGTTTGTTTTCTTTCCCTTTGCAACAGAAATGTTGCCATAGATACGGATGTTTTGGGTTTGTAAACAAATGGACAACTCATCATGGATTTTCGGTCATGGACTTTCTCGTTGTCACATTCAGAGTTTGTTTTGGTTATGTGTTTCTGTTCTATTCATGCTTTAAGGTGAAGATACATGGGGCAATTTTTTGAGCAGTGTTGCAGAGCGATATGGCTTGGGCACTTTCCCATTGAGAATGGGCAGCAAATACTTTAGATCGGTCGTGGGCCCTGTGTCTCACCTCGTTGCCCGTTGACGGCAACATTGCAACATTGCTCAAAAAGTTGCCCTGTGTATCATGACCTTTAGGCTGCGTTTACACGGCAGCGATGTACAAAAAACGGAAGTTTTTTCTTTGTGCAGATGACAACCTTATCAAATGATTGGGATCCGCGGAAACAACTAAAATGCTGTATTATTCATGCCAGGCCAGTAGTTGGCGGTCACATTGTAAAGAACAACTACGGGCCTGCACATATACGTATTTTTTACCGGGCACTTACGCCAAACTCTCATGCCTATAGATTAAACAAGTAATACGCATGTGCATTTTCACAGATTCACGTTTTTTTTACTTTACACGGAGACAATAATGATATAGTTTTCAAAAACTTTCACTTTAAAACCCGTTTCTAAAGTTTGCTTTTTTAGGCCACCCAAAATCTGTTGTCATGTAAATGAACGGCAAAAACACAAAATGTTTTCCATTTTTTTTTAAAAACTGTGTTGTTTGAACGCCCCCTATAAGCTTCATTAACAGCGTTTCCACTGCAGGAACTTTCCTCAGAAACTAGGGACTTTGGGGTGGAACTCTGAGTGTTTCGACTGCAGGGACCAGGGTCTAAATGAAGTTCCGAGTAAAAATTTCCCCCTCAGAAAGTCCCTGCTCACGAGGTAGTACTTTTTCAAAGTTCAGGAACATTCGGGGGTGGGACTTGGGTGCTGAACATGCTGATTGGTTGACTCCACGCAGCATTATATTACAACCACCGTTTTTAAAAGTCTGTTGCAATGCGTGTAGTAAGAGTTGTTTGCTATTCGAATCAACAATGGAGTTTAAAAAATACGACAATGGACCAACGATGAGGTTTAAGCTTTATTAAGCTATATGCGGAGGACGAAATCCAGGGTAACTGGAAAGTTGCAAGCAGTCCTACGTCACCGGACTAATTTGCCAAATCTTCACGGTACTTTAGATCACGATGGAAAGTAGACAGTAACAGGTCTGGGGGGAAAAAAGCTCCTGGGATAAATTGTTATTAGAGACGGCCTTAACCCTTTCTCTGCCTTTACCTGTTAGGTCCAGTGCTGCTTCTCTGGGTTTCGGAAGCCCGCGCAGCGGTTTCTCCCACCCAGAGGGCGGTCTCGGTGCTATAGTTATCCAGCTCTGAGGAGGTGGATATTTATAGCGTCGATGCAGGGGTTGAGGACTCGCCACTTCAAACCCCTGCTAGTGAGGAGCTCATGGAGGTTCTGAACAGAGCTGTGGCCAAGTTAACATCAAGAAAGAAATAGATAACTGGCCACCTGATACCAGGAGCGCGCAAAAATAAATACACTCACCTAAAGGATTATTAGGAACACCTGTTCAATTTCTCATTAATGCAATTATCTAATCAACCAATCACATGGCAGTTGCTTCAATGCATTTAGGGGTGTGGTCCTGGTCAAGACAATCTCCTGAACTCCAAACTGAATGTCAGAATGGGAAAGAAAGGTGATTTAAGCAATTTTGAGCGTGGCATGGTTGTCGGTGCCAGAGGGGCGGTCTGAGTATTTCACAATCTGCTCAATTACTGGGATTTTCACGCACAACCATTTCTAGAGTTTACAAAGAATGGTGTGAAAAGGGAAAAACATCCAGTATGCGGCAGTCCTGTGGGCGAAAATGCCTTGTTGATGCTAGAGGTCAGAGGAGAATGGGCCGACTGATTCAGGCTGATAGAAGAGCAACTTTGACTGAAATAACCACTCGTTACAACCGAGGTATGCAGCAAAGCATTTGTGAAGCCACAACATGCACAACCTTGAGGCGGATGGGCTACAACAGCAGAAGACCCCACCGGGTACCACTCATCTCCACTACAAATAGGAAAAAGAGGCTACAATTTGCACGAGCTCACCAAAATTGGACAGTTGAAGACTGGAAAAATGTTGCCTGGTCTGATGAGTCTCGATTTCTGTTGAGACATTCAGATGGTAGAGTCAGAATTTGGCGTAAACAGAATGAGAACATGGATCTATCATGCCTTGTTACCACTGTGCAGGCTGGTGGTGGTGGTGTAATGGTGTGGGGGATGTTTTCTTGGCACACTTTAGGCCCCTTAGTGCCAATTGGGCATCGTTTAAATGCCACGGCCTACCTGAGCATTGTTTCTGACCATGTCCATCCCTTTATGACCACCATGTACCCATCCTCTGATGGCTACTTCCAGCAGGATAATGCACCATGTCACAAAGCTCGAATAATTTCAAATTGGTTTCTTGAACATGACAATGAGTTCACTGTACTAAAATGGCCCCCACAGTCACCAGATCTCAACCCAATAGAGCATCTTTGGGATGTGGTGGAACGGGGGCTTCGTGCCCTGGATGTGCATCCCACAAATCTCCATCAACTGCAAGATGCTATCCTATCAATATGGGCCAACATTTCTAAAGAATGCTTTCAGCACCTTGTTGAATCAATGCCACATAGAATTAAGGCAGTTCTGAAGGCGAAAGGGGGTCAAACACAGTATTAGTATGGTGTTCCTAATAATCCTTTAGGTGAGTGTATATTTAAATAACAATGGATGTACTCGATATTGGGTCAGGCAGCGCAAATCTACACACTATAAAAATATCATGTAGGCATTCTAGGCTGATCCGATGTAGATCTGGGGGAAGCTAGGAGACCAGAGTGAGCTCTGATCTTCCACAGTTTTTTGGCGCTGTGAAAGCAAAGTTTCAAGCCAGTAAGCCCCAGATCTCCTCTGTTGCTGTGCGGGAGTAGCAGACACCGAGTATGAGCTCCTCACACCGGGCGCAGCAAAGCAGAGCGCCGCCACCCGTACTCCCCCTCAGAAGGGGTGGGGTGGTGGGCGGCTCCTTCAGGCTCAACCTTCCAGTGGTGAGACAGGCCTGAGGGCCGTCTTCATCCCTAGGAAGGCTGTGTCTAAGAAGCCCTGATGCCAGTATGCTCAGGGCAGTGAGGGCGTTTCCCCCCCCCCGGGGACAGGCGGTGTTCACCTCAGCATACGGTGCCCGCCTGTCCTCGGTGCCCTCACAGGGTCGATCCACCAACCCCGCCCGAGTGCCGGGGCGTGGAGAGCCCTCGCGGGTCATCTGAGCCCTCTGAGGAGGGAGTCGGCGCTGTCAAGCCAGTTGTTCCCTGCCGGTTCGCTGCTTCAGGGCGCTGTGCTCGCGGTGCGGCACAGCAGAGACCAGTCTCAAGAGGCTGGTACTCCCTAGTAGATTCTCTGATTATGGTTCTAGAAGTACAGACTCTTCTGCAGAAGAAGGCTATAGAAGCCCTGTCTGACAGGAAATTAAGTGAGTCAGGGGTTTATAGCCGGTACTTCTTTGTGCCTAAGAAGGATGGGGGCGGCTGCGCCCTCCTCTAGATCTGCGCGTCCTTAACCACCCAGCAGCTCGGTTCAGGATGCCTACTTTGTGTCTCGGACCAAGTCTGTCAGCACGTCTGGCGGTTCAACATCGAGGTGTTGTTCTCGCGCACATGAGGAGGCTCACGAGGCTCAACTTCAATAAGAGCATTCTTTCTCCAGTTCAGAGAATAATGTATCTTTGCGTGAGTTGGAATACGATCCCTATGCAGGCCCGCTTATCAGAGTCTCGCATGGGGCCGATCCTCTCGGCAGTTTAAGGGTTAGTGCTAGACTAGTCACTCACTGTCTAACAGAGAGACAGTGGTGGCCTAAAACCAAGGGATTTCCCCAAGGGGAAACCCTTTCTCGCGTAGTCAAGGCAATGCGGCGGTGCCTCTGCATCTTGGCTATACGGAAAAGTCCTTGGTTCCTGGCCCAAGGCCCGTCACTGGGGGCCACCATGTCGGCGAGTACCTCTGATCACTGGTGCCCCCTCACAGGCTGGGGGGGGGGGGGTGACCATGAGTGGTTGCTCAGCCCAGGGTTCATGGCAGGACTGTCATCATTCGTGGCTCATATTGCCTGGAAATGCTTACACTTCCTGCCGTGTCACAGCCGGCCAGCATTATATGTGGCCGTCGCAGTGGTGACAAAAAAAAAAAAAGGGGAAGAGGATGGTTTCCCAAAGGGGGAACCCCCTTTTGCATGGTCAAGGCTACGCAGGGGCCGAGGGCCGGGGGGTGGAGACTCCACACCGAGGTGGTGGAGCTCCGTTGGGAAGATTCGGCAGGACCGAAGTGGACCTGTTTTGCCACACAAGCAAACACCCACTGTTCACTGTGTTCTTCCCAACGCCTCCAGCTCCTCCTGGAGTTCTAGAGAGAGTACGCCGTCTCCTTTATTAGCTCCGTAGGCTTCTCGGACTTCGTGTCGCTCCTCGGCGGCTCTCCCCTGGAGATTCCGTTCAGGAGGGACCTTCTCTCTCAGATGGGCGGTGCCATCCTACACCCTCGCCCAGAGCTGTGGAGAACTGTGGCTTGGCCTCTGAGGGGGCCCAGCTCATAGTTCTGGTCCCTCAACCGAGGTTGTGGAGACCATTCTACACTCTAGAGCTCCCTCCATGGACAAACTGTACGTTGAAGCGGAGACTCTCCACCTTATGGTGCTGAGATCACCTGTGGGACCCAGTTAACTGCCCTGCGAGCGCGGTGCTGGAATTCCTGCAGGAGAGGTTCTCCACTGGGTTAGCGCCCTCCAAATAAAGGTGCTGTGGTGGCCTTAGTAGCTTACCACACTCCTTTGGGTGGTGTTTCATTGGGCTACACCCTCCAGTTACCCATTTCCTCCGTGGCACTTGAGGTTAAGACCTGTACTACGCGCCAGGGTGCCAGCCTGGGACTCTGTCCTTCAAGGCCTTTCTAGGCTCCCTTCGAGCCGCTTGGAGAAGTCCTGAGAAGTCTCTCACTCCTAAAGATGTCTTCTTCTCTCTATCTAAAAGCCCCCCCCCCCTTTTTGTGGCACCCTTGTGCCTGGAACTTACTCCCGGTTGGCTGAGGCTTTTCTACATATAGGCCGGGGTATGTTCCTTAGGTTCCCACTATCCTATGAGACCCTTAGTACTTCAGGCCTTTGTCCTCCTCCTTCTGACGTCAGACCGGAAACTTCTGCTTGCCTGTTCAGCGCTCTAGAAGCCTAGGTCCTCGGTAGACAGGCGTGGCTAGGAGGTTTGGAACAGTTATCTCTGTTACGGGCCACCCTCGAGAGGGGGTCCGGCTTCAAGCAGAGGACGAGCAAGTGGGTGGTCGAGGCTACTCCACTTGTTTATGTGGCGGCCGGGCAGCCCCCTTAGCTGTCCGGGCCCACACACACAGGAGTATGGCTGCCTCTCAGGCATTCTTGGCAGGGGCCTCCCTGCAGGACATTTGTGACGCGGCAGGATGTTCCTCACCGCTCACCTTTGTCAGGGTCTACGAACTCGACGTTTATGTTACTTCGGGGGCTTGGGTGCTCGCCTCCTAGACAATGTTTCAGGCTGGCATCCGGCTCCTATGGGGGGCGTGGGTATTCTCGTTCCCAAAGCGGTGACGCAGCGCGGGTTCCCTTGAAAGGGAACGTCTCGGTTACGACTGTAACCTTAGTTCCCTGAATAGGGAACGAACCGCTGCGTCACCCTGCCATACTCCCTGCATGCCCGCAAGCGTCTTGCTTCAGCCTTTCACAGAAGCTAGTGGCGTTTGTTTGCCGGTATGCTATATACCTTCCGGGTCGATGACGTCACCCGCCTATGACATTCCGTCTCTCCATTGGACTAATTACACATGTGCTTCACGACGCAATCACGCAGAGGCGTTCCCAAAGCGGTGACGCAGCGTCTCGTTCGTTATTCAGGGAACTAAGGTTACAGTCGTAACCGAGATGTTTTCTGAGATACTGAATTTGGGATTTTATATCAGTCTGTGTGTAATGAATGAATATAATATACAAGTTTCACTTTTTGAATGGAATTAGTGAAATTAATCAACTTTTTGATGATATTCTAATTATATGACCAGCACCTGTATAGGGGGCTATTTCGAACACAGCAATAGTTACACATTGATTAGAGTACCCAGTTCAGGTTTGCATTCCGCGTTTGGTGTCTCTATTTATACTCTCTGTTTCTCCTTAGTCTTTGCTCTGGTATTAGTCATATTTTGCTGATGGGTTGAGTTGTTTCTCCTGCTATTCCCTAGTCTTTTGTTGGTGGATTTAAATAAAAGTTTCCTTAAATACACCACAGCATGACAGGTTTTTTTTTTTTTTTGGACATTGAATGGGATTTCACAGTACACCTCTACTGTAGCTACTGCTTTTTGGGTTATAGGTCAGCAAAAGGGAATTTCTTTTTCTGCACAAATTTAAAGGAAAAATCTACATTTAAACCTGGTGAACTGTGTTAAACAGAGCTGAAAACATTCAAATTAGGTGAACTGGATGGCAATATTAGGATCAAAAATTTCACAGTTACAGTAATTTAAGGCATAATCCAGTACAGAGCTTCCAAAGCAGCACAGTTTAGATACTCCTCAAACATTATGTTTAGGGATTTGTTCTGAACACCATGCTGTTAAGAAAGACACATTATCGTCATGGAAGTAAAGTAATTAGGACATGTAAGGAGAGTGGGGGATTGAAAAGGAAAGAATGCAACAGCATGAGAGGGAAAGAGACAGAGAGAGGGACTGTATCATGGTTTACCCGCTGCAGTGGCAGGCTGTGGCCTGCAGACTCTGGGGCTTTTATGGCTGTGGGAAAGGCCAGGAGGTCACCCAAATTTCGTCAGACATCATTTTTTTTTAGAGAAAGCGATTTCAGCATATTTTTTCCCTCCACATGCCGTGTTTACTTTCATCCACTTCCCACTGTGTGGCTCCACTGCAGTCTGGGGAATATGCACTCTGCGTTTGTACACCCCTTCCCTGCCTTTGCCTTTGGCTTGAGTGGGACGAAGTCTATGAAAATTCAGGGGCTACATTCACACAGAATATACCTGATGGTTCTTTTTTAGAATGACAAATACATTTATGTTCATGCATAGCGTGGTTATGAATAATATTCTGTAAATGAACTTAAAACTGAATTGAGAGTGAGTTCAGATCAGCCTGTGATGTGTGAACGGAACCCAAATATAGATTTTTAGATTAATCATGATCTTCATTTTAACGATTGCATTGATGTTTAATATCCCAAGAGCAATCTTTTACTTCTATGTCTGTGTCAATATGGACTCTAAGCCAGTTATTTTAAATGATGTTTTATTAACAAAGTTAGGGAGGAGCATGTTCAAATGATCTACCCAATCAGTACAATTGGAAACCTATATACAGTATATATATATATATATATATATATATATATATATATATATATATATACATACATCCGACTCACCTCCGTTCCTCGACAGTCTTTTCTGCATTCCTCCGCCACCCTGATTCCTCACTCTTGGCTAGTTCCTATCCCAGCCAGGGACACGAGGGAATACTCTGTGTTCAGAAACAAACTGAGCTCGGAGCCCTCCCCCGGACAGCATGACAAATACGCATACTCTCTTATTATTTGTAAGTGTGAACTTGTGAAGTGAATCAAAAACTAATGACTCTTATGAGACATTTTTAATTAATAGTTCAAAAAGACATGTTACCATGTTACCAAAAATACATGTTTGAATCCCTCTAAAATACCACACTGTACAATTTATAGCAGGGGTGATTCTAGCCTTTTAACCACTACTGGGACACAGGTCAAAATGTGCTCTTTTGTTTCTGTCTTATGAATATTCAATATAATATAAATTAAATTAAATACAAAACAGGGAAAATTATTCTCAGGTTGCAATATGGCAATCTCCATCGTCAGACAAGGATTTGTCAGTAATATTTTACAAAGGCACAGCAGTATTTCACTGGAACTTGTGCCCCAGTAAAAAGTGTCTAACAACGTCCCTAATTTACAGAATTACATTTATGCATTTATGCATTGCAGACACTTTTATCCAAAGCGACTTACATTGAATTTTAAGGTATACATTTGATCAGTTCATGAATTCCCTGGGAATTGTATCTAATGTGCATTGTTAGCACCATGCTCTACTGTTTAAGCACGGATAAAAATGATTCTGTGGTGAAGTAAATGCTTCATTAAAAAAAAATTAATTTCTACATGAAAAAGTTAGCTCAGGCAAGAATTCAAAAAACAAAAAATGTTTTGTTACATCATGTTACCATCATTGTGTATTGTGCAATAAGTATTGAGGTCCATTCGGGTACTGCGTTACTTATGTAGATATGGTGTCTATACAAGATCTATTGTATTATTTACTTAGATGTGTCTAAGTAAAGCATACACTTTAAATGTGTGGTTTAATTCAGTGTTATATTGTTTGAGTAAAAAGTATTGCAAAAACAATGTAGAAATTACTCAACAAACTTTTACTGGCCAAGGTACAGTTACTTATTTTCTTTGTTAATTTTACTTAACTTAGTTAGGTAGAGTTTACTTAATTCCATATGTGAAATTTACTTAAAAAATCGTTGTGCAAAAACTTTTATTAAGTACATTTTACTTATTGTTTTTTTTTTTCACTGTATGGATACAAGAATATAGCATTTGCTGAATCAGAATCTGAATCAAAAAAGATTTGAGAGATTTTGAATCTAAATCGAATTTGGAAAACTGGAATGATACCCTGCCCTAATAGAAAAGATGTCCCACTTGGTAGAATCCCTCTTCTCTGGTGTAATGATGGGACTGGGAGATAGACTACTGGCGTCCTGCTGCCTTTTTTGGGAAAAGGAAAGTAGTGGTGATCTTAAGTTTCATAAGATGGGACATGGCTTCAACTTGACTGGAAATCTCATTAGCAAACAACTCAGGAATAACAATGTGGTCGCTGGACTGTAAAAGTCAGGAGAGAATCAAAAAGATTCTTCTCACTCCACACGCCAGACCCTCTGTTTAGAGCGCCAAAGCCCAGCTATGTTTCTGATTCCACATCCCCCGTGGACATTAATATTAAAACAATCTCCCTCTCTGAGAAGCAGCATTAATGACCGGCGAAGTAATTATCCTTACGACAAACTGCAATCTCGACTTTCTCGGCTCATGTAAAGAGTGGCGGTGAGGACCCTGCAACCCAGGCACTGATTATACTCCGAAGAACCGTGTAGTGCTTTGATCAGTCCTGACTTCCTGCAATGATGAATCACTCATTTGCTCTTGTCCCACGTCGAGGCCTGGATGGAAGTCTTTGGGGGCGTTAAACAAACAGCGGTTCGTGCAGCGGTGGGGGTGATGGAGGCGCTGAGCTTGGAAAGAGAAAGCGAGATGCTCAGCGGCTGTTTTGATGGCTTACACAGATGTTTGTCATCCCTAAAGAGTGGAGGCTTTCCCACCTCTGCCCCTGCACCTCTCACAGGCTCTCACACCTGAGAGCAAGTGTGTTCATGTGTAAGAATAAAAGACAGAGGACAGGACTGGCCATCGAGCTGTGAATGATGGCAACATGGGGGAGAACAGCCACAGGGCGTCTGGAAAAGTGGGTTAACCCGTATCTGGCCCCACTGCCTCTGTTGAGAGAAACCGCACAGACCTTCACAATCAGATACACGCAAAAACTCATAAACATACACTAACATACATATGCTGCTTTATTACTTAAAATCAGGCTGTTCTAAAAGAAGACTAAGACTATATATTTGATTTGCATCCTAAACAATGTGTGCGACATTGGAATTAGTGTGTCCTGGTTCATATGTTGAAAAGAGTATGACTGTTCACTTAAGAACAACAACATTTTAAAAAGAATTACAAACATGGTGGTGTGTGAGACCTATGTGCCGTTATTTTTGAAAGTATTCTTTGGTTTTGTTTTGTCCAATACCAATAAGGAGACAGCTATGTTACCTACTAATGACAGTTATTAAATGTTTGTACTATATTTAAGAGTGTTGTTAAATTATTAGTGTTTTTAAAGATTAACTTTAAGTGAGCAATAAAAATTTAAATGGAACAATAGTGAAAATGAGCAGTACAATTAAGTATTCATTATTTTCTTAATTTATATGGGTCAATACTACTAAATGAAAAAAATATCTAATACAACCAATAAGGTGCCGATATATTGTGCGCTTTTACTTGATTCATTAAATGAACTCCAGGGAACTTAAATGCTGCTCTTAAAGGTTTTAAGTCAAACTGGGGATTTTATGTGAATCTACTGTGTGGTTAATGCTAAAGTAAATGTGTGTCTTAATAAATGTCTTTTTATAAAATAATCACTAAGAAATCTGTCAGCCTCATGGATTTAATAAATAAAAGTCGTATTTATTTTGCCAAATGTGGTGGGGGTCAGATGGGGACTGTTATATTGATCTGACAGATTTGATGCTGCCAACCCAGAAATCAATAAAGAGCTCCAGTAAAGCGCCATGTGTTGTGTCATTTTAAATGCATAATACTACATTTTTACTTGAAATGATAATGTGAATCAAATTTGAACTTCATCAAAATGATTTATTTGCTGTTATCCATATTTCATCTGAAACACATTGTGAACACCCATTTAATAAAGATGCGGATTGTAACATTTCAAAAGAGGGATGTTTGGCTTGCATTATCTACACATTATTAAATGCATCATTATTCAAAAGCATCAGCAGAGCTTGAAAGACCGCGACTGGCAGATCTTCAATGTACTTTTCCATCCCAAAAACACAACATAGTTTTGCTGCATAGTGTATATGAAACAAATAGTTTTGACTCTAAATTCTAATTGGATGAGCCACGTTTGAAGCCGTTGCAAAATGCAGATGGTTATGTTTATGTGCCAAGTTGCTATGTTGCTTGGCAATTGTAAGCAGCATGTACAGCGTCAAGTAACGTGTCCACAATCAAAATGAAGAAATATGTGATGTGGCGCAAATATCAGAACATTTTTGATGTTTAGTACACATGTGAAGTGGTAATTTAGATTTTTTTTTCTAAATAAACCAATCCAAATGAATAAATATATACATTTTTGTATCACTTGATGTCGCCTTACGCATTTGATTAAAAATCTGAAAAAAAAGTGTTTAATGTGAATATTAATAAGAATGATTGTAACTATTTATTGAACATTGGTATTTTTTTCATATTGCCATTGCCATCTGTTTTGTGCCTCCATTATGGTGGTATGCTTTAGATTAGTTTTTTTAATAAATGACATTATAAATAAATCGCTTTTGTGAAACAGATTGACTCTTTCTCTTAATCTCTCTTTTTCTGTCCTCCCCCTCCAGCCACCTCTCGCTCCCACGCTAAATGACACGCTCTCTGCAGCCAGAGGGTCTGGTCAGCGGCCCAACAGATGGTAGTTAATAGGCTGGTTGTAAAGATACTTATTATTTTGTTTCGGGGCTAAAAGGTTCCATCTCGCTGGTTGGTAATGTGGGTTATCTGAATTAAATCCGTGGTATTGTTCTACTGGCCATTTAATCTGGGGTTGCGCTCCCTGACTAAAACCTTTTTAACCCTTTCACACACTTGTGTATGTGTGTAAGACCCCTTCTGACATCCTCATTAACCCTTGCCACCAACCTCCACCCCCACTGTACACTTGACCTTCAGAACCACTCTCATATTTCTCACAAAAAGAAAAGAAAACCTCTTTGGAAATGCAATTGTTATCCTCTATATGTACTGAAGGAATATTTGCTGTCATTATTTAATCACCCCTTGTTTTTCTATTAATTTGGTTAGTCCTTATTCTAAACATGTGGGCACCAAAGATGCAAAGTAAGGCAAAAGAACATAAATATGAAGATTTCAGATGCAAAAGCCTCTAAGTCCATCTGATGTTTTTCTTTAAAAATAGCATTTTTGTCATGCTCCTGTATATAGGTTTCTACCTAATACTGGTACTTCTGAATGGGCTGAGGCTGGGATTTAGTGGGTTTGAAGTGAAAGTATTTGACCGTATACTATGTGCAGAGAGCATTCACTCAGTATCGTTATCTCATTTTTGACCAAGGTGGCTTTTAGAGGCTTTTGTATTGGAAGTCTTCATATGTACTAACGTAATTTAAAGTTCCCCTATTATGCTTTTTCGCATATTACCTTTCATGCAGTCTGTAATATAGCTTTTTGTGAATGTAAAAGGTCTGCAAAAATTCAAAGATCAAAATGCATGACAAATAAAGTCTCCTAAAAGAAAGAATTGATTACCAAAACGAGTCGTCAGCCATTCCAGTCTCACTTCCTGTTAACATATGTAACAAAGTAACATAATGCCAGCCTACGGTCTTCACTTGCTGCCCTTGAACATTGTGTACTTTGACCCACCCTCAAACGCGGTATTGTAGCTGAGACTTGGAAGAGTTTGGTTCGTGTTGCAGACATGTCGAGCAGAGGATGTTTTCATCGCTGCGAATCCACTTTGCATGCACTTCAAGGGCTCGTGTTGGAATTGATATGGAAAAAACGACACCATCGTTACTGGTCGTACTGTTGAGTGCTGAGGAAGCCTCCAGAGCTGAAATTAAGATCACAACAGACTGGGCCATCTGACCAATTAGAGCAGAATAGGCTCTCGAAAAGGAGGGGTTTAGAGAGACTGAATCTTCCAGCAAACTGTTTTCAGACTCTTTGAGAAATGAAGTGAAAACACAATGTACTGCATATAGTATGCTGTTCTATATTTTGTCACTGTAAAACCTAATGCTCAAAATAATTAATTGGTTTGAGTTGGGTAAACTTAAATTAAACAAATTAGTTTTAGAACTTTCTTTCCCTTTCGTTCAGTCACTCCGAGTTACGTCAGTGACTGACGAATGGGGGTTTTGCTTAGAAGCCTATCATCTTCGAGATCTTAGAAAACCCCAATGGCGATGAAATGCCATGGGCCTGCGGAATTTGCATAGCGTAACTCCGCCACACCTCCTGGGTATATAAGGAAGTACGCTGGCAATGTCGCATTATGTTTCTGCTTCGGAGCCAAGAGCATCTCTTCACTCCTCAAGCCTGATACTGAGTAAAGTCAGTTCTTCGAGACGAGCGACTCTCCAGTCTGTGTTGGTGTGACGGTGCGTTCCAGCAATCTCACATTGCTCATTCCTCATCCCCCTCTTGCACACCGCTACCCGTGAGTGGTTGGACTGAAGCAGCGGGACCGCCTGTTGACGCCCCGCGTGTTTCGTTTGCCGCTCCAGATGGCGACAAGATGTCGATTGCTGCATCTCAAGGACGGTTAGAGTCCTCTGGGGATGAAGATTCGACTGTGCTGCCGCCTTCGGGTGTACCAGCATTGCCCAAGTCCGACCCAGAGCTGACAGCCATGTTCTCTTAGGCAGCAAGGACCTCCTTTCTCAGAGACGGGGCACCCTCTGGCACTCACGTCCCGATCTCTGGAAGGTGGCTACCATTACTTCCGCTATGGCTACCAGACACGCCTATGCGTTGAAGTGGAACCTCTTCATCACCTGGTGCTCTTCTCGCCGAGAAGACCCCTGGAAATGCCCGATCGGGTCTGTGCTCTTGTTTCTCCAAGAAGGGTTGGAACGAAGGCTGTCTCCTTCCACCCTGAAGGTCTATGTGGCCGTTATCTCAGCCTACCATGACCTCGTGGAGACGAAACAGGTAAGTCAGCATGACCTGGTCATCAGGTTCCTGACGGGGGCGAGGAGACTAAATCCTCCTTGCGCTCCCCTCTTACCCTCTTGGGACCTCACAGTGGTCTTATCAGCCCTGCAGAGAGCTCCCTTTGAGCCTTTGCGATCAGTCGAGCTTAAGTTCCTGTCTATGAAGACAGCACTTCTGATCGCTTTGGCCTCCATCAAGAGGGTAGGGGACCTGCAGGCATTTTCGGTTGACGAAGTGTGCCTGGAATTCGGGCCGCCCAATTCTCATGTGATCCTGAGACCTCGGCCTGGATATGTGCCCAAGGTTCTCACCACTTCATTCAGGGACCAGGTGGTGAACCTGCAAGCGCTGCCTTTGGAGGAGGCAGACCCAGCCTCGGCACTGCTCTGTCCAGTATGCGCCCTCCGTGCTTACGTAGACAGAACGCAGTGTTTTAGGACCTCAGACCAGCTCTTTGTCTGTTATGGTGGGAAGCTGAAGGGAAAGGCTCTCTCCAAGCAAAGGTTGTCTCACTGGATAGTGCACCCCATTGTCTTGGCTTACCAGGCGCAGGGTCGTCCATGCCCCCGGAGTGTGGCCTCCTCTTGGGCTCTAGTGCATGGCGCCTCGCTGACAGACATCTGCAGAGCTGCAGCTACACCCAACACATTCGCCAGGTTTTATAACCTCAGAGTGGAGCCAGGTGTCTTCGCTTGCTCGTCATTTCACTCCACGGACTGGATATGTGTGATATTCCTCAGGTTGCTTCCCTGAAGCCCTGAGTTCCTCCAGCACCGTTGATACTGAGACCAGAGTGCATGCCCATCTGGTCAGCCCTCGTGTTCGGCTAGGTGCAGCCGTGTGCATGGTTCCCCCGTTGGGCAACCCCCACATGTGTATTTCCACTGTAAGGCTCTCTGAGCATGTGTCTTTACCTTGGCAAGCCTTGCCACTCCTGGGGGTAAACATTTTCCACCTTCGGCTGGTTACCCTAGAGTATCCTTAAGTCCTCCCTGCGGGCAGGCACTTGGTGCATGTTTCCACGTGGAGTCCTTCCTCCGTACTAGTCTACGACAGGGAGCTCACATTTACGCAGGGCAGTGGACGACAGCCGAGTGGGCCGTGATTAGATTGAACCCCCATTCGTCAGTCACGGACGTAACTTGGAGTGACTGAACGAAAGGGAACGTCTCGGTTACATATGTAACCCTCATTTCCTGAGGAGGGAACGGAGATGTTACGTCCCTCTGCCACTTCCTCTGTACCACTGGAACGGCCCGGGAGTTCAGATCTCGGCTCCTCAGCAGGTAAAATAATGCGACATTGTCAGCGTACTTCCTTATATACCCAAGAGGTGGGACGGAGTGATGCTATGCAAATTCCGCAGGCCCATGGCATTTCATCGCCATTGGGCGTTTTCTAAGATCTCGAAGATGATAGGCTTCTAAGCGAAACCCCCATTCAGGGTTTTTTTTGGAGGGGGGCTTACTGATATATGTTAAATGTTCTATATTGCCATACTCATTCAGCAGTTGCTATGCTATGCTAATGCTATCGAAGGATTGTGTTACTAATTAGCAAGTTAGCATTTACTAAATTAGCTAGTTAAAGCTAGCCAAGTTTCCACTACATTACATGATGATTTTAAGTTAAATGTATTAATTAGCTTACCCAAATATTTCAAGTTAAGAGCAATTAAAATGTATGAGTACAAAATAAAGTTCTACTTACTTAAACTTTTAATTTCTTAACTTGATAATTTTGATGTAACTGAGTTTTGCCAACTTCAGGTTTAAAGTGTATGAAATTCTTGAATAACCAGACCTTGATCAAAAAACATACAAATGCTTAATAAAAGTACAGTGATATCAAAAAATATGAATGCTTAAAAATGCATTCATATCTTTGCATGAGATACAAAATATCAAACCAAGTGGCATTCATAAAAGGACAGCACACTTTCAAGCACAACAAAAAGTTTGCTGAAAAGATCATGGCATTTGACAGAAAATATTTGGACATGTTCTGTTTGTCAGATGTTAGTTGATTATGTGCTGAACCTGTGCGGAGATCCACTAAAAACACCTTGAGACCAAATGGTTAAAAGTAGTTGCAAAAGAATGCATTTGAAAGCTCATTGGCCTAGCTAAAGAGTGTTGTAGAAAAAGGCTATTTACAATATCATCACTATTTAGGAGTTTGAAGATAAACAGCACAAGTTCCAGCACATTACTGTCTGTAACAGTTGAACCCTACTGTTTCTGTGGTCTGAAGCAGACTACAACACAAACACACACATCTTTCTGTCATTTATTTTGTGTGGTATTTATCCACCTGCAGAGGCTGTAAAGGTCTGCCGCATTGCTTCTATGCATTGCCTTCATGTGTGACTCATCCCATGACCTCTGGTAACACAGAGACAGGCAGAACAAGAGAGGCAGTGTTGGCCAACATCTCACTGGCCTGAGCGGAGAGCACACGCGTATACAGGCCTCCTCCGGCCTTGCGGGGGGAAAAAAGATCCTTTTCCTTCAGTGATAGCCAGCCAAAGCAAACAGAGCACATGAATAGAAAAGGAGGAACACACTGAACACACATTCTTAGGACTAACTAGAGGATGTAAAATGATCTTGTTAATAATGATGTCTCCGGTTTGCTTAATCACAAAATGCCCCATTTTTTGCATCTGATGAAATAATCTATAGCCATCCAGCAGCTGAGCTCCATGTTTAGATGTAAACATGCTACAGTTTTGATCTTTTCATGTAAGTTTCATGTAAAAAAAATGCATAATTAGAAAATAATTAGAAAAGAAAAAAAATGATAGAAAATTGCTTTTTGCTATCGTTTTCCCCCCTAAAAACTAAAATATGACAACGCGTCATAAAATGAGCCTTTAAATATTTTTGTGTGAAAAGGAAGTTGCCCCTAATACAGTTTTTTCAAAAGTTAGTGAACTAGTCAACAGTATCAGTAGAGAACTTGACATAAAATATGACACATGTGATGTGTGAAGATGACTGAATGTCACTTGTAAACAGAATATTTTTATTGTGCATGTGTCCGATCAAGCTGTTTTTGTCAAAAAGTTATATTATTATGTTATGCACAGTAGTTGCAGTTGCAGTTATATATATTATGCACAAATATTATTTTTGTATGTTAGGATTACATACCCCCGGTTTCACAGACAAGGCTTAAGCCTAGCATTACTTATCTAAAAATATGTCAGTGCCATTGTTTTGTCAAGATGCATACTAGTAATGTTCTTTTCTAAGGAAATTTTAAATATATATGTACTAAAATATCCTAATTGAACTAAGACTAATGTATGTCTATCTAAGCCCTGTATGTTAAACCAGGCCATAAAGTCCTAGCTATAAAATTATTTTAAAATGTAATTTTCACCACAAAATGC
This sequence comes from Rhinogobio ventralis, assembly GCA_039654625.1. Taxonomy (NCBI): domain Eukaryota; kingdom Metazoa; phylum Chordata; class Actinopteri; order Cypriniformes; family Gobionidae; genus Rhinogobio; species Rhinogobio ventralis. The sequence goes on from CM077212.1 coordinate 15,941,897, forward strand.
CCATAGTTGAAGAAACATCCTTTGACTGGCTACAAAACTAAAGAATGAAAGCGGCAGTGTAATGAAAGATGATACAGCCATCATTTCTCTGCTTTCTGTTATAATTTCCGTTGATGAGCAATCTTTGATGTCCCACCCACTTCATGGGTTGTTGGATACAGGTTTCTCCATCCTTGATAACTTACATGACTCTGCCCTTGTTTAATTTCCACTTCCTGCTTTATTCTTGGCTTAATCCAAACGAATGGCAGCTGTGCGGCGGAGCGAGGGGGCGGGTTATATGAGAGAAAGTGACCTCTTCAACTGTTTTAACAGATTATGGGAACCAGAGTGTGCGCTAGTGTGTAGCACTATTGATGTGAGGCGGCGCAACAGCGGTGGCCGTGTTTCCAGACTTCTGTGTGTGATTTCTGTCCAGGTTAAAACTCTCCAGCCCAGGCTACAGGCTCCAGACCACATTGAGCATTGTTTGCCTCAAATGTACAGCCAAATTATATCAATGCAAAATGTCAACTTTTTAAGATAAATAAAGGTGGATGTATAGTATATTCATCTTTATCTGCGTACATACTTTTACATTTACTCAGGTAAAGTTATATACACTATATAGAAAAAATCTAAACTGCTTGATTGTGTACATATTATATTATCACCCAGTTCTCTAACTATATCAACTACATTACTTGAATATATATGATAATTGAAATGAGCTGATGACATCACCGCTTTTTCCAGAGCGGCTGTACAGCCGAATCAAATTCGGTTGCATTATTTTCCTGTTTAACACTGTGAAGCTGCTTTGAAACAATCTGCATTGTAAAAAGCGCTATTTAAATAACTTGACTTGACTTGACATAAGAGACTTATTCCAAAAATCTAAAAATCTTATTCCAAAATCTTGGCCAGTGTGTATATTATCGACCAGCTCTAATCTGCTAAATGTGACAATAAGGCATGAAGATATTACGATTTTATAAACATTAACATCATGACTTGTGAAAAGTAGTTTTACCCACTAACCAAAGTGTTGCTAAGTTCACCACAAGCCATATTTTTACCACTGCATGTACAACACGAGAGAAGGTTTGATTTTTTTTTTATTTCTTTAAGGGTATACTTATCTAATCAATACATTTAATGCAGTAAACCCATATGGCAGAAGTATTGCTATTTGTTTACCGCTCTTTTAAAATCAAAGAAACTTTCATAATGCAAAAAAGCTTGAGGAAATAGAGATTTATCAAACAACCAGTGGGAAGAAGTTATTTTTTATAAAGACTTTGGGGCGAGGAAGAGAAAACAACTGACTCATTGAGGGTTCAGTGAACTTCACATTTAAATATGGATCCTTTGTCTCTTTTTCATCTTCCCTTTCTTTGTTTTTTCCATCCACATACAGCGTTTTTGATCAAATGCTCCTGCAAGGTCATTCCTTCATAAAAAAAAAAGAAAGAAAGAAGATTTTTTTATACATCCTCAGTTCATGTTGTCCATAGTAGAGTCTTGTGGAGAACTTGAAAGGCTTCAGTAGGGCTCCCCAGGGAAAGCTTCGACTCTGCGTCTGCTCTCCTCTGGCCTTGTTCTAGATTCTTAAGAGGGGGTGGGGGGATGGGTGGCGTAGCGACTGCTGTAGTGTGTCCCCTCACCTCCCCTGGGTCATTAGGTTCAGGGCACAGGTTGAGCCCTAAACAGGCCGGCTCAGACAGGACATCTATCTCTCCCAGCAAGGCTCTGGAGACCGCAGGGAACTTCTCCCAGATGGGCTTGAGAAGAATCCACTCCCCTAGCAGATGTTACAATACTGTAGCTTCATGTGGACATTTTGGTCTATGTGTCCAATGAGTGGCTGTTCCTTAAAGGGATACTTTACCTACTATTGTTATCATCCACATGTTGTTTCAAACATGTATGCCTTACTTTCTTCTGTGGAACACAAACTGAATTTTTGAAGAATATTCTTGCTACTCTTTTCAGTATACTGTAATAGTACTGAAAGTGAGGACAAGACTGTATCCAAATATGCATACTTCCATAGTAGGCGAAAAACAATATGTGAAAAGAACAGTATTTCAGAATTCACAGTATTCCTAGAGCGTAGACAAAAAGTACCTGAATGACTTCCAATGAGATTCTGAAGGTCACATCCAATAGACACTACTATCCCATGATGAGGCCATTAAGAGGGTTTATGGATGGCAGCAGACACAACTGACACTGGTAGGTCACATGACATACTATATAGAACATTCCTTTTAATTACTTATTAAGTATTTGAGATTTCGGTTGCAGCCATAGTGTGAATGATTTGTTCATGTATCTTTTTAATTCAGGTCTCAAGTTCATCTCACTCACTTTATGACCCGCTGCCATTAGAGGAAAAAATTCTAATGAATTATGACAGCTTTTTCTATCTTAGCTATCATATGACTTCAGATGACTTGCACAATCATGGACTACTTTTATAATACTTTAAATGGTGCTTCTGTGTCCTTTTTGAACCTTGAAAACTTTCTTGGTAATTACAGCAACCAGTACATTATTAAAAAGTCACCTTCTGTGTTCCACAAAATAGAGGAAGTCATACAGTTGTAGAATAGCATGAGGGTGAGTAAATGATTACAGAATTTTCATTTTGGGGTGAACTATCTTATCCTTTATATAAAAAAAACTCTTATTTATTTCAGACTTAGACCTTAAAGGTACACTATTTTTGAAAATAGGCTCATTTTTCAACTCCCCTAGAGTTAAACAGTTGAGTTTTACGGTTTTCCATTCAGCCGATCTCCGAGTCTGGCGGTAGCACTTTTAGCATAGCTTAGCATAGATCATTGAATCTGATTAGACTATTAGCATCTGGCTAAAAAAAATGACCAAAGAGTTTCAATATATTTCCTTTTTAAAACTCTTCTGTAGTTACGTTGCGTACTAAGAACAACGGAAAATGAAAAGTTGTGATTTTCTAGGCCGATATGGCTAGGAACTATACTCTCATTCCTGCGTAATAATCAAGGAACTTTGCTGCTGTTCCATGGGTGCAGCAGGCGCAATGGTATTATGCAGCGCCTGAAAATAGGCTAACTTCTGTCAACATTACCAACGTGACAACCTGCTTGCACAGAGAGCGTGCTGGGAACTATTTTCAGGCACTGCGTAATATAATTGCGCCTGCTGCACCCATGGTACGGCAGCAAAGTTCCTTGATTTATACACGATGTAACTACAGAAGAGTCAAGTTTTAAATAGGAAAAATATCAAAACTCTTGAGTCATTTTTTGAGCGAGATGCTAACGGTCTAATCAGATTCAATGATCTATGCTAAGCTATGCTAAAAGTGCTACCACCAGACCCGGAGATCGGCTGAATGGAAAACCGTAAAACTCAACTGTTTAACTCTAGTGGAGTTGGAAAATTAGCCTATTCTCAAAAATAGTGGCGTGTTCCTTTAAGGGGGTTTTGGTTGATATTAGTAAGGACATTCATGATTCTCTATTTTAAAATGACTGAAATGTTTCATATTAGATACACCACAAAGACGGCAAAGAGATCAAATATCTCCTCAGATTAACTTTAAAATAATTTAAGGACAAACTCAAACCTCACAGATGAGGAAATTTGATCTACGGCTGGGCTGTATTTTTGCAGCATGAATTGAGAAGAGCGAGGCAAAGTACTGCTATTATAAATGTGATGTAGCAATCAAACAAATTGAATGAAGTACAAGAGAAAATGCTTTTCGTCAGCTTTGAGACCACACACAACCTTTGCCTTCAGCAAACAATGACTATCATTTTTGTCAATAACCCCAGACTAGCTGTTTATTTGATAGATTAAACCAAAACAATGGAGTCTGAACGTTATGTTCGGTTTGTACTCAGCACTTTTGAAGGAAAGGACTTGATTCATTACAGATGGCCACAATAATATTTGAGGGCAAGCGTCACCAGTGGTGGCACAGGAGGAGCCAAGACACAATGTGAACACTAAACCTGCTGTAGTCAGTCTGACTTACTATCATACATCAAAAATGCAAGATCAAATGCTTATATGAATGTAACAGTAGCCTTCATGAACTTCTTGTTAAATTGTTTAATTATATCTGAATTAACTTACACATGTAATGACTGCTGTTACTTACGACCTAAATTAGGGACCAATATAGAAAGCCGTTCAAAAAAAATTAATCTAAACTAATCCAAACTACAACTCCCACCGAAAAGAACTTCAAAAGAACACAAAATAATCTTCCAGGACAGCTTACTAACCTACAACTCCCCATCCTGTACAAAAGAAAACAAACACCAAAACAACCAACAACATGTCAAAGTTTGAGGCACAATTATAAAGTTTTAGGAACATTTTCTGAATAATTAGCAAAAACCGAACCATTGGCCTATTAACGGTTATTCCCGTTCTCCATATGACTGATCTTACACAGCACTGTGGTGAATCACACTTGTCCTCTGCTAGAGAAATGAGTAAGCTCCTCATTCACCACAGCCAAATGAGTTACATTCAGAAGCATTCTGGGAGTCGCAGTCTCGTTGCTGCTGAGCAGTGTTTGACTTTAGGCTCAGTCTGGTATAGTCACTACTTATTGCAGTCTTGCACTGTTATACATCATGCTTATCATCATGTGTAAGTTTGTTTACATATACAACTCTTTAGATCATCCATAGATAAAACTGAGATTACTTCTCATTATCCATGACCCTTTGTAATGATAGATGTGCCAGACAGACTGAGAGGTCTCCATTTTTCTCTCTGTCTGCGCTCAGCCATGTTGGCAGTGGAAGTGCTGATGACTGTGCAATGTCTTGGCTGGAGACGGAGAGGAACAAGGCCCACCTGTCTGTCTGTCAGCAGACCCTCCACTCCAGCCAGAGCCAGCCAAGACACACAGCCTCAACCTGGCCTCTATGTCTCATGTCTGTATACAGAGCTGTGGATCAGAGGCCAAATCACATTTTATTGCCCTCTTTTTCCAGTTATGTTCTGTTTTGGTTTCGTTTTCACTTTGTTTGGTTTGAGTTCCTATTTAGTTTCCCTGGCTGTTAATTAGTTTCCACACACCGGTTTCTGTTCTCCTTGATTATGTTCCCTGTGTATTTAAGCCTTTATTTCTTTCTGTTCAGTGTCCGGTATCGTCTATGCTACATGGTTGTATTTACGATTAGCTCCTGAGTATTCCATTGTTGGAGTTGAGTTGGCTTGAGAAATGCTATGTAAAATTATTATTATTCTTCTTACTAAAATTTCTGCTAGTTTCAGCCCGACGCAGTTATAATTTTCACGTCCAGCGGCCATGTCGTTTAAATAGCAAATGCACTCGCGCCCATCTGTTCGCCCATGGGCGTGCTGGTCTGAAAACGAGGTGTGTTCAGGTGCATTGTTGGCATTGTTGCTATTTTGAGGCAACTGAAAACGACTGCGCCATTGACCAACAAAAACCTGGTCTAAAGTCAATGGCGCAGTATTTTTTTTGTTATCTAAAGGTTAAATAAAGGTTATCTTTCTCAAGCCAACTTCAAAGTTTGTCTCAACTTTTTTATCTAGTTATTATTATTATTATTATTATTATTATTATTATGCTTAAACCAAAACCATTTGCCAACGGGGTAAGACAAGTAAACTTAGTTCAAGATAAATTCTCTGAAAACAAGTATATGTAAAATGCAAATATTTTATGCAAAAAAAAAATAATAATAATAATAATAATAATGTTACTTGTTTTAGCGATGCTAAGATATTTTACTGGAAAACAAGACAAAAATAATGATAATAAATAATGATGAATAAGGAAAAGAGAAAGTATTCCGCATTGAAGAGTTGCGAATGTATGTCACAGTTTTATCATGTATGTGAGACCCGACCGCAGCTCCTACACAAACAAAGTCTGATGCTGGTCTTCATGCTGGAAGACACTGAAGTAAATACGGCTTATGCAAGACTGTCCAACAGCACATCTCACAATGAGACGCTTGTGACAGGCTGGAAACAGACAGGCTGTTTCATCTTCTTATTTGCAGCTCTCTTGTGAGACTCTAATGTGGAAAAAAATGTAAAGCAGCAAAGTCTCTTATTGACATTTTCCCGAACTCCATGAAAAGGCATGATTTTTCACACAAAATTACTGCCACAGAAGGTAACTTTCTTTTTAAGCAAACTTTCCCCAGCTCCCAAAGAACAGTTTTTTCCCCTCTCTGTAGCTACTAAGGCAAGAGCGTGTGGGAGGCGGTTATGTCATGCTCCTCTTGGGGAGTTACCATGCTGCTGCTGTTGTTAGGTAACTGCGGCACAGCCCTGAGCTTCAGTCAACTTCACTGAAAAGAAAAGCAGAATTTCAAATCCATCCGTTACATCTGATGATCAGGGCCACAAGTGGAAAATATACCGCAGAACCAGGCCTACCATCAGGTCTGATTGTTTAACCCTCAAGACCACAGCATTGACACTGATTACAGCAATGACACTCACTACTTAGTTTCGTTCCTTTCATGTACTTCATGTTTTTGGAATGGCAATAAACCTTCCTTGACTATGTATAATTGTTTAAAAATGTGTCTTAACCACTGGTTATAACATATCAGTTATAACATGTTTATGCATTTTTTGGTTTGATGAGGGTTCAAACACATGTTCAGGGCAACTGTTGAAAATGAAACAGCATGAATGAATGTGTAAAGATGCAAAATAGCGCAGATATATGTCAGATAAAGAGAAATAAAAAAGGGACAGCACGACACTGTGATTTATCACGAGGTTATGAGATCAAGCCTGGTAGAGGATGTCCATCATGACATGGTCACAATGTGAATGTGGAAAGGGGAGGCGGTGTTGAAACCTTTACTTCTCCTTTTGATTCCTGTTCTAAGCTGAGCTTGTCCTGGGTCACTGCTGGCTCTTCCTTCATCAGCAAACAGGACAAATTGGACTGTATATTACACTGTAAGCCCTAACTCTCAAAATAATTAATTGGTTTGAGTAGGGCAAACTCAAAATAAACAAATTAGTTCAATCAATTTAACTTTTATGAGTATTTTTTCTTTTGAGTTCAGGAAACTGACAAGTAAACTGAATTGTTTTAATGTTTTGAGTTTTTATCAACGTGTTTCTTTTATGCTTTGCTATGACACTCGAAAGGGAGAATAAATGCTAAAATTGTTATATATAATTTTTTTTAGGGCAAGATTAATGTTAAAGGAACACGCCGACTTTTTGGGACTTTAGCTTATTCACCGTATCCCCCAGAGTTAGATAAGTCCATACATACCATTTTTATCTCCGTGCGTGCCATAACTCTGTCTGACGCACCCACCGCTAGCCTATCTTAGCACAAAGACTGGAGGTAAACGACTCCAGCTAGCCTACTGCTCAATAAGTGACAAAAAAATGCGCTGTGTAATATCATTGCGCCGCTGCACCCATGGTACGGCAGCAAAGTTCCTTGATTATTACGCAGGAATGAGAGTGTAGTCCCTAGCCATATCAGTCTAGAAAATTGCAACTTTTAATTTTCCGTCGGTCTTAGTAGACATCACAACATATATATAGGAAAATGTTGGCGTTATTTTGTCACTTATTGAGCAGTAGGCTAGCTGGAGCCGTTTACCTCCAGTCTTTGTGCTAAGCTAGGCTAGCGGTGGGTGCGTCAGACGGAGATAAAAATGGTATGTATGGACTTATCTAACTCTGGGGAATACGGCGAATAAGCTAAAGTCCCAAAAAGTCGGCGTGTTCCTTTAAGTGGGGGATTTAGTGTTTAATGCTTTGATATCAATTTAGAAGAGGTAGGTTAATAGGTTATAGGTTACAGGTTTAATGTTCTATATTGCTGTACTCTTTCAACAATTGCTATGCTATGCTAATGTTATCAAAGCATTGTGTTACCAATTAGCATTTGCTGAATTAGTTATAGCTAATATTTAAATTGAGATTACATTATAATTTTAAATTAAATTTGAATTAACTTATTAAAAAATTTCAAGTTAAGAGCAATTAAAATGTATGAGTAAAACATTTTAATCTGCCAGTTCTGCTTACTTAAACTTTGAATTTCTTAACTTAAAAAATGTGATGCAACTGATTATCTACTTGTTCAGGTTTACAGTGTATATGACACAGGCACAATTAAAGCATTAGAGGCACAAATGTTATTTTGTTATAATAATTATTAAATTATGTTAGAACAAATTATGTTATCTGTTATTCTGCTACTCTATTATTAAAATTGAGGACCTGTTTTTGTCCCACCCTAAAAGGTCTTTAACAAACAATAAAATCATAAATAAATGTAATATTTTTTTATATAATCTGTTTTTTAACTCATTGTATAATAATAATAATTTGTAAAATATTTCAGAGAATGTAAACTTGGTTCAGGATAAAGTCTCTGAAAACAAATATGTTATGCAAAATGCAAACATTTTATGCAAAAATAAATAGGGTTATTTGGATGTTTTATGGGAAAACAAGACAAAAATACTGATCAAGAAAAAGTTGTTTGCAATGTATTCAGAATGGGAGAGTTGTGTATTAAAACAGTAGCAATAATCTTAAAACACTAATAAATAAAATCATAAAACAATGTCCTAATTTTGCTATAATCACTGTATTTGTTTTTGTATATTATTATTTTGCCTAAAACAAGAAAAAACAATAAACAAATGAACAATTTGCTAATGGGGTAAGACAAATAAAGTTAGCGTAATGTAATAATGTAATGTAATACATTTCGGAGTAGCAACTTATTTAAGTCATCTGGGTCCCAGACAGTGTGTATCTCTCATTAGACAATTTTAAAGGGGATTCTCTATTAAATTATCTATTTAACGTAGTGCTTAATCTCGGCCCAAACAACAGACAAATATGAACTGACAAAAACAGACCTTGATCTTGAATAATAATATACTAAATTCAAATTATTTCCTGTCATGCCACATTCATTTCAAGCAGCGGATGCGGCGATATCAAAGATCAGTGGCGAAGATGACTAAGCTCATCAGTCTGTACATTAAACCAATTTCTCTTGGATATTAGTGGGATTCGTGCATGCGGTTTATGTAAGCAGCGTCTCTACGGCTCCTGTAGGTCCGACAGTGAGCCCTTTATTTATAGATAACCGGGCAGAAGGGTAAATCTGAGGTCATCAACATTAACAGATCTCCAGTCAGGCTCCAGACACAAAGTGTGGTTTGGGGTTTTTACTTGGACCTCTTTTTAAACCTAATAGAGATATATTTAAAATCTAAGTTTATTTTCTGGGCACAAAGATGTATCCCATAAGGCAGTTTATTTACAGAAGGTAATAAATATTTCTTCGTGCTGTTGAGAAAATCTAAATAGTCCCCAAGAGTAGTTTTAGAGAAGTTAAAGAGAAAAAAAACAGAACTACATTCGTTTTCCTGAATTTTTCTTCAGCTGACATGAGAACCACCTTCAGCATGAGACTGAAGTCATGAGTTCAGCCAGTTACCAGAGCTGTAATTGGCAGCTGGCAACTAAAAGTGAGGCCTACTCAAGTAAAACAGTCATCATGCTAATGCATTTGGCCAGAAAAAGCAAGAGTAGATTCCCCAATAGTATTTTCAAGAGTGAGACAGTCATTTTATTATTTGAATGCATACTGCTGATTTGTTTTCATGAATATGCACATTCTAGATTTAAGTTACACTCAATCGACAGTTTTTGTGGAATAATTCTTTGGATCTTCACAATTCATTTTGATTTCACCTTCTTTTCTTAGAAATTTGTAAACATAAAAATGCACACGTCTTACTAGTATAAACACAAAACCTAAACAATTTAACATTAGTGTAAAAAATACTAACCTTATATTTTGAAGTTATATGCAAAAGGATTTAAACAGCTGCACAGTTCAAATAATAGACACGTTTAAAGTAGGTGCTTTTATACAATTATAAGCTTCGCATTTCTGCATTTCTGTAAAGGCCTCCAAGAAAAGGCCCCATTATAAGTGCCTCATAAACTTAATTTTTAAAACAAAAACAAGGGATGAGTTGAAATTTTTGTGGTAATCAACATTATGCCACAAATGCTGTTGAAATATTCTTAAATGGTAATGAACCTGAGGTTAATTGCAGTTTAATTATACATTTAAGTATCAATTCATGTTAATTAACTGACTAACTGAATGTACTGGAGACCGGTCTCATTTCAATTGTGTGAAATAAGTTCATCATGTGATACTCTTTGGTATAGTCACAAATTAAACCGCTAAACATACAAAAGACATCAGCGTACATTTAAATGACTCAGGATTTGGTTATATTTTTTAAACCAGTCAAGACCAAACTGCATGTGGGGATATCACTAAATTGCTGGTGCATTGTCTTATTTATTAGTTAAGAATAAGATCATTAATGTGATTGGATATAAAACATCCTGCTTCAAGTACAATCAATAACTTATTTCTACTTTGATTTTTAACCCAGCACAACAGTTACAAAAGAAACTGAATTTAGAAAGAAGTTATTTATTGTGATGCCGGGTCAGAAATCAACGAGGGATTGTGTAAAAAATATCACCAAAATTAAAGATATGATTGTGCAATTTGTATGGGATCTTTTTTTTCTTTTTTTTTTATATCATCACATGAGCAAGACTGTTTTCACAAAAATGAGCATGATTGCAAACATATTGATTTTACACAAACGTTCAATAAACAATTTTATTTTTAAAACATTAATCTCAACATTATTTATGCAGTCAGATGCAACTTCTGTGCCACCTCTGCAATACAAAGATGAAATTTGAAATGATCAAAGATGAATTTAGTTGTCAATGTTTCATTTAGGTAACAGCTCTATATAGTGCTTTATTCAAATTATTGATAAAATATAAGACATTTCTCAGGCAGTAAATGTGGATCCTTTAGATTAATTTAAGGGGAGTGCTGGTCTTGTCTTGGTCTTCACTACATACTTACTATAGGGTTAGGCTTAGTGTTTGGGGCAACACTTTATTTTACAGTTTCCTTGTTACATACACTATATTGCCAAAGGTTTTGGGATGCCTGCCTTTACATGCACATGAACTTAATTAACCATTTTGAATCCGTAGGGTTTAATATGGAGTTGGCCCACCCTTTGCAGCTATAACAGCTTCAACTCTTCTGGGAAGGCTTTCCACGAGGTTTAGGAGTGTGTTTATGGGAATTTTTGATCATTCTTCTAGAAGCGCATTTGTGAGGTCAGGCACTGATGTTGGACTAGAAGGCCTGGCTCGCAGTCTCCACTCTAATTCATCCCAAAGGTGTTCTATTGGATTAAGGTGCAGGCCAGTCAAGTTCCACCTCACCAAACTCACTCATCCATGTCATTATGGACCTTGCTTTGTGCACTGGTGAGCAGTCATGCTGGAACAGAAAGGGGCCATCCCCAAACTGTTCCCACAAAGTTGGGAGCATGAAATTGTCCAAAAAGTCTCGGTATTCTGAAGCAGTTCCCCACACCTTTACACCACTGCATCCAATGCTTTGCATTGCACTTGGTGATGTAAGGCTTGGATGCAGCTGCTTGGCCATGGAAACCCATTCCATGAAGCTCTCTATGCACTGTTCTTGAGCTAATCTGAAGGCCACACAAAGTTTGGAGGTCTGTAGCTATTGACTCTGCAGAAAGTTGGCGACTTCTGCGCACTGGGCACAGTATCAGCATGCGCTGACCTTGCTCTGTGATTTTATGTGGCCTACCACTTCGTGGCTGAGTTTCTGTTGTTCCCAGTTGCTTCCACTTTGTTATAATACCACTAACAGTTGACCGTGGAATATTTAGTAGGGAGGAAATTTCACAAATGGACTTATTGCACAGGTGGCAACCTATCACGGTACCGCGCTTGAATTCACTGAGCTCCTAAGAGCGACCCATTCTTTCACAAATGTTTGTAGAAGCAGTCTGCATGCCTAGGTGCTTGATTTTATACACCTTTGGCCATGGAAGTGATTGGAACACCTGAATTCAATGATTTGGAGGGGTGTCCCAATACTTTTGGCAATATAGTGTATGTTACATGTACTTACCATAGTGATAACAGTAAATTAGGCATAATTACATACAACTAACCCTCAACCAAACACTAACCCTATAGTAAGTACATGTTAACTGTAACAATGACACCTTAAATAAAGTGTAACCGGGTTTGGTTTAGGTTAGTTGCATATAATTCTGCATAATTAATAGTCATTACTAAAATAACTCCATGCAACGAGTAACAAGGACACTGTAAAATAAAGTGTTACTGAAGCCGAAATTTATTAAGTAGAAAAAAAACCTAATCCATCCCTGATCAATGCCACACAGCTTCATATTCAGTGCATAAATATCGAGTGCTCTCAAAAACAACAAACTGACAAGAATGAGACTTTATTGGATTTATGTGGAGTTTATAACACTAAGATAAAGGGCAGTTTACACATACAATTACAAACAAACATGTGATTTGTATGAGCAACATGATTACCTGTACAATATTTCATACATGGTTGGTTTGTGTATTCTCAGTGCATAGGCATTACACACAGAGCAACTGTAGCACAGCACAATAGTATCTGAACAGGCTGAAACGGAGTAAGGCTGTTTGCTTAAGAGACTGAAAATATACCGTGTTTACATTACGTGACTGTAAAAACCCTCTGAGGAGGAGAATGCTTTCTAATGGAGCATGGCCAAAGTCCAAAGGGCCCCTAGCTGGACGATTTAGTGCACAGTACCACCCCATCCATCCACACGCATGACATGATGTCCTACGACAGTTTTTAAAGAGAGTACTTTTCTTCAACTGTAAACAAGAGGCACTTTGTGGCAACCACAGGCATCATAACAACATATTGCACAAATCAGCTAAGAAAGAGTGACGTGAAACATATACACTGGCACCTTTGAAGACGTTTTGTTTTCATTAAAGCTGAAAATTAATTTTTCATGCTGCCTGTGAGCTCCACACACCCGTGCCACGTACAGGATGTCTGAGGGTCCGTGTGTAAAGGTACTGTGGCTAAATTGTCAAAATGGCAGGTGATGTGCCTCATTTCACAGAGATGGGCTGAGGCTTAAAAGGATAGGTCTCCTAAAAATGAACCATTTACTCATCCTCATATTGTTCCAAACCTATATGACTTTCATTATATGCACAGACGTAGAAGAAAGACAATGGGGTCCAAAACAACATTGGGTTTCATTGAACGGACAAAAAGAGTTCTTCAAAATACCTTCTTTTGCAATGTCATGACATGAGGGTGACAATATTTTTGGGAGAACTATCCCTTTAAAAAGAAGTTCATGTGATACTCTTCGGTAGAATCGCACATTAAACATCAGCGTACATTTAGAGGGACTACCTGCAGAGGGTCTTTGCCAGAATGTGAACAAATACTTTCATAAATAGTCGCTTTATTCATTTTTTTTTTCTATTTTATGCTTTCTTTAAAAAAAAAAAAAAAAAAAAAATATTTTCAGTCATTAAAAACATTTGATTCTATTGGGATGCACAGAGACCATATTTATGTCTTTTCACCTCTATTCTCCTACTTTTGATTGCTGTAAAGCATTTCCAGAGAAAATAAAAACAAACAAAAAAAATACTGTGGACCGCTGACTGAAACCCTGCAAAGACCTGTAACAGTGCAAATGTCTAGTACAATATGTTGCTCTATTATAGTAGCTTTAAATAAGTCAGTGCTTGGGCAGAATGGTAGGTATCAAAGCAGTAGAAGAGTAAGCATTGTCAACTTCAAGTAAGGCAAAGAATACCTCCCGTGGGCCCCGCCTCCTCTTCTGAACACAAAATTATAAAACAAAAATGAAGCTTAATTTTGGCAGGTTTTCAGTGATGTGATAAAATGTAAACAAAATGAGAATCCTTGATAGGCTTGCTTTTATTCCTGGATTGGTTAGTGTACAATCTCATGAAGGAAGGCCAGGTCTCCTCCTCATGTGAGGGAAACGTAATCTTTCTCTAAAGGAAGGTGAGATGTATGGTGTGTGTGTGCAGAGGGCTGGTGAGAAGAGTGAAGCCTGAACGTTAACAGTACAAGAAAGGCAGCTTACTCACTACCCTTAGTGAAGATTCTTGCCCAAGAGACTAAGAAAGGTTTTTTTGTGTATTTTTTTTTTTTGGTCTGGCCACATCAGCCAGGCGTTTAAAAAAAGATTTGGCATGCTTAAAAGAAAATTATACATTTAAATATTCTCATATATAGGGCTTTAATATTTCTGAAGCAAGCACAAGACTTTGTGTAAAATCCGTAGCTGCACTATGCTCATTCCAAAGGGAACGAGGCCTGTTCAAGAACAAGAAAAAAAAATCTAAATGAACTCTAGCTAGTGAGGGACACCAACTTGTTGGAAACTAATTGGTTACGCACATCAGAGTGCAACTAACAGTTACGACACGCACCGCAGTGCATTTGAATGCTTGCACCATGAGATTTTCTCCGAAACGACTGTACTGTGCATTGTAAGTTTGCAGTTTAGCAAGCACCATTGCTGGATAAATGATACAGATTTCATTAGATCATGCACGATAAGGCTACAAACGTTTATAGGGAGCCAAAGATCTGATGTCTGAAAAACAATGTGAATGCTGTTGAATTCAAATCAAAACTTGCATCCAAGGTTGATACATTCAGAAAAGGGCTTCTCCGTGCATTACATGAGCTGACCTGTGATCGTTGTAATGAACCGTGGCCACGCGGAGCCCTCACGCAAGATTGATCCGTATCCCACAAGACTTTTATGACTGACGCTAATGTGAGCTCAAACCATGAACCTTTAAGAAGTGAAACAAAAACAAAACCATCCCGTGAGAGCTGATTTAAACAAGTGGCAATTTTAAAGGGGGAACTTGTGAATTATAAAAATGAAGCATCACTGAGGGACTGTTTATAGATTAAAATCCCATCTGCAGAAGAATGACTTCCTCCCAAATACAATCAAATTGTAAATGACTTTAGAAACCTCTTTTAGAAAAACATTGTATACTATTTATTTGACAACATGGAAACTGATTCCAATAACATGCACACCTTCGATCAACATTATTGCAACACTGGTTTCCCTGTTGTGTTGTGTGTTTGCATTAAAAAAAGAAGAAAAAAAAAAAATATACATGGAGCTATTTGTTGTGTTTACTGCCAAGGTGTCATGTAGTTTAAAAGAATCATTACCACCACCACTTTAGTAGTAGTAATAATGATGAAAGCAGACTGAAAAATTCCACTGCACAACAGAGCTCGACTGACACGTGGCGGCCTTCCAGCAGCATGAGAGGAGTTTCACAGTAGGTAGGACAGACTAAAGGACAGACATGGGGGCATGAATGCTGATTAAAGCACTGGCCTTGGTGTCAACAGGTTGATGGAGCAGCAAATTTCGATCTCCACTGGATTTCTCCCATAAACGATCTCCCATCCTGACTGGGTTTCCTTTCTTGTGTTACGGCATGAACATGTATTTACATAATAGCTACTGATGCCGTTTTCCACGGAACATCAGTGTTGATACTTCATGGAGAGGGGCAAATGAACAAAAGAAAAATTGGTCAGCATTTTTGTCCCTAAAACTGGTGGCGTTTTGTGTGACGTGTGTCCTACTTCTGCTTGAGGAAAAAGATAAAAAATAAAAAAATAATAATTAAAAAAAAGGGGGGTGGGGAGAAGAGGAAAAAAAAAAAAAAAAAAAAAAAAAAAGTACTTGCTTTCAGTTCATATTCAAGTTTTCTCCTTTATACAACTCTATTACGTATGGTTTCTTTTTTCTTCCCATAAAAATATTTCAAACTTTAGTAATCTGTTCTTCATCATACTGTTCATTTTCAGGGTCCGAGTCTGTTGTGTCCGAATACCGGTAATGGTCCGGTTCGTTATCGCTAACATCCGGGGTTACAGATGTAGAAGTGCTGGCCTCCGAGTTGGATGGTTCCTCCACTGTTTTTGTGAAGTACAGCTTCACCTAATGGGAAAAGAACATTTTAGCCAATTGAACATATGTAGATTTGCACACTGCAACTTTGGATAAGCCTACCACCACAGTTTAACACCTGAATTAATAGCATTTGAGCACTAGAGCTTAACACACCTTGAAGTTTGGAGAGAAGTATCGGTTGGCTTTATCCTTATTGGCTTTATCCAAGTCGTTCTTGGTTAAAGTCAGGATTAGATAATCCTTGTCATTCTCTCCCCGTTCTGTGGTTTGGATTCCATCCAGTTCCTTCACTAAACCTCCGTTTTCAACCTTCTCTGAGCTCTCCTCTGGTCCAGGGATGAAGAAGGTGTTCACCCAGAAGTGAAACATCTTGTCCTGTTTAACAAAAATAAGTAAATAAAAGCTACAATTAAGTAGTGTAATATAACATAAAATATATAATATAAAAGAAAATACAAAACATAAATTAGTCTTCGATTACAACTCACAACTTCAAAGCATATTTAAAGAAATGTAAAGAAAAATGTAAATATTTTAAAGCCTAATGCCTTCTAGTCCACACTGAGCAGTTTAGAGCTGGGCGATAAGATTTTTCAACAAATCAAATTGCCATGCTATACATCATTTTTATGTGAACTCCATGTAAGTGGGTGAAGTTGGAAAATACGCAGTGTTAATGTGTGGTGGAGATTCTGCTTTACTACAATAGCAGTTTCTGATGCCAGACTTAATAAAACAAATGAAAGGGCATGAACAAGCTGTATTTTGAGATTACGCATTTTACTCAATATATAGTTGAAAAAACATGACTACACAGTTGTGTCATATATAATGCATTAAGTTGAATGTCCAGAAAAAAACAACTACATAATGATATACCATTACTGTGATATCCAATTACTCATTCCATGATTGTGTTTTTATACCGCCCAACCATGCAAAAAGCTGTTCTGCGGCTGATGATAGATTTACTCATTTTTGAATAATCTTATATTTTATATATAAGTTCAAAATAAGTTACTTTAATAAATTGAGATCTAGTACCTAATTTGTATTCATTTGGAATTTTATTCCATTTGTAGTATTTGAGCACATCTATCACTACATTACCAAAAAAAAAAAAAAAAAAAAAAAGAAAAGTCTTCTATATAATTCTGGTAACACTTTACGGTAAGGTTTTTTTGTTAACATTAGTTAACTACATTAGGTAGCATGAACTAAGAATGAACAATACTTCTACAGTATTTATTAATCTTAGTGTGTAATGTTAAATCTCAACATTTACTAATACATTTTTTTAAATCAAAAGTTGTATTTGTTTACATAAGCTAATGTCCCCTTGTAGACAATTTTATTAATTAAAACTCATCTTTGATCACCAAAATGACACATTTAAACATTTTCTTCCTGTGAAAATTTCTTCATGCCTTAAAATAGTTTGAATGTAACTCTACACCCTTGCTTCATTTATTATACGCGGAACCATGAATATGCAAATTAGCCCCGCCTCCACTCAATCACACAAGCTGGGAATACCTGACCCACTCGCTCAACTTTACTGTAGCAAACGCTGCACAATGGCAAGTGGAAATACTGGTTTAACTCAGTCATATATGTTTGAACCAGAAACTGAATCAGAAAAAGAAGAGGAAGAGCAAAATATACAGGTTCGTCTACAATTCGATGCCTTAGAATGGTAACACGCTCTCTACTTCGGACACACAACGGTATCTGATATGATAAGGAAAAATGACCGGAATAGTACAAAGAATTCAAGAACGTGAAGTGTCATGTTCTGACAATAAACAGTATACGATAAAGTTTAAAACCACAATTAATGGTCTGGTTTCTACAACTTTTACTTTTATTTGAAAGAAATAAAGAGTTGACATTTATCGATATCGACTAATATGAAACATTTTATCGTGACAACTTTTTTGCCCATATCACCCAGCCCTAGTCAGACGGCTGCATTTTTAAAAATCAATATTCTTAGAAAAGCTTTGAAAAACTTAGAACGTCAGTGGAGAAAGGCATATAGTTCACCATAACATCGTAATATACATTATATACATAATTCATCCGCTATATTGCTATATCTACCTGATTTTTCATATCAACAGGGAAATATACTGGGATAACCTTGCTTCTCGATTTCAAACCACGTTTTTGAGACCGTCTTTGGTTCACTGCAGTTTTAAGGAGGAAATACTGCAGTGGTGTTGACTGATGAATTTGCACATGGTTTGTATTAAAGCATATTAAAAACACCACATAGGCATATAAACATTAAAAACTCGATTTTCACCAGGGGGGTCTGGTGAAACTGTGAACTAACATGAACAAACTGTTTTTTTAATTAAAAAAAAACATTTAAAGAAATGTTGTAAAATGTATTGCTTATTGTTAGTTAATACATTGTTTTAAAAAAACCATACCATAATTATATATTTTTTGTATAATATATAGCATTATATTCTACAGAAATTGTTTGAATTCTGTTTGCATCAATGATTATTTTTTCACGGTTCTCATTGTAAAGCTGCATAGAAATAATATGTATTGTATAAAGCGCAATATAAATAAAGATGAAAGTAATATATAACATTTGGGTTGAATTTCTAGCAAAAAGCACTATATTGTGATATATACCATTACCATGATACAAATTATTTTTACTGCGATAAGATTTAGGACATGACATCCATTCCTACCACAAAATTTCATCCCTAAAAAAGGATGAAATACTGAGGAAAAAATAAATAAATAAAAAATTACATCTGTTGTAAATGTAGTATTGAAACAATAGTTAAAATTAAAATAAAAAAACAACAAACAAAAAAATCAGTAAAGATCTGTAAGAGCTCTCTTTGGGAACTGACACGTACCTTTTTCATCATCTTGTTCTGCTTGTGAAAGAACTCCACCTTGATGTCTCCACACACAGGCAGCGGCTGCGGAAACTCAAAGTACATGTATTTCTCCTCTCGTCTGGTGTGCGCTGGGTTGGAGGTGTGGATTTTCACCTTCAGCTGGTACACCACAAACTGAGGATCTGCGAAATAAAACAATTTGTAATTGCCATTCCAGCCATGTGTGACAAACAAAATGTGAGCTTATGCATATCAGTTAACATGAAACAGAAGAGAAGCATAGAAGGAAAACAACAGGATAGAAACAGCAGAAAAATTTATAAAAAAAAAAAAAAGACAAAATAACAGTGGCATGCTAAGGGCCCTATTCTGAGAACAGTTGACCCAGGACCACGCTTCCCATCTGCCTCAGATGGGACATCACAAAAGTGGCATTAGGGGATTTTATTTGTACATGGCAAACATTCTACAAAGCAACACTGGCTAGGTTAACAGAACAGAAAATGAAACATTTTTTAAAAAAAAGCTGATGTTACCCCAATGCCAATTGGTTTTTCTGAACCCATGTGGAATCTGCTCACTCTTGCTTTTTACAGCAGAATCCCCTTGGAGAAAAAGAAGGAGATTAAAGACTGTCCAGTGGCCCCGCCAGAGCAAGAGAGAGGGCACTATGAGGTGAAGAAACGTTTAAACAGAGCTAAAACAACACACACTCATGCAGAGCTTTAACAGAGCTGGACTGAAATATTAATGGCCATAAAAAGAGTATAGAGGAAACTGTAAGTGCAATTGGAATCAATTGGGAGCACTTTATCCGTGACGTATGCTCTTTAAAAAATAAAAAATAAAAATTCACAAGTTGTTACAGACAGAATAACAACCCCCCCCCAAAAAAAAATGACAATAAAGTTTAGATTTCACACATTAGGTTGTCTAAAGCATCATAAACGATCCATCCTGCAGCTGTGCATCTTTCTGTCTGTAACGAGTACGGCAGGCTTGGTCAGTGTCACCAAGAATGTGTTCAGAATAGGGCCCGGAGGAGGTTCAGTCAGAGACACAGACATGGATGCAGTGCTACAGCGCCACTGGACAAACTTGCACTCCAAGTAAAGGGTTGGCCCTCTTGAAGCAGAGCAGCCTGGAAAATCTTTACACATTCTTGCCACTTTTCTTTGAATACGACAGAGCTATGCGCCTAAAATACATATTATAATAGTCCAGGAAGTACATTAAGTCTATCTAGATAAAGGTTAAATGTCTAGATGCATAGAAAAAGACAGAAGTTTGAATATGTAAGGTAGAATTTACAGCAGTTGAAGCAAAAAGGAAAGCCATAAAGCAGCCATGAATGCTGTTTGGTAAAGCAGCCACTTGGCACTGTTAAGATGAAGTGTGTGTGTGTGTGTGTGTTTGGCTGGGTTAGGGGGTGAGAGACTTGATCTCCATTTCCAGAGACCCTGTGTACACCTGGTATTAATGTCTGAAATGATCCGACCACAAGTGGACGGCACTAAAATTAAGGTATAAACGGTGGTAACTTTACCTAATCGCCCACATTTAGCAATTTAGAGGTGGCTGATAGGATCATTTGATATCCCATCACATCCTACAGGATAGTTTGACATCCTATCAGCTTAACAAGAATGAAATATAACTGCAAGCAGCCATTAAGGGGCCAAGCACAAAGAAGACATGAGAAGTCATGCCAGCATGGTTGGAAGCATCAGACCAACTGCAACAATGAGCAATTAAAAGACACATTAAATGGCTGAAAAATCAAATAGAAATCAGTAGTAATATGATTTAATGGTCTATCACTTTCGACCAATAGGTGGCGCTCTGACCAAATTGATGTGGTGTGGTCAGAGAAAGGCGACAATGACATGTAAATTTTGGTGTCAATATGCCAAAGCATTGCAGAGATACAGCCTCAGAGTCGTTTGGCATCAAGCCATCAACTTCATTGATCCGGTATATGAAACTGTTTTGTCTATCGACACAAATCCATAAATTTTTGCCGGCATGGTCTGAAGATGATCTGACTTGAATTTGGTGAAAATGTGTGAAGCGGTCTAGGAAGAATTAGAAAAAGTAGGTTTTGAAAAAAAAAATCTAAATCATGGACAGGAAGTTTGGCTGGCTATGGCAAAATTGGCATCTATGTTTTTGGCATGAGCCAAGGAATCTAATAAGAACAGTTTTTTTTAAATGTTATTATTTCTGACTACAAAGTGGCACTGTCTTGAAACTTTTTGAGTTGCTTCAGGGCATGGTGACGATGACATACAAAGTTTCATAACGATACATCAATGTGTTCATAAATTATAGCAAATAGAGCAAATTCAAAATGGACGGATAATATGGGAAAATTGAGGATTGAATCTACATTCTACTGTACAACAGTAATATATTTGTCAAGTTAAACAGAGCATTTATTTTGACGGGTTGCCATAAAGACCTTTGAGTTTCTGTGTGTTTATGATATGACGATAGTTTTTCTCAAACGAAACTGTAAAATGCTGATGAAGTGACTCAGAGCGGCTCTGGAGATGAAGTTTATGCATTCAAGTCCTCAGTGAGATGACAGAGGCTGAAAACAGCGCGAGCGTAACATGATTCAGTGTGTGTGGTAAATGAATCCACACATTTGTGCCATTCATTCACACAGAACATGCAGGATTCGTATTTAAATCGTTTGCGGTTTCATATTCACAGACACTAGTCTATATCGTGAAATGGTGTTATACAGTAAATTCTGTTTTTATGACTGGATTCCACGATTCCGTCCGTGTTTTCTGCATCGCGGAAATCATAGGTCCCTAAACTTTAGCACTGGCTGCAGGTGTGTAACCACACTTCAGAACGTTTTCAGTTAGCCATTGCCCTGTGTGTTGTGTTTAAACAAGTTGCAGGGTTGACATCACATGGTCTCTCTCGCTCTCTAATGAACCTTACTCTCGCACCCAGATACGCAACTAGTAGTAAAGCCGAAAAGATGATCAGTTCGTGTGCGCTCCAAGCTGGCACTTCACTTGAACTGAGGCGCTACAGCAATCTGTCATGCCACATTATAGTGCGTCAAAATAGTAGTTTAATTTTCATTATAATATTTACAGATTTTTTTTAATTGTCTCTGCATGACACTTCAATTAATATAAATAATATAACATTTGGATGCAACTAATTTGATCCAGTGTTATTGTCTTCTGAAACCATGGCGCCATGTCTCCATGTATTTTGTGCGCTGGAAGCAAACTGCCTGTTATTTAACATGTGCATCTCTTTGAAACAGACCCTGACATTTGCGACTGCTGCATCCCATGTGAAATGGCCTATAGTTAGAATCGCATGTGCCAACATTGCATTTGTACTGTAAAAGCTAATGCTTCCTGGAAAAAAAGGACCTCCAACTAACCTATTCATCATCCACTAAACTAAAACAAGAGTTTTAAACTTTGTAGGGTGTGTGTAGATTTAAAAGAAAATACCTGATCACAAAAGTTGGAAAAGTCAAGACTGGCCACAGAAGACACATGTGAAGTGCCAATTAATACCAGGTGTATACAGCGATACATCTCACCTAAGCACTTATGATCTAATCACCCGAGATGGATGATAATACAAAATACAGTGCCAGAAAGATAAAAAGAGAAAGCACTTACTGCAGGTCCCGCCACTGAACATAGGCACTGTCTCAAACACCATCTTGTGAAAGAGCAAGGCCACAGGTTTGTACTCCAGCTTATTCTTCAGAAGGTAGCTATAGTAGTACACATATCGCCTCTGACTGGGAATAGTCACTCCCTGTGAAATGGCAAACCCACAGCGTTAATGCAAACATCTCCGTGGCCTCAATAACACTACATTTGAGTCATTAAAGGCAACATGACACATTTGCAACATACTTCTGTAGTATTACTTCTGTAATATTAGTTAAAAATAAAGGTTCCAAAAGCGAGTTTTTTTAAAAGCAATGCCATAGAACAACAATATTGGTTCCCAAAAGGTGAACAGTTCTTAAAAGAAGCCTTTTTTTAGTCTAAAGAACATTTTAATCTGTAGAACCTTTCGTGTAATAGAAAGGTTCCATGGATGTTAAAAGGGCTTTTCACACTGCGCTTAACCCCGCGGGGGTTATCGTCGTTCTAAACACCGCTTTTATCCCCGGGTAAAGGAACGTTTCACACTTTTAACTTAGAAGCGGGGTTGGCACAGCTTTTTTTACCTGGGGTTATGAAACCCTGCTATGGAGCAGGGTTAGCACCGCTTTTGCAGTGTTAACCTGCAATGTGATGCCAAACTTGTACAGTGTGAAACGATGCAGTGTTAGAATGTTAAAGCTAGATGCTTAGCAGCAGACAACCAATCGCATACATATTTGCATACTTTGTACAGTCACGTAAACAGAAACATTGTATATAAATAGTAAATTAAGCATTTGAGAAGAAAAATGTCAAATGCTGACAGAAAACACGACAATTTGAGTGAAGAAGAGAGTTTCATTCTTATCTTTATAGTCCGAAGTATCCATTCAGTATAAACTCGATAGTACAGTCAGTGTAATGCTAGAGCTTTTATGTAAACTGGTCAAGTGCTACGTTCATCCAAACAATGACACTGACCCTGCAAATATGCAAATAAGAACTTTAACCCAGGGTTTAGGAATGTAAAGTGTGAAACGTCACCTTATGAATACCCAGGATTAATTTTTATCCACAGTAAATTATGAGCAATGTGCAACGTGAAGCAAGATAACCTAGGATTCAGTTTACCCGGGATTTAGAATGACCCAGGGTTCACCATTTTAAGTGTGAAAAGCCCTAAAGTGTCTTCATGAAACCACTGATGCCAATAAAGAACCTTTGTTTTGGCTTCCAGGATTAAAAATCCCATTTATTTTCTCCAAGGGGGGGGGGGATTTTTAATGATAACTCAGTGCTTTACACAGGACTTTGTAAGACTATGGGGCGTGGACCTTGGTCCCTCTAGTTAATTTTTGGTACGTTTTAAAATGTAATGCATTAATCTGGTGTACTTTGAGATTTTAAAGTGAAAATAGTGCAGTAAAAAAAATGTGTACCTGGACTTTAAAGTGGACTCAAACATATTTATTTTTAGTTGTGATATAGTGTCTCAGTCAACATTAGATTCATACTGGTGTTTTAAGAAGCCAAATAATTAGAATATATTAATAATACTTTTATATTATTATTAACCTTTAAGACAGTAACAAGTGCACTGTAAAATAAAGGCAAATTAAAAAATATTTAAGCATATTTAGGAAATCACAATACTTTTATCTTAATTTCTTCACTTGCAAGAGATAAACACTTGAGCTTTTATTTTACTGGGAAACTGCTGTTGAGCTTTTATTTTGGCAGAAAACCGCAATTTTTGTGAAAACAGGTTTATAAACATCTCATTACAAACCCAGTGAAATGCTGCAATCATCCATCCACAAAATGCTAGAAATTATGCAAATGTGAAAATTCATAAATGGTGCCCATTGCTGCATTTCACTGTGATCCAAGCCACTCTGAGATGGAAAACAATTTGCGCGCTTAACTTTGAAAATCACAGCACAACAGACTACACACTTATTTAAACTGCAGCCGATTTTTGTTCATTTGACAGAACGTTTTCAGTTAGCCATTGCCCTGTGTGTTGTGTTTAAACAAGTTGCAGGGTTGACATCACATGGTCTCTCTCTCTCTCTCTCTCTAACGTACCTTACTCTCGCGCTCAGATGCGTTCTCAGGCACAAAATTTGAAACTGATTGATTTAATGTGAATCGGTAGTACTGACGTAATTCAGTCGGTGCCCTTAAAAGTACAGAGTTCGGTACCCAACCCTAATATCGGTTATAAAGGAAAAAAAAAAATCAATATCAGTCGATCTCTAGTTCATTCATGTTTATTTTGTGTGTTTCATGTTTATGCTGTAACTAGTAGTAAAGCCGAAGAGATGATCAGTGTGCACTCTGAACTGAGGCGCTACAGCAATCGGTCATGCCACATTATAGTGCATCAAAAGAGTAGTTTAATTTTCATTATAAAATTGACAGATACTTTGCCAATGTAATGGCACAAAATACAAGTTAGAGATTGGTTATGTTATTATGAGTTTATGAAAATCAAGTTTTTAAATGTTGTTTATAGGTTTATGTGGTTTTATTAGGCTTTAAGACAAGTCATGTGCAAATTCTGCTGTCACTTAAAGAGTTTATGCACGGATCCAATATACTGTTACACAACATGCATTTTCTTTTTCAATTATTTACATACCAAAACTGACTGTCTACCTCAATACTCGACAACATGGGCATTGTATTTGACCGTTTAAGCGTAATAAGCCACGAAAAAGCTGTTTGAGAGGCGGCTTTATGTGCGCACCACTTACATAGATCCTTGGTGCGCGTACATTTGGTGTGCGTGCGAAACCTGCATGAATGAGTAAAATTATGCACAATACCCACAACCCCGCACCGAAATTCAGACCCTGTAATACTCTATTCAACCAGAACGAATTATTAATGATTCTCACAGGGGGAAAAAACAAACATTTAAATATGTCATTGTGATGATCAAATATTACTTTTAAGGGATTAAATTATTGACTGCATGGAGAACTCTTGAGAACAAATTGATGGTATATGATTTTGTTGAAGACTTTTTGTCTGATTTTCAAATACTTTTAGGCTTGTGATTCACCATGTAGCTGGTTCGTTTGGTACATGGCTTAGAATGCTTTAACTTTTTAAAATCAGAATTAAAGGGAGAATACTTTCAAAACAAAGGCAGCTGATGTTGGTGGGCACTGTTGCATTTTATAGAATACTCAGGGGGGAAAGGATGTAGGTAGGGGGATTTTTATCATTGGGACTTTGGTTCGAAACACATTAGGCTATGATATTATTAATAGATAATACTTATACAACAGCCTTGGTGTAACTACATCAGTTTACAAAAACATTACAATTTGATGAGAGACTGAAAACATTTTCTTCTCACACATTAAGACTAGGAGTAGGGACATAAGTGATATGTGATTTCATGTCTTTAAATGACAACACATAGAGCTTGTGGTGTCCTCATTTTAGATCAAAACTGGTTCTAACAGCCCATGGACTATTCCAACTGATTCTTTGAAAGGATAAAATAAATCAAAATGTTTGACCTTGTGATTTACATTTCTATACAAAAACTGAAGTGAGAACTGTTTTTTTGGAAAAGGAAACAAAGCAAAAAATATATACTTCACCTTCTTGTCTCTGGTTCTAACTTCACCATAAAAGTCCAGAGCCTCTTGTGCTTTTTTGAATTTGCCTCGGTGTAACAAGTATGCACAAATCATGACACCCGTACGTCCCTTTCCAGCTTTGCAGTGAATGGCAGCCACATGATTGTCATTTTCACTGAGCCACTTATCCAAATCTTCACAGAAAGGCTTAATAAGCTCTAGCTGAGGAGGATTGTGGTCTTCAAACGGATACTGTGCAACTGCAAAAGAATTAAAGAGTTAATTGCGAGATCTTCATCATCATTACCACACAAAAAAATTATCACATTTCAGAGCCATCTGTAAAGAGCTGATTTCTGCAATCCGAGTATCTTACCTCTGCAGTTAAATTTGGCAGTATCATAATGTCTTTCTGCACATCTAAACAATACAAAGAAAAACAAATAAGTACAAAAGTTCAATGTAACACTTTTCTGCTAAGAAATTTGCATCAATGCCAAAACCAACAGATCATTCTCAGCTAAATAACAGAACTATGTGCAATGACAATGCCCTCCATTCACATTGATCAAACAGCTCGTTTTCTTTAATCTTCAATTGAACATGATTGCAGCTTTTCTGCTTTTATAACAGCAAACTGGAAGAAATGTTCTAGCAGTAAAAGCAGTTATATGAAAACACATTTACAAAACCAATATTACAGAACTGAAGTTTATTGAAACACTTACAGATTATATATCTTGTAATGATTTTTATGTTTAGAGTCCAGAAATCTGCAGAAAGAGGACAAAAACATTACAATTTCATTAAAGGAATAGTTCACACTTAAATGAAAAAACCTGTCATTAACTACATGCCTTCATGTTGTTCCAAATCCTTCATTATTTAATGGAACCTGATAGATCTCTATCGCGCCACCAAAATCAGTTGCTTCAAAAGGTTAATAATTCCAAGCTCAAACATGCTTGCATGACAGAAGAGAACAAACCTCAATGGTTCTCACACATCAAGCAAGTATGATTGACAGCTATATTTACCATATTTGATGTCATTTATGTATGTTCACTGATCAATGTTAATGTGTGAATAAAAGCCTGAATTAACTGTTTATCATAGAAAAGTGATTGTGTCACTTCAGAAGATTTGGATTAAAGTGCTCGATTCATATGGATTTCTATTACAATCTCTTTATGAACATTTTGAATTATCAAAGTTTTGGTGTAATAGACTTTAAATGGCGAGAATAAAATCTCTTAAGTTTCATTAAAAATAACTTCATTTGTTTCAAAGATGAACAGGACTCTTATGGGTTTGGAACAGCATGAGGGTGTCTTTCTACACTCATCTACAGGTAATTTAGGCCATAAATCTTAAGCCCAAAGTATACATCGTTTTTTTTAAGTGTATGCTAGCGTATGTGTACAGTGGAACGCATCCATTTGACAGCGTGCGTGAAAGCAGGCAGTCAATGCATGCTCTCAAGAAAGTTTCATCTTTGTACAGTGTCTGCCAGAAGTTATGACCAATAAAAAACTCTTTAGTTTCACTTTCTACAGTGAAACAACAGCCCGGGCCAGTTTCTCCACCTTGTGGAACAGCTGATCAGTGCAAAAATTCAATGAGCATGCGCAACCTTGCGCGTACAAAGCACACGTGGTTACAAAAAACGGGCGGTATGCGTACTATTCTGATTTTGAACATTTGTCATGCTCACTGTACGCGAACCCTTGCGTAAATGTAAAAACCGAAGTATACTTTGGGCTTTCGACAAATTTCACCGACAAACTATGGATGACCAGGAAAAAAAAAAGGACTAATGTTTGTTTTTGTTGGAACAAAATTAAGCAAAATCATTATTTTAACCTGAAAGCACAGGCAAGGCTAATATTTACTCTCAACCCATTTACACCACAAATGCATTTATTCATATGACTGTAGAATACTGAATGACACACTGTCTACCATTAGTTACACATTTCTTAATGTCAATGAATGTGACCACCACAATGCAAACTCATAAAGCAGTGCAAGAGGTCATTTCAGAGGTTTAGGATGCATCGTGTGACAGGCCTAGTCCAACACAGCCGTAAATATAGCAGATTTAGCCTTTTTTGCTACAACAAGGGTTGTAAAGGTTAACTGACTCACAGACATGGAAAGGTTATACTGGCCAAATCTCCAGAGACAATACAAAGTGAAAACTTACCTTACGACGTCGTCTATGTTGTTTCTATAGACACCCTCAAGTCTTTCAGCAGGAAAGCCCATGGCAATAATATTGGGGTATATATCTGGACAGCAGTGTTAGGGAAATCTAGAAAATACTTTTTAGGGAAACTGATATGGACAAGAAGAAATAAAAAGAAAAGAAAAAAAAAGTACAATAATCGAATTAAACGTGAACCTATTTATAAAGTCCACTGACTGCTTGTCTTACACAATTATAGCAACCAGTTAAACGCATAAATCCATGTACCCAAAACTCTGAGGCAATGTTAGTGAACAATGCAGAGCAGCAAAATGAAGGAGTAAGAAAACTAACAAACATCAAACCCTGGTTTCAGCTGAGAACTTCAGCATTTCCACTAAAGCAGCGCTTTACTTTTTAGTTGTGCAATGAGAGCTCAGATAACAGAATTCTGGGTAATATAGAACAGATGGCTCTCGCTGTAAGAGACCAATGCATAGACCTCTAACCCAGAGGGCCACACAGGGGCACTAAATAAATCACACTGTGCCTCAGCCCAGCCTGGAATCACTTTCCTTCCTCACCTTTCCATAACGAGTGCATCACTCCTTCAGCCTGACATACACATGCAGATCTTTATTATTAAAGACAATCTAATCAGACCCTGATACAGCAGATAAATTACAGACCTAATAATAGCAGAGCAATTCTAATAATAATATCTATCAAAAAGAGACTCACAATTGTTTATATATCTACTTCAAAATGTAACTGGAAATACAACAAAAATATTAGTTGTTAGATCAATCACGATCACTTTAATTTGTATCCAAATTTGCATCCTTTTTTACAATTTCCCTCCAACAATAAAATCATTCAATAAGTTCTGACAATGTTCTTGAAAAAAAAAAAAAAAACAACATCTCATCTGTACTATATGACGGTAAGAAATGTCTTCCTGTGTTCTCAGATGGTGTAGCATGCGGTTCTCACTCCTGTTATGGCAAACTTGACATTTCAGCAAAGTGAAGGAAAATTGTTTTGACGGCTATTTGGATATGAGCTCAGAGATTCTTATATGCCATAGAGAGGTCTTTAAAGGTGGTGTTTTTTTTAATATAATGTCAGGTTATAAAATAGTAAAAGGTTAGGATGCCAAGAAATTCACATACCCATGACAAATAATATGCATGTTAACTGCATGTACATTAACTTGTAAAACATGACATGGGTCTGCAGTTTTAATGGTCCAGAAGCCAAAATGATTCTTTGAACTAAAGTCTGAAACACACGAAACAGAAATGCACTCGCATTTAGATACCTGAACAGCTGATCTTATAATATTCAAGCAATCAGGATATTCATCAATAACACAAATGTGTTGCGCTTTTAAAAAAACATGCATACTAAAGACATCTAGCTTACAAAGATATGTGCACAATATTATCCAAATTCAAATCAGCATGACCTTTTTGGTCACAGTGAATCTGACCATATCTCTTAAGATACATGCCATGTTTAATAGTAAACTGAATAAAGCAATCATGGCACTAACTGGTCACCATAATAAAAAAAAGGCTCATAAATTTGAAAAAAAAAAAAAAACGTTTTAAGTTATTTCTTGTGGTTCTCTGTGATATATTGTTGTGAGTTACCAAATTAACATTATATGACCTGAATGCGTTTTTTTTTCAGATGTCAATAATGATTTGATAAAGTCTTGTAAGAATCAGTGGGGGGTGGGGGAATTGAATATTATTACATTATGGCACTGCATGCCATGATTGAGTCTATAGCAATATAATGTCAAGCTACTATTTCTAATTAGAAAGCTAAATAATTTACTAAATTAGTTGATTTAATGAAAATTATAAATCTATTAATTATGAATAAATGAGTCCGTTTTTGCAGTGGAGTCAGTGAAAATTCTGGCTGGGCAAATATAAATAATTATTTTAAAAAATCTTATTGTTGAGCTCTGTGTACTTTTCAGAGCAATAGCTGTGCAGCCTTCGTAAGGCCAGTTTCTCCATCCGGAGATGCTTTGTGCCAATTTTAATCTAATCTAGAATAAATTGACATGAGTTATAGAAAAAAAAAAAGTATGTTTAAATCTGGTAAACATATTTAACAATCACACAAGTTTTATATTATCAAGTGTCGTGGACTGTGTAGCTTTATCAGTATCATAAAAAGGACTAAGAGAATGAAGTCATTCATCACATTTATTCTTTGAAAACTTCTGAGAGAATTTAGAGGCCTGCATTCCACTTCAACTGACTCTCTGTGTCTGTGTGTGTGTGGTGTGTGTGGTGTGTGTGTGTGTGTGGTGTGTGTGTGTGGTGTGTGTGTGTGGTGTGTGTGTGTGTGGTGTGTGTGTGTGTGTGTGTTCTAAACGCAATGAGTGCATAGCATGATGCAACACAATGTGTCAATATAGTGGACCCAAACACCATCTGAGCAGAGGGGAAAATCAATGTCCATGCAATCAATTCATTCACAGGTTACTCATGTAATACACTAAAGCTAAATAGCATCCTTGTTTAGTATAAATACACTAAACGTTTCACAATTCTTGACAAAACATGCACCATAAGAATGTCAGATTCATATTGCTATTGTTATAGTGCTATAGAAATAAGTGCACCTCTTGAATGATTTTATCCTGCCCTCTACCTGTCCTTCCAGTCCCATTTCTTAATGTTTTACACCTGCTTTGTTGTATATTACAGGACAACAATGAGTAGAACAGTTCGGTGAACATGACTATAACTGAACGTCAACAAGCATCTTCAATAACACTGAATCCTGCTTAAATAAAACAAGCTATTAAACCACTTATGCTTTGCCCTTCATCTTCAAGAATATAAAGCACCAAATCACAGTCAACACAAAACCAACAATGTAGCTGCGCTTTAAAGTCACAAATGACATTGACATAAGACACATAACAGTGAGCAGCCATCAATGACGTTTCTGAAATAAAGCGCAACAGAGGGAGTCCTCTTTAACAGGACTGCACGAGTGCCTTCCTGCGATTGCAAAAAAAAAAAACACACTTCACATACAAACGCGTTTCCTTTTGTTCGCAAGCGTGTGAACGGACTCATTTTTGCTCAATCAAAACTAACCCAAGTTGCGCGCGAGGTCTATTTTCTGCGAGCAGCTGATGCAATGGCTCTTTGTGTGACTGCTTGTACATTTCATCTAATCCTTCGCATTATATAAGCCAGCAAGACCTCTACGCGACGCATCTTTTGTTTTAAACCCCCAAACTGCAGCTTTCGTGCGAGAAGCCTTGAGTTGAAATGAACGCGTTTTGTGTGCAGGATTACAGATTCGCCGTCAATCGATATATCAGATTACGTAAGAAGGGGAAAAAACATTTTACAACTTCGCTGGCGTTGCTTTTATTGTAGTCTATACATGCAACTTGCGGACAAGCCCAGAAAAACTGTACAAATGAAATAAGTGCGCGTGCAGTCTGTTGATTGTCTGTCCACTCGATAACTTGGTTAAATTGACAACTGACATGAATCTAAACGGCGCTGACTTAGACTTGATCCAGTTACAAAAACCAATAGATCTAGATCATGTCAAGCTCCAGTCGCCGACTATGTGCCAGTGCCAATAGTTTCTGCAAAGCAAAAAATTAAAAATAATTTAAAATAAACAAACGCTCGTTTCCCCTGTATCTTCTGATAACACGTCAGAGATTTCTCGATTTGGAACAAGATGCAAGCCATTACCTTCACTGCAGACACTGGTTTCTACACAATAGACAGAACAGGGACATTTGATTGATCAAAGAGGATACAGGTCAAGTCCAAGTCGAACCCATCTTCCTGGTATCTCCTTTTGTTTCGACTGACAAATTCCTTTATGATCGCAGCCATTGCTGTGAAAGGAGTCTTTAGGGTTTTTAGTGTAAGAGGGGGTATTGTTGCTTTCCGACGATACGTCGTCTTTATGCTCTGCTGGTTTCGCAGTCCCCCTGCTAGCTAGAATGGAGTCTGCTGTGGCTCTCTCATCAAGGGCCTCGCTCCAAACCACCACAGGCCCGGCTTCCAAAATGCCCTCCTCGGCTCAGACGAGCCCCGGGTGAAACGATAAGCAACTTCCCACGTCTCGAATTGCAGAATTTCTAGAGCACGACAAGTCTCTGGTCGCACCGTAGCCGCCGTGATTGAGCGCAAAGGCGGAGAGAGGATCCTCTCCGGGCGCTTCCACGGTTGTCAGAGCCCCGCTCGCACTCAGCTCGCGCTCCGTCTAGCCGCTAGCTTCAACGGCTAGCGCGCTAGCTCGTCTACACATCCTTAAAAAATAAAAGCCATCGAACATACAACAATCCAAGATGCCCAGGTCCCAACACATGAAATGAAAGGTGACAGCCTCCACCAAGAAATGAAAACCTCGATATTTAAATGTCGCGCAGGAGCGGTCTCCAGTCCGGTCCTTTTCCTTCACTTCTCCCCTGTTAAACTCTCAAACTTCCATCATGGCTTCCCATTGAAAAAAGGTGACGTTCGTACAGCATATTCATCCGCTGTGCCAAATAGTTCCATGAAAGCAGCATTTTATAATTATGACAATAATTTTTCTGTATTTAAGAATATAAATACAGAAATTATTAGGTACAAATGTTGAACTGTTATGACATTAAATTAATAAATACATTAACTATTTGTATGGTTACAGCAGGCGGAAGAATACAGACAGAGCACAATCGGACTACGTTTTGTTCCAGGGTCACGTGTGTACAGAAATGAGGGAAGTTTCCAATATTTTATATCAGATTTCAGTTCAGTAATGTAGTTATTACGCACCAGCATTCTCGTTTCCTTTGAAATATTTATTTGTTGGTTTGGCACACCATGACTGAAAAGAACAACCCGTGGCTGTATTTTTTAAACACTACTGTATACGGGGAAAATATCAGAATGCATAGTTACCCCCCTCACCAGTGCGTCTACTACCCTGCAATAGAAGGCAGGAAATTACTGAAATGCTTACGCAAGCAGAAAAGTAAGTTACTGCATGAAGGCACAAGCACATCATTTGGTAATTATAAATGAAATGAAATTAATTGCGCCAAACTATGATGCAAATTTAATGTAACCCACCAATGTTATAGGCGTGTTCTGTTCCGTTTGCTCAAATGTGCATTTTGCCCCCAAGGACGGAACGGAGGTGGAAAGATCTAGCTGCGTTTCAGATGGCAAATCGTTATTGTACAGCGCCATCTGTCAGAAACATATAGAACGAAATTTCTGGGTATTACAATGACACATTTCCCCTTATTACGGAGCCCCGCACATGACATGCAGGAAAAAAACTAGTAGGCTAAATCGTGTGCACGGTTTAGTAAATCGTGTGCACGGTTTAGCACGGTTTAGTAAATCGTGTGCACGGTTTAGCAAGTCGAGGGAATGAAGTAGTAAATCGTCCGCGCGATTTAGCAAATCGGGGGAACTAAATAAATCGTGGGCATGATTTATAAATCGAGGGGGAAAAAAATTCCCCTTGCACGCCAATTGCGGGTCTCCGTACTAGGCTATATGATTTTTCAGTAGGCTACAACTCTTTTTAAATGGTTTCAACATATCTTACTTAAGGAAATGGTAAGTAGCTTAAAAAACTCTATAGATAGCAAGTTTTTCCCATTGTTTTTAATAAAAGAGATAAACCATTTTAAATAAATAATTAGCTTTTCGTATTTTATCTATGGATGTAATACATCTTACAATGTAGGCAAATCTCTTTTTTTCCCTTAATTTAAAAAATATGTTGCAGTATATACAGTTTTGTCATTCTCTTCTAACAATAACCACAACAAAACTACCAAATTTATGCTCATATTTTGGTGTTTTAGCTATATTTGTATAGCCTAGTAGTAGCCATATATATTTGGTGCTGTATCTAATTTGTTTATTTGTTTTATTTGTTTGTTGGATATGTTTGATTCTTCTTTGTTTAACTTATTCCTCTCTTATGGTAGGCCTATCTTATTTTTTATTCTTATTCCTTTTGCCGTTGAATAATATCTTCCTGTATTATTTGTTGGCTCTTCTTTGCCAGTAGAGGGTAGTATTGGTGCGCAGAGATCGGATTGTCACATGTGTCTTGAACGTTTGTAGCCTGCGGTTTTGGTGTCTCTTACAGTTCCGTGTGATCCTGTCACCATAAACCTTTGTCTGTCAATAGCATCCTTCTCATATACACCTATTGCATATAATTTAGAATACTTAACAATTCTTCCGAAGAGAAAAAGTAGCTATTCGTATCTTTATAGAAGTTTATAATGTTGTTGCCGATATCCTATAACACAACACCATTAAATAAATGTTTTTATTAAATAAATATAAGTGTCTTTGTCTGACGATGTAGTTTTCCCTATTTACAGCATTCAAACAGAAAGGGCAAACTCATATTTCCAAAGGGCCCATCGCTAGGTGACGAGGGTGTGAGCAGTGAGCACAGTGCTCATGATCGCTGGTAGGGGAAAACGGTTGATTAAAGAGAAGCTTTTATTTTTAAACATTTCCAAACCCACTACATTTCTGGGTGATCTTTGATGAAGAGTTTCAGTCTGTATTGGTAAATGCAGAAATTTGAAAATATGATTTAGGCTACTTTGTTTACTTTCTTTTGAAGTGCATTTCAGTTAAGGTGGTGAATGAGGATATATCAAAATAGCCTGATTGAGGCTTTCTTTCATTATTTTCTTGTTACTTGCACTGGTTAAGTTATTTTGAGTTATTTTATTACACCTATTATGCTGTTAAGTTACATTTTTTATTGATTTTTAGTTACAGTACAAAGACTATGGCTGCATCTGGAATCGCATACTTCCTTACTATATAGTAGGAGAAAAACAGTAGGCCCCTATGTGACAAAAGATGTCCGAATTCACAGTACTCATAAAAGAGTAGGCATAAATGTACCTGGCTGACCTACTCCTCTGGCGAGATTCTGAAGTGTGCATACGATAGACACTTTACTATCCCAAATTATCTGTTCTTTGATATTTAACAACTCAAGCTGCAACAAAAGTCGCTGTCTATTTGCCGCCATTACTGCTGCTGCTTCTCCACCAACGTACACAGCAAGCTGCTTCTTCTTCAGCTTTTGCCTTGATACTGTGGGTTACACCATCAATATGCCCTAGGACACTGCCTATTAGTGCTCTGCATGTGTAATTGTACGCGGATGATGATGTAGAAGTATAAAGCCCAAAGTATCTGCATCCGCACACCGCCCGTGTGACATAATTTCGGCATTAGGTCCACGTGCAGCCTAATTTTTGAGACCGTGCAGATGATGTGCGTACAACAGCGCATGCACAAGAAAGAAGAGTCACAAGAATTGTACTGTGCATGTGTCAAAATCGGCTGCGTGTGATACGTGTCCGGATGTGGAAAATAAAATATACCCAGGCCTTAAATGAAAAAAGACGCGTAGGCTACGGCATAGGTCTGACACATACGTGTAAATCAGCCTTAAGAATCAATGATGGCACAACAGCGCAGCTTTCCCTTTCACATGTGAGAATGTGTTGGTTTGTGTTTTTATATATATTTAGCCTACTCAATATTACAGGATTTTACTATGATAGTTTTTAATGTTTTTAATTTTACTATGGTAACTTTTAAGTGTTGTGTTAGCTGTTGTTTGTTACTGTTGTTTGGTGAGTTTTATGTTTCTGTTCATGTTCAAGTTTTGTTAAGTCAAGTTCAAGTCATTGTTTATTTTGTATTTTGTTCAAGTTTTGTTAATAAAAATTGCACTTGGGTTCTCACTACACTCACCTCAGTGGACTGTCATGACAGACATAGGACCACTGTTTTGGAGCCACGACCACAGAAATTGCCACGATTGGTCATCTTTCATCTGGGACAGCCCAAAATCGTACAATATTGTCACGATGGCTCCACCATCAGCCAATCACAGAGGTCACAATCACCAGAGTACTGATCACCTGCACCTGAAGCTCATTCCCTCAGCAATCACCCTCTGCATATAAGCACATGAGGTGTCTGCTCCATGGTAACAGGGTCAGTACAGAAGATCGCAGTTTCCAGGAGAACGCTGGAGACTTGGAAGGAGATCATTGGAGGTAGGAATAAAACTTGCACAGCATTAGAGAGAGCAGTCTAAGTATCTATTTTGGTGGCCAGACAATGAGTAAACTGAGGGTGCGTCTCAATCAGCTCCCTAGTTTATTAGTCAGAGCATAGATCATGGAGTTGGCAATTTTAAGGGCCGTTTCAATCGCAGAATCCTTCCAGGATACTGAAACGCTCGCTCCCTAAGAAGTCCCACAATCCAGGGTAGTGGGTGAGACAATGACAACCTGCTGGTGCATGTTTATTAGTAATCAGAAGAGAGTTAGCGGATGGGCAGGCTCCAGGGTGGTACCGGCAGTGCAGGAAGCCAGGGAGGCATCGTCAGTGAGTCAGGGAGGCGGTGGTAGTGTGAGGAGCCAGGCAGAATTGGCCTCTGCGGCCTTGACACTGGAGCTTGGCTCTGCCACTATAGCCGGGGATGTATAGCCCCCCCCCCAGAGCGGACTCTGGAGCAGGCTCATGGGCTGGAGTCGACACTGGATTGGGCTCAAGGGCTAGAACCGACACTGGAGCAAACTCAGGGGTTGGAGCCGACACTGGAGAAGACTCGAGGCTGGAGCCGACACCGGAGAAGACTCCGGGGCTGGAGCCCACACTGGACTGTGCTCAGGGGCTGGAGCCCACACTGGACTGGACCATTATGGTCAGTGCTGCACTCTCTGGGCTTAGCTCTGGAGCTTCTCTTACTGGAATAGACTCTGGAATTTCTCTCACTGGAACGGACTTAGGGATATCTCTCACTGGAACGGTCTTGGAAATTTCACTCACTGAAACAGACTCAGGATTTAGATTGGGACTGGCTTGAGGAGTGATGATGGTGAAGGACTTGGGAGGAGTTCCGTGGTGTGTGGTGGTTCGATGGAAAAAGCTGCTGGTGCCAGAAGGGCTGGAGTGGACTGGGGTGACAGCGACTGAGTGGAGCTGGCATCTTCAACCTCGCCAACAGTGAGGGATGAACCACTTAGCCACAGCACATAATCTATATATCGTGCAGAGCAGGTTATGTTCCAAGGTTAGTTTGCTTAAGAAGTATTTAAATGTGTGTTATATAATTAATGTAGTTATATTAATATAACCAAATTTGTTATATAGTTACATTTATATAATATACAATATTTTATGTTAATTCTAAATCACTATTACAACAAGGTCCGGTTAAGGTTAAATGTTAATTCAATTCAAATATATTTATTATTTATTTTATTGTCATCTCACACATGGATCTGCATTCAATTAATTAGCATCAAAACAAACAATATAATCCTTATTCTCAGTAAATAAAGATTACTCATTAAACGGAGAGATTGAAAAATGATTGCACAACCACCAAATAGGTGGCGATGTGCACTAAGTAGGTTATGTAAACCGTCATTAAACAAAAGAAGAAGAGGAAGTAGAATGGCACACTCTTTTTTAGCATCTGTTTCCATAGTGAATCATTGAGTCGTCGCTCTGTTGAGAATGTCTTGTGTGTTAACCAGGAACATACTCTGAGTTGTCTGAACTTACTCCCGGACTCATTTTTGGAACCGGCATACCTCGAGTAAGCAAGGTTTGGGTTAATCAACCGAGAGTTCAAGGTATATATGACGGTAAGTTAACCTTGCTTTCTGGAATACCCCCCAGGTAAGTAGGTAATCCAATACTTCAGAGTCCTAGTCATAGACCAGACAATGGAGATGTGTGTGGTGCGTGCTTTTATGGTTGGAGCAGATGAGGGTGATTTGCTGGCAGGTGCGGGTGATTGTGGAATGTGTACAGGTGGGATCCAGGGAGGATGATAGGAACTGTAGTGCAGGGGTGACAGGTGAATTGTGACACCAGGTAACAGTTTCAGAATTGGCTAAAAGTGATTACTGGTTCCAGACAGAATGCATTCCACTGGCAGAATGAATGGCACACAGACATATACTGAAGGAGTTCTTTAGAAATAAATAAAATAATGAAATGTAAAATAATATAAAATGAAATGTGTTCTGTTTTAAATTTACATATTTTATCTAATGTTTTATAGTTTTGGATTCAGGGGAGTAGTGGGGGAAAGAGTATGGGTGGGGGGGGTCGTGAATGGATGTCCCTTATTTTGCCACAGTGAAGGCCCGGATGTACCAGTCTAACCTAGTTATGGCATAATGACTAGACTGAATCATCTACTTATCTTTATTCGCCACTCGCTAGCTTATTGATGCCTGCCATGCCATAGATATTGGGACGTCTGCCTTTACATGCACATGAACTTTAATGCCATCCCATTCTTAATCCGTAGGGTTTAATATGGAGTTGGCCCACCCTTTGCAGCTATAACAGCTTCAACTCTTCTGGGAAGGCTTTCCACAAGGTTAAGAAGTCGTGTGTAGCGTTAGTTCTGGTAGGTCACGTTAGTCAAGCTCGCATCAGCTGACTGTCAGCTGATCACGTCTACCTGTTGGGATACAATGTCTATCTCAGCATGCATATATAAGCTCCTTCAGTATTATCAGCAGCTATCGCGTTTCTCCGGAGCTAATTACCCTTCTCCATTCCTAGCTCCTCCTCTCGTCAGTCAGGATTTGGCATTCTGATTCCCCCTGAATCAGACTAAATTCCCGAATTATGTTGTGCATTTTAATATTGACATTAATGATATCTTCAACATATTGTTGGTTCTGTTCTGTTTACCCTAAGGGGGTTTATCGCTGCTCTCCCTGCTCTCATCCATGCTAGGCTGCATGGATGCATAGGGAGTTTTTGCCCAGAACAGAATCATACCGCCAATCCAAACTATATGCTAATTGTCAATCTTCTTTGATGATAGTGGTCCTGACAGAAGTGTGTTTATGGGAATTTTTGACCATTCTTCTAGAAGCGCATTTGTGAGGTCAGGCACTGATGTTGTTTAGGGCCTGGCTTGCAGTTTTCGGTGTTCTATTGGGTTGAGGTCAGGACTCTGTGCAGACCAGTCAAGTTCCTCCACATCAAACTCACTAATTCATGTCTTTATGGACCTTGCATTGTGCACTGGTGCGCAGTCATGTTGGAACAGGAAGGGGCCATCCCCAAACTGTTTCCACAAAGTTGGGAGCATGAAATTGTCCAAAATGTCTTGGTATGCTGAAGCATTAAGAGTTCCTTTCACTGGAACTAACGGGCCAAGCCCAAACCCTGAAAAACAACCCCACACCATAATCCCCCCTTCACAAAACTTTACACTTGGTACAATGCACCATTCTCCTGGCAACTACCAAACCCAGACTCGGATTGCCAGACAGAGAAGCATGATTCACTCCAGAGAACACATCTCCACTGCTCAAGAGTCTAGTGGTGGTGTGCTTTACACCACTGGATCCGAAGCTGTGCATTGCACTTGGTAATATAAGGCTTGGATGCTTCTGCTCGGCCATGGAAACCCATTCCATGAAGCTCTCTATGCACTGTTCTTGAGCTAATTGGAAGGCCACATGAAGTCTGGAGGTCTGTAGCACTGTGTGCCTCAGCATGCACTGACCCCGCTCTGTGATTTTACGTGGCCTACCACTTCATGGCTGAGTTGCCACAAAAAGAGTACCATCCACCAAGCATCTCCATCGAACAAACGGAACTGAAGGTTGTCCACCATTTCAGCTACTTGGGGTGCGTGATCTTATTTGATGCCAAGATCGACAAAGAAGTTGACAACAGGCTGGCCAAGGCAAACAGTGCATTCAGCAGACTATATGGAACAACAACAACTTCAAAAAAGACACGAAGGTCAGTGTATACAATGCTGCTGTCCTGACCACTCTCCTGTATGGCGCTGAGTCCTGGGTCACGTACCGTCATCACCTGAGACTCCTCGAGCGTTTCCATCAGCGCTGCCTCCGCACAATGCTCAACATTCATTGGAGTGACTTTGTCGCCAACACTGAAGTCCGCGAGTCAGCAGAGGTCACTAGCATCGAGGCCATGGGCAGTGCATGTCTTCAGGATGGAGAACCATCGCCTACCTAAGATCGTTCTGTACGGGGAATTTTCCTCTGGCTACCGCAACATTGGGGCACCACGAAAGCGGTACAAAGACTCCCTGAAGAAGTCCCTCACTGCTTGCTGCATCGATCACCATCAGTGGGCAACACAAGCAGCTGATCGTGACTCCTGGCAGCGCACAGTCCATCAGACCACCTCCCTCTTTGAAGATACCCACAGGGCCAATATAGAGGACATAAGGAGAAGAAGGAAGAACCGTGTCCCCACAGCACCTATCATGGACCAGACCTGTAGCCGCTGTGGCAGGACCTGCCTGTCCCGCATAGGCCTTGTCAGCCACCAGCGTGCCTGTAGAAGAAGTGGATCTCCTTCCTAAATCTTTGTTCGCCAAGCCATGATGATGATATAAGCCCTTGTGTTTTCTATGTTCCTGGTCATGTCTTGTCCTTTTTTGGATGTTATGTTGGTTTATCTCAGTTCTGTCTCTCAATCTTTGTTGTTTCTTTCTTTTTTATTATGTAATAAATATCTAATTCCGTTCCAGCGACAGAGCAAAGTCCACTGGTCCTGGAGGTCCCAAGTCCACTGGTCACTAGTCCGGTGGTCCAGGAGGTCCCAAGTCTAGTGGTCTTGGAGGTAATTCCACTGCCCTTGTTGCTTTCGATGATGCATCATCCTGTGTGTGGGCGACACACACTTCTGCACTGAGCCTATGGTGTCTGCTGCAGAGCCTGTGGCATCCCAGAGTCCAGTCCAGCTGGCCATCCCTGCCTGTTCTGTCAATGCCAGGAGTGCAGTCTCTATGTCA
Source organism: Rhinogobio ventralis (assembly GCA_039654625.1). Taxonomy (NCBI): domain Eukaryota; kingdom Metazoa; phylum Chordata; class Actinopteri; order Cypriniformes; family Gobionidae; genus Rhinogobio; species Rhinogobio ventralis. Next base: position 15,983,015 of record CM077212.1, read on the forward strand.
GTGAGTTGTCAGTGTCTGCTCCACCATGGTTTCCATCTCCGCCGGCCTCATCGTGGTTCCCTGATCCCCCCCGGGGTGGTCTACACTTCTGCCAGCCCTGCCGGCTCCACCTTGGTCTCTTGCGGTGCCATGGCCTCCTGATACCCATTGGTCTTCTGGTCCATGTGGTACCCTGCTCCATCAGAGACCCCATTGTTATGGTTTATTAAAGTACATTTGAGGAGTTCAGATGTAAAAGCCGCTAAACACCACCTCCGAGATAATCATATTGAGCGAATGCTCTCCGCACATACGTTCATCAAATGCTTTCACCTCAAATCCGCTAAATCCTCGCATCAGCCCATTCAGAAATACCGTTCGTTGGCAGGAACCGCTAAACACCACTTCCCTTTGTCAGCAAAATCCTCTAATTCCACAGAAACCAATCAGAATCGAATCATATGATTTCAAGATGAATGACGGTGTGCGTATGAGCCGGCTTTCAATTGCCGCACTGCAAGTTTTTATCATGTTTTGTTCATCGTTACAGCTGCAATGACAGGATTTCGCGAGTAGCAAATATTCCTTGTGCTTCTGTAAATGGAAACGACAGAAACAGACATGGCATGCACTTGTATCACAGCTCCCCCTACTGTGTGGATCAGTTTCTTCATTGTTACATTTTGAATTCTGCTTTCATCATTTGCAATGTTTCCATTTGCATCTTTAGTAATTTTACAACTGTTTACTGTCTTGTACTGTCTTGTGAAAACACACATGGACTTAAATTAAATTTTGTTAAATTTGTTAACTGACTAAAGTGACATTTTTTAAAATAAGGCATTTCAATAACTGACTAATAATCTTTTCATTGCCATTAAAGTGAAATTACTGAACCTAAACACAGAAGCCTGATAAAAATGCTAATTTAAGTATCTTAAAGTATCTTCACTTTCATTATAAAATGAAATATAAAACACAACCCTGCCTCTTTTCGTTAAATTATAGTTTTAATTAACAATAATAGCCATTATAATAGTATATGTATAAAGTATAAGAAGTTTGTAAATAGGAAAAAAGTTCTGTTTCTGGTGCTCTAGTACAATGTTGTGGTTAGATAAAAATATAGGCAAGTTATGAAACTTAACTTTGCCCTCAGCCAAAACGATTTGCCCTGGGAACAAATAATAGATTTGTGAGACCAAAAATGGCCCCATTATATATAACTAAAACAAATTAAATCTCATGTTTAAAGAGACATCAGAGCCAGCGGAAAATTTCAGAAGGACTTGTCTTTGGTAGGGTATATAAGCGCTGGACCTCACACCTTTGAAAATGTTGGAGCACATTTTCAAATAGGCACTATCTTTTTTAGACAAACAACAACATTGTTGCCTAAACTCAATTTCGTGACGCAACAACAGTAGTATTTTGAAAATTGCATAGATTTTCTCCTCTGCCATTGCTGGTTGGTGCGAAATGCATTCTGTCTCAGGTCACCTCCTGATGCATCCTCGGTTAAAGGGGTGGAGCAAGAACACATCTGGGGATTTAAACTCTACAGTATACTTGTGTAGATGTGCAGCATATTGAGAAACAGCAATCAGCTGGTTCAGGCTTTCAGGACCAGGATTGGACATCCCCTGATTTATAGTAGCATAGAGAGTGACAGCCATTTTGCCAGATATTTTTCTTTATCCATTTGTCAATTGATTTAATAGAAAATGCCATTGGACAGCACTCGTGGGGGCAATTGGTCAGCTTTCAACTTAATTTTAAGATTCACCACTTCTGCCACTTAAAGTAAATAGATGGACTGTCATTGGACAGTAAGAAAGACCATACCATCATACTTTATACCATATATCCCACCTTTGATCCCAGTGCAAGGGTGAGTTTGAATTTGCCAGCACTGAGCACATTATAAAACATTCTTATCCTGATGCTCTGCTCTCATATTTAAATAACAAGATATATGTATTTCCTTTATGTTTATGTTTTTCATGTTCTGTCATGCTAATCACTGACTAAATTATTTTATCAACAATAATTATAGTCAATTTATTTATGTTTTGATGATTTCACTTGCATCAGGTACTTTGTTTGAGATACAAAATTTACATGAAGAAGGTCACATTTCTCAGGATTAACATTAATAAGCACATCTAAGCTCAGTAATATCAACTCTCGTCATTTGATTATTATGATCAGAGAGAATATAGCCGACAAGCAGTAATCAAAACTTGTTGAATGTGGAATAAGTGTTTTACATGCTTCAGCTCATTGCTCTTGTGAATTTTTTTTTTTTTTTTTTTTTTTTTTCTGGATTTTTTTTTTTTGTTGTTGTCTTTTATGATTCTGAACCTTCTTAATAATGTTTTTTTTTTTTTTTTTTTTATTATTATTATTTTCTTTGCAGATGACTGTTAGAAGATGGTATTGAAAGAGATTCCAGCTGACAATATCACTCGCTCTTTGGGCCGGTTTACTCTTCCGCCTCACAATATTTGGTGCTGTCACTTGTTTTACAATAAAGTGGATGGTTGATGCTATTGATCCAACAAGAAAACAGAAAGTTGAGGCACAAAAACAGGTATGCAGTTTAATTTCATCTGTTCTGCCATTTAGAGAAATGGAAAATGTCATTGAAATATCTTTTGTTTTCGAGACATGTAATGAATGTAATTGTAGTAATTAGGAAAAGAGATTACAGTTGTGATGGCTCAGATTTGAGAGGTGGGTTAAATATGATACCTAGATTTTCAATGGTGTTGGTGGGTTTGATGAGAGTTCCATCAGTTTGTATGAACACAGTACAACATTTTGGTAACAGTTTACAATAAAGATATGTTTTAAAAATGTCTTTTTAAATTCACTCAAGGTTGATGATTGCCTAATAAATTCAGGTAAACTGTCCCATAGCTTTGGGAGGTGTGGTCACCTCTATACTAGTCCTGGTTAAAAATAAGAGCTTTTGTGAGAGATTGCTCCCAATTTTGAAATTGAATCAGCTCAGCAATATACAGAGGGGCAGTACTATGAAGAGATTCAAAAGCAATCTTAAAGGAATAGTTCACCCAAAAATGAAAAGTAAAATATCTAGCTTCCAGCGGGCTGCCTTCCATATTCAACTTACGAAAAAAGCGTAACTGGTGCGACGATGACGTCGGACATAGCGTAAGTGTTTTGAACTGCGAGAGGCGGTACACTTTCTTCGTAAATTGAATACGGAAGGCGATCCACCGGAAGCTATATATTTTACTTTATAAAGTTTTAAATATGGATATTTTTCTTACAAAAACGCATCGATTCACTTCAGAAGGCCTTATTAATCCCCCGGAGCTGTGTGGAGTACTTTTCTAATGGATGGATGCAGATTTTTGGGCTTCAAAGTGCGCTGACTTGGATTAGACAGGACATTTTTTTAATATAACTCCGATTGTATTCGTCTGAAAGAAGAATGTCATATACACCTAGGATGGCTTGAGGGTGAGTAAATTATGGGATAATTTTTGGGTGAACAATCCCTTTAAAAACAATTCTGAAACAGACTGGTAACCAATGCAGTGATCTTAAAATTGGAGTAATGTGGTCATATTTTCACGTGTCAGTCAACAATCTCGTAGCAGTGTTTTGAACCATCTGTAATATATCAAAAACTTTATTCTGAATACCAAAGTACTGCGGGTTAGTCTAGTCAAGTGAAGATAAACGTGAATTACTTTTTCTAAATCCTTACGGGACAAGAAAGGCTTAACCGTAGAGATCAGTCTTAGATGGGAAAAGAATACTTGGATTATTGAATTAATCTGTTTGTCAAATTTTAACATGCTTAAAAAATAAACCAAACCAACGTGTTTTTTTACCAGATGCTTCCTAAAGGGGCTCAGCACTGATACATTTTTTTTAAATTCAAAAGTTTTTTTGTTAACCATAATTAATGCACTGTGAACTAACATGAACAAACAATGATTAATAAATGCTTTCAAAATATGTATTGCTCATTGTTATTTCATGTCATGTTAGGTGTTAACATGCATGTTAACAAATGAGACCTTGCTGTAAATTGTTATCAATATTTTATTATGCATTATTTCTTATTTCATTATTCAGCTTTAAATGATATGCTATCATTCTAATAGCAAGAAATTGCACTTCATATGTACAACATGATTTTTTACAATCCTTATTAAGTAATCACAAATGAAAAAAAAAAAAACAAACATGGAAATTTGTTAATCAAAAAGTGTGGGATCCCCAAATAGCCTCTTGTTAGTTTATTATACTCCTTTTAGGTGAAAGCTAAGATCATTATATTTTCTTTCAGTTCATTATTTATCATACATTTCTTTAATAAAAAAGGCCTGAAATATTTTACTATAATATTTATGTATTATATTATATATTTTAAGCAGCAACAACAAAAAAATTTGTCCCCTGACAGGCAGAGAAACTCATGCGGCAGATTGGAGTGCAGAATGTGAAGCTTTCTGAATATGAGATGAGTATTGCAGCTCATCTTGTGGATCCATTGACTATGCAGGTGAGGAATGATGTTGCTATCTGTAGTTATCAGTCTAGTTTTGTTTTTAAGAAAATGTTACACAAATCATTCGTGTGTGTCCACAGATTACATGGCATGACATTGCAGGTCTGGATGAAGTCATAACTGAACTTAAAGACACTGTTATACTTCCGATCCAGAAGAGACATCTGTTTGAAGGATCCAGACTTCTTCAACCTCCCAAAGGTAAGCACTAGGATGAAAATATTTCTATAAAGTGTTTCTAAACTCAACTCCACACTTTATTCTGAGGTGGTTTGCCTGTCATCTTCTCAGGTGTGTTGCTGTATGGGCCTCCAGGCTGTGGGAAAACTCTTATAGCCAAAGCTACCGCCAAAGAGGCTGGATTCCGCTTCATCAACCTGCAGCCGTCCACTCTCACTGACAAATGGTATGGAGAGTCCCAGAAACTAGCCGCAGCCGTGTTTTCTCTGGCCATCAAGCTACAGCCCTCTGTTATCTTCTTCGACGAGTTTGGTAAATGCTTATGTTGATTTTTATGCTTTTCATTTCCCTCATTCAGCCTTAATTTTGACATGCCATAATTTTGAATAACTTCTATCATCTTCATCTTAGATTAATTTTTGAGGAATCGCTCAAGTTCAGATCATGAGGCCACTGCCATGATGAAGTTTATGGGATGGGCTGGAAACTGACTTCAACTGCCAGGTACAATTCAGCACATTTGTAGCACAACTCTTGATCAGTGACCCAAGATCCAAGTCAGTTTCCTTTTCTAACTGATGTGTTGTGATTGTGTTCTCAAAGGTTATAATAATGGGAGCAACCAATCGGCCACAAGATCTTGATTCTGCTATACTCCGAAGGATGCCTACAAGATTCAACATCAATCAGCCAGTAAGTTCACTAAAATTAGCTCAAATAATTTAAATGAAATGTTCAGTTTCATTAGTTTCATAATTTCACTATTGAATCATTAAACTGTGTAGTTTAAAATGATCCGCACAGCCATTTGGAAGAGATTTTTACACCAGATGCCAAAGAGCTTCCGGCAGTGTACAATATAGAACTCAATTTGGAATATTTTTTAATCTTTATCTGAAGTTTTGGGCTCCATTTTCACCTTTACATAGCATAATAGTTTAAAGACTATTGCACTTTTTTTGGGCTTCAAATTTTGGGCTGCCATTATTATGCTTGGACATTTTTTAATTTTAATATAACTCCGATTGTATTCGTCTGAAAGAAGAATGTCATATACACCTAGAATGGCTTGAGGGTGAGTAAATTATAGGATTATTTTCATTTTTGGGTGAACTTTATCCTCCTCCCATTTTGCAGTCACAAAACAGTCCCTGATAGAGGCTAGCATCTGAAACACACAATTCATAAGAAAACAAGAAATGGATAACAAACGGCATATTTAAAAAAAAAAAAAAAAAAAAAAAAAAACAAGAATTGTCCATTTTGATGTCATGGTGGCTTTAACAGTATAACGGCGCTCCAGGCTCCTATCCAGTTGGTGGCGGTAATGCACCTAATCTGCTTTGCCAACCGCCATTAAAACTTATAAGAAGAAGAGGAAGAAAACGTCGAAGAAGAAGAAGGTGGAGGAATAATAGCCTAATATGTGGTAAAAAGAAAAGAAAAAAAGTCTGATTTCTGGGAGTAAATGAATCATTTGATTAAAAGGAAGTTGCATTCTTAAACAATATTTCCAAGACCCAATATTAAAGACGCTTCTGGTAAGTGATCTGTTTGAGTTACAGGAAGGTCACAAGATCCTCATTTCAGTAACATCAGCTCTTCAGTGAAAATGAAAGCAAACTGCGCTGACACATCATCTGATTATTAGAGCAAGTGAGATTTGACTGAAATGTCCCTACTTCGCGTATAGTATGTACCGTGTGTCTATTTTTATTTAATACATACTCTGGACAGATCTTCGTGCCATTTCAAAGCATGCTGTTTTTTAACAGTGGAGCGGTAATTGTATAAACACATGGTGTAAACTCTTTATTGATTGCTTTGACCACGGAGATGAAATTGTTGCCTCTGTCATCACAGGGCCTGTCCCAATACCCACGCTGTCTTTGCACTTGACCACTTGTCTACTTATTTTCTGTAGCCTATTTGGCTGAAATGTTCGAATGTGGGTGAAAAACCTTTTTGATTACCCGATGGGACAACACTACATCTTAGTGTTGCAAAAATGCAAGTAGCGTTTGTACAGTTCTTTATTTACACATTCAGATTTTCTATACTTTGCACTTTAAAATGTCTATTTAGAAGTCTCTATGTAACAGAAGGCAGAATTTATTTACGATAAAAATCCGTTCTGCAACAATACAATGTGTAACCACTATGCTGTACTACCACATTATATGTAATAATGAATTAATTTAACTAGCACTAAAAGTATTTTTTTTTGACATCTCACAACTTTGGGCCACGTGAGTTTCTAAACGTGATGAATGATGGGATACGCTTAGCCTTAAAAACCGGTCTGATGCAGTAAAGATCTGAGCTTTGGCATTTTTGAGACCTGGGACAGTCTTACTTCCTGTTGTGTACACGCTCTCAAGTAGCCAAGACTGCATTTATGAGTATTGTGATGGGCCCATACTCTCATCTGAACAGCTTAATTTATTGTAGGTGATGTTTTTGTGGAGTTCATAAGTAAAAAGTAAAATAAATCATTTCCTAGAACCCCCTAGATTTTTAGTAATACTGTTTGTCTTTCTTTTGCAGGTAAATGTGAGAAGATGGTATTGAAAGAGATTCCAACAGACAATATCACTCGCCCTTTGGGCCGGAATGAGGTCATAGGTTTACTCTTCCGCCTCACAATATTTGGTGCTGTCACTTATTTTACAATAAAGTGGATGGTTGATGCTATTGATCCAACAAGAAAACAGAAAGTTGAGGCACAAAAACAGGTATGCAGTTTAATTTAAGGGAAATATAATTTTTATGGAATTATCAGGGTGTTTTGGGGATTTCCCAGCTTGGAAAAGCAATGTAATATAACTGTCCAAGACTTCAATTATTATGCCTAGTTTCTTGGAGGGTTTGGGGAGTTCTGTCAGTACAAATTTTCTTAGTGTTAAATACAATGTTGTCCTTGTCTGGCCATCACCAGACCAAGCTCAATCTTTTAAGATTGAACATTGGTTTGGGGAGTCTGCTCTGTATTTTCTACTGCACAAGAGGCGTGATCAACGAGCATAGTTCAAATAACTCTGTACAAAATTGGATAGTCCCTCAACCAATCAGACCAATGATCCATTGTGTTAAACCCGCCAATAGCGCGCCAGGTGGATAAGCCGGTTTGTGATTAGTCCCCGCAAATTTGTAACAGAAGCAGGATAAAAAGATGTACAGGTTTCCAGCCTGAGCTGCAGGGCGAAATCAAATCGCCGGCAGATCGGGCTGGGTTTACCCAGTCTAATGTTGTCCTGGTCTGCTCTGAAATATTCCATTATGTAGAAATTGTGCTTTATGAATACAAATTATTTTTTAAAAATCATCATCTAGTAATTATTTGGCGGGGAAAAAATGTTGGGTTCCTCAAATGTAGCCCCTTTTTATTTTAATATTTTTCTTGTCATATAGATTCATATCTCCTAAAGTCATTATGTTGTATTTCATTCCATTATTTGCCACAGGTTTATTGAAGTTTTTTTTTTTTTTACAGTCATATTTAATTGATAATGTTGCAAGTTTTAAGTAACTTTTGACAACCATTAGTATCACCAAAAGCTGGAGTTTAATAATGTGAAGTTTTGTTGCCCCCTAACAGGCAGAGAAACTCATGCGGCAGATTGGAGTGCAGAATGTGAAGCTTTCTGAATATGAGATGAGTATTGCAGCTCATCTTGTGGATCCATTGACTATGCAGGTGAGGAATGATGTTGCTATCTGTAGTTATCAGTCTAGTTTTGTTTTTAAGAAAATGTTACACAAATCATTCGTGTGTGTCCACAGATTACATGGCATGACATTGCAGGTCTGGATGAAGTCATAACTGAACTTAAAGACACTGTTATACTTCCGATCCAGAAGAGACATCTGTTTGAAGGATCCAGACTTCTTCAACCTCCCAAAGGTAAGCACTAGGATGAAAATATTTCTATAAAGTGTTTCTAAACTCAACTCCACACTTTATTCTGAGGTGGTTTGCCTGTCATCTTCTCAGGTGTGTTGCTGTATGGGCCTCCAGGCTGTGGGAAAACTCTTATAGCCAAAGCTACCGCCAAAGAGGCTGGATTCCGCTTCATCAACCTGCAGCCGTCCACTCTCACTGACAAATGGTATGGAGAGTCCCAGAAACTAGCCGCAGCCGTGTTTTCTCTGGCCATCAAGCTACAGCCCTCTGTTATCTTCATCGACGAGATTGGTAAATGCTTATGTTGATTTTTATGCTTTGCATTTCCTTCATCCACCCCTAATTTTGACATGCCAGTAGGATGATTCCTATTTGTCATTTTTTTATTTAACTTCTATTCCTCTTCATATCTTAGATTCCTTTTTGAGGAATCGCTCAAGTTCAGATCATGAGGCCACTGCCATGATGAAGGCTCAGTTCATGAGCTTATGGGACGGGCTGGAAACTGACTTCAACTGCCAGGTACAATTCTGCATCTTTGTACAATTTTTGTGAGCTTTTCTAGTTTGATCAGTGACCAATCAGTGACCAGTCAGTGCCCTTTTCTAACTGATGTGTTGTGATTGTGTTCTTAAAGGTCATAATAATGGGAGCAACCAATCGGCCACAAGATCTTGATTCTGCTATACTCCGAAGAATGCCTACAAGATTTCACATCAATCAGCCGGTAAGTTCACTGATTTTAGCTCAAAATACACTATATTGCCAAAAGTATTGGGACACGCCTCCAAATCATTGATATCAGGTGTTCCAATCACTTCCATGGCCACAGGTGTATAAAATCAAGCACCTAGGCATACAAATTGCTTCTACAAACATTTGAGAAAGAATGGGTCGCTCTTAGGAGCTCAGTGAATTCAAGCTGTGCAATAAGTCTATTCGTGAAATTTCCTCACTACTAAATATTCCACGGTCAACTGTTGTGGTAGTATAACAAATGTGGAAGCAATTGGGAACAACAGCAACTCCGCCACAAAGTGGTAGGCCACGTAAAATCACAGGGCGGGGTCAGTGCATGCTGAGGCGCACAATGCGCAGAAGTCGACAACTTTCTGCAGAGTCAATAGCTACAGACCTCCAAACTTTGTGTGGCCTTCAGATTAGCTCAAGAACAGTGTGTAGAGAGCTTCATGGAATGGGTTTCCATGGCCAAGCAACTGCATCCAAGCCTTACATCACCAAGTGCAATGCAAAGCGTTGGATACAGTGGAGCAAAAGCACGCCGCCACTGGACTCTAGAGCAGTGAAGACGTGTTCTCTGGACCAATCACACTTCTCTGTCTAGCAATCCGATGGATAAGTCTGGGTTTGGCGGTTGCCAGAAGAATGGTACTTGCCTGACTGCATTGTGCCAAGTGTAAAGTTTGGTGGAGAGGGGATTATGTCTTAATGCTTCAGCATATCAAGACATTTTGGACAATTTCATGTTCCCAACTTTGTGGGAACAGTTTGGGGATGGCCCCTTCCTGTTCCAACATGACTGCGCACCAGTGCACAAAGCAAGGTCCATAAAGACATGGATGAGGGTGTTTGATGTGGAGGAACTTGACTGGCCTTCTAGAAGAATGGTCAAAAATTCCCATAAACACACTCCTAAACCTTGTGGAAAGCTTTCCCAGAAGAGTTGAAGCTGTTATAGCTGCAAAGGGTGGGCCAACTCCATATTAAACCCTACGGATTAAGAATGGGATGTCATTGAAGTTCATGTGCATGTAAAGGCAGGCATCCCAAAACTTTTGTCAATATAGTGTATGTTTGATGGTTTAAATAAAATGTTCACTTTTACTATTGAATCATTAAACTGTGTAGTGCTTAAATGATCATTTGTCGTGTGTATTTAGAATGGCAAGCAGAGGAAAGACATATTGAAACTGATCCTGGAGAATGAAAATGTAAGTATTTAATTAATTGGACTATGGTTGCCATTGAAAGTTGCAAATGCTGAAAAAGTATTTTTTTCATTTTCTGAAGGTTGAGTCTGCTGTGGACTTAGGTGAAATTGCAAAACAGACTGACGGCTTCTCAGGAAGTGACCTCAGAGAGATGTGCCGAGATGCTGCTCTGCTTTGTGTGCGTGACTTTGTGCACCAAGAAAGGTAAACACTTAACAAAGAACGTCAGGCCTTCTCCACACTAATACATTTTTGTTTGAAAACGCATTTTTTTTCTCTCCGTTTTGGCCATCCGTCCACACTGAGACTGCTCGCCTAAGTTGATAAATTTTAAAAAACTGTTTTCGTGTTGTAGTGTGGACTATGACAACGGAGGTATTTGAAAACGATGACACGTTTAGTCATGTGACGCATATTGTAACCATGGTCCTGCTATTCACTTTCATAGTGTTGCTAAAGAAGATAGATGTTCCTTTGTATAATCTTCATATTACATTCCTGCAAAGATGACAGAAAATGTACTCGCAATTGCTGTCCTGCGGCAAAACATGACAATTGCCTTTTAGCCCGTACATGGAATGGCGATTTTGAGTGCAACCTGGACACATCAGTGAGTTGTGGGATATTTTGCTAATTAAATGATTGTGCCAGAAGAATAGCATGAGAACTTTACTATGTCTGCTCTCTCAGTATCTCGTGAGCTTTTATTACGTTTTACGCATGCGCAGTAAGGTGATTTTAAGTGTTTTCAGAAATTTCAGTGTGGATGGGCAACTTTTGGAAAACGCTAGTGTGGACGGAGAGTGTTTTGAAATGAGAACTTTTTTCAAACGTATCTGGATTAATGTGGATTCTACATGTACAATGTACCTTGGACTCCAAAATAGTACAGTACACAACAGGCTCTTTTTTTAAATCTTTATCTGATAATTGGGGCTTGTCACCTTCACGTAATGTTCAGAGTAAATAGTTTAAATGCTCCCTTATTAATTCTCCTCCATTCCATGACAGTCCAGTGGAAGACTTCATCCGTCCCATCAGGCAGGAAGACTTGCAGAGGGCAATCGAGAAGATGAAGAAGTCCAAATCTGCAGGAGTGCAAGAGGCATTTATGCACGTACCACTGGACTGAATGTGATGCTGCTGTTTTAAAAGAACAAGAAACTAAACTTTTTTTTTTTTGTCATGTTTTGTAAAAGGGGGAACTCAGGATTTATTAATGGTGGAATGGAGGTTTTTTTTCCCTAATCATCTTTTTTTGCACTGTAATTTCCTTACTTTGTTTTTGCCATTCAATCAATAAGCCTTATTCAAAAAAAGTAAACCGTTCTTAAATAAATAGAATGAAAGATTTACATGAAACTCATTCTGCTTGTGTTCCAAGAATGAGGTCCATTGTAGTTTGTATTTAAAATATTTGGTTTGGGTTGTGTTTGTTCTATAAAACCCTGTTAGATGTTTATGAAGATGGGCAACAGTGTAGTTACTATTTCCAGTTATGCATAAGGCACCTAATTTCCCCTGCAAGAATTATGATCACCAACAGTACGTAACAATTCAGCTGATCTGTAAGAACAAAGTGTGTTCAGTAACAATTTTAACAACTTTTAACTGTTTGTTTTGCCCCATTGAGTGAATGATGCATTTATAGACTTGTTGGCCTTTAACAATGAATAACTATTAAATTTAGCCCAGATTAGAGAGAGTGTGATGGCCTGTTGTATAAATATTTATTTGTGAAACATTAAATATACTTGCACAAAATATCTGGGGCCAGTGCCAAGCTGCTGCTGTTACGCATGTATTTATCAGTCAGGTGTTATTTCTGGGGTTTGAATTGGCAAAGGAGAATTGAATAAGTGGGAAGAAAGAGTATTCTTCTAGAGAAACGTTTCTGTGGATTGATGCACCATTTTAGAATAAACAATTGTATACAAGTATTTTTCAGTTATTAGGTTTCCTAATCCAAAATAGTCTTGCTCTCTTTGGTTTTAATGTGTTTGGAAGTCAGAATATATTTAAAATTTTTGTTTACACTGTACAAGAATTAGATGACCATCATATTCTCTTAATGAAGTTTATTGGAATTACTGCCCGATGCACATTATATCAAATATTGTAAGACATAAAGTGTAAATCTCACAAGTTTGCACAAAAAGTAGAATGAAGTACATACATTTCCTGTAAGACAATAAATATGTTTAGGTTGGTCCAATAGGAAAATGGCAAGACAATAAATATGCTCTTGTTCCTTCACATTGGATTCCTCAAGAGTTTCATGTTTATGCATTCAACACAATCTTTCACATTCATACATCACTCTTTACAGTAACTCATCCATTTGGGAATGTAACAGTAATGCCACATTTACATTAAGGCACATGGAAGTGCAAGACAATACCGTGGTTATACTCTGCTGCCAGTACTGAATGTTTTTAAATTCTTATAAAGAATGTTAAAGAATTATCTGTGTATAAAATGAGAACAAGACATTCTCTACTGGTGGAAATACTGCCAAGACGAGCACTTATCCGAATAAAACTCCAGTTGAGGTAGGCAAAATATTGGTCCTATTACTGTCAGGCATACTTTGATCAGACTAAAAGTATATAACACATCTGAAACAGCAGTAGCTGTGTAGTTTGATCCATCTATGCTTTTATACTGGGTGATCCCGTGAACAAAATATACTGCATTTTAAAGTAATTTGCAGGGGATAAAATTATATAGCATTTATCTAAAAATGTGTGGTGCATGTGAGTCTAATAAAGATTTATTTATTTTAAAAAACATACTACAGTGTAGGATTGTAGTATATAATGCACCTTTCTATAAACTTTGTCTACATACAGACAGTCCAGTGTCTTGTGTTCACTGGTCCTTCTGCAGCGAGCTGTAGTATTCAGCTAGCACTTTCCACGCTTTGGGGGCCATGAAACCATCAGGGGGGTTCTCCCCGCTGCGGGCAAGGCTCCTCATTTTGGTCCCTGAGATGAACTCAAATTCACCATGTCTGAAAAACAAATGCAGTTGACTTGAGCTGCAGCTGTATACATAAATGTCTATAAATATCAGTAGTGATTTTAATACTTATTCTGATAAACAATAATGCACAAATAAAGTTCAAAATGAATGAAACTGAGAGCAGTCAGAGACATGACAGAGGAATATTATTAGATGTTATTTCACTTTAAATAAACAAAGCTAAATGCGACAGTCATTATAATGGGTTTATGTAATGATTACAGTGTCTTTGCTATATGTTGCATGTACTTGCTATAATAATAATAGTGTATTATGCATAATTACATGCAGCTAAACCAAAACCTAATCCTAAACCTATAGTAAGTATATGTCTTTAATTATTATTACTCAGTACTTAAATGTATAATTACACTGTAACATGGACACTTTAAAATAAAGTGTAACCAACGATTGTTCTAGGTTTAAATTAAAGTTATTATAAGATTGATCATGTTCTGTAATTATTGTTAATAAATGATAAACAAAACAGAGTTTTTTTTTTTTTATTTAATTTCAATACCAATATATTTAAAGCTAAAAAGATGTGCATTAAACAAATATTATTTAAAATACACTTCAGGGCTAAAATGAAATATGTACACACCTTTCCTTGTCATAAAAGTCCATGGCCTTCTTAACTCTGCTGTATGCAGCAACTCTGAAGGGAATAATCTCTAGAGAGGTGAGGCCTGGTGCCATGGTCAGCACTTTTCCACCATGTGTGGGCTCATACAGGTCCTTCTTTGTCTCCGGGTGGGGCATACCTGCTGGATCTCGTCCTACAATGTAAAAGTTGGCCCCCGCGATCATCCTGGCCCGACAATGCCACTGTACCTATAAGGACATTCAGAATGTTTGCCCTGTTCAGAATTGATTTGACTCACAAATTCAATTATTTGTATTAAAAAAGGTCTTATTAAACTGCCTCTTATTTGTTTCAGAGTAACATCTGACCTCTGTAGGCCCAGCATACATCATGGGTGACGGGAAAATGGCCACAATGGTGTTTTCTGGATCCAGCACTCCTTCTTCTAGCACAGCAGCATGCTGTCTCATGCGCCAGTCCAGCGGTACGTCATCCTCTTTTGTCCAGCCACCTAGAGGGTGCAAAAGCAGCACAGGCTTCTTGTAGCCTCGCTCTAGCAGACGACGCTTAGTGTCCTGCATCAGGAGTGCATGCCCGTTGTGCACAGGATTACGCAGCTGGAATGCAAAAATGGCATCTGCGGGGAAAATACACAATTGCAGAGGGTTTTGTCGCACTAGCAAATACTTATGGAAAGGAACTTAAAAACAACAACAACAACATGGCCTCGAAATATGCAACATAAACAACAGAGATAAAAAATAGTGTTCAAATTTGTTACAGCTTCATTATAGTGTGGTTTATTGTAATAAGAGCATGTTTTTGTTATTTTGTAGTATGTTTTTTTTTCTCTATGTAAAACTACTTTTACCTGCTCTCATTTCTTTAAATTTCTGTCTTAGTTCCCGTGGAGTGAGACGGTACTGGTCAAGACCATCATTCCACCTAAGTCTCTCAAACACCTCCAGGTCTCCACCGGCCAGCCAATCACCACTCTCCATTACCATCTGCACAAAGCATAAAAGGTGTCATTTCATTGGCTGACTGTATTAGGACGTAAAACATACAACTGTAATAAAAGTGTCACAGGGATGTGCCTTCTCACCTTAATGTACGGATGCTGCGGGCATGTTGTCCCCCACTGCCTTGCACATCTCTCTTCCTTACGATGCTCATAAAACTCAGGGTTGCGCATGATTGCCACTTTTTGACCTTTGAACTCCAGGGCAAAAGCAGTACAACCGTCCAGCCTCTCCTTGTCATCCTTGGATACGGGCAGCACAATGGGAACAGACATGTTGATGATCCCACCTAAACATAAAAGATTATTAATATTAATATTTATTATTAACAACAATAATATTATTATTTCATGTTATGTTGGATATTATTACATTAACTAAATCTTCTAACTGAATAACTAGGTAAATGTAAATTATTAAATATTATTAATTATTATAAGTATGTTATTATTAAATTAATATTCAATATTAAATACACTACCGTTCAAAAGTTTGGGATCTGAGAGATTGTTTTTTTTTTTTTTTTAAAGAAGTCTCATGGTTACTGAGGCTGCATTTACAGTAAACATAAATACAGTAAAAACAGTAATATTGTGAAATATTTTTACAATTTAAAATAATTGTTTGTATTTTAATATCTTTTTAAAATGTAAAGGGGAAATTTCAGCCGTCATAACTCCAATTTTCAGTGTCACATGATCCTTCAGAAATCATTCCAATATGCTGATTTGGTGAAACATTTTTTCTAATTACCAATGTTGAAAAGTTGTGCTGCTTAATATTTTTATTGAAACCATGAGCCATTTTTTCTCAGGATTCTTTGATGAACAACATAAAGCATTTATTTGAAATAGAAATATTTTGTAATATTATAAATATCTTTACTGTACTTTTCCACACACACATATATATATATATATATATATATATATATATATATATATGTGTGTGTGTGTGAAATACAGTGGAGACACAGACACTATAAAACTACATTTTGGAGGGTGATGTCTCAACCAGTTTGAAAATGTCTTTACCATCAAGCAAAGTTCCAAAATGCAAGACTTGCAGAAATTCTCTCTCCCTCATGAATCCCCTCAGTGGAGTCGCCCACCCCTCAGCCAGAACCTGCACCCACTGCAAATCCAGCTACAAGACCAAAGAGAAACACACAAACAGACCTTTCATTTTATTTTATGACAAGAACAACATTTTGCCACAAAATAACGACTATTTTTTCTGCAGTAGTTCTTTCAGTTGCTGTTGCAGAATGTAAATTATGCAGTAGATTTCAGTTTCCAAACACCAGCTTACAGTAAAAAAAGCACTCAGTTAACTGAACTGTGAGGAAATGCCTGTGGTGTAACATGTAGGGCGGTTGATTCCCACAGCAGTAGGGCATGTGTGTGTTCATGAAGGGTTGCATTACCTCCGTGATGGTTACAGTGGGGAGTATATTGGCATCACTCAGCACCAGATCCAGCTTGTTTTCAGGAACAAAGAGCTCATTCACTTCCTCAGTCACACCAGTGGGCACAATATCCTGTGAGAACCAATCATCTGGTCAGTGGTGTTTTCTCTCAACGGAATACTGACAGTCTGTCAGCAGGCACAAAGAAAGGGCCAACTGACAAAACACATTATATATTTGATGACCAAAATGAAAGACTGACCCACCTGTTCCTTCAAGAGATCCACAAGCTGGTGAATGCAGTCATTGACAGTGAGCTTTCCAGTCTTCAACACGAGCTCAGGGGCTTCAGGTTTCTCATAGTCAGAGTCTATTCCCGTAAAACCTACATGAAGAAAAAATGTAGTTGAAACATTTTCTACATACTCTAATGTTAATCACATTATTAGAAAATAATTGCTCCAAATTAATAAAGGAATAATTCACCCAAAAAAAATTCTTGTCATCGTTTACTCACCCAGTAGTTCTAAACCTGTATGAATTTCTTTCTGCTGCTGAACATAAAAGAAGATATTTTGAAGAATATGGATAACTAAACATTTGATGGGCCCCATTGAGTTCCATAGTATGGAAATAAATACTATGGAAGTCAATGGGGTCCATCAACTGTTTGGTTACCAACATTCTTTCGTGTTCTGCAGAACTCCATTTAAATATGATGACAGCTACAAGCCATACATTTATAGATTTATTTTCCCGAAAAATCTTTAAAATACCTTTAATCTCTCCAGCACGGGCCTTTTTATAAAGTCCTTTGACATCTCTGCTCTCACACAGCTCAAGTGGGGCATTTACAAACACCTCAAAGAATGGCAGACCTGCCTTCTCATGAATCTTCCTGGCATCGTTTCGATCCTGTTGTGAGCACACGTAAAATCATCCTCTCAATGTATCCTGTTTCAGAAGTTCTTGAATGTCATATAATTTGGGAACCTCTGATGCCACTAAATATCACCATACCTTTGTGAATGGAGAAATGAAACTAGTGATGCAAACCAGTCCGGCATCTGCAAACAATTTGGCCACCTCAGCAATACGTCGAATGTTCTCTTCTCTGTCTGTGGCTGTGAAACCCAAGTTCTTATTCAAGCCATGTCGAATATTGTCACCGTCGAGCGAGTAGCAAGGAATGGCGTGAGAAACTAGATATTCCTCCAAAGCAAATCCAATTGTAGTCTTTCCAGCACCAGACAGCCCTATAGAGAAAATATAGAACTAAGCTACCCTAAATTCACATACATACACTTTTATTGTATGGAAAAAAAGATGCAATATTGTATGTAAGTCATACAGGTCCGAACATGATGGTAAGTGATTTTCAGTTTTGAGTGAACTATCCTTTTAATTCGATCCATCTAATTTTCTCCTGAAAGTTTCACAGGAGAAATTCCCACCTGTCAGCCAAACAGTACATCCACGAAATCCACCTCTGGTCCCAACCACTTGGCCACGCTTGCTTCTACTCACATGGTGAGCCTGATAAACAACATTGGTTGCTCTCTGCATGTCCTAAAGTGGATATACATGATATAGATTATGTGAAAAGTAAGCTTGAGAACAATTTGCAAATCTGAGCCTAAAGCATAATTTCCATTTTTCCATCCTTAGATTCACAAAGGTGTTAGTAGGGATAGTATACCCAAAGTGCAAATTCTGTCATCATTTACTCACCTTCATGCCATTACAAACCTAAAAGAAGATATTTTGAGAATTGCATAAATGTTTTTTGTCCATACTATGGACGTCAATGGTCACCAAAACCGTTTGGTTACCGATATTCTTCAAAATATTTTCTTGTATGTTCCACAGAAGAAAGACATACAGGTTATACAGGTTTGGAACAACATGAGGGTAAGTAAATGATGAAATAATGTTTTTGAACGAGCTGTCCCTTTAATTATAACTTCATGAAAAAATAATATAGCTTATCAGAGCCAGTTGACTGGTACTAATGGCATGTCATTAAAGAACACAAATAAATTCTTCTTTGGAACAGTATAATCTGCATAATTGTGTTCTTGTGGATTATATTTCTGTATATCTGACTCCATCATCAGGCTTGAGGAGGGAGGGGCTTTGGAAAGAAAAATGAAGAAACAAAAAAGGCCATTCATGCAGGCCAATGAAGAGGTGGCCAGATGGATCAGAGCCATCTCTCTCTCTCTCTCTCTCTCTCTCTCTCTCTCTCTCTCTCTCTCCACCCAGGCTCCTTGTATACACAGGAAATCCCAGCTTGATGCAAGTAACCCTGGGGTTTGCTAATTCCCACTGGTACACAGTGTCCCTTTGACTGAGGATATGAAAAATGTGGCTTCACAAGGAACGGAGTTACAAATAACATTAGTCTTACATGGGATTTGTGTGGATGGATAACCAGAAAACACTTGGCATGCATATTATAGTTCTGGCATGTAAAACAGAGACAGATATTGTAGTGTTAAAGACGTGACCCCTAACAAACCCCTAAGCACAGCATCAGCCATACAAATGAGTTTAAGCCCTATGCCAAAAGACAAGGTAATGAAAAGGATAAACCTGAATCATAATATCCTGCCACATCACCACAGAATTACATGTTCAATATCCGTTCTGCAAAAATCAAACACTCGTGTTATTTTAAGTGGCTGTCACTCCATATTTACCCAGTAGTTGCCTAATCAGTTAACTACTCGAG
Organism: Rhinogobio ventralis; assembly: GCA_039654625.1. Taxonomy (NCBI): domain Eukaryota; kingdom Metazoa; phylum Chordata; class Actinopteri; order Cypriniformes; family Gobionidae; genus Rhinogobio; species Rhinogobio ventralis. The sequence goes on from CM077212.1 coordinate 16,002,353, forward strand.
CAACTCCTACTTTGTGTAAAGCCTTTCAAAATAAACTGTTTCTTTAAAACCATTACTAGTAATACAAAAGACTTCTGATGTTTAAAAGACTGTTGAAATGTCGTAGTTCAACTTTTGAAAGTGTAGCGAGAAAGAAACAAAAGAATGAAAAAGGCAAACGTACCGTTCTCTGTTTTTTTAACCCAGACATGATGCCACAACGCGAACACGCTGGCCGGAGTTTTCTAAAGATGTGACCCTTTAGAGACTAACACAGAGTAAAAGAAAGTGAAGTTAGTGGAAGTCAGGATAAACTGGACACGTAGCACTCAGCGCTCTTCCTGAAATCCTCCCTCCCTCAGATCAGCGTGCGCTGCTCACGTCACCATCACGACTCCACACTGACTCCACTGACTCTCAGTTACTACTCAACATCTCTCTCACAGCGAAAACGCCCTCTATACTCTCAAATAGCGCATTGAAGGGGACAGCCATTTGTAGTGGTGGACGTTATCGAGTGCATTCATTCTATCGCATATTACACCGCAATAACGAGTGTACAGGTGTAAACTCAACGGCTGCCCGAACGCACTCACTCGTTTTCATACACTCCTTCAAGTGAACTGAATTAGTGGACTAAAGGAATAGTGATTGAGGGTTTAGGGGGCGATTTCGGATTCAGTATCTAAATAATACAAAACAGATATTAAGATAAAGAGATAAACATGAAGAAAAAAACATTATTGAATGATTATTGCTGCTCTGTACTCATCTGGGGTAGACACTTTCCATCTCAATCTCAGCCAACCCACATGGACTCCCTAATAAAAGCATTGTCAACCATTATTTTAAAAAAAACACACACAAAAAACAAACAAACAAACAATGCACCACATTAACCATACAGTCAAACCAAAATCTATTCAGACACCTTCAAAATGTTCTCACATTATTCGTTTATTGGCTATTTAGAAAATGGTAATAAAATATGACAAGAACAATTAATATTGATAATGTCAGATAACTTTGATAGAAAGGTATGTAATGGATTACAATCAACCAATCAGCTGTCAGCTGTTAATTTTATTTAAGTACATGATTAGATAATACCAATTTAGGTCAACCAATTACCAAGGAAGCAATGCTAAATTTTGTTCAGTCTGTCCCAGGTGAAAAAGAATACCTATTAAATGTATTAAAATGCATTATAGTATTTTTTGTATTGTAGCCTACTAAAAACATACTCGTGTAAATTTTTAATACATTTAATAGTACGTATTTTTCACCTGGGGTGGTGTAAAAGGTTGCATTGGCAATTAAAGAAAAAACACTTAAAGGGCACCTATTATGCCCCTTTTTACAAGATGTAATATAAGTCTCAGGTGTCCCTAGAGTGTGTCTGTGAAATTTTAGATCAAAATTCCTAACAGGTCATTTAATATACCATTCTGAAAATGCTAATTTTTGGGTTTGAGAAAAATTAGCTGTTGTGTGTGTGTGCGTGCGTGTGTGTGTGTGTGTGTGTGTGTGTGTGTGTGTGTGTGTGTGTGTGTGTGTGTGTCTCCTTTAAATGCAAATGAGCTGCTGCTCCCCACCCCAGAGGCCGGAGCTTTCACAGCTCGTGAACACCAGGGAACATGCTAATGAAAACTGAAACATGATCTGTTTGGCTTTGATTGTCATCTCTATCGCGGACACGCTCACGTGACATTGCAGTTCTTCATCATCATTAAATATTATCATCTGCATTTGTTTTAAAGCCAACCTTACAGTCTATGCTCTCTACTTGAGCACACACACCCGACGCATGCGCACAGAGAGCTGGATGTCGGTGCATCCATGAGTAGGCTATTAAACTAGACTAGTTCTCTTTAATGTATTATTGCGATTAAACTGTCAACACACAAGGTTATGTCAGAAACACACAAAGTTCACATGAAAACATTTGGTTATGTCTGTGCATGTGTGCAGCAAAGTACAGAAATCCTGTGTGTATATTAGATCTGTGTGAAAAATTAAAGTGAAAGCATTGTAATATACAGTACCTACTGCTATATCTGCTGTTAATATGAATCAAACAACAAAAGATAAACAAAAAATCACTCACTGCTCTTGACTGAATGAACTTTAGTAGCTTTATTAAGAACACATTTCTTACTTGAATGCTGAGATAAACATGGCAGACTTTGTACAGCTCTCTGTGGGTGGATTTTTACCATTATAGAGTGGTTGTGTACACACACTGCCAACACACATTTATGTTCAAACACCATGTAAAAGTGAATTTTGCATTATAGGTGCCCTTTAAGCAAAACATGGTCAGGTCAAAGTGTCTAAATAATTTTGGTCCCAATTTTTTTTAAACAATTTAACTGGTAGTCCACTGTATGAAGAATGTTTGGGTATATGTCACAGTTTAATTTATTTTGCTATCCTCACTTACATAAATGAACTATAGTGTCCTGCACCCACTAGTAAAAAATTATATCTGGTGTCTGAATAATTTTTGGTTTGACTGTATATTGAATACATGTTTAATTTCTGTTACTTTGCAAGGCTCACCTCCTGCAAAGACTTCATGGACCCTCAGCATAATGAATCTCCAGAAAGAAAGAAAAAACCTGTTTATGAATTCTGAATTCACTAGTGCAAATGCTATTTTGCATATTTGTAATTAAATACTAATTTAATGCTATTTTATTCATTACAAATTATATTATCAGCATAACAATTTGAGTGAAAATTTGAAATGTATTTTAGAATGTGTCCGTATTTGGGTTGTCCCTTTTTTGTTTTACTGACAGCAGCACTGGAGCAGCATGAACTCCACAGGTTTGTGTAATGATAATCATGTTAAACCTTTCATTTTTATTATTTATTTTTACTTTTAGTTTTGAATCACAGGGCCAATCCAATTGTTCAAAAAGTTTAACCTTTTTAAAAGATTTGGAAGTCCTAGGATCAGGTAATCCATCGTACTTTTGTGCTGGTTTTTCAAATACAAGATTAAATTGGATCACTCTGACTCAGATATAAACTATTCCAGATCACTAAATCCAGATTGCCGGTACTCTAAATGGGACTACATAGCAAGCTATGAAGAACTACAGGTAGAATAGCCAGTGCTTGGGTCACTGTGTTTTGATTTGAAGAGACAGAAAACAGCACAATAAAATAATACAAACATCTCTGTCCATGATCGATTTCTTTTAAAAAGTCAGACCCCTCATCTGACCCACAGCAAATAAATAAAAGAAAACAAATATACATGCCATATACATGCATTTGATGGTTGTGTCATCATAATTAACATACAGTGATTTTTACAGGGGGGGGGGGGGGGGGGTATTTATTGCCCCTGTTCATTACTGAACAGGGGCAATAATAATTTTAAATAATAATAATATAAAAATGTATTTGAAAATAATATTATAATGTTGTGTAAAAGGTGTATAATACTATAGACACAGCCACTTGATTGAGAGATTTATTTGTTATGGAATAATTACTTTATAATGTTATTGGAGTCTTACGCACATGCTGTAACGTTAATCTGAGCCGTGCATTAATTTGAGTGATGATGGATATTATGGGAGTGGCTTGATGCAGATAATTTGATCTTGACCCTTAAGAAACTACTGTCACGTAACAAATCTGCTTCAAGATGACTTAAAAATTAAATGAATTGCTAATTACAACATTGAAATAAATATGTAAAGGGTGTACAAATGCTATAAAATCGTGAATATAAATTATTGGGAATCATGTTTTTTTTTTAAAAAACATTTAATCTATTATAACTTTTATGTTGGTTTGGTCGTTTAGCTGTTTCTTTATAAAGGTCCAAAAATTTGTTGGAAATTTTTGTGTGTAATTTTTTTGCCAGGTGTCTTTTTTAATTATATGATGTCTTGATATTTAATGAGGACAAAATCATTTGCTTTACTTTAATGTATAGGCTATTTAAAGGCCTTATAGCTGAAGAATCTGAGGATCTGTTTCAGTAGCTTCAAGAGAGCAACCATACAACATGAAGAAAATAAAACAATTGTTTTGTATTTTGTTTCATTTCATGTTATCATTTATGTAGTTTATCATTTGATTATGTACACCATTTATTATTTAATCATTTATAATCATTGATCATTTACGTATAATTTGATTATTCCATTTATCATTTGTAATTTTTATTGTATTTTTAGATTTTATATTACTTATAATTTCTTGTTCTTGCAATGCTTGCTATTGTTGTTTAATCTTATATGATTGAGGGGTTTCATGGAATGTTTGTCTTGATGAATAAGAGATAAGAGAGAATATCAAAATTTATATTCTTGGTTTTGTGACAGAGCCCTGACACTCCTGTATTTGTCTTGTCTTTGTGTGAGCGTATACAGTCTCGAGTGTGCTCAAGCCGTGCGCTCTCTTGTCTCCATGTCTTGTTTCTCATGTGAGCGGAATGAAAATTACCCCATGATTTACTCACCCTCAAGCCATCCTAGGTGTATATGGCATTCTTCTTTCAGACGAACACAATCAGAGTTATATTAATAAATGTCCTGGCTCTTCCAAGCATTATAATGGCAGCCCAAAATGTGAAGCTCAAAAAAAGTCTATCCATCCATCATAAACTTACTCCACACAGGCCTTCTGAAGCGAATCGATGGGTTTTAGTAAGAAAACCATCCATATTTAACGCGTTATAAAGTAAAATATCTAGCTTCCGACGGACCGCCTTTCGTATTCAACTTATGGAAAAAGCATAACTGGCACGACGATGATGTCAGACAAGCGTTTTGAACTGCGAGAGGCGTTACACTTTCTGCGCAAGTTGAATACGGAAGGACCGCCAGAAGCTAGATATTTTACTTTATAAAGTTTTAAATATGGATATTTTTCTTACACAAATGCATCGATTCACTTCAGAAGGCCTTTATTAACCCCCTGGAGCTGTGTGGATTACTTCTATAATGGATAGATGCACTTTTTGGGCTGCCATTCACTGCCATTATAATGCTTGGATTAGCCAGGGCATTTTTTTTTATATAACTCTGATTGTATTCGTCTGCAAGAAGAATGTCATATACACCTAGGATGGCTTGAGGGTGAGTAAATCATGGGATAATTTTCATTTTGGGTGAACTATCCCTTTAAGTCTGTGAAACCAGGGGGTTGTATTATTGCTGGTCAGACAAAGCCATTGTAATGGTTAAAAAAGTGCAAAACAAATGTTTCAATAAAAAGTTTTATTTGAAATCCACCATTCTGCTGGGCCCAGTTGTTCTAATCAGATTTTGTCTATCGGATTGGATAAAATCTTGAAAATGGGTTGTTAAAAAAAAAAAAAAATTCTGAAATTAAATTAGCGATAGCGAAAAATTAGATTTCCAAATCTAGATCATTCTGATCCAGATGAAGCATTTTGAGCAACTGGACCCTGGGGTCCGTTCTTCGTACGTCGCTAACTCAGTTAGCCGGATTTGGTTGTTGACGATTTTGCATGATCTTAAATTGTTTGGTTCTTCGAAGCTCATCCTGGACTTGCTGTCATAGCAACAGGTCTGTAAGCTTAAACCTGCTCGGGAGCAGGCTTATTTCATGTAAACAGGATTAGATTGAATCTTGAGGTGATACTTAAAATCTGTCCCAGCCACTGCTACTTTATTACAAGAGTTCATTACTGAACAGGGGCAATAATAATTTTAAATAATAATAATATAAAAATGTATTTGAAAATAATATTATAATGTTGTGTAAAAGGTGTATAATACTATAGACACAGCCACTTGATTGAGAGATTTATTCGTTATGGAATAATTACTTTATAATGTTATTGGAGTCTTACGCACATGCTGTAACGTTAATCTGAGCCGTGCATTAATTTGAGTGATGATGGATATTATGGGAGTGGCTTGATGCAGATAATTTGATCTTGACCCTTAAGAAACTACTGTCACGTAACAAATCTGCTTCAAGATGACTTAAAAATTAAATGAATTGCTAATTACAACATTGAAATAAATATGTAAAGGGTGTACAAATACTATAAAATCGTGAATATAAATTATTGGGAATCATGTTTTTTTTTTTTTAAACATTTAATCTATTATAACTTTTATGTTGGTTTGGTCGTTTAGCTGTTTCTTTATAAAGGTCCAAAAATTTGTTGAAAATTTTTGTGTGTAATTTTTTTGCCAGGTGGCTTTTTTAATTATATGATGTCATTACGTAGCTGTCTTGCCGGCAGCCAATCGCTGTATTGCTGATCGTGGTTTCGAGTATCGATACATCTGACCTCTTCAGGGAACACAAGAACGTGCAGTAATCTTAGATAACTTAATCCAGATATTTTAATCCAATCCGCAAATTCGTTTGAAGAACCAAATTAGCCAGAGATCAGTTATCACGATTAAAAGATCTGGGATCTGTCAAATCATCTCGGATGTATTAAGCGAGCTACGAAGAACGGACCCCAGGAATCAGGATAATCCTGATCTTACTAAAAAGTTGTAAACACACATACTATAGATCAAAACCAAGACTGGACTATGTGATCCAATCCGATTTCAGAATCCTTTGAACAACCCATTTTCAAGATTTGATCTAACGTGATAGCTGATATGACTTTTATAAAAACCTAACTTTTGGTTGTTTAAAAGGTTATATATTATAAAATGTTTAATTCAAATAAAAAAATACAAAAATTACAAATTATTTGGCATTTTATAACAATATTTCTTTAGTACTTTGGCAAATAAAACAAGAAATAACACAGAATTCATTTTTAAAGCATAAATGTACACCCCTTGGTAATTTGGTAGCCTGTAAAATAAGTAAAACAATATACTAGACTTCCAACCACAGTATGAAAATACTGAAGATACAGTCATTGCAAGTGTACAGTAATTGATCCCTGTAATCCACTATTTAATAACCTGACTCACAGTTCAGTGTTCCTGAGGTTTGATTGAGGCACATCACATTCCTTATTAAAATCACAGCCATGAAGGAGCTTTGAGTAATGCTTTCTGACTGTTTCATACAGTGGAGCCGAATGATTGATGCTGGGAAAAGTCATGGGCTTCTCATTGAGAAACAACTGTACTCTAACGCCATCATTACATTCATACAGGACAAATACTAAATTTGCAGCATAAGGTATAATCTGACTGGTACGGAATGAGCGGTTGTGCTGCGATGAAAAATTCTCTGCAGTTAGAGGTTTTTCATCCTTGAAAAAGGCCAACAGAGAGAGCAGAGGCAGCAGGGTCTCACCATGACCAACCTGGATGGTGGCAGTCTTTTTTACCTCTCCAAATCTGTCAGATTACACAAATCACAACACAAACATCTTTAGCATGTTCTATTGAGTATTGTAAGTGGACAAATACACCATAACTGACTGAGAACTGGTCCACATCATAATTTCCTTACCTGTAGTCATTAGCAGCCTTATCAAGACGCTTGAAAATGTCATGAAAGAGAGGGCAGCTGGATTTACGGTTGATGTCATGTCCGTATCCCCTCTTCCAGTACTGTTTCAGCTCATTTTTATACTCCAGGACCTAACAAGAGGCCAAAACATGTTACTGAGACCATGCATTTGGTCGCCAAGGTATATCCGGCTATGAAACACAGGAGAAACGTTTAGTCAGTGAAAACATGCGCCACCCAATGCCAATAGACACTGACGACACGTGGTAACACACAGTGTTGGGGAGTAACTAGTTACATGTAACTAGATTATGTAATTTAATTACAAAATAAATGTAACTGTAATCAGTTAGTTACGGAGAAAAAAAGTGTAATTAGTTACTTGTGAAAATGTTAATGATTACAAAGGGGGTTACATCAGTATATTTTCTGTAAAATGCTAGGATATGTTGAATAATATGAATTTGTTGCTTTGCCTGTTTTTGCACGATGCCTCCTGCCATTTAAAGGCCGTTTAGTAAAGCGATGCTATTTTGGTGCTTTTGATTGGTTCTCATATTAATTTGCAGAGCACCATGTCTGCCAATTACATCAATCCACATGGCTGCTGAAAGCTTTAGGCTACAACCTGTCAGAGTTGCCAACATGGCAAGTGATAAAAAGGCGTTTCAGTGCTGGAAATTAGAAAAGTAATCAAATGTAATCAGTTACATTACTTTAATAAAGTAATTGAAATAGTTACACTACTTATTACATTTTAAATAGGGTAATCTGTAACCCATTACATTTCCAAAGTAACCTTCCCAACACTGGTAACACACTGATCCGCCAAAACCCATTGGTCTGTGTCTGTCTGTGCAATGTTAATTGGCCTTATGAGTGATTATTCTAAAATTAAAATTAATCTTACATTCAGTGTATTCCCTAAACTGTAAAGGATACAGTTGTATAATCACTGCAATAGCAAAGATGTAATAAATGCTGCATTAAAATAGTTATATGTAATGGAGCTGACATGGAATTACACTTTGAATCTTAAAAACCACCTGTGGTGAAAGTCAAGTTTTTAATGTATATATGTCTATGTGGTGTTTTTAATATGCTTTAAGACAAACCATGTGCAAATGTATAAGTCAACACCATTGCACAGTGTTTTCTTCTTAAAACTGCAGAGGAAAAAAAGATGCAGGTTGAAATCACCTGTGTTTCTTACGCCACAAACTACCTTGTAACCAATCTAATCAATGTGTGGGCGGGCTTTAGCATATCATTAACTATAACCGCTCTGAAGCAGGGGAATCTCAATAGAAGCCAGGTTATACCGGTATACACTCACCTAAAGGATTATTAGGAACACCATACTAATACGGTGTTTGACCCCCTTTCGCCTTCAGAACTGCCTTAATTCTACGTGGCATTGATTCAACAAGGTGCTGAAAGCATTCTTTAGAAATGTTGGCCCATATTGATAGGATAGCATCTTGCAGTTGATGGAGATTTGTGGGATGCACATCCAGGGCACGAAGCTCCCGTTCCACCACATCCCAAAGATGCTCTATTGGGTTGAGATCTGGTGACTGTGGGGGCCATTTTAGTACAGTGAACTCATTGTCATGTTCAAGAAACCAATTTGAAATGATTCGAGCTTTGTGACATGGTGCATTATCCTGCTGGAAGTAGCCATCAGAGGATGGGTACATGGTGGTCATAAAGGGATGGACATGGTCAGAAACAATGCTCAGGTAGGCCGTGGCATTTAAACGATGCCCAATTGGCACTAAGGGGCCTAAAGTGTGCCAAGAAAACATCCCCCACACCATTACACCACCACCACCAGCCTGCACAGTGGTAACAAGGCATGATGGATCCATGTTCTCATTCGGTTTACGCCAAATTCTGACTCTACCATCTGAATGTCTCAACAGAAATCGAGACTCATCAGACCAGGCAACATATTTCCAGTCTTCAACTGTCCAATTTTGGTGAGCTCGTGCAAATTGTAGCCTCTTTTTCCTATTTGTAGTGGAGATGAGTGGTACCCGGTGGGGTCTTCTGCTGTTGTAGCCCACCCGCCTCAAGGTTGTGCGTGTTGTGGCTTCACAAATGCTTTGCTGCATACCTCGGTTGTAACGAGTGGTTATTTCAGTCAAAGTTGCTCTTCTATCAGCTTGAATCAGTCGGCCCATTCTCCTCTGACCTCTAGCATCAACAAGGCATTTTCGCCCACAGGACTGCCGCATACTGGATGTTTTTCCCTTTTCACACCATTCTTTGTAAACTCTAGAAATGGTTGTGCGTGAAAATCCCAGTAACTGAGCAGATTGTGAAATACTCAGACCGGCCCGTCTGGCACCAACAACCATGCCACGCTCAAAATTGCTTAAATCACCTTTCTTTCCCATTCTGACATTCAGTTTGGAGTTCAGGAGATTGTCTTGACCAGGACCACACCCCTAAATGCATTGAAGCAACTGCCATGTGATTAGTTGATTAGATAATTGCATTAATGAGAAATTGAACAGGTGTTCCTAATAATCCTTTAGGTGAGTGTACTTTTCAGTTGATATCAAAAATGGGGTACAATTATCAATATAGCAGATTAATTATGTATATAGTTGTTCAAAGCGTTTCTAAGGATACTGATTTTCAGAAGGCAGCTGTCTGACTCTGAGATGGCAAACAGGAACATGGTTTGTGTAACATTAGCACAACACATTATTAGCTGTTTGGTAATGTAGTCAAAGAAAAGGCTAATCATATTAATTACCGCTATGTATCCGCCCTTGTAGAGAGCAATACATAAAACTGATTACCATTCTAATACATCGACTTGTTTACGAGCCTGTATAATTCACTCTCCCACTTTTCCTTCTGAATCAGTTTCTGGCTCACAATCATATATGGTTGAGTGAGTGGATCTCTGAGCTTAGGTGATTGAGTGGAGGCATAATTTGCATATTCATGAGTCCGCGTATACTAAATGAAGCAAGGGTGTAGAGTTACATTCAACTATTTTAAGGCATGAATAATTTTTTTACAGGAAAAAAACATTTAAATATGTCATTTTGGTGATCGAAGATGAGTTTTAAGGGATAAAAGTATTGACTACAGGGGGACTACATTCAGTAAATGGAAGTTTTCAATTTCCAACCAACATACGTACTTGAGCGTCAGACTCATCCAGCAGATCACACCATGGAGAATTCTCTGACTTGATGGCAAACTCATAGGAGCACAAAAAGAAAGCTGCCTCTGCCATATCTTGGAACACAATTTAAATCAAGATCAGGAATCATCTTTGTTATTGACTATTTTAGTCGACAGATGAACATTTAACAACTTGAGTGCAAAATTACCTGGGGTGATTTGATTGTATGGAATCTGAAGGCGACTGGATATTTTCTTCCGTACTGCATCCATTTCTGCCGAAAATTTAAAGCGTTCTACCTCCTTCAAAGCTGTTTTATTGTTCTCAACACTTTCAACAAATCTCTCGCAATGATCAAAGAATCTCATGAGTGAATCATCCACATAGTGTTTGTAACCCATATCTATAAAAGAAGAAGTATGGTTAGTTCAAAAACAGTTGAATAACCAAGGGCCATGACTTCAACTACAAAGCTTGCTGGGTCATAGATAAACCACACCTGGTGCATGTTTACATAGTATGCACAGATAACAACAGACACTTTATGGTAGATGTGCTAAGGAAAGAAATCCCTCATTGTGTTTTGGTGTTTTTAAATGCCAGCTGGTTAACCTATAAGTGCTACTAGTTAAATGATATTTAAGCTACCTAAAGAAAAAAAACCATTCTAAAAATCTAATTTAAATCTGGAAATAAACAGAAGGTTCTAGGCTTTTAAAAAATTCAAACAATTAAATGGCATGTAAATTTTAAATGTCCCCACTGCAAATGTTTGTTATAATCTTTATCACATTTGTGATGTCCTGGCAAACCTGGGATGCTGGGCCTGGGGGTTTGTGAAACACTTCATGGTGTTTTACTAAATGTATTTTTAGGCTTGTCAAAGTTAACATGTTAACATAAAAAGGTAATTACATGTTGAATTAAAAGTACAAAAAAAAACTGACAGTAGGTATGAGATTGTTCTTCTGTCATCATTTACTCACCCTCATGTCATTCCAAACCTGTATGAATTTCTTTCTTCTGTGGAACATAAAACAATCAGAATCAGTTTTTCTGACCATACAATAGAAGTCAATGGTCACCAAAATGGTTTAGTTACTAACGCCTTAAAAAACCTTGTGTGTTCCACAGAAGAAAGGAAGGCATATGAGGGCGAGTACATTATAAGAGAATTTTAATTTTATGAATAAACTTTTCATGTAAAATGTTTATGAAGCCAAAACAACTAGCAAAGAAGCGATACTGAGCCTACCATGGACATCCCAGAGTCTGTGAAGACCCTCTTGGAAAGCTTTAACACTATCAACACAGCGGTGCTTGGAGCTGCTGATGAACTCGATGCGGTTGGCACGGAGGTCATCCTCAGAAATCAAGGTGGGGAATGATTGAGCCAGTCTCATCGCCAAATGCCTGTGGTCATCTCGCCCTTTCTCCACTAGTCTGCCGTCCATGTCTTCAGTGTACCACATCTTCCATATCTTTATGTCATTGAGCCACGAGGCTGAACCCGACGCGTCAGACACGACCAGATCAAACATTCGCGCGATCTTTTTCACATTTTTGGTAGTTGGATAGCGCGTCCCGTGGCGAATCACCGACACCATATGAATGGCACGGCAATCTGGAGAGGGGGGAGCCAGCAGCGACCTGTTTACAAACAAAATGTCATCTAATAGATGTGGGTTCACTTCCTCGTACCTGCCTTTTGTCCCAAAGTAATGCGCTATCGCCGGTATCGTTGGTCTGGCGAGTTTAGAGAATGACAAACCAACCATAACGCTCAAAGAAGTGATGAGAAAGTTCATAAGGAAATAAGTTATTTTCATTTCTGGATGTGCGATACCTGTTCCACCAAAAATACCCGTAACTTCCTCACCTGTACATTCATTCAGTGCCTAAAATCAACATGCCCCCTGCCGACTGACGCACACTATCTGTGAAGCCATCCTCAAAAACGAGACAAAACCTTCCGGGTCAAAACACAGCAGATTCAGGTAAATAATAAACCACTGATAATATGAGCAAAGGATGTAATAATCGTTTCATTTCAAAAGCAGTACAACACAAAATTTAATAACTAAGTTAACGTTATATGCTTTAAAATATTTCATTAAAAAGTGTCTTGTGCTACACTAGATGGCGGTGTTGTGCATCAATTTAATGTAGCTTAACCCTCTGATGCAACCACAAAGATATTTTTACTTAAAATATAATCAAAAGTCAATGTTTTTTACTGTCATATTTACAGTGTATGGCTGTAAATTCTTAGAAAATTCTCGCAAACAAACAAACAGTGCAAATATAAAAATCACACAAACAATTGACTTACAAACCCACATAAAGACAGAATGCAATGTATATATAAAGTGTGCGCAGTGCTGCATGTACGTGAATGTATAAGTTGTGTATAAAATAAAGTTATGTAATTAAATAACAGCAGTACAAATGTAGCAATAACATAGAAGTGCAGAGAGTGTTGACCATAAGTAATACAAGATTAGATATGACTGGTTAAGTTTAAAGAGTGTGTAGTGTGAAGGAGTATAGATTTATATCAGAAAGAACAGTATGATTGAGCAGTCTTAAGACATTGGGGTAAAAGCTGTCTTTGAATCTTGATGTACATGTGCTGATGGATCTGATACGATTTCCATAATACAGAGGGCAGAAAGGAGAAAAGTGATTGTGCTGTCAAGACAAATGATCTGCTCAGGCATGGGATGCAGGCAGGCATTAATCAAATCACTGCATTCTATGCAGAAAGATGGGAGAGACGTTTGATTATTACTATGTCTTTGATGCATTCTGTGTCTTTGAATCTTGATGTACATGTGCTGATGGACCTAATACGTTTTCTTCTCTCGCCCAAGAGTTGGTAAGGTTGCGAAAGCTCAGGGTGAGATAGTAGAGCAGAGTGAGAAGGTAGAGGAGGAGGCTGGAACTTTTTAGAAGGTCTACTGATAGTATATATAACAGCAGTATGGGGACAGTGATTTAAAAAAAAAAAAAATTGGCTAATTGTGCAAATAAGAAAAACTAATCTTTTGAAAATAAGTGTGAATAAATTGGAAAAAGTGTAACAAAATGATGAATTATTATTGTAAAGGGAAAATAAATCTGAGTGGGATACAAACCCAAAACATTTCAATATAGCATTGAAACATTTCAGTATTACTACAAATCTCCTGTGGTGTAATGATGAAGCAGCTTTTTTGATGTACAGAGCTCCAATATATATACAAAAAAAATTACCATCAGTAGATCTTCTAAAAAGGTCCATCCTCAGCGTCCTTCTCTACCTATTCACTCTGCTCCACTATCTCACCCTGAGCTTTCGCAACCTTACCAACTGTTACGTACTACTGTCTAGGAGGGAGGTGGAGCGGAGGCGGACCCGGGGGCGGGATGGAGGGCCAGGCCCATGGAGCAGAACAGGCCGGAGAGATGACCAGGGCGGCCCACACAGTTCAGGAGGCCAGAGCGTTGCCCTCTCTGGACTTGTGACAGGAGGCGGAGCCCTCTGGGGCCGGGGCCGTCTCTGGACGCTGGTCAGTGGCTGGGGCCGTCTCTGGCATGGCGGCGACCATCTTGGTAGAGGGATCTGGCGTGGTGGCTACCATCTTGACAGAGGGATCTGGCGTGGCGGCGGCCATCTTGGCAGAGGGTTTTGGTATGGTGAACACAGGACAAGGAGGCACAGAAAACCTAGGACTAGCGATCCTCAGCACCGGACATGGCGAACACTGTGTTGGGCTTTGTTCACAGCCCCTCGCTGGAGCTTGAAGCATGGTACCCCCTCCCAAAAAAACGTTTAGGGGAAATGTCCTCCTCTATTTCCCCAACAGTGTAGGAGGAACCACTTAACGATAGTGCATAGTCCAGAAACTGACTGAGTGATCCACGAGGACCATCATGGATCAACTTTGATTGATATTGTTCATTAAGTCCATAACAAAAGAAGTCAATGAGTGCACAGTCCGGGAGATCAGAGAAATTAGCAATGGCTAAAAGTCCTGAATGTGTTTCTCGAGTGACTGATTACCTTGACATAGACAGATTATTTGAAGTGCTGGATCCATGGTGGCGAAGTCTTCTGTTACATACTGCTCTGAGGCTTGAAGGGTTAAGGATCCACATGCAACTTTATTTAAAGGGTAATCCACAATCGTTGTCAGAGGAAAGGCAAAAGGTCATACAAAGGTAGGCAGTCCAATCAGGCAAACAAAATAAGGGACAGAGGCAAAAGGGTAATCCGGGACACAGGCAAGAATTCCAATGAAACCGAGAGACATGAAACCAGGGATAACGCTCAGAAATGCAGTGTGAGACAAAACAAGATTTAGCAAAGAATGACAGGGTGAACAGGCTAGATATAGGCAGAGGTAATAAGGTAAATGAGACACAGGTGTAAACAGTGAGTGCTGATGAGTCCGGGCAAAGGATTATGGGTGATGTAGTCTATGATGGAATGACAGTCCGGGTTGGAGTATATGGATGATTGAATATACTGTATACATATTTCTCTGAATTGTTTAATATGAGTTTACTTGCATATGCCACTGTCATGACTCATCGTTCACAGATGTCCACTACATCAAGGTTCACACGTAACTAATATTGGAATTATAGGAACATAGGAATGCTCTGTGTCGAGGTAAAATCAAGTCATGAAAATGTGCATCCTTCAGGTCGATTGTTGCAAACCAATCATGGGGCCAACGTTTCTGTGTGAGCATCTTGAACTGTGTAAGGAGCTTGTGCAGGGCCCAATTCCAGACACGTAGATACAGAATTGTCCGTAACCCCCCACCTGTCTTGGGTACAATAAATATAAATGCATAAATGCACCACAACTGCACGCTCCGGAAAGTAAAAGGTGTCTTCTGAACCTCCTCATGCACCTCCAGGAAGAAAGACACTGGGAATGTGGATGCGGCTGTGACTGCACGACTGCACCCAGGAACCAATCATCTAACCACGAGCACTCGGGGCACGGTGGAGGGTTCCATTCGAGCCCGATGCCCATGGCGGCCCTGGCAAGCATGGTCGTCAGCTCTGATTCTGATTCAGCGCGAGCGACCACCCCTGCTCAGCCTCATCATCCTCTCCATAGGACAAAAGCCCACTTTCCAATGCAGCGATCGACATCTGATCCTCATCTGGAGCACTGAATGAGACAAGAGTAGGACCCATGAGAAGGACCCACGACAACTCAACGGCACATGGCACGCTAGAGGAGCGGGAGGTCCGTGGGGGCTGACACAGGTAGAAGAGTAATGCCGGTCATATTTACAAATCATAATTGTCCTATGGCTCATTTAGTTACCACTTGGAGGTGATTGGACTCCCAGGTGAGACCCCATTACGTCAGTATCAGAGTATTGTCAAACGTGACTGACTGAATGGGAACTTCTGGTAAGCAACATAGTAAGAAAAGTGCAGTCATAAGATATTAATGAGAAAACCACAAAATGGCCAAAAAAAGTTAAAATGACTCACTATTTGGCAGGTATTAAAAGTCATACTTTTTATTCATGCAGTTATAACTGCTTATCAACAATTTATAATGCATTTAGTCATTAACAAACACCTATAAACCATTTACAACAGGAACCTTAATGTAAAGTGTTACCCTTTTTGTTAGTAAAAACAAACAAGCTGAGAAAAAGTAATGCCAAAGTAACATAATGCATTACTTTCTATAAAAAAGTAACACAATTAGTTACTTTTTAGGCGAATAACACAATATTGTAATGCATTACTTTTAAAAGTAACTTTCCCCAACACTGGTTGCCAGTATTTAAATATTTATATTCTAGTGGTGCTAATTGAAAATGTGCAATTTGTACAACCCACTGTCCTCAAATTCACATAATGTATTGATAAGTAAACTTTCATACTTAATGCCAATCTACAGATCAAGGTCATGCTATTGTAGACAGGATAAACAGGTTCACTACAAACAACCTCTTGTCAGCTGTTTTAAGAGATTGACATTAATGAGTGCATTCAGCACCAGAGCTCCATTATTAAACCAAATAAATGTGCATCTTTGTTTGGTCTAGTGACCAGGGTGTTCATGGGAGAGTTTTTTTTCCCTGGAAAAAAGGAAGAATATGCAAACAACATTATTTTCCTGAGCTTCAGCGGATATCTGTTTCCCACACAGGATGTCATTCCCACCCTGAAGCCCCTGTTTTCCCTACACCTACATCATAGTTGTTCCCTCACGCACGGGGCCTGGCTGTGTGCTGCAGTCACTGAACATCACATTCATACATTACATCCAGTTATATCTTACATAACACCTTCGGATGGGATCATTTAAATAAGTAAAAGTCAGTTTAGGAGACACAGGGACAAAACTTTTGAACTGAAGGATTAAACAGTTCCAACAGCAAAATACAAATATGAAATACAAATAGTGGGGCATTCAAATCCTTGCAAATGAAGTGAAATATCACAGGTTGTTTTAGCTTAAAATCACCTTTTTGAGCTATTTGAATGTTGAAAGATTTTTCCGATAGCCACAAAACAGTTTGAACTTCATGAAACAAAAGGTAAGAAATGGAATTCATGTCACATGAACTTGGAGAGATCATGACCTCAGCTTACCTGGGAAACTGTGTGACTAATAGCTTGCTTACAAGTGGTGTCCGCAAAACAGGCAAGTTCCTGTACTCTCAGTCATTGTAGGGGCCTGGGATTCTCCACCTCTTGCTGACATCACTCTTGCATATGAAGCTCAGGATATTATCTCATTAGGTCTTTTTTCCAGGTCTCTTATGTTCTCTAGGTCTTATTATGAGACATATTTACATCAAATGAAATTGTGTTTATTAAGACCATGTGGCAAAAATATAAATATTCATAAATAAATACTTTTCATTAATTAATTATATTACATTAATCAAATGATATAATATTAATCATATTATATAATTATAAATAAAATAATTACATAATTAATATAAAATAAATATCATGCATCCCTCTCTCTCAACACCAACACATTAGGCATATAGAATGTTTTATTAGAATTGTTATATTTTATTTTTTATTTCTTCTGACTTTTACATGATATGGCTTATTTAGACTATGTAAAGACCAGGATGCAATCACTCAGAATCATAGTGTATTCTATGGTGATGGGCGGAGCCTCTATTCGTTGGCTAAATGAAGCGGTTTCTTCTCACAGTCTCTCTATGGATGAAGGCGAATGAAAGCTGGCGCTGAGCGGGCTACATATTCATTTGTTTCACAAGGATTTACGTCCATATATGCAGCAATTTATGGATTATGCGAATTATATTTAGAGCTGCCCCTGAACTGGGTTACGATGAGCTCAATATGTATCCTAATGTAATTTAATTGTGTGTTTCACAGACCAGTGTTATATTATTAGGGTAGTAATCTGTTACTGCAGGACGTTCTTTACATCAAGTCTCTTCGCAGCATGAACATGGATGAAGATAACCGAGGTAAGGTTTCTGTTTTATTTGCAAGCATTGCAGCTGTCAGTCTCTGGTTTGTCTCAAAACCGAATGAGCTGCCTAGACAGCATTTTGAGCGTAACAGGCGCGTGCATTTGATTGCCCAAACACTATAGACAGCTCACTCGGATGAAGGATAGCCATCAGTCATCAGTGTGTGGGAGGAAGAAAAAAAGTAAACTTTAATATAATATCTTTTACTATTCTTACTTTAAAAGGCTACAGCCTATTATCTGGATCAGTAAAGATAGCCTACTTTATTTACACTTTAACAGTTTCTGCTTTTTATGAAAGGTGTTTCTTTTTTTGACGTGAAATTGCTAGTGTTCTTGTTGACTATGTTTTCACTGTGTTTAATAAGAATTTTGAACGTCGCATCAGTCACACCGGAGCCGTTCATGGCTGTTCCTATGTAGGTCGTCAGTTTGTTTGATGTGGATATCCTTTGAAGTAGCTCGCGAGATGTTTATGAGTACAGCTGTAGTGCCAAGAGGGATTAGAAGGCATTTAATTAGTCAAGTGTGCGTGTTTTTATAGAGCACTGCATAAATTGCCAATTTATTAATTAGAAAATACTACTTTTAGAATTGAGCAGTATCACATGAGTGCCATGCAGCACTGTAATGTAACCAGCGGTGCTGGCATTCAATACAACAGCACAGCTGGGAGAATGATGTTGATTTATACAACAGTTCAACAAACAATAGCTAAGTAACTTACATTTAAGACAAAAAATTGGCAGTTAGTTATCTTCTCCACCAAAGAAAATGGTTCCAAAAAAAGTACAGCAACGAGCATTGCTTGCCCCCCCCTCGTTCCATTTATAAACATTTAAAGGCACAGTATGTAAGATATAAAATATCCAAAAAACACTAGAACAGTTATATATTTTGTTGACTTGTTTACTTACATTATCCCAAATATTTCCAAGAATGTTTAAATCCAGAGAAATAAGCTATTTTAACCAGGACGCGGACCGTGTCTGTGAGTCGCCTATCAATGACATCATACCTGTATTACCCTCGATTTCCGTAGAAACCATGGAAACACCAAGATGCTTAAATTTATTATGTGTTTTATTAGACAGGTGAGCAACTGATTGGATACATTAATCGACAGAAAACTAATCATTGTTATATAGCTCAACACAGTCTTATTGTTTAAATCTCGTTTTCTTGATTTACCGTGAGTACAATGTTGTACCATGCCTAATAGTGATCTCGCTGACTGCAGTGTGCAACAAGTATCTCATAGTAGCCGCCGAGCAAATGCACAGGGTAGCATTATAACATAACTTTCAACACACTCAAGTAATGTATCTAATATGATAAAACAGCGCTGCATACACATGACTGGGAAAAGCGAAAGCGGTCATCAGTGGCATAATAAAAGCTCCAAGAATTCAAGGCGTCATCAAACTACGCCTTTGTTTTGAATAAGTGACCTCTAGCGACAAAAAATTACATATTGTGGCTTTAACATAGACTGCATCAGAAAGCTGAAAATAATCTTCACCTGATCGATTTTTACTGCCGTCGATATCCTGCTATCCTGTGCGTTCCATTCCTTCCACAGTTGATCTTAAAAAATAAATGTGGTGTCTGAAAGTCGCGGTTGTTGGTCCGTTTGTGTGTGCGTTTGTACGTTTTTGTCCAACTTTTTTTCCACTTTTGATGTTATTTAGCAATTAAATATTCACTTTGTTATCACCAAAGCTTGCTCTATTTTGTTGTAGATCATTAAACTGTTACGCTGTAAAATCAGTTTCGTGAGGCATCCTAGTGCACAAATGCCACCTGAGAAGTCATTGGCTGATGAGGCAGCAAGGCAACAAGTCATGCCTTAGCTTTTGGAATGAGTGAATGAAAAAGAGTGGGTAAATCTTCTGGTCACACGCAAGAATTAATTTGTTGCAACACGCACAATGTTATTCTCTAGTGGTTAGTCATTATGTGTACATTGGTTATGCACTAGAGGTAGGCTACATTGTGGGATTGAATAATTACACTCGATATTGTCCATCATACTGGCCTGTGGCCAGCCCCCCCCCCAGAGAGGGACCCCCAACCAGCACCAACCCCAACCCCCCACTATAGTGAACTATATGAGGGTATAAAGGGTGATTTGGACACAGCAATAGAGACCATAGTTATGCCTAGTATACAGTAATACCATATGCTAACTTTATTGTTAATACAGTAATAATTGAATGACTTGGTGTTAGCACAACTATAAAATAGTAAGATAAAAAAAAGTATAAAATAAAAAATAAATTACATTTAAATTTAAATGACAGACATTTTGAAAGCTTCTTACACCATTTGAGATAGTCATGTATTTTGATTCTAGTTACAAATAATTAAAGGAACTATGGTATTTAGGTGGATACTATGGTTTCCATTGTATTTTTTTAAGGGACTGGACGATATTGTTTATTTCTTTGGTTTGTATTGTTCTTTCTTTAGATATTAAATTTGACACCTTGACAAATTAAATTGAACTTTACTACACTGATTGTAGCCATCTGGTCCATGGGTTTTTGTGATAACCATTTTGAAAAGATTTCAGAACTTGCACATTTTGTCAATTTGAACTAATTTTGGACAAGCACGAATGGCTTTCAGATATTTCTGCAATGATTCTGCTTTCAGTTACTATATATGGGATCATCTAAATAGACTGTGGAGATAATGGTAGTGATTTAGTGTGAGGCTGTTACTCTGTGAAAGTTGTTTTGGTATATCAGTGTAAAAAAAAAACAGAAACAAGACCTAAAAACCAGACATCTCAAGCACCTTTGAGCATGCAGCTAATTTCATTGCTATGCTGATTTACAGCCGTAATCACTCTATCTGATCAAGACCAATTGTAAATGTCTACAGGAACAAGAAAGCAAGGAGATAGAGGTACCATTAGCTCAGTAGGTCTTTCCAGTTCCTCTTGTATCATGATCCTGAAAACTTCAAAGCCTTGGACTCGATGGCTAGTTTGTCTTATCTTACCGTGGGAAAAACCAAATGGAAAACCTTTTTCCATCAATTTCTGTGACAGATGGTTGACTGCAAAGAAAGACCGCTAGGACGTCAAGGACAGCCCTCTTATCAGAACCACAAATTTATGTCCTTTTTAAAAAATTGTAATCATTGCTCTGTCCTAAGCTAAGGACCAACAAAGAGGCAGACTTTCTCAGACTGATTAAAGGAGAGACAGTGTGGCCTGGCACTCATTAACATTGTGTGTGTCTGATGGCACCGGTGTCTGGTCCAGGCTCTCCTGAGGAGCCGTCTGGCACCAGGCATGACACAGGCAGTGGTCAAAACCTCATCAATTGTGTGACTGCACCAGCAGAGATCTGAAGGACACCGTGCCTGGCAAATCTGCTTAAGGTCAAGACAATGTCAGCCATGTTATTATTATCAGAAACATTGTAGTGTTTTCATTTCACTGCTGTGTAATATCCATTCTGATTACTGATAGATCTGAGATGTCATGCTCCACAAGATTTGATGTTTATGCTTGCTGCCGATTGAGATTTTGATATGAGGTTTAATCACAAACTTTAAGACGATGTTAAATATTTATAATGTGGATGCATCCTTATTATTGTCATTGGATGAAGAATGAGAGAGAGCTTTCAGCGTTCAGTGTTTGTTGTGTTCTAAGTGCCACATATGGCACTGATTTGAAGAAAGACTGGAGGGCCTTCCAAGACGTTTTATGAGATATATCGCCAGTTGAACGGTGGTGAAATGAGTGGATTGTAAATTACTGTTATTGAACGCAAATATTTTCATATTTTAATCAAAAATGTGAAAGGGGAAAGTTAAAAACCTAAATAGCTATTTGATGGGGTTGTCAAAAACCTTTTGTCCCAGCAAGGGATTTAAAAACAAACTGTCAGTAGTACAAAAGACCCTTGTCCAGTTTTCCACCCACTGAGTCAGGACCGTCCCAGAGCCCCATCTCTTTCATGTCAGGAATGTTGGATTCAGCAGCCGTGCATTCTTGGGCATTGCTGCTTTATCATTTGCAGGTTTTGTTAATGCAGAAAGAGACGGGATGTGGGTATTAGAGATAGATTTTGTCTATTGTATAATATTTTATACAATTATTTTTTTTTCAATATGCACTACTATTTTATCAAAAATACAGTTAAAACAACAATATTGTGGAATATTACTTGAATTTAAAATAATGTTTTTTTCTCTAAAAATTTTATTTATGCCTGTGATGGCATCTTTCCAAATATGTGGACTTGCTCATTTCTTTTTATTATCAAATATATTTGTGGAAACTGTGATGCATTCTTTTCAGGATTTTTTGAATAGCAAGTTCAAAAGAACAGCATTTAGTTGAGAAATAATTTTTTTTGTACAATGTAAAAGTCTTCACTGTCACTTTTGATAATTTTTTTCAGCGTCCTTGCTGAATAAAAGTATCAATTTCTTTCAAAAAAGAAAATCTCACTCATCCTAAACTTTTGGACAGTATTTCAAAAGTATTTTATGAAGAGGTGCAACATTTTATATTCGAATAACCCGTAAACTAAAGGTCCTGGATTGTTGGCTTTACATTAGTGGACTTTTGCTTTCATCCAATCAAGACTCACCCCAAAACTGTGAATATAGAAGCAGATGTTGTGGGTATATCCCAAATTTTTCTTTGCTAATACTGTTATTTGATAAATACACATTCAGGGGTCTCTAAGAGGATAAAGAGAAGCACACACTGTTTAGAAAGTAACTTTTTTCTCTTTTGAATAGAGATAAGCTCTCTTCCCAGTCCATCTGTCTCACTGGTTAACAGTAATGCAAGTATCTTTCCTTATTCTGAAAAACGGGGTATTAAGTGTTCAATTAATAAAAAGGTATAAGCTTATATAATCGCTGAATCTTGTTACTAAATATCTTATTATCAGCTATATTATTGTAATATTTTCATTATCATTGACAGATACATTAACTCAGCAGTAAAGATGCATAATGGACCAACATATAGCCCAAATAAGCCCACTTTGTGCGCTTTTATCATGTTTAGGCTAGTTGCTGGGACACATCTATGTGTGCAGCACACTTCCTGTCCTGTGGGTCCTGGTCGGAGTGTAGATAATATCAATGGGTAAGCTTGTGGATTTAGAGCAGCTGGCGGTCTGTGCGGCTATTGAGAATAGGGATAAGATATAGTTAGAAGGATTGAGGCCAGTGTGTTTATTAAAGGGGTGTTAGAGGATGCAAAGCTTCCTGCAAACACTTAATATCCATATTTACACCCAGACCGTCAACATGAGTCCAATTCATCTTTTCCCAAAATCTTACACTACCATTCAAAAGTTTGAGGTCAGTGAGATGTTTTTCTTTTAAATAAATTATTACTTTTATTCAGCAAGGCTATACTGATCAAATGTGACAGTAAATACATTTATAAAAGAATATATAATATTTCTATGCAAAATGTTCTATTCATCAAAAAAATCCTTAAAAAAATGTATCAGTTTCCATAAAAATGTTAAGCAGCTCAACTGTTTTAAAAATTGATAATAGGAAGAAAGGTTTCTTGAGCTCCAATCAGTATATTAGAATGATTTCTGAAGGATCATGTTACTCTAAAGCCTGGAGTAATGATGCTGAAAATTCAGCTTTGTCAGCACTGGAATAAATTACATTTTAAAATATATTAAAATAGAACATTATTTTAAATTGTAATATTATTTCACAGAATTTCTGTCAGTGTAGGTTGCAGCAGGGATGAAATAAAGAGCTGGATGTAGTCGCAGCAGTAAGTTGATTATTACCAAACTTAAAATAAACTAAATATGCAAGGAATATACAATGCCAAACACTGTAACAGAACAAACAAACAAACAATATAGAGACCATATAGAGACCTCTAGAGCCATGAGTCGAACATGCTTACCAAGTTTCGTTCCAGTTGGCCTCCGGTAACCTTGTCTAATAGGTGCTCAAAACTCATTTGCCGATGGCGGCCATGTTTTTTGAGATATGACAATGTCCTCATAGACTATCATGGCACCTTGGACAAAGACAGTGCATGCCAATTTTCAAGTCAATCGGACTAGCGGTTGGGTGGTTATAGCCATATTTATGTTTTTTTCCTGTTATAGCGCCACCAAGTGACCAATCGTCACAATTTTTTCATATGACCTCAGATTGAGCTCATACACGTGTCCCAAGTTTGGTGAAAATATATTTATCTTTTCACGAATTATAGCCATTTATATTATATAAATGTATATAGCCAAACGTTTTGTCCCTTAGGGACCGTGAACCGAAATTTCTTCAACTTTCTTTTGATAACTATTGACAATCATACTCCAGAGAATCTTGCTGCACTGGTTTAGTTCCGATCGGGCCAAAAATCTAGGACTAGTTCGCAAAAGTAGGTTTTTCAAAAAATCCAAAATACCCGAAAATTTCTCCAGAACGGCGAGCAAATCCGAGGCATGCATTTTGTCCGTCTTGAACCAAGGATTCCAACGATATAAAATATACGCCTAACCGTTTATGAGCCATTTTGTACTTTTGACCACTGTAGCGCCCCTGTCAGGCCAACTGGAGTGAGCATTGGTGTAGGCGGTGTGGGTACTACCAGCTCTCAAGGTTTCAAGTCTCTACGACGTACAGTTTGGTCTGCCCGATCACTTTTGAATGAATGTTAGACTCCCCCAGACTCAGTTTATATGTGATTTTCAGATGAATTTGGTCTAATTTAGGCTATGCTGAATTTCAATACACTGCAGGCTTTTTTACAAACAGCTGTAATAGTTTCCAAGCAAAGTGTCACTCATGCTGATGGAATGAAGCTTTTGAATTGACAGTTTTGCATGCAGTCGACATTCCTGTTTTTCCCACAAGACAAGGTGCAAGGGTGGTGATGATGTCATCACTAGTGACGGATGTTTTAGCATAACTTTTTTTAAAAAAATTAAACATACAGTTTATATGAATAATATGGACAGCAGCCTGATAATATTTAAATAATGCCTACCATTGAATTCAACGCCTTAATGAAGACAAACAAATTTTCACCATGAGCCTCAGGCCAATGTGGCTTAATTTCATGAGAAGGGAATTTACTTCTGTTCTAATGATTTTTGCCAACTCCACAGGCAAGTTATAGGCACACAATGTTCATATCTGGAAGGAATATTCTATTTTTACCCCATTTCTTCCATACTAGTTACATTTGACCATATTCAGAGCCTGCTGCGTAATGAAGAAATGGCTTCTCATTAAGATTTAGTATGGCTTTTACATAATAAAAGAATGAAAAAAGACCATTGCACTCAATATAAAAGCTCAGAATGACTGCAATGAATCACCCTATAATGTTATTGTTAAGGTTGAACCTTGATTCATGCACTCACTCTCAACTTCCCCTCCATTGTCATGAGGCAGAACCAGACAACCGCAGGAAATTCCCCCCTGCCCCCTTATTAGCCCGTCTCTTGTCTAATCCTGCTGCGCCCGATGTGCAATTACATAATGCACTCATAGTGTCCACATCTACAAATACTGAGCCACAAGCAACTGAGATCCAACACAATCTCCTACTTGTGAAAGTTTAAAAAAAAATATAGGCAGTTCAGGAGTTAATGGTCTGTTGTGACTTAAGTATCTGAAACCTCCACAAATGAGTTATGTAACACCCACAGAGGAGTATTTGATACATGTTTTCTTTACTCCAACCTTCTGTGTTTCAGTGGGCACTTTAATGTTGTAACGTTGGACTGGCTTATAGTCTCTTATTTAGATGCAGGATCACTTCCATCATGGAAGGTCAAGTTGTCCTGAATATTTGGGGTCGTACTATAGGTGTCTTAAAGAAGTGTAGCTACTAGGTTTTGGGTTGCAAGGCTAGTTGAATTAACATTATTTATGAGGATAAATGTGCTCTAGATTTGTATGTCTTACACAGCACTTTGGGATTTGAGTGTAGATCAGGAATATGGCTATACAGCTTCTTTGGATTCTTTGAATGTCTTGTATTTTTTGGGGGGTTATAAGATGAACCGTTTTAATGTCACATTTGTCTTCCAACAGTGCCTGAAGATCTTTCACTTGAAGAGAGAGATGAACTGTCCAACATTAGACGAAGGAAAAAGGAGCTGCTAGATGACATTGAGGTATCAGCTTTAATGTAGTCGCTATCATTAAAGGAACACGCCGACTTTTTGGGACTTTAGCTTATTCACCGTATCCCCCAGAGTTAGATAAGTCCGTACATACCAATCTCATCTCTGTGCGTTCCAGAACTCTGTCTGACACACCCACCGCTAGCCTAGCTTAGCACAAGGACTGGAGGTAAACGGCTCCATCTAGCCTACTGCTCGGAAAATTAAAAGTTGTGATTTTCTAGACTGATATGGCTAGGAACTATACTCTCATTCCTGCGTAATAATCCAGGAACTTTGCTGCCGTACCATGGGTGCAGCGGCGCAATGATATTACGCAGCGCCTGAAAATAGTCCCCAGCACGCGCTCTGTGCAAGCAGGTTGTCACGTTAGTTATGTTGACGGAAGTTAGCCTATTTTCAGGCGCTGCATAATATCATTGCGCAAAAGTCGGTGTGTTCCTTTAAGATATCTCAGCGAGTTTTATTTTACATTGCATTAATTATGAGATTAATAAGAAGGATTTTAGATTAATTTGATTAACTTTAGAACCAGTGCTATAACATGTTTCCACTTTCTCTATGATTCTTTCAGAGGTTAAAGTTTGAGATCTCAGAAGTCATGACAGAGATTGAGCATTTAACATGTGTCAGAGAGACGTAAGTTTCTTCTTGTTTGATTTGTTTAGTACTGAGACTAAGATAATATTAGTTCATATATTATATTTTACATTACATTACAGCAAAAGCACTCAGAGGAACAAGCAGATTGCTGTTGGAAGAAAGAAATTCAATATGGATCCTAAAAAGGTATTATGGTTGCTATTTCTTTATTTACCTTACCATATAAAATGATTCAATTCACATTTATTTGTATAGCACTTTTCACATTACATATCATTTCAAAGCAGCTTTACAGAAAATGCATGTGTCTACATTACAATTTTGAGTGATCTGTTATCAGAGGTGACTGTGTCCAAGTTATGTATTATACAAATCACACAGTTATCTAACAATGTATTCATTTAAGGCAGAAATATTTAGCTCATTGAAGCATGTTGTTAACAAATGATTAGGATATATAGAACATTTACCATTGGTGCATGTTGATTCAGTGTGTGTCATCTGAAGTCCTCACAAGAGGATGTCTAGGGTCATGTATTATTTTGAGCTTAAGCAAACATCATGAAGTGGTTAACATCTCAAACATCCTTGCAGGGAATCCAATTTCTTTTGGAGAATGATCTTCTGCAGCATACACCTGGGGACATCGCTCAGTTCCTCTATAAAGGCGAAGGCTTAAACAAAACTGTCATAGGAGATTATTTAGGGGAGCGGTAAGTCACATCGCTCTTGCTTACATGGCAAGACCAGTCTTTGTGTAAAATACACTCACCTAAAGGATTATTAGGAACACCTGTTCAATTTCTCATTAATGCAATTATCTAATCAACCAATCACATGGCAGTTGCTTCAATGCATTTAGGGGTGTGGTCCTGGTCAAGACAATCTCCTGAACTCCAAACTGAATGTCAGAATGGGAAAGAAAGGTGATTTAAGCAATTTTGAGCGTGGCATGGTTGTTGGTGCCAGACGGGCCGGTCTGAGTATTTCACAATCTGCTCAGTTACTGGGATTTTCACGCACAACCATTTCTAGAGTTTACAAAGAATGGTGTGAAAAGGGAAAAACATCCAGTATGCGGCAGTCCTGTGGGCGAAAATGCCTTGTTGATGCTAGAGGTCAGAGGAGAATGGGCCGACTGATTCAAGCTGATAGAAGAGCAACTTTGACTGAAATAACCACTCGTTACAACCGAGGTATGCAGCAAAGCATTTGTGAAGCCACAACACGCACAACCTTGAGGCGGATGGGCTACAACAGCAGAAGACCCCACCGGGTACCACTCATCTCCACTACAAATAGGAAAAAGAGGCTACAATTTGCACGAGCTCACCAAAATTGGACAGTTGAAGACTGGAAAAATGTTGCCTGGTCTGATGAGTCTCGATTTCTGTTGAGACATTCAGATGGTAGAGTCAGAATTTGGCGTAAACAGAATGAGAACATGGATCCATCATGCCTTGTTACCACTGTGCAGGCTGGTGGTGGTGGTGTAATGGTGTGGGGGATGTTTTCTTGGCACACTTTAGGCCCCTTAGTGCCAATTGGGCATCGTTTAAATGCCACGGCCTACCTGAGCATTGTTTCTGACCATGTCCATCCCTTTATGACCACCATGTACCCATCCTCTGATGGCTACTTCCAGCAGGATAATGCACCATGTCACAAAGCTCGAATCATTTCAAATTGGTTTCTTGAACATGACGATGAGTTCACTGTACTAAAATGGCCCCCACAGTCACTAGATCTCAACCCAATAGAGCATCTTTGGGATGTGGTGGAACGGGAGCTTCGTGCCCTGGATGTGCATCCCACAAATCTCCATCAACTGCAAGATGCTATCCTATCAATATGGGCCAACATTTCTAAAGAATGCTTTCAGCACCTTGTTGAATCAATGCCACGTAGAATTAAGGCAGTTCTGAAGGCGAAAGGGGGTCAAACACAGTATTAGTATGGGGTTCCTAATAATCCTTTAGGTGAGTGTATATGTGTGATGTTAGATAAGGCCTTTCCATAAAAGATCCTGCTCTCAGTCTCAGGAAATGACTTCCCCTATTTGAAACAGCTGAGAATGACCACATCCAAAACAATATTTAGCACATCACCCAGACAGCATGAAGGCGCCTTATCTCACCCTTACCGACATCACTCAACACATGACTAGATATAAAAAATTATTATTGCCTCGAAACTGCGACCCAGTGCTACATTCTGTCAATATCAAGTCAAATGAAGGTGTAATTGTAGTCATAAAGATCCTCAACGTCGCCCCCTGAGGCAGGTTTACTGAATAAGTGGACAAAAAAAAGAGAGTGCAATAGTTGCTAGATATAAAAATAGCCTTGTCTACATAGGCATCCTGTCCAAGTTGATAACCGTTGTCTTGGCTATGCTCTAGCCTGAAGCTCAGTTGTACAGTCACTTTTGCTACTAGAAAGTATGGTCACAAAACATACATAGCAATTACTGTTAATTGTATTTACGAGTAAGAGCTGGAAGCTGTAATTATTGTTTCTGATTAGAGGAGTTTAAAGACGTTCCATCTTAGCTTATGCTGTAGTACATTGCTTCATTACATTTAATGTTCCTATCACTGTTTTTTTAAGACCCTTACATGTTTTAAAATTATGATTTTTATATCCAAAAACCAAACATGGTCTCACATGATTGTTCTTGTGCACATTTTGTATTTAGTGTGAAACCTGTAGAAAACTGAGCAAAAACTGACTCCTAAAGAGTCTACACTCTCTTTTGATTGACCTCTGATAAAATAAGTGTGTGTGTGTATCTCTGGAGATGGAGCTCAGAGCAAATGAGGAAATAACTACTGATGATGAAATGTTTTTTCTTATTATTTTTAGAGATGACTTCAACATTAAGGTTTTGCAGGCGTTTGTGGAGCTTCATGAGTTTGCTGACCTCAATCTGGTGCAAGCTTTGAGGTGAGACCACTGTTTTTATCTAAGAAGTTTTTGCTAACATTTCCATTAAAGGGTACATTTACACGACAACAATGTGCTAAAAACTGAAATGACAACGTTATCAAAACAATCCCCATTCACACGGATCTGTAAAAACGACTAATAACGCTGTATTATGCATGCCAGACAAGTAGTTAGTGATGTCACTTTGTAAAGAAAAAGCGCACATACGCATTCTTGTACTACAGTGCACTCGAGCCGAACGCACATGCCTATAGACACAAATTACATAATCTATATTTTTTTGTATCAAGAATATTAATCTTAATAATACTGTATTATTACTTTGTCATCTGGGTAAATTTTATCTTCACAAAGCCAGAAACATTCACTGTAATCCCAATTTTAGAATAGAGTCCCTTTTTACTTTAAGAAAATGTCAAAACCTTTGAACACAAAGGCTACGAAAATAAAAAGTAACCTTTAATTTTTCATGATGTCAAAATGTTATATTATGTTGATTTGTGTAATTCTTTTTACCACTTGTAATTCTTATTACCCCCCATTTCTTACTGTTAATATCTGTATCCTTTCATTTGCACAAAAAAATACTAAACACATAATACACATGCGCATGGCATCACCATTTTCACAGATTTGCGTTTTTGTAGTTTGCGTGGCGATGATAAGGATTTCGTTTTCAAAAACTTTCAGACCTGTTTTCAAAAGTTTGAGTTTTTTTTGGCCACCAAATCGCTGTTGTTGTGCAAATGAACGGCCAAAACGCTTAAAAACTCTTCCGTTTTTAGTTGAAAACGTTGTCGTGTAAATGCCCCTAAGTTATGAAATTTTCATTTCTGAATGTTCAAGTTGTATCATTTTGCAAACGTCATAAGTGGTTAACCATTATTAAAGACCAGATAACTTTGAATGAATGTTCAAATTTGATGTATTGCATCGCAAAAAAAAAAATCAAAAGAGACTAAATATTCCATGATTAGGGCATAATGTAAATATAGAGCCATTCATTGTCCTTGCATTACTAGATGCAAATAAAATCAGACATACTTTCATGAATTCCCTGAGACAAAGGTCCATCAAATAACCATTATAATTCGAAGTGTCATTCCCATCTCTCCCTGGCAGGCAGTTTTTGTGGAGTTTCAGACTTCCTGGTGAAGCTCAGAAGATAGATCGAATGATGGAGGCCTTTGCTGCTCGATATTGCCAGTGTAACCCAGGTGTCTTTCAGTCCACAGGTATAACTTTTATCAGTAGTAAACTTGACTTCTACCTGAACCCCTTATTTTGGCCCATCATTGACCTAAAGCTATAAAAGCCTCATTCCCAAAATATATTTTTTATCAATATATTATAGTTTTCATTCCCAAAATATTTCATATATAATGTTAAAACTGTATAGTTTGCATGCAATCTCTTGAATTACAGCACACTCTGTACAAAATCTGGTCCAGTGAAGGCAGAGCTTTATAACTGCTGGGATAAATATTGGCAATGTTGAAACACTGTTAGAGACTCAATAAAACGCAACACCCTAGAAATGGGCTGAAGACACTGCGCTAAAACAAAGCACAAAATGATTATTTATTCATAAACAGAGTCTGTGAATGTCCAAGGCATTAATATCTTTCTTTCAGCATGGAGTCATTAAAAAATGGCCTGTATGTTGCATCAAACACTCTGATTTCAGAATGTATCATTTAGTAGTAAACTAATAAAAAATTAAAACAAGAACAAAATAGGGTTGCATGCTCTTCATATGTTTATATGCATGCTCCATTTAATTTGCCAATCTGGACCTATAGAGTTTCTTCTCTCCACAGACACATGCTACGTTCTCTCGTTCTCCGTCATCATGCTCAACACCAGCCTGCACAACCCTAATGTCAGAGACAAGCCCACAGTGGAAAGGTTCATCTCCATGAATCGGGGCATTAATGAGGGAGGAGATCTGCCTGAGGAACTGCTCAGAGTGAGTCTCTGCATCATACTGTGATGGAGAGAGTTGCAAGTTATGTACTGATAGAATATGCATTTACATATTGTTTTTCCTCCACAGAATTTATATGAAAGCATTAAGAATGAGCCTTTCAAAATTCCTGAAGATGATGGGAATGATCTAACTCATACATTCTTTAATCCTGACAGAGAGGGATGGTTGCTAAAACTAGGTTTGTATATCTGTATATCTGTCTGTCTGCTAAAATTAGGTTTATATACACCGATCAGGCATAACATTATGACCACTGACAGGTGAAGTGAATAACACTGATTATTTCTTCATCATGGCACCTGTTAGTGGGTGGGGTATATTAGGCAGCAAGTGAACATTTTGTCCTCAAAGTTAAAGTGTTAGAAGCAGGAAAAATGGGCAAGCGTAAGGATTTGAGCAAATTTGACATGGGCCAAATTGTGAGGGCTAGATGACTGGGTCAGAGCATCTCCAAAACTGCAGCTCTTGTGGGGTGTTCCCGGTCTGCAGTGGTCAGTAGCTATCAAAAGTGGTCCAAGGAAGGAACAGTGGTGAACCGGCGACAGGGTCATGGGCGGCCAAGGCTCATTGATGCACGTGGGGAGCGTAGGCTGGCCAGTGTGGTCCGATCAAACAGACGAGCTACTGTAGCTCAAATTGCTCAAGAAGTTAATGCTGGTTCTGATAGAAAGGTGTCATGCAGTGTAATACTTTGGGAAATGTTCTGCTGGGAAACCTTGGGTCCTGCCATCCATGTGGATGTTACTTTGACACGTATCACCTACCTAAGCATTGTTGCAGACCATGTACACCCTTTCATGGAAACGGTATTCCCTCATGGCTGTGGCCTCTTTCAGCAGGATAATGTGCCCTGCCACAAAGCAAAAATGGTTCAAGAATGGTTTGAGGAGCACAACAATAAGTTTGAGGTGTTGACTTGGCCTCCAAATTCCCCAGATCTCAATCCAATCGAGCATCTGTGGGATGTGCTGAACCATGGAGGCCCCACCTCGCAACTTACAAGACTTAAAGGATCTGCTGCTAACATCTTGGTGCCAGATACCACAGCACACCTTCAGGGGTCTAGTGGAGTCCATGCCTCGACGGGTCAGGGCTGTTTTGGCAGCAAAAGGGGGGCCAACACAATATTAGGTCATAATGTTATGCCTGATCAGTGTATCTATTTGTCTGTCTGTGTATCTATCTGTATGTCAGTTCTATCTATAATTCCATCTATCAAACTTGTGAGCTTTTTTATAGATTGAATTTATCTAGCATCTCACTGTGTTGATCAGGATTACATTACTGTTATTGGCAGACCTTTAAAGCTTTTATGGCACTTTTTTATTTCCTTTAATATCATCAAATCTTTTGGCAAATGTTAGTTATTATGAAACAGGGACTATACTAATTCCATGTCCATGTAAAGTGATTTATTTACAGTATAAAGGCCAGCCACTATTTAAGCACTTTTCCTGTATATTTATTATTATCTATATTTGAACTTGCAGGGGGAAGAGTGAAGACCTGGAAGAGGAGGTGGTTCATTTTGACAGATAACTGTCTATATTATTTTGAATATACAACAGTAAGTAGAGCTGCTTGATATTTCCTGTTTGAGAAATTAATTGATTTAAGATTTATCAATAAAATAAATATCAGATAGCAAGATATGGATGAAAAGGAGGAAGGTCAGATAGAAGAGGAAGTCAGAGGGAAAAAGAGCAAGTGAACAGGAAAGAAGTGATTTGCATCCTCAAAGCACATTCACTAAAAAAGACAGAAAACGTCAGGGATTTGAACTGAACAAACTGGCTAGTTTAAAGCAAGATCCAATGAAATGACTTGACAAGCACTTTCTTCTTTTATTTTCAGTTGGTATTAGGAGGGACATTGTCCTTTTAGATCAATTTGATTGGGCAAATATCTGTGTAGTGCAGGATGAGTCATCAGTAAATACATGTTAAATGTGTACACATGCAATGTTGTCTGTGTTTGTGAGTACACTAGCATATACATGACCTCAAAGTTAACACACATGGACTAAAACTCAAAAAACGCTCAAAGCAACAACCTCCCGCTGTGTCATCTCATCAGCAAAGTGGAAGGAAACAATGCATTTTTTCCCCTAGTTGCGTGCCAGATTTAGACCAAGAGACAGACAGTGGTTGCTTAATGTGCACATAGTTCCTTCACTTTTTTAATCATGCCTTTTCCGTAAATCCCCATCCTCCACATCTCATTTAGGGAAACATATTGCACATTAAGTCCTAGGAGTAATTGCTTTAATAACAAATAAACAGTGGATTTAAGGTCTATAACTCATGTGTTCACAGGACAAAGAGCCTCGGGGGATCATTCCACTGGAGAATCTTAGTATAAGAGAGGTGGAGGAACCAAGAAAACCAGTATGTTCCTCTTCAAGCTCTTGGTTGAACTATAGGCAGTCTTTAAGTAGTCAATAAGAAATAAAGAAGTAAAAGTGACCGTTTAATGCTTTGACCTTCAGAATTGCTTTGAGCTTTACAACTCCAGTCATAAGGGGCAAGTAATTAAGGCATGCAAGACGGAGGCTGACGGAAAGGTGGTGGAGGGAAATCACGTCGTGTACAGAATATCCGCACCCACGCCGGAGGAGAAGGAAGAGTGGATCAAATCCATCAAGTAAGGCTTCACCATGTCAGCCCTCATTATTCTCTTCTCAGATAACCGATGTGTGTCGCCTGTAGGTCATATACACACACCCACAGATGCTCAGAAAGGGGCATTGACTTCTCTTATCATAGAACACCGCCATCATGCTGATAAGATGAAGCGAGTGTTTTCAGTGTTTTAGACCTTGGCTGTGCACTGCAGAATTTTTTTTGTCTTGTTTTACAGTAGAAATGCTTAAAATAAGATCAATATTTGAATATATTTTAATTTATTTTTTAATTTAAGCACAAATCTAACACAATTAAGTGAGGTTCATACTTATTATAAGATTGATTAAATTAGTGGATAGAAAAATTAATCATCTAATTAAATGAATTCACTGAAAACTCAATATCACAATTTGGATTAATTAAATTTATCTTGCTATAGGATGTTTTTACTGGAAAACAAGACAAAAATTAGGACTACGGACATTATTTTCCGCAGTGTGGTGGGTATACAAACCTCACACTATAGGGCTGACAAGACTATAATGACCCACGTCCTCTCAAGGTCAAATGGTCTTTCCTGAGGATAGATCAGCATTCATCACTGGAGAAAGGGAAGCCAAAGACCACTTAGTCTCTTGCTGTTGGCCATGGCTCTGGTTTTCCCGCTTGGTCTAAAACAGACTTGTTTTAAATGAAATTACATGTACAGTACTGTGCAAAAGTCTTAGGCACGTTGGTATTTTCACACGAAAAATGTTTTTAAGCCAGTTATTTATATCTTTTACTGTAGTGTGTCAGTAGGAAATATCAGTTTACATTTCCAAACATTCATTTTGCAATTAATTGTAATAATCCAGTGCGATTTTTTTTTTTTTTTATGCACAAGAAGTCTGATAGCAGCTGGTATGATCTGATCTCACCATCATCGAGTCTGTCTGTGATTACATGAAGAAACATAAAATACTGAGATGGACTAAATCCAGAAGAACTGAGGCAACGTCTCCAAGACACTTGAAGAAACCTTCCTGCAAAACTACATGAATAGGTGTAGGAATAGATGCAGGTGACAAAAGCCGTTTTAAACGCAAAGGGTGGTCACACCAAATATCGATTTGATTTAGTTAATAGAAGTTAATTCATAAATAAAAGCTATTTATGTTATTATTTTTGACAGCATTCTCACTTTAAAGCATTCTGACAAGTGCCTAAACTTTTCACAGTACTGTAGTTTTGCAGGAAGGTTTCCTCAAGTGTCTGGGAGACGTTGCCTTAGTTTTTCTGGATTTAGTCTGTCTCAGTTTTTTCTGTTTCTTCATGTAATCACAGACAGACTCGATGATGGTGAGATCAGATCATACCGGCTGCTATCAGACTTCTTGTGCATAAAAAAAAAAAAAAAATCTCACTGGATTATTACAATTAATTGCAAAATGAATGTTTGGAAATGTAAACTGATATTTCCTACTGACACACTACAGTAAAAGATATGAATAACTGGCTTTACATTTTTCGTGTGAAAATACCAACGTGCCTAAGACTTTTGCACAGTACTGTATGTTCAGGTCTTATGTAGTATATAGTAACATGAAAATCTCTGAAGGCCATTTGTGTACTATTGTTGAAGATCTGTGGCACTATAGGTGGGTTGTTGACGTGACATGGCATTTTCACTGTCAAACAAGATAAAAATGAATATAATTAGTATTGTCATCATTTAAAAAGCAGTAAATGGTTAAACATTTCTTTGTCTTACATGGACCTATATAAAAACTGCTTTGTCTTTAGATTTTTTTAGATTTTTGAGCCAAATCTCAAAATTGTCCTATGGTGTGACTGTCTCAAGCATGTTTCAATAAATTACAACTTTTATAAATTAAAAAGAAAAGCATAGAAATGTTAATAAATACCTCTATAAGTGTCTATTTTTGTAAATGACAATCATTTTTTTATCCATATATTTCTAAAAGCATAAGAACATTTTGTCACTGAAAACCATGTCCTCCGGTGTGACACCATATCCTGATTTAAATCGGGTATTTCCACTGACAAGTTTAATTAGTTTAAGGACCCCATTTAAGGTCATGTTACTGTGCACATGGTAAGATTTTGTTTCAGAATTGTTCAAATATTTAACTTTTTTGGAACCACTATAAAAGTGTTAATTTGTTGTCCTTTGTTGCAACACCTCTATATTCTTAATTCTTTCTATATCCCAATTTATACTTCTGCGTCGAGTGTACGCCGTAGCTACGTCGTAGGTTGACGTGCACCTCTCCAAAAATGTAACAACGCATCAATTCTACGTGGACCGCAAGCGCTGTGATTGGTCTGCCAGAACCCCTCCCTCAGGGGTACACATGCTCCCTCTGCACGTGTAACTGTGCGTCGCTGTGAACAAGGACGCAGAAGTATAAATGAAAATCGGCGCGTAGCCCACGGCGTAGAGGCTACGCCGCAGGTTTGACGCAGAAGTATAAATCAGCCTTATGTCACACTATAGGACAAATATTAGTAAAAATGTTCAAAAACAGTGAAAGAATTGACAAGTTAGTGACCCCTTATATTTTCTCAAACATCAGACTTCACACTACATAACAATTATGCAGATTTTCTTTAAAAGTGGTGTTTTACAAAAAATTTTTTACTGCTTATTTGTCAACTACCCAGGCGTCTATGTAGGCGTCTAGTTAACACATGTCCTCTGACTCAACTGCGATTGTGGAACTGTTCTGTGGTCAGTTTAGCCTGGTGTTTTACAGCAAAAGCTGCCTTAGCATGTCCTGTGGGACTGCCGGGAACTCTGGGCCACCCAAATCCTAAATAAAAGGTTCACTGCTTCCAGAAAAAAAAAAACTGTTATTGTTTTATATGGATGTGTACTTTTATTAATAACATGATTTGTTTGAATAATTCCTATTTAATTGTTGTAATCCTACAGGGCAAGCATTAGCAGGGATCCTTTCTACGACATGCTGGCTACTAGGAAACGGCGAGTGGCTGCTAAAAAGTGAGCCGTAGAGCTACAGTTTGGGTTTTAATGATCACTCTTAAAATGTAAACCTTCACATGGGATCCTGCACCCTGCAGAAGGTGACAGACAGACAGAGGCAAGAGCTCTCTGAGGATAAAGAAGGACAAGATTTAAAAAATGATGGTGTCTGTATAGGTCCTGTGCTAAACTAAAGGGTATGTACTAAATGTTTCTCTCTTGTATGGGGAGTATGATGGTAATCGTGCAATTTGTGTTTGTCAAAAATAACTTTAAGAAACTGACTTTGCCACAATATATATTTCATCTGAGGGTCCAATATACAGTGATCAGGAACTTTACTATCTACTATCACAAATTTCCGTTATGTGATGTTCTCAAAGTCTGAATTAGATTTGGCAATGAGTAGATGGCCAAGAAATGTATGTAAAATATACCAAACTACTGGTGATGATGTCAATTCCAGTCACATTTTTTCAGAAACTTTTAGAGGTAGTCTATGAATACAGTAAATAGATTCATTATGGCAGGGAATCATGCCAAGTATCATTTTTAGTGCTATCGTATAATATCATATCATTCATTGTCTTAATTGTATCAGGAGTTTTAAATGGTTTTTTGTTCAATTGTGTCATAGTCATCAAAATCAGCAGGCCTGGTTGCATGAATTGGAAGAGAAAATAATCAGAAAGCTTTTTCATATTATATTTATTATGGTTTAAGGTCCTTAATATAAAATACTGTAAAAAAAAAAAAAAAAATCAGAAGTTTTCTTACTATACTAATTATTTGATGCCTTTTCAAGAATAATACAAACACCTGTTTGTATTCACTTTTTGATAAGTTAACATATTTTGTGGTATTTATGTAACATTGTCAATCTGTTATTTGAGTCAATTTATTGTTTTTGTTTTTTTACTGTTTGTAAATAACACACGTTGTGTTTTCATGTCTTATGGGGACTTTCCATAGACATAATGATTTTTATACTGTACAAATTGTATATTCTATCCCCTAACCCTAAACCTACCCTTCACAGAAAACTTTCTGCATTTTTACATTTACAAAAAAACATCACTTAGTATAATTTATAAGCTGTTTCCTTGTGGGGACATTTTGTCCCCTCAATGTAGGGAATACCTGAACCACACACACACACAAAGTAATGTCTGGTAAGGATCTAAAACCGATGTACATGTATATGCATTTTTAAATACAGCTAATCAGCTGTGAGCTTTTAAGTGAAGACTGATAACGCTGTAAACCTGAAACTCATAATTCCTTATTATGCTTATTGCTTATTGCAGAGCATAAAGGAAATACTGGTAAGATACACTCATCACACTGACTCTGACATCTGTCCACTGTTAAAACATGAATCCATTGATACAAATTAAATCAACCATTCTTTCTCTATAATTTCATCTAGTTTAAAGTAAACAGCCCTTGTTGCCTGTTATCATCACTGTCCAGTTCCATGTAGGGCAGCAATACTAATCATAGTGAAATATAGAGATTTATGACAAATTCTACAAACAGTGCAGCTTCCTTTTCTAATTTTACATGTTAGTGATAAGCCATAACGATATGCAACCAAACCTGTCTGAAATGTAAGGCTTAAAATTTAGTTTTTGTAATAGGCCAATGTAATGTTGTATTATTATTATTATAATGTAACAGTAAGTAAAATATCGTCACTTACAATCTGCTTAACATTTTGTATGGTAAATCTGCAGCATGCTTTTAAGACTGTATTTCAGAACTCTCTGTGTCAGCAAATCAGAATTCAGATATCTTAGATGGAACATGGATACAGGTCTGACAGTCCTGTCAATCAAGCCACTGGACCTCAACTCATGACCTCAATAACTGACCTAATAAACATTTTATGTTGAGATTCAAACAAAGGTTTGACTTAATTAAAAGAAAGGACACATGGCAGCTATTTTTTATTATTGTGCTGCTTGTCCTGTGTCTGCTTCCTGTATTCTGCTTTCCTGCATCAACAGCTGTGGCAGAAAGGGGTCAAGGTTTGGCTGGTTTACTGCAATTACACAATTGTGGTTTGTGTGTGTGTGTGTGTTTTTTTTTTTTTGGATGCAATAGTGTGCCTGTGCCCCATTAAAGGTAAACTATGTAACTTTTGGCCCTCTAGCGGCTGAAAAAAATGTTTTTTCAGAAGAACATTGTTTTGGTTGCACTTCGGCTCATATTACTGTGGGGATGAATATGGCTACCCATCTGCTCATAAAACATTTGTGGTTTCCTCCCATTGACTGACAGGCACATGACACACATGCATCATTTTTCCCCCAAACCAGTTCCGTGCAAACTCCGCCCCGCAGCAGCTTCTAAAGATTTCATTTGTCATGTCAGTCACACTGCTGATTACCTACACAATGCTTTGCTACAGCAAATGCTAACCCCTTTACCTACTATACACCCTAACCTTAACCAGTGAAACTGACTGCAGGACGGGATTTACGATGAATAGCATGCTAATGAAAATGGCATTTTAGGAGACAGGCATTTAATAAGATTATGCGACATAGAACCTTTTTAGTTGCACCGAGCGTCACTACCCCTCCTACCCTGCCAATCTCGAGCCCTGGGACACCCCCGTTGCTTTGAACACAGCGATGGAACACGAAAATGTCCCCACTTGCTGCACTGGGATGGCTTTCGGGCGGAGTATTATAATATATCATTAAATCATTGAGCAGAGGTTCAAACTCTGGTCTGAATGCCCCTGGCCACAAGCTCCAGGCTCCTCTCTCATGGAGCATATATAGGAATTTTTATGTATATAGCATATTTTATAACTTTTAGATCAACTAGAAACTATGTAAGTTGATGTAAGTCAATTGGCTGAAGCCAGAGCCAATGACGAAAGTCTTTGAGCATGGAGACCCCGCCCACTTTTGGAGGTTCTGCCCACTTGGAGTTCACGCCTCTGCAGTTATCCACCAAGCATGCCACACAAGTCCTGAAAAGTGAAGCCAAAGCGTTTCATTCACCCCCAGGCGGCTGGATGCAGTATAGGTCATAAACCCTGCCCTCTCCATGTAATGTAATGGGACATAGACAAACTAAATAATCAAATTACACTTAAAATAAATTTTTTCCAAAGATAGTTTCTGTCATTTTAGTTTTTAATCACGCTGATGTTAGTGCAAGTGTACATTCTTCAAATAAGTTTGGTTTTAGTTAGTTATTTGATGCTATAAAAAAGGGGGTGTGACATTATGATTGACTGCTGAGATTGACAGCTTCTCTGAGCGAAGTGCCATATTTGGACAGTGGACACTGGTGGCTTCACTTACCTCAATGGAAGAGAGTGAAGATGCGTCATCCATCTTTTTTATGTTATCCATCCATTTCATGTTTTTTCTGAGTAATAAATGATGAGTGCTGTCCAAGCGTGCCGCACACGTCCTGAAAAGTGAAGCCAAAACGTCTCGCTTCACTTTTCTTCAGTGGAAGGCAGTGACAACGCGTCGTCCATATTTTTTACGGTCTATGGCGCTACCATGAGGAACTCCAACTTCCGTTTAGATGCTGTCCTGTTCTGGTCTCCATAGGCACACAGTCAAAATGGGGTAAAAAGAGTCTCAATTAACTAAACAGAAACTTTACCGTCACTCCCATAGGCATTAGCCGTTGTATTAAAAAAACCCTCGCCACAGCGTTTCTTGTAATTTGATGCAAGGTAATATAATAAAAATGATGGCGCCATCACAGTCTGTGAAAAGGGTCCATGAACCGTTAGAGAGCTACATATGACAATTTATCTGTTCAATAAAATACCTTATTCACCTGTTGAGTAATAAAATACCATCGCCGTATTGCTTTAACATTTCAATTCCATAATTTCTGGCCATCTCCAAAAAGTCAAGCCAATCTTGATTCTTGTTTTATTACGAGCTCGGTCCCGTTCTCTTTTTGCAAGCAGATCAAGTTCCTCTGTTCCAACACGGAAGTGACTGCAATTCATCGACTGGCCGCTAGAGACAGGCTCCAAAAGGGAGTCAAATCTGTATTTCTGTAATCCCATGTTAAAATGCCCAACTTTTCAGCAGAAAAAAATGTGTTACAGCCTGGTACAAAAAGTGGTTTTGGTCTATACAGCTAATTTTGCCCTTTACGACAACTGTGAGGGGGGTGATTTTTTTTTATAACTCATCCGTTAAATTATATTAAATCTTAAAGTTCTGCATAATTAAGGGCGTAGCCACTTGAGTGACAGGTGGATTGCCACTATGGTCGAACTAGGTGGGCGTGGTTTCAGCAAACCAGTCACCTCAGCTCCACACACGTCCTGCCCCATTTTCAGTTATCCGAGAGGGACGTGCGGTGACGTGCTACCAAGATGGCAACGGCCACTTTATGGCTTCAAAACTGCTCTTCAGAAACCTATGGGTGACGTCACGGACACTACATCCATATTTTCTTTTACAGTCTATGGTTGAAACATGTTGAAATTTTATGTTTTTATAAACATGAATTCAACATATAACAAATAGCAATACACTCAAAATGTAAAAAATATACAATCTACTCGACTTTACTGCAAAAATATCGTTCTTTTAATTCAGCCAAGAGTCACATATCGATCTTCTACTGGTCACTTGTCTTCACGTGATGCGAATTCACAGGTCAGAGTTCACTAAACTTGAACTTATAAATGCAGCAAAATTCGCAACTTTTTGCATGCGCTTGCGTTTGAATGGAAGTCAATGGAACGAGAAGTGCAGCGTGACCGCCCCTTAAAGTAGCCAGAGCAACTTTTCTCTAGTTACGGATATGACGAAATGAGTACGCAATTTCGAGGGAAAAACACCCCACAATTATAACAAACCATAGTGAATCAAGTTCAGACAAAAACATGTTTTGGATGAAGAATTAATTGTCTGTTGACTTTGAACAAAAAAAAGTTACATAGAGCACCTTTAATATTTGTACAGTTAGTAAAAATGGAAAAAATCTTTACTGCTTATCCTCAGCCTTTTTATTCAAAATATTTACAAAATCAGAAGTTAAATAATTGAAAATGAATTATAAAGCATTATTTTCTAAAATACATGTCACAAATATTGGCAATGGCTTCATTTAATACTTTAATCTGATCATTTCTCTATTACATCTACCCTGTGGTGCCTGTATTATTAGTTAATAACTAAGAGGATAAACAGCCTGTTTTGCTCATATTTATAAAGGATGCCAATATTAGTGGAGGACACTGTAAAAAAAAAAAACACGTAGTTAGGGAGACATCTTGCATTAGTTTAGTAGCAATACGACTCAAGGTTTTGCATGTTGTTGCTTTGCAAGTACTGTGCACTCTAATCTATTTATATGATTTGGGTGGTTTTATAGTAAGCTGATTTCAGTATGTTTTGTCCATAAGCAGAACTGTATTGAGACGTAAATAAATTATTACAGCCTGGTTTGCTGGTGTATAGGGTAGACGTATATAAAATGTTAAAGTATATATAGTCTTGATAAGCTATGACTGTGTTCTTACAAAAAAACCATGCACCTTAATATCAATCGAGATGTTTTTCACACAAAACAGAAATCCCACAAGTCATTCTTTATATGTAAAAAGGAAACCCCATCCTTTACAAAATCAAACACTTCTCATTGTCACATACATGTTCATTCACTCCAACAAAATATTGTAAACGTAGTGAGAGAAATTATTACAATTTCAGACATTAAGGCCGTTTCCTCTCACTCAACATATTGTACACTGTATACATTTACTTTGACATGCTACAGTCAAATGAAGAAGTTGAATATAACTATTGTCATGTCTTTTTCATTTTGCTGAAGAAAAAAACAAAAAAATGACAAACATTCAGAGAACATGGTCTACATTACGAGTGGCTTTACAGAAAGTGTCTCTATTGAACTCCTGATACAGGACCAAAAACAAACAACTGATAGTACAGTTCAACTTAAATTCACAGTATTATCTTGACTAAAATCAAAGTGGATTCAAGAAAACTAAACAGCGAGAATTAAAAACAAAAAAGATGCAATGAACTTGCATTCTAGATAGGTGTGATTGAGGAATTTCAGAAAGAGTAATACAGTGAGATTCTAAAAAAGGAGAGGTACAAGAGACAGCAAAGCAAACATCTTATGTCCTCAAGTGTGTCCAGGTTAACTGTGATGTAAGTGCACATGTAGCAATAGCAAAGGCTGCTCCTTTGAGACAGTTCTCTCAGCCGATATGTGAAAATGGTGACATCATAACTTGAAGTCAAAAGACAAGCAGTCTTTCTCCGCCGATGCAGCATATAAATGTTCTTGTCGTTCCCAGGTTTGTATCTTTAAAGGGAGCGCTTGTCTCATCTTCACAAGTGAGAAAATCCTGAGTCTGTATGTCTGAGCAGCAATTCTGATGTTAAGCTCCAGGCTTTTGTTTTAAACGCATATATTAACTTTATATATAATTTTTTTCATGATCAAAGTTCGTTTATGTACAGTGTACTAAAAAATCCATAGCCTTAAAAATAAAAACAAAAAATGAAACTTTAAAATTCATTTTGTGGTAAAAATACAGTATGTTCTAAATGTTAAGCACCATGTCAGGAACTGTAGCTGTAGATTTCCTGTCTTTCACATGCTTGCATGGGTGGTTTTCAGAGTCTTTAAAAAAACAGAAAAGGAACGAGACAATTAGAGCTGAGCTTATTTTGTACAAACTCTTACATAAGTAAAACAGACAAGATTTCTTACCTTAAGTGTGATCAAGAAATCAGTTTCCCTTTAATGAGGATGTGTGACTTCCTGTGAAAACCAGAGATCAGTCAGATTTGTGCAACTATAAAAAAAAAATACACATTATAAAAAAATATTTTCAGATAATTAATATTTAAAATACATTTTACAAATACTAATGACTTTTAAATCATGAAGTATATTTTTAC
Source organism: Rhinogobio ventralis (assembly GCA_039654625.1). NCBI lineage: Eukaryota > Metazoa > Chordata > Actinopteri > Cypriniformes > Gobionidae > Rhinogobio > Rhinogobio ventralis. The sequence continues at coordinate 16,046,654 of CM077212.1, forward strand.
AATGGTTTTCTGAGAAATACGGCTACATTTGCTTAGAATACTGTATTTTTGTGGTTGAGTTAGCATAAAATGCCCTCTCAGAGACAGTCCACTCACTTCAACACCTGAAAGGGTCCTGTGATAGACACCGTCCACATCTCCATTTCCATTTGAGAGTGTCTTTGTGCTGTCAACAGTGGTAGTGTGATCAAAATGTTTCACGTCTTTTTCTATCCCAGTATGACAAAGCTCAAGTTCACTTCCACTGTAACAGCTCAGACCATTAGCTGAAAAAAAAAAAGCAATTTACACAAAGTACATTAGTTCATTTTTTTACCAAATGACATTTACATGTGAATGTGTAATGTCATGCCAAGATAAAAAGTGTTAACCTGGAGAAGGTTACTGAAAAAAAAAAAATCCAGACTGTAAATTGTAGTCAATCAATAGCAAACCAATTGAACCAAAGATATGCTTAATGAATCAGGGGTGTCAGCTATCTGAAAGAGACTGCTGAGTTTTGACCCATGCAATGTCAAAGTCAAGAAGCCTCTGCTCTCAAAAATAATCTAAATCACAAATGAAGTTTACCAGACACCAGGTGAGCACTGTCCTCTTGAAAGACACGCATAGAGCTGGCACATTTATCATTTAAACAATCACCACTGGGGAAAATGGGAATTGCACAAAACCCTTATAATTATGGCAATGTTGCCAAAAAAACATTGGGCCTCATTCATGAAACACGAGCAGAATGAATTTGTGTAAATCATTTGTACAGCTGTTCTGACGTAAATTTTCAGATTCATGAACATTTTAGTATTTTCAAAATATTAGTTGATACGAAGGAAGTTTACACCAGCTCCCTACCACGTGTAAATGGTGTGTAAAACATTTGAATGTTCTGTGTTCTTTTAGGCAAACTGATAACACTGAATTTTGACAATATTTCACAAGTAGGTGGGTAAAACGCAGCGCTCGTCACTGTCACTCTTTACCCAGCCGTCCGATCACAGAGGAGGAGGGGCGGGACAAATACTACACCGACCAAACATCCTACTTGTACTACGACTGAACAGCAATGGAGAAGTTAATATTGCTGCATTGTTTTATTTAGTAATATTCTTCAAAATGAGATAGCACATTAATGCCTGGCAACTCCCGTATCATCATAGCAACAAATGCTGCACCTCCAAAGCGCTCTCAAGTGCCACCAGCTGGCCGTTTTCAGAAACATTTTTTTAGCTGGCTAAAAATGTTTTGGTGGACACGTTAATTGAATATTTATTGTTAGGCATATGATTACGAATGATTGGAATTCACTAACATACACACGTTTAAATATCAAATCGGAGGTTTATGAAGCATTTGTGAATCCGGAGGAGAGTTTTCGGGAAGGTCCGTTTTACACGCAAATTATTCAGAATTTACTCATATGTTTACGATAGTTTAATGAATGAGGTCCATTGTCACAAAACAAATTTAATGATTCTTTAATTTCTTTGTTCCCTTTTGATTTAGGGCTAATCAGCTTCACACGTACACTTACGATGATCAATATACTGTAAATTGTACTGAAACATTTATGCCTTTGCTATCAATCTGTTCTATTAAAAAAAACATCAAGTCAAAGCCAGATGCCTAAGAAATTAACATTGATGCACCTTTTTGTCCATTGAGCTGTTGCTGGTCCTTCATATGGTCTCGGTGGACGGTTTGAAGAGACTCAGAGCTGTGGTGCTGACTTCCTCTCTCTGAACCATTCCTAGCTCTAGAATCATGCTCTTCCCGCCTCAGAGCGACATCTCTCCCAGTGTGAGGCCTTTCCTCATCCTCCCTCCTCCTCTTTTTCTTTTTCTTCTTCTTCTTATGTCTCTTGGAGCTGCTATCCTCATTTCCCTCTGATGGATCCTTCTCTGAGTGCCTATAAGCAGAAAGTCACAATAATCAACTAGTCTTTTTATAGTCTTTTTTTTCAATGCTTTAAATTCTCACTAAATTTAAATGGTCAATGACAAATAAATAATTTTTTTATTCAAGCTTCAAAAGTTTTTTAAATATTAATAAGCAGCAAAGCAGTTGTTAAAGTATTTTATCCCCCAGTTTCACAGACAAGGCTTAAACTATTCCCAGACTAAAATAAATGTTTGAGCTCATTTAACTGAACTGATATATTTTAACTTGTAAAGATATATCTTAAAATATGTCAGTGCCATTGTTTAGTCTCAAGATGCACACCAGTAATGTTTTTTTTCTAAGGCACATTTATAAAAGCTACTTAAATGTCCTAATTGAACTAAGCCCTAATCCTGGCTTAATCTAAGCCCTGTCTGTGAAACCAGGCCTATAAGAAATAATACAAGACTACTCCTCATAACGTCCTCATAATAATAATAATAATATAAATATTATTATTATAATATCAAAAACTATAAATAAGGTGCATTTTCGGAACATTGTTGAATAAATCAACAGATCGGAAACGAATAACAAAGTATGACTCGCCTGTATTTGTCTTTGTTTCTCTTTTTCTTTTTAAATTTCTTCGCTCGGCATTCATCAGAGCTTTCTCTTGCATCAACCGACGGACTCCGTTTCCGCTTGTAATGTCCGGACAGTGGGCTGAGAGAGCAGGAAGATGAGGGTCTGCCTTTTGAACTGTTCACTGTATGGGCCGTTCTTCCATGGGCACCTTCCACCCCACGATGGCTGTGATTGGAATATCCATCCCTGTTATGGTGTCCAGAAGGACGATAAGATTCACTCATAAACCTCCTATCTCTACTCCAGTTGTGTTCCTCTCTTGGTCTTCTTTGGGAGTGGTGGTGCTCTCGACGATGGTGTGAGAATCTGTCCCAGTGTCTCTCTACCTCACGATCTCTGTGATGCCGGTCTCTACTGGAAGAGCGCTCTTTATTGGGACGGCTATCTCGCTGGCTGTACCCATAACGGCTCCGGCTTCTTTCGCTGTATTCCCTGTGGTGCCTGTACCGGTCCCTGTCCTTCAGGGTTGAAGAAAAGTGTGGCCGTTCTAAACTTTTATTCAGGTCCTCACCCGGCCTCTGCCCATCTCCAGAGCCAAGCTTGTCTAAGTGTGATGGTTTTGACTCTTTGCTTTCCCCTTCACTGCACCTGAACACCTCCTTTAACCTGTGTGGACTTGTGTGACCATCACCGATATGGAGGCTGAGACTGTTGTTGACTTGAAGGTCTGAAATGCCAGCCGCTGTATGGGTGGCATGGCTCTGAATCGACTCAACTTTTGAAGCTGTCTGGCCATTAAGGTCAGTGTCTGCAGTCTTTGAGACCAATGAGGCGTTAGATGAAGGTGCAGACTCTACATGTGCACCAGACTGAGATAAGGAGTCCAAAGGAGGGTTCATCCTTTTGTTTGACGGTGAGGAGCATGGTTGGTCATCAGTACTTGGCAGTTTGGAGCTGTTGTATAAATAAAGAAAACCCAAAGAAAGTTTATTCCATCAGAAACTTGATAACATTAAAAAAAAATGACAGTGACTTACCAATACTAAAATTTGGTCTGAAACAGTTAATTTATGTTGTGGCCAATAACTGATAAATGTCCAATAATACAATTTCATAGTATTTGGTCTAAATAAATGTAAAATTAAATGCTACAGGCAGTGTTATTGTTAGCTAAAATTAAAAATGCTTTTCTTTAAATGGAACAAAAAATGATTAAATATTAGGTGAAAAACAGAAATTAGAAAAGTCGCAAAGGCAATTAACTGAAATAAAATAAGTTGAAGTACTAAAATGACTAAAACTGAAATAAAATTAAATGCTAAGCAGAAATATTTAAAAAAGGACAAAACTAAAAAAAAAAAAAATGACAAAAGCACAAAATTAATAAAACAAACTAAAATTATTAAAATGAAAACTGAAAATGTAAAAATAAGTTTAAATCAAAATATTACCATATCAATACTATAATACTAAAATATTAGTAAATATTAATACTAAAATACTAGCAAATATTACTAAAATAACCCTGTCACAACTGTCACACTATGTTGTGCATCTCACCTTGATTCACTGTTTCCACACTTTAAGCTGAATTGCAGTTCTGAACTATCAGACACATTAGAAATGTGGGATGAAGAATGTGATGTGCCCATAACCTGAAAAAAAATTATAAATAGAAATACTTTAATAAAGAAATATCCAGATAAAAATATGAAGCCTGAATTAATAATATACATGTCACAAAATAAATTGAAATTTTGTACCTTATCAGTATGATTAAAACCATTGGCTTTGGGAAGGCCATTCTGGGATTTGTGAGCAGGTTCTGATCCACTTTCACGCATATGAAAGCCATTAGATCCGTTTGTCTTCGAGGTAAACTGAGGCAGTGAACTGGAATTGTGGGATTGGACATCATTCTTTACCCCATTCCCATTGCTTATCTCGGAAGCAAGATGAGGCTTAGCTGATCCATTCTCCAAGGCTCCAGCCTCTTGGTCGGATTCCTCAGATGATTCCTGACCATAAGGAACCAAGAAAGAAGCTCCAGAGTGAGTTCCATTGACCTGCTTGACCTGTGGGAAGCCTGAGGTAGATGTTGAGGTGCTAGAGGATGTGGGCTGAGGGTGAGAGGCTGTAGACAAAGAGCAATTAGGGCTTGACTGAGTCTGAGCAGGTCTCACAGGCTTGCCCTGACCAATGAGAAACGTCAACTTTGGCCTCTTGGTTGAGTCGGGAATGCCCATGGGCCGAACAAGCGAAGTAGAAGAGGACGCAGATGCAGAAGAGGATGTATGAGATAGGCCAGAGCCTATTTTGGTCACACCACAGAAACTTCTGTTGGGTTTGGAGCCACCATGGTATTCTTTTGAAGAACCATTACCATTTGTGTATGACGAGTTCTGAAAAGAACACAAAAAGTGACCAGGTGAAGAGAAGAAACAAACCTAGCTGATCAGTTCAGGGCTGATTTGTTGAACTACTGTGGTTTGTCTGAATGTGTTATTGTCTTGCAGTACCTTCAGCATATGAGGTGGCAGCTGAGGACCAATGAAGGATGTGGAGGTGTACTGAGGCCCATTCATCTTGAGTGGAATGGATGGTCGTGGAGATGACTGGCCTGGAGTATGGTTCATCTGGCTAAAGTCACTTCCATTTTTCACATCAGGTGACCTGAATTAAAATAGGCATTTTTTCTAAAGAGACTTCTCAGAAACACCCTTTAGTTTTGAGTCAAGAGAAGTGAATTAAACCTTTACCTAATGTAGAACAGTAAGTATGCTTGCTGATTAAGCACTGTTCTTATATCGCTGAGAGATACCGATGAGTCGTTCATCTGATACCACTGCCCATTGCTAGCCTAGAACAGAGGATCATATTATTTCAAACATAAATTATGTTGTAAGCACATAATAAAAGAGGATGCAGGTCTGTACATGACGACTTACCTTAATGTAGCAGTAGTAGTGTCCAGCGTGGCAACTAAAACCAGAATGAACCAGCACAGCATATAGAGCATAGATTTGTGGCTCCCCATGAGACTGAGACATGAATGGCCGCAAATCTAGATACTCTGTGTATCTCACATCCTGTGAAGGAGGCATGAGAATTATCCTAATTAAGGCTGCCAAAGTTAACTGATGACAATTTAATGCTGTTAAAATATTTTTAATCCATTTAAACAGATTGACCTAGTCCTATTAAAGATCCTGCATCAAGGTGACATCTCAAAAATATGGATGTTTGTAGGGCTGTCCCGATTCCTCGATTAAGTTCGAGTACTTGATTTAAAAAAAATACTCGATTGCAATTTACCAGTGTCGAGTAACCGGCAAAATTCTGGAAGTGGCGCATTCCATATTCCATAGAGCGCATCTCAAACTCCATCTCTGCATATGCTGTGAGTTTGGGTTGCTTATAACGTTCATCTGGGAACACAATGTGCGCCATTTTATCAGATTTGTAAGCTTAAACCCTCACTCTGAGTTTGCATTTTTTGATGTCCACATATTCTTGTTCAAAAAATTACAGTGGCTGTAGCATTTCTATCGTAAAGAAGTGGCCAAATATTAAAGATTAAGTCAACATTTGAATTAAATGTTAATGGCCAAAATTAAAAAAGATTTTGAGCTGCTGTAAAGTGTAACACCACCATAAAACAATGTAGATAAGATTGTTTATATTATGTATATTATGCATTTTAACAGTGTTGTTGTATAAAACCATATGATTATTAGCTTTTGATACTTTGTTTGAACAAAATATTATTGCCTCGTTATTATGTATGTATTTTTAGTCATTTTAAAGGCTTAGGTTTTTGCTTAGATATTTTTTGTGGTAATAAAAATAGACCTGATTACTTGATTAATCGACCGATTACTCGATTACCAAAATAATCGTTAGTGACAGCCCTAGATCTAGGCATACCAGTTTGTCCAGGATCTTCATAAGCAGTTTTAGAATTATTTACTAAACACTTGTAATTATGACCTTTATGCAGTGTACCTTTGTAATTTTTCCTCCATTAAAGTTGGTAAACCGCTTCAGTGAGACCGTGAGAACATTAGAACTGCGGTGAATGGTGAATCTCTTTGATGCAGTAACCATTTTCTTACATCTACCAAGACAAAAGAGGATTACTGTAAACAGTGAAAGTGTAAAAATAAAAACAATACTATTCCACACTGACAAATTCCATTAAGTAAAAACAAAAATGAGTCAAAACAGGTTAAAACTGAAAGAAGGCCCTTGTCAAGAGCTGGCATTGAATTGTGGTTACATTTTTGACCAATATAATAATGTGGTATTAATATGCACAGAAAAACTTACTTGGAGCATTTATAAGCATTGTCCCCATCAAGTTGCTCAGGCTTAACAAATTGCTCAAATGCCTTAGTGAGAGTCTGAGCCGTCTGAAAATAAACATACAAAAAAATTGCCAACACTTTAAAAATTACTTTCTTCAACTGCAAGACAATTAATGACGAGAAGTTTCAGTCACCTTTATCTCCAGTGAAATATCCAGATAAGGGTCAAAAGTATCAGAGACTGCTTTGCAATTCAAACATTTGACTGTAAATAAAGAAATGTGCATTAACAACTGTAGCAAAAGATGGAGAAAGCTGGAGCACAAACTCATTATCATTATTACCATCATTACACAAATTCTAAATTTAAAGGTGCTTTTGTAGACAATTGTCATAGCATGTGTAATTCAGAAAGGATAAAACTAAACTTACAAATCCAACTCACAACAAACAAGAATCTGATGACCTACCTCTGGATCTCAGATAACCCCCAAATATCTGATGTACAAAAGTGGTTGCCTGAGTTTGTCTGTCTAGTCTGACAAAATGAAAATAATGCAGTATTAAACTGGATAAAGTTATGTAATCATTACAGTTAATGCATTGATGGATGAGAAATGTTTGTTTCATGCCTTATTAATTTCCTATTATCACTGTAATGCCACTTTGAAGCAATCTGTGTTGTAAAAAGCGCTATATAAATGAAGGTGACTTGACTTATAAAACTGGCAAATAAAATTGCAATGCGTGAACTCACTTGTTTCCAGGCAGGCAGGACTTTTGCATAGCATCCACTGTGTACCTCAAGAACTCATGGGCATCTTCTTGGCTTCCAAATCTGAAATGCTTTCCTATCCCTAAGGATAAGAACAAAATGTCAGTGGACAATGCTATAAATAACTGTCATCCCAGACCATTCCTTAGCACTGAACTCCAACAAAAAGTTTTTTTTTTTTTTTTTTTTAAAGGAACATCATGGTTTAACTTTGATAATAATCTTTCATTAACACTCAACTCTTATCTAGCATTGATAGTGTTCTAGTACCATATTTGGAATTTTTATTTTTTTATGTAGCACTTGAAACTTTAAGGGTAGTTTTAGCAGGTAGAAAGCAATTTTGTCAGAGGATTTCAAAGCAAATGTTAATCGTAGCACTCACGTTTCAGTTCATTAAGCACACTAATTGGCTTAATAACATTTCCAGAGTTGGCGAACACTTGGATGATGTGATTCTGCATGGTACACATCATGCAAAACCCAGGCTCATGACCTGCATGGAAAGAGAAAGCACGTACAACATCAGAACAAATTAATGGCAAGTATTACATGCAATCTTGCAAAATCTTGCACACTTACATGTTTTGGAATGCTCTCTGGTCAGCATGTAGTTGGCAAGGGGAGCCGTGTAGGTCAGACACTGCAGGGTAGAGTTCAGGAAACATGTGTTGCCCAGGTTATGGAGACCTGCTCCAATGCGGTGGCCCTGGTTCCATTTCAAGCAGAGCCGCTCTGGAGAAAACAGGACCTTTTGAGGAATAGCAATGCCATCCCCACTGCTCATCACCACTGTATGATACAAAACAAGAAAAACAGACATATATTACACATCAAGAATACAACAAACTATTGTTGTATTCTAAAAATGGTGCTACAGCAGCCTTTTAACATAAACAGTAAAGACAAGCACTTGCCTTGCTCCCGGGGCCTTTCGACTTGGAGTGCTGTGTTATTACTACCGTTCACAGTCGCTCCAATGGCCGGCGCCATACAGGCAGTCTTGGCCCTTGAAAGCTCAGTGGCAGAAGGGCCAACACTCCAGCTCGAACTACTGCTCTCCATGTCTCTGGAGGAGAAAGGTGTTAGGGAGCTGGAGTGCTTGCACCGCACTGACTCCAGGTCAGACTTCTCTGGAGGTTTGTCAACTATGGTCATTATTCATTTTCTGTAGAAAAACAAATGTCAACTCGAGCATTTTTGACAAGAAAGACAGATTTTTAATTTGCATGTAAAGTGGTTTTAAAGGCAGAAAAGCACAGCTTGATACAAAGCTAGTCTTAGTGTCAAATGCAACAGGTAACTGAAAGGAAAGCAAAACTCTTGATACCAAAATGTTGCTTTGCTCCTGAGAAGAAGATCTCTATAGACTCTCTATAAGATGCTTCTGACATTCCCTTTCTATAATAAAATATATAGTTTTAAACACAGATATTCATTCATGAAACTAAAGTCAAACGTGTAACAATTTTTTTAACAGGTTAGAACAATAAAATAATTAATTGACCAAATATACATCAATCGTTACAGTACACTTAATTACTATGCGTGTTACTATGTAATATATCATTACTGCAATCTTTTGGCTCAGTTTATGTTTTTTGATAAAATATTGCCTTTCGGGACTGTGACTACATACTTTTTTTGCCAGCCATTTAAGTTTAAGTCTATATTATTTAAATCAATATCAAAATAAAAACAGTCTCGGACAGATAATCTCCTAATAAGTAAATGCAGTGCAAAAAGACTCAAAAGTAACCAGTAAAGCGTCAAAGAAAACGAGTTGCCTGTGAGATCGCGCCAAAGTGAAAGTACCACAAACATAAGTGAACGTTGAACTTCAAACACATCAATCGACCCTTATTACGCAAAACATGTGTCTATATTTCTTTCCTTGTGAACAGTCAATCAAGCATTGATCGAATAAGCTAAATAAATGCGTGTGTAGTACCCGGTGTGTGTTGATCTATTGAGCTGAGCGTCAGAATGGGCCCGTGGCCTTGGCTAGTTCATGATAGCTAGTTTACAATTAAACTCATATCAACACATACCAGAATAAAACCCCAGTAAAATGTGTGTACCTTCAATTAGGTCGTCAGACTCTACGACACTCAAACAACGTCACAGTTTAACAACTACAGTAGCGGTTCCGTGTGTGATTTTGTACGAGGAAATGACCCTGTAGTACACGCTCTCTCCGCACGTCCACCAACTGTTATCTGGCGTGCTCGGCTAAAGGCTTCGAATGCGAGTTAGGCCTCTGCCGCACGTTATTTAAACACGAAATACAAACAATACATGTATTTGTCGTGTTATTTAATGTAGGCAAAATGCGTGTGAGTGAAATTTGCCTGGCTAGCCGCCTTTTTTTTGTTGGCGCGAGAAGTTCTGACTGATTTAAAGACCGCTGTGTTGTAGCTACAAACGCCATGGTAACGGCTAAACGTAACAATACAGGGAACGCGGCATGAACATGGTCACGCACTTCCAGAAGCCTGTCCGTGCATAAAGATGATATTGATATATGTGTTGTGTCCCTTCACAAACATCATCAACACAAAATCACTCATTTTAATTAGCCAAAATATTATTTTAATCGGAAACAGATAGAAAGGAGGGGCACGGTTTTTAAAATTAACCGGTGCCGTGGCCGAGAAGGCAACGCCGCCGTAGACTCATTGCGAAACCCGGTGTTTCCAATTTCGTGCCACGCAATAAACCCAACCACACAACGTGCGCTCTCCAAAAATAACCTGCAGCTTTCGTATACCATATACGATTCAAATAATGCACGTACCTGTAAATTTATGATTAATTTAAATGAGTTCATCCATTCTAAAATCCAAAGAGCGTCCGGCGGTGAACAATGACGTAGTTTCCCCACGGGTCCATCCGGGTACTTTCGTAATGTCAGCCAACCCAGTGGTGTGTGGATGTGGCCTTACTGAAGAGCCGTCAAAGCAGTTGAATATCTTTGTTGCTGTCAACTCGTCGATACGGAAAGCAAAACCACTTTTACAACAACGACTTAAGCTGTTTCGGTGGATAAATGCTGAGAACTAGTGCTTCGTACATATTTATATTATTGTAGAGGCAGTGTTTAATGTCTAATAGAGGGTAATGGGTGTTGGTGGATCGTACGGTAGGCTATGACATATGACATATCCACCATGAAAATTGAATGTAATTCTGAGTTAAAGTTTTATTAAATTGTTTGTTTTATATATAATGACCTCATTACATTTTAAACACATGAATGTATTATTTAAAATGTATTTTTTGTATAATTTAGCTTTGAGTATTATTAATATTCATAATAATTATTAAAACATGCAGTAATTGTAATGAATATAATACTGTAAAGCTATTTTGAGGAACTATTTACTTAGCTTTCAAGAGTCAGATAAATGGAGACTAATACACCATTGGCATGGGACTTTACTTTACAGATCTCACTCATTTATATACATACATAGCCGCACTCACACATACAACCATTTCCAAACAACAATTTACATGATTTACAAGTATTGAGAGCACTTATATCAGTACAAAAGGGCTACTGTTACTATGTCTTTTCTGGACTGTGTATTGCATTTTGAGAGATCTGTAGCTCACTGATCTGTCTCCTGAGCTGAACAATTTCTTCTTCTTGTTCATCAATCTTGCGCTTTAAACTGTGGATAACCTACAATAAAGAATGAAAGCGCATTTTTTACAGAGTTACAAGTTCCAAAGTTTCTTCAAAATATGAGGATAACTAAAATGAGGTTATATGTATATTACATTAGTTTTGTTCAATTTTGTGAGGGTAAAAGAGAGATAGTTAAAGAGATAGTTCACCCAAAAATGTAAATTCTTTCATTAATTACTCACCCTCATGTCCATCCAAACCCGTAAGACTTTTGTTTATCTTCGGAACACAAATTAAGATCTTTTGATGAAATCTGAGAGCTTTCTGTCCCTCCATAGACAGCTACGCAACTGAAACTTTGACGCTTCAAAAAGTTCATAACGAGATCGTAAAACGAATCCATATAAATCGCTTTATATGATGAACAGATTGAATTTAGGCTGTTATTCGCATATAAACATTCATCAACTCACACATCAGTTGTGGTAAACCAATGGAAGCTCAAGCATGTTCGCTTGATGTGCAAGAACCAATGAGGTTCATTGTCATGTTACGCAGCACGTTTGAGCTTCCACAAGAGGTTTGTCTCGTGCATCAAGCTGGTTCAGTTGATCTTCTGTTTATGTTTGCTGATCAATAATTATATGTGAATAAAATACTAAATTCAATCTGTTCATCATATAAAGCGATCAAGTCTCTTCAGAAAATGTGGACTAAACCACAAAATTCATATGGCTTAGTTTAACGATTTCTTTGAGAATTTTTTGAAGCATCAAAGTTTTAGTTGCATAGCTGTATATGGAGGGACAGAAACCGCTTAGATTTCATCAATAAGTTTGTGTTCCATTGCGGTCCAAAAGTTTCATTTTCATTTGCGTTCCGAAGATGAATGAATGTGTTACTACGACATGAGGGTGTGTAATTAATGACAATATTTAATTTTTTTGGGTGAACTAACCCTGTAAAGCCACACATACCATGTCACTGGTGCTGAAGATGTCACTCTGAAGTAACTGAGATGCACTTGGTCGCACTGAGGGATCAGAGCTGGTCAGCAGACTGATATATTTGGCCAAAAGTGGCCAGTTGTTGGACAGTGTGTTAGGGATCTTGCCCTGCCGTAGTTCTCCAAGTGTGTGCACACGCTCCATCTCAGTCCCAAATGGCTGGAATAACTCAAATGCAATCACTCCTATACTGTACATATCTGACTGTATAAATAAAAACAAGCATCAAGTTCTACCACATTTTTAGTATGTGCCTAAGATGAAACAATCACACATTGAAGTACAGCACATAAAACAACAGAAATAACTGGATAGAAATTGCATTATAACATTTTGTAGCTTTACAGTACCCTACCTTTGAATCATAATGAGAACCCTCAAGTTGTTCTGGGGCAGCGTAAACAAAAGTTCCCACTCCACTAGTGTGAGCGGAGTCTGAAAAGTGTGAGCAGAAATTGTTTAGTCCAAGGTTGCATTAATTACCAGCTGCTATTAAACCAGCAAACAGAAAAATAAGAACATTCAAAATACATTTGAGTTCAGAGTTTTTAATAACTAAATAAAAATTAGTTCTGTCACCTGTGTTTACACTTGCTTGAGAGCTGGAGGGCAGCTGCTCATGCTCGTCCATTATAATGTTTTGGCAAGCCAAGCCAAAGTCCCCAATCTTCACATGAGACTCAGGTCCATGTAGGAAAATGTTTCTAGGCTGTAAATAAATAAATATAAATTTTATTTTGCAACAAACACTATAAAACACAGTGAGTTTGAGCAACTTTAAATCGAGTAGTTTAAACTGAGATGATACTAGCACTAACTTTTTAATTAAACTAAATAAATAATCTGGAGAGGACCCATAATGTGCAGTTCAGGTACAGATTTTGCATTATAAATTATTTTATTTTTTTAATTTATCAGGTTTTTATTGTTACACAGATAGAACATCCACAGTAATAAATATCCTAAATTAACAGTTTTACATATTGATCACTGATGAAAATGAGATTTGTTTAGGAATTTCATAGGTAACTGTGTGTTCTAGCCTTTTGTTAACTAAAATACGTGTGTGAAGATCCAAGGGTGATTCGGGGGTATTACCAGAACTATCAAACCTTCCTGTTATAAACAGATAAAAAGTGTGCTTGTAAGGGATAAGAAAAGCGTTTGTCAAATTGACGGCAACTCATTTTTTATTTTTAAATTCTGTTAAAGGAGTAGTTAACTTTAAAATGAAAATTACCCCAAGATTTACTCACCCTCAAGTCATCCTGGGTGTATATGACTTTCTTCTTTCTGATGAACACAATTGGAGTTAATAAATATCCTGACGTTTCCAAGCTTTATAATGGCATTGACGGGGCCCATTGAGTTTGAAGCTCAAAAAAGTGCATCCATCCACCATAAACGTACTCCACACAGCTCCGGGGGGTTAATAAAGGCCTTCTGAAGTGAGTCGATAGGGTTTTGTAAGAAAAATATCCATATTTAAAACTTTATAAAGTAAAATATCTAGCTTCCGACAGACTGCCTTCCGTATTCAACTTACGGAAAAAGCGTACCTGGAGCGTCGTATTACGTCGGACGTAGCATAAGCGTTTTGAACTCCGAGAGGCGTTACACTTTCTGTGTAAGTTGAATACAGTCTGTCGAAAGCTAGATATTTTACTTTATAAAGTCTTAAATATGGATATTTTTCTTACAAAACCCCATCGATTTGCTTCAGAAGGCCTTTAATTAACAACCCAGAGCCGTGTGAAGTATGTTTATGATGGATGGATGCACTTTTGAGCTTCAATGGACCCCATCACTGCCATTATAAAGCTTGGAAGCATCACGATATTTATTAATATAACTCCAATTGTGTTCATCAGAAAGAAGAAAGTCATAAACACCTAGGATGGCTTGAGGGTGTGTAAATCATGGCCAATTACCCCCCCAGACAGCAACATAGTGTCGGCTCAGATCCGGGCCACATCTAGTACATGTGATTCATGCATACCAGATGTGCGCTGGATCTGGGCCGAAACTACGTTGCTGTCTGGGGGGGTAATTATCATTTTAAAGTAAACTACTCCTTTAAATGATATGCTGGTTATAAACTGTTATGCTGGATGTATCAGTAAAATGAATAAAGCAATTGTTAAGTGCGATTTATTTTAAGTCCAACCTCAAAAGCACAAGTATGCTTTGCACATTTTTGTGCCACACTGCACAATATCTGTTATCAAAACTCTAGGCCTCCTACCATGTAGATGAATGCTCTAGTTTTTATGCCAACAAGCCAAACATTAATTAGATATATGTATGGTGCACAATACCAAGTTATGTAAACCAACAAAATAAATGCACATACCTTTAGGTCTCTGTGCATAATTCCACAGGAATGAATGTACTCCACTCCTTCAAGTATTTTCTTTAAAATGTTCAATGCCTGTTCACAGTCAATTGACTCACAAGTATCTGTTGATGAATATTGGTTAAAAATGCTCAAAATAATTCAACAATATAATTAAATGCTGTAATTGTATGTTCAAAACATCTAGCTCTGCAAATCAGCTTTTCTTGTCTTTCCTGTTTAGGGATGTTCCAGCCCATGCAAAAACAGGAAAAGCGTGTATATAAGTGTATGAGACGCACTACCTATTAATTGGCATCCAAAGAAGGAAGTATAAATGTATAAATATATTATTATATAAATTACAGTAACTCACATGAATAAAGTGATCTCACCTACTGACATCAAGAGTCCTGTCGTCCTTGAGTTTCTTTCTTGTATCCAGTCTTTCAAAGATCGCTCACAAAGCTGCATTTGTATATATAGCATTAAGTGGAACTGAACCTATAGACAGGAACAAACATAATATAAAAATAAAAGATTACAAAATAATTATTTCTCTTTTCAATTAAATTAATGGTTTACATTCAGTGGACCGTATACCTCATATGCCTGCTTTTCGGACCATTCAGTAGTGTCCATATCAATGTAAGAGTTATTGTTATTGTTCAATTCCAGTTTATTTTGACTGAGGTCATCCTCTGAGAGTGTTGAGCTGTCCCATTTAGCTGCAGGGCATTTGTTCACCATAGCGCGAGGCTTTCCCAGAAACACACATGGAACAAAGTTCTGTGGGTTGTGGACATTTTTGGGGCAAACAGCATGTCCCATCTCTTCTTTTGAAGTTGAGGGTTTCATTGACATGCTTTCTAGTGTAGCCTGATTTTCTTTGGCTTCTGCTTGTTCAGAATGTTCAAAAACAATGGACGATCCATTGCTGCTGTTAGTGTTTTCCTGTGTGCACCTGAAGCAAGATGCATTTTCAAATATACTATTTTAAACGTGTTACAATTAGATATTTGTGTTGGGAAAAATGTGTCAAACCATCTTACCCATCTTTCTCTGATGGTTTCTCTAATGCTGGAAACGTTTGTGAAACGAGGGATTTGGAATCTAGTAAGAATCAGAAAATTGTACAAGTTTGTACCATTTTGCATGATTCCAGAAATACTGAATAAAAGCAAAATATGTTTTAAACAGGTATATCTCCTTATGTAACCAATGTTATTGAGAACACATCATTAGAACAATGTACTTTTCACAGCAGGCTGAACGTGCTCCATCCATGCAGTGTGATAGCCAACGATATTGGAATGCTGAAGGCTGGAGAGCACTTTAACCTCTCTAAGAACCTGCAAGGAGATAAAAAAAGACATAATAGATAAATCACGGAGGTACTTTAAAACTATAACTGAATCTGTGACATACTTTACCTTCATACAGTCGTCTCTTGTTACTTTATTGATTAGAATTTTTTTGACAGCATATTCCTGACCATCAAGCTTATTTGTGACCTAAAACAGTATGAGTGTTTTTAGTACGCACCTTTCAACAATATGTGGTTTCCATTTTTGGAGGACAATATGATTAAAACTTTTTCTTACCTTAAACACTTTGCCATAGGATCCTTTACCCAATGTTGCGATTTCTTCGAATTCACTAAGGTAACGGGATGTCTGTGCTTGGAAAAGACCATCTTTGGTTCTAGGATAGCAAAGCATATCTCAATTATTTGAAATTGTATAATACTATTTGATATATAACACTGTCGTTTAAAAGTTTGGAGTCAGTACGATTTTTTAAAATGCAAATATTAATACTTTTATTCAGCAAAGATGCATTAGATTGACCAAAAGTGAAAGTAAAGGCATTTATAATGTTACAAATGATCCTGAAAAAAATCATGATTTCCACAAAATATGAAGCAAACATTGCTTTCAACATTGATGATAATAAAAAATGCTTTTTCAGCACCAAATCAGCTTATTCAAATGATTTTTAAAGGATCATGTGACATTGAAGACATTGAATAGTTTTTCCATCACAAGAATAAATTAGATTTTAGATTAGAAAATAGAAAACAGTTGTTTTTAATTGGAATAATATTTCATAATCGTACTGTTTTTCCAGTATTTTTGATCAAATAAATGCAGCCTTGGTGAGCATAAGAGAATCTGACAGACCCCAAACTTTTGAACTGTAGTGTATATTACAAAGCAATGTAAGTGGAGGTGCTACAAGTTTTCACCTTAGACTCTGGTCTTCTGTACTCAAATATCTATGTTCCTGAAAAGAAGAACAGGTAGGGCAAATTTAGAATTTACTTTATTTTGGTTTTGTTTTGAGAGCATCAGCTGGACAGAAATCACAAAACAAATTAATGACATTGACGACAAATTAAGTTGGATTACCTGGGGGAAAAGCGATGAGCTGGTCGCATGCAGGAGCTCTGTGAACGCCCGGTTATGCTGTAGTCGGACTGTGCTGAACTCATCACTGATAGCCAGTGGAGAGAGGAGGTTCATGGTTGCTAAATGCTGGCCCATCACTGAAACATCAGAGGCATTTGAGAACAGCCATTTTAAGACAAATAGCAAATAAACAAATTTTGCTTTTTATAAGCCAATATCAGTGATGGCTTACCTTTAAACAGCATGCGTGAGCGTGTGGGATCACTCTCGTAAACAAAGCACAAGTGTTCCAGTAGAGATCCCAGCAGCAGTTGGTTGGGAATGGCAGAGGCAAATTCCTGGATCGACGGATACTGTTTCCCCGCCAGCAACACCTCACAGTTACTGTCTGAGTCTGAGGCTGCATTTATATGAAAAAAACAAAGGGTGATGAATCCTAATATGTTTGACCATGTTTGAATATAAATTATGAAGAGAACAAAGTGAGTCTGAAACGACTTGGATGGGATATGTCTTACCTTCAGCAATAACTTTGGCAATTAAAGCCATAATGTCATTTCCCCCTGAATCCATTTAGACACCATACATTTACTGTACTTTCTTAACAGCTGAGCAAATAGAAATATACCAATGGTGCATCTTGTTTGAACATCAGGGGTGGGTAAGGTCTAAGTAACTTATCAGCTTGAAACAGTTTCAAGTTACCCCCCACACCCCTAAGAAGTCCCACAGACGAAATATTAAGTAGGGGGGACATCTTAAAACTGCATTGTTACATTTTAGTCATTTGGACAGACTATTTTGACACAGTTTTTGTCATGTTTACAGTGTCTAACATCCAAAAAGAGTAAATAATCATAGAACTAACACCCACGCCCTGTTTTGTTTTAAGAGCCCAGACCAACCATGACTAACGTTACTCTGTTAACAGTGCAATGTCATAAATAAAAGGGGCTGTTCTTAATAGTGATGTTGGAGTGGACTCACTGTCAAATTGGACGTCATCCTCCATATCTGTCAGGCTGAACATTTTTCCTTTAGGTCCTCTGTCTTGGGTGAAAAGGCCCCGTCGGATATGAAGGCTACTACGGCTGTTCAGATTGGAAACTACACTGCTACTCGAACTTTCTTCTGCCATGAGAGTCTCTGTTGTGTAAAACATGACGTTTTTCTAAGACACTTCTGTGCATCAGATTCAGTAGCTCCATTCAGAAAGGGCAAACTTTCAAAAACCCAACCCTTTTGATTGGGCAAACCCCACTTACAAGTTTTAAAACTGGCCGAATAAAAATATCACCGTAAACTGACAGTGACCTGCCATGATTCAAGGGACAGGGCAGAGTAAGGAAGTATCTCAAAATTGTTATCATATATGATTAACAAAACAAGACATAATGCATCAAAACGTTAATCGAATATACATTTGTTTATTTATTGTAGTTTCGACAAATTTGTATGTCTATAAAAACAGACACACACACACACACACATTAGAAGACACTAACATTAACAACGTTGTTGAGTCAGTGTCAGTTTCGCTATTATCAGATTTGAACTTTGCACACAGTCCCTAACTCAGGCAACCACGCGCAGGATGATGTAATGTTTCAAAATTTAACGTTAAAATCGGTACTTTAGTTTAGTTACAAAGCATCACAATATGATACATCAATAAAATCAACTGACCAATAAACTAGGAGAATATGACATTTTTGGGGGAAAATTTGGTTTCACATAAGACTTTCACAGGGGAAAACCCGCATTAATGCTGCCTTCTATAGGAATTATCGTAAATACTAGTTTCCTAGTTAAAAAAATAAGATATGAAGGCAGCATTAGTTGAAAAATAACTTGGCATAAAGTAATTAAAAAAGAAAGAAATACGAAAGCCGACAGTACAGTGAAAGTATAGGTCTCTGCAGGATAGTAATAGGAGTTAGTGGATCAGTGGGCGAGGCCATAAACAGAGGGCCGTTTTCCCACTGTGTTACCTGATTTGCCCACGTCACATTGTGGGTGGGGTCGGGTGAAGGGGATTATTTTCATTGCATGATTTATAAACACCCATCAGTTTGAAAACACCCACAAATTTAGAAACACCAACTTTTGTTCATCACATGTCACGAACGCAAAACCTGACGTTTTGCGTCACGAAGCGGGCGGGAAACGTAATACGTATTCAGAGCAGCATAGAGCGACGCAGTTATGCGCGTGCGTTTATTGGTATATGAGTGTGTTTCACTGTAGTTTAGCAAACTTTTTTCTTGACGAAGCATTGGTTTTTCACACTGAGCAATGACAACACGATAAATTGGCGCTCCTTGTTTCTTCTGAATACCGCAAGGTGCAAAAGCTATCAAAATAGCCACGATGCAAAGCTTACAAGTTAAGCTTCTGTGATTGATACCATATATTGTTACAGAAAGGATGTCAGATTCGTGGTAAGTTTTATAGCTTTGCATATTCTTTTACCAATAGGTTGCTACATTATAACAACGAGAAATACATTATCTGCTATACTGTAAACACTTACTACAGTACAGTACTGCTTACTAATGTTTAATGCTGTCTGTACTTTAAATTCCTAGCACAGGTTCTGCTGGAGCCATAAAGGCAATAGACAAACAGTCTGTGCATCAAATCTGCTCTGGACAGGTGGTGCTGAGTCTGGCCACAGCTGTGAAAGAGCTGGTGGAGAACAGCATTGATGCTGGTGCCACTAATGTTGGTGAGCTCAAGGGATGACCGCATGAGAAAACGTTGTGCTTGAGATCATGCTACATTTGGTAAATTGTTTGTTTTCATACAGATGTCAAGCTAAAAGATAGTGGAACAGAGTTGGTGGAAGTGTCCGACAATGGAAAAGGTGTTGAGGAGCAAAACTTTGAGGGACTAAGTAAGTTTCCTTTTTATGAACATTGGAGATAATGGAGTCTGGCATGCCAATGCTTACACTACCGGTGGAAAGTTTGGAAAAATTAAGATTTTTTAAATGTTTTTAAAAGAACTCTCATATGCTCAAAAAGGCAGAATTTATTTGATCAAAATATAGTAAAAACAGTTATATTACAATTTAAAATAACTGTTCTATTTAATATAATAAATATGTAATTTATTCCTGTGATGTCAAAGCTACATTTTCCGCAGACATTGCTCCAGTCTTCAGTGTCACATAATACTTCAGAAATCATTTAATATGCTGTTTGCGCAATAATTTTTATTCAGCGAGAATACATTGAATTGATCAAAGGTGACAGTAAAGACAGAATGCTAAGCTTAAAAATTTTAAGCAGCACGACGGTTTTGAACATTGATAATAATAAATGTTTCTTGAGCACCAAATCAGCATATTAGAATGATTGCTGAAGGATCATGTGACATTTTCCATCACAGGAAAAGATCACATTTTAAAATATATATATATGTATTTTAAATACTAGTAGTAATAATGTTTCAATTCTTTTAAAAACATTATAATATCTGAATGATTCCAGACTTTTGATGAGTAGTGTACCCACTGTCTTCTCCACATCTGCAGCTTTAAAACATCATACCTCTAAAATAAGAGACTTTTCCGACCTGATACACGTGGAGACGTTTGGGTTCCGTGGTGAAGCTCTCAGTTCACTTTGTGCTCTTAGGTAACACTTTACTTTGGATGTGTCTTCTTAATTCTTAGTATGAGCATTACAAAATACCTGATGATTATAGTACAGTGATGATCTTACAATTGATCACACACTGATATTTTAGATTAATCTCTCTAGTGCTCTCTCTATACACCGTTTTATATTCGCAGTGACCTTAGTGTCGTGACCTGTCATGAGAGCGCTCCGATTGGTGCTCGGCTGGTGTATGACCACAATGGTCATCTCACTCAGCGTGTGCCGCATCCCCGTCAGCATGGCACTACCATCATACTTCAGAAGCTTTTCTCCACGTTACCTGTTCGACACAAGGAGTTCCAGCGCAACATCAAAAAGGTCTGCTGGGATACTGTGTATATATGTGTACATGGGTTTGTATACATGTTTAGGAAGGAATTAAATAGTTTCTTCACAGGAATATTCCAAGATGATTTTCGTCTTGCAATCCTACTGCATCATCTCCACTGGTGTGCGCATTACATGCACTAACCAGATGGGACAAGGCAAGCGCACCACAGTACTGTGCACCAGCGGCAGTAACAGCATGAGAGACAACATTGGAGCTGTGTTTGGACCTAAACAGGTGAGAATAAACTATTTTCTGTAGTGGTTATTTTAAGTAGAATAATTCCTAAACCAAAATGGACCAACAGAACATATTATTGTAACAAAGTACCTGCATTATTGTTTGTCCCTGTTGTTTGAGGGTAACATGTATGTCACATTTTTATTTGTCCTCAGCTACAAAGTTTGATTCCCTTCCAACAAATATCTCCCAATGACTCAGTTAAGGAAGACTATGGTCTCGGTGGGGTAGATGTTCCAAAAGACCTTTTCATGTGAGTTTTTCTGTGTAAACATTAATTTGTCTAATTTCTATCTAAGATTGACTTATTACCAGTTCTATGCAAATCAGGTAATGAAAACCATATTATAACTTGGAATATTCCTGTGTAAAGTAATGTTCATTGGCATTATTACAATCTAGCATCGAAGGGTTTGTGTCACAAGGGGATCATGGTGTTGGTCGAAGTGCTACTGACAGACAGTTCTTCTTTATCAACAAAAGACCTTGTGATCCAGTAAAGGTGTGGTCTTTTTATATAAGTATTATTGCGTTTATAATTATATGTAATAAGTGTGATGTGTTCATATTTTTTGTAATATTTGCAGGTCTCCAAGCTTGTGAATGAGGTTTATCACATGTACAATCGGCATCAATACCCATTTGTCGCTCTAAACATTACTGTCGCTTCAGGTAAGACATAACAGAAAAATGTATATACTGTATATAATATATAGTATATATAATATATTGTATATGATCGTAAATAAGTGTATACTTTACCATTTAAAAAAAGTCAAACAAAAGGTATTTAACGAAATTAGGAATCAAATTGTAATTGTCTTTACTGTCACTTTTGACGGGTGTTGCAAAAAAATTATATTTCAAATAAACTTGTTCTGAGCTTTCTCTTCATCAAAGAATCCTATAAAAATAGGTCACAGTTTCCACGAATATTAAGCAGCACAACTGTTTTCATTAATACTAATAAGAAACCCATTAATACTAAGAAATGTTTCTTGAGCACCAAATCAGCATATTAAAATGATTTCTGGATCCCGTGACACTGAAAACTGGAGTATTGGCTGCCGAAAATTCATCATTGTGATCACATTGTTCATTTTACAATAGATTAAAATAGAAAAGTTATTTTAAATTGTAATAAAATATTTCTGTAATATTTCTGTACTTTTAAAAACATTTTAATAGTCATACAGACTAGGCATGTGACGGTATAAAATTTTCATGTTGCGATTAATTGGTGAAGCTTTTATCACGGTATACGGTATTATCACGATACTGAAATAAGTTGCAAAAAAAGTGTTGTCAAAGGTTTTTATTTGGGTTCAGACAGGCGAGTTAGAACAGAGTTGCAAACATTTGCCTCACTCGAGAAGGTCGACACATGATTCCTGGACTGTCGCTAAGCATGAAGATTAGATTAGTTCTTCAATGTCATTTGGGCGCACCGTCAAAGTGTCAAACATTCAAATGGCTGTTTAAAACATTTAAATACTGTTTAGTAGCATGAGTGATTTGTTTACGAGGTTTCTGGTGAAACGGCGGCATTTCTGCTATTCCATCAGCGCCATCTGCTGTCAGAGAGTGAATGTGCATTTTCATTCAGCGCGTCTCCTTCAGTCATTCCGCCATGCGCTGCTCATGCGCGTTGGGCTTGTTTACATCAGTGCGCGTGCCTCTTTGATGCAGCATACAGCGGTGTTGTTCATTTTAAACAGTAGATGGGTAAAGTATTCTTAAAATGCATTGTAAAAATCTGAATAATTCGTAATAAATAATTATTCACAGTGTTTTGAAGTGACCATGATAACAATATCGTGCATGTTCATTATCGTGATATATTGCATTACCATATACGGCACATAATACAGACCCTAAACCTTTAAACGGTAGTATAATACAAAGTATGTAAAGTATAAATGCTAAATGCAATATTTTTTTAAACTTGTAATTTAATCCTGTATTTTGATTCTTTGTTTCACTTTAGACTGTGTCGACGTGAATGTCACTCCAGACAAACGTCAAATCCTTCTACAAGAGGAAAAACTCTTGCTGGCCATTCTGAAAAGCTCACTCGTTGCTATGTTTGAGATTGGTGTCAATAAAATCAGTCTCAATCACATTTCTCCAGCCATTACCAGTAAGTACTTCAGACCTTTTAAGACAGCTCATGTGTTGTCTTGAAGTGTCATTACATATGTTGATGTTGCTCTTGAAGGCCTGTGTAGACCAACCGAGACACGCGCTGGTTCAGAAGATTGTGGAACAGGTTTAGTCTCTGAAGCTCTTCAAGATGATGGGCCCCCAAAGACTTCCATCAACCTAGCAGGACTTAAAGAAGCATTTTCAAACCATCAGGTTCCAGGAAGTGGGTCAAAGCAGCCTAGTCATAAAGATGCTTGTGCTGGTCCTTCTCAGAAGAAGATGTTTTCCTTTGTGAGCTGCTCTAAAAAAATTACGGACATTATGAAGCCGCCTTTAAAATCCTCTCCAAGTTTTGCTGCTGTTACTTCCATTAAATCGACTATTTGTCTAGCTAAATATAAAAGCACCTTTGATAATGATGCTGATGATTCTGGGGCTGCAAACCAAAGTTCTGTTGAAGATGATCCAGAGATTCTACATGAAAACTATTTAGAAAACAAGCCAGTTTTACACCCTATTATATATGAAACTGATGTTAAAGCTGAGACTATTGATGAGCCTGTAGTTGAGAAGTTCTGGAGTCATGAACCTTTGGTGCCAGAGACAAAGTCAGAACAACACCAGGACAGATTCTTAAGTCCTGACGCTAAAAGAGCTAGACGTGAAGAAGATGAACCCCCAGCATGGGGCTGTCTGGTGGACTCCAAAAACAAGAATGCTTCCCTGCATTTGGATTCACCTGTCAGCATACAGAAGAAAACAGTGCTTTTGCAGTTTTCTCTGCAGGAACTTTCTAAAAGGATCCAGAGACTACAGGCTCAGAAGACAGAGAACAATGATCGAGAGCCAAAATATAGACGGTTCAGGGCGAAGATTAACCCTGGAGAAAACCATAGTGCTGAGGACGAGCTTAAGAAAGAAATAAGGTTAGACTAATCTTTCATTTGAACTGTTAAAGGGATAGTCCACCTAAAGATGAAAATTCTATCATCATTTTCTCTCCCTCATGTTGTTCCAAACCAGACATACTTACTTCTGTTGAACATGAAATATTTTTTTTAAGAATGTTGGTAACCAAACCCTTTTGTTTACCATTGACTTGGTAAGAAATGAAATGCATACAGGTTTGGAACAACCTGAGGATGAGTAAATTATGACAGAATTTTCATTTTTGGGTAGACTATCCATTTGAAGTACCGGAATCATCATGTTTATGAGTTTATATGCCATTAACAAGGTTTCAACTTTTCTTTACAGCAAAGATATGTTCAAGGATATGGAAATCATTGGTCAGTTCAACCTGGGTTTTATTATCACCAAGCTGAAATCTGACATTTTCATAATCGACCAGCATGCCACAGACGAAAAGTACAATTTTGAGATGCTCCAACAGAATACGGTCTTAAAGGGACAGAGGCTCATAGTGTAAGTCACAATCCGCACAGATAAGTGGAACTGGGAGCTGGTATTTATTTTAAATTGAACTTATATTTTCTTGCTCCATATGCAGTCCACAAAGTCTCCACCTCCCCGCTATCAGTGAAACAGTGCTCATGGAAAACCTTGAAATCTTCAGAAAGAATGGTTTTGACTTCCTCATTGATGAAGATGGTGAGTTATCTACTGTAGTAGATTTTCATGATCATATCTGGTACATATTCCTTCAAATTGATGTGGGATGGTGGTGTGTATCAGCTCAGGTTATGGAGAGGGTGAAGCTGGTGTCTTTACCCACAAGTAAGAATTGGACCTTTGGCCCAAATGACATTGAAGAACTAATCTTCATGCTTAGCGACAGTCCAGGAATCATGTGTCGACCTTCTCGAGTGAGGCAAATGTTTGCATCCAGGGCTTGTCGCAAATCGGTGAGTACAGCTAGTTTTTCTTCCTGTCAGGAATATTCTGCAACTCTGTTCTAACTTGCCTGTCTGAACCCAAATAAAAACCTGTAAAGGAAGATCAGAGTCTGTGATTGAGAACGGTTTTATATGAACACTGTGAATGTTTTTCTGTTTGCACAGGTGATGGTTGGCACTGCCCTCAACATCAGTGAAATGAAGAAGCTTGTACTTCACATGGGGGAAATTGAACAGCCCTGGAATTGTCCACATGGTAGACCAACCATGAGACACCTCGCTAATCTGGATATGGTTTCTCCTGACTGAAGCACTTTATTTTTGTTTGGTTGTGAATTTTATATTGACTGTCAAACACTATTGTTTTAATTAAGGATTTTATTATTATTTGTATTTTGTATAATAAAGTGTCTTTCTCATGTTGTTTTCCATGATGTGTTTGAAGATTTATTGTCGTAATTCTTTATCTAATTTTTTTGGAAGCTTTGTATTTATTATTTCTTTAAAATGAGTAAACATTTTTTAAGGTGCAAATCTATAACCCCCCTAGTCAAGTGCTTGTACAGAATATGAATAATTAATTTAAAGGGATAGTTCACACAAAAATGAAAATTGTCATGATTTACTCACCCTTATGCCGTTCCAAACCTGCAAGACTTTTTTCATTTTGATAAATATGTTTTGTTTATCCATACAGTAAAAGTCATGGGTCACCAAAAATATTTGGTTACCAGTTTTTCTACCCCTCAGAATAAAGTAAATCATAATTTTTTTTGGTGAACTGTACTTTTAATCTATGTGCTTGTACAGAAGCTTACTTACAAAAATAAAACTACTGTGAGAAATATTAATTGGAGTAAAAGATGTGATGATTAGCCCCGGTCCCCCATCATAATTTTATATTTTACAGTCGACTGGACGTCTTGATATTTTTTTTGGCCCTTCTAACTTGCCATACTGTACCATTGCTTAGCAACCTATAACGTGTTACTATGTACACTCCGCTAGGGTGCCTGCTAACGTTAGTTGGTGAACTAGCGAATCTGACTCTGTGGGCGATGGCTAAAGGAAACAGAATGAAAAGTTCTAACAGATCTACACCAGAACCAACGTTAAGTAAAGCGTTAGGACAGTCCTCCACGTCCAGTTTAGTGTCGGAGTCCGTCACAGAGCCTGACGATGGACAAGACTCCTCGAGTTCTGCTGTGTCTCCGCACACGAATGACCCTCGACCAAACAATGAGCATGAGCAGTGCCGTAAAGTCCCCATTCTTCACCATATAATCGTGGAAAGGTAAGGCATTCTTGCGAAATGATAACGCTCAGATTTGTTGACAAATAGTGTTTTGTAGTGTTTGGGATATTTTTTCTCTCTCAGATATGAGGGTGGTAAGTGTGGAGAAATGTTTCATGGAGAAGGTGTTGCTTATTTTCAAGGTGGCCACATTTACAAGGTGAGTGATGGACGATAATTTAGACCCAGTATAAAAATGTAAATCTAATTAAAATGTATTAAACTTGTATTAAGAACACTGACTAACATTACTACTGTACGTTATACACTCACCTAAAGGATTATTAGGAACACCTGTTCAATTTCTCATTAATGCAATTATCTAATCAACCAATCACATGGCAGTTGCTTCAATGCATTTAGGGGTGTGGTCCTGGTCAAGACAATCTCCTGAACTCCAAACTGAATGTCAGAATGGGAAAGAAAGGTAATTTAAGCAATTTTGAGCGTGGCATGGTTGTTGGTGCCAGACGGGCCGGTCTGAGTATTTCACAATCTGCTCAGTTACTGGGATTTTCACGCACAACCATTTCTAGAGTTTACAAAGAATGGTGTGAAAAGGGAAAAACATCCAGTATGCAGCAGTCCTGTGGGCGAAAATGCCTTGTTGATGCTAGAGGTCAGATGAGAATGGGCCGACTGATTCAAGCTGATAGAAGAGCAACTTTGACTGAAATAACCACTCGTTACAACCGAGGTATGCAGCAAAGCATTTGTGAAGCCACAACACACACAACCTTGAGGCGGATGGGCTACAACAGCAGAAGACCCCACCGGGTACCACTCGTCTCCACTACAAATAGGAAAAAGAGGCTACAATTTGCACGAGCTCACCAAAACTGGACAGTTGAAGACTGGAAAAATGTTGCCTGGTCTGATGAGTCTCGATTTCTGTTGAGACATTCAGATGGTAGAGTCAGAATTTGGCGTAAACAGAATGAGAACATGGATCCATCATGCCTTGTTACCACTGTGCAGGCTGGTGGTGGTGGTGTAATGGTGTGGGGGATGTTTTCTTGGCACACTTTAGGCCCCTTAGTGCCAATTGGGCATCGTTTAAATGCCACGGCCTACCTGAGCATTGTTTCTGACCATGTCCATCCCTTTATGACCACCATGTACCCATCCTCTGATGGCTACTTCCAGCAGGATAATGCACCATGTCACAAAGCTCGAATCATTTCAAATTGGTTTCTTGAACATGACAATGAGTTCACTGTACTAAAATGGCCCCCACAGTCACCAGATCTCAACCCAATAGAGCATCTTTGGGATGTGGTGGAACGGGAGCTTCGTGCCCTGGATGTGCATCCCACAAATCTCCATCAACTGCAAGATGCTATCCTATCAATATGGGCCAACATTTCTAAAGAATGCTTTCAGCACCTTGTTGAATCAATGCCACGTAGAATTAAGGCAGTTCTGAAGGCGAAAGTGGGTCAAACACAGTATTAGTATGGTGTTCCTAATAATTCTTTAGGTGAGTGTATATTACTCAACAGATCTTTTGTTATAATTAAAATTATTGTGAATGTTGTAAGTGAGGAAAGATGAACATTAAGAAATCACAAAACTGAATGAATTTTTTACCCTGCCTTGAAATACTTAAAGGGAACTCCAGTAGACCACAGATTCTGCTTAAATTAAACAACATTATTTCCTTAACTGATTTCTATCATTTTACTTTTATTAGGGTAGTTTTTCACATGGGTTAATGCATGGCTCTGGTGAATATATCTGGTCGGACGGTTTAAAATATCAGGTATGCAAAGAGTTCATGGAAGTCATTTAGTAGTTTAAAAATGTACATGGAAATTTACATTATATTGGATTGGATAAGTCACATAATACCCCAGTGTTTTGATTACAAGTTTTCTGAATTACAAGTTTTTGTTGGAGCCATTAATTATTCAATGGGAAATTAACTCTTGCATTCGGCAGGGTGATTTTAAATTAAATGTTTCCATGGGAAAAGGGACTTACACCTGGCTAGATGGCAGCACGTATGAGGGGGAGGTACACCGAGGTGTCCGTCATGGTGTCGGGATGTACAAATGTTTCAAAACCTCTACTGTGTACAGAGGTCAGTGGTATCTGGGCAAAAGACAAGGGCAGGTATGTATGTATTACACATTCATTGTCTCAACTTCCCTCACATGCATTTAAATAACAAATATCTTGACTGGTGTCCTGTGATGCTGACAGGGGGTAATGTACTATAACCGAGCGTCCACATCATGGTACAAAGGAGACTGGGTGAACAACTGCAGAGAGGGCTGGGGAAAGCGGTGGTATGTGATAGTAATCATTCCTTTATAAATATATTTTTCCTTTCTAAATTTATATTTGAAGAAAATATATTTGTTTCCCATTAAGTTACCCATCTGGCAATGTGTATGAAGGACAATGGAGGAACAATGTTCGACATGGAGAAGGAACAATGAGATGGGTTCAGTTGGATCAGCAGTACAGAGGACAGTGGGTAGATGGCATCCAGGTCTGTCATTTACTAACTTTGCCCTTATTTAGGGTCATTCCCTATATTATGTCAGATTTTTTTTATCATTTTGTACTGAAACTTTTAGCAGAGGTTTCTTATTTAATGTAGGATGGAAGAGGAATGCACACATGGTTCTGTAAAAGAGTTCCATGCTCCCAATACCCTCGTATGAATGAGTACACGGGAGAATTCGTTCAGGGTATGCGTCATGGTCGAGGACAGTTCTCATATGCCAGTGGGGCCGTGTATAGTGGAGAGTGGAAACATGACAAAAAACATGGACAGGTAAGCCGCCTTTCAAACTTTGAAGATGTGAGATGGTTGTGTGATTCCAACACTACAGATGGTCTTTTGCAGGGGAGGTACACTTTTGAAAATGGACGGGTATATGAAGGGGAGTTTAATAAGGACTGCATGGCTGAATTTCCTGCTTTCACTCCTGGCCTGAGTGGGATTACGACTCCTTTTCCAGACGAGAGTAAAGTATTAAGTAATATTCATGACCAGAAGTAATAAATATTATTAGCTCTCCAAAATACTTGATTCTGATCAATTAATGGCTATTTAGTAAACTAAAACTATATAGCTGACCATTGTCCCTAGCAACTGATTTCCTACATAGCTAAATTGAAATGTATAATTTAATATTTATATATACTTTTTACATTTATTATAATTTTTTTTATTTATTTATAATAAATAAATAAATATGTATTTATTTATAGTTATATTGTTATATAGTTAACTATATAGTTATGTTGAACAGGTGTACCTAATAAAGTGGCCGGTGAGTGTATATAATATTATAATTATACAAGAAACTCCAAAACAGCATAAATTCATAAATACAGAAAAATTATCAATGATTTCATGGCAAAACATTACTCATCAGTCTATCATTTTCATTCAATTCTTAAACTACTAAGTAATTCAATCAATAAAGATAAAACCTCATCTATTAGCTAGTTATAATTTTGTAGGCATGGAACAGAAAACAGTATGCCACAGAAAATATATGTTTAAGCAAGTAAAGCATAAAAGTGCATCTACATAGTCAATGTAAGCTATAGTGCTGGTCTAATTAATATCTAATTTGACAGTTCCATCAAATGACCTGAAACATTCTCACATTGGACATCCTCATTGTTGAGCCCTGAATAAAAAAATAACTCTAATAAACAATGAATGTCCATTTATTAATGTATGTGGTAAGTAGCAGGACAATGTAACGTCAAACACTGATTCTTAGAAAAAACCCATTGGATGTTACAAGTCTCTGATTCGATTAACTTATCAGAGGTTTTGTTTTAATGCAAAAACGAGCGGGTGCCAGTATACTATATACACCATTTTATACTGTTTACTTAATTTCATGTCCCTTACATACAGTATGTCAGAGTTTTTTTTTACTTTCTAAAAGTGTTCATCTCTGTTCATTAGATGATTCATCCAAGACATCTTCCCAGTCAAGCACAAATTCACCGCTCGGATCTGACATGGTTTTGAACATCCAGACCCTGTTAGATAAAGTCCCTGAGGCCCACAGAGATCAAGAACTCAAACAGGTTTTTGACCTTATTTGAGATTAATCTTAAAGTAAATCCAGAGCCAAATCTGTGTTTGTGTGTAACTATTTTTTTATTTACATCTGTGCAGGTGGAATTCGCAGTGCTGAGACACATTGGTTTGTTAAGGGAAATATATAGCTTCTACAGCAGCCTTGGACATGAGCGATCTCCAGACAAAATATTTCCACTGACCCACCTGCAGTTCTCTCGATTTCTCATGGACTGTAAAGTTCACCAGCACGGAGTAACGCAAGCGCAAATAGATTGTCTCGTCACTGGTAATGTCTTTACGCATAGTAATGGTTTGTGATGTTTTTTGATTTGTGATTTGTAATCAACGTTTTGCTTGTTGTTACTGTCTGAATCCAGATCAGGTTCATTCTCCTTTCACTGCCATTCTACCGAGAGAGTGTATCAGCTATATTATCATTGTAGCATATCATATTTGCCATAAAGATATTGAGTGAGTATTTTCAATGATAGGGTTGTTTTTTATGTTTTTGAAAGTTTCCGTCTAGTCACAGATCACTTGTCATGTTCCAGGTCCTCTAATAACATACTCACAGCATGTTTTTCAAAGCTCATGAGGCAGAACATCATTCCCAATGCAAAGAATGTGAAAGGTAGAGAGATACAGATTGTATTATAAAAATTGTCCCTGTTAGATATAGACCTATTATAATTTATTAATTATAAATCTATCTTATCTTATTTTTTAGGCTCTCTGTTCTGCCATCCTGTCCATGCTTCGGTTGCATGTCACTACTCAGACAGATGCTGGGAAATTTACCAGGCCCTGTGTAAAGCAAATTCAATCCAGCCTGACCAATCCTTGACTGCAAGGCAATTTGTCTGGTTGCTCAAGGTAACAGGCCTCTTACTTTCTAGTCTCATATTTCTAAAAATTATTCATACATAATTCTTATGCATAGTCCTGTTCACAGGACCTCTGTCTATATGACAATGAGCTAACCGTGTCCAAAGTGTTAGAGATCCTCTCCGTGGACAGTCCTGCAATTCATGATGGAATCTACAGCAACCTGGACCTGGAGGTCAGTAGCTGAACTCATATCAAAGACTATAGCTATAGAAAGACGGTTCACTCCTTTTACTTATGAATGGGAGAAACTGCAATGTGCAATATAGGGCGGAATACATCCCGACTTCTAAGTAAAAGAGCCAGTCGCTGATTAGTCAAGTCATTACACCACTGCAGCTGCCATTAGAAGTTCACGCTTAGTACTGCACATGCACACTGGCTGGCCTAGCCTGAAAAATGCGCTTTTTAATGTTATTTGAGCATAAGAAACAATTATGTCCCAACATTTACAGTAGGTGTCAAGATTTTGTTGCTGATTTGAAATATGTTATTTAATTGTGAGTTCGGCAAGCTTTTGAGATTTTAGGATTCCCCATTCAAATAGATAGGACTTGGTCTTGGATGCCCAAAATAGCTGCCTGGAGGTGTTGCAAATATGGTCGCAGAGTGAACAGACTTTCCTTGAAAGGGACTTTGCTCATATGTTTTTGGTTTATATTATTTTCAATTGATATGGCAAATGATTTTGGTTGTAGATGAGCTTTCTGGAGTTCTTTGAGGCATTGTTGGGCTGTGCTGAGGTGAAAGGCCAGAGAATCCAAACTGATGTTCAGAGCCAGGCTGACACAAGTCATTGGGACGACACAGCGCAGAATATTACAGAGCGGAGTTCACTTCAGGTCTGTGCTGCCTCTCCTACTGTCCCAGATCACTGATTTATAGTAACATAATTTAAATGGGTTGTTTTTTCAATTTGAGATTTGTAGATATCACTCTAGGTATCACATTTCTGTGGATTATTATCTTAGCTGGGGTGAAAGCTAAGCAGACTCCATTAAGGTGCTCTCATCTTTTGAAATGTTTCAGTCACCCCTATCTGAGGAGATGGATCAAAGACAAAGTCCTGTGCTTGCTTTCAAAGGTTTGACTTCACAAATGTAATTCATGGTCAGTCTTGTTACTATATCTGTGGTTCTCAACCAGGAGGCCTCAGCAAACTTCCAAAGGGGCCTCACGGTGACTTAAAATAAGACAAAATAAACATCAAGGGTTGTACTATTCTGGACAATGTTTGAAACATTGTATTGCTAGCACTTACGTTATTGCCTTTGCTTGTTGTATTCCTCATTTGGAAGTCATTTTGGATAAAAGCATATGCTACATGAATACCAAATGAGGTAGCCTAATTTTAAAAGTGTCACCTGGACAATTCATGTAAATTAATACATTCTTAGTTATTATGCAAAGCTCTGATATTTTATTAGAAATTGAGTTTAGAATCCTAATCTTTTTTTAACTACATAATTTAAAAAACCTACAGAAGTAGGAGTGTCCATAGATTAAAACACATTTTGAAAAGAAAAAAAAAACCCTAGGGCTCCTTAGAGTGAAAAAGGTTGAGAACCACTGCACCATATCGATTAATCATCTAGCATGTGTAAGGTAACTACATTACTACAGCTCTAGCTAGTTTCAGATTACTACAGCGATAGTACTTAAGGTATCTTTTCCACAAACCATAAATGCCATACAATGCATTTCTCTACATCTGATTTATGCCTAATAGTGGACTAATTACATATCCTCAGAGAAGGACTGGATGCAGAAAACACAGCAGTTCTTCACTCAGACCTTCTTCCCTGCATATGAGCACAGCATGAAGCTGGAGGAGAGACTCAGGCTGACAGAAAAAAACACAAGTGTTCTTGCAGATGCTGACAAAGCAAGGTATTTTAAGAAATTCTCTCAGATTCCAAGAAATGTTTTTTGAAGCCAATATTTTTTATAATTTACAATTACAGACATACAGAACAGCTGGAGGCTGAGGAGAGACAAGATGAAGATGGAGACAGAGAGGTTCCAAACATCACTTGCCCCCTTCTCCCATGACCCCTGTGACCTCTACCACGTCTGTCATTTCAAAACAGTCAGTCAACAGCGGGAATGAGAAAAAGTTAATTTACAGAATGGAAGTACATAGTTTGGTTAACTTTTTTGCCTCGTTAAAAACGTTGTGAATGGCAATAAAATAAGAAAAAATGATCCACATTCAAAGAGTGGATGTGCATTTATTTGTTTGTGGGAGGTGTAAATGTGATTACGCCACGTTCACACACTGACTGTCTCACTCTCTCCTTCTGCTCTGGGGTGAACATCTGAAACACAACAAGGTTATGGACAAAAATGGTAAAAAATAAAATAAAGTTACAATGCTGACAACTCTCAGAAGTTGTGATAGAGTAGTGGTTCCCACAGTCATGGAAAATGACTTACGTCAGTGACTGACGGAATGGGGGGTTTCGCCAGAGAGCCGTATCACCTTCGAGTATTAGAAAATGAGCCACTTGTATGGGTCTGCGGAATTTGCATTGCGAACTCCGGCCCACCGCGTGGGTATAAAAGGAGCCGCGAGTGCAATCTCGCATTATGTTACCTGCTGAGGAGCTGAGACTGTGCTTCCCGGCCGTTTCAGCTTTACAGTGGTAGTGGCATGCGGACGTAATGTCTCCGTTTCCTTTCAGTCAGTGACTGACGGAATGGGGGTCCCAATTTAATCTCGCCACTGCGGCTGTCTTCCAGTGTCCTGCGCAAGCTCCAGCTCCCTGTCGTGAAGCTAGCACGAGCAAAGGGCCAGGCTATACGCAAGAATACCAAGGTACATTGGGTAGCATATCCCAGGTGGAATATGTAACACAGCGACTACCCGCAGATAGGACTTAGAATACACATATGACCCGCGTACAGAATGCATATGGAGAACAATCCAGCCCGCAGGGTGGAATGTTTCAACCTGAAGATGGCAAGAATGGTCTTGCCAAGGGAAAGACACGCGCTCTGAGGGGACTTACAGTGGAAATACACACGTGGGGGTTGACCAAGCGGGGAACCATGCACATGAAGGCACCTAGCCTAGCACGAGAGCTGACCAACCGGGAACCTTGGGCACATATCCAGGCCGGGGTCTCAAGATCACGTCAGAGTTAGCCGGCCCGAATTCCAGGCACGCTTCGTCAAGTGAAAATGCCTGCAGGTCCCCTACCCTCTTGATGGAGGCCAAAGCAATCAAGAGCGCTGTCTTCACGGAGAGGTACTTAAGCTCTACTGAATGCAATGGCTCAAAGGGCGCCCTCTGCAGAGCAGATAGAACTACTGCGAGGTCCCAAGAGGGCATCTGAGGAAGGCGAGGCGGATTAAGCCTCCTCGCCCCTCTCACGATCCTGACGACCAGGTCATGGGAGTACCGCGTACTGGTATGCCTGCCCCTCGAAAGCAAACCGTAGAAACGCTCTGTGTCAAGGTAGAATGGATACATGAAAATATGCATCCTTCAGGTCGATCGCTGCAAACCAATTCGACGGACGAACGCATTCAAAAATGCGTTTGGCTGTCAACATCTTGAATGGAAGCCTGTGAAGGGTTCGGTTCAAGCCGTGCAGGTCCAGGATTGGTTGTAACCCACCGCACCCCGAAAACAGGGAGGAGCCAGTGTGAATTGAATCGCATAGCCGAGCCTGATCATTCAAGCAAGCCAGCGGGACAGGTTGGGAAGCTCTAGCCAGGCTCCCAAAAAATGAACCAGCGGGGTCATCGGAACTACAGGCGTACCCGCGATGTGGCCCTGACAGGGGAGGCGTAGCGTCCCGGCGTGGGTCGTGGTCAAGTTACGCGTCCTGATAGAGGAGGCCAGGGAAGGACGAGCGTTCCGCGGCGGCCTGCTCTGACAGGGGTCTGGCGACAGAGTGGGATGAGAGCAGCGAGGCATAGCGTCGCACACTGCCATCCACGCCCTCTTGGGGCTCGGAGGAAGGGGAGTCAGTTCTTTCTTTAACAGTTTTAGGGCATGGGAAGAGAGAACAAAAGATTCTCGGGTTCTCTCAGCCTCCCGCATATCGGCCAGCTTGAGCCACAGGTGCCGTTCCTGGACCACACATGTGGACATCACCTGCCCCAGGGAACACGTAGTGACCTTCGTCGCCCTCGTGCATGTCCCTGAGCACCTTTGCCTGATGGACCTGAAGGATGGCCATGGCATGCAGGGCAGAGGCAGCCTGCCCCGCAGCTCTGTAGGCCTTTGCCACGAGAGTGGCAGAGAATCTACAGGCCTTGGAGGGGTGCTTATGGTCACCACACCAGGTGGAGGCGCTCTGCAGGCAAAGCTGCATCACAACAGAGTGCTCCACCGGGGGGACCCCAGTGTACCCTTTGCCCATCGCGCCATCGAGGGCAGAGAATGCGGAGGAAGCTGCAGGACCGCGAAAAGTCAACAGGGACTTCCACGACCTGGTGACTTCCTGATGCACCTCCGGGAAGAATGGCACTGGGGGCGGGTGCTGACGGCCCCAGGAACCAATCGTCCAGCTTCGAGAGCTTGGGAGAGGGTGGCAGATGCCACTCAAGCCCGATGCTCTCAGCTGCCCTGGCAAGCATGGCCGTCAGCTCTGGATCAGCTGGCACTCCCGAAGGAGGCAACGCAGCCGAATCCTCATCTCCAGAGGACTCAAGCCCGCCTTGTGATGCTGTAAGCAACATGGCGTCATCCACCAGAGCCCCGGATGAAACACTGGGTCCCCGAGAGGAACCAGGCTCAACCGGAAGCTCCACGGCTTACGATGTGGAGGGGGGCATGGCCCGAGGAATACTCGCCGGGTTGTTCCACACCGTAACCCTCAGATCACCCTGACCACCAGCCAAAGTATTCCCTCGCGATGAGGAAATAGATTGGGGTATGGCAGAGGGGACTCTACCCCCACGGAGGTCATTGAGTCTTGATCTAAGCATCGCGATGGCCATGTTCCCACAGTGAGAACATGACTCATCCACGAGCGCTGCCTGAGTGTGATTAAAGCCCAAACACGTGAGTCAGTGTTCGTGGCCGTCAGGCGGATGGATCATGCCCACAACCAGAAACACACGGGCTTCTCTGGTGAAACCCCCCATCACATTGCTGAAAGGGAACTTGGAAACATTATAAAATGGTGGTTTCCAGGCCTGTAAAAATAAAAATTAATAAATCTTTAATATTTAAGATTTTATTAATAAAAATTAAGTTATGATTTTTTTTTATGAATTGTTCTACTAGTTGTACATCTATAAAATATTTAATTTGATCAAAATTCTGAGTGAATTTTCATGACTGGAAAACTGTGGGAGACAAAGAGGAAATGACAGTTTATAAAGGAAAGATTTAAATCCACCTGACTGGTCACCATTCTGAGAAGAGCTAAGACAGGAGTGCAAGAGAGAAGTGAGTGCCCACGTGCCCTCAAACAAACCATATGTGACCATTATTAACATTATGTGGGTGATATCAGGGACTTAAATTACCTGTAGGTGTTGCCAAGACATCAAGAGGATGGTCCTCTGCCAGAGTCACAGGACTCTCCATCTCAGCATCCACCACCCCAAGGGAGAACCTCTCTGCTGCAAGACCCGGAGACATGCTGTATCTCACTGCTGGCTGCAGGTAATGCTCAAGTCCAAACCAGTAACACCCTGGGAAAAATACAAAAAGAACATGATCCATAAATTATCAAATAAAAGAAAAAAAAGGTCTTCTGACTAATAGTAGGATTTAGGGATGCAGAATAAAGTTTAGCTACACAATGTACACATACCAATTACAGGCCAAAATGACCTCATTACTGAAAGCTATAGAAATGCTTAGAGATCTTTGGATGGTGTGGAGGGCATCAGGATATGGGAAGCAGGTGCACAGATACTGGGTTCTGCTTCTACTGAAAAAAGAGGATATTTAAAGGGTTTAACTTCAGTGCTCCTCCTCTCCATCTCTCGCTCATAGCAGACTAACGGTTGGAGGGGAGTGGTTAAGGATATACAAACCCAAGCCGCCAAACTGACGTCTTCGGAAAGAGAACGCCATTCCATACCGGAAGTTACTTTTCAGATTTTGATTAAAGATTACCACGGCAAACAATTTTTTTCTGTGTATTAACTTGCACGGATTAATTGTTCACCATAAGACCTGTAACGTGTGCTAACAAAGTAAATAAGACTGAAAGAAGATTTCATGAGGACTTTAATGTAGTTAAAAAAATTCTAGACTAAGGAATATTTTAAGCATAACTTAAATATTTTGAGAGAAAAAATGACTCAATTATGACTTTGCTAAACCTGGACAACAGTTTAATCCTTGAGTTTATGGCTAGAGGCGGTAATCAGGCATATTATCAAGACAAAAAAAGGAAAACCTGTTTCTTTTTTCCTAATATAACTACAACAACAACAATTGTTTTACTTAAATTATAAAGGAAATATACACTAAATAAATATTAGTATTGTACTATAAAATCAAATATTTGAAAACAACAACTATTATTATTAATAATAATTATATTATATTATTATTAATAATAATTATTATTATATATTTTTATTTTACAGAACAGTAAAATAACAAAACAAATATTTATGGCTGTCTTAACTGCTTTCAGACATTAAACCATAAAGCTTTTATTAAGTTTTTAATGTTGTTTATATGTCTATGTGGTGTTTTTAATATGTGCAAATTCATAAGTCAACACCATTGTAAAGTATTTTCTCATTAAAACTGCTGTGGGGAAAAAAGAGACAGTCTCAAAAATGTGGTTTGAAATCGCCACATTAAGAACTACCTTGTAACCAATCACATCAACGTGTGGGGGGCTTTAGCATTTAATTAACTGCTGTGAAGCAGGGGGGTCTCAAGAGAAGCCAGGTTATCCCAGCCAGTATATTTTTCTGTTGATATAATCGGGTACTTTTAGCAATATATTGGGTGAGTTATGTATATGATGTATATTATGATGTTATGATGAACTACACTCACCTAAAGGATTATTACGAACACCTGTTCAATTTCTCATTAATGCAATTATCTAATCAACCAATCACATGGCAGTTGCTTCAATGCATTTAGGGGTGTGGTCCTGGTCAAGACAATCTCCTGAACTCCAAACTGAATGTCAGAATGGGAAAAAAAGGTGATTTAAGCAATTTTGAGCGTGGCATGGTTGTTGGTGCCAGGCGGACTGGGATTTTCACGCACAACCATTTCACAACCGAGTTTACAAATAATGGTGTGAAAAGGGAAAAACATCCAGTATGCGGCAGTCCTGTGGGCGAAAATGCCTTGTTGATGTTAGAGGTCAGAGGAGAATGGGGCGACTGATTCAAGCTGATAGAAGAGCAACTTTGACTGAAATAACCACTCGTTACAACCGAGGTATGCAGCAAAGCATTTGTGAAGCCACAACACGCACAACCTTGAGGCGGATGGGCTAAAACAGCAGAAGACCCCACCGGGTACCACTCATCTCCACTACAAATAGGAAAAAGAGGCTACAATTTGCACAAGCTCACCAAAATTGGACAGTTGAAGACTGGAAAAATGTTGCCTGGTCTGATGAGTCTCGATTTCTGTTGAGACATTCAGATGGTAGAGTCAGAATTTGGCGTAAACAGAATGAGAACATGGATCCATCATGCCTTGTTACCACTGTGCAGGCTGGTGGTGGTGGTGTAATGGTGTGGGGGATGTTTTCTTGGCACACTTTAGGCCCCTTAGTGCCAATTGGGCATTGTTTAAATGCCACGGCCTACCTGAGCATTGTTTCTGACCATGTCCATCCCTTTATGACCACCATGTACCCATCCTCTGATGGCTACTTCCAGCAGGATAATGCACCATGTCACAAAGCTCGAATCATTTCAAATTGGTTTCTTGAACATGACAATGAGTTCACTGTACTAAAATGGCCCCCCCAGTCACCAGATCTCAACCCAATAGAGCATCTTTGGGATGTGGTGGAATGGGAGCTTCGTGCCCTGGATGTGCATCCCACAAATCTCCATCAACTGCAAGATGCTATCCTATCAATATGGGCCAACATTTCTAAAGAATGCTTTCAGCACCTTGTTGAATCAATGCCACATAGAATTAAGGCAGTTCTGAAGGCGAAAGGGGGTCAAACACAGTATTAGTATGGTGTTTCTAATAATCCTTTAGGTGAGTGTATATGCCTTTTTCCACTGAAGTTGTTCAAAGTGTTTCTAAGGATGATTTTTAGAAGGCAGCTGTCTGACTCTGAGATGGTGAACGGGAACATGGTTTGTGTAACATTAGCAACACATTATCAGATGTTTGATAAAGTAGTCAACCCAAAGGCTAACTCATATTAATTACTGTTATGTGTCCAGCGTTGTAGAGAGTAATATTTAAAGGGGTCATGAACTGCGTTTTTTTATTGTTTTATGATGTTTCCTAGGGTGCACTTATAATGTTAGAATGCTTTTTACATCAAAAATTTTCATAATTTATAAATAAAAGGCATTTTTCCTACCCTGATTTTAGCCCTCTGCTCTGAACGCTCTGTTTTAAGGGGCGTGTCCGCTGGGAGACTTCAGTGTAAACACCCACTGCTGTGATTGGCTAACGTCTTTGCATTTGAAATAGTATTACTCCCTGTTTTAGCTAGTTTACAATTACAATTACAGCTCTCATGGTTAACTAATCGTGAAAAGTGTTGCATTACATTTAGATCTGTGGCATTATATTTAGATCTATGGCATT
Organism: Rhinogobio ventralis; assembly: GCA_039654625.1. Classification (NCBI taxonomy): domain Eukaryota; kingdom Metazoa; phylum Chordata; class Actinopteri; order Cypriniformes; family Gobionidae; genus Rhinogobio; species Rhinogobio ventralis. The sequence continues at coordinate 16,086,790 of CM077212.1, forward strand.
AGATTAAGATTGTGGCATGAAAGGTTGCAGTGATGATCATTGTAGCCGATCACACACATGCTGAGTGCATGAAAGCAGCGATCTCGTCATTGCAACTCAGTTTCTGTACACTAATGAATGCTTTCATTTTCACTAACAGTGCAAACGTGATATAGTTAAGAGATTCGTTGAATAAAACGGGAGTCACTGATAAACGCGTCACTGATAAACTGTTTGATTGACAGCTGCAGTGCGTGCTGCCCAAAGATTGCAAAGGCAGCTTTCTTTGATCGCTTTCTTTATAGAATTTAATCACTGTTAAATAACAGATTATTTTCATCCTACTAAGAGAAACAACGCAAGTTGATGTTTAGTCACTGGTTTGATTTACTGACACACAGTCAAAGAACATCTGACTACATGAATCATCACATTTCAGATCAGGCATTAGAATGTTACTTGCATGTTGCATTACTGTTGAACCCAGTCACTGCACAATATTTTGTAATCCTCAATGGCATGTTTATTGCTTTGTAGCTCGATGGTTTAACGCTAGGCCTATGTTACATGCGCGAATCGGTGGGCGGTGATGAAGTAGGCGTTGATATTCTTCTGCTGAGGCGGTGCTTGCCTCCCTTTGATGCCATAGATCCCCACTTTGAAAAACCTGTCGTTTGCTGGGCCTGGTGTCTATAAAAGCTTTTCTTTGACTAAAAAGGAAGTTTTCAGCTCTGAAACTTACAGGATATTCTTATATTACCATGACCTTTTATATATCAAAAGCTTAAGGGAAAGTTGATTTCTCAATTCATCACCCCTTTAAAAACACATCACCATTCTGATACATTGACCCTGTATGAGTGAGTGGAGGTGGGGCTCATTTGTATATTCATGGATCAGCATATAGTAAATGAAGCAAGGGAATTATATTTAAGCAATTTTAAGGCATGAATACATTTTCACAGGAAAAAAAACATTTAAATATTCCATTTTGGTGATCAAAGATGAGTTTTAAGGGATAAAATTGACTACAGGGGGACTGTAGTCAGGGGGACATAACTTCACCCCGCCTCTATAGTGAATGAAGCGGCATATGCATTTGGACCGTCTCTGTTTGTTTGCAATGCAAAGGTAAGTAAAGAACTGGTTATTATTGAATAAGTACAGATTTTCTTTACTCAAGAACCACTATATATTTATAAATGTTTTGTGTATTTGAGGAGCAGGGAAGAGTGTCTCAGTCTAGCATTTGTTTTCGAGTCATAGCCAGTACTGTCTTAAATAGCCTCTGCATAGCACTTCATCTTTAAAGGTAAGGTAGGCAATTTTCGGAGCGGCTAGCAATAGCAAGTTAGCTTCATGAGGTCCCACCCTCCCGTCAGAGCACTCTTCAAAGCCACGCCTTCTTCAAAAGACATGAACGCACACATCAGATTTTGCAAAGCGTCACGAGATGTTAAACTATCTCAAAGCACATGAACAATTTAAAGAGCAGTGACCTGTACCACCTGACTGCTGCAGATTCATTTTGACGTTGACTGGACAGACATTTTATGGTCCTACACTTTCCAAATCAGCATATTGGAATGATTTCTGAAGGATCACGTGGCACTGAACACTGTGGCCAGTTGCTAAAACACTAAAACATACTAACGAGTCAGTTCTATTAATGGTAGAGATCTGCCTCACCTGAAATAGGCAGCATCCTGCTGAGGCTCCAAGGGGGCCAAAGGAGCAAATTGTGCTGCAGTAGTGGACGGCTGAGGGGAGGATGGGGCAGGACGGGGAGAGGACACTGAGGAAGGGTTGGAGGGAAGATCTGTCAGAAGGGTTAAAAGAGGAGGTTGAGAGGATGAGAGTGAAGGAGCATGGTGAACAGATTTTGGGGGAGAGGGGAAGGTGGGCTCCAACACTGGCTTCAGAAAGAAAGCTATAAAAGAGAAATATGATAGTATTATTTTGGACCAGCTTAAATAACAAAGCTTAGGGTTATCACATATTCAGTTTATTAGAATAAAATTCATAAGTTACCTTGGTGAGAGGAAGGCACTGTTGAATGTGGAGAGAGGGGCACAGGCTCGAAGGAACTCAGACCAATAGGAGGCTGGAACACTAATCCCTGAGGGGCAAATGACAGCGGAGCAGCTTTGGGTTCCTCTTTCTCCGGAACAAGAGGATTAACTGCAGTGTCCTTTTTCTCAGCAGGCTAAAAATATCCAAGCATAAAATATAATTCCCAATTTTCAGAAAATATCAAAACCAAAAGAATAGATGAAAGATCAACTCACCTTATTTTCAATATTTGTCTTTGTGTAGCCTGTGAAAGATTATGAGATTACTGATTAATGAAACAAATACACAAACATCCTGTAGTTCTGGACTGATGCAACATTACTTACATCTGAGCAACACTGTGGCAATAAATGTGACAACAAAATAAGAAAATATGTCAGTAGAGCATAACCTTAGCCTCATAACCTGTATGGTTTTCTCTCTGCCAGAAGAGGGCGCTGCAGGACATTTAACAGTTGATCTCGTATTTGTAGCCCTTGAATCTAAATCACACAGAGAAAGTGGCTTGACACACATGTAACAAATCAAGCATAATAAAGGCTCTAATTCAAGCATTACACTACCGTTCCAAACTTTGGGGACAGTAAGATTATTTTTATGTTAACAAATTATATTTGATTTAAAAAAGAGTGATGGTAAAGACTATAAAATGCAACAAAACATTTCTGTTCCTGTTTTGAACTTCCAAGAATCCAGAAAAAAGTGTCACAATATATCAACAGTGATAAGAAACGTTTTGAGCACCAAATCAACATATTAGAAAGATTTCTGAAGGATCATTCTGAATTTTTTTTTAAAGCAGATTTTTCAGGAGCCATTACTCCAGTTTTCAGTTTGCAGCAAGACTGTATGAAGGCATCAAGGCACGTCCAAATCCAATGTTAGCTTCACTTCCTGCCTCCTGATCGATTTTTGAAGGCAGTTTCGTGAGGTCTTAATTATCTACACAAAAATACAGCAAGGTTTTTAAACTCTAGTTTTTAACGTTATTTATTTTTTATTTTATAATGTTATTTATTTATATACTTCATCGTTATATATTATATTGTTATATTAAAATGCTATTATATTTTGTGCAGTCAATTAGCTTATTTTGTTGTAAATAAAAAAGCTTAACAATGTCACTGCTAAATACTTATAAATATTGTGTTTTTTCATCACGTTTCTCACTGACACACCCCCAACTCGTGAAGATCAGGGCCTAAAGAAAACCCAGAGCTTCCTACTGGTGGCGTTTATGTGCAATCAACTCATAAATATGACCTTTTTGACATGACTTGAACGCACCATAAGCACTCTTCATTATAGTCTGAGACTGACTTTTCTAAATGTTATTCCCATTATTCCCTTGCCTCTGCCTGGCGCAGCAGTGTTGGAAGGTAGAAACCCCGAGCAGCTGTGGCTTAAACAGGCCGACCTTAAACACACCATTCTTTTCTTTCTCCCGCTTTTCCATCTCTTTCTGCAGCATCTTGTGTTCTTTGTAGTGAGTGAGTATCTTCTTCCTCTCCTCAGCTGCAGCATTTGCATCTGTTAAGAACAATTGTTACTACTTCAAAATCAAACAACAAAACTAACTACAATATTAACCATTAGCTGTCTTTGTTTTGGGTGTTTTGTCTTGGGTGGCCATGATGCTGGATGCATCCATTGAGAGCTCAATCTCCGGCAGCTGGTCGAGGTACCTGCGCAGTTCTCTTTCTAACATTCGTTCGGTATCTCACTATGGGAATGCCGCAGGCATGACCGATCGCGGAAGCACCAATGACACCATGTCTGTCAAACATGGCAGACAAATCGCTGCAGCGTTCAGGGAGTCCCGCCTTCCTGTATATAAACCGCAGCTACCTGCTGTCTCGTCATTCTCACTCTCTTCCCTGTGAAGATTTTCGGAATCTGTCCTTAGCAGATTTTGGGAATTATTTGCTTAACAGTTTACAGACAGCCTCAAGGTAACGTCCCAAACACAATACATTCCTCACGTCTGTTGAGTGACTTTGTTGAGATTTAAACCTGCGCACGTCTCGTGTACCAGTTCAAAGTTGTGGTCGGAGTATGGGCATAGTGGTTGTGATTACGGTAACAGTGATGCTTCAGCAATGTGACCTGCGTAAAAAAAGAGGGAGAGCCATTCAAGTTCTCTCTCCCCAGAAAACCAGCAGCTCAGCCTTAAAACCCGAGCCAACCGAATTTCAGACCCTCAGGGAGAGGTGGATATATCAGCCTTCCCGTCCCGCTCCACCACAACAGCCAGGAAACCCCCACCCCCCGCAGCCCCACAGTCGAAGTCTGGTTTTGTGAAACCAAAACAGTCTTTCGCAGCCACAGCAGTGAAAGAAAATACAAATTCAAATGCTTTCGCTCAGAACTTTGCGTCAAAATATTCGTCAAGGAGTTTGTCACCTTGGTGGATCTCCAGAACACATATTTTCACATAGATATTTTTCTTGCTCACAGGAAATATCTGTGGTTCACTTATCAGGGCACAGCATACGAGTATACAAAACTTCGGCCTTGCTCTAGCTCCGAGGGTATTCAGCAAGTGTGTGGAAGGGGGTCTAAGACATTTTGTACATTTTTGACATCATTACATGACCACATCATGTATTGGTCAGGACAGACAATACAACATTGATAGCCTACATAAATCGGCAGGGAGGAGTATGTTCTCACAAGCTTCACATGTTAGTGAAGAAACAAATTTTGTGGAGCAGCAGGACTCTCCTGTCATTACGCGCGGTGCATGTTCCAGGAATAATGAACAGGGTAGCAGATCTATTGTCCAAAGGAAATCCACCCCCAGGTGATCCTTATGGTGTGGCTGAGATTCGGCCTGACTGCCGTAGATCTATTCGCATTGTGTGAAAATGTGCAATGTCCCCTGTTCTTCTCTCTAGCCAGCGGCGATGCATGTTGGGTGTGGATGCTCTAGCCCACGAGTGGCCAGTGTGTTACGTTACGCGTTCCCTTCGTTGAGCCTGATTGAGCCGACAGTACGGCAGGTTCGGGAATGTAGACATGTAATGATTATGATCGTGCCACTGTGGGTTGCAGAGACTGCGCAAATGCTCTACGACCAGCCATGGCTGTTACCAGCGTGCAGGGATCTCCTCTCACAATCGTTCCTTTCTCGTGTTCAGTTTCGGACATACTGTTTTTCCTACAGGACCTTCTGGATAAGGGCAGAGCCTTTTCTAAGGTTAAGGTTTATCTGTCCGCAATCTCTGCATGTCATATTGGTCTTGACCCGGTACTATTGGCCAACACATTCTCATCTGATGATTTATGAGAGGTGCACGTAGGCTACACCCAGTATCGAAGCCACTGGTCCCGCCTTGGGACTCTCTAGAGCTCCTTTCGAGCCCATTGATAACATTGCCTTGGAGCTACTCTCTTTAAAGACACCTCTGTTACTCTGCTCACTACAGCAAAAAGGGTAAGCAAACTACATGCTTTATCAGTTCACTCCTCATGTATGATGTTCGCGCTGGGTGGTCAAAAAGTAACTTTTAGAACTAACTCGCCGTGTGCCTAAAGTGTTTGATCACGCTGGTGCAGTTTAACCAGTGGACCTGCTAGCTTTGTATCCACCACCCTTTTCATCTCCAGAGGAGTAGAGGTTACACTGTTTATGTCTGGTTCGTACTCTGCCTGCATATGTACAGAGGTCCTGCGCACTTCGTAAGAGAAACCAGCTGTTTGTCTCGTGGGCTAACTCTTACAAGGGTCTCCCGTCAACACCTATCTCCCTATATCTCCGCACACATTTGTTCGATTCTATAGACTGGATGTGACAGAACCCTCTCTAGCCCACTCAGTCCTAGAGGGGAGTAGTCAGGTTTTGATCAAGGCGAATTCCTTTTATTATTCTGTTTTCACCTCTGTCTGGAGCAGTGATTCAAATAATAACCCACTCATTGGTCTGCTTCATCAGCATATCAGTAAAACAGAAGTAAGCCTCTATAGCAGGGGTGTCCAGTCCTGCTCATGGAGGGCCACTGTCCTGCAGAGTTTAGTTCCAACCCCAATTAAACACACCTGAACCAGCTAATCAAGGTGTTACTAGCACACTAGAAACTTCCAGGCAGGTGTGTTGAGTTAAGTTGGAGCTAAACTCTGCAGGACAGTGGCCCTCCAGGTCCGAGTTTGGACACCCCTGCTCTATAGGCTGATTGGCTGTATTGCCCATAGTGAGATACCGAACAAATGTTAGAAAGAGAACTTTAGGTTACTGACGTAACCCCAGTTCTCTGATAACATGAAGGGAGGTATCTTACAACATTGCCTTCCTTGCCTGAGAAGAGATATATAACGCATTAGTTTAGAACACCAATTAACTTACCTGTACAATAACCTGTTTAAAATGTGCATTCACCCGATCGATTTTGAGCGTAAAAGTGGAGTTCTAACAAGATTTATTATCCTGTTACGCCCTCTATAGGCCATGATCAGCGACTAGACGTCAAACTTAATGCGCCATGACAGAGCATTAAAGTCGACTTGTCCATCTTTGATCAGCAATGTGACAATGTGATTTGAGAATTTTTTGGTTGGATTTCTCCAGCTTAATTTTTAGGCTGTTTGGAACATTAATACAAATTGATCTGTATGATGTCATATTATTTTTGATACAGGATACCATTGATTCCAAAAAAACAAAAACAAAAAGTTTTCATAAAACTTTATTTTACTTGGAAAAGATCACATTCATGTGAAGAATAGTCTAAAGCTAAGCAATTGGGCACTACTTTATAAATTAAAAACAAAAGAAAACATTTCATCATGCACTTTAACTTGTATTTTTTTTAATCTTTGGCATAAATTGTTTTCCCTTATACACTCCTCATATATGTATATTTGTTTTATAATAATAATAATTTGTTACATTTATATAGCGCTTTTTTAGGTACTCAAAGCGCTTTACATATAGAAGGGGGATTCTCCTCAACCACCACGAATGTGCAGCATCCACCTGGATGATGCGACGGCAGCCATATTGCGCCAGAACGCCCACCATACACCAGCTTATTGGTGGAGAGGAGACAGAGTGATGAAGCCAATCAGTATATGGAGATGATTAGGAGGCCATGATGGACAGCGGTACTACTGAAATGTTTTCAGAGGCTCCTGGGGCATATGGCATCCGCAGCCGCAGTGACGCCGCTCGGATTCCTTCATATGAGGCCGCTTCAACACTGGCTACACGACCGAGTCCCGAGATGGGCGTGGCAGAGCGGCTCGTTCCGTGTCTCAGTAACACCGAAGTGCTGCAAACCCTCAGCCCGTGGTCGGACCCTTCGTTTCTACGGGCGGGAGTTCCCCTAGAACAAGTGTCCAGGCATGCTGTTGTCTCGACGGATGCCTCATCCACCGGCTGGGGGGGCCACGTACAATGGGCTTGCAGTTCGGGTCTGTGGATGGGGCCTCAACTGCAATGGCATATCAATTGCCTTGAGTTGTTAGCAGTACGCTGGGCCGCCTCAGGAGGCAACTACTAGGCAAGCACGTTCTGACAACACTGTGACTGTTGCGTACTTCAACAAACAGGGTGGTCTACGCTCCAGCCGCATGTCACAACTCGGCCGCCATCTACTCCTCTGGAGTTAGAAGCATCTGAGGTCACTTCATGCCATTCACATTCCGGGCCTGCTCAATCGTGCAGCCGACGAGCTCTCACGACAGCAAGTGCTCCCGGGAGAGACTCCATCCCCAGGTGGTCCAGCTGATCTGGAGTCGCTTCGGGACTGCACAGGTAGACCTGTTTGCCGCCCCGGACACGTCTCACTGCCAGTTGTTTTATTCCCTGACCGAGGGAACCCTCGGCTCCGATACCCTGGCACACAGCTGGCCCTGGGCAAGGTCAGGGAGGACGAGGAGCAGGTCCTATTGGTTGCTCCGTACTGGCCCAACCGGACCTGGTTCCCGGAACTAGTGCTCCTCACGACAGCACCTCCTTGGCCCATTCCTCTGAGGAAGGACCTCCTGACTCAGAGACGGGGCACCCTATGGCACCTGCGTCCGGGCCTCTGGAAACTCCATGTCTGGTCCCTGGACGGGACGCGGAGGTTCTAGGTGGCCTAGCACAGGCTGTGGTAGACACCATCACTTACGCCAGAGCCCCCTCTACGAGGCGCCTCTATGCGTTGAAGTGGAACCTGTTCGTTGAATGGTGTTCTTCTCAGTGAGAAGACCCCCGGAGATGCTCGATCAGTTCTGTGCTTTCCTTCCTACAAGATGGGTTGGAGCGAAGGCTGTCTCCCTCCACCCTTAAAGTTTATGTTGCCGCTATTGCCGCAAATCATGACATGGTTAATGGTAAGTCTTTAGGGAAGCACGATCTAATCGTCAGGTTCCTGAGGGGGGCGAGGAGACTAAATCCGCCTCGCCCTCACTCTATACCCTCTTGGGACTTAACTCTGGTGCTAACTGCACTGCAGAGAGCCCTTTGAGCCTTTGCAGTCAGCAGAGTAAAAAATTCTGTCTTGGAAGACAGTACTCCTGAAGACAGTACTGCATTGGCCTCCATCAAGAGGGTAGGGAACCTGTAGGCATTTTCGGTCAACAAATTGTGCCTGGAATTCGGGGCGGGTAACTCTCATGTAATCCTGAGACCCCGGCCCGGATATGTGCCCAAGGTTCCCACCACTCCCTTTCGGGACCAGGTGGTGAGCCTGCAAGCGCTGCCTTCGGAGGAGGCAGACCCAGCCCTAGCATTTCTCTGTCCTGTTCGCGCCCTGCGGATTTACGTGGACAGAATGCAAAACTTCAGGACCTCAGAGCAGCTCTTCATCTGTTACGGAGGCCAGCAGAAGGGAAAGGCTGTCTCCAAGCAGAGGTTGGCCCACTGGATAGTGGATGCCATCGCCTTGGTGTATGAGGTCCAAGGCGTGCCCTGCCCACTCGGGTTAAGGGCCCACTCCACTAGGGGTGTGGCTTCTTCCTGGGCGTTAGCTCGTGGCGTCTCGCTGACGGATATATGTATATATGTAGAGCTGCGGGCTGGGCGACACCTAACACGTTCGCTAGATTTTATAGCCTCTGTGTAGAGCCGGTATCTTCCTGTGTGCTTGCTTCAAATAGCCAGTAACACCGAAGGACCCGTTCTTGTGTCGGCTTGCTGCGCCATTCCCCTCCTCATGGACCGGATACGTGCGCTGATATGCTCCAGTCGAGTTCCCCAGAATGGCGAACCCTGTTGAGTCCCCCAGCGGCAGTCGGACGTGGCGGAGCGTCCGACGCCAGGTCTAGCACTCGTATGCATTGGTGGAACTTGTGTTAGGCTGGGTTCCATATGTTGTGACCCCCACGGCGGTCCCATATGTGTATTCTCCACGGTACGGCTCCCTACAGCGGGCCCGTGTCTTTCCCTTGGCAGAGCTTGCGCTGCCGTCTCAGTCAGGTGTTGTTCCCCCGCCTGCAATGGCCGGGGCCACCCCTGGGACTTCCGTATGTTGCACTGCCCACGGCCAGTCCATACGTGTATATTCCACGATACCTCCCTATGGGTAGGATGTGGCTTCCGCAGCGGCCCCCCTGGGCACGCTTTCTCAGCGTTATCCAATACTCTGCTGAGTGGGTCTTGCGGAACAGCAGCAGTGACTCCCCCTGCGTAAGTTCCCGTCCCGAACAGACGGGGGTCTGAGGGGCTTTCGCTGGGCGCTGGAAGTGGTAGTAACTGTGGCATTTTCCATAGGGATCCCAATTCGTCGGTGACGTCCGACGTACGTCGAACGTGACTGACTGAAAGGGAACGTCTCAGTTACGTATGGTAACCCTCGTTTCCTGAGGGAGGGAATGGAGACGTACGTCCCATCGCCACAGTTGCTGTACCATCACTGCATGGCCGGGTCACTAGTTCAGCTCCTCAGTGAAAAACAATGGTGCGCTGCATTCACCTCCTGTTTATACCAGGAGATGCAAATCTCGCACGCCAATGGCCATTGGCCCATTCTCTATATCTCGAAGCTGATAGGGGCTCCCAGAAGTGATCCCAATTTGTCGGTGACGTCCGACGTACGTCTCCGTTCCCTCCCTCAGGGAACGAGGGTTACCATACGTAACCGAGATTATTTTTAATGACCACAGAGAGTCAGGACCTCGTTTTAACGTCTCATCCGAAGGACTGTGCTTGTTACAGTATAGTGTCCCAATCACTATACTAGGGTGTTAAGACCCACACAGACCACAGGGTGAGCACTCCCTGATGGCCTCACTAACACCTCTTCCAGCAGCAGCCTAGTTTTCCCAGGAGGTTTCCCAGGTACTGACCAGGCTCAACCCTGCTTAGCTTCAGTGGGAAACCAGTCTTGGGCTACAGGGTGATGTGGCTGCTGGTACAGTTTTCATATTTGTTGTGAGTTGTATAGGTTTGTACAAATGTTGTATATTTTCTGTTTAAAAAAAAAAAAAACTGCACTGACTTGCAGGGTTTCTGGGACATGGTGTATTTTTAGGTGGGTTGATGTTCCCTTTTAAAAATGCTCAAATAATGTCCAACTCGTGTTTAATGTTGTTTTAATTGATTCCTTTAAATAGGTGGAAGATGTTAACAAGTTTAATGCCTTGAGGCGCAAAGGATTGGAAAGAGGAAGTCAGGCCTGTCGCCAGAAAAAGAGTGGCCAAAGTAAACAACATTATCAACACCATCTTTTAAAAATCTTGCATTTCAGATGTGAAGTGTAAAATTATCATATCCTGTCCTTTTATGCTACAGAAGCCTACTGCCATAGGAGGGAAGGCCGAAGCAGGTGGAGGTGCCAGTGCAGCAGCAAAGAGTCGACTGGCTGCTGTGAAGGCCGCCATGAGAGCCAAGCAGGCTGAACAGAAAGCTGCGGAGTCCTTGGGCAAAATCCAGGAGGATGCAGGCTCTGTCTATGCAGCCCCTGCAGCCACACTGCCTGCACAGACTGTGATGTTCCATGGAGGTTTCTTCCAGGTGGAAAGCCCAGTCAAACTATCAGTTAAGAATTAACTTGTCTTCAGTCTGCAAGTTTTTTACTTGGGATAGTACAAGTTTTTTGTAATATTTAAAATGGTGACAAGAATTATGAAATTTAAATTGTCTCAAACTGATATCATAACTTTATTTAAAAGAAAAAATATATAGTGATATAAGATTTGTCATATCACCCACCCCTACTCTGCGTGGGCTCTTAAATCAAGTGTACACTACCGTTCCAAAGTTTGGTGACAGTAAGATTATTATTATTTTTTTAATAAATTACTTTTCTTAAATTGATTTAAAAAAAAAAAATTACATTAAAGACTATAAAGACAACAAAAAAAGTATGTTCCTGTTTTGAACTTTTTAATCCAAAGAATCCAGAAAAAGTTTCACAATTTCCTCAAAAATATTAAGCTGCACAACTGTTTTCAACAGTGATAAGAAATGTTTTTGAGCACCAAATCAGCATATTAAAATGATTTCTGAAAGATAATTTAAAAAAAATTTTTTTTTCTTTAAATGTTAAAAATAGAAAACATTTTTAATTTTTATTTCAAAATATAATTGGTTTGGTTGTTTTTTTTCTGTATAAATGCAGCCTGGGTGAACATGAGACTTCAAAAATATATTTTTTTCCTTTTTGACCCTCAAATTGTTGAACAGTAGTGTACATATGAAAATGTTAACATCTTTTGCATGTTTCTAAATTTAATTGAGTGGTTTTACCTGTAGCTGCTCTGGTTTTGGTGGAAGTCAGAGCTTTGCAGCTGTTCTTCTCCATTACGTTCCAAAAATAAATAAATAAATAAATCACACGTTACATGTTGCTCTGTCCATTATGATTTTGAATTATTCAGAATGATAAGCCTCTTGCTGAGGATAGAAGTCAAGGTGGTTGACCCTGACCAGATGTCCGGATATAATCATACATTCTGGCTGTTTGTATGATGCAACTAGCGCATAATTCTTCCCAAGCCACGTAAGGTAATCATTTTATCACAGAACATTCATTTTGCGGGCTAACAACTTATAAATCATCAAATTACTTGTGACACTAAATCATAAGTATGAAAATTATTATAAACCAGAATCAAGTACTTTTTAGGCTACATGAAAGCTGGAATAATAAATAAGGAAAATCTGGATCAGATATGTTTCATGCAACCCTCGTCTTAATCAGCATGAGGCAGTCAGAGGCTTGAAATCTATATCAAAACTGGAGCATAACAGCAAAGTTATTCAAGATCATATAACAATTTTAACAGTGAATTATTTGAATAAGAACAGCAACCTACATTTAATGAAATTGTAAATTTATTTTTTAATAATGGGTGTTAAACTACTATAATGACGACATTTAAAATAAGAGAAAAAAAATATAGCTTGACAGATTCCTATTCTGAATTTCATCCTAATTGTATCTGTAAGTGATAAAACAAATCTGAACAATGGGAATGAAACACAAAAGAGAGGATAGCTGATGGATACTTAAACATGATAATATGTACATCCAAACAAATGAAAAGAGGTAATTACAGTAAAATCCAGATTTTTATAATTAATTACAAGGAAGCAACCACATTTCTGTATAGATTAAATAAAAATCTAAAAAATTGCATGATGTGAAAAATCATTTTTACAATGCAATTATTGCATTACACTGATGCTGTCAGTAAAACCTGAACAGTTGACAGTTTTAGTGTAGTGAAGTAGTCCATGCCCATCATATCTCCTCAGTCCAAGAAAAAAATATTATTGAATTGTGTTGCACACAGCCTTTTCACTTCCTCTGTAACACAAATAGAAGTTTGGTGAGAGTTTAGGTCAAGTTTTCAACACACCAACTTTTAAATCAACTTTAAAAAAAACGGTGATTAAATGTTAGATTTAACTAGTAGATTTTAAACAATCTCACACCATTATATCACTTAATAAATTTAGCATACCATTCACTTCAATGAGGTTGGCATTCTTCTGGTTCAAAATGACATACAACTCCCTCTGATCAGACTTCTTTCCAACAACCCAGTAATCGGTCATCGCTTTAACAATGATTTCCTCGTCCTCATCCACCCTACAAAACATGCACAGACATTGGGTTTTATTCACTAACTACATATGCACACATTTTTATGTGATATCTGTATACGGACACTTTCAAAAACAAATCATGATTCATCAATAACTTTTGTACTAAAATTAGATTCTTACTGAAACCACACATACGCAAAACATAACTTTTGGTGGACTTATAAATGTTACGATGAAACTTTATACGAAAATCTTGAAGAGATCTATGTATAAAAATAAAATTCGGCCAAAAAATAAAATTCGGCCATTTCTTCATCCTCATGTCAGTTCAAACTCTTTTACAAATGTCACTTTGTAAAGCAAGACTACGTGCTCGCGCACATACGCATTCAAACGTGCATGCCTATAGACTAAACATGTAATACGCATGCCGTCACCGTTTTCACAGATTCATGTTATTGAAATTTACACTGAGATAACAGTATCGTTTTCAAAACTTGCATTTTGAAACCTATTTCAAATTTTTCATTCTCAGTGTGCATTAGAGGTTCTCTGTTTTCAGTTGAAAACGTCATGAACGCGCCCCCTAAGTTAATAACTAAGGCTTTTTACAACGGAAATGAATCGATCAAAAACTTACTTAAGCTGGACAATGGCTTTCTTCTAGATCTGCTGTACAGCCAAAACTATCTTTGTTGCATTCATTTCCTATCATCACTGTAAAGCTGCTTTGAAACAATCTGTATTGTAAAAATAGCTATATAAATGAAGGTGACTTGACTTTTCAACATTGATAAAATCAAAAAAAAAAAAAGAGCAGCAAATCATTAGAATGATTTGTGAAGGATCATGTGACACTGAAGAATGGATTCATGATGCTGAAAATTCAGCTTTGCCAATAGGAAATGTGCTGCATTACAATGAGGTTAAGAAAATTTTTTTTGTGCTTTTAGGCGGAAATTCTTATGTGCGTACGAACATGAATAAACCATGCAATTATTAGTCATTGAGAGCCGCCATCTCAATACACACTGAGGTTTATTTGCTAGTGAAATAGTATTTGCGTCCATGTTAATTTTTGTCCTATACATCTATTTATGCCGTGTACACACTGTACAATTTTAGCCCAGATTTTCACTCACCAACGGCTTTGTGGACATCGCAGACCCAAAATCCCAAATGCAGACCCAAAATGCCCAAAATCTAAGGCAAAGCGTTGCTCGGTATACATAACCGTATAGGGTGTATTATCAAAGACACAATCTGAGAGAAACGCTGATTCTTCGCAGATGCCCGTGAGACATTTATGGCGATTTTCTACTGCATGGTATGGCTCGTTATGAGGCAGCACAACTATAAAGATTATTCTATAATCCCACCCACTTTGAAGCGGTACTAAACTGCAGTGGAAAAGCAAACCGAGCCAAAGTTAAGCGAGCCGATTTGAGTCGAGCAGTGTAAATTGCGTTTTGACTGGAAATGACATCGATGACCTACAACCAATGAGAGAGCAAGATACAGGGCGAGGGGAAGTTCAAGGGAGGAGTCATAGTCCTGCAACAGAACATCAGCAAGCAACCACTCTCCTTCATATTCTTCTTTTTCATTGCAAATCAGCACAGAGATAACTTGGATCGCAAGCTTCTTGCGGGCTATCATTTTAACAGGAAGAAATCCATCTCAGCGATTCTTCCTATTGAAATGTTGTGTAATGTGTGACCCCCTGTTGCCGATCCGTAGTGTAATGTGCACACAACAGCACCTAAATGGTACCCCAGAGAGTCGTGTAGTGTGAGAAGAACAGCAATCCGACAACTTTGAAAATCGTGCAGTGTGTACCCAGCATTATTACTAAATACCTTTACAAAATGCAATTCAAACATACAATGACTTCAATAAATCAATGGCACAGCTTACCGTGCAAAATCGCAGTTGATGTCTCCAAGGATTTTCATGAGGTCCGGATGGACAGAGGTGAGGGACACACTGGCCGTCTTGCGCATGTGGATGGTGCTTTTCTCAGCCAAGTTCATGTGGTTGAAGTAGATGAATTTAAACTGAGGTTCCTTCTCTGGCCTACAACAACAATTTTGAGAGGATTATTAAAGCTCAGCTACAGTATTCTTAGTGCAACCCTCTTAGTTCAACATGCAAGGAAGAATAAAAGCAGTTATGTTTCCTTAAAGTGTGATAAGTGGCATGTAAGTTGATATGAGGGATTGTACCACACAAAACAATACAGTGCACCACGCAGGGCTCAGGTAAGATAAGGACACACCATTTAGATATGATTAATGGATAAGCTCCGGTAACTGCTACTGGAAGAGAGATGATACAGTGAAATGCATGAGAGTGAAAGCCTTGTCTATATTTCTGAATGGTTACCTGGGTCACAGGATGACCCAGTCATTTAAGATTGATGCATGTCCGAGCAGTTAAGCAGGACTCATTTGAAAGAGTTGCAATGACAGTTGAAGGGGGTGGATTCTGGAATCCACTGCCGCTTCAATGTATATCTTTTGAGTAATTATAATCAGGTATTAATCAATATTTATCCTTCTACATATTAAATGATTTGAATGACTTATGAGATTTACTTAGTTATAAAATTATATGTTGCTTTTATTTATATTTATTATTATTATTATATTTTATTTATTTTATATTTATAAGCTTTTATTTTACTGTTCATCTTCCATCACTACAGAATAATGGTGAATATTGTCTGTACCTCTTACTGAGAAACATATCAGTATGTTTTGGGAAAGTTTCTGGTGAGAGCTAGAGCTCGACCAACTCCAGACTTGAAGACACTGTGTATCTGTGTATGTGTGCTAGTATTCTTTGTTACAGATCAGTATTGGAGGTGGACAACTGGCATCCTAGGGAGACTGACTGACTTCTTGTTCCAGACAAGCTGGCACCTAGAAACGCAGTTCTATGACCTGGAAGGTCACAACGTGCCTAAATCCGGGGTCCAAGCGTCTGTGCATGAACGATGGAGATACACTATATTGCCAAATGTTTTGGGACGTCTGCCTTTACATGCACATGAAGTTTAATGACATCCCATTCTTAATCCGTACGGTTTAATATGGAGTTGGCTCACCCTTTGCAGCTATAACAGCTTCAACTCTTCTGGGAAGGCTTTCCACAAGGTTTGACCATTCTTCTAGAAGCGCATTTGTGAGGTCAGGCACTGATGTTGGACAAGAAGGCCTGGCTCACAGTCTCTGCTCTAATTCATCCCAAAGGTGTTCTGTCAGGTTGAGGTCAGGACTCCGTGCAGGCCAGTCAAGTTCCTCCACACCAAACTCACTCATTCATGTCTTTATGGACCTTGCTTTGTGAACTGGTGCACGTTAATGTTGGAACAGGAAGGGGCCATCCCTAAACTGTTCCCACAAAGTTGGGAGCATGAAATTGTCCAAAATGTCTTGGTATGCTGAAGCATTAAGAGTTCATTTCACTGGAACTAGGGGGCCAAGCCCAATCCCTGAAAAACAACCTCACACCATAATCCCCCCTCCACCAAACTTGGCACAATGCAGTCAGGCAAGTACCGTTCTCCTGGTAACCGCCAAACCCAGGCTCGTCCATCTGATTGCCAGACAGAGAAGTGTGATTCATCACTCCAGAAAACACGTCTCCACTGCTCTAGAGTCCAGTGGTGGCGTGCTTTACTCCACTGCATCCGACGCTTTGCATTGCACTTGGTGATGTAAGGCTTGGATGCAGCTGTTCGGCCATGGAAACCCATTCCATGAAGCTCTCTACGCACTGTTCTTAAACTAATCTGAAGACCACACATATAAAATGTCCCTACTACCTAACAGCTGTTAATAAATAATAACTAATAAGGTGAGTGTGTGTGGCTTTCAATGCCTTTAAGAGAAGCTCTGAAGT
The DNA here is from genome assembly GCA_039654625.1 of Rhinogobio ventralis. Taxonomy (NCBI): domain Eukaryota; kingdom Metazoa; phylum Chordata; class Actinopteri; order Cypriniformes; family Gobionidae; genus Rhinogobio; species Rhinogobio ventralis. Next base: position 16,103,723 of record CM077212.1, read on the forward strand.
AGTACTCACCCTGATATCCTCCGGTTGACATTGTACTGCTCACATATGTCAGACGCCAGTAGGGTGAGTTGGGGACCAACCAGGTTGTCTAGTTGCTCACAAAACTCACGACTCAAATCCACTGTCGCTATGGGCACAGAGGAAAGCAGAGTTTGAGAGAACAGTTACCATTTGACTTATTTCCTGATAATATAAGAAATCAACTGTTAACAAGCACAAAAATGAGTTAAAATAGCTTTAAAAGACACTTACCATTTACCATGAAGCATACAGCTGCACTCATTGCCTGGATAAGAAATAACATTTATGTAAAATGTGAACTTGCTTTTTTCATTAAAGAACAGTATTTCCCTCTAGCAATGAAATTGACTATTGACTATTCACTTACTGTTCAGATTTTCACAGAAAATATTGTTGCTATATTTTAACTTAAAATTACAAATATCACCTTTAATGAGAATGAGCAACTGAAGTAAAACTGAGTAAATATTTTGTCTCTTGTATTAGTTCAGTGTTTGTGTCAGTTTGCCCAGGTGTAATAAATGAATTAACAAAAACAACAATAGATTAACATAATAATATTATTACATTACATTTAATCATTTACAAAAACCAGTTTATTTATTTATTAATAATAAATAATTAAAAACGTGAATGTTAGGTAATTAATCAAGATCATGATAAGTTCATTAATTAAATTGCATAAAGAGTAACTGAGTTAAGTTTGAGTGTTTCTCTCACCTTGTAGACAATCAAATGTAGCTCCTCATAATTGTCCTCTGTGTTCACAAATATCCTAGGAAATCTGAATTTTGCATCTGGATCTTTAAGATTTGCTGGTCCAGTTAAAAATCTGTTTTCATAACATAACATAAGACGTCAGTACAACTCTGAACATTTCACTCGTGAATATTTGTATTACATGAAGTCCACAATCCACAAATATCTCTTTCAAATGATGAATAATCTGTGATTGTCTGCAAGGCCTCTGAATAAGTGCCAAGTCACAGCTCTCGGTCCTTACAGTTGCTACCAGCAACACTGTCCTGTTAACGGGCCTCATGAGTCACAGCCGACCCTCTGAAGAGTGCGTTCTCATTACCCACATTACACACTATAGACACACCAACAAAGAAACTCTGAAAATTATTCATCAGTCACTCCTTGACCGATCTCAGGAGAATAATCTATAAATCTTATTGCTATCAGTCGAACACGATCCCATTGTGCCATCATCCACTCGTTGAACAATCAAATGGGCTTGTGTAAACTCTATTGGGCTCTTTGTTTTCTCTTTGCCTCCAAAGCAATTAAATTACCCTTGTGCAATCTGATATGTGGCAGTGTTGGTTGATCTGTGTTGTCTTAGCGCTGCGCTTGGCTGCTTGTGTCCCCAAACCATGGAGCCCAAGCAGACAGGCAGAAGGCCAAGAGCATGCTGTTCTAGCCCTGAACTCAGGAGGAAATATTTGGATACTTGCCTCCCATAGTGCAACAGATTCCCAGCCACCTCTGGCCTGAGTGGAGAGTCTCTTCCTGCAAGCTGCCAAATGTTTGCACACATACACATACACAGAGAGAGAGAGAGAGAGAGAGAGAGAGAGAGAGAGAGAGAGAGAGAGAGAGAGAGAGAGAGAGAGAGAGAGAGAGAGAGAGAGAGAGCGAGAGAGCGAGAGAGCGAGAGCGAGAGAGCGAGATCATTAACACAGCTGTAGATGGCACATGACTTTGGAGCACATTCCAAATATCATACAGTGAATGATTACTGCATGACATCAGTTACATTGTATCCCACTATATAATTGTATATATTTAACAGAACAACTCTGTATACATACAGTAAGACACAAACAATTATACTAATAGGCCAGAGACCAGAAACATCAGTTGAATTTGCTGTAATAATCAATGTTTAATTTAAATATATAAATTAATTTAAATACACACTACTGTTCAAAAGTTTGCAAGACAGATTAAAAAAAAGAAAAGAAATGTATACTTTTATTCAGCATCAAAAGCAACAAAAGTGACAAAGACATTATATTGTTACAAAAGATATTGAAATTCAAACAAATGCTGTTCTTTTAAACTTCCTTTTCATCAAGAATCCTGTTTCTTAGGCACCAAATCAGCAAATTAGAGTGATTCCTGAAGGATCATGTGATAACAGGAATAAATTACATTTTAAAATATATTTATACAGAAAATTATATAAATATAAAATTAATTAATATAAAATTGCAATAATATTTCATAATATTACTGTTTTTATTTTGATTAAATAAATGCAGGCTTGGTGAGCATAATATACATCTTTCAAGCATAAAAGAAGTTGAGCCTAAACTTTTGAACAGTAGTGTATAACAATTCACACATATGATACTATTTGCGAATAAAATAACTTGATTAAAAGACAGACAGGAGATTAAAAAGTTATTATATTAAGATTATAAGATTACAATTTAGTTTTAACACATTGAAATGCACCCCTAGTGCCTACAGTTTTAGACTTAAATGGGTTAAAGGGAAACGGACTAAAATGGCCTTTCTATCCATGTCTCACCTCAGGTTCAGTGTGCCGCGGGAACAGTGAGGTCGTCAGGTATTTGTAGAGAATGCGCATGTCGTCCTGCTCTAGACCACTCCTACAAAATACAGCACAGAACATGCTCATTTAAACATAAGAAATAATTTTAATTCGGTTTAAATGTCTTGTGTCTTACAAAACTTGGTAGCTGGTAATATGTTATCAATGAGACGCTTTCACTTAAACTGTAATGAGACAAACAACATTTAACAGGCTTAAAGACAGGCACTTCTGTGAAAGCAGTTTTTGAAAACAAGATATGAAAGTCATGATGTGAATTTAACAAAGAGGATTAAAAGTCATATTTTAAGTCTATCTGGATCCCTGTGCCAGATAGTTTGTGATTAAGAAGCTTTGGCTGTCCCTGCAGTCTCATCTCTTTCATACTTCATATCCTCAGCACTTAAGTTATTTAAGGTGAACCCTCATTCATGTCACACATTTGCAGTAGGACTGATGTTTATAAAGGTTTCAGGGGAAATTATTTTTAATGTATAGTCCACCTAAACAAATCTCAAATGTGTGAATATTGTTCAAATATAGTTCTTTTTGTCCTTTTTAGTGCTTGACAGCCCCTTATCATGATTAACTTTCAATGAATGGAAAAGAGCAGCGCGAACATTCTGCTAAATATCCTCTTTTGTATTCCACAGAAGAAATAAAGTCATACAGTTTTGGAACGACATAAGGGTGATTAAAAGATTTCAGTTTTATTTTGGGGTAAAAAATATCCCTTGAAAGTCCCCTTATTATGCTATTTTAAAGGTTCCTAATTTGTTTTGGAGGCCTCCAACAATAGGTTTACATGTATCCAGGTCAAAGAACACTTGGCACTATGATTTTTTTCATAATATACATTGTACATCACCTAATTTCTCGAAGAAATGAAAATGGTTTGTTGGAAGATTCAGTTTCTCTAAACCCCTCATTTCCGAGAGCCTACTCTGCTCTGATTGGTCAGATGGCCCAGTCTGTTGTGATTGGTCTACCGCTTACAGCACTGGAAACTAAACGCCTAATACCATATCTGAATTTCAGCTCTGGATGCTTCCTCAGCATTTGATACGCAGTAATATGAACGATGGTATCATTTTTTCCATATCAATTCCAGCACGACCATAATTTTTTTGAAGTGCATGCAAAGTGGAGTCGCAGAGCTGAATTAGAGCAGTGTTTTAGGGCGGGTCAAACATTTTACATTCACAAACCATGAAAGGTAATATTTGAAAAAGCATAATAGGGACACTTGTGAGGAGATTGACATTCACCAGATCAGCTGATCGTTGTACAGGAAGGCCGTGTATTTGACCAGATTCAGGCTCTCTTCTACTCTATTGACAAAAGATTGGATCTTCAGGTAGGTCATCTTGTCCAGAGGAAAAAAGCTGATTCCCCCAAACACATCCAGCAGGTCACATGACTGGAGATGAAGTGTCTGCAGGTACTATGACAGAGAAGACAACCACAACTTAAACACTGCATTTAAAAAATATATATTTAAAAAATGCCAATTACTTTGTAGTATATAATTCCATAATTACCAGATAAAAAAAACAGTATAGATAAGAACAGTACAGTATCAGGTCCAAAAGAAACTGTACAACAACACTATGACCGCAAACATGGATGAAATTACCAAAGCGTCCCTGATAAGGCTGACGTAATGTAATCTGACAACTTGACGTGCTGAGATGCAACTCTGGTGTGACTTTGCACAGCAGTCAGTGACATTTAACCTAAGGCACAAATTGCACTTTCACTGAGAGCTTCAGGGCACAGCATGGGTTAGGGAGGGGTGACGCAGAGGGTTTCCCTTGACCGAAGCTGAATTATTTAGACAGGTGAGTAAGCATGATGCCCTCAGCAAGGAAATCTGAACCAAAGAACCAATAAGACAAACATGGACATAGGAGACCGTTGGGCCTCCTGTTCATATATATTACATGCCTCACATTGTCTATTTGCAAATATCATGAATCTGACACCAGAAATAAAGCATCACACATCCCCAACATTTTGAACTATTGCAGATTTTCTCTTTGCTTATCTGCAGGAATTTTATTTTAAAAGTCAAACGATCAGTGATGTCCTTGAGAAGTCTGGCAAACAAGCTCACATGGCAGGACAACAGTAGGACTATAAAGAAACTAAAGAGCACAATATTCAAAACCTAAAATTGATGGTTGTCCCTTTTAAGAGGTACAAATGAATGCACAACACAGCCCAAAGGTATACACGTCTAACTTTTATCTGATTGAAGGATTGAGTTCTCTTAATTAATACTTTATTTACCCTGTAAAAGAACTTTTCAAGCTTTTGGGTAAGCAGTTCTACTCCACCAGCCTCAAATGCCCTGCTGAATGTGCCGTTGAAGAGCTAAAGAGCAACAACAAAAAACTGTTAGAAACATCCGCTGTTTGCTTCAAGGAGAAAGCAACATAAAAAGTAAATAATAGTTTGAACAGTGTTTACCTTATACATGCTGTAGCACTGTTGTAATACAGACCCATAAACTGAATCCTAGGAATGAGAGACGAGAAAAACTTAGTCTACACTACAACAAGTCTAAAATTATAACCAAAAATGTAGAGTCAGTAAGATTGTTTCAATGTTTTTGAAAGAAATCTCTTATACTCACCAATGCTGCATTTATTTCATTAATAATACAGTAATACAGTGAAATATAACTGAAATATTCTATATTTTAAAAATGTAATTCATATTTATGTGATTGCTAAGCTGAATTTTCAGCAGCCACTCTTTCTAATATGCTTCTAATAGGCGTATATGTATGTTTAAAACATTTGCTGATTCAAATATTTGTAGAAACCATGATACATTTAAGTTTTTTTGATTAATAGAAAAATCAAACAGCATTTATTTGCAATAGGTTTTTTTAAACAATGAAAGGTATTTAATGTCACTTTAGATCAGTTGTATGCATCCTTGATGAATAAAAGTATTTTATTTATTTTTTTTAATCTTACTGACTAGTCTGAACATTAATATTTTTCTGTATCAAGGGTGTTAAAAATTGTAACTAACATTCCACATATTACTTACAATAATCTCTTCCTCTTGGTATTCTACAGTGGGTGGTTTACCATCTTTGTTGGGTTTTTCAACCATTGGATTCCGTACAACCTTGACAGAGGAATTCAAAAGGTGCTTAATACATACTTCAGCTGCACTGTCAGGCTAGTTTGATTTTATTCCAAGTTCTTTTGTTTGGCTTTTAAATTGAAACTAAATCCAGTAGCAGTTTTAACATTAAGTGACATGGCATCTGACGCACAGATGTCGCTATGCTTATTGGCACATCCGGTCTTCATTGGCATGTGCCAGTGGATACTGGCATGTGCCACTGACATAGTCGCGAAACACTGACACCGAGTCGCGGAATATGTCGCAGTATGCTGTGACACCTCCAGTAGTGACTGACAAATGAGTTGAGCAGCTATACTGATGTAATTTTGACACAAAATCCTAAATACATAGCCTAATTTAGTGATATTTTAACACTGGCCAGCGCAAGAACTAAATTTCTTGAAAATCATTTGTTACATATCCAAAAAGTCAATTGACTATACAAGTGCAAAAAATGTGCTCATTGCATTAGTCACGCAGGACCTTCCTCAGTATAGCTTTAATATTTCAAAAATGTTATGGAATTATGAAATAAATAAAATCCATTTTTGCTGTACAAATTAACTCTGCAATGTAATAATTCATGTTTGACAGCAACGTATTAATTAAATATAAATAAAATAATCATTCTGCGGTGCACGCTGTAAGTGCCAGTGGGTAGTGGCATGTGTCACTAAAACTTGTGATGTGCCAATGAATATCCCTTTTGCTGTCAAACATGGTTAATTACATTGTGGAATTAATTACAACAAAAAAGTTTTTTTTTTTTATTCTATTTATTACATAATTAAATGTAATTTATTACATACTTCCATAAAATTATTTTTTTTAAATATAAAAGCCAGATGAGAATCTTGCGCTAGCCAGTGTTATACTTATACTGACACCTACCGGCATGTCTGCAGCATCATGCAAAAATAAAGGTTTACAGTAACCCATATAGTGACCCATAATAGATTTATTTTGTGTCAGTATTGTCAAAATTACGTCAGTATAGCAGCTCAACTCATCTGTCAATCACTACTGGAGCTGTCACAACATACTGCGACTTGTTCCGCGACTCAGTGTTAGTGTTTTGCGACTATGTCAGTGGCACATGCCACTATCCACTGGCACAGGGACATGTGCCACTGGCTTCTGTGCCATGTCACTTAATGTTAAAACCACCTCTCACTAAATCTCTACAAAACATCACTGATAGATGTACCATAACCATCCAGTAATTATCCTCCGGCTCATGGAAAAACTGTCTGTTCTTCTGAGTGTGGAGAGATTTGGCTGGTTTGGTTGGACAGAAGGTTCTGTAAATAAGAAAATATCTGTCAATCATGTCTGCCTTTCATTTAATAACAGGTTGTTCACCACTCTTCATGCCATTATTAGTAAAGTGTTAACCTGGTGAACTGAACGATGGCCTCACAGAGTCCAACATTGCGAATCTTTTCGTTCTTCTCGATTTCGATGGGGTGGTAAAACAAGATTTTCTTTTCCTCCTACAAAGCACAATAACAGCTCTATAAACATATGATTAACATATAATAACCAAAACATGACATTCTACCTGCATTTGTTCACTTTTCAGATTACTACCAAGCCCAAATGCATTTTGTAAACATTTGCTGTGGTCAATTTGAATTAGAGTATGTGTGTAATTATTTAAACATTTAAAAGGATTTAAAACGTGTTACACTGAGCTGAGAACATTACACTTTTACGCTTTCTGTGGCCTCAGATTCCATGTCTGCCTAACTATGAAGAATAAAACAACACTATGCAAAACAGTTATGCAAAAACAATATTGTTTAGACTACTTACCTCCCCCTCACGTGGTCCAAACTTAGGGTTATAGATGAAAAAACTGAGCAAAGATGGTGTGTACTGTTTCTCTTGCATTCCAGATGCCATTCTTGGGCTTATGAGAAGATGATATAAGGCAGGAATAGAAAGCAGATAATTAACACACCATGCAAAATAATTCATATTTAGATCCTAATGACAGCATCATTGATGAAAATACCTGATCATCAGCATTAGTATGGTCTGAGTCTACGGTTCCCTCTTTTTTCATTGACTATGGAGTGCATGCCTTTGACCTGTAAACAGAACACACTTTATTGAGATGGTCATCTACACCTCCAAAGGAACATATAATATATGAGGAAAATGTATGTTCATGGCAATACTTTACGTAATATTTTTTTAGACATGTACCATGTTATTCTTTACATGTACCTTGGAGCTTTTGGACCAGAGTTTAATTTAATTAAAACGATGTAATTTAATTATCAATTTAAGATTGTTGTGATTAAAAAAAAAGCAAATAAACTGTGAAGCCCTTGTTTCTAATAAACTGCTAGTGACAAGAAAGTTAGTTGCTTCTTAGACTAAAGAACAAGAGAAACAGACAAAGAATTATTACGCATACATGATTTTCATAACTGAGGCAAAAAGGGAACCAAAAGAGTCTCACTTTCCATGGAGAGAGTGAAGGTGGTTAGACAAATTAGCCAATTCCTTACAATATTTTTAGACCATATTACTTTTTACATGTACCTTGGACAAAAGTTGAATTTAAACTAAAAAAATTACATTATGTAATTTAATTGTTTGAAAAGCGAATAAACTGCCTTTTTCTTTTCTACTTTTTTAAAAATGCTGCTGACAGGTTAGTTAGTTGCTAGAAACATGAATTTCAATACGGAGGCAAATAAACAGAAAAGGAACCAAAAGCATCTCAATTTCTTTGGAGAGTGACGGTGGTCAGACAAATTAGCACATTACTTACAAGCTAGCTGGTTAAACTGCAGCATTAATCCGACTGTTTGAAAAGCGACAACTATAACAAAGGGTGTTCGGCCAATTTGTGCTTACCTTTTACAGCATGACAACTGAAACAAAATGTTAAATTTGCTATCTCATGAGGAAAAACAGAGCTGAGATCAGTGGAAAAGATGTACTTCCTGCTCTTGACAGTCGCCTGTGTGTTACAGTTGGACCCGCTCGGGTAGATTACATCCGCTGTGCAAACATAGTTCCGTATAACAATTAGTCCTGTGACTCAGTATTTAGCCCATTAAAACGTTTTGAATAGTTGGCCTACTCAAGATAAGTGTTATAAATAACTGTAAATTTAGCCTATCTTTCTTTTCTTTTTTTAAGTCAGAAATAACATATTTTATATATTAACGGAAAGCATTATATCAGGGGTGGCGAACGTCGGTCCTGGAGAGCCACAGTCCTGCATAGTTTTGCGTCAACCATAATCAAACACACCCGAACAAGCTAATCAGGGTCTGAAAGTTACTAGAAAGTTACAGGCAGGTGAGTTTTATCAGGGTTGGAGTTGAACTCTGCAGGACTGGAGTTCGCCACCCCTGCATTATATTATAGTCTCACACAAATAATTTGTGTGCCCAGTGTTTCAGTTTGCTTAAAAGAGCCTTGATGTCACTTTTTCAGGGTTTTTTCTCCCTACAATTGCTTAAGCAGGATTTTAAAAACAAGGCTCATTTTGTCAAAACATTACACACAATTCAAACATCCACAAACACAAGTAGCTGAACACCTCAGCTTTTTTGCCAAACAAAACACTTCATTCAAAACATTACAATAATTTAACAAAACCCAATTTTGACACCATATGGCAAGCAGATGGTTCATACAATCTGATTCTGTTTGAACCACTTACACACTGTGCTCAATCTTAAACACTTGTAACATTTCTACTTTTCTTGTGATATAGTCTGGGTTTGATTTCTTCAGAGATATTGTTAAAGTAAATATATTGACCAAGCAGAACACACAAGACCGATAGGCCTACTGCACATCGATGAAAATATTTATTTCTCTCTGCATTGTAAAATCAGTCAATCAATGCATTCTCAAAGGTTTGCACTGAAACTCAGAACATATTCTAAATACAATTGTAGCACATTAACAGAAACGAAAGCATGATTTAAAAAACACACATCATTTCTTAGCCTATAGCTGGATCTAGCCATAGCACTTCGTCCACATCACAGGCGATGTCCTCTCTTGCAAGAGAGCGAGGAAAAAAGTCTTCTTGAATGGTGAGTCCATCCTTTTACAGATCCTGCATCAATTAGGACACAGGCCTTCATGGCTTTAATGAGGGGTATCCTGACATAGGGCTGGAGATAATAAACCTTTTACCACCATACCGAGAAAAAAGCCCCTCCTTAATGGGGTTAAAGGAAGGGAGAGTATGGTGGGAGGTATTGAAATTTGTGCATACTCATGAAACCAGTTTTGGACCAGAGCAGATTGGTGGAAAGATACATTGTCCCAGATGAAGATGCATTTACGTGGAATTGAATGGCAGGACCCAAGGTTTCCCAGCAGAACATTGCCCAAAAGCATCACACTGCCTCCACCAGCTTGTGTTCTTACCATAGTGCATCCTGGTGCCATGTGTTCCCCAGGTAAGCGACGCACACGCACCCGGCCATCCATGTGATGTAAAAGAAAACATGAATCATCAGACCAGGCCACCTTATTCCATTGCTCCATGGTCCAGTTCTGATGCTCACGTGCCCACTGTTGCCGCTTTTGGCGGTGGAGACCGGGAACACCCCACAAGAGCTGCAGTTTTGGAGATGCTCTGACCCAGTCATCTAGCCATCACAATTTGGCCCTTGTCAAATTTGCTCAAATCCTTATGCTTGCCCTTTTTTCCTGCTTCTAACACATCAACTTTGAGGACAAAATGTTCACTTGCTGCCTAATATATCCCACCCACTAACAGGTGCCATGATGAAGAGATAATCAGTGTTAGTCACTTCACCTGTCATAATGTTATGCCTGATTGGTTTATGTTACACACTATATGTTATACATTAAATATATAACCTGAAACCAGTCATTCTTTTACTGTGAAAGGATATTGTACCCCCAATTACATGAGCCCCAGGTACCTAAGTAGTAAAGTTTTGCTGGTTCAGTTTAGCAACACACCAGTCCAGTGGTTACAGATATTGTCTTGTAAATGAAATGTTGGAAGTTACATGTGACCTCTTGCTGAATAATATGGATAAGCTTTGTAGTATAATTTCTGTATAAGCTCCCCCATTAGTTGTTTGTTAAATCTAACATGTTGGGTCATGCACACTGGGATTATTTCAGTGGATCTGATGCCATTAAGGCACATGTTTGCCTGGCTCATTTTGGTCTTTGGCTTCAGAGCAGAAAGGGGATAATCAGAAACCAGGATTGATGCAGCATTTTCAATTCCATTGTTCTAATGGGCAAAGCGGTAACCTGAGCGGGATATCCTTGCCATTCAGTATTGAGAGGCCCTCTTCACTGAAACTTACACCTGCTCTCAATGTCTGTACCTTTTGTGCCTACTTATTCTGCTTTACATTTGAACTCCCTTGTTTTAAGGCTTTGGTTACATCTAGGATCTAAAGGTTTATAGTTTGCAGTGAGCTATATTGCATTTATTGGAAGACAGAAAAAAGAATAAAATGCACTACCGGCAAATAAAAACAAAGGACCAAATGAAATAATTTGACTAAAAGATGCTATGCCATCTCCATCCACACTGCTAATTCAACAAGATGTTTATGAAACATTGCAAGGTATGTTCACAAATGATTGGAGATTCATTTATTATGTTTTATTGTTTTATTTCATTGCACTTCAAAGGTTTGCTGACAATCTGAGTATAACAATCTGAAGTAAATCAAGGATGCCTTCTTTCGGGTTTTACCTACTAAGGGCATTTGAACATTGTTAGTATTCTGTATTAACTTATAACAACAATCATTCATATTTTTAAAAAGCAATCTCTCACAGCCCATATTATACACCACTGTAGGCATATAATTGTCATTTAACTGCAAAATAGCAATGCTGAAGCGTGCAAGGTTAAACATGCTTTCTGAAATGAACTGACTCGAGGAGACTATCAAGAATGACTTTACTTGGCTGTTTGTATGAATTAGTTATAAGGTTGTTAAGGTCTCTTTAATGTAATAGATCTCACCTTTTGCAGATGTACTGTGTATATTACAAAAGTAAACATGCATTTTCTTTGTTTTGTGCTTATGTGTAGTGCACAGATTAATAAACTGTAGGTCAAAGCTTAACATGAAAAATGAAGTTCATGCACGGTCGCATGTTGATAGTTAACTTATCTGTGAATATCAGAGAATAACAACATAAGTATATCTTACATTCTAGATTTATAAGCAGATTTAAAACACAGTAAACAAGATGCATCAGTTTAGTGACTTTATTTTATTTTCCCTGAACAGTTTTGTCATTTGTCATTTGGGTTGAATTGGACAACAAAATAGACACGTGTATGCAAAAGTCAAGTACATTTACTTTATGTGCTGATTCTTATTTTGGAAAGAAATCAAGTGTAAAAAGTCAAATGAAAGATGAGGCTGCAGTGCTTATAGCTGAGGGCTCCAGTCGTCTTTCAGGATAACACCATAGTCTGGAACTCTGTAGAGGAGGAGGAACATCAGGATATAAAATTTAGACAATTATATTATAATAGACAGATTTAACTAAATCTGTTCTAGTTTCAACATGTCCTAATGAATAAGGCTAAAACAAGAAGAACATTTTACTCTGAACTCTCTTTCTCAGTAATTTGCATGATGCTTTCAGACTTTGTATTGTCTCAGACCGTGCAAGACCGCTACTCAGGCTTGAAATAATAATTTGAGGTGAACCTGATCTTTGATCCTCTTATGCAATGCAGTGCTAGATTTTTTTTTTCCACTAGAGTTTCCATGACCTAAGACAGCTGTTCAGTCCTAGCACTTCAGTAATGATATGAGAAATGACATAATAGACATCAAGCAAAGGACATAATATAACAGAAACAGATGCGACGTAAAATAAATACTCCCTTTTTCTATTTCCATCATTTTAGAGAAAAATCTGAAATCGTATTAACTGTACATACAAAATGGTAAAACATGCAGATGCATAAAACAAATGAAATTACCGTCTACTCCAATCCGGCCGTCGCTATCATCATCTGCAGCTGTAAGGAGGCTCTTAATCTCCTTTTCTGTCAGGGTTCGTGCCCCTGGGAAAAATCTCTGAAGAAAGAACCTGATGCACACAAATCCATTGATAAGAAAAATGAAGTGGTCGTCACTGAACTCTTTCTCTCCTACTTCAGATCTTCTATGCAGTCTGAACTCATTAATCAAATGGTCAAATATGATCTCTTTCACCTGTTCTGGCTAAAATGTGAGCTAAAAATGAAAAAGCCTCAAAGGACTGTTGTGAATGTCACCTCTCCAGCCCTGAGTTCTAGTTCTGCTGATGTCATTACATAATGCAGATAAATCGCATAAAGCAGGGGCAGAAGAAACATAATGACAGCATCTGCATGGATTACATTTGAAAAGGACTTAGTTTAAATGGAACTCTGGTATTATTAGGTAAGACGTGGACATTTAATGTAAAGCTTAAGCGAAAGTAATTCTCTTTATGCACCAGATTTCATGCATGTCTTATTGCATAGTATTTTTAGCATTAGAAGTGCTTTCTCTGATCACCCTGAACAACAAGGCAGCATACTGACGCCATAAAACCTTTAGGAACTGTGCCTCGAGTAACATGAAATTAAAACAACATGGCTATGGCTTTGTATATGTACATTTTGCATTAGCAAACATTGAAATCATATCACATTCACTGTTATTTTTGATGTTACACATCAATTCAGTACAAAACAACATACTTGAGCTCAGCCTCCTCAATAAATCCACTGTTATCCTCATCTATGATGCCGAAGACATCCTTCACCTCTTGGGGACTTTTCTGGCTCAGGCCACAAAGTTGGAAGAACTTTTTATAACAAAAGGAGTCTGGTGCTGTTAAAGAAAAGCATATGTGATAATCTCAATATAAGACAAAATTATTGTTATTATTATTAATTATGATTATTACTTGGTTCATCATTGCCATACCTTGGCAGTCTTTGACAGCATTTTCAATGGCTTCAGCTGAGAGAATGGAAGTAAGTGACATATTCAAACTGTTGGAGAAAAAAAAACATTATTATTATTTTAGATTTTGTACTCTCTAGGAATTTATTACGAATTACTTTTATATATTCATATAATTGAACACACAAACACACAATTTAAAGGATTCTCTTATTCAAAAATCACAGCCTAAATAATAGCCTAAGAAACATAAAAGGCAAATCATTTATATTATTTTAAAATCGTCATCATTCACTTTCTAAAATGTTATTTTGTTCACATGCTCATTACACTAAAATACCCTATTTATTGTAATCTACGTTCTGTCACTGACATCTATTTGCTGAAATAGATCACTTTAAACTTTAAAAAAAAAAATAGTAAAACGTTATTTGATGGTAAGCGGAAAGCAGCATCTGACCTGTGAAGATTTGTCCTCGCGCTGATCCAGAGGAAAGGCTGTGTGATAGCGCCTCTCATCCACTGACAACTAATATATATATGTATATGCTAATGGGACGGACAATGAGAGATGCTTGGGTTACCTGTCCGTGTATCAAATTCGTGTTGCACAGCTCGACTTGAATTTCTTGCCTAACTAATTATCCTTTACTATTTACATGAACCTCAGACCGAATGCACACACCTGCACTTCACTCTAATAGTGCATACTTGGACAGAAACGCTCCGTGTGTGCGTGTGTGTGTGCGCGCGCGTGCGTGTACGTGTACGTGTGTGTCACTCTTATCACAAGCGTGCCTGTTGTTTCTCTAAAGAATATATCTGTAAACAATTACTTTAACAAAGAAAGGTTTTTTCAACACATTTCTAATTCTAATTGGACACACACCTACACAAACACACAAGCAAATAAACAAATAATATATATATATATATATATATATATATATATATATATATATATATATATATATATATATATATATATATATATATATTATAAACAATGTCAATGTTAAAAATGAAATGTTTACTACTTTTGCTGTGAGTTAGACATTTCTTGTAAACACAAAGACTGTTTGTGAAGCCACCTCTCATTGGACATTTACATACAGTACATAAATAAAATGTATATTCATTTGCATATGCTATAGCTTATATTTATAATGGACATTAACACATGATATGATAGTTCCATAAATAATGATAAATAAAAACTTTCATAATGTCATCCTCATTCTTTCTCAATTAAGTGTCTTCACTTTTTATCACTTTGTAATTTTTAAACTTTATAGTGACATGTAATGGATTCACGCTACATGTTTTACATGCTTTCCTTGGGATTCAAACCCATGACTTTGGCGTTGCTAGCACTGCTATATATATGTAGTTACAGGAACACCTGTTATTTAGTTAGTTTTTTTCAGTAGTGAATGACTTTATATAGTCAACCCTGTTATCAAATTGGTACTGTACAGAATGTTTTAACATCTTAAAATTTACTTGATGCATAAGATCATCTTATCAAAATGAAAAAGGTCTTTTGTGGAATGACCCACAAGCACAGGCATTGGTTATAAACAGTTTGACCTCATGTGAATAACCTTTGATCTGTTTCACAAGATTTAGTTAACATTGTCATCTATTTTGTGCTACATACCAGTTAATTAATAACAATATACTGTAAGATAGAGTATTTGATGCTGATATTTTGCTGTTTCACAATTATACACACTTAGGTTCTTATGCTTGATTTATTGCCAGGTTCGTTTGGCAACTTAAATTGCTTTACAATGTAAATAGCTTTACATGTAATGATATTCACTTTATCTTAGCTTTAAATGAGTAGTCGGAAGTCCAATCCACTTAGGTAGACACTGAGACTAATCATCTACTCATATAACTTGACACTTTTCACTTTGTCACTAATCTGACCAATATCAGACAGAGTAATGATTGAGCTTACAGACAAAGAATTTTCTGCATCATTTACTGTTCAGGAAAATCAGTAGAATTCAAAGTAAAAAGTAGCTTGGTAATGGACAACTTACTGAATCTCATTATGTGAGAACTAAATAATACTCAGTTTCCATATAAAACATCTGTGTCAAAATCCACTACATTATTCACATATTTTAATGTAATGCATCAAATAAAAAAGTGTTTCTTGCTTTTTTGCTTAAAGATATTTTATGATAATTTGGCAGATAGTAATCAACTGGAAAGTGATGGAAATGGCATTATCAAATGCCTGTGGCCAGTAATGGAAAAGGGAAGACAGGACATTGGAGCCGCACCTAGCCAACAAACCAATAAACTCTAATGCACTGAACTGACTGGTAGTGTTACGGTATAGTGATCTATCCTTTTACATTCTCTAACTTGTTGGTACAGTACAGCCAACATGTCTTCTGCTGTGTTTTGTTGAGTCTGGAGTTGACATTAATGACAAATTAAAAAATAAAACAAATGACAAATGATAAAAATCCTAAATAAAATGCACAATTTTGCCTTTGATAACTTTGGTGTTTGAGTAAACTAGCAAAAAGTATACAGTAGAGAGAGGCTGCTGGCATGTGTAAGGCATACAAAATGTGGCACCAGACACCACCTAATGGCGGTCACATTGTATTTCAAGATACCTACCTCTGTTTGGTTCTATGCATGCTTTTTAAAGTCACCAGGAAATCAAAATTCTTTTTTTTTTTTTATGGACTATAGCGGTATTTATTATAAATGATTGATTTGTGCATGTCATTTTTTTAAATGAATGTGCCCTCATAATCTTTAAAGGTGCACTATGTAACTTTTCCCTCCGCTAAAGGCGTAGTTTGATGACACCAAGTTTGAGCGCAGAATCTTGGGACATGTGGTCTTCACTTCACAGCCGGTGGAGAAGAATCGGGATAGGACTCGGGCAGAAATCATGTTCATGGATGCGATTATTAACGTTACTGTAGTATGAAGCAGAGCAGACCCGAGTGATGTGGGAGCTGAGCAAGGCCGCTGGAGCGATTGTTAATAAGATGAATGCAATACACGCCTCTCGAGCAGCGGGACCTTTATTATGCCACATTCGCCAGAGCCATTTTCACTTTTCCGGTCATGAGTATGAGGTAACGCAGCTCTGTTTATCATATTAGTAGTGTGTTGAAAATGATGTTATGACGTTACTCTGTGCGTTCGCTCTGCGGCTGCTATGACACTTGTTGCACACTGCAGTAAGAGTAAAGCATTTCTGCAAAATAAAACCGGAAACCGAGGGTAACGCAGATATGACGCAATTGACAGGCGACTCCCTCACACGTCCCGGTTCCTTGGTTAAAATAGCAATTTTCTCACGATTTACATATAGTTGGAAACATTTGGGATATTGTAAATACTCAACTGAACAAAATATATAATACTGGCCTAGTGGTTTTTGGATATTTTACTGAAAATTTTTTACATAGTGCACCATTAATCATTATCACTTTTTCTGTTCTCTTCTCACATGAGATCACAACAATAGCAAACCACAGTAATCCAATGATCCAATCAATTCACGATGGACAAAATCAAGTCCCGCCTAAAACATTTTTTGTTTGCGAAGCTGTTTCATTTGGATATACATCACAATAGGCAAGAAAAGACTGTTGCAACTTCCGTTTCATGCTGTCTTTAAAATCTGCTACACTGTACTAAATCTTTCTATTCTATAGTATTACTGTAACAAAGCCATCTATTAGTCTGTCTGATCCCCAGTTGCACCTCTTATAATTGAAAGTAGCTAAGCTACAATGGCTGCAGGGATGACCACAAAACCCAGAAGACTAATTCACTACAGGTTCCCTCAAGATTTTCCTGTGGGTTTTTATAATGGTGTTTTTCAATTTATGAGTGAAATAAGGTCTGTGGTAAACATAACTTGATGATACTTAAATGTTTTGCTCTACAATGTAAATTACACACACCCATATAAAATGCAAATTTTAAAGCAGTTATGTTCATTTAAAAAAAATTGTTTAAGTGACTAGATAAGAATGTTTGGGGTGTGAGTGTGTGAAGTTCACATTGTCGAGAAAAAAAAAAAGTATCCTCAAGTTGTAGGTTATGTAAAAAATCTTGAGGGAACCAGTGGCGAATTAGTCTTTTGGGTTTTGACGTCTTCCTTGAGCACTCTACTTGTAATATATTCAAACAATAAAAAAGACAAAGACTCAAAAATGAAAAATAGTATTTATTTTCTCATTGTCCTTTCCCAAAAACGGGATCAAAGATTTTACAGAAACCAACATTCATATCTACAATGCGAAAGACCATGTGGCGTTGACAGTCATTGTGGACGGAGTGCAGCATGGGAGTGGACAGTCAGAGTTGTGTATAAAAATCAGCCACTAAGATAAAAAAAAGTGGAGATCTCAGGCTACGATACTTGTTGTCAGCAAAGGTTGTTGGTCAGGTGCCATTTATGCCTTGACCAAGGCGGCAAACTCTGTAAAATTAAGGAGGAACAATTAATCAGAAGACATTGTAGAGAGGTTGAAATTATATTTTAGCAATTATGTATTTATATATTCAACAAGAAGCAAATTCCTCACCATCAACTCCAATCATGCCATCACCATCAGAGTCTCCAGCTTTCAGGAAGGCCTTTGTCTCTGCATCAGTGAGTGCCCTGGCGCCAGCAGAGAAGTTCTGCAGGAACAGCCTGAAGAGCACAAGCAAACAATCAACCTCAAGCATTGTTCCAGGGTTTGAACCAGAAGACAGCAGGTCAGTTTAATATGAAAAAGCAATTTAAGACCGGACTTACTTGAGCTCATCCTCCTCAATGAAGCCGCTCTTGTCCTGGTCAATGACAGCAAAAGCCTTCTTGATGTCATCAGGAGTCTTGGCGGACAGGCCAACCTTGGCGAAGAAGTCCTTGTAGTTGAAGGAGTCAGCAGCTGGAAGGTAATTTCATCAGGTTGTAAGCATGATGGTGGAGATAAATGGTAAAAAACTAAGAAGAACATTTGATTTAAGGGTCTTGAAAAACTTGACAAGCTCTAACAAATGATATTTACACCTTTAAATGAAAATTCTGTCATAATTTACTCACCCTCATGCTGTTCCAAATCCACACGACTTTCTTCCATGGAGCACAGAAGGAGATGTTAGGCAGAATGACAGTCTCAGTCACCATTCACTTTCATTGCATCTTTGTCCATACATGAAAGTGAATAGTGACTGAGACTGTCAGTCCCTAACATTCTGCCTTTTGTTCCACGCAAAAAAGAAAGTCAAGTGGGTTTGGAACAACATGAAATTGATATTCTCGGTTGTTGAACCGAGAAACATGCAGGTTACCTTGGCAGGCCTGCAGGGCTGCAGTGATGTCAGCTTCATTCAGAATACCAGCGAATGCCATGATTAGCCTAAAAAATGGCAGAGGGTTTAATTTTACTTGGATATATACATTAATTTACAGGCTATACACACACCCACACAACATTTCAATTTAATTCAGGAAAACGGTCATTTCAGCTTTATAATACTCCAGACACCCAGATCATCAGAAATGATTTGCTCCCATATGTTTGGTAAATGATCAAAGGCATGTCATATTAATAGCGTGTGTTATGATAAATCCCACCCAGTCCTGAAGTAATCAAACCGTTTAATAAAGCGCAATATCCAAACACGTCCGAACTCCAAGACACAAATTATTCCCACGCCAGGTGGCCGAGATTTAATAGGTCAAACCATCCTCTCCGGATCAGCCCGAAGTCGTATGCCGTTGTTGTTCGTCGTTTTTCATTCTTCGTTGCAAGATATTGTGAGCTCGTGTAGTTTCGTCTGTGAAGACACTCACCTCAAGTTGTCTTTAGGGTTTGAGTTTGGATTCGCAAAGATAAAACTGGCTCCTGCAGTGAGCACCAACTCCGTGGCTTCCACTTTATATAGCCTACCACTACTCAACCGAAATATAAGGCAAAATGTAATGGACACCGCATGGGAGGCTGTTGGTTGAAAAAAATGTCCAGTAGTCAGGGTGTTCTATTTATAATGCTCTTAAATGAGGATGCTTCAAATGTACGTATGTATAAGTCCTTAATATCGCGCCGGCTAATAATATACGATGCTGATATGGATGAAAGCCCTGTGTAGATGAACGGCAAGAGTTCGCTGTACAGTCGTGTAACTGGGGCAAATCATCTCACACGCTCAAGACGAAGCGCATGAATCACAAATGAACCCATAATAGGCTACTGACTTTTCCGTATTATGTGCTTTGGAAATGTAAGGTAAATGCAAACGCAAAGGTAAACTTCTCTCTTTTGCGTCTACCGCATGGATGTGTGCTTCTCTTGAGCACCTCTTGCCAGCGTCACGTTTGATTTCAAAGTCATAAAATAGCTAGACATCTATTGACTGAATCAGGCCTATGATAAAACATTTTTTTTTTAATTAATTAATTATTTATTTTGTATTGATGGTTATTTTATCTAGCAGTTTACTGAAAATTCAAGTTAGGAGGCTATGCTTCATCATGCAAAAACATTTAGGCTACCATATGTTCTAGCACTAGGTTACAATAAAGATGATTATCTGTTGATTTGCTGTTGTGTGTGATAATGACATTTTTCACTTTTTGTAGAAAACTTCTACAAGCCTACTTATCCCAAGTCTAAGGATCCTAAATCAAGTTCAAGACCCTAAGTCAGTTCAAGTCAACAAGTCACATACATGAAAATAACAGTTAATGTTGTAAGTTGATTCCGTCAATTATGAACATCTTTTCAGCTGTAAAGCAGCTCTACAGAAGAGCTCATTATTCAGCTCAATTTAGTTAAATGTTGTTTCAATTCAGTTCACTAACTGTGACAATGTTTTAAAGTTAGAGTTATTATTCAGCTCAATTCTGTTAAAATTTAGTTTGTGTCTGTGCAGTTAAATTGATAATATTACTAAATATTAATTGTCTTTTAAACTCAGATTAACAACATCTCTAATTCAAACTCCCATTTAAATATATAATGATAATGACATGTATTGGGGGCAGTGATTCTTTGTTATAACTAAATTTCAAATTGTGCACATAAATACCTAAAGAATTTACAATTTTGAAAAACATGATTTTTGAAAATCGACTTTCAGTTCTCTTTAAAGTTATGATAAAGTAAATATATAAAAGCTAGTTTAAAAATAGCTAATGTGTCATTTAAAAGCACAGTTTAGCCGCTAGAGGTTGCTTATTTAAAACAATAACAAAGGCGTGATGGCGTGAATGAGCATGGAATCATGGGAGTTGTCGTTTTCACCTCTACAGCCGATGGAAAGCAATCCGATTCCGATGGGGCAGAAATCATGTTCATGGGTGAGCTAATGTGTTAAAGTTTTATTAACGTTACTATGGTATGAAGCAGGGCGGGGCTGAGAGCTGTGGGAGCGGAATAAGAGATGCCTGCGCGACACAATGGTCTCGAGTCCCATGGAGGACCTCCAGAGCTTTTATTATGCTTAACTTGAGCTCTGATATAGGCTACCCCCACAGTGACTAAATATAGGATATGATTATGTAGGGAAAAGCACCTAAATGTGGAGTTTGGGGAGGTGGTGGGATGCTGGAACATCTGAGACTGAGGAGAGGTAAGCAGCTGTTTATATACTCTGGCTGTTGGCTGTTGATTGGAAGATTAGATGGGCTCGCGCCTCCCTATTACGATTAGGAACTTCACTTATATGCCGCAGTCGGCTGCTGCCGCTTCTTTCGCTTTGTTGTGTATGTTTATTTTATGGTTAAAATTATTTTTAACATCTGCCTCCTTCAATTCAATTTCACATTATTTTATTTAATTCTAATGAAACAGCTGCAAGTGCTGAATCACTATACTCATACAGGTCACTTTATCTGACGAATTCAAATTGTGGGGTAATGCAGAGCTGTTTACTTTATCAAAACAATCATGCTAAAAATACATTTGAGTGTGTTGAATGTTATAATGTTAGTCACTTGTTGCAAAATGCAGTAAACTAGATTGATATTAGAATATCAAAAGCTGGATGACTTGTGTTTCTAAATGGCATGCAGTTCATTTTAAAATATTTTTTATCCTTAGATTAGAGAATAAACTTTCTTTCTTTCTTTGGCAAGAGAGGCAAAGATTTAAATTGAATACTGTTTTTTAGTTAGTATAAAAATTGAACACTCAAGAAAAGAAAGCGAGCTTCTGCTCCATGCTTCAGTCATGTTGTGTGTGATATGCCTTGGGAGTATAAAGTGACATTCTCACTCAGTCACTGAGAGCTGTAAGTGATGCCTGTGCAAGGCTCATTAGCTCATTTCCTGTTGATCATGAGGACATTAAGTGAGCATGTGTACAGATGTCCTCATGGTGAGTAGTCATACTAAGCCATTCATTGTTTTCATTCAAAAACTGCTTATACCTCTGTCATTTCAATTAAATGGCCTACTCATTCACTAAAGTGTTAATGCCTATGCTTCTTTTTACATGTATTTGTTGTGCTAATGCACCACTGTCCATGTTTAGACACTCTTATCTTTTCATAGTAATAGTTTTAACACAAAAAAATAGTTTCACATGTAAAATTCAGAGTAAGATATTGAAAAGCAAGAAGGTTGTTTTAAATCAAATGTATGTTTATTTCCTTAAAGTGCAAAAGAGGTTGTAAGTTTGCACACAGAAGGTTTTTTACAGAACAATACAATGCAATGAAACAACATTAATAATAAATAGCTTTTCAAGACATTGAGGGTGCGTTCTTTGCAAAGAGGAGTTTGCAGGGCATTCATAAATAAATATAAAAAAGATGACAGGTAAGCATAGCTCTGGTTCCAAAGACAAGGGTCCATGAATGCTTAGGCCTTTACAAGCAAAGCAAACTCTGTGGAAAGAAAATGATAAAGAAAACAATTACAGCCTGTAACTGATCATTTTAACATCTCAATCATATCAGTTTTTAAGCTTGATTGCATAGGTTTAATCATGTATTTTCGTATTATGCTTTGACACCTCATAAAGTCATAAAAAATTATGAATATGAGATTAAGTACCATCAACTCCGATTTTGCCGTCACCATCGCTGTCACCAGCTGAGAGGAAGGCCTTGGTCTCAGCATCAGTCAATGCCCTGGCGCTGGCAGAGAAGGTCTGCAGGAACAGTCTGGGAACATTGAGGAGAATGTAAATGAGAAACTTGAGTAAAATGTTCCGTAAATGAGAGAATGAACATTCAGTAATAGGCCTATATTATTATAATATAATATAATATAATATTAGCTTAAGAATTAGTTCAATAATTGTAAGTCTGTTGCTTGCATACTTCAGCTCATCCTCCTCAATGAATCCGCTCTTGTCCTGGTCGATGACGAAGAAGGCCTTCTTGATGTCTTCGGGAGTCTTTGCACTAAGGCCGACCTTGGCGAAGAAGCTCTTGTAGTTGAAGGAGTCTGCAGCTAGAATTACACAGAAAATACATCAAAAACCAGCAAATTTACCAATAGTCTATATTGTTTCTCTGTGGTGAGTTACCAGCGCAATCCTTAAGGGCTGCAGCCACATCCTCGTCCTTGAGAATTCCAGCAAATGCCATTTTGATTTATCTGGAAATAAGACCCACATAAGATGATGATACATTAAGATGCATAAAGGTTTTCGACATTCAATTTGAAGAAGAAAAAACAGTGTAACATCGCAAAAACTGGAATGTTTAGTGAAACCCCCTTTAATAATTCCTTAGAAAGAAAATGCAAAGCAGACATGAAGCTGATCAGTTCTGAGTCAGTTCTCCCATTACATTTAAAATCCTTCCTATAGTCAAAATATGATCTCTGTGAGATCATGCGAGAATGCCAGCCTAATGAAAAAATCTCTGTTCCCAAATCTCAGAAAGTAGCAGGTCCTTGGTTTTGGTTAAGTGAAGAGACTGGTGTATTATCGCGTTTTCAGTCCTGTTGCAAGTCCTTTTACATCCTCATTTTGTTCCTCCATTTTTCGTTGATCATATTCCATGGTGATTAGAGAAATTCACCAAGCCCTGGTGTATGATCCTCATGGTCTATCCGGTAAACTCACCTTTGCGCTGCGCTGGCAACTGTTCCACAGATGTGCGTCGACTACCCAAAGCACCCATGGGCCCGGCTTTTATACTTTTGTCTCTGGGGTTGTAACGGACACCATTTGCTTAGGTTGGGTAAAGTTTCGAAAAAATGTGTCCACTAGTCATTATAGATCTATTTTTATCCTTTCAAAAGGGGATGCTCTGATTCCTTATGGGAAACACAGAAGGGACATCCTAGCGCACATCAGTATTTGCATGAAAATGTGCGCAATGTCATTTAGTTCCATTTAGTTCCCATATTAAAAAAAGTTTTTCGTATTTTGCCCGTTTTTAGCCTTGTCATATCATAATTTGGAACCAGTTGTTGTGGTCGGTCAAATAAAATAAAAAATCCTTTAGAAAGAGACACATTAGATCCCACTGGATAAGATAAAATTCATATTGCAGTTTAATTAGTACAGTATATCCAGTAGGATTAAATGATCTATTCTTTTATGTGTGTTGTTCTCATTAGACTTATTTTATTCGTTGCATTATTTACCATGCGGGGAAATGTGTAAGAATATTGTTTAATGTTGGATTTTATTTTCTATGGGGGGTGTGGTGAGAACACATTTACAGTCTCTTTACTATATATATTCTACATGCAAGATGATGCTAAGAAGATTCTGGGACAGCTGGGGGCTTGGACAGGAGCAAACGTTTCAGAGTTTCAGATTACTGGTAAATATGATGAAACACTTAAGGGTTTGTTTATGAAAGAGGATTTCTCACACAATACCTTAATGAATATGTGTATTCAACACCGATAAATAATACAGAAAATGATGCGAAACAAGACAAACTCAAAAGATAGTGATTTTTATTGTATTCGCTTGTTTACTCAATAGCTGCAAAAAAATCGAAATAAAGATTAAAAATTAAAGTTACTAAATGTTTGTCACCAGCATGCAAAATCACTTCTGAAGAATTCTCTTTATAGGCTACATATATTCAAGATGACTTATTTGCAACATTACACATATATATCCAAGAAATATTGTTTTAACATGTTTATTTTGTATTACTTTTCCAAGCTCAAACAATAACATTACAGTAAAACATACAAGACAGAGCACAATCCTGCACAATTCATCTTTAAAAAACTGCTATACTGACAAAATCCCAGTGGCAAAACTTTTCTTTTCCATGTTTGACTGTAACAGCTGGTCTCAGGAAGCATTAACAAGGGCTGAAAATTCTACAGGAAATGAGGAGATGTAGATTAATCTCTTACATTTATACATTACATATCATATTTATAAAGTATCTGAGGATAGATACCAACCTTCCCAGCCGATCTTCCCATCTCCATCCATGTCTCCAGCCATGAGGAAGGCCTTGGTTTCAGCTGCTGTAAGCGCACGAGCCCCTTTTGAAAAGTTCTGTAGAAACAACCTGGAAAATGTGTCACAATACAATAGATGAATTGAGTAATTAAGGAATAAAAAGGTCACATGTATTTATTCCATGGCTCTTCATTCTGTTTGGTTAATCATAATAATATCATAATAATATTTTCTCATTTTCGCTGTTGTCCATGGCAACGCTGTATATAAGTGCGCTCATCCAGGTAACTAAAAACACTGCTACTCTTCTTGTTTCATACACACACACAACATTGTGCATATCAGTTATCGGTGGCATTGGGAATGAAGTCTGAGGACTATTAAAAGGGATAGTTTACTCAAAAATTAAAATTGTTCCAAACCTGTATGAATTTCTTTCTTCTGCTGAACACAAAAGAAGATATTTTTAAGAATATGGGTAACCAAACAGTTGATGGGCCCCATTGACTTCCATAGTATGAAAACAAAATACTATGGAAGTCAATGGGGCCCATCAAATGTTTGGTTGCAGACATTCTTTAGAATATCTTCTTTTGTGTTCAGCAGAAGAAAGAAATAATAATACAGATTTGGAACAACGTGAGGGTGAGTAAATGATGACAGAATTTTCATTTTTGGGTGAACTATCCCTTTAACTATTGACTGTAATATTGTTCATCTTGATGTAAGGCCTATTGTTTTATATATTGAAATGCATTATCTTGCTTTAAGATAATATACAGGTAAGATTTTAAAACAGTTTAAACTCAAATCAATATTTAATGTCAATGTAAAAAATTATTGCTTTTATTGTTCTTAGCTGAATAATTACATATTATCCATAACATATCACAGGATTGTGCACTAATATCATCTCCAATTGAACAGTTTTTCAGTCGCTCTGCCATGTAAACATATGAAAAAAGTTAATTACTCAACTGTAGCTCATCCTGTTCAATGAACCCACTCTTGTCCTGGTCCAACATGTTAAAGACCTTCTCGATCTCACGTGGAGACTTCTTTGACAAACCTATTGTTGCAAAAAACGTCTTTGGGCTGAAAGAATCCTTTGCTGAGGGAGTAAAAAAAAAAAAATGAAGGCTGAATATCAGTGCAAAAAATTCGGACTAAAATCAAACAACTTTGAAATAAGGAAATCTTTCAGCACTGTTCAATTCAAACTAATTCACAGAGATGAATCTCAAGTAGTTCACTGGAGCATCATTCATACGTTACCTTTACATCCATTAATGGCAGTTGAAATATCAGAGGCAGCCAAGACGTCTGTGATAGCCATTTCCCAACGGATCTGATGAAATTCTGAGGCCTGCCAGCAGTGTCTTCCCTGATTATAACAGAAAAGCCTGCAGTCTGAACGTCACACTACGTAATGTCAAAAACCACCAGTGTTTGTATGTCACCTGCAGCTGTGTCCTTTACACCACCTGACCTGTCCAGGACACAGTAGGACAAGCCATTGTAATAGTTACTTGAGAAAAGCACCTCACAATTTACTGAATTAAACAAACAAACACAAAAAAACCCCTCATGATTTATATTAGATGTGATGTGTCGCTTAATATCAGCAGGTTATATTTGGTTTGTTCACTTGAAGTGAGTATCTTTGTAAACATCCTGTTATTGCTTCACTGTCATTATTGGACTTGTGCCTACACAATATGATTTAAAGGCAGCGGCTGAAGTATTTTGCGCAGAGAAATGTTTATTTTCCACATAGATCAAAGGCCTAAGGCTCGATCACAGCGTTGAAACACAATATGAAGTCCAGCTGTTTTTGCTTTGTCTTTGTGCACGTGCTGATCTACAGTGCTCTGATGTGACGTCAGCTTCACTTCCTCCGCAGGCTCTTTTCCTGAGGATGGACGTCTGCCTGTTTGTGTGTGCTGCCAGCCAGGGGCCAAAGCAATGACAAAAACATCCTTCCAGCCCACTACCTGCCCTTGTGGCCTTGTCCCGTTCCATACTACCTCTTGTTTGCAGGAAGGCCATGTTTCCTGAATGACAGGGATTTGGCGGGGATAGGGGCTGGACTTTCATATTCTCAATAACACCTTTTTTCTTTGTCCTTGCTTATACATTACATCAGGTGCATCAAGAGCGATTGGAGCCATATCATACTAAAAATGCTTTTTAAAGGGACAGAGAAAAGATTTGACCTGGTGAGTGAAGGTGATTGAGAATATAACATTATTTGGCATAATATTTATTTAAATCTGTACAATTGAACAGAATATTCATATTTTTTGCTTCTCTTTGAGTCTTTATTGTTTTAAGAACAGCATAATGATTTGTAAACTCTATATTTCATGACAAGTTAATAATTTTTAAATGTGAATAGTGTGCTAGTGTGAGTGGACAAACCAAACTTAATGCTGGTTGTTCATTGTTGATGAGTGTTGATTGCGTCTTTTTTCATGAATGAATTTATGGCAGCTATTTTTAGTAACAGAACATGTTGAAAAAAAAATTTGCCTTAGGGATACAACAGCTTACCCAAAAAGGGATGACTTTTTACCTTATCAACCTCCAAAATGTGCATATTATACCTTTAGTAGTAATATGTCTCCTTAAAGTACCACTATGAAACTTTTTGGGGTAAATAAGGTATAAAAATGTCAATGTGAGGGTATTGCCCCATGCAGTGACAAGCTGTTGTACCCCTAAAAGTAAAATTTTGCTAATTTTTACGAGAGTAGTTGATGCTTTGGGAAAATTACATGTGATTTAAAACAGCAAATTTTATAATTATTTTGCATGCATCTCATATTTTATGAGCTTTTATGGAATATTTGTACGTTTAATTAAAAGGTATTTGTCATACGGAAGGGCCATTTAAAAAGGCAAAATGATGATGGATGCATACTGTTCACAAGAATTGAAAATTCAAATGATCATGTACTCAAAATAAGAACAATAAAGACTAAATAAGGTCATAAGGTCATACAGGTTTAGAAAGACATGAGGGTGAGTAAATGATGACAGATTTTTTTGTGATAAATAAGTTTCACATTTGTTTAACTCATTAGTTAACATGAACTAACAATGCACAATACTTCTAGCATTTATTAATAGTTCATGTTAATCACAACATTTACTAATGCATTTTTTAAGATCAAAAGTAATATATGTTAACATTAGTTAATATACTGTGAACTAACATGAACATTTTTAATAACTAAGATTAACAAAGATTATAAATGCTGTAAGAATGTACTGCACATTGTTAGTTCATGTTAACAGATGTTACCAATATCCCTTTAAATCTTGATGTTGAAATATGCACTTTATGCATCAATATCCCATGCATTAATTAATTAATTCCTGTGTTTATTTTCATAAATACTTAAATTTGTCAGGGGGTAGTTAAAAGAAATGATTAATAAGCTGATAAGTGAGCAATGTGTTGCAATTACCGTATTTAAATCATTACATGTCTGGAACACGCCCTGTTTTATTTTGAGATGCTTTTTTTCCACGCCAAGGTTCTCAGTAACATACTGAGATTTCTCACTAAGCCTCTCTTGATTTACAACTTGTTTGATGTATCATCAATTGTTCTTGATCTGCCAACAGCATTGTCATTGTGGGCATTAGACAATTACAATGAGGGATTCTCAAGATGGGAATACCTTTCAAAAGCTATCCCTAATTAAAGCTGATTATGTCTTTCATAAATGAGGGCAGAGATTGTGCTGTTCCCTGTCTCTCGGGTTTAGTTGCATCTCTATCTATTTCCAGCTGACCAGCTGTGATGGAAGCATGCCGATGGGACTCTCAGATTTAGCCAAGACGGCTGCCTCAGTTTCAGTTCCTGCCCCTCCTCTTCCCCGACATTAATCACTCAACACCAAGTGTGTGTAGTTGGAATGTTTGTGTGTGCATGTATGGACACCCTGAGGTGACCTCGGCCCAGATCACATCATTAGCCGTAAATCTGATGGCACACACAAAACAAACACATTTAGAGCACATTTGGGCATTCTTCCTCGCCGCCTGATTTACATGCTGATGAAATGAGGCCTTACGCAACACCTGTCCCACGATTCTCCCTGCACGTGAGCGATGTAGCCATAGACTGCTCCACTTCCATGTCTGTGAAATACATGAAGGCGCTAATTGAGGAGCCTATCTTGCCAGGCTGCGAATTCCCCTCGTTGATATGCCCCTTGGGGGCCTGTAAAAGTGGCAAGAGGCCAGGGAGAGTCCTGGACCTCCACAATGAGATCACCAAGACTTGGATCAGTTGAGTAATGCCACTCATGTGTCATGCCACAGAGTCAGACACTTGGATTTCATGTCCTCTATCTCCAACAAAGCCTGTGAGAAGTTGGTTTCGTGCCGTTGAAAATTAGAAAAGCCCCCCCAGGAGTTCCAGGTCTTTCCCAATGCCATGCTAGCATGCAAAAAAAAGGCCTTTCCATCTCGTTTTGCGGGCTGTGACTTACTTACAGGTATAGTTCACTCAAAAATGAGAATTATGTCATCATTTACACATCCTCATACCATTACAAACCTGTATGACTTCTGTTTTTTGGGGAACACAGACAAAAAAGGTCTTTTAAATTTGTCCATACAATGAAAGCCAGTAGTCAACTTTGGTCTCCATTGACTTTTATTGTATGGACAAAAACAATTCTTCAAAATATACCATAAAGTTTATTGGTTTGGATTAGTATTCAGACTGATAATGGTTATGAATGCCATAATCAATTTTTAATGAAAAGAGATTTCACAGGTAACAATCCAAATCCACAGCTGATAAGCTTTTTATATTGAGTGCTTAGCACTCAATAGCTAATACTGACTGTCAACTTAACAACATCAGTATTAATTAACAATGCTAGTCTCCTTTTAAACTCACCAAACAGACTGCACACACATGGCATTATGGGAATGGATGTTTGTGTGTAAAATCACACCAGCCTTTCTTGGTGGAATGCTCTCCGTTGTTTTTAATCATGTCAAAGAATGCTACAGCGTTTAGCGTAGCGCTAACTGTGAAATGCGCTGAAGCGCAATGTGCACTGTGTTAAAGCCGTCCCAAGTAGTATCTTTCATTCAATGAGTTTTGGCCCGAAATGCAGTCAGCCATGCGACAGGTGCAGGGCATGCCAGTTGCATTACGACTGGGTGACTGTCCCACTGCTTGTACAGTAGCTACCTTTGGGGTTTCCCTGAGCCACCACAGGCCTGGCTCTTGTTTTTATGAGTATGACAGTATCTTTTGGATGGACTTCACACTTAGCAGAATGGCAGTACACAGCCATGACACTGGATACAAACCTGGCATCGCATTTTTATAGACTTTTATATCGTAAATGTTTTCACCTTTCTCTATTTTGAGAACACGTACATGTTCTCAGCCTGGTACAGATCTCATGTGGCAGTTTCAGTGCTCCAGTAAGTGAGACGTCTGCCAGATTCAAAACAGGTGGCTTTTTACTTAACATAAACTCTATGTTGTAAACAGAGTGAAGAGGGGCAAATAGAAGGCAAGGGGTCCCAGTAAGTAAATCATGCTAGGGTTACAGTTTATAGTTGCAAAGGTTGCAGATGTGTGATTCCCAATATCAGACGGGCCATTAAAGTGTCAAATAATAGTGATTATTATATAGGATTTATTTTGATCTTAAATTAAAATAATATGTTTAAAGCACAGAATTACATAAAAATTCATATGGACCAAAAAAATTTTTTTATTGCTTTTAATCTCATTTCAGTTTATTTATAGACTACATGAAATGAATGATCTGATCAGCATCATGTAGTAATGTGAGTTAACACAACAAGGTAAAGTAGGATCCAGATTATTTTAAGGATTTCTGGATGCCTTCCAAAATAACTGATTTTTTTAGCAGATGGTTCTCTGTACTTACCTCTTATCTAATTTCTTGTGCATAAAAGCGGCTCAACATATGCACATCTTGTATAGGTCTTTCTGAAAAAAAAGATTGATTATCAAATAAAATAAAAATGTAAAAAAATAATAATAATAATAATGATTTCTATAGAGTGTGTCCTCTCATTCACAGTACCCTAAACCTGATCCATGAATGTAGAGCAAAGGCAGGCAAACTGCCGAGACTGACAGAGCTTATTTTATTTTTAAATTATAGTGACACAGCATACAGCAAAATCTACTGAACATCCCTGGCCTTATATAGTTTCTATACAGGATTAGATTAAGGATGTAAAGCCAACAACTGAGAATACAGAGTGCTACACTTTGATATGTTCCCTGTAAAAACTAATATGGTTCTTGATCTGATTGCTAATCTAACTCTCTAATAAAATAGAATTATTATAATCATATAGTTGAGGCTCACTTCAAATGAGTGTTTTGGCATCTCTAAAATAATACTTCAGTCCATTTCATTCTCAAAAACTCACTATAGGCAATACTCTTTATAGTTAAATAATAATCTAAAATAGCCTGTATTTTCAATCAAGGTGACAGAAAAACTGAGGTGTAATGGAAACGTGAAGACACTTCATCCACTATAGAGGGACTCTCACTGCACAATGTATACATAGCTTTGTATAAAAAGGTGTTTATTCATTTTTATTTATATGAAAAACAACTAACATTCCCTTCAAGCTGATGTTTGACTTTATCAAGATAGGATTTGGAGACATATTGCAAATTTTGTAGCATCACTGTCATTTCTTTCCCCTGGTGTATTACAACAACAGAGTCCAACTTTAGAGTCCAACTTTATTATAGCGAATAAAGTTTGGTGTTTTGATAACATTGTCAGATAACATGTTCATCCTTCTGTCATGTCACACCAAGAGGACTGTGAATAGTTAAAGTGGAGTTAGCCTCAACTGGCCACTCTGTTGCAGCTATTGCTAATATGGCTAACAGCCAACTCACTCTCATTTAGACTGTTCAGTAGTTCACACCTAGTGCCAAATCAGCCCAGCCTCAGATCAGGGATATTACTGGATTTCCGTTTCAGAATGAAACTAAAACCATAAGATAAACATTAACTGAAATAAAATAAATAAGTGCTGTCAATTGATTAATCGCATTCAAAATAAAAGTTATTTTAAAAGTTATATATTTAAGATTTTTTTTTATTAAACTTTTATTTTGGATGCGATTAATCACGATAGACACCCTTAAATAACTCATTTTCGTTTAGTTTAAGTTAAATTTCTAAAATAACTAATGAAGCTTATAAACATAAAACATAAACATAATTTTTTTAAAAAGCTATATGTAGACATGTAAAAAAACTAAAATGAATACAGAAAATATATATTAAAAAAATATAAAAAAAAATTGTGGCAGAACATTGCAGATGTCCAGATTCTTCCCATATATTTTATGTTTGTTTTCATAAATATTAATAAAATGTTATTATTTATTTTAAAACAATTGGGTTACACGTTATTGTACAATTTCTTTGTTACACGTTACATGTAAAATTAATTAATTACATGTATAACAGTAGTTACTCTAGTCCTAATCCTAACCGTAACATGTTGTTAATTAATATTACTCAGTATTTAAATGAACAATTACTACACTGTAACTACACCTTAAAAGAAAACATAATAATAATTGTATATTACATGGCATATTAAATATTTATACAATTAAAATAGTTTTATTTTTAAACGATATTATATATACATATTTATTATAAAATAAAATAGGAGGATTCAAAGTTTACATAGAAAGAAAATTATTATGGTGAGATTTATAACGTATTAAATTTAAATGGCTTACAATAGCTTGAAATTTTATTGGCAGATCACTGGACTGATTCATAAACAAATAAATTAATGAGGCAAAGTAAGGCACCATTATAATTTAAGCAGAAGGTGGTAATATATTTGTGTTTACAAATCCATCTTGAATTTCTCACACTATTCAGACCGTCTGTACATCAGAGCTGCTGTACGAGGCACTTCCCAACTTTTCCAAAAAAGGTTACGACAGCCAAGGCTGACTTTTCATTTTTGTCCCCTACCCAGACTGCAATGGGGCACCAGACGAATGGAGTTGATGTTGTAGTGGGGCATGTAACTCTCAGCGCCACTGGCTCTGATTTGCATGCTCAGAATAAGCCCAAAGGCATCCAATTACACAGCTCTCATGGATTGTTTGGTGTCACTTATCATCTGTTTGAGGGATATGATGATTCTGCTCTTCGTGTGTAAAAGGATAGCGTGAGGTTCTGGGCCCCTTTTTTTGTGAAGTGTTACTACTCAATTGGTGGGAAGATCAGCACAAACCCACTTAAAATAGTGAACCTATCCTCCCTTTTTGGTAGCATACTAGGCTTCAGGAACCCTACAAGGTCTGTTACCATAGTGCAACTTCTTTCGGGATGAGCACATTCCCCTCAGTGATTTAAAAAAAAGTAAGGCTGCAAGAGAAGCGCTTTTTCTGAGAGTGAAACATGATCCCAAGTGATTTATCTGAGAACTTTAGTCTCAGAACTGTAGTAACTGTAGTTATGACATTTTATATTTTATAAAAGTTGCATGAGGTATGTTGATTCATGGCACTGATCATAGTCTGTTTTTGTTTTTTTAAATACAGGTTCTATTCTTCATTAGAAACATATATAAAAATCAGGAACCTCTGGTTTAGCAATAATACCTTATTAATCTGCTCCACTAGCAGCCCTCTCTCTGCCTCAGTGCTTTTAGCTGGTCATTTTTTTTAGCTGAGGAGTTTCAGAAGCTTGGAGCAAAACCACGACAAGTGTACAAAATTCCTAATGAAGAAACCAGAGGCTCCCTGTACCTTCTTGTCATGCATCTGATTGAATTACCAGCTGCATGTTTGCTCCTCCCCAAGCTCAGACCTGATGGGAATGTGTGCATGCGTGTATATGTTGCCAGCTGGGAACAATATCCTGATGCTGAATGAGTGTGTTGAGTAAAACTCCAGCATCAGTGATTTTGTTGCCAGAGGACCACCTTGGGCATCCTGTGCGTCCTCAGAGATGGAGCTTCACTCGACCTGATCTGCAGTGCAAAGATGCCTCAGAAATTGTGGTATTCTAAATTCATGTCTTGTATCTGTATAATTGAAATATTCCACTCTTATTAGTATACAACAATGAATGACTCTGAAATATATTATTTATATAAATAAAGCCTACTTATATATTTAAATATGCACAACAAATACACAAAAACATCATAGGGGACTACATCAGTATTCTTCATAAGGTGTTGTGTTCATGATTGGCCACTGGGTGTCCGTAAATTCAAATTGAGGTTGTGTTTTCTATAATGTCCAGCAGAGGACGCCACGCTCAATCCAGGACATTGTCCGTATTTGTTACATGCATGTAAAAGCAAAAGCAAATGCTGTTATTTTGTTTATCCACTGACTGCTGTTTACTGCTTACTGGAGGGGGGCCAAAAAAATTCTACAATACTAATACAGTGAGTGGTTAATTATTAGTCCATATATTTTTTTCCAAGCACAATTTACCAATTCCAAACCAGATCAATCGTAACAATTACTGTAAGGATTGTAATTGTTCATGAGGTAAGGTGTGTCTTAAAGTGAAAAACTCCTTATATTTAGTTAATTATTTATAATAGGCCTAAATACTGAAATATTCCATATTTCAGATGACCGAGGTTTCGTGAAACAGTGAAACAGTTGAAGCAAATGTGCGGTAATGTGGCGAAGCCTCGAAACAATTCGACACCTGTCTCACGGCGACCCCTGCTGGTCAAAACAGTGTAAATGCAACAAAAAACCCAGGCCAAACATGCATAAAAACACCTTTTACAAATCTATGCAAATGTTTTATTGAAAGTAAAATCTTTCAAATGCAATTAACTAATCATCTAATAAAATTAAATATTAAGTGTCTATATGTTCTTTTATCAATTGGCAGGGCATGTTTTGTTTGTTCCATGAATGGCTCAGATAAACAGGCCAATACAAGACTATTAACTACTATTATTCCTTTTAATTATACTAATGTCTAATTAAAACTTCTACAAATGTATCAGGTAAAACCCACAGACACTTGTTCAATGGTTCTCAGTGACTCCTCATGATTCATGGGTTCAGTGATGACGTAACGAAGCCTCATTTACTGAAATCACGTGACTTTGGCAGTTTGATACACGCTCCGAACCAATTGATTCGAAACAGAAGATTCTTAAAGCTTCGAAACTTCATGAAGCACTGTTTTGAAATTGCCATCACTATATTTAGATGTATTATTAGACATTTTTCTACAGGTAAAATTGTCCCCCCAAAAAGAGAGATTTAACTGACAATGAAAAGGAAAAAATATGAAATAGGACCTACCCGTGAATTAAAGGCGCAATATGTACGTTTTTAGTTTTTTTGTTATATATTTTGTTGACTTGTGTACTTACTTTATACCAAATGTTTCCAAGAATGTCTAAATCCAGAGAAATAAGCGATTTTAACCAGGACACGAATCGTTTCCGTACGTCACCTATCAATGACATCATGCGTTACCCCATGGGCGTCGGAACCATTGTATGTGAGTGGGACAAGACCCACCGACTTTTGCACTTAATGTAGCCTAAATTGCATCTACTCGAGTAAAAATTTCAGGGGGACTCACCCACATTTTGTTTTGCTTTGCCCTCAATTTCCATTTTTTCCACACAGAGTAGCACTATAACATAACTTTTTCAACACACTCAAATGTATCTAATATGATAAAACAGTGGTCGTCTGCGGCATAATAAAAGCTCCACTGCTCTTGAACCTTGTCTCTCATTAGCAATCGCTCCAGCGGCTGCGTTCCGCTCCAATGGCTTTCAGCCCCACCCTGCTTCATACTACAGTAACGTTAATAAATCATTAATACATTAGCTTAGGGTGACCAAACATCCTGTTTTCCCAGGACATAGACATTTTGGTTATAGATAGTATTTTGTAATATAACAATTTTCTATCCATACAGAGGGGGCATATTTTAAATGTATTGAAATTAATAAGGCATCTTTGAGTAAACTTCGAGTATCATTTGAGTATCTCATTGCCGGGCCGAGTGTCCTGGTTTTCGGTAATCAAAATATGGTCACCCTACATTAGCTCATCCATGAATATGATTTCTGTCCGAGAACCGTCAGCTTCTTTTCCACCAGCTGTAGAGGTGAAGAGTCAAGACTACAACTCCCATGATTCCATGAAATCAAGGCGTCATCAAGCTACGCCTTTGTTTTGAATAAGCGACCTCTAGCGGCGAAAATGACATATTGTGCCTTTAAGGCGTGACCATCGGAAAATATCATGTTATGTTAAAGGGATATTTCACCCAAAAATGAAAATTAATTACTCACCATCATGTCATTCCAAACCTGTAAGACTTTCGTTCATCTTCGGAACACAAATGACACTTTCTGTCCCTCCGTTGACAGCTACGCAACTGACACTTTGACGATTCAAAAAGTTCATAAAGTGTTTGTAAAACTAATCCATATGAATTGAGCTGTTTAGTCCAAATTTTCTGGAGAGACTCGATCGCTTTATATGATGAACTTTATATGATTGAATTTAGGCGTTTATTCACATATAAACATTGATTAGCAAACATAAAAAGAAGCTCAACCGAACATGAGAACAAACCTCAAACCTCATTGGTTCTTGTGGAAGTGCTGCATAACATAAAACATTTATTTATTTATTTATTTTTTGTTGCTTCAAATCAAAGTTTGTAATGTTATGATTCACCTCGTAGCTGATTGGTTTGGTTCATGGCTTATAACATTTAATGAAAATATATTTTAAATTGCTATGGGAGAAATGAATGGAAAAAATTCTTTCGGAACCAACGCTGCTGAAAAAGTGGGCGGGAACTGTTGCACTCTATTGCTGTTATCTCATGTGAGTGACTGGTTGTCCCGCCCTCACATCTGTAAACACGTCATCAGAGATGAGAATAGATGTCGCTGCAAGTGAAGGGGGAAGTTTTTTTGATGAAATATAATAGGGCACATGAATAATAAAAAAAAAAAAAGAATGATGTGCACAGATAAATGATTTATAATAGGCCTAGATACTGAAATATTCCATAAAAAAAGAATAGTTAATTTTGGTTTTGTGATGACATGGTGAAATTGATGTATTTTATATCATGTCTGCAGGGTTAGACGCCCTCTGAGTTTTATGGGAAAATAAATACATATTTTATTTAACAGCTACATGGAAAATAATTATTTGTTTTCAGTTGTTTACAAACAAAACTTGCAGTGAAAATGATCTATGCATTTCTGCAATTCTTTAACTGCATGCTGGTGAAATTGACTTTATATTTGAATATACATCTTTATTAAATTAGCTAAAATGCTTAGCTAATTAATTTAGGATGTTTATTTGTAAAGTAGTTGTTTCAACAAAGTTTTCGAGTGAGTGCATGTTTGTATTTATTTACAGGGTGTGGAGAAGGCTGGGTGGAGGCTGTCAGAAGATATCGACACAGAGGTGTTTAGCCAGTAGGTAAAGAAGCAGGGATTAGTTCTCTACCTCAAGAGATTTCCTCTATGCATACAGATGGTGAGTGTATGAGTGTGTGTGTGTGTTTCTTGATTGACTTCGTCACAGTACCTATTGAGTCAGCTCTCTGAGTCATCCGTTTCAAGGTTGCCTAGTGACAGCGGTGGGGAAATGTTTCCTATTGCGCATTCGCTGATGCTTGGCTTCGATATTTATTCAAGCAATGCAGTAAGAGGGCAAGAGAAAATAACTGATGCATTTCAGATGATTGCATGGATGTTCGGCCATCCGTAAAAAAATTGTACCTGCGGATTCTGAACTTCCCTTGTTTTTCATGCATCAACTTCCTAATAAAACTGATGTATTGTGGGACTCAGTTACTTTGAATCAGTGTTTCCAAAGCTTTCTTGTTTCATGTACCTCAACAGCCCACCACCAGTAAGGCTCAAGTATCCCTTCATGGACACCAAACCATAGGCTAAATGTACTCCTTTTGACTCATTTTAAACTGGATATCATTCAGCATATTTTATTAATATGATTAAAATTGTCTTTTTTGAGATTCACGTTTAAGCTAAAACAATTGTATGAATAAAAATTAAACTTACTAAGTAGCTTAATCCCAAACCGCTTCAGATTTGTCATTTTATAATTCCATTTAGTTTGATATTGGTTTGATTGGCTGAGACACAAGACACACGAAAATAGGAAAAAGTTGTATTTTGAGACAAATAAAGAGAACTGTTGCTAACAACGTTGTTAAACAAAGTATTTTCCATCATCCATTTTAAAATTCATAAAATTCACACATATTACAGTTTGTTTTTGTATTTTAATATTTTATTTTAATCTTCATTTCTGTATACACCGATCAGGCACCGATCATGACCCGTCGAGGCATGGACTCCACTAGACCCCTGAAGGTGTGCTGTGGTATTTGGCACCAAGATGTTAGCAGCAGATCCTTTAAGTCTTGTAAGTTGAGAGGTGGGGCATCCATGGATCGGACTTGTTTGTTCAACACATCCCACAGATGCCCGATTAGATTGAGATCTGGGGAATTTGGAGGCCAAGTCAACACCTCAAACTCGTTGTTGTGCTCCTCAAAACATTCCTGAACCATTTTTGCTTTGTGGCAGGGTGCATTATCCTGCTGAAAGAGGCCCCAGCCACCAGGGAATACCATTGAAAGGGTGTACAGCATCTGCAACAATGCTTAGGTAGGTGGTACATGTCAAAATAACATCCACTTGGATGGCAGGACCCAAGGTATCCAAGCAGAACATTGCCCAAAGCATCACACTGCCTCCACTGGCTTGCCTTCTTTCCATAGTGCATCCTGGTGCCATGTGTTCCCCAGGTAAGCGATGCACCAGCACCCGGCCATCCATGTGATGTAAAAGAAAACATGATTCATCAGACCAGGCCACCATCTGGCCCAGTTTTGATGCTTACGTGCCCACTATTGGCGCTTTTGGCGGTGGACAGGGGTCAGCATGGGCACCCTGACTGGTCTGCGGCAATGCAGCCCCATACGCAACAAAATGCGATGCACTGTGTATTCTGACACCTTTCTATCAGAACTAGCATTAACTTCTTGAGCAATCTGAGCTACAGTAGCTCGTTTGTTTGATCAGACCACACAGGCCAGCCTTCGCTCCCCACGTGCATCAATGAATCTTGGCCGCCCATGACCCTGTCGCCGGTTCACCACTGTTCCTTCCTTGGACCACTTTTGATAGACACTGACCACTGCAGACCGGGAACACCCCACAAGAGCTGCAGTTTTGGAGATGCTCTGACTCAGTCGTCTAGCCATCACAATTTGGCCCTTGTCAAACTCGCTCAAATCCTTATGCTTGCCCATTTTTCTTGCTTCTAACACATCAACTTTGAAGACAAAATGTTCACTTGCTGCCTAATATATCCCACCCACTAACAGGTGCCGTGATGAAGAGATAATCAGTGTCATTCACTTCACCTGTCAGTGGTCATAATGTTATGCCTTATGCCTGTGTATATTTTTATTTTTAAATTATTATTATTATTTATAATTATTAAAATTATAATTATTTACAACTATTATTTCAGTCATTTACATTTTTCGACAGCACTAAGTCCTAATATTCCTAATAGCTGTAAAAAGTCCTAATATTAAGTTAATAATAAGTTCATTACCTAAAACTGGAATCTGCTTAAGAGGTTGGGAATGACTGCTCTAATTGAAAACATTGTTCCTTCTCAGTAATTCAAATTGAGAAGACATAAGGTTTCAAAGTTGTTTAACATTCACTGAGGCATCATTTAGTAGCCTCACAGCTAAAACAATAGCCATTTTAATTTGCCCGTCTGGAGGACAATACAGCTTGATGCTCCTCCTACAGACCAACACCTCCTCCCATGAACACTTCCCTCATGAAAGACGTCCTTACCAGTGAAAAGAAAGATGCAAGTTACCCTCGTAAACCTCAGATGCACTATACATATGAATTCTGAATTTCAAGTCAAAGACAAAGCTGAAACCAAAACACATTAATATTATTTTCCAATAAGCATCACTCAGAACTGAACTTTAGGAAAATTGTGTAAAGCCTGTTTGGTTCCAACAGTGTGTTGAATGATAGATCATGAAGTGGTTTTACAGGTTTCCTGTGAAAAGAAAAGCCATAACAGAAGACCTTGTGTTGCTATACAAATATTTACTGTTACCAAGTAAGGCACAGAGGCTAGCATGTGTGCAGATGAAGACAATATTTCCTGTTTTGACACCATCCACGTTAAAAATAAAACAACCAACTCTACAAAGCAGGTGGAGACACCTACTGCACAAATTCATGCCTTCTGAAGCTGTGAGGCATCCCCTTACAGGTGCAGGATTAGTCGGTGTTTACCTGCTTTTCTCTCAAAAGCATTATTTATTATTTATAATTATTAGTAGTTATTACAGTTTTTCTCAGTTGCTTTAGTACATTGAATCATCCTTAAGATTTGCAAACCAGTAAATGCATTTCTCAAAACAATGGATTACTTGCAAAAGCCTGTAACTTGCTTAAAATCCTTAGTTCATGTCTCAAACGTATTTATGTCAATGAACACATCAGTGTCATCAGAATGACAAGTCCTTGTTTCATTGTTCACAAACAAGACGGTCAAAATGGTTAGTCATGTTGTCAATCTAACAGTGTACTCTGTCAGTATTTTTAGAAGTAAACTATGGCTACGATTGTGATGACAATGATTGCAAATACACATGACTGCACTTTATCTGTATGACATACACTGATCAGGCATAACATTATGACCACTGACAGGTGAAGTGAATAACACTGATTATCTCTTCATCACGGCACATGTTAGTGGGTGGGATATATTAGGCAGCAAGTGAACATTTTGCCCTCAAAGTTGATGTGTTAGAAGCAGGAAAAATAAAGCGTAAGGACCCTGTCGCCGGTTCATCACTGTTCCTTCCTTGGATCACTTTTGATAGCTACTGACCACTGCAGACCGGGAACACCCCACAAGAGCTGCAGTTTTGGAGATGCTCTGACCCAGTCGTCTGGCCCTTGTCAAACTCGCTCAAATCCTTATGCTTGCCTATTTTTCCTGCTTCTAACAAAATGTTCACTTGCTGCCTAATATATCCCACCCACTAACAGGTGCCGTGATGAAGAGATAATCAGTGTTATTCACTTCACCTGTCAGTGGTCATAATGTTATGCCTGATCTGTGTATGTATTCAATTGCATGAATGGGGTGAAATAGTTTTAAGAATTGTATTTGTTATCTGAGAAATGCACCAAAGAGACAAACTGTAATGGTTTGCATGGTCTGTAAAATGTTATGAGCTAAATGGTTCATATTAAACACCATTTTTTGCAAGGGATTTTCATCAGAATAAAATCATAATAATAATTCAGAATTTGCTTTGTTTTAAAAATTATTCAAGAAATTGTTATATACTAATATAAATAATATATAATATAATAATATATTATTTATTTATTATTACTATTATAGACATACAGAAAGATAGATAGATAGATGTGGTCTGATGCAGCATTTCCTTAGCATCTGCTCAAGCCAAACGGACAACGAACATAACAGCCTTTACTCCCCCCCCCCTCCCCCTCTCGTCTGACCGTCTTTTGGGTCATGGAAAAACTGACTTGTCCCCCACTTTCCCCGTTTATGACGCTGCGTGAGTCAGGCTTTAATGCACTGGTTCCTGGCTGCTGTTTTGTCCAGTCAGATCATGTGTGATGACGTGGCAGTATGACATCAATGGGTGATACACCAAAATATAAAAAAATATCAATATCATCATCATTTTCTCACATTTCAGATGAGATTAGGATATCAAAAATGTGTTTAAGCACTGAAACTAGCTGGTCTGTTTTTTAATCATTATGTAATTGTGAGGAAGCGAAACAAAGAGCATTATTAGGACAATGTTATTAGACGAAGCATGCCAGATCATTTTTGGAATAGTTCTGTCATTATTTGCTCACCCTCATGTTGTTCCAAATTCATATGATGCAGTAGACGCAGGATGAATGTTCACACTGCTCTTTTCAATACAATGAATGTGAATGAATTGTGACCCAAGTTGTTTTTTCTTCACATATATAAAAAAACCTCCAAAAACTTGTAATATACTTTAATTGTAATATACAGCCAGTTATTACCATTTACTTTTGTTTTATGATAAAGAGCAATGTGAACATAATGCTAAATATCTCCTTTTGTGATCCACAAGTAGAAAAAAAAAACATCAAACAGGTATGGAAACAACATGAGGGTGAGTAAATGACAGAACTTTCATTTTGACTAACTGTCCCTTAATTTAATTAGTAATTTTCAGATCTAACATAATCGAATCGTTCAAGTCAGCATTCATTCAGTTGAACAACTTTGGCTTAATTTAAACACTGTTCTGTGTGAAGAAACATCAGGTGTGCAGAGCAGCAGAGAAAGGCTCCATGTTTAAACAGCTATTTTTACATTTA
Organism: Rhinogobio ventralis; assembly: GCA_039654625.1. Taxonomy (NCBI): domain Eukaryota; kingdom Metazoa; phylum Chordata; class Actinopteri; order Cypriniformes; family Gobionidae; genus Rhinogobio; species Rhinogobio ventralis. The sequence goes on from CM077212.1 coordinate 16,146,301, forward strand.
GCCTTGAAGGCAGCCAACTGTAAACTTTGGGACTTGATTGAGCAATGACACATTTGTTTACTAATCAAAATAGTTTGTGTACATGGTTCCTTATCACCTTAAGTTCTCATCAAACACCCCATTAGGCTTTTGACAGTGTTTTCATTTGTCATTTACATCTCACAAGCTCCCCTGACTGGAATGCAGCGCTTAGCATGTGGTTGCTAATGAGTGACTTATTTACTCAAGGGAAATGTGAGCAGGACTTTAAAGTTACCTCCGTGTGGAGTATGCAAATCAAAGAGTTATCTTGAAATATAACACAACGGTGTGCAGTTGTAAACTATACAAGTTGTGGTATATATTATCAATACTACCAAGTGCTGATAAACTAAACTAGCCTACTACTAAAGTGAATACCTGGGTGGATTTGCATGAATGAATGTTCAGTTGTTCTTTAATTGTGTTTATATGGTTTTTATGCCTGTTTGTGAGCATGGTTTTGTATGAGGCTGTCTCCTAAGCTCTTTGCTTACAGGCAGATTGTTATCAGTGTAAGTGGTGTATACCGGAGGTTCCACACTAAATAAACTGAGGGTTGGGATAGAAACTGTTTCCATAGCCTCAGCATTGAGCCCTTGCACACTAGACCGAAGCAGGGAGTCAGTCTTGCCCAGCCTGTGTCCAAACGCTGCTCGACCAAGGCCATCAGTGATGTGGGGGAGGGATCATTTGAGCTGATAACTGCTGTGAGTTAAACAGGTGTGAAATGTACATGTTCCCAGAAACTGTGAAAATGTCCTGTTTGCCCCACACCACATGTCATATGTTTAGAGTGTCTTTTTATTATGTGACCAGATCAATCCATCCACCCTATACTCAAAATGGTGATTGGTTTCTTTTTGTGCTTCATGCAACATTGTAAAACACAATCAAAAACACAATTGGTGATTTGAATAAGAGAAAATGGACTGATCTTAATGCTGGTGCACTTAGAACAGGTTTGCTGTACTCAGGTACAAAATAAACACGTCTGTGTTTGATCTGTCTGATGCCACGGTTTATGCAAAGGGTGGTTCTCTGCACACATCTACACTTGTACAAATAAAGATTCCAAGTAGAAGAGTTTAAAAGTCTATAGCAGGTTCCACAAAGGACTTTTTATTTTCTAACATTTTGATCTTTAGTCAACCATGGTTCTGGTGCTTCAGAAAGAGAGAGAGAGAGAGAGAAGAAATTAGATTAATCACATCTGCCAAATTCAAAATATTTAAGCAGAAAAGTACCTCCTGTAATATATGCTCCTTTGATTTAGAATTATTGCTTTAATAAAGAGTACATACTGGATCTGAAAATACTGTCAAAAAGGGAAATAAATACAAAAAATAAATAAAAAAGAACAATGATATAGCCTAATAATCTCCAAAGAACCATATAGCACAATAAGGCAAGTACTTAATTATGCAAGGCCCATTTGAAATGCAAAGGTCTAGGCAAATATTTAACAGTGTTTTAACTTGATAAAGTGCCATGGAAATAGTAAACCCTATCAATTACATCATCTACAGGAAAGGCAACATTGCAATGTCTGCATATTTCTTTCTTGCAAAACAATAAGCTAAAAAAAACGTATTAACGTTTATCAATGGAAAGTCCCCGCTAATGTAATGCACCGGAGTATGTGATTTGCATGGTTAACAATTCCACAGCTTTAAAATAAAAGTATATAGTGCATATACCACCTGCAGCAACAGCAGCAGTGTCACAGACCGCTTTTATCATCGTCTGAAAGCTTGAACAAAGTTTCAGATCGCTATTTCCGATGCTTGCGCCAGCTCATGGGTGACTCGAGAAGAAAAGGATCCCTCCTTTGATTGGCCACAAAAGCGCTACGTGGACATCCAGCAGCAACAGGTAGAGCGCGTGACCGTTATCATTTCATTCTGACTGCGGCTGTCAGGACGACAACAGCGCTTCCCGTGAACTAATTATCGCTCTTCGAAAGGCTCTTATCGCTCAAACACCATCTCGAGTTTGGTGGAAATTTATTTCGAGGTAAGCAAAACTTTTTTCCCCCTCGAAAGCAGGGATGATTGATTGACAGCTTATAAAACAACAGAGACAACGTGTAGTGACGATGTGCCTGTTGCTCACTTGATGAATCTAGTTGACCAGCATGGCTTAATATTATACATTTCATTTTCAGTTGATATTTTTTAACTATTGAACAGACTAGTTAACTAGGTAAGAATGAGATGCTACCAATAGGGATGAACAGTACACATTTATCCAGAAGTATGTCTTCAAATCTAATCAGTTTAAGCTTATCAAATATTCAGAAAGCACTTGAGACATACTTATTCTTCATATAGGGTAGCATCTAATTTTCAGTATCCACATTATTAAAGCCATTTATACTGATATATGATGTTATTTTTGCATGTTCATGTCTTCAAATCAAATGTGAATGATAATATTCTAGGGCCTACACCAGGGTGTGGGGGAGTCAAGTATGAAGTCTAAAGGAAAGGGGTCAAAGCGGGGCAGACAGTCTTGGGCAGAGCAGGACGACCCAGACTTTACGCTGGAAACAGAGCCAGGTTCCAGCGAGCAGGAGGGTTCAGAGGCGTCCGTGAGGCTGGGTGGGACGTGGAGAACATTGAGGGGTGAGGGGCATGGTCGTACCCGCGTGGGCACGCGCCGCAGGCGGCAGCATGGCAACGCTAAGGAACGCAACGTCCGCAGACTGGAGAGTAATGAGAGAGAGAGGCAGAGGATGCACAAACTCAACAATGCCTTTCAGGCCCTACGGGAGGCCATTCCTCATGTCAAAACAGACAAGAAACTTTCCAAGATCGAGACTCTAACTCTGGCCAAGAATTACATCAAGGCCTTAACCACCATCATCTTGGGCATGTCGAATGCCTGCCTGCCTCACACCGAGAGTCAAATGGAGGCTAATGCCGCCCGGCTCCTGCAGTGCTATCAGCAGCATCTACAGGAGGAAGGAGAGGAAGACCTGTCCAACTACCTGAGCCACATTCACAGCTTCAGCCAGGGCAGCTAACACACACTGCCACAGAACAGACTCACTGAGCGCTAAACGACAAGTGTAAAATACATGCACGCTACATGCATGATGATGAATACCAGCTCTTAAGACTAACACAAAGGTGCATTCGAGTTTACAAGCTAAAGCTGGTCCATAAATAGGCTCATTTATGTACAGAATATTTGTTGCCCACAAACAACGTGGATGTTAAATTGTTAGCCAGTGACTTGTTGGATTATGAAGGGACACAATCTACTGGTTCTTAATCTAGTTCACCCAAAAATGTCACAAAAGAAGATTCCCATAGTGAAAGTTAAAGGGGTCCAAATCAACACCGGACCCCATAACGTTCATTAAATGGACAATACAGAACATATTTTGTTGTCCGCAAAATAGTTATAGAGCTCGCTTCATACAGTCATACAGCTTTTGGGTGAACGATCCTTTTAATAGGGTAAGCATTTCATATTAAAAATGCAAAGCTGTGGAACAGATTTCATATTTATTGAGAGGACAAGATCCATGCACATATGACACTGAAAGGAGTTTACTGTACTTAAATGATTCCACTGTCCTTACCCTGTTATTTGTCTACATTTAATAATTTAAAACTATATTATCCTTTTCTTTTTCAAGTGGTTTCTCTCATGCCTGCATATAATGTATTTTTTATGTACAAAAGCAACCTTAAATAATGCCCATAAAGGATGTCACACAATTAATGCAGTTTCACATTAGGACCATTACTCATAAATAATCAAAATTTATACATCCACATGTACAACATAACTTAGCAGAACTGGAATAAAACTAACTATTCATCCTGATTAAAACCATTTGGAAAGATTTAGTATAAATACTGTTACTTTCTGAAATTTGTGCTGCCTTTAAACATAATTATACCACTTACACATCTATTTATGAATGAAATATGCTGACATCCTGAGAAAAGAAACGTTTCACAAAAGTATCTTCACATTGCCAAGCCTAAACTAAATACAGTTAAAGTGTCTGAACTTGAACTACCATTCAAAACTTTGGGGTCAGCAGAATTTGTTTTGGAAAGATGCCTGGCTGCTTTTATTTTGATAAAGATAGAGAGAAAACAGTCATATTGTGAAATGTTAATATATTTTAAAATGTAATGTATTCCTGTTATGGAGAAACTGAATATTCAGTTCGAAAGCATTCTGATATACAGATTTGGTGCTCAAGTAACATTGTTTCGTATTATCAATGTTGTGCTGCTTAATGTTTTGTAGAAACCCTGATACATATTTTTTAGGATTCTTTGATGGATAGAAAGTTCAAAAGAACAGCATTTATTTGAAATACAAATCTGGAAAGTCTTCACTGTCTTTTTTGGTCAATTTAATGCATCCTTGCTGAATAAAAGCCTATATTTCCAAAAAAAAAATTCTTACTGACCCCAAACTTTGGAACTATGGTGTATTTATATAGTATCACTGTGCTGTCTCAGCTTTCTTATCAAGAATCATTAATAACCAATAACCTGATACAAGCAGACGATGAAAGTATTACAGTTTTACGACACTGCAGCCAAGCTGCAACATCCCAGATGCAGATGTTTGTTTCAACATTTTTTTGTGTGATGTTCAATATAAAATGCTTGTACCTTCAGTAGCTTACACTGTGAAATTTTTGTATTTAATGCCCCTGGATTCAAATAAAGAACTTTTAAAAAGCTAATGGGCTTTTGTGATTTGACCACAGACAAATAAATAAACATTAAATTAAGATCCTCTAACCAAAAGTGCCATGTAAAAAACATAATGACAAATGATGGGAGTTTTAAAAAGGAGCGGGCATTACTGGAATGGCCTCATTAACCCACGAGAGCCCTCAAAACAAGAAAATAATCTTTCAAGCTAAATAGAGAATGTGAATTTAGCTGAAATACAAGCAAAAACACAGTCGTCTACATGTGCGGGAACTTGAGACAAATGTTTTTTTGAGTGGAAATTATTAACTCTGGTCTATATAAGAGAAGCGCTACAGTAGGGATGAAAACAATTTATGGCTACTAGCGTGAAGAGCTCAGCTGTTTGACTAACAGCCCACTGGGTTTCCATTCATCTCTAGCTGGCTGCGTGTTGCTGTTTGGTCACTTCCATTGTCAGTCTGGGGCGGCATCAGGATACGAGGTGACTCCATGGTGTTTCCTCTAACTGTTATGTGATCCCATCCACCCTGAGAGAAACAGATTATTTCTTATTTTCTATCCGTTCTGCACAGTACTGTGAACATAAAGGTGACATCAGCAGCACTCACCCCAATGCCATAATCCCACGATTGTCCTTTTGGTTCCATCGGTAGCACCCCGAGCCGGTGACACACAGTGCCACAGCTCAGACTGTGACTGCCCTGCACCTTATCTGCAATGACCCACACCTTAGGAAAAACACACACATTTGACATTTAGCAGAGCAGCAAACCTACAGTAGTTAGACTGCAACAAGTAGTTACAAGGAAATGGTCTAGACCTGGTCCAGAGGTCCAACAGACACTTTGCGCACGTTATTGGAGATGTGCTCCCATGATGAGCCCTGTGGGTAACTGGGGGTCACACCATGTCTGTACCACAGGTTACCTGTTCATACAAGACCACACATATAATAATTACTATAATAAATATTGTCCATTTTTATTTGACAGTTTTAAATAAAGACCATGTATAGCACTGCCCATTGCTTTAGACTGCACAGTAAGCATGGGTTTTTCTAGAATAAAAAAAAAATGGCAATGATGATTTGAAATGATGAAAATACAGTAAAAACAGCAATAATGTGAAATATTAATTATAATTTAAATAAATCTATTCTATTTTAATATATATTTTTAAAATGTAATTTATTCTTCTGATGGCAAAGCTGTTTTTCGTGGAAACCACAATATAATTATTTTCAAGATTCTTTGATAAATGGAGCAGCATTTATTTGTTATTTGTTATAAAGTTTTTTTTTTTTATTTGTTATTTGTTATAAAGAACAGCATTTATTTAAAATAGAAATCTTTTGTACCATTATAAATGTTGTTGCTGTCAGTTTAATTTATTGCATCTTTGAATAAAGTATTAATTTTAGTGCTGTCAAATCGATTAATCATAAAAGTCTGTTTACATAATATATGTGTGTGTACTGTGTATGATTATGTATATATAAAATACACACACATGCATGTATATATTTAAGAAAAATGTGTTATATTTATATATAAAAAATATATACACTCACCTAAAGGATTATTAGGAACACCTGTTAAATTTCTCATTAATGCAATTATCTAATTAACCAATCACATGGCAGTTGCTTCAATGCATTTAGGGGTGTGGTCCTGGTCAAGACAATCTCCTGAACTCCAAACTGAATGTCAGAATGGGAAAGAAAGGTGATTTAAGCAATTTTGAGCGTGGCATGGTTGTTGGTGCCAGACGGGCCGGTCTGAGTATTTCACAATCTGCTCAGTTACTGGGATTTTCACACACAACCATTTCTAGAGTTTACAAAGAATGGTGTGAAAAGGGAAAAACATCCAGTATGCGGCAGTCCTGTGGGCGAAAATGCCTTGTTGATGCTAGAGGTCAGAGGAGAATGGGCCGACTGATTCAAGCTGATAGAAGAGCAACTTTGACTGAAATAACCACTCGTTACAACCGAGGTATGCAGCAAAGCATTTGTGAAGCCACAACACGCACAACCTTGAGGCGGATGGGCTACAACAGCAGAAGACCCCACCGGGTACCACTCATCTCCACTCCAAATAGGAAAAAGAGGCTACAATTTGCACGAGCTCACCAAAATTGGACAGTTGAAGACTGGAAAAATGTTGCCTGGTCTGATGAGTCTCGATTTCTGTTGAGACATTCAGATGGTAGATTCAGAATTTGGCGTAAACAGAATGAGAACATGGATCCATCATGCCTTGTTACCACTGTGCAGGCTGGTGGTGGTGGTGTAATGGTGTGGGGGATGTTTTCTTGGCACACTTTAGGCCCCTTAGCGCCAATTGGGCATAGTTTAAATGCCACGGCCTACCTGAGCATTGTTTCTGACCATGTCCATCCCTTTATGACCACCATGTACCCATCCTCTGATGGCTACTTCCAGCAGGATAATGCACCATGTCACAAAGCTCAAATCATTTCAATTTGGTTTCTTGAACATGACAATGAGTACTAAAATGGCCCCCACAGTCACTAGATCTCAACCCAATAGAGCATCTTTGGGATGTGGTGGAACGGGAGCTTCGTGCCCTGGATGTGCATCCCACAAATCTCCATCAACTGCAAGATGCTATCCTATCAATATGGGCCAACATTTCTAAAGAATGCTTTCAGCACCTTGTTGAATCAATGCCACGTAGAATTAAGGCAGTTCTGAAGGCGAAAGGGGGTCAAACACAGTATTAGTATGGTGTTCCTAATAATCCTTTAGGTGAGATATATATATATATATATATATATACACACACACACACACAAATATTTCTTAAATATATACACATGTATGCGTGTATTCAAATAAACATAATTATACACAGAACACAAATATTATGTAAACACAAACTTTTATTTTGAATGCAATTAAATCGCGATTAATCGATTTGACAGCACTAGCATAAAAAAATCTTACTGATATAATATATACTATAAAATACATCTTTACATAAAAAAAATGTAATATTAAAATGCATTATAATATTTGCAGATTCCTTGTTGCATCAGAAATGGATTATTTGTCGTGTTTTAATGCATGTATTTTTTAAAAGTGTAACAATGAATAAATAAATAATAAAGGCCTGGTTTCACAGACTGGGCTTAGAATAAACCAGGATTAGGCCCGAGTTTAATTAGGGCATTTGAGTAGCTTTTAGAAACGTGCCTTAGAAAAAACATTACTAGTGTGCATCTTGAGACAATACAACACCAGTGACATATTTTAAGATATGTCAGCGCAAGTTGCTTTTAGTTAAAACAGCTCAAACATGCATTTTAGTCTGGGGCTAGGCTTAAGCCTTGTCTAAGAAATCAGGGGATAATGTATTATATCTGTGGTTATAATTAGTCATGAGACCATACAATACATTATAAGGTGGATTAAAAGGTATAATTAAATAAATATATATATATATATATATATACACATACAGGTGCTGGTCATATAATTAGAATATCATCAAAAAGTTGATTTCACTAATTCCATTCAAAAAGTGAAACTTGTATATTATATTCATTCATTACACACAGACTGATATATTTCAAATGTTTATTTCTTTTAATTTTAATAAAGACCAGGTGTCTTTAATATTGAACCTTTTCACAATATTCTAATTTTCTGAGATACTGAATTTGGGATTTTCCTTAGTTGTCAATTATAATCATCAAAATTAAAAGAAATAAACATTTGAAATATATCAGTCTGTGTGTAATGAATGAATATAATATACAAGTTTCATTTTTTGAATTGAATTAGTGAAATAAATCAACTTTTTGATGATATTCTAATTATATGACCAGCACCTGTATATATATATATATATATATTTGAATAGGTGTGAATCAGTGTGATGTGTATAGGTGTACCATTTTCATCCACTGTGTATACAGATGTCCTGCCCACTGACGCCTGTTTAAGCCTCTGTCCGGTTGGAGAGGGGATGTGGTACCAGCAATCTCCTGCAAAGAGATCAAACCTTTCTAATGCTGCTGCAGAAATACCACAGGCAAAGCTGTGAAATCAGCATGACAGGAATGACTTGCATGAAAATGTAACATGAGAGAAGTGCATATTGCTGCATATCCATTCATGGGGTAATGCATATACCCATCAAAGGCTTTGTGATAGAAGGTTATTGTGATAGAAGGTTATTCCCTCACCTGCCGGGTTCTGAGCAGACACAGAGCCCCTATAGAATGCAGAGCCATCCTTCGCGATGGCCCAAACCTGGTGAACGCCACCTATGGAAATCGACTTGAAAGGCTGGTCAGTTCCCACATGCAACCATGAGGACCCCTGCGAGCAAGCCACATCATCAGTCAGGATTACAGCATTCTGGGAAACCTCTCACAGTGATAATGCTAAATATATGTAACGTTGTACAGTATTTGTACACTATTTGCATGGGAATTACTGAGAGCTAAACTGAATAACGGTTGACTAGAAAATGAGGAACTTGGCTCTTACCCCAGGGGTCAGTGAGGTGACACCCAAGCGGCACAAGACGTCTCCCTTGTTGCTGATGGCCCATAATGGCACCTGTTGCACAGTGCTCTTCGGCCCGCAAGGCAGGATTGTTATGTCACTCAAAGCTATAGGTGGGACTTCCTGCCAGGGGCCGGTTGTTGTGAGTTTACACTTTCTAAGGTGAAAGAAGAACCAAGAATCAAATTTGACCATGACAAACATTTGTTCCTTTACGATTACAAAAAACAATCTTTTATAAATTGAGAAACTGCACCAACCCTAAATAAATGTTTCATTATACACCACTAAACAGAAATACTAAAACAACGGTATTTTGGTTACATTTTTTTTATTTTTATTGTCTATTTCTTTTTTACCACAATATAACTAAATTAATTCTTCCAAATTTCAGTACACTTGTACTGCACAGGCAAAACGCAGATGTTCAAAAAAACATTCACTTACAGTACTTCTTAATTATTATTTTTTTATGCCATGTCATGGTGAGAACAAAGTAAAAGTTGCACAATTAATAAAAAACTATGCAAGAAAATACCTAAAAAAAAATTCCCAAACCAAAGGACAATAAATATGTTGACAAACAGAGGGCCCTATTTTAAGGATCTGAGCGCATGGTCTGAAGCGCATGGTGCAGGTGCAGGTGCACTTAGGGCGTGTCCAAATCCACTTTTGCTAGTTTAAAGACAGAAAAAAATGGTTGACGTGCCAGGCGCATGGTCCAAAAGGGTTGTACCTAGTCTCTTAATGAGTCATGGGTGTGCTTTGCAGGGCCGTAGCAAAAGATCCCGGGCCCTATGCACGGTCCCCGTGTTCCATGTTAAAATATATTCCAGACTTTTCAAGGGCCCTCTCTCCCCTTGGGGCCCTGGTAATCAGTACTGGTTTTACCCCCAATCCGACGCCCCTGGTGCTTTGGGCATAACGTGCAATAAACCAATCAGAGTCTCATCTCCCATTCCCTTCAAAAGCCAGTTGCGCAGTCGTTTTCAGTTGCCTCAAAATAGCAACGTGCCAACAATGCGCCTGAACACACTTTCAGACCAGCACGCCCATGGGCGAACAGAACAAAATTGACAATTCTTATTTTTTAATGGAATTTTGCAATATTTATTATAAATGATTAATCCGTGCACATCATTTTTTTTTTTTAACTCATGTGCCCTCGTAATCTTTAGTCAAAATAACTTCCCTTCCTTCCTGCAGTGACATCTCTTTTCTCTGATGATGCGTTTACTGGCGTGAGGGCGGGACAAACTGTCACTCACTTGATGTCACAGCAATAGCAAATCACAATGATCCAACAATCTAATCAAGTTCCACCCTACATTTTTTCTTGTTTGAGAAGCCATTTCACTCGGATTTACATCACAGTAGGGAAGAAAAGACTATCGCAACTTTGTCACTTAACTACTACATACCTTGCCCAACGTCTGCGGCGAACAAAGTCCTTCAATGTTTTATTTCCATGGTATGACCTAGAATGGTCAATATTACATTCACAAAAATAAAAAAAGGAGTTAGCGTGCTCTCACACCTGAAGGTAATACTAAAACTGCTGCGTTTAAATGCCCAGGTATAATAAAAGAGTCTAGCAATGCTGATGGCCAACATAACTTACGCAGGAAAATCAGCTGCATACTGCCAGCCCTCTCTGTCTGTCCCTCCTGCCACAGCATAGTCAACAGTCCATTCTGACACCTGCAAAGTATCAACACATACAACTATTTGCTGCTATAAAGCAAGCTTCTTTATGTATTGGGACAAAATGGATAACGGCACAAACCCAAGTCCAGTTGGGGGAGGGTGGTTTAGTGTTGTTTTTAGTGCACTCCTTCAGACCTGAGGCATCGCTCCACATGTAACGGTCAGTAGGGAGACCCCTGGAGGAGAAACAGTGAGGCACAGCAGTGAGTGTACTGAACACTTCTGAATAGCAAACATCATGCTCTATATTAACCTGTTAGTGTAACCAGAGACAGGATTCCAGCGTTGGTTCTCATAGATGTAAACACTCTTCACATCAGTCTGTGTGTAGATGTTATCTGTGCTGCTTGCCAAACCTGTATGTGTGAGATAAACACGTAACATTACTAAAGTACATGAAAAATGATTGGTTTAGAAAGAGAAGTGATGCATTTACCCTGAAAGAAACCTCCTCCATAGCCTCCTGTGTGGACCCAGGCGGTGTGGTCATAGCCGATCCCCCACACCACACCAAGACTGTTGGACTCAATAACACGCAAATGACCTCCAACTTGACGCCAGAACCTTGATAACAAAGATTTAGATTTTTTTTTTTCTGAGAGCAGTCATATTTGCCTATTCATGAACACAGCAAGACAATGGACAAATGTAACAGGTTGATGAATATACACTACTGTTCAAAGGTTTGGGGTTAGTAAAAATTTTCTTTTAAAAGCAATTATACTACTACTTTAACTTTCTATTCATCAAAGAATCTGGAAAAAAAGATAATGTTTTTCACAAAAATACTGTTTTCAACATTGATAACTGACTCATTGACACTGAAGACTGGAGTAATGGCTGCTGAAAATTCAGCTTTGCCATCAAAGGAATAAATTACATTTTAAGATATATATTAATATAAAAATCTTTTAAATTGTAAATGAATCACTGGTGAGCATAAGAGACTTTCAAAAACATAAAAAAAAAAAATCTCACTGATCCCAAACTTTTGAATGGTAGTGTATGGTTAATTCTCCAATGAGGGAATCTTTTGACATCTTCAAACTATGTTTCATCTATGTTAAACATTTATCAAATGGCTTTTAGGATTTTGTCAAAGTTTAAGTGTATTTTGGTACGAGGCGATGATGTGGATTTTTGATAATGTGTGATGGTAATGATTAATGATGGATTTTTTTTTTTTTTTTTATACATTTTTCATACATTTTGCTTGGTGTGCTGGTAATAACAGCAGTATTAGTGAAAAATTTCTTAGGAAAAAGTGCATTAGAGATTTGCTTGATTTTAAAACTTCTTAGATAGATAAATAACTAAAAGTTTACATTGGGGACAAGCCCAAAAAATTATATTCTGGCAATGGAACATTTGAAGACTTTTTTCATAATTAAAGGGTTAGTTCACCCAAAAAGTCATTAATTACTCACCCTTATGTCGTTCCAAACCCGTAAGACCTTCGTTCATCTTCGGAACACAAATGAAGATATTTTTGATGAGGTCAGAGCGCTCTCGGATTTCATCAAAATATCTTAATTTGTGTTCCGAAGATGAACGAAGGTCGTACGGGTTTGGAACGACATAAGGGTGAGTAATTAAATGACAGAATTTTCATTTTTGGGTGAACTATCCCTTTAAGTTTAAAGCTATTATAATTCTTAAACGTAGGAAGTTACAAAAAAAAACATATACGGATGTGGTCCCCTAATTGAACAATCTCGCATATACACTTCTTCACATAAAATCAATCCATCATCTGATTCTTACATCTGATCACATGGTGTAGGGTAAGGAGATGCCTCTAGCTCTTTAGTTGGTTCGCTCACAAAGATGTCACCTTTACAGGTGACCGACCAGATGGCTTGTTTCGAGGGAGGGCCCTGAATACCTCTAGAGTCACAGCAGGACACACTGAGCAGAGCCAGCTGATAGGATGAACAAACTGTCAGTTAAACAGCAAGGAAATCACAAAATGCAGTGCAAGTTCTTGGGAATCAATTTCCCATGATTCATACTCTCGCCTCACCCAGTCATGCATCTCCAGCTCTGTGGCCGCAGCAAGGCGGATAGGCCATCTCTGTTTGGTTCGCTCTGCTGTATAGATAGCAAATGTGTGTTTGGAGTCATTCAATACCGGCACCAGGATTGTCACTTCGTTTATGAACACGTGGAGATACTGGGCAAAGAATCAAAGCAAAATAGAGGTTGAATTGATCAAATGAGTCTATCTAGACTACATGAAAATCACATTACATTGTTGACGCACTACTGTTCAAAAGTTTGAGGTTGGTAAGATTCTTTAATGTTCTTGAAAGTCTCTTATGCTCACCAAGGCTGTATTTATTTGATAATATTAATTATAATTATTATTTTAATTTGACAAAATACAATAAAAACTGCTTAAAATGTAGTTAAAATGTCCATTTTCTATTTTAATATTTTAAAATGTAATTTATTACTGTGATGGCAAAGCTGAATTTTCAGGATCATTACAGTCTTCAGTGTCACATGATCCTTCAGAAATCATTCCAATATGCTGATTTGGTGCTCAAATAACATGTCTTGTTATTATCAATGTTGAAAACAGCTTAATATTTTTGTGGAAACAAGGTACATGATTCTTTGATGTATAGAAAGTTCAAAAGAACAGCATTTATTTTAAATGGAAATCTTTTGTAACATTTTAAATGACTTACTGTCATTTTTGATCAGTTTAATGGAGTGGTTCCACAAGTGTGGAGCGCACATGTACTGCAGGGGGGGCGCAGGAGATCAGCAGAAAAAAAGAAGAAAAAAACCCCCCTGAAAACAGCCGTTGCAACGGCATTCAAGTGTTTGAATAGCGGTTGGCTCTCTGCCTTTATAAAGCGACACTGAACACCAATTCCACTGAATCATTCTTCTTCAGACCGTTGACTTGTCACTGTCTGAACAAGCCCGACAGAAAAGTTTCTCGCCATAGAAAAGCACCTCTTCAGCGGACACAAGACGTACGAGAAGCTGAGATCGTGAGACGCCCTCAGAAGAGCTCACTGCAGCCAATGATTAAATATTGTTCGTTCAAAGCATCACTGAAATATTTAAATTTTTAATTTAAATTTAAAGTTATGTTCTGATCTATTATTCTATCTTCCTGTTATATTTTTCAATGATTCAACATTACATTAATAAGTGAAACTATTGCAGGTGTTTTTCAATCTAAAAAAAGAATTCTGTTATATTCCAAATTATTTTTAGTGAAATTAGATGCGTGTGTGTGCGGCAGATTTTTTTTAAAGTTTAAAGGGGGATGTAACCAAAAATGTTGAGAACCACTGGTTTAATGCATCCTTGCTGAATAAAAGTGTTAATATCTTCTTTTTTTTTTAAACTAAAACCTCAAATTTTTGAACGGTGGTGTATTTCCTATTGAAACATAAAGATGGGTTAGACATGAAGGGCTTGTACATTTAGTTTACTTTCCAACTATAAACATTGTGGCATAAATATTATTTGTACATTTTCCCAGAAGAGAAAAAGCAAATTCAATATTCAATAAGGGTCTTCTGTATGTAAGATTACCTTCTTCTCATCATTAAAGGTGTAGTAGATAAACAGAATTCCATCCTTGTTGCCCTCTGCTCCTGAGAACTGCTCCAATGCAAATTGAACATCCACCCATTTATGAGGCTTCCAGTCCCGCCACCACTGCATGGTGCCTTTCTTCACCCACACAGACTAGAAAGGACAGGAATCGGGGAATTATCAAATTATACATTTTCTTGGGGTAACTATTCAGGTCTACCAAGGTGAGGGCCACTGTGACAGTAACTGACTGCTTTGACTATTAACTATTTTTACTATTCCGACTAACTCTCAGAGCACTTGTATGGACACTTACTGTTGCTATATCAATGATGGTCTAGATATAATCAAAACAAGATAAATGACAAAACTGGTTAGTACTGATGAAAAGATCAGATGAGGTGAACCGTTTGGTGTGTGAGCACTACCTGTTCAATGGCCTGCTCATAATGCATGAAATTCTCCATTTCTCTCTTTGAGCGCTCGCTGAGCTGCTCAAATATCTGTTTACGCCAAGCTGCTGTTTGAGCAGGTGTGATGGAGAGAGACATGGTCTGCATGGAAGAGTTCAGGGCTGAGGACACAATCACATTTGACACGGTCAGGGACAAAGTGAATCATCCAGTTCAATTACACAGATTACACACAAATGACCCAGCTGACCTGTGGATGTAGCGGAGTTGAACCAGTTGAGCTGTAAGTGACAGTCAACCAAACATCCCCCACCACTGACCCAGGCCCATTTTGGATGCTCATCTGGCCCATAAGGCTCCTCCAAGGCCAAGTTATAGGTTGCTACAGAGGACAGGCTGCAGGTTTCAGCTGCGTCTACCCCAGGTCCGGATGCGAGGTGCGTCTGGGCTTCCTCCAGGTCCACATTGCTCCATTGAGGGTTCAGCCCACCTGATTGGCTAGGAGACAGAACCTGGGCTGGGGAAGCCCTGTCCTCTACCTCTTTTTCTGTGTGATCCTCCTCAGGAATAGATGGGCCAGCTGGGGGGACCTCACGACGACCGATTTGGCCTTCACGATCAGACACAAGCTCAGAGATGAAGCTGTCACTGGTCACTTTGGGGATGCGTGGTTTAGGGTTGTCTCCCATTTCAGGAGTTAGGACAACTCCACCGACAGCTCTTTCAGTCTCAGGGTCTGCATCACTCAACACTGGTGCCTGGGGCTCCAAACGCACCTCACCACCAAAGAAACAACCAGCACTGCGAGGTGTAGTGACACAGAATGTTAACATATACAGTTATCATAAGTTTGGAATCACTAAGACACTTTTATATAATTGATTAATCAAAATTTTGTAAGTTTTAACCTGTGATGCCCTTTTCAGTATCCATCAATCCAGTCTACTAAGAGAATATCTAATAAAATAATCTAATAATCTAATCCTTCCAATAAATAAATAAATAAATAAATAAATAAAAGATAAATCGTTAAGGCCCCTCTAATAAAAACTCAATGGGAAAACTGTCACTGTAACACCGCAACACTGTAAAAAAAAATACCTATCACTTATTGAAAAATATAAATATATTTGTCACATGACAATCCATTTCTATTAAAAAGAATTATACATGACATGTAATGAAAAATATAAATATTATTTCTGTGAAATAGAAATTAATCAGTTTATTGTTCTTTTCAGAGATGAAGGCTGTTCAGTGTTTAAGTGTGCAGTACTGTCTTAAAATACATGTATAAATAGTCCTCAAATGATTACACCACCTTGTGATGATTTTATTTTTTAAATGCAATACATTATGTACATTATACATATATCTATTCTACACAGGCTAAAGACTGAAGCTAACTAACCTCTGAAGGCTGCTAGCACTGGCGCTTGAGTGGGAACGGTCACTGTCTCTGGGTACAGACACAACCTTCCAGGCCTTCCCACTCAGCTCGCTGGCAGTCACACCTTGACGGAAATACACAGCCCGGTCTTCAAATCCAATACCCCACACCTGAGCACAGAGACACATCGACCTTCAGAGATCTCAGTGCAATAAACTGCTGAAATGTTCTCACTAGAAACACATACTCAGATGAATACATGAATATGACATAATATCGGAAAAAAAAAGTTTATTCCACATTTTCATAAAATTTATTTATTTAATCAATACATTGATCCAATTTTTATTTTCTGGCTAAGGTTTTTATGCTTGGGGTCATTACATGAAAAATCTAATTTACATTGATCTTTTGACATATAAGAGGAATTTGTACCATTAAAACGTTTTTCAAACAACCACAAAATAGCCTACTTCCTTTTGTGCTGGCGTATGAGTGTGAAAGTTGTTTGACCCCTTTAAAAGGTGAACCATCCATATGCTTATTCAATGGAAAAAGTACATTAGAATCAGGAATTAATGAGGTAAACCATAGAGAGAACATTACTAATCTCTGACCTGGTCATTGAGACCCACGTTGATCATGACCATCTCTCCAACCATACTTATCCAACCAGAGCCACAAGGATTATGGGAATTCACACCCCGTCTAAACCAGACCTATTAGAAATAAGAAGATGAGGAAAAACAAGCTAAGTAACCACAAAAAAATTATTTAAATTATGCCCATAACCGTTCAAAATCTGGGGTTAGTAAGATTTTTTAAAATGTTTTTCTTACCAAGGCTGCATTTATTTGATAAAAAATAATTATTTTAATAA
Source organism: Rhinogobio ventralis (assembly GCA_039654625.1). NCBI lineage: Eukaryota > Metazoa > Chordata > Actinopteri > Cypriniformes > Gobionidae > Rhinogobio > Rhinogobio ventralis. Next base: position 16,163,504 of record CM077212.1, read on the forward strand.
TTTTTTAAAACGTAATTTATTCCTGTGATGGCCAAGCAAATTTTTCAGCAGCCATTACTTTAGTCTTCAGTGTCACATGATCTCATTCTAATATGCTGAGAAACATTTCTATTATCATGAATGCTGAAAATAGTTGTGCTGCTTAATATTTTAGTGGAAACAGTGATTTTTATTTCAGGATTCTTTGGTGAATAATACAATTTCTAGTATAGATAATACAACATGAATGATAATATACTGTTTATAATAAAAAAAGAAGCAATTTTACTAGTGGTCTCAGATTTTGGACCCCACTCTATGTGCAAGTGTAACTACATTAAATTAATAAATTAACTTACTTTATGATCTTTAGTGACAGCCCACACTACATTCACACCAACAGCTATGTGTACGGCTCCCGCTTCAGGGCTTGGTGACTCCACTGTCACCCATGATGACCCTTTGATTACAATATTATAAAATAAAACAGGGGATAGAAATACTTTATCTACTCAAAAACATTTATTAAGTTTAAAAATGGAAACTTGGCAAAAGTGAATCTACTGCACCACTACGCTCACCCTTGAGACAATCTCTACCGATGCCCTCTCTGACCAGCAGATGACCCTCCCACAGGACCGCCCACACCAGGTCACCAGGCCCACAGCTGATCTGCACAACCTCCCCTGGTACGGGCACGTCCTCCCAAAAGGAGCCCTCAGGATTATGGTGGTTGATGCCACACCGGAACCACACCTGCTCGAATGTATAAAAAAATTATCTTTTAGATCCCTTTTTGTGGATAAATTGACGTGATGCAACTTTTTAATCAGTGTTCCAAGAAGCAATAATGCTCTGTATAGAACTGAAAAAATAATAAATTAAAGAAACACAGGGTGTTGTTGGACATGGTACAGCATGTAAGCCTGGAATAAACTGAGTTCTGACCTTTCCCTGCAGAGAGACCGCCCACAGTGCCAAACACCCTCTGGGCTCCTCAGTGATCTCCCAACCACCACAAGTGATGTCATTAAACGGGTCAGGAAGAGACTCAGTCTGCTCCGAGGGGATCTGCTCTCACATATAAAATTCACATAGAGACCAATTTTTCATCAACGTTAAAGACAGCCAATGAAGATAAGATATATAATTGCTTTCAAAACCTTTGTACTAGTACACACCTTGACCCAAGTTTCCTGTGCCTTGTACCTTCTGTATCTTATCCATCTGCGGCGACGCACACAAGAGTTCCACTTTTTGTCTTTTGTGTAAGTCGCTGGAAAATCAATGGCATATGTCCATCCCTGAAAACACACAGAAGATCAGATATGGCATAAAGCAAGTGAGAGCTCTTTTTGTGATTTAAAGGGATAGTTCACCCAAAAATGAAATGTTTGAAACCAAGCAGATCTCGTCAGACATTGACTACCATGGTATTTTTTCTCCCCACTATGGTAGTCAATGGCTGCCAAGATCTGCTGGGTTACAAACATTCTTCTAAATATCTTCAGTAGAACAAATACATTTATACAGGTTTGGAACAACTTGAGGGTGACTAAATGATCACAGAATTTTGGGTGAACTATCCCTTTAAGGGGGCTTTCAGACTAGCAGTTTAGTTTGAAACAAAGTGAAAGCTGTCATGCGGACAGCACATCGCGGTACCGTACCAGAGACTACCTGAAATTGTTCAACAAGTATAGTAATGTGCATGTTTTTTTGGACAATGTCATAATAAAACACCAATCTGTCTAATTTACTCCACCCCTATAATCCCTCACAAAGGTCTGAAGATTAAAACGTACTCCAAATTCCAAGAACTCGCTTAAAGTGCTGGGGTAATAGAGCTTTTTCTGTAGCTGGTCCCACTTTATGGAACAGCCTTCCAAACCACATTAGGGTTGCTTCTAACCTTATTTGCATTCAAATCTAGTCTTAAAACATATCTCTTTTCGTTGGCTTTTAATACATTGTAATGTCTTGTTTTGTTCTTCTCTGCTTCCTTATATCTGTTATCTTATGGTATTTTTATTTTGTATTGTACAGCACTTTTGTCAGCCTTGTTGCTGTTATTAAATGTGCTTTAGAAATAAACTGAACTGAGTTAGTTCTAGTTTTTAATACATTAATTTTCAATTCCACCTCATGCCACCTTATACTGACAGTGAGAGCGCTCAACCCATATATTGGCTATCTAGTAATGTTTAAAGCATCAAGTAAGAAGAAAAAAGAAAAGCAAAAGCAAAAGCAAAAGGAGGGAGAGGGAAAGAAAGAAAAAGTTTTAAAAAAGGAAGATGGAAAAAGAAAGGGAGGGGGAAAAAGGGAAATGTTTTCAAGAACTGACAACCTTAAAACACTCCAAACTGACGTCATTTTGATCATGTTTTTTTTGTCTGTATGTGTGTTTTGTATAGTCTTTGTACGTATACCACCTGTTCTTGCTAATAAAAAAAAGGTTTATTTTTATTTTACAGTGTCCTTGTTATATATGTTACATGTACTTACCATAGTAATAACAGTAAAGTATGCATAATTACATACAACTAACCCCAAACCAAATCGTAATCCTACCCTAACCCTATAGTAAGTACATGTAGTTAATTAATATTACTCGGTACTTAAATATATAATTAAACTGTAACAATGACACCTTAAAATAAAGTGTAACCAAAAATATATATATTACAACTTATGTATGTACTTTCTTCATAAATAAAAAAAAAATTAACAAAGGAGATGCAGGGGGAAGACAGTTTTGTTCAATATGCTGCACATAATAACACAAAATTAATAATAATACTAATAATAATAATAATAATAAAAAACAATATATTGACCCCAAAACCCTCTTAAAAGCATCAATACTGACCCCTTTTTCTGTGGGCTCTCCTCCAAAGTTTTCATCCACGTACCAGTCCGCTTCCCAATCCCAGTTGTCAGAGGGCAGCTGAAAGTCACCCAGAGGCAGGTGCTTCAGCCCTGTGACATCACTCCACTGCCAGCGGTCACTGGGCAGCAGCCGGTCCGAGAAGCCATCGACAGGGTTCCACCTCTGTGATGAAACAGGAAACACATTAATGAGTCTTATTCACCACCAAGTCCTCTAGTGTTAATGCCAAATAAAGTATTTACTATAAAGTCTAGTTTAAAACACATGTGCAAAGTTCTTAGGAATATACTCTTTGTATTCATGTTGGTTTCATATGGTTTTGAAAAAAACTTAATGACTCTAAAAATGCCATGTGGTATAACCATCAAGTAAAAAGTAATATGTTTTTATATACCTTGAATACATGTGAGTGAACAAATCGTAATATTATTATTTTTTTAAACATATTTTCAACATATACTTTTATTCAGAAAGGACACATTAAATTGGTCAAAATGACAGTAAAGACATTTAAAATGTTACAAAATATTTCTATTTCAAATAAATGCTGTTCTTGAACTTTCTATTCAAAAATTCTGAAAAAGTTTCTACAAAATTATTAGGCAGCACAACTGGGCTGCGTTCAGCCCCGACAAAACATTGCAAAAAGTTTTTTAAATGGAAACGGTGGTGTATCTTCAATTGTTGCGTATATCGAGCTGCAGTGGACACATTTGTAAAGGACTTTACTTGGACCCATTGTGCGAGCTGTCTATATACATGTTGTTGCTGATTGGGCTGACATTTTTGACACACCCACCAAACAAGAGAAAACGTATCTCAAACGCCGTTGCACACCGTTTCCAGGAAATATGTCGTTCAACCCTGAAACCGTAGCAAAATGTTGCACACCGGTTTGAGCTTGAACGTGCCCCTGTTTTCAATGTTTCTTGAGCACCAAATCAGAATGATTAGAATGATTTCTGAAGGATCATGTGACACTGAAAACAGGAGGAATGGCTGCTGACAGCTTCGCCATCACAGGAATAAATAACATTTTAAAATACAGTTATTTTAAATTTAAATTTTGTTTCACAATATTACTATTTTTCCTGTATTTCTGATCAAATAAAAGCAGCTTTGGGCCATGAATTATTAATGAATAAATATCATGTTTTTAGGTAGTCACCACACACCAATTTACAACCTAAACTAACTAACTATTTATTTATTTATGATTTAATATCAGCAGCATATTAGCAGCAATGGCTATATTCAACAGTATGTTATTATTATGATTGTTATTATATTATGATTATATCACTTAATATTGTTTACAATAATTTAACAATTTTGTCTTAAAAAACTATCAATATACAAAAGAATACATAGAATCTTTCAATTTAATATACGATTGCAATTCTAAAATTATTCCAGGAGAGATCATTTAAAAAATGTCCATTGATATATTTCCTAAATAAAAAAGTTGTCTAATATCATTTCCTAAACTAACTATGTATTATTTTAGGTGACTAAATAAGCACTAAATGAAGCACTGCTGTACAATTATTTTAAATTAAAATATTTGATGTATATTTTAATATTATATTACAGTTTAAAATAAGAAATTAAACATGCTAATCACAAAATACGTTATTGTATAATCTTGTTTTTTTAATGGATTTATTTTTTTCAGTCTGTATATTGCTACTGAGCACACCTGGTTTTCATACGTCTCCTCTTGGTAGCGGATGGGCACATCACTGGCATGCACATTCAGATAGATGTTGTGGTCGCATGCGATGCTCCAGCAGCATTGCTGCACAGCTGTGATGCGCTTGAACTCCAAGTGGGCATCGCGGCAATGTTCCCACTGCTGTCCAGCTGTTGAAAGGCAATAAACCCTCCCGTACACATCAACAGCCCACAGGAGGGAGCTTGGCATGATGCACCCTGCTGCAACAGACAAGAGAAAGAGATCTTCACCTCAGCATCCGTTTGTGGCTACAAAAAGTGTTAAGAAGCAAACAAGGACTCAAAGTTAATTGCTCTCAAATGAAGCAGAATTTCCTGCCTACTCTTTCCTCTGCTTTGACAGCAGATTTGCAGTCAGTCGATTCTCATTCCTGATCCTCAAGCTGCCAAAACATTGAAGGAGACCTGTTAAACACCTCCTAAGACATATAAGATCCCAGCAATACACAATAAACTCTATAAAGCTCCAATTAAATGACAGACCACCCTTACAAAACATTAATGTGCTGGTACCAAGTTAACCATGTTATAGTATTAGACTGTAATACCATGGAACTGAATGATTTCCATATTCAATGACTATCAGATACAACTGATGTGTTCCTTATCCTTCACACCTTTTCCACGTTTAAAGGAGAGCAATGTAAATACACTTAGTTCAATAGTTTATTCCTCGTGAAAGATAAGTGCAATGTGTGGTTAAATGCAGTGATATATTAATGTGCATGTATTAAAAACTATATTAACATAGCACTACAAGGTACTTAAATATAATATAATCATTTATAAATTATTATAAATACCATCATATTAGTACTGAAAATGATCAATTACGTAGTAACTTGGCAGACACTATGGTAAAGAAAAATAATAATAATACAAAATAAAACATGGAATTAATATGGTACCATGTAAAAAAAATTTATTCGTTAGTTAAGTTTAAAATACGTTACTAAAGCAACAAGGAACAATAAGATATGCTGTATATGTTGACAGTTCATGTTGAGCGCTTGTTTGTTGATGCAGGTAATGCCGGTTAGCACGCTAGCTAGCAATGACAGCACATAAGAGATAAACATGCAGAGTAATTCACAACAACATATTAAATGGGGGGGGGGGGGGGGGGAAACAGGAATACGACTAGGATACAGTCAGAAGAGAAACATATTGAAATTAATGACTGCACCTGCCTGTCTTCCGCAGTGACAGGTTCATGTACATTACTATAAGGAGGTATACATATCCTAACAGATGATGCATTCTCAGTGTCGCTAACAGTATATCAGCTGATGTCCTGCGTACATACCTTATCGGTGTCAGGGTGTAAGCACTGTGCCTATGTTGTCATTTTGAGACCATTCAGCTTTGCGAAATCTGTCTGTGATTTGTCCGATGTGTAGACTCCACACAGAGATCCCAAACAGGAAGTGGTAAGAATTGTGCTTTGTTGCACTGGCTTATTGGCCCGGCAGGGGATGCCAATAACTCATGTTAAAAGGTGATGGGACGGTAAAGGTGGTTACTGTGGTGCCTTCAAAGCATATACACCACCTCACATTTGTTTCACTTTTTTTTTTCCTTTTCAATAAACCTTTAAATGTTAACACTTACTTTGAAGATATAGGCCTGTAATTTTTTGGTATAAAAATTATTTACACACACACACACACACACACATATAATATATATATATATATATAATTGATTTTATTAGAAATACAAAAAACAGTAATATTGTGAAATATTACTAAAAATCATTATAATATGACGATTTGCTGCTCAAGAAACATTTATGATTATTATCAATGTTGAAAACAGTTGTGTAAAAATGTTTTTTTAGGATTCTTTGATGAATAGAAAGTTCAAAAAGAACAGTATTTATCTGAAACAGGAAGCTTTTGCAATATTTACCGGGCAGTAAGAATTATTTTAATTATATATATATATATATATGCATGTTCCCGGTCTACAGCATTCAGTATTTATCAAAACATGTCCAAGGAAGGAACAGTGGTGAACCGGCGACAGGGTAATGGGTGGCCAAGGCTCATTGATGCACGTGGGGAGCGAAGGCTGGCCTGTGTGGTCCAATCAAACAGACAAGCTACTGTAGCTCAGATTGCTCAAGAAGTTGATGCTGGTTCTGATAGAAAGGTGTCAGAATACACAGCGCTTCGCAGTTTGTTGCGTATGGGGCTGCATTGCCGCAGACCAGTCAGGGTGCCCCTGCTGACCCCTGTCCACCGACGAAAGCGCCAACAGTGGGCACGAGAGCATCAGAACTGAACCACGGAGGAATAAAAGAAGGTGGCCTGATCTGATGAATCACGTTTCGTGGATGGCCAGGTGCGTGTGCGTTGCTTACCTGAGGAACACATGGCACCAGGATGCACTATGGGAAAAAGGCAAGCCGGCTGTGCGTTGGGCAATGTTCTGCTGGGAAACCTTGGGTCCCTTGTGGATGTTACTTTGACACGTACCACCTACCTAAGCATTGTTGCAGACCATGTACACCCTTTCATGGGAACGGTATTCCCTGGTGGCTGTGGCCTCTTTCAGCAGGATAATGCGCCCTGCCACAAAGCAAAAATGGTTGAGGAATGGTTTGAGGACCACAACGACGAGTTTGCGGTATTGATCTCAAATCTCAATCCAATCGAGCATCTGTGGGATGTGCTGAACAAACAAGTCCAATCCATGGAGGCCCCACGTTGCAACTTACAGGACTTAAAGGATCTGCTGCTAACATCTTGGTGCCAGATACCACAGCACACCTTCAGGGGTCTAGTGGAGTCCATGCCTCGACGGGTCAGGGCTGTTTTGGCAGCAAAAGGGGGACCAACACAATATTAGGTTAATCTTTTTTCATAATGTTATACCTGATCGGTGTATATATAGCCTAGCACAATTCTGTTATGACAGGGACTAGTGTTAACATTTAGAGTTTTATTGAGGAGGAAAAAAAAAAAAAAAATATATATATATATATATATATATATACACACTCACCTAAAGGATTATTAGGAACACCTGTTCAATTTCTCATTAATGCAATTATCTAATCAACCAATCACATGGCAGTTGCTTCAATGCATTTAGGGGTGTGGTCCTGGTCAAGACAATCTCCTGAACTCCAAACTGAATGTCAGAATGGGAAAGAAAGGTGATTTAAGCAATTTTGAGCGTGGCATGGTTGTTGGTGCCAGACGGGCCGGTCTGAGTATTTCACAATCTGCTCAGTTACTGGGATTTTCACGCACAACCATTTCTAGAGTTTACAAAGAATGGTGTGAAAAGGGAAAAACATCCAGTATGCGGCAGTCCTGTGGGCGAAAATGCCTTGTTGATGCTAGAGGTCAGAGGAGAATGGGCCGACTGATTCAAGCTGATAGAAGAGCAACTTTGACTGAAATAACCACTCGTTACAACCGAGGTATGCAGCAAAGCATTTGTGAAGCCACAACACGCACAACCTTGAGGCGGATGGGCTACAACAGCAGAAGACCCCACCGGGTACCACTCATCTCCACTACAAATAGGAAAAAGAGGCTACAATTTGCACGAGCTCACCAAAATTGGACAGTTGAAGACTGGAAAAATGTTGCCTGGTCTGATGAGTCTCGATTTCTGTTGAGACATTCAGATGGTAGAGTCAGAATTTGGCGTAAACAGAATGAGAACATGGATCCATCATGCCTTGTTACCACTGTGCAGGCTGGTGGTGGTGGTGTAATGGTGTGGGGGATGTTTTCTTGGCACACTTTAGGCCCCTTAGTGCCAATTGGGCATCGTTTAAATGCCACGGCCTACCTGAGCATTGTTTCTGACCATGTCCATCCCTTTATGACCACCATGTACCCATCCTCTGATGGCTACTTCCAGCAGGATAATGCACCATGTCACAAAACTCGAATAATTTCAAATTGGTTTCTTGAACATGACAATGAGTTCACTGTACTAAAATGGCCCCCACAGTCACCAGATCTCAACCCAATAGAGCATATTTGGGATGTGGTGGAACGGGAGCTTCGTGCCCTGGATGTGCATCCCACAAATCTCCATCAACTGCAAGATGCTATCCTATCAATATGGGCCAACATTTCTAAAGAATGCTTTCAGCACCTTTTTGAATCAATGCCACGTAGAATTAAGGCAGTTCTGAAGGCGAAAGGGGGTCAAACACAGTATTAGTATGGTGTTCCTAATAATCCTTTAGGTGAGTGTATATATAATAAGTATATGAGAAATCAATGTTAAGTGGTCTCTTAATTTTTAGTTCTCTCTCTCTATATATATTATATATAAATACATACATACACATATATGTGTGTGTATGCATGTATGTATATATATATATACATACATACATGTGTGTGTATGCATGCATGTATGTGTATGTGTATATGTGTATATATATATATATCCAACACAAGCATCCAACACAAATAAAGCAGAACTCTTTTTAGTCTCAGCCTTGACTACAATACTGAAGGAGAGGGGCAAAATTAAATCAGTTATCTGTCATGGGACATGATCACCTTATCCTTGCAGGATACACACACCTCATATAAACCCATTTATGACAAAGTCAGATCATCATAAAAACAACTTTTAAGTTTTACAAGGTGAACAGTGCTTTGGACTGTAGCCAATACTCTAGAGTTGTAATAAAAATCCAAGGCATTTTCATACAGACATATATACATGTATCTTTATTTCTGAGTAATGTGGTATGACAGGAAATGGGGCAATCAATATCGCAACACAAAAAAGAAAAAGGTCTGAAAGACTGTTTCCCCTACATAAAAACATGCTTGCAAAGGCATAACATGTACATGACCTTATAAGACTTCATTAAAAAAATCTGTATTTATTTAGTTAGGACCCAAGCATTTCTATTCCATGGAGAAAAATGCTCACAAGTCTGAGATGATATCCAGCTAAAGCCAACAATCAACTGTGCAGCTAGTATAAATGTTACCACCACACATTGCACTCATCTTTAACATGAGGAATAAACAAATGAACTAAGTGTATTTACATTGCTCTCCTTTAAACATGGAAAAGGTGTGAAGGATAAGGAACACATCAGCATTTTAAAACAATGAAATAATGATACTGTATAACACAAACAGGCTAAAATGAATAAATTCCAACCAGAACAATTTGGCAACTGGCAAATCTCACACTACTTCACTGGATTTTGAAATGAAATATGATTTGGTCATGTGTCGTGTTTCTAATTAGGGGCTGCAATACTTCAACCTTAAAATATACATTTGGGATTTCAGCCTACCCTTACAAGTCCCCAGACATAGGACCAATATGGTCAGAAAATACCTATTCAAGAGCCTGTGTTGGTGCTGTCCATTCTCTTGGAAGTGTATGAATCCAGTTACAATTTAAAATAATAATTTAATCAAAGTCTAAAATTCTTATAAATAATGCCATCTGCCGGTTTGCATTTTCAGAAAATGAAAGGATTAAAATTGATGCTTTAACAGAATCCTTTCATTTGGTTCTTCTTCCATATTTGCAATGCGTCAGTATAGACACAACTTCTCATCGGGGCATGGGGCTGAATGAACTCTCATCATATGATTGGTGCAGATCTGTCATTTGTGACAGTGGGTCGTAGTTTGACCGTGGCAAATGGATTCCCAGCCCTGAGGAGAAAAATAAGCATTGTGATTATAGAGAATGGGTTGATTCTAGAGAACTGTAGTAATATGGGGAATCCATTCTGTTTAAAGATACTCACCCAAGGAATGGAGGCATTGAGTGGCCATTTGGCAAAGACACCTGTTGCAAACAAAGAAATAAGAATAAAAAGTGATCAGTATAAACGGTGCTTCCATTTTTTAGAACATGAAAGAGCAGAGTTGATTTTCCCAGTCAGACTGGTTCGATTAGGATGTCAACACATAATTCTGTTGCTTCACCTGCCGACTAAGTACCTGGAACAATCACTGCCTATGACCTCATCATATGCGTCAGGAATCTTGATAATCTTGAAACGCTTGCTTTCTCTGCCTTAGTGCTGACAATCTAATCATAACTACTTCAAGAGACAATGAACTGTAAACAGTCATGCACAATAATTTATATGAGAGAAGGATGTACTGGGAGTATCCTGGAGTTAAAATCGGACAAATTTTGCTAGGAGACATATTAGAGGAGAAGTTCACTCAAAAATGAACATTCTGTCACAATTTACTCATTCATGTCATTCCAATGTCATTTTTCTTGACCACAGGCTGTCAAATCCCCTTTATTCCATAAAGATCCTTCAAATAATATCCTGTTGTGTTCCACAGCAAAGAGTAAAATGAGCAGTAGTGTTGATGATCTGATTATCTGAATCAAGTGTGTTAAGATACAAAATGTGGAGAACTGTGCATCCCCAGGACCAGGATTGAACACCACTTAAGTAGAGTAAATGAAAGAATTCCTATTTTTGGGTGAACTAACCCTTTGTTCATCAGAGGACAGACTTTAGTTCATAGACCTGCCACAACAGTCCACATGTGTCTACCAGAGTCACCAGCCCACAATCATATGATCACATTCAAGGTGAATTAGTTTTAATTTGATCTCTGTGCCCTGGGGCAGTAAATGTGACTTGAGGTCCTTCAGGAGAGGGAGCCAGATCCTCAAATATGGTTTGCCATCAGTTAATATAGTGCAGCTCTAACAGTTTCCAATCTTCCTCACAATGAGAAAACCAGGTAGGGAGCATTTTTCAGATGTCTTTTTATTTTTCACAATGACAGCAATGCAGAGCATTCATTAACCCCTCCCTAGGCCCCCTGGCAAACAACAAAGGTTACATTATTGCAGGTCTTATAAGTGGTTCTTGCCACTTATGTAGATCTAATTTGTATGATTTAAAGCCTAATGTATAACTGAACAAATACAGTGGGGTCCAAAAGAAGCTACTAGTGAAAATACTTGCACATATTTGCATTACTTGCCAATTGAATACATTTTTTCGTTACAAATTATATTAGCAGCAAGTTTAATTTGAAAATGTACAAAGAAAGTTTGGCGTTGTATCCGGAACCTCAACACAATTATCTTTATTAAAAGTAGTAAAACTAAATTAGACTAAATTATCGTACCAGTGCTGGCGCTGCTCTCTCTCCTATTGCGGTCTTTGATCTTGAAATTAGCTGATGATAAATAAAATGCTGCGCATATGTTGCTTTCATTAATGTGAACTTAAAGATCGGGAATTGAAGATCAGATTTATATTCCTTTTGCAGAGACACACTTATGTGTCCAAGTGTAAATCAGTTTTAATCGTATAGCTATCCGATCAGTAAAAACGCATTAAGTGACCAGGTGTAAAAAGGCCCTTGTTTTCTATTTTATTTTAAAATGTAATTTGCTTAATCAATGCTTAATTTTCAGCAGCCATTACTGCAGTGCCACATGATCCTTTCTTATCAATTCTGAAAACAGTTGGCTGGGAGCAATGAAATGATAGGTGTATAACACTGATGTAGAAGCACTTAAGGTTTGGAAAAATATGGCATAAGCCTAAACTTGACAAACTGTAAACTTGTCCCTCAAATCTGATTGGCTGACTGGAATGTTGTTCCAGAATCAACAAAGATGTTTCATTTTTGCCCTAGAGGAAAGCCTTATTCAATCAGGGGACTACCTCCCAGAATGACTTTGCCTTTTTTTATTTCAGCCACAAAAGGATAAGACACACAGATACTCCCCTCTGTCTCGCTTTCCAGAAAATGGCTGCTTTTCCAACTAAATTTGCTCTTAGCATTCCTATTTGCCACCGCACTGTTGTTTACCGTGTTCTGTGGAGAGGGGGTGGAGGGCTTGATGGGTCTGTCCCTGGATGAGTCACTGTAGTCAGGCGGGGGCAGCAGCATGGGTTCCTCCACCTCCTCGTCTTCCTCCGGCTGCTCTGGAAGATCAGTCACACTCTGGCTACGCAATGGGCTCTCGACTCTGCTGAACAAAGTACATAAATTGATGTCTTACTGTTTTGTTAATGGTTAGATAAACATTATTTTAAGTTGAAATTCCATAATTTTTTGCTCTCAAATGAAAGAAAGAGCAAACTCACCTGTTTGCGATTACTGGCTCATTGCAAGTCCGGCAGTAAGATGAGGGAAACCAGCCCCGCCTGTAATTGAAAGCAAAAAATATCCATAATGTGCATCATGATGTTCTAACAAAAATGGGTGCTAGCTCCATTTCCATATGCATTAAAACAAATTTTTGTCCTCAGCAGTTGTATGACTAATCAGAAACCACTGTAGTGGCTCGAAACACCATGTAGTATGAAGTGTTCATTTGGTTTTGGTTGCTTAGGAACTGTCACACTGCCAGCTGTGGATAACTTTGAACTGAGCCTTCAAGAGTGCGTCAGTGCATTAAGACATTTTCACTTTTCAAAATAGTGGTGACAGCATAATGGGTAGTGAGGGAAAATCTGTGGACCTTGGACCTCTGAAATGGCAGATCTGGTCAGGGATAACAGAGCTGTTCATTAAATTATGCAAACTAAACAAGTGTAAGACCACACAAAGCACAAGACACATGCTTTCACTGCAGTAGGATCATGTGTGCTTTCATTTGTATGTCACTGTGAATAAATGATTACATGCAAATATTAAAAGGAACACGCCGGCTTTTTTGGGACTTATTCACCGTATCCCCCAGAGTTAAATAAATCCATACATACCAATCTCATCTCCGTGCGTGCCATAACTCTGTTTGACGCACCCACCGCTAGCCTAGCTTAGCACAAAGACTGGAGGTAAACAGCTCCATCTAGCCTACTGCTCAATTAGTGACAAATAGCGCCAAAATTTTCCTATTTACATGTTGTGATGTGTATAGGTACACTGTGTACTAAGGCCGACAGGAAATTAAAAGTTGCAATTTTCTAGACGGATATGGCTAGGAACTACACTCTCATTCCTGCGTAATAATCCAGGAACTTTGCTGCCGTACCATGGGTGCAGCGCAGCTATGATATTACGCAGCGCCTGAAAATAGTCCCCAGCACGCTCTCTGTGCAAGCAGGTTGTCACGTTGGTTATGTTGATGGAAGTTAGCCTATTTTCAGGCACTGCGATATATTATTGCACCGCTGCACCCATGGTACCTCCAGTCTTTATGCTAAGCTAGGCTAGCGGAGGGTGCGTCAAACAGAGTTATGGCACGCACAGAGATGAGAATGGCATGTATGACTTATCTAACTTTGGGGGATACGGTGAATAAGCTAAAGTCCCAAAAAGTCAGCGTGTTTTTTTAATATAACAAATAGATGCACCTGTTAGCTTTAAAATTCTGTTTTTAATAAGTCACTAGCAACACCAAATCAAACTCAAATATTGTAATTTTCAAAAAGGTAATCAAAAACAAATCAAAATACAGCTTCACCCTAATAAAAAGTTTAACAAATTTAGAACTTTATAAATTACATTTACTATTTACATTACTATTTACTATTTTTTTAAGAATATTATTTACATTATTTACATTTACATCTGTGGATTAACTTGCACAGATTAATTCTTCACAAGACTAGTAATGTGCACTAACAAACTAAATAGTGTCAATTTTGATTTCATGCAGAATTTAAAACCTACTAAAATGTAAAAAACAAAACAAAAACAAAACAACAATTCATGCTAATACTGAAAATCAGCTTAATCAACTGTTGTCTGTGCCGAATCCATGCCGTATCTCGCCAAGCGAGAATCTACATTCTCATTTACAAATAATTCCTTCCTCAAACTCGCTCTAAAAGCGCCAGGTCAAATGTCAGCTTGCCCCGTTGTTTCACCACCCACATTGGAAGCACATTTCCAGGTCAAGAAAACTATGTACTGTGATAACAGGAGAACAAAAGCCCCTCATCAAGTCTACCTGATGGAACCACTTTTGTTTGTATGTCTACTGCTCTGAAAAGGCTTACGGCAGCAGCGTGCTTGTTCCCTCGTAATGACTTATGTAAGCACCTCTAACATGTTTGACATGTCAAACATACCTTACCAAATTGTGCAAATTAGGAGAGTAAATCTGACAAACAGAAGCATGGAACCAGTATTTCCAGTTCAGAAAAGCTAATGTTGCTAACATCCAAGTCAAAGGGGCACCATGGACTAAGAAAATATAAATTAAAAGTTACAGTGTCCTTAATGTGTCCATATTGTTCCAAACCTATTTTCTGCAGAACAGAAAAGATATTTTAAAGAATGTTTCATGTTTCAACTGTTTTTTTCCTATATAATTGAAGTCACTGAAGTCCAAAACAAATATTGGACCCCACTGACTTTCATTTATGGACACACACACAAAAATATTTTTTTTTTTTTTTAAACTTCTTTTGTGTTCCACAGAAGAAAGAAAGTTATTTAGGTTTGGAACATCATAAGGGTGAGTAAATGATGACAAACTTTCATTTTGGGTGAACTATCCTCTTCAGGATGAAAAGCAATTTTAAATTGAATGAATGCTGTTAGCACTTACTGTCCAGTATGTTCTAGTTCTCCATACAGCCACCCATCCCGCTCCTCTTGGATAAGCAGTGTAATAATGTCTCCATCATCAAAGCTCAGCAGGGTCTCGTTATTTCCTGCTGTGTGGGGGAAGATAGTAAGCACCCTGTGCTTCTTGGCCACGTCCATACCGCTAGACACAGATGCAGACCTAGACAGGCCGTTTCCATCTAGACTGTCTTGATCTGTTGATTTCAAAGGAAGCACAATTTAAGTGACATTAACTAAAGATATTTTGTGGCAGTAATCAGCTAAATTAGTAATCACAGTAATGTTTCAAGGACTGCCTCATCAACACAAAGACTAGTGCGCTTGATTGTTGAGAGCAGAAGTGATGAAATCTGATTAGATCAAAGTGTGAGGAAGCCGTTAGCTTGCCTGAGTAGTGCTCTGATGAGATGGGGCTTCTTTTGGGAATGTCCTGGGAGAACATGCTGGCCAGTGGGCTCGTGTGGGCTTTAAGTGACGGGGCTGGGGGCGGAACAATCGAACTGGAATTGGTCTGAGGGGAAGAAAAAAAATGCGACAATGCAGAGACCATAATGCCAGTATGCCTTTTTTCAATAAAAGTAAACAAAACTCAATGCGTTTATGTTTTGGCTTAACCCTTAAACGCATACCTAGGACCCGGGACATCATTCACTACCCCCCTCCTCATTCATTTTTTTAAAGAAAGACATCCAACTTCTTCGTCAATCAATTCCTCAATCAATTCATAAAAAAATTATAAAAGAATGCCTGTTTTCCCATTCATTTTTTGTAGGGTCGCTAATGACCCGAGGTGTGTGACAGTGCAAGTATATTTTTTGTGCACAACAACAATTGAATCTTTGACGACTAAGAAGTAAGATTTGATTAAGTGAAATTCACCTTTATTCCACAAGGTGGCAATGTCTGATACACAATGATGAAGTGACATTTCACTCATAGTTACCACAGGCAGAAAACAAAAGAATAGGTACTGAACGCAATCAAATATTAGTGTCACTGTCACTTGATGGTGGATCTGGTGAAGAAGCTGTCAGCGATCAAAATATTGATTTTGAAGCGGTTGAAAAAAATCATTTTGAGAATATGTTTGAGATGGCGAATATGAGCCAGATGGGAAATGAGCACTGACGAGGACATTGATGATTGTATAAAACATCTGCTCATAATGAATTCTTCCAAGCTCCAAAATGTAACAAAATATGCCTTATTTTATTCTTCTGTAATTGTTACTCTAATATCAGGAGAGTTTTATATTATCGCGACAGGTAGAGATCCATCTATGTTAGATATATATCCGGGTCGCTAAAGACCCGAATATGTAATAATGATTGGCAAAACATTCAGGCATTTAAGGGTTAAACAAGTGAATGTTATGTGGCTCTCAAACAAACAAAAAACTAGCATTTAAACAGTCATATGTAAATTTAATGGATGTACACCATGTTCTAACGTGAGACTAACCCGGTCACTGCGCTCCAATGTAGGCGATGACTCGGGTATGACTGACATTGGAGTCCGCAGACCCTCAATCATGGATATCACTGTGTCTGGCACCCTGGTGGCATCTGTACACTTATCTTGCCAGCTGGGCAGTTTGACGGTCAGTATCTCCTTAGCCTGTGGGTGCAAGTATACATTCAGTTTGAAGGAAGAAATGCAAACAAAGTACACTACCATTCAAAATGTTACAGTTAAGACATTTATAATGTTACAAAAGATTTCTAATTCAAATTAATGCTGTTCTTTTCATCAAATAATCCTGAATTATTTTTTTTCAAATCAGCATATTAGAATGATTTATGAAGGTGACATGGAGGACTGGAGTAATGACTGCTGAAATTCAGCTTTGCCATCACAGGAATGAATTACATTTTAAAATGCATATTAAAAAAAGTTATTTTAAAAAGTTTCGTAAATTTTTTTTTTACTAAACCAAAACTCTTCAACAGTAGTGTACATGTACCATTTTAATTTCTTGTTGTTCCTGAAGTCTAACGTCAACATTACCTGGAAAATCAGTACGTTTTATATTAAAAAAACGCTAAAAAGCTGAATATTTTCAGTGGGTCACCTTGTCATGGAAAGCTGCTAGCTGATAGGAGAAGGCACAGTGTTTGTCCACTAAGAAACAGAACCTCCTTTTCTCTTCCAACAGAGCCTCCTTACATCCTTCTGCAATAAACCTCTGCATGTCTGTCTGCCGGGATGAGATGGTCTCCATACACTAGAGATGAAATCAATCATACGATATGGCTGCATTACATGATACACTCATAGTAGTCAGCTAGAGTGGGACAGATATACTGGATTTCTTGCTTGAAATACATCATTTTTGGGACAGATTGCATTGAGAAATATAAACAAAGCATCACATTTAACAAAAGGAGATTTATCAACATATTTAAGAAGTCCACACAGTCAACACCTTATGCTAATTCAGTCATTTTTCTTGTGAGTAACTCTTTTTCCAGACTGGGGATTCTATGCTTTTATAGAACAGAGCTGTTATCCAGCAGAACTGTGAAAATGACACTAGAAACAGAGCTCTGTTCTTCTTCACAGGATTCCCCTCGCTATTATACAGTAGTTCTGTGCAAGTTGTCATAGTGACCGTGAATGTTGCTTGTTTCCTTGGAGTTGTTTTCAGAATCGTTCACAGATCATGCCTGGACACGAAAGTCCCACACAAGTATTGTCTCTCAGTGCAATATGAATGTATAATATAGCTTCATGGCTATGTGAAATTATGATTCAGTGGGTTTTGTAAGGGACATGATCTGACATGTTTTTGGATAAGATTCTAGTCACTACTAAGGTGAATCACATTTCACCAACTGAAGATGTACATACTTCCATGACTTGCAGGAAACAAGTTTTTAAATGTACTTCATCTGCTCCCACCAAAAAAGCTTTTTTTGCTTTAATGTTATATAGGACAGTAGTAAGACAGAAAGGAAATCATGGGAGAGGGGAATTGGACCAGGAAAGGACTCGAACTCTGAATGCAACCACACCATATGTCTGTTTTAAGTTTGATACTGTGTTTACAATGGCAATTTCAAGTTTCATATTTATTGTGATTTGCAAAGCCAATACAAATGGCACAATGACTAAAAAGCATTTTAATGGGAATGTTTGACTCTGTTAAAACAATTTACATGATTGTGGTTGATGCTTTGTTAAACTCAGCAGCAGCTCAGTTTAATTTTCCTTCAAACATGTCAAAAGAGAAACTCAGAAACAAACACATTACATAAAAAAAGGTTTCCATTGCTAACCGTTCAAAGACACAATACGCCTTTGAAAGGAGGAACACAATGGTGAGCTATTCAAACTGCGTATTAAAAGAGCCCACCCCAGTAGAATGAGTGCATTAAGTGTCAAATCATGTTCCTGACATTGAGCCAGAAAATCATTTGAATAGAGCCGTTCCCTTTGTCATGGGTTCCCTTGTGAACTTCCTTTTGGCTTTTGGATTTATAAGTAAAATATTATCTGAAGTGAATAGAACTTGAAAAGATTTTCACCTTTTGCCCTACAAAATAAACATGAATTCTGATTTTTTTTTTTTGTTGGTTAAAATGTTGCTATATAAGGACTAAATGGTTGGCTTGTCAAGCATATAAGCACATCTTTGTGGTAGTTGTAGTCTTTAATAAAATCGGCATGAAGGGAAATTTCATCTGTTTTCTAAATGCATATTATAGATCTTATTGGGAACAATTCATTCACGCATGCCTTTCATTTAAAAAGATGACCTCATAAATGACCATTTCCCCGCCCTACATTTTTTTTCTTTTTCGTTACACAGTAATAGCACAGTAGCTGCAAAATTCACCATTAAGGTATGACTGTGTATTTTTTCCTGAGAACATATCTGTTCAAGTAATATTAAATCAAAGACATTTTTACTCATAAATTGTAAGCCACTAGCATAAAAGCCCAGAGGGAAACCGTGGCTCAAAAATGCTAATTCTTGTCCATATATTAGGACTACAAACTGAACCGCTTTGTTACATGATCAGACAGAAAAGACTGCCAGATAGACAGATTTCATATCAGAAATATAAAATCAACCCTCACCTCATTTTCTTTGATCTCATACTTGGACGAATGCTTCCCTTGACTTTTTCTACGCAGTTTCTTCAGGTCAGCCTGTGATTTGTCTAAGAAGTCTTGCTTCAATTTGTGTTCTGACTGGTATCTTTTGAATGTGGCCTAGAGGGAATATAATACCACAGCATCCATGAAATGTCCTTGCACAGGTAAGTATAAAGTGGAGAAAACCATGCAATACTCACATTCATGTACTTGATATCCATATCAGTTTTCTTTTCCAGTTCAGCAATAAGCTCTCTGTGGAACCTCATGAACTGTAACAACAAGGTTAATGACGATAAATCAATATCAATGAAATTGCATGAAATCATTCCAATACTATGATAACACGACTATGTAGATAATGCGAACAAAAAGGGTTATCTTATCAGCTTCAGTGGTTAAATATTTATAACGCTGCGAGTTTGAATATTTAAGATCATTTGATAAAAATGGTTTTGGAGGAAGAAATGCTCTTAAAATCAAGAGAGCAGAGGTTCACCCCTTAATACAGGCACACACCATAGATAAGTTCAGCAAACACACACACACACACACACACACACACACAAACTATCCCCAAGGCAAATCGTGATTGTATGATTTATAATGCCAAATCATGTGACTACAAAAATGTTTGAAGTTACAAATGTCCTAAAGGTTTCCTCCAATTGCATTGCCTGCTACAGTTGCTCATAGGTTTTAACACAAAGATGTTTTTTATATAAATATTATATTTTGTATTTTTATTACAGCCCTACAGCAACATTGTGAAATTTACATTTACTTAAAATAACTGTTCTAACTGTTTTTATTTAATATATTTTAAAATGTAATTTATTCCTGTGATAGCAAAGCTGAATATTAAGCAGCCATCACTCCACTCTTCAGTCACATGATCCTTCAAAAATAATTTTAAAGGAACACGCCGACTTTTTGGGAAAAAGTCGGTGTGTTCCTTTAAGAAACATTTCATATCAATGTTCAAAACAGGTGATAATTTTTTTTCAGGATTCTTTGATGAATAGAAAGTTCAAAAGAACAGCATATATTAGAAACATACATCTTTCGTAACATTATAAATATCTTTACGCTGACTTTTGATCAATTTAATGCATCTTTGTTGAACAAAAGTATTAATAAGATCATAACTGACATTCCACAAGCCTAAATAATAATAATTCTGAATTTACAGAAATCATCCTGTTCAAAAACCATAAACAGCTCCAAGCATTCACTGATGCTAGAGTAGGTAACATACAATATGAAGAGCAAAGGGTATGCAAACTTTTCAACAGAATTTTTTTTTTTTAATGTATCATTTTAACTTATATACAGAATATGTTCTTCACCTTCTTCTGGAGTTTGAGATGTATCAAGATCATGCAAAAGTGATGTATCACTTATCATAAACCAGAGAAGAACGCATAAAAGAACTTTGCATACTTACAGATTCCTCCAGCTCCAGTTGGACCTTATTGTGCACTTCTGAAATCTCCATCAGCACCACGCCTGAGAAGAAAAATGAAACATTATTGCTACATTACTGATATTTAGTGTTTTTCTTTTTTTATAGTTTTGTTTCCATCTCAACTGGATAAAGAGTTCAAAGTTGCCTTCAAAGAGATATTAAGTCGTACTTTAGACTTCCATTAACATGTGTACTTCTCTATGACTACACCTTTAGCATGCATCACTCTTACTCAGTATGATCATTGTCATTTCATCTTGCTCCATTAGTGTTGCTCATAAAAACAAACCCTACAGCAAACAAACTGAAGTGAGCTGCAGCATTATCACTCATCTAGCAGTTATAAAAGCATCATTAGCATGGTAAGGTCAGTGGAGGGAGTCAGTAAATGCAGTCTTTGTACTGAGTGTCAGCACCTGCTCTGTGTTTTCACAACCCCAGAGATGTAGCATAAAGGTACACAACCTTACAAAGGTTACAGGGCATCCCTGCCAATGGAAAAAGCCTAAATGGGGATTATCATTATCAGTAAAATCAACTTTTAAATGTAAAGCTACAATGAAAATGAAATCAAAATATACCCCTTGTAAATGTAATTTCTGCCTCCCTGTTTTTTTTTCTTGATCAAATTGGTTCCCATCCTACAATTTTTCACAATGATTATCCCATTTCACAAATATGTCATATTATGGATAAAATGGGATTTGAATGATGCGTCATGTTGATTTCAGATTATTTACAATAGTCAGTTGTCTACAATGGAACGATGATATTAATTTTATGCTGTGATGCTGGCCATTTAGAGGATGTTCTATCATGTCACCAGCAGACTGAACACTACCCCGGCAAACAAACACTTTTTTTTTCATCAGCTCCAGATTCCGGTCAAATTTGTTGGTACTGAAATCCAGCTAGGGCTGGTAGGGCTGCACAATATATTGTTTTATCAATATCGCAATGTGCGCATCAGCGATAGTCACATCGCATAATGTCCAATGTCAAGTATAGGGATTGTAGTTGATCTGTACAGATTAGGCACTACGATTCGAAGTACACGTGATTCTCAGATTAATTGCAAAATGTAACTATCATAGAGCGAAAGTTTATAATTTGCCTGTCAGTTTAAACGTTCAATTGATTTTAAAGTATTCGGTGGGAAGACACGAAAGAAGACGCACACACACAGAGCAGCACACGAACACCAAATGTATTTCTTTTCCACGTCCTTTTATGCTTGAACAGACAAAACTCACAGAGAAACTGTCTATTGCTGCCCTGATTGTACAATGGACTGAGGGCATGTGGGCCTGAATTAAGCTGTATATCTCCAACAGCCATAGATGTAAACGACACGTTAAATTGTCCATTTTGGTTTGATCTGAGTTAATTTTTTTATTTGAGACAATGCGCCCAGATTTACATTTCAAAATCGAGCAGTAGATAGTAAATTGGCCATGTCCAAAATAATTCAGTTGTGGTTTGTCAAATGTGAAAACAGTACATTTGTTTATCCCATTGTATCTTTACCAAAGAAATCCCGGGTACCATTTATCTAAGCATGGTCAGAATACAGAGCAATACAAAACAGCTAAGCATCAGTTAGAAACACAGGCGTTGATTGATAATAATAATTTGTTACTTTTATACAGGGGTATTCTCGGCACTCAAAGCGACGTACATGGAAGGGGGAGAATCTCTTCAACCACCACCAGTTTGCAGCATTCACAGCCATAGTGCGGCAGAACACCCACCACACATCAGCTTATTTGTGGAGGAGACAGAGTGATGAATCCAATCAGTATATGGGGATGATTAGGAGGCAATGATGATGGACAGAGTCCAATGGGCAAATTTGCTCAGGATGCTGGGGTTAAACCCCTACTCTTTTACGAAGGACATCCTTTTTTTAATGACCACATAGAGTCAGGACCTCAGTCTCATTCAAAAGACTGTGCTTTTATTTGGCAGTATAGTGTCCCTATCACTATACTGGGGTGTAAGGACCCACACAGACCACAGGGTGAGCACTACCTTCGCGCCACACAAACACCTCTTCCAGCAGCAACCTAGTTTTCCCAGGAGGTCTGTCATCCAGTTACTGTCCAGGCTCAACCCTGCTTAGCTTCAGTGAGCAACCAGTCTTGGTCTACAGGGTGATCTGGCTGATAGACATGGTTTCTGTCCATCATGCACTTTAATAGCTTGCTTCTTAAACATTATCAACCTTCGTAAGCTTGTTAAAAAAAAAATCATATTAAGGAGTTCTAATAAGAAGTAAAAAGTTAAATAAGTGAGAAAAAGTGACAATGAGCAGAGAGTGTTCACATTATCATGTACTTAAAATATGTGAAAGTGACAGGAAAGACTCTTCTAATGTCATCAACAGCTGGGATGGTATTATTCTTGGAAGGTTGCAACCTAAAATAGCACACTAAAAACATTACAAACACAACTGCTGTTGTTTGTAAAACACTGTGCTTCTTCACCATTTACACTACACTACCAGATTATTAAAACTGAGAGCAGGTTTGAGAATGAACATATTCAAGACACCTGATGTTCTTATACAATCTCTTTCTGTTTAAACAACACACTAATGCAGTTTTGATGCCATGAATTCCTATGACAAAGAAGAGGGTTTCCTGGACATGACAGGTGATGCTTTCAATAGCAAGTTAAAGGGATAGTTCACCCAAAAATTAAAATTACCCCATGATTTACTCACCCTCAAGCCATCCTAGGTGTATATGACATTCTTCTTTCAGACGAATACAATCGGAGTTATATTAAAAATGTCCTGGCTAATCCAAGCTTTATAATGGCAGCCCAAAATTTGAAGCCCGAAAAAGTGTATCCATCCATTATAAAAGTAATCCATACGGCTCCGGGGGGTTAATAAAGACCTTCTGAAGCGAAGCAATGCATTTGTGTAAGAAAAATATCCATATTTAACATGATATAAAGCCATATCTAGTTTCCGCCAGACCACCTTCCATATTCAACTTGTGTCAGTAAAGGGTATGTCACATACACCTAGGATGGCTTGAGGGTGAGTAAATCATTGGGTAATTTTCATTTTGGGGTGAACTATCCCTTTAATATTATGCAAGACCGAATGAGACCTGATCTGTGACCGTAAATCCTTGCTAAAACAACAACAACTAAAATTGTTGTGCGAATCAAACTATTCCCATGGTATGCCCTTCAAATGCACCTGCATTTATTTGGACAATATAAAAAAATACAGCACATTGTGTCAAATTAGAATGCCTCAGGCATAAATAAACAGGCTCAGGGATTCCCATGTCTCTGTGATCTAAGAATGCCACACTTCACTATGCAGACACCTCCAATGGGAAAATAATTTGAAGAAAACATTTGCAGACTGAAAACATTTTGATGTGAAATATGCACAACGTCAAATGCAGGAAATTAGTGTCATTAGTGAAGTTAAGTTGCTTTTTTTCTGTAATATGACACTTTTTTGAGTGAAACAGGATATTCATTGAGAAATAAAACATCCTATTTTTACATTTTAGAATAGACAGAACATGAATTTTCTAACACAATACTCAAATAGCTATATGGTGATTAGTTAGCATTATCCAATAGCCCGCACGGCTTAAGTGACATCAGCAGAAAGTTGTTTCAGACTGGAAGAGCAAGTAATGACAAAGTACTTTGAAAAGTTTTTTTCTTTTGGAATAATGTGCATTGACAGTAACAGTAAGAGAATGAACATACATTAAAAATAAAAATGAGGGTAATTTATGTTGACTTTAAATTCAACACATATTCTATAAATAAATGATAACAAGGCTAATAGTTAAGAAAATGAAAATTCTGTCATTTACTCACCCTGAAGTTGTTCCAAACATGTATGAATTACTTTTGCTGAACACAAAATATGATATTTTGAAGAATATGGCTATATGTGGCTGGTATTTTTTCCCCATACTATGGAAGTCAATGGGGCCTATCAACTGTTTGTTTACCCATATTCTTCAAAATATCTTCTTTCGGGTTCAGCAGAAGAAAGAAATTCATATAGGTTTGGAACCACTTGAGGGTGAGTAAATGACAGAATTTTCATTTTTGGGTGAACTACCCCTTTAATATTTGGGTCTTGTGCTGTAAAGGTAGCATGAGATGGAAATTCAAAGTTTATTTTTTAAATGCATGTTGTTCATCTTATTGTGAAATATTCAGATGCATTTTTTGACCTTGTAATTGAATCTAAATGATCTTCCATCAAAAACGACTGACTTCTCTTGGTGGGCGTATGCCAGACTCCAATCAACAACAGATAGATAGAACCAAGACCCTGCCCTCTGCATTTTATTTCCTTTCGATAATCTATTTCACTCGGATGTACGTCACAATATGGAGGAAAAAAGATCTGTCACTACTTCTGTTACATCGCAACCCGAATTATCATCTAATTTATGGCAACTGGTTCTGTTTGTTGTCCTTTGATGTCTAAGTACTTTCCTAGAGTTCAGTTGAAAACTACTGAGAAGCATCATAGTGACTAACAGAAACATAAATATTTAAACTACATTACAGGTAGAGTTAGAAATCTCGGAGGAAAAATCCAGACAATGATTTAATGCCTTAATGCTTGTTGAGAAGGCTGAAAGAGTTTAAAAAGCATTAGTGTGCGACAGCGGCATTCTATTGCCAACCACAGTAAAGATATCAAAAATCGCTAGTACAATGCTCTAGGGGTTGATAAAAGACCTATTCTCACCAAATACAGCCAAAAAAAACACTCAAGTTCATATCAAGCACGTAAACCAAACAGTCTCTGACAAGTTAGAAATTTGCCATGTTCTTACCAACCTTATGGTGGAATTCTGTCACACACAATTCCACCATAAGATGACAAACATCTTGACACTAAGGAACTTGTTTTGTTAAAATAACAAAAGTACTCCTGCATTTGAATGAGTGTGTCAGCAAGAGAAAAAGGGTGGTGACCAAACTGAGCACTTCTTACATTCCAGTCATACAGCCTCAATTGAATGTTTAAATTCCCTAGAGAAATCACTGTTTAAGTAATGGTAATTCATTACATAGTTTCATTTGATGACACGTGTGACCCAGGCATACAGTCTGAAGTTCTAATGAATTACTTCTAAGTTAAATAGTAATTATTTTAATTGTTTTAACCTACATTTATTTTTTGAACTATTCTGGAACTTTCTTGCAGGCGTGTTGATGTTGACAATGCTCACTTAATCAAGTCCTTGTGTCAATCAAGCGTCACAAGCAATCATAAGCAATGAATTCCATATACACGGAACAAGCATTTTGAGTTTGCATGTATCCTTTTGGAACATTTGAGCTATGGTGCTTTTTGGAAGGGGTTCAGGGACGGAAAGGTTTGCAGACAAAGCCTCAAAGAGTAACTGTTTGCTTTGCATGTTTGCTGCCGGTATGTGCAGAGAATTCACACTGTCTGGTGGTCATCCGAGCCGTCTGAAAGGGATTCCAGGAAGAACAGGGAATGATAAAGCCAAAGGAGCTCAGTAAAACACAAAAGAACACATCACTGGAGAGTAAAAGCTATTTTACAGTAAGTAAAAAAAGTATTTGTAATAAGAAAGTTGTGTAAATTTTTGGAGCAAATTAAAAGATTAATGTGGAGGCAACGCCATTAATCTTTGTAATTTGCACAAAAAATCCAAACCTGCGGTGGTGGTGAGTATGAAGAGTTGCCATGAAACAGATGGCAGTTTATAAATCACAGTAAAGCTCTGTCATTATTTCCAGATGATATGAATCAAACTGATGCTGAGTCACAAAAAGTCAACAAGAACCAAACCTGTCTGTGGCTTAAAGCAGACGCAAATGTAGAACTGTCTTTTGACAAAATGAGGAAATAACTGGCACTGGATATTCAAAGACATGTTGAGTGCAATGAATCATCTACAAGGAAATGTTAAGCCGCTCTGTGCACAGAGCACATCCATTTCGGCGAAGGCCGGATTAGGACCTCTGGGCGACAATTTAAAGAGTAGTACTCACCCAGCTCCCTAGAAACCGGCGATACAGCAGCGTTTTCTCCAATCTTTGAGACTGCATCGAAATATGCCTTTCCAGCAAAGGTCATTGCTGCAGGAGAGTGAATAACTCATATTGATTATCAGGAACTGAAATCCAAGGTGTGTGTATTATAAAAATTGAGAGAAATACTGAGTTTATTACCTGTCACTGATTTCTCATAGCTCTTTCCCAGGTTAACCAGATTCCGCAGTCCTGGGTTAAACTGCTCCATAACATTCTGGGAGAGCAAGAAACAAAGCTCATATTTAAGTTACATGGAAAGCAGCTTGCTGCTGCTGAATGAAACTTAAGATATTCAAAAACTGACTCGAATGTGCCTACAACTGGGCAGGTATTTTGAAAAATGACTCTGTTTTTTGTCCATTCAATAAAAGTAAAAGGATTATAATATCCTACAGGTTTGGAACATGATGATAGTAAGTAAACATTGACAGAATTTTCATTTTTGGGTGAATTATCCCTTTTTCCACATTTCATAAAGGACACATTTTCCCATTCTACGTAAACAACATTTTATTGTCCATGCAATAAAATAAAACAGAGATTTACAGTACTTTACTTTCTAAAAAAAATACTTCTACAGTAGCTAAAAATAGCACTGTTTAAACATTGACTTATAATTATAATTATATTGCCTATGAGATCAAAGTCCTGCCTAACTCAAGGGCCCTCTAGGTCTCTATTGAAATGCCCTTCTGTAATGTAATTCTAGTCAGTTCCTCTGCTAATTCCCAAGAACACACCCTTGGCAAAACAATGAACAGTCAAGTATGCAATAACAGAAACAGCCCAGAAAAAACAGGTTTCTTAACTCAACCCAGAAACCCAACTGAAGCACTTTAAAAAAGCACTCATGCCACTATTGCACAATTTACACGTACCTTAATGACAAAATGTAAGAGTGCCATAAAATAGCACTTCGTTATTTAAATAACCAACACAACTTTGACAAGGCTGTATGTACTGGGTTTAGTAACAGGTGGTCAAGTGACAAAGAAGATACACACACACGCAATTTAAACCGACTTTTACCTTATATGTGCTCTCGGTGAGTTTGTTCACGTCCTCCGGGGCTCGAGACATTTTAGCAGGTATTCCTCAAACGTCCTTGGTGACAATGTGTTTGTTTTAACTTTCCCCGTTCAAACCGTAAAGCTGTGTTTTCGTCCCACCTGTTAACGTGTGTGAAGCGGCAGATAACAGAGCGCTCAGGCGCTCTCGAGGAGAACACGATACTGCACTGATGCACCGAAAGAGGATGAAACCTTTCCGCGCGACCTCATGCCACACGTGGAAAGGTGGGAGCCGTGACGTCATATATTTCTAAACTCAAACAGAAATGTCTAATTATCTATCGTTTTTTCGGTTTTATTTTTTCTCATTGTTGGTGCTTGTTGTTACTTGTGTATATTGTTTTGAGCATCAATGTTTTTTACACACACACTTTACAATTACACACATAAATAAATAAATAAATATATAATAGCCTACATTAATAGCAGTAAAGTTGTTGAGTCAAAGGCGAAATAATGTAATATATGAAAAGACTGTTTTCGTTCGTGGGTTAACAAAAATACTCTTGAAATCTTGAGTATAAACTCACTTTGTGCATTTATGGACTGAAACTGGTACCCTAAAATCGAAGACTGATATCAAATCCATTCGTTATCAGATTATTAATTTCTGTGACAGAAATAATCTGATAAAAATATCACTTTTTTACAGCGCCACTTTGTGGCAATTTGTGTTGTATAGTCCCTGGGAAATACTTGAAAAGTGACTCGGCCTACTAGCCCCAATCACTTCACATTTTTAAAGCTTTGGGATAATATAGAGACTTTTGCACGCTCTCTAGAAATTTATCCAGAAGTATATATATATATATATATATATATATATATAAATGGGCTTGTGAATTAGTCACGTATAGCATACTGATTCAACACGAGAATATGATTTCAAGCCTTTACCAAACAGCGTGACAGACATAAAAGCTTGAAGGACTCAGTCATACTCTCACAAGTCACAAGCTGTACAGATTTGGAGTCCACATGAACTGGTAAATATAGCTTATAGTTCTATGTAATAGATATACACATTATCTTGGCTAATCATTTAGTCTTTATGTTGAATGTTTATTTTTCAAACTGTAAACTGATTTCCATCAGGGTCCGGAGTGTTCTGGTTCACACTTTTCTCTCCCTGGTTTCCTCTGCTTTTGGGATACCCAACGAGTTATCCCATCAGTTATCTGGTAAACTGACTAGTCCTCTTTTGCCTTTTGACTTTTGGTTGTCACTGGTGCAGTTTTGGATGTTACATAGTTTCTATTTCACCATAGGAAATGTCAAAGGAAAGATCATTTTTCATCAAATGGAAGGGAATTCAACATACTTGCGGGATAGTGGGAAGCTGGCATCTTGCATACCTACCGTGGTTTCATTTGAGCTGTCTGACCCGAGACATAACCTGCACTCTGTCACATTTATATACACATGGGACTTGGGCAATGGGTAATTATTATTTGGTCATTAATTTCAATAAACTAATATTTTAGCTGTAAAATGGTTTTCTTTACAGTTGTCTTTGTTTTTTAGGGAAGTGCGTAAAGGCTCAGAGCCTTTTGTGAAGTATTACTACACCTTACCAGGGAACTACACGTTTAAATTGAGCATTGGAACCAATCCACCCCAACATTCCAGAATGACTGGGCTGTACTCTGTAGATTTGACTGTGTTAGGTGGGCGCATAATAATTTTTGCTTATCATCAATGTTCTGATTTGATTTATATAGTACCAGTGGGGTTAACATGTCAAAGATTCTTTTGTTTTGTAGATGCCATAAGGAGCATTGAATTGAGAGGACCTTTAATTTATAACGTGGACGAAAGCAGCAGTCTGTCATTCGAAGTTGGAGGAAGGTAAAAATGTACTTCAAGAAAGTTTTAAAAAATATTTGGAAATTCAGTTCATTTCTTTATATAGTGTTTTAATTGTCAATCATTATTTTTTTCTATTTCATGTGATGTGTGTAGTCCTCCGGTTTGGCTGTGCTGGAGAGTTTTGTCTGATTGCCACACACCCAGTCCAGCTTCCTGCAATTTAGACAGGCTCTACAGGAACATATTAAATCTAAACTACACCTTCACATCAGTAGGAACCTATTGCTTAGACCTGAGTGTGAGAAATAATATTAGCAACCTCCAGACATCCTACAACATCTATGTGCAGAGCAGCCGTAAGTATAATACAATTATCTACAACAATTTTTAAATCAACTAGAAATGTCACTATGAAAGGATTCCTATAAGTGGAAATCCTTGTTTATAAAGTCATATTGTGGCATAATTGGAACATATTGTGGCACAAATTAAAATTCTGTTATCGTTTACTCACCCTTATGTTGTTTCAAACCTCTTTGACTTGTGGAACACAAAATGATTTGGCACAATGTCCAAGCTTTTCCTTTGCATGCAATGAAAGTGAATGAGGACCAGGGACACTATCAAACGTAATGATGACCGAATTTTTTTTATTTTGGGGTGAACTGTCCCTTTAATACATGGAAAGCTGAGCCATGTGAATGAGCATTACCATTAAAAATCACTGTTTGCATCAGGATACTGTGTCTGACCACATTTGACGCAAAACAGCATGGTCTCCAGCATATAGCTTTAGGCCATTGATTGTTCATCCATGATTCATTCATCTTCAGCAGTGAGAAGTCTGAATTACCTAATAGAACAACATTTTGACATTCAGGTTTTCAAGCAAGTTTTATGACTTTTAACTGGTTGAAAATGAAAAGGATAGCCTTAAATTGAAAATAAAGTAATAATTTAGTCACCCTGGTGTTGTTCTAATGCCGTATGCTGTTCTTTCTTTTATGGACCACAAAAGAAGAATTAAAAAAAAATGCCCTGCTTGTGCTCGTCCATATAATAGAAGTGAATAGCGTCCAGCACCAAGCTTTTTGAAAAAGAGGCAAAAGTATCACAGAATGATACCATGCAACATGTGCCTTATATTCCAAGTGTTATGGGGGTATACGATAGGGTTTAGTGAAAAACAAACCAAAATTTAATGAAAATCTTGACCTTGGCTGTTGGTCTTCTCTGCACGACATGTGCGTTCGTGAGACTCTATTAAGGCCGCAGTCCACTTCATCTTGCTCAAAAAAACTACACAAAGTGTGAGAAATCAAGATTAACAAAAACGCGACAAGAAATACAATACCTTAAGGGCACCATAGTCATTTCCTGCCAGTATTGAGAATTGAACCTGGAACTTTTGGGTTACATGTCTGACTCTCTAGCCATTAGGCCACAACTGCCCCTTAATATAAATCTATGGCACATTTCCCATATCATTCTGTGATACTTTTGCTTTTAAAAAAAAAATCTTGTGTCTGGTTTCTTTTCACTACCATTATATGGACAAGTGTGAAAAGGACATTTTTGAAAAATTCCATCTAAGAAAGAAGGGCATACAGCATTAGAACAACACCAGAGTAAGTAAATAATGACTTAATTCTGACTTGTAAAACGTGTTCACGTCCTCTTAGAACTTTTAATTACAACTTGTAAACTCTGACTTTACCACATAACCGCTGTAGATTAATTCTGTATTTGTAGGTGTTGCCTTAGAAATGCATAATTACGAGTCAGAGGACATGAACAGCTCCTAGGACAGCGGTCACATGGTACAAGTGTGGAGCTCTCTGAAAATCAGAGTTACTTAAACTTGGCATGAAATGAAAGTTGTGATAGTCATTTCTTCGCTATTGTACTGTACAGTATATCCAAGTGAAAAAGCTTCTCAAAAATTGCTGTAATCTCATGTGAGTGACAGCCTGTCCCGCACTTGCACCATTAATCATGTCATCAGAGAAAAGAGGAGTAGAGATGTCACTGCAAGTGGGTGGGGAAGTTAGATTATAAGGCCATATGAATTAAAAAAAAATAATGATGTGCATGGATAAATTATTTATAATAAATATTGCAATATTCTATAAACAGTAATAATTGTCAATTTTGATCTCATGGTGACATTAAATCGTTGCTGCATTCATGCCATGTCGTTACCATTACCTTTTTTAGAATATGACAACCCATGATGTTCTTCTTAGAGCTATTCACATCCTCGGACGTGTCTGACCCATTTCGGAATTATGCAAAGCAACACTATCAATGCCACAATGGCTGCGTTCGAAAACTTTGGCATAGAGGAAACCTTTGGAGGCTGCATTCCAAGGTGGGAAGGCATCAAGGCATATCAGAATCCAATGTTAGCTTCACTTCCTGTCTTCTGAGATACCTTCATCTGATTGATTTTTGAAGGCAGCATAGATGTATCCTTCGCTGCTGTTACAATCAACAGAGAACAGACACTGGCATAGAGGATGAGTTTGTGACAGTACCGACCACCCCCAACCCCGCCCCTAGAAGAGTGAATGGGTCCATATGGGTAAGCCTAGTGCAGATGGTTCAGTGGGATTATTTGATCAGTGATTACCTCAAAAGGATGTTTTGCTTCCTCCAGCCTGTGTCGCCATTCATCCAAGTGTGTCTGTTGGCCAGAAGTTTGTGATTTCCAAATATTATAATTCTGCTTCACCGGGTACAGTTTATTGGAATAGAAGGCACATAGATGGAGTGGAGGTGGATCCCTCTGTTACTGTGAGAGTACCACTCCAACTCCAGATGTTGATGCGTCTACCTCTGTGATGAAAGCTAATTCTGAATTCGGGTGGACGAGCATTGGAGTGGATGTAAAGGCCTCCTTGAGTTGTTGGAATGCAGATGTAGCAGCTGGATTCCAGGACAGAGAATTGGGCTTATGGCGGAGCATTGAAGTTATCTGGTAGAAGTTGGAGATGAACCGGCAATAGAAGTTGGCAAAACCAAGGAATCTTTGTAACTTTTTGATGGTAGTGGGTAGGGATCTTTAGCTGGGTGAGTTGGTTAGCCCATACAGCATGACCCGATTTTCGTAGTGACAGTTGATGTGATGAAGGTGGTCTTCCACTCATCTCCCCTCTGTATCCGGATTAGGTTAGACGAGCTACCAACTTAGTGTAAATGTGGGAACCTCATAGCATCTTGCTACAAAGAAGAAACTAGACGTGGAAGGGTGGATGTATCCCTGGTGCAGAGATTCTTCCATGTGCTCCTATGGCATTCTTTTCTGGGATGGACGGTGGATAGATCTTTCCCTTGGGCAAAGGTGCACCTGGCAGCAAGTCGATGGCACAGTCCCATGGCCGGTGAGGAGACAGCTTGTGTATGGAGCCACAGGCATCCCAGGATGATGTCAGCGATCGAACCATCCAGCATTATCAATTAAATCTCCTCATGGTGTGTACAGCCAATGAGAATAGTTAAAGTGGGTTATGCGGTTATGAACAAGGGGTTATAAGGCCTTTTCCAAGTGGCTTACCCATGATTACTCTCTTGGCATGATTACCCTCTTGGCAGGAGATTTTCATAAGGTTGAGATGGCGGAGGAATGCTCCTGAGATAAAGCTCCCAGCTGAACAGGAGTTCACACTTACATATAATCAGTTCACAAGTTCACACTTACTAATAAGTCGGATAGAGTAAAGTAGTATGCGTATATGGCATGCTATCCAAGGAGAGGGCTCCGAGCTTGGTATCTTGGCCCGAACCCAGAGTACTCCACCCCGTTTTCTGGTTAGGAACGTAACCAGGCGAGTGTGAGGAGACGGGGAGGTGGAGGGATGCAGAGTAGTTGGAGAAGAAAGCTGCAATCTCCCGCCGCGCCGGAGTATGTCGCTGGATGGGCCATGGGTCTGGTGTGTGTGTCTTTCAAAGAATGTGTGGATGGCAGAAGAAGGGACTGACGGAGCACAAACTCAGTCAATGGGTCTGCGGGAGTGGAAGAAGTAGCCCCTGCATCCATCTTATCCATATGTTGTTGGTCCGGTCTTCTGTCACAATCAGCAGAGCACAGGCACGTGTTCTCTTTTGTAGGATGGGAGATGGATACAGCTTGACTGGCAGTAGATCCGATGAAGGCGAAGAAGGTGAAGAAGAAGAAGTTAATGTATCTCAGGGATTGGGAATGAGTGGGAGGAGCTGGTGCTGGCATAGAGTTTGTGACAGCTGCCTTTGATATCCCACAATCCTGTAATTTCCATTATGTGACAGTTGAGCTAAAAAATAAAGATGGTGTCTGAAAGTTGTGGTTGCTGGTCAGTTTGTGTGTAAAAAAAAAGTTGACCAATGTTTTCCACTTCTGATGTCATTACTATCGAGAAATTACTGTTGTAGTAAGGCTCGCTCTATTTTGCTGTAGATCATTAAAGCGGTACGCATCCTCAGAGGTCTGTCCGATATGAGGTTTTTGTGAGGTACCTGTGTGCGCAAATGCTGCCTACAAAGTCATTGTATATAAGGCAGCGAGACAACAAGTAAACTGCTTATGTTTTTGGATGTAGCCAATGAATCTGCAAAGGTCAGGTGGTATAGTCACGTGGTACAAGTCAGAGCTCTCTGCAAATTGTGAGTTTACAAGTTGTAATTACTAGTTCTACGAGCAGTTTTACAAGCCGCAATCTTGTAATTAAGGTAATTCCGACATGGTGTGAGCGCAAATCCAGTAGGTGGCATCAAGTGACTGTTTTTATGATTGGACCATTGAATCATTAATCAACTGAATCGTTCAAAACACTGATTCATTCAGTATTGAAACACTTGTGTTGGTTGGAAACGCGTTAATTCTGAGTCAA
The DNA here is from genome assembly GCA_039654625.1 of Rhinogobio ventralis. NCBI lineage: Eukaryota > Metazoa > Chordata > Actinopteri > Cypriniformes > Gobionidae > Rhinogobio > Rhinogobio ventralis. The sequence continues at coordinate 16,198,024 of CM077212.1, forward strand.
ATTCTTTAACATTGTTTAGAACTTATATTGTGTCTAAAATGTAAGTTACAAAATATTAGCTTCATGTTTATTTGGTTATTTGCTGTATAAAAGTAATATGACTGTGCTGTTGGCTGAATAGGCTGTGACTTCCAGTCCCCTTTACCACTAATAATTGTATGCTATTTTTCAGTGTTATACATTCAATCTCACATGTAAATAAATTTTCCCCTCAGCTGTGAGTCTTATCTTCATTTTGCCCTGCGCTGCAGTGATTGTTGCTACTCTCATATTCATCTCTGTGTCAGTGTGTCGTCCAAGGCAGCAATCCCTCATGTCTAAGGCACTGGTGAGTGATTTACATCAGGAATGAGAATAAGATCAGAGAATAATGTAACAAATGTATTCTTTAGGATAAACCCCTTGAGATGCATCATCTCATTTTCAGAACTTAAATTTTTGGATGACATATCCCTTTAAGTGTAGCATTCAGGTTTGTCCACTAGAGGTTGACATGCACCAGAAAATATTTAAGCTTTTGTTAGAGGATGCTTTTGGATATCTGTATCCTGTTAAATTATCCTTCAAGTAACGAGTCTATGCTTCTTTCTTTCTTTTCTGGGGGTGAAGTAGTATAATGTATTGTCTTAAAAGTAAGTAAAGTAAATATTTTGAGTTAAATATTTATTTTAAAGGTAATATTTTAATAAGGAAAACATTTCTGTCCCCTAGGAGATTTTAAAGAATATTTATACATTAATGTAGTTTAAAAGGTTAGATTAAATAGTTGTTGTTTTTAATTGTGTCTATTACCTAATTAGTTCAAATAAATGTTAAGAAATAATTAAGATTGATTACCCCTTGACTAACTTCTAGTTGTTCAGACTAGTTCTGAAAATAATAATTTCTTTCTTAGTGTAAAGATAATTTTCATAATCTAAAGATTATATAAAGAACCTTTTGTGCAATGAAAAGGCTCCATGGAAATTAAGTTTTTTTTGTGGAAATAAAGTACCTTTATTTTTAAGAGTGAAATACACAGTCTTAACATAGTGGCTGTTTATGCAACTGGCCAGGAAAAATCTAATCAACACTTTTCATTAGAACTAATTTAATAAGAATCATATTTTCATATTTTCATATTTTGCCTTCATTTTATTAACTTTAATAGTTTTTATTATTATTTTATAATTTTCCAATAAAGTTTTTTGTTATGTAGGTCAGGAAATAAAAAGTGACAGTGAGCACAGCCAAAACAGCAGAGTGACAGTTTGTAATTATAAGATTTTTACATCAGATTATATGCAGTATATATGATGTGAGAGTAGATTTAGTTGTCGTTAGCAAATATAATAAGTATAATTTTTCTCTTTTTGTCTGTGCAGGTGGCAGATATGAATTATCTCTCCTTCACAGACATCGAGCTGCGTGTCATGGATGCAACCATCCCTTTATGGGGTAATTCTCCTGCTTCTAAGACAAATTAAGCCCTGCCCCTTCTTCATCAGCCAGGGGCTTCCCACAACACCCAACCCTGTTAGTCTCACTGTGACCCCCCTGGTCTACATTACACTTTAAGTATTCCTTTCTAAGATAGATAGCTAAGATAGAGAAAGACAGTTCTAGACTCACCATCCTATGAATCAACACAATACAGAACCCATGAAAGCTTTTCGTCTGAATCACTCTTCTGTGTCTATGTGAACTCACTAATTCTCCCTCCTGTTTTCTCTGCTCTTTTAGTTCATACTTGAGTGGGTTTCAAGGTTTCACTTTATGAAGGTTCCATTTGTTAATGCAAAACTCCTTGAGATCCTAATGGATGTTGACATTGGTGATGAACCTTTTAAAGTAGGAAAGTGCATGAGGTTAGAGGGATTGCATGCAGTTCAACAAGCTTGCCTTGGAATATTGTTATAATTTTAAACCTGACCCAAATGTACACAACACAATGCTGTATAGAACGATCATATTTCTTTGCGAGTGATTATGAGGGAGAGTTTCCTTGTATAAGACCTAGAGAGCTCTTTCTGTTGAAATGAATGGGTCTGACCTGTATATTCCTGCTGTGATGATCAATGACATTTGCCATCTGCACTGTGAGGTACCAGGAAGACAAGAATTACAGCTCCACAAGGGACTGCAAAATACCTCTCTAGGTCAAAGGCTACAGATGAGCAATGCATCATACATCTAGTAATAACTGTGCCCTTCAACTCAAAAGTATTTTGAGGCATTATTCTTGCCCTTGGAAGTGTAACGGGAGTAATATGTATATGGAAGGACTTGAATATGTTTCTTTACAAAGATTTGTCTCTATTTTGTTTTTTTTTCACAAGGAAACAGTCAACCAATTAAAATACAACCTGTCACCTACACACTGATTTATCATAACTTACACTACCGTTCAAAAGTTTAGGGTCAGTAAGATTTTTTTATATTTTTGAAAGAAGTCTATTATGTTCACAAAGGCTTTATTTATTGGAATACTGTAATACATTGAAAGCACTCATTTATTTATTTGAAAACAAAAATACAGTAATTTGTGAAATATATTAATACTATTTTAAATAACTGTTTTCAATATTTTAAAATGTAATTAATTCCTGTGATGGCAGCGCTGAATTTTCAGCAGCTATTCTTCCTTCAGTCTTCAGTGTCACATGATCCTTCAGAAATGATTCTAATATGCTGTTTTGGTGATCAATTGGTGAAATTGTTAAGAAGGTTGAAACTGATTTTTTTCAGGATTGTTTGATTAATAGAAAGCTCAAAAGAAGAGTTTTTATTTGAATTATTGAACATTTTGTAACATTATAAATGTCTTTCACTTTTGATTAATTTAATGCATCTTTGTTGAATAAGTATTAATTTCTTTAAAAAAAAATTGAACAAGAGTGTAATTATCTAGGTGTGCTGTATTTTAGGAAATGAGACCGTTAGTAATAGTTTTAGCTATTGGAGATAATAAACTCAAATCAATAAATGCAAACCTTTGATTTTTTTATTTAGGTGCTTCTAACATTAATTGTTTTGTATTATTAATGTATGTGTCCATTTATGTTATTAATTCTTATAGTGACAACCACAAGCTGTGCCTCATGAAAAAAAACATTCACAATCTTTTGAAATTATTATTATACTTTTAGCAGTAATGTTTTAAATGATCAAATTATGTGTTTATAATTCTAAACAAATACTAAATACATCTCTCCCTTATTCAGATTAATGCTGCTTTGCGAATTCTAAATCACACAGCCAGTATAGTATAATCCATTATCTACTTCCCTTCAAAGCTCATAATGTTGATGTGTGACTGAAATGCATTTGGCAGAGCATGAGTATACAAAAATCTTTAAAGTGTTAATCATCTCAGGGATGTGAGCTGTGAGGAAGCTGGAGATGTTCTCTCCCTGTAGGTGAAGGTCACAGATGCAGCTGTTTTCTTTCTAGAACCGAGAGACCTTCTCAACATCCCAGGCTAAATACTGTATGCACCACCCACCACTTTTTATTGTTACGTCCACCTCTCTAAAGGTCATTTTCTTTTTTTAAATAGTTTTGTTTGTCTAGTCTTGTGAAATGTCCCTCTGTGACACGAGCTTTGGCTTGGGACTGATCTCATCCCTTAAGACAGGCTAATGCCCTCTGAGCCACCTGTCCATCAGAACAGCGTGATTACATGCTCTCCTTCTACTTTTTGACCTCAACCACAGTTACATCTACAAAGGTTACATTCAGAAAATAGTTATATCTCATTATAGTACTTTTCTACAGTATATTTGGGTAAATTTGGTAAAAAAAACACAAAAAAAAAAACAAATTTACCACTTCCACAAACAAGCAGGGCCAATGAACAATGTCTGTAAGAAAGTAACTGCCTATTACACTATTATATTTATTCATTGGTGCTGAAAAAAACAGACTAAACCATAATAGAAAATATAGCAGAAGAACAAAAAGATTTCAATGCTAACTTTATTTTTCATTGGCAATTACAGGTTAGCTGTGTCAAGCAAACCTTGAATAATTGGCACAGTAAACAAAAAAGGCTTTTCATTAAATAAAATATGGGTATCTTGACATTGCATAGCAAACAAAACAACACTAAATTACATATCTGATATAAAAGCAGGGTATAAAAATATGATCATATATTCAAAGAAACAGACCTTGCAACATAATTCACAGTTCATTCATTGTCTTCAAAATATCTTACAGTGTTAAAGCATTTATAATCTTCAATGGGTAATTCACTCCGCATAAACAGAGATGGGCTCTAAAAATAGTTGATTCTAAATATTTTTAAATAAATATGTGTTTATAAGAACCTATGACAGGTTTTAAAAAGATTGGTGGCGCTTTAACCACATTATTTGCTCTGATGGTTTGCGCTAAAGCTAAACAGGCTAAAGGTGCCCTCACCAAAGTCTAAATTTTAGACTTTTGACTTGTACAGTACAAGATCTTCCTTATGTGGCCTTGTTCTTCAAATCAAAAACAGCTTTGTGATGACTTTTGTGACTTAGGCTCCCTAAGGGCAACAACGCACACTAAAAGAGGACATGGAAAGATGTGAGAAAACTCCCTTTACTATATAAAATGTGAAAGCATTTGCTGTGTTCATGCCATGTCACAATTACTAGATGACAACCCTGGACATCCTACTTGGAGCTGTTCATGTCCTCAAACTCAGGGTTATGTTTTTCTGTGGCAGCGCTATTAACGGCAAAATGAACATGTAATTTTAGTAATCAATAATCAAAAACCTAATACAACAAGTAATGCAAATGTCTTATTAAACGTATAGTTTATTTAGCAGGGCATTAGATAGTTAATCTATGCTAACGCTGTGCTAGCTACATTAAACTGTCTTGTATGTTTATCGTTTGTCTTTATTTACAGATTATTCTTGCATTATTAAGACATTAACAGTCAATTATAGGAATTATTAAACGGAAATATTACAAAATAACTGCTTAGCGACATTTTACTGCTAAAGCTGCTGCCAATTTTGAGTGTTTCCACACAAGTTTTAAAAATCAGAGTTTACGAGTTGTAACTACAAGTTCTACAAGGACGTGAAAGTCGTAATCTCGTAATTCCGGTAATTCCAACATGCCATGAACACAGCTATATACTAACAGGATAAGCGTGTGTGTGCTTTTCTGTACACTGACAAGGTGACATGGTAATTTACCATGGAATATCATGTAAATACATGGTACATAAACATGATGATCATGGTATTTATCAGAGTACCATGGTAGTACCATCTGATACAATACTTTCTGTAATGCCAATATCCTTTAGCCTCAAATATGTCAACTGAAATGTTACATTTATCTGTATGTTGTAAATTGTCCAAGAATATTTAAATATATTGTTGATATAGTTTGGTTGATTTTTCTTTAAACTATTTGCTACTTCTTGTTTTGAGTGATGAAGATAAATCTTTTTTGAGGATGAAAAGGATATTATATCGCTTGCTATTATCCACAAACACTTTTAATTGTCAAATAGCTGGTCTTCACATAGCTCCAGCGGCCACTTTGAGGCTCCACCAAACACCTCGATGTTACTATCGGTCCAGGCCACCACATTCCCAGGCATGTAGGATGAGCAGTTTGACATGGCGATGATATCCGTTGAGCGCAGGACCCGATCCCAGATGTTAAAGTGGCTCAGCTCCCCCACAAAGGCCTGGGTGGCATCAAAGCGACCCCCTACTACATCCTGTTGAGGCCATAAACGACAGGCCTCGTTAAGACAACAACAATATCCCCTTTTATTCACTCTTAGAGCATGTGCATGCTAGCTCTACGGCATTGTTTGCTGTCTGAGGTCAAGTTTTATTTAAAATGTAAAGTTCATGACTCAGTAACACTATTGTGCAGGGATGGCATAATATTACAGTTACAGTGTGACTGTGTCTGGGAATGCAGCAGAAACTGCTGTATCAGCTCTGCTTCTGTTCTCACCTGCTCTTGACCCAGGATGAGGACTCCTCCGGGCTTGATAGGGTGCCAGGGGGCCAGATTGTCTCCTGAACCCAATCTTTGGCCATCCTGGTAGGCTTCCCAAAGCCCATCCCTGGTAGTCCAAGTGATGCAGACATGGTGCCACCTCCCATCGCTCAGTGATAGAGGCAGTTGCGTCACCTATTTGACAACAGGAGGTATTAAAAAATAGTTTATCAATATTATTTTCTTTCTTTCATGAAACACAAAGTGAAATCTTAAGTTTTCCACACAAGGAAAATGGATGGTGATTTATACTGTGCGCGATGTAAAGAGACAAAAAGCAACAAAAATAGCCATATGAAGCTGTACAATTGCTTTTTATGACAGACAGAAATAAAGAATAGTTCAACCAAAAATGAAAATTATGTCATCATTTACTACACTTATGTCGTTCTTCTGCAGAACACAACAAATATGGACCCACTTTATATTAGGTGGCCTTAACTACTATGTACTAACCTTTAAATTAATAATTTGATACAATGCACTTATTGTGTACATACATGTTTTTACATTGTACTTACGTTTAAAAATTACCTGCATGTAATTACACCTGTAATTAATTTCTGTAGTTACATTTATAATTACACTGTTGACCGTTCCCTTACACCTAACCCTACCCTTAAACTTACCCATCCCACCACACCTGTCCCTAACTTCACCCGTATCCCACCTCAATATCAGCGAAAAGTGTTCTGCAATACAATATGAACACAATAAGTACATTGTACTTATGTAAGTACATAGTAGTTAAGGCCACCTAATATAAAGTGGGACCAAAATATATTTTGAAGACTGTTGGCAACCTGTTGGTTTTTATACTTAAAAAAAAAAAGAAAAGACATTTTTTCAAAATATTTTCTTTTATGTTTTACAGAACAAAGAAAGTCATACAGGGTTGGAATGTGAAGAGGGTGAGTAAATGACGATGACGGTGAACTATCCCTTTAAGTCATTGTACACTGATAATCTTCTTTTACACTCTAAAATATCAGTAGTGCTTTTAAAACTTTCCATGTCGTGTTTCCAGGTCACGTGACCACCATGTGCGACACATAGACGGTATATTTTTACACAATTGGGAATGGGATTTCAAAACTGCAGTGGATAGAAAGATTAACAGTGAAATATTATTTTAATTTTAATCTATTTTTCAAACTAAGCTGGATTCAGAATAATATAGTCATATGGACAATTTTTATGATACTTTTTATGCTGCTTTTTCTTTTTTTTTTGGAGCTTGGCGATATGAATCATCATCCATTTTAATAAAATCTATTGTGTTTTACAGAAAAACTAAATAATGATGAATGAGAATGAGCAAATGATAACAAAATATAAATTTTTCAGTAAACTACTCGTTGTAAAAAAGTAAGAAAGGCATTTCTATTTTTACTAAACACATTTTCTTATACACTTATCTATGCTGATGATTAAATGACGATTAATAAACTGCAATTGTCCTCATAACATTCAATGCCAAATTTTCTTTTCTTAATACATTGTTTCTTTACCTTGTCATTGATGAGCAGTTCTATGGGGTTATGGCCCCATTCGATCAGTACGATCTCATTTGCCTGTCCAGGCACTCCGTAGGAAAATGGGGTTCCAATGCCAGGGCTTGAACCGGACTTGAGCCACATGCAGACAGTGAAGGCATACATTTCTGGTAGGCTTTTCTTTACTTGTCCAAAAAGATAATTTGTGCGAAGAGGAAGAGAAATCTTGAAATTCTCTGGTGATTTGAATCCAGCTCCTCCTAAAGCCAAAAAGTGTGATTTATTATTGCATCATCTCTGGAATAATGCAGAAATATGCTGACGGACCACAAAACAACCTAATTATCCCCTCTGCCCAAACTCTTTCAAATCAAACATTAAGAAAAATAATGTGGACAGCTATGATCAAGACTAGAATTTAATGTAGAAACCAAGAAGCAACTGTAACACTATAGCAGATAAATATGGGAATATATACACCGATCAGGCGTAACATTATGATGGTTCCTAATATTGTGTTGGTCCCCCTTTTGCTGCCAAAACAGCCCTGACCCGTCGAGGCATGGACTCCACTAGACCCCTGAAGGTGTGCTGTGGTATCTGGCACCAAGATGTTAGCAGCAGATCCTTTAAGTCCTGTAAGCTGTGAGGTGGGGCCTCCATGAATCGGATTTGTTTGTTTAGCACATCCCACAGATGCTCGATTGGATTGAGATCTGGGGAATTTGGAGGCCAAGTCAACACCTCAAACTCGTTGTTGTGCTCCTCAAACCATTCCTAAACCATTTTTGCTTTGTGGCAGGAGCATTATCCTGCTGAAAGAGGCCACAGCCACCAGGGAATACCGTTTTAATCAGCAACCCAAAGCACCACACTGGCTCCGCCGGCTTGCCTTCTTCCCATAGTGCATCCTGGTGCCATGTGTTCCCCAGGTAAGCGACACACACGCACCCGGCCATCTGCGTGATGTAAAAGAAAACGTGATTCATCAGACCAGGCCACCTTATTCTATTGCTCCGTGGTCCAGTTCTGATGCTCACGTGCCCACTGGTTGCGCTTTTGGCGGTGGACAGAGGTCAGCATCGGCACCCTGACTGGTCTGTGGCAATGCAGCCCCATACGCAACAAACTGCGATGCACTGTGTATTCTGACATCTTTCTATCAGAACCAGCATTAGTTTCTTGAGCAATTTGAGCTACAGTAGCTCGCCTGTTTGATCGGACCACACCTTCGGACCACGGCCAGCCTTCGCTCCCCACGTGCATCAATGAGCCTTGGCCGCCCATGACCCTGTCGCTGGTTCACCACTGTTCCTTCCTTGGACCACTTTTGATAGATACTGACCACTGCAGACCGGGAACACCCCACAAGAGCTACAGTTTTGGAGATGCTCTGACCCAGTCGTCTAGCCATCACAATTTGGCCCTTATCAAACTCGATCAAAACCTTACGCTTCCCCATTTTCCCTGCTTCTAACACATCAACTTTGAGGACAAAATGTTCATTTGACGCCTAATATATCCCACCCACTAACAGGTGCCGTGATGAAGAGATAATCAGTGTTATTCACTTCACCTGTCAGTGGTCATAATGTTATGCCTGATCGGTGTATACACTCACCTAAAGGATTATTAGGAACACCATACTAATACTGTGTTTGACCCCCTTTCGCCTTCAGAACTGCCTTAATTCTACGTGGCATTGATTCAACAAGGTGCTGAAAGCATTCTTTAGAAATGTTGGCCCATATTGATAGGATAGCATCTTGCAGTTGATGGAGATTTGTGGGATGCACATCCAGGGCACGAAGCTCCCGTTCCACCACATCCCAAAGATGCTCTATTGGGTTGAGATCTGGTGACTGTGGGGGCCATTTTAGTACAGTGAACTCATTGTCATGTTCAAAAAACCAATTTGAAATGATTCGAGCTTTGTGACATGGTGCATTATCCTGCTGGAAGTAGCCATCAGAGGATGGGTACATGGTGGTCATAAAGGGATGGACATGGTCAGAAACAATGCTCAGTTAGGCCGTGGCATTTAAACGATGCCCAATTGGCACTAAGGGGCCTAAAGTGTGCCAAGAAAACATCCCCCAGACCATTACACCACCACCACCAGCCTGCACAGTGGTAACAAGGCATGATGGATCCATGTTCTCATTCTGTTTACGCCAAATTCTGACTCTACCATCTGAATGTCTCAACAGAAATCGAGACTCATCAGACCAGGCAACATTTTTCCAGTCTTCAACTGTCCAATTTTGGTGAGCTCGTGCAAATTGTAGCCTCTTTTTCCTATTTGTAGTGGAGATGAGTGGTACCCGGTGGGGTCTTCTGCTGTTGTAGCCCATCCGCCTCAAGGTTGTGCGTGTTGTGGCTTCACAAATGCTTTGCTGCATACCTCGGTTGTAACGAGTGGTTATTTCAGTCAAAGTTGCTCTTCTATCAGCTTGAATCAGTCGGCCCATTCTCCTCTGACCTCTAGCATCAACAAGGCATTTTCGCCCACAGGACTGCCGCATACTGGATGTTTTTCCCTTTTCACACCATTCTTTGTAAACTCTAGAAATGGTTGTGCGTGAAAATCCCAGTAACTGAGCAGATTGTGAAATACTCAGACCGGCCCGTCTGGCACCAACAACCATGCCACGCTCAAAATAGCTTAAATCACCTTTCTTTCCCATTCTGACATTCAGTTTGGAGTTCAGGAGATTGTCTTGACCAGGACCACACCCCTAAATGCATTGAAGCAACTGCCATGTGATTGGTTGATTAGATAATTGCATTAATGAGAAATTGAACAGGTGTTCCTAATAATCCTTTAGGTGAGTGTATATCGGATAGGACAGTGTAGAGGATCAGACAGGAAAGCATGGAGCACTGGAACTCGACCTGGGAATAGAATTCGGATCGCCAGATATATGCCGCTATATGCCCACAAGGCTCAGCTCTGACAAATATGGGAATATTTTAGCAAATTTTGAAGCACATAGTGCTAAACAGTTACAGTTAATTTTATAAAATTTTTCAGTCTCCTGTACTTTGGAAAGAAAAATAACTAGAAGCAGACCTTTCTCCAGTTCAGAGATCCTGTTCATGAGAGAGTTGAGGGTAGTGTCCGTGCGCTGGCGATGAGCGACTGTCTCATTATATAGCTGGGACTTCTCTTCCTCGAGCTCATTGACCTTCTTCAGCAGTTGATTCTCCAGGTCCTCCAGTCTACGCTGCAGTAGATTTCTCAGCTCATTAGGGAAGGAGGCACCAGAGATATTGGCTCGTATTTGCTGTTGCTTTGGAAATAAATTACAAAAAACAACAAGCATTGGATTCCTAAACATAGGTGACAGAATTGAACAAAGGCTTTTTCTTAGCTTGATAAAACCTATTACATTCTGAACTAAGAATATTACAAAGTAATTTCATTATTTTCTGTAAGTATTTTTTTTTTTTTTTTACATCAATATAATATTTGATGGCCATGACTCAGTTATGAAGAAGATGATAATGTTTTTCCATTCACAAATCAATTTTAGGTTTCAAGCTTCTTCTTTAACATTTTTTCTAAAAACAGTAAGATGTTTTCATGGCCAAACCTTTACATTTGTAGCATCTCTGTAAAGCCAAGAATGTATTATTGAAGATACACCATAGGATAAATAAAAATAAACTATACAAACATATAAATAAATCTCAGATGAGGACAAAAATGAATTGCTAGGTGTCGTGAGGATATATCTGTATGGTTAAGGATTTTTTTAATGACACAGAGACACTGTAAAAAGAGCTGACCTGCTCTAACCCGAACAATTGTTACCTTAAAGAGCTATTTCTACCTGATTTAATTAGCTTTGTTGATATAAATTAATCTTGGTTAATTATATGTTGGTTCAGTGATGTTAAATAATATTTTTACCTTGATAACTTAATTTAGATGTAACCATTAGTAGATTACCATTTTTTCAGTGCAAGTGAATAAAAATATTTTTAAGGAATTCACTTGGTTTATATTTAATGTTTTGCCCAATTCTGCCTTTTATCAAAAAGGGCTTCAAGGAAAATAGATATCATTAAAGGGATAGTTCACCCAAAAAAGAACATTCTGTCATCATTTACTCACCCTCACATTGTTCCAAACCTGTATGAATTTCTTTCTTCTGCTGAACACAAAGGAATATATGTTGAAGAATATCAACTGTTTGGCTACCAACATTCTTCAAAATATCTTACTTTGTGTAAGCAGAACAAAGAAATCCATACAGGTTTGGAACAACTTGAGGGTAAATTCTGGTGACAGAATTTTCATTTTTGGGTGAACTATTCATTTAAGCAATAAACCCTAAAACACTAACTAAATGAACTTCCCCAAACTAGTTTGTTAACAAAAAAACTCATTCAGTGCCAGATGGGAATAAATAAAAATATAGGATGCATCATGTTAGGGTTACCGTTAGCTCCATCATTTTCACAGACAGATTAACACATCACATTTAAGTGCCATTGACACATTCCAGACGTTTTGTCGCTTGGGGCATCATAAGTAACTTTGCCATTTGTGGTTAAGGGATAGAGACGTACTAACTAATGAGATAATCCCTGTAAATCTTCAACGCCTCCGCGTAATTACCAAAATAGTTGTGGCAGAGAAACATCCAGCACAACTGCTTTTAGTCATGTAATCTATTTGCTTACACAAGTAGAACACCGTAAAGCGTCAAATGTATCTAAAAAATAATGTCTTTCTTACCTCTAAGTTTTCCAGTCGATCCTTCAGACCCTGCATGGTCTTTCCAAGAACGTCAATGGTGTCATTAGGATCTTTAGGCACATCATCCATTGTGTCCTTGTTCAGTTTCCTAAATGTCTCGGAGTCAGACTCGCATCGTGACAGTTTAGACGTCAGCTCTTTAATCGTTCCTAACTGGTTGACAATTGTCTCCTTCTGTTGTAAAATTGTCTCGCGAAGTTGCATGACCGTGTTTCTCAGTTCCTCCTCTTGAACCGATGAGCTTTGAACAGGCAGAGACTGCACGGGGCAACTTGTATCCTTGTCAATGGGGACAGCAGTACATAGAAAACGCTCACCTTTTTCATTTTGTCCATAGACAACTTTTACACACGTCAGCGCATAGACGCATATGAGTCCGGCGACCAGATGAAGCATTTTGTAGTGATGTAACAGGCGTGCGTGGAGGTTTTAATAATCTGTATGCGAATGTATTGTGTATATAATCCCAAAACTTACCTCAAACTACACAGCGCGTAAAATATTGAGTGATGATCCCCTGTCCTTTGAACTACTGACTCCGGCTTCTCGCGCTACTGCTGCTGACAAGAAGAGCGACACAGTCAACAATGAACTTCAGCGATTGGAGGAATCGGATTGGCTGTAGTATTAACGTCACTGGACCTTGTAGATATAAAATAACCTTCCTAAAAAATCAAGCAGCTTTAATCCAACATGATAGCGAGAGAGTTTCTTAACAAAGGGTACATATCTCTCCAAAAGTCCTCTTTAATCTGTGGCCAGTAGCAAAGTTATAGGCCTACATTATACATCTATTTAACACATGGATTATTTGAATAGCATATTACTTAGTGCCTTGGGTAATAAACTACTCTATAACCTTCAGTATTTATAGGTGAGAGTGGATTGTTTTAACGTCTGTCATGTTGATATAATATGTGAATATTATAAATTGCTTGTCTATTATAAATTAAAGTAGCCTAGGTTCATTTTAAAACTTGCTCCTAAACTAGGCTACAAAAAGTGACACTGTTACAGCGTAGCCCATCTGTTGTAAAACTAATTGAAAACATGGACATTTAAAATGTTGTGCATGAATTAACTGCAGTAATAAAATTATGTTTGATATAATAATTACCATCTTCCATCACCACCCCACTGGAAACAACTATTAAAAAAAAATACATAAAACATCAAATACATTTCTCTCTCTCCACCCCATGCTTTCTTGTCTGATCTCCACACTGTCCTATCCAATAAAGGCATAACTTAAAAAACCACATGGGGACAAAATGTCCCCACAGAGATGGCAATATCCAAATTTTTGGTCCCCATGAGGAAAACATCTTATAAATCATACAAGTAATGTTTTTTTTTTTTTTTTTTGAAAATGTAAAAATGATATGGATATGTTTAGGGGGTTAGTGTAAGGGGATATAATATACTGTACAGTTTCTGCAGTATAAAATCATTATGTCTATGGAAAGTTATAAAACATGAAAACCCTGTGTGTGTGTGTGTGTGGTTCCGGTATACCCTACGTTATGGGGACAAAATGTCCCCATAAAGGTGGCAAAATCCGAAATTGTCCTTGTGTGGACATTTTTGGTCCCCATGAGGAAAAAAGCTTTTTAAAAAATGCAAAAAGATTTTTGTGAGGGTTGTGTTTAGGAGGGTTTGGGGATAGAATGATAGTGGTATGCTTAAAATAGAAAATTTGAATATTTCTAGCTTGTTTTAGAATTTTTTTAATGAAAAGCTTCATGTGGTAATGTCAAATTATATTACAAATTACAACGGAAATGATGATGGTTGATGCCTGTTCTGTTATTTAAAATGCATAAACACAAATACAATTTTTCTTGCATAAAAATGTGGCTGTAAATGCAACTATAGATTGCACCTTTGCTCGTTTCTAATTGGTTAAACTAATTTTAATCAGAACACTTTCCGGTGTCCCCTATAGCTTACGTATGTTCTGTAACTACGGATGTGGGCAAGATGAAGTTAAATGAGATTTAGATTAGTTTTACAGGTCACTGTGAGGGGTCACGTGTCATCTGCAGTAAAATGGAAATCAAAACAGCCAGTGCTGCATTATAAGCTTATTCACACTGCTGTGAGCAGGCGATGGTTGTCATTATCAAACTATTCAAAGTATACTTTATTTTCAAATGTTTAAAAACAAATATTTATAATTATATAAATATAATTATATTTATAAAAATATAAGTGGAAGAAAAAATATTAGGCTAATGTTGATTTACGTCACTGAACGTGGTGTGCCTTTGGACCGGAGCAGAGGCTTAACAGGATCATGATCAGAACTTGGCTTTTCACCAGAGCCACTGCAGAGAAAACTGATGCCGGGAGCAGCCCAAGCGTATTGCTGAGCCTGGCAGAACTTTGACACCTCCTCTGGTAAGAACATACAGTCAAACGGACACTGCACAATTAATACTGTGTTAGAATGTGTTAGTATACAAATGAATTGACAATCAGGGCAAGTTACTATCAAGACAGAGACCTTCTTGAATGGTAATGGGAATAAAAAACAAATAAAAAATTTAAATAAAAATGTAGTCATTTTTTTTTTTTTAACTGACGATGTTATTAATGGTGAGACCATCTGTACAGCTTATTCCTCAGGAATTCCTCTGGAATTCGTCCTCCGGATGAGACGTTAAACCGAGGTCCTGACTCTCTGTGGTCATTAAAAATCCCAGGATGTCCTTCGATAAAGAGTAGGGGTGTAACCCCGGCATCCTGGCCAAATTTGCCCATTGGCCCCTGTCCATCATGGCCTCCTAATCATCCCCATATACACTCACCTAAAGGATTATTAGGAACACCATACTAATACTGTGTTTGACCCCCTTTCGCCTTCAGAACTGCCTTAATTCTACGTGGCATTGATTCAACAAGGTGCTGAAAGCATTCTTTAGAAATGTTGGCCCATATTGATAGGATAGCATCTTGCAGTTGATGGAGATTTGTGGGATGCACATCCAGGGCACGAAGCTCCCGTTCCACCACATCCCAAAGATGCTCTATTGGGTTGAGATCTGGTGACTGTGGGGGCCATTTTAGTACAGTGAACTCATTGTCATGTTCAAGAAACCAATTTGAAATGATTCGAGCTTTGTGACATGGTGCATTATCCTGCTGGAAGTAGCCATCAGAGGATGGGTACATGGTGGTCATAAAGGGATGGACATGGTCAGAAACAATGCTCAGGTAGGCCGTGGCATTTAAACGATGCCCAATTGGCACTAAGGGGCCTAAAGTGTGCCAAGAAAACATCCCCCACACCATTACACCACCACCACCAGCCTGCACAGTGGTAACAAGGCATGATGGATCCATGTTCTCATTCTGTTTACGCCAAATTCTGACTCTACCATCTGAATGTCTCAACAGAAATCGAGACTCATCAGACCAGGCAACATTTTTCCAGTCTTCAACTGTCCATTTTTGGTGAGCTCGTGCAAATTGTAGCCTCTTTTTCCTATTTGTAGTAGAGATGAGTGGTACCCGGTGGGGTCTTCTGCTGTTGTAGCCCATCCGCCTCAAGGTTGTGCGTGATGTGGCTTCACAAATGCTTTGCTGCATACCTCGGTTGTAACGAGTGGTTATTTCAGTCAAAGTTGCTCTTCTATCAGCTTGAATCAGTCGGCCCATTCTCCTCTGACCTCTAGCATCAACAAGGCATTTTCGCCCACAGGACTGCCGCATACTGGATGTTTTTCCCTTTTCACACCATTCTTTGTAAACTCTAGAAATGGTTGTGCGTGAAAATCCCAGTAACTGAGCAGATTGTGAAATACTCAGACCGGCCCGTCTGGCACCAACAACCATGCCACGCTCAAAATTGCTTAAATCACCTTTCTTTCCCATTCTGACATTCAGTTTGGAGTTCAGGAGATTGTCTTGACCAGGACCACACCCCTAAATGCATTGAAGCAACTGCCATGTGATTGGTTGATTAGATAATTGCATTAATGAGAAATTGAACAGGTGTTCCTAATAATCCTTTAGGTGAGTGTATATATATGATTGGCTTCATCACTCTGTCTCCTCTCCACCAATCAGCTGGTGTGTGGTGGGCGTTCTGGCGCAATATGGCTGCCGTCGCATCATCCAGGTGGATGCTGCACATTGGTGGTGGTTGAGGAGATTCCTATGTAAAGTGCTTTGAGTGCCTAGAAAAGCGCTATATAAATGTAACAAACAAACAAACATATTCTTTGGATGTCCAGGTTAAACATGTCCAGTTCATGAACAAATTATACTTTTGAATCGGTTCTTTAATAAATTGTTCACAAAAATTTACGAACCCGGAAGTTACCAGACTAAATCTGTTCAGATTATTCAATGAATGAACTCACTGAATCTGTCAGTGTATACTGAATAAATATATGGCTCACTTACTGAATGGCAAGACCCATATAATATCCTTTGGTTAATACAAAATGATGTTGGAGTGGGCCATTATTGTAAAGAATTTGTAACCTGAAATTGTTACCTTAAAGAACTATTTCTACCTAACCCATAAAAATTTGTTTTGCTGTATAAATGAATGTATATAGGTTGGTTCAGTGATGTTAAATAATATTTAATGCCATTTTTAGGTTGTAATTTTTTTTAGTGTACTGTCTATTCTTTTCATCAAACAGCAGTAGAGCATGGCAATAGCAATGCCAAGGTCACTGGTAAATCATAAAAATAATCTGCCAAATGTACAGTGGTGGTCAGAATTATTGGCACCCCTGGTAAATATGATCAAAGGCGGCTGTAAAAATAAATCTGCATTGTTTATCCTTTTGACTTTTCATTTAAAAAATTCACAAAAATCGAACCCTTTCGTTGAAGTAAACGAATTGAAAGTGGGGGGGGAAATCACATTATGAAATAAATGCTTTTCTCCAAAACACATTGGCCACAATTATTGGCACCCCTAGAATTTTTTATGAGTAAAATATTTCTGAAGTATATTCTCATTAATATTTACACTTTTTACCACACCAGGGTGACTAGGAGCATGCAGTTGTCCAGCCATGACTTCTTATTTTACAGTAAAAATATGAGGAAACACAAAGGCCAAATTTCCTTAATCATTCATCACAATGAGTAAAACCAAAGAATATAGTTCTGATGTGCAGCAAAAGATTATTGAGCTTCACGAAATAGAAAGTGGTTGTATAGCTAAAGCATTGAAAATTCCCATTTCCACCATCAGGGCAATAATTAAGAAGTTCCAATCAACTAAAGATGTTACGAATCTGCCTGGAAGAGGATGTGTGTCTATATTGTCTTAATGCACGGCGAGGAGGAGAGTTTGAGTGGCCAAAGACTCTCCACGGATCACAGATGGAGAATCGCAGAGATTAGTTGAGTCTTGGGGTCAGAAAGCCACATTTTTTTTTAAAAATCAAACAACCCCTACATCACCACATGTTGTTTGGGAGGGATTCAAGAAAAATCCTTCTTGCTCATCCAGAAACAAACTCCAGCATATTCAGTTGTCAGACACGACTGGAAATTCAAAAGGGACCTGGTTCTGTGGTCAGATGAAACTATAAAAAGAGCTTTTTGGCAGCAAATCCACCAGATGGGGATAAAAAGTACCCCATGCCCACGGTTAAATATACCGCTGGATCTTTAATGTTGTGGGCTTATTTTTTTGCTGGACGTCCTGGACATCTTGTTCAGATACATGGTATAATGGATTCTAGCAAATACCAACAGATAAAAAATCAAAACCTGACGGCCTCTGCTAGAAATCTTATAATGGGCCGTGGTTGGATCTTCCATCAGGACAACGATCCAAAACAAACATCAAAATCAACACACAAATGTGTCACTGAGCACAAAATGAAGCTTCTGCCATGACCATCCCAGTCCCCTGACCTGAACCCTATAGAAAATGAGTGGGGTGAACTGAAGAGAAGAAGCACCAACATGGATCTGGGAATCTGAAGGATCTAGAGTGATTCTGTATGGAGGAATGGTCTCTGATCTCTTGTCAGGTGTTCCCCTAACTCATCAGGCATTATAGAAGAAGACTCAGAGCTGCTATCTTGGAAAAAGGCGGTTGCAAATAGTATTTAATAAAAGGGTGTCAATAATTGTGGTCAACGTGTTTTGGAGAAAAGCATTTATTTTATAATGTGATTTACCCCCCACTTTCAATTCCTTTACTTCAATTAAATCAATTAATTTACTTCAATTAATTAGATTTTGCAAATTTTTGGAATGAAAGATCAAAAGGATAAACCATGCAGATTTGTTTTTATTTACCAGGAGTGCCAATAATTCTGACCACAACTGTATAAGAATAAAATGCTGAGATTATTTTTAAATATCCTACTATTTTAATTATTATTATTAAAAAAAAAGTAGTGCTGTCAAATCGATTAATCGCGATTAATCGCATCCAAAATAAAAGTTTCTGTGTACATAATATATTTGTGTGTTCTGTGTATAATTATTATGTATAAATAAATACATGCACATGCATGTATATATTTAAGAAAAATTTGTTATATTTATATATAAAATATTTATATTTATATACAATATAAATTATATAAATATGTATTTATATATACATAATAATTACACACATACAGTATATTATGTAAACACAAAGTTTTATTTTGGATGCGATTAATCATGATTAATCGTTTTGACAGCAGTAAAAAACAAAAGACAATTTGATCTCTTAAACTTTTTTTTTTTTTCATTTTATTTTCTTTTTTCTTTTTTTCTTTACATATTTTGAACATTAAATGTTAGACAAGACCTACTTTGTGTAAGATTTAACTCTTGGTCTTGGATTCTCCACATTTTGAAAGCAAGAAAAATCAGGCTGCAGCGCTTTGTGTCACTGCTTGGAGCAAACAATATAGTGCAACGCAACCTATGTAGTTTACAGTCAAATGACATTTATTAATCGTTTCTTTAATTAATTGTTCACAAGAAAAATCACAAACTCTGGAAGTACCAGATTTAATCTATTTGATGGATTATTCACTGAATGAACTCACTGAAGTGGATACTGAATAAAAATATGACTCACTTACTGAAAGGAAAGTTCCATATTATAATTTCTTCAATACATCCATTAAGCTCTTACTTGCTGTGACTCCAAGAAAACAAAAATACATTCTCTCTGTATCTATTGTCCTATAAGGCCTATTCTCTCTATTTTCTCTTTACCTGCCTGGCCTCTTATAAGAGAACTAATGCATTTTCTTTTTTTCATATTTCACTCTAAAAGGTTTTTGGTGCGTCTCAAGATTGATTAGGCCTATATCTCTCTAGGTGGGTGCTAGAATGAAAAGGTTTGGGAATCTGTAATCTTCTAGTGAACCTGTTTTAACACATCTGATCATTAGCAGAGTGTACATGAATTAAATTAGACATACACTGTATCAAACAAGGTACACATCCAAAATGTGCAGTATGACCAGGGTTGGGAACCACTGCTCTAGGTGATTTACCCAAAAAGTAGTATATGGAAACACAATATAACTGAAAAGTTAATCAATAAAATTTTAATGAGAAACACATTAGTCCTTGCCCATGAATAGAGCGCTTATGACTAATAACACCTCATACAATCATGTTTCTGAGAGATGGAAAAACCAGTGAATAAACAAGGCCCTTCACAAAACATCTAAATGAGTTGATGCACTCCTCAGAGAAAATGTTATCTAGATATTATATTTTGAGCCTGATACCCTACACTCATTAAACTGAATAGATGAGAGCTCTGTTTACAGTGGCAACACATTTGTGCTGTGAACCCGTGACCCTCTTTACAGCAGAATGTGAGTCATCAGGTGTTTAGTGAACATCGCTGTGCTCTTACACTGAGCCTCACACAGCAAATACTCTCAATTTTAGAGTTTTTTTTAGAATTCATTTTCTTCTTTGAATCTTTTTCTTTACATCAACTTGCCTTAATGGTGCATAGTCATTTTTAACCTCCTGAATGCCACTGTTCACGTACAAAGACATTATATTTTAGTGAATTTCTCTGACACCATACACGTCACAATTTTAACTCAGGGCTTTTCAGAGAAACCATTTGTTTTGAGGTTTCACCAGGACAACAACTTCTCCTTGGTCTTTAAAAATGACTGAATGATCAAATTTAGCACTCTTATGGAAATATGATAATATTTTGTAATATTTTGTAATTACCTAATTTTCAAATTGTTTGTTATAAATCAACATCTCAGGAATATGTTATGGGGTTATAACTTTCAAAATATGACTTTCTGTTACAAAACAGGGCATTGATTTCATACATGTCCTCACTTAAAGCATGCATGTTTATCAGGCATTTTGGGAGACACAACAAGTGAATAGGGAAAGAAATGACATATCAATATTCCTAAAATATTAGATATTATTATGAAAATGTTGCCAACTATTACTCCCATTATTACACTTCTTTTTTCATTACATGTTGCTCCAAGAACACATTAATATGGAAATTAGATCCAGATACATTGCATTGAATGGGAAAACCCATGTATGGCCATTTTACCCACATATTGAATAAAGTAAAATGGTATATCAATTCATTCCGTTATATCTTTCATAACACAGTTGAGAATCATCTTTAAACAAAGTTTGGTTAAAAATATCTGAAATCTGAAAAATGATTGGTGAATGAAAAAAAAAAATCCCATTGTTTTTGCCTATATGTCATTTTATTTTTTAAACAACTGAAAATGTATCCGTTTGTTTCTTATGCTCTAAACAATGTAATGACATGTTTTTCTGGTCAAAGTCAGCATGAAAAAAAAAATTCACCCTATCTATTTCTAAATGCATGTTATTGATCTTATTGTGAATGATTAATCCATGTTAAATGTTTTTAATTTGTTTTGACCATATCATTTTTAATCAAAATCTTTCATTTGACTCAGATGTATACGTCAAAATATGAAGGGGGGGGGGGGGGGGGGGGGGGGGTAATATTAAAGTTGTTTCAGTTGTCTTTTGTCAGTCGTTGGCTTTACATCTTTATATGTAAATCTTTTAGTTCTCTTTTGGTTTTTATGTTTCTTGTCTGGATCTCATTATCCCTTTTTTTGGATTTGAATTTTTCATCTTATTTTGTGTGGATTCATCAATAAACTGCAAATAGTTAATCACCTCTCCTCTTGTAACCATAACAATAATAAATCTCACAGTTTCATAGAAATGCTGTCATGGATCTTTTGCTATTAGGGGGCGAAAGTTATATAATTATAACTAAAATAATTCTATTTGTTGTTTCTGTTCACCGCTATAGAAGTTTAACCAACTATGACAACTTCTGCTTCTGAGAACCCTGGAAATGTGAAAGAGTCCATTTGCGTTACTTTTATATATATGTGTGATCTAGGTGTGATTTTTTTTTTTTCACTTCATGTAAAACTATCACATGAATCAGTTAACAGGTTCAGTGGGAGACAGGATTTTGTTCCTGCTTTTATGCTCCCAGCCCAACAGAGGGGCTATTGAAATGATAATGTGACCTTTCACCATCTGGGCTGTTGAAGCTCCACCAGGATTACATCTGCTACCACCGCTGTGATTGTACTCAATTAGTATGATTGGTAATAGACAACTGTGACGATGCGAAAATTTAAAATATATATTTGGATTTCTTATTAAGAAATTACATTCATTCAGGCTGTCGTGGTCTAATGGTAGAGAGTTAGACTTGTAATCCGAAGGTTGCGGTTTGGATTCTCAATACCGGCAGGAAATGACTGAGGTGCCCTTGAGTAAGGCACCTAAAAAAGCTAAAGTATTCTGGTTGTTAAATATTACAGAAGCATGTCCATTGTGATAAACTACAGCTGCATAGGACACCTGTGTGAACTTAAGGGGAACTGATTTCATACATCCACCACTGAAATGTCCTTAACCTTTTTTCTTATCAGTGCCAAAGAGACTCAAATAACTCGATTTTTAGTGTTATACATCATTATAATCTGTTAAGTATCTACTTTTATTTGTGTACATTCACAATAAAAAAAAAAAAGTGTGCTTTTTGCAAAATAAAGACAACACACATGATGCGTGATCTGCAGCTTCCCTGTCAATGAAGCCTAATACATTTTGTTTCATATTGATGTTTAAATATTATAGCCTAATGTTATTTTTTTATTTAATCTATGTTGATTATGAAAAGTGAACAGCACGAGTAAGAAAGGACACATCAAGATGTGCAATATGTCAGAAGACATAGAGTGAGTCAGACATGATTTTGACCACTTCATTAAGTTGTGTTTTGTAAAAAGCCTTTCTTTAAAGTGAATTTCGTTTTGTATAAATTGTATCTTAATCAGTGTTTCATTAACCAATTGCCTGGATTTAATAAATAAGAAGCAAATATAGCAGACAATAGCATTATTCATGATCATTTACACCCCTTCGCATACAGGCTTTGTAAAGAAAAAGTGTCTTACCAAATTTAAATAAATTGTTTTATGTGAATAAGCAATGATTCTCACATCAGTTGGAAGCAAAAACTTGGCAATAACACCCATTAGTCAAAAGTCTTGTCGACACATATATATTGTGTGTTTTGTGGCCCTAATTCAGTGACTTACATTTTTTGTTTTGTTTTTCAAAAACCATGCATAAACATTATTCTCTCAAAAATACAAGCATGTACATACATATTGCTCACATATTATGGTAGCCCAGTTTGTGCTGAATACAGTGTAATGACACTGTTGCCATTAATATGTTAAGCAACTACAAAAAAGCACAAATGTCAGAGCATGCCAAAATTTCTAAAGGGCCCCAAAACTGTGCAGACTTCTAGGGGTTTTAAGGTCAGTTGCCAAAATCAAAACAGAATCACAATGGGAAATAAAAGTTAGTACTTAACAAAAAACATGTATAATGTGTTTGTTTGATATTTCGTTATCTCACGAAATTCTGATGTTGTATTAATTATTTAGTGACTTTTGATGGTCGTTTTGGAGATTAATACACCTGGATGAATTTCGTTGAGGATCCAGCTTTTCTGTCGCCCACAAGTGGTCACATATGTACCTGCATGTTATTTGCCGTCAGATATATTTATTTAGAATCCTTATTATGATCATAATTATTATGGATCTAATAAAACCAGCACATCAATGGAGCTGATATATGAAATATTTTAGGTGTCATTTATCCAATAGTATTTCCTGTGAATCTGATACAACCTAAACGTATCGAATGTATTATTTCTAAATCGCTCTGAATCGATTATTAAAATATGATGTTGTTTCATAGGGTGCAGTAACGTTAAATTAAACATTTATATACCAGTTAAAATGAAAACTGGAAGACCATCGTTATCGATGGTCTTCGCACGCCTGCTCTCTTTGTGTTATCCGTCCGCGTGGAACTATATTGCTGTCTAAATATGAAAACCACTGCTTGAAACGAACCTCGAACACCCAATTCCACATTAGAAGCAATAGTATAAAAGCATACAATTCGCGTGATATGGTTTACAAAATATAACAATTCACACAATTAGTAAACACAGCAACGGCGGATTGATTTCAACCCTTCCACTAAATTTCATTCGGTGTAGCGGAAGTTCATTTACAACTCCATCCGGTCTCCTTGCTGGGTAAGTTGGTGCTGTTTTTTGTGAGTAATTTTGTAATTTAGATACATAACGAGGGCAGAAGTATCTCATTGGCAATTGTTTGAAAGAAAACCGCCTCAGATATTTGCATCAATAGAGGTAAAAGGTGAAAATTTTAAATTCTGCACGTGAAAAATGTCTTGGACTTGGTATGGGTTAGCAACCGGCTAGTCAGTTAGCGACAGTAGGCTCTTTCTTCTGTAAATGGCCTGGTGTGCTGCTAGCTTATTCTATACTATTATAAACAAAATTATTTTCAGAAAGCGTAAAGGTCTCCGTGTCCGTGGAAGTTATATGATAGATAGGTTTATTTAGTTTTTAATATTAGTACTTTGGCTCGAGCGCATCATGTCATGTCAGTGAGCGTGACTGCAGTAGGCGTGTTGTTGCAGTTTGGCGCGCCCATCGCTTCCCCTATACTAGAGGTGAACTTATTAACTAGTCTGCATAAAACACCTTGAAAGTAATTGTGCTGGATGAGATGTTAATTTTTCAGATTATTGTTGTTGTTTGCTTTTGATAATTGTTATAAATACAATGTCAAGTCACGTTTGTTTGTTTATATAGGGCTTTAAACAACAGATTACTTCAAAACATGTTGCAGAAATCTTCCGTTGTGAAACAATTTAACTATAAAGCTGCTCTACAGAAGACTCTATAGTGTTATTATTCAGCTCAAACTCTTCTTCATATGTTTATATTTCTGAATCATCAGTGAAATTACTGTTGTAGTGTAGACCAGGGGATTTTAATCTTATGGACCCACAAATATGATTATCCTTGTGCAAGGGACCATTCTAAAATTTGAAAGAATTTATATTTTCATGTATTGAGACCCAATTTTTACTGTTTTATTTTTTTGTACTCACTGCACTGTTAGATGTGTTATTTACTTTATTTTACCATATTATCATATGTAAGATTTTTGGATTAAA
Source organism: Rhinogobio ventralis (assembly GCA_039654625.1). Taxonomy (NCBI): domain Eukaryota; kingdom Metazoa; phylum Chordata; class Actinopteri; order Cypriniformes; family Gobionidae; genus Rhinogobio; species Rhinogobio ventralis. The sequence continues at coordinate 16,222,869 of CM077212.1, forward strand.
ATATCCAAAAACCACTAGAACAATGTTATATATTTTGTTGACTTGTGTTCTTATATTATCCAAAATGTTTCCAACAATGTTTAAATCTAGAAAAATCAGCTATTTTAACCAGTGTTATGGACCGTGTCTTTGCGTCGCCTGTCAATGATGTCATATCCACGCTACCCTTTCCTTCCGTAGAAACCATGGAAAGACCAAAGACGCTTTAATATATTATTAGACAGGCGAGCAACTTTTTGGATACCTTTATTGACAGAAAACTAATCATTGTTAGTCTTATTGTTTGAATCTCTTGTTTTCTTGATTTACTTGCATGTTTGTACCATGCCTCTCAGTGAGGCATACGCATAATAAAAAAAGCAATGTAAAATGTCCTAGGCTATCAGCCCCACTTTAATACATTAGCTCATCCATGAATGCGATTTCTTTACAGGAATTTGGTACCACTGCATTTGTTGAATACTGATATTGTACTATAGTATCATTACTGTCCTTCGTTGTGCAAGGCTGCATAGTAAAATTGAACGTTTCTCTTGTGTTTACTCTCCTACAGATGACATGAACTTCTACTGAGACGAGCGCAGACACTAGTCTGCCCCTATTCAGCGTAATCCTGTCTGTCCCGGCAGCCACCATGTCTTTTGTCCCCACCCCGAGCCCCACCGTGGTGGACCAGACCACCCTCATGAAGAAATACCTGCAGTTTGTGGCGGCACTCACTGACAACAACACGCGTGAGTCTATTTCCTTCTGCTCAACTTGTTACTATGTTGTCTCTGCATTGTCTCTGCTTACTGGTGTGTTTTTCCTTCATTTAAACATCAGCGGATGAAACCAAACTGAAAATGATGCAGGAAGTCAGTGAGAATTTTGAGGTAAGCTCTTATATTTTGCTTATGAAAAGCTGAAATGAAAGCTGCTTTCTCGTAGTAATTGATGTTACTCTCTTCCTCCTCAGAATGTCACATCCTCACCACAGTATTCTACTTTCTTGGAGCACATTATCCCTCGTTTCCTAACGTTTCTGCAGGATGGAGAAGTGCAATTCCTTCAGGAGAAACCAACACAGGTGTTTTGTTTTTTGTTGTTGATAAAAATCATATTGCTCCAGTCATCATTAAGGCCTCATTCCTGACATTTAAATAAACTTGTTGTGTCTTTGACTCTTATAGCAATTAAGGAAACTCGTCCTGGAGATCATCCACCGAATCCCAACTAATGAACATCTGCGGCCCCATGCCAAAAACGTCCTCTCTGTTATGTTCCGGTTCCTTGAGGTCAGCTTTCTTTACCCGAGTTCCACTTCATCTGATATAAAGAGACGCTGTAAAATTCTCATTTTACAGAGCATTTTATTAGACAAATGTTTGTAAATGCATTTTTGGGACAGCATTTTTGTTCTGTTTTTACATAAACATGATCAGCAGAGACACAATGATGAGAGCGATGTGCTTTAGTCTGGGGCATGGTACTGTGTGTGCACGTGTGTGTGCACGTGTGTGTGCACGTGTGTGTGCACGTGTGTGTGCACGTGTGTGTGCACGTGTGTGTGCACGTGTGTGTGCACGTGTGTGTGCACGTGTGTGTGCACGTGTGTGTGCACGTGTGTGTGCACGTGTGTGTGCACGTGTGTGTGCACGTGTGAGTGCACGTGTGTGTGCACGTGTGTGTGCACGTGTGAGTGCACGTGTGAGTGCACGTGTGAGTGCACGTGTGAGTGCACGTGTGAGTGCACGTGTGAGTGCACGTGTGAGTGCACGTGTGAGTGCACGTGTGAGTGCACGTGTGAGTGCACGTGTGAGTGCACGTGTGAGTGCACGTGTGAGTGCACGTGTGAGTGCACGTGTGAGTACCAATAAGCCTGGGCGATGAAAGCTAAACTGATAAGATCTGAGTGTCCAAATGCTGATCTGTGTGGATTGACAATATTATAGTAATAGCCTGATGCTATAGATAGATATATGCATATAACATTTTGTCAACTTTTAGAATACATTAGCATATAGACTACAGTTCAGTTTCGGGTCAGTAATATATCTTTTTTTTTTAAAGGAATTATTCAATTATTATTATCCTTTTATTCAACAAGGATGCATTAATTTGATAGTGTCAATACAGACTTACATTGTTTAGGTTTATTATTCCAAATAAATGCGTTTGAACATTTGATTAATCAAAGAATCTTAAGAAAATATATCTGGTTTTCCACAAACGTATAAATCTGCACAACTGTTGTCAATATTGATACTAAAATGTTTCTTGAGCAGCAAATCAGCGTATTAGAATGATTTCTGAAGGATCATGTGACACTAAAGACTGGAGTAATGATGCGGAAAATTTAGCTTTGACGTCACAGGAATAAATTACATTTTAAAAATGCATGAAAATGGAATACAGTTCTTTAAATTGTAATATTTCACAATATTCATGTTTTACTGTGTTGTTGATTTAAATGAGTGACTCCTCAGTAAAATTATTTTTATATATATATATATATATATATATATATATATATATATATATATATATATATAAAATAATGGTTCTGACTGGATTGCTTCTGGATTGCTTTTGTGTTTAATCATTTAGATTGAAAGTGAAGAGAATGTGCTCATTTGTTTACGCATCATCATTGAACTGCATAAACAGTTTCGCCCGCCGATCTCTCAAGAGGTAAGATGCAGCCTTCTGGCGCTCTGTGATGTTGACTAGAATTAGAATTTCCTGTATTTCAGTATATAGTTTTAATTATTATAAAATAACATCATCTTGTCAACTCTTATAGATTCATCATTTCTTGGACTTTGTGAAGCAAATTTACAAAGAACTGCCAAAAGTTGTGGTAAGCTGTTAACTAGAGTTGGATTTTCTAGTATTTGTTTGTGTTAAAGTATCTGTTTTCTGAACCTGTGTCTTTGTCTGTCAGACGAGGTATTTTGAGAATCCTCAGGTTATTGCAGAAAACACAGTGCCTTCTCCAGAAATGGTGGGCATGATCACCTCAGTATTGGTGAAGACCGCACCGGAGCGTGAGGACAGCGAGACCCGGACGGTCAGTACACATGCTCTGTAACTGCACAATCCTCCTCATCTAAATAGTTTTGACCGATATGATCAGCAGAGACACAATGATGTGAGCGATGTGCTTTAGTCCAGAGAATGGTACTGTGTGTAAGATTGTGTGTGTGTGTGTGTGTGTGAGAGAAACTGTAAAGTACCAATAAGCCTGGGCGCTGAAAGTAAAACTGATAAGATCTGAGTGTCCAAATGCTGATCTGTGTGGATTTTCACTTCTTTTTTTTCTTTTTTTTCAAAAAATTGGATCTGACAGTCTGAATGTAGCCAAAGACACTACAAATACAATGTTGTCACACGTCACAAAATGTTTTGAACCCTGATTGCACATGTATTTTGTGCCAACCACTTTAGCCACCATGTGTAAACTTTACATTCCTGGAGTATTCTAATGCAAAGGACATTTTCTTTATGTAGAACACTAGAGGGCACCAAATTCCTGCTTAGGAACTTTGTGCAAAGAGGTGCTAAAATGCAGTTGCAATTCGGCTCTTCTGAAACAAACATTTACTGTAAAGCTGCTTTGAAACAATATGTATTGTGAAAAGTGCTATACAAATAAACTTAAATTGAATTAACTTTTACTATCAACAAAGACAACTCCATATAGGTGCTAAAAGGTTTTATGTTGACACCTGATGTAGTCTCTCACTGGCCTCATCCGTCTCCTCTGTGTCCTCCAGCATACCATAATCCCCCGGGGATCGCTGTCACTCAAAGTGTTGGCTGAGCTTCCCATCATCGTAGTCCTCATGTATCAGGTGAGGGCCCATAAAAACATGGCACCCTTATCAAAAGGGTTGTTGTGATTTTTAGTTTTTTTTTTGTGCCTTTTGTCATTATGAGCTTTAATTGTAAAGAAAATCAGTTTTGAGTCAGAAAATCTGTAGCTGTTAAGAAGCTACAATCAATCAAAACACTGCTTTTGGTTTACTATTTCTGCATGTTATTATACATTTGACCAGCAGGTTTATTTCAATTTTTAGCACCAACAAATATCACAGATACAAGTTTTGCATTAAAAATTCCACAATATGATTTGTTTTTAAAATGCTAAGATGTATTGGTAGATCTATACAGGAATTTGCTGTTCTGTTTTGAGTGCATGAATTTTATAAATGGTTGTACCGCAACAGTGTGTATATTTCAAACGGGGTCTGCTTTTTGTCTGTGGCCCACTGATACATTAATTGCTTTTCTGTTTGATGTCTTTCCTAGCTGTACAAACTGAACATTCACAATGTGGTGTCGGAGTTTGTGCCTCTTATCATGAACACCATCATGCTGCAGGTGTCTCCGCAGGCTCGGTCAGTGACCTCGCTCGTATTGTTCAGTGTGTGGTGTTAAATCACTGCTGGATTTCACAGATGCAATTTAACACATAGTGACATTTAAAGCTTTTTCTGGTTTCTATCCATGACAGGCAACACAAGCTGTTCAACAAGGAGCTTTATGCAGATTTTATCGCAGCTCAGATCAAGACCTTGTCATTCCTCGCTTATATTATCAGGATCTACCAGGTAGCGTGGCTCCGGAAACCATAGCTTGACCACCTGTTAATTAAACTTTCTAAACTTTTTGTAATACTCAAACAGTGACTAATGTGAATTGTGTGTGTATCAGGACTTGGTTGGGAAGTACTCCCAGCAGATGGTGAAGGGGATGTTGCAGCTGCTGTCTAACTGCCCCCCTGAGACGGCTCACCTGCGGAAAGAGCTGCTGATCGCTGCCAAGCACATCCTCACCACAGATCTACGCAGCCGTGAGTCATCCACCGCTAAACACTTTGCAGATTGTTGGCAGATATTCCCAAATAAGATATGCAAAGTGTTCGCTATTGTAAGAGCGTTCACATCTGGAGTTAATTACACCACTGAGCTTCATGAGCTACCGCTTTGATATGTAACGGCTGCATTCTTTTTGAGCTTCACCCCTCAATCAATAGCATTTGAGAGAGGAATCTGATACACTCTTCTAAATCATTAATCCTGTAGAGAAGGTTAAATGAATCGATGAGAAACTCTCACTGTTGAGACCTGACATTGATGAATCTCTGGGTTCATGGGCCCTTGAGCCGTTTTGGTTGGGCTTCAGAACCTGCGATGGCATCTGATAAAGTCTGTTTGTGTTGCAGAATTCATTCCATGCATGGACAAGCTTTTTGATGAGTCGATACTCATTGGCTCAGGATACACTGCGAGAGAGACGCTAAGGTAAGTACAAAGATTAATCCCCTCCAAACTTATATGGTGTTGTCCCTTATAAGAAATATGTGGGGGGGGGAGAGTTAGATTTCATCAAGTGCAACATATCAGAATTGATAGTTAATGGTGCTTGACTGAGCTGAGATGTCCCACTGGGCAGAGGAGATCCAGGTGCCCATCTTCATGTGCCAGGCCATTCTGGCATTGCCCACTGTCTGTCTTCCTGCCCCAGATGTCATGTGCCTGCCAACACCACCTCCCTTTCATCCACGGCTTCCATCAGCCTTCAGCAGGCAAATTTGGCAGGACTCACAATCTGTCAAAGCCATTAGTGTCGTTTATTCTGAAACTTTACCTGAAATCCCCCAAGTATTGACCCAAGATATTGTTATCAGCCAGGGTTGAGAGCTATTTGCTCTTTGAGGGTTGGTTTTGATCAATTTTAGGCTGGAGGTTCTACACCACAAGAGTAGAGAAGTCAATAGTGCTATAAAATTACGCTACCGTTCAAAAGTTTGGGGTTAGTAAGATATTTTTTTTTAAAGAAACTAATACTTGTATTCAGCAAGGACTCATTAAATCGATTAACAGTAAAGACTTTTATAATGTTACAAAAGATTCATATTTCAAAAAAATGCTGAACTTTTTTTTTATCAAAAGAAAAAATTGTATGGTTTCCACAAAAACATTTAAGCAGCTTTATATTAAACTGTTTTAACTGATGATATAGAAATAATTCTTGAGCACCAAATCAGAATATTGGAATGATTTCTGAAGGTGATACTGAAAACTGGAGTAATGGCTTTGGCTTTGCCATCACAAGAATACATTACATTTTAAAATGTATTGAAATAGAAAAGTTATTTTAAATTAGTTTTTACTGTATTTTGACCAAGCTTTGAGCTTTTGAATGGTAGTGTATGTTTGTGAATAATCAAAAGCAGTTAAACATGGCTGTTTCAGCAAGGTATTCATGTAAACGCAGTCGTTAATGTCTTATGTAAACAGACAATGTTGAGGCCATCAATGAACATCAACATGGTATTGAAATTGCTATTGAAATTGAGAATCGTGAAATTGGTATAAACCGAACAGAAATCCTCTAGAAAGCATAAATGCTGTTGTCTAACACTAAATCTGTTAATGTTTCAGGCCCTTGGCATACAGCACACTAGCAGACCTAGTACACCATGTTAGACAGAACCTCCCGTTGACGGACCTTTCCCTGGCGGTGCAACTGTTCGCTAAGAACATTGATGATGAGTCCCTTCCCAGCAGTATCCAGACCATGTCCTGTAAGCTGTTGCTAAACCTCGTAGACTGCATCCGATCCAAGAGTGAACAGGAGAATGGGAACGGCAGAGACATTCTCATGAGAATGCTGGAGGTGAGATTACACATCTCATTAGCCACATTAGCCCATGTAAACTATGTTGTGATCGTAATGACAATGGGCCTACAAAATGCCGCTGTCTGGCCATCTGTCAATGCATTTGTAAAGCACAAAGTCATTGATCTGACATTTATATAATTTCTATATCCTCAGGTTTTTGTGTTGAAGTTTCACACCATTGCACGGTACCAACTGGTATCCATCTTTAAGAAGTGTAAGCCCCAATCAGAGATGGGTGTGGTAGACTCTGGGTCATTACCAGGAGTCCCAGCAACTCCTACTGTAGCTACGCCAGCCTTACCTCCATCTGCACCCCCAACACCCGTCACTCCTGCACCACCCCCGGCCACTCCTTTTGATAGACCTGGAGAAAAGGAGGATAAACAGACCTTCCAGGTTTCCGACTGTCGCAGTCTGGTGAAGACCCTCGTATGTGGAGTGAAAACTATCACATGGGGCATCACTTCTTGTAAAGCTCCTGGAGGTGAGATGGATGGACATTTTTGGCTTTAGGGATCTTTTTTTCATCTTTGTAGGGCATCTCAGAGTCATTAAAGGGTTAGTTCTGCTCCGTATTTCTATTTAAATAATTCATTTTGGTATTTAATGTTGGTATTTTTGTATTTCAGAGGCTCAGTTCATTCCCAACAAGCAACTCCAGCCCAAAGAGACACAGATCTACATCAAGCTGGTCAAATATGCCATGCAGGCCTTGGATATCTACCAGGTACGACCGTCCACTGATTGGTGCAGATTATCACCACAGCAAAATCCTCAAACCTAAACTTTCTAATAGAATTGTAGAGGTGTGTCCAGTTATGTTGCCACATATTAGAGCGTAATACAGTTGGTTTACTTGAGTACACATGATACAGAGAGCTGAAGTTTACAGCTTATCACAGAGCCAACCCCCTTTTGGCTAGGTACAGATTGCTGGCAATGGGCAGACGTACATCCGTGTGGCTAACTGTCAGACGGTGCGGATGAAGGAAGAGAAGGAGGTTTTGGAGCACTTTGCAGGAGTCTTCACCATGATGAATCCTCTCACTTTCAAAGAGATCTTCCAGACGACCGTTCCATACATGGTGGAACGCATATCCAAGAACTATGCTCTACAGGTACTGGTGCTGCAGTTTTCGTTCACTGCAGAATTGAATTGACAGAGTGACTTTGTCTTTTAAGGCTTTTTCTTTCTGCAAAATTCATTGACCGTTAATATGACGTGGCTGTTTAATCTTTCAACAGATTGTGGCGAATTCTTTCCTGGCCAACCTAACCACCTCTGCACTGTTTGCCACCATCCTTGTGGAGTATCTGTTGGAGCGTCTGCCTGAGATGGGCTCTAACGTGGAGTTATCAAACCTCTATCTCAAACTCTTTAAACTGGTCTTTGGCTCTGTGTCTCTCTTCGCTGCTGAAAATGAGCAAATGCTCAAGGTGAGCGTTGTCTTATGCTAATGCAGGTTTATAAAATAAAATGTAGCCTCTTTTGTCTTTTAATTGGCTATGGTGCTTATTTAGATTGAGTAGAATTTAGTCATTTTTTTCAGAGCGTTTAGATGGAGGGATCGCTCACACCTTCCAAGCTCTGATGACACGGTGCTGTCTAACGCCTCAGCGCCAGTAACCGTGCTGCATTAATTTTAATGCGTTCTGTCAGCTCCTCTGATGAGAAATGACACTTGTGCCTCAGATTGACAGGAAGGACCAAAGTGAAGGTCACTGTGAAATAGTGGAAAGGAAGAAGCTTCTGTATCTCACTTCCCATCAATCCTGTTGCCTACTGAAATTATCATCTTATATTCAGTCACTGTTTTGAAATAGTCTATTTTTTTTAAGATGGTTGCAGTTTACTTTTCAACTAGATTCTTTCAACCACATTTGTTTCATTATATTAGTGAGGACGTTACGTAGTCTTTGACATTGCATTTTATGTCAGATTAATGATATTTTCAATTGCTTAACCCAACCCTTACTCCTAAATATAACCTTAACCGAAACGTGCAACACGCACTAGATTTAAACATTACCGGTATATATCCTCACTAGTCGGTTCTCATAATTTCACTATATAAGTGAGGACATTTGGCCCTCACAAATAACATTTACTGTTCGGAAGTTAGGGGTTAGTAAGGTTTTTTTTTTTCTTCCTTTAAATGCAAATGATGAATTAAATTGTTAAAAAAAATGACAGTTAAGATATATATGATGTTACAAAATATTTTTACTTAAATGCTATAATAAGAAATCTTTTTGAAAACTAAATGAGAATAATGAAAGCAATGGCTGCTGAAAATATAGCTTTGCCCTCACAGGAATAAATAAAAAGTTTTAAATATGTACATTTAAAAGTTACTTTAAGTTGTATTGATATTTCACTGTATAATTTTAGTAATATTTTTGATCAAATAAATGAAGCCTTGTGAGCATGAGACTTTTAAAAACATTTAAATGTTTTACCAACCCTTTTTGAATGGTAATGTAAGTCTGTCAAATGCATGTATAGTAAAATATATAATTTTCACCAAATCATCAAATATATGCCTATTAATCAGCCTCGCCAATTTATCAGTAAAGCATTTTTAATCACTCTTGCATACAATGACGATGACATAGAGGTTTTTACTACTACTTACTAAAGGATGTGTTGAATCTATTTCTTTCACAGCCTCACCTTCATAAAATAGTGAACAGTTCCATGGAGCTGGCTCAATCAGCCAAGGAGCCCTATAACTACTTCCTGTTGCTGAGAGCCCTGTTCCGTTCTATAGGAGGGGGTAGCCATGACCTCTTGTACCAGGAGTTTCTGCCTTTGCTACCTAATTTGCTGCAAGGTGAGTGAGATCACTAACTTTAGGGTTTTCAGAACAGTAGTTCTCAACTGGTGGGTCATGACCTTATTGAAAAGGTCATGGACAGTAGATTAAATAAAAAAAACAGTGTTTAAATGCAAAAACCAAAAAATATGAATATGATCTCCTCACATCTTCTGTTGTTGATGTCAAACCAAAACAACTGAAAAGTTTTTTTTTTTACTATGAAAACACACTAAATAAAACATTAAAAAAACTAACTGTCTGCCTTATATATTGATTCTTTGTGGCATCTCTTTAGGTTTGAACATGTTGCAGAGTGGCCTCCATAAGCAGCACATGAAGGATCTGTTTGTGGAACTGTGCCTCACTGTCCCTGTGCGGCTGAGCTCTCTTCTGCCCTACCTGCCCATGCTCATGGACCCACTGGTGTCTGCACTCAACGGTTCCCAGACTCTTGTCAGCCAGGGCCTGCGCACACTGGAGCTCTGCGTGGACAACCTGCAGCCTGACTTCCTCTATGACCACATCCAGCCAGTCCGAGCCGAACTTATGCAGGTAAAACCTTTGACCTGTCACTTTTGACCTGAGCAGGGACCTGAGGAATGATTAAAATGTTTTCTTAATGCCTTCATGGACAGGCGTTGTGGCGAACACTCCGTAACCCTGCGGAGACCATCTCCCATGTCGCTTATCGGGTGCTGGGCAAGTTTGGAGGAAGTAACCGGAAAATGCTGAAGGAGTCACAGAAGCTGCAATATGTGGTGACTGAGGTTCAAGGCCCCAGCATCAAGGCAGAGTTCACCGACTGCAAAGCCTCCATTCAGCTGCCTATGGAAAAGGTGATGCTTTTATCATTTTCATACAGGCATCTCATTGTGATGTCATTGCATCATACATGTAGTACCTTGTAGGCACTCACAATACATCAAAATAAAATCGATTGTGATATGGGTTAGTGTGATTATGAAATTGCAAAGGCTGCATTTTGATTAAATGAATATATGCCCTGCAGGTTTCAGAGTGTAGCATGATACTGTGCTCAGTTGCATGTGTAAATGACATTACATTACATGTGCGCACAGTACCACGTTTCACTTGGAAACCAGCATTTATTTGCCTACAAACACTGAAATGAAAATAAAAGCATGATAGTTTAATGTTTGAAAATTTGTACTATAAAACAAAATAATTTTTATTAAATATTATTTATTCATTTTACAGTATAGTTTGTAATAACTTTATCTAGCTAGCACAACAATTTGTTTTTCTGCTCTATATGTATTGCAGAAAAACAAAATGTTGCAATGTCATGTCAGTTTTTTCCCAGTATCATGCAGTCCTATACTTAATTTCAGATGGGTTTGGGACGATATGAAGATGTTTCTTTGATGAAACACAAAAAGACATTGAATAATGTGTTGGCCAATCTTGTCCACATAATGACAGGTTAATGTTTTGAAATGACAAAAAACAGCATAAAAGTGGTCCATATGGGTCTTCCAAAACTTCCAAAATATGATAGCTTGTGTGTGATGAACAGACCAAAATACCACCAAAAGTGTGCCTTTAGAAGACTTAGAATATAGTGCACAAGTAATACAAATTACAGATTACTTAGTTTTTTTTTGTTTATTTTGCAGTTTTTCAGCAGGGGATCCAATTTGGTTTAATTTCATGGAAAAGAAAGGCCAATACATTCTTCAACATTCTGTCCAATGGGCTTCAATTGACATTTTCATTTATGGTTTAATTATTCCTTTCCATTTATTCATATTAAATAGTGCCTTTTTTAATGCTGAAGAGATTTGAATTTGAGATGAATCCACTTGTGTTGGTAGGGCTCTTACAGAACCATAAGAGACTATCTCATCTTTTAAACACCCAATTTTGGTTTCTGGCTTGCTTCTCTATAAACCATAACAAATCCACCTTTTATGTGTCAATTTGCCCTCAATATGTGTGTGAGAGGGATGGGGAGGGTCAGGGGTTGGAAGAGGGATTCTCGTCATGTAATGAATACTTGTCAAAGTGTAGTGTGTGCAGAAAGACATCGTCTTCCCCAGGTAATTAAATAGATCATCAGGCTGTAAGCTGTGCTCATCTCTTCCCTCCTGCCCACCCCCCTCTAATCAATCTCTCCCTGCTGTGCAGACGGGATTATTTACTCCAGCTAATGGCCTTTCCTGCTGCTCGTCGCTGCTTGGGAAAACGCAAACTGTCATTTCTGTAATTGTGTTCACTCCACAAAGATGGATGCTACCGCCGTTGTGCCGTCGCTGCTTAATTTCATTTGCATGCGCCCTGTGGTTGCTGCAGGCGGCAGCTGCTGTTCGCAGCCGCCCGGAGCCCAGCGATGTGTTTGGATCGAGACAGACAACAACTCATTCTGTCCCCCATAGGACCAGCCTTCACTCTCGAAGCATGCTCACTTCTTTCAATATGTGTGTAATCCGTTCACAAGCGCAGTTGATTTAGACACCAGCCAAACTGAGTCGTCTTCCCATTTAATATGAAGTCATACTTCGTTCCTCCTATCCAGGAACCCAGGCATTTGTAAATGAGAGCTAATGCTGCGTAGTTCAAGGAAGTTCTCTGCGTATCTTCTCCTGTCGAAGACCGATTGCCTCCCATCAGCACTGATGGTTTCTCTGCAGAATGACTGCTTGATTAATCCTGCCCATATTTATCTGATTTCCAAGCATCATTGTATTAAACAAAATTTAAACATTCAGACATCGTGTCAGAGTTCATTACAAGGGGTTCCTAGGCTCATTTTCTTGATGTCACTGAAAAGGTGCAATTTAATGTTGAAGGAAAACTCCCAAAGAGTTTTAAAGAAAAACACAATGATTTTATATATAATACACACTCATTTTTATGGGCCAGGCCTCCACTGTAGAGGCCTTGAGCTTTTGAAAAATGACATGGTTTGTGTAGAGGGATCCCTTGGGAATAGAACATGTGTACAAGGTTATTTGACATTTTATAATAATGTCTCAACAAGGCAGAACAGCTCAGGACCCTCAGGAATTGTAAAACAGTGCTGTACTGAGAAGTGGCCCTCTTTTCCTCAACCCGTGTGCCATTTATTTCACCTTTTCCCAGAGCACATCAGTATTAAGAGCTGTTTTTGGGGTTTCTGTCTTGAAATGACTTGCATGTCTGTCAGTGGTCACACTGTCTTTTGCTATAATTCATTCAGACAGCCCTTTCTGTGGCAAGCTGCTTTCTCTATTTTTTGAATCTAATTAATTAGCTCATCTTCTCCCTTGACGTGTCTTACCACTTTAGCTTGTCTCTTTATAATTTAAGGGTTTAAGAGGCATCTAATCACTGCAGAATGTTTTAATGTTTGATGGGTCTTTAAGTGTCATCACAGAAAATTTCACTCAAGCGAGGGAGATTAGTGTCGTATAAATGTGCAACGTAACTTGAATAAAAATGATGTGTGAAGTGCGTGATCATATGTAATTTTGTGATGAGATTTTAGTCACTTTAACTAGATTTTTGTGGTGTTAATGGGATGTATTAAGCCATTTTTGATGCGCACGTTTGGTCCACTAACGCTTAATGCTGTTCTCCTGATATTTTTAGGCTATAGAGACTGCATTGGATTGCCTAAAGAGTGCCAATACTGAGCCGTATTATAGGCGACAGGCCTGGGAGGTGATCAAATGCTTCCTGGTGGCCATGACCAGCCTGGAGGACAACAAACATGCCCTTTACCAGCTCCTCGCCCATCCCAAGTAAGACAACCACTCAATGTATCATGCGCTGGCATCTGTGTGAATAGATTTTTTTTTTTTTTTCTATTAAAAATCTCAGACTGGTTACTGTTATATCTTTATCTGTAAATGTTAGAAAGCCTTGTGTATATTTCCATTTTGCATAATGGCTCATCCTGACAACAAGAGAGTCTCGTTAAACTTAAAAGAAAAACAAAACGTAAATTTTATAATTTTAATGTAGTTATTTTTTTGTGTGCAAATATAGCATAGCCTACATAGTCACTATTTTTCATAGCCTTCAAGTTAATTTATATATATTAAAAACATTTATGAAAAAAAAAAACAATTAATCAAGGAAATAATCAGCATGTCATTATCAAAATAACAATTAATTGCAGCCTATTCCTGTGCACTTTGAGAGTGAACGTGCCTCTGCATTTTTCACTGTTTTTGCTATATTTGCAGCTCCTCTGGGCCTCGTTCAGCCTGGCCGCCACTGTCTACAGTGTTCAAAGGGCTAATTACTCAGAGCCGTTTCTACTGGCTGGGCAACAGGGTCACATAACTGAGTCATTGATCTCCACACTGAGGCTAATTGACTGTACTTTATCTGTTTACCCCAAAAGCCAGTCATACAGGCCCCTTAACTGAAATAACCGAGTGTCAGTTATATGGAAAGAGAGCTGCTGTCAGATGTCTTGATTCATGACATCTTCTCTCCCTCTTTCAGTGTGGCACACTGTGCTGGTCATCATGAAAAGGGCCTTTTTCAGAAGGCGGAATGCCCTCTTAATATCGCAAATGCCAGGCTGGATAATTGAGTCCCATTCAAGTGGCAGCGTTATGAATTTGAATTGATCTGACCGCTCTCTTTGGCTCAGTCCTCTCCCTAAGCCAAGCCTTTTAAATAGCGATAATGAAATGGAGCGATCCATCACCACTGCTACCGGCTTTGGCATTATAGAATGGAAGCTTGAGGAAGGATAAAACACTCACTCCATCACTGTGCTGCTATCAGCTGGGGTAAATAACCAAACATGAGACAAAATGTCAGCCAGACGCAAAGCCAGACTCCCATGGGGCTCAGCTGTCTAAACACAAAAAGCCTTTTATACTCGGTAATCAAATCAAATCGCCTGATTGGGTTATTCAACCTCAGGCTCTTGTAATGGAGCGAGTTCATGGATGCGATGCGAAATTATGAGCTAAATCCCTTTGCTGGTTTTCAACAGCTTTACAGAGAAGTGGATCCCTAACGTGATCATCTCCCACCGGTACAAAGCCCAGGACACCCCAGCACGCAGGACATTTGAGCAGGCCCTAACGGGGGCGTTCATGTCTGCGGTCATCAAGGATCTCAGGCCCAGCGCTCTGCCTTTCGTTGCCAGCTTGATCCGCCATTACACCATGGTGGCAGTGGCTCAGCAGTGTGGTGAGGAATCTTTTGGCCTATGTGCTAATGTCATCCGTATTGAAGATCAATCTTAATATTGCTTGAGATATAGAAATACATAGACTGCATCTGGATTATTTAAAACTGTAATTGGCATTCCTTTTAGACCATAAACTTGTCTAAAATGTATAACCTGTTACTGTATGTGGTCCTTATCCCGCACAAATTTCAGGACTGTGGTACTAAAAATAGTGGACATGAAGATTGATCACAGCTGTTCATTCATTGACCTGCGATTCAGAAAATCCACCTGTTCTCCACATTTGAGTCTGCATAGATTTGTATTTTACGGTGGCCCAGTAGTGCACAACACAACAAAATTTAAAAAGCAAACATAAGTTCACAACACAGCGAAATCAATCCACAACACAATGGAAACAAGCCACAACACAACGGAAATGCTCCCGACCACTAGGGGGCTCTCGGAGTGTGGTAAAGTTAGTTTTGCTTGCCATTGTTGCATAGATTCGCCAGTCTTACAAAGAAACACAAAAGCGTTCTCGAGTATAAATATGCAGCTATAATGCATGTAGGTGATTTTGAATTTATATTTCATGTCGATATACAATGGTTACACACTTAAAACTGATCGTAGTGTTTATATCTTTGTAAGACTGGCGAATCTATGGAACAATGGCAAGGAAAACTAACTTTACCGCACTCCGAGAGCCCCCTAGTAGTCGGGAGCATTTCCGTTGTGTCGTGGCTTTTCCATTGTGTTATGAACTTATGTATGCTTTTTAAAATTCGTTGTGTTGTGCACTACTGGGCCACTGTAGTGTTTGGTTAACGTTGCACAATTAAAGTAGTGATGACTTAGATTTATTAAAGTTAAGGAATGTGTTAAAATGGGGGAGTATTGTTATTTTATTATCATTATTATATATTACTATAAAATAAAATTATCATCATCATCATCTTGGGTATATTCTGATACACTTCAGTGGCCAAGTGTCCCAACACCCATAAACAGTAACTGTTTCTATTGGCTGCAGAGACATTGGAGACAATTTCTTGGCTTTTAGTACGTCCTATTTAATATAGTGTAAAAATGTTCATGTTAAGGGAAAGAGGAGGCAGGAACCGGCGAACGTTTAGTGTAACTTTAAAAACAAAATAAACAAACAACAAAACGATATCAAGCAGCAACCCCTCACAGATGATGGCCGCATGTAAACATAATAATAATAAAAAAAGCAACATAAATTCCCAGGCCTTGTTCTCTCTCGTCTTCCACTTGACACCAGTGTGTGCCGCAGGTGTCGCTCATTAACAGTCGCTTCACATATAGTTTTATGACTTTTTGCTAACCAGCAAAGATGCAAGATTTGATTTTCTGTCTGTGTGGGTGAAACATCAGAAGTGCACTACATTTAATTTTCTGCCCTAGGTCCTTTCTTGCTGCCATGCTACCAGTCAGGCAGCCAGCCCAGCACAGCCATGTTCCACAGTGAAGAGAACGGCTCCAAAGGCATGGACCCTCTCGTGCTGATCGACGCCATCGCCATCTGCATGGCCTATGAGGAGAAAGAGCTGTGTAAGATTGGGGAAGTGGCACTTGCTGTCATTTTTGATGTTGCCAGCATTATCCTGGGCTCCAAAGAAAGGGTGAGGTTATCTCTAGATATTAGTTTTCCCACAAACCCTTTTTAGAAGATGGATTCCACTTGAAGGATTTTCTGTTGAAACTCGATCTGGTTCTTTTTTTTCAGGCGTGCCAGCTGCCGTTGTTCTCTTACATAGTGGAGCGACTGTGCGCATGTTGCTATGAGCAGGCCTGGTATGCTAAGTTAGGTGGAGTGGTGTCCATTAAGTTCCTGATGGAGAGGCTTCCTCTGATCTGGGTGTTGCAGAACCAGCTCACTTTCCTCAAAGCTCTGCTCTTCGTCATGATGGACCTTACAGGAGAGGTACAAACACTTTCTAATGTCATTAAAACGTATTGATCTTGATCGTTGGGTTACCTGCATGAACTTCTGTATCCCACGATGTCTCTCTCAGGTGTCTAATGGTGCAGTTGCCATGGCAAAGACCACGCTGGAGCAGCTGTTGATACGCTGTGCCACTCCTCTAAAGGATGAGGAGAAGGCCGAGGAGCTTTTGTCTGCCCAGGACAAATCCTTCCACCTGGTGACCCATGACCTGGTACGAGAAGTGACCTCCCCCAATTCCACTGTCCGCAAACAGGCCATGCACTCCTTGCAGGTGCTGGCTCAAGTCACAGGCAAGAGTGTCACCATCATCATGGAGCCTCATAAAGAAGTGAGTATGATACACTTCAATATGATTATAGCAGGAATTTCTTTGTCGGCTCAGTCAGATTTTTACTTGCCCTGCTGACATTTTCACTGGCCCAGCCATTAAAAATAGTTATTATTAAAAACATTTTTATGTTTTAGGAAAAAAATATATATATTCCTATTTACAAATACAAGTAATTCAAATTATTCAAATTAAATGTACATTTTTATATTTAAAAATATAAATAAGTAGTATTTGCAACAAAAGATGGGAAATATACTACTAGAATTTAACTCCAATTCACGAAAGCAATTTTTAGATCTGTTAGTCTAAAGCAAATGTTTATTTTTACAAAACAACACATGCTTATATTCCATTAGATTAGATAAGATAACACGACTGTCCAAGTGACCGTTCCATAAATTCTCAGCATAGGCCCAGGGCTATCACACAATTTTTATTCTTAACTCCTGCAAGTAGTTGCAAGGAACATTAGGTCAACTTCCTGCCTCTATTCAGGGAAAGTTTAAAGCTCTCCTTATTTTTATCCAGGTGCTGCAGGATATGGTTCCTCCAAAGAAACACCTGCTGCGGCATCAGCCCGCCAACGCTCAGATTGGCCTGATGGAGGGCAACACCTTCTGCACCACCCTACAGCCCCGCCTCTTCACCATGGACCTCAATGTGGTGGAGCACAAAGTCTTCTACACAGAGGTCGGTCTGAAAACTCTCTGCACTGAAGTGGGTAATATGAGTACATCAATGTGTTGATGCTCTGTGAACTTCCTTTCTGGTTCCACACAGTTGCTGAACTTGTGTGAAGCTGAAGATGCTGCCCTGATGAAGCTGCCCTGTTATAAAAGCCTTCCTTCACTGGTGCCGCTACGCATTGCCGCTCTTAGTATGTGCTACTTTTTCATTCATATGTACAAAGAACTTTATAAGCTCTGTTTCAAAACATAGTAGACTGCCTTGCTGTTTTCTGCCTACACGGACAGCTTTAAAGCAGCACCTAACTGAAATGGAACCTAAGAACCTGGAACCTGACATCAGTTTTTAAACATTTAACAGAGGCAGCAACTCTGTGTGTCATACAAATAAAACTCCTCACACAACATACATAGGAGGCCTTGGAAAATGTAGTTGTTAGCATGTTGCTTAAGTAGTCCATGTTTAATTTAGATTTAACTTGTTTTATTGATAATTTGTGTACTTTATTGTAGTTGATTTTTGCTCTCAGTACGATTTTGGTCTTTTATGTTTAGCAAAGCTGCATTTATTTGATCAAATGTACACTAAAAACAGAATTATTGTGACTTTATTACAATTTAAAATAAATATTTGTATATATTTTTAAGTGTAATTTATTCCTGTGATGGCAAATTTTTAGCAGCCATGTCACCTGAACCTTCAGAAATCATTTTAATATGCCAATTTGGTGCTCAAAGATTTCTTATTAACTTTTTTAAATTTTTCAGGATTGTTTGATGAATAGAAACATGATGCTGATAGATGCAAATGTTTTGGTGTGTGCCAAGTAACTGAAAGAAAATAATAAATGTGTACTGTATATTAGGGCCTGTAATATTGCCAGTCTTTAGGATTTTGCTGTTTAACTCTTCCTTGTGTGTTTGTCCAGACGCTCTGGCAGCCTGTAACTACCTTCCCCAGTCCCGAGAGAAGATCATAGCTGCCCTCTTCAAGGCCCTCAACTCCACTAACAGTGAGCTCCAGGAGGCCGGAGAGGCCTGCATGAGAAAGGTCAGCCCACTCCCTCCACCAGCCTCATTTCCTTTCTCCAATCTCTCTGTCTCTTCCTCTGCCCTGCTGCCTCTAATGAGTCCTGCCTAAAAAGATCAATACAGGATGGAGTGAAACAGGCTGAGAGGAAAATGAATTTGGCCGTGATGCATCGTCTCATTGCGGAAGGCTGGCATGGCCTTTCTTTTTGCGCTGGCCTAGAGTTTTTCTGCTGCTGTGAGTTGACAGGACAGTAGCGAAAACAGGTTTTTAAGATGCCATTATCGTGTAGTCTTCTTGTAGGGCATGTAAAAGCAGCTGTCTCTATTAAGCACCCATTGGCTGTTTAATGGCCATTTATATATGCATTGAAGTCTCAGTGTGTATTCATGTTTCTATGCATTTTTCAGTTCTTAGAGGGAGCTACTATCGAGGTGGATCAGATCCACACGCATATGCGTCCCTTGCTGATGATGCTCGGAGACTATCGCAGTCTGACGCTCAATGTGGTCAACAGGCTGACATCTGTCACGCGACTCTTCCCCAACTCCTTCAATGACAAATTTTGTGATCAGATGATGGTAAGTTAATACTGTAAAACAGTTTAGTGTTCATAAATACAAAAAATAAGAACCCATTTGGGTTAAATATGTCTTGAGCTCTATACCACCTAAAAATAATTTGGACCCTTAGTTTGAAACAAAGTTTGTTGGTACTTTGTGTGTGTGTATATGTAGAAAGGGAAATGTCATGTTTTAACTAAAATGTTCCCTTAATAAAGGTATTGATGACTATTAATTATTTTTTGATTTTAATTGATTCTCATTTTGAAGAACCGCTATATTGATTAAATAACAAGAATCAATCTTTGTCTTTTCAGTTGACGAATGAACAACTTTATAGCATGTCTCCCATCCAATAAATTGCAATAAGCCTTGTGCTTTGTTACTTATATGAAATAAAGTCTCAGCTTTAAAATTATGTCAATTTTATAATGAAATTAAAACAATAAAAACTGCTTTGTCGGTTTAATGCAGCATTAGCTTGTAGTGCCTCAGTTCAAGCAAAGTGCCAGTTTGGAGCACACGTGAACCAATCATATCTTTCTATTTACTACTAGTTACAGCACAAAATAAACATGAATCAGAATGACATCAGAAGTATGTTGAAAGATACTGTACAACTTACCGAAATCCGTATCATGTGTTGTGTAATCGCTCAATCAGTGTTTCAACCACAGAAAGACATCAATGAAACGGCTTGTAAACAATGTCACGTAATGTTACATTTACCTCAGAAAGAGGTAATTGTGTCACACAACTTGTTAGTCAGCTAGAAAAATAAACTCTATAGAGGAGCATTTTCCTAAACTTTTGCACTTAATGCACTATATTGCATATTCATAGTATTTTTTTTTTTACTTGTTCTTCAATATTTAATGTATGTTTAAATCCTACTGACAGCCACTGTTTAAATGTTTATATTTAAAAAAATATATAGTATACATAATTATTAATAATTATTAAAAATGTATTATATTATAAACACTTGCTTGTGTGTAAGTAGTAGCATACAAATCAGTTAATTTTAACCTTCTGATGAATCAACTGGGATTTCTTGTATAGTTTACAGCATTATTTATATAGTATTAATATTAACTGTATAAACATTTATTTATATATTTTTTTAAATTATAATATTGATTATTATTATTATTATTATTATTATTATATAGAATAGAATATTATAATTTTATATTATTTATATCCCATTTTTCAAAGGGATCAAGAGTACAGGAGATAATGGTAGAATACACTACATCAGGGGTTTTCAGACTGGGGTCCGGGGACCTCCAGGGGGGCCGCAAGAGAGTGACAGGGAAAAAACTGTAAAAAAAATTAATAAAATAAAATAAAATAGATTAAAATAAATGAGTAAATTAGTTTTTTTTTTTTTTTTAAGTTAGATTTAAAATGAATAAACAAGAAATAATATAATACATTACTACATTATTATACATTTTGTTCTACTCAATGTAATTTTAGATTTATAATTTGTTTAATGTTTATAAAAGACAGATGCCGTATACATTTTAGGATGGGGGTCCCTCACACAGGGATGATCATATTTGGGGGTTCGTGGCATCTAAAAGATTGAAAACCCCTGCACTACATTATTCAAAGAATTTAAACAGTCAGAGAACTCAATATTTTTCCTGCTCTTGCAGCAACATCTGCGTAAATGGATGGAGGTGGTGGTGATCACGCATAAAGGAGGCCAGCGTAGTGATGGCAGTGTGAGTATAAGCTTGTTATACAAAGGCCAGTATTTTGCTTTACTTTTGAATTATATATCGAACTTTACAAGGGTGGCAGCCTCGTAATTTATCTGTGAGCGAAAGGGGTCTGTGCATATGGAGAGCTGAGATGAGCGCTCTGGACTGGACTCCCCCCTCCAGCCCAGATCGCCCCGCTCAGACTCCGTGAGTGGCCATATTACAATCAATGATTGATTAGGCGCCATCCACCCCCAGGCCGCCTAAGTAACGAGCTGCAGAGTTCTGGATCCTCGTTATCTTGTTGGACAGATAACCTTGTAGAATAAGAAAAGGTGAAGGGGGAAAAAGCCTTGCTGTTTCCACGCTTCAAAACGAGCTGCCATTCTCTCTGTCTCGTTCACGCCCTGCATTTCTCTAAAATGTATTATAATTAAATGCAAATTGGCCCTCTGTTCCTGCAGTTCTTAATATTCTTACAACAATGACAGAATGACCAGCCATACATGACAATGAGGTGGGGTCAGTCAGGTTCAGGGTTGGAGGGGTGGGGAGCATTCAGAACACTAGTTCCCAAAGATTAGTTTAGTCATACTGAGAAAAAGAAGGTTGATTCAGGGAGAGCGTACAGATTTAGCCTTCATGAGAGTATATACTCGGAAAAGCTCATGCTGGGGTGGTAGCATTCCTCATTGCTTGTTTTTTTAATGTTTCCTCAGTGTAAAAATATGTTGACAGTGTCCCAAAAATAGTGAGATGATGCACGCATGGCTCATGTAGACTGCATTGTTTTTCTGTGCCATTCTTTATAAAAATACATTTTTATTTAAATTTATCTAAAAGAAAAATGTGTGAACTTCATATTTTACCCCTAGGAATTTTTTGCTTCTTCATGAATATATATGCTATTTATTAGGACTGCTAAGATTCTGGCATTATGAAAATTATACTAATTTTACCCCCTGAATTATTCTTACTGTAATGTAAAAAAATATATATACATCATTGCAGCATTAGTTGTAATTTCTTTTAAAAACTGTAGTTGCTTGATGTTTTGCTGTTGTAGTTAGAGATTCACTGTTACTAATACTGGCATCGGTATCGGGTCCATCTACTCGTACTTGTTTTTAACATGTAGTTTTAGTGCAGTGTTTGTGTCCACACAAAGAAATACCAGAACATAAACAGAACAGAGCGCATAATGGAGATATCCGAGATTAAAGATGTCTATGTTGTAAATGTATCTAATTTAGGGGTGATCGATATGACCAAAATACTGGTATTATATCACGATAAGAGTAATTTTATTTCACAATACTGATATACATCATGATAGTTATTTTTGCTTTAAATAAAGTTTTTGTTAAAAAATACTCTGGTAAAGTAAACAGTCAGTTTGAATAAAGTAAACAGTTTAAAATAGGAACAAAGAAATTAAAAACGAGCAATTACAATAATTTTGTTCATGAGCTGATAAAGTGAAGCATATTTAGTGGATTCAGTGCGCAGTCCTGAAAATAATCTCAATTGTGAGGTTCACATGGATATGTAAAATAAAATATAATGCGCGTAAAGTATGTATGTGTATATAAAATATTATACAGCGAAAGAATAACAACTGAACTGACGCATGCGCAGAGGTTTTGCTCTATCCTCAGCGTATGCGTTAGTTCAGTTGTTATTCTTTCGCTGTCTGCCAGAGGCTAGTTATTTTACTTAACGTCTAAAATATGGATTTTTCTCATACAAACGCATCGATTCGCTTCAGAATGCCTTTATTAACCCCGCTGGAGCAGTGTGGATTTCTTTTATGGACTTCCAAAACAGACAAAGACACCAAACTACCATTCACTGCCATTATAAAGTGACTTGAGTAAGCAACAAGTGCACAGCCCAGAAGGAAGATTTCTCTGCAAAGAAATACACACACCCTCCACCATTCACCTGAACCCATCTCCATAATCCATACAGTGCTCATTACCCACACTGCTTTGCTGATTGTTTGTTGTCTCCTGTTCTGGCGCAGCCTGCCATGGAGGGTGTAGAGGTGAGATGGCGGTCTGCTGTGGGGTCTTCACTGGCTCCGCTCTCATTGTGCTTGTGATTACTCTGTGCTAGTGGAGTCTTTGTAACTGTATCTCTGTGTCTGTTGTATTGTGTTTGATCCTTAAGTTTCACATTTCTGAGGTGGTCCCTCTCAAATGAATCTGTGATGTTTTTTCAGGAACCTACCTGCCACTCTGACTTTCCTGGAAACATTCCCCAACTTATCACTGTTGATTATATATTACAGGAGGTAGACTTGGGTTTCCACTGCTGGTTATCACTAACAATCACTATGATGCATTCCTCTGTTCACCTCTGCAGGAAATGAGGATCTGTTCAGCCATTATAAATCTCTTCCATCTGATACCAGCTGCTCCACAGACCCTGGTCAAACCTTTGCTGGAGGTGGTCATGAAGACGGAGAGGGCAATGCTCATAGAGGTACAAAAATGTTGGTGTAATCTGTAGCTAAAGGGAATGTTAGTTCAGTTTGTTTAAACTGGGCCTGTTAATTAATCACATCTTCATTTGTGGGCGTGTGTGTGTGTGTGTGTGTGTGTGTGTGTATGTATGTAATAATTCAAAGACTAATATAGTTTGTGAATCATTGAATAGGCTTTTATTTTTTAATTAATACTTTTATTCACCAAGGATGCATTAAATTGATCTAAAATGACAGTAAAGACATTTACAATTTGGCAAAAGATTTCAATTTCAAATCAGTTCTTATCTTTTAAACTTTCTATTCTTTTAAAAAATCCTGAAAAAAATTTATTGCTGTTTCTACAAAAATATTAAGCATCACAACTGATTTCAATTTCAATTTGATATTAAGAAATGTTTCTTGAGCACCAGATCATTAGAATGATTTCTAAAGGATCATGTGACATTGAAGACTGGAGTAATGGTGCTAAAGAGAATCATCTTAAAATAGAAAAGTTATCTTTAATTGTAGTTTTTAATATTACTGTTTTGATCAAATTAATGCAGCATTGGTGAGCTTACTAATTTGAAGGCTATTTATACATTGTGAATATTGTGGCTTTATGCGATTATTTTGTGTCCGTGTTGTTACTCCACAGGCAGGCAGTCCTTTTAGAGAGCCGCTGATCAAGTTCCTGACGCGTCATCCATCTCAAACCGTAGAACTGTTCATGATGGAGGCCACGCTCAACGATCCACAGTGGAGTCGCATGTTTATGGTGTGTTTCTTTTTTTCCTTCTCCTTACCTCTACTGTATTTTGTGTCTTTGCAAAAAAAAATCTTGCCATGATGTTATGTGTGTATTATTTTCCTTCATCTTTTTACCATTATTCATTTGCAGAGCTTCTTGAAGCACAAAGATGCCAAGCCACTTCGAGATGTCTTGGCTTCTAACCCAAATCGGTTTGTCCCTCTGCTGGTTCCGGCTGGGCCTGCTGCAACTGTGAGACCCGGGTCTCCCTCCACCAGCACCGCCCGCCTTGATCTGCAGTTCCAGGCCATCAAGGTGGGACACACTCTCTTAACTGAATCATTTACTGTTAGATTTTATGTAATGGGCTTGTTTTTAGAGCCTGAATATTAATGAGCATTCATACACTTCCTCAGATCATAAGCATCATTGTGAAAAATGATGAAGGCTGGTTGGCAGGTCAGCACTCTCTAGTGAGTCAACTCAGACGTGTATGGGTCAGCGAGGCCTTTCAGGAACGCCACCGCAAAGACAACATGGCTGCAACCAACTGGAAAGAGCCCAAACTTCTAGCGTTCTGTCTGCTTAGCTACTGCAAGTAAGTGTTTTCTTATTGGTGGTGCAGAAGTGACAAGCTTCGCTAATGTTGTTGCAAATATTTTAAAGGGTTATTCACCCAAAAATGTCGTTCCAAACCCGTAAGACCTTCGTTCATCTTCGGAACACAAATTAAGATATTTTTGATGAAATCCGAGAGCTGTGACCTCTCCATAGACAGCTATTTAATTAACACTTTCAGGGTCCAGAAAGGTAGTAAAGACATTGTTAAAATCATCCATGTGACTCAAAAACAAACAAAATGACAACTTTATTCAATTTCTTCTAGCCTATGTCAGACTCTTAAGCTGTTGACGTAACGTAAACAGTGCAGTGCTTCCAGAACGCTGGCTTGGCCGACGCTGTTCGCGTGAGCACCACGACGCATGTGCACAAGTCGTTCTGCTGTAGAACTAGGAAACGCTGCACTGTTTACACTACTTCAACAGCGTAAGAGTCTGACACAGGCTAGAAGAAATTGTTGAATAAAGTTCTTATTTTGTTTTGTTTTTTTGCACACAAAAAGTATTCTCGTCGCTTCATACAATTACCACTGTAGTCACATGGACAATTTTTAACAATGTTTTTACTACCTTTCTGGGCCTTGAATGTGTTAATTAAACAGTTGTCTATGGAGAGGTCAAAGAGCTCTCGGATTTCATCAAAAATATCTTAATTTGTGTTCCGAAGATGAACCAAGGTCTTATGGGTTTGGAACGACATGAGGGTGAGTGATTAATGACAGAATTTTTTTGGTAAACTAACCCTTTAAGTGTTGTTATTAGCTTGGAAAATAGAAAATACAACATGTTTTGATTTTGACACTAAAGTCGTGCGTTTTCCTTCAGACGCAACTACTCTGAGATTGAGCTGCTCTTTCAGCTGTTGAGAGCCTTCACTGGCCGCTTCCTGTGCAATATGACCTTCCTGAAGGAGTACATGGAGGAGGAAATCCCCAAGAACTACAGCATCACGCACAAACGAGCGCTCTTCTTCCGCTTTGTAGAGTTCAATGACCCACACTTCAACGATGAGCTCAAGGCGAAGGTGAGGTTATATACATTATACATTATACTGTGTTAGGAGAAATAATGAATTTTGCCTTTGTGAAGACCTCTGATTTTTGATTAAGAGCTACCATGAGTGTGACTGATGATACGACACGGACCTCTATGGTCAACATTATAAATTTCACCTTTCTGTTCAGAGTGGCTCAGCTTCACGCTCTCTTAGCGCTGACCATCTAATGCGGCTAACAACCAGCCCCTGCTGAATATGTATGTTTGAGAAGGGGAAGGTGACAGGGACTGGCCGTGCATGACACACTTGGCTCTCAAAAGCACGTCTTCAACACCATTTGAAGTCTTTGAAGAACGCTAATGAATATTTATCTGCAGATTACTCTAATAGCTATTGCTCATATGCTGAGGGGTTTGCCTTTAATCATCCCTAGAGAAGATGGGAACTTTTTCTTCTAGCTCGGATGCAGCAGTAATTCAGATGTTAACTTGTTTTGGTGGCATTTTCACCATCACTGATGCAAAATTTAAACAAATCTTGCTTTTTGTTTTAAATAACAAAATATCACATACTATAATGCAGCATTTTTGAAAATGGTCCCTTCTGTTTTGATTCTGTGAGCATCCTTATTGTCGAGTCCTGTGAAGGAGTGCTTATAGTGGGCGAGCTCTACCTGGAGTACATGGACCCACTGGTAAACGGGTCATTGTGGTATTCAAGGCTGCTCTTCTTATTCCCAGTTCATGTTTATTCATGTGAAAGAATTCCATCAAGTTTGAGAAAATCATCAAATGCCAGTTGATTAAAATTAACTGAATGTTCTCCTCCAAATGCCACCCTCACAATGACATTGAGAAACGGTACAAGTTCATTGGCGGATAGTCTTCACAGTTTTGATGGCTGAGGCCATTCCTGCTCTGCTATATCACCCCTCACAGCCAAACAGACATTGCATCCCAAACATTCCCCAGGAGAGCTCAGCAGCTGCACGCTCTTAACAGAATACACATTTAAGGTGATGTTTTCAGGCAGCTGGTGCCTTGGTGGTTTGGGCTGTGATGGATTGTGTAGAAAAGGATTTGTTGTGATCCATCACTCATGTTAACGGTAGAGGGGCTCATTAGGACGAGGGATAATGAAGGAACACCTGCAGCCCTACGGCACCAATGTTTGAATAAATCCACACGCTGATGCACACTCCAGCTACCAAACAACACAATTATTGTGTCTGACTGGACAAACTATTGTCTCGTCGAAGTACAAAGCTAGTATTATCCCATAGCTTAAATAAGTGTTCAAAGACACTAATTATATAACACATAAGAGGTGACATCTCGAAAGTCAAGGTTGGAGGAATTAGGGTTTTTTAACATCTAAAAGCATGGTAACAAATAGCTGATGACGGTAATCTGATCATCATCAGAGTGGTTAATAATAGTAAGCTTTCAACTGAACTGAATCTGAGCTGCCACATTGTGCCTGTCTCTGTCTCTTCTGTCGTCATACATTTTAATTGCTTTATTTATACCGGAGCTACCAAAGCATCCCTGGTGTTGATCATTTAAGCAAATTCAATCCATTTAGTAAATTAGAATGCTTAAAACAATGGTGTTATAATTGTATATTAACAATAGTAATGTATATATAATGTATACTAATAACATTTTATTTTATATTATATTATATTATATTGATTAATAATACTACTACTACTACTACTACTACTACTACTACTACTACTACTAATAATAATTATAATAATTATTATTATTATACAAATATAGTTAAATTATTATTATATAGTTAACAATCATTAGTATATCTAAACAGTGTAAATAAAACAATATAAAAAAAACTTAAACTTAAATATCAAAGCACTGGGAAGGTGTCTGTTTATAGATGTAAATAAATAAATGTAGCATGTATATTATTTTTCGTCCATTTTCCAGGTGTTGCAACACATCCTGAACCCAGCCTTCCTGTACAGCTTTGAGAAAGGGGAAGGCGAGCAACTCCTTGGGCCGCCCAATCCAGAGGGTGACAACCCTGAGAGCATCACTAGTGTCTTCATAACTAAGGTAAACCCTATCCAGCAGCTCCAGACCAGCTCTTTATCAAGTCACTAGTTCATCTAGGATGACCTCTGGCTGTTATTTCACTGGCAGAAATTTCAAGGCCACACTAAAGACCATAGTGTTTGTTTTTCAAACTGACCCAATTTGGCACAGAGGTGAAGGTTAATAGCCTTCATTTATTTCATGCTTAAATTGATTGTTCACTTCCCAGGCGCAACAGCAAAAATGGCTGCCTACTGCTCCGGGTGTGTGTGTCCACGGTTTGCTGTGTGTGTGTGTGTGTGTGTGTGTGTGTGTGTGTTCACTACTCACTACTCCTAATGTGTGTGCACTAAGGTGGGTTTAATACAGAAGACAAATTCTGAGTATGTGTTACCATACTTGGCCTTCACATGTCACTTTCACTTCAAGAGCAAAGAGCAAACCAGTCAGTCTGTTTGTTCCCAGGATCTGTTTTCAACACCTCCAGCTGGAGAGGAACTTTAAGTTGAAATAAACTTCTAAATCTGCTGTACATCACAGCCATGGCCTCACAACACTGAAAACAATGCATCTTTTAGTATCTTTTGACATACACCTCTCATTCTTGTTAGGTACTTGACCCTGAGAAGCAGGCAGATCTGGCAGACTCATTGAGGATCTACCTGCTTCAGTTCTCAACCCTGCTGGTAGAGCACGCCCCCCACCACATCCATGACAACAACAAAAGCAGGAATAGCAAGCTGAGGCGTCTCATGACCTTTGCTTGGCCGTGCCTGCTCCCCAAAACCTGCGTGGATCCGGCCTGCAAGTACAGCGGCCACCTCTTGCTGGCTCACATTATCGCCAAGTTTGCCATTCATAAGAAGATTGTGTTACAGGTGAGCATGCACCTAAATTTCAGATGCCAAAAGTACTATCTGATTTTGTCCGATTGAACACAGGCAGAAAATATTGGTCCCAAATAGTAAGAGAAAGCGTTTCTTTAACAGCTGATAACTGAATCTTTGATGTGGAGAAAAAACAGCAAGCCTGTGAAAATTATAATAATTATATTTAGTATAATCTCCAGCTGATGATATCAAATAGGATATTGGCAAAAGGTTCAGTGCATCTGAAAAGTATTCACAGCAATTCACTTTTTCCACATTTTGTTATGTTACAGCCTTATTCCAAAATGGATTAAATTCATTATTGTTTTCCTCAATTCTACAAACAATACCCCATAAAGACGACGTGAAAAGTTTGTTTGAAATCTTTGCAAATTTATTAAAAAATGAAAAATGAAAAAATCACATGTATATAAGTATTCACAGCCTTTGCCATTGAGCTCAGGTGCATCCTGTTTTTACTGATCATCCTTAAGATGTTTCTACAACTTGATTGGATTCCACCTCTGGTAAGTTCAGTTGATTGGACATGATTTGGAAAGGCACACACCTGTCTATATAAGGTCCCACAGTTAACAGTGCATGTCAGAGCATAAACCAAGCCATGAAGTCCAAGGAATTGTCTGTAGAACTCCAAAATAGGACTGTATTGAGGCACAGATCTGGGAAAGGGTACAGAAAAATTTCTGCAGCATTGAAGGTCCCAACGAGCACAGTGGCTTCCATAATCCGTAAATGAAAAAGTTTGTAACCACCAGGACTCTTCCTAGAGCTGGCCGCCTGGCCAAACTGAGTGATCGGGGGAGAAGGGCCTTAGTCAGGGAGGTGACCAAGAAACCCGATGGTCACTCTGACAGAGCTCCAGCATTTCTCTGGGGAAAAAGGAGAACCTTCCAGAAGAATAACCATCTCTGCAGCACTCCACCAATCAGGCCTGTATGGTAGAGTGGCCAGACGGAAGCCACACCTCAGTAAAAAGCCGCCTGGAGTTTGCCAAATGCACCTGAAGGACTCTCAGACCACAAGAAACAAAATTCTCTGGTCTGATGAAACAAAGATTGAACTCTTTGGCCTGAATGGCAAGCATCATGTCTGGAGGAAACCAGGCACCGCTCATCACCTGGCCAATACCATCCCTACAGTGAAGCATGGTGGTGGCAGCATCATGCTGTGGGGATGTTTTTCAGCAGCAGGAACTGGGAGACTAGTCAGGAATGAGGGAAAGATGAATGCAGCAATGTACAGAGACATCCTTGAAGAAAACCTGCTCCAGAGCGATCTGGACCTCAGACTGGGACGAACGTTCCTCTTCCAACAGGACAATAACCCTAAACACACAGCCAAGATAGCAAAGGAGTGGCTATGGGACAACTCTGTGAATGTCCTTGAGTGGTCCAGACTTGAACCCGATTGAACATCTCTGGAGAGATCTGAAAATGGCTGTGCACTGACGCTCCCCATCTAACCTGATGGAGCTTGAGGGGTCCTGCAAAGAAGAATGGGAGAAACTGCCCAAAAATAGGTGTGCCAAGCTTGTAGCATCATACTCAAAAAGACTGTAATTGGTGCCAAAGGTGCTTCAACAAAGTATTGCGCAAAGGCTGTGAATACTTATGTACATGTGAATTGTTAAAAAAAAAATTTCTTTCTTTCCCGTTGTCATTATGGGGTATTGTTTGTAGAATTGAGGAAAAAAATTTATTAATTTAATCCATTTTGGAATAAGGTTGTAACATAAAATGTGGAAAAAGTGAAGTACTGTGAATACTTTCTGGATGCACTGTACATTTTGTACAAATGTAAGTACAAATAGGTTGTAGAGTACAGATGTTACTTGTAATAGCCCAAATGTATTTTTGTTTTTTTTGTGCATCAAAAATGTCTTTGAAAATGTACACTACCATTCAAAAGTTTGGAGTCTGTAAGATTTTTTTTACAAATTTGTTTTTAAAGTAAGTTTCTTACAAAGGCTGCATATATTTTATCAATAAAATAATATTTTACAGTAGTAGTTTTTACTATTTAAACCCTTTTCTTAAAGTAACTTTTTTCTTTTATTTTAAAATGTAGTTTATTCTTTTCGTGACAAAGCTGAACTTTCAACAACCATTACTTTAGTCTTCAGTGTCACATGATTCTTTAGAGGTCATTCTAATATTCTGATTTTGGTAATACAAAGCTCTTATCAATGTTGAATATAGTTGTGCTACTTTTATATTTTTATGAAATATTTATATTTGAAATAGAGCTGTTGTAACATAAATTTATTTACAGTCACTTAATTTAAAGCATCCTTGCTGAATAAAACGATTAATTTCTTATTAAAAACAATCATTCTGAACGGTAGTGTAAGTCAATATGTTCTCATTTTATTGAAACAATTTAAAAATCATTAGATTCTATATCTTATTGTGGTCACACCAATTGATTACAAACCCAAATACCTTACTTACCGCAGTGTTTCAAAGGATAGAGCATTTGCTACTTCAAGTTTATTATTTGGGGAAGTCACTTCAGTCAACCACTATGAAATGCTGCTAAACTTCAATGTATCTGTTCTGTTCAGGTTTTCCACAGTCTGCTAAAGGCTCATACTATGGAGGCACGTGCCATTGTTCGGCAGGCAATGGCAATTCTCACACCTGCTGTACCTGCTCGGATGGAGGACGGTCATCAAATGCTCACGCACTGGACCCGCAAGATCATTGTGGAGGAGGGCCACACAGTTCCCCAACTTGTTCATATACTTCATCTCATTGTACAGCACTTCAGAGTATGTAACCTCACTTAACACTCTAAAAATAGTTATACTAATGTCTCCCATACTACAGCTAGTGCATATCCACAGTGCATTTGATTTGTAATCATATGACTTTTAATGTAATAGGTTTAGTAGGGCTGGGATGTATAGTTTAAAATATCTTGATATTTTGACTTTTGCTTTGGGTGATATATTGCTTATTTAATTGTATTATCCAATATTGACGTTGTTCAATCTATATTGCATAGCTTTAGCTGTTAGTTTGTTTAGTAGTTAAAATAACATTTAGTTTTTTGTAGCTTGCTTGAGTGTACGTGTCTCTGCTTACAGGTATATTACCCAGTGAGACATCACCTGGTTCAGCACATGATCAGTGCTATGCAGCGATTGGGCTTCACCCCTAGTGTGACTATTGAACAGAGGAAGTTGGCAGTGGATTTAGCTGAGGTGGTCATCAAATGGGAGCTCCAGAGAATCAAAGACCAACAGGTCTGTCGCTAGAAAATAAGATGGCAAAATCAGTGTTTTGGTTAATTTGATGTGATTTAAAATGTATTGTGCTTTTAGATTCCGGCAGTTTATTGGGTATCAATTTCTTTTTGCAGCCGGAATCGGAGGCTGATTCAGTAAGTGTGGGGGAGGGGACGAGTGGAGCCTCTGCTGCTATGAAGAGAGGAATGTCTGTTGATTCGGCTCAAGACGTGAAGAGATTCCGCACTGCTGCTGGTACTGTCGGCACGGTGAGGAAACCTTAAACCGCTCGCTGAAGCCTGAATGTGACCACTATAATCAGTCTTTTGCGCTCTGTACCCTAATGGCCTGTGCCATGTTGAAGTACATTGGCTATATTATGTTTGTGTTGGTATGTGCAGGTCTTTAGCCGCAGCCAGTCGATGCCAGGCACTGAGGCTTTACTTACCAAACCTGTGGAGAAGCAGCACACAGATACCGTCGTCAACTTCCTTATCCGCATCGCTTGCCAGGTAGTTAGTTCATACCTTCTTAGTAAAGCGTCCACTAATACTTGCACAGGCTAATTCCTGCTCTGTGTTTGCAGGTGAATGATAGCACTAATGTAGCAGGCTCCCCCGGTGAGCTGCTGTCCCGTCGCTGTGTGAACCTCATGAAGACTGCCCTCAGGCCGGATATGTGGCCCCGTGCCGAACTTAAACTCCAGTGGTTCGACAAGCTCCTCATGACTGTAGTGAGTTTGAATTTTTTTTTTATACCAGAAATGGTCAATGTTCAATGTATTGTGTATAACAGCTAGGCCACAGCTAAATTTGAGTCTGGATGTGAAATGTATTAGTAAAAAAAAAACACCAAAAAAAAACAGTTTGACAAATGTAAGTCTGTGCAAACCAACATTCAGTCTGATTTTCACATGTGATTTGTCTGTTCAGACTAGTGCAAATTCACTTTCTGACAGTAGGTGGTGCATTTAGAAAAGCAGAAATACCCTAGTTACTCCAGACACAAAGCGCTACATAACTTTGTTTCTGACACCTGCTTGTAACCGAGAAGAAAGGAAATCAAACACTATTTGCATGTTTTCAAACAGCTGTTGCGATTTTCTATGGTCTTAAACAGAGAACACCAAATACAAGAGTACAGAGATGAGAGCTGGTTCCAAATCTGCTATTAGCAAAATACTCTGCTTGTGGGTGACACCATGTTGTGATTTTATTTAACAGCTGCAGCTCTGGGCATGTGATCAAAACTGTGTATCCTATTGGTTGGGTGGTTTTCTTTGCAGTGTGATGGAAAAGAAATTAGAACTGATCAATGAAAAATTGATTCCGCATTGACGGCATTCGAATTTGTTGTTCTGAACAGACTCGTTAACAGCCGGTCATTCAAATTAAAATGTTTATTGCAAATTTTCGTCTTGGTGTGAACAGGACTTGAAGTGTTCATCTTGGAGATGAAGACCGCCATATCCTGTTCCTCTCTCATCCTTCTTCATTATATCCAGTGCCTTTCAAGAGCAGTTTTGATGCCAGCCAAATCGATATCCTCACTCTTATGAATGATTTTTCTTTCTTTAGGGTTCACTGGTGTGACTAACTCAGCTGTCATCTGAGAGAACAGCTCTCAGTTAGTGAGTGTCAGCCACCTGCACTATTATCACTGTAACCTCCCATCCCTCTCTCACTTCCTCTCTCACTTCACCTGTTATGAAGCAATGGGCTTCCTGTTGTTTGGACCCACCACTCTATCGATTCTTTTCATGGCAGACAGTTATGCGGCTCCCCGTGCTCTCTATTCCTGATTGAAATGCTGTGATATGGCAGAGAGGAGTGTGCCTGGACCTTGCACAGACTTTTCATTTGCCCTTTACTCGTCAAAAGATCAGACCATGCCTTCATGTCCTCCTGGAAAGTTCCTGTTTACAAGTTTAGAAAAATTAATACACTGGAATTTCAGTTTTAAATGCAGAATTTCCCCATTGGTCATTATGACATGGGGATAATCTGTACATATGATGACTCCTACATTGACACATGCAGTCTCTCTGGTGTCCTATTTTCAAACAGCCATAAAAGCTGATGATTACCGCCCTAACAACACCTGATTTGGTTGCACCAAAAATGTATAATAATATTAATTATTAGTATTACATGTTTTGTTTCTTGGAAATGCACATTTGACTGTAATATTAGTTGACCGTAGCAGTAGCTTGAACTTGAGGAATGCAACTCGGGATATAACTTTATTTTCATTAACATCTGTAAAAATTGCAACAACCAAATTTTTATTAGGTAAAATCTAAGTATTCTGACTGAGCTACTCTTATTAAAATTGGTCTTCCATTGTGTCATATATTTGTAGATCATAACCACAGGTAAAACCATGCATATCACCTCACTACCATGCAAAAAGTAACTGGTTTTATATTTGTTGTTATAATAGCCTAAACACATTTAGTATAATTACAAATGCAAAAAAATTATATCTTAATAAAAAATACTGTAATTATATTCAATTATTTCTTTAAATGATTAGTTCACTTTAAAATTAAAATTACCCCATGATTTACCCTCAAGCCATCCTAGGTGTATATGACTTTCTTCTTTCTGATGAACACAGAGTTATATTAATAAATATCCTAACGCTTCTAAGCTTTATAATGGCAGTGATGGGGTCCATTGAGTTTGAAGCTCAAAAAAAGTGCATCCATCCATCATAAACGTACTCCACACGGATTCGGGGGGTTAATAAAGGCCTTCTGAAGCGAATCAATGGAGTTTTGTGAGGAAAAATATCCATATTTAAAGGTGCACTGTGTAAATTTTGGCGGCATCTAGCAGCGAGGTTGTGAATTGCAACCGTCAACCCTCCCTTTCGGAGCACATAGAGAAGCTGTGGTGGCCGACACATGACAAAAATGTAGTCGTCTGAGACAGCAAGGAGTAGCTAGCGCTCTGTAGAGAAGTTTGTCCAGTTAGGGCTACTGTAAAAACATGACGGCGCAAAATGGTGATTTCACTGTAAGGGGACCCGCGGTGGATGTAGATGGAAATGGCTCATTCTAAGAGAAAAAAAACATAAGTTAATTATGTAAGGTCTTTTTACACCACTGAAAACATAGGTATATGTATATTATATTGCATTTCTGTCAATAGATCCTCATAAATCCTACACACTCCACCTTTAAAACGTTCTAAAGTAAAATATCTAGCCTCCGCCAGACCGCCTTCTGTATTCAACTTATGAATAAAGCGTAACTGGCGCAACGTATGATGTCGGACATAAGCGTAAGCGTTTTTAACTGCGAGAGGTGTTACGCTTTCTGTGTAAGTTAGTTATGATTATCCCACATTTATGCCACAATACCATGTTTGCAGTTAGTGTTACTATAATAAATGCATTGTAAATGTTGGCGATTTGTGGATTGAAAAGCCTTGTTCCTGTTTTACACGTCAGTGTTGTTGAGAGAGTCGGCATTGTTTTATCTGGCTTTAAATTAGTTTAAATCACCGAGATAATCGTAGTTTGCATAGAAGAACTCTGCGTTGCACTGTCTTTTGAGCGGAGTTGATAAATCGCCCGCGTTGCACAGTTCAAACGAGTAGCACTATTTCTTTCCACTTCTGCCGCATTTAATGTATCTCATATGCAACAGAAATGGCAGCAATTATCAGTTAGTCAAATTGGTAGAGGCACCAGTGCGACCTCTTAAAAAAATTTGTCCCACTGGCAGGAAAAGACATTGTCACAGTCTAGAGCCCTGCTTCTCTTCCATCTTTATTTTCAGAGTGGGTCAATGACACTTCCTGTGGCATTAGTTTGACACGGGTCACTCATCGTCTGTGCCCCAGAGCCCTATTGAAGAAGTGAGGTGCTCTTATCCAAACTAATGAACAGTGCTGCAAATCTTAGAGGCTTTTATCATCTCATTGTGTTGGCTTGTAAGTGATTTAAAGAACAGGCTGCCGGGACAGGATTGGCTTTGTGGAGATCTGTCTGCCTGTCCCTCGGCCCTCGGGGGCCAGACCTTAGTTGTCAATATTCAGCAGACCCTGAAACCTAATCAGCACTGGTTTTTACTTATTGTGCCAAGCCTATGCATTACTTGGCTTAAATGAATATTAGCTGTTTTATAAGGCTGGAACTAATGATTATTTTGATAATCCATTAGTTGGCCAATTATTTTTATTCGATTAATCAGATAAAAAGCCCATTTGTTATTTTGACAGAACACACTATTCCACATCCTGCTCAATGCTGTCCTCCAAACATACATAGTAAATATATATCTATCATTACATAAATTAACCATGGTTTTACAATGAACACAAACAAACAAACAAACAAACAAAATAATAATAAATAAATAACAGGGTTATTTTAGTTATTTAATTGTAACCACAAATTAACCATGGTTTTGCTTCAAGTCCAACAGCAGATATTTCAGATAAATTAATGTTTTTGCGCTGAATATTAATGGTCTCCCTATCGACTGTGTTCTGTGTGTTTGACGCACGGCGCTTGTTCACTGAAGTTTGAAGTTTTAACGCAGACTGCTCACCCTCTTTCCATCCCACTATTTTTAGATGCATTTTGTCCATAAAAATGTGTTATTCAGTGCTGTAATTTGGCGCGACTGGTGGAAGTTTTTTGCGTGCACAGAGGGCAGACCCGACTAATCGATAATGAGAATCGTTGTTGATGATTTTCATTATCGAATTTATCGACTAGTTGTTGCAGCCCTACTGTTTTAATTTTTTTAGTTACAGTAGTCCAGTTAAATATCATTATTTATTAAATTTTATCAAAAGTTTGGGGGGCAGGGTTTTTTGTTGTGTTTTGTTTTTCTTCAATATTTGTCTTTTTAGCATGGATGCATTGAATTGTCGAAGTGACAGTAAAGTTTCAAAACGTTCTATTTCAAATAAATGCTGTTCTTTTGAACTTTCCATTCATCAAAGAATCCTGAATAAATGTAGTTTGGTTTCCACAAAAATATTAGGCACATCTGTCATCATTAATTATAAAAAGAAATGTATCTTGAGCACCAAATCAGCATATTAGAATGATTTCTAAAGAAACATATGACATTAAAGACTTGAGGAATACCTGTTAAAAATTTAGCTTTGCCATCACAGGAGTAAATTATACTTTTTAAGTGCAAGTATTATGCTATGTTTAGTGTTCCTAACTTTGTTTTAGAGGTCTCCTACAATAGGTTTTCATGCATCCGAAGTCAAAAACACTTTAATTTTCTCATAATATATGAATGAATGAAATATTTATTTTGAACTATTAGAAAAAGAAAGAATCCCATAAATAAAATATACAAACGAATATACATTGCAGCATCACCTTTTTCCCTCAGTGTCTGAAACCGCTCAATCAAGGATTTAGTCTGGGCTCTCGTGATCCACTTTCCTGCAGAGTTTAACTCCAACTCTGATCAAACTCCCCTTCCTGCAGCTTTCTAGTAATCCTGAAGATCTTGATTAGCTTGTTCATGTGTGTTTTATTAGGGTTGGAACTAAGCTCTGCAGGTAATGCTGAGTTCACACTGCCCGAAATCGCCGACAAATGCCCGAAATCATAGGCAAATCGGTGCTCGTGCATGTGAGTGACAATCACGCAGTGTGAATTAAGATGCGATCACAGAGATATGCCGACGAGTCGCCGACGCCCGTGAGATATTTGGCATGCTAAATATCTGGACCTGTCGGCGGTTCATAATCATGCTGTGTGAAATGAATTCTGACTGAAAATGACATCTGCAATGACCTACAGCTAATGAGAGAGCAAGATACAGGCCAGCGGGAGGTTTGGGGAGGAGTTATAGACCAGAATATCAGTATTTTAATAGATATATTTACAATTATATCAAAACAGAAACAAAGCACAAACATTTGCTCGACCAGCCGCATATTGCAAAATGATTTATTTACCTCAAACTCTCTTTGCAGAACACAGTCCTTGCTCCCTGTGTCTCCCCAACCATTTCCTCCTCCATAATCTTTTTTCTTTTTTCACTGCAAATCAGCGCACAGACAATTTGGATCGCAAACTTTCTGCAGTTTATCATTTTTGATAACAATTCCAGTCTCGCGCAAGAACTCCAGTCTGACGCACACGTGATCTCACGTTGTTTACTTGTCACATCTCGTGTGTGTTTAGTTGTGAAACGTAGTTTGCGCATCGGACTAAGTTGTCGGCGATTCTTCCTCTTGAAAAGTCATGTGGTGTGAAACCCCCTGTCACCGACCCATCGTGCAGTGTGAACTACCCCAGATAGTCATGCAGTGTGAAAAGGGCAGTGATCCGATGAGTTTGAAAATCGTGCAGTGTGTACTCGGCATAAGTGGATCTCTAGAGAGCTCAACAGAGTTGCCCACCCCTGCTCTAAACTCCTCTTTTCCAAGAGCCTACTCTGATCTGATTGGTCAGATGGCTCGGTTTGTTGTGATTTGTTTGGAAGTGCATGCATAGTGTCTTCTACTTTTGAATCACCCTCAAACATTGTAGTTGTAGCTGACATTGAGAAGTTGTTTGGGCAGTCATTGAAGACCATTGGTGGCATTATGCAAATTTGTTACAAACCTAAGTAGGTTCATAAGAAATAATACCGAAATTACTGACCTCTCGTTTCAGAATTGGTTCTTTCTTTTTAGAGACAAAAACTCTATTTGTTTTTCACTTTGATCTTTGAAACTTTGCACATCTACAACAAACAGCTATATTAAACACATTAAAGAGACTTTTCTCAAAATATTAATAAATCTTACCGACCTTTTAGTGTCAGTTCCTCTGTACCTCATCAATCAGTGCATCCTCTTCTGTTTTATAGGAGCAGCCAACTCAGGCGAACTTCTCGAATATCTGCACAGGACTGGAGATTCTCAGCTTCCTTCTGTCAGTGCTGCAGCCTCCAGCTATCCTCGCACACTTCAAGCCCCTGCAGCGTGGCATTGCAGCTTGCATGACCTGTGGCAACACCAAAGTGTTGAGGGCAGTCCACTCCCTCCTGTCCAGACTCATGAGCACCTTTCCCACAGAACCCAGTGAGTAGATCAAGTTCTGATTGATACCTTCTCCTGGAGACCTTAGTTGAGCGCAGCTGTGGATGTGTACAGTAAACAATAATTGCATCATTTGATTTGCTCGAGTGCAAGACACAGCCAGTAGTATAGTCAGCAGCTGTTAACAGACATATAAATGGGTTGAATCTCCACGGGTTGCAAAAAAACTCTAGACATGGTGGTGATTATCGACATCAGGATATATCATTGTTAAAGTTGGCATGAAATGCAAGTCACACTATTCTTTTCTTCCCTATAGTGATGTATGTAGAGAGGGACTTGATTTTGTCCATTGGGAATTGATTGGATCATTTTCATTTGAAAACTATGGTAACTGTACATTTTTCTTCCAATATTTTGGTTTTCCTTTAGGCACATCCTCCGTTGCTTCCAAGTATGAGGAGCTGGAGTGTTTGTACGCTGCCGTAGGGAAGGTCATTTATGAAGGCCTCACCAACTACGAGAAAGCCAGCAGCGCTAACCCAACTCAATTGTTCGGTGAGAATTGAATTGCTCTGCTACCTGACCACACACTACATGGATATTAAAAGGGGTGGTTGATTATGATTTCACTTTTTTTAATTTTAGTTAGTGTATAATGTTGCTGTTTGAGCATAAACAACGTCTACAAAGTTACGACGTTCAAAGCAAAGGGAGATATTCTTTTAAAGAAATCACTTTTAAGGATTTCATCAAATGGCTGGTAGGGGCTACACAAGCTTCCTCCCGGGTCAGTGACATCACTAACCCTGGAATTTACATAAACTCTGCCCCTGGAAACACGCAACAAAGGGAGTGAGATTATCATGACAAAATATGCCAATCAATGACTTGAAGATAGTTAACTCCACATCAGCTACATAAATTCATCAACTAATCATTCAGAAACGTCCTGTTGCATTCTACATATTGTCACATTTTGAGTCTCTCCATCATTGTCCGACTCCAGTTTGAACATAAAAGGCTGAACAGTTTCATTGCCTGTCTGCATGAGGTAATCAGAGCTGCTAACACAAGCTCTTGAAGCTCTGCCCTCTTCCTGAAAGGGGGCGGGAAGCAGCATCTCATTTGCATTTAAAGGGACACACAAAAATGGCATGTTTTTGCTCACCCTCAAAAAGTGACAATTTTAACATGCTATAAAAAATTATCTGTGGGGTATTTTGAGCTAAAACTTCACATACACACTCTGGGGACACCAGAGACTTATTTTACATCTTGTAAAAAGGGACAATCAACCACCCCTTTAAGGTTTTAAAGGTCTTAATTTTTTTGTCTGTTATATAGTTGGTATGGAATGCAAATCAGATATTTAAATACTTTTTTATAAATCGGTCTCACTTTATATTATGTGTCTTTGACTACTATGTACTTAACATAAAAAATGGGTAGGTACAATGCACTTATTGTGTTCATGGTGTATTGCAAAACAATTGCTGCTGTTGAGGTGGGATACGGGTAAGGTTAGGGAAAGGTTTTGTGGTATGGTTTAAGGGTGGGGTAAGGGAAAGGTCAACAGTGTAAAATGTAAAAACTTGCATGTACACAATAAGTGCATTTTATCAAACAATTAATTTAAGTGTTATTTCATAGTAGTTAAAGACACTTCATGTAAAGTGTGACCTATAATAGTATACTTGTATACATTCAAAAGTTTGGGGTCAGTATGTTTAAAAAAAAAAGAAAAAAAGAATGCTCTTATTCAGCAAGGATGCAATAAATTGATTAAAAGGGACAGTGGAAACATTAATGTTTTTAAAAAATTTCTATTTCCAACAGATGCTCTTTTGAAATTTAAATTCATCAAAGAATCCTGAAAAACATGTATCACATGTGTCAAAAAAAATGACACTGAAGACTTGAAGTAATGGCTGCTGAAAATCAGCTTTGCCATTACAGGAATAAATTGTTTTAAAATACATTGAAATCGAGAACAGTAGTTAAATTGTGATATTACTGTTTTATTAAATAAATCTATCTTTCTAAAACATTATAAAATCTTACCAACCAAACTTTTGAATGTAGTTGTGCTTCAGTATGGATCCCATTCAGATGAGATATTTTACAAAAGAATACTCATCTTTGATTATTTCATAATTGAAAACAAAAAAGTGACAACTCTATTGGATAACATTCTAAAGTTACCAGTGTTTCATTTCAGCCCAAAATGGCACCCTTGGTCAATAAATGCCTCCTGATTCCGCTCTGGCAGTGCTCTAGAGTTACACTTACCACTGATGTACTGTATGTGTCTCCATCGAGGGTGACTTTTTACATTTATCTTTCCTCCCCAGAGCTGTGATCTAAGAAATGCATTACTCATAAATTTTTTTTTTTTTTTTGTCCCTATCCTTACCCGGTAACTCGGTTAGATTTCTCCAGAAACGTCCTTGTAATACAACTACAGGGACAAAGGAGCTGCACCCAAAGTCATTAGCAGGTGCATGTCGCTTGCTGTCCCTGACAGTGTTGTGAGGGCAGCCGGGCGTCATGTTACCGGCTTCTCTCTCTCTCCTCTCTGCTTCCAGGAACGCTGATGATCCTGAAGTCCGCCTGCAGCAACAATTCCAGCTACATCGACCGCCTCATTTCCGTCTTCATGCGCTCCCTGCAGAAGATGGTGAGAGAGCACCTGAGCCCGCAAGCCAACCCTGGCGCCGCTGAAACCAGCACAGGTGACCATTCTATAGACACTTGGGTCAAGGAGGTTTTTTCTTTCCCAAAGACACATTAAAGGGTTAGTTTGCCCAAAAATGAAAATTCTGTCATTACTTACTCGCCCTCATGTCGTTCCAAACCCGTAAGACCTTCATTCATCTTCAGAACACAAATTAAGATATTTTTGATGCAGTCCGAGAGCTCTCTGACCCCTCCATAGACAGCAATTTAATGAACACTTTCAAGGTCCAGAAAGTTAGTTAAGACATTGTTAAAATAGTCTATATGACTACAGTGGTTCAACCTTAATTTTATGAAAATGAAAATAACGACTTTATTCAACAGTTTCTTCTAGTTTCTTCTAATTTGGCATAATTAATATTTAATAATTAATAAAAAAATATATATATATTTTTTATTATAAGTATTTATTATTTTAAATATCAAATTAATATGATGCAACCAGCATGCAGGAAATTAAAAACAGGAAATGATATCATAGAGGACTGCTGCAGATCCTCATCGCTGGGTATCAAGAAGTCTCTGAAAATACCAGATTTATTAGTCAAGGTTAGTTCAGATTGTAAAATGTCATGTAATGCAACTCCTCAAAAACTGAATGATATTTATAATTAATTCATGATATTTGTTCAAATGAATAATTTGTTCAAAAATGTATTCAGGTTTTAAGGAAAATAAGTTTATGGTTGCTAATTATTACAATGTAAAGTTTTCTTGAAAAAGGAATGAAAGTTTTTCAAAACCATATGAAACAACATGATTTTTAAAGGATTTTTATTGTATCATGTAGACTCTTATGGCATTGACCCACTTAGTAAATTTAAACCGAACAGGCAATATCGAGGTCAGATCCATTCGTATGTTGATGGCACTGGATCAATCCTAATTGGCAGCTGTCTAAAGGCAACCATGTAAAGTTAATGCAATATAGTATGCTATGTTCGATTTTAACAATTTTGTGCGTTAGCACTGGCCTCTTTCTGTCATTAACCCATCTGCACTTGGTTAAGATCACTTCCTCCCTTCCAGGAGGCCGTTTTCAAACCTTTAAAGATTTCAAGCTTGACTTTATTTTGGATAGTATATGGAAGCCAGCTGAGGTAGGTTAAGATCTATTGCTTTGTCTGACAGAATGGGTTTTCTTCCTCTTGGCCCAGAAATGACAGTCTGTCTTAAATTTAGGCTTTTGACAGTATGATGGAAAAATATACACTCTTACTGGGACAGCTTTAATCCTGTTGTCTGCTGTCATCTGGAGGAGTTTAAAAAGTGGGCAGAAAGACAAAACGACACGTTGTCACCTTGGAGCAGAGTGTGAGAGAGAACCGTTAGACTCCAGCATGTGCTGTCCATATTTGACCACTGGGTGCTGCAGGAGGGCCAATCAAATGTTCTGAGACCAGCCCACAAATCCGTCCATACTGAGAAACATCTTCTGTGATTTGAAGTCAAAAATCTCCCACTGTGTCCACTGGAATATAAAATCCAGACAATCCCATCTGCTCCATGCCTTCTAGATGCTATTATGGTTTTTAAATGGTACATGGAGATGGGATTGAAGAGACACGCGCACATTCGCACGCTCTCGGCCCTGCCTGTCCTGTGCTGTCTGAAAGGCCTCACACTGCAATGTCACCCTGACAGCGTCGCCCAAGACCTCCTCACAGCATGAGTCAGTGGCGAACTGGAAATCAGCCTTTAACATATTCTCCCCCAAGGGTTCGACTCATCAGAACAATCACATTTTACCTTGAGCAAATCAAGCAGAAAATGCATTCAGAGGCCAAACTAAACTCATAACCCGTCTCTGTTCTGCTACGACTCTCCATGCTAAAACTCAATCATGTTTCCTTCATTTTCAGCAGGCAGAATTTCGTATTTTATGGTTCATATCCTCAGCTGTCTTTTATAATTTTTGATGTATGTTCAATGCTTGCCTTTGAGATTTATGTAATATTTGGCTGTGTACGCGAGCTTGCGTGTAGTTTTTCCTCTTTGTTAGGTTTGGGAAATAATAGAAGGCCTTTGAACCTCAACAAAAGGGAAAATAGTGTTCATCTGTATCACCCAAATTCTGTTGAATATAACTCTTATAATCGTGTGCTCTCATTCTTCTATGCTGTATGTAGTGACAAGCGAGTTGGTCATGCTCAGTCTGGATCTGGTGAAGACGAGGCTATCGGTAATGAATATGGAAATGAGAAAAAACTTCATCCAGGTCATTCTCACCTCCCTCATCGAGAAATCTCCAGACCCAAAGATTCTTCGAGCTGTGGTAAAGATTGTGGAGGAATGGGTCAAAAACTCAGGCAACCCCATGGCCACCAACCAGGTAAACTCTTGTCAAGCTGACATCTCAAAATATTGAATCTGTCAGCGTCTGGTGTCATATGAGGAATCAAATTTTCCTTTGGTGTTTTGAGTTTAGACTTCAGTGTAATATGAAAACATACTGCAGCAATGTTCAGAACTCAAAACTTTGCCAGTCCAGAAAGACACTTAATTAAAATTAAGCAGCAAAGATGAAATTTACATTTCAATCACTCTTGGTTGATTAGAAGCTTTGGCTTGTGGTGTGGACCATTGATTCTCAACATTTTTGACTCCAAAGCCCCCATTTGTTTACTGAGGACCCCAGCCTCCTAGTTAAGAATTGGTGTAGATGGTTTAAACTATATGCTGTTCCTGGCTGTGTGTAGCACCTACCACTGCATTTCCTTCCGAAGGAGTGCAAAGTTAGAAACGTGCAGCAGAAGTTTCCTTTTATAAGATCTCTAATGATTTTAATCTGACCTTGATAGTTTATGTGGTACTGGTACATTTTTGGCATGAATTGTTTTGTGGTCCTGTCACAATGTAATGCAGACTTTGCAAAGAGGCTATTGAATGATGGG
Organism: Rhinogobio ventralis; assembly: GCA_039654625.1. Taxonomy (NCBI): domain Eukaryota; kingdom Metazoa; phylum Chordata; class Actinopteri; order Cypriniformes; family Gobionidae; genus Rhinogobio; species Rhinogobio ventralis. The sequence goes on from CM077212.1 coordinate 16,267,454, forward strand.
GCAGTTAAAATGATAGTCGACAACAAGGTCAGAAAGAGGATAGAAAATGGTCATCATAACTGGACCTCAGGGAAAAGCATTCAATAATAAAAAATCTATGACAAGACACCTTAAAAGGGACTTTAAACGTGTTTCTTTTTCTTTTTGTTAATTATTTACACATTTTGGACATTTCAAATTGTCAATTTGTGGTCTAAGAGGAAGAAAAGAGTTGAGGAGTGGTGTGTTTTGGTTTTTTTTTTTTTTTGCACCACCAAACAGAATTGCAAAAACATTGACTGACTGTTTTCTATTTGTCTCTTATTGGTCTGACAGTATAATCCCACCTCAAACTCAGGTTACTGCTTAAGCCAGTATTGTTTGTTTGAAATACAGAAACATATAGTGCTACAGTTCTTGCAATTATTAGGCAAATCAACTACAAATGGCTTAACCTGATTCATATTTAATGCATTATTGATTAACATGGTGTAGCTGTGTGATTTCCAATTCTGTCGGCTTGCTAACCTCACAATACTAAACCAACCCTGTGTCGACTCTGAATACACTGGTGTTAAACATTTGAGCTCAAGCCTATCCTGCTGTAAATGAGGCATTGTGTATTCAGCGCGCTGTGGCCCGGACAGATGAACTCAGGTGTCTGTTCTGTTAGCCCAAGGCGAGAGAGCAGACAGGGAGAAAAAGGAGCCGAGCAAAGGTGCTGCACAGCTCTCCTGATAGATGAAAGATAAATGGACTGTATCAATCTGTTGCCCCCTCCTCTCCTCTCTTCTCCTCTTCTCTTGCAATCCCTTTTTATTCTGCTGTTTTACTCTTTCTTTGTCTTCGTTTCTCTTTCCTAGGTGCCTAATCCAAGAGAGAAGTCCATTCTGCTGGTGAAAATGATGACCTACATTGAGAAGCGCTTTCCTGATGACCTTGAATTGAATGCCCAGTTCCTGGACCTCGTTAATTACGTCTACAGGTAATTACGCCGATTAATCACTGGGTCTGCTGTCCGCACTGGCCCTCCATCTATTGCCATTAGCAACAAGACTCCGGCTGGTGGGTGGTAGGCCCAGTTTTGATTGTTAAAGTTGGGGTTGTGGGTGTTTGGCGGCTGAGGGGCAAAAGGCATTAGGGGCCACAGTCACCCTCTGCAAGAGAGCATTTCTCCAGCATCGAGCAATTCATCCTAGTGAGAACCCACAGGCTCTGTCAACAGCTCTGTATCTATGCTGGAGCACATGCAGTCCTTAATAGCTGTGGATTACTAAAGATCCACATAGATGTTTCTCGTCACGCTGCCTTTCATGCTGTCTCTAAAGGTAAATACAACAACAGTCTTGCAGTGTTTGTCTGAAGCACTTCGGTATTTTTGTTTTTTTCAGAGATGAGAACCTTTCAGGTAGTGACATCACATCCAAGCTGGAGCCAGCGTTCTTGTCAGGGCTGCGCTGCACCCAGCCACTGATCAGAGCGAAATTTTTTGAGGTGTTTGATTCATCAATGAAGCGACGAGTCTATGAGAGGCTTCTGTATATTTGCTGCTCGCAGAACTGGGAGGCCATGGGCAGCCACTTCTGGATCAAACAGTGCACTGAGGTACAGACACATTTTATTGAGAAAAAAAAAGAGTGAGGAAAACGCATTAAAAAATTAGTTGCTGGTTAGAGATGCATCAAAATTGAAATTTTTGGAGGAACCTGCTAATAATTTGTGACTAGTTGACATATGTTATTAGACTCATTTAAAAAAAATAGTAAATATAATGCATAAAATCTTAAACAAAACCTAAAACATTGATTTAATATAAATGAACAAATAAATATTTATTTTAAAATAAATATGAAATATAGAATATATTATATAATAAATAATTATAATAAATCAATAGATGTACTATTTATTTATTTTCATATTCATTTTAGGAATAACATTTCTGATATAACATTGCATGCCACCGCAGGATGTGTCTAAAAATGTTTTGATTATAAAAAACGAATAAATAAATGCCAATATATTGTACATCTCCAATCATGTTGTAAGCTCTAATCAGAGTTGATAATACTTCATAATTATGCACATGTTTAATTTACACTGAAGCTAATTGCACCTTGCATAGCACTTATATGCATACTATGTCATTTTAATGTTTTCGCCTCGATGATTTTATGAAAACATCTGGATTTTAGATATTTTTTTTCTCCTGGTGTTAATGCATTCACCATAATGTTACAGCTCTGGTTTTTGGCTACTCCCGCTCAAGTCAAGTCACAATCTATCAATCTCAGCCACAATCAATGCTACTCTGGCTCTTGAATTATTAATGCTGTCCTATACATGGCGGCTGTGTGTGATTCATCCTGCCGTGATGGAGTAGAAGAACATTCACTGTTGGAGCTCTACAGATGGTGTCAAGCATTTAGACGCATGTACGCTAGTGGTTAAAAATGGCAGCTGTTAAACAATGCTGGCTCATGCAGGTGTCATTTATTTGTGAACATTAGCTACTTTCTTCCATGTGATGTGTTCCTCACAGAAGGAGCAGCTGTTTGCATGTGTGTTTGAGCAATTGTGGCAGTTCAGAGTTTGATTCTGTCGTCTCTGCTTCACAGCTGCTGCTGGCGGTCTGTGAGAGGAACACCACCATTGGCACCAGCTGCCAGGGCTCCATGCTCCCCTCCATCACCAACGTCATAAACCTGGCTGACAGCCATGACCGTGCAGCTTTCGCCATGGCAACGCATATCAAACAGGAACCTCGCGAGAGAGAAAACAGCGAGACCAAGGAGGAGGTCAGCTGTGATATTGTGTATACAAACATCTGTACAAAAGGGCTTGTTTCAGCTCTAGTATCAAATTCTGATATATAGAGAAAGTTTTAATGGCATTATCATTAAAATGATGCGTTCATCAGAATATAGGTATTTACTTCCTTTTAATGAGTTGGGATTTCTTTTGAATTGATTCTAGATTGATGATTGACTACATTTTGAGTTGGCGAGATATTAGAGCAGGGGATCAAAAAATGGGGGGTTGCGAGGGAACTGCAAAGGGGTATGTATGTAACATAATTACAAAAAATATATAATAATATAAGAAATATATTAGGGCCACACCCTAATAGTTGACTAAATGTTAGTCAAAGAGTAGAGGCTTGGTCGACTAAATTTTAATCATTCGGTTAGTTGTAGAAAAAAAAACTCCACAGGAATGGGCGAAGTCACGTAGTGACAGATCGCTAACACGGCTGTTCATGCGGTTATATATCGGGCAGAAAATCCAATGTTGGACCATTTCGAGAGTGTAAAGAATGACCACAAAAGGTGACTTAATATTAGGCACTTTGCATGACTGCTCACTCTATTGTTAATGTTAACCTACATAAATGTGCACTAATATTAGGCTCATATCTAATTGTGCGGAATGTCTTGTGGAAGCTAAATTTGTACCGCATGACATGTTTAACTGAACTTCCACATCCGCGCTAACGGAGCTCTTCTTAAAGGCCGGTTCCATTGTGAGCAAGTCAGAGCTCACTTCCTTTTCTCGTAATAAGAGAAGGCTGAGATCAGAATAAAAAAATTGTGACTGTGCGGCAGGTAATGTATTAATATAGCACTTTTTAGAATACAGATTGTTTCAAAGCAGCTTTACAGTGATAACAGGAAAATAATGCGACCAAAATTTGTTTCGGCTGTAAAGCTGCTCTGGAGAAAACATTTTCTTCCAATATTTGATGTTTTTTGTGACCTTTTCTTCTGTAGGATGTGGAGATAGACATCGAACTGGCACCTGGAGACCAGACCACCCTCCCCAAGACCAAGGAGCAGGCGGAGAGAGACACAGGCAACCAGCTGCACATGCTCACCAACCGCCACGACAAGTTCCTGGACTCCCTGAGAGAGGTCAAGGTGAGCAATCACCTCAACATATGTCGCCCTCACGAGTGCACAGTCAAGCAGTGAGAAAAACAAAGCAAAACTTAAAAAAGGACACTGGTTACATAAAGGATATATGTAGGAATGAGTCACATGCAAAAGTCATAGAGGCTTTTGAACAGTGTGATTTTAATATGCGCCATTGGTTCTTGCTACTTTCATCTCTAACCTATTCTTCCTCATTTGGCTGCTCCCTCATAAGCGTCTCTGTTAAAGAGAGTTTGATCAGGGCAACATGGGATTCTGTCTCTGAGCGCTTTTGAGGTCACAACGTCATTGATTTCTATTTAATCCTGGACACGGTTCTGCTTTATATGCACCTCTCAAGCAGGCTTTAGATAAATGATGAAGTGAGGAGTTCAAAGCCCTGACCTGCCTGCGTTGCCCACCGGAGTCGCTGTCAGGAACCACAGCACACATTTGAGTTCTGACTTATGCTAACATCTCTCTTCTTCTTGTGGTCAGAGGTCCAAACCTTTTTCGTGCAGTTATGCCCTAAGAATTATTCAGTGGCATGATGTGATTTGACCGGTCATGCATTTTAAAGTACACCGATCCCTTATGAAAAATCATTTTTGAGAAGGAATAGTCTCGTTTGTCATAAGTGAAGATTAAATTGTAAGTATCTCTTTTTGCTGCAAACGTGGCAGTGGGTGATGTACTATATGTAGAAACAAGTGTGTACAGTGTATATTGAGCAGTGTTATTCGTTAACTAAAACCATAAAAAAAAAAATCTGCTTTGCAACATTTCTCATTTTTTGTATAGTTTAACTTGATGTACTAAAATAACTAAAGCTGAAATAAAATAAAAACTATAGACATTAAAAAACCCAAAAACTAATAATAATGATATAAAAAAAAGATAATACACACAACACCGTCTAGGGTCAGCCGTAATATAAATGAATGTGTGCTCACTCAAAGGTATAAATTCAACAAAAATAGATTTATTAACAACAAAAAGTATATAGTGAAAACCAAAAACAAACAAAGGGATTAAATTCAGGAGTGGACAAGGCCAAAATAACAAACATAAATAACTAATTTTAGTGCCCTCTAAATTCCCTAAATAAAAGAAAACTGCAATGCAACTTCCCTAACTCCCTTAACCCAAAACATAAAACAAATGATACATACAAAAGAAATGGCGTCACACTCCCTACTAAACAAAAGTATGTTTTACCAAAAACACAAAATCAAAGCGGAAACCCAGACAGAGCAAAACAAATGGCATGCGTTCGGCCTCCATATAGTGTTTGGGGTGGTTCTTTTCACCAGATCCAGGAATAGGCCATCAGGACCAGACCAATCAGGATCTCTGCTGGCTTGAGTGCAGGCCACACCTTTCCCTGCAACAGACTCAATCAGAAACAACACACATTTCTATAAAGACATAAGATGTAACAGTATGTATTCAGTTGATTTATAAAAAGTAAAATAGTCATTGAGCATGTACACCAGTACACTGATAACTCACAAAAATATCTGGGTTTACATGCAAATCAATAACCCAATTTACAAGACTTTATTAATAAATCAGGTTATTTCCAAAATGTAATAATTTGCTTATCTGACTCAGAGCATTGAATTTCTTATGTGATGTTAAATAAAGCATTAAAAACTGAAGAAGTGTATTGCAACATGTCGGCAGGAAACTTTTGGCTCATATATTATCCTCTCATGCAGTTACAGATGCAGTATCACTTCTGCTGCACGAGATGAGAGCACTTTTATAATGTTTTGGGTCAAGAAAGAGTTTGCGATATATTTCCTTCTCCCTTACTCCAAAACCCTCGCTCTTTCTGGATACACTTAAATCTACAGTAAGGACGTGTTCCTGTCACATTTCACACATGTGCACTTCAATAAGCCGACAGAAATCAGGTTATCGGTATAAGGGGCAAAAATCTAGCTGTGACAATCAGTTTATGCTTAAGCCATTTGTGACCTTACTCCATGTAAACGCGTTAACTCGTTTTCTTTTATCGATCACGTGCGTTATCAGCTTAAGCATGATCGGGTTAAGAACGTGCATGTAAATGCGCTCATTGTTACATTGACAAAGGGTTCCTAGTAGACTTTGGAACTGAAAGGTGCACTTCTGTTAATCGGCTGAGCCAGCCCTGTTATCAGCCAATGTGATAATCTCAAGTGGCTAAATGTCGGTTGATTAATGGCTGATATATTGCCTATCACTAAATGAGTCTCTTGTGTGTGTAATCAGACGGGAGCTCTGCTGAATGCTCTGGTTCAGTTGTGCCACATCTCCACCCCACTGGCCGAGAAGACCTGGGTCCAACTCTTCCCCCGCCTCTGGAAGATTTTGTCGGACCGCCAGCAGCATGTGAGTACTTCACTGTCCCAGTTCTCCAAAGAGCTGAGCTGACAGGTGGCCGTTTTCATCTAAACATTTTCCATCTAAATGCAGCATATGACTGCTGATGATTTTACACTGACCTTTGCATTGGTTAAAGTGTAGACTTAATACTAATAATGCATATGACTGCAGAATCAGCATGCAAAATGTGTGTTAATGGTGTCAGAGGTTGTGCCTATCCGCTCATCTTGGAGATCTTTCCATGGGTGGGGGTCCGACGGGCTGTCTTTCTGCCCCTGCTGCTGAACTTAAACAAGCAGCATTTGCTAATGAGCTAAAATTAAACCTTTTATGCAAATGTCTGAGTTTAATGGACCAGATGTCTTAAGTATTAGAATTCTCATTAAAGAGCTTTAATTTGGAGTGACTGAGGCTGTTGACTATTACAACATATTCAAAATAGAAATCTTCCACTTTATGGTCTTTGTTTTGTAGGAGGTTTAAAAAAAAAATAGGGACATATTTACTTCGCCAGTCTTTTCTATAATAATAATGCAGCACTGTTTGTGTAACATGGGATATGTTTCTTTAGAGTTGTCATGTCTATTGAAGAATTATGGAAAATACTCATTGTTTGGTCTGAAGTTAGGATTATGAGGAACTACTTGAAGATGTTTTTTGCATTTTATTTGAAATTTTATTATAAAGTTCTCATCAAACTTGATATTCTATTGATTGGAGTAGAGCACTATTAAAATGGCGATGTCATTAAGCCAATGCAAATAAAAAAAACTAACTTAAATTTAATTATTAACTCAATTATTTTTTTAAAGCATAAAAATATATCTATATAATACTTTATTACTTTTTTTTTTTTTTTTTTTTTTTCTCAGCCAATGACCAATATTGTACAAATATGATATATTTAGAATTTTTAACTTTTGTATCCCTTTTTGTAGGCACTGTCAGGCGAGATGGGTCCGTTCCTGTGTAGCGGTAGTCATCAAGCTCAGAGGGATTGTCAGCCCAGTGCTCTAAACTGCTTTGTGGAGGCCATGTCGCAATGTGTGCCGCCCATTCCCATCAGGCCTTGCGTACTGAAGTACTTAGGCAAGACCCACAATCTATGGTTACGCTCCACCCTGATGCTGGAGCAGCAAGCCTTTGAGAAAGGCCTTAGCTTGCACATCAAACCCAAACAGAGCACAGAGTTCTACGAGCAGGAGAGCATCACTCCTCCACAGCAGGTACAATGATTTAAGAGCCCTTCTTCAGTCTTTGTTGCCATTGATATTCTTGGCAGATGAAGTTCTGAAGGTTCCCCGGTGTCGCTCAAAATGAACTGAATTTCCAGTTGGCTTTGTTTTAACCTGTCAGTGAGTTCAGTTTGAAGTATCCCAGCATTCAAGCTGCTTATGCTAAGCATTCATCTCATTGGGACACCTCTGAATATGGATGTGTTTGTCCCCTATATTCTTTGAAGATGTGTGTTCGTATTCCCTCAGGAGATCCTCGACTCGCTGGCGGAGCTTTACTCCCTTCTGCAGGAGGAGGATATGTGGGCGGGGCTGTGGCAGAAGAGATGCAAGTTTCCAGAGACAAGCACCGCCATTGCGTACGAGCAGCATGGCTTCTTTGAGCAGGTGAGAGACTGAAAGTATCATATCGGCATGTTGGTATGTATTTAGGGCCCTATGATGTCCACTTTGTGAAAAATGTGGATTGGATTGTGGAATACAGTCATAATGGCAGAATGTCATGGAATGAATAAATGAAAAGGGTTGTGCATTTAATCAAATTGCTAATGTCAGTGAATATTAAAATGCAAAAAGACTCTTCAGATTTCATATTACATTTCATAAGATGAATTGAATTGTTAGTTTTTTGATAATAAACCACTGTTTTTGAAAATACATTTGTATATAATCATAAAAACACAGCATCCAGAAAAATTTAAACCATTTCTGGAAAAAAACAAAAAACACTTATTGTTAAAATTATTAAATTGTTAGTTTTTGGAATTCAGTGGATTAGGCATACTTTTTGATTATTTAATTTAATTACATCATTAAAACATTCAGAAAAACAAAATACTGAATTTGGGGGGGGTGGATTTCTTAGGGACCTTTGTATTGTCCCTCTCATATTTTAAGGTGTTAACATTTCTGGTTCCATCATCATTAGGCTCAAGAAACCTATGAAAAGGCTATGGAGAAAGCTCGCAAAGAACACAATGTTTCACCCGCCATCTTCCCTGAGTACCAGCTGTGGGAGGATCACTGGATCCGGTGAGTTGAATGATCACAGCTCAGATTCAACACTTGATATGTCCTCCGTCAAGGAGGTTTTCTATCCTTATAGAAAGCAAAATACTGCAGCAGGCAACAAAACCTCAGCCAACAAGACGCATTATTTTTGATATACAGCGGTGTGGTCATTTTAGACTGACCAAAAAGATTGTGAGTGGGTCAACAATGCAAACAAAAGCAAATGACTAACATAGATCGACCAAAATTACACTCAACGTTTTGCTTTTTTGCAGTGTACAATAATTAATTGTTACACATGGATATTGTCAGCTGTCAAAACGCTAATATGATAAAAAAAAAAACAGTTTTATGAAATGCATGAACATTCTGGACCATCTGTTATATTGTAATATATGATACATTTATAATGTAATGTAATAAATCAAAATTTTATGTTGATTTTTCAGCTGTTCTAAAGAGCTGAACCAGTGGGAGCCACTGACTGAGTACGGGCAATCTAAAGGCCATAACAACCCATACCTGGTGCTGGAGTGTGCCTGGAGAGTGTCCAACTGGGCCGCCATGAAAGAGGCTCTGGTGCAGGTAAACTCAGTACCACACTGCAGTCAACACATATATAGGGATTTAAGATTTGTGAATAATTGTATGTTTTATTTGTGTTCTTTACTTTATCTTACTACCACCTTACTATCTAATAACCATCACTGAAGATGAACGAAGTTCACAATCAGTCTATAGATACATACATTACCGTTTAAAAGTCGGAAAGATTATTTTAATGTCTTTGAAAGAAGTCTCTTATGCTCACCAAGGTAATTATTTGATGAAAAATACAGTAAAAACATTAATATTATTACAATTTAGAATAACTGTTTTCTATTTTAATATATTTAAAAAATGCCATTTATGCCTGGGATGATGAACACAACTGATTTTTCAGCATCCGTTACTCCAGTCTTTAGTGTCACAAGATTCTTCAGAAATCTTTCTAATATGCTTATTTGGTGCTCAAGAAACATTTCTTATTATTTTCAGTGGCGAAAAAGGTTTTTTAGGAAACAAACCTATTTCAAAGAATTTTGAAAATATCACTATGAAATAAAATATTTATGAAATAAAATACTTGTATTTCATATATGTATGTATATATGTGTATATATAAGGGCCTAGTTTTCCCTAAAGTATGTTATTATTTTTTTTGGCTAGATACTCTGCATTTTTGAGTAAAATTTGCATACACACTTACAGTCCAGTAAGATAACTTAACTTAAAACTGTAGTTATGACTTCACTGTGACACTTAAATTATTATTGGAGCTTCACCATATTGCCAAACGTAAAAAGCGCACCACTTTTTTTATGCAGAAAGTCACATTCTTAACTGTGCTTGCTGAATTGTTTATGACTTCAGAATTCTAGCCTTGCAGTCGGTGGGTAATTTATGGGCTTCACTTCTAAAACAAAGTAGAAAAAGTGTGCGATAGAGGCTGGACACATTATAAATACTCTTGGCTCTTGTTCAAGGAGACTTGGAACGAATCCATTCAGGTTTCTGTCCTAAGGTGACACCTAATTAAATTGTCCAGCCCAGCAACCCTCCCACTCCTCCTCCTCTTCCCTCTCCGTTCGCTTTGCATCTAATATTTACGGATACGTGCTTGAATAATTGCTCAAACATCTGCTGGGAAGTGATTTGTTTTCTCTGTTCCAGGGCAGGCTGCTTGGCAGCAGCAGTTGCTCTCAGGAAGTTTAAATGTCCCCTCTTTCAATTAAAGGCGGGTGGATAAGGCCAGCCCTGACGCAGGGTTATTTATCAAATGTCGGCCATGATAAGCGCACACTGACCCAAAGAGTGTAAATCCCTCCAAATCGTCATACTGTACAATGCCAGCAACCTGTACTGACATTTTATTCTTCCTGCGACCACCTATTTAGCTCGAATTGCAGTGTGCAGTATTCCACTGTGAAATAGGGTGACCAGATGACCATGAACGAAAATTAGGACACACATGCTGCTCAAATAACAGGGATTCAAGTTCAAAATCATTATTTAAAGCAATCAAACTAAAGCTAAGATTAGTTTTTAACCCCATCTGGATCAAATAAATGCAGCCTTGGTGAGCATAAACCATTAAAAAAAATGTAGGACCGCTTTTGAACGGTAGTGTATGCTGATACAGCCGTGTTTCCTGTTTGCATCAGGTGGAGCTGAGCTGTCCAAAGGAGATGGCCTGGAAGGTGAACATGCATCGTGGCTACCTCGCCATCTGTCACCCAGAGGAACAGCAGCTCAACTTCATCGAGCGGCTGGTGGAGATGGCCAGCAGTCTGGCCATCAGAGAATGGAGAAGACTGCCACACATCGTTTCTCACGTTCACACGCCCCTGCTGCAGGTGAGGACCGTCAGTGCATGAGCTGACAAACACCCTTTAACCAGACGTTCTCCAGCTGTAACTTAATGTTCTTGATGGTGTTTTTTACTTTTTCGAGCAGGGTAACTCAATCAGAGCACCACTAGCGATCTTATTTAAATTGATTGTCAATTTTAAATAATGATATCTCAAAAGCAGAACATCTGGTCCGATATCACCGCTGACAAGCTAGAGACTCGGGCAATCTCATTTCATGTGCGAGCGTGTGACTTTATACAAACCCTTGTAGCAGAGAGAGTGCTTAAAGCAGACATTTTTCTTATAATTGCCTTTTTCGCTCTGCATTTTTGCACAAGATCACTTTTTCCTTTGTCAGACCTGGTCCCTTCTTCCTCCCTCCCTCCTTCCCTCTTTTTGGCCCTTTGGCCCTTTCTAAAATGGCTGAGATAGTGTTGACTGCACCATTGTGGTGCTCAATAGGCAGCTTGTATTAATATTCAGCAGAAAGAACAGCCTCCTGACTGCCACACGCATAATCAGGCAGAGCACACAATGGGACGGAGCCGAGGTGATGTGTGCCTGTAGATTAGGGTAATGTGTGAGAGCTGTCCACGCACCATGTCCTCTGGGGACTGTTAGAGACTAGAAGTACTCTTCTTGAGCTCGGCTGTGGTGTGATGGCAAATATGACAGCCAAATTGAGGAAATGAGGCGTTGTTGTTGGAGATTGAGTACACCACACAGGGTGTTATGGGTAATGGCTGATAGTTCTGTGATCCGCATGATTGAAGAGTTGGATATAGTAGATGTAATCAGAACATCTTGAATGCAAGGAATTTTTGTTGCTTGATACTATTAGTAAATCTAAACTGTATACCGTAATGTATCAGTATTTTATTATGATTAATATTATTATTATTAATATTGTTCTAAATAAAATTTATTTATAATAACTATTTATTATTATTATTATTATCATTTAATTCTTGGTTCTTTGTTTCTTCATTTTAACACAGAGAAAATGAGAAATTGAAAGAGAACATGCTATGACACATTTATTCACTAAATAATTATATTTGCATTTTCTGAAGAAAATATCAGTGCTTGTAATGCAGAAATAAGTATAAGAAAAATGTAAGCTGTAGACGAGACGTGCCCAAAAAGTAAAACTTGATTGTAGACTGTGGGCCAAAAGAAAATGTTATTATATAAAAAAAAAAATGTAAAAACAAATTTATTTGTTTTTTAGGTTTCAATGCAAAAAAAATAGAACTCAAAATATTACAGGTGCGACAAGAACGACTTTTGCACTGTATTTTTACGAAATCCTCAATGACAAAATTCATGACTGGAAAAATGGTCTGCAGGTGCATTTTGAAATAAACTAATCTTGTAATGAATGCCATTTCAGTTCTACTTTCTGAGTATGAATTATCATGCATTGAAATACAATATACAAGCACTGTAAAAGGTTTTCCCACAAACTCAACTGACTGGCTTCTCTCCTTTGATTTTACATTAGTCTCTTCAGACCTTACTGTACATTAGGAGCTTCCAGAACTTCTGATTGAGGCTGTGTGTGACCCTCCTAATTGAAATACTTTCCACAAATTAACCATAGAAATAAAAACAATATAAATAACACAAAATCACAGTTTTTCTTAGTCTTAAGTGCAAGTGCAACCATAATCAAAGTACTCTCTCAATATTCAAAGTGCAAACAGAGACCAGAGCTAAGAGGTGGTTACAACTACACAGCCCAGCCTAAGATTGATATCGGGAGACAAGCTATTGTATGGCGCCTAATTTGCGCGCATCTTTCGATTCGTGATTGCGTGTGCTCTGTGTATAGGGAGCGGCGGTGTTGAGCCTGCATTCTACAAGATAAGACATTTATCAAATGCTTAGGCTCTATTGCGCAACGAATCCTCCACCCTGGTCTTTCTTGTCAGTCATCTCGCCTTACTTTTGTCACGTGATCAGAAAACTGTAATTTACTCTTTGCTGAATGCGCAGAGCGTAGGTTTACAATTGAAGCGACCGTTATCCAACTGAATTAAATGGTTTTTATTTCTATAAAAAAGGTAATTGACAGTGGAGGACGTCATGGCAATATCGCGAGACAGCTTTTCTTTCATTACATTTTAATATTGCGAGATTTCGTGGTATGTGAAAAATCACGAATCACAATTGATTATGCAAATCTGACGTCAGTACTGACGGTTACATTTCTGGTCATTCAAAATTGGAGATTTTATCCTTTAATGCACAAAACAAAGCAAATAAAGTCTATACGTTTAAGTGATTTAGACTGAAGTTTAATACTATTTATTAGTGTAGGTAAAGAACCAGCTGTTATTAACATACGTTAATGGCCACAATTTAGTGGCTGTTTTAGTCGGGCCTTCAGAAATTCAGTCTTTGCCCCAGAGCCATTGACTTCAGTGATAATTGAATTTACTGATCATTGAATCTGTTTACGCCTGCACCCCTTAATGCAACATTCAGAAGAACCAAGTCCAATAAGAGTGATTGGAATGGATGGGAGAGGCAGACAGGAGCCGTGAGACAGAGAGAGTGAGAACGCCACCAAGTTTAAAATGGCTCGTAATTACTTTTCCCCATCAGATAGTGTTTGATTAAATACCTGCAAGAAAATTAAATTTACATGATGAATGGGCACTCAGAATGAAGGTTATAATGTGCCATCAGCTGATATTAACAGATAATTGTGAAAAATATTGTATTGCTTAATTTATTTTGTTTTGGGGGGATTTGATTTGGCAAGTCCATGGACTGATTTGAGGCATTTATCTTGTAAAGCAGGCATTACTATTGAACGGATTGTTTTTGGATGCGTGTATGTGTTCACGGGCATAATTCATTATCACGGCTCAAGCTACTCATCGTGTGCGTAGTAAACCATCATGTTGTAAATCACATTATAAGTGCCAGACTCTCCCTCACGTCTTTCTTTTCCAATTCACAGAGGAGATTAAAGATCCTTGTGGCATTTTGGTTTAGAGTGCAGGGGGTGTGTTTACCGTTTGATATGTTAAGGTCATGCATCGGTAGTTTATGAGGAATGAGTAGCCTTTTATGGGTCACTGTGGTCTTTGTCCTCTGCTGGTGTGGTCTAAGTGTCGTCTGAGAGCGTGATTAAGCATTAGGGGAATAGACGCTTCACTTGTGCGCTTCCCTTTCTCTGCCCGTTCTCTGAGTAAATGGCTTTTAAGATACTTTGATCCATCCATTCGTTCAGCCACCTTGAGACTTCGTTTCTCTATTTCTTTTTCTTTTTCAATAGGAATCATAAGCCTGTAATACATTCACAGTAATGGATTTTGGAGTGCTGTGTGTGTGCGATTTGTGCGTGTGTGTGTGATTGTGTCCCCACATGGATAGTAATACCAGTCATTTTAGAGCTTGTGGGAACATTTTTTGGTCCCCATGAGGAAAGCGGCTTATAAATCATACAAAATTAAGTTTTTTGAAAATGTAAAAATGCAGAATGTTTTCTGTGATGGGTTGAATTAGGTCTAGATTTAGGGTTAAGGCACAGACTATACAGTTTGTACAGAATAAAAATCATTGTCTATGGAATGTCCCCATAAGACATGGTAACCTGTGAGTGTGATGTATAGATGTTTGGGTGACTGTAGCCCTCAGAATTAAACTGAGCAGGAGCTTTGAAGAGAGCTTGAGATTGTTGCATCTTCCTGTTAGATGTTTATTATTATTTACATTGAGATTCTTATTTGTTTATTCTTGGATTGTTCTCATTCAGGCGGCCCAGCAGATTATTGAGCTACAGGAAGCTGCTCAGATTAATGCAGGCCTCCAGCCTGCCAACCTGGGCCGCAACACCAGCCTCCATGACATGAAGACCGTGGTGAAGACCTGGAGAAACAGGCTGCCAATTGTCTCAGATGACCTCTCCCATTGGAGCAGCATTTTTATGTGGCGGCAGCACCACTATCAAGGTATGCAAGGATATGGTGATGAATTTCAGTGACATTCTGATTTATCATTTTATATTAAAAAAATATATATATTTTCTTTCATAGCAATTGTGACTGCTTATGAAACGAACACGCAACATGACCCAAACACTAACAATGCCATGCTTGGAGTGCACGCCTCTGCATCAGCCATTATTCAGTATGGGAAAATAGCCCGGAAACAAGGTCTGGTCAATGTGGCTTTGGACATTCTGAGCCGCATCCACACCATCCCCACCGTGCCTATTGTAGACTGCTTCCAGAAGATCCGTCAGCAGGTTAAATGCTACCTGCAGTTGGCTGGAGTCATGGGCAAGAATGAATGCATGCAGGTGAGTAAACTTTAAGCATGACTACAAATTTTCAAATTCGAATAGTCGTTGAGTTACTTGATTAACTAGTCAACTAATACGAATTGTCATTTTAATGGGAATCCACGTGATTAGGAATTTTGAATAAGGACGAAAGATTTCCACACACAGATTTTGCTGCTTATTCAAGTTGGACACAGAGATTTGCCACATTAACCAACATAAAGTGGCTTGGTTTGAAAGTGACTTTCTATTGAATTGCTACACTATTGAGAATTGACAGTGGACATATTTGCCTGCTATATTTTGCTAATGTGACCACCTTAAATTCAGCATTTTCATCAGAAGTTGCGCTAATCTTTTCTTGCACTATTGTGATGTATATCCAGTGAAACAGCTTCTCGAATGAGAAAAAAAAATTACGGGCAGGACATTTTTTTTTGTCCATTGAGAATTTAATGGTTTGTTGGATCATTGTCGTTTGCTAATTGGTGCAATCTCATGTGAGTGACAGGTTGCTGGATGGGAGGGATTTTTCTCCAGTCCTTACACACATTATCAGAGAAGAGGTGTGATGTAAAAGGGTGGGGAAGTTATTGTTTTTTAAATATTTTTTAAAAGAAAAATTCCATAAATTTTTTTTTAAAAAAAAGCATTGTCGATTTTGATTCCTTGGTGACTTGAACAGAATAGACATGAACACGAGTCAGTACACAAAAGCCAAAGATGTCCATCTGAAAGTCATTTTCGCATTAGCTGTTTGAAGGAGATGCATTTAAATACACTCACCTAAAGGATTATTAGGAACACCATACTAATACTGTGTTTGACCCCCTTTCGCCTTCAGAACTGCCTTAATTCTACGTGGCATTGATTCAACAAGGTGCTGAAAGCATTCTTTAGAAATGTTGGCCCATATTGATAGGATAGCATCTTGCAGTTGATGGAGATTTGTGGGATGCACATCTAGGGCACGAAGTTCCCGTTCCACCACATCCCAAAGATGCTCTATTGGGTTGAGATCTGGTGACTGTGGGGGCCATTTAAGTACAGTGAACTCATTGTCATGTTCAAGAAACCAATTTGAAATGATTGGAGCTTTGTGACATGGTGCATTATCCTGCTGGAAGTAGCCATCAGAGGATGGGTACATGGTGGTCATAAAGAGATGGACATGGTCAGAAACAATGCTCAGGTAGGCCGTGGCATTTAAACGATGCCCAATTGGCACTAAGGGGCCTAAAGTGTGCCAAGAAAACATCCCCCACACCATTCCACCACCACCACCAGCCTGCACAGTGGTAACAAGGCATGATGGATCCATGTTCTCATTCTGTTTACGCCAAATTCTGACTCCACCATCTGAATGTCTCAACAGAAATCCAGACTCATCAGAATGAGAACATTTTTCCAGTCTTCAACTGTCCAATTTTGGTGAGCTCGTGCAAATTGTAGCCTCTTTTTCCTATTTGTAGTGGAGATGAGTGGTACCCGGTGGGGTCTTCTGCTGTTGTAGCCCATCCGCCTCAAGGCTGTGCGTGTTGTGGCTTCACAAATGCTTTGCTGCATACCTCGGTTGTAACGAGTGGTTATTTCAGTCAAAGTTGCTCTTCTATCTCCTATCCAAGCAGGATTTGGCATATAAGAATAACTGGATAATTAGTCGTCCTTTGTGACCTATCCGTAAGTTCATATTTTTTCAAACTACAGCATTTAAATATTTTTTTTTACGTTCTAATAGAATATGCTTTTTTTTTTTTGCTGCTGCTGCTGTCAAACTGACTTCCTCTATAACAAATCTAGTTTACTTTGTCGACTCACCTGCTGATTTTGCTGTTAGCCGGACTCTCTTAATTCAAATAACGCTGCTCTCATTACGGTGAGAATGACTGCGGTGCTGTCACAGTAAGAAATGCATTCCAAACAGTGTAAGGAATGGGCTGCTTGCTGCAGCATTCGCTTAAGCCTGATTAATGGAGCTGCCTCAACTGAGCTCAAGTCATTAAAGTACCATTGGATTTAATAAGTCTCTCTCTCTCTCTCTCAGCTATCACTTGGACCTGTTCTGTTCTCTTTATCATTTCTCTGGCACACTTTAAGCCACCGGCTCTCACCTGGGAGTCTTAGATTGAGCTACAGAGATGTCTACAGCAGATATACTCTGTTGTCAGTGGTGTTGACTTCTGATGTATAGGAATTGTAGGTCAGAAAACTACACATTGGCTCAGTCTGACAAATTAAACCCATTGTTTTTGAGGCATGTAGAATCATTCTGCATGAGAAAAAGAAAATTTGTCCCTGTGAAATACTTTGAGGAATTGTAAATGCAATCATTATTGTATTGTCAGGGTCTGGAGGTGATTGAGTCCACTAACCTGAAGTACTTCACCAAGGAGATGACCGCCGAGTTCTACGCACTCAAGGGCATGTTCTTAGCCCAGATCAATAAGTAAGAGATGATCCCTGGCT
Source organism: Rhinogobio ventralis (assembly GCA_039654625.1). Taxonomy (NCBI): domain Eukaryota; kingdom Metazoa; phylum Chordata; class Actinopteri; order Cypriniformes; family Gobionidae; genus Rhinogobio; species Rhinogobio ventralis. The sequence continues at coordinate 16,285,119 of CM077212.1, forward strand.
TTGTTCATCTTCACTCCTTTTCTGCCTGTCACTTTGAGTCTTCTCCTTATCACCTTCATTCACTCTTTCTTTGTATTTAATTGACACCGCTTTCATTATCTTTTGTTTTGTGCACAAGTCTGATTTGCTCTGACAATAAAGATTCTGAATTGGCGAGATCATTAAGAGCTCACTTTTTAAAATGAACAATTCTGACAAAGAATCATTACGGAGAGGAAAGATAAACATCTGTGCGTCTGCATGTGTTTGTGCCACTAATCATCACTTCTAAAACTTTATTCCAATAATGAGGTCAGAACAGTCGTTAACAGTCAATATGAGAATATGATGAGTAATTAACCTTATATAGCATGTCTGCAGCAGAGGATAATGACACTGAACTTATGATGAGTGATTATCTCCTGTCAAGGAGCAAGTCCTGTCTGATGAGAATCTGTCATGTAATTGGTTTGCATCTCAGAATACTGTAGATTAATTTGTAGTGCAATCAAGCCAGGTGTTTTAACCACCTACAAGATATTTAAACAAACAGGTGGGTCAATGACCTATACAGATCAAGATAACGAACAGGAGAAATCTTTAAAAACATATAATTTAAAATGTATTTGCTGCTAAGTTCTAAGAAATGTAATCTTTTCATATCAGTTCCGTATGTATATGTGTATACATATCAATATGTTTCTATAAGTATCAATACGGAAATATCTGAAACGGTTCCGATACTCCTTTTCTGTAGTATCAATACACTGATACCAGCTGCGCGTTCTTGCTCTCTTCTCTCCAACAGCGAATTGATGCACACCCGCCTCCTCTTACTCACTTGTCTCAATCGCTCCAGTTGATTAAGGCCAAAGTAAACTTCGGCCGTCCGTGTTCGTGCGCCATCTGTGTGACGTAATTTGTGTCTGCACACCCTGTCCCCGTGCAGCCCAATTTTTGAGACCGCATGGCCGGTGCACGTTCAACTTTAGTGTTTGTATTGTGCATCATTTTACTCATTCCCACAGGTGTCGTGCTTCCACAAAAGCGTGCGCTCTACTGATCTATAAGTGTTGCTGTCCTAAAGCTGCCTCACAAATAGCTCGCAAGTACCAAATTGACTGGCTTATTGCACTTAAATGGTTAAGTACATACAAAATTGTCAAAATGCCCTTCTTGCCGAGTATTCAGGTTATTACAGTCAGTTTTGGAACGCAGTTGAGAAACAGAACACACGTTGTGTAACATTATATTAGATCCGTGCTTAAGCTCTTAAAGTGACAGCAGTATAACATAAACCTGCTGCTGTCTGTCATGTTAATCAAAGAAAAAAAGACAAGAAAATCACTCTCTGCTATTAATTATCGAACATTTTATTGAATATCTTTATTTTTCAAGGTATTGTATCGAAGTTGAAAATTCCAACACTATAACAGTATATATTCCATATATCTTTTTTAAAATATTTATAGATATTTTTTTTTATGATTTATGATAATGGGTTTACAAATAAAATAATTTAAAAAATAACAAATTATGATTTTTGAATCCGGTTTTCTTTAATTATATAATTATAGTTATAACTGGATATAATTACAATTATTTTTTATAATGATTGAGTAATATAATTATATTATTACAAGATCGCTTGTTTTTGAAGAAATTTGCAGGTAAGTATTAGATGGCAAAGTGAATTAATTCAGAAATAGATTTTTTTTTTTTTTATCATAGATGAGGTGAATTCAAATGATTGTCAATATGAATTGCATTTTATTAATTATTTAATATATACTGACCAAACAGAGCATTGTCATTATCTAATAAACAGATATTGATAACAACCTGCTTTTTTTTGCATCATGATAGCTTTATATAGGCCTTGCTCTTTTCCTCCTCATGGGTGAATTGATGGTGAGCCCAGAGCCTGGCACTGGATTGAAATAGCTTATTAAATACACATGCTGAATAATTAACTCAATAGCAATTTGTGAAATCTCTGTGATCAGCAGAAGTTTCCCCCAGCCTCAGCAGGGCCTAATGTAATCATTACGTTTTCACTCTCTATGAATATTAACGTAGGGATTTGATAAAACAGCAGAGCTGTCGGAGGAAGATGTTTGACACTTGACTGGGCGTGGGGACTTGTGCTCTCCAGGCCCAGCTCTCAGCAAAGGCCATGAGCAGAAACATATTATACATGTCCACGACTGACGAGACGCTTCAGTGGATTTGGCCTCCCCAGACTCCCATTGCAATCAAGTGTAATTCTGTTGCTTGCCACATACTCATTAAAAGTTCCCATTATATGTGATTGGTTTAGTTGGTCTGTCATAGGGTAACATTTAGAGATGGTGATGGTAAGGACAGAGGCTTCAAGCACAGATTATGAGTCCCATCCAGTTCTTTCAGTCCCTTATAAAGCCCTTTACGAGACTCTCAACTTCTATTCTTAAACTGCTTCTATAAAAAGGCCCTAGAAAACATGCTCTTAGGGGACAAATTCTCAAAGCTCTAAAATGGCTGATGAAACACAAATATTGGACCCAGTCAGTTAATTTCAGTTAGGTGCTGGCCAACTGGATAGTTTTTTTTGAAGTAACAGTGTTTCTCATCATGTTTTTTCCATCAGATACTTCTTAAACTGGACATATCATGATCAATTTTACATGCTTCCTGTTTACCAGTGCACCATTGGCATATATTTTTCTGACTCAAGCTTAATCCTCCAAATTGCTCATATTCTTTACATTCTTGAGATACCAAGATTGTGATGATCAGAACTGAGATGTTCCCCACTCATTCAATTTGTCATCTTATCTCTTCTACCAGGTCCGAGGAAGCAAATAAGGCATTCTCTGCTGCAGTGCAGATGCATGATGTTCTGGTGAAAGCCTGGGCTATGTGGGGAGACTACTTGGAGAACATTTTTGTGAAAGACCGCCAGCCCCACCTTGGTGTCTCCGCCATTACCTGTTACCTACATGCCTGCCGCCATCAGAACGAGAGCAAGTCACGCAAATACCTGGCCAAGGTAAGATGTCCTCTCTCTTGCTGACCTCATTGAGTTGTCCAGGTTTCTTCCACCAATGATTGCCATGTCAGTATAAAATCAGGCATCCAAATTGTGTTTAAATAGTTAACCCCTTCTCCCACACACCCCTTTTTGGCAGGTGGGGCATAAATAACATACCCAAAATAAAAAGGTTGCTGCTCATAAGTCATTCAGAGTAGACCCATAACCAACATATATTTACAAAACCAACACTTGAGAGTTTACAGTTCAAGTCTCAGAAGTACTCAGACTGTTATTAATATGGAGATATATAATCTCAAATATAAAATAAAAAATATTAAGAATATATTTTAAAATATATAAATATAAAAATATGATGTGGCTGTTCTGTAGAAGCTTAGAAACACAATGAAGCTGAAGCCACAAGTGTGGTAAACAACAATAATCTGGGGCGGTTTGCGATGCGCTGCAGGTTAAGGAGTTAAATGGCAATCTATCAGTGTTCTTTCTCATTATCTTGTGGTTAAGATCCACCTATAGAGAGAAGCAGAGAAGTATCCAGTTGCACCAAGTCTGGCTTTAGTTTTAGTCTTCTACTTTCCTTTTTAGCCTGTTTGCTAAACTGCCAACAGTTAATGTGCCTAATGTGATCATTTAAAAATGTTTTTAACGGTGTAAAAATTCTCAGCACAGTCTAGTGCAGGGTTCCTCAAATCCAGCCCTGGAGGACCACTGCCCTTTAGGGTTCCAACCCTAATCAAAGACACCAGAACAAGTTAATCAAGGTCTTCAGAGATACTAGAAAATTACCGGTAGGAGAGTTTGACCAGAGTTGAAGCTAAACTCTAAGCTAAAAAAAGATTTGTATTTGAGGAACACGTTTTCAGAGTTGGGTTAAAGTTATTTTCAGTTAATAAAGATGTTTTGTTTTAGTTTTCATTAATGATAATAACACTGATAGCCTATCCCTTTACAACAAGGTGATGGCTGCATAAACCAACCAATAAAACATCAAGAACTACTGATCAATGGCCTATCATACTGCATAATGTAGATGTCAACATGCGCTTAGTAATTTACTTGTCAAAAACTGGCAAAAATGGTTGGCAGAGATGCACAGAGCATGTCATAATAGGATAGCATCTTTTTTGACAGGCCTGTAATTAGTTTTACCATTAAACACATTTACCATAAAACACAGGCAAACTCTGTGCTTATTTGTGGTCCAGTAAACCCATTCTGCTCTGATGGCTTTGTTAAATGGGGGCATATCTGTCACTGAGTGCCATTTCTGAATTAATGCAGCTGCGGCGGGGGGATGCACTGCATTTAGACTGATGAACCTCCAATGATGGATGTAATTATATTATTAGACTAGATGATGGGTTTTGTATGGATACTATATACGTGGCAGCCTGCTCTCTGTCGATTATTGTATGCTAGATCAAACCGCTCCATTTGGCTTTTTCCTTTTTTCCAGCATGGGTTTGAATGCAAGGAGCACTTTAGATTTGTGTCTGGAGTGCTGCTGGCCACTGAAGCTTTAGAGACGGTGGCGTAGTTTACACGTGATTAATGAGAGTAGCTGCTCGCTGATTATCAGTAATTACCTGTAAGCCGTGTGTCCCAGGCTGTCCAGTACTTAATGTCTCCATCAGGCCTCAGCAGAAATGGTTGATCTGTTACCATCCTTCCAGCCACCGTACCAGAGCCCCACCAACAATAGCAGGCAGCAGCAGCCGAGATGATTTTACAAGCCATTAAGCCCTTGAGTAGCTATTTCAAGGAGCTGATGGCCTCAACTTCAATTGTTGGCATAGTTTTAGTTTAAAATGAAAACGTTACCCGATCAGTCCGACAGGTTAATGAACATTTCATTTACTATTTATGAATGTTTGTGCCAGAGATAAAAAAAATTTGACTTGGAGACTTAACTTTTAGAGACTTGTAACAGAAAGTTTGCCCTTTTTTTAAAAATAAATGATCCATCCTTTGCAGATTTAACTTATAATAAACATTTTTAATGTTCAATTATTTTAAAATGTATTAATCATTTTAAATGTCCATGGCATTAAATATAAAATTAATTTAAGTAAAATGTCAATGTAATTTTTTTGATTTTACGTAAGTCCTGACAGTTTATGAAAATCTATTATCTATATATAGATGTATAGATGTATAGATGTATAGATATAGAGATATAGATATAGAAATGAATTGTCCTGCAGTAGGATTTATAAAATCAAAACTATTACCAAAAGAGACTCTCTCTCTTCTTTTTCAGGTGCTGTGGCTCTTGAGTTTTGACGATAAGAACACCTTGGCCGACGCTGTAGATAAATACTGCATTGGAGTGCCGCCCATCCAATGGCTGGCCTGGATCCCTCAGCTCCTCACGTGTCTGGTGGGCTCAGAGGGGAAACCACTCCTCAACCTCATAAGCCAGGTTGGATTCCTCACTACATTACCTTTTCTTAGCAGCATATTCATGCTTGATATATCTGTCTAATCAAGATTAATTTCTTCTGCTGTCTTTAATAAGAGGCTGTTTTAAGTCAGTCCCCTCTTTGTCAAATTCATAGTTTTACCGGTTCCCTTTTTAAATATTTATGCAAAGCATTATTATTGGGTTAATATCAAACACTCTCCCACTGTGGGAACAGAACCACCAATTAAACAAGAGACTAATTTGCCCTTCTTGGAGTATTATTTCCAAGCCATTTAAAAAGCTCCTGAACTTCAAAGAGGAAACAGCTGCTCCAAGGGCCCAAAGAGAGAGGGAAAAAAAGGAGATGGAGGAGAGAGATCTGTGTACTTAACCCACGTAAAAAAAAGGCTAAATCCCCCTCTCGTTCACTGACACGTTCCAAACGGGTTTTGCATGCAGCTCGACCACCTCTTTTCTCACGTACACATGCCAGACCAGCGACTTCTAATCTCTCCATTTCAGCGCTGACGCACCCGTGCAGTGGAAATGCTTCGCTTTGAGATTAAGTACACTTGAGTCCCTGATAAGCACCCAATGAAATGGATATGTTTGCACACCATAATCTCAATTAATGGACTTGTCAAGGTTGGTTTAGGGATGACAAGTTTCCTTGTTGAAGGATCTTTGGGGTCTGATCTAAGGCAGCGATGACGAGCGAAAGGTAGATGTTTTGTAAAACTCTTGATTTTCAAGTGAAATCTCAAGCGGATGGAGCACCTTTATCTCATGCTCTGAATTATTTAGCTGTGCTCCAGTTGGCGGGATGTTTTAAAAACGTTTGGTGAAATATTAATGAAGGTGAGCTGTGGGGTGCCTTGAGATGAAACTGAGGCAAAGAAAACTCAACACCTTTATGCACACAGACATCCATCACATGCCAGCACTCACACACCCTAAAATATGATGAGAATTCTCTCCAATTTTAGGGGTGATCTCTTCCCCTTTTGCCTCGTTCATTTTTAATGCGATACTTAACAAGCTCTTAACAGAAGGTCTTGGCCATGGCTGCTTTTCATGTAAAAGCCCATCTGGACTCCGAGGTGTCTCTTTACACCTAAAGGCCAGCCTGTTTTCCGCCGTCTGCTTGACAAAGATCGTGTTTCCACTCTAATGGGCTGCTTGAGCTGGGTGCTGTGAGACCTGAGAGGGGCTGCGGGTGGTTTGAGGAGCAGCGCTGTCTGCCGCCTTCATATTTGTCTTCATCCCCCCTCATACCGATGTGGACAACATTCACAGCCCTCATAGATATTGCAGTGCCAGGAAAGAAAGAAGAGAGGAACAAGTTGATAAGCATGTTTTTGGGACTATTACATAACAATAAAAGGATCCAAAGATTGGGTTGAGTCAGACTCCTCTGTTGGTTGGATTTAAAGTATAGAGACTGGGGGCAGGCATTTTTTTTCCTTCAAAGTATGTGAAATGGACCTCACAACTTAGTACTTTGATTTTAAGCTTAAATATGTGGCGTGCAATTTCTGTGGAACCAAAAAAGGACCATTTCCCAAACACTCTGCCCATCTACAATTGATTGTTCAAAATCATACCATTGGTTAAGCAAATGTTGCTATGTCATGCCACTTAAAAAAACTAACTTAAGAAAATTTAACAGTTATGACACCAAAATGTTAGATGCAATCCATTGTTAAAAATAAATCGTCCACCCATATATACAAACACATATATGTGATGACTATATAGATAACAATAACTATATTAGTGTCCACACCAATGCACACTATCATTCTGTTTATTCTAAGCGTGTTGCAATCATGTCGTCTGCTGCTTTAAACGCTCAAGCTCTTAAAAGCAAGATGAATTCTGATTGGCTGTCAATGTTTTTATTGTTCATCAGCTGTAAAGTGATTCCAGCGATTATCGTTTCTCTGTGCCGTTATAGTTGTGGTGTGGACTCTGCTATTGTTTTATATTTAGAATGATTTTTAGAACTATGTCTTTATCATTATAGTCATTGTCCTTGCTGTGAACAGGCCTTTACTGTGATATTTCTCGTGATCAGACCTATGCTAAAAAAAATACTTTTGTTCTTAGTGCCATTTTGATAAATGAGATTTTGGGCTAAAGCAATAAACATCCTGAACCTTCTCTTTGTGATGCTGTTCAAGGACACAAAAAAGGAGAAAGCGTACACTCGGGCTTGACAAGCTTTTAGCAAGTGTCATATTGAGCCATGGTTTTAATCTGTCCTTGATGTTTGTCCATCTCATTGCTTTCTCCCTACGGTTTCATTTTCAAAAGCCTGCACTATCACAGAGAAGTCAAAACATGTCAGCACAATGTTTCTCGCCCTGACCTAAGCCCACAGGGACGATCTGAAATGTAATCTGCAACTGTTTCTCTTAGGTGGGACGTGTCTACCCTCAAGCAGTGTACTTTCCGATCCGAACCCTGTACCTGACGCTGAAAATCGAGCAGAGGGAGCGCTACAAGAGCGGTATGACTGGAGTTTTTTTTTTTTTTTTTTTTTCTCAGAACATTCACATTGAACAATATAATGTCCTAGAAAAGTCAACTTTTTTTTCCTTCATGTGCTGTGTGTGTCTTACTTTTCCTCAGACTCTGGCCAGCAGCAGCCCAGTTCGGCGGCTGCCCAGGCCCACTCTGCATCTGACCCGGGTCCCATCCGTGCCACCGCTCCCATGTGGCGCTGCAGTCGGATCATGCACATGCAGCGTGAGCTCCACCCCACCCTGCTTTCCTCTCTGGAGGGCATCGTAGACCAGATGGTCTGGTTCAGGGAGAACTGGCATGAGGAGGTGAGTGGTTTTATGTGTTAAAGAGAGAGTTTTTGTATTCCAAAGGTGAGTGGCTACCTCTTAAAGCACATCAGCCCTGAGCGCAAGTTAAACATGACATGAATGCGTTTTCTGTCCGGTTTGCTTACGTTCTTTAGTCTCATGCCGCATGCTCTCGTACACGTAGCTGTTTTCAGAGGGCCGGCTGGCCAGATGAAAGCTGACAGAGGGGAACGATTGGGGCTCAGTGAGGCTGAAAAGTGGTTTTGCAGTGCAGGTGGACATTGGCGCACCAGTGCTAATCGGGCTTTGGCGAGGAGCTCGTCGTGATTGATGGGTGAGGGGAGTGTAGACTGAACGTGGGGAGATTGGATTGCTGTGACAGGGCTGATGCGGTGATGCGTCCAGACTGGACAGGGACGCAAGAGACCCACTCCTGTGGGACGCTCAGCGACAAACGGCAGAAGAAGAGGACAGAAAAAGGGCGAGGAAAGAAAGTTAAGCAAGGAGAACTGAAGGATGAAAGAAATTGGCATTGAGAGAGCTCAGTGAAGTAAAACATGGGTTTAATTTTCCAGACATTGATGAAGTGTAGTCCCAGATTAAATTAGTCTGTTAATGGTGATCTTCTTCACTTGAAGTCTAAGCTTAATCTCTGCAGCAGAGACCGGTAGAGGCAGGCTTTTACTGATCTCTCTGGTGAACATCTTCGCCTCGGAAGGATTTTTAGTATTATCAAAATGTGGGAATGGTGTTATCCTTCATGGTAAATTGCTAAAAACTGGTTAACCATTCATCCTTGTCTCTTGGTTTCTCATCTTTCCCTCATTTTCTTCCTCAGGTTTTGCGGCAGCTCCAGCAGGGCTTGGCGAAATGCTACTCTGTGGCATTCGAAAAGAGCGGAGCGGTGTCCGATGCTAAAATCACTCCACATACACTCAACTTTGTTAAAAAGCTGGTCAGCACATTTGGCGTGGGCCTGGAGAATGTCTCTAATGTGTCCACCATGTTCTCCAGTGCTGCCTCAGAGTCCTTAGCCCGCCGAGCTCAAGCCACTGCTCAAGACCCTGTGTTCCAGAAGATGAAGGGCCAGTTCACCACAGGTCAGAAAATACAATTAAATTGTGCATGCAGATTATTGTTTTACATAGCAAAATGTCTTTCAGCAAAGTGCCATTTTTCTACCAAGTTAGGAAATGCAATTTTCTCCACATCTGAAACTAACATGACAGAGTTTGTAGGTGAGAAAAGATTATACAGGGTCCTCCTACAGTCTTGGAAAACTTTCAAAAGTGAGATTTACAAACCTGGAAAAGTCATAATTTTTTTTTATTTATAAAATGTTATTTATTTGTTGTTTTCATATTATGTATACTGTGTATTACTATAGTATTTATTAATAGTTTGAATTTGTTTTTTATATAAAATGTTTTATTTTTTCTTCAGTTTTAGTATAAAAACATTGCAATTAAGTAACTTATTTCAGTTAGTTGCCACGGCAGTTTTGCTTAAGCTTATCTAATATATATGTATAATTTTATTTCAGCTTTATTTAAATTACAGAAAAATATCTAGTTTTAGTTTAACAATTTACTCTAGACTCTATGAATTTGTCTTGTGATTTAGATCTTTATTCAATTACTTAAAGATCATTGACCAATTAATTTCCATGATTTTTCATTGGATAGTGTTTGGAAACCCTCATCATAGCATCATTTGATTGGATTTTCATGATCCAATCAAATCTTGATCTCGAAATCAACCCTACATTAATTCTACTTTTAAAATGGCATATTACAGAAGTTTAGTGTATTCCGAATGCCGTTTCTTCAAATGTAGTTTAATTTCATTGTCTGCAAAAGCACAGATAAAATTTAAGTCTGCCAACTCTTTGAGAATGATCTGTCACACGTGGACTTCTCACAGAAGTCTCAGCAGAAGTCTAAACTGCAGGCAAGCGCACTTAAAGGATCACGTCCCCTGTGCACAATTACACATGCTTCTGCTCTTGTCTCTGTTCTGCATAACCACTTCTGCTCCGAGTTAACCACAGGCCACTCCACCAGACCGACTCTGAGAATAATTGGCTCTGTGAACCATGTGATTAGATTTAATGGGAAGATGACTATGGGCAGAACTGTGTGTGTATCAAGGTGCTGTTGACTGTAAAGAAATTACACAGCTTTAAGTCAACATGCTTACCAAAAAAACACTACACATGCCAATTATGTGTAGATTGGTTTGGAGGAAGAAAGAACAAAAAAAGTTTGGTAATATGCTAAATGTTTTGTATTTTCTAATGTTATTTATTTAAAATGTTCACGTTCTAAGGTGTGCAGTTATTTTCAGGGAAACACTGCTTACGTAAAATAGTTAAACTACTTAAAAGCTACATGACATTTCTCACTAACGATGTAATAATGGCACTGTTTTCGGAGCAGATAAACTTAGTTTCGCTATTAGTAGAGACTGCCGAACACTGTTGAGAGGCACACAGACTAATTCATACACGCTTAATCTCTGGAATTAGCAACGAAGGTTTGGGATTAGATGTGTAAGAAATTAGTCCTACACATGAGTGTTTTAGGGGCAAAAACCTGACAAATGTCTTAATTCATCGTCTGAACAATGTTTTGAGGTGTGGTAACCGTAGTATAAGCTGAATAATTGACTCTAGCCCATTGAATTATTGAACAATAATGCATACTTCTCTTTGTGTCATGGCTGCATTAACACCTTAGGTTTGCATTATTTTTCTAATAATTCAACTTTTTTATGAAGGACTAAATGCTGTATTTTTTTTCTGTGACTTTACTTTTAAATCCCAAATGTCCTTCACCCCCTTGAGGTGTTTGTTTTTAAAATCTCTCTGAGTACGGGAGAAGTTGGCACGGCTCTTTCCTGAGGCCAGTTTTGTACACATTGCCCGACAATAACCTTCCAGTGCCCCCCGGTGTAGACCTGGCTTTCAAGAAGCAGAGCATGTGTGATCCATGGCGTATGTTAAAACAAACTCCCCCTCAGCTGTCCTCTGCTCAGGAGAGCAGAATATGTTTATACTTTCCTTCCCTGTCCACCTACAGTCTCTCCACCTCAGTAAACCTTGAATCCTGGAGCTACTGTTCTTGTTTGCTTCATATGAAGTTCTATCCGGAGGCCTGTGTGTGTGTTCATGGCCTTAGAGGACTGTTAAGGTTGTAAGGGTGTAAAACAGATGTTGTGGTGCCAGCTGTCTCTGGGCAGTGAGGCATGGCCAGCGCGCCCTGAGCCTTCTCTACTCACCTGACACCTCCTGCTACAGGGAATGAGTTTTGGAGGGGAACCAGCAAAGCACACAGCCCCTTCAATCCCTGTATCCTTCTCTCCTTTTCCCTAAGAGTTTCTCCTCCCAATCTCTCCATTCCAACACACGTCTAAACAAACAGTCCAGCACCATTTGTTAAGAATCTTTTAAACCAATCACAAGCAAGCCAGAAGCATGTTATTGTTTATCAAATGTGGCCTGCCCAAATACCTTCTCTTTTTTTTGCTAATAATATAATTACATTCTTTAACTATTGATGAGATATTTAAATTTGCACTCAAAGAATATTTGACCAAATTAAGACATTTTTAAGCTTGCATTAAAGACTAAATTAAAAATTAAGTAAATATATACATTTTATAGTTTTAAATGTTCGTATGTTTTAAGTAAAATGTATATTTAACAAATATAAAAAAGTGTGTGATAATAATAGTAATTTTCCTGAGGTAAATGACTGTTAGATGAAAAGTTGTTTACAAGCTATTTTGTTGACATCTTCCCGTGGTTTAATACCGATTGTGTGATTTCATAACACTTTGTCTACATCGAACAGGAGCAGCACAATGCAACACGGCAAAAGGAAAGAGCCCATTAGAATCAGTATTACTGTCTACACTGAATGCAGTGCAATGCGACAGTAAACTGATGCTCCATTGTATTTATAATGAACTGCACACCCTTTCGCTACTTCTGATAACAGTACAAATGGATTTGGAGCTGCAACAACAGTCGCACATTTGGTGTAGGCATTGTGTAACGATACATTTTTTGTTTTGTTTTGTTTTATTCTATCACTCTTCTAATGTTTGTTCCTATTTTCTTTGCCCGTTTGAATGAGCAGTCTAAATGACATTTAAAGATCAAAACATTTTTTTATTTGACTTTTCTGGGAAAGTGTTTGCTGCATGCTGCATCCCTTTTTTTTTTTTTTTTTTTTTTTTTTTTTCAGTGTACAATGGGTGGGTAACATCGGAAAGGACTAACTGTCCCTTCCTAGTCACCCTATGTTCATAAATTTGTGTAATGGTCCTTAAGTTGGTTCCCACTATCTTGCTGCACATTTTTACTATACTAGTCAACTTACTCCTATTTCTGACATTTAAATTACCATACCAACAAATAATGGAGAAACTTAAGACAGATTCAATAAAACGGGTATAAAACATTCTCATAAAAGAAATATCCATATTAAAAGTTTGAAGTTTACTCAAAAAATACGTACGCTGAAGAGATTTTCCTCTAATATTATCAGTGTTTGCCTCGAATTTTAGTTTGTCATCAAGTACAGTTCCTAAATGTGGAAAAAAGAAAATCCAAGGCTTTGGATTTTCTGTTTTCCACATTCATTTGAATTCCCTGCCCCCAAAGAGTACCTTCAAACATCTCACTGAACTCCCTGAGCACCCTGGCCTTTTTTTCTTTTACAGTCCCTAAATATTTATGCTGTTTGACCACTTCTACCTGATGTCCCTTTATGACAGCAGGCAACACAGGTACAGAGTTATTCTTACGGAAATCAATGGACTGCTGCTTCTACTGGTCGCCACAGTGCAGCGCCTCCAGGAGATATAATGCCATTTTTAATATTTTAGTTTGAATTTACTTTTGGAGATTTTTGTAGTTTTTTTATATACAGATACTTTTTTAAATGCTTAAATTGTGAACCTTTCAGTTTGTATTGAAAGTAATAATGTAGTGCTGGGTAAAAATGCTAGTAATAGTACTGCGATATAGTACTAGTGGTGTTTATATTTCTGAAATGCTTTTTACGTAGCGGGGTTATGCTGTTCTCGAGCGTTGCCGTCTACATTGATCTAAAGCGTGAGCGTGTCTGTGGGGCCGAGGCTGTTTCAGGGCTCCTGTTGTGCTGTACACTGTGTTCACTCAGGCATTTCAGTGATGGAATTTAAAGTAGAGAATTCACCGGAGACTGCTGCACAGCGAGCATCGCAGGCAGACGGCCGATGGGGGGGATGTATTTTTAGCGCTTGGCCACCTCCACCGCCCGAGCATTATTAGGTGCAGAAAACTTCCGCCTTCGATGTATCTCATTCACAGGTCAGAGAGCAGAGACTTTGTTTTCTACAGCAGCGGGGAGCTCAAAACCCCCTAGAGTTGAGCTGATCCTGGGTCAGTGAAAAGGCTGAAACTGAGCGCATCATACTCCCCATCCATGCTCAAAGGTGCTACATTTAAAGAACCCGTGCTCCCCAGAAGGCGCAGTTATCTGAAAAAACCCTCGCTTCGGGCCACCGCCACTGCAGGGGATTGTCTGGTCATTTTTTTCTAAAGTGATTGCACATACTCGCAGCCATGCTTTTCAAGTCAAATCTCTTTCTTAATGCTCACTGGTCATTAAGCACCTAAACAGTCTTAAAGTCTCTCAGAAAGAGTCAGATTGGCAGAGATTACAGAGCGTGTCTGATTTCACAAGACATCATCTAATTTGGGGCATGGAAATGGGTGGGAGCTGCAGTGCTTATGGCAGTGTTTTGCTAAACAAAATGTCACACGGAGCATTGACGATATTGCAAGTGTCATATGAGCAGTAAGAGTTTCTTAAATGGCCTTTCATTATGTGTGGCAGCCACATCTCACTGGCTTTGACTTGAGTGGCAGCTCAATGCAATATGCTTTTGAATTAAAGCCTCTTCTGCCAATTTTTTTCTGGGGAGTATTTTTCCTTTTAAATGTCTAAAATTAAATGCCAAGCCATTTCAGTATCTGCAGTATGTGGTTTTATTAATGTGGCACAACAGAAGTATAAAAGTGGAGCAGCTTTTAGCCTATTTGATAAAGACGTTCTGGCCTGGAGGTTGTCTCTAAAATTGGGAACGCGGCTTGCATTCTGACCATACCTTTTGTGTGTGCTCTCCAACTTAATGCACAATGTCATTTAGAAGTTGCATTGAGTAGTTAATCCTTTTTTCCCTCCTCATGAACCTTGATATTATCGGCACCATCAAGTCGCAAGGGGATCCTGGGAGGAAGTGCACCACTTCTGTTTCCCTGATCCAAAGATAACGTCTCTTCCCGTCTCAGTCTCACACACTCTCTGCCACGTGTACCTCTTTCACACATGGAGTCTTTTCCTCCACCTGTTTCTATTCCATCATCTTTTTTTTTTTTTTTTTTTTTTTTCTTTCTTCTTAGCTACCTATCAGTTCCTCTGTTTTACCGTGCTCTGTCACTCTTTCCGCACACAGATTTTGACTTCAGTGTTCCCGGTTCCATGAAGCTGCACAATCTCATTTCAAAGCTGAAGAAGTGGATCAAGATCCTGGAAGCCAAGACGAAACAGCTGCCCAAGTTCTTCCTGATAGAGGAGAAATGCCGTTTCCTTAGCAACTTCTCGGCCCAGACTGCCGAAGTGGAGATCCCGGGAGAGTTCCTCATGCCTAAGCCCACACACTATTACATCAAGATTGCCAGGTAACAATTAATACACACTGGGGATGGGGTTGTGCTGGTCGACTGATCATTTAGTCATCCAATAACTGACTAGTCGATCTGTCATAAGGAAGTCATAAATAATTTGCCTAGTTTCAGCGTTACCTGATGCATTTTGCCGCATAAAATACCAACCCTCAAAATAAGAATAAAAAGCTAGTCAGCTGCACTAATCATCTATTCGTCCAACTAGTTATTAGATTTATTGAGTTCTTTTTGCAAATTGCATCTGTGTAGGGGCCAGCAAAAACCAAAACTAGCTTAATTATTCAGCACTTGCTTTAGACAAAATACCTGACTAGTGTTTTTTTTTTTTATATAAATATAATGTCCCTAATAGACCCTTGGACCCCTGGTGGTTTTTGATTTAAAAAAAATATATATATTCTCCCATTGGAGTTATAAGATAGACTCCAGCTGAGACCTTAATTCTCAGTAGTTACTTCATCACTTACCCATCATTCTCTCTCTCACACCCACCTACTCTACCTCCTAAGGTTCATGCCCAGGGTGGAGATTGTTCAAAAGCACAACACAGCTGCTCGACGCCTCTACATCCGCGGGCACAACGGCAAGATCTATCCGTACTTGGTGATGAATGACGCATGTCTGACGGAGTCCCGCAGAGAGGAGCGTGTGTTGCAGCTCTTGCGGCTACTCAACCCCTGCCTGGAGAAGAGGAAAGAGACCACCAAGAGACACCTCTTCTTCACAGGTACTGCGCTAACCACAGATCACACAGAGACTATCCCTTCCCCATTAAATAGCACTCACTACATCTATTTATGTCAGTGCTTTGGACATGACCTTGCATTTCAGTTACCAAGTTCAAGCCTAAAGTTTATTTGTAATAAATAAAAAATAAAATCATGTACAAGTATATGATATATATATAATATAAAACTTCAAACATTATGAAGAATAAAATAAAATAATTTTAAAGGGCACATAACACATTTTCTGCCAATCTCATGTTAATCTTGATTACCTATAGAGTAGTATCGCATCCTTCATATCTCCGAAGAGTCTTTAGTTTTATCATATTTATAAAAGACAGATACTCTGTACCGATTCTTTCCAAAAACTGGCGAACTCGTGGAGGCGTGCAGTGGGTGGGGCTAAAGAGTCAGGAACACACACACACACACACACACACACACACACACACACAAAGCTGGTCATATAATTAGAATATCATCAAAAAGTTGATTTATTTCACTAATTCCATTCAAAAAGTGAAACTTAGTTCATTATATTCATTCATTACACACAGACTGATATATTTCAAATGTTTATTTCTTTTAATTTTGATGATTATAACTGACAACTAAGGAAAATCCCAAATTCAGTATCTCAGAAAATTAAAATATTGTGAAAAGGTTCAATATTGAAGACACCTGGTGCCACACTCTAATCAGCTAATTAACTCAAAACACCTGCAAAGGCCTTTAAATGGTCTCTCGGTCTAGTTCTGTAGGCTACACAATCATGGGGAAGACTGCTGACTTGACAGTTGTCCAAAAGACGACCATTGACACCTTGCACAAGGAGGGCAAGACACAAAAGGTCATTGCAAAAGAGGCTGGCTGTTCACAGAGCTCTGTGTCCAAGCACATTAATAGAGAGGCGAAGGGAAGGAAAAGATGTGGTAGAAAAAGTGTACAAGCAATGGGGATAACCGCACCATGGAGAGAATTGTGAAACAAAACCCATTCAAAAATGTGGGGGAGATTCACAAAGAGTGGACTGCAGCTGGAGTCAGTGTTTCAAGAACCACTACGCACAGACGTATGCAAGACATGGGTTTCAGCTGTCGCATTCCTTGTCAAGCCACTCTTGAACAACAGACAGCGTCAGAAGCGTTTCGCCTGGGCTAAAGACAAAAAGGACTGGACTGCTGCTGAGTGGTCCAAAGTTATGTTCTCTGATGAAAGTAAATTTTGCATTTCCTTTGCAAATCAGGGTCCCAGAGTCTGGAGGAAGAGAGGAGAGGCACACAATCCACGTTGCTTGAGGTCCAGTGTAAAGTTTCCACAGTCAGTGATGGTTTGGGGTGCCATGTCATCTGCTGGTGTTAGTCATCTGCTGGTGTTTTCTGAGGTCCAAGGTCAATGCAGCCGTATACCAGGAAGTTTTAGAGCACTTCATGCTTCCTGCTGCTGACCAACTTTATGGAGATGCAGATTTCATTTTCCAACAGGACTTGGCACCTGCACACAGTGCCAAAGCAACCAGTACCTGGTTTAAGGACCATGGTATCCCTGTTCTTAATTGGCCAGAAAATCTATGGGCTATTGTGAAGAGGAAGATGTGATATGCCAGACCCAACAATGCAGAAGAGCTGAAGGCCACTATCTGAGCAACCTGGGCTCTCAACACCTGAGCAGTGCCACGACTCCATGCCACGCCGCATTGCTGCAGTAATTCAGGCAAAAGGAGCCCCAACTAAGTATTGAGTGCTGTACATGCTCATACTTTTCATGTTCATACTTTTCAGTTGGCCAAGATTTCTAAAAATCCTTTCTTTGTATTGGTCTTAAGTAATATTCAAATTTTCTGAGATACTGAATTTGGGATTTTCCTTAGTTGTCAGTTCTAATCATCAAAATTAAAAGAAATAAACATTTGAAATATATCAGTCTGTGTGTAATGAATGAATATAATATACAAGTTTCACTTTTTGAATGGAATTAGTGAAATAAATCAACTTTTTGAAGATATTCTAATTATATGACCAGAACCTGTATGCACTTACGCGCCGATTGCCAACAAAACAGACATTTGATGCAGTTTCATTTAGCGCCTGCGGTTTAGACTCGTGACCGGAACCAAACAAACACACTTGCAGAACTCTGTTGTAGCCAACGGTGTCTGTAACCTGAACGAAACTCATTGATGGCCATGCTCTCGCTCTCGCTCTGGTTGATATGCGCATGCGCTCATCCGGGAGAAGTGCCCATACAAGGAATTCCGCCCTTTATGGCGTCATACAGGGCCATGGAAAGAAACTTTCCCAAACGTATTCGAATCCTGAAGGAGTTTATTTTGGCACAGAAATACTCTGTCATACATCCAACTTGTTTGTTTTTTGTTTAGCAAGAGAATCCAACTCTTTAACAATATAAATAAGTCAGAATGCATGAAATAGCATAAGACCCCCTTTAAATAATAAGTGAATTTTTAACTAAAATAAAAGGGTTTTTCACTATTCACTATTATACAGGGAGTGCAGAATTATTAGGCAAGTTGTATTTTTGAGGATTAATTTTATTATTGAACAACAACCATGTTCTCAATGAACACAAACTCATTAATATCAAAGCTGAATATTTTTGTATCAATATTTTAAGTAGTTTTTAGTTTTAGCTATTTTAGGGGGATATCTGTGTGTGCAGGTGACTATTACTGTGCATAATTATTAGGCAACTTAACAAAAAACAAATTTATACCCATTTCAATTATTTATTTTTACCAGTGAAACCAATATAACATCTCAACATTCACAAATATACATTTCTGACATTCAAAAACCAAACAAAAACAAATCAGTGACCAATATAGCCACCTTTCTTTGCAAGGACACTCAAAAGCCTGCCATCCATGGATTCTGTCTGTTTTGATCTGTTCACCATCAACATTGCGTGCAGCAGCAACCACAGCCTCCCAGACACTGTTCAGAGAGGTGTACTGTTTTCCCTCCTTGTAAATCGCACATTTGATGATGGACCACAGGTTCTCAATGGGGTTCAGATCAGGTGAACAAGGAGGCCATATCATTAGATTTTCTTCTTTTATACCCTTTCTTGCCAGCCACGCTGTGGAGTACTTGGACGCGTGTGATGGAGCATTGTCCTGCATGAAAATCATGTTTTTCTTGAAGGATGCAGACTTCTTCCTGTACCACTGCCTGAAGAAGGTGTCTTCCAGAAACTGGCAGTAGGACTGGGAGTTGAGCTTGACTCCATCCTCAACCCGAAAAGGCCCCACAAGCTCATCTTTGATGATACCAGCCCAAACCAGTACTCCACCTCCACCTTGCTGGCGTCTGAGTCGGACTGGAGCTCTCTGCCCTTTACCAATCCAGCCACGGGCCCATCCATCTGGCCCATCAAGACTCACTCTCATTTCATCAGTCCATAAAACCTTAGAAAAATCAGTCTTGAGATATTTCTTGGCCCAGTCTTGACGTTTCAGCTTGTGTGTCTTGTTCAGTGGTGGTCGACTTTCTGCCTTTCTTACCTTGGCCATGTCTCTGAGTATTGCACACCTTGTGCTTTTGGGCACTCCAGTGATGTTGCAGCTCTGAAATATGGCCAAACTGGTGGCAAGTGGCATCTTGGCAGCTGCACGCTTGACTTTTCTCAGTTCACGGGCAGTTATTTTGCGCCTTGGTTTTTCCACACGCTTCTTGCGACCCTGTTGACTATTTTGAATGAAACGCTTGATTGTTCGATGATCACGCTTCAGAAGCTTGGCTATTTTAAGACTGCTGCATCCCTCTGCAATATATCTCACTATTTTTGACTTTTCTGAGCCTGTCAAGTCCTTCTTTTGACCCATTTTGCCAAAGGAAAGGAAGTTGCCTAATAATTATGCACACCTGATATAGGGTGTTGATGTCATTAGACCACACCCCTTCTCATTACAGAGATGCACATCACCTAATATGCTTAATTGGTAGTAGGCTTTCCAGCCTATACAGCTTGGAGTAAGACAACATGCATAACGAGGATGATGTGGTCAAAATACTCATTTGCCTAATAATTCTGCACTCCCTGTACATCTATTTTGAATTGTGGCATAAATGTTCAGATCTGCCCCTTTTGAATGCTGTCCATTTGCCCTCAGTGCTGGGCTTAATGACCCAGTTGCTCTTAGGCAGATTGGGGGAGATAGAAGAGGCAAGATTGAGGTGAAAAGTACCAGAAAAGCTGTGTAGTTGTAACAGAAGAAAAGAGAGAGGGGGGGGACTGGAGCAGAAGGAATGAAAATGAGGTTGCTCTTCTCCCTGTGGAGACTGAGGGAGGAAGATCTAAATTGTCTTTTTGTGACAGACACATTAAAGATGAAACTCTCTCCGGTCAGAGGTCCAGGGTGACACATTTAAGCTTTCGCTGGAACATTTTGTCTTTTTTTTTTTTTTTTTTTTTTTTTTTTTTTAAATGAAAAGACAAGAGCTTTATTTTATGCTTTAACATAATAATCATTAGACCTGTTTTATATGCACATTCTATTTTTATCATGAATTAATGTATTCCAGTTATTAATTAGATATGTATTAGATGTCCCAGTGGTCATCTGACATGCTTTTCTTTTTACTCCAGAGAGAACCTCACAGGTGTTTGTCCCCTCTCTCAGCGGTTGATTTGTCTTGTTTAAAAACTATCTGACTCCGTTAATGGAATGATTGTATAAACAGGTCTGTGAAAACATTTTAGTGATGTTATATTTCAGGTTAACAGTCCTTTATCAAAGCCAAATAAAATCTATAATATGCTATTCATGGAAAATGATCAGAATAGCTGCTGAAAAGCCAGTGGGATTTTTGAATTGCTTTATATACCAGTAAAGTACATCCTCCCTTAAATCTGTTCTCTTCTTAGTCCCAAGGGTGGTGGCGGTGTCTCCTCAAATGCGGTTAGTGGAGGACAATCCATCGTCTCTGTCTCTGGTGGAAATCTACAAGCAACGTTGTGCTAAGAAGGGCATTGAGCACGACAACCCCATTTCCCGCTATTATGACCGGCTTGCGACTGTTCAGGCTAGAGGAACCCAAGCCAGCCATCAGGTATGCCATGAATAATATAAAAAAGTATATAAATTAAAAAGGTATGAAAATCTCAAGAAATTGCCAAGGACATGTCTTGGTTATATTTATATGCAAATATATTTTTTCCTATATTTATATTTTAAATGCAGATCTGGATGCATTATGTGAATGAGAATAATAATAATAATAGTAATAGATTTAATAATACATAATGTTATTAATAGATTTAATAGATAATAATAGATTTGATTTGAGAAATAATAATTACCCTTACTTTTTGCTTTTGATTTTGGAGGAAAATGAACTGGGCATTAGGGATGGGTATTGTTTGAATTTGAACGATTCCGATTCTGCTTATCGATTATATTATATATCAATGAACAAAAATCAACAGACTAAAGAACACTTACACCACTAGGACTACACACATCTAATTAATAACTTAAGTGAAATGCATTAATTCATGATAAAAAAAGAATGTGCATATAAATATCCCTAATGATTTATGTTAGAGTATAAAAAAGCATATGGTTTAAAAATACCATAGCAAAAAAAAAAATAGCCTAACTAATATAAATTTCAAGCATTATTAAAGGCAAATAAACACTTAGTAATTAAAAAAGAGCAAATAAAAAAATAGCAATTGCACAAATAAATACAACTGAACAAAGATATGATTGAAATAAACAGTGTTTTAAGATATTCAGGTACAGAAACTCTGATCAAATGTAAAATAACACTGCACTTTATAAATAAAATGTACTTTGCAAATATAGTTACAAAAGTCATTCAGTCAAGAACAGCGAGGGGAATTTTCTCTGCCTTTTGTTTGATTAGCATTATTATAGAGACGACAGAAGGAATATTTGGCTGTTGTCACTTTAAGACCTACACGGATCCAATATACTGTTATGCATGCATTTTCTTTGTCAACTGTTTATGTTCACTCAAGACATAACTGACACACCTTTTTTGTGTGTATTTGTTTAAGTCCAAAAAGACATGGAAGAGAACTCAGTATCGCAAATACACTATACATGTATGAGAGGCAGCATTCTGTGCACACGTCGTTTTGGTTTTGTGTGCAGCACAGAAAACACAGTGAGGGTCTTCTTGCTCTTGAATAGTTTAAAGTCATATTAAAATGCGCACACAGGAATCGATAAGTGGAATCGAAATGCACGTGTCTTATTGAATCCCAGGTTCTTGGAAATTTAGAACTGGACATTTACCCTAACATGCAGTCAAGTAAATGAACCAATAAAATAACTTTTCTATCTTTTCAATTGTCATCTTTTTTTGTCCATGTTTTAAGGTCCTGCGTGACATTCTAAAGGAGGTCCAGGGTAACATGGTACCTCGTAGCATGTTGAAGGAGTGGGCTCTGCACACCTTCCCCAACGCCACAGACTACTGGACCTTCCGCAAAATGTTCACCATCCAGCTTGCTCTAATTGGTCTGGCTGAGTTCATGCTGCACCTGAACCGTCTCAACCCAGAGATGCTGCAGATCGCACAGGTACCTGAACGACTTGACGTAATGGAACAGATCTCATACTTGATACTAGCTCTCTTTCATCAAATATACATCCAGAGAAGTGTGTTGGGTCATCACACATGCTTCAGTTTTTGTTGGCCACTCTCCAGCTGTCCTGCAACATTTGTGATATGGTATAGAGTCAGTGCAGGTCCATAGAGTGCATTTGAAAGTTTATTAGAAATGTGCATCAAACAAGCACCTCCGCTCATCCTATGATTCTTATCTGCAGTTTTCTGACAGGTGGACGAATGGGTGGCTAAGTGGGTACAGTAAGGCCCCTTGCTGCCGGTTCCACTCTACAGATCTCATTAGCCACTGGGAGATTACCACAGCAGGCAGAGCGGACAAGCAGATATGTGCTGTCTTTGTCTCTGTTTCTCTCTCAATAACACACAAACCATCATGCATTTCTCTGGTGTATCACTTCCAGAGTAGCTCTCCATTTGACCATTGATATTGAGAATGGTCCTGTGCAGGGTCTAAATACTGAGCTTGAACATGTTCTTATTGTGCTTAGAGTGATACTTAATCATTAATAAACTAATAAAAATCTACATTCTGATCTCACCCATAAAAATTGAAATGTTAATCTTAAGCATGTTATCTGTGAAATGCTTTATTGGAGATGACGACCCTCTTCATCAAGGTCATTGAAGGCAAATGGAGATTATTTTTGTTCATATGCTGAAATGCTGATGCAGACCACAGTGGGTGTAGGATCGATATGTCCTCACATTTTTGTGGTCGGATGTCTACAATGCTATCCAGTTTTTCCCAGAGTGCTATAGATTAGCTGTTGTCTGATGTTGGTCCCACTTGAGTCCCACATGAGCAAATAGGCTCCTTTCCCAAATTTGCTTTATTTCTCTGGATGGAAACTAATGACTTGGTGCCACATGATATTTATCTCTCAAAGTTATCCAAAGTCTGCAAATTGTAGTTTCTGTTTGACAAGGTCAGATTCTCAGAGATTAATTAATTGACACCACCCTGATGTGTTGTTCCCCCAACAGGATACTGGAAAACTCAATGTATCATACTTCCGCTTCGACATTAATGACGCCACTGGTGATCTGGATGCCAACCGGCCGGTCCCCTTCAGGTTGACGCCCAACATCTCTGAGTTCCTGACCACCATCGGCGTATCCGGACCCCTCACGGCTTCCATGATAGCGGTAGCACGTTGCTTTGCTCAGCCTAACTTCAAGGTGCGCTACGAGGAACAAGAGTAATGAAGAATGTGACTCCACACTTTCAGTCTCTAGGGATCTTGACCCACTCTCAATCTGTGTCTCCTCTCAATCAGGTCGATGGCATCTTGAAAGCAGTTCTTCGGGACGAAATCATCGCTTGGCATAAGAAAACGCAGGAGGACACATCCATGCCTCTGTCCCCAGCTGGACAACCTGAGAACATGGACAGCCAGCAGCTGGTGTCTCTGGTCCAGAAAGCTGTGACTGCCATCATGACCCGCCTTCACAACTTGGCCCAGTTTGAGGGTGGTGAGAGTAAAGTAAACACGCTAGTGGCGGCCGCCAACAGCCTGGACAACCTGTGCCGCATGGACCCTGCCTGGCACCCCTGGTTGTAGGTTGTGTAAAGAAAGAAATCCTGGCAGGTCTCAGAGAAATGCAATACTGTGAAAGAGAATGTCAGAGTTGATGAACTTGTCCTGCACATGTTAAAAAAATGTATTTGGAAGGGGTCATAAAGTGCGCAAACTGTAATTTAAAAAAGAACATGATATTACCTAAGATCTTTAGTATTCACTGTTATATTCACAGGTAAGAGATAAATGCAGCAATTAAAAGCAGCTTTGTTTGGTTGGACAGAGACTATTGTGAAACTGATGAGCTTAGTAAAGTGCTTTTTTTGAGACTGTTGTGACTGTCAGCAAAAAAAGTGTGACGGTACAAGACAGCCTTTAAGAAAATACTGTTTCCACAGCCTTTTCTCGGCTTCACACTGGAAGAGGGTGCAGCAGCTATCCCAGCAGATTTTATGCAACTCCCATCAAGCTCTCCTTTTACGCCTCTGCCATTTCTCTCTGACTGATGGCAGCCTTTTAAATTTAGTAATCTAATTTACATGAATCAACACTCAGAAATGTTCAGCATGTTGTTATGTGTATGTCATTATTTAAAATTGTATGTGGGCATATTTTTTTTTACCTTTGTACATGTAAAAATGACATTGCATCCTTTAATTGCTGTGTACTTTTCTACAGGTTTGTGCAATTTAAAGCCGTCATGTGTTAATGTCAAACATTCAACCATAGATTGTCCCACCCCCCACACACACAAAATACTCTGGAAAGGCGAAGACTTATGAGCCTTAAGACAGGAGTAGCTCTATATTTAGCTCATTTTTAGTTAATCATAGCACATACGAATAATTTATCTGTTATTACAGCTCAAAGTTTTTGAACTTTGTCTTTTTAGGAGTGTCCCAAAGCTAGTATCTCAGTGATACACCTAAAAGCATTTTTGTATACATTCCCCTCTTTTGTAAAGGTACAGAATATTGTGCCAATATATGAATAGTTACCTCTGCAATGTAAATATGCATTTTGTTTTAATAAAATGCTCTTTTTCAAGAAAAGAAAAAGTGTTGGTGTTTTCATAAGAACTGTGGCCCAAACTGTGCTGTCTGTGGGTGTGATGTGTATCTCTGTGGGTGGTTGATTGAAGGACGCTTTCAGAAAGAATACCCTTGTCTCTCACTGATTGTCTGAAGTACAGGAGAGGACCTGAGTGAGAGCCGTGGAGTCATTCGGGTCAGGTCAGATCTCAGTCTGCTTTTCCTTCTTTATTACACCCCGTCAGTATATCACACCGAGCGCTGTCTTCTCAGAGTTACACATGCTGTCAGTGCTGGCTTCAATCCCATAAACCATTGCTTCACCCTGTATGCTTGCACAGCACAGGTGCTTATCCTCCTTCCTCTGATCTCTCTCCAGCCCCTTTCTAACATCAGTCAGGGACCATGCACTCCCATCTCTGTCCTCCTTTTGAGGTCCTTTGCCACCAAACAGTCCTGGGGGCTGATGTACAACTGCACTGTCTGAACTTGAAAGAGCTGCGATATTTAACTCTGAATGTGAGAGATGTGTCATGACCCCCACCCCCTGCTGCATTGCCCGTTGATGTCTAGACTGATAGGAGCAGGATGTGGGCAAACTGATTGATGGAGCCCCCTTGGGGAGAGCTGTGATTGGCAGACACATGGAGGACAAACAAACCACCATTTCTTCTGGCAGCACAATGAGAGAGAAGAAAATCTTACTTGATGACCTCATGTACCTGCTAAAATTCGAAGTGACGTTGAATGAGAATTATTCCGTCACTGTTATTAACCTTAAAGATGAAATGTCATTGTTTGATGTTTTGATATCTTTTATTATCACAGTTCAAATAAGATTGAGTTTAATGTTAACACGTTGCAGTTTTGGCAGGCCGACATGGCAGCATTAGGTGTTTTCATTCACTAAATATTTAAAGCAGTATTTTGCCACAATGGAGCTGAAGTAGCAACAAATCTTTTTTCTGTATTGTGATGTACATCTGAGTGAAACAGGGATGAGAGCGTGCAGTCAATTGTAAGAAAGTTACATGGTTTAAGCGACTAAATAATTGAAGTATAGCATACGTGAACAAGTTATGACATTTTAATTAAATTATGAGGTCAAAAAATGCCAGACCAACAGACTTGTTTCAGCATTTTTTGCATTGTTACTGAAATTACGCTATCTTTTACAGAGATATTTGAGAAGAATTTGGGACAAAATTTGGCCAAATACTAGAATGGAAGCAGTATGTCTGTGATGAAGCTATTTAATCATTCATGTCTTCATAGGGTGTCTGGTATAATTCCAGCAAAAGTCAGTCTAAGTTGGTTTTACCCAAGGTTATTTGGCAAGTATAGTTGTTTTAGAATAAAACCAGACTGTTACAGATCCCTTTCAGTTATTTAGTGTGAAATCAAAATATCCAAATAAATGGATTTTGAAGTGTCTTACAGATTGTGACCTTGCTTCCTATTATGAGCTGACAGCTGCAGGCTTACGATAGTATTAAACGCTAAGCTGACATGAGCAGATGTGTCCGGAGGATGTCACCTATAAACCACAAACATTACCTCTTTTTTTCACACCCTAGACAAATTACAGCATCCTGTGTGAGTCTTATCCCCGATCTCACCGTGCGTGCCTTGAACCGAAGAAAATGTCATTTAACGCCTCTACACAGGATTTGAATTGGGATTGTTTTTGCTGAATAGCAGAATTCTCATACAGTTGAGCAACCATTATATTCTGCTGTTACAAATTAATGGCAAAAGTTTTCAAGGTGTTGCTCTGTGGTGCATTACCAAGTAAAAGTCATTTGAAGGAGTGCCACATGCTAGTACTGGGAGCTGATCAAGGATAGGTTTTGCACCTGCCTCTTTCGAAGGCCCTCCTTGAAAAATGTCCAAAAAACAAGATATTAAGTTGTAGATACGAGAGGAGCCCTATGGTGAATTTTGGTCTAGCTAAATCGTGGGTGTCCAATCCTGTACTCGAGGGACACATTCCTGCAGAGTTCAGCTTAACCTGCTCCAACACATCTGAAAACCTTGACTAGCTGGGTTCAGATTAGTCTCAGACGTAACCCCCACAGACCGTTGGCTGAACGTCTGATGCATATGGCACACTTATCTGGAAACACTTCAGGAGTTTCGAAGTCATCATCTGATTGGTTGAATTCTACAGGATGTCCGGGAGACTTGTGTTGCGTTCTTTAATGGTTCCGGTCTGCCTGGAAACAAAAGCTGTGACGCCAAACTCCCTCGTGGAAGAAGAACACTGTCGTGTTTACAACTTTGACAATGGCATGCTGTCTGGCATACTGTAAAAAAAGATGGATGACACGCCTTCACTTTCTTCCGTTGAAGCCGCCAGTGTCCAAATATGGCGCTGACATCTTGGGTCTCAAGTCTGCACAGTAGTGAGTGCGAAGTGGAGCTGCGATATCAAGGCTCCACCCACACTCAAATGTATTTGAAGTGTAATTTGATTGTTTAGTTTGTCTATTTCCCATTACATTTCATGGAGAGGGCAGGTTTTATGAGCTATACTGCATCCAGCCACCTGGGGGCGATCGAGACACTTTGACTTCACTTTTCAGGACTCGTGTGGCACACTTGTTGCTGGAACATCGACTTCACATTTTCATGCCCCTAAACTTGACACGGAACAAAACGAACTGTGACTGGTTGCGTTACATGTCAGTCAAATGTCCTCTTGGGCGGTCCTTGGCCAATGAAAGCTGTGATAGAGTCCAGACCTTCTGCCGTCAGTCTGATGGTCTGGCTACGCAAGACTAGGTTCAGAGTGAACTCTTCAGGAAGGTGGCCTTCCAGGAGCCGGATTGTAAACCCTTGATATACACTCACCTAAAGGATTATTAGGAACACCTGTTCAATTTCTCATTAATGCAATTATCTAATCAACCAATCACATGGCAGTTGCTTCAATGCATTTAGGGGTGTGGTCCTGGTCAAGACAATCTCCTGAACTCCAAACTGAATGTCAGAATGGGAAAGAAAGGTGATTTAAGCAATTTTGAGCGTGGCATGGTTGTTGGTGCCAGACGGGCCGGTCTGAGTATTTCACAATCTGCTCAGTTACTGGGATTTTCACGCACAACCATTTCTAGAGTTTACAAAGAATGGTGTGAAAAGGGAAAAACATCCAGTATGCGGCAGTCCTGTGGGCGAAAATGCCTTGTTGATGCTAGAGGTCAGAGGAGAATGGGCCGACTGATTCAAGCTGATAGAAGAGCAACTTTGACTGAAATAACCACTCGTTACAACCGAGGTATGCAGCAAAGCATTTGTGAAGCCACAACACGCACAACCTTGAGGCGGATGGGCTACAACAGCAGAAGACCCCACCGGGTACCACTCATCTCCACTACAAATAGGAAAAAGAGGCTACAATTTGCACAAGCTCACCAAAATTGGACAGTTGAAGACTGGAAAAATGTTGCCTGGTCTGATGAGTCTCGATTTCTGTTGAGACATTCAGATGGTAGAGTCAAAATTTGGCGTAAACAGAATGAGAACATGGATCCATCATGCCTTGTTACCACTGTGCAGGCTGGTGGTGGTGGTGTAATGGTGTGGGGGATGTTTTCTTGGCACACTTTAGGCCCCTTAGTGCCAATTGGGCATCGTTTAAATGCCACGGCCTACCTGAGCATTGTTTCTGACCATGTCCATCCCTTTATGACCACCATGTACCCATCCTCTGATGGCTACTTCCAGCAGGATAATGCACCATGTCACAAAGCTCGAATCATTTCAAATTGGTTTCTTGAACATGACAATGAGTTCACTGTACTAAAATGGCCCCCACAGTCACCAGATCTCAACCCAATAGAACATCTTTGGGATGTGGTGGAACGGGAGCTTCGTGCCCTGGATGTGCATCCCACAAATCTCCATCAACTGCAAGATGCTATCCTATCAATATGGGCCAACATTTCTAAAGAATGCTTTCAGCACCTTGTTGAATCAATGCCACGTAGAATTAAGGCAGTTCTGAAGGCGAAAGGGGGTCAAACACAGTATTAGTATGGTGTTCCTAATAATCCTTTAGGTGAGTGTAGATAGACAAGAGATCCTTATGATTCTTCTTGAATTTGCCACTTTGTCTTTTTTGGACATCTTTCAAGATGGGTCCTCCAAAAAAGACTGGTGCCCAAGGGCATCACAGGACCATAATCTGTCCTCGATTCGCTTAGCTGTTTCCGGTACGGGCATGTGGTGCTCCTTTAAATGACTTTTACTTGGTAACAATGCATCACCTGTAAATTATGCATCTCCATTGGCTTGTTTCTTGGTATCGGGCCTCTCAGCTTAAGGCCCCTGGCAATCAGAGGCCCTGGGCATTTGTCCCATTACTCATGTCCATAATCTGTCCTTAGCTTATTTAGCCAAGGTATCAGTATTTGAGTGCCTTGCAGTAACATTCATTCTTCCTGAACCAATAACCACTGATTTCATTGACCGGCTGGTTGGAGAGGTACATAGTGTCATTTTGTTTGGTGAGGCTAAATTACACATTGCAAAGCTTTTCTGAAATGAACCTCTGCTGAAGTATTAGCTTCATTACCTGAACTTTCCCAGCGCTTCTCCTGAGATCATTCTCTGCAGTTCCTCTGTCTTCGGGTGCTTGTCAGAAACACTTCACGTCCTAAACCAATTAACCAAGCTCTTCTTGGAGTGCCCTGATCTCCTGACAGGCTGGGAGGAGAGGCTGTTGTGCGTCTGACAGGCTCTCTCTCCGCTTCTCCTCCCAGTTCGCTGATTTAATTTGTTTGGTAATATGAGGATTGGCGTGTTCAGCCCAGATTCACTGCAAAGTGAAATTGGACAAGGGCATTGGAGCTTCAACATGTAAAACTGTCTCACCTTGACAGCTGGCTGAGTGGACTGGGGATTGCCTTCAGAGATACCTGAAAGGACCACACACACCAATTCAGTCTCCATCGTAGGGATTCAAGGGACATCATGATGAAGGAGAAAACCTGTGTAGTGTTTGTTAAAGGGAGGAATAGAGACACTTGAATCTCTTGATCATTTTGGTTGCTGAACAGTGAACTTTTCCCAAATTGTCCAAAACACTGTTGCTATACACTGCCTCTTGTCAATCAGTCCATAGACAGATGAAATGGAAACTGTTATTTACTGTGTTTTACTTATTTATCTCACTTTCTACTCCATAAATGTGTTTAGATGGAGAAACGCTGACACTGCAGCTACAGAAGATAATCAACTTACTCTGTCCAAATGTCAGTGAGCATTACTTGGGTTGATTCCAGCCCGTCAGGTCCTCTGCTCTTCATCATAGATCATACAACTTTGACTGACATTAATGGATTCCTGGGGGAATTTGCTGAATGTTGACTGTTTAAAGTTAATGTGTGTACATTTTTGTGTTTAAATGCTTTCTCCTGCCCCAGCTTAAAATTCAGAGACAACAAGTGATCCATTGGAAATTTTATTTACCCAGAAAGTATAAACACTGTGGCACTTTCAAAGCATAGCTGTTTGTTTGTGAATCCTGACCAGCCCAGCTAAACTGACTCAACCAATGGTTTAGGACAGGGCTCTTACTTATTTTGAATAAGTAATTACTTCAAGACCACTAAAAAAAGTTTGAATGGAATCTGGGCATACTACATTCGCCATGTTGTCATTATCATGTGACCTACCAGCGTGAGTTATGTTGCTTCACCTCCATTCATAAATCCTTTTCTATGGCTTCATGGGATAGTAAAGTATCGTACGCACACTTCAGAATCACGCCGGAAGAAGGTCATCTGAGTACTTTTTGCTTACTCTTTTATAAGTACTATGAATTCGGACATACTTTTTTTGTCACATACTGTTTTTTGCCTACTATATAGTAGAGAAGTATGCAATTTCAGATGCAGCCTATGTTTTAAATGTGTATATCTGCTGAAAATGAGTTATTTAGGAGTACAATAGCATATAGATTACCTCAAAGGATCAAAAAGCACAACAATTGATATAGTAGCCTATATGAAGAGCTGGTAGGTAACACAAATTAGACCACAAATGTTTTGGTGATATATTATTGTCATATTTATGCAATGCAAATGAAAGTGAAATAACTGAATAAAATGATATCCAGCTGGTGGGTTAATTAGATAAAGTACATTAAACCGTGCACTGCCGTGTTCTTTTGCACTGCAGTACTGCAGACATTATTCCCAGACTGTCTGCCTAGTTGTCCTGAGAGACCGACACCAGGAGCATCTTAAGTCCGGCTCATTTCCACCTCCAGTGAAGGGAGACGGCTCCTTAAGGTGTGTGTATGAGGTGTAGCCCTCAGGGAAGATAGCTGATCTCAGCCAATCACAGCGCCCTGCAGATAGACATGATCCTTTTGGAGACTCAGTTTGGAGACTTGCTTTATTTTTTAATGATGTAGCTAATGGTTGTTCAAAATGTTTCTCTATTACCTCTATTCAGTCTGCCATATACTCATAATATCCAATATAATTGCTTTATTCCTAATAAAATCATAACATTACCATTTTGTGACCAGGCCCACATATGTGCAGAATCCAAACAAAGTTCTGCTAATTTCCATAATCAGAATCCCAATCATTTAAAATGTTCTACCTCTTATGTTTATTACATTTCAGTCAAATTTGATTGTTTTATCTACCAAAAATAGTGTACACTTAGCTTAATTTAACACATTTAACCATTTTTACATCAATTCCACAGATTATCATACAGATTCCATCTGGGCCTGTTTATGGATTTTGCTCTATGAGTTTGCTTTGATGTTCATCTGAAATTCTAATATTATTCAGAATGGCTGATCTTTAGTACATTGTTTCCAAACCAGATAATTAATTTGGTTTGCTAAGATGAAATCCTGCTCTATTCTCTCTTAATGTTTTATGCTAAACACTGGAGCAGCTCTGGATGGGGCCAAATGGCTCTTTTCTGACATCCTGCTGTATCAGCAGCACAGCAGCGTGTCGTCACCCGACCGACTGATGCTTCGGTATCCTGGGATTACAGTCTTAATGAAACATTCCCTGCACCATTTCTCTTTATGGCCTATAATGATTATTAAACAGGGCCGTGGCGCTATCAGGAAAGCACAATAAAAGCTAATGATGTAGCCAATGCTTTAGCCAAGCTTCATCAAAATACCTGATATTTCTGCATTGGGAATCCCTGATTAAATATTTAATTACAGATTTCATACTTCAATTCACTTAGGACCATTCATGTAAGTTTGGGTGTTTGTACAAGTGCTCTGGTGAGGTTATTTATAGTATTTCAGAGATGCACTGGGTCAGTGTGGTTGCTTATACCTTGATTGCTCAGGTTGGGTAAATTTTTTTTATGTATATAATTAATCATGTAAAATATTTTAAAGGCCTGCCTAGTTTTGTCTGAATGAACCATTTTGTCATGCAGAGAAATTATTCAAATTATAGAACAGTACATAGCCGTATTGTATGCTCTTTTAGTGTCTATGCATAAAGAAGACCGCGATTTATCCCGCTATTTGATTTCCATAAAACAAACATCACACTACATCATAGCAGCACTTGCTGATTTCTCCATATGCATAAACCATTAGCTTCCATTACAAGCAATGTGTTCAAGCTAATGAGCAAAGCATTGCTCCCTAGAGAGAAAAACAAACAAAAGGAAAATCAACTAAATCTAGTTTACAAAGCAAATCCTCCTCCTCACATAGACCGGCTGCTCTTTCCAATCCGACAGATGCGGCTCTATACTGCCAACATTTGTATGTAATGGGATCAGGAGTTCAACAGTCTCAGATGAGATTTTGGAGGCTGTTACATCAAAAAAATATGTTTAGTAGTGTTTAACCCTATAAAGCCTATATATCATATTTGATGCATGAAATTCTAAGGTCTCTAAATGATCAACATGATCAGAACTTTGCTGAAAAACCTGCACTGTAAAAAATTATATCACAACATATGTTTTTACATTGTTTTAACTCATCAAAATAAGTCAAGCTATTTTTAACTTTGTAAAAAAAAAAAAAAAGAAAGTTATACAAGATACAACTCACGTAATTTAAGTTGAAATGACTTAAACATCCAAGTTGATTGTACTTAAAAATTTCAGGCTGCAACTTTTTTTTACAGTGTGTTGGCCACAATCATGCCTTCTGCCCTCTAACATTTCTTACCATTTGAAATCATTAATGATTTTTATAAAGTAAACATAACTTTTGTATTGTTAGAAATATTTAAAGATGAACATCAATCTATCAGAAAATCGATCAGAATTTCATCTTACCTTTCGTCCGACTTTTTTATATAAATAGCATCTGCACCAAATCAAACTGTTTTTTTCTTCAATGTATTCTCACTATGAGCCATAAAAGCCTGATGTGTATATGGTTTGAATATGATACAAAAATAAAACTCATATGCATAACTTTTTTTAATATACACTCACCTAAAGGATTATTAGGAACACCTGTTCAATTTCTCATAAATGCAATTATCTAATCAACCAATCACATGGCAGTTGCTTCAATGCATTTAGGGGTGTGGTCCTGGTCAAGACAATCTCCTGAACTCCAAACTGAATGTCAGAATGGGAAAGAAAGGTGATTTAAGCAATTTTGAGCGTGGCATGGTTGTTGGTGCCAGATGGGCCGGTCTGAGTATTTCACAATCTGCTCAGTTACTGGGATTTTCACGCACAACCATTTCTAGAGTTTACAAAGAATGGTGTGAAAAGGAAAAAACATCCAGTATGCGGCAGTCCTGTGGCCGAAAATGCCTTGTTGATGCTAGAGGTCAGAGGAGAATGGGCCGACTGATTCAAGCTGATAGAAGAGCAATGAAATAACCACTCGTTACAACCGAGGTATGCAGCAAAGCATTTGTGAAGCCACAACACGCACAACCTTGAGGCGGATGGGCTACAACAGCAGAAGACCCCACCGGGTACCACTCATCTCCACTACAAATAGGAAAAAGAGGCTACAATTTGCACGAGCTCACCAAAATTGGACAGTTGAAGACTGGAAAAATGTTGCCTGGTCTGATGAGTCTCGATTTCTGTTGAGACATTCAGATGGTAGAGTCAGAATTTGGCGTAAACAGAATGAGAACATGGATCCATCATGCCTTGTTACCACTGTGCAGGCTGGTGGTGGTGGTGTAATAGTGTGGGGGATGTTTTAGGCCCCTTAGTGCCAATTGGGCATCGTTTAAATGCGCATTGTTTCTGACCATGTCCATCCCTTTATGACCACCATGTACCCATCCTCTGATGGCTACTTCCAGCAGGATAATGCACCATGTCACAAAGCTCGAATCATTTCAAATTGGTTTCTTGAACATGACAATGAGTTCACTGTACTAAAATGGCCCCCACAGTCACCAGATCTCAACCCAATAGAGCATCTTTGGGATGTGGTGGAACGGGAGCTTCGTGCCCTGGATGTGCATCCCATAAATCTCCATCAACTGCAAGATGCTATCCTATCAATATGGGCCAACATTTCTAAAGAATGCTTTCAGCACCTTGTTGAATCAATGCCACATAGAATTAAGGCAGTTCTGAAGGCGAAAGGGGGTCAAACACAGTATTAGTATGGTGTTCCTATTAATCCTTTAGGTGAGTGTATATATTTTGTCTAAAGGTTCAATAAACTGTTCCATTTCAAAATAATGTGTCAGGCTTTACAGGGTTAATAATTCAGGTGGCTTAAACTAATGTTTATGCTTTCTTAAACTGTGAAATTGCTAAAAAAAAGTCCTCAGCTGTTACAGAACACAATGTCATATCAAATTCTGTATTATTTTTTATAACCATTTGCCTTGTGATTGATTAGCGCATATGATTATTATGTTCAATAGAGCAGAGGGAACAATAGAGCATTCATGAATGCATAAAAATGGGTGAATCTCTTTCCTGTGCTCCGTTTGAATTGGAAAGTACGTCTGCTTCTATTTTCATCAGCAGGCTAATGTAATGTCATGACTAATATTATCCCCATTGACATGACAGGCACAATTTATTTCTTAATACTCTCAGAGGGAAGCTAGCTCAGCGGTGCTTTTCCATCTCACTGATAGCCATCAAACTGCGGCCCTCATTTCAAACTGGGCTCAGCCATCGCACTGCTATGAGAAAAGGAGGCCTTTCATTCACACTATTTCTCTCTTCTGTCTGTCCACCAAATCGCCTGGAGAAAAGTCAAACAACACCATTTAACTTTGTTGTCCATTACAGCGACATGATCTATTAACAAGAAGGCAGATGCATCCCAATGACAAATTCCAAATGTAATAGGATTCTGACTGATCATGATCCTGAATCATCTCTGTGGCCAAGTAGGGATTATTGCATGTTCCAACACCTTGAGCCAGCTGAGATCGTTGAGTTATATTTTTTTGCATGATGATGATTATTATTATTACATTCAGTAGTTCGATGCTAATTTAAAAATATCTACACATTAGAAAATAAAAAGTGTGATGAGTCATCTATTCACATGAGATGAAGACTGTACTCAATCATTTTCTATAAAAAAGTGTTTTATATATTAGTGTGTGTGGCGTGCAGTGATGTTCTGAAATGAGGAGGCAAAGATTTTTTTTATAAAGTTTGTTCATGTCTCTAAAAAAAGAGAAAGAATCCAAATTCATTTATATTTTGTATTTTACATTAACAATGTAATTAATGTCTATTTATTAAAATCAAGTATAAATGTCCTCAAGTTAACATTTTGTTGAAGGCAATAACGATTTAAACAATATATTTGGTCACACTTTAGTAACTATTAACTACGACCTTTGCCTCAATAAACTCCCAATTTGTGCTTATTAGTAAGTTTAGGTATTGGGCAAGGGATGTAGAATAAGGTCATGCAGAATAAGGCATTTTATATGTGCTTTATAAGTACTAATAAACAGCCAATATCCTAGTATGCTAATAAGCTTAATAAAAAGCTTAATAGTGAGAATTGGACCCTAAATTTAAGTATTACTTTATATGTTATTTGTGAACTGATGTTCAGCTGTTCTTTTTAATAGTTAACTTATTTTCGGATCAACAGACATCAAGCTCGGTAAACATTGGTCACAGAAACGGAGATGTAACTTGAACTTCACCAAGCTGATTGCTCACTAAAAAACCCAGCTATCATGTTTTCAGGCCATTTCAAGTTTGATCTTGACATGACAAAGAGATGATATGAGTGAATGACTTTTTAAGTAGTCTTCACCTTAACGCCAACATTTATTCATTCAGAATGATTTGTGGAACAAGCATGAAAACAAGAGGCGGGATTTATCGCATCAACCAATCATAGCCAATCATAACCGATAGAGGCATTGCCCTGTAGGGGGTCTGTTAACACTCAGGGCTCAATGGAGGCAAAAGAGACGCGGCCTCCCGCTGTAACTTTACCTGCTGGTGTCGCTGTTGGACAGTGTTATGAATGAGTGATTTATACACCTTTTATCCATCCATCCATCTTCCTAACGTTATTCGCGCTCATTTGAAGAGAAACCATTTGAAAGTGGATCCGACCAAGCACCACAACGCACTTGTATCCAATCAGCAGTAGGGGGCGTGTCCACTGATGATGGGGGAGGAGAGAGAGTGAGCAAGAGGGAGATTTGAAGACAGACTGTAGAAAGAGAGATGGCTGAGAGACATTACAAAAGCGAAAAGGTCTGAGGAATATCACTGGGAAAAGAAGGGTTATGATCAGGCAAGAGCTTTAGAACCCACATTAATATTATAAAGCTTTCCAGCGCTGGAGAGACCTAAGCGGGAAGGCCTGAAAACGGACGGCAAGGTTGCGTTGTTTCTGCTCCATCCATACGTGAGTAACATTGGTTTTGCTTTGTTTCACAGACATTTTCCAAGAAATGCTGTTGTTGTAATGTTAGGCATAGTAACAGAACAGTTTTGACAGTCATTGTTTTTCTGGAGCTGGCAACTACAATGAACTCCTGCTTGTATATACTGTAATGTATGTTAATTTTTTTGTTATATCTTGTCGCTTGTTCATCTTTGCTTTATTTTTTGTGAAAGAGTGACTATGCTTCACTTCAGCTATGGTAAAGGGACATCCACTCTTGCATTGTGTGTTCATGTATTGTGAGGGCGGAGCAATAAAGAGAGGGATGTGTTTGTTTGTGTTGATTTCAAATATCAACAGTGTTTCTCAGAAATCACCTACTGCACCTTTAACTTGTCAGTGCTGGCAAGTGCCCATGGCATAAGTGGAATAATCTAAGGATAGGTGTATATAGTGATATAAATAGTTTTGCCTGTGTCTTCATGACAGTGATGCATTGTTGTGTTTTCTTATTTAGAGACCCACCAAATGGTGAAAATGTGTAGATAAACCTGACTTTAAAGAACCAATAACTGATGATTACATAAAAACTAATATTTGGTCAAACAGATAATCATATTAATCTTGTTCACTCCTATTTTTGAACTATGCCTTTAACATCTGCAATAAAACCAAATTCAGTCCCACACAGCTCTTCTATGCTGAGGCAGGCACTTTGAAGAATGGTATGGCTAAGAGCTTAAATAAAGAAGACCCATCAAGTCTGCTGTGTTCTGTCACATGGGTTCTTCTGAAACTTCATTCCATTAAGTGTGCTGTTCTAATGCTAATTAGCTGGTATAATTGCTTTTCAGTTCTTCACCTGTGATTACCACCTAAATTGTGTGCTTACTGATTTGTCTTAGTCTGAACAGACAAAAGATTACGCCTGAAATTTGCCCTTCAGTTTTCATCAACAAGCAAGTAATTCAAGTCCTACAATGGTGTTCAGTATTATTTTGTCATGGGAATGAGAGGAAAAACTCGCCAATTGTTACCAGGCACAAAAAGTAATTCTTGTCAAAGGACACTTGCCAATGCCTTCAGTGTGGATTTTTTTCATAGGCAGCCAACAGTATGTAAATGTCTGCAGCATCATGATTAATGGACTAAATGCCCTTACTGTATCCTTCACTGTGGCTACTGTACCCTCATCAGCCCTGTTCCCTATGGAGACAAATTCCTATAATCTACACATTGATTGGAAAGCACACAGGAACGGACCATGCAGCTGGGCTAAAGCGGACTAATGACTAAGGCTAGATTCTAATTGTAAATTGACACAAAAGTGCATGTGAAGGATTTGATGCTTATTTCAGCATAAGCCATTAATATTCATTATGTTCCAGAGATGCTTTTTCTTAGAAAACACCACAATTTGCGCATATATCAAGATATAAGGTAGAATATATAGTGCAATCATTATTAGTATTTTTATGTTTAAAGAAAGACTATGCATATACATTTTCAAAAAGAGACCCTATCATTTATTCATGTGCAATACAACGCACAACTGTGGGCACTGGGCACGCTACTCAAAAATTAACTCAAAAGTAGCTAATACAGTACACTAAGCTACATGGAAAAGGTACAGTATCTTGCTACATTTATGCTACAAAAACAGTAAGTTGTAATTATTAAAAAGGTGTAAAACAAAATTATATATCCACTTGTTGTGCATATGTTTGAGTAAAAAAATAATGTGACATTACATGAGCACATTCTATCAAGACAAAGCACCTTTAACTTTTCTTTAATTTGTCACCAGACCAAGCTCAATCTTTTAAGATTGAACATTGGTCTGGGGAGTCTGCTCTGTATTTTCTACTGCACAAGAGGTGTGATCAATGGGCATAGTTCAAATAACTCTGTACAAAATTGGATAGTCCTTCAACCAATCAGACCAACGATCCATCGCTTCTCTATCTGTCATTGTATTAAACCTGCCAATAGCGCGCCAGGTGGATAAGCCGGTTTGTGACTGGTCCCCGCAAATTTGTAACAGAAGCAGGATGAAAATATGTACAGGTTTCCAGCCTGAGCTGCAGGGCGAAATCAAATCGCTGGCAGATCAGGCTGGGTTTACCCAGTCTAACCTTTAACAGGAGTACAACATAAAACAGTAGCCTAATTAAAGGAATAGTTCAACTAAAAATTTAAATGATCCCATAATTTACTCAAGCCATCAGGACCTAAAACTAACTTTTTGCAACACCACAGTGTTGAGGGTAAATCATTACAAGTAGCTTGAGTTACATAATTAGACTAGTAAAGTAGAATGGCAGCACAGCTGAAAGAATTTGCATTTCCTTCATCCTGAGGCTTATTATTTCAATTTTGGTGTGAAAAGATCTTACATTTGCCCAAAAATAGAACTTTTTTGTTGTAAAAAACAAAACAAAAAAACAAAAAAAGTAACGCAAAACTAACATAACGCATCACTTTTCTTAAAAAGTAACTAAGTAACGCAATTAGTTACTTTTTAAGGGAGTAATGCAATATTGTAATGCATAACTTTTCAAAGTAACTTTCCCCAACACTGCCTGCCAATGAAACTGTTTTTGCAGTTATGATACCAATATTTTAGATTTTATCTAATTTCGATACCACAGCTAAAACCACTAGCCTAATATAAATTTCAAACAGTTAAAGACAACTAGCCCCTAACATTAGTTTTCAGGTAGAGACACTGAATAAAGTAATCAAATGTAAAATAACACTGGATGGTCTTCACTGTATAAATTAAACGTAGATTAATCCTCATTACAGTTATAAAAGTAATTCAGTCAAGAGAAGTGAATGCTTTTTCTTTGTCCTTTGCTGTTTGATTAACATTAAAAACACAGACAGCAGCAGAAATATTAGGCTGCTGTCACTTTAAGACATAACGCACAGATCCAATTATCTGATACCGGTAGGCATCTTTCTCTACTGTTTACGTTCACTTAAGCCATAATCAACTATGTTTACTAGGATAATCGCACAGAATGGCATTTTTGACATATTTTTCCGCAAATTTGTCCGTTCAAGTGCAAGAAGACATGAAAGAGAGCTCAATTCAGTATTTGCGCGCTGTCTGAGACACAGCTTTCTAAGCGAGTGCTTCGGATGTGTGCCTGTGCTCACAAAACTTTCCACACAGTGTGTGAGTAACTAAGATTGAGTTCCCTTTTGCGTCTTCTTGCTCTTGAGTATTTCAATTTCCAAGGCTTAAACTTGTGACGATGCAGCGCTGGCCTTTCAACTGTCCCATTATTCATGTTTGTTTATGTTCATGTTTTCACAACATTAGTTATGGGCGAAACACTAGGCTCGTTTGTTGTGA
The DNA here is from genome assembly GCA_039654625.1 of Rhinogobio ventralis. NCBI lineage: Eukaryota > Metazoa > Chordata > Actinopteri > Cypriniformes > Gobionidae > Rhinogobio > Rhinogobio ventralis. Next base: position 16,325,184 of record CM077212.1, read on the forward strand.
GTTTGTAAATATTCACACATAATTTATACATACACCGATCAGGCATAACATTATGACACCTAATATTGTGTTGGTCCCCCTTTTGCTGGCAAAACAGCCCTGACCCGTCGAGGCATGGACTTCACTAGACCCCTGAAGGTGTGCTGTGGTATCTGGCACCAAGATGTTAGCAGCAGATCCTTTAAGTCCTGTAAGTTGTGAGGTGGGGCCTCCATGAATCAGATTTGTTTGTTTAGCACATCCCACAGGTTTTCGATTGGATTGAGATCTGGGGAATTTGGAGGCCAAGTCAACACCTCAAACTTGTTGTTGTGCTCCTCAAACCATTCCTGAACCATTTTTGCTTTGTGGCAGGGTGCATTATCCTGCTGAAAGTCACCAGGGAATACTGTTTCCATAAAAGGGTGTACGTGTTCTGCAACAATGCTTAGGTAGGTTGTACGTGTCAAAGTAACATCCACATGGATGACAGGACCCAAGGTTTCCCAGCAGAACATTGCCCAAAGCATCACACTGCCTCCGCCGGCTAGCCTTTTACCTATAATTCATCCTGGTGCCATATGTGTTCCCCTGGTAAGCCACTCACATGCACCCAACCATCCACATGATGTAAAAGAAAACATGATTCATCAGACCAGGCCACCTTCTTCCATTGCTCCATGGTCCAGTTTTGATGCTCACGTGCCCACTGTTGGCGCTTTCGGCGGTGGACAGAGGTCAGCATCAGCACCCTGACTGGTCTGCGGCTATGCAGCCCCATACGCAACAAACTGTGATGCACTGTGTATTCTGACACCTTTCTATCAGAATCAGCATTAACTTCTTGAGCAATTTGAGCTACATTAGCTTGTCTGTTTGATCGGACTACACGGGCTAGCCCACGTGCATCAATGAGCCTTGGCCGCCCATGACCCTGTCGCCGGTTCACCACTGTTCCTTCCTTGGACCACTTTTGATAGATACTGACCACTGCAGACCGGGAACACCCCACAAGAGTTGTAGTTTTGGAGTTGCTCTGACCCATTCGTCTAGCCATCACAATTTGGTCCTTGTCAAACTCACTCAAATCCTTACGCTTGCCCATTTTTCCTGCTTCTAACACATCAACTTTGAGGACAAAATGTTCACTTGCTGCCTAATATATCCCACCCAAACAGGTGCCGTGATGAAGAGATAATCGGTGTTATTCACTTCACCTGTCATAATGTTATGCCTGATCGGTATAAAAACATGATATCAGAGTTTTAAAATCGACTCTGATCAGTTTTTAACTTCTTAAAAGAGAACAATACATCACGGTTGTTCAAAACAATGAGCCTTAAGCTGTGTAGTCAGCATGTCATTTCCCATCATGCTTCTGATCAGCGCAGTCGGTGGAGAGCAACTGTGCCTGACTGCAGAATCCGACACTTACATATGTCAGCATGACATCAGAGCAAGGTGGCCCATACTCTGTACACATTTCTAACCTGCATGCATTTCGTGGTGATCACTGGTGATCGGTTCTGCTCATCTCAAATGAGCCTACTCTGAAAGTGTGAGAGTTGGCAGCCCTGCTTTACTAAACACACAGGCCCACCGCAGAGGTGGCTGGTGTTTGTCATGTTGTCGCAGACAAGCACGCACTTTTAGCTAGTCAGCGTCAGCGATCCTTCCGCCAGACTCTCTCGTGAACGCATATGGCCATTGCATGTGACTGTGGTGTAGTTTGTTTATAGCCTATACATTTAGCTTTTGACTTTTGCCAATTGTATTTAGGCTTTAGAATTCATAAAAGTTATGTTAATTTGTGAATATTGTCTTGATGAATAAAAAGTGTAAGAATCATAAACTTTTGTTGGTCACAGAGCTTATTTTCTGCAATAATCCAAAAGCCAATGAAAAAAAAAATCCTATTGGTTTTTTTTCAAGGTAACCATTGTGATACTATCTTCCAGGTTGACTTGCGGCATCAGTTGCATTGCTTCACTGCCATTCACAACTCCGCTCCCATGACCTCATGGGATAGTAAAGTGTACATCTGATGTACACTTAGGAATTTTGTCGGAAGTAGTACGTAGGTCATACTTTCGCCTACTATTTTATGAACACTATGATGTTGGACATACTATTCTTTTCACAAACAGTTTTTCACCTACTATATAGAGAAGTATTTAAATGCAGGGTATGATTTTGCTAATTCAGACTAGTGGAATAGATCCATTTAGAACCAGAGATAAGGGTGCACTTATAATGTTAGTATGATTTACTTTTTTTTTTTAGTTGCATAATTTAGAAATAAAAGGAACTATTGCAGCCCTCAAGGTTAACTAATTGTGAAAAATGTTGATTATAGCATTATATTTAGATCTATAGCTTTATATTCAGATCGTGGCATGAGCATCCTACAAAGAGAAACAATGTGAAGTTGACCATTTAGTCACTGGTTTGATTTACTGACACATACACAAAGAACATCTGACTGTAGCCTACATGAATCATAACATATCAGAAATGACTGGTCACAGATCATTAGAATTAACACAGTTACATGTTGTGGCATTACTGTTGAGTCCATATCGTAAAAGTCTGCAAAGTCTGCGCCGAAATTGCAAATTATTTACCAAAGAATCGTCAGTGAAATGCAGTGAAACAAATAATGCTCAGACATTCACATAGTTGAAAATAAATAACCACTTTCATAGCATTAGGATCCTTTGGAAGGTAATGTTAATTTTACTCTGAGTATTTTTACTCGCACTTCTGTCATCGTCATCTCACTAACTTTCGCCAGTGGGTGGGGTCCAGTGGCGTATACAGGGGAGGGGCCATGGGGGCACTTGCCCCCCCTGAAAACTGATTGGCCCCCCAGTGTGCACCCACTGTAAGTTTTCTTTTTTTTTTCTTCTTTTTTTTTCAATTAGCGATTGTTGCAGCGCTGGATTTTGGTTCCGTCTTTCAGTGTTAGGACAGACCAGGTTCGATGTTAGAGCATAGACCAAGATAATGCTAATCATTACAATGCTCTGTGGCTGAATGTAATACTACATAATAACACAAGCAGGGTTTTACGCAAGTGATATTGCAAGCGAGATGCCGAAGCAAATCGTATGATTATCTCACGTTCCACACTTTACCAGCTGTAAATATCACAGGTGGAGTTACATGACTGCAATTGTGAATTTAAAGATTTCTAATAAATGAAGAAAATTACTTGACCTGAGAACAAATACTCGAACCACATGACGCGATAATGACTTTATAAGAATTGTAATTAAACTTTAAAAATCTTTTTTTTTTTAAAATCATTACGACATTGACTAACTAATATACAAACGGCAAGCCACGGAACCAGCGGTGTCTGCACCTCTGATCAGAGTTTACACGGCTGCATGACGCTGTGCACAGAACAATACAGGGGTAGAGGAGAATCTATGAATGTTGTTTGTTTGGATATAAACACTTTAAAATGGATTCATAAAAACTGGGGCCAAAGTTGCAATGATGAAATATAGTCAGGAAAAATGTAAAGTTGTAGCGTTTCCCAACACTACCAAGCTACATATAAAATAAAATATCTTTGCCACTGAAAATCTACATGATTTAAAAAATAGCTACCACCTCGCTACTGAGAAATGTTAAGCATAGCTAAAGGCCCGTTCACACCAAAGGACGATAGCAATAAAGTTAACTATAACTATAAAGTTTTAAGAATTGTTATTATTCACACCACAACTATAACAATAATGCCACATAGGAACTTTATCGTTGGAATCACTTTCAGAATGTTTTTTTTTCCAGCAGATAAATTACAAATATTGACAGCCAATCAGAATTCACAATTTAAAGCGGCAGGTGAAATATCTGCAGCGTGCGTTGTTGTGGACGATAATATAGTTAGCATTATAGTTTTCTTTATAGTTATTGTTCATGGTGTGAAAGGGCCTTAAGGGCTGTGTAAATCCATTAGGCAAGAGACAAGCTACTTCACAAAATATTCACATTCATCAAGAACGATATGAAGCACATTCATTTAATGTTAGATGTTTTACATGGCACTGTGATTCTACCTGTCCATATATCCCACTGGATATCTTCTTCACGTACTTCACAAAGGTCATTCCCTCCATATGCCTTATGGAATGAAGATTAAAAGAAGAGAGATCGAAGTTCTTAATATGTACAGTGTGCTCTTGCCTCAAAGGGTCAGGGCCATATAATCATCCGCAATAACATTCTTATCTACCTAGAACTGTAGTTACACTAGACACTGGGAACAATTGTCAAATTAATCAAGGTGGCAGGTTATGGTAGAACAAATAACCTCATTCGGCGTGTATGTGATTGGTAGATTGTACCTGGACTCTCTACTGTAGCTATAATTAAAAGCAGTAATACAGTTGTCATTGTCAATAAATCAATTCTCCCTCTCTGCAGGAAATGAGAGGAATGGCCTTGTCCCTGACTTTTAGTAGTAAACATTTCTTTTCATTCAGTTCTCATTAGAGATCTGCCCTTAACATAACCTGAGCTAAAATAGCTGAAAAAACCTTACTAATTGCTAAATATCCTGTTTTTTTTGTCATGCTAGCCCATGTTTTGGCTGACCGTTTAGCCTTGATAATTGTGGCTAAAAACTCACTCATACTGTATTTTTATATGGTTTTTATACTCTATTTACAATAACACAAAAGTTTAGCATTTATAGAGGCAGGCTATCTGCTGTAAAATCTTATTTAGAGTGAAAACAGAGATAATATCCAAAACTTTCCTCCCTGCAAATTTGGCAAAAAATGATGTTAGCATAATTTTTGGGAGCTTGAAACTGTCAAGGTAAGCCATAAATTTTCCATCTGCTTCTGCCGTTGCAGTGTCTCATTTAAATGAACACACTTGACACACCCTGGCAATTGAGACAAATGAACAGCACAGGCGTTGAAAGTATGCAAGAGTGTTTGTAAAAATGCAAAAGTACAGGCAGAGAGAGTTTCTGTACTGTTTTCCCAAGGTCCTCTGCGAGTGGGTGGTAAATTGACAGCCTGTAGTAATTACTGATCATGGCAGTGATAGCCCTGTAGATTAAATCCCAGATTGTTTTCAATCAGCTATTTGTGAATACGCCTTGTCTCATCGGATCTGGAAGGATGCCAGATAATTGGAATTAGAGCTTCGGAGGTGTGTTGCGCCATTAAACGGCAGAATCAATCATTGGGATTGGGACACTCGACTCCCACTTCAATTGTTCACATGCGTCATGTTTCATGGATTAAAAATGAGAGTGGCTTTCATAACAGCGCTGGCAAGAAAATATATTCACGATTGTCTGCTGTGCGTGAAAATGATTTCTTTACAGTGTTTTATATTGTCTGCTCGTTATCTCTTTATTATATGGCTTACTCATTATCTTTATCCTATTTTATCACACAACCTCATTACAGTCAGAAACCTCAGCTGGAAAGGTGCTGAGCAGTGGTGCTCTGTTTGCTCATGCTGTCTTGGCCCCAGACATACAGTTGTATCAGGTTAGTGTTAAACAGGAAGAGTGATGAGGTTTTGCTGAGAGACAGCATCTCTATCATGCCAAGAAAGTGTCATTGGCTCCTGGTCTACATCAGTGTCAGCGAGAAAAGTAACACACCATCAGGGAAACAGGATGTCTGACGGATGAGCCCTGACTACTTCTAGTTCACATTAATGGGTCTGCTCTGCATTAATTGATGTAAAGGAAGTTGTTTTCCATTAAAGAAGAACTATTAATGTTGTAATGGTATTCAGTGTGGATAAATTATGGAGGGGAAGAAACTCAAGAAAGATTTTATTTTTTAAGCATAAATTACAGCTATTCTGGTCAAATGAATAGGAAATCATTTTGGGATGATCTGGAGATAAATAGGCCTACATGTATTTATTTTTATTTATAAATACCGTAATATATACCCTTACAACTTGGATTATATAATTACAGAAAACAAAGATAATGAAGCCAGGGTTATACTGGTTGAAACACTCTTTACACCCTGATAGCAATCAATAATAGAAGCGTTCTAAATATTAAAACATGTACATACAGTGGTGGTCAGAATTATTGGCATCCCTGGTAAATATGATCAAAGATGGCTGTAAAAATAAATCTGCATTGTTTATCCTTTTGATCTATCATTCAAAAAATTCGCAATAATCTAACCTTTCATTAAAGTAAAAGAATGGAAAGTTGGGGTAAATCACATTATGAAATAAATGCTTTTCTCCAAAACACATTGGCCACAATTATTGGCACCCCTAGACTTTTTTATGAGTAAAATATCTCTGAAGTATATTTCCATTAATATTTACATTTTTTTGTACACTTTCTATTTTGAGAATCGCAGAGATTAGTTGAGTCTTGGGGTCAGAAAGCCTAAAAAAAAAAAATCAAACAACCCCTACATCACCACATGTTGTTTGGGAGGGATTCAAGAAAAATCCTTCTTGCTCATCCAGAAACAAACTCCAGCATATTCAGTTGTCAGACACGACTGGAAATTCAAAAGGGACCTGGTTCTGTGGTCAGATGAAACTATAAAAAGAGCTTTTTGGCAGCAAATCCACCAGATGGGTTTGGGGCAAACAGGGATAAAAAGTACCCCATGTCCACGGTTAAAAATACCACTGGATTTTTAATGTTGTGGGCCTATTTGTTTTGCTGGAGGTCCTGGCCATCTTGTTCAGATACATGGTATAATGGATTCTAGCAAATACCAACAGATAAAAAATCTAAACCTGACGGCCTCTGCTAGAAATCTTATAATGGGCCGTGGCTGGATTTTCCATCAGGACAACGATCCAAAACAAACATCAAAATCAACACACAAATGTGTCACTGAACACTAAATGAAGCTTCTGCCATGGCCGTCCCAGACCCCTGACCTGAATCCTATCTTCTGTGAAAGTTTCAGTGCCAAAAATGTTCTTCCAATCATTGCATTCGGTCTGAGTGCGGAATGAGGCCGCTAGATCGTTTGCTAATGAGAGACAAGCGCGACACACGGCTCAGGAGCAGTGGAGCTTGTATTATACTATAGACGACCGCTTCCACTTACTCCGTTCGTGCGTATGTGGAGTACATCGACGTACGTCGGAACTGACCGACGAATTGGGATCTATTTTCAGAGACCAATCTACTTTAAGTGTTTATAAATGAGCCAATGAAGATTGGCATGCGGTTGACGCATTCCACAATCCGCCCCGCATCGCGGGTATAAATACGGAAGTGGAAGTACCGCATATCGCTTTCAACTTCGGAGCCGAACATTGCTTTTGTGTGTTCCTACGAAGAGTGTTTTGTTTGTAAGACGAGTCTCGTAAAGAGGATCGCTCCAGTTCTAGTTCCAGTGTCGGTGTGACGGTGCCCTACAGCGGTGGTCGCGAGGATCAAAAAGAGCAACAACAGCTGTTTTCACAGCTCGCTGGGTGTTTCCTTTTGAGTGCTCTCAGCGGGCTTGCACCCTTGAACCGCTGCGTACCGCGGCCATTTCCCCTGTGTGCCTCGGCACTGATTGGAGCATTTTTTCCTTCTAAAAGAGCAACACGGTTTTGACCCTGCGTCTTTTTCAAGATGTCATTCAAACCGTGTGTTTCTGGATGCCGTCGTTATCTATCCCCAGTTGACGGACACGATCGTTGTCTCACGTGTTTGGGCGTTCAGCGCGCTGAGGCGGCTTTTGTGGATGACTCATGTTCCCAGCCGACGAGCTCTCTCGTCAGTCGACACCTCCGGGAGAGTGGCGACTCCACCCCCGGAGTGTCCAGCTGATATGGGACCTCTTCTGAGCAGCGCAGGTAGACCTGTTCGCCTCTCCGGACTCGACCCATTGCCAGTTGTATTACTCCCTGTCCGGGGGCACCCTCAGCACGGATGCACTGGCGCACAGCTGGCCCTGGGACCTACGCAAGTATGCGTTTCCCCCAGTGAGCCTTCTCGCACAGACACTGTGCAAGGTCAGGGAGGACGAGGAGCAGGTCTTACTAGTTGCGCCCTACTGGCCCAACCGGACCTGGTTCTCCGGACCTGGTTCTCTCCAGCTCAGGAAGGGCGCTGGAAGGGCCAGCATCTCTGGCGTGTTGGTAGGGATCCCAATTTGTCGGTCAGTTCCGACGTACGTCGAACGTGACCGACTGAAAGGAAACGTCACGGTTACGTATGTAACCCTCGTTCCTTGAAGGAGGGAACGGAGACGTACGTCCTGTCGCCAGGTGCTGTGCTTCAGCTGGAGGCCGAGTCACTTATCTCGGCTCTTCAGTTGTAAACCGATATGCGGTACTTCCACTTCCGTATTTATACCTGCGATGCGGGGCGGATCGTGGAATGCGTCAACCGCATGCCAATCTTCATTGGCTCATTTATAAACACTCAAAGTAGATTGGTCTCTGAAAATAGATCCCAATTCGTCAGTCAGTTCCGACGTACGTCTCCGTTCCCTCCTTCAGGGAATGAGGGTTACATACGTAACCGAGACGTTTTCTGTCGATGAATGTATCCAAACAGTTGCTCACCTATCTAATAAAACACATAATAAATTTAAGCGTCTTTGGTGTTTCCATGGTTTCTACAACATAAAACCGTAACTTGAGGGTAACGCGGGTATGATGTCATTGATAGGGGACACACGGCCTGTGTCCTGGTTAAAATTGCTCTCTGGATTTAAACATTCTTGGAAACATTTGGGATAATTTAAGTACACAAGTCAACAAAATATATAACATTGTTCTAGTGGTTTTTGGATATTTTAATCCAAAAATCGTACATATTGTGCCTTTAATTAGACGGTATTTACAAGGCGGAGATGAGCACAATTTCACAATCATTTGCGGTTTAGAAATTTCACATCTGGAAGAAAGGCGTACACACATTTTTTGTGCGTACATTTGTTCTCTGAATCACACTTACGTATTTACAATAACACAAAAGTTTAGCATTTATAGAGGCAGGCTATCTGCTGTAAAATCTCATTTAGAGTGAAAACAGAGATACAGTATATATATATATATTATATAACAATGTTCAAACATAAAAATAATTTGGTTACTTGAAAGTAACGCTTGACTTAATGCTATTGTGCTAACGCTAACAGTGTTCTATTGACCAACTTATCAATTGCGGTTTCTAATAGTAGTAACAATAACCCTTTATTTCAAATAAATAATTTCATAACATTAATTGTGCAATTAATATTCAATGATTTATTAGGTCCTTTCTATTTGTTAAAAGTAAAAAGTACTTTTCATTGACAAGCTGACCGTGGTTAATAATACTTCAGTATGTTGATATATTTTTGAGGTATTTTCAAATGAATTAGCTTTGCCTCAGTGCCCTGTAAAAGTGCCTAATATTGTAATGAGCTTGATTTTATAACAACACTTCACTGCACCGATCCCGAGGCCTAGGGCGCTAATTAAAACATTGAGCTATTAGCAATAATTCAAAAGGCAAGTTACAAAGAGATGAAAGCTTATGCAGAGAGGTTTAATAAAACATGTTAGCTTAAGAAATGTTCAATTATGTTGAAGTGAGCTGTCAAAAATACTAAACAGGCTACTGGGTGTGATATATGGTTTATATTTACAAAATTATTCTGTTGCAGTTTTGCTCCAGGGTAGAGAAACAATGAAAGTGAATTTCAATATCAACTGAGGAACCGAGTCTAATTGTCCGAAATAACAAACACTGATGTCTTTTGTTGGGTGTTATTAATATTGTGCTTTTAATTTGTTTTGTGCAGCTTTGTTCACAACTCATTTCCTACTTCAAAACCTTTGTATTTTGCAGTACTTGTGGTGAAGAGGGTTTACAATATGTGAAAATGATAAGGTAATCTCAAATAGCCTCAGGCAAAATTATAATCTTGTGTATTACACCTTGTTAAATATAAATATACAGTACTTGTTAGCTTAATTTAGCAGCCATTAGCACTGAAACAAAGGTGATACACTGTAGTTTGCCACGTTTACAGTGAGAGTGGTTTAATGGAGGCGCCTATCCCATGTCAGCGGCACTTCATCAGAGGATACAATTTAATATAGGCTGGAATGAGGGCTGGCAGTAAAAAAACATAATTAAATGCGATCAAAAAGTGCTCTAGCACTTGCCTTCATTAAACTTTTAGCAACAGCGTAATTTGGGGTGTACTGCAATCCGGAAAGGGGCTGCATGTCGCTCTCCGAGTGTCGGCTAATCTGTTTGTGTACGCAAAATGGTGTTACTAAAGGCTAATGGCCCAGCAGTCAAGCGCCAAATATCAGCTTTCATAGCTCTTACAAATTTTATATTTTGAAATTAGCTCCAGAAGTCACATGAGTGCTATCTGTTTCATCTGTTTCACAAGCGGTATCCATTTCATAGGAACGGATCAGCATTCTTCTTTTGATGTTCCCAGCGGTTTTCCGATTACCATTCGCTTGTGTGGATGCTCCATTGTTTATTGATTAGGTGTTCATAAATTGTGAAAGAATATCGCAACGATGAAGTTGTTAAAAGCATTTTTAAATCGATTACTGTTGGCAAGTGGGAAAGTGCTAAAGCGGAGGAGAACTTTAAAATGAGTGAGGGTTTACTGCAAACCCCAGAGTCACACTGAGAGATTACAGGCAGAGCAGTGTTGGAGCAGTCAGGATTTATTTCCTGTCCCCTTTGGTTGCAATATTGTGTTTTTAAATTGAATATGGTTATGGTAATGTTTTTGATCAAGGATGGTGGGGCTACAGATAATTGAGTTGTTTAGATTAGAAAAAGCATTTCTCCACGCCATTACGACATGACTGCCCAGACCGTGGCTCGGTTGCTGTTGCTATAGCCGTATAGAAAATAATGTTTGAATTGTAATGCTGTTCTCGTGAGTCAGAGTCATTTGTCTTTGTTCTGTGCGCTTGTGTCTCGCTGTGTATCACAGAAAAGATGAATGCGGCTAATAGACTGTGACACAACCATTAACTACAGCTGTAATGAAAGTGTAATAGAATCAAACAGTCATTTCTCTGCAGAGCCCCAGCAGATACAGGTAAACGTCTGAAGACCGGACACAAAGGCCTATGCTTCACCTCCACATTTCGCCCTTGAACTCCCATCAGCCTCACTGGAAACATCAAACAGATGGGGAAAAAAGTGACTGACTGATCAGCTCCTTTACATATGAAACAATCTACTGACTGCATTATTCTTTCAGTCTCCGACAAAGGAATAAGGTGTTCTTTCATGTGTGATCTCAGCTTTTGTGAGCTTGTGTCCTTGCTCTGTAGGAAATATTGACTTTAGAAATATTCCCTCATTTTATGGAAATATTATGCTCTCGAGTGTCAAGATCATAAGGGACCATAATAAGCTCTTGTTATTAAAGGCTGCTGGCCCTCTTCTTTGGACCTGCAATAATGGAAGCACGAGTTTGTCTGCTGAACAATTGTCTTGTAAATGGGGAAATAATTCCCAGAACTAATTTTAATTTTTGTTCATATAATTTACATAATATCAATATTTGTAATTACCCCTGGGTTATATCTATGTTTCATGAGTTAAAATAAAACTGCATAAGCAGTGCCTTCTGCATTTAACTGTAATAGTGAAATGATTTCCACATTGGATGGACAAACATACAAATGCATATTAAATTATTATTATTAAAGTCCTAAAGTAAACCTCACACTTTAATCAAACAGAATCTAATCAAACTAAATATAATAAGTAACTTAAAGATACATCACCAGTCTTCAGAGGTGGTGCTACCATATCTCAATATAATTGTCAGGTGATGTTTCATTTTCATTGTGTTTGTTTCATGGCTTTTAATAAGATTGACACATTTCATCATCCGCCAACAGTACCCTTACTTTATAGGCGTGGTGTATGCCAGAAAGTAAAAAATGTCACCTCTTGTGTTGTTGCTCCCCTTGTAGCATGTGAAAGTGACAATTCTCTGTCAACCAATCAAAGTTCTGCAGTGAGTCTAGCTCCACCCTTTAGGTCCTGGACTACTGTGCTAGATACCCCGACAGAAGGGTCCCAAAAATGTGGTACGGTACGATACGGTATTTTGGTACCATTCACAACTACTGACAATCAAAACAGAAATAATTGTGTAAATAATTCCATCGCTCGGTGGAAACGAAACATAAGGTACTAATATGCACCTTTTAAGGGTAAAAAAGGTACAAAGATGTCCTTTTAAGGGGCAAGCTGTTGAACCCCTAAAGGTACAATTTTTACAAATTTTTCTGAGAGTGTATAAAAAACAAGCCCTAGGGCATGACATAATTTCCTGTTCAGTGTTGTGTACAAAGTAATTTTGTAAGTCGTGACTTTAAATCAGCATGAAATGGAAGTTGTATATCCAAGTGAAACGGCTTCTTAAATGAGAGAAAATGTTTGGTGGGACTTTACTTTGGGGAATTGATTTAAAGGTTTTGAACAAGGAGGGCACATGAATTTAAAAAAATTATGAGCCTGGACAAATTATTGATAATAAACACTGCAACATTCCATAAAAAAATAGGAACTGTCAATTTTGAATTCATGGAGTCTCACGGGCTCTTCTCCACGTGAGGCGACACCTCTGGACAAAGGCGTGGGCAGAGGGGACCGCAACTTCGGATTACAAATAGGTGGCTGGTAACCTAGACTACACTCAAACGGAGAAAGGCCTGTGGACGATACTGTTAACAAGTTATGAGCGTACTCTACCCATGAGAGTTACTGACTCCAGGAGGAAGGATTCTGAGACACCAGACATCGCAACAAGTCCTGGTTAGCTCGTTCTGCTTGACCGTTACTCTGGGGATGGAATTCAGAAGATAGACTGACACTCACCCCTAATAACCGACAAAACTCTCTACAAAATTTGGAAATAAACTGGGGTCCCCTGTCAGAAACCACATCTGACGGCAGGCCATGAATGCGAAAGACGTGATTCACGACAGTAACCGCTGTCTCCTTGGCAGAGGGTAATTTAGGCAAGGAGATAAAGTGTGCCACCTTCGAGAACCGGCCCACTATGGTCAAAATGACCATATTGCCCTGGGAGGGAGGGAGGGAGGGAGGGTGGTAACGAAATCTAGCGCTATGTGGGACCAGGGTCTCGAAGGGACAGACAGCGGTTGAAGAAGCCCATCTAGGGGACGATTGGAAGTCTTACCATGGACACAAACCGAGCAAGCCAATACAAAACCTCGAATGTCACGAGCCATAGAGGGCCACCAAAATCGTTGTTTGACCAAAAAACCGGTACGACTGACTCCTAGATGACAAGTCACATTGGAACCAGGACCCCACCGAACAACATCGGACCGTAATTCCTCCGGCACAAATAAACGACCCGGTGGGCACTCGGCGGAGACGTTACCCCTTCTAAGGCCGTGCGGACCTTCAATTCGACCTCCCATATGAGTGTGGAAACAATGAGTTTCTCAGGTAGAATGCACTCGGGAGTAGGGGCAAAAATACAGGACAACACGTCGGGTTTGATGTTCTTAGAACCCGGACGGTATGAAAGTGAAAAATCAAAACGACCAAAAATAAAAGTGCCCAACGAGCCTGCCTGGAGTTAAGTTGTTTGGCGGATCTGATGTATTCAAGGTTCTTGTGATCAGTCCAGACAATAAAGGGTACCCCCGATCCCTCTAACCAGTGACGTCATTCCTCCAATGCTAACTTGACTGCCAACAACTCTCTGTTACCAATATCGTAATTACATTCGGCAGTCGATAAGCGTTGAGAAAAAAAATGCGCACAGGTGCATCTTGTCGTCCGCGGCAGTACGCTGGGAAAGTACTCAAACCGATGAGAGCTTCGGATTTTCCAATGTTTCTCTATGGCGCTGAAACCTAAAGATGTCCGAGTTCCTGTCCCAGCGCAACTGATACTTAACTGCCATTGGCTCATCTGCATTCAAGGGGAGGGGCTTATAGATAGGTCAATTCTTTAGCACAGTCATAGGGACAATGCGGAGGAAGAGAAGCAGCCCGGGACTTACTGAACACTTCCTTCAGGTTGAGGTAATCCTCCGGCACGTTTGACAGGTTCACCGGCTCCTCCTGCAACATTGAACAAGACACAGATGGATAAGCAGGCACTAAACAAGAGGCATGACACTGGCTACTCCGAGCCGAAATGGAACTCTGGCCCCAATCGATCCTGGGCCCGTGTTGTACCAGCCAAGGATGACCCAACACGACAGGAACGAGGGTAGATCTGGTAATCAGAAATGATATTCTCTCGGAGTGATTACCAGACATGATGAGAGTAAGCGAACCGGTGGAGTATGTGATGGCAGGGAGTTCTTGTCCATTAAGGGCATGAACTGCAATGGTGTGACTGAGGGGAATAACAGGGATCTGGAGATGAATAGCCAAAGAATAGTCCATGAAATTACCCTCCGCTCCAGAGTCCACTAACACCTGGCAGCTGTGAGACTTGGTTGCCCATTGCAGTTCTCCCACACCGCCGTTCCCCACAGAGCCGTGCATCCTGATAGCAGTGTCAGTACCAACGCCACTTTCGACTCCTCCGTTGCGAATGTCATGGGTTGAAGAGAGAAAAACACTGAACACTTTGTAAATGCTCTACATAGGTCTGGCTCACCAGAATATCTCTTAGGCGTGGGAATGCGTGGTTCATGCTGGTTGACGATGTTAGGTGGGTTGTGAGGAACAGGCATTGGGGCTGGCGCAGTAGGCGATGTCAGCTGTTGTACCTGGGTAGTGAGCTCGGACACCTGCGTTACCAATGCCTGCACGGCCCGAACTGTAGCGAGCATCTGTTCATCCTGACGATCCATTCGGTGGTTGCTGTTCGACAAAAACTCCTGCAGATCGGCCGTCCTCGCTGGATCCATGATTGGTCAGATAGTTCTGTCAGACACTGTGAGGGAAATAATGCAAAAAGATCCAATAGCGATTGAAGAACAGTTTATTAGAATTAACTGTGCAACAAGTGCAGAACATGCAGAAAGTTATAGCAGGCTGTAGATCGTGCAGGTAGTCCTTGAAGGCTGTGAAAGGGTCGCTTGGTAACGAAGGGACGCAATGGGCAAAGTCCATCTGTGAAGATCCAGTAACCAGAAACTCCAGAAACCGGGAACAAGACTCAGAAACTCCAAGGAACACTGAAGACCAGAGAGAGTACACACAAGCACCTGAATAAGCCACAGGAGAACCTGAAACGATCTGACAAACAGGACAGGTTACACAGACATTAAATAGGGCGCTACATGAGACACAGCTGGCGCTGATCAGCGAATCAGCCGCAATAACGAGTAACGCCCACACACACACACACGAACACAGAGCAAGGGTGAGTCATTGAACCCATGAACCGTGACAGTAATTGTCTAAAATCGAATGTAATCGTTTAAAATCTTATTAAAGATACTAGTTCAATTCAACCTTCAGAGGTATTGATGGACTATATTTAAACTATTGTTATCTTGGATGAAAACAATGATTTATCATATTTTCCATTTGATTGCATTTAATAATTGTTGAGGAAAAAAACATGTTTTCCTGCATGATCACTTTTCCAATATTATGGATTGCTCAGATCACACACATTCGTGTGAAACATACAGATGAAGACACATGAGTCACGATTAGCATGAGAGAAGAGTGACTTGTCACTCACAAGTCGTGACACACTCGAGTGGCTGTTAGAGAAAAGTGACATATTTTTTTCTCTAGCTATGAGAGCAATAAACAGCAAATTACAAATATCCGGCTTACTAATGTCATGCAACGCCAACATACTTATATTGATCTTGCCTTTGCACTAAATCCTCATGACAGACAAGTCATAATAAACATATTTACCTTCAAATGATTATCTCTCTGCTTGAACACACAAACACGCAATTGGATAGATCCAGCAATATATCAAAGAGGGGTCTGGTGATGAAATTCCAGCTTGATGATGAATCTCTCAGGGTTGTATATCTGGGGAAATAATACAAACGAATTTAGTCTGATGAAGAAGCTCGATACACTCCACAATCTAATGATTTAATAACAAAGGAATTATAATGTGCAAACGCAAGGTGCTTCAAAAGCTCAGATACATTTCCTTTGTTTAAAATGCTGGATGATGCACCATTAAAACCAAAAAACAGCAGGTGACTAATTAATCATGAAGCTTCATTACAACCGCACTCCACTGAGTGACATTATTTCTCATACAAATAATAAAAACCAAAATGCACAAAAAAAACATGATAATACACAAACAATGTGTATCAATTTCTTTAAAGGAAAGCAAAATTTGTAGGAAAGTACACTTCTTTATAACTGAAGGACTATGTGTCATATATCATTAGAGACATACGGTTTAGTCCAGTATATAGCAATTTTCAGTTTATGGAGCTGTAAGATAGATGTGTCGCACCTTTTCAAGTATTGTGGGGTCTGCGCGTCGATACCAATCCAACGTGCCAAAAATGGCTGGATTAGAGAATCTTTCTCTGGTTCTTCAAAGGTATTCAAACAATTTTCAAGACCAGCAACTTTAAAGTCTATAACAATTGATTTGTTTGCCATGGGAGCAGACCCATTTAGACTCTTTGGGGCGTGAAATCTTTGTGAGGAATGGGTGTATCAATCAGAAACATGAAGAGATAGAAAGAAATAGAGGTTTGAGTTAAATATAGACATTGTTTGATGTACCGAATCCCTGCGGTATAAAACAAAGAAAAGAAATGCTGCAACTCCACAGAGGTAGAAATCTGTCCTTCACCACACTTATGAAATCCAGTAGAAGGGGTTTCCTCTGCAGGGCTAATTATCAGAAATTATTCTAGCGTAGAGTGCACTTTTATTACATCTACAATACAATTTGGAAATATATGTTTCATTCAAATATAAATATTTTAAATAACATTTTAATAAAAGACATCCCCAGGCTCTCTATTGTTTAACAAATTGAAATTGCACGTTAGGTTCAGGCATCCTTATGACCCGGAGCTCTGAATTCTCATTCCTTCCATCATGTTAAAGAAGAAAACGAGAGAATGGTAAACAGATAGCACACCGCAGACAACTGAAGCTGAAAATATAATTGCATTTTATTATCTTGCTATTTATAACTAATTTCAATTGTGAAGGGAAAAAACTAAACAATTCAGTAGCATTGTGACATTCAGTAGAGGTTACACTGTGAATATAGCTGCTGAATGAATATATGTTAGATATGCTATATACCATCACCCTAAAATCAATCAGGGTGACAGTATCAAATATGAACAAGTACATTTATACTAAATATAACAAAAACGCTCTAATTATTTAAAAATATAGTATATAGTACAGTAAGTCAAATCAGTGAAGCATTGTGAATCATTCTGTTCATTTTCAGGAACTGTCCGAACAAACCATGTGGTGTAATGTGAAAATGTAGCTTTATTTTTTGGAGAATTGGTGAATTCGTATGATTTGATTCTTATGAAAAACATGCAATTTTATGAAAAAAATGTAAGCATGTAGGTCCATCCCTAAATTTAACCCTCAGTTTGACATAAGCAGATTGTACTAAATGTATGAATGAGATGATTCATACGAATTCCACCAAAACACAAAATACTTACAAATGTCCATAGCCACTGTTGGAAAGAACCAATAAATAGAATGAATCAAACTTTTTGCTATGAGAGAGAGGACCATTATGAGAATCCAATTTGTTAGAATAAATCAGACTTTCCAACGCTATCTGCTTGTTAAGTCTGACCTTACGTGTCACCGGTTTAGGGTGCAAATGCTCTATCAGATGCTAAAGGCAAACAACAAATGGTGCTAATATGCTACTTAAAACTTTTATCTCCATAGCCCATACCGAAATCTCAGATGGTCAGACAGAGATTCGTCTTTAATGAATCATTAAAGGCCCACTTAAGTGCCTTGAAACACCAGCATTATTCAATGTGTTGACGTAGTATCCTCTGTAACGGGAAGACGGGAGATATTTTAATGAAGATATAAGCATTTAACGTTTTAAATGCTTATATCTTCTAAATGCGAATTTTGTCATTGTTTTGTAGCACACTAGCTTATAGATAACAGTATGGCTAACATATTCATACTAAAAAAACAAAAAACTAATATCATCAAAATATTGGTGTCTGGGATGGTGTGAGCCCAGAGACTGTAGTGTACACAGTGAGTTTTTAAAAGCTTAGCTTAAATGTGTGATATGAATAAATAGTGTTCATAAACGGCTGTTGAGAGAGTATTCTAATTTGAAACAAGAGGCTTGAACCTTGAAAGAGGGGCCATTTAGGTGAGTACAATAAAAACGTGTTTAAGCGTTTGGTTGCGCTTCTGCTAATCATTGTATAAAGTAGCTTGCTACTGAAAAAGTTAGACTAAAAATAGCCATTTGCCCATACTGAAAAATGTAACATCGCTACTTTTAGATTCTCCTCTGTATTCCACGATATACAGCCGTACTGTCCACTTTGTATTGTTTTTGACCCTTCATTAACCATTAATACATACAACAGATAAGATTCCAAGTCATTTAACTGAACATATAGCACGGTTCAGCGGCATCAGTGCTCAGTGGGTTCTCAGACAATCTAAAGCTCTGAACATTGTGATGTGTGTGTGTGTGTGTTTGATGGAGGTGGGGGTTGCTAAAGCGATTTGATGAATCACATGTCATCATTTTCCGTCTTGAATTTCAACTCATAAATCTTCTGATCTCTGTCGCCAGTAATTGTTGCTTCATACCAGTGTCCCAAACCTCAGCCCCTGAACTAAAAACCCAATTACTCTTGCATGAAAGCCAGAGTAATTAGCCTTGACTGATAGGTTACCATACCATTATGCTCCTAATTAGGTCCCTATCAGACCAATAATATATAATATTGTACTTCAGACTCTACATAATGAACCCGGATGACATAACTCTGTGCATAATCATCTGTCTGCAAGAGAGATAAAGCTGTTAACTGATGCTAATGTACTTTTTAAGCAGCTTGGTGTTGACAGGGATTTCCTGTACTGTAAATGGCAACAATTTACTATATTTGACGTGACTGACGTGGCAAAGCACCAAATACAAAGATGGTTGCATCTGTATCTAAGGGCGAAGAGGACACCGGTGCTACCAAGCTAACAAAAATATGTTCAAAGAACTTTTTGCTAATGTTGCTAAGCTATGAAAACTATTTCTGAATGTTCTCTGAATGTTAAAAAAAAATGTAAACGTTTTAAATACAAACTTTAGGGGACCTTCCATTTGATAATTTTGCAACACTATGTATAAAATAATTGTTTGTGCTAATGTTTTGAGACATTATTAAAGACCCGATAATTGAAAGAATGTTCTATTAATGTATTTGGAATGATTGTTCATACCTTGTAGAGAACCTGAATGTTAGCCAAAGTTCTGAGAACGTTCCCTGTTTGCTGGGTAGCCAGTTCTATGCTTGCTAACAGCATTGTGTGCTTTGTGGGCACTTAGCAAAATGAGCCCAGGCTAATGTATCTCAAAACGTACCCGCCTGGGACACACAAAGTCACTGTCAGACAAATAGCTTTATTAGCACAGAATTGCAGAAAGGAGAAAATTGATTTAAATTAGGGTTAATAGAACTTGCAGAGAAATCTAAAGCAGCATCCATTAAGTGTCTTTAATTCTCCTTTCATTTTCTCTCTAATCCACCTCCTGGCCTCCAGCCTCTACCCACTGACATGGAGGATAATGAGTACTGGCAGGCGTTAATTGCTCCGTCCATTTTACAAAAACCTCATCCTCCAGCCTTGACCATTAGCTCCTCTCTATGAGCGTGCGATAAGGCCTGACTGACTGCGTTTGGGGCTGACGACATGTTGGCCACAGAGAACACAGGATTCTGTCTTTCATGTATCCCTCAGGGTTTCTTTACATGGCAGATTTCAGGCTAATTAATATAATTACCGAGCCATTGACCATAAGTTAGACAAAAGACTCCCCTCTGTTAATGAAATGCACACGCTGTGTGGAAGCTCAGTCGTCGGACCCGGGAACCGCGCTGCAGGAAGATGCTGCTGATGTGATTTTCTTTCTTTTTTTCCCATATGGCAAAACATTCTGTTTGGAATCTTCTTAAACATCATCACCATCTGTTTTTAAAGAAGAAAAACAAGTGAGTTGCAATTTATACAGTATCGTTCAAAAGTTAGGAGTCAGATAGATTTAAAAAAGAAAAATAAATGAATAATTTTATTCAGAAAGTATGCATTCAATTAAAAGATTTATAAAAGAGTTATATTTCAAATATATGCTGTCCCGCTCAACTCTCTGTTCATCAAAAATATTAAGCAGCACAACTGTTTTCAATATCGATATAAGAAATATTCTTTAGTATTTTAGAATGATTTCTGAAGTGTCATGAGACCGCAATGGCTGCTGAATTGAGCTTCGCCATTAAAGGAATAAATTACATTTTAAAATATATTAAAATAGAAAACAATCTCGCAATCTTACAGTTTTTACTGTTCAGTAAAGTCAGATCATTGAGCATAAGAGACTTTTAAAAACAAGAAAAAAATCTTACCAACCCAAAAATGTATGTACGGTAAAGTCTATTTTCCTTACTTTTTAATCTTAATAATCACAAAAAAAAATGTACCTTTTAATTTTGTTATTCTTTGTAATAGTAAAAAAAAAAGACATTCCTTTATCCTTGCAGTATGTTTCTAGCAAAAAGTGTTCACTTGAATCAAGTGTGCGGATTTTTGAGAGCAGATATGATTACTCTGGGATGTGAAGAGTAATGCGGGGGAACAATAACACAATTCTCTCAAAGGTCTTGAGGAAGCTTTCCACCATCTGCTTCAACCATATGGCTGTACTATATCAAATGAGATATTGCTTTTGAAACACAAATATCTCTACTGCTTCTTAACTAATTCTATTTGGCTTTGCAGCTCTATACCATTACCACACAGAATTCACAGAGCATTGTGCCTCATTTTGGTCTAATGTAATGTAATGTGATAATCAGCTATGACAATAAAAACTATTGTCTACAGAAAGTACAATAAGAACATTTTGTTATTTTATTTTTATATGAGCAATGCCCAAAGTGTTACAGTAGGCCATGCATGTGTTGTAGGCAGGCCTCGCTTAAGTTCCTTGAAAACAAAAAAATGTTGTTTCAAAAGACATATAGGATTAATGTGTAGGAAATGGTTCTGTTTATATACACAATGAGCCAAAACATTATGCCTAATATGCTGTCGGTCCTATGTGTGCTGCCAAAACAGCGCTGACCCACTGATGCATGGACTGTACAAGCCCCCTAAAGGTGTCCTGTAGTATCTGGCACCAAGACATTAGCAGCAGATCCTTCAAATCCTGTAGGTTGCAAGGTGGACCCATTGGGGATCAAACTCATTGGTCCAGTAAATGCTCAATTAGATTGAGATCTGGGGAATTCCCAGGCCAGGGCAACACCTTGAACTCTTCATCATGTTCATCAAACCATTCCTGAACACTGTGTGCAGTGTGACAGAATGTATTATCCTGCTGAAAGAGGCCACTTCCACCAGGGAACACCATTGTCATAAAGGGGTGTACCTGGTTTGCAACAACGTGGCACGTGTTCTTCCCAGCAGAACATTGCCCAGGGTATCATACTCCCTCCACCAGTTTGTCATCGTCCCACAGTGCATCCTGTTGTCATCACTTCCCCAGGTATACGCCGCACACGTCGTCCATGGGATATAAAAGAAAACAGGATTCATCGGACCAGGTGACCTTCTTCCACTGCTCCCATGCCCATTGTAGGGGCTTTCAGATGGTGAACAGGGGTCATCATAGGCACTCTGATTGGTCTGCTGCTACGCAGCCCCATATGTAGCAGAGTGAGATGCACTGTGTGTTGTGGCACATTCCTCTCGTAACCATCATTAAAATTTTGTGTGACTTGTGCCACAGTAAACCTTCTGTGGGCTCGGACCAGACAGGATAGCCTTCATTGCCCTTGTGCATCAATGAGCCTTGGGCGCCTTGTGGTTTGTCCCTCCTCAAACCACCCTTGGCAAATTCTCACCACTGCTAGCCGGGAGCAACCATAACAATTTGGGCCTTACCAAAGTCACTCAGATCTTTATTCCTGCCCATTTCACCTGTATCCAACACAGTGATTATGAGAACTGATTGTTTTCTTACCATCTTATAAAGGACATTAAGCAGTGCACGTCTTATTTTTGTATACTTTTGTTTTTAAATGAAATATTTTATTGTGATCAGAACAGGTTGATTTATTTTGCTTGGGAATCAGGAATGTATTTAATTTATGCATTACTAGACACATTTATCCAAAGCAATCTCATTCATATTCAAGTTCAACTTGTAAATATGCTCTATTACAGGTCTGGCCAACTCTGGCCCTCGAGATCCACTTTCCTGCAGAGTTTATTTCCAACCCTTATCAAACTCATCTGCCTGTAGCTTTCTAGTAATCATGAAGACGTTAGTTGTGTTCGACTTGAAGCGGTGCCACGCACACCAATCAGTGTATGACTTCAATTTGAACACACCTATTGATTAGCTTGTTCAGGTGTGTTTGAACATTGGAGGGCTGGTGAGTCCCAATAGCCCCTGCTGGTAGATACTGTAACTACACTATTAAAATGGCAAAAACACTATGTATTTTCACAAATAAATATATTGATAAAAATCCAAGCATCATATAAATTAACATACAAATTGCAAATTGTAATTTATTTTATTGCATTTCATTAATACATTTTTACCATTTACTGTATTTTTGGAGGCTTGCAGTGTTGTAAGTCCAAGTGTGAAACGGACTTACATATTTACCTGTCCACTGCCATTTGTCATCTGATCAGTCACATGACAAATATTCCTGTAATTCAGTGCCCATGAGAAAAGATGGCATCCTCCATCCGGAGAACCCTGTGCCAACTGACTGCCATTGATGAATGACAATGCTTACAGATATGATTACATTTTATCCAGATATTATAGACCTCCTTGTTAATATCTCACCAGGAATTCTTCACAATTTTGCACGTCAAAATTACTTGACTTCAAGTGTGATTAGAGAAGCATGTAAGATCATCTAAAAATCTTGGTACGGCTATCTTTAAATGTACTTTTTTTTATACAATTATTGTCTGTTTATACAATACAATTTAGTCTAAATTTAAAACATTTGATTTGGATAATGTTGCAGGCTAATATAAAAGTAAATGTTTGTTAAAACTAAAGGGGTAAACAGTCCTATCAATGGTTATTATTGTTACTAAAACTCCCAGTACAACATTACAGCCATGTCACAGATTGAGGGGATCTTATATTTTGAAAGGAGTCATTGTGAAATATGTCAGATAAGAATATTTAGCACATATTAGTGGTGTTAGACATCCTTCAAATGAGACTTTTTATCACAATGAGCTTCCCACTCAACTTTCTGTCCTCTGTTAGATTGAAATTCAGTTGCTGATGTAGCTCCTTTTGAAGCTCATCTCAATTTGAATTTCATTTTCATGTCTCAATCTTGCAGTCTTAATCAAAACTGTGCTTTATAAGACACATCAGTGATTTGAGTGAGCAGGAATCAGTGGCCAGCAGTTAATGTTCAAGTCTCTTCTGATCCCCTCAAAGGTCAGTCAAAATCACACCCCAGGCTTTCAAACCTCATAAAAGCAACCAGTTGTTTAAAATTATTAAGATGAGAATGAATCCTAACATTTACTGACAGTGATTTTTAATAACCTCCCAGGATGGGAAATATCCAAGTGATGGATATTTTGGTTGCAAAAATTGGTTGTTTTGTGAATTTGTTTTTTTCTTTTTCTTTCTCAATTTCCTGATCAAGAACTTGTGGATTAGCTTGCTTTTTTATACGTTATATTATATAGTTTATATTATATATCTCATCTCAATCATGGGCCATTTAGAACTAAACTACGCTTAGAAATGACCTCATTAGTTATTCAGGGACCCATAAAGATGATATCAAAACAAACGAGGGACATTTCCTATTACGAGAGCATCATCTTTGACAGTAATCTATCCCCTCTTCTTGGCTACTAAGAAACCAAGGCCCGCTGTGGCCTCATTGACAGTAGTGTAAATGAGTTATAGATCCATTTCCTCCCTCTACACAAGATCACTGCCAGGTAATTGGGAGGCCAGATCATAAAGAAAGAAAGAAAGAAAAATCATTGGCTCTCGCAAACCGGACAGCTCTGTCCCTTCCCCCCTCGTCTCTGAGAGTAATATAGATATTATTTCAGCCTCTGCCCCATTTTCCTTTCAATGAAATTATGATGTCCTCCACCCAGTGTAAAGGGGAGAATTGGATGCAATATGACAGCTTTATTGATGTAGACAATTACTGTTTGGGCACTACATAGGTCAGTTGGGGAGGAGCTGGGGGGTGTCTTTGTGATTCAAGGCAACCTGGGACTAGTAGGGGAAAGATAAATAATCTGCTAAATAATGTTATCATCTGACGGATACACAGCAGAGATATGTAACAGTACACAGAGTGTGTTCAAATAATGATCATTTCTTGGTGAGTATAAACTCTTAAAATGCACTTCATACTCTTCATGCACTGCATAATCATACTCATACTAGTTTATTTTTAAAGGTTTTTTTCCCCTTTTAAGTAGGTGGGCAATATGGCAAAAATATTATCACAATATTTTTTCCCATATCATATGATATCGATATTTATATTAATGGGGAAGGAAATGCTTTCCACATATTTGTTAGACCTTGAGAATAAACATGTAAACATGTAAACTTGTTTGTTCACAATTAAACTCCACAGAGTATGGCTACCTTTTAATTATTTCCTTTTAATTATTTTAATTCTTATATCTGAATAAAAGCTTAAATCTGTTCATTAAATAAAGCGATTGTGTATCTTCAGAAAATTTAGACTGAACCTTTCAATTTGGATTAGTTTTACAATTTCTTCATGAACTTTTTGAAGCGTCAAAGTGGTAGTTGCATGTACAATCAATGGAGGGACAGAAATCTCTTAGATTTCATTAAAAGATCTACATTTGAACAAAAGTTTTGTGGTTTGGAACGACTAGGGTGAGTAATTTGGGTGAACTATCACTTTAAGATGGTTTTATAGTTTTAAACATGACATACTTCAAATTTTTTTACAAGATCTTAAGACTGAACCGATAAAATCTATGAATAAAAGGATTTGAAAAGTAGAAAAAGTCAATTTTAATGTGATTTTATCTAAACTCATGGCAATTTGTAACTATGTTTTGGTGAATTGGTGTCTATCTCATTTGCATATTTTTGTACAATCTGCATACGCCTCATTGACGGATATGTTTAGGGATGGACCTTCATGCTTACTTTTTTTCCTAATAATTGTACATTTCATTGATAAAAATCAGGTTGGATTTTAATACAACAAAATTATTATATACACTCACCTAAAGGATTAATAGGAACACCATACTAATACTGTGTTTGACCCCCTTTCGCCTTCAGAACTGCCTTAATTCTACGTGACATTGATTCAACAAGGTGCTGAAAGCATTTTTTAGAAATGTTGGCCTATATTGATAGGATAGCATCTTGCAGTTGATGGAGATTTGTGGGATGCACATCCAGGGCACGAAGCTCCCGTTCCACCACATCCCAAAGATGCTCTGTTGGGTTGAGATCTGGTGACTGTGGGGGCCATTTTAGTACAGTGAACTCATTGTCATGTTCAAGAAACCAATTTGAAATGATTCGAGCTTTGTGACATGGTGCATTATCCTGCTGGAAGTAGCCATCAGAGGATGGGTACATGGTGGTCATAAAGGGATGGACATTGTCAGAAACAATGCTCAGGTAGGCCGTGGCATTTAAACGATGCCCAATTGGCACTAAGGGGCCTAAAGTGTGCCAAGAAAACATCCCCCACACCATTACACCACCACCACCAGCCTGCACAGTGGTAACAAGGCATGATGGATCCATGTTCTCATTCTGTTTACGCCAAATTCTGACTCTACCATCTGAATGTCTCAACAGAAATCGAAATCTTCAACTGTCCAATTTTGGTGAGCTTGTGCAAATTGTAGCCTCTTTTTCCTATTTGTAGTGGAGATGAGTGGTACCCGGTGGGGTCTTCTGCTGTTGTAGCCCATCCGCCTCAAGGTTGTGCGTGTTGTGGCTTCACAAATGCTTTGCTGCATACCTCGGTTGTAACGAGTGGTTATTTCAGTCAAAGTTGCTCTTCTATCAGCTTGAATCAGTCGGCCCATTCTCCTCTGACCTCTAGCATCAACAAGGCATTTTCGCCCACAGGACTGCCGCATACTGGATGTTTTTCCCTTTTCACACCATTCTTTGTAAACTCTAGAAATGGTTGTGCGTGAAAATCCCAGTAACTGAGCAGATTGTGAAATACTCAGACCGGCCCGTCTGGCACCAACAACCATGCCACGCTCAAAATTGCTTAAATCACCTTTCTTTCCCATTCTGACATTCAGTTTGGAGTTCAGGAGATTGTCTTGACCAGGACCACACCCCTAAATGCATTGAAGCAACTGCCATGTGATTGGTTGATTAGATAATTGCATTAATGAGAAATTGAACAGGTGTTCCTAATAATCCTTTAGGTGAGTGTATATATATATATGTTTTACATATATTATATAACATTTATAAAAAATATATATAAAAAAAATTAATACTTTGGACATCTTGCGTCTAATTGGATCAGTTTTATTAGTAACTGGAAACAAACTGAACATTTAATGATGTCATTACTCAAAACTCGCCCTACAGTGCACTAACCTTGAATATGTTTATTACAAGTACATTCACATAAAATGCATTTTATGGAGGGGTGGAAAACGAAAATGTATGCTGGAAGCCATCATTCTGTGTTTTCATCTTACATATATTTCTCTGAAATGAGCTCCATGGCATTTGACTGTGAACGTGTTGAAGGACCCATGCTGCATTCTCTGATGGCTGATCTAATATTGTAGGGGGAAAGTGAGCCTGCAGGGCCAGAGCTAACAGACAGAGGTTCAGCTCCCACGTGTAATGAGAAGAGACCAATGTGTGTCTGTGTATGTGTGTGTGGGTATCTGTTACAATGCTCTAATTGGATGTTTGATATAGCCTGACCTCCTGACAAAGCACACCTCTGCAGGTGAAGAGCACAGGAGGTGCATGCAGCAACATGCTAGACTAAAGTTAAAGGTCTTGTTGAACAAAGGTGGGTATGTTTGGGCCGTTTTTTTTCTGACTACCACATGAGGTAATGTTCTAATTGGATTTCTCCTGGAAAATTCCGCTCTCAGATTGCTGCCACAGACAGCGTGACCTTTTTGGTCTTAACAATATGCATTGTCCTTTCATTGAAGAAGGAGAGTGCTTAATTCACATACAAGGGCATGAGGTAAATTGCTTCTTTCGTTTGTTCCATGTCCACTACTAAAGCTAGAGAATATTAGGTTTCAGATGTATCAGTTGAAATAAAGAATGGAGGGCTTACTTTCAATATAAAGGTCTGGTATTTTCAGGTTTTCTGTTCAGCCAAACTACTGCTTGGGTTTTCATAAAATATTACTACTATCTAATTTTAATAATGATGATTATTTTTATGGAATATTGCAATATTTATTATATAATGATTTATCTATACACATCATTTTTTTAAAATGTGTTATGTGTTAAAAAAAATGTTTTTTTATAAATATGATGTGTTTACTGGCATGAGGGCGGGACTAAGAATTGTCCATTTTTATTTCATGGTGACTTTGATTGTTAGCCTATACAACATTGTTCATGTGCACCAGCTTCCGTATTTTGTTCTATTGCATCCATCATCATGGTGTATGCAAACAATTCAAAATTGAAGGTCAAGATCTTATATTTCAAATGATTAAATAATATATTCATTAATTTTGCTCAACTGAATAAATAGATGAATCACCCTCTGTGTAAATGAGTGTAATTATAAAATCAACGCTTAAAGGAATTAATTATGTCAGCTATTCATATTGTTCTGACAAATTCTGATCATTTGGCCATTAAAAATCTGGCTGCTATCTTCCAAACGGCAGGTCTCCTAAAAGTTATCATGCTTTGTTTTTGAGAAAACTGACACTTTTAAAATAATAGTTTACATATATGACTTTTTTCTGTGGAACAAAAAAAAGATGGTGCCAGTCCTTTTTTTATTTGTATCTTATATTTAAATAATATTTTACATTTATATAATATAATATAATATAATATAATATAATATAATATAATATAATATAATATAGTCTTCTAATACAAATGCCTTTTAAATCTTTATGTCAGCAGTGGCAAAGTATGGATGACAGGAAACAGATGGCAAATTCAGGTAAATGGCAAGGTAAGTATATTGCAGGTAGACAACAACCATGAAGATGAGGATGAAGCTTAAGTAGTCCAATAGAGGTACGGTGCTCCACACGCACACTTTCATTATGGAGAACTGGAGACTGGAAAAGGTAAGAATAACATCCAAAACTTGGGTGAGTCCTAGTTGAAATCAGACAATGAGAGTGCGTGTGGTGCAGGCTTTTGAAGAGGGTGCTGATGAATGTAATGATTGGTGACAGGTTGCTGTGATTAGTACTCCGGAGAGAGTGAGCGTTGTGAGGGAGTGAATGTGGAGCCTGACGAATCCCTGACAGTAAAAAACTGGCTCCAAGAGTTCTGGTGGCTGTGACAGAAGGTTCGGAGGAATCGTTCAATTTCCTGGACTTTCCTTTGCGTCTGCCCGTTGGATTGGGGATGGTAGCCAAATGACAGACTTACGGTCACATCTAGGAGCTTGAAGAAAGTTTTCCAAACCTTAGAGATAAACTGGGGTCCACGGTCTAAAACTATGTCATGGGGAAGACCATAGTGATGAAATATGTGATTGAATAGTAACTCAGTAACTGGCAGTGGGCAATCCCTTGAGGGGAATCAACCAACAGAATTTGGAAAAGCGATCAGGATGCAAGCGAGGAGGGCAGGTCAGCCATAAAATCCACCCCTAGATGTGACCAGGGACGATTGGGAATGGGCAGCGGAAAGAGTTTGCCTGTTGGTAGTTGGCGGGGTGATTTGTAGATGGTGCAATCCATACACCCTCTCATGAACCTTCTGACATATCTGGCAATACTGGGCCACCAGAAGCAATCTTGTAGCAGCGAGAGGGTTTGATTTGATTTTGAGAAATGTACTGACGACCTTGTGGACACCCCGGCAGAAGATTCTCTGAGACAATGGCTTGCTCTTCATTTTGAGACCACTGAATTGGGATTGTGATTACCTCACGGTTCAGAATGGGTTCAGAAGATTAAGGAGAGTTTTCAGGAGCATGAATGAAGATAGTGTATAGGCTCTTCCATTCTTGTCATCAGGACGATAAGAGATTTGGAAGTTGAAATGAGTGAAAAAGAGAGCCCACCAGGCCTGACGTGGGCTAAGGCGTTTGGCTGATATTGGAGGTATTTGTGGTCAGTCAATACAGTGAAGGGGTGTTGTGCTCCCTCAAGCCAGTGTCTCCATTCTTCGAGTGCAAGATTGATGGCAAGGAGTTCACGATTACCGATATCATAGTTCCTCTCCACCGGGGTTAACTTACTGGAGAAGGCGGCACATGGATCGAGTTTGGAATGCATCCCCTGCTGCTGGGATAGTACAGCTCCTACCCCGGTGGTTGAAGCATCTACCTCCATTGTGAATAGCTGGGACTTTGTGGCATCGGTGGACCAGGACAGAGACTTGGGCTTTCCTCAGAGAAGGGCCTGGTAATGCTACTGAAATTGAGGATGAATCGCCGGTAGAAGTTTGCAAAGCCCAGGAATCTTTAGAGTTCTTTGACTGTAGAGGGAATTGGCCAGTTGCAGATGGAGTCCACCTTCCTCTCATCCATGGTGATGCCATCTTAATTGATGCTGTAACCGAGGAACTGGGTTTCAGACTGATGGAACTGGCACTTCTCCGCTTTCAGGAACAGGTTAAACTGACATAGCTTCTTAAGGAACTCAGTAACATGGTAGCAGTGTTCCATAATGTGGTAGCAGTGTTCAGCTAGATTTCGAGAGTACACAAGGATATTGTCAATATAGACCAATACAAACTTGTGGAGAAACTCTCTGAGTATTTCATGCATGAAATCTTGCTGAAATCATGCATGAAGACTGAAGGGAGCGTTGATCAGGCCATACGGCATAGCACAGTACTCGAAGTGGACTGTAGGGGTCACAAAAGCTGTTTTTCACTAATTTCCAACGCAAAACCTGATAAATAAAAAAATGGGATGCAGCAGGGGATGTGGATGGTCGAATGTAGCCCTGTTGGAGAGCTTCCTGGATGTACTCCTCCATGGCCTTCTGCTCAGGAATGGATAATGGATAAATTGTTCCTATGGGCACTGGCTCACCTAGAATAAGATCAATAGCACAGTACCATGGCCTGTTCGGTGGAAGTTGGGAGGCTTTCTTGGGGTTAAACATGTTACTGAAGTGGGTATAACACTCTGGAATCTCCACAGACTGTTTCTCAAGGGGACTTTCAATGGATGTACAACTCACTTGAACAGATTGGACTGGACATGAGTGTCGCAATGGCAGTTCAGGGAAACAGGATGTATAACATCTCTCCACCTTAGGACTTCCCCGGTTCTACAAGAAAGCAGGGTGATGTTGGATTAACCACGGTTATAGAAACATTGGAGGCAGTAATGAGCACTTTGGAAAGAAGTTGAGTGGAACAAAGAGTTTGCACAAAACTCACCAGGGGATGTGGAGCACAGATGGGGCATGAGTTGATTATATGCCCAACAGCGCCGCAATACAAACATAGCCCCTGGGTCATGGGAAGTTTAAGTGGATTCAATTTGCATGTGTTCTGGTTCTGGAGAGCTAGCTTGCTCTGGCTGGAGGTGCGAGGGGGAATGCTGACCCGATATCATCTGCGATGTCAGACTGATGATGTCATTGTATGCAGCGAGATCCAGTCGTAGAGGTGTCAACCCTTGACGACCCAGCCACTTGCAGCAGCTAGAGTACGGAACTTCAGGGCATAGTCAGATACAGATAAGATTTTCCTTGACTTAGATGATAAAACTGGTCACTTACAGATGAATAGCCAATGGGTTTGCCAAACTCTTCTAAATGGGTTTGCCAAACACGGAAGTGGGCCACAAATCTGTTGAGGGATTGCATGACTGGTCCGGATTGTGGTATCTGCCCTTTGCAGCTCTATTTCAGTTATCAGAGAAATTATGAATGCATTCTCGGCTCTCTCTGTGGGAAATCGGTAAGACTGCATCTCGAGGGCAAGTAAGCATTGTAGCAGAAATCAATTCCTCTGTCGAGCCAGAGTAGGGCGCTGGATTGGCCATGGGACTGGTAACAAATGTCGGCGGAGAAGGGGGGACCGGTGCAGCGACTAGTGTGGTGGTAACAAGTGTGGTGAAAACATGTTGTAGTGAATCCATTAGGTCCTGTCAGATGAACTCATGGCTGTTGTCATCTTTTCTGTGTGAGTCTGGTCTTCTGTCAGGAAACACAGACTTGCATAAGTAGTGAGAAACATACAAACGTTTATTCATTCAGGTAAATGGCAAGGTAAGTATATTACCTTTCAGGTAGACAACAACCATAAAGATGAGGATGAAGCTTAAGCAGTCCAATAGAGGTACGGTGCTCCACATGTACACTTTCACACCACTGAGTAACTGCCGTGATTATCAAGCGTAGTGTCTGTTCTGGCAGGTCACGTTAGTCAAGCTTGCATCAGCTGACTGTCAGCTGATCACATCTACCTATAGGAATACAACGTCTATCACAGCATACATATATAAGCTCCTTCAGTACTATCAGCAGCTATCGCGTTTCTCCAGAGCTCATTTATGTCCTTGCTTGCTGCAGCTTGTGGTGATGCTTCCCCCATAAGATTGGGAAAAACCAAAAAACATGCTTGTATCATATTTTGCTGCCGCTAGGGGTGTAAGCTTCCTCCAATAGATACCATACATGAATTTAAAATTGGTTACAGCAACAAGTTTGTTGCAAATATGTCCTTGCTTGCTGCATCTTGGGGTGATGCTTCCCCCATAAGATTGGGAACCCCCCCCCAAAAAAAACCATGCTTGTATCATATTTTGCTGCCGTTAGGGGTGTAAGCTTCCCCCAATATATACCATACAATGAATTTAAATTCAGATTTTCGTTTTAGTTCGTGTTTGGGGGATATCAGCATTGGTTTTGTTTTGGGGGGTTATTGCTGCTCTCCCTGCTCTTATCCATTCTAGGCTGCATGGATGCACAAGAAGTTCTTGCCCAGAACAGAACCATACCGCCAATCCAAACTGTATGCTAATAGTCAATCATCTTTGACGATAGTGGTCCTGACAGAATTTCCCCCCAAACCAGTTCAGCGGAAACTCCGCCCTGCAGCCGATTCTTAAGATTTTATTGGTCATGTCAGTCACAGTACTGATTGCCTACACCAAACACTGATCCCTAAACCTACCTGTCACTGTAACCTTAACCAATAAAATTAGCTGCAGGGCAGGATTTCTGGTGAAGTGGTTTGGGGGGGAAATCACGCAAGTAACTGAATTAAGAATATGTTTCTTCTTACAGGGACTGGGAGAACACAAGGAGAACTGGAGACTGGAGAAGGAGACATGCTGGAGTGGAGACAAGGAGAACAACTCCTACAACAGGTAGGTATCTCAGGTAAGAATAACATCCTAACATCCTAAGTCCTAAGCAGTGTTTCCATTACAGATTTGCGCAAAACATTTGCAATATTTTTTAAATGTCGATAAAAAACTATTGCGAAATGACAGCTTTTCCATTAACCGATGTTATGCGACTAAAATTATGCCACATATGTTGGCAGGTTTATGTATATCCCATCCACCGCACTGGCCATTATTTTTAATGGAAGGAGATGTGCGTGTTATCCAAGCATTAATAGCAAGGAAAGCCCCTTACACTTGAGCGTATGAGGTGTGTGTGTGTTTCTCCCTCATATCTGCTTCAAGGTCTTCATGGTAATGTGGCGTTTCTGTGTTTAGAATCCAGTATTCCTGTAATTCTATTGTCTATTATGAGTTCAATAAAGAACTCTGTCTTGTCTTCTGTCCAAACACACAGCGTCATCTGTAAAGAATGATCCACTTTTACATACACCAGGTGACCATTGCAGGTTTGCGAAAATTTCCTTTTTCGACAGAATTACAAAATATAAACTCACAATTGTGAGAAAATAAGTCCGAATTTTGAGATATATTCACTCAATTACGAGTTATAAAGTCCAAATTGTGAGATATAAACTTGCAGTTGCAAGAAAAAAAGTCAGATATGTGAACCGAAATTACCTTTTTTATTTTTATTCCATGGTGGAAACAAGCTTATTTAATAAAGGAAAAGGACACACAATGACATTAGATTTCTTGTGACATTTGATGAGGCAACTTGAGGACACAGAATCACAATTGCTCTTCAATAAAGCTTTTGTGCTGTAAGAGACTAGCAGTGCTCCTGTTTACCCTCAGGGAAAGTCCCTCACACTTAAGCAGAGAGGTCAGTCTACGTTACACTCGAGGAAAGCGCAACCTTTATGAAATCTAGCTCTGTCCTCTAATAGTCATGACACAGAACCTGCTTAATATGTAACATGCATGCATTTATGTACTACTTTCATTGCACTTTAAACTTTGATTTTAGACCCTTCACTCTGTATACACACTGTCTCTTTGTAAGACTGATTACAGATACGACACCCATGTTAGACTTCTAGCCCATAAACCCAATCTTAGACTTCACAGTGCCAGAATTAGCATTTTGTCTTCAGACTTCTATACAAGAGACTATTTTTAATCTGGTAATTGGCAAACGCACAAAACCACTTAAATATGTGTGAGACTATTAGGATCTGTTTAGAGTGTCTAGAGCCTCAAAATGTCTAGCTTCTCTCACACCCATTTAAACAATGCTAATAACAGACTACACAGAATACACAGTTCTCATTTAGCAGCATCTGTTTATAAAATGATGAAGTATGTGCTGTGAAATATGTTAAGGATAATGCTAAAGCAAGGAAAAAGGTAATCAAGATCTGCCAAGCACAGCCGGTTTACTGTACGGCAGCTGCACGCTGAGGTCGCGAGTATTTCACTGGTTTTCCGTTGCTGTGTCTGCCACAAGGTGATGTACTTCGTGTAGTGATGTACTAAATAACTGAACTATGAGTCAAGTCACCATGACCTGACAGCTCCCTCGGCCTAACTCTGCAAATGCACTGTAACCTCATGTTTATGCAGGTGTTTGAATCTAGCCTCCTATAACAATACACCATGGTGACATTTTGCAGGGAGACAGCCCTGGTAATAAAGGTCTTAGCCAGCACTGCTACCTAAGTGTCTGCTAACTTATAACTGTGAGAAGCTGCTAGAAGATAACCTGCCGAGTCAGCATTCATATAATTGCCATGTAGGGTAGCTGTGAGTGGTACAATTGTAGAGAGAAGGAAACAGTCAAGACAGCAGAGAGAAAGTTTACCTTTTGGAAAGTTTGGGGAAAACTTCATAAAGTAAATTATAATGGCTATTTATCAATACAGCGGTACATTAAAAGCCTGCCAAAACATCAATAAGGCGAGTCAGACATACATGTCAAGGGCTTGAATTTGTAGTGAATAATATTATACACAATACATTTTAAATGAATTCTTCCTCTAGCTTTGACTTCAAGGAGTGAGAAAATGACAGAAGAGAAAGGTATATGTGTTTGAGCATTAGAGGCACAAATCTTGCAAATTATCTAAATTTTAGTTTAGTATTATTTACATAAATAGTACAATCCAACAATTAAAATCTAGGTTCAAATTTTGAAAAAAATAATTGTTTTATTAATTGACTTTTAACTTTTAAAAAATAGCTGCATCATACATTTAGTCATCAAACAAATAAATATAAAAATAGACAAAATCATCATGCAAATATTCTTGTTTAATTTATGGGAAATAAATGTATTTATTTAAGTTTATTCATAACTACAAACGAACATTTGGTTCCAAACTGGCTATTACTTATATTGAGTGACAGTTTAATTAAAGCTAAATTTGTAGCCCTGTTACTATAATTACTTCCATTTTTAATAGTTTCAGGCCCTGTTTTGTACCCTATTCGTGGAAAGAGCTGTCTATACTCAAGGGAGCAACCCTCCGACCATTGGTGATTACTGACTCATCACAAGGTTAAAATAGCAGGCGGTGGCGGATAAGAAGGTGAGTGGCCCACACGCTGCAGCCACATTCAGGCTGGAAGCTCTACGCCCTAATCATCTGCACCGGCACATCAAATGATTCCATTGAATAATACATATTAATCTTCAACAGAATGATTAGCTTAAGGTATAAGGTAGATCTCACCAGTCAAACCTAAGCAGATGTGTCCGCACAATATGCAAATTAAATCTCAGATGCAACAGTAATATTCTTAATCTCGGCTGTACAGTCGGAATTATGAGTGAATAAGTCCTACATTATTTTAAATCATCCAGCTGAGTTCCTTCGCTTAGCGATACTAGTCTATGACAACAAACCAAGAATCGTTGGCTGTCATTTTCAGTTGAATATATATATATAGTACTTGAGCAAAATAACAAACAATGTGGCACAGATGACTGTTATTTGGACAGGGCAAGGGGGTTGTTACTATAATCACTGCTGACCAGCCATCCTTAGGGACGCACATTAAAACCCACACACTGGAATAAACACAAGCCTAACGAAATCATTTGAGCTAGAAAGCTTCACTGTCAAACCTCACACTCATTAAAACCATCCGCGCAGAGCTAATTATAGTTCCCTTTCAGTCGGTCACGTTCGACGTACGTCGGAACTGACCGACGAATTGGGATCTGTTTTCAGAGACCAATCTACTTCGAGTGATTAAAAACGAGCCAATGGACATTGGCATGCGGTTCACGCATTCCACGCACCGCCCCGCAGCGCGGGTATAAATACGGAAGTGGAACACCGCATCATTGCTTTTAACTTCGGAGCCGAACGGTTTGCTGTATCAAGCTGTTTCTACGAAGAGTGTTTAGACGAGTCTCGAGGAGGATCGCTCTCTTACCTGGGTGCTGGTGTGACGGCGCGAGTCAGCGAGTGGCCGCTGCAACATACACTTGTTCCTGTGTTGGTTGGCTGGGCGTTACCGTTCTTTGAGTGCTCACACGCAGGCTTGCAATCGGACTGCTGTGAGCCGCGGCCATCTCCCTGAGTGCTTCAGCACTTCTAAAAGAGCATTTCCTTCTAAAAGAGCAACACGGTTTGACCCTGCGTCTTTTTCAAGATGTCATTCAAACCGTGTGTTTCTGGATGCGGTTGTTTCCTGTCCTCATTTGACGGCCACGATCTCTCTCGCATATAAACATGTGTGATTGCGTTCGTGGGTGATTTCATGTTCTCTCAGGAGAACGTGATCACGTCGGCGCGTTGTTCGTCTCACCTTTCTCGTAATGGCGTGAGCGTTCAGCGCGCCGTGTGCCGTCGAGCGCCTGCTGACAGCGGGGGTTGTCACGGCAACCCAGCGCGTCACTCGGCGCTCTAGATGCGCGGTCAAGACTATGAAACCTCAAACGGGGTTGAGTCCCTTCGCCTATTCCCCGATCTAGTTTATTTTCTGGTGCACCAGAAAAGGGCTACTTCGGCTAATAAGCCTTGGTGACCTGAGGATTACAGTGGGGCTTCCCCGCCGGGTACATCTCCTCGGGCCCCCACTCCTCTATCGCATCACGTGCGTGCTGAGACTTTGTCGTGGGTGGTTCATGTTCTCTCATGAGAACATGGCCACGTCGGCGTGTTGTTCATCTTGCCTTTTTTCATAGGGGCTTGAATGTTCAGCGCGTCGTGTGCCGTCTGACGGCCACGCTCACTGTCTCACATGCCTGCTGGTAGCTTACAGATGGGATTGCTGGTCCTAAAAAAAAAAAAAAAAAAAAAAAAAAAAAAAAAAAAAAAAAGGGGGGCCAGCGTTTCGTTTGGGGCTCTGGCAGAGGACAGATGTCAATTGCTGCATCGGTGAGAGGGCTGTTATGCGCTGGAAATGGTAATGCTGAGTCTCACACTATAATAGTGTGTGCTCGTGCTGAATCAGATTCAGAGTTGACAGCCATGCTTTCCTGGGCGGCTGAGGCGTAGTGCAACGCGTAAATCGCCTTGCCTTCCCCTGTGCCTTCTTTTTCCCAGATGTGCATCGGAAAAGTTTAGCAGTGTGGAACTATTTGGTGTCAAAATATGGAACACCAAAAGGGCCATAAACTGTATAAATTTTTTCCCTCTCTCACTACCCTCTGTCCTGCATGCACGAGGGTAGTCCCGGCCCAGGGGTTATGCAGGAACTGCGTGTGGTGATGGACCTCGCTCTCTGGGTGACGAAAGTCACTGCACGCTCCCTGGGTCAGGCGATGTCCACACTAGTGGTCCAGGAATGTCACCTGGGGCTAAACCTGGCAGATATGCGTGAGCCCGACTAAGTGCGGTTCCTCAACGCCCCTGTCTGTCAGGCTGGCCTCTTCGGCGACGCCATCGAGAACTTCGCCCAGCAGTTCTTGGTGGCCCAGAGGCGGACGGAGGTGCTTTAAAAAAAAATAAAATAAAATAAATTTAAAAAAAAAAAAAAAAAAAAAAAAAAAAAAAAAAATTTTTTTTTTTAAAAAGCAGCGCCTCCGCCTGCTTGTCGCCGAGGGCGTCCCCCTGCGTCTGCCTCTGCCCCTGCTAAGCCAAGCAGCAGGCCGGGCGCAAGGGAGGCGCCCAACCCGTTCAGGGTCCCGCGAAGTCCGCTGGCAAGCGCAAGGGCAAGCGGCCCTGAAACGGGCAGCCCAGTGAAAAGGGGATCTGCTCTTTGGGAGACGGTGTCCACACCCCTCCCTTGGTTTCGGTCCTGCCGCTGGCTCTCCGGAGTCCAGCGGTACCCACATTCTCAGAGCAGTTTCTTCCCTTCCTGGGCCCCGAGAGGGCCAGGTTGGCAGTGTGCGACGCCCCCGGGCCTTGCCGCTCCTTTCCTCTCCTCTCCCCCTCGCCAGGGGGCAGCAGTGTGGGCACCGAGAACGCCCTCGGGCCTTCTCACCCACACTCTGCCCCACCCTGGAGTACTCGGGCAACACTCCGGGCCGCCTCCGGGCCTCCCGAGTCGGGTCTGCGTACTCCACCTCGCTGCCCCACCCCGGGTACGTCTGTGGTGCCGTTGGTCCCGCTTGTTCGGTCTCTGGGGGCCTGGCTAGGTCCCCCAGACCGTCTCGCTGGCTCATCCGTACCATCAGACTCGGCTACGCGATTCAGTTCGCTTGCCGGCCTCCCAAGTACAGGGGCATCCTCTTCACCACCGTATGGAGCAGCGATGCCCATGTCTTGCGGTCAGAGACCGATGTCCTGCTGGCGAAGGACGCGATCGAGCCGGTTTCTCCAGCCGATATGAGGTCGGGGTCCTACAGCCCCTACTTCATTGTGCCCAAGAAAGGGGGTGGGTTAAGACCAATCTTGGACCTGCGTGTCCTGAATCGGGCCCTGCACAAGCTCCCATTCAGAATGCTAACGCAGAAACGCATTTTCGAATGCATCCGTCCCCAGGATTGGTTCGCAGCGATCGACCTGAAGGACGCGTACTTTCATGTCTCCATTCTCCCTCGACACAGACCGTTCCTTCGCTTTGCGTTCGAGGGGAGGGCATTTCAGTACAAAGTCCTGCCCTTCGGGCTGTCCCTGTCGCCTCGCGTCTTCACGAAAGTCGCAGAGGCAGCCATTGTTCCGCTCAGAGAACGCGGCGTTCGTATTCTCAACTATCTCGACGACTGGCTCATACTGGCCCAGTCCCGGGAGCAGTTGTGCGAACACAGGGACCTGGTGCTACGTCACCTCAGCCTGTTGGGCCTTCGGGTCAACCGAGAGAAGAGCAAACTCTGTCCCACACAGAGGATCTCTTATCTCGGTATGGAGCTGGACTCGGTCAACCGGACTGCGCGCCTCACAGAGGAGCGAGTCCGGTCAGTGTTGAACTGCTTGAATACGTTCAAAGGCAGGACAGCGGTCCCACTGAAATTCTTTCAGAGGCTCCTGGGGCATATGGCATCTGCAGCCGCGGTAACGCCGCTCGGATTGCTTCATATGAGACCGCTTCAATGCTGGCTTCACGACCGAGTCCCGAGATGGGCGTGGCAGCGCGGCCAGTACCGGGTCTCAGTTACTCCTTACTGTCGCCAAACCTTCAATCCGTGGGCGGACCCTGCCTTTCTACGGGCCGGAGTGTCCCTAGAACAGGTGTCCAGGCATGCTGTGGTCTTCACGGATGCCTCTTCCACGGGTTGGGGGGCCACGTACAACGGGCACTCAGTTGCGGGTCTGTGGACGGGGCCCCAACTGCGTTGGCATATCAATTGCCTAGAGCTTCTGGCAGTACGTCTCGCCCTGGGCCGCTTCAAAAAGCCGCTACAGGGAAAACACGTTCTGGTCCGTACGGACAGCACTGCGGCCGTTGCGTACATCAACCGTCAGGGTGGTCTACGCTCCCGTTGCATGCTCCGGCTCGCCCGCCATCTCCTCCTGTGGAGTCAGAAGCGTCTGAGGTCGCTTCGGGCCATTCACATCCCAGGTGCGCTGAACCAGACAGCCGACGAGCTCTCTCGTCAGCCGACACCTCCGGGAGAGTGGCGACTCCACCCCCGGAGCGTCCAGCTGATATGGAACCTCTTCGGAGCCGCGCAGGTAGACCTGTTCGCCTCTCCGGACTCGACCCATTGCCAGTTGTATTACTCCCTGTCCGGGGGCACCCTCGGTACAGATGCACTGGCGCACAGCTGGCCCCGGGACCTACGCAAGTATGCGTTTCCCCCAGTGAGCCTTCTCGCACAGACACTGTGCAAGGTCAGGGAGGACGAGGAGCAGGTCTTGTTAGTTGCGCCCTACTGGCCCAACCGGACCTGGTTCTCCGAACTCTCACTCCTCACGACAGCCCCTCCCTGGCCGATCCCCCTGAGGAAGGACCTGCTTTCTCAGGGGCGGGGCACTCTATGGCACCCGCGTCCAGACCTCTGGAGACTCCATGTCTGGTCCCTGGACGGGACGCGGAGGTTCTAGGTGGTCTGCCACAGGCAGTGGCAGACACCATCGCTTCAGCTAGAGCCCCCTCTACAAGGCACCTCTATGCGCTGAAGTGGAACCTGTTCGTTGAATGGTGTTCTTCCCGCCGGGAAGACCCCCGAAGGTGTTCGATTAATGTCGTGCTTTCTTTCCTACAAGATGGGTTGGAGAGAAGGCTGTCTCCCTCCACCCTCAAAGTGTACGTCGCCGCAATAGCGGCGTATCACGATGTAGTTGAAGGTAAGTCCTTAGGTAAGCACGACTTAATCGTCAGGTTCCTCAGAGGTGCGAGGAGACTAAATCCTCCTCGGCCAACCTCGGTACCCTCTTGGGACCTAGCCCTGGTGCTCAGAGCGCTCCAGGGCCCTCCCTTCGAGCCTTTACAGTCAGTCGAGCTAAACATCCTGTCCATGAAGACAGTGCTCCTGATTGCATTGGCCTCAATCAAGAGGGTAGGGGACCTGCATGCACTTTCGGTCAACGAATCGTGCCTAGAATTCGGGCCGGCCAACTCTCACGTTGTCCTGAGACCCCGGCCTGGATATGTGCCCAAGGTTCCCACCACTCCCTTCCGGGACCAGGTGGTGAACCTGCAAGCGCTGCCTTCGGAGGAGGCAGACCCAGCCCTAGCTTTGCTCTGTCCCGTCCGCGCTCTTCGCGCCTACGTGGACCGAACTCAAAGCTTTAGAACCTCAGAACAGCTCTTCGTCTGTTACGGAGGCCAGCAGAAGGGAAAGGCTGTCTCCAAGCAGAGGTTAGCCCACTGG
The DNA here is from genome assembly GCA_039654625.1 of Rhinogobio ventralis. NCBI lineage: Eukaryota > Metazoa > Chordata > Actinopteri > Cypriniformes > Gobionidae > Rhinogobio > Rhinogobio ventralis. The sequence continues at coordinate 16,366,056 of CM077212.1, forward strand.
ATAGTGGATGCTATCGTCTTGGCTTACCAGTCCCAAGACGTGCCTTGCCCGCTCGGGGTGCGAGCTCACTCCACTAGGAGTGTAGCCTCCTCCTGGGCGCTGGCTCAAGGCGCCTCGCTGACAGACATATGTAGAGCTGCGGGCTGGGCGACACCTAACACGTTCGCTAGATTTTATAGCCTCCGTGTAGAGCCGGTATCTTCCCGCGTCCTCGCCCCCAGTGGCCAGTAGCGCTAAGTACCCGTTCTAGTGTCGGCTTGCATACGCCACTCCCGCCTCCGGGCCGGATACGTGCGTCTATTGTCTCCAGTTGTGTTCCCCGGAAACGGCTAACCCTGTCGAGCTCCTCCGTCACCCCTTCGGTGTCAGACGTTGCGGCCGTCTGACATCAGGCCTACACCCGTATGCTTGTGGAACGTGTGTGTTAGGCTGGGTTCCATATGTAGCGGTTCCCTAACGGCAACCCCATATATGTATTCTCCACGGTACCAGCTACCCTACTCGGCTAGCCCCGTGTCTTTCCCTTGACAGAGCCCGCTCTGTCGTCTCTGGTGGTGTTCTTTCCCCCCTGGGACCAGGTTGGATCCACCCCAGAGACTGCCATAGGTAGCACTACCCTGCTAGGTTAGTCCTTATGAGTAATTCCACCTCTCCTTCCACTGAAGGACGTGGCTCCGCAGCGTACCATCTCCTGAGACGGGCACGCTTTCCCAGCGTTATCCAATAGTCACGCTGAGTGGGTCTTGCAGGAACAGCAGTGACTGGCCTCCCTGACTGGAGCCCTGACTTCCGCACCAACCTAGGTGTGGTCCAGCGAGCTCGGTCAGGGCGCTGGAAGGGCCAGCATCTCTGGCGTGTTAGTAGGGATCCCAATTCGTCGGTCAGTTCCGACGTACGTCGAACGTGACCGACTGAAAGGGAACGTCTCGGTTACGTATGTAACCCTCGTTCCCTGAAGGAGGGAACGGAGACGTACGTCCCGTCGCCAGGTGCTGTGCTTCAGCTGAAGGCCGAGTCACCTATCTCGGCTCCTCAGTTGAAAAGCAATGATGCGGTGTTCCACTTCCGTATTTATACCCGCGCTGCGGGGCGGTGCGTGGAATGCGTGAACCGCATGCCAATGTCCATTGGCTCGTTTTTAATCACTCGAAGTAGATTGGTCTCTGAAAACAGATCCCAATTCGTCGGTCAGTTCCGACGTACGTCTCCGTTCCCTCCTTCAGGGAACGAGGGTTACATACGTAACCGAGACGTTTTATATGGGGCCTGTAGTGCACAACTTATTTCTCTGGTTCATCCACTCAAGATATAAACATTGCATGCTTCGGTTATGTGACCTCACTTCTCAATGCTTGCTTAAACAAACATATAGGCAAAAGAGGTGTAGTTGCAAAATGTTGCTATAAATAAAAGGGTGAAGACAGAAGGGAAACAGAGTGGGGGAAGAGTAAGAGTGCAGGGACAGGCAGATCTTTCATAATGTTATTGCTCTGGCTTATTTTAGTCTTGTATGTTACCACATATCTGCTGGCCCAAGAGTACAATCTCTTCATGAGTACACTGTTTACCTCTTCTACTATCATAAAAATCATCCTATTTCTAGCTATCATAAGACACTGACTGCATATGAAGGCTGAACAAAAATGACCTGTATTTTATTTTAGAAAAAGTCAGTTTGTTTTCCATCTTTATAATGTATTTAAAGAGTACTATCAGTAAATCAATCTGAAATCTAAAATAGTATACTTCGATTTTACTGCTTAATCGTTTCTATGTGTATTTAAGTCATGCTAACATGCTCGTATTTCTGACGTTCCCATTTGTAGTAAAACTTTTTTTTTTAAAGGCAGTTCAAGTATAATCAAAACCTTATATTGTCCTTTTATATGCTGCAATATATGCACAAAATTGTGTTTTGAAATTGTCACGATTGTGTTCAGTTGGTTTCACTTTCATGGAGTTTGTTTAGTGTCTGTTTCCTGTTTCCTTTATTCTAGTTTTCCTGCCATTCATCCGTTGCCATTGATATTAATTTAATTATCACAGCTGATTATTATTGTGTTCATTATAATGGAGTATTTAAGTCCCTTATTTCCTTTCTGTCTTGGTCCGTTATTGTTGGTGTTTGCTATGCAAGTTGTTCGCTTTTGTTAATAAACCTTGTTACTATTTTGGAACTCTTATCCTGCCTTCATCATCTTTGGACTTTAAACGTGACAGAATACTGGACCTAAAAAGGATTATGGCTTGAGCCGAACAGCTTATTGCCCTTGCTGGGCTTCCATTGTTTAAATTTTTACTTTGCTTTTGCTAGATTGCAGAATGAACAGACTATGATAATGAGACTTTAAAGTCTCTTTTATGGATTGGGGCAAATTTTCACTACCCTTTTGACTTACCTGATCTGAAGGTGGAAACATGGAGAGAAGCAGTTCTCCGGAGTCTGCAGTAAGCCAACCTCGAACTGATAACATCTGGTACAGCCACTGCAGGCCAAAAGCCCACCATGCAGCCAAGCCCAGAGCAGCACACGGATTACAAGCCAGAGCCCACCAAGACAGGGAGCTTACGCCCGCCACAGACCCTGAGCCAGAGCCAATGCCAGCTGAGCCTGCTGCCACGTCCGCCCCGAAGCCTCAGCCCCAAAGTAAGTCTGACCAGGTGTGTGAGCTGGCAACATCTGTGACAGGGGACATTGGTAGAGCTGGACAATGACAAGTGCTTGATAGACTGGGAAATGGAGGTAATGCTTCCCACCCTGCCCTACTCTGTACCTTCTGAACCTTCAGCATCGCCACTGGTCCTGCCCGGCATAATGCCTGCTTCATCGTCCTGTATTGTATGGAGTTATCGTCGCTGATCCCGCCCAGCCTCCCTCTCCCACCTCCACTATTCAGCAAGTCTGTCAATCCTGCCTCCGCTGGTTCCCTTCAGCCCATCAACTTCTCCCCTAACACCATGCCGTTGTGTTGTTAAGCCTCAGGTCTTCCTGTCACTAGCTTCGTCCAAGCAAGTGGATCCCCCAGCTACACCTCCAGCCGCTGATCCTTTCACTCCACCTCGGTTCGTCGACCTATCGAAATCACCTTGGCTCCTCCCTCCCTCAACTCACCAGAGATCGTTGTCTGTATGGCCCAACCGGGCCCCATTGTCCCTCAGGCTCCACCTTGTTCAGCTGTCACCCTGCATGTTCCACGGACTTTCAAGCCATCCGCTGTGCTCCTTCTCTCCACCCCTTCACGCCAGTGGGCTCCGCCTTTACTCCGGCTTCGCATTGGTCCTCAGTAGCACTGGTTCCGCCTCCTAGACCATCGTTGTCGGCTGTCCCCATTTGCTCTCTGTCTGCGCCCTGGCCTCCATTTCATATGGCTTCATCTCCTTTAGTCGGGACGACTAAAGTGTCATCCTGGCTGTGCTCTAGTGTACCACCTGGCCACTCCTCCCATCCTCACCTCCCTGTTTTCTTCCACCATCATCACCACCCTGGTTTCTTCCATCAGGGCTTCCTTCACCAGTCCCTCGTCCAACACTGGAACCACCTCCTCAGCCATTCCCAGTGGGGTGTGTTCTGTCACAATTGTGTTCAGTTGGTTTCACTTTCATGGACTTTTAATTTGTTTATCGTCTGTTTCCTGTTTCCTTTTGTTTCCTGCCAGTCATGTTGCCATGGATAATTATCACAGCTGATTATTGAGTTCATTGTCATTGAGTATTTAAGTTACTCATTTCCTTTCTGTCTTGGTCCGGTATTGTTGGTGTCTCGAGTTGTTTGCTTTTGTTAATAAACCTTGAGTTTCATACTATTTTGAAACTCTTAACCTGTCTTCATCTTCATCATCTTTGGATTTTAAACTAGACAGAAATCAAGTGTATAGCATCAGTTCTGGCAGGTCACGTTAGTCAAGCTTGCATCAGCTGACTGTCAGCTGATCACATCTACCTATAGGAATACGACATCTATCACAGCATACATATATAAGCTCCTTCAGTACTATCAGCAGCTATTGTGTTTATCCAGCGCTCATTTACCCTCCTCCATCCCCAGCTCCTCCTCTCGTCCAGTCAGGATTTGGTATTCTGATTCCCCTTGAATCCGACTAAATTCCCGAATTATTTTGTACATTTAATTACATTAATGATATCTGCAAATACATTATGTTGGTTCTGTTCTGTTTACCCTTAGGGGGGTTATTGCTTCTCTCCCTGCTCTTATCCATGCTAGGCTGCATGGATGCGCAGGGAGTTTCTGCCCAGAACAGAACCATACCGCCAATCCAAACTGTATGCTAATAGTCAATCAATCATCTTTGATGATAGTAGTCCTGACAGAAATATAGTTCTAATACAGTTCACAATCATATTTTGGCTAATTTATTTAAATTTTATTTACTCAACCTAAATTTGCACATTAATTCTTACATTCAGAAGTGTTTAATTTACACATGCATGGTGTTTATTTCTTTGAAGACAAGTTTTAATTCACACCTCAAATCTACCTCAAAATAGTTTACCTAAAAATGAAAATTGTATATTGTTTACTGTGTTAATCCTAACATATAATTTTCTTCCTTAAACACAAAAAGAGAAGGATGAGTCATTTGTGAAGAAATTGTCCAGACCAGGGCATTGTGAACTGAATCATCTGATTCATTGATTTGTCTTAGTCATAACCTTGGTCATAACATACTGTATATATGAACTGTTTGTTTCTCCCTCTTTTAGGGCTTCAAAACAAATTTTATTTTGTTGTATTAATTGTTGTAAAAAAAAACAATTATTCGGTTAGTTAACCGGTGCCATTAGTTAACCATTAATATAGATATCAGACTTTTTATCTGAATATTTTACACCATTTTGAGTCATTATAAAATTAGTGTTACAGTTACAGTTACATTACAGTCCTTGCTGCCTCAGCTTCATGAATTCAGTACTCTAAAAACAAAATGTGGCAATGTGCATAAATTATGTCCATAAATCATACAGAGTCTTTTCAACAAAAAGCAGAAGAAGCATTACTTAAAATGAACAAAGTACTGTTATCCATCTCATATGTCATTATGAAGTTGTGTTTTTATACATTTTGGTATGTCTTTTGGATGCATGTAATAAAGCAAGTCCCATAATATGAATAATAAGTGAATGCAACAGAAACATCCTTTTGGGGAGTTTGGGAATTGTAGGTCAAGTAAAAATATAAGCATTTTCTTGCCACTGAAATGTGTCTTTAATGCTAATTTTAAAATGAAATCAATCCCATTACACCTCCTCACTGTTCTCTTCTGATCATTGACTGAAGTTGAAGCATATTGACTATACTTTAAATTAATTTCAACTTCCATCAAACCCACGCTCTCACTCTCTTTCGCCATCTGAGCAAATTGTAGCATAAATCTCTGACTAAATAATGAATAGACATGTCAGCCAATGCTTTCATGCCCTCGCCCTATCTGTATCTGTATCTCTATCTTCAGTATAATCCCCTATCTCTGTCCACAGAACTGTATCTAATGGTCCACCCTGATACCTTGCAGAGACATACAGGAGTGGTCATAAATCTATTCAGGCTTATTTACAGCCTCTGCTGTAGTCAGCGCTTTGAAAGGAACAAATCCTCTGTGTTGCCTTTGCCATCTGTAGAGCACTCAAGCCAGTGCCATTCTGCTGGCCTGTTTGCTATGAGAGATGCAACGGAGGTGGACCGAGTGTTGACACAAGCTGTGCATTCTGGTTTGAATGGCTTGTCTCAGTCATTTTTGACATCCTTGCTTGACACATTGGCGTAGGACGCGGCTGAGTTATTGTTATGAGGGAGTTATGTTTGTGTTAAGCCAGACCCTGCAGGAGGCTAACTGTTATGGTTTCTAGAACAACAAAAGTTAGAGCTCAGGTTCTTATCATAGAACCTTATCATAGGAAATGCAATGATGTGACTAGATGAAAGAACAGAAGCTCTCTCACAGTGAAATCGAACCTTGTTTGAAATCAGTGATCATTAATTAGCTCTTTCCTCAGGCAAGAACCCAAACAATGCTGTTTTTTGAGCATTGTCACCAAATTCAGCAGGGAATTTAAGGAAAACTCATTCTAAAGACAATCAGCCATTCATTGTCATCTCTAGCAGTTCACTTGTCTGAAATGTGACATTTGACCTAATATATTATAATTAAGTGATTAGTGCTGTCTACTTGTCTCTGTCTTGTACTGACCTGCTCTTTGTATTCGGAGACACATCATTTCATGATCAGATCAAAGTGAATTTTAATTACATATTTTATTTAATTATCTTGATTGTTCTGGTCTTCATTGTTCCTTTATTGTTCCTGTTCATCCTTGCTGCTAATATTTTATTGTTTGTCTATCGTATACATTATTTAAATGCCTATTTGGAGCTTTACAGCTCTTACAATCTTACAGAATGAAGATTGCATTTAGAGCAGTGCTTATATAGTGGGGAAAATAATTATTTGATTCCTTGCTGATTTTTTTTACGTTTGCCGACTTACAAAAAAATTAAGTGTCTATAATTTTTATGGACAGAATATCAACCAAAAATCCAGAAATAACACATTATATAAAGGTTATAAACTGATTTGCATTTCAGTAAGTGAAATAAGTATTTGATCCCCAAGCAAAACATGACTTAGTACTTGGTGGGGAAACCCTTGGCAAGCACAGAGGTAAGACGTTTCATGTAGTTGGTCACCAGGTATGTACACATCTCAAGAGGGATTTTGGTCCACTCCTCTTTACAGATCCTCTCTAAATCATTAATGTTTCTTGGCTGTCGCCTGGCAACTCAAAGTTTCAGGTCCCTCCACAGGTTTTCTATAGGATTAAGGTTTGGAGACTGGCTAGGCCACTCCATGACCTTAATGTGCTTCTTCTTGATCCACTCCTTTGTTGCCTTGGCTGTGTGTTTTGGGTCATTGTCATGCTGGAAGACCCATCCACAACCCATCTTCAGTGTTCTGGCTGAGGGAAGGAGGTTCTCATCCAAGATTTTACGGTACATGGCCCTGTCCATCGGCCCCTCAATGCGGTGAAGTCATCCTGTACCCTTAGCAGAGAAACAGCCCCAAAGCGTAGTGTTTCCACCTCTGTGCTTGACTGTGGGGATGGTGTTCTTGGGCTCATAGTCAGCATTTCTCTCCCTCCAAACACGGCGAGTTGAGTTGATGCCAAAGAGCTCAATTTTGGTCTCATCTGACCACAGCATTTTCTCCCAAGCCTTCTCTGAATCATTGAGATGTTCATTGGCAAACTTCAGATGGGCCTGTACATGCGCCTTCTTGAGCAGGGGGCGCTGCAGGATTTCAGTACATTGCGGCGTAGTGTGTTACCAATATTTTGCTTGGTGAATGTGGTCCCAACTGCCTTGAGGTCATTAACGAGCTCCTCCCGTGTAGTTCTGGGCTGATCCCTCACCTTTTCCATGATCATCCTTACCCCATGTGGCGAGATCTTGCATGAAGCGCCAGACTGAGGGCGATTGATGGTTATTTTGTATTTCTTCCATTTCCAAATAATCGCACCAACAGTTGTCTTCTTCTCACCAAGCATCTTTCTGATGATCTTATAGCTTATTCCAGCCTTGTGCAGGTCTACAGTCATGTCCCCGATTGTGTTTGTATATATATACTTCAAAAAAGTAGAGAGCCACTGTTTTAGAGGTAAAATCAGTTAGGGTCGATCATCTTGTCAGAACTCACAGGGATGCATTAAATTGATAGACCAACCCCTAAAAATGTCATCATTACTCATCCTATAATGTAGAAAGGACACAAAACACCTAAAAGTATCACAATACTGTAGTACTCCACAATACTTCTGTGATATATATCACGTCTTGTTAGCTTGGTGTGTTCATGAGAGAATAAGTGATGTCTGATTGGTGAGCAAATCAATGAATCAGATGATTCAGTTCACAATGCCCTGGTCACAAATGAATCATCCTTCTCTTTTTGTGTTTAAGGAAGAAAATCATATGTTAGGATTAACACAGTAAACAATATACAAATTTTCATTTTTAGGTAAATTCACTTTAATGAGTGATCCTTCTTCTCAGTCTATATTAGTAACATACACAAAGTTGAACCCGATGACACTTTTTAAGCATATTATTTTACCTCATCATATATGCAGGATGCCTCTTTGTCAACTGCTCCATGACATACCACATGGAGAAAGAGTAGAGACATTTTCCACCGAAATAGGTGGTAGAGAGTGGTTAGGGCGTGCGTGTTAAGTACATCTTAAAAAGTCATTTCAGACAATAATGGGTAGTAGTGTGTGTTCAGACGCCCTCTTCTTGCACAATTTGACGCTACAGGAAGCGAGCCTGGGCTGTCTGTCCTGCTGTTTTCAAGCTCAGCCAATCCACTATGTGCGAGAGGCTTCAGCATCATGATATTTAACACACCCACCCTGAACTCCGACAGAGGTATTTCCTCAAGCGCCTGTCAACGGGCAGGCATCACCTCCATACGAGCTGGATGTTCAGGATGAAACGTTGAAACTTTCTTCACAAATCACATATATCGACGGAAGGAGCTGCCATGCCAGACTTTCTCGAAACCTGCCACGGACGGCTGCCAATACGTCTTGTCGCTTTCAACGACTGAACAGCCTTGATTTGTACTGGATAAGAAAAGCGAATGAACTTGTGCAGCTGTGAAAGAGATCTCGTGCGTTGTATGAATAGCCTCAGATGTGAGCTGGACCGCGGCATCGCTAACACGCACTTTTGTGGATAATTTATCTGACGAGGCTTGACTTAATTATATTCCGCAAATACCTGCAGTATAACAGCTAGGCTATTAAATGTTAAAATAGACTATGAGCGATTGTGTCGGAGGTTGTTCTCGCGTCTCGTCAACTGACTGCACGGGAGGAATTTAAGCGCGAGCGCACGTAAATAACTGGATTATTGTTTCGCATGGATGTGGATGAGCGATTTGCTAAATAAATCCCCATTTCTACCCTTAAACTGGCAAATGAAAACGAAAACGTTCCATGTGTTCTTCTCATAAATTTGGGAGCCCGTGTTTTATGTACTGTTGGCGATGTAGTGCGCTTGCTCACTTTTATCCCTGCCATTCCAAACAAGTCATTTCTCGAACCGGAGACCCTGAAGATGATCCTCTTTAGAAAATTCCGCGTCTTGATTCTGATGGTGTTTCTCATAGCCTGCTCTATGCACATTATGATAGACTTGTTACCGAAGCTGGAGAGACGGAGCAGTAGCGCGTGCTCGTGCTCGCACACACCCAGCGAAGAGCCGCAGAACTGGGCTAAGCATCGAGCCAAGCCGGGATCAGAGTCCGGCTGGCCTAATAAACACACACTCAGAATACTTCAAGACTTCAGCAACGAGCCGAACTCAAACCTGTCTTCTCACTCGCTGGAAAAGATCACCGTTGGGGAGAGATCCGAGGCTTTGAAAAGGTTTGAGCAGTTGACAGGTGACGAGAAGAGGCACGCGACACGGGACTCTACCCTGAAGAACGCAGTTGTCAAGGGTTCGAAGCTCTCTGCGCTATTTGAGCATCCTTTATACACCAGGCCATTGCCTACTTTAACTGATGAAGACACTTTGTTCAATGTCAACACTGATATAAGATTTGACCCTAAAGCTGCCGAGAACCCACAGTGGTAGGTTTCTCTTACATATAGCACACACAGAACTCTTAAATGCCTACACAGAATCATGTTTCCCCCAAATCATATATTTTCCTCATAATAATTGTAACAACAACAATAATATTTCTAATAATAATTACATGATATTAGCTAACTGAATGTGTTATCTTAGAACTGTACATTTTTGACATGGTCACCTCTGATAACAGATTACTCTAAATTGTAATGTAGAAATATGCATTTTTCTGTAAAGCTGCTTTGAAATGATGTGTATTGTGAATTGAATTGAAAGTATTTTTATTATCTTGATGCATGGCGTTCGTAACATCATATTATGATTAATCTCTGTAATGGCTTATGAAAAATGGCATTTGGGTTGTTTTCCGTAGGAATGGGGAAAGTAAAGATGGGGATTATGCTCCTACTGGCGAGATGTCCTCAGACTCGTACCCAAACTGGCTCCGCTTCCACATTGGGATCAACCGGTATGAGCTTTACTCCAGGCACAACCCGGTCATTGATGCAATGCTGAAGGATCTGGTGTCGCAAAGGATCACAAGTGTTGGTAAGACAATATTTGAGATTACACAATTATCAGTAAATAGCTAATAAATAGGAAGGTGTTTTTAGTATTGCAGTGGTTGTGATGCATGATTTGACTGCATCTTTCAGTGCTGCTCCTTCTAACAGATTTAAATAGATTCTTTGAATGAACTTTCTCCAAGATAATGGCTAGACTCTTCCTGCACTCTGGCTGCGGATGCATCAATAAAATTGGACTGAGATTCACTGGTAGTGGATTCCAGCAGGGTAAATGAATGAGAAAAGTGTGCAATTTAGACTTAATCAAACGCCATGCTGTGGAAAAGTATCTCCTACCAAGCATTCATATCGTCAAGTAGACTTGTGCTTGATGGGCTGCATTTATGTGAAGCCACAAGGTCAATTTCTCAACTTATTACACAGCTCTCCTGAATACTTGATTCTGATTGGATGATCGCTGTATTCTGTAGTCAGAATATTTTTGTATAATGACCACTAAACTGCATATTTGACCAGTGTCCTTGGCAACCAATCTCACTTACATCAACCTGCACTCTCTTTGATAAAATATTTTTTCAAATCAATATTTCTTGTCCATTTATTTACTTATTTGCTAAGTAGCTGAGTATTGAGTTAAAGAATGCACAGTAACCCGGTCATTATCACAAAATAAACCCATAGGATGATCCATTCAGGAACAAAGGCCCCTCTGGTTTAGATCCCAGTTTATTTAATTTTATATCTAAAGGAAGTTGCATGTTAATCTATGGTGATAGTGATCTTTAAAAAAACTGGTATGGGCACAGCAGCCTCTTTAATGACTTGAGGCGGTGTTCCCTTGTTTGCCTTCATCTGTTTGTGATTGCCTGCATATTCATTACAACAAGCTTTATAAAAAAAAAAAAAAAACCTTATCAGTTTCCCTAAAAGGACAGTGTGTATGGCCAAAATACACTTGCTACACTTTTTTTTAATAATCAAATTCAAGACTATAACCATATGCAATTACAGGAAAAATAATTTTCACAATTGAATTTTCACATTGTTATTGTAATAATGAGTCTTATCTTAAATGGTTAATTGTAAGAAAGCTCAAGTTATTTTCCTGAGACGAGTGTTTAGCGCCACTCTTGTTCTCTCTGTAGCAATGAAATCTGGAGGCACGCAGCTGAAGCTCATCATGACATTCCAGAACTATGGCCAGGCGCTCTTCAAGCCCATGAAGTAAGTGATACAGTAATGTTGATGAAATTGCTAATTTATAGTAAAAATATTATAGTTGTGTGAACATCTATAATCTCAGCAGCTTTGATTTTTACATCTTTATTAGTTACTATTCCTGTGTTCCAGATTTAGATGTCATCTGATTGTCTTGTGGAAATATTTCCTGTGCTATATAGTTGTCTATACTCTGTTATTAAATCTTGTGATGGACACCATTGTGTGGTACTTTTAGCTCAATTCTAGTCTGTTATTATAATCGTGTGATATTATGCTGGGATCAGAGCTATTGAAAAAGGATTTATAGTCGTCTGCGTAGTGATCCACAATGGACGGATCACATCCCATTTGAAATGTAGGTTACAAAGGGAGGGAGGTTGTTTTTACGGATTTGACAACCCCTCAGCACAAATAATAGTTGCCTCCCTGTAATTTTCCGGATCTATAAATGGCAGCAAGTAAATCTTTGGTGTCATTGTCAGATTCAGAGCAGCAGCCCCTCCATCTGCATGCGCCTTAACTATCGGTTTCACAGACACTGCTTATGCTTTCTCTGGCAGATTAGTATTTAATGTCTTAGTGGTCTCATTACTATCATTGAGATCCACTCTGTTTCCTCAATGGCTTTTCATAGCACCACCAGTTAAAGAGTAATGTATACAGGATGTGGGCCTTGGTGACTGAATCATTACTAATGTGCTGGTCGGCCGTATGTCCTGTCTGCTGAGTGCCTTTATTGGCCATGAAACTGGTGTTCAGACTGCAGACATCCTGTATTTATAAAGACACACTTTAGCATTGACAAACTTTAATATTGAGATGCTTTTCCATGTGTGAGCAGGAAATCGAAGAGCTGATCAATATCCTTGAATTTTATATAGATGAATGTGAAATGTCCATGTTTTTTTCTGTATTCTTCGATAAGGAAGCCAAATAGCAGGCGTATGAACGTGTCCCAGAAGATTCAGTTCAGAGATGTTCTTGGTTTGTTCTTGGGGAGTATTTAAGGAGCGATGAGAACAATGGGTCTTTGGTGACAAGGAGCTGATAAATGTTATTAGAGAGAGGAGGTTTGAGCCCAGGCTGTTCCTGCTATAATTAGCACAGACCAACAAAGACACACTTATTTCTTCTAGCCACGAGCTAAACACTTCACCCCCATCTTTCTTTTGAGATCCTCTTTTCTCTTGCATTCTGATAGTTTGAAAGCCAGGACTTGCTCGACCTTGTTTGAGGACAAAATCTCAGATGTTTGCTAATATAATCAAAGTCCAAATGAAACTTCAAACGTCTTTACTCATCTCTGCCTTTGCTTGTAATTACATTTTGTAAATAATGTTTTCATGAACTGATTTGTCTACGTGCTTTCCATGCCTTCTCTGACAAGTCAGGCAAGGACGTGTTCTTGCAACATGTGTGGTTGAGTAGGACAAGTTTCTTTCATTTGATTCATACCCGCGTGTTCAAATATGCCACACACTCAGACCTTCCTTTTTACTGTACAGCCTGAGGAAATTGCCTAATCAGCTTTAATTCTCTTCATCAAATTAGCTTAGAAATAATAGAAAACTCTGTCATCATTTGTTCACCTTCATGTTGTTCCAAACCTGTACATTTTTCTTTCCTCCCTGGAGCACAAAATAAAATGTTTAGCAGAATGTTCCTGCTGCTCTTTTCCACTCAATGAAAGCGAATGGTGATCAGGGGCTGTCAAACTCCAAAAATGAGAGATAAATGGCGAAGGGATATAATGATTTAAAGGTCATATGATTCTTTTTTTTTTTTTATAATTTTTGGCCCATAGTTGCCTTTCATTTTCATTGTATGGAAACGAGCGGCCTCAAAACCATAAATAACATCTCCATTTATGATCTACAGAACAAAGAAAAGTATACAGGTGTGGAACGACATTAAATGTTTCCTTCATTTATTAATTTGTAGCTTTTTTTGGCAGAGTAACTGAGCTCCTGAGCTCCAGAAAACTGGCTAAATTGTCATCAAATTTGCTATGAACACTTGATAGAATAAAAGCAGTTTGATTGGTCTCAAAAGCAGGTAATTTGGTTCTGCTTATGCAGAAGTACTTAGGCTATTTAACAGAATTAATGAAACTCTGTCATGAATGGGTGCGTGAGTGGATTAGTGGGTGGACAGATCAGAGGGGGTGATAGTTTTTTAAGAACTTCCACAGTAGGGCTCTTCAAGGTTTAATAAAGAAAAGATACAAGAACTCAATGTAGGAGAGGCAAGCTCTTCTGAATGCATCATTGCTCAAGCACTATTTAAAGATAAAGGAGACTTCAATAGCAAACAGACGTGTATTAAAGGCTGCTCTCTGAGGCATGAAATGCTTAAAATGGATCTTCCTCTGTCCTGAGATAGAAGCGAATGGACAACAACACAATTGTTCTCATCTGCTTGCGTTGTTTGACATCTGTCTGTAAATATCACATGACAAGCATACATCACTGACTTTGAGCAGTGGTTCTCCACGGGTTTTGCTTTAGGACCCAGATTGTCCAGTGGAAATCAAATGTCAATTCAAGTACTGAAAATGTTTATTATTTGACAAAAGTTTACTGGATGTTTTTTTTTTCAGGTGTACTGAAAATGTATTAATATTACTATGAACTGAATGGGTCCAGCAATATGCAAAATTACAAATAATACACAGATTATTCTAATATAGCTTGAATAAGAAAATGTTGTATTCTCTTGTATTTAGGTGTGTAAAAAAGTATATATATAAATTATAAATCTGTGGTTGTCAAAACCAAAAAAGTGAAGCATATTAAAAATTGTTTCTTTTTTTACCTTATGTAGTTCTGTTCTGTTTTTCAGGCATATTTGGCGTATTTATTTTGTTGTCCTATGGTTGATTATACGGTTAACAGGGTTCCTATGCAGTTTGGAAAAGTATGGAACTTTATTTGAGTAAGGAAAAAGAAAGAGTATGAAAAAAATATTTGTGTTTCCAGACTATGGCCCCTAATCAGTTTTCTAAAATATAAAATTCAAATGTTGAGTCTGAGAATAGTATGGAATTTTGAAATGGAAAATGTAAAAAAACCCTGTGTTAAGTGCATTTTATTATCCGCATTTAGCATTGTTTTCCCCATGTTGTCTGCACCCACCACTTGAGAACAACTAGATAAAGATCATCTTAGAACATGTGCATGACTATAAGTTACAGAGAGTTTGAATGAAATGAATCAGATGAATGAGTGTTTGCCTGTTATCTCTCACTCATGAAACCTCCATTAGTGTTGATCCACCATGTAGCTGACTGCAGCCCCACTTCCTCAGAAACACTGACATGCTTCATCCATAATTAGCTCCTCTCTGGTCACACTAGACAGGATTTTTGGACAAACATGCTGTCATTGATTAAGCTAATCTGATGAGTCATTCCTTTGCTGCTCGTTTAGCTGTTTGACTGATGAGAGATGCTAATGCAAAATATATTCTAGACGTATCAACCCTCTACGCACACCTTGGCAATAGAATCACCATTGGCTAGTAAATTTTTTTGTTTGCTCGCCAGACTGATATACTATTTTAAATATATATGTATTTATACATATTAGCGTGATTAATCACATCCAAAATAAAAGTGTGTTTACATAATATATGTGTGTGTACTATGTATAATAATTATGTATATTTGATACACACACATACATGTATATATTTAATAAATATTTGCATATATATACATTTTATATATATATATATATATATATATATATATATATATTATATATAAATATAAATCTTTTGTATATAAATATATAAAAAATCTTAAATATATACATGTATGTATATGTATTTGCGATATAAATCGCGATTAATTGTTTGACAGCACTAAAATATACACTCACCTAAAGGATTATTAGGAACCCCATACTAATACTGTGTTTGACCCCCTTTCGCCTTCAGAACTGCCTTAATTCTACGTGGCATTGATTCAACAAGGTGCTGAAAGCATTCTTTAGAAATGTTGGCCCATATTGATAGGATAGCATCTTGCAGTTGATGGAGATTTGTGGGATGCACATCCAGGGCACGAAGCTCCCGTTCCACCACATCCCAAAGATGCTCTATTGGGTTGAGATCTGGTGACTGTGGGGGCCATTTTAGTACAGTGAACTCATTGTCATGTTCAAGAAACCAATTTGAAATGATTCGAGCTTTGTGACATGGTGCATTATCCTGCTGGAAGTAGCCATCAGAGGATGGGTACATGGTGGTCATAAAGGGATGGACATGGTCAGAAACAATGCTCAGGTAGGCCGTGGCATTTAAACGATGCCCAATTGGCACTAAGGGGCCTAAATTATGCCAAGAAAACATCCCCCACACCATTACACCACCACCACCAGCCTGCACAGTGGTAACAAGGCATGATGGATCCATGTTCTCATTCTGTTTACGCCAAATTCTGACTCTACCATCTGAATGTCTCAACAGAAATCGAGACTCATCAGACCAGGCAACATTTTTCCAGTCTTCAACTGTCCAATTTTGGTAAACTCGTGCAAATTGTAGCCTCTTTTTCCTATTTGTAGTGGAGATGAGTGGTACCCGGTGGGGTCTTCTGCTATTGTAGCCCATCCGCCTCAAGGTTGTGCGTGTTGTGGCTTCACAAATGCTTTGCTGCATACCTCGGTTGTAACGAGTGGTTATTTCAGTCAAAGTTGCTCTTCTATCAGCTTGAATCAGTCGGCCCATTCTCCTCTGACCTCTAGCATCAACAAGGCATTTTCGCCCACAGGACTGCCGCATACTGGATGTTTTTCCCTTTTCACACCATTCTTTGTAAACTCTAGAAATGGTTGTGCGTGAAAATCCCAGTAACTGAGCAGATTGTGAAATACTCAGACCGGCCCGTCTGGCACCAACAACCATGCCACGCTCAAAATTGCTTAAATCACCTTTCTTTCCGATTCTGACATTCAGTTTGGAGTTCAGGAGATTGTCTTGACCAGGACCACACCCCTAAATGCATTGAAGCAACTGCCATGTGATTGGTTGATTAGAAAATTGCATTAATGAGAAATTGAACAGGTGTTCCTAATAATCCTTTAGGTGAGTGTATATGCCAAACTTTTACTTGGCTAACACACACACTGGCGTGTAAAATCTAAGAATTTATTAGCCAATGGTGAATGATATAAATTATTTAGAGTGAAGATTTAGTCGCATATGCAAGTGATTTAGTCGCATTGTAGAGGGTTGCATATGAATTTCAAAGGCAGTAAAATAACTAGAATTTATTTTTATTTATATGAATCACATAAATGACAACCTATATTTTCAATTCAAAATTCAAAATGGAGAAATTTGACCAAAACAATGAGTAGTTTGCATCAATGGATATCATTCTGTTGTTTAACTTTTCTAAAACAGTTGTCCTATATAAAATGTTTATCTTACCTTACGCTCTTTCACCGTTAAAAATGAAGAGTCATGTTGGAATTCACATTTGGCTTCTGTGAACAGTAAAGCCCGCCTTCTTTGATTTGATTGGCCATCTTAATCATTTTGTCGTTGACTGAAGCAGACCATCTTGAAAAATTTACATTTAAAACTTTTTCTCATCCTAAAAACAAACAGAGTGGAGTGTAATAAAGTCTGTATATTATTGAAAAGTGATCTTGACAATTTTTTTTAATTGTGAATGAAAACAGCTCCCAGCCACTACTTGACAACCCTTATCTTGTCCAAACTATGAGAAATTACATTTAAATGTTTAAAACTGTAACATTAACTAGGGCTGGACCAACCCGATCTCATGGCAATTCGTATATATTTTACGAGTTGCCTAATTTATATGAATTTGTACGAATTACCTCCCCCTAACCCCGCCCCTAAACCTATCTGTCACTGGGGTTTAGACAAATCGTACAAATTAGTACAAGTGAGGTCGTACAAATTCGTACAAATTAGCCACCTCATAAAATATGTACGAATTGGTCATGAGATAGCGTTGGCTGGACTGAGAATGAAAAATAGCCTAAGCCCAATGCTGGCCCATCACAACACAAAGTAGATAATCTCCCACTAAATGTATCACTTATGAACACAATACAAACTACTGCCTGCTGTACTTTCTAGTTGATATTGATTTTGTACTGTGTGTGAAATAGGCATGTTTACATTGGAAAGGCAGTGCAATTAAATTACACAACAAATGAAAAAATTTATAAAGCTGAAGTAGGTAATTTTGTTATGTTCAAATCCTTTCTTAAATCCCAGATTTATATAAATAAGTATTTTTTTTGTAGGCTCACTTCCTGAAAAATGTTAACACTGTGGTCCTGAGCATCCCAAACATCACAACACAACCACATTGGCTTGAGTTCGGATGGGACTATGTTTGACTTACCAGTTGCAGACTAAGGCGAGAGACTCGAACTGTCCATTTGGAAAAGCCCAGGTGCCATTAACATGTCTTTATGCATTGTGTTTATTCCGTTTTGTAGCCACAGGATCTTGCTGAAAGCGTCTTAGTTATTTCATGTGGTTTATACTGATGCTTGATTCATAGCATGTGCTTCAGGGGTGTCTGTCATAATGTATTACTGTCTGAATACTCTTTATAGGTTTTGTGCATCCACAAGGTTAATGATATCTACCCTGGCAGTATAGTTTCCACAGATCTGTTCCCATCCAAGATATGACTCTAATGACAGACCTTAAGTCTTCCATAAGACATCTCAGAGCTCACTCGCATTTATAGTGCTTTTGTTTAGTTTTTGTCCTGTTTTTATCAAGTAAATAATAAAAATAATTATAATTATAACGCATGTTATATATCTAGTTGTGGTACTAAGGATTTTGAAATGTATTACTACTACTACTATTCATACTAATTATTATTATTATTAATTTATTTGGTAACACTTTACAATAAGGTTTCATTAGTTAACGTTAGTTAACTACTTTAGTTAACAAGAACTAACAATGAACACTACTTTTAGAGCATTTATTAATCTTTATGTTAATTTCAACATTTACTATATGCACTTTGAACTAACATGAACAAACAATTAACGACTGTATTTTTATTAACTAACATTAACATAGATTAAGTAATAAATTAATAAATATACAGGTGCTGGTCATATAATTAGAATATCATCAAAAAGTTGATTTATTTCACTAATT
Source organism: Rhinogobio ventralis (assembly GCA_039654625.1). NCBI lineage: Eukaryota > Metazoa > Chordata > Actinopteri > Cypriniformes > Gobionidae > Rhinogobio > Rhinogobio ventralis. Next base: position 16,384,629 of record CM077212.1, read on the forward strand.
CTATTTCACTAAAGTGAAACTTGTATATTATATTCATTCATTACACACAGACTGATATATTTCAAATGTTTATTTCTTTTAATTTTGATGATTAGAACTGACAACTAAGGAAAATCCCAAATTCAGTATCTCAGAAAATTAGAATATTACTTAAGACTAATACAAAGAAAGGATTTTTAGAAATCTTGGCCAACTGAAAAGTATGAACATGAAAAGTATGAGCATGTACAGCACTCAATACTTAGTTGGGGCTCCTTTTGCCTGAATTACTGCAGCAATGCGGCGTGGCATGGAGTCGATCAGTCTGTGGCACTGCTCAGGTGTTATGGGAGCCCAGGTTGCTCTGATAGTGGCCTTCAGCTCTTCTGCATTGTTGGGTCTGGAATATCGCATCTTCCTCTTCACAATACCCCATAGATTTTCTGGCCAATTAAGAACAGGGATACCATGGTCCTTAAACCAGGTACTGGTTGCTTTGGCACTGTGTGCAGGTGCCAAGTCCTGTTGGAAAATGAAATCTACATTTCCATAAAGTTGGTCAGCAGCCGGAAGCATGAAGTGCTCTAAAACTTCTTGGTATACGGCTGCGTTGACCTTGGACCTCAGAAAACACAGTGGACCAACACCAGCAGATGACATGGCACCCCAAACCATCACTGACTGTGGAAACTTTACACTGGACCTCAAGCAACGTGGATTGTGTGCCTCTCCTCTCTTCCTCCAGACTCTGGGACCCTGATTTGCAAAGGAAATGCAAAATTTACTTTCATCAGAGAACATAACTTTGGACCACTCAGCAGCAGTCCAGTCCTTTTTGTCTTTAGCCCAGGCGAGATGCTTCTGACGCTGTCTGTTGTTCAAGAGTGGCTTGACAAGGAATGCGACAGCTGAAACCCATGTCTTGCATACGTCTGTGCGTAGTGGTTCTTGAAACACTGACTCCAGCTGCAGTCCACTCTTTGTGAATCTCCCCCACATTTTTGAATGGGTTTTGTTTCACAATCCTCTCCAGGGTGCGGTTATCCCTACTGCTTGTACACTTTTTTCTACCACATCTTTTCCTTTCCTTCGCCTCTCTATTAATGTGCCAGGACACAGAGCTCTGTGAACAGCCAGCCTCTTTTGCAATGACCTTTTGTGTCTTGCCCTCCTTGTGCAAGGTGTCAATGGTCGTCTTTTGGACAACTGTCAAGTCAGCAGTCTTCCCCATGATTGTGTAGTCTACAGAACTAGACTGAGAGACCATTTAAAGACCTTTGCAGGTGTTTTGAGTTAATTAGCTGATTAGAGTGTGGCACCAGGTGTCTTCAATATTGAACCTTTTCACAATATTCTAATTTTCTGAGATACTGAATTTTGGGATTTTCCTTAGTTGTCAGTTATAATCATCAAAATTAAAAGAAATAAACATTTGAAATATATCAGTCTGTGTGTAATGAATGAATATACAAGTTTCACTTTTTGAATGGAATTAGTGAAATAAATCAACTTTTTGATGATATTCTAATTATATGACCAGCACCTGTATTGCTCATTGTTAGTTCATGTTAGCTAATACAGACTAATATTAACAAATGAGACCTTATTGTGAAGTGTTACCATCTATTTTTGAAATTTGTCCATTTTGTCATTTTTTTAAATTGTCCGTTTACAAAAATAACTATATCAGTCAGTCTCTGTTATGTTGTGTCTTCTGTTGGTGTAGTTTTAAAAGCAGATGGGTGTATACGCAGCAACACAGAGCACAACAGCAGAACACTGATCTATTTTATAACCTGTAGTTACTGTCAGTCGCGCACCTCAGGGAATAATTATCTGATAATGAGGCACAAGGTAAAATACTGTTTTCGCAGTTGTTAAAATTCTTGATTGTCACTCTTAATTACAACAGCACAGGCTTTACATGCACCATTTTATCTGTTCTTAGTAGGACTAACTCACTAATTGGCCCTGAAAGTCCCAGAGTATCGGAAACATAACACTGAATGAAAGGGATAATTGGGGGACAACACACAACAGAGTACACTAATACTAACTCTTATAAACTCAACCGAAGCTTTGAAGACATCTGTTCTACAGCTTCAGATAGAGCTGATCTGTGGAGGACGTGGACTGCTCGGCTGAATGGCCTTGACTTTCCTCTTTACTTTCTAAATGATGTAACTGGCCTTGGATTCAAATGCCCACAAACTAATCTGTGTTAGCAGGCGGACTCCCTCCCTCTTACCCTGTCTCTCTCGCTTATTCTCTCACTTATTCTCTCACATTCTTTCTATTTCTCCTTCTGCCTCTTCCAGGATTACCGCAGATACTTGTTTGTGTTGTGATAAGCGCTTCACTATATCCAGGAAAAGCACAGAGCATTGTACCTCTTAAGCCTCTGCATCAGGGCTCTTTGCTCCTCTCCATAGACTTTCATAGTGAAGGATCAAGAGCAAAGAGAATAGCATCGCAGGGTCATTCCTACTGTGCAGTAAATTTTTATGTCCCCATCTTATATGTCTTAATATATTGGAATTTATATTAGTTTTTCTATCATGGTATTACAGTTATGTGAACATGGGGTAATATTTTATTCATTTCACCAGTTTGCTTTGAGCGGATGCCACTTGTCCCCAGATACACTAACCTTTGACATAAAAAATGTACAGTTTATTAGAAAATATTCTAGACTTAGTTACTAGAATAAAACATATTCTAGTTTCATCATATGAAGTCTCTTATGCTCACCAAGGCTTCATTTGTTTGTTTAAAATACAGTAAAAATAGTAATATGGTAAAATAATTATTTTATTTATTTTAAACAATTTAAATAACTGTTTTCTATTTTAATATATTTTAATTTATTCCTGTGATGGCAAAGCTGAATTTTAAGCATCATTTCTCCAGTCTTCAGTGTCACATGATCCTACAGAAATCATTCTATGCTCATTTGGTGCTCAATTTTGAAAACAGTATTTGCTGCTCAATATATTTTTTTTCAGGATTCTTTGATGAATAGAAAGTTCAAAAGAACAGCATTTATTTGAAATGTTTGTAACAATGTAATGTATTTACTGTCACTTTTGATCAATTTATTGTGTCCTTGCTGAATAAAAGTATAAGTAATTTCTGTCTTCCAAAGAAAAAAACTCTTACTGACCTCAAACTTTTGAATGGTAATATGTATATATCTTCCATCATCTTTTGTAATAACCCTTTAACTAACAGAAATCAAGTCTTTAATCATACTCCAGGCAGTGACATCATTTTAAGTGGAAAAACTACAGCACAAACATCAGTATTAGCTATGAATCTATCTTGTTTGACAAAATCACATAAATCAATATGATAATATCCAATTGCTATGATAATAATACCAACCTTTCAAAAGAGAGTTAAAAATATATTAAAATGATCTTGACACTGTCTCAATCCTCACTGAGAAATGGCTAACTTTAGCTCTTTATTTCCACCCTGTTAGATTCCATCCTGTTAATTTTATTGCCAAGAGCAAATGAATAAAGTTTAAGTAGCTGAGCTTGACCAGAGCATATTTTTGATAGCCTGGCTGCCATACCCTTTCATAGAAATACTACCTCAATTTAAATGCAAATATTTAAAATTTTTAAAATTCAAAGGTACTGCATAAAAGGAATGACCTAACAATAGATTAACATCTGTTAAAATCGAATGAGTGACAAAGTCTGCATCTTAAACTAAGGTGCAGTTCTAATGGGCTGTTAGACTGGGAGATGTAGGCGAATGACTGAACAGCACAAGAGCAAAACAGCTTGCAGGAACCTATTGATCTGTTTACTCAGGATTGCAGAAATAGGCAAAAGACCTAAGAAAACATGTGACCCCATTTGTGGTACATCATATGCAAATATGAGCTTTGGAATCAAAGTTTTGGTTGATGTACATGGTTTTGTGTCTAATCTGAAATCATGCAAAACAGTGTGCAGCCATTATATTTTGGGCATTAGAATGCTGTTGCTCAGTTAGAGGATTCAGAGGAAATGGCTTTTGTCATGTGCCATATAATATTCATAGGCACACCTTCACAATAGCCAACACCCAAAAAGCTCTTATTGAGAAACTGTCTCAAAGTTCTCCATAATCCTTGTCTCTACAAACACAGTCCCACCTAGAAGAGCAGTCTAACCAATACACAATATATATGCCTAATAAATCATTCCAAGAGTAAAATGTATGAACCTCTTTGTGGGGTCAGAAAGTCAATGAAAACTTAAATATCACAGAAAAACATTCTGTTTATGCACATGCTGTATATAGAGTGAGGAAGATGCAGGATATTTCTCTATTGTCTACCCTTCCTCTATAATCTATATAGCCTGTAATCTTCTTGCTCTTCAGAAAGGCAGAATGCCACGTACTTCACTCTACCAGTGGGACTGCTGAGGATTTCAGGGCTTGCAGCCTAGCAAATGTGTTTTTGTGTTTTTTTTTTCTTTCTTTCCCCTGTCTTTTGTGTCTATGCTCTGGGAATTATGAAAGGAACTTCTACATAGCTGGAAAATGTGAACTCTTCAAACCAAGCCAGCATCAAAAGTGTAGTTAATCCAAGCTTTCTCTCACAAACTTGTTTTTCCCCCTTCTATAAAGCATCTCAGACTGTTCCTATAAATGTTTAATGATTTCGATTCTGGCACTGCTTTCTTCAGTGTGGCCGATATGTTTCCTATTGCGCTACGGCCAGCTACCGGATTCCATGTTCTCACCACATGGTCAATAGCATGTGATTTCAATTGAATTTTAGAGTATTTTGACTCTTTGGACGAAGCTATATTTCATTGTGTGGGATCTCAGAAGAGCAGAAGTCTCTTTTAGTCTGTGTTGATTTAATTACAGTTGTCTGTCTGTCATCTCTTCACAACTATAAAAGAATCAGATAAAACTTAAAGGTGCAGTGTGTAATATTTATGAGGATCTATTGACATAAATGCAATATAATATACATGTTTTCAGTGGTGTATAAAGACCTTACATAATGAACCTTTATGTTTTTATTACCTTAGAATGAGCCATTTCTATCTACATACACCGCAGGTCCCCTTACAGTGAAGTCACCATTTTGCACCCTGAACAGACAAACTGCTCTACAGAGCGCTAACTACTCTCTGCTGTCTCATACGACGACATCTTTGTCGGCCACCGTAGCTTCTCTATGTGCTTCGAAAGGGAGGGGTGGGCGGTTGCAATTCACAACCTCACCGCTAGATGCCTCTAAAATTTACACAGTGCACCTTTAAAGGAATTTTTGACATTCTATATATAGTATATATGTTATCAATTAACTGCATTTGTGGCAAAAAAATTGATAACCACAAAAATTATTTCGACTTGAGGCACTTACAATAAAAGTAAATTGGGCCAATAGTGCTTCAATAGCTTTTCTTTATGAAGTTAATTATTTATTTGTTTTACAAAAACAACAGCATAAACGACTAGCACAACATTACAACTCTAAAAAAAATAATGTACACCATTCAAAAGATTGGGGTCAGTAAGATGTTTTTGAAAGTTCTAGTCATTTCATTTGATCAAAAATAAATAAAAACTACGGTGGCCGAGAGAGCTCAACGCACTTCAACTTAAGAAAACATATGGAAATAGGAAAAACACCAGCAAATTAAGAAAACATCTTCATCAGTTTTACAACACATGTGCTGCAAAAGTTCACAACATGACCAAATACAGAAACGCCCTGCAAACGTTCACAAAAAAAAAAACAGATATATTGTGAATTATCGATTTAAAATAACTGATTTCTATTTTAACATATTAAATGTAATTTATTCTTGTGATGGCTAAGCTGAATTTTCAGTATTACTGCAGTCTTCAGTGTCACATGATCTCAGAAATCATTGTAATATCATTTGTTGCTCAAGAAACATTTCTTTTTTTTAACAAATGCTGCCAACAGTTGCCTAATGTTGCTTAATATTGTTGTGAATATTATTTTTTAAATGCTCCTGAAGGGGAAAGCGCAATGTCTGCAAACGCCAGTGTTTGTTTAACGTGAGACTGTTGTAACCAGGGCTGGGCCTTTTCTTGCCCTTTAATTTATAGAGCTCTGCTTATCAACTCTCGCTTTACTTTTCCACCCACTAATTTACCTAATTTCATGGTGGGATGCTTACCACAGTCTCAGGGAGTTTTTTCCCCCTGTTCATTGCTTACGGCTGCATTTTACCTGAGCATGATGTTTGTTATGGGGGCTGGAAGGAATACTAAATATTACCCTGGATAAAAGAACTGCAATTGTGATGTGTTGACTTTTTAAACAGAAAGTAACCTAATGTGTATTTATAGAGATAGAGAAGAGGTTTGCATTAGTCTCAATCAGGGAGTCTGCAACTGTACTGCAGGGGGTCTGGCAATTATTATTAATATTATTAGATCTAAGCTTTGTGGAAAAAATAAAAATATGCATTAAATAAAGTACAATATTATGTTCGACCACTTCAGTTCACTCTAATTAAGAAGTTAACATTTAGCTAAATGTATAATTGTCCTTTACTCATAAATAATTTCAGCAATAAATATTTTAATTGCTTTGCAATGTGAGCATCATAACAAAGAATGTACATGCATTAATAGTTTACGCATTGTATTATAGGCCAGGCTTAAAATGTGACACTCAGTTTTATATATTATGTAACAGGGATCTCTGGCTGTCCACCAAAGTGGTCGTTGACCTAAGAAGGTTGAAGACCCCTGGTCTAAATGATTTAAACATATACAACAAAGGGATGCTGCTTTTGCAATTAAGTATGAGAAAATAAGAAAACATGTCAGGCACAAGTCAGGCCTTGCCAGCACCGTTGCCACCAACAGGCAGACCAGACTCTAGCAGTATAATTACTCTAATTGTCTCATAAATCTGAAGCCAGACATGAAAGAATTCAGGGAACATCTTTAATTATACTCAGTGGGGACCAAATAAGCACTCAGCAACTGAAAGATGTTTTATATAGAATTTATCTAGGGAACGTTTGATTTTAAAATATTGGGAGGAACGCTTCAAAATTTGTGTCTCTTGAGTTTGTTGATGTGCCAAAGCTTAAGCCTCATTTCACTTCAGAAGACCTGTTAAAACAGTGAAAAACAGAGACTTGTTCTCATGTCTTAACCATTTCCAAGCACAGGAAAGCTGATTGATTTTGCATTTGAAGCACTTCCAGTGCAATATGTTGTCATCAAGAATTTCAGTGCACAACAAGTCGGGCATCAGGAAACCGATCTTGAGGGTCCACCCCCCGCTCCGTGGCGGGACAAAAGAGTGTCTCTGGTGCAGGTGCAGTGTGCTGCTATTGTCTGTCTTCTGATTGCTCCCCCTCAGAGCCTGGGGAATCAGGAAGTGGGCTGAGTCTGAAGAGTGGGTGTTGTCTGCCCGCCTATGGGAAATGCAAACCATAGTAGAAAAAGGAGACAGCGGGAGACAATGGGTGAAGATTTTAGCTTGGTTTCAAAACCTAGTAAGCTGCCTTGCTGTCTACATAGGCAGCAGCCTAAGTTAACTGAAATTGATCCTCATAAGTGACTAACAATGCTTTAGGTGCTGTCACATTAGCGACGTTTCTGTGAAATCATGACCTCCTAATAATTCACATTTATTGAATTGGCTCTATCACCATCTCTCCTCTCCACCTATCGTTGGTGTGTGGTGAGCGCACTGGTGCCGTTGTACTGTGGCAGCCGTGGCATCATCCAAGTGGATGCTGCACAATGGTGGTGGTTGAGGAGAGACCCCTGACATGAGTGTAAAGCGCTTTGGGTGTACAGTAGTACATATGAAAGCGCTATATAAATGCCTCATTCATTCATTCAGATTTCTTGAGCAAAAAAATTGTCATTAGTGTAGTGTATTGTCAATGTACAGTATGAAGCATAGCTTCAAAGTCACTTTCAAACCAAGCAGCTTTCTGTTGGTCAACCCAGCGAATTTGTGTGACCAACTTTGCTTTTGTTCACCATCTTGGATCCTGTTTGGATCCCCTTAATGTGCTTGCTAGGTTAAAGAGCATAACAAAAGATGACATGTAATAGTGTGATTATGTTATATTGAGAGCAAAGAAGTTTACTTGTCACAAACAGTACAAGGCCTCTTGTATGAGTCTTTCTGAGCAGTGACATTTTTATCGCTGCTGTCGGAGCACCAAGGACAGGAAACAACAGAACACCCTTTTGCAGGCAGATGTTTCTTCCATTCTCAGCGTGGCCTCAGTAAATCCCTTTGGGCAAAATAGCCAAGCTGTTTACAAGGAAAAATAGAGACCAGCATCCCAGCAAAAGAGGAAATGCCTTTTACTCGCAGTTGATCTTCTGAATTATCTATGCAGCTGCAGCTGATGTTGACACCATCCTGACCTGAGAAAAACTCTTGAAATGTCGATAAATGTCAAGTGCTTGATCCCGAAGCCCGTTGACAGGGTATTATAGAAAGAAAAAGCATTTAAACATCCTGCTGATTTCCTTTTGTTTTATCGCTGTTACATTTCTGTTTCTGCATGTGGATGGCATGTGACTATGCTTGTATGGCTTGCAGAAATTACGTTTCTGTGGTGCATTAAATATTGTTTACGTGAATTATGTAAAGTAAATGAAGGTAAAGTAACATAGACAAAAATAAAATGCTGATTAAAAAAATATTAAAACATTTTTTGTTGTTGAGTCCTAATTCCCAGCAAGAGGTCTGGTGTGTGTATTTTCATGTTCTGTATCTGAGCCAAATCTGGCTCTTAACAGCATCCCTCTATTCTCCACACCCATTCTCTCTTCCCGCCCAGGGGGATATCACTGCCTTCAGAATGACCATCCCCTCCGGAGAGGTTTTTTCTTCTTTCACTCCCGTGTCCCACTCGTCCGCGTCTGTCTCGATCTCTCTCGCTGTCTTTCTGCCCTCACGCTGCGCTCTGGCCTCGGATCCTGTCCATTAAGCTGTTTCCAGCAGCTCTGTAATATGAAGGAATGGAGTGCCCTCGGCACCCTGACATTCTGGCTGTGTCATCATTAACCTGCCCGTCTGTGTATCTGCCCTCCACGGAGCTTGCATTTGCTGCATGGCTGAGGTAGGCGCTGGAATGGCACAAATTATGTGCTTTTTATTAGATGTTGGGGTTATCCTATTAAAGGGAAGGTAGAGTGGGGTGGATATGATATTCAGTGTAAAGCCCTAAAAAGCTCCCTGAATGCCGTCTAGAGATAATCCCTACCTTCACAACACAGACGTGCACTTTTCTAACCCATTTTCCCATGCGCTTATACACATTGATCCAAAAGCACTCCTAAACTGCTCAAAAAAATATTGCTATTATATCAGCTAAACACTGAGATTTTGTCAGTTCACATATTTTAATAATCATTTGTATTATTTTATTTTATTTTAAAGTAACCCATTATTCTTTTTTGAATATTACCTTTCAAGCAGTGTGTAATATAGCTGTTTGTGAATGTAAAATGTCTGCAAAGTTTTAAAGGTCAAAGTGCACTACAAATAAAGTTATTGTCTCCTAAAAGAAAGAATCGATTTTGAACTGCTGAAATGAGTCATCATCAATTCCTGTTACTTCCTGTTACATACCTACATAATAATGTAACAAATGTGTATAATGCCAGCCTATGGTCTTCATTTGCGCCCCACAAATGTCTACTTTGACCCGCCCTCAAACACTAAAGTTGTAGCCGAGGCCTGGAAGAGTTTGGTTTGTGTTGTGAACATGTCGAGAAGACGCTGTTTTCAGCGCTGCCAATCCACTTTGCATGCACTTCTAAAGGGATGAGGACTTGCTGGAATTGATACTGAAAAAAACGACACCATTATTACTGTTCATATCACTGTGTATACACAATGACGTTTTGAAAAATTAGGGGATGTGCATTGTATATTATGGGAAAATGTTAATGTTTTTTGACCTTGGATGTATGTAAACCTAATGTTGGTGACCTCCAAAACAAAATTAGGGGCACTTTAAGATCATTTGCTGGTTTTGGTTTGTTTTGTTTTCAAGACTTGAGGACAGATGTCTTGTACAAAAGACTGGAGAGACAAAAAAGTTATTGGATTGCACAGGAATTCCAGTCGGAATTGTATTACTGCATTAAACAGAGCTAAGAGTAGCTGAAAACATAACCAAAATAGCCATGATGTTAAATACATAAACACAGTGTTGAGATTGTGTACTAATTTCCAGAGCTTTCTGCAGAAGTCTGCAGGCACAGATTCCGTGTGGGTCTAGTTATTGTAAAATGTCTAGTTGACTCATCCTGTGCTGTAAATAATCGACCTTTAAATGCACACATACACACAACACACACACAGCAGCTTATGACCATTAGGCTGTTGGAATGCTAGACATTCCTGGTAATGCCCCTTAAGAGAGGAGGGGGAATATGGAATATAAATTATGTAAAGCCTTCTCCCGAGATGCTCTGTCATCCCGCTGTTTCGCTTTTGACTGCTTTGCAGCAAACTCTGTGTTGTTTTCCCGTCAGAAGATAACACCCAATGCTGCAGACTGATATTCGCCTCAGTAAAAGGCTTTTCTACTGTAAGACAAAGGCTGATGTGGTAGCTTGTATTTAACAATAAAGCAAATGTCCCCTTGTAAAGTGAAGAGTTGGTCATCCCCTGTGCAGTTATTCTGCTGTTCCCCGGGTTAGCATTAGCATTGTTTTCCTGGGGTTGAAGAATTGCCTTTGTGTTCTCAGCTGCAGGCTTTAGTCTGAGGAGAGACAATTAAGGTGTGCTACGTGCATTGAGAGCCAAATCCAAAATGGAGGACTCAGCCTTACTAATTAGAGCTAATTGCTGTATAGGCAAAGCAATTTGCTTGTTTTCTCTTCTGTACTATAAGTTATACATCTAAAGACACGACTTTCCTTTCAGAGCTTTAAAGTGTACCATGCTAACATATGTGTGTTTTAGAGGCAACAGTGATTAATGGGCTTTTTGAGAAGGTCTGATCCTTCTCTATTGTCTGATCCTTACATTTGTGTTTTATAAAGCTTTTTTGCCTGACATTTTAAATACAGCATGTAATTGCTCGTTTTCTGTCCTGTGTTGTTTTTCATGGAGTCAGACTAATGAAGTGCTCATCCCCCTTTAAAAAAAATAGCCAATAAGATTAAGTTATGTCAGAACCATGAAAGATGATTTGCGATTTGCAGGTCATTTGTATTTTATTTTATTATTATTATTATAATTTTTTTTTTAATTAAATTTATTTTATTTTATTATTTTGATTTAAAAAATCATAATTTTTGCAATTTTTTTGTTCCTTGTGTTTTTCCTATATGTGTAGTATTACAGCCATCCAATGTTGAGGTTGTCATTCTATACTGTTTCAATAAAGAGAATAAAAATACCTGGTCTTTGCGTGGGGGATAGCATATAGATAACCTTAAAGCTAAAATCTAAAAGCCATAAAACTCAAATTTTTGACTTCATGGAGCCTGTAAAACTGTGTAGAGAAACAAGAAAATAAAGAGAATGGATTTATACATGGTTGCACCAGATACTGGTCAACCGTTAAAGTGCCTTGAAAAATGTTAAGGAGAAAAAAATGATATTTTTATTGAGATCTTTGTTTGATGGGAATCACAATAACCTCATTATACTTGTTTTCAACAGAAAGCTAAATCTTGGATGATGCATTTAACATTGACCTCGTCAGGGCTTTGTTCTATTTTTATAAGCAATGAAAAGGACATGTTTGCCTAGAAAAGCATAGCTGCACACCGGAAATCAATGGGAAATACTCACCGGTCTTTCTGGGTGAGTATGGGTCAGTAATTATAGATGATAATGGCAGATGTTCTTGCTGCTGGAAAGCAGTGGCTGAGATGGAGCAGTCAATTCCAATTACATGGGGGTGCTTGGAACTCCAGTTTTGCACAAACTTGACATGACCCATAAGCAGAGTCGGAAATTAACAGGGGCTTGGGGCAAAAATGCCACCAAAATTAGGGGTCCCTATCGCAATATTATGTTTGGCGATAATGTATCGATTCTCCAAAACACTATCAATTCTCAAAAACACTGTATCGATAATTATTTATTTGTTTACATCCAAGATTTGTGTCAGTGGCTTTGTGTTCGGTTTAAACCAGACTGCCAGGTGGCAGTGTTATCTCAGAACGCAAACTGTGATGTGGAGAAGCACAAGGGTGCATCATTAGCGTTAGCATTAGCAAACCCAGCTCACAAGATGATAGAATTATACCGGCTCCCATCGCGGTGTGCAGAGCTGAAGTGTGGACTCGTTTTGGCTGCTACTATAAAGAAACCAATATAGAAATCGACAAGAGTTATGTTGTATGCAAAATAAGATATGCTAAAATCCAATACTCATGGGGTGGACAATGCACTTTCTTTTGTTAAATACTTAAGAAATTAAAAACTGCTATACTGTGAACCTTTGAACCTTTAAAGCAGGATCCAAGAGTATATATACATTTTATATATATATACAGTGGTGGTCAGAATTATTGGCACCCCTGGTAAATATGATCAAATATGGCTGTAAAAAATAAATCTACATTGTTTATCCTTTTGATCTTTTATTTAAAAAATTCACAAAAATCTAACCTTTCATTGAAGTAAAAGAATTGAAAGTGGGGGTAAATCACATTGATTTAATATGAACATATGAAATAAATGCTTTTCTCCAAAACACGTTGGCCACAATTATTGGCACCCTTTTATTAAATACTTTTTGCAACCTCCTTTTGCCAAGATAACAGCTCTGAGTCTTCTTCTATAATGCCTGATGAGTTAGGGGAACACCTGACAAGAGATCAGAGACCATTCCTCCATACAGAATCTCTCCCGATTTTTCAGATTCCCAGATCCATGTTGGTGCTTCTTCTCTTCAGTTCACCCCACTCATTTTCTATAGGGTTCAGGTCAGGGGACTGGGATGGTCATGGCAGAAACTTCATTTTGTGCTCAGTGACACATTTGTGTGTTGATTTTGATGTTTGTTTTGGATCGTTGTCCTGATGGAAGATCCAACCACGGCCCATTATAAGATTTCTAGCAGAGGCTGTCAGGTTTTGATTTTTTATCTGTTGGTATTTGCTAGAATCCATTATACCATGTTATCTGAACAAGATGGCCAGGACCTCCAGTAAAAAAATAGGCCCACAACATTAAAGATCCAGTGGTATTTTTAACCGTGGGCATGGGGTACTTTTTATCCCTGTTTGCACCAAACCCATCTGGTGGATTTGCTGCCAAAAAGCTCTTTTTATACAGGTGCTGGTCATATAATTAGAATATCATCAAAAATTAGATTTATTTCACTAATTCCATTCAAAAAGTGAAACTTGTATATTATATTCATTCATTAGAATATTACTTAAGACCAATACAAAGAAAGGATTTTTAGAAATCTTGGCCAACTGAAAAGTATGAACATGAAAAGTATGAGCATGTACAGCACTCAATACTTAGTTGGGGCTCCTTTTGCCTGAATTACTGCAGCAATGCGGCGTGGCATGGAGTCGATCAGTCTGTGGCACTGCTCAGGTGTTATGAGAGCCCAGGTTGCTCTGATAGTGGCTTTCAGCTCTTCTGCATTGTTGGGTCTGGAATATCGCATCTTCCTCTTCACAATAGCCCATAGATTTTCTATGGGGTTAAGGTCAGGCGAGTTTGCTGGCCAATTAAGAACAGGGATACCATGGTCCTTAAACCAGGTACTGGTTGCTTTGGCACTGTGTGCAGGTGCCAAGTCCTGTTGGAAAATGAAATCTGCATCTCCATAAAGTTGGTCAGCAGCAGGAAGCATGAAGTGCTCTAAAACTTCCTGGTATACGGCTGCGTTGACCTTGGACCTCAGAAAACACAGTGGACCAACACCAGCAGATGACATGGCACCCCAAACCATCACTGACTGTGGAAACTTTACACTGGACCTCAAGCAACGTGGATTGTGTGCCTCTCCTCTCTTCCTCCAGACTCTGGGATCCTGATTTCCAAAGGAAATGCTAAATTTACTTTCATCAGAGAACAAAATTTTGGACCACTCAGCAGCAGTCCAGTCCTTTTTGTCTTTAGACCAGACAGGACGCTTCTGACGCTGTCTGTTGTTCAAGAGTGGCTTGACACAAGGAATGCGACAGCTGAAACCCATGTCTTGTATACGTCTGTGCGTAGTGGTTCTTGAAGCACTGACTCCAGCTGCAGTCCACTCTTAGTGAATCTCCCCCACATTTTTGAATGGGTTTGTTTCACAATCCTCTCCAGGGTGCGGTTATCCCTATTGCTTGTACACTTTTTTTCTACCACATCTTTTTCTTCCCTTCGCTTCTCTATTAATGTGCTTGGACACAGAGCTCTGTGAACAGCCAGGCTCTTTTGCAATGACCTTTTGTGTCTTGCAGTCCTTGTGCAAGGTGTCAATGGTCGTCTTTTGGACAACTGTCAAGTCAGCAGTCTTCCCCATGATTGTGTAGCCTACAGAACTAGACTGAGAGACCATTTAAAGACCTTTGCAGGTGTTTTGAGTTAATTAGCTGATTAGAGTGTGGCACCAGTTGTCTTCAATATTGAACCTTTTCACAATATTCTAATTTTCTGAGATACTGAATTTGGGATTTTCCTTAGTTGTCAGTTATAATCATCAAAATTAAAAGAAATAAACATTTGAAATATATCAGTCTGTGTGTAATGAATGAATATAATGAACAAGTTTCACTTTTTGAATGGAAGTAGTGAAATAAATCAACTTTTTGAAGATATTATAATTATATGACCAGCACCTGTAGTTTCATCTGACCACAGAACCAGGTCCCTTTTGAATTTCCAGTCGTGTCTGACAACTGAATTTGCTGGAGTTTGTTTCTGGATGAGCAAGAAGGATTTTTCTTGAATCCCTCCCAAACAACAGGGGGTTGTTTGATTTTTTTTTTTTTTTAGGCTTTCTGACCCCAAGACTCAACTAATCTCTGCGATTCTCCATCTGTGATCCTTGGAGAGTCTTTGGCCACTCAAACTCTCCTCCTCGCCGTGCATTAAGACAATATAGACACACATCCTCTTCCAGGCAGATTCGTAACATCTTTAGTTGATTGGAACTTCTTAATTATTGCCCTGATGGTGGAAATGGGAATTTTCAATGCTTTAGCTATTTTCCTACAGCCACTTTCTATTTTGTGAAACTCAAAAATCTTTTGCTGCACATCAGAACTATATTCTTTGGCTTTACTCATTGTGATGAATGATTAAGGGAATTTGGCCTTTGTGTTTCCTTATATCTATACTCCTGTGGAACAAGACATCATAGCTAGACAATTTTATGTTCCTAGTCACCCTGGTGTGCTAAAAAATTTAAATATTAATGGGAATATACTTCAGAGATATTTTACTCATAAAAAAATTCTATGGGTGCCAATAATTGTGGCCAATGTGTTTTGGAGAAAAGCATTTATTTCATAATGTGATTTACCCCCCACTTTCAATTATTTTACTTCAGTGAAAGGTTAGATTTTTGTGATTTTATTATCAAAAGGATAAACAATGCAGATTTATTTTTACAGCCATATTTGATCATATTTACCAGGTGTGCCAATAATTCTGACCACCACTGTATATATATAAGTCTTAGGCTCGCTAGTATTTTTACACACAAAAAGTGGGTTTAAGACAGTTATTTATATCTTTTGCTGTAGTGTGTCAGTAGGAAATATCAGTTTACATTTATAAATTAATTGCCATTAATTTTAATAATCCAGTGAGATTTTTGTATGCATAAAGAGTCTGACAATAGTCTCTATGCTCCACATGGAGATCTGATCTCATCTTCATTGAGTCTGTCTGTGATTACATGAAGAAACATAAAATACTGAGATGGACTAAATCCAGAAGAACTGTGGCAACGTCTCCAAGACACTTAAAGAAACCTTCCTGCAAAACTACATGAATAGGTGTAGGAATAGATGCAGGTGACAAAAGCCGTTTTAAACGCAAAGGGTGGTCACCCCAAATATCGATTTGATTTAGTTAATAGAAGTTAATTCATAAATAAAAGCTATTTATGTTATTATTTTTGACAGCATTCTCACTTTAAAGCATTCTGACAAGTGCCTAAACTTTTCACAGTACTGTAGTTTTGCAGGAAGGTTTCCTCAAGTGTCTGGGAGACATTGCCTTAGTTTTTCTGGATTTAGTCTGTCTCAGTTTTTTCTGTTTCTTCATGTAATCACAGACAGACTCGATGATGGTGAGATCAGATCATACCGGCTGCTATCAGACTTCTTGTGCATAAAAGAAAAAAAAATCTCACTGGATTATTACAATTAATTGCAAAATTAATGTTTGAAAATGTAAACTGATATTTCCTACTGACACACTACAGTAAAAGATATAAATAACTGGCTTAAAAACATTTTTCATGTGAAAATACCAACGTGCCTAAGACTTTTGCACAGTACTGTATATATATATATATATCCTGCAAGCACTTTGCAGAGTTCTTGCTCAGGTTTTATGCATATGGTGGTGTGTTCTTCATGACAGTTTTTCTAAAATGAGATCCTAGACCCTATACAGTTAAAGGGTACATAACACACAAAGTTTCTGCCAATCTCATGTTAATCTTGAGTACCTATAGAGTAGTATTGCATCCTTGCATCGAGTTTTAGTTTTATCATATTTATAAAAGACAGATACGCTGTAACGATTCTTTCCGAAAACTGGCAAACTCGTGGAGGCGTGCACTGGGTGGGGCTAAAGAGTCACGAGCACACACACACCTATGACACACACACACACAATACATCATGGCATTATCCCTGGATAACTTTTGATTCACTATACGTTTGTGTTGTTTACATTATATGCACTTACGATTGCCAACAAAACAGACATTTGATGCAGTTTCACTCAGCGCCTGCGGTTTCGACTTGTGACAGGGAACAAACAAACACACCTGCAGAACTCCGTTGCTGCTCCGGAAAAAAAAAGATTGCATCCACTGTTCCCTTAACACTTGGTTATTTGGGAAGCTGAACAAGTTTATCTTTCCCTCACAACCAAAAACACACTTCTTTAGTGACATTGTTGATTTTGTGGTCTAAAAACAAAATGACAGTGCTGCCGACAGCTCCCGTAACCTGAACGAAGCTCGTTGATGGTTGTGATCTTGATCTTGCTCTTGCTCTGGTTGATATGCGCACGCACTCATCCTGGAGAAGTGCCCATACAAGGAATTCCGCCCTTTATGACCTCATACAGGAAACTTCCTCATTCTGAAGCTTGTTCGAACTTGTTCGAAAGTGTATTTGGCACAGAAATGCTCTGTCATACATCCAACTCATTTTTGGACATTTTGGCCATGTTTAGCATGAGAATCCAACTCTTTAACAGTTGTAAATAAGTCAGAATGCATGAAATAGCATTAGACTCCCCCCTTTAAACTAAATCTATAATGACTTTATTGCGATTAAAGTGTGAAATGTGAAAATTAATTAAAAATGAATTTTTGCAGCGTTTAGCATAACCAATCAGGAGGCATTTTTGTTGAGCATAAGAATGTAATGGCCAATCAGAAGAATTTAGTTTAGACACTGGCAATAAAGAATTTTTTTTAGTGTGCACGCTCACTTGAATTCTGCTCTCTTGCGGATTCTCTCCTCATGAGCAACGAAGTGCAAATACGATGTAAACAAGATTCGTTTTGCAGTGTAGACAACTTCAGCTTTCTGTATATAATTTATTCCCAGTTCGAAAAACTGCTTTGTTCTTCATATTACGAAGACAACCAATGTGTCCCTTGTTATCACCTGGTTTATGACTGTTATTCTTGGTTTACATTTACTGTCACGTTTGATTTTAGGTCATTACAAATCATGTGTCCCATCTCACCATTTCAACATTAACCCACCCTGAGGTTTTTTACGACCAAGCAGAAAGTGATAAAGCTCGGTAATAGAGACTGACAGGGTCACAGCCTTGATCATGGATACATTGCTGTATTTCACAGTGCATGCTACCAGAATTCACCTATCACATCAGAGGCACCTGAGGGCGGCAATCATAGCCGAACGCCCCAAAGACCTGCTCTTAAATGATATACATTTATGTTTGAATGACCAAAATAAATGAATAAAGGAGAGAGAGTTTTGATTCAATGAGGTCGGCCAGCCAATGAGAGAGGGATTCCTGTCAGCGAGAGAGAAGACGAGCAGACCTGCAGGGCAGAGATAGGAGCCATTTGTCTCTGGATGTTAGGCCTGTGTGGATCATGGCGTTTCAGTACGCTGTCTCTCAAGGCAGTGTGTGAAATAGGAAATCGTATTTTTAAGCCCATTTTGTAAATCAAAAACTTTAATTAACTTGGACATCTTAAATTTGAGAAATGAAAAACAAGGAAGAAGAGAACATTCTGAGAGTTTCTGAGACCTCCAGTAAGACTTTCAGTGATTTCAGAGGTTTGTGATCCAGTCAATGTGTATTGCTGCCATAATTCTACAGAGCCTTATGATAATACACTCACCTAAAGGATTATTAGGAACCCCATACTAATACTGTGTTTGACCCCCTTTCGCCTTCAGAACTGCCTTAATTCTACGTGGCATTGATTCAACAAGGTGCTGAAAGCATTCTTTAGAAATGTTGGCCCATATTGATAGGATAGCATCTTGCAGTTGATGGAGATTTGTGGGATGCACATCCAGGGCACGAAGCTCCCGTTCCACCACATCCCAAAGATGCTCTATTGGGTTGAGATCTGGTGACTGTGGGGGCCATTTTAGTACAGTGAACTCATTGTCATGTTCAAGAAACCAATTTGAAATGATTCGAGCTTTGTGACATGGTGCATTATCCTGCTGGAAGTAGCCATCAGAGGATGGGAACATGGTGGTCATAAAGGGATGGACATGGTCAGAAACAATGCTCAGGTAGGCAGTGGCATTTAAACGATGCCCAATTGGCACTAAGGGGCCTAAAGTGTGCCAAGAAAACATCCCCCACACCATTACACCACCACCACCAGCCTGCACAGTGGTAACAAGGCATGATGGATCCATGTTCTCATTCTGTTTACGCCAAATTCTGACTCTACCATCTGAATGTCTCAACAGAAATCGAGACTCATCAGACCAGGCAACATTTTTCCAGTCTTCAACTGTCTAATTTTGGTGAGCTTGTGCAAATTGTAGCCTCTTTCTCTTATTTGTAGTGGAGATGAGTGGTACCCGGTGGGGTCTTCTGCTGTTGTAGCCCATCCGCCTCAAGGTTGTGCGTGTTGTGGCTTCACAAATGCTTTGCTGCATACCTCGGTTGTAACGAGTGGTTATTTCAGTCAAAGTTGCTCTTCTATCAGCTTGAATCAGTCGGCCCATTCTCCTCTGACCTCTAGCATCAACAAGGCATTTTCGCCCACAGGACTGCCGCATACTGGATGTTTTTCCCTTTTCACACCATTCTTTGTAAACTCTAGAAATGGTTGTGCGTGAAAATCCCAGTAACTGAGCAGATTGTGAAATACTCAGACCGGCCCGTCTGGCACCAACAACCATGCCACGCTCAAAATTGCTTAAATCACCTTTCTTTCCCATTCTGACATTCAGTTTGGAGTTCAGGAGATTGTCTTGACCAGGACCACACCCCTAAATGCATTGAAGCAACTGCCATGTGATTGGTTGATTAGATAATTGCATTAATGAGAAATTGAACAGGTGTTCCTAATAATCCTTTAGGTGAGTGTATATATAGTATAAATAAATGAAAATACAAAAAATGAAAAAAATAAATAAATGAACAATAGTAATGTATTATCATGGATTATAATAATGCATTACAGTCCGTTTGTTTATTTTATTATTTAATATACATTTAATAATAATCCTGACAACATTTTTATTATATTTTAACTTGTATCTTGGTTCTCTTTTATTGTCATTTTTTTAATTATTTATTTTTTATTATTTTAATATTTTTTTAAACATGCATTTAGTTCTCGTTTATAGTGAGTAATGATGATAAGTATTCTGGCAACATTTTTACTGTATTGTTTTTTATTTTTATTTTACATGCATTTAGGTTTTCTTTGACTATTTATATTGACCCATGAAATTGTCAAATGAATGTCTTAAGAAACAGTATATATCACAATCCATCAGAATACTTATTGCATCTCAAAACATCACTAATCACTAAATGTATCATATTGTTGGCCAAATATTGTATAGTGGTAATCTAGGTGATTTCCACCTCTGCCATTCCACTTTGAGATGTGTGACAGCAAGTGGCAGCCCCTTCAACATCTGAAAGCCCAGATCAAACCACAACAAGGCTGAGAGCACACCGTCCACACACTGCACACTTTAACCTGATAGCGCAGCCATCACCTCCACTTGTCAGAGAGGAGATGTGCTGTTGCTCATGTGTGTGTGCGCATGTGGGGGGTGTTATCCAAGATATGCCATCATACAGGGAAGCCTGTCAGCCCAGGCCAGTAAATCTTGCAGAGATTATGTGCAGATGATGGATTCCTCTTTATGGCCTGTTGATCTGGCTGGAATATTTACACAATGCCATTACAGGGATGATGCGCATGAGAGGCTGATGCTTTGGTCTCGCTTATTTAGGCCTGCCTTTCTGTCAGCTTAGTATGTACTCTCTTTTATTTTTCTCTCTCTCTTTCTCTCTCTCTTCATCAACCCCCAGCTCTTCCACTCTGACTCCATTTGCGTGTGTGTGTGTGTACTGTTTCCTGTGAGCGCCTGGGTTTTCTTTGCAGTCAAGATCTGTTAGTCCATTGTCATCTCAAATGTCTCATGTTCAGTGATTGTGAGAGCACTCAATGCTTATCTCAGAAACACAATAAATAAAATAAAAGGGATCTTTCATTATTTTCAGCCTAGCCAAGTTTCTCATAGCAAATTTTTTGCTCTGTACAAAAAGAGCTGTTCCTGAGGGGTGTTGTTTTTTTTTGCTTGCGAGTTGCAGTCTCGTATTCACGTCAAGCCATTTTTTCCACATTTGTGCTGGACTTAAAGAAAACAGCTGGCTCACGGATCTGTATCTCATACCCTTGAGCACATCTGTGAAAGTGTGAAAAAAGAGAGAGGTGAAATGCAAACATTACACTTGATATTAAAGTATTTTTTCCACTGTTAAAAGTTAGATTCTAGATCCTAGATTAACCCTGTAAAGCCTGACATATATAATAGTAAGTCAGAAAAATCTACTTTTTAAAATCGAACAGTTTATTGAACCTTTAGACCATTTATTTTAAAGCATCTTAAAAAAAGATTGCATATGTATTTTATGTAGGGCTGCATGATATATATCAAAATATACAGGTGCTGGTCATATAATTAGAATATCATCAAAAAGTTGATTTATTTCACTAAAGTTAAACTTGTATATTATATTAATTCATTACACACAGACTGATATATTTCAAATGTTTATTTCTTTTCATTTTGATGATTAGAACTGACAACTAAGGAAAATCCCAAATTCAGTATCTCAGAAAATTAGAATATTACTTAAGACCAATACAAAGAAAGGATTTTTAGAAATCTTGGCCAACTGAAAAGTATGAACATGAAAAGTATGAGCATGTACAGCACTCAATACTTAGTTGGGGCTCCTTTTGCCTGAATTACTGCAGCAATGCGGCGTGGCATTGAGTCGATCAGTCTGTGGCACTGCTCAGGTGTTATGAGAGCCCAGGTTGCTCTGATAGTGGCCTTCAGCTCTTCTGCATTGTTGGGTCTGGAATATCGCATCTTCCTCTTCACAATAGCCCATAGATTTTCTATGGGGTTAAGGTCAGGCGAGTTTGCTGGCCAATTAAGAACAGGGATACCATGGTCCTTAAACCAGGTACTGGTTGCTTTGGCACTGTGTGCAGGTGCCAAGTCCTGTTGGAAAATGAAATCTGCATCTCCATAAAGTTGGTCAGCAGCAGGAAGCATGAAGTGCTCTAAAACTTCCTGGTATATGGCCACGTTGACCTTGGACCTCAGAAAACACAGTGGACCAACACCAGCAGATGACATGGCACCCCAAACCATCACTGACTGTGGAAACTTTACACTGGACCTCAAGCAATGTGGATTGTGTGCCTCTCCTCTCTTCCTCCAGACTCTGGGACCCTGATTTCCAAAGGAAATGCTAAATTTACTTTCATCAGAGAACATAACTTTGGACCACTCAGCAGCAGTCCAGTACTTTTTGTCTTTAGCCCAGGCGAGACGCTTCTGACGCTGTCTGTTGTTCAAGAGTGGCTTGGAATGCGACAGCTGAAACCAATGTCTTGCATACGTCTGTGCGTAGTGGTTCTTGAAGCACTGACTCCAGCTGCAGTCCACTCTTTGTGAATCTCCCCCACATTTTTGAATGGGTTTTGTTTCACAATCCTCTCCAGGGTGCGGTTATCCCTATTGCTTGTGCATTTTTTTCTACCACATCTTTTCCTTCCCTTCGCCTCTCTATTAATGTGCTTGGACACAGAGCTCTGTGAACAGCCAGCCTCTTTTGCAATGACCTTTTGTGTCTTGCCCTCCTTGTGCAAGGTGTCAATGGTCGTCTTTTGGACAACTGTCAAGTCAGCAGTCTTCCCTATAATTGTGTAGCCTACAGAACTAGACTGAGAGACCATTTAAAGGCCTTTGCAGGTGTTTTGAGTTAATTAGCTGATTAGAGTGTGGCACCAGGTGTCTTTAATATTAAACCTTTTCACAATATTCTAATTTTCTGAGATACTGAATTTGGGATTTTCCTTAGTTGTCAGTTATAATCATCAAAATTAAAAGAAATTAACATTTGAAATATATCAGTCTGTGTGTAAGGAATGAATATAATGAACAAGTTTCACTTTTTGAATGGAAGTAGTGAAATAAATCAACTTTTTGAAGATATTATAATTATATGACCAGCACCTGTATATACTCACAGAGAACTGCCCTGTGATCCCAAATTTAGTTCTCTTTCAGCAGGATAGTGCTCCCTGCCACAAAGCAAAAATGGTTCAGGAATGGTTTGAGGAGCACAACAACGGTTTGAGGTGTTGACTTGGCCAAAATCCCCAGATCTCAATGCAATCGAGCATCTGTGGGATGTGTTGAACAAACAAGTCCGATCCTTGGAGGCCCCACCTCGCAACTTACAGGACTTAAAGGATCTGCTGCTAACATCTTGGTGCCAGATACCACAGCACACCTTCAGGGGTCTAGTGGAGTCCATGCCTCAACGGGTCAGAGCTATTTTGGCAGCAAAAGGGGGACCAACACAATATTAGGAAGGTGGTCATAATGTTATGTCTGATCAATGTATATCTAATTCATACTGTGAAGACTAAGCAGTGTTTTATGTGTACATTTGATTATTCAATTTCTGTTGTTAAATAAACCTAATGTACGCCTACCTAAAACCCTAATTGTGCATTGTGTCTGTGTGTTCACTACTCGCTACTCCTAATGTGTGTGTGCTAACTTGGATGGGTTAAATGCAGAGGACAAATTCTGAGTATGGGTTACCATACTTGGCCTTTACATGTCACTTTCACTTTTACTTTTTTCAGTTTAAAAACAGATATATCCAAGTGTAGCAGATCGTAAAAGGAAAAAAAATGTTGGGCTGGGACTTGGTTCTATGAATTTTGAGATGGTAGATGAAGGTGAGCTTGCAGGAGCCAGTTTCAGCAGACTAAATGCTTAGAGAAGTTCTGCATTCGTTACCAGAGAGAAGTCTGTTGCTTTTACTGGATGGTCCAGTAATGACATTTTGATTAAAAATGAATAAGTCTAACAAAAGTTGTTGGTGGATGAATCGTTCACAATCATTCACAAATAGCTATACCATGCATTTAAAAAATAGATAGCCAACTTTAAAAAGCCTTGAAGTTTGAATGTTTATAGCCCCTGTGGACAAAGAATGGTAGATCCCATAATGCATCACCTGTGTTGAATTTCTTTGAATTATAGTTCCTATAATTCCTCTTCCTTTCATTCCAATTCAAATTCCCATTCAGCTTCTTGTAGGTTGTGGTTAATTGAATTCAAATTCACATACAGTAGGGAGCAAGAAATTTGCCTAATCCTGCTGGCGTTGATGAATAGATTAGAAAAAATAATGACTGCTTTCACAAACACTCCCTGAAACCTCATCCATTATTTTTGCAATGGCATTCATGCCAAAACACGAGTTTCACAAAAAAACAAACATACGTGTGGGAGAGAAATGTAGGTGAGCAAATCATGACAAAACTTTCATTTTTGGGTGAACTGGCCCTTTCACGCTCACATTCAAGCACATTCAATTCATAAAGCCTATATTCCTAAAATATATGCTGGCCTTGTGCGTAAGCAAATATAGGGATGTACCTGAATAAACCTGTCAGAGGTTTAAAATAAAACAGAGATGCAAATGCAGCATCCAGAGGCAGAGAGAAAAGCATTTCCCTGTGGAATTTTTACAGCAGGTCTGAATATCCCCTCACATAAAGCAGGCTCAAGGCCGACATCAGTCTTCTCTCTCACACTCATCAACAACTCTACCGCCACTGTCAGACGCAACACTAAATACCAGACATCCCCGGTGACCTGACAGTAGCACTTCTAGGCCAGATAGGAGGAATGGTTTGGCCTTAGTCCTAACTCAGGAGAGGTCGCCTTTCAGAGATGGAAAAGCATTAACCACTTACATTTTCAAACAAAGAAAAATTACACCACCGTTTGCTATGACAGGTTTCTAGGAAACCTGGCCTTTTTTGTTGCACTGGTGCCTGGCTAAATATATACCTGCATTTCTGCACTTTTGTTGCTTTTTTAAACTCTAATGTTATTATGCAGAGCTGTGAGAAATATCGACTGCTGAAGTTTGTAATGTGAGCCGCCTCTTGACATTACCTGTTACCTGTTATCACAAACAAGCCACAGAATGCAGCTTTATTCCCATCCTGGTGCCTCCTCCTCTAATATTTGCTCCCAACGCCATGACATTCGCTCCAAAGGTCATTTCTGCATGCTTCTGCAGTTTAAACAATGCTCCATTTGATCATGATTCACAGTCAAAAAGTCACAGAGTGGCTCTTGTGGAAAACAGCTTGGGAAGTGACCAAATTTAGTACTCGCACCAACAGCTTTTCTCAGAAATGATAATTCTGTCATCATTTACTCACCCTCATGTCGTTCCAAACCTGTACAGCTTTTTTCTTCTGTGGAACACAAAAGAAGATATTTTGAAGAATGTCCAAGCTGTTCCTTTGCATTTAATGAAAGTGAATGGGGACCATGGCTGGTATTGTATGAAAAAAAGCAGCTTGGATACGGCTACTAGATAACTCATTTTGTGTTAAAGTCATTCAGGTTTGAAACGATGCGAGGATCAGTAAATAATGAGTAATCATTTTTTTATTTTTGGGTGAACTGTCCCTTTAAGGCTCCAGAAGTGTCTGCTTGAACATTGCTTTTTCTCCTTTTGCCATCACGGTTTGACCAACACACCTCCTATGAATGCTGGGATAAGCTTTTACAAGTGCTGCAGCCATCAGCCTTTGTGAGATGAATTTTCTTTCATGGCTATTGAGCTTTTTTGGTGTTTGTCCAGTGTAGAGCCAACAAAGGGATTTGGCAGAATATAGTGTCCTAGATACCGTGTCCTGTTTGATTCATTTGTTTGCTCCTGTGTGTTTTCTTAATAGATCACATTTTTTGTGGTTGTCTGTAGCTTTTGCACTTTGTCCATCAGCAATTTTCTCATCTGCTGCTGTTTTATTGTTTGCAAGGCCAGATTTTACATGTAGCCATGGCCTTAAAAACCATATGTTTACAGAGAGATATATCTCGGCCAGGGCGATTGATCGGCTGGTATTTGGCTATTTTGTGCCTGATTTGGACCAATTAACAAAAGTTCCTAGTGTCTGTTTAGTGTCAGATCCAAAATCTGGTTTGTTAATTGAATGAAATCCATTAGAAACTGTTGTACAATGACTATAAATTCTATATTACTCTAAATTCTATGTTCTATATTTCTATATAGTTGCTTGCTTGACATCCTCAAACAGCCTACAATTAAGTTAATGAACTATGTAAATTAGTTTAATGAATAATAATAATTAGAGATGCACAATACATAGGTACAATATCGCTAATAGCTAGTGTTAAAGTTTTTAAAATCTTAAATATACAGTCTTGCTCAAAAGTTATACATAAAATATTATATATTTTACATAAAAGATGTTTACATATAATCCACAAGACAAAAAATAGCTGAATTTATAAAAATGCCGCTATTCAAAAGTTTATGTACCCTTGATTCTAAACACTGTGTGTTGTTACCTGGATGTTCCACGGCTATTTTTTGTTTTGTTTTGTGATGGTAGTTCATGAGTCCCTTGTTTGTTCTGAGCAGTTTTACTATT
This sequence comes from Rhinogobio ventralis, assembly GCA_039654625.1. Classification (NCBI taxonomy): domain Eukaryota; kingdom Metazoa; phylum Chordata; class Actinopteri; order Cypriniformes; family Gobionidae; genus Rhinogobio; species Rhinogobio ventralis. The sequence goes on from CM077212.1 coordinate 16,411,019, forward strand.
AAAACTATTAAAAAAGGTTCAAACATTCACTGATGCTCCAGAAGGAAACACGGCGTATTAAGAGCCGGGGGTGAAAACTTTTTGAATTTGACGATCAAGGTAAATTGTACTTAATTTGTCTTCCGGGAAACATGTAAGTATCTTCTGTTACTTCCAAAGGGAGTACTAAATGAAAAAAATGTATATTTAAACAAAATGTAAAAAAATTTCAGGACATCTTCATCCTGTTCAAAAGTTTTTACCCCCCGGCTCCTTCTGGAGCATCAGTGAATGTTTGAACCTCTTTTAATAGTTGTGTTTGAGTCCCTCAATTGTCCTCAGTGTGAAAAGATGGATCTCAAAATCATACAGTCACTGCCTGGAAGGGTTCAAATTTGCAAAAGATGCGGGAAAACTGGAGAATTTGCAGGAAATCCTGGAGGATTTTTCTGAAGAAGTGCCGCTGCTCCCTATACGCAGAGTACGCAGTTTGTGTAGGGCACCAACTCCCAGGGGGGCACCATCTCGGTTGCTCAAAAAAAAATGTAAATAAAAAAACAATTAAAAATAACTTTTATTCTATATTAATATTAACAAACAAAAATATATATATACATATATATATATAAAAAATGCATTTTACAGTGAATGCACTAGGCGGTAAGCATACGCGACGTGCCATTCCTGCATAGCGCCGTGTGTGTTTAAGGCTTCAAGCGAATGCATTAGCGTTTAACATACCCTGTTATGGGCTTTGACAGATGCGTGTGTGCCCTCAGCGCAAAACGTTCATTTTACAGGTTATGTCCTCATTTGTAAATGCTATTAATTAACGCGAGTATTTCCATTTTGCATGAAAGCGCCTCCTAACAGTCTGACAGCCGGTGCGGCGCGCGCGCGCATGCGCGTCAAACAGACAGAACGCAGTCGAGAGGGAGACATTAATATTCAGCGCAAAAAAATTCATTTAATTGAAATATCTGCTGTTGGATGCTAAATTTAGGTTTAAAAAGTCAACATGTAATTCAAGTATTTTATGAGAGTAGTAACTGTAAAGAGATAACAGCATGTAATGTAAATGTAAGACGTTTCTAAAGGATAAAGAAATTACAATAACAGTTAGGCCTGCTGTTTCCATAGAGAGAGTGTGTGTGTGTTCCTGCAGAACATTCCTCTAATTGATTACCATTTGTATAACCACACAAATACCATAGTTAAACTATGGATTTGAAGCAAATCCATTCTAATTTGTGGTTACCATGAAATAACAACAATAACCCTGTTGTTATTATTATTATTATTATTGTTATTATTTTATTTGTCGTAAAACCATGGTTAATTTTTGTAATGGTAGATATATTCACTATGTGTGTTTTCATTGCACTCAGCTGACACATTTGTTTGAAGGACAGCATTGGGCAAAATGGGAAATAGTGTTTTGTCAAAAAAAAAAAAGGGGGGGGGCTTTTTATCCAATTAATCGAAGAAAAAAAAAAAAAAAAAGCTAATTGATTATCAAAATATTGTTAGTTGCAGCCCTAATAATATTTATATATAATATTTTATATTATAATATTTTTATTTAATATGTATCATTTTAGTTTGTATTTTCTTGCTGTAGCTGTTTTTTGTACTTCCATAACATTTGGAGGGAGTAGGGGGGCACCACAATACAATTCTGCTTAGGGCACCCATTTGGCCAGCAGCGGCCCTGTGAAGACCATTGGGCAGTTTAACTGCTCAGGACAAAAAGGGGACTCATAAACTTTTGAACAGCGTCATTTTTATAAATTCAGCTATTTTTTTGTCTTGTGGACTATATGTAAACATCTTTTATGTAAAATATCTTATTCAGGACAGTACTAAATAAAAAAAAATAACATGCATGTTGTATGATCCCTCTTATTTTGTTAATATTATTCACATTTTCACAGATTCTGCAAGGGGTGTGTAAACTTTTGAGCAAGACTGTATATTGGCAGACACTGGATATGTAATTGCAAGCTAATTAAATGTTAATCTTCAGCAAATCTCAAAAAGAATATAAATATTTTTTACATTTTACATTATGTTGTGATGCCTAAGTTCACTTGTAGTATTAATTTCAGATTGTATTTTTTTATTTTAAATGTATACACAAAATATTATTGGCCATTACATGAAAATAATTATTGGCTTATCAGAATCATCCAGAATTTGTGCAGTTTACTGCATCCCTAATAATTAATATTGCATTTACTAGTGTAATTTGTGAGCCTGTGTTTGCATGCACCAATAATCTATCGGCCTGGCAGGAGTAAACCGTGTGTTTACCTTGAAGTGCAGGGTCATGGAGAGCGCTCTCTCAGCGTATTTTGATCACTAGAGACATCCTGCTCTCAGCTGAGTTGGTTTTAAGATGTGTGCACACATCCCAGAGGTCCATCTTGGCTCATTTAAGTGTACTGTAAGAGTGGCGACCATTCACATGGCATCTTTTATGGTGAACCACATCCACCAAGCGTGCATTTGAAGAAAATAGAGAAACACATTGCGCCTTTTTTTATATTTAGTGCCTCATAAACTTGTCTTACTAATACAGAGGGAATTTTTCCTCTCCGAGGTGTCGTTTGTGTCAAATGTAGGAAACTAAGCTTTACAGAATTCTTCGGAGGGATTGTTTTGACCCTTTGATAGGCTGGCCTGTGTCTGGTTTCTTTTGTTATAATTTTCTGGTCCAACAGCCAGTTGAATGTTGTTTTCCTCATGTCTCTCTGGGGTTTTACGGGAATAAATGAGAGCTCTCAAGCTCCAGCTTAACAAGGTTGTCTGGAGTGCCAGCGTGAGAGGAGGGGGTTTCGAGTTCTCCACCCACAGAACACTCCTCAGAGGATTTTGCCATCAGCTGCTGTCTCAAGCTTTTAAAAAGCCTGTGTATGTTTTTTTTCTTCCTGTTGGGATCATTTGTGTTATGGAGTTGGATGTTAAGCTTTAATTTTTCCTTGGTGGAATCCTATTTGATGAAAACCATACTACAGAACAGAGGCAGATGTGTGCAGATGCTAAGTGCTGTCACCACAGCGGAGGCCTCGGCTGGGTCAAGTCCTTGGGCACAGTGGTGCTCAATAAGTGCTTAGAGACTTAATATCACTTTGCAGTGCATTAGACAGTGAGCTATCATAATAGCTGGCTGATGCGGTTCCCAGAGTACTGAAGTTATGAGCTAAAGCAAGTGAAATTGTGGTACACTGTCACACAAGTGCACAGATGTTTCCTTCAGATACTTTTATGTCCGATTATGATTTGTGTTAAAACTAGCAGATTTCACCTTTGTTTTTGTTTTGTGTTTTGGAAGATGTTTCTTTTTAGGGGGATTCTTTAAAAATGAATTCTAATCATTCTAATATGCTGATTTGCTGCTCAAGAAACATTTCTTATTATTATAAATTCTGAAAACAGTTGCTGCTTTTTGTGGAAACTATTTTTTTTTGGATTTTTGCTGAATAGAAAGATCAAAAGAACAGCATTTATTTAAAATAGAAATCTTTCACTTTTGATCAGTTTAATACATGCATGCTGAATAAAAGTGCTAATTTCTTTGAAAAAATCTAACTTTTGAACAGTAGTCTATTTTTTTCAATCTTAAAATTACATTTTTAAAATTATGAAAATGTTTAACATAAACTGTATTTAATGCGTCAAAATAATCTAAAATATTACACTTATTACAACTTATCGCAATCAACATTTACGCCTATTTACTGTATTTTAGAGACAATGGTATTGGCGAAGAGCTTCTGTGTGAATAAATATCTCCTGTGAACTAGATTTTTATTGTGCATCATTTCTAGTTGTAATTTTGTTACAATATTTCATGTGTAAATAAATATTTAATATGTTTTTAATTGTAAATAGCAGGGCCATAATAACCACCATAGACATTGAGGGGGACAAGTCCCCCCGAATAATTAGAAATGGCCAAATTGCCAAAAATATTTGATATTCTTGATGCTGCTCTGCTGTACTCCATTACACACTGCTCTGTTTGTTGCTAGGATGACAAAAGTAAAATGTTACATTTCTAGGTTGGTCTGCCTCAGCGGTCTAACAGCGCTTGTCACTGTCAGAATGACTGAGATGGCCAGTCAAATCAAAGAAGGCGGGGCTTACTGTTAGTGCGGATTCCAACGCAACACTTTAGTTATAGCAGTGAAAGAGTGCGTCATAAGATGTAAGTGGCTAAACATTTAATATTTGATAACTGTTTTACGATAAAAACGTTCAGCGACCAACAGTAATGTCAAGTGATGCAAACTTGAATTTTTTAATGAAATTTCACCATTTTAAAATTGAAAATATGACATTATTTATGTTAATCATAACTGAATTTGACATGACAAGAAACGTTTCGCATTTTTACATTTTAGGCAGACGAAAATAAGAGTGAATTTGTGCATATTTAAAAATATATTATTTGCAAATAGTTTACTTCATGACTACAATAGAACTGGAACTTTTACCATTCTTATTTCTTTTTCTTTATTTCCTTAAATCCCTTTTAATCCTTTAATAATTAAATTCCTTTAAATAAACCAATACATTCCTTTAAATAAACCAATAAATTCCTTTAAATAAACCCCTGTAAAAGAGTGAAAAGTGCTTTAGGGGAGTTTATTTTCCACACAAAAAAGTGCCCTTTGCCGAAGAAACACCCGTACACACTTCTCTGCCAATTACACATCTGAGCATCTGAGGGCAAGCATCCAATGGGTTCATCACCAGGACGCTTTTGGGTTCGTTGCAGAAGTAGGCCTGTTTCTTCCGGCAGAAACACAAATCCATTTTAATTCTCTTCATGCCTGAAAAGAGGTTCACAGTTGGCGAGTGGAGCGATATTATCCGGGGCTCTGAGGAGCGAACTGCAGAAGAATGTGAAGTTGGAGACTCTCGTTTGGCAGGTCCCATGCTGTGTTATTTAACGATCGGTGAGCGTGTCAGTCTTACAGCTGCGCCTTGAACGACTGCCGCCAGCTGAGGACGATACTGAATCCCTGATTTCGCCAAGATAAGGATCTGTTTCCATTACAGAGCTGGCACTCCTCTCGCCAGCTACCTTGCCACAAAGATGTTGTGATGTGACAATATTCAGTTCCCAGAGAAGTCATTGTTTTGAACTGTCCTCCTTACATGTTAAGACTGTTAAGAAAGGCAAGAAACCCAGCTGGATTTAATTGTTCTGACATTCGGACAGCTTTCAGAGAGAGAGAGGGGAAGAGAGAAGAGAGAAATCTCAAGTATGTTTGAAATGGAGTCTGCTGAAAACATTTCAGCGGGACCATATGAAGTCGGCCTGGGTTAAAAATAGTTTCTCTGGCTCTTGTCTGTGGAGAAATGTTTGCCTGGAACTTGATATGTCCTCCATTGACCTATGAGTATTGATTAAATGATATTGTTTTCGTATTGTTTGGTCTGTTAATAACTGCTCATGTACAATATCATCATTTTGGATGTTCTCATGAAATCAAAATAGAACTTGATAGAATAGAGTCCATGTCAGCTAGCTTTAGAGCCATAATACTAGTGTACTCCTAAACACTAACAAAATTATCCTTTAAAAATATTACATTTATGTGAAAACCGACTGGGAAATTATTGATGACTCATCCTGCACTACACAGATTTCTGTGAAATAAAATGCTCTCTTAGACAAAAATGTCCCTCCCCCTAAAACCTCCTGCAAATGCTAACAAAAGCAACTAGCAGATCATGGACCATGGCCTATTGATTACTATTAAAAAAGAAAAAGAAAAGGACAAGCCATTTGATATGTCCCATCCAAACATCCTCTTTCCGTAGGAAATAAGTCAATACAGGAAGGAATACTGTGTTCTTCAAGCAATTTCATTATCTTTAATATACAAGCATTAATGTGTTAGCATTTTTAGGTATTTTTTCAAAAATATGTTAAGAAAAGACATTTTCTTCCAGACATCAATCCAGAGATAATGGAGGGGTGTCTCTTAGTTTTCTTGACAGGGTGGCTTTAGTTTCAAGGGCTGCGATTACGAGGGCTGTGTTGATGAAAGGGGCTTACAGCAGATTAACCTTTGCCTTGCAGGCAGACACGGGAGCAGGAGACACCCCCAGACTTCTTCTACTTCTCCGATTTCGAGAGGCACAATGCCGAGATCGCAGCATATCATCTAGACAGGTAAAGCGCCATAAATGTCAGCCTCTGGCATGAATAGAGTATGTGTGAGATGTTTGTCTTCCCCTGAAAATATATGTATGCATACATGCACCACATGCCACTTATAAATATGTTGTCTGCTTGTGTATATTAACCTGTGGGGTCGCATTTGTTTGCACAAGAATGTATTGTGTGCGTGTGAATGTATAACGCTTGTGGTGTCCTGCATGTTTCCAGCACGTTTGAACTTGTGTTTATATGTATGTGTGAAAGTACAGTATGTGAGCATATCTCGGGGCAGTAAGCAGTCTGAAACCTGCAGTTTAACACTCATAAACACCAAATCCAGAGAGAACATAATGACTCACTCTGAATGAACACAAACACATCCGTCAGTATCTGATCACCAATCGAGCTCCATCCAACAATGTCTGCTTATAGGTGATTACCCTTCTGATGAATGTCAGTTAGTGATTGAGAGGCTTTAATTTGTGTCAGCCGCAAAAACCCATGTACATCTGTCCTTGTCAGCCGAGTTTATTGGTTGTTTGCTATATGAGTCAGATTTTCCCCGATTGTGATCTGAGACTCTGGGATTTATTGCCATTATGGTTTATTTCCATTCTCATCTCATTTTCTTCTCATCATTGTGATGGTTGTGCACAGCCGGAAACATTGTTCCGGCCCTGTCGAAGAGAAGGCCCACTGAACAAAAAACATATGAGAAAAAATATAATATAATATAATATAAATTCAGCAAGGATGCAGGAGTAGAACAATATCCTTATGATGTTTAAGCAAACCAGGCATTAGGCAATATAATATTTATCATGTAAATACATAATATTTTTATACAATATATTAAGTATATAAAATACTTTATGTGAACTTCAAGTACACTCCATCAACTGAGAAGTAGATATACATTCTTTAAGGTTTTTTTACCTTCTACTTTTTTACTCTCTATTCTCTTGTGTATATACTGTATGTGTGTATTTCAAATTCCTTGTGTGTTTGTGCACACTTGGAGAATAAAACACACATTCTGATTCTGAATTTGATCAAAAGTGACAGTAAATAGATTTATAATGTTACTAAGAAATGCTGTTATTTTGAACTTTCTAAAGAATGTTGACATATTTTAGCACATTAGAATTTCTGAAGATATTTCACAAGAATCATGTGATCAGAGGAATACATTTTATTAATATAAATAATACATTTAAAAAATGAAACAGTTAAATTGTAATAATATTTCTTAACATTATTTTTACTGTATTTTTGATCAAATAAGATATAATAAATAAATATTAACAATAGTATAAGAAAAAGCAATTTTGCTTCTCACATATTTATTTTGTTTGAATATTATTTTACTATTTTTAAGAATGCTTATTTTAGCTAGAAAACAAATACTCATTAAGAAGATGATTTTTGGAGTGTAATATTCTGTTTGATATAGTCTACTTATTGTTTCTTGGTAGAGGAGGCCCAAACATAAAGATCTGAAGGTCCCATGTATGATTGGCATGTTGTCTTGTCCTGTGCTGTTCTCTAGCCGGCACGGTCCTGTACCCTGATCCTCCTCTCCGGCAGTGCTAGCGTGAGTCAGACTGAACCCAGCATGAGTCTTGGGCACAATATAATCATTCAGCAGGCCCAGCCCGGCCCAGACCGGCCTGGTCCGCCTCACTTCTGCACATCTGGCCGGGAGTAAAATCTAGTCAGAACACACAGGCATGTGTGTGGGTAGAAAGCGCAAACCATGAACAAGAAAAAAACACCAGCTTTTCTAAATAAAGTTCATCTGGGTTAGACAAAAGTGCAGGTTGTTATTTCTATTTTAAAGCGCCATCACCCAGTCTGTCCTCGCAAGCCCACCACGGCTATATCTGACAACGTACCATTAATTATCTGATTTTAGTTGATGGGAAACGCTTATTGTAGCGTGGCTTTGGGGAGAAAGACTGGATTGAGGGAGAAGAGAGGTTTGAAGGGACAACTTTTCATTTGCCCCACAGTTCCCACAGAGTTATGCATCGGACAGTATAAACGGAGGAAAATGCTCCCGCACACAAACTCTCTCTGTCATCTCTGTCAGCATGACTGGGCAATTAGTAGCTTCAAGTGCTTTTATCCCTTAGGTCCCGTCCATTAGTTGTTTTCAGGGTGTTTTTATTTAAGTTGCCCTGTCAGCAGAGAGCCTACACTTGCACGAAGGGTGAATATGTTTTAAAACATGGATGAGCAGACCACGCTCACACATAATCAGTTCAGTCAGAAAGAAAGCCAACACATTTGTTACATTCAGCAATAAATTCAGCATTGTGCAAGGTCAGTTCTGTCAAAGATACAGTAAATTCTGCAAAAAATGTATTTCCTCAGTATGAAATATAAAATATACAGTAAATAAAAGGGTTTTGATAAGAAATAAATGTTTCATCTCTTGACAGGCTAGTGATTTATTGTTCACAATCAATTAAGTGTATATTATGTAGTATACTTTGAGCGCCCTCTACTGGTGAAAGTTATTAACAGTTTTACCTCCCATCGTTACTTCCCACAAGTCTCTATATGAATTTGGTTATTTGAATGTGTTTTAATATAGTTGAACAAATACGCTTGCTAGGAACATACCAATCTGTATGTGGTATCCATGTAAAAACTAACTTATGTCTCATTGATTGATGATCAGGATCCTGGATTTCCGCCGAGTGCCGCCGGTGACTGGGCGACTGGTGAATATGACCAAAGAGATCAGAGATGTGACCCGTGACAAAAAACTGTGGAGAACCTTTTTCATTTCACCAGGTACTCAACATCCAGCAGTCACTCTCTCATCACTTCTGTCGTTATTTTCTCTTACTGCTGTAGGCAACCAGTAGATGGCACTGTTGGTCAATTAATTGTCAAGTGAGACCTCATTTGACACCAACTTCAGATTTGAGCTAAATTATTAAAATTAAAGAGATAGTTCACCCAAAAATTAAAATGTTAATTTACTCACCCTCAAATTGTTCCAAACCTGTATACATTTCTTTGTTCTGCTGAACCCAAAGGAAGGTATTTTGAAGAAAGTTTGTAACCAGGCCGCTTTGGGGCACAATTGACTTCCATAATAGGAAAAAAAAATACTATGGAAGTCAATGGTGCCCCAAATCTGTTCAGTTTCCCACATTCTTCAAAATATCTTTCTTTGTGTTCAACAGATCAAAGAAATGTATACATGTTTGGAACAACTTGAGGGTGAGTAAATGATGACAGAATTTTCATTTTGGGGTGAACTATCCCTTTAAGATATGTGCACTACACTTGTTGTGAAACAGGCCTATTATTACAATTAAAAATATTTTCTATTTATAAATGTTTTCTATTTTAACTTTCTGTGATGGCAAAGCTGTATTTTCAGCAGTCATTTCTAGAGTCTTCAATGTTACATGATCCTTCACAAATATCTGATGATTTGCTGCTCAAGAAGCGTTTCTTATTATCAATGTTTAAAACAGCTGCTTAATATTTTTGTGGCAACTGTGATACATTTTTTCAAAATTCTTTGATGAATATAGTTTAAAAGAACAGCATTCTTTCAAAATGTCTTTACTGTCACTTAATGCATCGTTGTTGAATAAAAGTTATTTCACAAAACAAAATCTTTCCACAAACTAGTGTATATTAACAACGTCACAATGAAAATAGTTTTTGATCAACTATTATTTGATGCTGCCACAGAATTTTAAAAGAAAAATCATAATTTAAATTCAATGTGAAATATTATTTACTACCAATAGAATAATGTGATAGGATTCCAGGTGAAACCAAATATTCAATAATGTTGTTTGATTTCAATATTTATTTGCTTTTAAACTGCATGTGGTTTTTCCTTTCAGTTAGATGAACCAAACAGCCAGTGTTGTAAAGTCGACTTTAAAGCTGCTGTCCGTAACTTTTTTTGTGTTCAAGATTTACAAAAATTATATAATGAGAATGTACTACATGAATCCATTTTCTAAACCGTGATTTTGTATTACCCTGAATCATTATGGTACACTTGTAATAAGTGTTTATATTGGGACTATTTCAGACCGGTCTGATAGGAACCGCTGCGTGACTCGCCATAGACATAAACAGAGAGAAGTAGCTCCGGCTGCAATGTTCTTCTGCAAGGCACATGCAGTTCTGTTTATTAACCGCTAGAGTGCAAAAAGTTACGGACTGCAGCTTTAAGTGCTTAATGCAAGTAAAACACTACAATTCTAGTTAAAAATAATCTAGGAACATTTTTTCACTAAATGTTAAAGGAGGATGCATGATCATTTCTCATTTTCATTTATATAAAACAATATACCAAAACATCAGAGTAAATAAACAGCAATACTGAGCTAAATATAAATCTTTACTAAAACATTTAATTTCTGGAAATTGTGCATAATAATGCCAGGAACATGCATTTGGATTTAATGTTGACTTTAAAAACAGTCAATTAAACAAAATTAATGTTGACAGTAATTTTATATATACTGAATTGTCTGTTTTTATTACGCTCTATCATCCCTGCAGCCAATAACATCTGTTTCTACGGTGAATGTTCGTACTACTGCTCCACTGAGCATGCTCTGTGCGGGAAACCTGACCAGATCGAGGGCTCTTTAGCAGCTTTTCTGCCCGACCTGGCCCTGGCCAAGCGCAGGACCTGGAGAAACCCCTGGAGACGATCCTATCACAAACGCAAGAAAGCAGAGTGAGAAATACACAGCATATGTAATTTAGAGAAATACAACCCAAGAAACGTTCATATATCTACATATTAGTGTTAGGGTGCTTTTACACTTGGTTCGATTGCCTGGTCCCAACCAGAGTTCGATTTTTGTTTGTTTTTTGCACACAAAAATTATTCTCGTCACTTCATAAAATTAAGGTTAAAACACTGGAGTCACATGGACTATTTTATCGATGTCTTTACTGCCTTTTTTGGGCCTTGAAAGTGTTCCTTAAATAGCTGTCTATGGAGGATCAGAGAGCTCTCGGATTTCATCAAAAATATCTTAATTTGTGTTACGAAGATGAACAAAGGTCTTACAGGTTTGGAATGACATGAGGGTAAGAAATTAATGACAGAAATTTCATTTTTGGGTGAACTATCCCTTTAAAAATCAGCTTTCAGCACATGAAGCACTTTCATTGGAATAGTGTGGAAATAAGTGATTTAGAGGCTGAAATTTAGGACATACAGTATTCATTACAAAACACCTGAATAGTAGTGTATTAAACATGCAGCATGTTTTGTCTGCTCAATTCTAATCATCTCAGATTATCATGATAGCCCTCTAGTGTCTCATTACAGTGACCTTCAGCATGTTTTTCTTTTCTACAGAGTGTGTGATAGGGTTAGCTAATGAGGTGTGTGTGTGTGTTTGTAGATGGGAGGTGGATCCAGATTATTGTGAAGAGGTGAAGCAGACGCCACCCTATGACAGCGGCACACGCCTGCTTGACATCATTGACATGACCATTTTTGATTTCCTCATGGGTAAGACGATTTGACAGAAGTGCATCATTTGTACTTGAACACAAAACTTAAGCTGAAATTAATTAATGGTATTTATATAATAAATGTTAATATTTCTATATCTTCACAGGAAATATGGATCGTCATCATTATGAGACTTTTGAAAAATTTGGAAATGAAACTTTCATTATTCACCTTGATAATGGAAGAGGGTAAGACATTATTCAATTTTTTTACTCAACTGTCAATGAAAAAAGCTTCTTAAATTAATACAAATGTCATTTCTGTCTGATTTGTCTGTTAATCTCCAGCTTTGGTAAACATTCTCATGATGAGCTCTCCATACTGGTGCCTTTGAGTCAGTGCTGCAGGTCAGTATTTGCATTATTAATTATTTAATATTCAGTATTTGTCATATCACTGCAAGAATCCCCAAAAGTTGTTTAGATCAAGGCTGTCAAAGTTAACGTGTCAATGTGACTGTGGCATTTAACAAAAGCCAGTTCACTTTGTATGATAGAAATTAATTATCAATTCACAAGTTCGCCTGCCCATCCAGTCTTAATAGTTAATGGTAAACAAACCTGGCTTGCTGTCTTCGAAGGAGGCTCAAACCCGAGGCTCGGCTCAAGCTCCGAGCTCATCCCCTTCTAACGGTTCTATGTAATGGGAGAATGAAAGGAATAGAGGAGCTGGGGAGTTGGAGGCATGCTGGAAAAATTGTCCCTGGGGCGGCACAATGACGCAATCGTAATGATGATTGACAGGACTGAATGATTAGGCTCCTCCCGAACCTATGTTTGGAACTTAAAAGCTCAACAAATATAAAATATCACCATTTTGTGCAACACAATGTTATTTGCTCAAACATTAATGAAAAAAGTAAGATTAAGTACATAAAGTGTAGGAAGTTATGTATTATATCATGGTCTGTCTAAATACCTGATTTTGATTGGCTGGAAGGTGTGCATTAAGTAAGGGATAATGTACATCCAGCCGGTTGTTATCGCAGAATAAACCCAGAGAGAGTAATCAGGACCTCAACGCGAAACGAAGGGGTCTTACTCTTACTCTTACTCTGAAGGGGTTTATGCTGAGATAACAACCGGCTGGATGTACATTATCCCGCTTATTACACAGCTACTTGCCACATAAGTAAATAATTTGACTCAAAATATTGACTTTGAATTTAACGTTTTATGTTTCAAACGCAAAACTTCTACGAAGAAAAACCATTCCTAGCAAGCGTAAAGCGCCGACTTAAGTGACAGTTCCCCAGATAAGCTTGTGTATCAGTTTTTACTAGGGATGTAACGATTCACTCAACTCACGATGCGATACTATTCACGATACTAATTTCACGATACAATTTTCTCACAATTATTTTAACAAAATAATTATAAAATAAAAGTGTCCTTTTATTTCTCAGACAAAATTCTGCATATTTCTTTGTAAAATTTAAATATATATTTGATGTCAAATAATAACTCAATTGAAATTTTAAAACAAATTCTTAAAAAGTCCCTTCAAAGAGATCTTCCGATGTTTTCTTGGGAGGAGGTTGTTTCAGCTTCTTCACCCTCATCCTGCACTGAGGAATAGCAGAAATAAGAAGACTTGAGTACAACAGTGACAGGGGTTTCACATTGTTATAAAGGCAAGATTTCAATTATAATTTGTATCATTACACTTGCAAGAGTTAGAAAAACAGAACACATTTAAATAAATATGCCATAATAATCAACAAATTATTGAGGAAATTTTTTTTTACACATTTAGAGAAAGAGATAGTAAAATAAATACAGCACCTGGTTCTGCAACAGCACAGATTTGTCCTTCCGTCTGTGGAATACATCCTCGCGCTGGTCTTTCTCTTAAAGGGGTGATGAATTGAGAAATCAACTTTCCCTTGAGCTTTTGATATATAAAAGGTCATGGTAATATAAGAATATCCTGTAAGTTGCAGAGCTGAAAACTTCCTTGAAAAAAGCTTTTATAGACACCAGGCCCAGCAAAGGAATCTATGACGTCAAAGGGAGGCAAGCACGCCTCAGCAGAAGAATATCAACGCCTACTTCATCACTGCCTGTTTAGCCCCGCCCACCGATTCGCGCATGTAACATAGGCCTAGTGTTAAACCATTGAGCTACAAAGCAATAAACATGCCGTTGAGGATTACAAAATATTGTGCAGTGACTGGGTTCAACAGTAATGCAACATGTAAGTAACATTCTAATGCCTGATCTGAAATGTGATGATTCATGTAGTCAGATGTTCTTTGACTGTGTGTCAGTAAATCAAACCAGTGACTAAACATCAACTTGCGTTGTTTCTCTTAGTAGGATGAAAATAATCTGTTATTTAACAGTGATTAAATTCTATAAAGAAAGCGATCAAAGAAAGCTCCCTTTGCAATCTTTGGGCAGCACGCGCTGCAGCTGTCAATCAAACAGTTTATCAGTGACGCGTTTATCAGTGACTCCCGTTTTATTCAACGAATCACTTAACTATATCACGTTTGCACTGTTAGTGAAAATGAAAGCATTCGTTAGTGTACAGAAACAGAGTTGCAATGACGAGATCACTGCTTTCATGCACTCAGCATGTGTGTGATCGGCTACAATAATCATCTCTGCAACCTTTCATGCCACAATCTTAATATAATGCCATAGATCTAAATATAATGCCATAGATCTAAATGTAATGCAACACTTTTCACGATTAGTTAACCATGAGAGCAGTAATTGTGAAAACTAGCTAAAAGAGGGACTAATACTATTTCAAATGCAAAGACGTTAGCCAATCACAGCAGTGGGTGTTTACACTGAAGTCTCCCAGCGGACACGCCCCTTAAAACAGAGCATTCAGAGCAGAGGGCTAAAATCAGGGTAGGAAAAATGCCTTTTATTTATAAATTAGGACAATTTTTGATGTAAAAAGCTTTCTAACATTATAAGTGCACCCCAGGAAACATCATAAAACAATAAAACTGATGCACCTTGTGATCTCCATGGCAATCGCCCTCGACGCCGCGAGTGGGGCTGCAAATCCGCCGGTCAGTGTGGTTTGGCCTATTATCTTTTTTACATGCAGACGGAGGTGACTGAAGCCTCTCACTGAGGTGATTATTAGTCTTCGGAAAGTCAAAATGCCGCCACACCTCCGATTTGAACGAGTCAACGTGAACTACACGCTTGCCCCCGGCATGCTTCTGTTTGACGGCGCGTGCACGGATGCGCTTGCGCCCAACTTCCATATGAATGAACTGAAAACATTTGTTTATTTAACTCTTCTTCGCGCCAGTGCACGCACAGTCAGTACTTGCTCGTTGCTATCGTGCCTGTAAAGTGAGGTCACAGTTTATGGTTTCAGCGTCCCTGGCTGCTGTTTAAAACGTGTATCGCGATTCGTTTAACATCTCAACCGACTTGAATCGTCACACATTTGTATCAATTTTCAACCGACTCCGACTGAATCGTTACATTCATAGTTTTCACCGGTTGTTATCGGAGAATAATGGTACGATTGACTAATCAGAATCAAGTATTCCACAGAGTCGTGTAATAAAACCGTTTAATGCACAGGTAGTTTCATTGAAGCACACACACATCACTCAGAGATGTCAGAAATGGGAGATTGTGCTGCGCACACCCAGAAACATTAAGGAGCACAGAAACACATCACGCTGACATGCGACTTAAAATAAAATGAAATAGCTTCGCTACTGAATCGCTTACATTATATTTCTCCACAGTAATTTTTAAGTAATTAAACTCCCAGCTTCATCATTTGTAGAGAGAGACACAGACACAGGTAATTCACATACGCATCTTCCTCCCTCTCTCTCTAAATAAATGCTATAATTCATTCAAATAAATGTAATCTTACCACACTACTATATCTCTGTGTCTGATTTAAAGTGGGCAGAAGGCTAGTACCGTAACTGACGAAAATAACTCTATTTTACTCTTTCGGTCAAATATTGTGCTGCAAACATCAATAACAGCTTTAAACTTGTCAATGCTGTCAGATGACCATGGTATAAGTGGGATAATCCATGGCTAAAGGGCCGTTCACACCAAGGACAATAACTGTAAAGATAACGATAAAGTTCTAAAAATCGTCCTCAATATTAAAGCATAGCAGAGTTCACACCACAGCTATAATGATATCGTTGGAACCACTTTCAGAACGATTTTATCCAGTTGATGAACGATAAAAACTTTGACAGCCAATCAGAATCCATCCTGCTGTAACAAGCTTGAGCATTGAAAGTGGCAGACAAGCAGCGCTTAGTATAAGCAGAACGATATCGTTCGCTGGTGTGGACGCTAATATAGTTGTCTTTATAGTTATCGTTCTTGGTGTGAACGGGCCTTAACTGTGCATTAAAAAAATGTTTGTTTAATGCACAGCTAGCCGTGGATTATCCCTTACTTATTTATTTGAAATTGTTATTTATAAATCTAAATTATTTCTATGAACTGTTATTATATTTATTATGTGATTTAAATGAAATAAAAAATATTTGAATCAATTGAAGTCCTAATTTTAAAATCCATACAAAATGTTTGACTTAGGGTGAAGAAGTCCACTCATTTACGGCTTCAGCTGTTGGCTAAGGAGGAGTTCAGACTGAGTGCTCTGATGGAGGAAAGTCTACAGACTGACACGCTGACTCCCATCCTTATTAAGCCTCATCTGGAGGCCATGGACCGCCGGCTGCGCCTAGTGCTCCAAGTACTTACCGACTGCATTGAGAAGGAGGGCTACAGTAACGTAGTAGAGGACGACCTGGGCACAGAGGGCACAGTCCCACAGAGGTAGTGGGCACAGACTGATCAGCTGCTCCCGGCGGGTCCTTTGAAGTCCCACCACAGCTCTATAGAGCAAGAGATGCTCTTGTTGATAAACTTTTCTGAATTCAGTGAATTCCAAAGACTCATTCCTCAACCAATGGACCATGTGTTAAAATAAGGACACACAGTAGACAGAGAAAGCAGCCCTGCATTTATTTGATCCAAAATGTAAGCTGATCTTCACATATAACAGTCAGCGTTATAAAGCAGTGGTTCTCAACTGGTGCAGCGTCACCTAAAAATGGGGTGACAGACTTTTTCTGATGTAGACAGCAAAGAAAAAAAACAACACTTAAAGGTGCAGTGTGTAATAGTTATGAGGATCTATTGAAAGAAATGCAATATAATATACATAACTGTTTTCAGTGGTGTATAAAGACCTTACATAATGAGCCATTAGAATGAGCCATTTCTATCTACATACAGCACGGGTCCCCTTACAGTATAGTCACCATTTTGCGCCGTCATGTTTCTACAGTAGAGCCCTAAACAGACAAACTGCTCTACAGAGCGCTGGCTACTCTCTGCTGTCTCATGATGACGACATCTTTGTCCTGTGTCAGCCACCGTAGCTTCTCTATGTGCTTCGAAAGGGAGGTTGTGAGCGGTTGCAATTCAGAACCTCACCGCTAGATGATGCTAAATGTACACAGTGCTCCTTTAAATGCAAATAATTAAATACAATTATACAATTATTATTATTATAGCAGATTATAATAAAATAAAATGCAAATAATAAAATAAAATAGATACATATTAATAATAATAACAATAATAATTATAAATAATTATTACACAAATAAAACTTTTATTGTTAACCTTTTTTCAACATTTTCCTATTCATATAATTTGGAATATTATTGGTCAATGCAATAATAATAATTATTATTATTTATATATTTTATAAAAATAAAACAAACGTTTAAAATGGTCATTTTTCATTTTCAGCCTATATCAGGTTAAAAAGTTGGCATATTGGGCCTATGTAGATCTTGTTAGGCCTAATAATAATTTTCAGTGGAAAAATATTTTTGTTTACTTTTTTATGGTAAATAACTTTAGACCTGTGTTGTGTTGCCACTTAATGTCTTATGTGAGATGCAAAGCAAAAGCAGTTGAGAACCACTGTTATAACAGTGTATCTAAATACATAACAAAAACGCTTATATTTCCATGTCTTTGCAGAACATCATTTAACCAGTATTTGCTGTCCCTTTGGGAAAGTATTTGAACTTTAGAGATATGTCAGCTATTTTTAAGAAATGAGCGAAGGCTTTGCAGGACAGATCAACAGATCAACTGCAACAGCGAATGTTTGGCTGAAATATTTGCAGCTAAAGAAGGTTCAAACTTTTGAGGAACTACAGCTTCACAAACTCTTTCGCCGCTGTACATGACATGTGCACTTTTGTCTGAATATATGTGGACTTTCCTGTCTTCAAATAAAATTCTTTATACGCTTTCCATACAAGGAGGAATAAGAGGAACTGTGCATTCCTATAGTAATGTATTTTTCTTGACCTCATTTAGGACAAAAAGCTTTGAGTGAAATATGAGTTTTCTCCCAAATGTGTCCCATCTGTCATGTTATAACTGATCAGAGGTTATTTATTGAGTTTCATATTTATTGTTCCAAACATGCCTCTCATACATTTTGTTACATGAAATCAGAGGTCGATTCACCTGGTACATTAAAACAGTTGCAGTATGTGTGCTAGCAAGTAGATGCGTAACAATGTGCAGTATATGTTTGAAAAAAGTTGATGGTTTACTGCATTGCCCTACTCTACCTGCACATCAAGATCTGTTTTCAGTGAAATTTAAGGCAATATCAAAAATTCAACATTCAAATATTAACAATCCACATTGTCAGCGACTGCTGCATTTTCACCCACATTTGACCTATAAATGTAGACCTTAAATTGCACACGGATGCTGATTAAATAATGTCAAATCTATGAATGACTAGAATTTTCATGATATTAAAACAAAATTTTGAAACAATGTTTTGGTGTGCTCAGATGAGCATGTGAATGATGTTCCTTAGATCTAATGGATGGTATACACATCTTTTAGTCCTCTGTTTCTGGCTTTCCTACATTTTTTGACCACACTAAATCATTTAAAAATCCATTTAGGATTGGATAAAATGGATAAAAATGTATCCATTTAGAATCATAGAAAGTTTTTAGAAATGACACAGCCCTTAAAGAAACAGTACATGACAGTTAACTGACACATGAATACCACTTTTAGTCATCAGCAGTAGCACAGAGGTCATGTTAGTTTTGCTGATCGATCTTAGTATAATTTTGTAAATATGATATGCTCCAGCGTATGTGTAGACATGCATGTGCATTGTAACATTCGCTGTCTCTTTAGTTCAGGGTGGGAAGGATGTGGATGTTTATGTCCAGCTCTCTACAGCCGTTGTTGTACTACAAAACACATTTCTACTAACTGCTGAAAACGTTCTGTAAATACCATGTGAATCCAGTGCCTGTGCAATTAGAGAAATACTTGAATACTCGGTTGTGGAGATGTGAGAGTAATCAGCAGAATAAATGTGTTTTATTATACTATGGCTACATTGCAATTTCATACTTTTTGTTGATTTCTTCATACCTACAGTTAGTATTGTCACATTTTCAAAGGATTCCAGTATGTTTTGCTGTTGCTGTCATATTTTGTCACTTTTTGTTTCAGTTTTTCCCTTGGTTATGGTGCAATAAACAGAGATTAAGAAAATGGTTGTATACAGATAATCTTTTTCAATAATTTCAGTAATTATCATAGACTTTTGATAAACTTTTGATCTTAAAAATGTATTAGTAAATGCTGTGATTAATATTAGATTAGTAAATGCTGTAGAAGTATTGTTCATCGTTAGTTCATGTTAACTAATGCAGTTAACTAATGTTAATAAATGAAACCTTATTGTAAAGTGTTATCTTTATCACTAAAAAGTATTTGCAGAAAACATTTGCCTCAATTGAATTGCTACAAAATCACCTTCAGAGCAATTGTTTGTTCTAATAGCGATCAATTGTAGAAATTTGTTGAAATAGGTCCAACTGATCAACCATCTCTAGATCAGCTAATGACCATAAATGACCAGCTTGGTCCAGCTAGAGGCCATGTAAAGTGATTAGATTTCTGGGCTGTTAATATGACATGGTTATATATTAGCTCATAATTGTATTAATTAGTGTTGCAGTCAAGACCACCTAATCCGAGACCAAGACAAGTCCAAGACCAGACCTGCACTCCTTAACTTCATAAAGATCCACATTACCACCTGAGAAATTACTTATTTTTCAATAAATATAACTAGAATAAGACTCTTAGAGCTGCTACCAATCAAATGAAATCATTAACAACAAAATTCATCTTTGCACTTCAGAGGTGGTACATAAGATGCATCTGTATTGGTAAACAAATGCATAAATAATGTTGAGAATAATGTTTTTTTGTTTTTTTTTAATATAGAATGTTTGGATAAAAGCAATATCATACACTGAACAAAATTATAAATGCAAAACTTTTGTTTTTGCCCCCATTTTTCATGAGCTGAACTCAAAGATCTAAGACTTTTACTATGTACACAAAAGGCCTATTTCTCTCAAATATTGTTCACAAATCCGTCTAAATCTGTGTTAGTGAGCACTTCTCCTTTGCCGAGATAATCCATCCACCTCACAGGTGTGGCATATCAAGATGCTGATTATTGCACAGGTGTGCCTTAGGCTGGCCACAATAAAAGGCCACTCTAAAATGTGCAGTTTTACTGTATTGGGGGGTCCGAAAACCAGACAGTATCTGGTGTGACCACCATTTGCCTCACGCAGCGCAACACATCTCTTTCACATAGAGTTGTTGAGGTTGTTGACTGTGGCCTGTGGAATGTTGGTCCACTCCTCTTTAATGGCTATGTGAAGTTGCTGGATATTGGAAGGAACTGGAACACGCTGTCGTATACACTGATCCAGAGCATCCCAAACATGCTCAATGGGTGAAATGTCCAGTGAGTATGCTGGCCATGCAAGAACTGGGATGTTTTCAGCTTCCAGGAACTGTACAGATCCTTGCAACATGGGGCCGTGTATTGTCATGCTGCAACATGAGGTAATGGTTGTAGATGAATGGCACAACAATGGGCCTCAGGATCTGGTCTGCGGTTGTGAGGCCTGTTGGATGTACTGCCAAATTCTCTGAAACGCCTTTGGAGACGGCTTATGGTAGAGAAATGAACATTCAATTCACTGGACATTCCTGCAGTCAGCATGCCAATTGCACTCTCCCTCAAAACTTGCGACATCTGTGGCATTGTGCTGTGTGATAAAACTGCACATTTTAGAGTGGGCCTTTATTGTGGCCAGCCTAAGGCACACCTGTGCAATAATCATGCTGTCTAATCAGCATCTTGATATGCCACACCTGTAAGGTGGATGGATTATCTCGGCAAAGGAGAAGTGCTCACTAACACAGATTTAGACGGATTTGTGAACAACATTTGAGAGAAATAGGCCTTTTGTGTACATAGAAAAAGTCTTAGATCTTTGAGTTCAGCTCATGAAAAATGGGGGCAAAAACAAAAGTGTTGCGTTTATAATTTTGTTCAGTGTATTTGCAGTCGCTCACATTTGTGAAAACAGCTCTCTTGCTTTTGTGATATTGCTTAATTATATCACGTTATAATTTAAAAATCCAGATCTTTTACAAGCACTTTTTTGAATTTTGTGAGCATTTGTATTAATCTTGGTGACATTTTTGACACAATCCCTTATTAATTTCTGAACCGGCATAATAAATAAATCAAATTAAAAATAAGTTATTGATTGCATCTGAAGCAGTACGTTTTACATCTAATCACATTAATGATGTTAATAAATCAATCAGACAATGCACCAGCAATTTAGTAATATCCCAGCAGTTGTGGTCTTGATCAGTCTTGAAACAAATCCATTCCTGAGGCCAAGACAAGACCGAGTGCAAATGTGAGCTTTGAGTCATCATGTGACTCTCATCACCACTGTGTTTGGTGATTATCAGTGCATTACAAAAGTAGGCCTACAAAACAGATAGTAGTACTTCCATAAGTTGGTAAATTAACATTATATCAGTTAATGAAATACGGTTTCTTACTGTAAAATTAGGTTAAATCTGTAAAAGCTAAAATGTTGCTATACCGTAATTTAGGGTACATTTCTGACAAACACACCTGTCGGGGTTTTTTTTTTTTTTTACCATAAATTTAATAAATTTATTTTTAGATACTTCACCTTTAAATTCACATTTTTATAATGTGTGGAATTGTTCATTTGCAATGCCTTAATTATTCATCACAGCCAAGCTAACTGAGTAGCTACAATCAATTATTTCACAGTTTATTGACACCCCTTCAATTAAAAAATATAGGCGTTTAATTCAGATGTATTTCTTTTCTGTTATTTGATTTAAAAGAATCAAATAGAGGGGCAAATTACCGTTGTTTGACGTTCATCGGAGAAGTAAAGTCAAAATTTCTAAGTTTTATTTTATTCATATAGCCTAAAGCAGGAGCGGTTCTAGGATTTCACCCTTAGGGGGGCTTAGCCCTCACTGCTGATAACACTACTGAGTGTTATGGCTGTGTATTGCAGAATGTCGATAGCACAAATATAAAGGATAGCACAAATGTGCTCATAGCTGAATTACATTAGTTTAAATAAACCTAAAACTACAAATGTTACAGTCTTTGTTTTATTGCTTATGAAGTGTTACTTTTAATCTTTTCACTCATATTTACTCTTTCTTTAAACAATGCCATTATTTTTATCATTCATTAATTAATTCATGAATCTTTTTTTTTTGTAGTACCAAAATTGGTTTTGAGAAGCATGACATTTCATTAGCATTGGTATGACGTATTGAATTGTAGTATTGTGAGAACACAGTATATAGTCTATACTATATTAAACCAACGCAACCACACTCTACATTAATGTCAACTCGGTGGCAGAAACATGCGATATCTAATCATGAAAATGCTCACACAACACTATGAAAAGTTGACATGCAAAGATTTTACTGCAAGGTGTTAATTTTGTATTACCTCCAACAACTGTTTACTTGAGGGACAAACATAAAATACATCCTCAAAACACAAACTTGCAAACAATTATAAGCAGCAAATATAAACACAAATGACAAAACTGAACTAAAATGTGCTTTTAACATACTATGTATTGAAAAAAATATTTAGTTACCACTTGTAGTACACTTGAACCTGTGTATGAAAATAAAGTGTTTAAAAGATGGGTTCAAGTGCACTTACACTTGAGTACACTTAGATGTTCTTAAAGGAGAAGTTCACTTTCAAATTGAAACCAGCCCATGACTTACTCACCCTCAAGCCATCCTAGATGAAGGAAGTCATATACACCTAGGATGGCTTGAGGGTGAGTCATGGGCTGGTTTCAATTTGAAAGTGAACTTCTCCTTTAAGAACATCTAAGTGTACTAAAGAAGAATTTTAGCATATAAAATAGCCTACAAAATAGTGCTCGAAAATAGAGCACTTTAAGTACATTATTGAAGTGTTGTGTACTTTTTTCACATGAGATCTCATTATCATACTGTCAACAAAAAACTCGATTGCTTTGGTTTGAATCGCGTGACCAAGCAACGCTGAAATAAACTGGATGATGATTAACTACAGTACGAACTGAGAATTCATTCTCACCATTTATTACCTCGTTTCAGTAAATCACATCCACGATTTCGTATTTAGTTAAATGAAAACAATACGGATTTTTAATTAGTGGCTAGTTTGCCTATAGCAAATTAAAAGCTAATTTGGGATGGCACATTACCATAGACATTGTATACATTTAATGCATTAATGCAGGCTAATAAACTTTTTAAAAATCACAGAAAATACCTTCTATAACGACGAGACGTCATGAAAGTCATTTATTTTACATCGTCTCGCGCCTCCGGCTGACACGCAGCACAAGCATTGCACTCCTGACGCACAGCTATCACGACACGCATGCGCAGAAAAGCAACGAGAATAAAAAAAAAAAAAAAAAAAAAACTTGAATCAAAGTCTTTATTTAATCGACATGCCCTGCATTTCTTATTGTCATTTTTATTTTACAAAGTAAAAATTACACTTTTAATACATTTTGATAACATGATAGTTTTAGGGGGGCTGGCATGACAGACAGGGGTTAAAGCCCCCCTAAAAAGGGTCTAGAACCGCCCCTGGCCTAAAGTTAATTTTATTTTGATGATTTTGTTTTATTACCATACAATATTCCTAACACTTCTACCTCCGTAATATTTCAGTCCGAATCGGCACATGACAGCGCAGATTAGTTAAACTGTTAATAACTTAAATCCTCCCTTGTGCCTTTTTGCATGCATTTTAGACAGAAGCAATGACTCAATCCATTAGACTGTAAGTGCCTTGCAAAGTGGAGGCTTTTGCGCAATTAATAGCTAATGAAGATTTTGCACACGAATAATTCCACATTATAATAATAATAACTGTTCAGAAAGAATAAATCTCATATGTATTAAAGAAAACGTCAAAATTAAATTGTAACTTCAATAAATTGGGTTCAGATCCGATGCGTGATCACGCGCTCTGCTCACGTGCGTGCGTGCATATGAGTGATTCGAATTTGAGTTGCTATAGCGACGCATGTTATGAAATCTGACTGCATATTATTGCACGCAAACCGATCGCTATCTGTTGGTTGAGAGACGAGGCGAATTCACACACTTTTGCAGAATATTTTCTGTGCGGATTGTGATCTTGAAGCTGTTCGGAAGATTTCTGAGAGGAGACTTTTATTCTAGAAGGACATCGGAGGATATATCCTTTATAGAGTTATATTTTTGTTCATATTATTTCTGAGGATACTTTTATTTTATTGTTTTTTTTTCTTATTATTTTAGAAGGAGTTTGGAGTTTTATTTAAAAAAAATTGTTTTATTTTATTTGTTTATTTATTTGATTTTGGGAGGAGTTGTAGGCTATTGTATTGTATTTTGTATTGTTTTTTATTGCAGTTTGGACTCGGAGGATGTCGATGGCTCACATGATGGGTGAAAGTGGAGGTGAGTGCTTTCGATTTTCATTTGTTTATGGTATGTTATGGTATGATGTTGTACAATGATTGACTACATTAATGTGAAGAAAATTGTGCGAGGTATTCCATTTGATCCCCCAATTTTCCCAGCTAACGTTAAGTGATCACATGTATTTGATTCCTTGCATATGAAATAAAACTTTTCAATTTGAGTAACTATAGTAACAATTTGTAATTGATCACTTGACATTGTTTATTGATTTTTATCAAAACATTACTAACTATGTGATGTCTGAAATATTCCAGCCTCAGGCCGCTCCAGATCCAGAAGAGCTGCTTTCTCTCAGACGGCTGGTCAGGAGGTTTGGAGACCCTGTTCTGATGACCGTGATCAGGATCCGCTGCCAGACCCGACCCAGACACAGATCCAGGAGCTTCCTAGACATTTAGCACCTCTGTCTCTGTCTGAGTTGTCTGTTTCTGTGTCCACAGGTCAGGCTGACAGGAAGAGGACGCGGCAGAGCGGCAGCCAACAGAGCTCAGATGATGGACATCCATCCTCTTCATCTTCATCTAAACGCTCTTGCATGGGTCAGAATAGGCTTTTAATAAAGAAGTTATGGCTCGGTTTGTATTTCTATGTTCAATGGCTGATTTGATGTCTGAAATTTTCCAGACTCAGGCCACTCCAGATCCAGGAGAACTGCTTCCACAGATTCTTCACCGGGCATCATGTCATCATTATCTTTGTCCCTTAGCAGCAGAGGCTCGTACAACGTCATTTGGAGGTGGAGTGGCGATGGATCAGATAGCCGAAACGAACAGGGCAGGTCCGACAGCCTTGAAGGGTTGCTGTGCCCTCCGCTGCCAGGTCAAGTTCCTGTCGAGCCAACAGAGACTTCAAATGGCCGAACTGCTCAGGGTGCCATGGAGGCTCCTCCTGTGAACAAGATCTCAACAGGTGAGATTGAAATAAGGCTGGGCAGTGTAAAGTGTACAGACAGAGATTTTGCTATTTCATGCATAACTGCTTCAAGTTTTTATCATGTTAATGTCCAGTCACATTTACTGTTGCTCAGCAAAATTTCGCTGAAATGTTCTGTTTTTTTTAGAAATATTTTAGTTGGACATTAAGAGAACATTCAAGAATAACACTCCCATAATGCAAAATTATAAAATAGAATGTTCCTTTAACCAAGAAAAAACATTTTTGAAACATTGAAAGAACTGGACAATTTGAACGTTCAGGGAACATTTAGAAATAACGTTTTCTTAATTTAATGGGGATGTTAGCAAAACTTTCTCAATAAGACATGAACTCAATGGTATTGCCCGAAACGCGCACAGAAAGCCGTTTCTCAGACAGCATACAATCCCAAATAGAATTCTATTTCACAACTTATTGCTCTTGAATTGTCAAATACACACAAAATTGTCAAAATGGCTGTCGTGCCGAGTATTACAGAGTCGGTTATGTCATAAATGAAACATTGCTATGGAATTAATAAAAATCAGTTTATTTAAATCTATTATATTTAATATATTATAAATATATTTTAAGATATGGCCCATATTATCTTTGCAATTACCAGAACTGAGCCACATGTGCCAGAGTTGGCCAAATGAAGCCTGTAAATGTATGTTTTCTTTAAAAAAAAAAACCCAGATAAAACAAGAAAAATAGCTATATTGTGACTATTAATGTTGTGAAATAAGATTTTGGGACATTTATGCAGGCATTAAGCAGAAGTCAGGTGGATAGCTTGGAAATATTTCTATTACTTTGAATTTGTAACATTACAGATGAGAATATAACAGTAAAATGTAAGTTATGTCATTATATCATTGCTTAATTTGACGTCAGAGATGTTTCTAATAGTTTTTTCTTCATTTCAGAAAAACCTACAGAATGTAGAAAGAGGAAAGGAATTCGTTCTTTCCTCAAGAGGCTATGGAAGGCTATGAAGAGTCCTTTCCTCTGCTGTTGCCACAGTAGTGCTGTGGATGTTGTGCAGCCTTTTTTCCCTCCACCAGATCTGGAGCCAGAGCCTTATTCTGAGCCATCATCACCTGCGTCAGATCACTCCGGCGTCAAGCCAAATAATGGTAAATCGCCAGTCATTATTTCTCCAACATAATTTTAAACAGAGTATTGTCATCTTGTTTTTCACAAAAAATAATTTATATTTATAATAATAATATGATATTATTTTCTCGAAACAACCAGCACTGATATCTTTTAAAATAAAACAAAGGATCTAGCAAGCTCATATATTTCTCATATTTTTCTGTTTGTTTTTCAGAGTCTTTTGAGTCTCTCTATAACGTGGGAGAGATGATTGGATCTGGAGGATTTGGCAGGGTGTACAAGGGAACACGCAAATTTGATGGAAAAAAGGTAAATCTTATGGAATTGTACAAACATTTTGCTCTTGCATGCATCAAAACATATTTAAAACAACTTACAGATTTTCTTTTTTGTTGCAGGTTGCCATCAAGCAGATACGCAAGATTGACAACGATCGTTATCTTTATATTGTAAGTTGGCCAAAACCTGAACATGTATTTAGTTGTTTGATTCCAGATTACAGTAGTTAATACACCCGTAGGAAGCATTTGGTGTAAATGTGATTGACAAATAAGCCTAGAGGCACCAAATAACTTTGAGCTGAAAAGACTCTACAAAGATACATTTAAAAATGATATGTTTTCTTCAGATTTTTACCCAGCTAACCTTCTGACTACTGTTTTTCTCTAGCCTGGGCATCCCAAACCACTTGTTACAGAAGTGGCGCTGCTGCTAATGATGAGGCGAGAACCCATAAGCCCGCTCATCATACAACTATACGAGTGGTTTGAACATCCTCAAAAATTCACTCTTGTTATGGAGTTCCCTGAGCCTTGTGTGAGCTTGCTGGACTATATCGTTCGTAAACCCGTACCGTATGAACCAACAGCACGGTTCATCATGCAACAGGCTCTTCTGGCAATACAAATCTGCGTCGAGCATGGTGTTTTTCATAATGACATTCATGCGCAGAATTTCCTGTTAAAGGAAAGCACGTTGGAGCTCAAGCTGATAGACTTTGGCTGCGGTCAGCTATTTAGTAGTGATGGCTACGAGAGCGACACATACACTGGTGAGCATTTTGAGAGTGTGGAAACCTGAATGTAGTGACTTATAAATTATTTGATGCTTTAAAAAAAAGCTGAATAATGTGCAAATGTCTTGCTTACAGGAGTACCGGATTACTGCCCACCTGAAGTCTTAACAGAACCTCGGTTCCACGCCGTCCCAGCAAATGTCTGGGCTTTAGGAGTGCTGTTGTACACTATGGTGCACGCATCTCCTCCTTTTTGCAATTGGACAGAAATCAGACAAGCCAAACTTACATTTCAGAACTACAACTTATCCAAAAGTGAGTGAATAATATTGATAACATTGATAAACACACAGATAAAGCAAAGGCTCTGTACAGAAACAGTTAAAGATGAAGTATGTAAGATTTTTTATATGTATCTCAACGTATAGCGAGAGTTTGGGACGTGGCTAACTCCTTATTAAAATTTGTACAGAATGCAGGGATCTGATTAGCCAGTGCCTAGCCCGGGATCCAGCTAAACGGCTGACGTTAGAGCAGATGTCACAACATAAATGGATGAGATGACCTACTGTAGATTGGAGAAGTTCAGGAGATTCACTCGATCAGTGATTTCAGGTGTGAGGAAGTGTAACAGACAGAGTAGGATTATTATCATTTGTCTTATTTCAAAGGAGGTTTTCAAATTTGTGTTCATTGTAATGTTCTTGTTATAGTCAAGTCACCTTCATTTATATAGTGCTTTATACAATACAGATTGTTTTAAAGCAGCTTCACTTTAAAGCAGCTTCACTGTAATAAACAGGAAAATAACAGAATCAGTGATGCAAACAGAATATCAGCTCTAAAAATCATTCATGAGTTGACTTGTTCATATAATCTTTGTATTGAATAGGAAATAACATACTTGCTGTCCTTGGTGGAGGGCTTGAGCTTGAGACTTGAGCTGAAGCCTGATGTCCAACCCCAACCTGACAGGGAACTCAGAGCCTGTCCACGTCTGAGCAAGAACATGAGAGACTGCAACACTGGGAAGAAGTCAAGTCATCACAGCCACATTTGCTTTGTTTTAAAAGTCATTTTTGCTTTGTTTTTAAAAGTCAAGACTAGCCTGATGTCGTCATACTCAGACTCTAGTCAGAATATGAGTCTGATACTGCTCCATTGTGCTGTGATTATGGGGTGTGTTTCAAACAAACCAGGAAAGAAAATGCCTCTGCACTCAATTGGATAGACCTACAACCAATCAGAGCAACGGAGTAAGTGACGTATGTTGAGCGAAGCATAGTTGTCAACAGAACTCAACTGCACGCACGCTGGAAGAAGTAGAAGAAGAAGATGAGTGTAAACAATCTTTGCCGGTGTTGTAAAAAGAATTTAAGCATACACGGAGTACTTACCAACATGATCATCATTTTTTAGAGAAACAGTAAAGGTGAATGCATATACGTTCTTCGTTTAGGATTAGAACGAATTCAACCTAAGCGCTCTTTAATGACGTGGATGATTACACTATTGTCAATCATCTGTCCATCATCGTATAAAGCCCACCCTGACAATTTGATTGGTCCGAACAGCTCTGGTTCGAGCATAGTTGCTCCACAACGGATCAAGTCCAGACCGAACTTCCCGACCTCAACTGTTGTTGGCGGGGCTAAATTCGGCTGGCATCCAGGCTAAGTCAAGACAAGACAAGTCATCTTTATTTATATAGTGCCTTATATATGACCTGATATGATCTGTATATATCACCCCTTTGAATAAATGCTTTCAGTCTTCAGTGCATGTCTGTCTAAAACATAACCCTACAATAAACGGTACGGCACAACGGTAAGCTTTTAATAATGTGTTATAATCTGAGTGGTACTGGTGAATTTCCACGGGAAATTTGAGCATGTCTTTGCGTCATTACGTCACGTCTGTATACATAAAAAAGGAGTCCGGCTAGTAGTATCGCATGTGAGGATGCTGCAGGTGGCGGATCATTTATATCCTTTTCTCAGAGCAGCTGGAATAATTAATCTTATCATTTTAATGGAGGATTGTAATCCAGAAAGGTTCAAATGACAATCATCAATGACAACGGGAGATTCACCTGTAGTCAAAAGCAAAAGATTAGACTGTACAGAAATTGAAATCTACAGGTAACGCTAATACACACTAAATACACGTAGTCATGGAATGCTGATGCTGTTACCATTAACAATTTGAGAACAAAGTATAACAATAATAATAATTTGCACGGTTTGATGTGATGTGAGCTAAGATATCATTAGATTGAATCACCGTTGTTAGCGCGATTTATTGTAATGCTTTTTTTCTCAGTTGGTCAGAACAAAAGTGGCAGATGTTACTTACTTGTTCAGATGATATTTTGCGGGGAAAATTTATATTTTGGCCATACTTCCAAGATGTTAGAATCTGTGATTCCAGAGTACAGTATCCACACCTGTGCGGTGACTGAGAGCAAGCCACACATACTCCTCAAAACATTGGAGCTGCCGATACACAACCCACGTAAAGAAGATAATTCCGCAAATAACTGAAATTGCAGGTTTCAAACAGAGATGGCGACAAAGAGGCAAAACTTGCAGCTTTAAAGAAGCTATTGTATTATTAGAAAGATTTAGGTCAATCTTGAAGCTTATAGGAATAGTTACCCACAAACCAATAAAAAGTTCTGTCATAAAACTCTAGATGGCGCATGCTGATAGGTCCTTAACTCAATCTGCTTGTAATCACATCATTCTCTTTAGGGCACAGCTAATTCAACCTTCAAATACTTTGTTAGCATTTGCTGTAGTTGCAGGGTGCTTACAGAAATTCTCCACCTTCCCCAGCTCCACATGTATTAACTGAAATACGTACAGTCATGTATATATGAAAACCTACAGTGAATATAACTAGGCTACAGTAGATCATATCCTCCTGGGACCCAGGAATAGACTTTTGTCCACTGTAGTGGACATCATATTTTAGTGAATTTCTCTGACACCATATGTCACAGTTTTAAGTCTGGATGTCCTGTAAATTTTACATTCAGAGATACCAAATGGTTGGAGGATTCACCATGACAACAACAACTCTTTGGTCTTTAAAAATGACTGACATTAATTTTGTGATCAAATTTAGCACTCTTATGGAAATATGATACAATTTTGTATTCATCATTTAAATCTAACTTAAATCATAAATCAACATCTCAGGAAAATGTTATGGGGTTTCTAATCGAAATATGACTTTCTGTTACATTGATTTCATACATGTCCTCTGTAGAGGACACCGGGACTTAAAGCATGTTTATCCAACAACAAGCATTTTGGGAGACACAAGAAATTATATATATCAATATTCCTATGAAACTGTTACCAATTATTACTCCCATTATAACACTTATTTTTTTTCATTACATGTTGCCCCAAGAACACATTCATATGCAAATTATATACAGTTTATGACCATTTTACCCATATTGCATATAGTAAAAATGGTATATCAGTTCATTCCTTTATATCTTTGATAACATCGTTGTGAATTCTATGTATACAATCTTTTTTGGTTAAAAAATCCTGGAACCTAAAAATTGATTGGTAAATGAAAGAAAAAAAATCCCAATGTTTTTTCCTATACATGTAATGTCATGTCTTTTTATTTTTTTAAGTCCTGGTGTCCACTAAAGAGGACATAGCATATATGAATAAAATATATTTTTTCTTAAAAATATGCTCTTTTTCTTTCTTATGCTCTTAACAATGTTGACATGAAAAAATACTAAATTCAAAAAACTTTTTTCCCTGGGTCTTATAGGGTATTGAGAGGGGTATTGATTCAATAGGTCTGTAAATATATGGAATATAATATGCCTTATTATATAAGGATACAACAAAATATGGAGAAATTCACTGCGGGGACATTTTAAATATCTGGGGCAGTTTTGCCTCAAGCCCTGGCTAATGTCTGACCCTGATGAACAGTGTTTTTGTGCTGGTGCAGTAATGGTCTTCTGCGGAGTGGTCTGGTCTAGTCTGGGGGGACAGGGACCACTAATCGGACTGCAGTCATCAGAGCAGCCGCAGACGGTCCAGCAGAGGAAACGGCGTCATGGGAACGGAGCGGGATTCCGCAGGGACCGTTATCAGATCGCACTCTCTGTGCACTCAGAGTCAGACAGGAAACGCCACATGAGCGCAAATATCTGTGTGATCTTTACTCGTGTTTATTAACTTCATTTAATACGAAAGAATGCTGGACGTTAATCCTTGATTGTTTAATTCTCGCCTGTTAAAATATCAAATCAAGGCCCAATTTTGACGAAGCGTAGACTAACTTAAAAGTACGATTTTTGTCCGAGATGTGTCCAAACAAGGCAGCGAGATCGATCTCAGGCCACACACAGACATCTCGCGCCGCGGGCTGTTTGCTCGTGTTTCTCAGTCCCTCATATGCCACTTAATGTTTTTTTGAACACACTTCCCCTTTTTAGTCACGGAAACACAATTTATGGCTATTATGTCGCATTATAGATCGCATCTACAGAAGCCAAGAGTTGTTGCCGAGAGATATGTGATTCAAGGGGCCACAACTTTTGAGAGGAACACAAACAACCTGAAAGAGTTAAGACTAAAGACACGAGAAACATGTTTGTTAATGTTTCATTCGTCATTCAATTATAGTTAAGAGGGTCAGACTATAAAAAGAAACACGACAAAACAAAACATCCAATCCCGACTAGGACTGGACCACCCAGAATCAAAGAGTGAATGAGTGACTGGAGTTTGTTGATCACGCCCCGGGTTCAGACGTTTACAGTAGTTCCAGTCATGTACGCCCATTACATGAGCATCTGAGCAGCAGCCGGTCACTTCCACTACACACACTCACACACACTCACACACACACTTCTCATGAGAGCTGCTTCATTTGTCTTGGCCAGCTAGAGCCTTTTTTAATATTACACATCACAAAGGCTTGCCACCCTGGACTTCTGATGATGTTTGACAGCTCGCAATATCCTTATAACTGTTTTAACTATGATGGAGAAGGATATCCCTCTTGTGGCACTGATGAAGAGAAGAAAGTGTGTCGTCCGGCTTACAGGTATTTCATTATTATTATTATCAGTATTATTATTACTTTTTTGTTATATTATATTATAAAATGTAGTAATAATTTATTTGAGCACTTTTAAATTCAATTAAATATTTTGTTGCAAAAGTTTTGGTTGATTTTTAAAAATATTTTTTTTGTCTTGAATTGTTTTATTTTATATTTCAAATTCTATTTCTTAATGTGGCGAATTAATGAAGT
The DNA here is from genome assembly GCA_039654625.1 of Rhinogobio ventralis. Taxonomy (NCBI): domain Eukaryota; kingdom Metazoa; phylum Chordata; class Actinopteri; order Cypriniformes; family Gobionidae; genus Rhinogobio; species Rhinogobio ventralis. Next base: position 16,444,021 of record CM077212.1, read on the forward strand.
GTTGAGCATTACAGAGGGAAATAATATTTATAAGTAATTAATACAATTATATTATATTATATTAGCCTATATTATATTATATTAATTATATTGTATTTTGTACATTATTATTATTATTATTATATAGTATTATATTGTACATTTTAAAGTTATAATGTATGATATTGGCTATGTAAAATTACATGTAATATTTCATAATAATGATAATGACAAAAAAGTATTTTTTTATTAAATTATGATTTATGCTGTTGTCTTGATCAGTGAAGACTTGCAATATTGTAAAGCTTTTGCAATGTTAGCAAGATTAATAAGTGTTTCAGAACATTTAAAGCATATTATATTCTTAGTATATTTCTTATTAATTATTTGTGTGTGTGAATGATTACAAATGAGCATGTATCCCTTAAATTAGAGGATACAAGCCTTTTTGAAGGGACACATTTTCTCTGACATGCATTTTCTGTCTCTTTCTATTAGTTACATTGCATTAATAGCGATGGCTATACAGCAGAGTCCAGAGAACAAAGTTACCCTATCTGGAATCTACGAGTTCATCATGAAGAGATTTCCTTATTACAGATCCAACCAGAGGGCTTGGCAAAACTCAATTCGTCATAACCTCTCTCTAAACAGCTGCTTCATAAAGGTATGATGGAGGCTGGATGTGTATGCTAAATGTAAAGTACCTAGATTTGAAAAAAAAAAAAAAAAAAAAGACTAAGTGGATGAACAATTTCCATTATATAAATATAAGCAGATTGTTTTGTTATGCTGCGCAACCAGGCATGACTGGAAGTTCTGAAATCTGTGCTTAGCTGCAACAAACGTTTTAAGAAAAAGTAAAGAAAACCCATAGTTATAATTGTAAGGGCATTATTACTAATGGTTTTCTTAACTTTAGGGGTTTGCTGTAACTGGCTGCTGATTATTTGTTTTCCTCAGGTGCCCCGTACGGAAGGTAACGAGAAAGGAAAAGGTAATTACTGGACGTTCGCCACAGGCTGCGAGTCCATGCTGGACCTCTTTGAAAATGGCAACTTTCGTCGCCGGCGCCGCAGACGCAACTTAAAAATGGGCCTGAAGGAGCCAGCCGAACCCTTTGTTGCCACGGACACTCATCAGGGCGTTGCAGTAAGATCCATGGATTCAGATTCGTTCTGCCCGGTGAACACTAGTCACAGACCGGCCCAAAACAACCCACCCCTCAGCAAACCTGAGCCTGAGATTAAATTCAGCATTGACTACATTCTGTCCACGCCGGACCCTCTGCCAGGGTTCAGAGCCCCTAACAGTGTAGCCGGAGCTGTGATCCACCACCTGGAGCCACAACATCTCAATCTACACTTCTGGACCATGTAACCTAAAGCATAGAATGCAGAACAGATTCAGTAAATATCTGAAAAAGACAAATTAAGCTTCAATAGTGTGCAAAAAGTCCTTCCCATAATGCAAATTGGCTTGTCAGTAGGCACATGCAGTTTATTGTGTGCTAGTGCTCTCGTCAGTAAGTCTGCTGTCGCTCATGTTAGCAACGCTGTTAAAAAAGAACACACACAGTAACTTATGAGTATATAATTATTTAATGATTAATAATTGGAGTTTGAGAATATACAGTATGCTCAATTTGAAAAGGTCACTTCGTTTATCGTTATGATTTTTCAAGGACAGTTAATTTTGTTGAAATCAATCAATTAGATTGTTAATGTCAAACATAGGTAACACTTTACAATAAGGTTCCATTTGCTAACATTAGTTAACATGCAATAACAATGAAAAATGCTTCTAATGCATTTATTAATCTTAGTTGATGTTAATTTTAACATTTACTAAAGCATTATTGGTTACACTTCATTTTAAGGTGTCCTTGTTACAGTGTGATATACATTTAAGTAGCTACTGAGGGTAACTATATTTTAGTGTCCTTGTTACATATGTTACATGTACTTACCATAGTAATAACAGTAAATTATGCATAACTATATGCAACTAACCCTAAATCAAATCCTAATCCTACCCTAACCCTATAATAAGTACATGTTGTTAATTAATATTACTCAGTAATACCCCTACGGGTAATGTTAATGAACTACATCACTATAGGGTTAGGATTAGGGTTTGGTTTAAAGTTTGTTGCATGTAATTATGTCTAATTTATAGTTACACGTAACATGTATCCAACTCTAACCCTATAGTGAGTACATGCTAGTTAATATTACTCAGTACTTAAATATATAATTACACTGTAACAAGTGTAACCCTACTGAGGAATGTCATGTACTTACTATAGGGTTAGGATTAGGGTTTGGTTTAGAGTTTGTTGCATGTAATGATGCCCAATTTATAGTTACATGTAACATGTGTAACACTGGCACTAAAATAAAGTGTAGTATCACTATTTTAGTTACACGTTACATGTACTTACTGTAGTAATAACAGTAAATTATGTATAATTATATGCAACTAACCCTCAACCAAATCCTAATCCTACCCTAACCCTATAGTAAGTACATGTTGTTAATTAATATTACTCAGTACTTAAATATATAATTACACTGTAACAATGACATCTTAAAATAAAATGTAACCCTACTGAGTAATGTCATGTACTTCCTATAGGGTTAGGATTAGGGTTTGGAGTTCGTTGCATGTAATTTTGCCTAATTTATAGTTACATGTAACGTGATAGTAACACTATTTTACAGTCGTTACACGTTACATGTACTTATGCAAATTATGCAAAAATTACTACTAACTATGAAACTAACCCTGACTCTGTAAGTACATGTTGTTAATTAATATTACACAGTACTTAAAGTATAACCTAAAGTGTTACCACATTACTAAAAACAAAAGTTTTGTCTGTTAACATTATTTAATGGGCCTGAACTAACATGATCAGCTGTACTTTTTATTAACTAACGTTAAAGATGCTGTAAATGCATTAACTAACGTTATGAGACCTTACTGTAAAGTGTTACCAATACATAACTCACATTTCATTTTCCCCCAGTAAAAACAGTAAAAACTACAAATCTCATGCTCACCTGAGGTGTGTTGGTGTTGAGAACACGGGTTTGCAGTTAGCGAAGTGTTTGCAAACAAATGCGCTAACATAGCTATGGGGTTAGTGTAATCAGCATTCCCTGCTTACTGCACAACTGCTGAACGACTCTATTGTTTACATATGTTGTTTATAATGTGTATCGTTGGCCCTTGACAGTCTGTGATCCGTATCAATCACTGATAGACTGAGCATATGCTCCCTTGGGCAAAACCAGAGCCCTTCATATCTAAAGCCCTCCCCGGGGTGTTTTTTGCTTTTGATGTTTTATTTGGGAATTTTTTAACTTTGGACAAAGATGATATAACAATGAGTTTTTCAAAGGAAAAAGTGAGATGTGCTACACTATAATTCTCAGACTTAATGGTTTGGCTGATTCGATTTCAATGTCTCATAGCCCTTAAAACTACATTCATATCATCTGTTAAATTAGTAGGTTTATACACTCAAAAAATTCTTTTTTACGTAATTTAATTGAATAATTGATTATGGATTGTTCAATTTATTCAATTAAATTATGTAAGGATTATTCAATTCAATCTGATGGAATTTTACTATTAATTAAAATGCGTGCGAAATGCTAAAAAAAGGGAGCAATGCTGAGATCTACAAAATATTGTTTGAATGTCAATATAAGGCAATAAAGCAGTAATTATTGATAAGGCCTCTTTTCTTCCAGTCAACAACATTCAAGATTCAAGAAAAATGTCCTAACAATTCTACAACAGATATTCTGACACTAAAATTGATAAAAATGAACCGATATAGTTAAAATGAAGCACCCATTAAACAAAAACAGGTTATAAATAAATAACACTAAATCTCAGCCAGTTTTAATAATAGTGGTACCTTTTATGTCCTGTACCTTTAATATATATTCTATTTTCGTGACATGAGAACTGGACTTTCTACACACATATGTATGTATGTATGTAGAAAGTCCATTTCACATGTCATGAAATTTTGTATTAATGGTATAGAAATGCTTTGGCATATTTGAATAGACATAACTGAATATTAGCAAACTGTCAGACAAGTGCAGTCTAACCTTCTCCAAATCTCCCTAATCTCTCTGACTGACCTTTTCCATTTATATGAAGTCTGACTAAATGCGATCCAAACACTCTATTAGAATACATATCACTCATAAAGCTGGGAGTTTAGAATGGGAAGCCTGTTAACATTTATTTTCCTTCTAAGGTGTATCAATCATGGCTTGCTTTGTGCTCAGGAGGGGACATTTTTCAATTTAACCTTTATATTACGGAGTGACTGCATCAGAAAGGTTTCAACACACTTAACATGAGTGGCATTTAATATAGCATTACACTTGCAAGGTTAGCCAGAGATGTGACCTTATTCAAATCCTGCTGCCACTACAACACCTATCCTGATGCAATTATAATTAAACGCCTTATGCCGGCTTGCAAATCCTCTGATCGATCACTGATATTAAGGTAAATATTGCACTGCCCCCAGTGAACATCTAACTCTAAAACTGTTATGGATCAGCAGGTTTCTATTAACAGCATTGTTGATGTTGTGCACTCTGGTGTGGATATATTTGGGTAAATTAACTTAGCATAAAGTGCTTCAAGGCTTGATCTTAAAAGGCCCAAGAAACTCAAAGCTCTGGATGCATTCCTTTACCCTGCCGAGGCGTTAGGTAGTGTTCGTTTAAGGAGTAAAAGCTCATTTTTGCTTTGCTTTTTAATCAAAACCAGTTTACACTTCATAGATTAATATGTCTCTTCTGGTTCTGGAATATTGTGACAGTGTTGTTCGCTTGGCTTGTCTGTTGTTGTACAAATCTTAAGATAAAAATTGTATCTTTCCCCCTCATATTTGTAAATAAACCCTCTTTTTGTGCATAATTTATTGCGTTATACTGAAGCATTGTCAGCGAGGTGAAATGAGAGGCTTAGGGCTAAGTAAACAGCACTGAACGGGGAAATTGGGAAATCAGTGATGTGCAACGATAATAGCACGCATATAATAAACATAAACAGCTAATTTACTCAAAATGTTTAGCTTTCATTGCCTTTCCCCCTGTTTTAAAATTGGATTTTGGCCAGGGAATTATTACAAAAACAAGATAGCGATGAAACCTTTAAGGAATACTTCTTAAAAAGGGAAAAAAGTCCAATAATGCAATAATAACAATCATGATTTCCTTAAGGTGTGATTTTTAGTGCACGCTAAGGATGTAGTGTTCATTGAATAACTCAATCCAATGAATAAGGCTGGATGTGCACATATGCTTCTGAATAACGGAAGCCGAAGAGAGCTCTTTAAATAACTGCGGGTTATGGGTTTTTTAAACATAAAAGATGCTATGCTTTGGAATGACACCAGTTAAACGTAACTAGAAAATTATTTTAATATTATCTTTTACAAATGTAGTGATCAAAATATTCTGTGGGAATTAACATAATCTCAGGAGAACAGGCCATGGCATGAAAATGTTGTACAGTCGTCATACCTGCATTTCTATCTGTCAAGCCTTGTTTTCTATGCAATACTTTGAGCATAATTTGAGGCATAAAGGTTATCACATTAATTACAGAGCTCAAAAAGGGAACATATTAATGGGCCTTTGCACTATGATCAGGAAATAATTAATTTCCATGGCCCTTGATGAATGTGTTTATGCACTTGTTGTAAGTGTTTACTACTATAGCCTTTCTAACACAAGAGGCTTTCATTTTAACCCTTAGTCAGGAATGTGCCACGCGAGTCTGATTCTCATTGGTGCTTGCATCATTTCCTCTAAATTGTTGTCAAATTTGTCCACATGCACGGAGGATTCTTGTCTTCAAGGGTTTACGAGAAACAACGCAACCCCTTCACTGGCGGTCACGTAATACATACTAGTGAAATATCTCTGAAATAAGGTGGTTATGATAAGAACACTTACCTTTTACATCTCGAGCTGCTCTTCCTGTTTATTTGACACTCACTTCTGTTTGAGATAATTTCCTACTGAAAGTTGTACTTTCATCCAAACTAGATTTTTTTTGTGTGTGAAAGAGGTAGGCCTACTCTCTTCTGAAATAGCTGGCACTTTGTAGCAAATCCCAAAGCCCTAAAATTATACTTAAAATTATTATTATTTTTTGTCCAGAAAGCTTATTTCATTTCATTTTGATAATATACTTTTTACTGCAATTTTTGGGACATTTTTTTTGTTATTTTTTTATTTTATGTACCTTTAAATTACTTGATTTGATCGATAAATAATAAATAAATAAATAATAATTTAAGCAAATTCTTTACATTCTTTCAACTGAAATTCAAAATAATTCACAATTTCATGCACAACCCTTTTATTTCAGCTCAAAATATCCTACATTGGGTGTCTTTGCCGACCTCTTGTGGAAAAATAATATTATAACATGATATTTTATGACACTGATAGCTCTATATGGAGCAAATGAGCTGTTCCGCTGGGTCCTAAAGTATGCATTCAGATACACATGTAGACATTATAAAAATTGTTTTAGCATTTTTTGTTTGAATTTTGAGCATTTTTAGGTTTTTCTATGTGTACTGAAGCATTCCTTGCATTCCATTCATTCCTAACCGATGAGGGTCAAATTGACCCGCGAGGGAAAGATGTTACTTTTTTAAATTTCAACCACAAAACCCCTCGAATCTAGTCAATTTTTTTGTATTCGTGTTTCACGTGTGACAAAAGTCCTAGGGTCTTGGACCACGCTGATGAACATTAAATTAAATTTTTACATTTGCTTTAAAAAAGGTTTTTTTTGTCAAAATGACCCGAGGGAAGGATGAGAACTGAATCTTGTGCCTTTTATAGGCTGTCTCTGTGTTTTCAAATACACAACCATTCAAAAGTTAATATGCTCATCAAGATTGTATTTATTTGATCAAAAATATAGTACAACAGGGCTAAAGGAGCACCGGGGTAAAAGGCGCATTTGACTTTTATTCTCTTTTAAACCACTAGATGGCACAAATCCTCCAGGTCTTGCACATTCTTCAGTTTTCCAGCATCTTTTGCATATTTGAACCCTCTACAGCAGTGACTGTATGATTTTGAGATCCATCTTTTCACACTGAGGATGATTGAGGGAGTCAAGCACAGCTATTAAAAAAGGTTCAAACATTCACTGAAGCTCCAGAAGGAAACATGATGCATTGAAAACTTTGAATTTGAAGATCAAGGTAAATTGTACTTAATTTGTCTTCCGGGAAACATGTAAGTATCTTCTGTTGCTTCTGAAGGGCAGTACTAAATGAATAAAATGGATATTTATACAAAATAAGAAAAATTTGGACATATTCATCCTGTTCTGTACTGCTCACTAGTACTGCTCTTCTAATTCACTTTGCTCACTTTTTAATGTCCCCCTGTAGTCAATAATTTTATTCCTTCAAACTCATCTTTGATCACCAAAATGACATGCTTAAAAAAAATGTCCTGTGAATTTTGCATTTGTAAAATCACGCAGTGCTACTGCACAGCAAAAACAGTGTTAAGACTTCTCGCACGCTATTGGCTGGTTAGTGGGAACTGCATGAACCAATGCCAGAACAGTGTAACTGAGCGAACCAATGGGCACAAAGCCCGCGAAGCTGAGCACAAAAGCCTACCAAATGGGCGGGGCATCTGCCCATAAAGGACGCTGTAATGCCATAAACGTCAGATTAATCTCCTTCAGCGACGATCTTGGTCCTCGCTGATAACTCTCGAAGCCTACACCACCTTCGCCGAGAAAAGATGAGCCTGCAGCGGAATAGCGAGCTAGCCAGCCCGGACCTCCTGTGAACGAGTCAGCAGCCTGTTTCAGCGCGCTCAATCGCCAGCGTTCATGCGAGCTGTCGCGCCATTCCCCTGCGCTCTCCGACGAACACTACAGTGAACACTACCTTTTTCCATTATAAGACAAGCTCCTCCGTGCTATGGATGACTGGTCCAGCTCAAGAGGCTTTCCGTGACCTCCGAAGCGCCACAGACCTGGCCCTTCGTGCCACTAAAGCCACCACCCAGGCCATAGGCAGGTCCATGGCCAGTCTTGTAGTGTTGGAGCGCCACCTGTGGTTAAACCTCACGGAGATCAAGGAAGCCGATAAGACCACCTTCCTCGATGCTCCAATCGCTCCAAACGGCCTATTCGGCCCCCGCGGTGGATGGTTTTGCAGAACGCTTCAAGATGCTTACTTTCATATCCAAATTATCCCTCGTCACAGACCGTTTTTGAGATTTGCGTTCGACGGGAAGGCCTACCAGTACACAGTCCTGCCATCAAAGCCCTGGCCCCGTGGTCGACTCCCCGCCTCTACGAGTCTGGGGTGAGCTTGGGGACAGTTTCCAGACGAATGGTGGTCACCATGGATGCCTCCAACACGGGTTGGGGCGCTCTGTGTGAAGGCGAACCGGCCTTCGGCTCATGGTCGAGCACGGAGTCACGGTTGCACATCAAATGCCTGGAAATGTTGGCAGTAGTGCTAGCCCTCAAGACCTTTCTACCACGTCTTTAGGGTCATCACGTCCTAGTCCGTATGGACAACACGACAGTGGTTTTCTACATAAACCGCCAAGGCGGGCTCAGGTCGAGATGGCTCAACCAACAGGTCAGACATCTCCTCCTATGGGCGAAAGGCAAACTGCATTCGCTAAAAGCAGTTTATGTGCTGGGCAGACTGAACCAGGGAGCAGACATGCTCTCCAGGGGCCTCGTGTCCCCAGGGGAATGGTCCCTCCATCCCCAAACGGTTCAAATGATATGGAGTGTTTTTGGGAAGGCAGAGGTCGACCTCTTCGCCTCCGAAGACAACTGTCATTGCCCAATTTATTTTTCAAAGAGCAGGGATGCGCTGGCCCACAAATGGCCCAGCTGCCTGCTTTATGCTTTTCCGCCAGTCCCGCTCCTTTCCCAGATCTTAAAAAGAATCAGGGAATGCAAGCACACAGTCCTGCTAGTGGTTCCACTCTGGCGAACCCACCACTGGTTTCCCGAGTTGAATCAGCTACTATCAGCAGCCCCATGGCCAGTCCCCCTGAGGAAAGACCTCCTATCTCAGGCGAACGGGACAATCTGGCACCCCCGTCCCAAACTGTGGGCACTACATGTTCGGCCCCTCAAGGGGAGCTTAAGAACCTCCCAGTGGGTGTCCTGAGCACTATCAGTGAAGCTAGAGCTCCGTCTATAGGCGTCTCTATCCCCCTAAATGGTCAGTGTTCTCTGACTGGTGTTCAGCCACGTTCCCTTATCTCAGGGAACCGAGGTTACGTTAATTAACCGAGTACGTTGCTAATGTTACACAAACTATGTTTGCCTTCTCAGTCTGCCTTCTAACAATCAGTATCCTTGGAAACACTTTGAACATCATAGAACATCAGTGGAGAAAGGCATATAGTTCATCACAACATCGTAATATACATCATCATATACATAATTCACCGATTTATTGCTAAATCTTCCAGATTTTTAATTTCAACAGAAAAATATACCGGGATAACCTGGCTTCTCTTGAGAGACCCCTGCTTCACAGCAGTTAATGATGATTTGCTAAAGCCTGCCCGAATGTTGACGTGATTGGTTAGTTTGTGACAGAAACACTAGCGCTTTCAAACCGCGTTTTTGGTTCACTGCAATTTTAAGGAGAAAATACTCAGCAATCGTGTTGACTTATGAATTTGCACATGGTTTGTCTTAAAGCATATTAAATACACCACATACACATATGAACAACATTAAAAACTTGATTTTATTTATTTAAAGGGGTGATGAGTTGAGAAATCAACTTTCCCTTGAGCTTTTGATATATAAAAGGTCATGATAATATAAGAATATCCTGTAAGTTTCAGAGCTGAAAACTTCCTTGTTAGTCAAAGAAAAGCTTTTAAAGACACCAGGCCCAGCAAACGACATGACGTCAACGGAAGGCAAGCACCGCCTCAGCAAAAGAATATTAACGTCTACTTCATCACTGCCTGTTTAGCCCCGCCCACCATTTAGTGTATGTAACATAGGCCTAGTGTTAAACCATTGAGCTACAAAGTAATAAACATGCCGTTGAGGATTACAAAATATTGTGCAGTGACTGGGTTCAACAGTAATGCAACATGTAAGTAACATTCTAATGCCTGATCTGAAATGTGATGATTCATGTAGTCAGATGTTCTTTGACTGTGTGTCAGTAAATCAAACCAGTGACTAAACATCAACTTGCGTTGTTTCTCTTAGTAGGATAAAAATAATCTGTTATTTAACAGTGATTAAATTCTATAAAGAAAGCGATCAAAGAAAGCTCCCTTTGCAATCTTTGGGCAGCACGCGCTGCAGCTGTCAATCAAACAGTTTATCAGTGACGCGTTTATCAGTGACTCCCGTTTTATTCAACGAATCTCTTAACTATATCACGTTTGCACTGTTAGTGAAAATGAAAGCATTCCTTAGTGTACAGAAACTGAGTTGCAATGACGAGATCGCTGCTTTCATGCACTCAGCATGTGTGTGATCGGCTACAATGATCATCACTGCAACCTTTCAATCTTAATATAATGCCATAGATCTAAATGTAATGCAGCACTTTTTACAATTAGTTAACCATGAGAGCTGTAATAGTAAAAACGGGCTAAAAGAGGGAGTAATACTATTTCAAATGCAAAGACGTTAGCCAATCACAGCAGTGGGTGTTTACACTGAAGTCTCCCAGCGGACACGCCCCTTAAAACAGAGCATTCAGAGCAGAGGGCTAAAATCAGGGTAGGAAAAATGCCTTTTATTTATAAATTAGGACAATTTTTGATGTAAAAAGCATTCTAACATTATAAGTGCACCCCAGGAAACATCATAAAACAATAAAAAAACGCAGTTCATGAGCCCTTTAAGCCTCACATAAGGCACACAGATCGTATAATCACCAGACGCCATAAAACGTCCTGTTTGTTTTCCTCCGTCTTATAAATATATTGTAATTATTAAACTACAGTAAATTTTAATTTAATGGAAGTGATAGTTTAGCTAATTACCATTAGTCTGTATTAATTTTATTGTATAATTTATTTTATGTTTTACCAATAGCTATTTCATACTTCATAAAATTCAAAAGCAATTAAGCCTTACAACAAAGTCTTACAAACATTACATACGTAAAACAAAATAATTTAGTTCAAAAGATTAATTTAATGCTGCCTTCATGTGTTATCGGAATTGTCATAAATGCTAGTTTGAATGTGATAAGCTTGTAATCACGACTTCAGAAGTGGGAAGTAGGAAATTTCCAATAGCACGGCTCTGTGTGTCTGTGAATGAGCGTTGCAGGTCTTCACAAAAACCCGTCAAAATAAGAGTTCGGTTTAGCTTGAAGAAATTATAACAGGAATATATTACCATTGCACAGTAGTGTAGCCTACTTCTTAGTAGTAGTAGTAATAATGCAATTTATTAAAACAGACAATTTCAAAGGTCTTCATTACAACCTGTCAAAATAAAAGTTCAGTCTAACTTGAAGAAATCATGAAAGAAATATATTACTATTGCACAGTAGAATGTACTTCACAAAGTATTAATAATAATTTATTAAAACAATATTTTTTTAAGAAATAGAACGCAAGTTTATACATTTTAATATATACAGTAAATTATTACATTTTCATTTGATTACATTTTAAAAGGTTAACTAAATTGTTCGTTTTTATAAATTAATTTGATTACCTCAATTATTTAAAGTAAATTTGTATTTGGCATTGCAATGTTTTTATATTCCATGTACTCATAACAGAAAAATAAACCACTATAAACTACTATAAATATAATAAAATACTGTAATATACAGTGAAACCGGCAGAATCTTAAATAAAAATAACAAAAACAAAAACAGATTTTTGGTCATACCGCCCAGCGCTACATCTGTAAATCAGTTAGAGAAGATAATATATTTTATATGACATACAATTTTACAATAGACAGTCTGGTAACGGATCACCATCTTGGTATGTTTTATTGGAGTTCAACACATGCATGAATCAAACAGTACAGAGAGCAGCTTGAGGTATAACAACAGGTAAGCACACAGACCAACACCAGTACAATCTGTAAAACCAAGATTGACCAGAGAAATGATCACCGGTTAGAGAGTACAGCTTATGCCAGCCATTCACACTCACTCACACACACAGACACACACCCTGCAGTTTCACTTCCTTTATAGAGATGTGTCATGTTGGATAGCTAGATTCTCTCCTTCCCATCCCTTGGTATACAGGATAAACATGGTGTCTGCAGCAGATATCAGGATATCAGGAGCGGCTGTTCACACACACATATACATAGACACACACATAACTCCAAATACATTTCAAAGAGAAGAAAAGTGCCGTACCTATAAAGAAATGCTCTCAAAGGTACAAAAGGGTTTCTTTACAGAAGACATTGGCATAACCTGACCACATGCTGGGGATCATTTTTGTCTGCCTGGAATAAGTCAGTGAAACATTTTCACTCCAAACTGTAACAAGAAAAAAAAAGAGTGGAAACTCCAAACCTATATGATTCTGATCTTTACAGTTCCTTCATACTAATATAAAGTAACCAATACTGACTTCTGAAATAAAAGATGCAAAATAAATTTCTTTTACATTCTCAAACTGTACATTTCTGAGACTAATTTACAGCCAAAACCATTTCAAATGAAATCAAACTGTAGTGCAGCACTGATAGATGAAATTGCACAGTTGTTGAGAAATTGAAGGTAGTTGCTGATAAAGTGATAAATAACTCCATTTTGATAAAGTTGGATGTACAACATTATCCATGTCAAGATGAACAATTACAGCAATAGTGTCAAAAACAATAATAACAGCATTTAAATGGGAGGTAAAATCTCTATTTCTTTTGTTTTACACTGAATTTAGTGTACATATTAATAATGTGTAGGGGTATATATACATTTCTTAAAACTAACAAGTCAATTATGAAAAGTCTCCTGTTATTAACAGAACAAAGCCACGATATTTTAACATTAATGCTCGTGCACTATCAGACTGCATCCCTGCTACAGCTAACCTTGAATTTCTTCCCTTTTTATTTTTACTTAGCTCTTCTAAAATCCCGAACTAACAAACCAAATATTACTGTCACCTAAAATAGTGCTGTATGTACAACAGCTTCAGCTTTTCACAGCGCCTTAAACTGTTTCCCTTAAATCGTTTTAACAGATCTACCAGAGTTTTTGCGGTAACTGTAACATTTACAAACAAAGCATAATGAACTCCCAATAATTCTTCCAAAGAAGGCGATCCTCAAAATCACCCAGTTATCCAACTGAAATTATGAGTGCAAGAGGGCCAAAGCTTAGTTACTCAAAAGATCTGGGGTTGTTTTGTGTAGTGTGACAAATCATATAAAATGATTAGCCATGCAAAAGTGCACTGTCCCTTTGATTTGTGCTCACCTATATGAACAAATAAAATCTTACACAAACACAAACACGACTAAAACTCATCTGGATGTTAAAAGCAATATATGTCTTAAGTTAGTTGACTCTACACTTAAATTATTTGCTACGGTTTAACATTTGGTCCGTCAAAACAGTATGTACAACAGCGAGACACAGCACGCAAACTAAAGATATTACATCGACACATTCACCTCACTAAATCAAATGTCTGGTGTGCAAACATGAGAGTACCAAATGTTAAATGATCATTAGCGGACTACACCTCAAACTACCCACAACCTGTTCTTTAAGGCAGATCCATTTCATTCCCTAATAACAACGTTAAGCTCGACACCATTTCTGCAGCAGTTGTGCAACGTAAAATCCAATTTAAACTGCCTTGCAGTCACCATCAGTTCTCTAGAAACTCCATTTGTTTTCAGTCTCGTAATAAGACAGCGTTGAAATGAAGGCCAGCTAAAATTTTGTATTTGAACAAAAGCTCTTTTAACACAGCCGAAAGGCGAATAATTCTTTCAGTGCAAATTATATTGAAATGCATACTTTTTGTTCTTATTAATGCTTTATAATAGGCAACGCTTTTGCCAAGTAAAATAATAACATTTTAAAGTATCCAGTGAAATAATAATCAAATAATTTTTCTTTGATGTGACCCATGTAGTGAAGAGGTACAGACAGCATACCTGTCATTTTGTCTTTGAAACATTTAGTTTGCAAAATGTCTATTCTAATATCCGGTAATATGACAATTCTCAAATCTGAAAGCTGAATTGCTACCATCATCTTTCTGCTATGGTATGTCTTGTCAGAGGTATTAATTGGAAATTTAATAATAAATAATCCTATGTATAACATCCCTTTAAAGCAAATCTTCCGGTAGATAAAGTTGAAAAAAAGAAGAAAATCTAACAATTATTAGCTCCCTTTACAGATTATCCTTGAGGAGAGAGAATTCATGCAGGACCACAGTGAACACAAAAGTTAGACATGGCCGGATCTGGTAGTAGACTTTACATTAATTTCCTTGCTTTTTACCACAAATATCAATTAAAAAAATAGACATCGACCTCTCGAACCCACATGGAACGGTATGCTTTTAGGGAGTTCTGGGTGGAACTTATACAGCAATATCAATGGAATGAAAACTTGGTAAAGTATGAAAATGTCCATTATGAAAACATCTAGATCATGAAACAGTTCGAATCACTTCAGCTGTGATAGTGTTGATTGTGCTGGAGAAGCAGGAGAGAAAGAGGGGATGCTGATGGATCTGCAAAGGGACTGACCCACCACTGCCACGGGAGCAGAGCTGGGCCGCCCCTGAGGATCTGACACTTATCTACAAGGCAAAGAGGGCGTCCTCGGGCCTGCCTGCCTTTTTACTTGCACTGGCAGAAGCACCGGAAGCAGCAGAAAGCTCGTCACTCGGGGGTGTCGGCAGTGTGGGCACTATCTCTGCTGCTTTGGCTCTCTCCTCTAGAAACTTGTCAAACTCTGGAAGAAAGTGTTTAAAGTCAAAAAATACCTTTAACTGACTCAAAAGCTTGGGTCAGTAAAAACAGTAAAAAAGTGAAATATTACCAATGAAAACAACAAATGTAATGTAACATTGTAAAAAAAAAAAAAAAAAAAAAAAAAAAAAAAAAATGTAAATGTAATGTAATATAAATGTAATGTATTTTAACCCATTAAGCCCTGAAAGCATTTTTAGAGTTGTTTTTTCTGAGTGACATACACAAAAGTGAAGACTCATAACTCCAAAACTATAGCAAGGAGAGTCAAAAGGTAGGCATCGTTTGATAGAAAACTTTTTTTTGTAATTACATTTGGAGATTCTGAGAAACTGCTAATAAAAGATATATAAAAAATATATATATAATTTATTATAATTTCACATATCATGCAATAACTCAGGAAAGAAATAAGGTAGGAGGAA
This sequence comes from Rhinogobio ventralis, assembly GCA_039654625.1. NCBI lineage: Eukaryota > Metazoa > Chordata > Actinopteri > Cypriniformes > Gobionidae > Rhinogobio > Rhinogobio ventralis. Next base: position 16,459,449 of record CM077212.1, read on the forward strand.
AATGCTTTTTTTGGTGAAGTTCCCCTACATGTGAGCTGCATCTGGATAAAATTTTGTGGTGATAGCATAAAGCAAACATAAAAGTTACAGCATTTGGAACCAAGGTGATAAAGTTACGAAAACGCAAAAAAGTGAAAGCAACATTTGGTTTTAGCTTAGCTACATGTGCGCCTGTGGAGTTTTATGTGTTGTAACTCCGTGAGGAATATCTTGTGATTAGCGCAATGGATTATAGATTTAATCGTGATAATCTGCTGTAAAGAATGTTGTGCCATTTTCCACGATCTGAGAATGTTTCATGGATTTACGAGCAAAAACGTGGCATAAATGCTGCATCCGTATATTATTTACATATGGGTCTTGCGGGGCTTCACGTACAAGCACTTGCACAAGTTTAGTCAAAGCCCAAAACAATTATGCTTGTATTCTACCCCGTGAGACCTTTCAAATGACATGACACATGACTATCTGGGCTGTATGATGTTTTTTTCATATTACAGTACATAAAAAGTATTTCATAAATTATGAAAACTTTTTTTTATTTATCAGCAAAAAACCCAGCACTATTTAGGAGTTACTCAAATTGGCAAAGTTCAGACTCTAAGCTTTCAAATGACACCTATTTTGTGTTGATGAAGGCAGTAGTTTAAAAAAATATTATATTAATATTATAATTTTTTTTCGTAGCTAGGTGGCGCCTGCGAGTGGTTTTAGAGGGACTAATCAGCACTCGTTAAAGAGTTGATCAAAATGCATTAAAAAGCTGTCTTCAGTCACATGATCCTTCAGAAATCATTCTAATATGCTGATTTGGTGTTCAAGAAACATTTCTTATTATTTTCAATGTTGAAAACAGTTCTGCTGCCTAATATTTTTGTGGGAACTGTAATGCAATAAAAACAGTATTTTTTTTCTCAGGATTCTTTGACGAATAGAAAGTTTAAAAAAACAGCATTTGTTTAAAATATAAATCTTTTGTTACATTATATATGACCTTTAGTGTAACTTTAGATCAATTTAACGCATCCTTGCTGAATAAGTGTTAATTTCTTTAAAAAAAAAAAAAAAAAAAAACAATCAAACAAAAAAACCTTTTGAACAGTAGTTTGAATCAAGTAATTGTTCATACCTTCACTTGTCACACCCTCCTCTCCTTCATCTCCTTTCTGAAGAGAAGTAGAAAAAAAGGGTAAAATATTTCAGAGCATGAAGGCTTTTTAAAAAAGGTGCACAATTTATTTGCAGCCACATCAAACATTATACTTTCTTCCCTTCAAAATACCAATAGAATTTTTCTTGATTTAACAGATTCTCTGAATTATTATATCCCAAATCATCCAACAGCATTAGTATAGAAAAGTGTTAAAAGCATGTCAAGCAAGGTTCTGTTCACTACGCACTCAGTGTATACTAAAATAACTGACAGAATATCCCAGAAAAGTAAGGAACGCAGCAAAACCATACAAGGAGAGTTGTTAGTGACCCCAAAAAGAGGGTAAGAGGGTCAGCCAGGAATAAAAAGGCAAACAAAAAGAAATATGCAGTAACAAGGGCATATTTATTTTCAAATAAGTGGGTTATGTCCTGAAGACGACAAAAAACAAAACAAAAAAAATTACAAATTAAAATAAACAAAAGGAAATCTCACCACATCAGTACAGAGCCACTCCTCAATGTCATCCATGACAGAGGACTGGTCAAGAGCTGCCTACGGGCCCAAACCATGGGCCGGAGCCAAGCAAATAAAAAATAATCCCAAGAAAACATGACAAAACAAACAAACAAACAAACAACAAAAAACAAAAAAATAATAAGACTTCAACATAAAATTCTTAATCCAATATTAGTAAACTAGCCCCATATGGACACATGTGGTAATAACTGAAACACATGCACAATGCATAGCAAAAAACAGCAATAATCTATTGAGCTGCACTGACTGAATAAAATCAGTCAAGAATTACTAATAAGTAAAAATAAAAGTATATTCTGAATTTCTTGCAACTCAAATGTTTATGTTCATCAACTAGTTTCATCTTCTAAGCATGGAGTACGGTACACTACATACATTACTGTGTACTACTTAGCATAACAGTAATTCATTCATCTTTTTAAACCACTCCAAAATAAGAGTCTCAACATCTAGCTCTTTGTCTCCTTGACATGAAAAGTCAAGTCCATACATACATATGCTGATGGAAAAGGCAGGAAACTGCCCTAAAATAAACACACACTCACAGAACACTCACCCCAGTGTTTTGTCTAACATCCAACGTCGGGGCCACTCCACTTGAAGCCTTTGTGTCTTCGAATGGTGCACTGCAACCAGCAAACCAGCAATGTGTGAGTTAAATGCTAACACAATGTAACGCACACAATATAATGCACACAATGTAACGTACATAAATGTAACGCAACATGACATAATATTGGCCTGGTTTCACAGACAGGGTTTAGGATTAAGCCAGGATTAGGCCCTAGTTCAATTTAGTGTTAAACGATATACCAGTACTAGAAAAGTATCACGATATGCTGCTATTAAGAATGGTACTTTATCTGTGCTATACTGCCTTTACATGCACATGAACTTTAAAGATATCCCATTCTTAATCCGCAGGGTTTAATATGGAGTTGGCCACCCTTTGCAGCTATAACAGCTTCAACTCTTCTGGGAAGGCTTTCCACATGGTTTAGGAGTGTGTTTATGGGAAGCGCATTTCTTCTAGAAGCGCATTTGTGAGGTCAGGCACTGATGTTGGACGAGAAGGCCTGGCTCGCAGTCTTCGCTCTAATTCATCCCAAAGGTGTTCTACCGGGTTGAGGTCAGGACTCTGTGCAGGCCAGTCAAGTTCCTCCACACCAAACTCGCTCATCCATGTCTTTATGGACCTTGCTTTGTGCACTGGTGCGCAGTCATGTTGGAACAGGAAGGGGCCATCCCCAAACTGTTCCCACAAAGTTGGAAGCATGAAATTGTCCAAAATGTCTTGGTATACTGAAGCTTTTTACTGGAACTAAGGGATCAAGCCCAACCCCTGAAAAACAACCCCACACCATAATCCCCCCTCCACCAAACTTTACACTTGGCACAATGCAGTCAGGCAAGTACCGTTCTCCTAGCAACTGCCAAACCCAGACTTGTCCATCGGATTGCCAGACAGAAGCGTGATTCGTCACTCCAGAGAACACGTCTCCACTGCTCTAGAGTCCAGTGGCGGCATGCTTTACATCACTGCATCCGACGCTTGGATCGCACTTGGTGATGTAAGGCTTGGATGCAGCTGCTCGGCCATGGAAACCCATTCCATGAAGCTCTCTACGCACCGTTCTTGAGCTAATCTGAAGGCCACACAAAGTTTGGAGGTCTGTAGCTATTGACTCTGCAGAAAGTTGGCGACTTCTGCGCACTGTGCGCCTCAGCATGCGCTGACCCCGCTCTGTGATTTTACATGGCCTACCACTTTGTGGCTGAGTTGCTGTTGTTCTCAATTGCTTCCACTTTGTTATAATACTACTAACGGTTGACCGTGGAATATTTAGTCGTGAGGAAATTTCACGAATGGACTTATTGCACAGGTGTCAACCTATCACGGTACCATGCTTGAATTCACTGAGCTCCTGAGAGCGACCCATTCTTTCACAAATGTTTGTAGAAGCAGTCTGCATGCCTAGGTGCTTTTATACACCTGTGGCCATGGAAGTGATTGGAACACCTGATTTGGAGGGGTGTCTCAATACTTTTGGCAATATAGTGTAGTTCAGAATTGTGAAAGGTTAGCGAATGTTAACATGATTGATAATGTGATTGTTGCACACATCTCTGTAAGGACGTTCACACTGTGGCATGTAATTATTTTTTAAATAAAGGGGAGAGAATGGTCAAAAAGCAGGGCAGGAACACACCGGTTGAGTGAGTTTTTAGTTTAAACATTTTTTTTTTATAAAACAATGAATTTTAAGTTCTGTCATATTATTTGATTACTTTTACTGTTTTAGTTTTTTGCCGTGGTATCGATATCGAGGTATTTTAGTCGTATCAAAGTCATAATTTTGGTATCGTGACAACACTAGTTCAATTAGGGCATTTAAATAGCTTTTATAAATGTGCTCTTGAAACAAAACAATGGCTGTGACATATTTTAAGATACAAGTTGTTTTCAGTTAAAACAACTCAAACATGCATTTTAATCTGGGACTAGGCTTAAGCCTTGTCTGTGAAACCTTTGATAATATAATGTAATAAAAACATTTTCCTATTTTATAGGACTTAAATTATAACATACTATAGGGTATGATGCCCCTCCCCCCATATTTCTTATAATTGAATTATAGTGATTGTGAATATATAAAGTATTTTAGACTATTTGATTTAGCATTTTACATTAAATGAGACATTAAAACTCTAAAATTCTTATTCAAATTAAACAAATAAATCCTTTTTTTACTTAATAAAAAAACTTTATAAAGTAATTAGGGATGTTAACGCTGTGGGGTATTACAACTAATTAGCTTAATGTTTCTATTTATTTCCCTTAATAACATATTGAATGATGTATGATTAAAAGCCATCGATAAAATTCACATACATAGAGCACATCACATATGGCAAACACGAAAACCAATGAGGTTTGTTTTAGTGCGACGCACGCACATGGCGCGCACACACACTTCCGTGTTTTGTTTTCCATATGTTATGAGCTCCATGTATGTGTGTGTATTTGTGAATAAATTTAATCTGTTCATCATATAAAGTGTTAGTATCTCTTCACAAGACTTTTCAACCGCTTGATTCAAATGGATTCATTTTATGATGCCTTTATAACCTTTTGGGATCTTATAAGTTTGGGTTTAAATAAAGGAACAGAATCCCTCTCAGTTTCAAAGACTAACCCAAGTCTAATGGGTGTGGTACGACATGAGGGTGAGAAAATGATGACAGAATTTTTTGGTGAACTATCCCTTTAAGGGGGGCATTTTACTCTATTATATATTATAATCTATTAGATGCAAGACATTTTGATTTGATTCATACTTCTTCCGTTCAGGAATGGTACCAGTCCTGGTCTGGGCAAACATGTCAAAGTCATCTTGGGGTTGACAGGTAGTCAAAGAGCTCAAGGTGCCACTCACACTGTCAGAACCGACATCTGTGAAGCAACGGTATTCTCACATTAGTGCAGGCAAGCAAAACAGTATCTAAAATGTAAAGAATATTGTGATTCCAAGGTACGATACTCACCCAAACCAGCCAGTCTGGAGGAGAGTGTGACTGGAGAGGCAGAACGAACTGCAGCCACAGAGGGAGGCAGGCTGGATGGAGGAGTAGCGCTGATCCTGGGACTGACCACCGCAGGAGACCCCGGTCCCAGGTCAATCAAGTTATCTTCTGTCGCCTCGTTCAGGACCTGTGGATATGCAACACCATTTCACATAGAGAGACATTGGTTACAGACACTTTAGGGTGAACGATTATTTATTTGTTATCTTACCTTTATACCATGAACATTTTCAAACTGGTTTACATGCTGTACTTTTTTTTTTTTTTTTTGTATAACTTAAAAGTTTGCTTAAAACGAGCCCCTGCAGTCAGTCCTACAGGTTGAGAGGAGTTAAGACAAATGGTCGGGATGTAATACATACATTGCTTTCACTGGTTTCACCAACTCTTTTGTGAGAGGAAGTCTAATCTTAAAACTTAAAGTACACTAAGAATTGATGAAAAGGTAAAGTGGTGAGACTATTCAGGAACATCGACTATTAGAATGGGCACGAGAGGGATGGCTAATGGATATTCTCAGGCTAATTATTACTCAGTGTGTGTAAATGTTACTCAAGCCTTTGTTTCTTTGCCATTTAGGGAGGTATTTTCCTGTACTTCAGAGTAGTGCTTTAAAAAATGTGTATGGATTCTCTATGTTACAAGTCAAAGAAACAACAAATGACGTCAAAAATGTAATTTGTTGGTGTCGTGGCACGTTGGTAGGGGACATGCTCATAACGATAAAGGATTGAAATTCTTTATTACAATGCAAAAGCCCATAAATAATAATAATAGACACATGCTGTCAAAATGTGATTTGTCAGAAGCCATAATAGCTGTACTGTGTAATAAAGTAGAAAAAGCACATTAACAATCTGTGATAAATGCCTCTATAACTGGTTTTTAGATTCTATGACAGTGAATTATGGTACAATATATTTAATTTGTGCATCTCACCTTTCCGTAGTACTAGATACCACATGAGTAAATTCAACAATTGTTTTTTTTAAACAAAAAACAATTCCCAAATACATTACTATTCAAAAGTTTGGAGTTTGTAATGTTTTTGAAAGAAGTCTCTTATGCTCACCAAGGCTGTATTTATTTAATCAAATATACAGTAAAATTGTGAAATATTATTACAATTTAAAATAACAGTTTTTTACTTTCATTTTAAAATGTAATTTATTCCTGTGATGGCAAAGCTGAATTTTCAGCATCATTACTCCAGTCTTCAGCGTCACATGATCCTTCAGAAATCATTTTAAAATGCTGAGTTAGTTCTTGAGAAACATTTCTTATTTTTATCAATGTTGAAAACAGTGCTGCTTAATGTTTTTGTTGAAACCGTTATATATCACGATAAAAATGTATCTTACTGACCCCAAACTTTACTGAACAGTTGTGTATTTCTCTCAGGCAATCCTGAAAACTACTAAAATAGCCTAAAGTAGCAGAATATTGCTGTATTATGCTATTCAAAATCATATATCCATTACATGAAATGCTCCATTCCCAAATTCACATGTAGTCTATTTTATTTGAAGCAGTGGAATAACTAGTACTAGGGTAAGCAGATGGAGGGGGTGGCAAGCAACGGTCACAGACTGCAGGACAGGCATTCTACATGCTAGTGGAGGTTCAATGTCAAAACAGACCGGATGCAACACAGAACCAGGACTGCACCAGCCAATACTGAAATAACATTCTTTAGCATGTGCATGACCAAGTAAAAAAATGAGATTAGATGACTCATACTTGCCTCCCTCAGCTAGCATTACCAAAAAATAAAAATAAGAAAAACAAAATCACAAAACAGAGCAAACCACACAATAAGTAACACCAACATGCAATCACATTTTCAGTTGATAACCACACATGATGAAAGTGTTTGCATCTCAAAGCAAACATACCATGCTTTCTCAGAGCATATATTACAGCAAAAAGCAAGCAATGAGGGGAAGAAAAAATGACGCGTTACTCTGAGCTGTGCTTTTGGCATGAACAATTTACCTTACATGTGTTTAGAAGGGGAAAAACACATTGATGATGAACTGATGCTAACACACGAATAAAACAACTATCTTAAAGAAGACACAACCCACCCCATTGTTTACGCCTTGCGCAGTTCGGCCAGATCGGAACCTCTCATATCTAAAGAAAGAGCAAGAAAAGTGAGCAAACAAAATCTTTAAAACCTTACCCTCATTTAAAACAGCCTTTTCTTGAAACTTTAAGAGGATAGTTCACCCAAAAATGTAAATTCTGCCATCATTTACTCACCCTCACATTGTTACACAACCATTAGACTTTGGTTAATCTTTGAAACACAAGTAACATTTTGCAATGAAACAGGAGATTTCTGTTCCTCCACTGAATGTCCAGGCCACGAAAAAAGATCCATAAAGGTCATTAGGGCAGTAAAATGAATCCAGCGGTTTAATCCAAATCTTGTGAAGTGATACGATCACGTTATATGAAAAACAGATTTCATTTAGGCTTTTATTCACATATAAACACACATATACAGAAGCTTGTGTGCATCACATGCATGCCTCACATGCTAAAACAGACCTTACTGGTTTTCACGCATCAACGCACGCACATTTGAGCTTCTGTGTTCTCCATATGTGATGTGTGTCCATAATGTGATGTGTGTCCATAATTGTTTAGATATAAATAAGTCTAAATTAAATCTGTTCATCATATAAAGTGATCATAGCTCTTCACAAGACATGGATTAAACCGTTCGATTCATATGGATTCATTTTATGACACCTTTATGATCTTTTTTGGATCTTCTCATTTTAGCTGGACCAATAGAGGGACAGAAGCCTCTCAGGTTTCATTTAAATTATCTTAATTTCTGTTTCAAAGATTAACCAAAGTCTAATGGGTTTAGAACAACATGAGGGTGAGTATCCCTTTAAAGAAAAGACAAATTCATCCTGTTTGTTCACACCTCTCATATCGTAGGAAAATGTTGTTGAGGTCGTCGTTGACGTGCAAGAGCTCCTCCGTGACTTCCTCATTGGACACGCGTGAGATGAGCTCAACTATCCTCTGCTGCATGGCCCTGCACGTCCTATTCAATTCCTTTAAACAAAGCAAACAAACCTTGTAATACTGAATAATAAAAATGGTTGACATAATGCTGTTCCAAGACTCCCTCTTGTGGCCTTATGTAGCGCTTTCAAATATTGAATGAGAAACCTGCAGAAGCTCATGATCAGATGGATCCTCCTGACCAGGAACCATCTCAGTCAACATCTCTGACATCACCTTAGAGTTCCCACGCACAATGTCGAGCTCACTGCGCAGCTTGCAAATCTAATCAATGATATTGTATTACATCATTAAGCAATCTGTGAAAACAAATGTTGATCCATACTATTTAAAAAAAACGAAACAAGGAGGTTCTATAGTACCTGTTCAGGGGAAGGGTTGATGGGCCCAGAAATGTGCAGATTGGGCATCTGTGGTGAAGTTTGGGTCACAGGGGCAGAGAAGGGAGGGGCAGAGAAGGGAGGGGCGGAGAAGGGAGGGGTGGAGAAGGGAGGGGCGGAGGCAGGGTGAGGCTGTGGCTTGGGCTGGACTGGGGCACTGTATTTCGGCTGGTCCAACTCTGGAGCACTTTGCAGCTATTATCAAGAGAGCAAGACAATGAGCGATAGTGCAGAGATAAAGAGGGAAGGTAAAGCGATAAAGTTAAGTAAATGATAAGGGGATAAATTATATTTTAGAGGAAGCCACCATAACCTTTGTGACAAACAAACCATAACATGCCTGGTGTCAACACCTACCCGTTGTGGTGTGTGAATGGGGGACAAGGTCTCCAAGTCAGATCGTGGGAACTCTATACCCTTTCTCTTCATTTCTTCATAGACGTGGACTACTCCTGTTAAATCTGGACTACTCCTGAAGGCATCTGCCCATGCCTGATGTATAGAGTACATGCAAACTTAATATGTGAAAACATGAAAAGTGCATCAGAATAGCTAGTAATATAGTTTATAACTAGTGTATACTATTAAACTTTTCTAAAGCTATCAAGGAACGCATGTTCAGCTGCGCAGATCTTCTCTACTTGAACATTCAATACCTTGTTAAAAATTGTAGGCACACTGCAAAACAAAGCAACACTACTGTTCAAAATTTTTAGGTTCAGTAAGATTTTTTTTTATGAAACTTTGCAAGAAGACTCTCGCCAAAGCTGCATTTATTTGATCAAAAACATAATAAAAACACTATTGTAAAATATTATTATTACAATTCTATTTGAATATATTGTAAAATGTAATTTATTCCTTTGATGACAAAGCTGAATTACTCCAGTCTTCAGTGTCACATTATCCTTCAGAAATCTTTCTAATATGCTGATTCGGTGCTAAAAAACATTTCTTATTATTACCAATGTTGAAAACAGTTGTGCTGCTTAATATTTTTGTGAAAACTGAGATACATTTTGTTTTCAGGATTTTTTGATGAATAGAAAGCTTAAAAGAATAACATTTATTTTAAATAGAATTTCTTTACTGTTACTTTAGAACAATTTAATGTGTCCTTGCTTAATAAAAGTATTAATTTCTTTAAAAAAATAAAATAAAATACTGACCTAAAACTTTTGAAAAGTAGTGTAGTAACTACAATAAGGTGACTGTTTTAAATAAAGTTGATAGAATGGCAAACAAAAATGCAAAGCTTCACAAAAAAACTTTACTTGCCTGTTTCTCTTTGGACAAAGCCATTCTAAAGATTCCATTTTGATCATTTTATTATATTAAGAAATTTCTGACATCACATTAAATGCAAGATCATGTAAATTGAAGTTACCCTTGGTCATTGGAGCCAAACTTGGTAACCTGATCCACTAGGTTGTAATGAGCACAACTTCAGTGCCAACGAATCAGCCAGATCTCCTTGACTACCGAGCATCAGGTAACCAGCCCCATGATGCACCTTTTCTGTCTCTCTCTCCATCATGCTCTTTTTTTGAAATGGTTCATGTCATGTTTCTTTTCCTCATGTTGTGTTTAAACCATAAGGCATTTTTCTTCACTGATAATGAACAATCAAAACCAAAAATCCAGATTTTTGCCATACCTGTATCAAAGCTAGTACTTTGTCCTGCACTATGGCGGGTGGGTTGTTTTTAGGAGATATAATTTTCACCAAAACGCCATCAATGAAGTCCCGGGTGGTGACGAGCGCGTGGAACCGATAGCCACAGTTTTTTACACATGTCTCAAGAACCTGAACACATTATGAAAATCTAAATAAAGAGGACAATCTAAAAGGAATTATCAGCCGTAAGTAAGACTATAAAGAGAAAAGTTTCCATTGACTGTTGCCCACCGTCAGTGTAAGCATCACCTCCCTGTAGTTTTTATTCCCATTAAGCCTCTTCTTCACAGCTCTTATAGCATCCTTAGGCCTATAAATCAGATATATATGCAGCTAAAAAGCAATTCATTATGAAGTTACAAAGACAAGGTCACGTGCATGAATCATGTTCTGTTAGAAAGCATTGCCAAGTTCCATAAATAACATTGTTGAAGAATATTCAATTTATGTAACGTCCTGGACTTGATTTTATTCACATGAAAAATGTGTACAACTATAACAATGACAGCAACTTTTAGATTTGTGTAACAATGTTTCCTAAGGTTTACTAAATGTCAGCAAAAAGGTTAAATGCTATAAATCATGCATCTTTCATGTCTCACCCATCTTCTGTTTCATTGATTAAGTCACATATTTCCATATTCAAGGTCCAGTCCTCACTTTGAAGGGAGCCATCTGTGGCCCTTTCTGGAGAAGATCAAAAGGTAAACTGATAAGAGAAGGGGTAATATAGCTGTTATTAATAAGATAATCTGGAAAAACATCGGCACTGATGACATTGCACTGATCTGCAAACTGCTGTGCAATATGTGCTTGATTGCTGGGTGTATTCCAGAGCAATCGGTCAGGTTCTTCACAGAGTGGCCATTTATAAATGTTGATCATTAGTATGATTCATTTACACACATTACCTCAAGCTTTAGCTATGAAACTGGGTGTGAGAAATACACGCAGTGTCCTCTAGCTAGCAGTCTAATATCAGCTACAGTACTTATTTTAGCATTTCGCCTCCCTAGAACTGGTCATTTAAAGAATTAAAGAAATTACTATTGTATAGCCCATTTTGAGAACTGTGAGTTAGACCAGCTAGCATGAATGAGCATTAGCTGTTAGCCAGCTAACTGACAGGCTATCCATTTGTTGAGCTTCTGTACAGCGGTTAAGCTAAATACATCGCTTTAGACGTTAACTTGTTGCGACGCAATTTTTAAGAATAATCTAATTTGTGAAAAACATACCAATGCACTGTCCCACCGGAGTACTGTATGGGTTTCCCAGCAAGAACTCCATCTTGTCAACATCTCCAGCGACTAACACAGTCAATGAGACAGTAAACACTCAAGCCCCGCCCATGAACGACTCCTATTGGTTGCTTAATTCAGGGCTGCAAAGCTATTGGCCGAACCCGCCGTCTGTTATTGAAATGACACACCAGCTAATTAAAGGCACAGTACTGAACTCGTTGACATGACTGCTTCATAACGCAGGTTTGATACGTTATTACTAATGGTTATGTATCAGTTTGCCCTTTCAGACTCTGCACTAAAGTACCAGACGTTTTATATGTGACTTTGACCTTAAGGGAATTGCTTGTAGCAAAAACAAATGAGGTGACTCAATCAGACATTTGCACATGGTTGTAATTGATCAAAAAGTCTTCAGTTATATCATATTTGCTGAACCATTTCACAGTGTTGACATTAAAATACTGGAATTATGCATTTACAGTTTTTCCATGCTGCAGCTGTTATAACTAAAAACACATATCATGACCTTAGACATCTATATTATTGCTCAAAACATAACTGGACAGCAACATGGTTTTACTGGTTAGGTAACTGGTGTCACCGCTGCTTACTGTAAAAAGCAAACAAAGACAGAGATAACAAAAAATCTAAATGTTCAGTCCCATAAAGTGCCTTTTTGGCCTTATCAATCCTGCAAAATCTTTCTCTTAACAGCTGTGCTTTCAGAAGACAGATGCACAAACATTGCACCAGCAGCTGTTCGTGCTCGCAACTCATACATGTCATAATCATGGGCCCATTCCACATTTCCCCAGCTCTGGATCTAAGACAAACAGAACAGAACGCACAGTAATCATTAACATGGGAAAAATGGTACCAAGCAAAAATCATTAAACAGTTAGAATAAAAAAAATAAAAATAAAAACACCATACCTGGTATTCTTCCTCAAGTCTGGACAGCAGAACCGCTTGTTCCACACTTAGGTGTCTGTCAATCAGCCCAAAGGACAAGATCAACGATTTCAGCTGAGTGATCACATACTCAAGCCCTGTAGGAACATTAGAAACTGCACTGTTTAAACAGGCCCATTCGCATAAGATGCAAACTCTTATGCAAACATGTCCATTTACATAAGATGCAAAAGCAACACATACCTGTCAGAGACCAAAAATTGTAGGAATTAAGGTGTTGACGAAATGTCTCCTTAGTCTCTTCTGGGATTTGAGGGCCCATTATACTGGAGGATGAGCCAATGACTACATTGTATCTAAAAATAACAAGATTTTCATATACACCATTTATTGTGGCTATATATTGTGATTATTACATAATCTAGCCAACTGTAAAAAAACAAAACTAGCCAAAAATGACTAAATATCACCTTTGTTCTATCCAGTTCATTATAGGCTCCCATTCATTTGTCTGCAGTTCCACAAGACCTGGAGGTTCTTCTACTCTGTAACTACAAGGAAGGTAGATCTGATTGAATGAAATACTGTCAGCAGATATATTTAGGAGATCTAATACCATTTACCTTTAATGGTAGAGAATGTCTAAAATGGTTTTAATAATTAAATACCATCAAGTAGTAAACCAGTGAACCTCACCAGATAGTGTCAGTGTCCAAAAACTTTAACGCTGCAGAGATCATTTGTTGTTTCGTCCTTTGTGTTGGGTTATCAAGAGCTGTGTTGCAAAGGGTGGTCTGTATAGACAGAAATAAGTCATATTAGGATATATACCATTTAGGTCAATTCAATTGTACATACAATTTACAATACATATCGTTTCAAAGCAGCTTTACAGAAAATCATGTTAATTTGTATATCTGAATTTCTACACGCTTTATAGTTGCCTTTAGCAGATTAGAACTGGGCAATAATATAGTTGACATTTTGTGACAATATACACAATCAAGCAGTGATCTACTAGTCACTGTCGTGTGAAAAAGAAAGTACATCTTCTTTGAATTCTATGGTTTAACAATCTTTTTTTTTTTTTTAAATCATCTAGTCCTTAGCATGTTTTAAAATTAGGGAAATACAACCTCATATGAATAACAACACATGACATATAAAACTGTGTCATGGTTTATTTAATAAAAACTAGGCCAAAATGGAGACACCATGGGTGACAAACTAAGTACACCACTGCTTCCATAAGAATTAACAGGGTAAGTAGCAGTCCGACGCTGCTAATCAAATGCCTTCGATGAATTGATCACCAGCAAAGTGTGACCACCTCTATAAAAGCAGAAGTTGTCAGTTTGCTGGTCTGGAGCATTCAGGGGCCTGTTCTTCATACGTCGATTATTCACTGCTGACGGTTTTTCTAAGCTCATCCCGGTGTTGCTGTCAAAGCAACAGGTCTGTAAGCTCAAACCTGCTCAGGAGATGGCTTATTTCATCCTGTTTACATTAGATTGCATCTTTTTAAGCAGCTGTCCCAGCCACTGCTACTTTCTTACAAGAAACCAGGGCAGGGACAACAATAATTTAAAATAATGAAAAAATTAAAATAATATTATAATGTTGTGTAGTCTATCAGTAATCTCAGACAACTTAATTCAGATATTTTAATCAAATCCGCAAATTCAAAGAATCAAATTAGCCAGAGTTCCGTTATCACGATTAGGATGTGGCATCTGTCAAATCATCTCAGATCTCAGAAAAAAGTACCCAAACAAACTTGAAGTCCCAACATTATACAATGAGGAAGATTATTTGCAAATGGAAAACATTCAAATTCACCCAAAGATCAGACCGTGCACACTGCTCAGAGAAACTGCAAAAAACCCAACAGATTCATCTCAGACTCTAGAGGCCTCAGTTAGCATGTTAAATGTTAAAGTTCATGACCGTACAATTATAAAAAGACTGAACAAGTGTGGCTTGTTTGGAAGGGTTGTCTGGGGAAATCCTCTTCTCTCTAAAAAGAACATGGCAGCACAGCATAATTTTGCAAAGTTGCATTTGAACAAACCACAATACTTCGGGAACAATGTCCTTTGGACAGACGAGACCATGTTTGGCCATAATGCACAGCGCCATGTTTGGCGAAAACCAAACACAGCATATTTGCAGCCACAGGACCAAAGTAAACCAAAGTATTCTAGAGACAAATGTGAGGCCATCTATCCGACAGCTAAAGCTTGGACAATATTGGGTCAGGCAACAGAACAATAATCCCAAGCAAATCTACAACAGAACAGCTGAAAAAGAAAAGAATCAAGGTGTTGCACTGGCCCAGTCAAAGTCCAGACCTCATCCTGACTGAAATGCTGTGGCAAGAGCTGTGCATAAACAAATGTCCACAAGCCTCAATAAACTGGACCAACACTGTAAAGAAGAGTGGGCAAAAAATTCCTCCACAACGATGTGAGAGACTGATAAAGTCATACAGAAAATAATTACTTCAAGTCATTGCTGCTTGAGGTTCTACAAGCTTTTAAATCATAGGGTGTTCTTAGTTTGTCACACATGGCTTCTTCATTTTGCATTTTGGTTAAATTAATGACACGGTGTAATGTCATATGTTGTTGTTCACCTGAGGTTGTATTTACCTAATTATAAGACCTGCTAAAGACTTATTTTTTATTATATCTTGATATGTAAAATCTTAGAATTCAAAGAGGATGTACTTTCTTTTTCACATGACTGTAACTGATTGCTTTACGTGAGTATACATTACGTATATATTATACGTAAGTATATATTCTATATGCAACTTTGAATATATTGCTGGGTGATAATAATATAGTTAATATATACAATTTAGAAACTCTAACTTGAACTTTTTTATAAAAATGGCCTACTATGTGCATGGTGTAAAACTTCAGTGTGTCCTTCTGAACGTCCCACTCTGTCGCAACCGCTATGGCAAGAGCTTCATTGGGAACTGTGAACAGCTTTCCACCTGGAGTCTTCAGCTTTCTCTTGTCAAGGTTTATTTCAAACAAGCCCCCTGTAGACAACACAAAGACCATTTTCAAACAGGCATAACTTTTTCTCTTGCCGAAAACCTACGTTTATTATTCGTTTTTTAGGTTGCAGATATGTGTTGCTATGGGCATCATAGCATGCTTAATGACGCTCACCTTCACCTTGAGCTATCGAGACATTCTCGTAGAACTTCTTTCTCTCTGCAAAACGTGATGTAACAACAAGAGATCATGCATCAATATATTAGGTTTGTCATTTTACTGTATACATTGTAATGATCTGATCTTACCTGTTATGGCACTGGCATATTTAGCCTTTTGTAGGTGTGTTGATAAGTTAGGAACATGGTGCCCTTGAGGAAATGGCCAAATGACCTGGCCAAACTGTCTGTGATACCTACAAATATTCCGTAACATCATAAAACTCTATGTATTCGCGTTAACGTAACAGTTCAACTGTGATCAACCATTCAGTCAAGGTTAGAAAGCTGCATCAGCCGTTGAAGCTAATTTGACAAATCATCGTTCGTGTTAGAATAATAGAAAGCACACGTATTAAGTATAATTAAGGGTAACTCAATTATTTATAAACACTCTGTGACAAGGGATGTCAGAGCATGCAGCAACGTGAAACCAGAGCGTGAAGCTGATGACTGTGACCTACATAAGGACCGTAAAGGACAATTCATAATAAAAGTCCCCACAGCTCTACCTGTAGACTACAAGGATTTCCATTGTAGGATTTCGAACATTTATTTTACACAAATGCCGCCCGTCTAAAGAAACAAAAAAAAAAAGAAGAAATATTTTCTCCATTTGCAGACAATCAGACTTCGTATGCCTTCTTTTTGCAAGTGTATTTGTTTTTTTTATTTGTTTATGAAAATATTGATGTGTAGTTGTTTTTTTTACTAGATTAGGCCTACGTGAACTATTTTTTTTATTTTATTTTTTTATTCATAAGCATATTGAACATCAACAAAAAGGCAATCACAAATGAAAGAATTACAAACAAGGACTGAGATTACAATCAGTACGTTAAAGACAAAGAAAAAAGAGAAAACATAAATAAATTAATAACTAAATAAATAAAAAAATAAAATATAGGGGTGTGAGTTATAAAACCAGTAAGGAGTACAGATAGGCTACAATGCTTTGGGATTTTTCATCCCTCTCAGTGTTTCTAGATATACTCAAAATTCCTCTTTAAAAACCAATAATTGTGGATTATACATACATTGTATGTAAAATTTCAACAAAAGCAACATATTATTTATTACATAAGATACCATCTTATTCTTAATTAACAAACCACATTTAACAGTTTCCCATGACATTGCCAGTTTTGTAGGTATTCCTTGTTGCATCCAGTTGAATGCATCTTTCCAGAATGTGTTTACCAAATTACACATAAAAAACAAGTGTTCAACCATTTCTATCTCTAACTTGCATATTTGGCACAAGTTTGAGTCTCATACATTAAATCTTATTCTTAACAATTATTTTGCAGGGTATATATATGATTCATAATTTTGAAGTGCACCTCTTTACATTTAGGGTTGGCCTACGTGAACTAGATTACGTTATATTTTGAGGATCAAAAATGTGAATGAGTAAGAGAGAAAGAAAATAAGAAAATTACTGCACAAATAAACCATTTATAAGAGGTTATATAAGTAGGCTAATCATACATAATTCTGAAAGAACCCCACCTTTTTATTTATAAACGTTTTCTCTTATCAAGACCTTTAATTTGGAAATGACCTAAAGCTACAATGCAACAGAAAATCTTCCGGTAACAGTAACCAATCAGCTGGCGTTACTTATTTAAATGGGAGGTTCGCACGTATCAAAGTAGGAATCGGGAACCGGACTCGGACAAAATTTCAGGCCGGGAAATGTCACACCCATCCAGGCCATTCCATACACCCACAACAAATTTTGGAACCATGGAGAACCATATTTTTTGTATGGTCATCACATAAAAAGGTTTAAATCCTTAGGCTCAGGCCGTGCAAAATAATTAAATTGACTTATAGGGTGAGTTGCACTAATAAGGATTAAATTAAGCAAAGTTTACGCTAATCAAGGATTTGTTGTTATTTGAAATCGAGTTGTGTTGCACCTTAATTTTAAACACAGATTAACTACGAAGAAAGGCCGTTAGATTTAAAGGGCTGACCGAGCAGCACAGGCGGAGCGTGAACCTTATCCTTATTAGTGCAACCCACCCTTAGTGCCTTAATGTACAGTTATATTAAAATATTACATTCAGTTTACACCTTTTTGATGATGCATACTACACAGGCGAGTAGATGAGCTAAAATGAACGCAACGCGTTTTCTTTATAATGGATTTCGATGGGAAAAGCACTTAATGAGAAACCTTGTGTTGCATTAATATTCTGTTAATTTGCTTGCCTGTACAAATGCAACATCAAAAAGGTGTATATTGAATTTGGTATTTTATTATCACTGTCTTACTACATTAAAATTTACTACAAACCTGGTAAAAATTACTGGCGGGCTTTGCCCTCCAGGTGATCACTTATTTTACCCATGTGTGGGGTAAAATGCCCCCTCCACACCCCATACATTTGTAAGATTTTTTAATTAAAATAAACCACTTTTATGATTTATTTTCACACAAAATTTGTTGTTCCATAAATGTTCAATACAAACATATATTTTTCTGTATATCATACAGTAGTAAAAAAGCAAATTTTTCTTAAGGTGTGCCTTTAGCCCCGTTATACCCTAGTGGTCAATCTAGAGCTCTACTTTGGTCAATATTATGGCATGATTGGACCTTACATAAATTCTACTAGTTTGCTCACACAAGAATTTGCTCATTAGTTAAGCAACAACTTGTTTTATTCAAGTCAAAAATATTATCAAACTAAATACATCAATTCATACCAACAATTCTCATTTTTACGGGTTAAATCAGGTAGAAATAGCTCTAAGGTAACAATTGTAGGTTACCACTTTTAACACTTTGGCACTGTAAATGAACTGTAAAGGGCCGCTCACACCAATGATAACTATAACCATAACATTTTAATAATCATTCTAATTCTATGAGAATAGCGCAGTCCACATCACAGCTATAATGATATTGAAGGAACAATATTGATGGAATCACTTTCAGAGCGATTTTATCCAGCTGATGATGAATGATAAAAACATTGACAATCAATCAGAATTCATCTGAATTTAAAGAACTTGAGCACTTAAAAGGGGCATATGATGTAAGTGCAGTGCGCTTAAACAGAACGTTACTAACCGCTGATGTGGATGCTAACATAATTATTGTTATCGTTCTTGGTGTGTCCAGGGCCAGGCCTTAACTCTGTATTAAGTAAAACAGCACAACAATAATGTTTTACTTAAAAGTGCACTATGTAAAAAAAAATTCAGTAAAATATCCAAAAACCACTAGGCCAGTGTTATATGTTTTGTTCAGTTGAGTACTTACAACATCCCAAATGTTTCCAACTATTTGTAAATCGTGAGAAAATTGCTGTTTTAACCAAGGAACCGGGACGTGTGAGAGAGTCGCCTGTCAATTGCGTCATATCTGCGTTACCCTCGGTTTCCGGTTTTATTTTGCAGTAACGCTTTACTCTTACTGCAGTGTGCAACAAGTGCCATAGCAGCCGCCAAGCGAACGCACAGAGTAACATCATAACATCCTTTTCTGTGGCATAATGAAAGACCCGCTGCTCGAGGCGTGTGTTGCATTCATCTTAACAATCGCTAGAGCGGCCTTGCTCAGCTCCCACATCACTCGGGTCTGCTCTGCTTCACACTACAGTAACGTTAATAATCGCATCCATGAACATGATTTCTGCCCGAGTCCTATCCCGATTATTTTCCACAAGCTGTGAGGTGAAGACCACATGTCCCAAAATTCTGCGCTCAAACTAGGCGTCATCAAACTACGCCTTTGTTTTGAATAAGTGACCTTTAGTGGACGGAAAAGTTACATAGTGCACCTTTAATAACAACTGTAATCCCACAAAGAAATGTGTCATTGAGGACAAAACTTTCCAGCCTTTTCTTTTACTCATATTTGCGTAAAATAATCGATCATGCTGACAAGCCAACATTTTTTTAACCTTAACATCCTCTAGAGGAAAGAAACTAATGACAAAGCAGCATCAAGACGGCAAATTGAATTAAAGCGAAACCGATAAGTGGGGAGAGTTGATTCTCTGTTTCTTTTATATGCTTTCAATATAGATGGATTCTAAAAAGGGGATGCCGATTTTTGCCATGTTGCACAACCTAAATGCACAAAAGGCCATTGTCCATGTTACCGGCTGTTGGTGTGAATACTAACATAATTATTGGTATAGTGTCTTTCTTATATTATCTTTATCTTTATATTATCGTTATGGTGTGTCTATGCAATGCCAATTAATAAAGTAGCTAACTGAAATTTTGTGTACTTAATATTTTTTAAATGTGCTAACCATTAAGCAATTAGGAAATCAAGGCCATGTTGTATTATGGATATAGTCACAGCCAAAAGTGTTGTAGGTTGTGCGCCATGAAATTCATTTGTTTAAAAGCAAGAAAAATATAATAATTTTAATTACATAAAATTCCTTTGTTTAGGATGGAATGCTGGGAATTAAGACTATTGCTATTGTTATTATTTTGGCTCTGGGCATGGCCATGATGAATTAAACATCACACGTGTCAAAGAAGGTCCATGACTCATAAAACATTAAGAACTGCCTTTTACAAATCTCCACACCTGTGAATAAATGAGTATAAGAACAGTAAACCATCTGTTGTGAGTAAATTAATGACTGCAGTCTGCAGCAACAATCCCACATTACAAGACAAGGCACAAGCAAACCAATTGATTCCACAAAAGCTCATCATTAAAGATATACATTTATGACTGTTGTATAATAAACCTGTGAATGCTTTGGCAAGGAGATTAAAAGACGTGGTGCTGGAAGGAAACTTTATTGTGCTCAAACAAGGAAAAGGAGTAAAATATATTTCTCATTACAGGAAGAGCTGTTGTCATATCCAAGAAACTGACTCCATGTTTATGGCCTGTTTTTCAAACCCACGCTAATGGTAAACTTGACTAGACTGAGGTCTGTTTGTAAATTTGGAATATTGCACATGGTGTGCACATGACTGTGAACACATAATTAAGCAATCGCCCAGGAGTTTTACAGCTATAGCCAATAAAATCTTTCACATTTTGGTGTATCTTTGAAAATTAGCTGCTGAATAGCTGTGTCTTATGTACTGTCATTTTATAATGTGCTAATTATTTAAAAAAGAGCATCCAGATATGACTTGAACCCGCATTTGGGCCCACATGTGACCTGCTTTCACTGCATTGGTCACTATTGCTGTAATCACACAAATAAAAACTTTCCAGCCTTTTCTTTTACTCATATTTGCATAACGGACAAAAGAGAATATCCTGAATAATCGAGACATGGCCTCGTTTACTATAAAGGAAGTTCGAGTCTACTATAATGAAGTATTTTATATTAAATGAAACCATGTTGCACAACCTAGATGCACAAAAGGCCATTGTCCAAAGTCATCCAAGTTGCTCTTTCTTTAATGATACACCCACACACCCAAAAGACTGTTGTTATAGTGAAATGTTAGAACACGAATGACTGGCAGCTGGTAGTTGTTGTATTTATCACATTTTGTATTCATCAGACACTCAATACTTACAGTTTTTCAGTTTAGAGAGACTGATAAAAGGATGGACGGATGTGATATGCTTTTCCCAGAAGCTTGAAAGTTTGCACTTATATCACTTTAGATAAGACAAACAATTGTGGAAAGCTTCTTCCTAATTCATTCTCAGCAGTATCCTATAATACAACCACACTATTTAGATGCTTGAGTGTTGTCATACATTCTTGTGAGTGAGACCTGAGGCATTTGAGGGCTCCTGAATTGTCATCTAAGATGTGTTACTGTGTTAATGTGTTACTGTGACCCTTAAACTCTTTCAGCTGGTTTCACAGAAAAGGCTTAAACTACTGTAGTCCCAGACTAAAAGGCATGTTTGAGCTTTTATAAAAGCTACTTAAATGTCCTAAGGCCTAATTCTGGCTTAGTCTAAGCCCATGTCTTCAAATTGTATCCCCCGGTTTCACAGACAAGGCTTAAACTATTCCCAGACTAAAATGCATGTTTGAGCTGTTTAAACTGAAAGCAACTGGCTCTGGCATATCTTAAAATATGTCAGTGTCATTGTTTTGTCTCAAGATGCACACTAGTAATGTTTTTTTTTTCTAAGGCATGTTTATAAAAACTACTTAAATGTCCTAATTGAACTAAGGCCTAATCCTGGCTTAATCTAAGCCCTGTCTGTGAAACCAGGCCTATAGCTATCTGTTTACTGTGGCTCCAATAAATGCTTATATTGGTTATGTTTTAGACCACTTAATATACATCGTATTGTTCTCATATCTATTTGTTAAACTTTTACGCATTAACTAAATCAACATTCAATTACAGTACTGAATCTGATAATCACATGATCTTTCAGAAATCGCTATATGCTCAATTATTATTGGTGCTTAATTATAAATGTTAAAAACTTATCATTCTTAGATAAATAGAAAGTAGAAATCTTTTGTAACATTATAAATGTCTTTACTGTCACTTTGATTCAACTTAATGCATCATTGTTAAATAAAATGACTTACCCCAAACTTTTAAATGGTAAAGTATGATGGTTTCCACAAAAATATTAAGCAGCACAATTTTTTTCAATATTGATAATAATAAGAAATGTTTCTTGAGCTGCAAATAAGCATATTAGAATGATTTCTGAAGGATCATGTGACACTAAAGAATGGAGTAAACCCCCTCTGAGAGTAAACACATTCAGCAATACTTTTTACATAGAAGACAAATAAGGGTTCCTTGAAGATAGCATGTCAGTATTAATCAGAAAAATAAGATTTTCTTATCAAAGTGATAAAATGTTGTGTTGCAACATATTTTCGCCCTCCTGAAAGCTACAAAATAAAAATAAAACAACATTCTGGTGCAAGCTAACGGCTTTTTGATCAACACAGAAAGAAAATAGCTAAGCAGTGACTTTAGAAAGACTTAATGATTCTTAATCTCATTAATGAAACATAAAAGCAAATTACAGTATAACAAAGGCATACTTTGTCACAACGTCTTTCAAATCTAATACATACGTGCACATCTAGATACTCAGTTATTAGCTATTATGAGCAGAAGTGTCTTGATGATATTGACAAATCAACAAAATTTATTTTAGGACGGTCATGCTCACATTTCACATGGCAAGAAAAATAAATGTAGTGTGGTATAAAATATATATTTTCCCAATGGTATTGACGACTTATGAAATGCTGCTTATAAGCTTAACTTTTTTAACTAGCCTATTTTTAACCAAAAAATTAAATTGAGAACTATTTCTGCCTATACAGAAGCTGGACCTTTCTAAGAAATTTTAGAAATGTTTTGGCCACTTTTATAAGGGACTTTCTTTAGGGTATTTTCCAAGTGGTCATCATATTGTTCATTACTGCAGCTGGCTCCAGATCAAGTCTGTGGGCACATATTTTCTCTCTGACTGCCCCGGTTCAGTGAGTGGTACACGAAAAGCACGTGTTTGGTGCCTTTATCCGGATAGCCAAAACGTGCGTTTGGGGTCCTTTTCCAGGTGATGATGTGTGTATGCACGAGGCATGACAAACCCTCACTGCTGATGACCTTGAGCTGATTCTGCAGAGGAGTTTTGGCGGTTCTTCAAGGCTAGCGTGACGCCAGCAGCTTCAGATCAATGTTCTAGCTGTCTGCCCTCTCATCACCCTCAGTTTGAAGACACACCTGTGAGCCCCACTTAGCCTGTCCACCCCCACAAAACCACCAGGTCATCATGGGAAAATTACTAAAGGATGACAGGCCTGAATGGACTGCTCACGTTGGTTGTTTTGATGAAAAGTCATTATCCCTTGTGGGAAAGGTCCTACTCCTTAAACCGCTAAGACTGGTCAAGTTAAAGTCATCCGATTTTTTTTCTTTAAGACAGTTCATAAAAAAAGTAGATTGGTCTAATTTGATACTGAAAGCTAGTTGGTCATAGTTCTTAAAGTGATAATTCACCCAAAAATGAAAATTCTGTCATTAATTTCTCACCCTAATGTCGTTCCAAACCCGTAAGACTTTCGTTCATCTTCAGAACACAAATGAAGATCTTTTTGATGAAATCTGAGAGCTCTCTGTAAGAGATCGTAAAACGAACCCATATGATCTGAGCAGTTTAGTCAACATTTTCTGAAGAAAATATGATGAACAGATTTAATTTACTCATTAATTCACATATGAACACTGATGAATTAAATGGTTGATTAAGTTGCAGTCTTAACTTAATTGCTATGTTTAGTGAAAAAACCTATACCAAAATGTATTTAAACATATTTACTGACATATCGCTTGAGACTTACTGATATAAATATTATAATTAAACTTTATTTAAAGACATACAGATAGATAGATAGATAGATAGATCATCAGTAAACCAGAGTTATGTGGAAGATAGTCTGCATATTATCCGATTGGCCATTTGCCACATTCTGCATAATGGCAGCTAAACCATATGATTGACTTGCCCTAGCAACCGATTTCCTACATGTCTTTTGTTTGCTTCTGACATCATAAAATTATGTAAACTTAAATATATTTAATATCCATTTATCAATTTATTTGGCAAGTAGCCTTGCAATAAAGATAATATACAGTCAGTTACCCATTATTTAAAAAAATACTGTAATAAATACATGTGAAACATTAATATAACTGTTTTCTCTTTTAATATATTGTAAAATGTAATTCTTTTCTTGCAAAGCTGCTTTCCATTTCATCATTCTCACATGATCCTTCAGAAATTAAACCAATATGCTGAGTTTGACTTGTAGTGGATAGATAGACAGACAGACAGTGTTGACACTGGCGTTTTATCACTTACAAAAATGGTCTCATATAACCTTTCCCACCTTGTTTTGAAGTCAACATCGACGACTTATTACTGACGAATATTACTGTCATAACTTCTCCCACCAGTGGGTCAAATTCGCACGTGCGCGCTGCCGCTTACCATATTTCTCCTCTCCTGCACTCACTCAATTTTCTTTAAACCATCACGTGGGATAAACAACACGCCCATGGCTGCGGCTATAAATGATGAGGATGCTGGTGATGCTGGAAGAGAATAAGGAAGGAGAGATTTCTTACTGTGATCTCGTTCATCCGAAACCGCGTCAGCTATGAGTGACCCTCGCTTTCCTGTCGATGTCCGTCTTATCGGAGTAATGAAGAAGGACAAAGACAAAGTAAGAATGTGATGTATTCGTAGGAAAACTTGAAATACTGACAATGCTATTGAATGTAGCGTGTGATTTATAATTGTTTGTTTGTTCATTTGTGACAGAAATTCATGACATCTGTGCTATGGTCAGACCAGAGTGAGCTGATAGTTTACAGATCCCTCCGAGACTTCAAAACCCTCCATGTAAGTTTTACAGTCATCTACTCAGCACAAATCGTTACTAGAAGTGTAAAACTCATTATTTAATTTACATTTATTTTCAACAGAGGCAATTAAAAAAAAAGTTTATTGTGGAAAACCAACTTCGGAAAGAAGATAGAGTGCTTCCCAGATTTGGAGGTATGATTGACAGTCTTTATTTAAATATACGCGTTTTTATTAAAGTAAAAAAAACAACAACATATATATATATATATATATATTTAGCCTGACCTATAATAGCATGCATAAAGTAGTAACATATTACTGTATTTACATACTTTGCATACTGATGCTCATATTGCAAAGCCTTTCAAATAATCATTAATGATTATTGTAATTACACAGTGCATTATTATACTAAAATTTCATGTTGGAGGGAAACATAGCTGAACTTTGGCTGCATGTCCGCAGTACTCCCATTAACCCCCTAGAGGGCCCTGTTAAAGACAACTGTTTTATCCACAATGTATTTGTTTTGTTGTTCAATGACATTTCTGTTGTTTGCAGCCCAGTGCATGATGGCATCGTTTCAGTTGAAGGGTTTGGCTAAGTCAGTGTCCCGTCTGAGGAATCTGGAGAAGTACTGTTCCAACCTGTTGCAGTGTGACACGACCGTGTCACATTCCACAGAAGTCATTCAGTTTTTCCTGCCAACTGAGCAGGAGCTTCTGCCAGAATACACCCAAAACAGGTAGGCCATGTAGATTATTTCCCTGCGGCAAATAAGTAGGTAACTGCAGCATTCAAAGAACATGTACAGTATAGACAGTAGCTCACATATTTCTGATTTGATCCGTTTTGGTTGGCACAGTTTAATATCCGTGTCAACAAGTGTTTGTGCAGTAAATGCCTGTTATAGCTGCTCTTTTCTCCCTGCAGTGTGATGATTCTGCAATCAAACAGCATCCCCACTGTCAACAGAGGACCTGACTTGGCAAATAAACGTCTGAGCAATGGCAATGTGACCCAGCCGTTTGTGTCCAAGACATATCGATGCGTGGCTCCATATGAGACCAAAGATACAAAGAACAGGCCCTTTAAAGTAGCTGTGGATGAAAGACTGGATGTGCTCATCAAAGACAAAGCAGGTAGGTATCTTCTCCCATAAGGAAGTGAACTAAAAAAAATGAATAGTGCAGTTCCTTGCAGCTCCTTAATATTTTTCTGTGGGTGTTGTGATCAGGTTGGTGGCTTGTCGAGAATGAGGATAAACGTCTAGCTTGGTTTCCTGCACCCTATTTAGAGTTATGTGATGAGGAAGAAGAAGAGGATGAGGATGAGTTTGACTCACCTACCTTTGACAGTAAGACACAATTGTTACATAAACATTCTGTCGAATTGAATCTCCAAAGATAACCTTGCTAACTGATCTTCCCCCCCCCCCCCCACTCCCCTAGTGTCTCTGTACTGCGCTACAAGAAGTTACACATCTAAAAAAGAGGACGAGCTCTCTCTGAGCATCGGCGCTGTTGTGGAGGTGTTACAGAGGTCTGATAATGGCTGGTGGCTTGTTAGGTATTTATAATTGTTTACTCAGATTGCACTGACATTCAGAGAATGATAGAAATTATTTTAAGACGGATGTATCAGTAAACCAGAGTTATGTGGAAGATAGTCTGCATATTATCCGATTGGCCATTTGCCACATTCTGCATAATGGCTGCTAAACCATATGATTGACTTGCCCTAGCAACCGATTTTCTACATGTCTTTTGTTTGCTTCTGACATCATAAAATTATGTAAACTTAAATATATTTCATATCAATTTATTTGGCAAGTAGCCTTGCAATAAGGGTAATATACAGTCAGTTGCCCATTATTTAAAAAATACAGTAATAAATACATGTGAAATAATAATATAATTTGAAAACAGATATAACAGAAAGGTAGGCTATGTGCCCTCCATGTACCTGAAGCTCTACAGCAGCCCCAGCTTTGGCCTTCAGACTCTTCAGAGGAAACTTCACAGCTCCACTATCAACCTGTCCGCCAACAACTCTTTGAAACTGGAGCCTCAGGTTCACTCACGAAACAGAATGAATAGTTTCCTCGACTCCAACTCTCTGGAAATGCTGTCAGAGGCCCAGAGCCAGAACACCGATCCGGTACAGCATGAGGAGTCTGGCAGCTTCAGCGATGATGGAACCGACTTCAGCTTTAGTTCCTCGGACACCACCTCCATGAGCCCAAGCATGTCCAGCTTTGATAGTGGTATGTCCAGTGGCCAGTCCAGCCCTATCAGCTTAGACACTGGCCACCCTATGAAAGGACTCGGAGCTCCCAGGGTACCACCCCGACCACACACTCAGGAGATCCTACATCGCTGCACGACCTACACCCGTAAAGTTGCTCTGGCAAACTCTGCACGCCTTGCCCCTGAAAGAGAAATCATGGTAGACTGAGGTAGAGCTTGAAAGGAGCGAGAGAGTGTATGGATGTAAATGATAATGAGAGACTCTTTATACCTTCTTTTTGGTCATCTTTGAGTATAAGATAAAACAATATTTATCTGGGTTCATTATAATCTCCTTGTAATCATTTTTGGGGCTATATTAATTATGTTTATCTCAAATAAATCAAATGTATTATACATAACCGGTTGAAGGTAGTTACAGTACATATTTAAAGGATTTGGTTTTCAGGTTTTTTTTTTTATATTAACATTATATTCAGACCGTTATATTTAAGTCTTGGTGTTAGTATTCCATACTGGAAATGTTTTTTATTTG
This sequence comes from Rhinogobio ventralis, assembly GCA_039654625.1. NCBI lineage: Eukaryota > Metazoa > Chordata > Actinopteri > Cypriniformes > Gobionidae > Rhinogobio > Rhinogobio ventralis. The sequence continues at coordinate 16,487,321 of CM077212.1, forward strand.
GATGTTTGCTTAAATACCTGCATACGTTTTCATTAAATGTTTTGACTGCATTTTAATGATTCTGATGTCATGGGATTTTTTTTCCATTGGATGTGGTAATTTAATATATAGACATATTTGCATGCACACATAAAACATTATATGGGTAGTTGACATATAGGCAGTAAAAAAAGCTTTTTTTGTAAAACACAATTTTTGAAGAAAAAATACATATATTTATGTAGTGTGAAGTCTGATGTTTAAGAACTTTATCAATTCCTTTTTACATTTTTACTGAACTGTACCATAAATATGTTCTATGGTGTGACATAGCATTAGGAAATTAGGAAAACAAACTCTTAATAATATACAAATAGCATGAGAGAGATTTATCTTCATTGTTAGACACTTATTTTCATATAGTGCTATTTATTTAATATGAAATTATGAAATATTATTTTTCCCCATGACTTGGACTTTTTCAACAAATATGAGACAAAATTTGCTGTCATGCTTTCAAAACTGCTGAAAATTTTACCATTTTAAGAGTGATGATATCACATTTTATACTTATTTTCATGACACAGTAAACAGTAAAAAAATTCTGCAAAACATCAGAAAACATTTTATTCAATGTTATTAGTGCATTTAAGAACACTGAAAATGTTCAAAAAAATAAATAAAAGGGAGTTGACCAAATCTTATTTAATTATTTAAAATGCTTTTTAAAGAGACCTTGTCCTCTGGTGTGACAGTACAGGGGGTATTCCAGAAAGCAGGTTATGTGACATACCCGGTATGTTTAAGAGTAATAACCTCAACTTTCGGTTCCAAAAACTGGGGTAAATTTCAGGGTAAGTAGCCATAGCAACTCACTCTCTGTTCCAGGGTTAGTTTGCTTAAAGGGATAGTTCACCCAAAAATGAAAATTTGATGTTTATCTGCTTACCCCCTTGGCAGGGGACACAAATTTTCAAATAAATATCCAAATAAATTTAATTACTAAACTAAATTAACTATGTCAACTACATTACTTAAATATATATGATAATTGAAATGAGCTGGATGACATCACCGTTTTATCCAGAGCGGCTGTACAGCCGAATCAAATTCTGTTGCATTATTTTCCTGTTTAACACTGTGAAGCTGCTTTGAAATAAGCTGCATTGTAAAAAGCGCTATATAAATAAAGTTGACTTGACATTTAAGATGTAGGTGTCTTTGTTTCTTCAGTAGAACACAAATGAAGATTTTTAACTCCAACCGTTGCAGTCTGTCAGTCGTATAATGCATGTCAATGGCAACATTTTAGAGTACGAGAGCTATGAGAGTAAAAAAACATACACATACGAATCCATATTAAACCCTGTGGCTCGTGACGACACATTGATGTCTTAAGACACGAAGCGATCGGTTTGTGCGAGAAACTGAACAGTGTTTATATAATTTTTTTTACCTCGAATCCGATCTATATACAACAGCCTTCACTGCGAGCCATCACTTCCGGTTAGTGAGGTCAAATGTACACGATATGGCTTATCTCAATCGGATACATACGGCGGAAGTGATCTCTCGCTCATATCTCTACGCCATATCATGTATTTTGACCTCATCTACCGGAAGTGATGGCACGTTGAAAACTGATGTACATAGTGTTGTATTTGAGGTAAAAAATTATATAAATACTGTTCGGTTTCGCGCACAAACCTATCGTTTCGTGTCATAAGACATCAATGTGTCGTCACGAGCCGCAGGGTTTTATATGGATTCGTATATGTATGTTTTTTTACTCTCATACTCTGAAATGTTGCCATTCACATGCATTATACAACTGGCAGACCGCAACGGTTGGAGTTAAAAATCTTCATTTGTGTTCGACTGAAGAAACAAAGACACCTACATCTTGGATGCCCTGGGGGTAAGCAGATAAACATCAAATTTTAATTTTTGGGTGAACTATCCAGATGTATGGTATTCAGATGCATGTTATATAATTAATGTAGTTATATTAATATAACTAAATTTGTACAGTATTATATATTAATATTAATACAATATTATATATTAATTCTAAAGATTGCTTATTAAACGAAAAGTTTGAAAAAATTACTGCACAACCACCAAATAGGTGGCACCCTAAACCCTCACGGTCTTCCTCTGAGTCCGCACTTTCACGACGTAATGTCGCTTTGACTGCCGGGTGGAAGTCCTCTGCGTAGCTTGCGAACTTGCGGGCTCAGCTGAAGTGCGCATCAAGGGCGCATAGCAGCCGCAAAGGAGGCGCTCACGAGCACCCTTCTTTAAGCTTAAATGACGAATGGGACACCCTACGGTCTTGTGGACTTAAAGGACACGCGCACGCAGCAGCCATTGCAAGTCCGCAAGACCGAAAGTGCACATGAAGTGTGCCATTTGGGACAGGGCCTTCAACGTCTGATATTGCCCACAACCCATTGCGAGTTGGACGAGGATTCGATTAGACTACAAACGCGGATAAAAAGTGCTAAAAAAACTACAAACATGATGGATGTGCGAGTCGGACAGTTAGGTAGAGAGGATTAGATAAAGGGTTTTGAGTGACCAATTATCAGTATTTAAACTGACGAAAAGGTATTTATTCAATGTCATCCACATTATATTTCACATACAGCAGCATTGTGAACTTTTGTAATCATAGCCTACGTTTGGCCATTACCTTTTAAATGCATCATTATATTTAAATTGCAAACACATGAGGAGAGTCTCTGCATTAAAGACCCACAAATGGCAGATCAACGTGCTACTAACTACATTTCTCTCCGATAAGGTAGGAAATTAAATTGAATGTGGAGAATTTTAACTGTGACGATGACTGACAGGGCAGTTTAAACTGTGACGGGATGCATGTAACTAAGCGACAGAGTCCTTTAAAGATGACGAAGTAGCATGTCCCAAAGCTTGCGTACTCTTCTGCTACACACTCAAAAGTATGTACTTTTTCTTGACAAAAAGACATACTTTTAGGTCGTAGTATAAGTAGGCGAATTGGGACGCAGCATCTGTTTCCATGGTGAATCATCTATTCGTTGCTCTGTTGAGAATGTCTTGTGTTAACCGGGAACTTACTCCAGGACCCGTTTTTAGAATCAGCATACCTCGAGTAAGCAAGGCTTGGGTTCAAGGTATATGTGACGGTAAGTTAACCTTGCTTTCTTGACACCCCAGGATGTTTCAGCCTTTTGAGTCAGTTAATGAAGTTGTCAGTTGCTATTTGTAGCTAACCTGTCATTAGCAGTTAGCAAGACACATTTGTATAACTTTCCGTAATAATGTAATTTAACATACATTTTTAATAAAAAAATAATAATTTAGGGATGTCACACGAAAGGACAACAAAACTTAACACTTTTATAGTGGTTCCAAAAAAGTTAAATACTTGAACAATTTTGAGACAAAAACTAACCATGTGCACATGTCATGGGCTTCAGTAACATGACCTTGAATGGGGTCCTTCAACTAATTAAAGTTGTCCAATTGCCCGATTTAAAATCAGGATATGGTGTCACACCGGTAGACAAAATGTATCGAGATCCTATGCTTTTAGAAATATATAGATGGAAAAAATGATTGCCATTTACTAAAATAGACACTGAGCACTAGAAAGTGATCTAGAAAGCTACACTAGAAAGCCTGAGCTATTTATTAACATTCTTTTTAATTTATAAAAGTTGTAATTTATTAAACCATGCTTGAGACAGTCAAACCATAAGATAATTTTGAGATTTGTCTCAAAAATATACAAACTCTAATAACACAGCAGTTTTTATAACAACAGGTCCATGTAAGACAAATAAATGTTTAACCATTTACTGCATTTTAAAGTATGACAATACTAATTATATTAATTTTTATCTTGTGTGAGTGAAAATGCCATGTCATATCAACAACCCATATACATATAGAAGTAATAATGCAGAAGCTAGCACTAAATATATGAATCATTCACAGATCATAAAACACTGATTGCTGCAGAAACTTTAGTGTAGAAAGTGTCATGTTCTTTGTGTAGAGAACTTAACGAGTAAACAAACTAAATTATTTCATTTATTGTTATGTTCTTTGGCTTTATACTGCAAGTCTAATTAATTTCACTATCAGAGTGTTGAGTGTCTCTTTCTGAAAGTTCCCCTGCGTAATTATGACGGTAAGATGGACAAGTCAGCTACCCGTAATAAACTTTAAACATTAACATAAGGAGTGCTGGAGATTCTTTGTAGGAAGCTGTATTTCCTTTCATGAAAGATAAAAACATAAATAATCAGGAACACTTTTATTGCTTGTTTGTTTTCTAGAGATGTGTACGTGTTTGAGGACACTTGTGGTGACCAAGTCAAATTCTCCTGACAATTTCCCCTTATTACATCACCATTGCGTCAAGTCACCTTTATTTATATAGCGATTTATACAATACAGCAGCTTTACAGTGATAACAAGAAAATTATTCAATCATGCAAACAGAGTTCATTTCAGCTGTACAGCAGCTCTAAAAGAAAATAGTGTCATTGTTCAGCTGAAATCAGTTTAGTGATGTTGTCGTCTAGCTCAGTTCAGTTCTCCAATAGTGTCAGTGCAGTCAAATCAATAATATTGTTTAATATTAAGTGTCCCCAAGTAAGCAAGCCAGATGCGACAGTGGCAAGGAACCCAAACTCAGTCGGGGGGCAGTTCTCCTCTGGTCAATGAATGAACATGGTGTCATTGATTCAGACTGCATCACAAGTCAGAAATTAGATTTTCGATCGAAGCATTCAAATATTTCATTCAGTTCCTTCTGTTTTAAGGTCTGATTCATCACGCTAGTATGGAGCCCAAGTTGGTCATAGGTCTGTGCAGAGGACTTGCATCAACATTCACTCACTATCAGTGTTGGGGGTAATGCATGGGGGTAACATAATCAGATTACTTTTTTCAAGTAACTAGTAAAGTAACGCATTACTTTTAAATCCACAATAAAATATCTGAGTTACTTTTTCAAATTAGTAACACAAGTTACTTTGTTTTCCCATGACATTATTGACTGACAGCTCTCCTGTCCCTATGTTGAGAGAAAGTGCGCTGTTTGAACATGATGTTATTTTAGTTCTAGACTAAATGTGAACATTCATTTACTCATCTCACTTGCACAAAAACAGATTCAGTATTCGATAAAATGAATAAAAACAGAACTCTGAAAATTACACAAACCTGCAATAGTTAATCATATTAAATTACACAAATATACTTTATGTATTTAATCTCACTTTATAAACCAATATTTGCTACTGACCTTCAATGATCCAATTCAGCCATACTAATAAGCTAAAATTACTTTAGATAAACATCACGTTTAGTTTTTTGTGTGTTTGTATTGCTGAAATGTTGAAGTGTTGAACTTTGTTTTCCTGTGTCCTATTCTTCTGCCATCCAGAACAGCAGCACAGCTGAAAGGTTTGTTTGAGCTGCGCCCTCTACTGTATATATGTGAATTAGCATTTCCTTTTGCATTTGCATCACTTTTGGTGTGAAAAAATACCTTTTTTGTTATTAAAAACAAACAAGCAAACCCAGCCCAGGTGAGAAAAAGTAACGTGTGGCTCAGTGGTTCATGTGGGTTGTCTACAAACCGGAAGGTTGGTGGTTCTATCCCAGCTGCTCCCGATGATGGCGCCTTGCATGGCTGACACCGCTGTCGGTGGCCATGGGTCTGTTGAAAGCGCTATATAAATGCAGTCCATTTACCAACACTGCTTACTATATTGTTCTATACTAGTTATTCCACTTCCAGTTTTTACTGTATTCTGGAAATTTCAGTGGTTTTGATTGTAAGTTTGATCTAGATTCCTTCATAAGTTATGTTTTGTGCTAAATATGTTGTGTAAACTAGTGTAATTTAAAAAAACAAGGGTCAACTATGTAATGAATGAACTTTATCCAAAAGCAACACAACTTACCCTATTCTCCCCTGTACATGAATGGTGGCCAGTACAACCTGGTGTTTTCTTTATCGCTTTTAGCTAAACTTAAACTAAACTTCCAATAACAGTTGACTTATAGTTTAATTATTAAAATGTGGGACTGATTTATGATATATTCTATTGTGTAGAAAATGCTGCTGTGTGTTCATTGGCCATTCAGACCTAGAGAATAGGGTTTGTAGCCTCTAGAGCAGGCAGCCATTGAAGTTCACCGGTTTCCATAGCAATGCTTTTGTCTAATAAGTAAAACCTAGATGGTACCAAAATAGGGTCCCAATGGTTAGTGTAAAAAAAGTTGTCAGGTGCTAACCACATTTGTCACTTGTGCTAGAATGGAAAAGAAGAGAAAATTGGACATCTGCAATGCATTTCTGAATGATCCAGGGTCAAGTGATCACCTTTGGGATGTTTTGCTGTGTGTTGTGATGACAGATCTGTCATCTTTTTGCCTCTCCGAATTATTCAACATACACAGCATATGTATTAGTGTGTCCTCGTAACGCAAGTGAAAATGGTGAGTTTTCTTTTTCTTTTTTTAATTACATTAGATAAAATTAGATATTTGTGGGGAAAATACACTGTAAAAAATTGTATGTGCTACTTAAAAAAAAAATGATGGTAACAATATTACACATAATATTTTTGAGTAGTTTTTAAGGTTTGTTTTAATGGAATCTACCTGAATAAATGATGTAAAATCTCCTTAATTATTTAGTCTATGAAACAATTAATTTAATATTTTTAGTGAAATGTGCTTATTTATTTTAAGTTGACTTAAAAAAAAAAAAAGTATAAATTAGAGTTAATGGAAATGGCCTATTTATATTTGACTTTGAGTTATGTTATACAATTAATAAACTATGCTGCTAGCACAGCACAAGTAGAAACTAACTTGTTAGTGCACTGGCATTAGCAAAGTTATTGCTCATTGAACAAAGCAACATGCTTTATAATATTGGTATACATGCTGTTATCCACAACCTAACCATAAGCTCTGCTCTTCTCCACAATACTAACGGTCAAAACTTCAACATAGAGAAACTCTTTCAAATGTCAAACATAACTGAACTTTAAACATTAACAGATGTTTCCCTTCACTCAAAAACACATAAAATAACACTTAATTTCAATATTAACTCTCCATTTCCAGCCATATGCAAATCATGCTGGGAACTAGCAATGGTGTCTCTAAATAAAACTGCACAATTGAGCTAATTCTCTTAAAATAAATAGGTAGCCTTTTTTCCTTAATTTTAGCATCTTAATCAGTTCCTCAATTCAAGCCTCAAAATTGTTTAAATTTCCTTAAAAAAATAGGAAAATGTATCTCTTGGTTTTATTAGTGAAATGTTCTCAATATTTTCTATACAACACTGAACCACAATTTTATTAAGAAAATATACACAATTTATTTTGTAAAAATTACAAGACCCATGATTCATTTTTTACAGTGTACTGTATGTATATTTTACAAGCCTAAACTTTGTTTAAAAAGTCTGATAATATATGACATGAATACTTTTTACTATAAAAGGGTGGTTTAAAATAGTTTGATTTATTTAATATTAGTAATATTAGTCATTAAAAAATAGCAATAATGCTAGCAGTCAGCATCCATATGCTATATATTAATGACATTTTTGTATATGATAATTGTTTTTCTTTTGGTATTAGACTGGAGGTTATGAAGTGGAGCAGTTTGTGGATACCCCAGATGATGATCTGATTTGTGTCATCTGTAGAGCCGTTCTACGCTGCCCTGTACGACTCAAATGCAACCATGTCTTCTGCAAGGAATGCATTTTACAGTGGATGAAAAGGTAACAATTTTCTATATTTTATAATAAGACAAATCAGATTAGGGGAGGCTGGAAAGTGTTGTAAAAGGATTTCCAAAATAAAAAAATTGAGGTAGGAAAGTAACATTTCCTGTCTGGTTTATAATTTGATTTATAACTTAATTGGCATAACTGGTATTATCTGAATTAGCAGGTTCTGTGATATATACATTACAGACAAGCTTTACATCTGCCTGTTTAAAAAAATATCATGCTTAACCAGGTGGGATGGATTGTAACACTTTCCAGTATATGCTACTGTTTAAAAGTTTGGGGTCGGTAATATTTTTTTATGTTTTTGAAAGAAGTCCCTTATGCTCACCAAGACTGCATTTATTTGATCAAAAATACAGTAAAAACAGTAATGTTTTGAAATATTATTACAATTTAAAATAACTGTTGTCTATTTGAATATATTTTCAAATGTAATTTATTCCTGTGATGTCAAAGCTGAATTTTCAGCATCACTACTCCAGTCTTCAGTGTCACATGATCCTTCAGAAATCATCAATATGATGATTTGCTGCTCAAGAAACATTTCCAAAACATTTATAATCTTATGCTTATTTTATAATTATTGTATGCTTATTATTTTATAAGATGTAATATTTTTACATCTTATGCTTAATATTTTTGTGTGCAGTGATGCATTTTTTTTTCAGGATTCTTTGATGAACAGAAGGTTAAAAATACCAGCATTTATTTTATTTTTGTGACAAAAGGACAGAAAAAAAACTTTAGTGCCACTTTTTATTAATTGAATGTATCCCTGCTGAACAGAAGTATTTAAAAAAAATCTTACTGACCCCAAAAGTTTGAAGAGAAGTGTACAGTACTTCTTTCAAAAAACTTGTTGTATGTTTGAGCAAATGTGTTGTTTCAGACAGGTGAAATGCCCTTGCTGCAGGCAGCCTATTGACCAGAACCAAATGCTGGTTTTGTTTAAGCTGAGCAAATCAATTGGCCGTTTATCAATCAAGGTAGGCAACATTTTTAAAGCTCAAGTCTAATATATTGTGTCTAGTGCTTAAAATGTGAATGTGAAACAACACCATGTGTCTGTGTTCCTAGTGTCGAAATGCACAGCAGGGCTGCAGAGCCACTTTCCCGCTATCTAACGAGTACCTCCACATCTCAAACTGTCTGTACGAGTGGCAGCTCTGTCCTCATGAGGGCTGTGGGCAGCAGGTGCTGAGGAAGGATGCGCAGGCACATGATCAGAGCTGTAGCTACTGGCGACAGCTGTGTCCCATGGGCTGCGGCACGCTTCTCGTCCGTCAGAACCAGGCCCAACATAACTGCTACCGAGAGCTACAGCAGCGCTACGTAGCCGAGCGGAGGAAGCAGAGGGCCATCGCAGCCAACCTACGCAGGAAGATGCAGCGCATGCAGAGCCGGATGGCCCAAATAAGAAGGCAGATAAATCTGATGTGTGAGAGCCTGGAGGTCGGCGATCTGGAAATTGAAGCAGGGGAGGGAACCAGCACTTGGACAGACGCTAGTGCCGCCAGTCCGAGCAGCAGCAGACGCCATCACACTAACAGTTCAAGAGTCAGATATATATAACGTAAATATCCTTCAGGATTCAAAGAAAGCATTCGAGTTCGTTTTTTTTTATGTGAGCAAGTTTTATTAAATGTGTCTTTCCCTTTTTTGTAATCATCTGGGATAATTCACCCCCCTTCATGTCATTCCAAACCTGTTTGACTTTCTTTCTCCTGTCCATACAATAGTCAATGGACAGTTGAAACACAAACAGTCATACAGGTTTGAAACAACATGAGGTAGAGTAAATAATGACAGAATCCCTTTAAGGGCAGCACAACCCACCAATTTTACAGATTTGTTGTTTGTATATAGAGAAAAGCATGAAGATAAACAAAAATTTTTTTTTTTGCATTCCTCCTAGAGCTTTGAGAGGTTAATAAAGTGAGACATTGATGCTAATGCATACATATTAAAGAGAAAAAACAATTACTGTAACATTCAAATGCCTGCTTAAGTTCAGATATTACAATCTTGAAGTGACACTTGACAAGAACATGTGAAATCGTACAAAAACTGTCTTTTATACTATATATTAATTCATAATGTAAAAAGCAAACACTTGTGGAACAAGTGTTTTTTTTTTTCAAAACGAGTTGTATTTATTTCTAAATATTAATTCTTTAATAAATTATTTTTTCTTTATTGCTAATACGTATATGTCTAATTTAAGCTATTGTGTAAGTTCAACAAATAATTATTTGTCCTTAGGACATAAACACAATAAAGTAATAAAATGGTTTAAACACACATTAAGCCACTGGTATGATAGGAATAACTGTTTTGGGGTTCCAAGAAATGGGAATGTATGATGATGGGGATAATAAATTAAGAGAGAACATGTGGGAGCTACTGGCATTATCCTCTGTGCTGCGATGATAAAATGAAGCTGATTACTGAAGTTACACTCCTAGTTTTTTGAAGTAAAATGAGTGATACCGGTGTATTGCCATGCCTGTCCACAAGGAGGCACTACTGTAGTTCTGAATCTGAAGTATGTTCCAGATCACACCTGTCAGTGGAGGCCACAGAGGAATGCTGGGACAGCTTTCCAGGGTGTTGTTGGGAAGCTTTTGGGTTGTCCATACCAGAGTGCATTAGCGGCAGGTAAATGTCATCCATGTTGGGCAAAACTAAAACTTTCTGGAAAAATATTAAGAAATCGATCAAGATTTGTTATGGAGGTTAATTAAAAAATGGTAAAGTAAATAATTTAACTGAAATAAACAACTAAATTAAATTTGAAAGCTGTCATATACTTATATATAGTGCTTATAGATAGTTCACCCAAAAATGAAATTATCCCATAATTTACTCACCCTCAAGCCATTTTAGGTTTATATGACATTCTTCTTTAGGACGAATACAACCAGAGTTATATTAAAAAATGTCCTGGCTAATCCAAGCTTTATAATTGCAGTGAATGGCAGCCCAAAATGGAACACCAAAAAAGTGCATCCATCCATTATAAAAGTACTCCACATGGCTCCGGGGGGTAAATAAAGGCCTTCTGAAGTGAATCGATGGGTTTGTGTAAGAAAACTATCCATATTTAAAACTTTATAAAGTAAAATATCTAGCTTCCGGCGGACCGCCTTCCGTATTCAACTTATGAAGAAAGTGTAATGCCTCTCGCCGTTCAAAATGCGGCGACAGTTATGCTTTTTTCACTGCCATTATAAAGCTTGGAAGAGCCAGGACATTTTTTTATATAACTCCGATTGTATTCGTCTGAAAGAAGAATGTCATATACACCTAGGATGGCTCGAGGGTGAGTAAATCATGGGCTAATTTTCATTTTTGGGTGAACTAACCCTTTAACATTTTTGATAAGTTTCCAGTGAAACTATCACAATATCATCAAAACAAACCTGAAACTCATCCTGTAGCTTCTTTTCAATCCATTCAGTTACGTGACAGAAAGTCACTTCTCGCTCTCCCAGTTTGGGTCTGACTCTTAGATCAAGCTTCGGGGGTCCGCAGAAACCATACCTAAAAAAGAAAAAAATTAACACTTATTATTCTGGTGCATGTATCCAAAGACATGTCTGCACACCTGATGTCAGCTAACCTGAATCCACAAAATGATTTACGGGCAAAAACACTTTTTGGTGTTTACAGAACATATGGCTGTCACAGAGACAGGTGTTAGACCCTATTCAACTAATACAGTCTTGCTCAAAAGTTTACACACCCCTTGCAGAACCTGTGAAAATGTGAATCATTTGAACAAAATAAGAGTACAAATGAGGGACTCAAACACATTTATTAAAAAAGGTTAAAAGATTCACTGGTGCTCCAGAAGGAAACATTTAAGTATCTTCTGTTGCTTCTGAAGGGCAGTACTAAATGAAAAGAAAAATTATATTTAAACAAAATAAGAAAAATTTGGACATCTTCATCCTGTTCAAAAGTTTTCACCCCCAGTGTGAAAAGATGGATCTCAAAATCATACAGTCACTGCTGGAAAGGGTTCAAATATGCAAAATATGTGGGAAAACTGAAGAATTTGCAGGACATAGAGGATTTTTCTGAAGACCGTTGGGCAGTTTAACTGCTCAGGACAAACAAGGGACTCATGAACAACCATCACAAAACAAAAAAAACAGTCGTTGATCATCCAGGTAACGACACACAGTGTTAAGAATCAAGGGTACGTAAACTTTTGAACGGTCATTTTTATGAATTTACAGCTATTTTTTTGTCTTGTGAACTATACAGGTGCTGGTCATATAATTAGAATATCATCAAAAAGTTGATTTATTTCACTAATTCCATTCAGAAAGTGTATATTATATTCATTCATTACACACAGACTGATATATTTCAAATGTTTATTTCTTTTAATTTTGATGATTATAACTGACAACTAAGGAAAATCCCAAATTCAGTATCTCAGAAAATTAGAATATTACTTAAGATCAATACAAAGAAAGGATTTTTAGAAATCTTGGCCAACTGAAAAGTATGAACATGAAAAGTATGAGCATGTACAGCACTCAATACTTAGTTGGGGCTCCTTTTGCCTGAATTACTGCAGCAATGCGGCGTGGCATGGAGTCGATCAGTCTGTGGCACTGCTCAGGTGTTATGAGAGCCCAGGTTGCTCTGATAGTGGCCTTCAGCTCTTCTGCATTGTTGGGTCTGGCATATCGCGTCTTCCTCTTCACAATACCCCATAGATTTTCTGGCCAATTAAGAACAGGGATACCATGGTCCTTAAACCAGGTACTGGTTGCTTTGGCACTGTGTGCAGGTGCCAAGTCCTGTTGGAAAATAAAATCTGCATCTCCATAAAGCTGGTCAGCAGCAGGAAGCATGACGTGCTCTAAAACGTCCTGGTATACGGCTGCGTTTACCTTGGACCTCAGAAAACACTGTGGACCAACACCAGCAGATGACATGGCACCCCAAACCATCACTGACTGTGGAAACTTTACACTGGACCTCAAGCAACGTGGATTGTGTGCCTCTCCTCTCTTCCTCCAGACTCTGGGACCCTGATTTCCAAAGGAAATGCAAAATTTACTTTCATCAGAGAACATAACTTTGGACCACTCAGCAGCAGTCCAGTCCTTTTTGTCTTTAGCCCAGGCGTGATGCTTCTGACACTGTCTGTTGTTCAAGAGTGGCTTGACACAAGGAATGCGACAGCTGAAACCCATGTCTTGCATACGTCTGTGCGTAGTGGTTCTTGAAACACTGACTCCAGCTGCAGTCCACTCTTTGTGAATCTCCCCCACATTTTTGAATGGGTTTTGTTTCACAATTCTCTCCAGGGTGCGGTTATCCCTATTGCTTGTACACTTTTTTCTACCACATCTTTTCCTTCCCTTCGCCTCTCTATTAATGTGCTTGGACACAGAGCTCTGTGAACAGCCAGCCTCTTTTGCAATGACCTTTTGTGTCTCCTTGTGCCCTCCTTGTGTCAATGGTCGTCTTTTGGACAACTGTTAAGTCAGCAGTCTTCCCCATGATTGTGTAGCTTACAGAACTAGACTGAGAGACCATTTAAAGACCTTTGCAGGTGTTTTGAGTTAATTAGCTGATTAGAGTGTGGCACCAGGTGTCTTCAATATTGAACCTTTTCACAATATTCTAATTTTCTGAGATACTGAATTTGGGATTTTCCTTAGTTGTCAGTTATAATCATCAAAATAAAAGAAATAAACATTTGAAATATATCAGTCTATGTGTAATGAATGAATATAATATACAAGTTTCACTTTTTGAATGGAATTAGTGAAATAAATCAACTTTTTGATGATATTCTAATTATATGACCAGCACCTGTATTTTTCTTACACAAACGCATTGCTTCGCTTCAGAAGGCTTTTATTAACCCCCCGAAGCCGTGTGGAGCACTTTTATGATGAATAGATGCACTTTTATGGACTTCAAAACAGAAACTGCCATTATAAAGCTTGGAAGAGCCAGGACATTTTAATATAACTCTGATTGTATTTGTCTGAAAGAAGAATGTCATTTACACCTAGGATGACTTGAGGGTGAGTAAATCATGGGGTAATTTTCATTTTTGGGTGAACTAATCCTTTAAGCACAAGTTAAGAACTTGATTACAATTTTATCTGTAGTTGTTCAATATTACATTAAGTTAGTATATTTTAATTGTACTAAATTGCAATTTCATAATTGCAAAATGTGTAATTATAAATATATCTAAATAGATGACACAGTTTCAATAGAAAATACATATTTTAGTTACCTTATATGCCTGTTAGTACATTCAGCAGCACTTTAACTATATTTCAAGACAATAAAAGTAATTATAAAATTACATATGAAGATGTACTAAAATCCTACATAAGTGGGTTAAAAAAGCACTCTAAACAAGTTCAGCCATTTGCATTTAATATTAATTTAAACACTTTCATTTAAACTCTTATTCTTTTAAAGTACATTAATTCCATACTGTGGCGAGGGGGGCGCAGTTTAGCGAGGTCTGTGACGGGAGAGAGAGTCAGAAGACGAGCGGCACGTAAGGAAATCAAGGCCAAATGAGAAACACCTGTCTCTTGTTTCAGTGATTGGCGTGGAGGAACAGGATATAAGGCAAAACAGGAAACGAGGACGGGAGAGAGAGGAGCAGAGAGCAGAGACACCAAACAGAGGATTGGGGAAAAGCAGAGAGGAACTGCAGAAAGAAACCGTTGACGGACTGAGTGATTCATGTTGTGCCAGGGGCACGTTTGTATCGAACCCATAAGAGTTTCCCAATAAATACCTGTTTGTGTGTCTCAAGCCAGCCGACCCCCTTGTCTTCTTCCACATCCACACGAACTTTGTTACATTGGTGCCGAAACCCGGGAGGAAGAAGACAGAGCCGCCGCCATGCAAACACCGCCAGGTACGCCATTTGCGGACGTCATCCAGGCGCTCGCGGGCCTGCATCGGGAACAACATCAATCGATGCTGGAGATCCGGGAAGAGCAGGAACGGCGTTTCCAGGCGCTCTTCCTGGCACAGCAACAGGACCGCGAGCTGTTCCGGAGCTGCTTCGATCGGGAGGTTCCAGCCGGGGGAACAACATCCACCCCGGCCAAATCCACCCACATGCAGCTCACAAAGATGGGACCGCAGGACGACCCAGAAGCTTTCTTAGATTTGTTTGAGCGGTCCGAGGAGGCATGTGGGTGGCAGCGACTGGACTGGCCGGTGCGCCTCATCCCGCTACTGTCTGGTGAGGCGCAGATAGCGGCCCAACAACTCCCAGTCCAGAACCTCCTGGTCTATGACGACCTGCGACGGGCCATACTTCAGCGGGTTGGGCTCTCCCCCGAGCAACATCGTCAGCGGTTCCGATCGCTGACACTAGGGGAGAACACCCGGCCCTTCGTAATGGCCCAGCAGCTCCGGGATGCCTGCCGCAGATGGCTAAAGGCCGACCAGCCGACCGCCGACCAGATCATCGATCGGGTGGTACTGGAGCAGTTTATTGCGCGGTTGCCCAGGAAGACCGCGCAATGGGTCCAGTGCCACTGGCCGGCGTCGCTGGACAGAGCCATCGAACTGGCGGAGGACCAAATGGTGGCGTGCCCCGGGGTCGGCGAACCCCTGCGGGCAGCTTCTCTCTCTCTCTCCCGTCCTCGTTTCCTGTTTTGCCTTATATCCTGTTTCTCCACGCCAATCACTGAAACAAGAGACAGGTGTTTCTCATTTGGCCTTGATTTCCTTACGTGCCGTTCGTCTTCTGACTCTCTCTCCCGTCACAGACCTCGCTAAACCACGCCCCCCTCGCCACACATACTAAGTACTTTTTTTTTATCAAACTTATGCTGAAGTGTCCTAATTTTTCACAAGGGGCACCCACAGTGAAATTGCATTGGTACACAATCCTGCTCCTCCTCCCTGCATCACTGAATTCATCACATCACACGCAGTTAGTAGACAGTGTGACAGTTGTCTCTAATCTGTAATTATTATCTAATCGAAATTTAATTACAACAAAGTTAAACCTTCAAGAGTGAATGACACCAATTGTTAAGGAGTGTGATTGCTTTCGATAATCTCTGTAAACATTGTATAAGCTCAAGCAAAGCTTCAGTCCCCAATGCAACATTAACAGAGCGTGTTCAGTTGAGTGAGGATGGCTCGTACCATATTCTGTCGGTGGGGGGAGGAGGAATGTTGACGGCGAGTGTTCCAGAGAGCTCTTGGACTTCCACCGCAAGCAGCAGAGGGGTGTTGGACATTTCTTCGATCTTCTTTTTTATGTACTCATTTTCCGTGGCCTTCTGGAAGTACTTCGACTTGGCAATCTTGTTGACAAATCTCAAAATCCGCCTACTAGTGCTGCCTCCAGCTGCAGCCCTGTGGGAAGCAAAGTACATTTTTCAGCAGGTGGCCTTGATTTATTTTAAGCAGCATTTTTGACAAAGAATTAAAAAAAGACAGAGATGATGTTTTATAGGCATAATTCACCCAAAAAACATGTCGCTTCAAAACCCTCCTGGCTGGAATGCAAAAGGAGACATTTAGCAAGATGTCCAAGCTGCTCTTTACCATACATTAAAAGTGAATAGTGACCATGGTTATCTCTAGTCACAAACCACTTTCACTGTATGGACAAGAAGCAGGAAGGGTTTACATTCTCTAAAATATCTCAATATATTGCCTGTTCAATTGAAGAAAGAAAGTCATTTGGGTTTGGAACGACATGAGGGTAATAAAATGATCACATTGGGTGAACTATCCTGTTAATGTCAGTCACTTGACTACATCTTGATGCTTAATTTACAAGAATGAAATGCATCCCATCCAAATAATGCAAATAGTTGCAACATTCCAGACACTGAGATCTCAGAAAATAACTGATTATTGAATTTTGTGAATTGTTCAGGTAATAATAATTACCCCTCTACACCAGCTAGAGCCTTTTCTGTCAGAGTTCCTTGAGTGTCAGCAGATGAAACTTCCTCCTCATCAGAGGATCCTGCACTTGAGGATTCCTCATCACTGTCAGCCAGCACAGAGAGCCTGGACCTGCTACTGCACAACACATCCAGACAGGACCTCATCATAACCAGATATAAACATAAACCCACACATGACACTAGGATTGTACTGAGTCTTAGGGCCCTATTATACACCCAGCACAATGCGGCGCCAGGTGCGACCTGCAACGCAAGTGGTTTTTGCTAGTTTCAGCCTGACGCAGTTATAATTTTCACGTGCAACGTGGCGTTGTTTAAATAGCAAATGCACTCGCGCCCATCTATTTGCCCATGGGCGTGCTGGTCTGAAAACAAGGCATTGTTGGCATGTTGCTATTTTGAGGCAACTGAAACAACTGCGCCATTGACCAACAAAAACCTGGTCTAAAGTCACTGGAGTATTTTTTGTGTTATTTAAAGGGCGCGTTAGTAATATGCACCTATAGGCGGGTGCACAATGTGTGTAAACTCTGCTTATTACACACACAGGGATGCGCAGCAGCACACAAACATTTTTAAATATTAAAAATAGAAGGATTTATTTTCGGACTGGAGAAGCGGTCAGTCTTTCCGCTCACAAATTCCTCCATCTAAATAACAAATCCGCCATGTTGCAAGCGCAACTGGCCTTTGAAGAGAATGGGAGATGAGACTCTGATTGGTTATTGTAAGTTACGCTCAAAACACACCTATGACTCATTAAGAGACTAGGTACCACCCTTTTGGACCATGCGCTGTGTGCGCCGACCGTTTTTTCCGTCGTTAAACTAGCAAAAGTGGATTTGGACACGCCCTAAGTGCACCTGCGCCATGCACTTTAGACCATGCACTCAGATCTTTAAAATAGGGCCCTTAATGTTTTTGAAAGGCATCTCTTATGCTCATCAAGGCTGCGTTTACTTGATAACAAATACAGTGAAAACAGTAATATTGTAAAATACTATTACAATTGAAATGAATTGTTTTCTATTTAAATATATTTTTAAATGTGGTTTAATCCTGTGATGGCATATCTGAACTTTCAGCAACCATAACTCTTCAGTGTCACATGATCTTTCATCAGAGATCTTTCAGAAATCCTTCTAATATGCTGATTTGCTGCTCAAGAAACATGGCTTACTATTATCAATGCTGAAAACGGTTGTGCTGCTTACTAATTTTGTGGAAACCAAGATATAATTTTTTTTTAATTAATAGAAAGTTCAAAAGAACAGCATTTATTTGAATAGAAAATTTATTGTAACAATCTAACAGTGTTTACTGCCACTTTTATTCAGTTTAAGTATTTTTTTTTTTACTTTTGAATGGTAGTGTAGGTTATATACAGGGGTACACTTAAATTTTTCCGTCTGGTTCTCATGAGAGCACCTGGTGATTCGGTTTGGTACTCACACTGTACATAGTGTGACCCATTAGATATAATTATAAAAAATAAAATAATTAATAACAGCATTATTGCACTTTATTTTGTTAGTTTTTTTTAAATAAAATAAAAGTGTGATAATACAATAAAAAATGAGTAATAAATAAAAATATAATTATTTTATAGTACACTTAAAAATACAATGCTAATATTTACATTTTCATTTTTTTTCAATATGAACAAAACAGTGATTGTGCATTAACGGCTGTCAACCATGTTGGTATGCAAATGAGTGGTCTGAACTTATTTACCCAGCGCATTTTTTATTTTGGTCGCGCACCTGCGCACCACTTATGTGCACCTCTGGTTATATAGTAGACTTTGTATATGCTATACTGTGTTGACATAAAAAAGATAATGGCATTTTTTGTCTAAATTCAGAAAGGTTATTTTATTCCTTTCAAAAACTTACAACACATTGAAGGTCTCCAACTCTGTCTCTGCCTCAAGGGCTCCCTCCTTCCCAAGTTTAGAAAGGTTGATTTTGGTCTCTAGAGTCATCTGTAGTGCTCCTGTGTACTCCACCTCCAAATGCAACCATAGGCCTGAGACACAAAGATATTTTTCTTTTTTTAAAATAGCAAAAGTTACCTGTTGTTGTTACAACTGTTGTTACAAAAACTTTTACATTCAGCAATAAATATCTAGTTCAGCCATGAAACACTTCACATGCAGTCTGCGATCTATCTCATCATTACCACATGGCACAAGCTGAATGGCCTTTGCTGTTTCTGCAGCCAATGAGATTACTTGCTCAACTATTACAGTCTGGTTCAGTATTCGCTGTAGGCTAGTCCTGCAGCACGCTATCAGAGTCCCTCTGAAATCCCTTACCTCCCCCAACTCCAAGTGTTTAGATCTGCTACAGGATTTATATCTGTCCATGCAGCAGCAGCATATCTTACATGCTCACAGCAGCGTGTCTATGTATCTAAAACCAGTAGCAAGTCCATACTTGCTTTGCAGCAGAAGCATGCGTAGCAGATCTAGTCTGCAAGACCAAATACATTAACATTGGCCCTGTCCAAAATGGCACCCTAAACCCTCGCTTTCTTCCTACGAGTCTGCACTTTCATGATGTAACGGCGCTTTGACTGTCGGGAAGAAGTCTGCTGTGGAGCTTACACCAGTTCGGGCTTGGCAAAAGTGCGCATATAGACCGCAAAGGGGGCGCTCGCATCCTTCTGAAACTTAAAATGACAAATGGTACACCCTACAGTCCAGTGGACTTAACGGACATGTGCACACGGCAGCCATTGTAAGTCCACAAAACCACATGAAGTGTGCCACTTCCGAGCTTTATAATGGCCGTAAATGGCAGCCCAAAATTTGAAGCCCAAAAAAGTGTATCCATCCATTATAAAAGTAATCCACACAGCTCCGGGGTGTTAATAAAGGCCTTCTGAAGCGGCAGATATTATATTGTTATATAATGTTATATAATTATATAATATTGTTATCGAACATAATTTTGTTTCACATTAATGCTGTATCATGGTTTCCACAAAACCATTAATGGAGTGTCTATTTAGCTTCCAGCGGACTGCCTTACGTATTGAATTTATGAAAGAAGCGTAACCGGCGCGACGATGACGTCGGACGTAGTGTAAGCGTTTTGAACTGCGAGAGGCGTTACACTATTTTACTTTATAAAGTTTTAAATATGGATATTTTTCTTACACAAACCCATCCCCACCCGGATTACTTTTATAATGGATGGATGCACTTTTTTGAGCTTTAAATTTTGGCCTGCCATTTACTGCCATTATGATGCTTGGATTAGCCAGGACATTTTTTAATATAACTCTGATTGTATTTGTCTGAAAGAAGAATGTTTTATGATGTAAAAATCATACTAACAATATAAGTACACCTCAGGAAACATTATAAAATAATAAAATATTATGACAATATAGGGTCATTTGGCTAGCCTATATGTTCTTTTAATTTATGGGGACCTCTAAGCTTCAGCCTGTAGCTTATTTATGCACATTTGCTCAAAATATCCTGGCAAAAGTTTGGTATTGTTTACACGACGGGTACACATTCTCATCTTTTTCCTGTTAATTACCACCATGTTGGACTGCGTGTCTATTTTTCTTAAACGCATCAACTCAGAATGCCATGTTGGTTTGGTTGCTTGTGTTACATGAGAAAATAAATATTTTTTGTCTACCTGATGTAGATTTAATGCAGGTGCGGTTCGAGTTGCGGACTTTATGTCAAACGGGTATGGTCCGGTACGGAATTAAAATATATCTGCTGTCCGAGAATGGGTCGGGTGTTCTGTTAAATACTGCGGGTGCAGGTATACTGAATAGGGCCCGTGCAGGACTCTCAGATTCTAAAAATGCTTCATAAAAAGCTATTTTGTTCTCTTCGGCTCACTGGATGGAAACAGTGCTTTATTCGCAATATTCCAGTTTTGTGCATAAGTTAAATTCACAACTTTGGATGGAAACATACCTATTTCCGTATTCATTAACATGCCAAAACTACTTCAAGAGTTGTCATAATTGTTTATTTAAAGAAATACTTATTCAGAAAATGCATGATTTCTTCTTATAAATTAAATAAAAAGCAATAAAAAAGTAACAATTAAAATGTTTTATCAGCTCAGCTCACATATGTTAATTTCCTATTTTAATATTGACTAATAATGTTGTAAGTTGCTGAAATCAAAGACTCTTAGAGCCTGTGTTACTAATCTATTAAGATTAAAGCGATACGATCTGTTCATGGATGAAACTGCATATAATTATAGCACAATAAACTGCCCACAAGTCTACTAGCACACATTATAAATCCATAAATGGGATGAGACCTGAGCGAGGGAGCCAGACAGCTGAAAGCCATTACATGTTACATAATGCTCACAGATCATGAGACGGAGAGTAAAAGACACACACTGTGCCCCACACAATAATAGCTTCACTTCTCGCGGGGATAATACATCCCACATATGCTTCACAGTGGGCATTTCACCATGCAGCTGAGCGCGTAAACAGACACGTGTACACATGCTCGCAGACGGGCTGCTATTCGCTGAGGAGAGTGACGTGATGTTATGTGCTCCATTGATCCCTGAGATTACAGAAGGATAATAACATCTCATCTACTGCTCAGTGCAAGAACATAACACATACGCTCAAGCAGTCCTGATGGATGAACGACCTAATCTGCTCTTTTATAAGAGGCTCTTAGTAGCCCCACTAACCTCTGCTGTTGACCTGTGGTAGTGATGTGCCTGTTATCTGGGGCATGCTGGAGCCCATGGCCAGTTCGGTGAGGGTCAGTTCATCCATGAAGTAAGGCAACTGTGGTAAAAGAGGGTAAACTCAGAAAAACAAGCTCACCGGATAGGATCATTAATATCACAATCTATTTTTTCACTTTTTGAAATTATGCTTGAGGAAGATTTAAAAAAACAAAAAACAAACATCCTCACACTTTGTCCAGTTAAAGGACATGACATACTTCCTGTCTGATCTCTTACCCGAATTTTGCTCAGCTTTCGCTGTATCTTCTGTTGGACTTTATCAGCCCAGTACTTCTCATTGAGGAAGTCCCAGAAGATTCGACCAATTAGTGCATTCAACCAGACAGGCTTTGATTCATCCTCACTGCAACAAAATATCTGCTCCTAAAGGGGTGATGGAAGAAACATTGTAATTTTCTACAGTGTGGGGTAAGCTGCACCCATTTTCACTTAAATTGTCCTCTATGGAGAAATGAAATAGAGGTAAAAAATAATACTCCTTAATATATTTCAATATATTTGCTATCAACTAAAAACAAAACACTGTGCCAAAAAATATGGCTCCTGAAAAAAAGTGGTGCAGTGACATAACTTGCTCCACAACTTAGCTAGGGGTAAACTTTCATATTAAGAGATATGTTGAACCATTGAAAATGTGTGAAGGATTTGCATTTTAAAATATTTATATTTTTAAAAATTATTTTATTGATCCCATTCCAAAATGAAATTTTAAGACATTTTTATGACATTATGAAAACGTGATTAATAAATTAGCTTAAATTACGTTTCACAATATTTTAATGCAGTAAAACATTTTTTTCAGCATTTTGTAATAGTATTTCCTGTATTTGGAGGCAAAACTAATTTTAGCCACTGCCTCTAAGCATCTGACACACTTCTCACACCCCACAGGAAAAAAGCTTCATTTAATAATTCATGGGTAATCAACCATTTCCAACATGTACTGTATAACCAACATGTTTTAGACCTTGATAAATGTGCTTATACACACCTGCCATTTAGAAAATTGACTTTGACATGCCAAAAACCCAGCATTTTTAGCATTAAAAAAATCTCTGTCAGATGTACACTAGCGTTCAAAAGTTTGAGGTTGATAAGGCATTTTTTTAAAGAAATCAATCACTTTTAAGTGGTAAGGATGATTAAATTACTCAAAAGTGATGGTAAAGACATTTATAAAAGAATTTTGTTTCACATTAATGCTGTATCATGGTTTCCACAAAACCATTAATGGAGTGTCTATTTACAGCAAGTGCAAATAGCCCGGCTTGTTGGCAGAGGTTATTAAACTAACCCCGCCCACCATTTTGAGCCAGACAAAATTACAAAAGAAATCCCACTGAAAACAGGATAAGTTGCGTGGTGGAAAATAAAGCAGGTGGTGTTGATTTTTGAATCAACCGACCCGAGTTTGAATCCGCCTTTTTCCAAACTTATTCTTCTCCTTTTTCCCACTGCATATCAGCTTGGAGAGGTGATTATTATAAATAAAAATTAAAAAGATATTTGAAAAATGAAAATAAAGTGGAATGGGGGTTTAATAGTTGGAATAAAGTGTTTATCAGGTTGAGTTAGTGGTAGGTGTAGGGGAGGGCTTTTAATTAAAGGTATAGTTCACCCAAAAAATTTTATTCTGTCATTAATTACTCATCCTCATGTCGTTCCAAATCCGTAAGACTCTCCTTCATCTTTGGAACACAGATGGAGATCTTTTTAATAAAACCGGAGAGCTTTCTGTCCCTCCATAGACAGCCTACGCAACTACCACTTTCAAGCCCCAGAAAGGTAGTAAAGACATCATAAAAGTAACCCATGTGACCCAAGTGGTTTGACCTCGATTTAATGGAAGTGACGAGAATGCTTTGTGCAAAAAAAAAACATAATTTACCACTTTATTTACAAAATATCAATCTCTAACGCATGCATGCTGTGTTGACACCAAAGCGGACGTTGTTGCGTGAACGCGCGTTAGAGAGATATTTAAAGTAGTAAATTATGTTTTTTTGCAAAAACAAATCATTCTTGAGCACCAAATCAGCATGTTAGAATTGAAAATTCCTCTTTGCCATCACACAGTACAGTAGTGAAGTATTTTTACTTTCTACTCAAGTATATTTTTCCAAGTACTTTATCAGTGTATTTTTCTTTAAAAAAAAACTAAGAAAGTACTACATTTTTAATGTAATCAAGTATTAATTGATATTCAATATGAAACGTAGTGCAGTAAAAAGTACAATATTATGCTTTGGAATA
Organism: Rhinogobio ventralis; assembly: GCA_039654625.1. Classification (NCBI taxonomy): domain Eukaryota; kingdom Metazoa; phylum Chordata; class Actinopteri; order Cypriniformes; family Gobionidae; genus Rhinogobio; species Rhinogobio ventralis. Next base: position 16,511,086 of record CM077212.1, read on the forward strand.
TTGTGAAGTAAAAGTTTTCAAAAGAAAAACACTGATAAAGTGTAAACACTTGAAAAATGTATTTGAGTAAAAAGTAAAAATACTCCACTACTGTCCCTGGGAATCAAACCCATGACCTTGCCGATACTAGTGCCATGCTCTCTACTCAAACAAACAGTAGAGCACAGCTTATATTATTTTTACTGTATTTTTGGTCAAATAAATGCCTTGTTGAGCATAAGAGACTTCTTTCAAAAACATTTTAAAATCTTACTGACCCCAAACTTTTGAATGGTAGTCTATGTTGAATCATTGGAGAATATGTGAAATATTTGCATTTTAAAATGAAAATATGAATTATTGATCATTAATAAATAAGCCAATATATTAATCCCATTTTAAAAAAAATTATTTGGGGGCACATTTTCATATACTATAGCCAGTAAAAGTTTTAGGTTTCAGTAAAACAAAGGTTTAAATGCAGTAAACAATTTAGTATATCATGCATTTTTTCTCTATTTAAGCAACTGTCTCTAAACAACTGACACACTTCATTCACCCACAGGAATGAAGCTTTGTTTAATAATTAATGGCTAATCTTTAGCTAAATATTTTATCTAGTTTTACACATTAGCATTTCACCATGCCAACATGTTTTAGACCTAAATAAATGTGCTTTGACACCTGCATGTAGAAGATTTACTTTAACATGCTTTGGCCACATCTGTATATCATGAGCCTTTTTACATGGTCATGTGACAAAGATTATTCACAGTTTGCTAATTTAAAGGGATGACAAAGCTTGTTCACTGACACAAAGCACTCTATGGCACAAAGCATGTTTGTGTGAAGCTCACCTGCTCTTTGTCAGTCGGACTGCCCTGGGTGCTGCTTTGGCAGGGGCTTTGAACAGGACTGGCATGTGCTGAGAAGACGAGACTGGTCATGTAAGAAGTATAGTCTGGTAAAATGTTCTCCTTTACTCTGCCAACCAGATCACTATGGAACACATCTTCACTGCTGTCCTTGACTGAGCCGTCACCACCATGTGACAGACCAAAAGGGTTCTCCTCACACAATACAGATTTATCTACAGAGCAAAATAAATTATTAGAATAGTATTTTCCCCCCTGATATTATGGGGAAAGAGTACTTTGGTACGGGACCATGGCTCCTTACATTGTTTACCCCATTAGAACTGTTCATTAATGAAAACATGGCATAACAATCAACACTAATATATGTTTTTGTACAAAGTGGCTTGTGTATTGACATATATATTAATATATATATATATATATATATATTAATATATATAACAATTAAATAATTGCTATATTAAATACATTAAATATTATTATTGTTAAAAAGTATTATAACAATTATAAAATATATTAAATATTATTACATTTATATATCTAATATTTTACACTTGCACTCATAAAATATTTAAGATTTATATATTTGATATGAATATAAAATTTCCATCTATTTACATACATAGTTCATCGTTTGGATGATGTGAACGCTGTTTTCTGAACTTTCCGATGTATACCTGTGAACCGTGAACCGAGTGACAAATGCACTCAGTTTTTTTTTTTTTACAAAAAGTTTATTAGTTTGTTCATGTTAAAACTGTGTAATCCAAATGGATGGAAATTTTATATGCAATTGACTCCAAAGCATTTTAGGCCTAAATTTAAGATTTATGTTTAAATTTAGGCCTAAAATGCTTTGGAGTCATGGCATATACACCGATCAGGCATAACATGGCCACCTTCCTAATATTGTGTTGGCCCCCCTTTTGCTACCAAAACAGCCCTGACCCGTCGAGGCATGGACTCCACTAGACCCCTGAAGTTGTGCTGTGGTATCTGGCACCAAGATGTTAGCAGCAGATCCTTTAAGTCCTGTAAGTTGCGAGGTGGGACCTCCATGGATCGGACTTGTTTGTTCAGCACATCCCACAGATGCTCGATTGGATTGAAACATGGGAACATGGAGGCCAAGTCAACACCTTAAACCCATTCCTGAACCATTTTTGCTTTGTGGCAGGGCGCATTATCCTGCTGAAAGAGGCCACAGCCACCAGGGAACACCGTTTCCATGAAAGGGTGTACATGGTCTGCAACAATGCTTAGGTAGGTGGTACGTGTCAAAGTAACATCCACATGGATGGCAGGACCCAAGGTTTCCCAGCAGAACATTGCCCAAAGCATCACACTGCCTCTGCTGGCTTGCCTTCTTCCCATAGTGCACCCTGGTGTCATGTGTTCCCCAGGTAAGCAACGCACCAGCACCCTGACTGGTCTGCAGCTATGCAGCCCCATACGCAACAAACTGCGATGCACTGTGTATTCTGACACCTTTCTATCAGAACCAGCATTAACTTCTTGAGCAATTTGAGCTACACTAGCTTGTCTGTTGTCAGTAGCCAGCCTTTTCTTCCCACGAGCCCCATGACCCTGTCGCCGGTTCACCCCTGTTCCTTCCTTGGACCACTTTTGATAGATACTGACCACTGCAGACCGGGAACACCCCACGAGAGCTGCAGTTTTGGAGATGCTCTGACCCAGTCGTCTAGCCATCACAATTTGGCCCTTGTCAAACTCACTCAAATCCTTACGCTTGTCTATTTTTCAAAATGTTCACTTGCTACCTAATATATCCCACCCACTAACAGGTGCCGTGATGAAGAGATAATCAGTGTTATTCACTTCATAATGTTATGCCTGATCAGTGTATATTCATTCTTCGTTTTTGACAACCACAAAGCAAAGTTAAAATGTTCCATTATGAACAAAAATAAAATAGAAAATGAATCAAAAGAAATGATAAATAAATTACATTAAAAGCCTGATTTTTTTTTGTATGTACGTATGTTCACTTCAGCATAAATTATAGCAACTGTACCAACAAATATAGATTCAGAATGGTCCTCTTCATTGTGAATGGACACAGAAAACAGTCGATGGAACCATTCCTCTTTCTCCCGTCCCGTTCGTCCAAAGAGGTACAGTGTAACAGGATGGGAAACATTAGTCATAGAGCCAGGGGGTTTCTCTACTTTCTGAGCCTCCCCCTGACCCTCTACTGTCTCGTCTTCCTCCACAGCTCTTTCTCCTTCAGCCAAACTTATGCAGATAGGATACTTCCTGTTCCACACTCTCTTGCGTGCCAAAGCCAGTGGCAGAAGAAATACCTGTTACCAAGGCAACAACTTCATTATAATTACTTGACATCTATGCAACATTTTGCCACATTATAATTCAAGCTATTTGGGTTTAGAGACCATAAGCAAAACTGTGTCGCACTACCACTGAAGGGCAAAGCACCTAGGGGCTACTAAGGGGCTAAAATCATTGGTACACTAACCTTGCTGCCAGTGAGTCGAAATATCCGCGAGTGGGTGAAATGCTTTTCGTAGCAGGGCTCGTCAAAGGCAGCCCAGCGGGTAATGTTGTTACGTGGGTAGTCAAACCGCAAACAGGGCCCATCCAATGTGACATACACAGAGTGCATGAGGGATGGTTGGTAAGTCTCTGGATCATATGTGTACATCTCGTTCATCCAGCCCTGGAACGCAGAAACACTTTGCTTAAACTCTACTGTAATCTCTGCATCCTCACCACAAAGTTTTAGCACAAAGTTGAACAATTTCAAGAAGTAGGGCATCAGGATAAGAGCTGTAGCTGGTTATGACAAGCAGTGGGTGTATTTTATTCTGCATCAGACACTGAAGAGCAGAATATATCACAGAGCAGATTGCCAATAAGAGTTTTGCTCAGTTTTTGTGAAAAGCAAGATGTTTAATGCTTACTTTAGACACTGTGAAATTCACTGCAGTGTGTTAAAAAAAACTGATTGCCGAAGGACATGAGCTTAGACACGCTGAAGTGCAGGTTTTGGTTTAATAGCAGTCTGCAAGTGCTGTTATGTTGCTTTTCTTAGCATTTAACCCTATAATGAAAAGCCCAACTACATGTCTTCTGCACCCTCCTGGATTATCCATGCTCTTCAGGAAGTAGAATGACTTGTAACAATTTCCAAAATGTCTGCCTCTTTGTCGTGATTTGTTTTGGTGTAAAATCTTTGCTGATTTTGATTAAGTCACAGTAAGATCAACTTTTATGGTATTGATATTTCAAAATGACAATTTAATGAGTGGATTTTCAGGGTAAGCAACTTATGCTAAGTTGATTTTTCATACATTATATACAGTAAAATTGTGTTGAAAATGTGTGTATTATTCTTTAATTTAAATTTATTTTTACTAAGATATATTTATAATGGAAACTGATATTAATATGCATTAAATTAATCAAAAGTGACAGTAAAGAGAGACATAACCACTGACCACTATTATGCTATTTTAAAGGTTCCTAATTTAGTTTTGCAGGTCTCCTACAACAGGTTTACATGCATCAAAAGTGACAAAACACTTTTTATTTTCTCATAATATACATTGCACATCAACACATTTTTCAATGATTCTCAAACGACTCAACGGATGAATCTAGTCTCTAGTCTCTGAGACTAGTCTCTCTAAATCCCTCCTTTCCATGAGCTTCTCTGTTCTGATTGGCCAGATGGCCCAGTCTGTTTTGATTGGTCTTGATTTTGAAAGCTAAACGCCCCAAAAATGTGGTGATGTGCAATGTATATTAAGAGAAAATTAAACAGTTTTTTGACCTTTGATGCATGTACACCTGTTGTAGGAGACCTCCAAAACAAAATGAGGAAACTTTAAAATAGCATAATAGGGGCACTTTAATACATTTTCTTTTGATTCAGTTTTGATTCAGTTTAATTAAATGTTATGAATTAAAGAGCTCGCAAACATACTTTATCACTAGAAAAAATCTAGAAAAATCTAGAAAAACCTGTTAAGCATGAAAGTATTATGGGATAATAAGAATTTTTTCTTGCACACCAAATTGGCATATTAGAATAATTTCTGAAGGATCATTTGACACTGAAAACTGGAGTAATGGCTGCTGAAAATTCAGCTTTGCCATCACAGGAATAAATTACATTCAAATAGAAAACAGTTATTTTAGATTATAATAATATTTCACAACATTATTGTTATTGACTGTATTTTTTATCAAATAATGCGGCCTTGGTGAGCGTGTATTGTATATATTATAGTTTTATCTTAAAATATGTGCTAAGGTTCAATAGAATGTTTTGCTATTCTGATAATTATTTTATACTGGGTTACACAAGTGCCTGCATTATATTAATGTATGCAAGTTTCCATTGCAAGTACAGAATATAACACCAATTCTTTTTTAACAAATATATTCGCAATAAAAATGCATCTAACTCACCTTGAGAGAAGGTACATTGCTCTGTAGGGTTTCAAAGAGAATGTCATTATAGGAGGTCCCATGTAGTCTATGTTGGTGACTGACAGACAGGTGTCTGATGGAGCCCCAACGGATCAGCACAAGCCCCACCATAAATCCAAACACTAAACCAAGGAACAGGCCAGACCAATACGCTGACAAAGGAATGATAAAATAGCAGTATGACACTAATGCAACATAACCAAGACCCACTCCTGGCACTGGAGAGGAGTATTGCTTTGTCACATCTTCTGTCAAACCTTCTTGATCAGTTCTGTTTATATTTGTGCTCTGGGACAATCTTCTGTGAGTGCTGCTCTCCATCACAGGTCCAATGTCTATCTCTCTGCTATGGTGGTCATGGGAGAGGGAGGATTTCTGCACACACCGTTTACGATGTCTCACAGGCCAGTTGCACTCCGGTAGAAACTCACTTTCCACTTTCCTAGCACTTTTAGGAGATTCGGATACAGTCAAATCAGTGTTCGATTTCCCAATTCCAACGTTTTTGTACCTTGGAGAGTCTATCGATCCCGTGCTCTTTTGGTGCTTGGGGCTGCCAACACTGTCCTCACGCATTATCTTACTGAACATGCTCAGAGGTTCCTGCATGGCCTCTGAGAGCTTGCGTCTGGTGTCCTCCAGCTCCATTTTGAAGAAGCTGGCTTTGGGCTCGGTGGGGGACATGTTGACCGGAGATGGAGGGGCGGTGCGGGAGTCACCATTGCGGCTTTTGGACTGGGTGAATTGCGTCCACAAGTGCAGATTGAGCTTGGAATCAGACCTGGATTGAGACACTTCAGGCTCACTGCAAGAAAGCTCGGTGGAAATCGACTTTACAAGGCTGAGGAGTGGTTTGGGCTTTAAAGAAGACTCTTTCAGTTCCAGTTCTGTAGATAATGACTTCACTAAGCTGGCCAGGGGCCGGTGAGTTGGAGAAAGGAAGCCAGATCCCGGAACAAAAGCATCTCCCAGGGAGCCTGATGAAGAGAGAGGAACATTGAATGCGGGTGAGCTGAGACCCCACTCCCCCTCTGTCTGAATGTCGACCGAACATGGTCTTTGGTTACGGAGGGAGCTGAGAGACTTTTTGCCACCACAGTCCAAGGTGAATATGAGATCACTGTCATCAAGATTGTCCCATTCACCCTCGGTGTCCGTTAGTTGGATCACTATTCCCCTCCGGTCCGCGTCCTGCTGTGGCTGTAGACCCGGCCTCTGGTTCTCACTGGACAATTTGTGGATTCCTTCATTCCCTGTCGTCCCTGCCATGATTTACCTCTACACAGCAAAAGTAAATCATTTTTGAGTCAGCAAAAAAGACAATGAAACCATTTTGCCCCTAGATATCTGGGCAACAGTCATTTTGCTTCCATCAGCAGTTTATAAAGCATTACAAGCATTATGACTATGTGAAAGATTCTTTCTTTGGCAATGCTCATTTTGGACAAAACATTGACTGGATCAGTTTTGTTCCACAACAAAATAACTTTTTTCTCCGAAAGTATATTCACTCTTAAAAATAAAGGTTATTTATTGGCATCTGTGGTTCCGTGAAGAACCTTTAACATCCATGGAACCTTTCTATTGGACAAAAGGTTCTTTGTAGCTGAAAAAGGTTCTTTAGAGTATTAAAATGTTCTTTACACTAAGAAAATAATGGTTGTTTTAAGAACTGTTCATTGAAAGGTTCTTTGGGTAACTCAAAATGGTTCTTAAATATGGCATACGTTTTTAAACCTTTATTTTTAAGAATACACTGTATATAAAGGGGCCTTCAAATATACCGTCTGACAATGGGGGGCCTTTAAGTCAAAAAGCTGAGAACCATTGCTCTACAGATGACCCTCCTTGAATATTGTCTAGAGCCTATAAATCTTATATAATGCATAAGTAAGGTTTGGACGATTACAATCTTTCTACTTTTAAATACTTTTTAAAAAGTCAGTTATATATATATATCTCGTTATATAAGATATATGGATTTAAGAAAGATTTAAGAAAGTTCATGCACTTTGTGCCTGATATTATCCTCTATGTGTAGAAGCCACAGCAATGGAGAAAGATTATGATGAATATTTGCATTTACTCTGTTAATGTTACATTTCAGCATGTGTCTCGGCCCCTAAAGCGCTGAAAATACACTAAGATTATTGTTTTCTTTCTGTCCTCAATAAAAAAATTAACAAGCTAATGGACACTTTCAGAAAAAAAATTATCTTGCTCTTACTGATTGTTTATGCTGTAGGCCTATTTAAAAGAAGTTATGTCATTCTTAAATACAGAATACACAAACAAAACCATTTATTCATAACAGAACCCATATTGATTTTACTTTGCCCAATAACTGTAATAATTTATATATAGATTATAGCATCCTAAAATACTACTGGGCACATCAAGGGAACCAGAATGAGAGACTAAGCTATATATCTCTTAGTCAGGAGAAAATGGGACCTTTCTAGTTCAGTCATTGACTCAAATAAAAGCAAAGATTCTTCCAGGTCAAGTAAGGCATTTAAAAGTAAGTTAAAGACAGCCTTTTGTGGTTATGTAACCCTGTGACACCAATTCTCCAGTAACTGGCAAACTCTCTTTAATCCCTACTCCATTCAAAATGTACTGATGAAATATTAAACTCAACAGACTATATGTGGCATGTCAGACTTCTCTTACGTGTCATCTAATACTACTGAACAATCAACAATGCTGTAAAGGATACGTGTATAAACAGTGTGCCTATACCATAATGTGGTGTGAATGAAATATGTGCTGCTTTCTTTCAAGCTGACCATGAAATAGTTACGCTCAATCTGTCAAATTTAAGCTTTTGTTTGTTGATTACTAATTTAAATCTCATACTTGGATACACAAGGCCTTTAATAATCTCTTCTGATCTACTACTGGCAGTAAAATAGCTACGTTGATGGACAGCCTACTGGAAGACAACCATAGAAAGATCTAGACTAAATGTTGGAAATAAGAAGACAAAACTTTTGTAGAATGTGTTATTGATAAATAGAACAATAGCATGCAAATTATAAAACATCACATTATATGCCTAATCCTTAAAAATCCCCTCAAATCTATCTGTCTGACACTTAAAAAATGTTTCAGACAGATTATGTTAAGTATAATTCTTAAAGACATGTCTGCCATGTCTACGAATACTGAGCAGTATGATCAACTTTAATAATTCGAAGAAGAAAGAACAGGCATCACAGCAGAGGATTCATCACAGCAGATGGCGTGTTGCATTGTAGGATTCATGACGTATATAAAATGATAGGGGACACTCGCATAAACTAGATTAAAACAACTTTGTGACATTTTAGAAGCACTGGCAAATGACATTTTCTGAGTGAAATCATTTTAAAAGATTTAACTCACCTAATTTCTGCACCATCGCCTGATCTCCAAAAAAATTATCTGCTTTTTTGTCTTGTCAGTAACACTGAGTCGCAGTTCCGAGAATCATTTCCAGAGAGGAAACAGATGACACTTTCTTAAATAGTCTTGAATGAATCATGAGTCTGACACACTCTGCACAGGGCTTCCCATCCCATGATATACGCTATATTTACAGAGGAAATTATATCGTTCATTGCTGTGCAGATGTGCATGTGTCGGTTGGTAATTCTGGACTGTGCAGCGCTCAGATCCCAGATTTGAATTATTACTACAATGCAGAGCGTCGCTGTTATATTAGGCTACTGTGAAGCTGTGTATCCCCATAGAAACTAACTCCTCCCCCTCACAGGCTCTATCCAGATGTGATTTTGCGAACAGCAGCTCCTCAATCTGATTATAGGAAGCATGGCTGGAGTCCACTTAATCCCGATTTAAAAAAAGCTCTCCAACATCCACACGCTTACAAACACACAACAGGACATGTCGATGACCCATAAACACTCCACATTTGTCCTGAATCTGTGACAGTGACCACGTTTACATGCACAGCACTTTCAGATTAAGATTCATATATTCTGGTTATGATTATATATAATGTGCATAATATACAAATAAACTATTCTCTGGACATACCACCGGAAATGCTCACTCTTACAATAGGCTATGCGGTAATTTAGTAGGCTACTTTTGGACAACAATTCAATTTTAAAAAGTAGCCTAATTTAAACTTGTTAATTCTAAGTCATGCCCTTCTTTTTTCTTTTCTTTTAATAGGCTACACAAGATGAAAAAAGGGATCGTATTATGTTTTTTATGTTTGTGAAATGTAGATTTACTGTTCGCTCCAAACATGTTTCTGTCATGAAAACTCTGAAAGATTAGCATGGTAATGAATGTAGCAATGTTAATGTATTTGGTCTTGGTGTAATAGATCTGCTACGCTGCAGCTGCTGCAGATCAAGTACAGAGACTTGCTACTGCCGATACATTTACAGACACGTGCTGTGACTGTGAGCATGTAAGACATGCTGATGCTGCACATATAACATGAAATAACCCCTGTAGAAGATCTTGCAGGTGGAGCTGGGGAAGGTGTAGGGCAGTGGTTGGCACTGAAAAAAATTGGCCCGCCAGCAATAATATCTGGCCCGCGCCCGCAGCCAGATTATTTTGATAGCGGCTGGTTCTGAAATATATTTGTCATGACAGTGTAATGGAGGCCAGCTAGTGAGAGCTGTGCAGGTGAACTCACCTCATGTCAAGAGACGCTCTAGTGGTTAACGCTAGAGATTGCAGCCTTTAGCCTCATTGTTAGAGCGTCAGACTCCAATGCGGAAAGACCCGGTTTCAAAATGTCTTTAGTGATTTTGCCTTTAAAAAAAGTACGAGAACGTTTTTGCAGCAATGTTTTATTTTGGGATGAATTGAGAGCTTTTAATTTGAAAATTCTGAAAGACATTCAAAAGAGTCTGTGGAATGGATCGCCAGACACGCCTCTAAAATAGTGAAATGTGTGATATGATAAAACGAACAGTGAACCATTGAAACGTTTGCTTATAACGCGGGGCCTCAGCACCAACACGTGAACAATAACAAACCAAATCCAGCTTCCTTTTTATCAAAAATATTGACAAGACAACTAGCAACAAAAAGGTGCCAATCAGCTGCGCTATGTAGATTACGATGTGATTGCTAACAAACTAAGTTAAAGGGATAGTTCAGCCAAAAATGAAAATTCTGTCATCATTTACTCACCCTCAAGTTGTTCCAAACCTGTATGAATTTCTTTCCCCTGCTGAACACAAATGAAGATATTTTGAAAAAGGTTTGAAGAACAGTTGAGTGACCCCATTGACTTACATAGTAGGAAAAAAAATACTATTGAAGTTAATGGAGTCCATCAACTGTTTGGTTTCCAACATTCTTCAAAATATCTTCTTTTGTGTTCAGCAGAACAAAGAAATTCATGCAGGTTTGGAACAACTTGAGGGTGAGTAAATGATTTAAGGACAGCCTGCGCCATCTAGAGTTTCATGACAGAACTTTGTATTTTTTCAATAGCCTCAATTTTATTTAATATGATCCAAAAATTACCTTTGTTTGGACGTGCAGAAATAAATGAATGTTAAATTATGGTGGATATTCTGAATATGTAGCTGAATATGCTATCTTTCCTGCTGATTTCTAGAAACTGGAATATGCCTATTGTTTCTGGTTATGGGAATCAGATTAATCCAGTCATACTAACATAATCATAGTATGACCACACTGATTAATATAAGAATATTCTTGAGCATGTGAATGAGATCAATGAATCTGACATTAAAACAGCAAAATAATAATAAAAAATGAAACAAAAAAAGTTGTACTCCCACAATGCAGCCTGTCTCCTTACTAATTTTTCATTGTCTCAGACTGTGCCAGGGAGGTGGGGTAAAAGAGGACAATTTGGCCTAGATAAAGATTTGTGACACTGTCTTAGCACAGATCTCTCTGTACTGAGAAGATACGTGTTAAAAGATATACAATGCAAGCTCACTCTGTACTTCCTTATGAAAACCATAAAAAAAGAAAGTATACTCTGTGAAATTTGGAGAATTTCCAATGAGCAGTTCTGATCTGAAGGCTAAAACTCCTCCCAGTCATTATTCTTCACTCAGCATATCTTGCCAGCTATTTAAAACCACCAGTGCCACATGCAGCAGGTCAAAAATAGGCAGCCTTTCAGGACTAGAAACTTCCCCAGGCCACAAGGGCACCATGGTGGAGGTATATGCTAAAAAGACAAGGACTATCCCCAGAGAAGAGGAGAGTAAACACTGAGGATAATGTACAATTTCTGCATTCGAATGAGTGAGTGGCTCATTTTTTTAATCCTTTATCCTTTTTAGAGCATTTATTTTAAAGCCTTAAAAAACATTTACCTTCCCTTGTTTTATTTAACTTGTAGAAAACTGTCAAAATGGCAGATGTTTTTGGTCAGTTTATGGAATTTCACTCAGTTCATGGGACAAATGTGAAACTGGACCCCTCGAGGACTCAGGCCACCCGAGTAGAAAGCTTTGCAAATGGCGTTTGCTTCAGTAAAGACCCTTTAAGCCCTGGCGAGATCTTCCTAGTGGAGATTGAAGAGAAAGAACTGGGTTGGTGTGGTCATTTAAGGATTGGACTTACAGCCCATGACCCTCGAACACTGGAAACTGTGCCAGAATATTCTCTGCCTGATCTTGTGGAATTGGGAGACAGCTGGGTGTTCGCAATAACAAGAAACCATAATAAAGTCATTGAGGATGACGGAGAAGTAGAGGGTGGTGAACAGCCAAATATAGGTGATGAGGCAGGAAACAAGCCTAAAACATTTTTCACAGACACTCATCTGTATGTAGAAAACATGGCCATACCCAGAGACAAATTGGTGGGACGCAGTCGACCTGGGAGATACAGTCACATTCTGGATGATCTGTACAAAACCAATGCTTTACCCCCTACTGCCCGCCGCAGTCGGATAGGGGTTGTCCATGTACCTAAGGGACAAGGGCATGCCAACATGCACATTATCATCAATGGTGAAGACATGGGAGCCTCTGCCAAGAGGATCCCCACCAATAAGCCGTTGTATGCTGTTGTGGATGTATTTGCAGCTACTAAATGTGTTCGGATTGTCCAGGTGGAATATGGCTGTAAGTTTTATTTTTACTTGCTAATATGGTTTGATATTATTTTAAGACTTTAATGATTCCTCTCTCTGCCCCTGTGTTTTAGTTTCTTCATTGCAGACACTCTGCCGAAAGACAATTCAGAAGCACATCATTCACAGAATGGCTTTGGACTGGCTAGAGCTTCCGGAGTTTCTTAAACACTATTGCAAATATGAGTGAGCGAAACCTAAATATCTGGGTTGCAGCAAAGACTTTTAAGACTGAGAGTCGAAAAATTTTTTCTCTGCCTTTTGAACACAAAAAACATGTCATCTGAACAATTTTTAATAAATGTTCTTCAAGCTCAAGCTTTGTAGATGCAAATTATTCCATCAAGAATGGCATGAGCACTTATGTTGCTAAAACTTGCTAATTAATTTTCAATCATTTCAATCAGTATATTTTGATAAGTTTTAGGATTTTGAATATAAAAAAATTATGTGAAGTTATAAGAAATATTTATGATTCTTCACTATTTTTTAGGTCTCTCAACCTCTTTTCACTTGCCGTCTTCAACTTTTGGAATTTATACTATAATTTAATTCCATTTAGCCTAAATAATGAAAATAACTTTATTATTAATTGATATAAGAAGTATAATTTATACCTTTATTAATTAAAATATGAATTTATATATGTATCCTTTGTACACAATTGGGTCTACTGATAAAAAATTATTCTGTGGTGAAATACTATATTAAGTATTGGGCAAAACTACAATTTCTACATGAAAATGTTATTTCAGGCAAGAATTAAAAAGACAAAGTAAATTTGAGTACTCAATTTAAGTTTGTACAAATTAAAGCATAAATATCAACGCTATAATTAAGTAAAACTACTTAATTATAATGAATAAGGTTGATTTCCAGCTGTAGCAATGTTTTATCATTGCTTTTGTTGTTAGGTTTAGTAACTTTCCATTTTGTGACATTTGGAGTTCATTTTCTAATCAAAATGACACATTAATACTCAAAAACGTTCCAGTGAATGTTACCATCATTGTGTATTGTGTACCAAGTGTTCAGATCTCTGTGTTCAAGTACTGTGTCACTTTTATTAGATACAGTGTCTACACAATTGCCCTGTCCAAATACCCACACTTGCGGTCTTTGCACTTGACCACTTGTCTACTTACATGATGTATTTCCTCTTTTTGGCTCAAGTGTTTAAGTAGGCATGAAGACTGCAAGTATTGGTATTTGGACAGGGCAACCATATTGTATTATTAGTAGTGTTGGGGGTAACACATTACAAGTACCTTGAGTTATCAGATTACTTTTTCAAGTAACTAGTAAAGTAACGCATTACTTTTAAAATTTACAACAAAATATCTGAGTTACTTTTTCAAACAAGTAACGTAAGTTAATTTGTTTTCCCATTTATTGACTGACAGCTCTCTTGTCCCAATGTTGAGAAAAACTCTCACTTCAGTATTCAGTATTACTCAAAATGAATAGAAATTAGTCAAATGCAAAATCAGAATACTATGCAAACCTCCAAGAATTAAATATGTAAATAAATAAAACAAATATTTTTTTATGCATTTAATCTCACTTTATTGAACAATGTCTTGTTGCTGACCTTCGATGATTCAGTTAAACCATAAGCAAAAATGACTTTAGATTTAAACTTAAGTGTTAAACTTTTTCTCCTGCCTCTTATTCTTCCGCTATCCAGAATGGCAGCACAGCTGAAAGGTTTGTTTGAGCTGCATCCTCTACTGAACATTACACACATGAATTTTAATTTCCTTTATCCTGGGGCTTATTATTTTAATTTTGGTGTGAAAGGGTCTTTACATTTGCCCAAAAATAGAACTTTTTTGTTGTTAAAAACTAAACAAAAACAAGCCCAGCCCAGATGAGAAAAAGTAACGCATTCTTAAAAAGTAACTAAGTAATGCAATAGTTACTCTTAAAGGAGTAACACGATAGTGTAATGCATTACTTTCAAAGTAACTTTCCTCAACACTGATTATCAGTATTGCAAAGGAAACTTCAACTAAATTACGCAACAACCTTTTACTGGCTAAGTTAAAATGACTTATTTCCCTTTCTTATAAGTAGAGTTTACTTAATTCCATATGTGAAATTTAGCTACTTAAAAAAATAAGTAAATTTTACTTCTTTTATTTCAGTGGTATTCTCTTTGTTATTTGTAAATTAGGTAAATGCTAAATACTTGCATTTTCACCTGTGGTCTCCAATTTTGGACCCAACTGTAACCTATTACATAAAAAAAGAAAGAATAATGTTGCTCATGAACATTCCATGCACCATTTCATGGCATACTATTAAAAAACGTATTTTATTAATTGATTTAATTAACAATTTACATGTTTTTAGATATTATTATATCAAACATTCACGTAGATATGAGTGTTCGGTTGATCTGCACTGACACCTAATGGTCCTTTGGGGAAAGTTCAACCCAGCAGTTTTGTAAGGGTCACGTGACCGGAACATTCTCGTCCTTTAGTCAGTTCCCAGCTTGTCCTCATACTTGATCTGCACACAAAATACGCAGTTTGATTTATCTGTTAATCTCTGGCAAACAATGTCATTTTGTTCATTTATCGGGAAGGAGTTTTATAAAGATCATTTCAAACCCGGTAAGTATTTATTCATTATTTACTCTCCACAACCTGCTCCCAATAGTAGGACGAGTATGATGGAACTGTTAATAAATTGGATGAACTAATGTAGCGACAGTCGCTCACCAACTTTGCTTTACTATTCTAGAGCCAATAAAACAAAACGTTTGTTGTGTTAATTTAAAAAGAAAATTTTCCTGATGTATTGTTTCTCTGCAGGTATATATGTTTGTTCCCAATGTGGACATCCACTCTTTTCAAGCAGATCCAAATATGCCCATTCCACCCCCTGGCCTGCCTTCACAGAGACCATCCGAGAGGACAGTGTAACCAAAATGATGGAGACATTAACAGCCTACAAGGTCAAATCAGATTCAAAAACATTAGTTAATATTTCAAGACACCACAAATATGTTCATATGTGTTCATACTTGTTTTCATGCATGTACAGGTTCTGTGTGGCAAGTGTGGTAATGGACTAGGCCATGAGTTTCTGAATGATGGGCCGGAGGAGGGCTTATCACGTTTTTGAATATTCAGTCACTCGCTTAAGTTTGTCCCAAAAGGTAAGTCGCCACGACCATACTAATATAGCAGTATCAAATGGCTTTATACTGATTTACATAACTAAGTAACCACTTGAATTCATCCTCAAACTGTTTTCCCCATCAGATAAGGTTGATAAACACTAAGCGAAGTGATTGTCCACACTGATGATGAGGCTGCTGTTGCTTGCACACTGGTAAACTGGATGTTCAGCTCATGAAGTGGACAGGAAAAGCCCCGGATTGGGGGTCCTGTTCACAGATATATCATGACCATCCTGGACACCACAGAGACATATATATATATTTTTAATAATAGTCTGCATAAGCTGATATGAACATGTGCTCATGAATGAATGAAATTACTTGCTGATAAAACCAGTCTCGAATATGTAAAATATTAACTGTAAACCTTCAGTAATGCAATTTACAGTACGTGTCATTGTTGAGTTTATTCTTAGGCCTTATTGTTATCATTGACTACAATACTTTTGACATTATAATAACTTTGTTCATTTATATATAGCTATAGCTATATATACACTCACCTAAAGGATTATTAGGAACACCTGTTCAATTTCTCATTAATGCAATTATCTAATCAACCAGTCACATGGCAGTTGCTTCAATGCATTTAGGGGTGTGGTCCTGGTCAAGACAATCTCCTGAACTCCAAACTGAATGTCAGAATGGGAAAGAAAGGTGATTTAAGCAATTTTGAGCGTGGCATGGTTGTTGGTGCCAGACGGGCCGGTCTGAGTATTTCACAATCTGCTCAGTTACTGGGATTTTCACGCACAACCATTTCTAGAGTTTACAAAGAATGGTGTGAAAAGGGAAAAACATCCAGTATGCGGCAGTCCTGTGGGCGAAAATGCCTTGTTGATGCTAGAGGTCAGAGGAGAATGGGCTGACTGATTCAAGCTGATAGAAGAGCAACTTTGACTTAAATAACCACTCGTTACAACGAGGTATGCAGCAAAGCATTTGTGAAGCCACAACACGCACAACCTTGAGGCGGATGGGCTACAACAGCAGAAGACCCCACCGGGTACCACTCATCTCCACTACAAATAGGAAAAAGAGGCTACAATTTGCTCGAGCTCACCAAAATTGGACAGTTGAAGACTGGAAAAATGTTGCCCCCACAGTCACCAGATCTCAACCCAATAGAGCATCTTTGGGATGTGGTGGAACGGGAGCTTCGTGCCCTGGATGTGCATCCCACAAATCTCCATCAACTGCAAGATGCTATCCAATCAATATGGGCCAACATTTCTAAAGAATGCTTTCAGCACCTTGTTGAATCAATGCCACGTAGAATTAAGGCAGTTCTTAAGGCGAAAGGGGGTCAAACACAGTATTAGTATGGTGTTCCTAATAATCCTTTAGGTGAGTGTATATATATATATATATATATATATGTATATATGTATATATATGTGTATATGTAAATGGCCCCTGATTGAATAAATGATGGCGTTAATGGGAAGAATAATTAAAAAGCAAGTAAACAACTTTACCACAGATATCACCACTTTATGTCACAGCAAACTTGAAAGGGCCTGAAAACATGGTGACTGGGTTTTTCTTTTGTGAGCAATCAGCTTGGTGAAATTAAATGTACATTTCGTGTCTGTGACCATTCTTTATCTTTACAGAGTTTTGATTGATGAACCGAAAATAAGCTGACTATTATACAGCTGAACATCGGTTCACCAATAAAATATATTGTTTAAATGCCTTGAGTTATTATTTTGGAATAAATGTAAAAATACTTAAACAGTAACTTGATGACATTTATACTTTTATTTTAATAAAGGGAATATGAATTACATTGTTAATTTAAAAATGCAAATGAGTATTTTTTTTTTTTTAAGCAATGTTTATTTAACCAGAAAATTGTGACGACATTAAGTTTAACTGAGACATGAATTTACATGTGATTTATAATTCAAATGCCTCCTCAACTCAGAACACCGCTGATTTCAACTTATTTGTTTTTATTGGATCATGAATGAATGCGTTTCTGTATTATTGTCTGCGCCATAAATGCATAATTTATGGAAATTGTTCCTATTGCATTGAAACTGTCTTTTTATTTAGTTTTCCGCTATTAAAATATGAGTCAAAACAATTATGTTTGTTTCGTTTGTTTTTTAAATATTAGCAGTGACATCATGTCTTAAACCGCCAAAATGACGCTGTTCCCGCTCGTAAGAAACGGTCACATTTCATCAGCTTGAGTGGGACGCTGCCGTCAGTTCATTCACCTGCGCCCTTGACTTTGTAAGGAGAGGGATTTCCCACCGTGATTACTAATGTTTGTTAAGCTTAACGAATAATAAGTTGCTAATTATTTTACAAGTTTTTGAATAATATAACGAGTTATATGGGTTACAAATGAAGTAACAAGCAGCGAAACTGTTTTACCTCAGCGTCAGGTCGATAGTAATGTTGCTAGCTTTTTTGATAACTCTCATTTGCTAGTTGGATATTATTGTAATTACATAGTCACGAGTATTTTTCCTTTGTGTCACTGTTACAGAGATGAAAATGACGTACGCTCCAGTACAAATGTATGTGCCAATATGTGACCTAAACATAAACATCACACACTCGGTGAGAAGCCAAATATCAGAAGACGTATTCTTGAGTGCCTGGTTATGGTGGTATCTTAATTTTAATGAATAATTGGCGAAATACTTAATATATGATTTGATCTGTTTATTCTAGGCTATTTAGTTGTGTGACGATAAATGGCTTTAAAAAAATTGGCCTTATGATGCCTGTAAGGAATGTTTTCAATTGGCCTTTTTGTTCATTTTCCAGAAGGTGGTTGGAGTAATAATTGGGAAAACTGATTCAAGAGGATTTCCAGACAGGAAAAGTTGGTTACATTACAAAGGTCCTGTTTTCATTTTATTAAATTTTTTTAACAGTCTTTTCTTTTTTTTATTTCAGATGTTGGCTCTGAAAGGTTCACATTCAGCTTCACTGTGAAAGATTCTCCAGAACATTTTATCAATGTGTCTGCATGGGGAAATGAAGAATACATCCAAAGACTGAGCAGTCGCTTTCAGATTGGGGATTGTGGTGAGATTTAGCGGTAGTAATCACTCATTTTAGATGTCACTTCCTTGTGTTAACAAAAAAATAACTTCTAATAATAGATGAAATACAAAAACACTTAATAATAGATGAACTACATTGAACTGAACCTGTGAGCCAAAATAGCATCTTCTGTTTTAGTTGTAATTGAAAATCCCCTTGTCGTGACCAAAGACTATGAGAAAGAAGAAAGATTTTGCCCTTCAACACCCAGGTAAAAAAAAAAAGAGAATAAAATTAAAAATCACATATAACTACTAAATATTCTGTATCATACTGTACTGGTAAGTTATACATAAACATATTTCATCTCAGTACCTACAGGCTGTTGGTAACAGAGACCCACTCAAGCATTAGAATATGCTCAGATTTAGAAACAGAGGCGAGGATTCTGCCGCTATTCCACATGCCAATTAAAGACTCAAGGGACTTCTATTCACTGGGAGACATTACTGCAAATGGACAGAGTCTGGATGGACACATTATTAACATTCTAGCAGCTGTGCAATCGGTTAGATTCCAACGATATACTTCCAGCCCTCCTCACGGATGTCAGGGAAGTTAACACAACCTGACATCAGTGGCTGGTGGGCAAAAAAAGTAATTTTTCACCCTGCAGATGTACTGATCCTTTTCAGTGATTGAGATTTTGTCATCCAAAGGTCGGAGAGGAGAAATACTTCACAAAATCTGATGGACGCAAAGGACAGAGGCTAGAAATAAAGCTCTTTGATGACACTGGGACATCATTTCCTTTAGTGTGGTGAGTAAAATGTCATTCATTTCAACAAACATCAACGCCAAACACTAAATAAAGTGATTTCATTTCTTGTTTCATCCAGTTGGGATAAAGAGTCTATTCGGCTGGTACAAACACTGAGACAAAGAGAAACAGGTAATATGTTTATTTGTCTGTTTATTTTTCAATTGCAATTGCTTTTATGTGGTGAATTTAATTAATTGTACTTGTTTTGTCTCAGTGCTGTTTATTGCAGATGCTCGCATCACCTTTGACAGTTTTCGTAGTTGTATGATAGCAACAGCGACCTCAAAAACAATTATTACCATCAACCCTGGTAGTGATGTTATATGCTAGATTAAAGAATCTATTTAAATACTTTAAATTGTAATATTTTAACAATTTGACATTATCGTTAAAATCCTTTTAATTGCATTCTAGATACAGCAGAAGCCAACCAGCTGTACACATGTATAAGGGAACTGTTAGAAGCCGGAGGACTGGATGACCAAGACATCCTCTCAGGTGATGATGTGCCATGTAAGTCGTTTGATCTATATACATCTAGACCTCTACATTAACAATGCAGTATGTGTAGTGTAGCTCATAGAGTAACACACAGTAAAACTGTATCCTTACATTTATTTCTCAGTGGATTCCATTAGTGATGTTCTGACTGTGAATCAACTTAAAACCAGAAGTCAAGAACATGCTGATGTCTTTCATTGCATAACATATGGATTCATCACAACTCTTGATCTAAGTTCCTCTATCTCCAAGGTCATACGCAAGAGATGGTAAGTGTGCAATACTTTGACAGTTTGGTGCAATGACCTAATCAGGGTTCCACGTGTCCTGGAAAACCTGAAAAATGAATTACTTAATTTTCCAGTCCTGGAAAAACACATGAGATAAATTTTAAAATCTCCTGGAAAAACGTATTTATTAAATAAACAATTCTTGTGTTTTCCTTTAACCGAGAATGAAGAAAACAGTTACCATTAGTAGCAGAGAGTGCTGTGTTCAGAGACGCTGAGATTTGACATGTGAAAGAAGTATTTTAAATGGTGATGTTGAGTCTCATGCTTATGGAAGCTTGTTTCCACCACAGAGCAAAACATTTGAAAAGATAATTGCGACTTTTTAATCTCACAATTGCGAGTTATAAAGTCTAATTTATATAAAGTCTAGATTATAGCTCACAATTCTGACCTTATAACACACAATTGCGACTTCTTATCACACAATTCTGACTTATTTCTCGCAATTGTGAGTTAATATCATGCAATTCTGAATTGTGAGATGTAAACTCGCAATTGCAGGAAAAAAGTCAGAATTGAGTAATTAAAAAGTCGCAATTTTTATTTTTTATTCTGTGGTGGAAACAAGCTTCCGTACATACCGGCCCTTTCAGCAGTTAGCTAATGTTAACTGCTCAAATGTTTGCAGCAAATGTCAAATGGTAAGCAGCTACCTAACTTTAACATTAATTCATCAACTTACTAAATAATTATTATATTTCGTTTTATTTTGTTCTGATTGTTGTCAAAAGTACTTAGGTACCATTTCTATACTGAGATTTAAAAAATGTAATGATACCAGCTGATAGCAGATAGGCGAGCATCAACGGTTTCTATTTACAACTTGTTTTTACAGCATTAACATTGTAGCCAATGTTGAGCACATGAAAGCAATGACCAATAAGAGGTGTTTAAGAAATTAATCAGAATCAGTATAGAGCTCTTGATTATAAAGGGAGCTCTCTTGATAATAAAGGATTGCTATCTGTACATAACCCGTTCACAATTTGAATGAAAGTTTTATTTTTCATGCTGCTAAGTACACTTGTAATTATTATTAGCATTAATAATTCATTGACTTTTCTTTAATAATTTTATTTTCAAGTTAATTAAAAAAAAAAAGAGAGAAAGGGCCTAATCCTTGTCTTTTATTTCCGCTGTAGTGAAATTGAAAATGTCCTGGAAAACAATCACTGAAAAAGAGTGGGAACCCTGCCTAATGTTCACAAGCCTGAGTTTTAATAAATAATTTCTCCACTAGTGCCAAATGCAAATTTCGAATCAATGAGGAGATTCAGACGTGTTCCAATGATGCCTGTCCAAATCAAGGGCAACAGCTCCAGGCTACTCAAGGCTTTGATCTGCTGCTGGACGTCAGTGATCACACTGGGACTTTGCAGTCGTGCAACTTGGCAGGCACAGTGGCTGAGAAAACCCTGGGCTGTAAAGTGAGCGCATCTAATACTTGCGTTATCAACTCATCAAATGCCACTATTTTGTCTCTGATAAAAACCTTTGTGCATTGATACTGTACCACAATTCATGGGTTCATTCGCCTGAAATGTGTCTAATAATATATAATAATAATTATAATAATAATATATAGTATGTCTGTATGTACTGTAAAGAATAAAAGTAAAATATTTTTTTTGACAGACAGAAGCATTTTTGTGTCTTTTGGAGTCTGAAAGGATAATTCTGCAGTGGAAGTTCCAACTGGAGAGATGCAAAATTTATCTAAAGGTTAATCATGTTGGCCATTTGCCACTTTCTTTGAATATTGAATATTTAAGGATGTAAGTTAATCTTATTTTTAAATTGTAGGTTCTTCCATCTCCTAGAAGCAGAAGTGGAATGAGGGCAAGGATTTTGTCATGTGCACTCGCTGACCCCGTTGAAGTGAAGCAAAACCTTGCCTCCTTTGTGGTTTGATTCTGTTTTGCAACACAGCATGGTTCCTCATGTGAAATTAAATAAGCTATAGGCCAACTTGTATTCAATTCATTTTGGTTCAAATACATATGTAGTGACTAATAATATGTATTTTTTTGACATTTTGTTCCAATGTCGCATTTGATTTCAGTGTATTGTAACTGGTCTATATAATAACTTGACGTATGTATCTCTGCATATTTGTTTCAAACTAATTTTGCTCAATTGCTAATAAAAACAATGAATACTGAACACTGCTGCCTCGGAACCTTTTATTCAAGAATTGTTTCTGTGAGGACGGTTTTGGATGGAGCGCCGCTTAGGTTTGACATTTGTAAATAATGTTCATTTGGCTGTTGAGATCATAGTTTTACATTGATCTAATCGGATTTCTAGTGCATTATTCGCCCTCAGGTAGGAACATTGACTTGCGCTATGTTTTTCTAATCAAGTGTGTCCAATTGTATCTTTCAGAGAGCATTTTAGCACCCTAAAAACAATGTCAAGCTATCGCAACAGTTTATTCTCTTAGTCTTGTTGCCAACATAAACGATTTACAGAAACAAGTACATTCATGAATTTTCAACAGCCACAGCTAAAACGAGTCATTCTCCTGCGAAGTTGTCGTTAGGTCTGCATCGAGTTCATCATGAATGTGAATCAAGGCACCGTCGGCAGTGATCCGGTGATTCTCGCCACTGCTGGTTATGATCACACCGTCAGATTCTGGCAGGCTCACAGTGGCATCTGCACAAGAACCGTCCAGCACCAGGACTCTGTATCCTTCACCAACAAGAGCGTTGCCTCGCAGATACATTCCACTTGTGAAAAAGAAGTGCGCTTGATTATATTAAATGTTATATAATTGAACTTGTGGTGTACTAGAAATCTTAAAAGTATATTTAAAAATAACTGTACTTGCAGATAATATAATATTACTTAAATAAAAGCCCATTTACAAAGAGTGTACACTTTAATGACTATGGTTAACACACTTAAGTGCACTTTGAATTAATGTCACAGAAGTTTTGATAGCACTTTATTTTAGTGTCCTTGTTACATGTACCTACTGTACTATTAACTGTAAATAATGCACAATTACATTTAACTAAACCCAAAACTATTCATAACCACAACCTATAATAAGAACATGTTGTAAATTAATATTACTTGCACTACTTATATAATTACATACAAGTATTATATACTGTAAGTAGTACTTAGTATAATTGCATGGTAACAAAGTCACCTTAAAATAAAGTGTAAAGTTTTCCCTATATAGTGCATTTTGAAGCATTGTTTTAAATCTTACGTAACAGTAAGATTTAAGCTTAATTTCCACATATAACAAATAATACTTTATTTCAACATATAATACAAGTGTATTTTAGTTATCATAATTGTCTGTCAGTACATTCAAAAGTACATTTTAACCATATTTGAAAATCAATAGATGTAATTATGAAATGACATAAAAATGTACTAAAGTCCTAAGAAAAAAAATTGTACACTGAAGTTCAACTAATTGCATTTCATAAAATGTACAATACATTTTCATTTAATTGCAAATAACATGTGATTAAGTGTATTAAAACATTAAATTCAATTATTACAAATTATTTTACAGTATAATTTTTCTGTAATAAGTACTCCTTTAAAAAAAATATTCTGAAGTGTGCTGGTACACAATATATTTTAAAGATGCTTAACTTAAACACCAGCAGGTAAATTCTCTTGAAGTAACACCTGATAGAAGCATGATTGCTGCTGCTGGTAAGTTCAGCATGCGCCTCATTATGTATAAAGCTATAAATAGTGCAACCTATTTTTTTTTCTTTTCCTATACCTGTGTAGTTTTCAAACTGTATTTTTATTCTTGCATTTCAGGTTATCAACACATACGCATGTATGACTTAAACTCAAATAATCCAAACCCTGTAATCAATTATGACGGTGTCAGCAAGAACATCACGTCTGTCGGCTTTCACGAGGATGGTCGGTGGATGTACACGGGTGGAGAAGACTGCATGGCTCGCATTTGGGACCTGAGGTAGCGAAAGCTTTCTGCTGAATGTATAAAGTCTGTTTAGAGTGGTTTTAAGTGCTACTTAAATACTGTTTTCATTCAGGTCAAGGAACCTACAGTGCCAAAGAATATTTCAAGTCAATGCACCTATTAATTG
The DNA here is from genome assembly GCA_039654625.1 of Rhinogobio ventralis. Taxonomy (NCBI): domain Eukaryota; kingdom Metazoa; phylum Chordata; class Actinopteri; order Cypriniformes; family Gobionidae; genus Rhinogobio; species Rhinogobio ventralis. The sequence goes on from CM077212.1 coordinate 16,535,428, forward strand.
TGTGTGTCTTCATCCCAATCAGGTCAGTTGGATAATATTTCATTATCTGCTACTGATGCTCACAATCAAACCAGTCGAACAAACAAGTAAATTTTCTCTAAATGTATTTGCTTTAGGCTGAATTAATCGTTGGGGACCAAAGTGGTGTTATTCATATTTGGGATTTGAAAACAGACCACAATGAACAACTCATCCCAGAGCCAGATGTGTCTGTTAATTCAGTCCATATCGATCCTGATGCCAGTTATATGGCTGCAGTCAACAGCTCGGTCAGTAACCAATAACAGTCCTTACAGGGGTTAGTTCACCCAAAAAATAATTTACTCACCCTCATGTCATTCCAAACCCACATGGAACGACATGAGGGTGAGTAAATGATGACTTTTTTGGATAAACAATTCTTTTAAACCTTCAAAATGCCACACTGCTAATGAAGTTGTGCTAATGTGTACTGCATATATTTATATTATATCTGAACCGTTTAGTAGAGGTTGGTCAGATTTGGTTTATTTGTCTTTCACTGTAGGGCAACTGTTATGTGTGGAATTTGGCTGGAGGAATAGGTGATGAGGTGACACAACTCATACCCAAGACCAAGATCCCTGCCCACAAACGCTACTCATTACGCTGCAAATTCAGCCCAGACTCCACGTGAGTGTCTTGCAAAACGCTAATCTGAGGAACAATGGGAGAACAGTGAAAAATTTAAATAGTTGATTCTTGTTTACAACTATTATACAAATCAATGCATAATGTTTTTCATCTCTTTACAAGATTGCTGGCCACATGCTCTGCTGACCAGACCTGTAAAATTTGGAGAACCTCCAACTTTTCTCTAATGACAGAGTTGAGTATTAAGAGTAACAACCCTGGAGAGACGTCCCGAGGTTGGATGTGGGATTGTGCCTTCTCTGGAGATTCACAGTACATAGTTACAGGTGAACACAGGGCTCTCATCAACATTCACAGTTCATGTGTTTTATTAATATGAGAAGATCATACATTTACATGTTCATTGTAGATATTCATTGTACGTATTCATATCTTTGGTCCCACTTTATATTAGGTGTCTAACTACTATGTGCTTATGTAAAAAAGTGTTAGGTACAATTAACTTATTGTGTTCATGTTATATTGCACAACACTTTTGCTGTTATTGAGGTGGGATACAGATAAGGTTAGGGACAGGTTTGGTGGTAGCGCTTTATTTTACAGTCCTGTTCTGCATGTACATACTATGTACTTATTGTAGTAACTGGGTAATACCTAGGTACTGATCCTGAAACTACCCCTAAACTTTAAACTTAACCCATGTAGTTACCTTATATTACTCAGTGCTTTCTTGGATAAGTGGTATGGGTCAGGGAAGAATCAATCGTGTAATTACAGATTTAATTACATGCAGGTTTTTTTTTTTTTTTTAAATACAAGTAAAATGTAAAAACATGTTTGTATACAATGTGTTTATATACAAAGTGCATTGTATCAAACTATTAATTTATGGCCCTGTTTATACCTGGTATTAAGAAGCGTTTTGGTTGATCGGATCACAAGTGGAAGACGACTCTAAATACAGGTGTAAACGGGGTGTAAAAAGTTTAGAGCTTGTCCACGTTTGACCACTTCCAGAGGTAGTCGAAAATGCATTTGGCTAGATTGCTTTCATAGTGTAGACGTTTATGTGGTCGAATGTGTTCGAACAGCCACAAGAGACCACCTACTCTCCACCTACTGATCTAATGCGTAAACATAACAGGAAGTGAGCTAGCCAGACTGGATTTAAACTTTGCCTGAATTTGCTCGAATTTGCTTTGAAGACGATAAATGTACTAAGCACAATGTTTTCTCCCCATCCCTGATTTCTAACACACACTCACCGCATTCAGCATGGTCTTGAGGCTTTCAGAGCAGAAACGAAAGCTGCTCCCCATGTGTTTTCCGTCGTCTCCATGCGCATTCATATGTAAATTACGTGAGCTTATTTTGTCCATTAGATCAAAATATCTGAAAAAGCCCATACATTTACCTGCCCATAGACCCTCCTCTCGAATAAATCAGGACAGAAGTGGTTGAAAGTGGACAGAAGTGATGGATTAAATCATCAGGCGTAAACAGATATGTGTCTCCCTCATCTACTTGTGATCTTAATATCAGGTGTAAACAAGGCCTAAATAAAGATACTTAATATAAAGTGGGTCCAAATCTTTTAGATGTTTAGTATTCTTTTTAAAGGGGTACTTCACCGCTGGAAAGTGTATTTAAGTGTATTGGGTCATTTATGTAGTAGAAGTGTGAAATTATTTTAGAAGTTGGTGCCTTCTAGACTGAGAAAAGCCAGAAAATGTATTTTTGGCTCATATGGATGAAAGACAACAACTCCCAGAATGCGTTTGCTTCGCTGCCCTACGAGGCCACTCCCACCGGTTACATCACTTGCCCACCGCGGCACCATCCCACCGTCGTTTTAATTTTTATAGTAATAAAATCATTTAGTTCAGTTAGAGAACAGACACTACAATTAAAAACTGAACGTGTCTGCTCAATACAGCATGAGCCGAACGAGAGTCGCCACACAGACCAGCAGCAGGAGTCAGATTTCATTCATCATGAGAGCGAAGAGCTGACAGACAAGATTGTTCTGTTGATTTGTCCTACCTTGTCAGATTTTGCTACCTCCCATTAAAACAGTAGGTAGCACAATTTGACAGCAAAAAAATGCTACCTATCAGATTGTGCTACCAGCTTGTGATTTGAGGCTTTATTAATATCCATACTTACCCCTACCCTAAACCTACCCTTAAAACTATGTAAATATTTAAAAAAATAAATATTAAATATTGATGTAAAATGCTACCTATCAGATTGTGCTACCAGCATCATATTCATGTGATTTGAGGCTTTATTAATATCCATACCTACCCCTACCCTTAAAACTATGTAAATATTTAAAAAAAATAAATATTAAATATTGATGTGCGCATGCGCAGTAAGCCCTGGTAGGACAATCTGACGGGTAGGATGAAATGTCAGGACACCGGCATTCATTCACGACCGCATTGTTGTTCATTCACGGCCGCACAGTCATTCACGGTGTGTGTGCACTGGTGCTTTTTTAGGTCATGCCTATGGAAGCTTAACTTTCATAGGAATTCATTGAAAACACTCGCTTTGCTCTGCACCATTCCGTTATTACATTCTGTGAGTGAGATCCCACCCCCTATGGGTGGGTTAAAAACATGCGGAACTAGCTCCTACTCCTGGCTGTAGTCTCTAGCCTCTGGCCAAAAAAGCCTCCGATGACGAAAAATGATGATATTTGCATCATCAGAGGCTTTTTTTCCAGACATAAAATACATACATTTCTCGTCTCAGGAGGATATGAAGGGGGAAAGCACGATCATTCGAATATACTACCGGGTTTCTACTGATACAAAGCTTAATGCTAATCGCTGAAGTAACCCTTTAAATAACACAGTGTCTACACCGGCTGTGCTGCCTACAACAGCTTGAGGTTGTCTACACTGACCGCAACAAAGCAACCATTGCGAATCCATTTGTTCTTTGTGTCAGAACAGAAGCAGCACAAGCGCTTGAAGTATGTAAAAAAAAATAGTACGAGGCATCATTTTACTGACAGGAATTTGTAGTGTCACGCCACATCCAGTGTAGACAGCATCAGTACTGATTATAATGGCTTTTGTCGCGTTGTGTGTTTATGTCTAGTGTAGACACAGTGTAAGAGATTGCTTTGGTTTGGTTCTGGTTTGGGTTGTTGGGTTTTGTTGTTGTATTCTTAAGTATGTTCCACAAGATAAAAATACTTTATACAAATTATTCTGTAAAGAAGTTTACTTTCTCTTTCGTAATATTGTTTGTTGCCTCCTTAAGCATAAATAACTGCTAGCAGCCTTTTGTAGTAGTCATGCAGGGAAACCAAAGAACATAGAAAACATGGGGTCCGTTGCATAATCTTAGCCACCATGTTGACCATTTTATGTAACTAAAAAAAGTTAGGAGCAGTTTTGAAGAAAAAAATTAGATGACTGACTAACTTTTAAGACTAGTCTAAGCAGTTTATGCAACATCGTTTTAGTAAATCATGGCCATGTTGATTTAACTAAAACTAGGGAACGAATTATATTGTGCACATAATTTACTTAAAAAGAGGGAACAAATTAGTGAAACGTGTTTACCTATTAGTAAGTTCTTAATTCGTGGCCATGATATACATTTTTTCCCGCGTCTCATGTGCAAGCTCTTTACATCAGGACAGTGCTAAATAAAATACAATAAAAAATTGTCTTTTTAATTTTTCTTTCACAAATGTATGTTGCTCTCAGTGGAATCATTTGAAGCATTCCTTAATTGTTGTGTACTTTCAACTGATTTTCAGCCTCCTCTGATAACCTGGCACGTCTGTGGTGTGTGGAGACCGGAGAGATCAAACGGGAGTACAGTGGCCATCAGAAGGCTGTTGTGTGTTTGGCCTTCAATGACAGTGTGCTTGGGTAGTATGCTGAAGAAACTCCTTTTGCTATGAAAGCTGTGGCTTTCATAACACCTGACATCTGCATCAATGGTATTAAATGGACTTGTTGCATTAAAGATAACCCTCAATGGCTATGATGATGAAGACTGAGCAAAGAACTGTCACAATGTATCCCTATCATTGCTAATTCAAATGTATGGAAGGATAATTTGTTGCATATACCCAGTATTTGTATGCATCCACAAGTTTTGTCAATAAATAACATTTAGCTTTTGATTATTATCCAGACATCACTGAATGATTCCCTTCTTGAATTAAAAGATATGAGTGACTAAACACAATAGTGCTTTATTGTAGACCAGCAGTGTTTTACATTACTCGTCTGCATCAAGTTACAAGAACTGGAGTGAGTCTTTGAGCCAAGTCATGTTCAAACCACTGCAAAAATGGGGCTAAATACAAGAGAGGATGAAGATAAGGATTTAGCAGATAACATGACAAGATAGTTCTGACTTCGATTGGCATTAAATAGGGCATTTGTTTAGCCTTTCCAGTTGCTCTCACACATTTGTTTGTTTGTCTGGTGTGTGCTGGTACACCGTCAGTGGAAAGTCACTCTGGCAGGTAGTAGAAACACACAGAAACGCAAATGTTGCTGGGGAAGCAGATGTCGATGCAGAAGTAAATAAGTCTTTGTTTCCCGGGACCTTCAGGAAAAAAAGGAAAGAAATCTCAAGGTTCTTATTTCTATAGATGTGCCGATGCCAATCATAATCAATGCCCTGTTCCTCGTTCATGCTCTGCTGGTCGTAACTCTAAAAAGGTCACAACTCCATCTCACTGGACTACTGGATTAGGTTTCTGTCACACTGTGCTCTTTATAGAGCTTGTTCTTGGCTTATACAGTGTCTTCTGTACATTCTCTTGTCACAAAAATCAATTCATACAATGTTTTAACATTTTATTTAAAAGTACAATTTTAGCACAGTACAGCATTTGTGGTATTGATTACCACTAAAATTCATTTTCTCCGTTTTGTTAAAAAACTCAAATCTGGGTTACATTGAGGCACCTACATTGGAAGTGAATGGGGCCAGTTTGTAAATGACTTTCAGTAGTATAGCAACAAGATATAAACTATGTGCATTTTAACATAATGTCAGTGTAAAACAAATAAATTCTTGTGTGAAGTTATATCCAAATTTACAACTTTCTCGACACAAGAATGTAACACCTAAAACCCTAAAACAACCATAGAAATGTATTTAAACATTTTATTTAAACATTTTACAGCTGAAGTAATACAAACATTTTAACAGAAGAATGCGGGTTTAATGTAAGTGTTTATGTCTAAAATTAAATGCCTTATATTTCTGCTTTTAAATCATCCAAAAATTGGCCACTTCCATTGTACATGCTTCACTGTAACCTCGATTTTTGCCTTAAAAAAGTTGGATTTTACTTTATTTTAAAGTGTGTGTTTTACGGTGTAATTATACATTTAAGTACCGAGTAATGATAATTAACTACATGTACTTGCTATAGGGTTAGTTGCATGTAATTATGCATAATTTATAGTTATTACTACAGTAAACTAACATGTGTAACAAGGACACTGTAAAAAAGTTGAAATCTTTTTTGTGGTAATCAACATTATGCCATAAATGCTGTCAATTGATTGTTCAAAAGTTTGTGGTTGCAAAACAACTGTTTTCTATTTTAAAAATGTAATTTATTCCTATGATAGCAAAGCTGAATTTCAATGTTAGTTGTAGAGCACCTCTGCTCCTGCTTTAATGTGGTGGGACACCGTTGGCAATATTGCACATAGCAAAAGAAGTAAAAAGGAGAGAGAAACAGGGAAGGAGAATTCCAAAGTAAGTCACACAGAAACAAAGGTCAGAATATGTATATAGAAAAGTCAAGATTTGGTTTATGGCACATGCAATTAGTTCTACATTATCCTTCATCTTAGAATCAAGAGCAAGCAGCCCTTACTCAAGTGTTCAGTGTCACATGATCCTTCAGAAATCATTCTAGTATGCTGATTTGATGCTTTTGATGGTTGACATAAGCTTACCATCAGATCTTCTAGTCCAGTACACAGAGGCCTGCTGACAGAGGGACTGAAGAGGTTCTTGAAGGGTGGAAGCTTCAACACGACTGCCGGGCAGCACTCCCAAAAACTCAGTGTGTTTTTCAGTCTGATTTCCCACCACCCAGACCTGACGGACCTGTGAGAATCATCACATATCTCACTGTATATCATTGCAGAGTAAATTATCCTCTAATGGTGTGATACAGACTCACCATATTGTTCCTATTTGAACTCACACTGCATAACTCCTAAATGTATAATTGTGTCTTGAGGGGTTTAAGTGCTTCCTCTAGTACAAAAGGCATTTGTAATTACACCACTTACTCCACAGAGATCAGATAGACACTTGTTAAAGTGGAGTAATGCTTGAGCGAGCCTGCGACAAGCAGTTTATGCCTCTCAATAGCTCATTGTGCCCTAAAAATTGGAAATCTTGTTCAAAAGGCTATTGACCACGGATTAAGTTTCCAAAAAGTTTTCTAATGGCTTTAATCAAACGCAATGATGCAAAAATCTCAACCGAGACCGAGATTTTAAGTGGTCAGCGATACTTATCGGTTCAACAACCCATCCCATTCTGCACAGATCATAACCCAGCGCATGAATCTCCTTGTTAAGTGCTGAGAGAAGTGTGTCCAGCACAGGTCTTTGCTCTGTTTGCGTACGGGTGCTCTGTCTTTCCAGTAGTGACTTATAAGAGGAAAAAGCCAACAGAGTGGCCATTGTGCACCCTGTGGTCCTATCCTGTAACGCGATCCAGCCAAGGTGGATCAGATGGTCTGTGGAATTCCGACTCGGCTACACTAAAACCCTCCTGAACTGGTGCGGTCCATTACTCCCTTTCTGGAGTCACGGAGGAGAAAGCTGCCAAAAGAGCTCTCTAATCTACTCAAGAGCACTGGGGTGGAGCTGCGTTCAAGTGTCAGTCAATTTGCCAGCCAGCCTTACGTTTTATATGGCATATAGAGTCTTTAAAGCTGCTGCGGTGAGAATATGATCTGGTTAAATACACAGAAGCAATTCACATTTGACATTCTCATTCATATGGTAAAAGTAGGAAACTCCACCATTTATTACTCTTTTATTTATTATTTATTACTCTTCAGTGTCACACGATCCTTCACAAATCATGCTGATTTGGTGCTCAAGAAACATTTCTTATTATTATCAATTCTTCTTCTTATTATCTTATTATTATCAATCAAAGTTGTGATGCCTAATATTTTAATGGAAACTGTCATAATGTCTTTTTCAGGATTCTTTCATGAATAGAAAGATTTAAAAAACAGAATTTTTTTTCAAAATAAAAAGCTTTTGAAACATTCTCAAAGTCTTTACTGTCACTTTTAATCAATTTAATACAACTTACTGACCCTATATTTTTGAACGGTAGTGTGTGTGTTACCATCAGATCTTTTGGTCTAGCACAAAACTAGGATGCTCGACAAGCAGAAATCCTTTACCTGTTGCTCCGACTTGTTTAGTTGAGATTGCACATTCTCGTAATCCAATCGTTCCATCCGGCGAAGAAAGCAGCTGTCTTGGTTGTCAGGTTTATAGCATACCAACCCCTGAGGAAGAGAGATAGGGAAATGTAACTGAGCTTTAGAGGAAAAGCCTAATCTGTGCAGAAAGAAAAGAGTCTTACATGTCTCATGTCAAAAATCACCGTGGAGGTGTAGTTGACATGGGAAGTCACAGAGTAGGTCACTACATTGTTGTGCTTGTCTATCAGAGCTGACTGATTGATCAAGTCACCCGACATGTGATCGGGAAATCTGACAACCTGCAGTGAAGACTGTGTGGGAAAAGGTTTGTTTTAGTGCTGACGTGTTTAAATAAGCTTGAAGATATTCACATTTTGAAATGCTCTGACTCTTACTTGTGTCTTGTGCTGAAGCCCTAGATGTGCCGTCACACTGAGAGCAATGATAACAATGAGCAGCATGGCAGCGAGACTGCACCAAAGAACTTTGTGAGGAACCCTGGAGGAGCTGATGGGACCGCAGTGCTAGAAAATCCAAACACACATTCATCTCCCTCTGAGTTACATTTAAGGCCATTGCACAATCACATTAAAGAATATTAATGGTTTGTACACATAAGCAAGACAGCATAAATCAGTGCTAAGCAAAACACAAACTGACATGTTTGTGCTACACTCTTAAAAATAAAAAATTCCAAAAGGGTGGTTTTGCAGTTGCCATTAAAGAACCATTTTGGGTTCCCCAAAGAACCTTTCAGTGAACAGTTCTTAAAAGAACCATTTTTTCTTAGTGTTAAGAACATTTTAGAACCCTTTTTCACTTTATAAAAAACTTCCATTGATGTTAAAGAACCATAGATGCCAATAAAGAACTTTTATTTTTAAGAGTGAAGCATGTTTTTTGCTAAAGGAAACAGCAATATGACCACATGATCTCTTACCGTGCTCTGTGGGTCCTCCAGACCGGCTTCTGAATGCTTCAAGCACCTCACCATTCTGCCCTGTTTTACTTCTCCTCACGGTACCTGTCTTACTCTTTTCTGTATAAGGCAATGTTCATGACTAAGACTGACCAGCAGAGCCTGCAGTATAGGTGTCTAACTTCTCTTTGCCATGCTCTGCCCCCCACCTCTTGGCTCACACCAGGTAGTCCAACCCACTGGCTGACTACCCCATACCAGACAATAGACAAAGGGGACAGGTAGATCGGCACTGCGGACAGGGCTTTTCGTCGCAGAGCCAGTTTTAAGGCATCGACTGGCCTTGCCCTTAGGCTGCTGACTGACCAAGGTGACTTTAATAACTTCAGTTGTGGTCATAGTGAGAAAATTGACGAGCAATCGCATTGCAAGGATAGTTCACCCAAAAATGTAGATTCTGTCATCCTTTACTCACCCTCAAATCGTTCCAAACCTATACTTTCTTTCTTCTGTGGAACACAAAATAAGACATTTTGAAGAATGATGGTAACCAAAAGGGTTCAAAACCGTCGCCTCTGTCGCCTTTGGCTTTTGGCTTGCTTAGCTGGGGACACTAAATATCCAACAATATTACTGATCTGCCTGCATTGACACCATTGTATGAGAATTGAACTGAGCTGGACGATGACATCACTGTTTTCTCCAGAGCCGCTGTACAGCCGAAACAAATTTTGTTGCATTATTTTCCTGTTATCACTGTAAAACTGCATTGAAACAATCTGTATTGTAAAAAGTGCTATATATATATACACTCACCTAAAGGATTATTAGGAACACCTGTTCAATTTCTCATTAATGCAATTATCTAATCAACCAATCACATGGCAGTTGCTTCAATGCATTTAGGGGTGTGGTCCTGGTCAAGACAATCTCCTGAACTCCAAACTGAATGTCAGAATGGGAAAGAAAGGTGATTTAAGCAATTTTGAGCGTGGCATGGTTGTTGGTGCCAGACGGGCCGGTCTGAGTATTTCACAATCTGCTCAGTTACTGGGATTTTCACGCACAACCATTTCTAGAGTTTACAAAGAATGGTGTGAAAAGGGAAAAACCTCCAGTATGCGGCAGTCCTGTGGGTGAAAATGCCTTGTTGATGCTAGAGGTCAGAGGAGAATGGGCCGACTGATTCAAGCTGATAGAAGAGCAACTTTGACTGAAATAACCACTCGTTACAACCGAGGTATGCAGCAAAGCATTTGTGAAGCCACAACACGCACAACCTTGAGGCGGATGGGCTACAACAGCAGAAGACCCCACCGGGTACCACTCATCTCCACTACAAATAGGAAAAAGAGGCTACAATTTGCACGAGCTCACCAAAATTGGACAGTTGAAGACTGGAAAAATGTTGCCTGGTCTGATGAGTCTCGATTTCTGTTGAGACATTCAGATGGTAGAGTCAGAATTTGGCGTAAACAGAATGAGAACATGGATCCATCATGCCTTGTTACCACTGTGCAGGCTGGTGGTGGTGGTGTAATGGTGTGGGGGATGTTTTCTTGGCACACTTTAGGCCCCTTAGTGCCAATTGGGCATCGTTTAAATGCCACGGCCTACCTGAGCATTGTTTCTGATCATGTCCATCCCTTTATGACCACCATGTACCCATCCTCTGATGGCTACTTCCAGCAGGATAATGCACCATGTCACAAAGCTCGAATCATTTCAAATTGGTTTCTTGAACATGGCAATGAGTTCACTGTACTAAAATGGCCCCCACAGTCACCAGATCTCAACCCAATAGAGCATCTTTGGGATGTGGTGGAACGGGAGCTTCGTGCCCTGGATGTGCATCCCACAAATCTCCATCAACTGCAAGATGCTATCCTATCAATATGGGCCAACATTTCTAAAGAATGCTTTCAGCACCTTGTTGAATCAATGCCACGTAGAATTAAGGCAGTTCTGAAGGCGAAAGGAGGTCAAACACAGTATTAGTATGGTGTTCCTAATAATCCTTTAGGTGAGTGTATATATATATATATATATACAGCTCTGGAAAAAACTAAGAGACCACTTAACATTGAGAAATCTGCATGCCTAGGTGCTTGCTTTTATACACCTGTGGCCATAAAAGTGATTGGAACACCTGAATTCAATCATTTGGAGGGGTGAAATACCCCTTTAAGTACATTATTAAGAAAAAAAAGTACACTTTTCTTTAATAATTCCTATTTATTTGATCAGTTTGTTCAAATCTTGGTGAGAAGTAAAATCCTACAAAGTTGATGGGTTAGTGAGTGACAACAAAGCTGTCAAGTGCAAAATATAATCATTGCAAATATTTATAATATTCTCTCACTCATCATGTTACAAGTACAGTGAATTAACAGTACAGAGTTGAACAAGTATTATAATAAAATAAAAACAAACAGCACAATTTTGAGGGTTATTTGTTTCGTAGTACCCAAGCGTTACTGATAATAAAACATTACAAATGTCAAATAATTTTTTAGACAAAATAAAACAATAAAACAAACAATAACACTTAAGTAAAAACATATAGCCCTTTTATTACCTTTAAAAACAGTGGAATATTCAAAAAAGAGGTAGGCCAGTTTGAAATGAAGCCTTGATAGTAAATCATACTGCATATTTGTGGAAAAAAACTCTGCTAGACTCATTTAGATTAACTATAATATTAAAATAGGTTATTTTGTTCCATTCTGATACCCATATATTGATAAATATTCTCTACTAAAGTGGGTAAATCTCAAGTAAATCTTTGACTATGCCTGTAGTGCAGGTAGAATATCAGCAATGCTGTCTATATAGTAGTCAGGCACCATTCTTTGCCGGTGTGGGCATTCACTCTTCTGGTTTGCTTCGGCTTCTGCTACAGTAGAAACTCCTGTAAGGGTCAGCAGGGTCTTCAGGCCACAGTTTGAACCTAGCATGATGTCAGTGTCCAATCTATCTCCGACCATCAGACACCTCTGAGGGTCCAGATCAAACTGGCTGGCCACACACTCGAACATGAAGTTGCTGGGTTTTCCCACCACTTGAGCTTGGCGTTGTGCAGCGGTCTCCACCGCCCGTAGGAGGCACCCTGTCCCTGTAGATAAGCAGAAGACAAGGTCGTTGTGACAACACGACATTTAGGCAATTCATATTTGTGATATCATTCATATTTGCTTACCAGGGACCACCTTGCCTCCCTCCAGAGGCAGCCTCGTGTCCGTGTTAGTGCCCACGAACTGACAGTCGGGGTTACACAAGTACTGCAGAGCTCTGTTGAGCTTCATGTAACTGAAATGCTCATCAAACCCGACCAGTACAGCTTGGACCTCCTTATCGAGAGGAACATTGGCCCAGTCGATTTGAACTCCAGTGATGGGGTCAGGCCCTACACCGACCGGCTGGATTCCGACCTCCTGGAGCTCCTGCCTCATCGCATTGCTCCCAATTAAATAGACTTTTCCGTCGAGTTTACAAACATTTTTTAGGTACATCGCCGAGCAGTACGCCGTCCCGAACACCTCGTCCGCGGTGGCATCGAAACCGAGCTTGCCTAATTTATCCGCGTACATTTGTCGGGTTTTCGTGCTGTTGTTCGTGACAAAAAACACCCGCTTTCCGTGTTTCTTCAATGAGTTGATAACCTCAGGGGCTCCGGGGATGGCCTGGTCCCCTCGCCATATCACGCCATCGCAGTCAAACAGCACACTGTCCACCGAGTCCAGTAACTGTCTGCTCAGCGCGCCGCCCAGCCTCGTACATTTAGATGCAGCCATTCCTCAGGTTACTCTCGCCCTGACCGCGATCTTCTTTCTTGTCCTCGGTCCGTCCTAAAATAACATTTGATCTACAAATAGTCCGCTGACTAGATCGAAATGAGCTTAAGTCAGATGATGAGAAAACGACAGCAAACCGACGTTTACTAGTTGCTGCAACTGAACGGGACACTAGCGATTCATTCGTCAATGACGCTGTACGTGACGTTTTATACTAGTAAGGCATTTCCGCACCGGTTTAACAGGCTCTGGTTTAAAGGGCCAGTGACCCTAAAATGGCATGAAACAGACCTTAACGGGCATATTGCAGGTTAGAGACCACCAGTGAAACAATGTATAGGCCACTTTATCTACACATTTTTTGCTCTTATGTCTTTTTAAATATGGTATTTTCATACAAGGTTATATATTCATTTTGAAAAAAATGTAACCTGCAATATGCCCTTTAATCAGGTTAGGCTCCATTTTTTTTTTAATTTCTTGAATGAAAACAAGGATATGAGGAAAAGATGTAGTCTTTTACTCGATTATAGAATGTTTTCTAAGTACATGAATCACATATAATTCCTATAATTTGTAAGCGAAAAAAAAAAAAAGTTAGTATTTTAGCACTCGTCACAAAGTCAATGTTTTTTAGTGGGTTTTTGGTTAAATGCCTAAAATAAAGTCTGTGGTTAACACAAGCTCAAGCCTGTGTGAAAAAAAAGCAGCTTTTTTTTTTTTTAACTTTAAGGCAGTTGCGAACAAGTGGCTAAATGGGACTAGATAGACATTAAGGTTTTATTTTAATATTTTATTCAGGCTACCTATATTTTAAAACGGCAATAAAATAAACAGTTTTAAATATGTCAATTTAATATAATTTATTAAATCAATAACTTATTCCTTTATTTTATTTAAGTGTCACTCTCCGTCCTAGACACATGAATTCTACTATTTATTTGCACTATTTACATTTCAAAGACTGAATCAAGGTTATGATGGTCAATCATGAAGAACAACAATAAATCTTGTCTTCTAATAAGTTTTAAAAGTGGCACCCTAAAAATAAATGGTGCTAGGTGCAAAATACAGTTAGATAAGAATGATGTTATTTGAGTTCATTAAGCAAAAGCACATTGATGTAGTGTAGCTTTTTTTTATTTTTTTTTTTTAAATGTGGTATATGCTGTTTTATCAATAGAGAAAAGGAAAGACAGTCTTTAGTATAAGCTAAATAGTAAAGAACTACCTATGAACAACATGTCAAGACGACAGACTAAACGGTCTTGTCAAGCAATAAGGTATCAAGACAGCTTTATTTCAAAAGTCTGATCAGGGATTTTGCTGCCAGAAGTAGTTTACAGTATTTTATATAACTGTACTTTACTGTAAAATTACACCAATATAAAGGTTATATCTATTAGTTTTCTATTATTTAAAAAAACATTTATACTTACCCCAAATGTCTCACTTTAACCTTTCACTTCAAAATAAAAACAATATTTTACCCCATAATCTAAATTAATCACAAATCCCACATTAATAAATTCACAAACCACTATTATCCAATGACAATAACATTTTATCATTTGCTCAAAATTAGTTCAATCATGAACCCTATAATATATACAATATATTCAATTTCAAAATATAGTACTGTTTTCTATTCTCATTGAAATATTTGAATGTTGTTGTTTAATGTTGTCTAAACAATAGCAATAATATACTCATGTTACCATGTAAGAGTTTTCCAAATCATGATAACATTAGCATATTAAGTCTCACTCCTAATCCTCCAGATATGTAAAAAAAAACAAAAAAAAAACCTTGTAGCAAAAACACTGCATATGATTTTAAGACAGTACAACCTATTAAATGGACTCCTATTGAATATGCCTATTCTTGACAGCCTCATTTTCATTAACATAAAATTAAATATGGCATCTTTCCTGAGAGTACTGCAAGTTTGTATATATGCTGTATACATACATATACATATAAATGTGAAACTATTTGAACATTCAGAGAAAACAAAAAAGAAAGGGTACCAATAATACATAAAGCTTAGAACGTATTTATTAAAAATCCCATTTACCAAAATAAAATACAGTTTAGTACAAATACACTGTTAAAAACAACAAGTTTCCTAATTTTCTTTTTTCTGAACAGGGCATAAGGGCCAAAAGATTTCCCCAAGATTTTTGAGGATTCCCCTGTGATAGAAACCTCTAAATGGATTGTATGAGGTCTGGCAGTTGTGTCCAGTGTACGGATGGCAGTGCTGGCAGTTGTGACCTTTTCCTTTAAACCACTCATTGGAGGTTTGATTTATCAAAGCCAAATAAATGTGAAACATGGAATAACCCGCCAAGAGGAAAAAGACAAATACTAGGAAGCCCAGCATGAAGACAATCCGTGGAAATGTCAGAAAGAGATGCTGTACAAAGAATGCAATAGAAAAAGATTTATTAGAGAGGTAATCCATGTACCACAGCACATTGATTAGTAAGTTATTATTACCTGGATGATAAAGAGCGGTCCAGCGGGATGTTGCTCTCCCTGCTCGTCAATGTAGTGAGCGTGCAGGAGTCCAGTTCGCAAAACAGTTTGGAGCAACATGTCTGCTATAAGGAGTGCAATATCACCTGCCATGGCACACACACTCAGGAGGTACAGCAGGAAGTATCTGGTGTTCTGGGCACCGATGCAGTTGTTCACCCACACACAATGATGGTCGAATCTCTGTACACAACGATTGCAAACCCCTGTACAAATGAGATCAACAGCATGTGAAATAATGCTGATTACAAAGTAAAATGCCACTTATAATGACAGTATATTGGCCCATTAATAATAACAATAATAATAATAGAATGTTTGCTTATAACTTATTTTGTTTCTTTTTAAACCGAGGGACAAGGGCAATTATTTTGTGATACCACTTAACTTGTATTGAATGCTGAAAATTACATAAAATGGAGTTAGTAATAGCCGATTCCTAACTATTCCGATTAGGATACTATAACTTTAAATGTATAAAACATGATAGCAATGTTGTGAGTTTTATGGATTTAACTTAAATTTTGCAGTAAAGAAATGTTCACTTACAAAAACTGTACAATAGAGTGCAACAGCGCCCGCCCCCCTTTTCAGCGTCACTGGTTCAAGAAGTATTTTTTTCATCCGTTTTTCCCATTGGTATTTTAAAATAGTCTTTGTTAAAGCATTATATGCCATGAACCAAGCCAATCAGCTGGATTCATAACATTACAAACTTTGATTTGAAACAAAAAAAAAAAAATTGAAAATTGTACAAAAAACAAAAGGTACAAGACTGTGTGCTTAATGGTTTTAGTGAGGGAAAGAACTACAATCCCATGAAGCATTGTAAACAGCATAATCAAATTAAAACGATATAAAACTACTAATTTACAAATGTTGATTATATGTATAAAAACATATATTTTAAGTTTATTGTAAATATGCATATGCATATATATATATATATATATATATATATATATATATATATATATATATATATATATATATATATATATACATACATATATATACACACACACACACACACACACATTTCAGTATTTTGAGAGCGTAGAGAGATGGGAGTGGGCGGAGCTAAAGAGCTATTTTTGAGTGTGCTGCTTTTTTCGACTCTGATTGGTGTAATTTTCTGTACAGCATCATGGGTAATGTAGTTTTTTTTTACCAGGAATTCCACTGCTAAACACGATTTTAAAAATAAGCTGAAATGATGTGGGCTGACAGCTTCAGCAGAAGCAAATACCATGAATTAACAACCTTGTCGCTCACAGTAGGTCTGTCTTTAAAGGTTTATAAGTTATCGTTCAAAATCTATTTCCTTATGGAGAAAATGAGTGGAGTTTTTACTTCTGGAACCCAACTGTTGCACTCTATTAACAGTACTTTGCTGTAAAATTAAATGTCTACTAGATCAAGTAGAAAAGTTTATAGTAAGGGATATAAAAAGGGAACTTACCGTTCCCCAATTAATAGGTTTTTACTGTTGTAGATAATCAGCATTTTTTTAAATGTTAAAATTATGATAATTTTTTTACAGTGCATGTTCTGAAGTTTAAATGAAAGACTAACAAACACTTACTACAGTGTTTGGACCGGGCAGGTTTGACAAGCTGACAGGTTGAACACCTGACTCCCTGCTGGAACAGTTTTTCATCATACTGGTAGACCTTCAGTTGAGTAGTATGGTTTGCCTTAGTCAATGTGCCTTCAAAAGAAAAGCCAAACTGAAGGTATTTGATTCTTTATTATTGATAGAGACAAGTCTTCATTTGCTTACCTGGGTCTCTGCTACAACACATGTAGAACAGATAGGACTTCAGTGCAAGGAGGACATAGGGAATGCACAGGCTGATTGAACTTGTGCCCATGTCCAAACAGAAGCCAAAGACCTCACAGGAGAATTCAACATACACGACCACTTCAAGTAACAGGTGCAAGTAAAGGAAGAAGTTGTTCCTGATGTGAAGGAAATGATTGGACATTGGACGTCAGGGAATGTTCAGGGAACACAAATACTGATAAAATAAAGACTTTGAATACACTGTAAGATACATTGGACACCAAATGCATGGATTTTAAAAAACGGCCTTAAATGTATTAAGATGTACTAAAGACTGGAGTAATGGCTGCTGCAAATTCAGCTTTGCTTTCACAGGAATAAATTACATTTTTAAAATATAATAAAATAGAAAACACTTACAAAAATGATTTGGTTTCAACTGAATTTTGTTTTGAAATATATTGAAATCATCTGACAATTTTTAATATACAGCATAAAAAGTTCAAACTTAATACCTCTGATGGAACAGTCTGTGCATAGTCCTGTAACAAATGCTTTGGAGACATTGTGGGATCCATGGAGAGACAGCCTAAAAGAACAAAAAGTATATAAATGACTCTTTAAACAACTGCAGAAATCGCTAAGTTTGCGGGGCTGCTCCTGCTAGGCTCTTACCCCTGTGAATGTGTCCACAAGCCGACCGAGAGGAGTCTGCTGATGTCCTGAATACTTACAAACCAGAGCAATGCAGGTGAGCACTACTGCCACATATATACCAAACAGAGTGAGGAAGTCCATTTGCCACTACCTAAACAGCACAGTATTGTGAGTAACTGACTTCACTTATTACAGATGTTTATGTTATATATAACAAGACCAAGCGCTTAAATCAAAACCGAACTCACTCGTAAGGCCGAACAATAAATATTCAATAAAACCATATTAAACAGTGTTTAAAAGTGTTTCTTTTAAAACACTACTGGACACACAGCTGTAGCAGTGAGAGGCAAGCGAAGGAAAGTTTTACCTTTTATTTACCTGAGGACCATCCTCAAACCTTTACTCTTTCCGTACGGACCATAGTAGTGTGAAGTAGCAGTAAACGTCAACACGAAACAGTGTTGCCAGATCTCTAAATACAAAAAAACTGGTTTGTTATGGTCAAAACACACCCAGATTTGCCTCCCCAAAATAATCTATTTAAAATTACAAAAAAATAAAATGTCTTGCACTTATGTATTCTGGAAATAAATTAAACAAGAACCCGCGATTACCTATATTTAATAAACGTCTTTTTGGGTGGAAAACAACCCCAAAGCGGCCATGGCAACACTAATACGGAACTTACTCACAACTGCGTTGTCAAAGTTAAAGTCTTCACAGGCTTTTTTTTTAATTGATTACCTTTTTCAGGCTCGCTGTTTTGAAGTAGTTTCGTTTATCTTTCAATACAGTATGCAAATGACCTATTCCTATTTCAAAATAGTCTCTCTCAAAATGCGTGATATTCTCTTAAAATGTATTAAAGTCTTCTTTTCTCCGATGACGTGTTATGCCGGCGTGAGGACGGGACAACCTGTCACTCACATCTGCCAGATCTGAAGTATCTGTTTTCAATTTGTTTTATTTTGTTTGGCAATTTTTTTATCCATAAACAAAAATGTATGGGCTTACTTCCTACTTTTTCACATTTTCTGACTGAGGTAGACTCACTGCTCAAGTCTTTTTATGAGGTTTATGAAACTATATGAAAAAAAAAATCCTTTATAATGACTGTGTGATGAAGTTCAACCAGCTTACTTTCTTTCCTTCTTTCATTTGTTTTATTTAAATTATCTTTCTCTTGTTATCATTGTTTCTTTATAGGAATTGTATGATACCTGTTTTTTTTTTTTTTTTAATTTCATTTATCTTCTTTATATATGTATGATTATCATTACTTCTGTCTTGAATTTGCACACAAATGAATGCTTCATACTGTTCTCCTGAAGGTACATTAGTATATTTTCATATTTCGTCCTACATTTTTTTTCTTGTTCGGGATTATAGGCCTACGTCACAAGTAGGGAAGAAAGACGATGGCTTTCATATGGATTATGATAACTGAGTACTATCGTTCATCAGATGGCATAGCTTCATACAAAATTTACAAAATTACTCGATATAGCGTCAGTGTTATATGTAACACCACTAGCTAACATAGGCTACCTACATTCTGATTACAATGCAGTTTTTATATTATTCTTTTGAACTTCAGCTTTTTTCACTTTATTCAAATTATTTTAAATTCTGTCATTTGCCTCAAAAGCAGATAGTTAATAATATTAAGTGTACTTGTTTTCAGTTTAGGGTTGCCATAGCCTTCTAACTGTTTCCTCTTACAGTTATCATGTTACAGACCTGCAAATTCACTAGTGGTGATGCCTCAAAGGAAAGGGATACCACCAAAGCCCTTCGAGAATACTCCACCGAGCAAAGGCAGCAGGTATTTTCTATTAAGGTATGCATGCAAATCTATGTGTTAACACTACTTTTATGAATATGAAGTTTTATATGTGTATTTAAAGTTACTCTTTTATTGCACCTTTTGTTGTCACACCACAACATATTAAAATAATTAAAATAAATTATACAACTTAAATGTGAGCTAACAAATTATTGAAGGCTGGAGAATGGTTTTATTTTTTAGATGTTTCGGTTCACTACCCTTTGAATTTCTTTTTTTAATGTCTATGGATTCTACTGTAACAACCCAGCTAATTCTGTCTAATTTATTATGTCTAATTAATTTATTTCTATAGTTGTAATAACAGACAGAAGCCATTTGACATTTTAAAATAATTTAGAGTGTAGTCGGAATATGGAATAGTTCCTTTTTTTTTTTTTTAAGTTTTATTGCAATAAAATATTTTTTTCTATATACACAACCACTTTTCTAATGTATTGGTAAGTTGAGATGTTGATTGAGGAACAGCGTGTTTGGAAATACAAGCATTGACACTAAATAATTCAGTTAGCCCTGTATAACTTGTCTTTGCTTCAGTCCTTTACATAATATGTCTATTACATTTTACTGCTAGTTATACTGTTTCCCTGTTCAGAGTGTAAACTTGAAAGTGAAACCACACTATACACTGTTTATACTGTGGTAGTGTGTTGATTTTTTTATTATCTGCCCGGGCCAGTACTCAAAAAACAGTCTGGAAGACCCCGGTTACACCTGTACACATGTCAGCTCAGTCAGTAAATCAATTATATTCTTCTGAATCCCCCCGGATGGATGACAGCATGTGTCCCTGCCATGTGGCACGAGAGATCTCGAGATGCAGCATTTAATCTGTCTAATCCAGAACAAGAGCTTTAATAGCACTGCTCCTGTTCAAAGATGTGTGACTGCGCTCTTCAGTGCATTCAGACGTTCTAATTATCCACCATCGTCCTGCCTGATCCCCAAGCTGATACTGGGCTACTTTTTGTCCCTTGGAGAGACAGCTAGAAGAGAGAGTATGGGAAGGAGGTATTTATAGAGAAATGGGGCCTCACTTTACCCTTTTTGGAGAGAGAATCATTAAGGATCTGTGCTAGGTGTCCCAGTTTCTTGATTTGAGCTCTGCAGGCAGGACTAGGAAGACTCGCCAGAGATGCAGAGTCAACTCATAGACAAGATCACCCTGGCACTCGATGCAGTGTCACCCTTTTTTTAAGTGGCAGTGCTCATGCCACACGACGATGGGGGGCATTCGCAAGGCGTTTCCCCTGAAGTGTGGTGCGGTGCAGTAGGAGGATCTCGGCAACAACGTAGAAGACGTGGACCAGGCATTTTTCCCTTTAGAATTTTTGATACCTGTTGAATTACGACAAAATGAAGAAATTCCTTCAGAATAAGAAAGGGAGATACTCCTTACGGCAGAACAAGCCAGGTCCTCGCTATCCGCCCAAAGATGTTTGTAAGTGTTCAAGAATTTTGTATTAGTAGGATAATGTTATATTAATATTAACATGAATTTCTTTTAGCAGCACATTTAAAGTCATTTTAGATGCACATGTAGGGTAATGCGTTGATCAATGACCCTTTATCAATCTATGGGCCTAGGCTTTGCATGTACTGGCCCATAAACACAATATTATACCAGCCTTTTAATTGTGAATGTTGATGGTGTTTTTTGTGTTCTGGTTTCACTAATGAGTACTTACTATACAATGAACGTGAGTTTCATGTTGCTGATGCTGTGTTCAGGAAAATCTGTCTTCCAATATCGGATGATTTGGGAGCCTCTGTTCCTTTTCAATGAGGTCAATGTTACTGGGAGGTCTAAATGTATCAGCTGAGACTCTGTATTTAGTGAAGGTTACATGGTTCGCTTTAGCCTGCATTACTTTGTCTTGTCAGGATGGGCAGAAATTCACATATCTTGACACATTTTAGCATCTAGGTGTATATTTTAGGTGCTTGGCATATTTTAGTGTCTGGATATTGAGACTGCAGTGCAAATTTTCATTTTTCATCATTCTGGTGTGCATAAGTAGTTCTAACAGGCTAACAGGCACATATCCTCTTATTTGCCATCTTTTTCACAGTAATCACCATGCCAGCATCCAACCAGTGCTGGCCAGAGGAGTTTGGCTTTCAGATAGGGGGGAACGGGCCCAGCTACATCCTGACTGTGGAAGAGGGAAGCAGTGCTCACCTGTCTGGACTACAACCTGGAGACCAGGTCTTGGAGATTGAGGGGCAGAATGTTTCCAGTCTTAGTGCTCAAGAGGTTATTGCCCTTGCCCAGTCACAACGAAACATCCCGCCCAGTATTGGAGTGGTTTCACGCATCCAACAGGTGGGTCAATGACATGATGCTCATTTATTGTCTGAATGTATTAATTTGCAGAGTGTCTAGTAGTCTATTTACATCAAGTGCAAATAGCCCACCTTGTTGGCAGAGGCTATTTACACTAACTCCACCCACTGTCTGATTGAGCCAGACATAATTATAAAAGAAATCCCGCTGATAACAGGATTACTGGCATGGAGAATAAGGCATCAGCTTTTGACGCAACCGACCGTCGAACTCATTCTTCTCCCTTTTCCCTATCGCATATCAGCTTGAAGAGGCTTTATTCTTTTATATTTGAAAATTGAAAATAAAGTATCTAACGGGTATTAAATAGTGGGAATAAAGAGTTTATTGGGTAGGTGTAAAGGAGAGCTTTAGGGATAGGGACAAATAATGTCCCAATATGACATCATCTATTTATGATTTTAAAGATACACTATGTAACTTTTAATAAACAAACAAAACTGCATGCGTTTTATGGAAGAACATTGTAGCCGGAGCTACTTCTCTCTGGCGAGTCATGCAGGTACTAAGAGTGGTTGGCATCCTGCCCAGTCTTAAATAGTCTGAATATAAACACTTATCATAGGTGTACCATAGTGTTTCAGGATAAGACAAAAAACATGGTTTAGAAGATGGCTTCATGATGCACTCGCTTTAAAAAAAAAAGAGTTACATAGTATACCTTCAATTAATATAATCATATACACTGAATATGTTGTTATTATTGCATACTAGTATTGCAAATAGTATCTGCCACCAAGTATAAATGGCATCTAACTACTTTTCACACTTAGTGCAAAGAAAATATATTAATTATATATTAATACAAGTTTTTCAAAACCTTTAGAAACCAGCGTTCATACAAAGAGAACATATACAATTATACATTCTGTTTCTGTCCATAACAACGTGTAAAATCCGTTGCATTTCACTGACTGTGTGCAGATGGATATCACTCCAGGCCCTGATGGCCGCTTCGGATTCACTATAGTGGGAGACTGCCCCCTGCTGGTGGAGGATTGCTCCCCCTGCTCCCCAGCGGGTCGTAGTGGTCTCAGAGCTGGAGATTATGTCATGGAGGTGAATGGGATCCCTGTGAAGCACCATGAGATGGCCGCCGCTTTGATAAAGGCCTCTCAGGGCCGAACACTGCGTCTTGGGGTGCTGTGCATGGGCAGTCGTCAGAAACGCAGCAGCGGCAGCCTAGAGGGGTTTCAGAAAGACACCGACGGCATGCGTCAGGACCGCAAACACAAGGCTGTGGAGTTCAACAGGAGGGTGAGTTTATCTCACAGACTTTGAATGCGCTTTTATGAATTGATATAATTAAAGATGTACAATATCACAATTGTACCTGTTTCAGGTTGAGGAGATTTTGAGGAATAATCCAGAGGTAAAAGAGAAACTTTTTGCTGTACTGAAACAGTTTGCTGCTGAGAGGAAGGTGGACTGGCTCGCTTCCGTTCTTCCTGACATCCTGACAACCGAAGAGCAGCAACAGCTCATCTCAAACATCAGGTATCTATGACAAATCTATCTTCCACCTACAGTGCTCATTAATTTTTAATCTCAGGGCCACTCTGACCCAGATGTTTTCAGCTACTGTATTTAGCCATGCAGAGCAGATTTAAGGCCACCAGAGGGCATCAGTTTAGTTTAGGTTTTGCTAAATATATGAATAGATTTTTAGTAAATTTAGTAAATAGATTTTTTTTGCTGTTTTTATTATATTCTATACACATATTATACTATGAGGAACATATTTGCAGTAAGAGAATTAACTCGCATGGCTTTCAGTGTAAACTGGGTTGACCTAATAAGAACACTGATAGATGTGTCTCCATCTGGTGCTGCAATGCTGATAATCTTCTAACCCTCTGATGTATGCTGACTCTGTTAATAGTGAAATTCCCTTTCCAGTCAAGCCTATGCCTTAATGCCAACTGGGTCAATAACATAAGATGGCACTGACAGAGAATTCTAGTGTTGATCTATTTCTTGGCTCCTTTTTGGGCTCTGTCAATTTGTTTGGCAAGTGATACTTCGTAGGCCAGTTTACACAGTCTAACAAGTGATTTGTTTTCAGATGTTTTCACTTAATTAGGTGTTTGACTATTTTATATATGTATATATATATATATATTAGACTGCATTTTTTTTAATCAGAAATAGGCAGAATTCAGAAATACAATTTAAAATAACTGCTTTCTATTTAGATTAAATAGTAAATAAATAAAAAGCACAAGTCAATATTATAAGTTGGATTTTCAGCAGCCATTACTCCAGTCTTTAGTGTCACATGATCCTTCAGAAATGATTCTAATATGCTGATTTGGTGCTTTACACCACATTTCTTATAATAATAACATTTCTTATTATTATCACAAAACAACTGAAAACAGTTGTGCTCCTTTATATTTTTGTGAGAACCGTGATGTTTTTTTTTTGGATTCTTTGATAAATAGCTCAAAATTATTTGAAACCGAAATCTTTTGTAACATTATAAATGTCGTTACTGTAACGTTTGATCAATATTTAATGCATCCATGCTGAATCAAAGTTTTAATGTCTTTAAAAAAAAACTAAAAAACCTTTGAACGATAGTGTATGCAGTTGTAAAAATATTTGTATAATAGTTTTAGTTTGGTAAAGGTGTGCAAGAGAAATAAAGTAAAATATTTCTACTGTATGTTACATTTTCAATTTATAAGAGGAAGAACTTCATTAAGGTGTTTAACATCATGTTTGATAAACAGAGACAAGCTATTCTCTCTGCACAGTAGGTGTTGTTCCTTTGTCTTATGAGATAATAACTTTTGTCACTGCTCGTAATCCTCTTTAGAGATATATCTGGTGAAGGGTAGTGAATGGGGATGTCACCATGTGTTCAGTGGCTTGGGGATCTTGAGTTCCCTGGGATTTTTGTACTGTGTAATGCTAAATGTGCTGATGTTGTCAAATTTGAATGCATGGCATTTGTGAAAAAAAAATGTATCATCTGTATTGAACTGTTGGCACTTAGTATCTATTATTCAATATGTTTGATCTGTTACATTTGAACATTATCTGATATGGATTTTAAGCCTATCTGGGTAGATTTAGTTTGCATTGGAATACTAGGACATTAGCCAGTTCCCAATACATTTGGGCTATGCTCTTTTAGTTGACAACAAATATATATCTGGGCACAATCATCATTTCTAGAAATCCCTCATTTAGGCCACATGGGCAAGCCAGTTTAAGGTGTCATTGTCTGTTTTGCCATCTTCAGTTAGAGTAGTTATCACAAGTTTGTAATTTGTTATTCAGAACACTGAATGCTTTGAAGGGAAAAGATATTAAAGAACATTTTAAAATCACATACACTACCATTCCAGAGTTTGGGGTAACATTTTACATGTTTTTACTGGCACTTTTGATCAATTTAATGCATCCTTGCTGAATAAAAGTATTAATTTCTTTAAAAAAAAATCTTTTTGAACTGTAGTGTAGGCTTAATAATTGTTTTCATATACATTCAATATACAGTGCATCCTGAAAGTATTCACAGCGCTTCACTTTTCCCACATTTTGTTACGTTACAGCCTTATTCCAAAATGGATGAAATTCATATTTTTTCCCTTAATTCTACAAACAATACCCCATAATGACAACATGAAAGAAGTTTGTTTGAAATCTTTCCAAATTTATTAAAAATAAAAAATGAAAAAATCACATGTACATAAGTATTCACAGCCTTTGCCATGACACTCAAAATTGAGCTCAGGTGTATCTTGTTTCCGCTGATCATCCTTTAGATGTTTCTACAACTTGATTAGAGTCCACCGGTGGTAAATTCAGTTGATTGGACATGATTTGGAAAGGCACACACCTGTCTATATAAGGGCCCACAGTTAACAGTGCATGTCAGAGCACAAACCAAGCCATGAAGTCCAAGGAATTGTCTGTAGACCTCAGAGACAGGATTGTAGGCAAAGATCTGGGGAAGGGTACATACAAATTTCTGCAGCATTGAAGGTCCCAATGAGCACAGTGGCCTCCATCATCCGTAAATGGAAGAAATTTAGAACCACCAGGACTCTTCCTAGAGCTGGCCGTCCGGCCAAACTGAGCGATCGGGGGAGAAGGGCCTTAGTCAGGGAGGTGACCAAGAACCCGACGGTCACTCTGACAGAGCTCCAGCGTTTCTCTGTGGAGAGAGGAGAACCTTTCAGAAGAACAACCATTTCTGCAGCACTTCACCAATCAGGCCTGTATGGTAGAGTGGCCAGATGGCACATGACAGGCCGCCTGGAGTTTGCCAAAAGGCGCCTGAAGGACTCCCAGACCATGGGAAACTAAATTCTCTGGTCTGATGAAACAAAGATTGAACTCTTTGGCTTGAATGGCAAGCGTCATGTCTGGAGGATACCAGGCACCACTCATCACCTGGCCAATACCATCCCTACAGTGAAGCATGGTGGTGGCAGCTTCATGCTGTGGGGATGTTTTTCAGCGGCAGGAACTGGGAGACTAGTCAGCATCGAGGGAAAGATGAATGCAGCAATGTACAGAGACATCCTTGATGAAAACCTGCTCCAGAGCGCTCTGGACCTCAGACTGGGGTGAAGGTTCACCTTCCAACAGAACAACGACCCTAAGCACACAGCCAAGATAACAAAGGAGTGGCTACGGGACAACTCTGTGAATGTCCTTGAGTGGCCCAGCCAGAGCCCAGACTTGAACCCGATTGAACATCTTTGGAGAGATCTGAAAATGGCTGTGCACTGACGCTCCCCATCTAACCTGATGGAGCTTGAGAGGTCCAGCAAAGAAGGTAGTCCCAAAAATAGGTGTGCCAAGCTTGTAGCATCATACTCAAAAAGACTTGAGGCTGTAATTGGTGCCAAAGGTGCTTCAACAAAGAATTGAGCAAAGGCTGTGAATACTTATGTACATGTGATTTAGTTTTTTTTAAATACATTTGCGAAGATTTCGAACAAACTTCTTTTACGTTGTCATTATGGGGTATCGTTGTAGAACTGAGGAAAAAAAATAATGAATTGAATCCATTTTGGAATAAGGCTGTAAAAATGTGGAAAAAGTGAAGCGCTGTGAATACTTTCCAGATGCACTGTATGTTTACCACTTACAGTAGCTTGTATCCTATTCTATCCTTAGCCATACTATCACCACCTACTAAAGTAGCATCACACAGTTTTTGTGCCGATGTGTGCTCATGGATAAGTTGCTTGCCCTCATGTTGTTCCAAACCCTTTTTTTTTTTTTTTAAGTCTTTTGTTTTTTTTGGAACACATTAAGATATTTTTAATGAAATCCGAGAGGTTTCTGAACCACCCATAGGCAGCAACGTCATTGCAACTTTCAAGGCCCAGAAAGGTAGTAAAGACATCATTAAAATAGTCCATGTGACTACAGTGGTTCAACCTTAATGTTACGAAGTGACAGAAATACTTTTTGTGCGCAAAAACAAAACAAAAATAATGACTTTATTCAACAATTTCTTCTCGTCTGTGTCAGTCGCCTACTCTGTTTACGTTATAAATACAGTGCAGCGATTCCGGGTTCTACGGCATAACGCCGGCTCATTATTGGCCAGCTCCTGCGACAGCATCACATGCATGTGTCGTGGTGCTCATGTGAACAGCATCGGCCAATAACGACATGAGGGTGAGTAATTTGGAATGACATGAGGGTGAGTAATTAATGACAGAATTTTCATTTTTGGGTGAACTAACCATTTAACATACATTTTATTTATACATACATATATTTTATTAATACAAAATGGCTATTAAAGTTGTTGATGGCCAAATAATGTACCGTTCACCCAATTAAACACATGAATTGGAAAAATCATATTACTGGTCTCATTTAATCTTCACTATATATGATCAGCCTTGACTGTATTAGGCACACATGTCTCAGTTTCTGCCAACACATGATCTCTCTCTCTCTTGGTGAATGAATTTTCTGCTCATTATTCAGTGCTGATCCTCTTCAGGTCATTGTAGAGAGGCAGCGGTCTCGAGACAGTTGCAGTCAAAGGTTCTTGATGGCTCAGAGGCTGTTCATTTGGGTTAAAGTGACACTCATTGTTCTGAATACATCTCTTAAGTAGCCACTTCACTTTCATCTTGTTCTGAGTCATGATAAGCTAAAAGATTAGTTGCTTTGGGTGAGTAATTTTCATAAAGTTTAATTATCAGTCATTGATCTGTCTTAATGGAATTTGTCTATTCAATATTATGCAGTATTTTGCTGAGAACATGATCATAATTTGATATGTTAATTAATCTGCAACATGGTTATCAAATGGTTTTGTCTTTGCCATAAAACTGGTCATGTTGTGCCAGTGATGTTTTAGAGATATGTGGCTTATTAATGATCTGATTTCTGTATTTCTTCACTAGTTTAAGTATTCATATTTTTACTTTTACTTTTTCCAACAAAAAGAGGGAACTGCTCAAATAAATAATTGAATTCTTCATTTTTGGATTACAGCGAACTGAAACAGAATTAACAATAATTTGTGTTCTGTAATTAAAATATTAAAACAGAGCTTGTATTAACCTTTGCTCAAAATGTCCCATTCAAGTGTATTTTTTCTTAATAACAATTGCATTTGGTTAGAAAATAGGCAGAGCATGGCACCGTCTGACCCCCTTAAATTAATTTCTCTTCACAAATGCAAATTCAGTCCGGCAATGTTAGTTCTGTCCACATTTTCTGAGTAGCTCAATAATGTTAATGCACTCTGTTATTTGCTGTCATTTAGAATACTCATGCTACTGCTGTAGTATTGAGGTTTGTAGTGGCCTGTTAGGGCACTTAATGCTTTATTTATTCTTGTCTGCCATTAATGCAGCGACTGGCCACTCAATTAAGTCATTGTGTCGCTCTTTCTGTGCCTCCATAATAATGTGAACCTGATGCAACTCTGCTCTCTAGAATTGTCTAATGGTGTGTTTTTATCAATAGTGTCACCCAGGCAATGGGGAGAGAGAAATGTTATTGTGAAACGGCATAGTTTTTAATCATATTTTCATAGTACCTAGTACAGATAGTACTACAGAATAATAGAGACTGTGCTTATAAAACTGAGTTAGGAAGTAATTTGCTTGTGAAGTAATGTGTATATGTTTTACTTTAAAGAGATAGTTCACCCAAAAATGAAAATCGTCATCATTTACTCTGCATCATGTCATTCCAAATCTGTATGAGAACAAAAATAGAAAAATATATTTAAAAATGTCTCTTTGAGGGTGAATAAATGATGACAGAATTTGGGTGAACTATCCATTAATATCTATAGCAGCAGCTTTGATATTTTTAGTATTAAAATAATGTCTGATCTAAAGAAAAGCAAATTAATTACATTCAGTTTGTGTTTATAATCTATTACCCTCATTAAATGAATACAGTCTGCCAGTGACAATCAGGGACCTACAAATATCAAGAGAATTTATGCAATGACTCAGAAAATGAATGTGCTTTTTATTTGATCACACATGGAATTATTTTAAATGCTAATGTCAGTGCATCACCTTTAGAGAACAAAGCGACAGAATTGCGCTGACATTACACTCAAGGTTACTAAGGCTACATATGCTGAGGTTTTTCAATTGGGGTCTTTTTCTGTTTCCCTGGTGGGCGGTATAACAGGCTTTTCCATAACCGCCAACGTTGCATAAATGTGACAAATACGGCCTTATTTTTATACTCCATCTTATAAAGGCAAAGTTATCAGAGTCAAAATTGTATTTGCCTCCTGTCTGCCAAATGATTTCCTCAAACATTTTCTGAGTTCAAATCGTTTCACTCATTTCAGTACAAGTGAAAAATTTGCTGTGTTGCATTTGAGATTTGATGCTCTTCCCAGAGAGCATGGAACATCACTAACAGCAAAAAGAGAATGAGGAATAAGGAGAGTGAGGGAGAGAGGGAGAGAGAGAGGCAGTGGTGTTATATACTCCCACACCTTTGCTATTGCTGGATTCTGGTATCTGTACCAGAGCTTTTGGAGTGGGAGTTTCAGATGAAGACAGTACTCAGAGAGGCTGCTACATGTTGGAATTCAATGTCCTTCTTTACTCTGCTTATTTTGAGTTTTTTTTTGTCTCTGTCATCCTTTCCTGTTCTCCGTCCATCACTATTGAATTTACTATTGGATTTTAAACAAGTCTCACAGTGAGGCTCCTCATATGAATGAATGCGGTGGACTCAAAACTGAAGCTTCTTCACTTTGGGTCGTGATGGAAAATTGACTGGCTGAATTGAACTAGCAACCTTTAAAGAGTCTTTACGATATGGCTCCTAGTAGCTGATTTAAACCTTTTTTCTCTGTTGCCTTCCTGTGACCATGTTTGCCAGGATCTTCATTCCCAAGAAGCATCGTCAGCGATTTGACGAGGCCGTCTCTCAGAGTCTCATCAACCGCATGTGCCGTAGCAAGAGCCTGGGCGAGCCCCAAAACAGGCTCCGCCGGAGCCGAAGTCAAGACCACCACGAACGCCCGCAAGGCTCGAAACGGGCCAGTTCTGTGCCCAGAGATACCGGAGATGACCCGGCCCAATCCGACCGTGGCCTGAGGAAGAGCACCTCCACGATTCCCAGCCACTATGTCACTGGAGCCAACCAGAGGTATGTATCATATGCCTCCTTTATATAGTAGTTTTTCAATGTTCATTGTCCTATTATTTTTAGTATGATAAAATTATTAGCTTTTAGATTTAATTTTCTATGCTGTTTTAAAAAGACAATTTTATCCCAAAACACTGCAGAAAGTCTCCTCAAACGCATAGAACACTGTGTAATATGTGGGAGACATTGTGTGTGGGTGGGTGAGAGAAGCACTATTGAGTTGTGTTTGTTTCTGTGCCTCATGCTTTCACATGCACACACACACATGCATGTACTGTCCACATCACAAGCACTTTTTCATACGGTGATCTACTGCTGAGTGTTTTAGAATGCAGGATATACTTTAATCATTAAAATTGTGACTTAACCTAAAGGGCAGATTGCCGTCATATCACATTCAAGCCATGAAGCTGCTTATTGAATTTCATTCAAAAGCGGATTCTCTTGTTGTTTGGTTTTTCCTCTTGTACATTTGCTTATAATTGACATTTACAGTGTGCCTTTCTGTACGATGTCATCATATCCTCTCAGTATTCTTTATTTGTGAAAATGTTGTCTTAAGTATTACTGGGGAAGTATCAGCCAGAATGTTTAGATTATTAAATACTACAGCAAAAGTAGATATGATGTGCTGATACCCTATAGACTATATTTCTCATCTGCTCTTCAATAAATAATGCTTCCTTGGCTCAGTCCTTATGTAATCCCCTTAGAGAGTTTTCTATTTTTTTTAGCATGTCTTTGTGTATCTGTCATCCCCTTTCTAATCCACCATCAGTGTTTGGTTCTGGGGGCCCACCTTATGTAAAATGGCACTGCGACAAGAAGAAAATGTTTCTATTGCGTTCATTTATCTCTGTTTACTTGATGGTTCCAGTGTCGCCTTGAGGTGTTGCCACAGCAACTGCTAAGGCTAGCTTTACTCTAATAATATGTCATGTGTTTTCTCTAAGAAGCAGGGAAATTGCTTCCATTCAAGTGGTGCTTCAGTATGCTTGTCCGTTGTGTTTAATATATAGGTCATTATTATATGAATAAGTTGCTATGAATCAGTATTTGGATGTTTGGCCTCTGAAATATGTTGGTCATGTACTGTCAATAAACAAACTAGGATAATTAGTGATCATCAGTGGAGCTTCTTTCAGAAGTTTTGTACATAAAAATCCAACTTGCCGTGTAATTCGTTCTGAAGTCATAATACCTCATACCTCATTATTATATACTTTTTTACCTGGTGGATTATAAAACTCTTAAAAAATCCCATGTAGACTAGCTGGAAGGAAGGGCCGAGCCATGACTAGTGACCAGAATGTCTAGGGACTTGACTAGTAGCAGCCAACCAGCAATTTATAACAACCACCTAGAACCTCTTAGCAACCGCAACTGCTCTTATGACTTAAGCCAGTAAACAACCACCTAGCAACCACACAGAACACAACAGCAATGCCCTAGCAACCACCTAAAACACCTTACCAACTGCAAAACAACACCTTGGCAACAGCTCTTTTGACTTGAGACAGTAAGTAACCACTTAGCAACCACACAGAACACAACAGCAATGCTCTATCAACCACCCAAAACACCCTAGCAACCGCAAAGCAACACCTTGGCAACTGGCCTTTTGACTTAATCCAGTATGTAAGCACCTAGCAACCACACAGAACACAACCACAATGCTATAGCAATCACCCAGAACACCCTAGCAACCGCAAAGCAACACCATGGCAACTGTTTTGACTTGGGCCAGTAGACAACCACCCAGATCATCCAGATCATGTGAAAAATCTCATTCACAGCACCTTAGCAACTACATAGCAACCACACACTACATCCTAGCAATGTGGCAGTTTTGCACAGACAAGCGGCAGTCATGTTCTTTGGAAAGTGTAAAAATCAAAAGTATTGTATATTATATGAGTGTTTTAACAAACCTACAATCAGTCAGTATAGTCAGTAATCGCTCTTTCACTTCCTCTGCAGAACCATCCGTGTGTACCGGGGTAAGAAGAGTTTTGGCTTTACTCTGAGAGGTCACGCTCCTGTGTGGATTGACTCCGTAATGGCAGGTGCGTATGAATGATTGTGACGAATACCCATAAGCACTTGCTACCTTTCATTACTTATCATTACTTAGTGAAAAGAGCATTGACTCTCAGGTGAAGCAGGCTTTTCTTTTTCTCAAGGTTTCTGATCTGATGCAGAATTATACGTCCTGCCACCTAGGATACAGATCTAGCGCTAGAAATGTATTTTTACTGTCATATTTTTGCCACCAGAATTTGTGCCACGTTGAGGGTCATGTATCATATGGCTAGAGCTGCAGGATTAATCGTTAAAAGATTTCAATTTTGATTCAAACACCCTCGCGATCTTATTCCTAAATGACAACGATTCGCCTGTGTCTATTAAACCTGACATGTATGATCACAAGCAGAACATTCAGATCTGTGTTGCCGCTGCTGCTGAGCCAAAGAGAGCAGTTGTCATGTACAGGTATGAAACAGCTTCACAAGTTTTCAACCACACTATTTCTGTGTGGCATTGTGTATTCTTACAATAATTCAAATTATCACAGAAGTACTTGGCTAAAAGTTTATAGTTTAATCATGACAACCCTAAATTTAATTTAACCAGCATTTATTAATAAACATGGAATGTACATAGGCTTGGTCTTGGCAGACTAGATCTGCTACGCTGCTGCTGCTGGTTGAGCGAAGATACATAAAAAAATGCACATGAAAACAGTGAAGAACAGTAAGAACCCCCCAAAAAGATCTAGGCAGGTGGTGCTGGGGAAGGTGGGGTTAGCGAAATTCCATGGCGCGCTGCAATGAACTGATCCGATTCAAAGTCAGAAATAAATAGGTTACGCAGATAGAACAAATAGAATGATTGGACGACCAATCGGCTTTAAGTGAACCAATCCGCTGCTCAGAAGAGTTTCATGACTGAACTATATATATATATACACTCACCTAAAGGATTATTAGGAACACCATACTAATACTGTGTTTGACCTCCTTTCGCCTTCAGAACTGCCTTAATTCTACGTGGCATTGATTCAACAAGTTGCTGAAAGCATTCTTTAGAAATGTTGGCCCATATTGATAGGATAGCACTTTGCAGTTGATGGAGATTTGTGGGATGCACATCCAGGGCACGAAGCTCCCGTTCCACCACATCCCAAAGATGCTCTATTGGGTTGAGATCTGGTGACTGTGGGGGCCATTTTAGTACAGTGAACTCATTGTCATGTTCAAGAAACCAATTTGAAATGATTCGAGCTTTGTGACATGGTGCATTATCCTGCTGGAAGTAGCCATCAGAGGATGGGTACATGGTGGTCATAAAGGGATGGACATGGTCAGAAACAATGCTCAGGTAGGCCGTGGCATTTAAACAATGCCCAATTGGCACTAAGGGGCCTAAAGTGTGCCAAGAAAACATCCCCCACACCATTACACCACCACCACCGCACAGTGGTAACAAGGCATGATGGATCCATGTTCTCATTCTGTTTACGCCAAATTCTGACTCTATCATCTGAATGTCTCAATAGAAATCGAGACTCATCAGACCAGGCAACATTTTTCCAGTCTTCAACTGTCCAATTTTGGTGAGCTTGTGCAAATTGTAGCCTATTTTTCCTATTTGTAGTGGAGATGAGTGGTACCCGGTGGGGTCTTCTGCTGTTGTAGCCCATCCGCCTCAAGGTTGTGCGTGTTGTGGCTTCACAAATGCTTTGCTGCATACCTCGGTTGTAACGAGTGGTTATTTCAGTCAAAGTTGCTCTTCTATCAGCTTGAATCAGTCGGCCCATTCTCCTCTGACCTCTAGCATCAACAAGGCATTTTTGCCCACAGGACTGCCGCATACTGGATGTTTTTCCCTTTTCACACCATTCTTTGTAAACTCTAGAAATGGTTGTGCGTGAAAATCCCAGTAACTGAGCAGATTGTGAAATACTCAGACCGGCCCGTCTGGCACCAACAACCATGCCACGCTCAAAATTGCTTAAATCACCTTTCTTTCCCATTCTGACATTCAGTTTGGAGTTCAGGAGATTGTCTTGACCAGGACCACACCCCTAAATGCATTGAAGCAACTGCCATGTGATTGGTTAATTAGATAATTGCATTAATGAGAAATTGAACAGGTGTTCCTAATAATCCTTTAGGTGAGTGTATATAGCTACTGTAGCTCAAATTTCTCAAGTTAATGCTGGTTCTGATAGAAAGGTGTCAGAATACACAGTGCATCAGTTTGTTGCGTATGGGGCTGCTTAGCCGCAGACCAGTCAGGGTGCCCATGCTGACCTCTGTCCACCGCCAAAAGCGGCAACAGTGGGCACGTGAGCATCAGAACTGAACCACGGAGCAATGGAAGAAGGTGGCCTGGTCTGATGAATCACGCAATGGGCAATGTTCTGCTGGAAAACCTTGGGTCCTGCCATCCATGTGGATGTTACTTTGACACGTACCACCTACCTAAGCATTGTTGCAGACCATGTACACCCTTTCATGGTTTTCTCTGCTGGCTGTGGCCTCTTTCAGGAGGATAATGTGAATGGTTTGAGGAGCACAACAACGATTTTGAGGTGTTGACTTGGCCTCCAAATTCCCCAGATCTCAATCCAATCGTGCATCTGTGGGATGTGCTGAACAAACAAGTCCGATCCATGGAGGCCCCACCTCGCAACTTACAGGACTTAAAGGATCTTCTGCTAACATCTTGGTGCCAGACACCACAGCACACCTTCAGGGGTCTAGTGGAGTCCATGCCTCGACGGGTCAGGGCTGTTTTTGCAGCTAAAGGGGGACCAACACGGTATTAGGTCATAATGTTATGCCTGATCGGTATATATATATATATATATATATGAAATCATTCATTCAAACTGATTAAAAAACAATTAGTTAATTCAATTGTATAATTTTTTTTTAATGAATAAATCTAAATAGACTGCAACAATTAACATTTTGTCAGAACCTCTAGTAAATTACATTTTATTGTTTAGTTGTCTATTCAGAATCATGGGAGAACCGTGATCTCTATTTTAAACAAAAAAATGTGGGATTCTCAATTTATCCAGAATCGTGCAGCTCTTCTGTAGGCTACAGAGACAGCTGTAATAAAAAGGCACATGGAAAGCACAGCTTGGGTCAGTGGCTTGTTTTCAAGTACTTTTTTTTTTTTTTGGTGCATTGTGAAAAAGGAAGGAGTGGGTTGTTGTACTAATGAACAAGCTTTGGGTACATTTGTATTGAAGTCTGTACAATTGTATGTCGCGAGTGGAGAGAGGGCGGTGAGTGTGTGAGGGTCTGTATGACGATATTCGCCCACTGCAGGCCTGTGCTGAGGCTAGTTAACACTGACTCAGCCGCCCGTGTGGGGCTGCTTATGAAAACAAGTAGGAGTCCAGCATCATGATGAGAAAACAGATTACAAACCCTCTCAGACCCACAACAGAGTATCTTGTAGTGTTTTAATTACAAACAAATCACAAATGGCAATAGTATTTCACATCATTAAGAATTATTGAAGTGGATTATTTGTGGGTGTGAGTGTATTATTTACTGTAAATTTTTTACTCTCAGTCACAAACCCATGTTTTCCCATTACAGGTAGTCCAGCTGAGGCGTGTGGCCTTAAACCTGGAGATCGTATATTGTTCCTCAATGGCCTAGACATGAGGTGTGTTTATTTTTCTCATGTTGTGCTGATGCTTTAAAAGTTGTATGGCAGTGAAGTGTTATTACAGTAGATACTGTGGTAAACTTATCTAATTACTGTTCATTATATTATATCACGTAAGGGGTTATTATTTATTAGTTATTATTTCCCATTAGCTTTGCCATCAAGCTTACTATACTTAAGAAATTAAGAAATCAAATTTCCTTAAAGTAGTTAAGTGATTTCTCAGAAACATAATCAAGTTAACCTAACGTGTAGCAATTTCACATAACCTATTTATTTATACTACTGTTCAAAAGTTTGAGGTCAGGTTTAAGATTTTTGAAAGAAATTAATACTTTTATTCAGGAAGGATGAATTAAATTAATCAAATGTGACAGTAAAGACATTTATAATGTTACAAAACATCAAATAAATGTTGTTTAGTTGAAATCAAAGGAATTTCAACAAAAACATTAAGCAGCACAACATTGTTTTTAACACTGATAATAATAAGAAATGCACCAAATCAGCATATTAGAATGATTTCTGAAGGATCATGTGACACTGAAGACTGGAGCAATGATGCTGAAAATTAAGCTTTGCATCATACATAATGCATTTTAAAATATATTAAAATAGTGATTAATATACTGTGTATATGTATGGTGAGCATCTTGGTGAGCTTCTTTCAAAAACATAAAAAAAACTTACTGACTCTTGAATGGTAGTGTATCTATTTGCAAGTAGATGTAACTCAAATGTGCCATTGAAATAACTAAATTTGTTCATTTGTTGGGAAAGACAAGTAACACAGAGCCCTTTTAGTACTTTATGTGACTGTTATATGATGATTTATTTTAAGGGTTAACAATGTGGTTTTGAATAAAGCTGTTAGGTCAGAAACAAGCTGTTATTAAATACACTGAATTCATATTATGCATTTGTATTATTCTGCTGCTGTATCTTAACAAACCACCAGTTTTGCTGATTTAAGCCTAAATGTAAATCACTTTCCTGCGGCCATGATTTAGCTGCTTCCTGGCTGTGTAGTTAATCTCCAGAGCACAGCAATTTACCGGACTACTGTAGATGTTCAAGTTCATGCTGCCTCTGGGGAAAAACATTGCATTATGCCAATAAAAAAAGTGCAAATAGTTATAGATAATAGATGCTATTTACACCGTGTAAATAGCAACTAGATTCTATTTACACTAAGTAAAAATGAAATATTTTCTTATCGATAGATGATATTTACACTAAGTGCAAATAGCTGTAGATGCTATTTACTAAGTGAAAATAGTGATATATTCTATTTACACCATGTAAAAGTAGCAGTTCTTTGCAATATGTGTAAATAGTAGCCTAATTAGATGCTATTTATACTTTATTTTGACAGATACATACTATTTGCACCTCAGTATTGTTGTACATTAACAGGATGCAATAATAATAAAAAATACTAAATGGATGCCGCCTTAATGGGACAATAAAAGCCCTCCCTACACCTA
This sequence comes from Rhinogobio ventralis, assembly GCA_039654625.1. Classification (NCBI taxonomy): domain Eukaryota; kingdom Metazoa; phylum Chordata; class Actinopteri; order Cypriniformes; family Gobionidae; genus Rhinogobio; species Rhinogobio ventralis. The sequence goes on from CM077212.1 coordinate 16,573,201, forward strand.
CCCCTAACCCTACCCAATAAATACTTTCATTATTATTAAACATTTCGTTAGGCACTTTCTTTCCACTTTTAGAACATTCTCTTAATTTTTATTGAAAGTAAATGCCTTTCCAATGTGATATCTGATGGGAAAAGGGAGAAGAGCGAGCTAGGCAAAAGGCGGATTCGAACCCTGGTCGATCGCATCAAAACCTAGATTCCTGAGCCTTTCGCTCTACTGACTACGCCACTGAAGACATTAAAACACATGTGTCTTTTTTAATCTCATTTGGGCCAACCAGACATTGTTAGGCGGAGCTAGTGCAAATAGCACTTGCCAACAAGGCATGCTATTTGCACTTGCTGTAAATATATTATAAATATTATTTAAGAGAAGATACTACTTGCACCCCATTTTGTCCCACATTATATAATCCCTCTCCTACCTCTAAACCAAAGCTTCTCTCACCAGTCTCACAGAACAGAAATCTTATAATTAAGTACATGAATCAGCTGCGTTAAATGCAATTGAAAACATAATCTCACTGATCACAAATTTAATAGAATCAACTAATTCCTTGAATTCAATATTAAAGGGTTAGTTCACCCAAAAATGAAAATTCTGTCATTAATTACTTGCCCTCATGTCGTTCCAAACCCGTGAGACCTTCGTTCATCTTCAGAACACAAATTAAGATATTTATGATGAAATCCAAGAGCTCTCTGACCCCTCCATAGACAGCACTTTAACGCTTTCAAGGCCCAGAAAGGCAGGAAAGACATTATTAAAATATTCCATGTGACTCCAGTGGTTCAACCTTAATTTTATGAAGTGACGAGAATACTTTTTGTGCGCAAAAACAAACAAAAATAACGACTTTATTCAACAATTTCTTCTAGCCTGTGTCAGACTCCTACGCAGTTTATGTTGTAAACAGTGCAGCGCTTTCGAGTTCTACGGCAGCCGATGCTGTTCATGAGAGCACCACGACGCATGTGTGTGATGATGATGCAGGAGCTGCACTGTTTTTACAACGTGACCTGCGTAGGAGACTGACACAGGCTAGAACGAAATGGTTGAATAAAGTCGTTATTTTTGTTTTTGCGCACAAAAAGTATTCTCGTCACTTCATAAAATTAACGTTGAACCACTGGAGTCACATGGACTATTTTAACACCTTTCTGGACCTTGAAAGTGTTCATTAAATTGCTGTCTATGGAGGGGTCAGAGAGCTCTCGGATTTTATCAAAAATATCTTAATTTGTGTTCCAAAGATGAACGAAGGTCTTGCGGGTTTGGAACGACATGAGGGCGAGTAATTAATGACAGAATTTTCATTTTTTGGTGAACTATCCCTTTAATAGATTGAATAAGGATTCATAGACATTTGAACATCTGTAAAGTAATAAGTAAATGATTTACGTTTTAGATGCTGTCAGTATGCCAATATTGTATGTTTTTCTGTCTATGCAAACATATTTCAATGTATGTGTGGTAGAACCACACGTTACATAAAATAGATACAAATACTGATGAGATCACTTTGTTAATATTCATGTGTTAGAATACAAAACTCTTTACATATGAGCTAATTAAACAATAATAATTTATAAATTACAGTGACAATGAATGCCTATTAATGTATGTATACGATGTAGAGACTAAAATTTATAAACTACGATTTAACTTGTTTTCAGGTGATTTTATAAGTACTCTATTACAGTACACATAAAGGATTAGAAAATGTTACCTATTATTATATTATATGATATTAATATATGATAAGTTAATGAAATAATTAATTAAAAATATAATTTAAGTTTGATTTGAACAAAACTTGGCTACCTTCTCATCTTTGTCTTGTCCACTATAGACTATTGATGAATACATAGCTGCATCATGCTAATAGTTTATTCATTATTTATTCAAATTACACATGAATTCTATTTAATGCTCATTTAGGAACTGCTCCCATGAGAAGGTGGTATCCATGCTGCAGGGCAGTGGTGCCATGCCCACTATAGTGGTGGAAGAGGGCCCTGTAGACTATCCGCTCTCAGATTCGGAGCCGGAGGAGACCCCCACCATCCCGCGCTCACGTTCCCCGGCCCTCAGCTCCCTGCAGTGGGTGGCCGAGATCCTGCCTCCCAGCATCCGCGTGCACGGCCGTACCTTCAGCCAGCAACTTGAACACCTCCTCACCCTACAAGAAAGATACACCATTTGCAAAGCTCTGGAGACGTTCTTCCAGCACAGGTCAGGTCACAATTCATAATGAATGAAGGGGAGAAGAAACATGACGTACTGAGATTTAAAACTGTCTAAAATTAATTTTATTAAGTGGTTAGTGATCAGTTTGGTTGTTTAAGTACCTACTTATACTATAGAAGTCAAAAGCTTAGAATAATTAAGTTTTTTTAATGTTGTCGATAGAAGTTTCTTACGCTCACCAATGCTGCATTTATTTGATCACAAATACAGTAAAAACAGTAAATATTATTACAATTTAAAATAACTGTTTTCTATTGTAATGTGTATTTTAAAATGTAATTTATTCCTGTGATGGCAAAGCTGAATTTTTAGCATCATTACTCGTCTTTAGTGTCACATGATCCTTCAGAAATCATTCTAATATGCTGATTATTATCAATACTGAAAACATTTTTTTCTGCTAAATATTTTTGTGTAAACTATGATACACTACCATTCAGTGAAGAATAATTAAAAGTTTTATTCAACAATGATGCATTACATGCATCAAACGTGACAGTAAAGATGTATAATTTTAAGTAAGTGGTGTTCTTTTGAATACTGAAAAAATTTATCATGATTTCCACAAAAATATTAAGCAAAATATTAAGCAAAATATTAACGATTTTCAACCAATATTAATATCTGAGTTCCAACAATAATTGACCAACAAACCATCATATTAGTATGATTTCTGAAGGATCATGTGACACTAAAGACTGGAGTAATGATGCTAAAAATTCAGCTTTGCCTTCACAGGAATAAATTACATTTGAAAATATGTAAATAAGAGACTTCTTTAAAACACATCAAAGAACCATAATGACACAGATGGATTATGATGATGAGGCGTAGAGGATCTTAAATGCAGAATTTTATTTAACAAAAACAAACAAGCACAATCCAAACGTAACGATAATCCAAACAGAAGAAGAGCAGTGTAACAGCGTGTATCACACAAACAACACCAGACGACGAGGAACTGAAACAAACTAATTACAGATTCAATTGTATTTTATAGTTATGACTTTAGTGACCAATGCATTGATTGTCCAAAATATACAAATGAGAAATGTTTGCCAATTTTAGGCAACAGAGCTAATTAACATTCATAGACTGTATCTTTCCAAATGATTACAAATGTCATAGCATGCTTATCCCTTAGCGAGGGATTTTCTGCAGCTTGGCAGCAGCAAGGCAAATGTGAGAAGCATTCAAAAATAGCTTCAGCCTCAAGCACAAATAGATACTCATAATCAGAAACAATCTGTGGGTTCTTCCAAATTTAATAAATAACGCTCGCTGGTGCGACTGCTTGCTGAGAGAGCAGCCCAATTATTTCTAAAATGGCTCCCTCTGTTGCATGTAAACAGGAATGTGGACACGCTCATTGTAGATGTGTTTCCTGTGCTGGACACTCCTGCCAAGCAGCTGATTTGGCAGTTTATTTACCAGCTGCTGACCTACGAGGAACAGGAACACTGCAAGAGCAAGATCGCCCGCTTCCTGGGCTTCAAGAGTGCAGGTTAGTCGCGAGTTCACGGTGTGAATGTCAGCCCTCTAGTGGCTTTCTGCCCTGAATGCATTGTAATTGTTCATGTGTATTACTGCAGAACCAGAGACAGGTCCAGAAACCCACAGACGGAGCAGCTCCATGCGAGTGTCAGGTACCTCTCACAAAAACACTGTGAGAGAGAGAAGCTCAGATGACTGCATTATCGGCACTCACCTTGGAATGGGTATGTCGTTTTCCACTTGTCAGTTTGCTGGTTTTGATTGATAAGCAGGGTGCAAAATTTACTTTTTTCGCACTAAACATAAAAATACATAATATAATATAATATAATATAATATAATATAATATAAAATAATATAATATAATATAATATAATACACTCACCTAAAGGATTATTAGGAACACCATACTAATACTGTGTTTGACCCCCTTTCGCCTTCAGAACTGCCTTAATTCTACGTGGCATTGATTCAACAAGGTGCTGAAAGCATTCTTTAGAAATGTTGGCCCATATTGATAGGATAGCATCTTGCAGTTGATGGAGATTTGTGGGATGCACATCCAGGGCACGAAGCTCCCGTTCCACCACATCCCAAAGATGCTCTATTGGGTTGAGATCTGGTGACTGTGGGGGCCATTTTAGTACAGTGAACTCATTGTCATGTTCAAGAAACCAATCTGAAATGATTGGAGCTTTGTGACATGGTGCATTATCCTGCTGGAAGTAGCCATCAGAGGATGGGTACATGGTGGTCATAAAGGGATGGACATGGTCAGAAACAATGCTCAGGTAGGCCGTGGCATTTAAACGATGCCCAATTGGCACTAAGGGGCCTAAAGTGTGCCAAGAAAACATCCCCCACACCATTACACCACCACCACCAGCCTACACAGTGGTAACAAGGCATGATGGATCCATGTTCTCATTCTGTTTACGCCAAATTCTGACTCTACCATCTGAATGTCTCAACAGAAATCGAGACTCATCAGACCAGGCAACATTTTTCCAGTCTTCAACTGTCCAATTTTGGTGAGCTCGTGCAAATTGTAGCCTCTTTTTCCTATTTGTAGTGGAGATGAGTGGTACCCGGTGGGGTCTTCTGCTGTTGTAGCCCATCCGCCTCAAGGTTGTGGGTGTTGTGGCTTCACAAATGCTTTGCTGCATACCTCGGTTGTAACGAGTGGTTATTTCAGTCAAAGTTGCTCTTCTATCAGCTTGAATCAGTCGGCCCATTCTCCTCTGACCTCTAGCATCAACAAGGCATTTTCGCCCACAGGACTGCCGCATACTGGATGTTTTTCCCTTTTCACACCATTCTTTGTAAACTCTAGAAATGGTTGTGCGTGAAAATCCCAGTAACTGAGCAGATTGTGAAATACTCAGACCGCCCCTCTGGCACCAACAACCATGCCACGCTCAAAATTGCTTAAATCACCTTTCTTTCCCATTCTGACATTCAGTTTGGAGTTCAGGAGATTGTCTTGACCAGGACCACACCCCTAAATGCATTGAAGCAACTGCCATGTGATTGGTTGATTAGATAATTGCATTAATGAGAAATTGAACAGGTGTTCCTAATAATCCTTTAGGTGAGTGTATATACACTACTGTTCAAAATGTTGGGATTTGTTTTGAAAGAATTTTCTTATGCTCATTGCATTTATTTATGCAAGGCTGCATTTATTTGATCAAAAAATACAGTAATAATAATAATAATACATTGAAATGTTGTTACAAAGTTAAAATAACAGTTTTGCACCTTAGTATATTTTAAAATGTAATTTATTCCAGTGATGGCAAAGCTGAATTTTCAGCTTTACTCCAGTCTTTAGTGTCACGTGACCCTTCAGTAATCATTCCAATATGCTGATTTGGTGCTCAAGAAACATTTATTATTATTATCAATGTTAAAAACAGTTGTGATGCTCAATATGTTTTGTGGAAACCATGACACATATATTAAGGATTATTTGATAAATATAAAGTTCAAAAGAACAGCATTTATTTGAAATATTTTTATCTACATTTATAAATAAATTTATTTGAAAAATCTTTTGTAAATTATAAATGTCTTTACTTTCCCTTTTGTTCAATTTAATGCATCTTTGCTAAATAAAAGTGTTAATTTCTCTCTAAAAAACTCCTACCCCAACCTATTGAATGGTGTAATTTATATTCTTTTAATTTACTTTTAATTATTTTGATTTTCCCCTTGCACACATGAGATAAGCTAGTCTCATTCCCTCTATGAAACTACGTCACAAAAAAGTCAAAACCGACATTCCATTTACTTGCCAAAATTTTTACTCTCATTTGTTGATTGTTAATTTTGGATCCTGCTGATATTATGATATAGAACTTAATAGTTTATATAGAATACTGTATCTGCTATGCATTGCTTCATTGTAACATTTCTTCAGCTATAGCCATGCCATTCTGTCACTCTTGTGGGGTAAACAAGCAGTCACGTTTATGATTCACCAGCATCTATTAGGAAATAGCTATAAACTGCTTGCAAGCGTTGTGCGCCTCTCAGCCACCCCCTTTCCAGAGCTGCTGCTAAAGCTCACTGCCCTCAGTCTCTTTTTAGCTCCTAAAGGGCAGGCAGCTTTCTGTGCACATGCTCTGTTTCTGGACTGGCTCTCTCTGTGTCTCAGGAACATTCACTGACCCTGTGACTCCAGAGGAAAGACAGTGTGGGGATGGGACTTCCTTCCCAGAGTCCCCAGATCTCAACCACGTGGGTACCATTTACTGCTCATCCACAATTCATTGCATTGTCATCACTGCTATTATGGAATCATGCCTAGTCTCATCTAACCACGCCCCAACCCATAGATGTCAGGAGTGTACACAGAGCTTGGGAACGTGTATTCCGGGAAGAGCAACCAGTCTCTCCAGAGTCACTCCTCACCCAGGGCTGTCGGCATGGGCCACGCTGAGAACAATACATACACTTTGTCTTTCACGCAGAGTAACGCAGGTATTCTGAGCTTACTCTGACATCCACAATTGTCACAGGGTGCCTCCGATATGATGACAGATATCACGATATTTGCTGCGTAGGACCTGTGTGACCATTTGACACTAAATGTGCTTGCTTATGTAGATAATTTAAGATTTAACATGGGGGTTTTCAAACTGGGGTCCAGGGAGCCATAAGGGGTCGCAAGGAGTTTTTTTTTTCTTTGAAAGAATTTAAAAGAATTATAAAATATATTTTGGGATTTCAAAGTTAATACACTAGCTTTTTAATTAAGTATCTTATTTGCATAATTTATTTAACATTATTACTGTTTTCTAGTTGGTTGTTATTAGCGGTAATTATATTATTTTATTGACAACAATATATTTTAACCGTGAGAAGCTAAAAAAAATTATTGGCAGATGAAAGTTGGCAGAAAAAAATTTATTAAGATAAATATTTATTGTGAAAATTAATATACAAAATGTTTTTTTTTTTTTTTTACTGTTTCTCTTCAGAATTATACTATAATTCTAACATTAAAAAGTGGGTTTAAAAAAAGAAAAAAAGTCAGGTAAAAATTTTCCAGTTAATATTGTAATAGTTGTTTTGCTTTGCTTGCGTATAATGACAATATAAAAGCTGATAACAAGTCCCTTTCAAGTAGGGTCATGGCATCAACAAGTTTGAAAATCCCTAATTTAATGTATTAGCATGTTTTAGTTCTTTGTTTTTTGTCAATTGGAAACTTTTTAGAACATTTAGTAATATCTCTCATTGTATTCCTGTATACAATAAATGTTCCTCATGATTTTGTTCATTTTGCAGGGAACCGTAAATCAGGCCTCTCTCTTTCATGGACTGAATCCTTTCCTGGCCCTCAGTATGAGCCTTACCAGCAGACTATTCCTTCTCCAGACAGTGTGGAATCTAACCCTTATGTTAGTTTGGATAGCCCCCTTGCCTCACCCCTGCCTTCTGATGAGCCTAGCCCTCTGCCCCAGCGTAGGAAGCTCTTTACCTTCTCACGGCCACCACGCAGTCGAGACACCAACAAGTTCCTGGATGCTCTGAGCGAGCAGTTGGGCCACCGGGTCAATATCGTGGATGACTTTAAGGGAGGAGAGAATGACTATGAGGAGGTTAGTGTCAGACACAGAAAGAGTTTACTATTTACCAGCCAACTAAGTGTCACAAAAGTTCTCATATTTAATTTAATTTAATTTGATTTAATTTTTTTAATTGTATTATTCTATTTTATTAAAATCTCTAGTCTTATGTAGGGTCAAATTTTTTAATTTTATTTTTAGTTATTTTATTTTTATTTTTAATCTATTTATTAAAAAAATGTGTGTCCTATGTAGGGTCACATATTTCATTTAATTTTGTTTATTTAATTTTATTATTTTACTTAATTTTTTAATTAAAATCTCTTGTCCTATGTAGGATCACATTTCTGATTTTATTTTATTTCATTTATGTACCATGTTGTTTTTTTTAAGCCCTAATTGTCTTTGTGACAGATGAGTTACCAGGATGACCAGGAAGTGAACATGCCTCATGAGTTAAGCAGTGCCAGCAGTGAAGATCACAGCAGCGATGACTCCACCTCAGTCACCTACTCCTCAGGCTCTGACCACATCCCCCCTCCCCCTCAGAGTCCTCCGCCCCCGCCACCACCTCTCCAGTTCACCGACCCGCCCTCGCCCCTTCCCCTCACCCGAGAGTACTTGCCCCAACCTCCTCTAGCCTTCCAGTACCACCCGATAATAGTCCCGCCCCCACCGCCACCTCGCCCCTTCCTTACTAACCGCCCCTTGTTACACAAAGTTCTGCCCACCACTGAGGAGCTCAGGGCTCAGCGCACCCATCCCCGACGCTCCTCTCCCCAGCCCAGCACTCAGCCCATTCTCCAGCTGCACCAACCAAAGGCTCATCCCATCCTACAATCATCCCCACACACCTCCCCTCAACCCCTGCATGCAACCACACAGCACACTCACCTACGACATCCAGCCCAGTCCATCTACCAGAGCCAGCAGACCTCTGCTCCCAGAAACTCCCCTAGCCTGACCAAACAAAAGAGCCTCCATTCCCAACCTTCCCAGCAAAGCTTTGAAGGCACACTCTCAAGCAAGGTACCCCCGCCTCCGCCACCCCCTCTACCCCCACCTTGTGATCCACCACCTTTGCCCAAATCTAGTCCGAAAGCCTTTGACAACAACCACATGAGCGTGAAAAGACTGCGCTGGGAGCAGGTGGAGAACTCTGAAGGAACTATCTGGGGACAGGTTGGTAGTGATGCATAATAACCACAGTGCACATCAGAATTAATTGTTTAAGTGCAAGTACAGGTCATGATCCATTACTGAGTGGAGATGTCTGTTTGTTAGCTTGGAGATGATCCTGACTATCATAAACTCAGTGACATGGTCAAGTACTTGGATCTGGATCTGTACTTCGGCACACAGAGGAATTCCAGTAAGTTTTCTATTTTTTTATATCCGGCTCAGTGTGATATTGCATGTACATATCATCATCTCCTGTCATGCAAAGTTTTTGCCTCTGACTTTTATTTGTGTGTGTTTTTACACTGAATGTCGTCAGATCAACAACCAAAATCTTTCAATGTTTAAAAGTGGCCTTCATGAACAAAAACACACAACAAAACACATGTATTTGAATGCTTCATGTTGTTATTTGAGTGTAATAGAATTATATTTATTAATGACTATTCAATTATTATGTAATTTATTCTAATAATACAGTTTATTACAAAAGTTTGGGGTCGGTAAGATTTTGTAATATTTTTGAAAGAAGTCTTTTATGCCCGATTTAAAAGAACTTTCTATTTTAATATATTTTAAAATGCAATTTATTTCTGTGATGGCAAAGTCATCATTTAATAATCATTTCAAGAAACATGTTGAAAACAGTTAATATTTTTGTGGAAACAGTGATACATTTTAGATTCTTTGATGATTAGAAAGTTCGATAGAACATCGTTTTTAGAAATAGAAATGTTTTGTAACATTATAAATGTTTTTACTGTCACTTTTGATCAATTTATAGCATCCTTGCTGAATAAAAGTCTTACAAATAATCTTACTGACTCCAAACTTTGAATGGTATCATGATGATGATATATTAACAGAATTCTTCTATGTACTACCATAATAAAATCAAACCACATAAAATGATGAAAATGTGCACAAAATCAGAGGAATTCAGAGGGGGGCAAAGACTTTTATAAAGAATTAATATGTAACATCATCTCATCAGTCTGTATATTGCGGTCTTCATCCACATGTGACATCCTTTTGTAGCTTGTCATTTTGTTGCTAAAATGAACTCAATTACCTGGTCTATTTTTGTACTTTTCAGCTCATCTTTCATGGAAAGCTATGTCTGTTTCAGATCCCATCATTCGCATCCAGTTATTGGCATCTCAAAGCATCTTTTCAGTCTCATAACCCTCTATATATTGTTTCCACTACTGGTGCAAGGAGAGCTCATCCTTACATTGTTATTAAATGTGTCAGTCTCTCTTCCAGAGCCCACTTTCCTGTCCGAGAACCTTAAAAAGAAAGACGTGGTTGAGATTCTCTCCCATAAAAAGGCCTACAACGCTTGTGAGTATAAGTAGGGTTGTGTTGGAGTGCAATCATCTAGATTGAGATCTGGGTTGAGTCAGGTTTGTTTTCTCGTGTGACGTAGATGTGTAGGAGTGGGTTAAAGAGGTGGTGTAGGTATTTGCTGCTGTAGCAACTGTGTGGGAATTTTCCCATTGAGAAGGTAAAGAATCCATGTGTTATTAAAGGGATAGTTCACCCAAAAATGAAAATTATCCCATAATTTACTCATACTCAAGCCTGTGTATATGACTTTCTTCTTTCAGCCAAACACAATCAGGGTTACATAAAAAATATCCTGGCTCTTCCAAGCTTTATAATGGGAGTGAATGGTAACATAGATTTTGAAGCCCAAAAAAGTGCATCCATTCATCATAAAAGTAATCCATACGACTCTAATAAAGGCCTTCTGAAGCGATGTGATGCACTTTTGTAAGAAAAATATCCATATTTATAACTTTATAAACTATTATCACTGGCTTACGTGAGTTCTGGCGGAAGAGTGAACTCTGACCCGACGTATGACGTAGGATGTAGGAGTAGCGCAAGCTTAGGTGAGAGTAGACTCCTCTTGTGGTTCAAACAAATAGGGTTGGGCAACAAACTCAAGCTCTTCTGACATTTCTCTTTAAAAAATGTCGGTGTTTTGTTTTGCGCTTTCCTCTGCGCTTCTGCGTTTGTCAATATGTCATGTGTTGGGTCAGAGGTTACTCTTCTGCTGAAAGTTATAAATGGATATTTTTCTTACAAAAACGCATTGCTTCGCTTTTATTAATCCCCTGGAGTCGCATGGATTACTTTCATAATGGATGGATGCACTTTATTGGGCTTTAAAATAATGGTACTATTCACTCCCATTTTAAAGCTTGTAAGAGCCAGGATATTTTTTAATATAACTCCAATTGTGTTTGGCTGAAAGAAGAAAGTCGCCTAGGATAGCTTGAGGGTGAGTAAATTATGGGATAATTAAAATTTTTGGGTGAACTAATCCTTTAAATCTGGCTGCCCTGTTCAGCTATCCTCATAGCACATCTGAAGCTGTCCCCGAAGGAACTGCGGGAAATCCTCATGACCATGAGCACAGAGCGTCTGGAACCCGCACACATTAAACAACTGCTGCTCTATGCTCCCGATGACGAGGAGGTCAAACAGTTTCAGCATTACGATCAGGACCCCGCCAAGCTCAGTGACCCTGACCAGTTCGTCCTGCAGGTGCTGTTTTACCTTAGACCAAAGCCGTTTTACCAGAGTTCTGTAATAAATGTAAATAATAATGGATTCTTGTGGACTTGTTCTACAGATGCTACTAGTTCCTGAGTATAAAACCAGACTGAGGAGTCTTCTTTTTAAGACCACTGTGCAGGAGAAAACAGAAGAAATGAGAGCAGCATATGAATGCATATACAAAGCCTCATTAGAGCTCAAAAACAGCAAGAGGTTGGCCAAGATCCTGGAGGTAAAACACGTAATTCAGCAGATATGGAACTAATAATGAATTATAAGTGTTATATAAATTCTGGATATTCTGAGTTGTTGTTTCTGAGCTATTCATTTTTAAACGTATGCTTAATTATAAACATTATTCTTACAATGTGTACTGTTTTTAGTTTGTTTTAGCAATGGGAAATTATCTCAATAATGGTCAGCCCAAGACGAATAAAACAACAGGATTCAAAATTAATTTTCTTACTGAGGTACGTTTGCAATAATTACACACAAAATGTTTTTATTAAACACTGTTCAAATTATATATATATATATATATATATATATATATATTAAAATGTATTAAAAATAAAAAAAATCACATGTAAGTATTCACAGCCAAGAAAACTCAAAATTGAGCTCAGGTGTATCTTGTTTCCACTGATCATCCTTGAGATGTTTCTACAACTTGATTGGAGTCCACCGGTGGTAAATTCAGTTGATTGGACATGATTTGGAAAAGCACACACCTTTCTATATAAGGTCCCACAGTTAACAGTGCATGTCAGAGCACAAACCAAGCCATGAAGTCCAAGGAATTGTCTGTAGACCTCCAGGACAGGATTGTATCGAGGCACAGATCTGGGGAAGGGTACAGAAAAATGTCTGCAGCATTGAAGGTCCCAATGAGCACAGTGGCCTCCATCATCCACAAATGGAAGAAGTTTGGAACCACCAGGACTCTTCCTAGAGCTGGCCGCCCATCCAAACTGAGCGATCGGGGAGAAGGGCCTTAGTCAGGGAGGTGACCAAGAACCCGACGGTCACTCTGACAGAGCTCCAGCGTTTCTCTGTGGAGAGAGGAGAACCTTTCAGAAGAACAACCATCTCTGCAGCACTCCACCAATCAGGCCTGTATGGTAGAGTGGCCAGACGGAAGCCACTCCTCAGTAAAAGGCACATGACAGTCCACCTGGAGTTTGCCAGAATGCACCTGAAGGACTCTCAGACCATGATAAACTAAATTCTCTGGTCTGATGAAACAAAGAATAAACTCTTTGGCCTGAATGGCAAGCATCATGTCTGGAGGAAACCAGGCTCCACTCATCACTTGGCCAATACCATCCCTACAGTGAAGCATGGTGGTGGCAGCATTATGCTGTGGGGATGTTTTTCAGTGGCAGGAACTGGGAGTCAGGATCGAGGGAAAGATGAATGCAGCAATGTACAGAGACATCCTTGATGAAAACCTGCTCCAGAGTGCTCTGGACCTCAGACTGGGGTGAAGGTTTATCTTCCAACAGGACAACGATCCTAAGTACACAGCCAAGATAACAAAGGCTACGGGACAACTCTGTGAATGTCCATGAGTGGCCCAGCCAGAGCCCAGACTTGGTGCACCGACGCTCCCCATCCAACCTGATGGAGCTTGAGAGGTCCTGCAAAGAACAATGGGAGAAACTGCCCAAAAATAGGTGTGCTAAGCTTGTAGCATCATACTCAAAAAGACTTGAGGCTGTAATTGGTGCCAAACGTGCTTCAACAAAATATTGAGCAAAGGCTGTGAATACTTGTGTACATGTGATGTTTTTCGTTTTTATTTTTAATAAATGTGCCAAGAGTTCAAAATGTTTTTTTACATTGTCATTATGGGGTATTGTTTGTAGAATTTTGAGGAAAATAATGAATTGAATCCATTTTGGAATAAGGCTGTAACATAACAAAATGTGGAAAAAGTGAAGTTCTGTGAATACTTACATTTTATATATATATATATATTTATTTACATTTATCCTAATTATGAATTAAAATTCCCCCCAGCTAAATACAACTAAAACAGTTGATGGAAAGTCAACCTTCCTCCATATTCTTGCCAAATCACTATGCCAACACTTCCCAGAACTCCTCGGCTTCGCCAGGGACCTCATAACAGTGCCACTAGCTGCCAAAGGTAAGCTGTCAGAACAAATTTCTGTTAGATTTTTGTATATACACTGCTGTTCAAAAGTTTGGGGTTGTTAAAAAAAATTCAAAACCATTATTTTTCATATATTTTACATTGTTGCAGCACCTCTCTTCCCAGTCTGTCAGTAACACTCTGTTTGGTTCCGGTTTCTATGAAGCCCCTCCTTTCGAAAAGTGCAATGTGCTCTGATTGGTCAGTGTGTTGTGATTGGTCAACCGCTTCAAGTTTTCGGAAATGTCACGCCCCTTAGCATAACTGCGAGTTTTAACACTCTTCTACCGTTATTTTTATTTTTTAGTTAGTCTTTTATGCTCACAAAGGCTGCATTTTTTTGATTAACAGTACAGTAAAAACAGTAATATTGTCAGTGCTTGAAGTGGTACTCCTGAGGGTTGAAATTGTGTTCCGGGGCGGGGTGGTCAGAGTACCGGCAACATGTGAGAAGTGCCGTATACAAGAAATAGAGAGGGTACGCTACAGATTACAATATTTAAGTGTCTGTACCCACTTCGTACAGCACTGATATACACTGATCTGCCACTTTATTAGGTACACTGTGCTAGTTCCGGGTTGGACCCCTTTTGCCTTCAGAACTGCCTTAATTCTTTATGGCATAGATTAAACAAGGGGCTGGAAACATTCCTCAGAGATTTTGGTCCATATTGACATGATAGCATCACACATTTGCTACAGAATTATTATTTTTTTTAATTTAGTTAATTATTATCCATGATGTAAATGTCCCGTTGCACCACATCCCAGTGCTCTAGTCTAGTGGATTAAGATCTGGTGACTGTGGAGGCCATTTAAGTATAGCGAATTTACTGTCATGTTCAAGAAACCAGTTTTAAATTATTTGAGCTTTGTGACATGGTGCGTTATCCTGCTGGAAGTATAGCCACTTAAATTACCTTTCTTCCCAATTATGATGCTCAATTTGAACTTTAGCAGATTGTCTTGACCATGTCTACATCCCCAAAATGCATGAAGTTGCTTTAAATGTCAAAAACAGTTGTGCTGCTTAATATTTTTGTGGAAACCATAAAAAGAATAGTTCTTTCCACAAAAAAACCCTAAATGACCCCACATTTTGAATGGTAGTGTATTTTTCTTTTGCTGTTAGATCAAATAGAAATGCAAAAGTAATATTTGCTATAATAAGGCCTAAATGTATTGATGAACGATTGATGTTCACACATGTTGACTGAAATGCAGTAAATCAGAGGACCATTACTGCTGATCTCAGTGACCTTCACTCCACCATCCAGGACATAAGAACCGCCTGTGTAAAAATCCCAGCTACTGCAGAGGATCGCTTTGCATCGGTTATGAGTGTATCCATCAACAGCATTTTTATGAATAAGTTTGATGGTGATAAAAAACTAATGCAGTTACTCTTACAGTTTGAGTCAGCAAATAATCTGTTATCCTGTGAAAATATATCTATACGTATCAGTGTATTGCCCCTTGACCCTGATATTAGAGCTTCCTGGAAAACTGTCATCCAGCTGTGCAATCCCTAGACTCCTTGCAGCAAAGAGCAATGGATGAGTTTCATAAAGTGGCCTCCTACTTCGGAGAAGACAGTAAGGCCACAACCACAGAAACCTTCTTTGGCATCTTTGCTGAGTTTATCTCCAAATTTGAGGTGAGTTTCTTAAATAATTCAGTAACACTTTACAATAAGGTCCTATTAGTTAACATTGTTAATGCAGTAGTTTCCAACACTGCACATTTGAGGAGCCGTTCACACAACAGCGTTTTCAATTAAAAACTGAAAACTTGTCTTTTGGCCATTCATTTACACAACAACTGCGATTTGGGGGCCTGAAAACACAAACATTTAAAAACAGGTTTCAAAATGCAAGTTTTTTTTAAAGAAACAATACCGTTATAGTCTCGGTTTAAACTACAAAAACGTGAATTTGTGAAAACAGTGACATCATGCGCATGCATATTACATGTTCAGTCTATAGTGTTTCTTTACAAAGTGACATCGCCAACTACTGGCCTGGCATGCATAATACAGCATTTCTAATCGTTTTTGCGGACAAAAATAAAAATGTGTTTGGGAACACCTGGGTTAATGCATTAACTAACATTATCGGTAACACTTTACTTAAAGCCTTTATATGTAATGCCTTACAAAAGCATTTTTAATGCATTAATTATACCTTGTAATGCACCTTATAATGCATTGTGTGGTCTCATGAATAATCGTAACCACACATTATAATATGTTACACCTTTAGAAAGTATAAAGCATTAAAACACATGACAAACAACCAATTTCTGATGTAACAAGGAATTTTTAACTTTGGTTACAATTATTTATGAAAAGATTATAACGTACATTATGAATACTTTTATAATGTATTATACAGTACATAAAGGCTTTAAGGGTTACCACATTAACAATGAGCAATACATGTGTTACAGTATTTATTCATCTTTATTAACGATAGGTAATAAAAATACAACTGTTTGTTGGTTCATTTAGGTTACTTTTGTAATTTTAATATATTAGTAAATGTTATAATTAACAGTAACTAAGATTAATAAATGCTTTAGAAAGTACACCCGTTTGAATTCTCTGGTTTTATGGACTTAAAAAAAATCATCTGGTCCTTGGCAGGTTTTAAAATATACCTAAATAAGTAAATACAACCTCAGATGAACAACAACACATAACATATTACACCGTGTCATTATTTATTTAACAAAAACTAGGCCAAAATGGAGAAGATATGTGACAAACTAAGTACACCACTGCTTCCATAGGAATTAAGAGGGTAAGTAGCAGGCACTGTTAATCAAATGCCTTTGATTAATTGATCCTCTGCAAGTGTGATCACCTCTATAAAAGCAGAAGTTTTTTCAGTTTGCTGGTCTGGAGATTTTAGGTGTGTGTTAACACAATACCAAGAAGGAAAGACATTGGCAATGATCTAAGCCAAGTCAAGTCACCTTCATTTATATAGTGCTTTTTACAACACAGATTGTTTCAAAGCAGCTTTACAGTGATAATAGGAAATTAATTTAGTTTTACAATAAAAGCTAAAGTAAGTTTTTGATTGATTAATTTCTGTTGTAAAAACTGATTAGTTATTTAATTTGGCGCCACTTAAACAACACCATCCTCAACTAAAACAGAAAACCCCCAATGCGTTCCGGACCCCATCCGCACGGCAACAGCACTTGCTGGCCTGAGAACGCAAACCGTGAAATAGTAGAGAAGCAATTGTTTCTGCCCATCAATCTAGGGAGGGTTACAAGGCCGTTTCCAAACAATTTGAAGTCCATCATTCTACAGTGTGGAAGATTATTCACAAGTGGAAAACATTCAAGAGAGTTGCCAATCTTCCCAAGCGTGGACGTCCCAGCAAATTCACCCCTAGGTCAGACTGTGCACTGCTCAGAGTAAAAAAAAACCAAGAGATACACCTCAGACTCTACAGGCCTCAGTTAGCATGTTAAATGTTAAAATTCATGACAATACAATTAGAAAAAGACTGAACAAGTGTGGCTTGTTTGGAAGGGTTGCCTCTTCTCTCTAAAAAGAAAATGGCAGCACAGCTTAGGTTTGCAAGGTTGCATCTGAATAAACCACAAGACTTCTGGAACAATGTCCTTTGGACAGACAAGACCAAAGTGGAGATGTTTGGCCATAATGCACAGCGCCATGTGTGGTGAAAACCAAACACCTCATACCAACTGTCCATCATCCTGATGGAGGGGTGATGATTTGGGCTTGTTTTGTAGCCACAGGACCTGGTCAAATGATCTGTCCGACAGCTAAAGCTTAGCCAAAATTGGGTCCTGCAACAGGACAACGATCCCAAGCACACCAGCAAACCTACAACCGAATGGCTGAAAAAGAAAAGAATCATGGTGTTGCAATGGCCCAATCAAAGTCCAGACCTCAACCTGACTGAAATGTTGTGGCGGGACCTTAAGAGAGCTGTGCATGAACAGATGATCGCAAACCTCAATAAACTGAAGCAACATTGTAAAGAAGAGTGGGCCAAAATTCCTCCTCAACGATGTGAGAGACTGATTACGTCATACAGAAAATAAGTTATTGCTGCTAAAGGTGTTTCTACATCATATATCATAGGGTGTACTTAGTTTTTCACACATGGGTTCTCCATTTTGGCTTAATTTATATTTAATAAATCATGACACCGTGTAATATGTCATGTGTTGTTATTCATCTGAGGTTGTATTTACCTCATTTTAAGACCTGCTAAAGACCAGATGATTTCTGGTCTTGATACGTAAAACCATAGAATTCAAAAGGGTGTATTTGCTTTGTTCATCATGTGTCTTATACTTTTGGTTGTTCCTGGTCTTATGTACAATTAACAATAATTGCACCAAAGTCATCTGAAGTAAGAGTTTGCTGTATTTCTAGAGAGCACTGAGCGAGACACAAGGAACTGAAAACCCCAGAAGCCCCCGAATAGCCTCGCCGTTGGCCTGGTGAAACCAACAGCATCTGCTGTCTCTAACCCAGAATGTGCCAATAAAGAGAACTTGATAGCGTGAAAAGACGAACCTTACTTTAAAATGTCTTAGATGAAATAAAAAATATCTTTAGAATAAAGAATATATATTTTATACAGAACTTCAGCCTGTTCATTGAGAAAGTATATCAATATAGCTTAATTATTAATCATTTTGTTTTGAGATTTGCTGCTTAGAATGTAACAGGAACGTGAACACTTCAGGTGGAGAGAATTGATGGTATATTTTGGTACAGAGGTGAATGAATGTTTTCGTGATGAATTTACTCATCCTCAAAGCCAAATGTATTTTAACACACAAAAAAAAAACACAGTTTTAAATGAGATTTTAATTCTTCACAGTATTAGTGTTTTATTGTTGTACTCTATTGTGATTCGCTGATAGCACAGCCGAACAAGAGTGCACACCCTTCACTAAAACTATTTTCCAAATCTGTATTGCAAGACTAGTTGTACAGTTGATACGGGTGGTTCCATCTCGCATGAGAATCTGTGGTAGGTTTTACATCATGAAATCGTTTTTCAATTAAGAAAACGCTCAAGCCTCACATTATTAAATTCAGAAGGGTACACAAATCACCTATGTTATTTTAACATGAGTATGTAGCTTGTCTGACCTTTTTAGGTATTATTGTTTAAGGTAACAATGCATTTCTTTTTGACGTCTTCTGTTCTGAACAAATGCATGATCTTCCTTATTGGCCGTCTTTGTGTCATGTGTATTTTTCTTTGTCAGAACCTCAGTTATTTCTCTAAATCAAAGACGATATATGAGGAGAAAACATACAATTTGCATTTGCATGTAGCAAAGTATTTCTATTTATGTAATGTATTACCGTTTTGATTGTTTCTGTATCAATTTGTTATATTGAACTTGTTTTACCAAATTAGCTGTAAATTAATATTTGTGTACAAATTGTTGGCGTGACTAGCCTAGCGTTTTCCGGAGCAGTTCTATTTCAGCTTCAATATCAACAGGCCACATATTGCTGCATTTTATTGAGATGTCTTAATTTGTTTTGCCTGAATAAATACGCTTTTGCGGACATTCATCTCGGTGTAATTATTATTATAATTTTTTTACTTTAATTGTATCCATGGAGCTGTGGCATCTCTGAGTCATGCTTTGATTTTTTTCCCTCATTAAAACGGAATTACTATTACTTTTGAAAAATAGTTGCCAATACTGATATTTATCTCAGTAATTTCCTGTTATTGGCATTATTCTTCAGGGTAGACACATGGAAATGAGACAATGAAGAATAACTGGTGTACTGCTGACTGACAATAAATAATAGGAATTCTACAAAATGGCAATTTTGATCACTCTTAAAATTGTATTGTTTCTTTTTAACAGTTGCTTTATTGTTTTATTTAACAACTATTTTAAATTTGAATTAAATGTTTAACTTCAACCATATCTACACAAGAATCTGTTTTTCAAGGAACTCTCCAGATCCAATATAAATGTCATCATAATGTCCTTGTTACCAGGCAACGCTATAAGTGCTTCAAAGATCTCAGATATATAGCCCTGTTATCATACAGAGTAAGTAGTATACATGAAAATGACTGATAATAAACCTCTGCCTGCCTTTTCAAGACCCTCAAATACTTCAATCATACATTAATACAAAAAAAAAAAATCTTCATAAATAAATCATTCATTTTAGAATGTTGGAATGAGATCTTGTTTATATCAGTCCTTTACACTAATCTAAGGTGCAGAAAGATCTGAATGAGGAGAAAAGACAAACATTACTAACAACAAGGTCAGTTGTTTTGGTATATTTAGATCCAATATTAATGCATGAATACGTATTAGTGCTGTCTTGAATCTGATTGGTCATTGCATTTATTCTGCAGTTAAAGTCAAAATTTTAGATTAAAATATATCCAAAAACCACTAGAACATTGTTATATATTTGGTTGACCTGTGTACTCACATTATGTTTCCAACAATGTTTAAATCCAGAGAAATCTGCCATTTTAACCAGACCGTGTCCTTGTGCCGCCTGTCCATGATGTCATATACTCGCTACCGTTGATTTCGGTTGAAACCATGGAAACACCAAAGATGCTTTAATATATAGTATGTATTTTATTAGACAGGCGTGCAACTGTTTGGATATACACACTATATTGCCAAAAGTATTGGGACACCCCTCCATATCATTAAATTCAGGTGTTCTAATCACTTCCATGGCCACAGGTGTATAAAATCAAGCACCTAGGCATGCAGACTGCTTCTACAAACATTTGTGAAAGAATGGGTCATACTCAGGAGCTCAGTGAATTCAAGTGTGGTACCGTGATAGGTTGCCACCTGTGCAATAAGTCCATTCGTGAAATTTCCTCACGACTAAATATTCCACGGTCAACTGTTAGTGGTATTATAACAAATGTGGAAGCAATTGGGAACAACAGCAAATCAGCCACGAAGTAGTAGGCCACGTAAAATCACAGAGCGGGGTCAGCGCATGCTGAGGCGCACAGTGCGCAGAAGTCGCCAACTTTCTGCAGAGTCAATAGCTACAGACCTCCAAACTTCACGTGGCCTTCAGATTAGCTCAAGAACAGTGCGTCATGGAATGGGTTTCCATGGCCGAGCAGCTCATCCAAGCCTTACATCACCAAGTGCAATCCAAGCGTCGGATGCAGTGGAGTAAAGCACGCCGCCACTGGACTCTAGAGCAGTGGAGACGTGTTCTCTGGAGTGACCAATCACGCTTCTCTGTCTGGCAATCCGATGGACAAGTCTGGGTTTGACGGTTGCTAGGAGAACGGTACTTGCCTGACTGCATTGTGCCAAGTGTAAAGTTTGGTGGAGGGGGATTATGGTGTGGGGTTGTTTTTCAGGGGTTGGGCTTGGCCCCTTAGTTCCAGTGAAAGGAAATCTTAATGTTTCAGCATACCAAGACATTTTGGACAATTTCATGCTCTTTTGTGGGAACAGTTTGGGGATGGCCCCTTCCTGTTCCAACATGACTGCGCGCCAGTGCACAAAGCAAGGTCCATAAAGACATGGATGAGCAAGTTTGGTGTGGAGGAAGTTGACTGGCCTGCACAGAGTCCGGACCTCAACCCGATAGAACACCTTTGGGATAAATTAGAGTGGAGACTGCGAGCCAGGCCTTCTCGTCCAACATCAGTGCCTGACCTCACAAATGCGCTTCTAAAAGAATGGTCAAAAATTCCCATAAACACACTCCTAAACCTTGTGGAAAGCCTTCCCAGAAGAGTTGAAGCTGTTATAGCTGCAAAGGGTGGGCCAACTCCATATTAAACCCTACGGATTAAGAATGGGATGTCATTAAAGTTAATGTGCATGTTAAGGCAGGCGTCCCAAAACTTCTGGCAATATAGTGTACATTTATCAACAGAAAACGAATCATTGTTATACAGCGGTTAGTCTTATTGTTTGAATCGCTTGTTTTCTTGATTCACCGCGAGTAATGTTTTTACCATGCCTCAGACAAAACACTATTTTGTCAAGTGGCTAACATGGCATAATCAGAGAGCTTTCTCCGTCATACAATATATTATTTTCAAATGAATTGCATGTCATTTAGCAATCCTGTTTTTATTAATATGATATTCTAATATCGCTCTAGATTACTGCAAAGTGCAACAAGTCTCTCATACCAGCCACTGAGCGAACACACAGAGTAACGTTATAACATAACTTTCAACACACTCAAATGTATTTAGTATGATTGTTTTAACCATGTAAAACAGCGCTGTGTTACCTCACATACGCAACAAAAAGAGCGGCAGCGGCCGACTGCAGCATAAGGATAACAAAAGCTCTGAGACCAGTGTTTCACGCAGGTCTCTCTCATTAGGATTTACTCCCAAGGGCTCTCTGCTTCATACCACCATAACGCTTATACAACTTGAATACATTCACTCATTCATGAACATGATTTCTGCCCATTGGATTCCTTTCCATCGGCTGTGGATGTAAAGAGTCAAGACTACCATGATTCAATGCTCATTCACAGCATCATCAAGCTAAGCCTTTTTTTGAATAAGCGACCTCTAGCGGCAAACTTACATACTGTGCCTTTAAAGTTTTTTTAAAAAATTTTTTAAAGAAAAACCACTACACTGCATAATTGACCAGTGTCCTATACAGTAGGTAGGAAGTTGATTGTCTAAAGCTGTGCTCAGTACTTGCTTCTCATCAATATGGTTTCTTTTGTCACATATAATTTGAATAGGTTAATGAGCATATAACATTTAATTCAATTGAATATTTACATTTGAGAAGTCAACAGCTACATAATGAAACTCTGAAAGACCAGTTCTTGTTTCACTTTTTTTTTTATTTCACTTTGAAGCAGTAATACAAAGCATTTTTTGTTTTTTTCCAAATTCTTTAAAGAGGAAGTCTTCTGACATGAAGCCTCTGAACTTCAAATGCACCATCAACATTTAGTATCATAAGTGTGAAGTCAGTTTACTTTCCAAACCTTGGTAAAATAGCTTTTGTAAGTGTACTTAGGTAAGGCAGCATGGTAAAGGCAAGGAAAATATGTAAAGAAAAGCTAACAGTGAGCATGATTGCCTACATTTTTTCTCTCAGCAGTGTCATCATGTAACTGATTAGCAAGCTGTTCACACTTAATGATATTCATCGCATATCATAACATGACTGCCAGGCCCATGATAATCGCCAGTGGGGTTCATTCTTGTGATCTTGTTGCAATATCAGCAAAACAATTTTGGGATATTTTAATACTTGTGATGAAAAGTTTATAGAATATGAGACTAAGAGGAAAAAATTTAAGCAATTATGCCTTCTCTTAGCTATTATACAGTAAGAAAAACATCCAAGTGGCACATTTTCCCCCACTTTGGTACCATATCTGGGGTAAAAGGAGGGAAATACAAAGCCATCCTTGTCAAGGCCTGGTAAACATACAAACAAAGCCATAACATAAGGTTTCCATACCAGAATATCACTAAAGCACGTTTGACCTTTTCCATCACATAAACTGACAACTGAACACTTTAATTCTAATTTTAGCAATCAAATGTCCAATAACAAACGGCCTCTTTCACATACGCACCAGTCAGGATTACACATAGCTGAGTAGCGCTCTACCACAAATGCCCCAAAATTATGAAAACATCAGCTGTGAAAGGCAGAAAATGAGTCATTCACCATTTCTATACTTTAAACCAATACATTGCATGTAACTAGTATCCAAACTGGAATAGTAAGGCTTGCAAATGAAAAGAAGGAATGTACTGTATTGGCTGACTGGAGACCTGCAGTCACAAGCTATACAAAAAGCATTTTCTTTTGATTTAGTGTCATCCACCTTTTAATTTGAGTATTTGCTTTGTTTAGCTAAGGCCACTTAAGACTCACCTCCAAGTACCTCATAACAATCAATTTTAGTTTCTTGTTCACCAAATTCGCCCATCACTGTACAGACCCAGTTCCTCATGCAATGCAGGTCATTTTTTGCTGCCATCACAATGAAAAGGCAGCCTCAAATAAACATGCTACATCTTGGGGCGTTTGTTTCCCTGGTGCCACTGGGACTGTTGATTGTCTTAAGCATAGGATATTTGAGAAGTGCAGCCCAGATGATAAACACTTTGGTAATGTGAGAAGAGCAGCCCTTTAGCAAACCTTTGGTTAAGGGAAAGGGTGTCAGGGTCAAGGCCATCTTTACAGGACGGTGCTCTCTGTGTCAAGGTCTGAGTCCTTCAGTTGGGTAACAGGCTTCTCAACGTTGATGTCAGGAACAAGAGCCCGACCAAGTGCTTTAAATGTCATCCCCGAATCTGCAAGACACAACATTAGAAAGTTAGACCATACAGATTAATGGATTGTTATTAATAAAAATCATTAAGCTTGTTTAAGATAAGCAGAACTAATGAATGGAAGTACTGTTTGACTGGCCATGCTGACAGGAAGAGATCAACCAATATTTTACAACCAACGTGATACCCATTATTTTTAAGTTTCCAATAACCGACATGCATAAGTGAGATTTAATAACACTTTACAATAAGGTCTCATTTGTTAACAGTTAATGTATTAACTAACCTGAACTAACAATGAGCAATACATTTATTACAGTATTTATTAATGTTAATAAAAATTGTTATAATAAAAGTAATAAAGTTATAAATAAAAGTTGTTCATTGTTTGTTCATGTTAGTTCACAGTGCATTAACTAACGTTAACAAATACAACTTTTGATTTTAATAATATATTAGTAAATGCTGAAATTAACATCAAGTAAGATTAATAAATGCTGTAGAAATATTGTTCATTAGTTCATGTTAAGTAAAGAAGTTAACTAATGTTACCTAATGAAACCGTATTGTAAAGTGTTAATTATATATATATAAAATTTTAGGGCTGTCAAGCGATTAATCGCATCTAAAATAAAAGTTTGTGTTTACATAATATATGTGTGTGTACTGTGTATAATTATGTATATTCAAATACACACACATACATGTATATATTTAAGAAATATTTGCATGTTTATACTGTATATATATATATATATATATATATATATATATATATATATATATATATATATATATATATATATATATATATATATATATATATATATATATATATAACAGAAATATTTTATATATATAAATAACACATTTTCTTAAATATATACACACGTATGTGTATTTATATATACATAATAATTATACACAGTACACACACATATATTATGCAAATAATATAATAAATAATAATAAACAAACTTTTATTTTGGATGCGATTAATCGCATTAAACGATTGACAGCACTAATATATATATATATATATAGAATACTTGGTATTTAAAACAAAAAAAATCTATTAAGAAGAAAAGGGTAAATATTATAAAAATACATTTTCAGTCAGTCACTACTGATACGTGCCAAAATGCTCTCAAGACACAGCCAGGAGGTGCAATTCTAAAATGTTAGCCTGTTTACTCTTATATTGTTTTGTTTTTTTAACTCTCTCACTAACAGCTGGACACATTCAAACAGTGTAATCTCTGTGTAGGCTTTCTTATGCAAAATCACATCTTTATTAAACTATAAAAACAAATCATCTTTATGTAAAAGCAGTGGCATTACAATTTAATCTTTCAGACAAAGCCTTCATTGGCTCTGAAACCTCACAGAAATGCAAACAAACTAGTGTGACGGAAATAAAAGAGCTTCACCCATTGTTTTGAAGGCAGCACTGCAAATTCCATTGCTGTCGCTTCCTGTGGCTGGAGGCTGGGGCGGAGGGGGAACAGTAGGTCTGTTACGTGGTTTAGGCACAGGCCTCGGGCGAGGAAGTGATCCTGACTGGAACACCGGGGGAGCGGTGGGACTAGGACTGTCGTGACACACTGCCGTGGGCGGAGGGGTGCTAGGAGGAGTGGGAGTGTTTGGAGGGGAGGGGTCTTCTCCGGGGTCACCAGGAGCAGTGGGTTGGGGAGGGGGCGTGGCCTGTGTGGGAGGCTGAGGGGGTGGATGGTTGGGTGCCTGAATAGGAGGCTGGATGCTCGAGTGGCGACGAGGTGTCGTGTTTGTTTGAGCCTGTGTTTGTGTGGGGCTCAGATTGGTAGGAGAGTAACTAGAAAGCGGTCTAGGGGAGGGGCAGAGGGACTGAGGGGTGCCTGAAGAGGTTTGCTGTACTGACTGATTGGTTGGTTGGCCTGGTGGAGGGTTGGCTGGTTTAGGAGGAGCTGGGGCCGGCTTCTTTGTACCTACAAATAAAAAGAGAACTTAAAACAAGCTCTTTCTGGGGTTCCGATCGGCTGGAATTTTACTTTATAAAGTTTTAAATATGGATATTTTTCTTACACAAACACATCGATTCGCTTCAGAAGGCCTTTATTAACCCCCGGAGCCATGTGGAGCACGTTATTTGACGGATGCATTTTTTATGGACTTCAAAAACAGAGCAACAATTACTGCCATTATAAAGCTTGGATTAGCCAGGACTTTTTTAATGTAACTCCGATATTATATTCGTCTGAAAGAAGAATGTCATACACACCTAGGATGACTTGAGAGTGAGTAAATCATGGACTAATTTTTGGGTGAACTATCCCTTTAAGCGAAATCAAAGAATGTGAGGCGTTTACAGATCAAATTTTAAAACTGCTCGCGGACACATCCATGTTTGATATTTATATAAATAAATGTGACGTGAATTGACTGGAGTGCTGAATAGCTGGTGCAAACATATCCATGTCACAATAATCGGATGACTTCTAAAAGGATATCTTCTCACCACTCTCATTTTTGATGTGTTTATTTCGTTATTGAGAGAAAAGCGTGCAGCTTGTTAGAATGTTCACTAACTGATCAGGCATGTCAAATTTCTTTTTAACTGCAAGAGAAGAACGAAAAACAACTTTGCCGTAAGCATATTGGAGCCTAAAGACTTTTCAGGTAAGTCTACTGACCTCTACGAGCCATGTGAGGACTGGGTCCTGTAGATCCAGCCACAGGCGTCCCCACACTCAGCTGTCCTGATCCTCCAGTGCCATTTCTCTGAGCTGGAGGAGTTGAAGCAGAGTCTCGGTTCTTTGAACTGTTAAGCAAACAAAGAGAAAAAAAATCTAAATCAATAATATTTAATAACATTCCACAAAATGCAAACTGCAAATAAATACGAACTTAAGCCTTATCTGATGGAATATTTTAATATTAAATTGATTGAAAAGGTAAAAGCCACAGCCATTCAGCAGGGTAGTTCACCCAAAATTCTGTCATCATTTACTTAAATCAATTACATTAAACAGACAGTTGACAGTAGCCATTGACTTCAATATTATTCTTCAAGATAGACATTTTCAATGGCTACCATCAACTGTCTGGTTACCAACATTCTTTAAAATATCTTCTTTTGTGTTCAACAGAAGAAAGAAACTCAAGTTGGTATTATTATAACTTGAGGGTGTGTAAATGATGACAGAATTTTCATTTTTGGGTGAACTATTTGTGAACTTTTGGGTGACCCTTTAAGTTTGGGCATCACTAGGGTATCATAGCTAATTGCCATATGTTACCATCAAAGGTATACATTTATTCCTTATCTACCCCTAAAGCAGTGGTTCTCAACCTTTTTGATTCCTTTTGACTCCAAGGCCCTCCACTGTCCACAAAGATATTTAAAGCTTTTTTTAATTAATTTAATAAATTGGTTAGAAATTTGTTAAAACATTTAACGATCCTATTACAAATATTTCTACCCAATAAAGCCATTACAAAAATGCCCATGGCATATAAATATTTGATTAATTTACATGAATTAGCAATATACACTACAGAATAGCAAATCTCAGCTGTGTAACTGTTTATATTGTTGCAAAGTGTAAACTGTATTGTCACACAGCTCTTTATATGAAGTTGTCCAACTTTATCCGTATACATGCAGTATACTTGCGTAGGGTGATATAGCATATCACAAATATTAGATTTTTTGTAAACAATGTATGATGTGAAACTAAGTCAAACACTTAAAATTGATATTGAAATCATTTTAAGCCATCTAGTTTTTGAACTTTTTATCTGTCAGGCAATGTAGCCTAATAAAAACTGTTTTGTTTTAAATGGAGTAGGAGAATGGGGAAAGACATGTTTAGATCACATGACCATTCGAATACTACTTGCTTTATCCCATAAACTCAGACACCTTCAATTATGGAATAAATTCATCGATCATAGCTAATTGCTGTTCTGTTACTGAAAAGCCAGAGAGTTAAAAGATCCTCCACAGCTACTCCATGTGCATGCAGGGTTGATTCATTAATGCATTGCACTGGTCCGGCACATTGCAGGAGTCTTACCTGATCTCCTCAGTATGCTGAGCTAGAAGCTGCTGTGCTGCTGCCAGGGCGGCCATCCCCAGCGCCAGCCCGGGCTGGCAGCTCTCTAAGCCCAGGCCCGCATTCGCAGGCTGCTGGAGCAAGAGTTCAGCCATTGGCTGACCTCCTGCACTACCTGCAGCCTCCACTGGGGGCAGCGGGGGCTGGAAGGCAGGCGAAGCGTGCTGCTTTCTAGGTACAGTATTGCCTCTACGAGGATTGTGGTCCATTAATTTATTAGCAGAGCTACAGAAAGAAAAGACAGCAAAGACACCACTAGTGCTAATAAGTTCCCAGGAGAGCGACACCACAGAAACCAAGAGGGTGATCTGCATTGGTGGAAATCCCACTCACATCACACATACTGCAGGGTTAAAAGGGAAAAGCAAGAGATTTATCAGCAGAACGGATAATACCTGACAGGTTAATGGTGAATGTAATCTAATCTGCTGTTTTAATTGCTCAATTAAAGTGAATTGATCAATTAAATTGGGTTCATCTAAACAATTTAATTGCAGATCTTTGTGAAGCAAGAGGAAATAACCAGCATGACTGATTCAAGGAATCAAACTGTTAATTAAAGTTTTGTGTGAAGATTTACCTGTCTCTCCGGGGCAATTCACCATCTGGGCCCACCATGCTGCCAGGTCTCTTCCTCTCTATGGTGCCCGAGTCATAATCTGGAGGGGTCAGGTGGTTGACGTTGTTCGGAAGGGGTGCGGGCATCGAAAACATGCCGGATACATTAAAATCCACATCTGAAGGAATAACAAGAAACAGGTTAATCTTAAAACTGATAGCAATACTATATATTTAAAGCTTTATGACCCTACCTTCAGGGAAAAACCAATCTGCATGCTGAATGATGGGTTCAATAATAGTAACCACATGGACAGAGGTTGCAGCAGCCATTTCTGCTAGGCTCCTGCGGGCAAAGAGAAGAGAGATTAAAAAAAAGGCACGGTTCAGTATGATAGCGTGTTTGCTGGATATTGCAGAATATTCTGACCCCTCGGTTTTGGCCCACAGCAGATTTGGTCCAAGGACAATAGCAATGTTGCTGGGGGTCATCTTGTTAACGTCACTTTCCTGTGCAAGCTTAGCAAGGAACTTAATAAGGTATCTGCAAAACAGAGAAAATGCCAGAATCAGAAGAATGCAATTTAAAAACAATTTTTAATCACCATCTGGAACTCCTTTGTTGTAGTAAACGAGAAAGAGGGATTCTAAAGAAAATAAACTTTGCACACATGGTCTTCAATTATAATTAAAAAACTTTTTTTAATTATAATTCTGATCTGCTGGTTTCAGAACATTTGTTTTTACACTACAAAATAATTTCCTTTTTCTTTTTTTAAATATAATTTAAACATTACCTAACAAGCAAAACTGCACAAGACTTTACATCCGTCTGTGGGTTTTGCACATTTCTAACCAATTTTCTGACCAAAAGCATTTAAAAGAGCTTGCGACTAAACCTTGTAACTCCATTGTGGTTTTTATGTGCACTGAAAAGAGGCTCTGTTGGCATGGCAATTTTGCAAATGGAGCTTGAAGTAAGTAGTTTTAGTGCCATGTTGCGTTGATCAATACGCCATTTCATGTTGCAGTTTTAGTGGTCAGAAAATTATCACAGGCTATCTTTGGTCGCAAGATCGCCATTCAAAGTCTTGATTTTGTTTTTGGGGTCTACTAGAACAGGTTTCCATGCTTGAATGTTCAAAAAACACATTATTTTTTTACATATTTTACATTATTGCAGAAGCTCTTTACTATGCCGCGTACTGTACGTTCCCGGAAGAAACATATAAGGACATATATTTGGACATATAAGGGTTCTGCCCGACAACAACGATATTCAAGTTAATTTCTTGAATATTAAGTATTAAAATCTACTAATATTTTAACTGAAAAAAAAAAGATTAAGAAAATTATTTACTAGAATTTTATTTACTATTTATTATTAACTTATTATTTACTATTATTCATTTATTTCTATAGGATGGCATTTATTTTAAAATATCTTATTATCCTCTTATCCAAGTTCCTAGTTTCTAAACAGTGTAGTAACAATTGTCTGAATGGCAATAAGCATATGGAAATAATATGCAGATGATTTACAATAAAACTTTAAATAAATCTAAAAACATTTGTGCAAACACATTTTAAGATGAAATCTTTGCAGTTACATAAAACCCCAGAACTGATTACACTTCACATTCAGAATGAACTGAAACCTACCTGAAGTTTGCCTTGTTGTTTTTTGGTAATTGATCGCAGGTAACCCACAAAGCCTGTAACCGTTTGTCTGGGTCAGGGACACTTAAAGTAAAAGCACAGTAATTAACAACACAAACATGATTCCTTTAAACCTTTATGTAAAGTACTGCAAGATGGCTTACTTGGATGCCTGTATCCACTCATCATACATCTGGTAAGTCATCAAAGGTTCAGGCAACTCTCTGAGATACGACTTTAATGCCCCTTAAACAAGCAGAGTACGATTCCAAATTAACATTCATGAAGTGTGAATGACATATTACTGATACACACAACAAAACAGGCTGTACCAGCAACGGCATGTGGGTCGGAGTAAAACTCCTCCAGCTGTGAGGTGGAGCAATCCAGAGCTGCCTTCAGCTTCTTCAGTTTAGAGGCTCCTGCCGCTATTCTGAAAAGACCCTGGAGAATGAGGAAATTAAAGATGAATGCATATTTAGACAATTAGATGTTTTAGGGCTGGGTAAAAAAATACAGATTTCTCAATTTTAATTGATTCTCATTTTGAAGAATCAATCTTTCAGTCTACGCTGTTTTCAGTTGATGAATGAACAAAACTTTGTAGCGCACCTCCCATCCAATAAATCTAAATAAAACTTAATGAAATACATATCATGTCTCATGTAATCGCTCAATCAGTGTTTCAATCAGGAAAAACAGCTTGAGAAAAATGTTGCGTAATATTTACCTCAGAAAAGCCAATCAATAACCATAAACTCAATAGTCAGCTAGAAAAATTTACTTAGCGAGTAACATTTTGAAAAATATATGAACTATATTGCTTATTCATTGTATTTTTACTTAACCTGTTCTTAATATTTAATGTGTTTGAATAAATCTTTCATGACTTTATGACAGCCACCACTTAAATGTTTATATATAAAAAAATGAGTAGAAACATAATTATGTCATTCAAAATTCTTTACATATTTTACATTATTGCAGAAGCTCTTTACTATGCCGCATACTGTACGTTTCCGGAAGAAAACTACAATCGAGGCATTTTAGGTTCAGAAACAGTGCGGTTTTGGACATACACTCACCTAAAGGATTATTAGGAACACCATACTAATACTGTGTTTGACCCCCTTTCGCCTTCAGAACTGCCTTAATTCTACGTGGCATTGATTCAACAAGGTGCTGAAAGCATTCTTTAGAAATGTTGGCCCATATTGATAGGATAGCATCTTGCAGTTGATGGAGATTTGTGGGATGCACATCCAGGGCACGAAGCTCCCGTTCCACCACATCCCAAAGATGCTCTATTGGGTTGAGATCTGGTGACTGTGGGGGCCATTTTAGTACAGTGAACTCATTGTCATGTTCAAGAAACCAATTTGAAATGATTCAAGTTTTGTGACATGGTGCATTATCCTGCTGGAAGTAGCCATCAGAGGATGGGTACATGGTGGTCATAAAGGGATGGACATGGTCAGAAACAATGCTCAGGTAGGCCGTGGCATTTAAACGATGCCCAATTGGCACTAAGGGGCCTAAAGTGTGCCAAGAAAACATCCCCCACACCATTACACCACCACCACCAGCCTGCACAGTGGTAACAAGGCATGATGGATCCATGTTCTCATTCTGTTTACGCCAAATTCTGACTCTACCATCTGAATGTCTCAACAGAAATCGAGACTCATCAGACCAGGCAACATTTTTCCAGTCTTCAACTGTCCAATTTTGGTGAGCTCGTGCAAATTGTAGCCTCTTTTTGTAGTGGAGATGAGTGGTACCCGGTGGGGTCTTCTGCTGTTGTAGCCCATCCGCCTCAAGGTTGTGCGTGTTGTGGCTTCACAAATGCTTTGCTGCATACCTCGGTTGTAACGAGTGGTTATTTCAGTCAAAGTTGCTCTTCTATCAGCTTGAATCAGTCGGCCCATTCTCCTCTGACCTCTAGCATCAACAAGGCATTTTCGCCCACAGGACTGCCGCATACTGGATGTTTTGCCCTTTTCACACCATTCTTTGTAAACTCTAGAAATGGTTGTGCGTGAAAATCCCAGTAACTGAGCAGATTGTGAAATACTCAGACCGGCCCGTCTGGCACCAACAACCATGCCACGCTCAAAATTGCTTAAATCACCTTTCTTTCCCATTCTGACATTCAGTTTGGAGTTCAGGAGATTGTCTTGACCAGGACCACACCCCTAAATGCATTGAAGCAACTGCCATGTGATTGGTTGATTAGATAATTGCATTAATGAGAAATTGAACAGGTGTTCCTAATAATCCTTTAGGTGAGTGTATAAGGGTTCTGCCCGACAACAATGATATTCAAGTTAATTTCTTGAATATTAAGTATTAAAATCTACTAATATTTTAACTGGAAAAAAAAGATTAAGAAAATTACTATCCAAGTTCCTAGTTTCTAAACAGTGTAGTAACATGTGTCTGAATGGCAATAAGCATATGGAAATAATATGCAGATGATTTACAATAAAACTTTAATCACTCAATAGTCAGCTAGAAAAATGTACTTAGTGAGTAACATTTTGAAAAATATATGAACTATATTGCTTATTCATTGTATTTTTACTTAACCTGTTCTTAATATTTAATGTGTTTGAATAAATCTTTCATGACTTTATATATAAAAAAAAATGAGTAGAAACATAATTATGTCATTCAAAATGTATTATTATAACGTTGTTATTATAAATACTTGTATTTAAATGTAAGTAGCCAACAGATCAGTTAATTTTAACCTTTAATATTATAGTAATACTGCATATTATCCTTTGGCTAACTTGGGTATATTTACATCGATCTGAATGTTGATTAATGTACACTGTTCCCTTTCGAAATAAAGAGATTTTTTTCCTTGAGGAAATTTGCCATGTACTATACCTGATAGGCCCCAATTAATCAATATTGAATCGATTTTAATTTGAATCGAATCGAATCGTGAAATTTGTGTCAATGCCCAGCCCTAATATTTTTTAAATGTTTTGTTTTGTTTGACAGTTGCAGTAACATGATAAATCAGACAAAACATTTTTTAAAGAGATTGGTGTCGCTACA
Source organism: Rhinogobio ventralis (assembly GCA_039654625.1). NCBI lineage: Eukaryota > Metazoa > Chordata > Actinopteri > Cypriniformes > Gobionidae > Rhinogobio > Rhinogobio ventralis. Next base: position 16,606,622 of record CM077212.1, read on the forward strand.
ATGTGGACACTTGTAAAAGTTTAACAATACTTGTATTGTGGTAAACAACTAAAAGCATTTGCTAATATGCCTTGAACGGACTGGAAAAGATTACTGTGGTACATCAACAATAACGTCCCGATCAAGTGTTTTGTGCCCATGATCTGATCTGAATAATTTAATACTGAGTATCTGCCCAAAAAGAGTCCCGATCCGATACTTATATTTTCCTAGTGTTTGATGTACACTTCAAGTACATTAAAGTTATTAAAATCAATTCAATGTATACAGGGATGTGAAAAGTTTTTTTTCAGGGGCTCAAATGTAAAAAGGGGGCATCTATCACTATGGAGTAATTCCAATGTAACCGTTACTACAGTAATTATATTTACTATAATAAAATACACACACATTCTCTCTCTACACTGTATAAAGACATTGGTAGATGTAAACATCTGTTAAAACTGTAGACATAAGCTGTGTCCGAAATCCAGTGGTGGAGGAAGTACTGAATCTCAGTACTTAAGTAAAAGTACAAATAACCAGAGACATATTTACTTTAGTAAAAGTAGAAGTACCACAATGAAAACCCTACTTAAGTAAAAAGTACCTGATTTTAAATGTACTTTAAGTATTCAAAGTAAAAAGTATATTCTCTTAATGTCTATATTCTAATAATAAAAAAAAAAATAGTATGGGCTGTGGCATTTTAATTAAGTTTTGGGTTAATGTAATTGTGCTTTCCATCTGTGGCCCAGTTTGCGTAGAAAGAGCGGTAATATTTCCTCCAGAGTGGAGAGCGCCTTTCTGAAGATTCCGTTCATTTCTAAAGCTCATTCCGCTCAGTGCTGCGCGCTCAACCCAGAATGCCCTTTGTGACATGCTGGTTCAAATATAGGCCTATTTGAAATAAGTAGCTAGGGCTGCCCCCAACTAAAGCTTTTTTCTAGTAGCCTAGTTGTTCATTTAAGCCGTTGTTGACGCGGCGCGAGCGCCTCCATGTCATAGTCTGCTATATTTGCTTATTATTTATTAAATCCAGGCAATTGGTTGATAAAACATTGATTAAAATTAAGATACAATTTATACAAAACGAAATTCACTTTAAAGAAAGGCTTTCAAAACAACTTAATGAAGTGGTCAAAATCATTTCTGTCCCCCATGTCTTCTGACATGCGCGTCTTATGATATGTCCTGTTCCCTTTTCATAATCAACGTAGATTAAATAAAATAAAAATATATCATTATAATATTTAATCATATGAAACTAAAACGTGTTTTAATGGCTACAACAAGTAGCCTATAGTAGGCTACAGTACAGTACAGTACAGTACAGTACAGTACAGTTTCATGTCGGAGCGGGATTTGAGCGCACGTCGTTTTACCGGTGAGCTGTTCATGAGTGGAGCTCCGCTCACATACTCTGGTAAGGTAGGCAGGTTTTTTGCATTCAGTTTTATTTCCTGTCGCTGTGTAAACTTATTTAAAGGTTTAATGTAGGCCCTAGTCCATTGCATTACAATTGCAAGAAGGATCAATAATGTAAAAAATGTGATGTGCAGTCAAATGTCCCGGTGTGTATGTTGTTTAAACGAGCGTTCTCACCTATATGCTTGTTGTGCTTTATGGAGTTGACGTGTTTTATAGGCTCGACAAACATCTTCATGCAACCCTGCCAGAGCCTTATAGGGGCAGGGGGAAAAACTGATCAGAAAATGTAACGGAGCGTTGTAGAAATGTAGTGGAGTAGAAAGTATAATAATTGCTGCAAAATGTAACGAAGTAAAAGTCAAAAGTATGCACTATTGATTCTACTTAAGTAAAGTACAGATACGTGAAAAATGTACTTAAGTAAAGTAACAAAGTGTTTGTACTTTGTTACATTCCATCACTGCCGATATCGAATACTTTCCTACTATATAGTGTGCGAAAAACAGTACGCCTACAGAGTAGTATGTCCGAATTCATAGTATTTGAAAAACAGTAGGCGAAAAGTACCCTGATGAGCAGAATAAGCAGAATAATTGCAACTAAAAGAAAAAAAGGCGAGATAGTTAGAAAGCATGAAGCCTCCAGTGTCAGAAGTCAAGTTTTCAAGTCAAGTCCGAAACAAGACGCAACCCATTGCAATGCGTTATGGCAACGACATCTCAAAGTCTGATGGCAGATAAAAAAATAATAAAAATTTTCTAATGATTCGTTACAAAGGTGCGCATCAAATATGCTAAACATACGCACTAGAACCGACCTCACTGGTTCTCGTGGATCACGCACACTTGAGCTTCTTCTTTACCTTTTAATGGCGGTTGGCAAGCCCACTTGAAGGTGCATACCGCCACCTACTGTATGACACCTGCATGACAGCTAACGTAAAATAAAGGATCAGGCTTAGGATAGCCAATACTGATCAGTTAAAAAATGCTTAATCTGCCTCGATACCGATCCTTGACATTGGCTCGGGACATCCCTATCAACAATACAATATTTAATTTGTGTGACTGATAAATTGTTTAAACACTTTGTGGTCATGCCGTACCTCCTCTTTCATTCCAGTCTCCAGCAGCATCATGACGCAGGCCTCTATAGGCAGTGCAATCTCTCTGCCGCTGCGCTTCAGGTGCTCGTCCAGAGCAGTTCCAAACGCTGGCTTCTCAGTCCACGAATCTGTCGGGAAAACATAAATAACTTCATCTACTAGCAGCATCAATTGAAAGCATGACTTTATTAAAATAAAAGAAGTGAATTATAGAAGGAACATTCATCTGTGATTCATCTGCTTTTAAGAAGCTAAACACTACATCCTGCTGTTAAGTCCACTTTAAGCTCTTTTTTCTTACTGTTTCTGAAAAAGGCAGCTGAACTAGGTGGGTGAGACGTGAGAAATATTACTCATGGGCCACATGCTGGGACAACAAGTCTGTTTGCCTCACGTATGCTTGCAGGAAACCATCACAACAATTTATAGCACTCAAGTGCCAGATTTATGGGCACAAATGCGAACGAAAACAATTAAGTGCCTCTGAGGACTGCACAGAAAAATACTGGAACACAACATCAGGCTAAATTCACATCGTTTTCGTTTGATATATCTACATTAGTCACTACGGATGGCCACAATGTCAAACTATTCATCTAACAAGCAACTAACTGATTAGTTAGTTTAATAGTTTATCTAGATGTTCTTACAATATTTTTTAGTTCTTATATTTTTAGCAGTGGTGCTTTAATTAGTGTGTTTGTCTTTAAATTGTGAAATAAATCGTGTCTCTTCAGATGTCTTTGATGTCCGAAACCAGCTTATAGATAGTTCCCCCAAAATTATAATTCCGTCATCATTTACTCACCCTCATGTTGTACCAAACCTGTATGACTTTCTTCTGTGGAAAACATTTTAAAGAATGTTGGCAACTAACCAGTTTTGGTTACCATTGACTTCCATTTTATGGACAAAAGAAATACAACAGAAGTCAATGTGAAACATTCTTCAAAATACCTCCTTTTGTGTTCAGCAGAAGAAAGTAAGTCATATAGATTCAGGCTGAGTATATTATGATCATTTTCACTATCCCTTTAATTATACAAGGCTTCCTTAAAGGGACAGTTCACTTAAAATGTTGTCATCATTTATTCATCCTCATGTAATTCCAAACCAGAATGACTCTCTTTCTTCAGCAGAACATAAAAGAAGATATTTTGAAAGTGTTTTATTGTTAATACAATGAAAATCAGGAGTAAAATGATTTTGGACTCCACTAACTTTCATTACATGGACAAACATAGTAGAAACATTCTTCAAAATAACTTGTTCTATGTTCTACAGAAGAAATAAGAAATATGAAATATGAAGAAATGATGACAAAACTTTGTTTTGGGTGAACTATCCCTTTAAAATGAACATTTCCTGATAATCACCCCCATGTCACCCAAGATGTTAATGTCTTTCTTTCTTCAGTTGAAAAGAAATTAAGTTTTTTGAGGAAAACATTCCAGGATATTTCTCCATATAATGTATTTCAATGGCAACCAACGGGTTGAAGGTCCAAATCAATGCAGTTTCAAAGGGCTTTGAATGGCTTTAGAGGCTCTGCACGATCCAAGCTGAGGAATAGGGTCTTATCTAGCGAAACCATTGGTCATTTTCAAGAAAAAATTAAAATATACATACTTATTAACCATGAATGCTCGACTTCGGTGTTGTGATTCTTCACGGCGTGTGATGTCATTATGTTGGAAAGGTCGCGGCCATGACGTACGTGGAAGTACCGACCCAGTGTTAATGAACGTGCAAAGACTAAATCAAACGCCCTTTACAAAAATAAAGGGAAAACAACGATGTCGGATGATTTTGAAGTTGGAGAACATGAGATGGAGTTTTTCGGCACTGGGTCGGTACTTCCACCTACGTCACGTGTGACCTTTCCGGCGTGATGACATCATACGCCGTGAAGAATTACAACACTGAAGTCATGCATTCGTGGTTAAAATGCATATAAATTTTTATTTTTTATTGAAAAAGACCGATCGTTTCACTAGATAAGTGAATTCCCTATTCCTCAGCTGGGTTCGTGCAGAGCCCTCTAAAGCCATTTAAAGCCATTTGAAACTGCGTTAATTTGGACCTTCAACCCGTTGGTTGCCATTGAAATACATTACATGGAGAAATATCCTGGAAAGTTTTCCTCAAAAAAAACTTAATTTCTTTTCGACTGAACATCTTGGATGAGATGGGGGAAGAGTAAATTATCAGGAAATGTTCATTTTAAAGTGAACTAACCCTTTAAGACCAATTGGTCAACTAGTCATTGATTATGAAAATACGTAGTTTTGCAGATACCTATTAGTAAAGTAGGTAGTTATTTTAGTTACACAGCAATAAGAAACTGTGCCGTCACCTTGTTGAGCTTGAATGGTTGGCAGGACGCTCTCGAGCAAGGTGAGAGATTTTCTGTGGTAATCAGCTTGTGCCTCTAATAACTGAGAACAGAGAAGACATTGAGGAAGGAAAGACGTACAACAGAATGAACAATGGGCAGAAAAAAACATAGAACTGAACAGGAATAAACATAGCAACTGAGTTATTGAACCCATGGATGACAAACAAAACGCTTCTTACCATTACGTAGTAGCGGGCATAGTCTGCCTCCTTTGAGAAGAAATTGTACATGTCTGCTGAAAGTTGATCCTTAAAAAAAAAAAAATGAACACGATTGAAACTATTGGTGTGATTCTGACTGTGCAGATAGAGAAATTGGATATTACAGAAAACAAGCACAGTGGTTAACCACATGCTCTTGACACAATCCATTATGCATTTGGCAGATGCTTTTATTCAAATTGACTTATACTCAAGCTATACAATGCATCAGTAATGTGTTTACTGGCAATCAAATCTGTACTGTACAGGAACACACACGTTGAGCCTCAATTGCGGGTGGGTGACGCTGGTTTGAATCGAGACCTTATTTCATGTCTCCACTTACCAAAAATGACTATGCAGTCAGAAAGAAAAAAATCTCTATGAATGTTGTACTGATTACACATCAGATTTTTGCAGATATAACAACCACTGCATCATAAATCAGTCGTCATATGGCTGAGTAGCAGCTCAATGGTTCTGCCACCGGCAGATGAACTTTGGATTTAGCAGACTGATGTCTGGTCTTATTTGAGACTGATTTGTGATTAGAAATATCATATTTGCTATTTGAAAAAGTAAAAACACTGTGGACTCGGAGTCAATGTTTTCATTGAAATCTTTCATTGAAGATTTTAAATAAAGACAGAAAAGGATGTTGAATATTCATGTATCCTTGCTAAAAAGTAATTCAACAGTAGTGTATATTACTTTTAGAAATATCAAAATTCACCCCCCAATTCTTCATTGACCTTATATTTTGAGCATTTAATTTTGCTTGGTCGAAACAACACTCCAATGACTAGCACCCACTTAGCTTCCTTCCAGCAAATCAGTTAGGAGAACAGAGCAAATGTTATGTCATCTAATTAATATTCATGAACCAAGCAGATAAGGTGTATAATGTGTCACGCTCCCCCACATTTTTCAGATCGTTCTTACGCCCCTGCTATCATATGTTGGTGTAAAATCCATAACTAAGTGACTCAAAAGGGTAAGGCATGTTTAGGCTTGTTTGCACATCAGTACCTTACACAGCTCCATTTTGTTCATAGCTTCGTCGACTTCTTCTTTAAGTGAGTCTGCTTTGGCTGTCAGTGCTTGTGTGTTTGTTCCTGAGATTATCGACTTGGTTGCCTGCAACCACCTGTGAAGAAACCCTTTTAGTTGTAAACTGGGTAAAACTAGAGTTACGATATAATAAACCGAAATGTATGATAGAAACTTCACCTTGCTCGGGCAGAGTCATAGTCCAGAACCAGCTTTGCTAACTGTCGCCTCTGTTTCAGGATGTTAGGAATGTCCACCTGACAAATCAATTAATCAATATTAAAATTCTGGCCCATATTGATAATTCTAGTCATATTATGTCCGATAACCAATAAATGGCTGATATCATAATTCTATACTATTTTGTCTAAATAAATAAATTAAATCAATTGTTTGAAAGCTACAAGTCATTTTAGGCATAACAACATTATAATGTACAGTATGAGAAATTGACATTCATTTAAAGATTTGCTAGTGAGTGTTGGATGATAGCAAAAAAAATTAGCATGCATAGTCCATACCTCTGCTAGCTGATTGAGGGGGTCTAAGATCTCCTTCTCAATGTTCATCTCGTGCTGCATTAGCTCAGATGCCAGTCTGTTCTCGGCATCTCCGCACATCTCCATCATTTTTCTGCATAGAATATACTGAATATAAACTACCATAAAAGTTTGTGGTTGGTAAGATTTTTGAAAAAAAGTCTCTTATGCGCATCAAGGATGCATTTATTTTTTTTATAAAAAATACAGTAAAATAAAATATTTTTATAAAGTGTTTTCTATTTTTATATATTTTGAAATCTAATTCACTTCTGTGATGGCAATGCTGATTTTTCAGCAGTCATTACTTTACAGTCGCCTTTAGTCTTCAGAAATCATTCAAAGGGGCTTGTTTACACGATAATGTTTTCAACTAAAAGCATAAAACATATACGTTTTGGCCGTTCATTTACAGAACAATGGCGTTTTGGTGGCCTCAAAACAGGTTTCAAAGTGCAAGTTTTTGAAAACGATGCATTTACGGTGTTCAGTCTGTAGGCGCGTTCCTTTACAAAGTGACATCGCCAACTACTGGCCTGGCATGAATAATACAGATTTTTTTAATCGTTGCAAATCTGTGTGAACAGGGATCGTTTGACAATGGTGTAAGGAAAAACGTCTCCATTTTAGTACATCGTTGTCATGTAAATGTACCTAAAAAATGTGCTGATTTAGTGCTCAAGAAACATTTTTTTTTATTATCCTCTATGTTTAAATGGTGAAATTTAAACATAGATTTTAAACATAAAAACGAACAGCATTTATTTGAAATAGGAATAAATGTCTTTACTTTCAGCTTAATGCATCCTTTCTGAATGAAAGTATTCATTTCCTAAAATCTTACTGACCCCAAACTTTTGAAATAAGTTAAAAAGTGCACTGGCTCAATAACACATTTACAAAACCTTTAATATACCAGCACTATGCTGTTCTTTTGTACCAATATCTCATTTGTATGATACACTGAGCTTATCCATTAACAATCTAAAGAACCAGATTTAAGGGGAAATCAATTTAAATCTATTTAAATGTTGATGCTGTCCAATTACCCAATCAGAGACTCCTCCCCCAGCTGGTTCCCACCGTCCTGCATGGCCTGTGACAGCGTTGTTAGTGGAAGCTTTTTCTGTGACAGAAACACAGAGTTTGTGCAACATTACATGCAAATTCAAGCAGACAAAAGATATAGTGAAGACTGATGTTTTGTGCATTCATAAGCACTGTTATGCCCTTACATGTCTCTTCTCTGCATCGGTGCCTATCTGCCCCTGCAAACACGCAGTCATTCTTTTGTGTGTGTTGTGCGAAACGACTCGCACCAATTCCATACGCCGCTCAATCTGTGCAGGATAAAACAAAACATCAATAACAGCCCACAATCCATATTAAGCCATGGCTACCGCTCAATGCAAAGTCTGTATGCATTGTGTTGAAAGTAAACAGCCTGTAAAAATGCCTAAGGCTTGTTATGTACCGTAATAAAGCATGGCAAGCCTCTGTGAGATGAAACAGATTTCATAAATTTAGCATGCCTTGCTCATAGCCTTCATATAGCCTTACACTAGACATTACAGTCTGAGTGTTTGTGTCAATTAACAAGTGTTGCTGATACAAAAGAACACTTTTCAGTCTTAAGGGTGGAGTAAGGTCAAGCATAATTTATTACACCACTCCCTTAAGAGGCATGAAAAAGATATGTTATGTTACAGAAAAAAGACATGTATGACTCATCTGCCCTGTTGGGATGCCTAAGATTTAGATGCGTGAGCTCAACACTGGGATGTCATAAATAGAAAATACAGATGCAGACCAGACCCTCTTTCTCTACTTCAATCTGTTATATAAAAAAGGGGTGCCAATGACGATAGACCCGTGTCACATTTTTTAGGTTCTGAGAAGCAGAGGTCGTCATAGTTGGGTAAACGTCTATAGCAGTGAATGGGAGACGACAGCAAATATAAATTTAGCATTTGCTCTAAAATCAAAAGAAAAAAAATCTGAGCGTTTTCACGACTTTTCAAAACAGGGAAAAAATACAGAGAGATTTGCCATCACTCCCTCAGCCGTTGTATCAGAAACATCCTTGCAGCAGCATTAATTCTTTTTTTTTTTTGTCATTTACTGCCAGTAAGTAATAAAACAAAGTAATAGCGTTATTAATGTGTATTACGTTTTTTTTTAAACAAAAAATATCCAGTCTGTGAAAAGGTTGCATAGATTAACAACTTTAACGGCATCTAGCGGTGAGGTTGTGAATTGCAACCGCTCACCCCTCCCTTTCGAAGCACATAGAGAAGCTACGGTGGCTGACAGAGGACAAAGATGTCGTTGTCTGAGACAGCAGAGAGTAGCTAGCGCTCTGTACAGCAGTTTTTCCGTTTAGGGCTCTACTGTAGAAACATGACGGCGCAAAATGGTGACTTCACTGTAAGGGGACCCACGGTGTATGTAGATAGAAATGGCTCATTCTAAGGTAATAAAAACATAACGCTTCATTATGTAAGGTCTTTATACACCACTGAAAACATGTATATTATATTGCATTTCTGTCAATAGATCCTCATAAATATTACACACTGCACCTTTAAGTAAAACAGAAAAGAGAGAACAGATAATTATTAATAATCTTAATAGACAACTTTATATCACACACTTATTTTTTTCAAATAATTAAAATAAATAAAAAATATAATTCATAGAAATAATAAATAAATAACAATAAAAATAACAATAAAAGTAATAAAATGAAGTGAAAGGACAAAAAAAAAGACAAAAAAAAAGACAAAAGGTCTATTGTGAGGGAATGACTACAATCCCATGAAGCACTGCAAATGATAAAAAAAATAAAAAATAAAAAATAAACATAACTAATGACTATAAATCAGTAGTTTTATATAGTCAGTTATAAGTATGAACAATACATAATATATAATTTAAATAATATATATAATAATATAAATAATATTTTAAATATATTGCAAAATATTCATGCAAACATATGACTCGATTATGTTATTCACAATGCTTCATGGGAGTGATACGGGGGCATCTTCTTTCGTCATGAGTTCTTTTGTCATGATAATCTGATTGGTGGATTTCTCTTCAGGATTCATTGGTAGTGTCTTTTTTTATCTGGAATTTGTCTATGAAAGACAATTTTTATGTCTATGAAAGACGAAGCATATTCCATTCCACTGATAAAAGCTAAATGCAGTAAAGACAAGCATTTATTTGACAAAAATTATCTAAACCAATAAATATGTCTGCAGCAGAAAGTATTTTGCAAATATTGCTTGATATGATTGTTTGCCCCCCTTCCAGTGAACAAAGCATTTCCGAAGACTTCTGATCATCAATGAATTGCGCCAACATTTATAAACTGATAAATCATATTAACAATGTATAACTCTAGAAGACCTGACAAAATGATCAAAGTACAATGTTCGGTTGTATTGATTTTGGATTTGACTGGCATTTACTTTTTAATTTATTATTTAGGCTACTTATTTATTCCACCCGCAATAAGTAAAAAAAAAAAAAATTGTGTCATCTTGTAAGTTTTGTCAGAACAGAGGTCCACAGTCTGATGAAAACTAGCTTCATGACAGACAAGTCAGCTTTTTGATGGGAGCAGGGCAGGCCTGCTCGAACACATGTCAGCCCTAAAAACAACCATGCAAGAATGTCACTTCAGATCTGTGAGAGCGGTATGACTGAACAAACAGTGAGGAAAAGAGATCAGAAAAAAAAAAAAAAACTGACTCATGTTCCAAAAACAGCCCAGTTCAGGAATTCCACAGGCTGGGAGAGGAGATAACCACCTCCTCACACTTCTCTGCTCCTTTACGTCATAACATTCCCTCACAGCCGTCCCAATGCAGCTGGGTCAAGCGTACATTCCGCTCAGGCGTCTCCGGCATGAGAACGCGCAGAGGCCCGCCACCTGGCACGGGAACAAGGGGAATCACTGACTGTTATTGTCAGAGCTTTTTCTGCTGAGGGAGATCCTGTTCGAAGGGAGTTGTTTGGTTTATCTGGTGTGAGAGGTCTTTAAATGTTTGCCTGTTGCCATCACAGACTAAAAACTGGCGAGCAAACGGCAGACTAAACACAGAAACAATGAGCTTTAGTTTTTTTTTTTTTTTGTAATGGAACATATTATACAATGTTCAGAAAACGGGGAAACACCACTATAATACTGATTAGTCATTGGCGAAATGAAAATCGCAGGCATGTCCTGTCCGAACAAGCCATTAGAGAAAAACTGGAGGCGGTTCAAATTGGAAGGATGCCACTATCTAGATGCTCAAGATTGTCAAAAATGTCCCCAGAATGCATCTGTGAGTGGCACGAGTGTAGAAGCCCTGAAGTAACATGGGTGTCCAGACAGCTGAGAACAGGGTGATGGGAAACTGCTGTAATCCTCCTCGAGCACCATGCAGAACCCAGAATAAAAAGCGAGCCCCTCTGAGTGCCACGGGGGGGGATGTCAGCATAATTCTTGTTTGATGCGTCCAAACATCTCAGGAGATAATTTTAGACGCAGCCGGCTAAGAGCAATAAACCAGCTGTCAAAAAAGCTTGCGAACACAATATTGGTGGAAGTTCAGATAATGATTCCTGTTCCTATTTTTCTAGAAGGTTGTTTTGGCACAATTTCCATAGCAACAAAACTTTCACTGGGGACAAATTCACATATAAAGAGAGCAAAACCAAAAGACTCAATGTGACGCAAACCATTTTGTGATTATTCAGAAGAGAACATTCTGTCTAATGTGACAAAAATAAATTGCATGGAATGTATTTGCTTGACATCAATGAGTTCACCTTTCCCAAACCAGTGACTCACTAGTTTCCCACCAAGATAGATAAGAGCCAAATTACAGGAGACAGAGATGGAAATGAAAGCAGTCACCTGTAACAGGTCATCACTGAGGACCTCCGTTTTCTCCGCTCTGAAAAAAAAAAGTCAACAGATCATTAGAAACTAATCCAATATTTATTTAAAGACACAATGTTCAAAAACCTACATTTAAAGTAGGGCTGAACAACTTTGGGAAAAAAAATAAAAATCTAAAAATCTCTTTTTGATAAGTGATTGCAACTTAAAATACAATAATAAAAAGCTACAGGTTTGCGGTGCTTGTTGTTGGTAGGGCTGCACTGTTTGGCCAAAGTTTTGTGACTATATTATTAATAACAAATTATTATTATTACCATTATTATTAATAAATAAAAAATATTAAACAAAATTTCACTATAAAATTAAGAAAAATAAAAGTAAAATAAAAATAAAATGACAATACTCTTATTTTCTTATAGTCTTAATTTCTCTCAATTTAAAAAATGTAACCATTAAGTTAACACAGCGAGCCCTTAAAGGCCCACTGAAGTGCCTTGAAACACGCAGCACTGTTTAATCATGTGTTGACGCAATTGTGACTTTATATCTCAATTATGTAAACTCGCAATTGCGAGAAAAAAAAAACATTTTGTGAGATAAAAAGTTGCATGCAATTACCTTTTTTATTTTTTATTCAGTGGCAGAAACAAGCTTCCATAGTTTTTTGCCATGGCTTAACTATAAAATCAGTTTTTAATATGAGCGCTTAATCATACATTATGACAAATTGTTCTCGTTACCAGTGTCAATATCATAGCAAAAAATATTGGAACTATTTTAATGTTTTGCAGTGTGTATACTTTGCCGCATGAAAAATAAAACTATTTTCAAATTGTGCATGGGTTATAAAGATAGCAAACAAAGATTGTTCCTATTAAATCACTGCAGCTGTCAATCACTTCAGCGCAAGCTCACGGAGTTCAGCACTGTTGTGAAAACTCCTGTTTTAATCAATGAAGCTGGCTACACTGCACTGCACAATGAAACTTATTGACCTTATATTGCATCGAAATTATTAGTTAGCAAGTTGCTGAAATAGGTAGCTGCTTATCAGTTAGCATTCACTGTATACATTTGAGCAGTTAATGGCATTAGCTAACTGCAGCATCATCATTGAAAATACTACTCTCACGTGTCAAACCTCAGCATTCCTGAACATTGCACGCTCTGCAACCAACAGTAATTGTTTTGGGCCAGTGATAAACTCTTTGTTTTTAACTTTTAAAAAAATAATTTTCCAGGACAACAAGTTTTCCCAGGACATTTTACATTTTCTCTGATGTTCCATGTTTTCCAGGACTGGAAAATTTTTCATCAATTTTCCAGGTTTTCCAGGATGAGTGGGAACCCTAATTTTGTTTATATCACAGCTCAGCCAGAGCCGTTGAGCTCAGTAAAGCCGCAGTTTCTTCCTAATCTCTAACCGTTTCTCCTCCTAATCTCCTTCATATCGCTTTAAAATATAGCATTCTGTGCAGAATTCAAATGGGTCCGATACATTTTCTGGTCTGCGCCAACTCGCGCATACGATCCGCTTTGAGCTATCGTGTCTCTGGACTGGAGCAGAATGTGTGCGCACTGCGGCGGTTCGCGTGACACTAACGTGAAACCAGACTTGATTCGCTTCAATGGAAAGCATATTTACACTGTCTGAATCATTACCTATATAATGCACTATATGCCATTCATCATGTAGAAAATAGTAAATGTGTGAACAAGTGACCAATTTTAGCTGCAGCTTCTTCGTGTATTTGGGGGCGGGACACTGTAGATTCTAGAGAGCATTTTATTGGACAAAATCTGAAGAGAAGCTGAAATGCAGCGTGATGTCATCAACATCAGTGTCCATATTGGCGGAAGTGAGAGACCATAAGTTTTGAATACTTATATCTTCTAAATGCAAATGTTGTCATTGTTTTGGAGCACACTAGCTTATAGATAACAGTACGGCTAACATATTCATACTAAAAGCCAAAAGAAAAAAAGTTTCTCTTTTGCTGACAACAGCTGGTTTATAAGCACCTCTGATTAAGTTTGAAAAATGGTTGGAACATGTTGCATTCCCAAATGCACGTTAAGTGATGCAAACTCAGAGCAGATGTAGAGATGAGTTTGTATGGAGTAACATTTAATGCAAATCGAGTTGTTCTGAGATATTGAAAGCACCTGATCATGAGCTGCTCACGTGCAAAAGAACAAAGTGCTCTGAATATATATTTACTGACCTAAATTGCATTAAATCATGCAGCCTTACAAAGTGGTAAAATGATGTTTACAAATTAAACTGTAGATCAGGGGTTCCCAATCCTGTTCCTGGAGATCTACTAACCTGCAGAGTTCAGATCCAACCCTGATCCACACCTGTCTGTAATTATCAAGTGCTCCTGAAGTTCTTAATTAGCCGCTTCAGTTGTTTGATCAGGGCAGGAAGGTAGATGTCCAGGAACAGGATAGAGAACCACTGCTGTAGTGTAGAGACTGGACGCATCGGAAAATTTAGGCAGCTGACTTGTTGCCTCGCTGCCTTATAGGCAATGACTCTGCAGGCAGCGTTTGCGCATGAAGGAACCTCACGAAACGATTTCAGACAGACTTCTGAGGCAGCGTAACAGTTTACTGATCTACAGCAAAATAGAGCAAGCTTTGCTGCGAACTAAACAAATATTTAATTGCTACAGTAGTAATTTCTCGCTAGAAATAATCAGAAGCGGAAAACGGTGGTCAAAAACGCCATCTTTCTTTTTCCAGCTCAACTGTCACCGAATGGAATGCATAGGATTGTGGGATATCAAAGGCAGTGAAGGATTCAGCTATGCTGCCTTCAAAAATCAATCAGATGAAGGCATCACAGGAGACAGGAAGTGAAGCTAACATTGGATTTGGACGTGCCTTGATGCCTACATACCTTGGAAAGCATTTTTCAGTTTTCGGATGCAGCCACTAGCAATGGTCAAGTCTAGGAGTAGCCAACAGCTGACAATCTGTCTAACAAAACCAGCTGTCCGAAATGGCATTTACTTTCCCAGGGAATTTTGGCAGTTCACTGTCGGCCTTGTGAACAAATAGTTAAGGTCCTATTAATAGTAAACTAATAGAGGGATTTGACCATGGCACAGATTATGTCCTGTCTATCTAAGACAGAGAGAATGTGAAAGGACAACACCAGCTCAGTTCACACACACACAAACATCTATCACACTACTGTTTCAGAACAATGACTCAGACACAGGTTGAGTGACCTCACCTAGAAATTGTCCTCCTTAATGATCTTTTTACTGATTAGTCAGTGTTAGTTACTTGAGTGTTTGCTACTGTAAATCAGATCAGAAAGGATATCACTATGTTTAATCAAATATACTGAAGTACGTGGGGAAAACAATGAGAACAGTTCGATATTTATGATCCTAAATGTTCACATCAACATAAAAAAAAATAGCATACAGTAGTCTGCGGCAATAAAACTGCTGAAATGTTTCCTGTGTGTGTTGAGGTGGGCCTGTTTCTGTGTCTGCACCTTGTGTTGTGGCAACAGTAACATTTGAAAGCATGGAGGATGTCAAATGTTACACAACAGTGTAAGCTTGTCCGTCATAACCTAGAGTATATACATTCACTGTACACTCACATAATCTTAATTGTTCTCTAAGAGGAAGAAAGTAATCATGCTATTGTTTTACAGTTAAGGCTTGGAAGCCAGTCATTTACAATAAATATCAAGTTTCCTTAAACTATAACAATTATATAATAATCTAACAATTATATAATTACAAATGTATAATAAATTGTAAATGTAAATTATAAAGTTTTATTTTCTTTAGTTATAACATTAATTTCAGTACTACTGATTATAATTATAAATTCACACACAGTACACAAAAATGTTTGTAATGGAACAAGTACATAATTGGTTAATTGTAAGATACATACAATATACACAATACCTTTCAAAAGTTTGGCAAGATTTTTTAATATTGTGAAATATTATTACAATTTAAAAGAACTGTTTTTCATTTTAATATATATTTTTTTAAACTAATTTATTCCCGTTATGGCATTACTCCAGTCTTCAGTGTCACATGATCCTTCAAAAACCATGCTGATTTGCTGTTCAATAATTTTTTTTTATTATCAATGTTTAACAAATTATTGTTCTGCTTAATATTTGCTGCTTAAACAGCAAATATATATTTTGCAATTATAAATGTAATTTTATGCACAACATGCCCTTGCTTGAATAAATGCATTCATTTCTTTAAAAACCCCAAACTTCTTGAGCAAACATTAAAGTAACTTAACTGTAAGATACTGTAGAATATACACTCACCTAAAGGATTATTAGGAACCCCATACTAATACTGTCTTTGACCCCCTTTCGCCTTCAGAACTGCCTTAATTCTACGTGGCATTGATTCAACAAGGTGCTGAAAGCATTCTTTAGAAATGTTGGCCCATATTGATAGGATAGCATCTTGCAGTTGATGGAGATTTGTGGGATGCACATCCAGGGCACGAAGCTCCCGTTCCACCACATCCCAAAGATGCTCTATTGGGTTGAGATCTGGTGACTGTGGGGGCCATTTTAGTACAGTGAACTCATTGTCATGTTCAAGAAACCAATTTGAAATGATTCGAGCTTTGTGAAATGGTGCATTATCCTGCTGGAAGTAGCCATCAGAGGATGGGTACATGGTGGTCATAAAGGGATGGACATGGTCAGAAACAATGCTCAGGTAGGCCGTGGCATTTAAACGATGCCCAATTGGCACTAAGGGGCCTAAAGTGTGCCAAGAAAACATCCCCCACACCATTACACCACCACCACCAGCCTGCACAGTGGTAACAAGGAATGATGGATCCATGTTCTCATTCTGTTTACAACAAATTCTGACTCTACCATCTGAATGTCTCAACAGAAATCGAGACTCATCAGACCAGGCAACATTTTTTCAGTCTTCAACTGTCCAAGCTCGTGGTGAGCTCGTGCAAATTGTAGCCTCTTTTTCCTATTTGTAGTGGAGATGAGTGGTACCCGGTGGGGTCTTCTGCTGTTGTAGCCCATCCGCCTCAAGGTTGTGCGTGTTGTGGCTTCACAAATGCTTTGCTGCATACCTCGGTTGTAACGAGTGGTTATTTCAGTCAAAGTTGCTCTTCTATCAGCTTGAATCAGTCGGCCCATTCTCCTCTGACCTCTAGCATCAACAAGGCATTTTCGCCCACAGGACTGCCGCATACTGGATGTTTTTCCCTTTTCACACCATTCTTTGTAAACTCTAGAAATGGTTGTGCGTGAAAATCCCAGTAACTGAGCAGATTGTGAAATACTCAGACCGGCCCGTCTGGCACCAACAACCATGCCACGCTCAAAATTGCTTAATTCACCTTTCTTTCCCATTCTGACATTCAGTTTGGAGTTCAGGAGATTGTCTTGACCAGGACCACACCCCTAAATGCATTGAAGCAACTGCCATGTGATTGGTTGATTAGATAATTGCATTAATGAGAAATTAAACAGGTGTTCCTAATAATCCTTTAGGTGAGTGTACAACCCCTTAGAATTGATGGTGAAAACAGAAAAACGATATTTCCACATATCATTATATTGTATTTAACACGTATGTTCCTTCTATTTTCATTACTGGTGGTTATGTATAAGATGTTTGTGTTTTATGTGAGTTAATGTTTATTGCATTATTTTTTGGCATGTATTATACTCTAGCCGGTTCTAATAATGAATGCTAATGCCCAAAGCCAATGAGCTGTATCTCTTTTTATGATTACGCAGTTTATTTTGTTTCATCCATTCTAAAAACTCTAGATGTAAAAACATGCATATTGGTCACATCTGGCACCAAAGCTGGCTTGAGAGTTAATTATGGTAATGTTAAGACCTTATGTTTTCTTTTTGTTAAGAAAAAAGTAATAAAACAATTATTGTCATTGCAATTATTGAGGAGCAATCAAGCAGAGATGATCAGCATTAGCTTAATGGAGCCTGACTAACGTGGTTAAAGGAGAATACAGGGGCTAAATAATGGGAAACTGTTCTGTCAAAGCTCAAGAGTCTGATTCTGTACCGTTTCATGTCTTCCTTTAGTCTGCCATGTTACCCACAAATCTCAGCCCCAGTTCCTCCTTCTGCCAAAACTGCATGGTTGTAACCTCGTGACAGTGGAGGACAGCTGCTTTCAATTAACACAGGAGGACGAGAAAAAAGGCCTACTAGACTGCAACCAATCCAGATTGAACTCCAAACATCTTGAGAGTGTGTCTGAATCAAGCTCTTGATGTCACATATAAAGAAGAGCTGAAAATGAAAGGTTTCCAGAGCTCAGCAAAAAGGATTTTTCTGCAGGCCTAGTAAGGCTAACAATTGATCAAAATACAGTAAAAACAGTAATATTGTGAAACAGTTTTAGAACTCAAAATTACTGTTTTCTACTTCCTGTGATGTACAACATACACTATACCATTCAAAAGTTTGGTAAGATTTTTTAACATTGTGAAATATTACAATTTAATATATAATTATGATATATTTTAAACTGTAATTTATTCCTGTGAGGTCCAAGCTGAATTTTCATTTTTCAATTGTTACTCCAGTCTTTTTAGTGTCACATGATCTTTCAGAAATCATTCTAAGCTGATTTGGTGATTATTTCTAGCGATGCACCAATATTAAAATTTTGGCTGATATAGATAACTCTTTATATTTGAAAGCCGATAACATATACTTTCTATAATTTTTGAGAGCCTGATTACAAAAACAAAAGTCTCACTATTAAAAGCCATGTCCCAAACACACAATTATAATGTTCTCACTATAATTTTATGTAGCCTATATGACATGTTGCACTTAACTGTATTTTCCTTTTGAAAAAAAGTGATTCCAATCATATTCAGGACTTAATGAATAAATGTTCATTTATTTCAAATAGAAATCTCAACATTGTAAAGGTCTTTACACTGTAACTTTTTATCAATTTAATGCATCCTTGCTAAATAAAAGTATTTGATTTTTTACATTTCTTTCAAAAAAAAAAATCTTCAGTGTTCGTATTCCACCCATTGTGGGTTTATTTTATTCATTTTGAGAAATATTGAATCTGTTTTTGTTCAAGTGAGAGGAGAAAAGATACTGTTTCAGAAAACAGCATCTGTCTGGTATCTATATTTAAGCATACACAAATTAACACAAATGGATCATTTAACGAAACCATGCAAATGTTTTTCTAATCTGTAAACTGTATATGTATGCATTAATGCATTAACTACATTAAAACAGTGTTTTGCTACTTTTTTAATCTTTTGGCTATACACAAATATTTGTCCAAAGTAAATGAGTGCGGTATTACTGAAGATTAGAGAGTGGTGCAGGGATGACGTCAAAATCCGGAAGACCAATTTGACAAACGTTTTTTTAAATAAAAATAAAAAAGCATTTTCAATATGGGTGTTTGTAATTTATGCTGTAGAGCGTAATCGTCAATTACTTATTTTACTCATAAATTGAAAAACCCAATATGAAAATCTTGAAGTAACCACTCTATTACATTGTGTCTAACACTACAACAGAGTTTGGGCATTCTACATGCTTGTCTTCAGCCTACATTATGAATCTAAAACTTAAAACGCAACTACATATTATATTAATCACTTCAATGTCATGTCATGAACAACTCCCGTCCCCCGTTGAACTGTTGATGAAGACAAGACAGGACGTGTACTTCTATGTGCTTGCTGACACCGAGAAAGGGATGCGCAAATGAGCCACAACTTGATCTTTAATAAAGGTTATTTTTTGTTTTTATATTTGTTTTTATCTTTTTTTAAATCACACTGTTTCTAAAAAACATCAAGCATTTTCAAGAACTATATTCGAAATTCAAGCACATTTCAAACACTGAAAACGAAGCATTTTCCAACCTTTTAAAACTCAGTGGCAGACTGCCTTCCATATTCAACTTACGCAGAAAGCATAACGCCTCTCGCAGTTCAAAACGCTTACGCTACGTTCTAGTCATACGTCGCGCCAGTTACACTTTTTCCGTAAGTTGAATACGAAGCTAGATATTTCACCATAATACTTTAAATATGGATATTTTTCTTACAAAAACCCATCGATTCGCTTCAGAAGGCCTTTATTAACCCCCCGGAGCCCTGTGGAGTACGTTTATGATGGATGGATGCACTTTTTTGAGGTTCAAACTCAATGGACCCCATCACTACCATTATAAAGCTTGGAAGCGTCAGGAAATTTATTAATATAACTCAGATTGTGTTCATCAGAAAGAAAAAAGTAATATAAACCTAGGATGGCTATGGCTAGGGTGAGTAAATCATGGGGTAATTTTCATTTTAAAGTTAACTACTTAACACTTATTCCTGTTTTCTAGTTTTTTAATTTTGTGGATGGCCATATATCCTAAAGGGGAAAAGGAATATCCATTAAGGATAAAATTATACTTTATCTTACATTATCTTTATCTGTGTTATCTTCAGTGAATAAACACATGGCCTGAAGCATTTTGTCCATTACATACTGAAATCAACAGACTTGTATTTGATAAATCAAAGCTGATTAAGAGCACTGCAGATATGGTAACCACCGTAAAATCTCTGCATTCACTGCTTGACTTCTGTAACAGGCTATCAAAACAGCCATGCTTTTACTTTAATGACTACAATCTTGCTTTTCCTCTTTGCTGAAACAAACAGCAACCGAGGCCAGTGAAAAGCCTGAGCTGACAATAGATGTGCATCATCAGCAAACTGACAGGTGGTTCTAGTCTTCTGATAAATTGCGAGGTAACGTGGCACTAATGTGCCTTGGGATGGTGTTATGCACAAGCGTGCAGTTTAGATCGTCGGATAGAACCTTGCATTACACGGTTTAAACCCCAGATGATTGCTGGATCTGCCTCGGAGTTGATTCTTTGATTTCATTCATAGAAATGAAACTTCCTCAGTACGACTTCCTGTTTAAAAAAGAATAAGGAGAGATTTCCGTTGAGGGGTTGCATGCCGAACACAGTGTACTGCCTCCTCACAATCACAGGAACCATGGGACCAGCTGAGCCCTGCGCCCAGCCACCTCAACACCCCCCTTCCCTGCGTCCGTCTGACCCTCAATCACTTCAAGTCTGCTTTCTGCATCACACTGAAGTGATTTATTGTTTGCAAAATAAATTCAGAAAGAGATGAGAATTCCAGCTGAATCTTTTTTATCCACACGTAAAACATTTGTGTTTACAAGACAATAGTCAATGACTGGTTTTAATGTTTTCATATTATATAATTGAACCAATGGCACTATGTATACAAAATTGGGGGGGGGGGGGGGAATAAAATGTTAAATTTTAACCCAGTCAAAAAATTTTTTTTGATTTTTTTGAAAGAAGTATCTTATGTATGAAAGCTTGTTTCCGCCACAGAATAAAACATTTTAAAAGATAATTGCGACTTTTTAATCTCACAATTACAGTTTACAAATAAAGTTTATAATTCGCAATTGCGAGTTTATATCTAGCAATTCTGAGATAAAAATTCAGAATTGTGAGATCTAAACTCGCAATTGCGAATTATAAACTTTATAATTGAGTGTTATAAAGTCAGAATTGCTCATGTTGTTCCAAACCCATAAGACTTCCATTCATCTTCCAAACACAAATGAAGATATTTTAAGGAAATCTGAGAGATTTCTGTCCCTCCATTGACAGTCAATGCAACGACCACTTTAAAAAGCGCTTTAAAAAAGTTCATAAAGAGATCGTAAAACTAACACATATGAATTTAGTGGTTTAGTCCAAATTTTCTGAAGAGACTTGATCGCTTTATATGACGAACATATTTAATTTCGCCATTTATTCATATATAAACACTGATCAGTGCACATAAACAGAAGCTCAACTGAACATGAGAACAAACCTCTTTTAGAAGCTCAAACGTGCTGCGTAACATGAGATTGAACCTCACTGGCTCTTGCGGAAGCTCAAACGTGCTGCGGGACATGAGAATGAACCTCATTGGCTCTTGCGGAAGCTCAAACGTGCTGTGTAACAAGATTGAACCTCATTGGTTCTTGCAGAAGCTCAAACGTGATGCGTAACACGAGATTGAACCTCAAACGTGATGCGTAACACGAGTATGAACCTCATTGGCTTTTGCGGAAGCTCAAACGTGCTGTGTAACACAAGAATGAACCTCATTGGTTCTTGCTGAAGCTCAAACGTGATGCGTAACACGAGCATGAACCTCATTGGTTCTTGCTGAAGCTCAAACGTGATGCGTAACACGAGTATGAACCTCATTGGTTCTTGCTGAAGCTCAAACGTGATGCGTAACACGAGTATGAACCTCATTGGTTCTTGCTGAACCTCAAACGTGATGCGTAACACGAGTATGAACCTCATTGGCTTTTGCGGAAGCTCAAACGTGCTGTGTAACACAAGAATGAACCTCATTGGTTCTTGCTGAAGCTCAAACGTGATGCGTAACACGAGCATGAACCTCATTGGTTCTTGCTGAAGCTCAAACGTGATGCGTAACACGAGTATGAACCTCATTGGTTCTTGCTGAAGCTCAAACGTGATGCGTAACACGAGTATGAACCTCATTGGTTCTTGCTGAAGCTCAAACGTGATGCGTAACACGAGCATGAACCTCATTGGTTCTTGCTGAAGCTCAAACGTGATGCGTAACACGAGCATGAACCTCATTGGTTCTTGCTGAAGCTCAAACGTGATGCGTAACACGAGTATGAACCTCATTGGTTCTTGCTGAAGCTCAAACGTGATGCGTAACACGAGTATGAACCTCATTGGTTCTTGCTGAAGCTCAAACGTGATGCGTAACACGAGTATGAACCTCATTGGTTCTTGCTGAAGCTCAAACGTGATGCGTAACACGAGCATGAACCTCATTGGTTCTTGCTGAAGCTCAAACGTGATGCGTAACACGAGTATGAACCTCATTGGTTCTTGCTGAAGCTCAAACGTGATGCGTAACACGAGCATGAACCTCATTGGTTCTTGCTGAAGCTCAAACGTGATGCGTAACACGAGTATGAACCTCATTGGTTCTTGCTGAAGCTCAAACGTGATGCGTAACACGAGTATGAACCTCATTGGTTCTTGCTGAAGCTCAAACGTGATGCGTAACACAAGATTGAACCTCATTGGTTCTCACATGTCAAACGAACATGCTTAAGCTTCTGATATCTGAACTAGGATGAATTAAAAAACAAATTATGCTTTTTAAGTTTATTACTAGTATTTAGATCTTCATTTAAAAGTATAATTTGACACCTCAAACTTTGTGAAAACACACTGGGCTGTCTTGTGTTGGTAAACGAACCGCCTTCTTTACAGAAGACAGTAATTTTCTGAGGCCTAGAAAGACTGAGAGGGCTGTAAAGTTCCTGGTATTCCAAACTGCAACAAAATTATAAATCACCTCTGAAAGGGAAAGGCCTTGCCCCCGGTTGAGCTCAGTGTGAACACCAGTAAACTGTTAGCTACTGGCATTTCTCATCTTATACGGCTCTATTGTCACCAGGCTAGCAAAGTCTCTGGTGGCTGATCGAATTGCACACATTTAAAGGGAATGAGGCTGAGGACATGGATGCTAAAGGTCAGGTTAACCACCAGTTAAATGAACATAGCTGATAGGTAGGTGCATTCTTCCTGTAAATTCGATTCTATGATTGGTAAAAAGATGTGTTATTATCTCTAAAACTATCTAATCTAGCGAGATTACTAAAAAGGAATTCCAAGACAGGAATGCTACATGATATCTACAGTTCATTTAGTCATGACGCCTGTTCAATAAAGTTAGCCTAATGGATTCAAACTCATTTTAAAATCTATATTTAAGTCGGCATGAAACGGAAGTTGTGATAGTCTTTTCTTCCCTGCATCTGAGTGAAACTGCTTCTCGAACAAGAAATGTAGGAACTGTAGGACTTGATTTTATGGGAATTGATTGGATTGTTATGGTTTGATATTGTTGCTGTAATGTCATATGAGTGACATGTTGTCCCGCCCTCACGCCAGTAAACATCAAATTTTGATTTCATGGTGGCTTCAAGTGCTTGAAGTAAACACACTATTGTTTGGCTTGAGAAAAAAAAGGATTTACAGCAGTAACACCTCCCTGAGAGACCTGTGATCATCATCTGCACTGCATGTTGAGAATCAGGCCCATTTACCCTCAAGCAGCCTGAGCAGAATGAAGAATGCAGTTTGAGGCTTTATCAACAGTCAGAGGAGTTAGAAGTGATGACCATGCACATACCAATTCAATGTAGGATACAAAGTATGAGCTCAAAGGACTCTGCTAGACGACAAACAAAATGATAAAATACAATAGGCACACATAACATCCAAAAGTACCGGGGTGTTCTTGAATGCACCTATGAACAAGCAACATTTCGGGTAGTAATGGAAGTCAGTCTTATTTGTCAGGGATCGGTCCTTATAACCGGTTCAAGAATTATATCACATCGTGACATCCCCTGCATGGTATATTACGGCACGTTCCAATAAATAAATGTGTAATCACATACTGCTGTTTATTACATTATTTATATTAAGTTTTTTTAAATAGGTGTGTTCATTGTAATTTTTAGTATGTTGTATTAGTCATAATTCAGCTCATAAAAAAGTATTTTAGAACCTAAATATAATTAGTGAATGACAAAGAACCGGTTTGAAAGAATTGTTCAGACCAGTTTTTTTAACAGATTTTAACAATTCATTGTAAAGATCCGACTCAATAGATTGATTCGTTCACGAATCAGACACATCTACAGTAGTTTATCAGATACGTTATCTAACAGCATATAAATTCAGTATGAGATGAGAATTCCAACCTTTCGTGAATGACTGGCTTTAATGTTGTTGTGTTATTTCCCAAATGCTTCTGTGTAAACATCTATTTTAACCGGTCTTGTAATCAGAAAAATCGTTTATATTACCATTCACACCAACGTTTGGGGTCGATCAGATATTTGAAAGTTTTAAAGAAGTCTCTTGTGCGCACCAAGGCTGTATTTATTTGATCAAAATATTACAATTTAAAATAGCAGTTTTCTATGTCTATCTACATACGTTTTCCAATTTTAGGTGTTCTATTTATTTCAGCCATGACTCAGCTTCAGTCTTTCAGAACCTAAATAATTTGTAGTGAGCGAGTTCTAGAACTAAGAACCGCTCTTCATGAATTAATTGTTCAGTCGATTCGTGAACGAATTGCTCAGACCGTTTGAACCACAGATCCGAGCAATTTATTGTAAAGATTCGAGTCAAAAGAATGATTCATTCACGAATCCGACATATCTAATCTTCAGTAGTTTATCTGATACTTTACTAACAGCATTGGCCCATTAAGATTTAGTATTAAATAAACAGTAACCAGGCCGCAACAAAACATACTAACAGTTAATATGGTATTCAAATCAAAAGTGACACATCAAAAAAGTTGAGTCTGTGGTAAAAAAAAAAACTGCGTATATTTGTATATAATGTCAAACAACAAGAAAGTTTGCTGTGTAGCTAATTGCTGTTATACTATGAGGTAAATCGAAAAGATACGTTTTAGTTAATTCGGCTAACGTTACCGCCTTGACAACATAACATAACAACAACATATCAAACCATGACAGAGCTGTCCGTGCCCATCCATGAGATGGCAAAACCAGATAAAAACTTTAAATCTGTACTCGCCTGCCAACTGTTTGATTGGCGAGCTGTCTCATCCGATTAAATTGTTTCTTCATTTTAGTGGCGTCGGCCTCAAAACCCAGTTTTTAAGACGTGGAGAGTGTGTTCGTCGATGCCTCATGAGCCGAAAGATCCTTGAGCACGATGGCGAAGTCGTGTGGATAATTACATTAAAACAGCCCGGTGTACGGTTAGCTCAAGCAGCTAGAAAACTAGCCGAACGGGAGAGAAAAAAACAGTAGTGTGGAAAAAAGTTAGCTCCGGTGAGTAGCGGTGCTCGTTTCATGTCACTCCGTGTTGCAACTGGTCTCAAAAGCGGGAGTGAGTGAGTGGTATTTC
Organism: Rhinogobio ventralis; assembly: GCA_039654625.1. NCBI lineage: Eukaryota > Metazoa > Chordata > Actinopteri > Cypriniformes > Gobionidae > Rhinogobio > Rhinogobio ventralis. Next base: position 16,632,284 of record CM077212.1, read on the forward strand.
CACGTATGCCAGCCCGTGACATCTACGGGAGAGAGTGGAAGTGCATGGCAGCGGGCTGATGACTCCAACCGTGTCGGGCACTGAGTGTGTGTTTGAGTGTGTTTCACAGCGCAGCTCCAGGCTGATCATGATGCCATTAATGTGGACACAGGGGCGGTCTCAAATCCTACTGTGCTGACTATATAGACAGCATTTAAGCCCAAAAAGCGGTCTCTGTTTGAGACGCAGAGTTCAGTGTCCACTCACATTACCTATGTGCTGCAGTGCCCATACACTCCTTGGCCTGAATGGACTTCACGAATTTACATCATAGCGATTCTATAGTGTTTAAGCATAAATAATTACATTTTTAGTTTTAGATACTTTTTTATTTATTTATTTATTTATATATATATATGTATTGTCTATTTTAATACTTTAAGTATTCTATATGCTTTGACAATATTGTAAAAGCTGAAAACCATGCTAATAAAACATTTTAATCGACTCGCTCTCTCCCTATTTAAAACGCACTCATAATAAAGAGCTACTGATCCAATCCAATCCACAACATTCAGTTTCTAATAATGCAGTTTCTTCCTCTAGTTATATCTAACAAGCTTCTAAATGACACATTTAAGTGATATAAGTTTTTTTTATAACCCTTAGATCATTGACGTTCTGTATAGATAACGGGACATTTCCCGCTATCACTGCCTTGAGTGATTTAGGGGTGTAACATTATTGTGAGCAATAATAAAAAAACCGTCATTTATAAAAACGACTCTTTGTGCGACTTGCATCAGCGCAAACATCTGAACACCAACCAATGTAAATGTTACACATAAATGTGAATTTAATTTACTGGCATGCGCAGTAAGCTCTCCTCGTCACCCCGAGATGTATTATGGGAACGTTCCGTCAGCGGAAATAGATGTAAACATGTGACTGTCAACCGGAGCGCTTGGTGCAGTTCTGTTTATGTTATGCCGCTGTGAAAACCAATATGCTTGTTTCAAAGAAATGTGCTTGAAAAATATTTAAAGAATCTGTTGATAGTCTTGGCAATAAAATCTTTTAGGCTGCTGCGGTTTTCGAAACCCGGTCAGTTTAGCTAACATTTAGCATTTGCGTTTTATAGGAATAAAACATGTGTATTTAACGCAGTGTTTTACTATAATTCTTACGTTGCTTCAAATCTCTTAAGTGTTCATGGCATCCAAACAGCCATATACATATTCTGACACTGCTGATGAAGCGGTCAGAGCAACTTGCGACGATGCGTCGATATGCAAAAGGTAGCACGGCATGCAAACAGTGATCAGAAATAAAATGATTAAACATGATTGTTGCGTGTTTCTAAATGCTGTGATTCCCTCACGTCATTTTAGCACAATGTTATTGAGAACCATAGTATCACCAAATATTGTACTAGTCGTGGTTGTGCACAATGTTACAGACATGACTGATTTTATATAATAATGTATATAGTACTTCATCAAATTCTTTCTTTTTTTCATTATTTTAAGTCATCAACAGTGCTGTAGTTATACATGTCATGTGCCATTTATGTTTAATAATAACTATTTTATTTAATATAACCGTATGGTTTTTATTCTGTGTTTTAGGTTTGCTACTAGTAAAGGTTACTGGACTGACCTCTACGTCCAGTATTTTGTGAGGCAAATAGGTGAACGTAAAGCACCCGAGATCAACAGAGGTAAGATTGTTTAAATATCTCCACCTGCTGGTCAATGTTTGCGTCTGCGTTTAATCTAATTCACTATTATTATTACTGTGCTGTAGGTTATTATGGTCGTGTCAAAGGGGTGAATCTCCTTCTTGATGCTTTTCTCGAGAAGACGCAATGTGACTGCCAGGTGGTGAATCTTGGGGCAGGACTGGATACCACTTTTTGGAGATTAAAGGTTTGTTTTTTTATTTTTTTTATTAATTTGTAATATATATATATATATATATATATATATATATATATATATATATATATATATATACACTCACCTAAAGGATTATTAGGAACACCTGTTCAATTTCTCATTAATGCAATTATCTAATCAACCAATCACATGGCAGTTGCTTCAATGCATTTAGGGGTGTGGTCCTGGTCAAGACAATCTCCTGAACTCCAAACTGAATGTCAGAATGGGAAAGAAAGGTGATTTAAGCAATTTTGAGCGTGGCATGGTTGTTGGTGCCAGACGGGCCGGTCTGAGTATTTCACAATCTGCTCAGTTACTGGGATTTTCACGCACAACCATTTCTAGAGTTTACAAAGAATGGTGTGAAAAGGGAAAAACATCCAGTATGCGGCAGTCCTGTGGGCGAAAATGCCTTGTTGATGCTAGAGGTCAGAGGAGAATGGGCCGACTGATTCAAGCTGATAGAAGAGCAACTTTGACTGAAATAACCACTCGTTACAACCGAGGTATGCAGCAAAGCATTTGTGAAGCCACAACACGCACAACCTTGAGGCGGGTGGGCTACAACAGCAGAAGACCCCACCGGGTACCACTCATCTCCACTACAAATAGGAAAAAGAGGCTACAATTTGCACGAGCTCACTAAAATTGGACAGTTGAAGACTGGAAAAATGTTGCCTGGTCTGATGAGTCTCGATTTCTGTTGAGACATTCAGATGGTAGAGTCAGAATTTGGCGTAAACAGAATGAGAACATGGATCCATCATGCCTTGTTACCACTGTGCAGGCTGGTGGTGGTGGTGTAATGGTGTGGGGGATGTTTTCTTGGCACACTTTAGGCCCCTTAGTGCCAATTGGGCATCGTTTAAATGCCACGGCCTACCTGAGCATTGTTTCTGACCATGTCCATCCCTTTATGACCACCATGTACCCATCCTCTGATGGCTACTTCCAGCAGGATAATGCACCATGTCACAAAGCTCGAATCATTTCAAATTGGTTTCTTGAACATGACAATGAGTTCACTGTACCCCCACAGTCACCAGATCTCAACCCAATAGAGCATCTTTGGGATGTGGTGGAACTGGAGCTTCGTGCCCTGGATGTGCATCCCACAAATCTCCATCAACTGCAAGATGCTATCCTATCAATATGGGCCAACATTTCTAAAGAATGCTTTCAGCACCTTGTTGAATCAATGCCACGTAGAATTAAGGCAGTTCTGAAGGCGAAAGGGGGTCAAACACAGTATTAATATGGTGTTCCTAATAATCCTTTAGGTGAGTGTATATATGTGTGTGTATATATACACCGATCAGGCATAACATTATGACTGGTGAAGTGAATAACACTGAACTCCACTGATTAGTGGGTGGGATATATTAGGCAGCAAGTGAACATTTTGTCGTCAAAGTAGATGTGTTAGAAGCAGAAAAAATGGGCAAGCGTAAGGATTTGAGCGAGTTTGACAAGGGCCAAGTTGTGATGGCTAGATGACTGGGTCAGAGCATCTCCAAAACTGCAGCTCTTGTGGGGTGTTCCCGGGCTGCAGTGGTCAGTGTCTATCAAAAGTGGTCCAAGGAAGGAACAGTGGTGAACCCGCAACAGAGTCATGGGCGGCCAAGGCTCATTGATGCATGTGGGGAGCAAAGGCTGGCCTGTGTGGTCCGATCAAACAGACGAGCTACTGTAGCTCAAATTGCTCAAGAAGTTAATGCTGGTTCTGATAGAAAGGTGTCAGAATACACAGCGCTTCGCAGTTTGTTGCGTATGGGGGGACCAACACAATATTAGGTCATAATGTTATGCATGATCGGTGTGTGTATAGGAATAATATGTATCCTTAAACAGACTCATAAAATAAATTATTCTTGATAAGCAAACAAAGAAAAGTATATATGTGTATATATATATATATATATATATATATTTTTTTTTTTTTTATGTGTATTTTTCTTAATTCTTAGGATGGAAACATTATGCCAAAAAAGTTCTTTGAAGTTGACTTCCCAACGATTGTTGCCAGAAAAATACACCACATCAAGTAAGGTGTTGTTACTTTTATAATATTATTATTGTTATTCTTTAATAATCTTTTTGACATTAACATGAATGATTTTGTATGCTTAGCATGTTCTTTTAGTCATATTCCTGTAGAGGGAGACAGTGCTTCAAATGAGTAGTTTAGGGACCCTCTGTCTAGCTATGTCCACCCTTCAAAGCAGTGGTTAGATTGTATATCTGTCATCTTTTTTGTATTAAATTTAACAGTCCTTTGGTGCTTTTTTTATCATATTAAAGTATCCCACCGGAATTAATACTGTTCAATACCTGTTATGCATATGATTTACTATTCATGTGCAGAGAATGTTTTGTCATAGGTGATGAGATGTTTTTTATTGCTGCATAACCAGAGTCAGTGGAAACTGCTGTAGGTACAGTTGTGCAACATACACATTTAGCCGACTCTTATCCAAAGTGACTTACAATAGGGTGGTGCAGGTATGATGTCAGAGGGGTTTTTCAGTTTATGAATAAAATAAAGCCTGTGGTAAATATAACTTGATGATACGTTGACGTTTTGTTCTATAACGTACACTGTAGACACGTTCTTATGTAGTTACTTATTAGAAACATACATTTTTAAAAATAAACATAACTGCTTCAAAATTCACGTTTTCTGTAGGGGTGTGTAATTGACTTAGGGGTGTGTTGAACAAAACGTCAAAATATCATCAAGCTATGTTCACCACGGACCTTATTTTACTCATAAATTGAAAACCCCCATTAGGAAATCTCGAAGGAACCAACGGCGAATTAGTCTTCCGGGTTCTGACGTTGTTCCTAATCTGGGGGCCGTGCCAGGGATTTTAAAACTGATTTGACTGATTTTCAAAGGCTGATTGTATACAGTGAGCAGATTGTTATGCAAAAAAAAACCTATTCAGGGTGATACTGCAAAATTATCCTGCTTATTATGTGACTAGCTACATAAGTAAATAATAATAAATAAATGTGACATACACTGCGTGGCCAAAAAAAGTTTGTTGTTTGGATTTAAATTGGCAAATGCTTAAGAGTCAATGATTGGATCATTATTGGAGTGATTTTTGTGTTTCTAGCATGTTATATGTTTGGCAACAGTTCTTCCAACCCTAATTGATGGAGTGTGTAGCTTTTCATTTCTTAAACAACCATGTAGGAAGACACATTATGGCCATATTCCAGGATGACAATGTCAAGATTCATCAGGTCCAGACCTAAATTCATTGAAAGACTTTGAGATGTGCTGGAGGAGGCTTGACAGAGTGCTGGACTCTTGCATTGTCAATACATGATCTTGACCAAAAATTAATGCACCTCTTGATGAAAATAAATGCTGTGATGTTATTTCCATGTGTGGTTCTGCACTAAGCATGGACAAGTTTGTGAAAGGACTGCCAGTTCCAGGTAAACGTAACTGTATCCTAACCAGACGCAACGCTGCGACGCACGATAAAAGGCATCTTTTTTATGTTAATCAGAGATTTTGTCCTAACCAATCGCGGCACCTCTACGCGAAGATTCTGTTTTAGAAATGGATTCTATTGTTGTGACGTTGTGGCTGGAACATGGGATTAATTTTGCACAGCTGCAATAACCAATGGTGCACAAGCGTGCATGGGAGGGGCGGGGCCAACCGCTATACCGCTGAGTGATTTTGCCTCAGAATCTTTCTCCTTCACTTCGAAGCCTACTTCGGCGTCGACCTTCTCACCCGAACGGATGATGCAGAAGAAGCGATCCCCTCCTGTGATCCGGCAAGAAGACAAGATATCGCTGCAAGGAATGTGCAGCGTGTGTGATGAGCCCATCGAGCTCCTGGATGTGCACAACCGAAGCAGCACTGGGGGAGTCTGGTTGTCGTTTCTGCAAAGATCTGCCAATCAAGACTCTCTGTGCAAGGCTTGCTGTTCTTTTCAACAGCAGCCCTTCTGCCGTCATGCCTCCCCCTCCCGCCAACGTGGCGAGTTCACTTGGGAGGCTCCCTCGATGAGTTGATGCTGGCCAAGTGGCCGTGTCCTCAACGTTTCCAGGAGCCCTTGGTTCTGATGCCAGTCTTCACCCTTCTCCTGAAGCACGGGACCTGGTCTTTTTGGTCATGGAGAGGACAACAGCCCTGGAGCAGCCGTCGAGAAAGTGGATGGATGGTGCTTATCTGCACATGAGGCCGCTAGCCGGGCGCCCCTCAGAGACCAGTGACATTTTTCCCTGAAGAGATGAGGAGATCACATAGGTGTGGCGCTCCCCTCATTATATACTACTATATGGCAGCCGGACACGCAGCATCAGCCCTCCATACAATGGCAATTCTCCAAGTGTTCCAAACCAGGCTCCTGCAGTCACTGGACAAGGAAGGCCCAGGAACCGAGGTCCTTCCGTAAGCTGCGCATGGTGGCGAACCCAAGGAGTGTCTTGGCTCACAATGACTGACATGCGTGACTCGGATAAATCGTCACTGCCCGACGATGCCCCGGTGAGTCCCCTGGGTCTCTTTGGTGATGCTGTGGGGGCTTTTTCAGAAAAGTTTACAGAGGCTCAGAAGCAGTACAAAATAATTACCCACTTCCTACCGAAGCGTGCTGACGGTCCCACTCAGGTACAATCCAGATCATCATCAGCTGCACCATGTACATCAAGGCGCAAACGCGACGAAAGCAAACAGATCTCATTGTAATTGGGGATGCTGTCTACAGTGGATGTGGTGTGATGCAACGTGACAAATTCCCGACAGATGCACCTATTTCCAGATGCCTTCTATTTCTGTGCAGACAGCCTCATCAAGCTGTTGATGCACGGCACAACAAGTGGTGTGTCTGGTGCAGACGTGCTTTAAAGACAAGAAAATATGATGAGGCATATCTCACCCTCGGATTCACCAGGACAACTGTTGGTAATGAGACCACAGTGTATTGTGGGCCTCAAAATATTTGCTTATGAGAGTCTTTGGAAAATGTGGATGCATGTAGGTGGGCGGGGCTTGAAAATATTTTCCTGTACAAAAGGGGGCCCGGCAGAAAAAGGTTTGGAGACCACTGCAATAGAGAAACATAAGCAATTTGTCACAGAGCCAACAACATTCATAGTGTACAATGCCAGGTTTATTAGAAAACTAGACTAGGAAACAAGATCAGAGGTGGAATGGAAAGAAGAGGAAGATTTTTATGTCTGTGTAAAGTGCCTTAAGTATGTGTGTTAGTGACATATAGAATATAAATACACAAGTTGTGTACAGAGGGAATTACGTAATACAATACAATCCCGACCCTCATTGCATTAGATAACAGAATACCAAAGTGTCATCTGCAAACAAATGATACTCGACATTTTCTCACAACCTTTTTTTGCAGTTGCCTGTAACTTACTGGTGTTGTATAAAGTCTGTCCCCCTCAAGTTCAAACTAAGTGTCCAAATTGTTTGAGTAATATGTGTATTATATATATATATATATATATATATATATATATATATATATATATATATATTTGAGACTACTGTACAGTATAATACAGAGGGATGGTGTTTATATGTGCAGAACAGTTTTTAGACTTGTTTTTAGACAGTTTTTTTAAACTTGTTTTTTTTTTCAAACTTGTATTTTTTATGTGGACTTCATGTAAGTTGTTTAATGATAAAATATGAATGACTTTGATGATAGAAATCTGATAACTGATAATGATCACTGAGATAAAAGTCCTGTTTTCCATAAAACCATTGAGTAAATGATAAACATCTATCTATCTATCTATCTATCTATCTATCTATACTTTACAGGACAAAGCCTCCACTATCGAAACCTTTGATTGAGACCCACTCCACTGATTCACTCCTTCTGGGTATTAAAATCGAATTATGATGTATTGCATTTTACTTTACTGTTGTGTAGTGATCTTTTTCACTGTAACCTCTCATCTGTTCAACTTTGTCTTTTTGACAGATGGTCATAGCCTGGACTCGGACAGATATTGTATTATCAGTGCTGATCTAAGAGACCTTCCAACCTTAGAGGGCAAACTAAAAAAGTTCCAGATAAATCCAGAGTACGTACTGTAACATAACAACCTTGGCTGAGTAAAAAATAAGTCTTTCTATTACACTGCATATTTGTGATGTCTTATCAACATTCATGATTATGTAGTAATGGCAGTTACAACATCAGGATGAGCCTCTCTTATCTTTATTGTGATGCACAGATTTGTCTTTCTGAAAGGTTCACACGTTTCCTCAGTCACAGATGAGTTTTATAATGTTGCAACTAAAATGAATGGTTGGTGGAACAATGTGTATCAAAACAATAGGATTTTGAGATAAAATTTGACTTGCTAGAAAGTTAACCTCATGATTCTGTGCATCCTACATGGGGTTGATCCATCCTGTTTGGCCTCCCAGTAGAATTTGCAGGCATCTGTTGTTTTGTTTTCGTGCATCTCTGTTGATGCCCCTGACGACAATAGTACACTTGGGAGCATTTAGAGTTTCCTTAGATGCGTCAAAAAGTACACATTTTCTTTGATGTGAACTGATGAGACCCGAAGGAAGCTACCGTTCTAGAAGGTGTATGACATCAATGGCATCATTTCCAAGGTCTCTTACCTTGAGTTTTTTTTTTTGCAACTTCCTGTTCTATCCACCCTAACGTGGCGTCTTGACGTTTACCAGCTTGCCTGCAAATCCCATCAGTGTCTCACTTGCTAAATGAAAAAAAAAAAAATCTGGAAAATCTATTGTCATCACATGCGAACCACTCTTCCAAAAACGTGATTTCCTGCTTTGTACTTCCAGATATTACCTCAATGATTCGGATTCTAGGCCCCATTGGCTATTGCAGCTGTGCAAAATTCTTGTTAATGCATGAGTTGATTAAATTGTGATGTTCTCAATAGAAAAAAAAACACAGCGTATCTTGAATCTGATTCCAAAAGAGAACATTGTAAAAAAAAAATTTGTTGCAGGAAATTTTATTTGGTAACACTTAACAATAAGATTACATTTATTGGCATTAGATAACGCATTGCACTACCATTCAAAAGTTTGGGGTCTGTAAGGTTTTGTTTTTGAAAGAAGTCTCTTATTTAATCAAAAATACAGTAAAAACAGTAATATTGTGAAATATTATAATTTAAAAGGAACTGTTTTTTTATTTTAATATATTTCAGAAATTTAATGTATTCCTGCGATGGCAAAGCTGAATTTTCAGCATCATTACTCCAGTCTTTAGTGTCACATGATCCTTCAGAAATCATCCTAATATGATGATTTGGTGCTCAAGAAACATTGCTTATTGAAAACAGTTGTTTTGCCTAATATATTTTTGGAAACTGTGATACTTTTCTTCCAGGATTCTATGAATAGAAAGTTAAAAAACAGCATTTAGTGTAAAATAAATCTTTTGTAACATTATGAGTGCTTCTCATACAGAAGGCTGAGTCCTGTAAGACCACAATGCATATCTCGGCTGCCACATTATCAAGTGCCACCGAAGGCCATCTCAATTTGAAGGAAACTTGGAAGGCAGCGATCGTTTCGTGTCCTTCATTCAGCTCATTTTGAAGGATGCATCAAGTGTCGCCCCTGAGTTCATGATGAAATGTAAGACAAAAATATTTTTTCAGAGATGAAGGCATACATGTTATCTTTTGTTTTGGTGTAAATTAATCCCTTAACACTAAACTGCCAATAATGTAAGCTACTGGGAGACCACTGACAGTTGTCATTCACTGCATTGCATTAATAGAAAGCCAGTTAATACAAAGTATTTTTCCAAAATTAAGTTTTAATAGTATTTTCGTGCTGTGACCGTGTGGGCGGGAACTTAGCCTTGCGCACTTACTAGACCGTCTCATTCTAGCGTTTAATGCTGAGGAGGACTCTAGCCTACAAGCCTCTGAAAGACTGGACTAGGAAGAGCACAGCCTAACTAGGATGCAGTCTTCCGTTTGAGAAGCACCCTATAAACATCTTTACTGTCACTTTTGATCAATTGAATGCATCTTTGATGAATAAAAGTATTAATTTATACTGTTCATTTACAAATTTTTTTTTCGATTTTTAATTTTAATTACTGTTTGTTAATAATCCATGAATATTAATTAATACAACTTAAAAGCATCAGTATGTAGACTGTAACATTATCCTACATTAATAAATGCTGTAAAAATACTGTTGTTCATTGATAGTTTATGGTAATTATTTAAGGTTATTAAATTGTAAAATGTTACCCATAATTCACAGTTACATTTAGCCTCTATTCAGAGGAAGCTTAATCATAGCATGAGTGTTGTAAAGAAACACTTCCCCACTATTGAAGGATTTTGCTTAATAACAGTATTCCTGCTTCTTTCCACCCAGGTTGCCCACTCTTTTTCTGTCTGAATGTGTATTGGTGTACATGACCCCTGAGCAGTCCTCCAAACTGGTGCACTGGGTCGCAGACACCTTCCCTACGGCCATGTTCATTAATTATGAACAGGTGAGATAATATGATAAACTGCATCATTATTACAATCCTCATGTTTAGATTTTTGAAAATTCTATTTGTTCAGAACATTTGATCTTGGTATAACTGTCTAAGGGGCTTAAAAAGGTCTTTATTCACTCTAACACAAACTTAGGCCTTAATGCCAGTTCTTAAGTTCTTAAATCAGAGCAGACATTCTTAAATTCTTAAAGGTTGCATGCATTGCCAAAAAACTAAAAAATGAATGTCATCTTCAGTATTTTTGTCCTGTTTTCCAGTAAAAATATCTAAACATCTTTAAATCAAGAAACACTTATTTGAGAAGCAAATGTAAAATGAAGTCTTGAAAATTTTTTAAAAATGAATTGAGTTATGGAAAAAAAAAAAATTCCCATTGGCACATATTTGTTCTTGTTTTAATCATAAACTCACTTTATTTTGATCAATTTCACAGAAATATATATATTATATATATATATATAAATCTCATATATTGTAATTTTTTTAGCTCCAGTAAATGCATCTTGATTTATGAATCTTTAGGCATTTGCACTAGAAAACAACATAATTATTTTGAGAACATCACTTTTTTTGCAGCGTGATCAGAAGGTACTGTAAATTATATTTCCATATACTAGTGTTTGAGAGCAGAGTCATTCCAGCTACTTTCGGATATCTGTTGGAAGTTGTATTTCCAAACTTTGAAGTGTTGCTAATACAACTCATTGTGTTTCTACCTATACATTTTCATTTAGAGAACCCATTGACGTATTGTATTTATTCCTTAAAGTTTTTTATGTAGTCTTAAAAAAACCTCTTAAATTTACCTTCATAAAACCTGCAAAATTTGATGAGAAATGTTTGAATTAATACTGTGATCTCAGATTGCTTTGTTATTTCTGCAAATGTGAGAAAAGTTTGAGAAAAGTTTATCCAGACGCTTTTATCCAAAGTGATTCAAGGTATACTTTTCCATTTTATCAGTTCTTGCATTCCCTGGGAATCGAACCCATGACCTTGTCATTGCTAGCAACATACTCTACTGTTTGAGCTCGAGAAAAGCATGTAAATGTAAAAGCATAATTTATAAAGTTATTGTGAGCTCTTCCTGTCTGCATTTCTAACTGTCCAAATCTTTTTAGGTGAACATGAATGATCGCTTTGGGCACATCATGATTGAGAATCTGCAGAGACGACAGTGCAACCTGGCTGGGGTGGATCTGTGTCAGTCTTTGGACTCTCAAGTATGACACACTCACATTTTAGGACTAGCGTTAACTTTCTAGCTCTTTATTAATAATGTACTTCAAAGTTATTGTACAGCAGGAGCTGTCAGATTGTTGATAGTTCTTCTCCATACAGTAAAACAGTGTCTTGCTATGTACAATCAAAACATTACACTGGGTAGTGCTTGGAATTCAAAGTTGTTTTCCTGCTCAACATACAATGGGTCATCAAGACTCAGGAAAACAGCGCAGTTAAGTTCAAGTCATTGTTTACTGCAGCCAACGCCAACACTTCAGTCTCACAAAAGCAGTATCAGTGTAAGTCTCTCAAGGTTACCACCACGGCGACCTTCTGTAGATACCTCAGCATATCTGCTCAGCATGGCTTGAAATTTTTATTTTGGAATGAAAAACATGTTCGTATTTTCAATGTGTGTCAGTGCTATTTTAGTTTTATTAAAATAGTATTATTAATATTTTGAATGATTTTACAATTTTTGTAATTTTATATGGTAACACTTTATTTTAAGGTGACGTAGTTACATGTTACTACATGTACTTGCTATAGTAATAACAGTAAATTATGCATAGTTACAAGTAACTAACCCTAACCCTAAATGCTAACACTTTATTTTACAGTGTCCTTGTTACATGTAGTAACTATAGTAATTACTATGAATTGTGCATAATTACATGCAGCTAATCCTAAATTAAACCCTTATCCTAACCCTTACCCTATAGTAAGTACAAGTAGTTAATTAATATTACTCAGTACTAATTTGAGTAAGTACAATGTTACTACGTTACCTTAAAATAACAAGTGTAAAAAGCCTGTCTTGTTGGCAAAGGCTATTTCCACTAACTCCACCCACCAATGTCTGGTTGGGCCACACAAGATTAAAAAAAGATGCGTGCCATTCAACGTCTGCAATAGCATAGGCTGTAAGGAGTATAGCGTGTCAAAGTCGCCTTTTGCCAAACTCTTTCTTCTCCTTTTTCCCCATCACATATCAGATCGGAAAGGCATTTATTTCAATAAAAAAGAAGAAAATGTTTGAGAAGTGGAAATAAAGCGCTAGAGTGTTTAATAGTAAAGTATTTATTGGGTAGGGGTAGGTGTAGGCAGGGCGTATTGTTCCAATAAGGCGTCATCCATTTAATAGTTTTAATAAATATAATAGTTTACACTGTTATTATTGCATCTTGTTAATGTACAACAATACTGAGGTGCAAATAGTATCTGCCACTATTTATATGTATAAATAGCATCCAACTACTATTTGCACTTATTGCAAAGAACTGCTACTTTTATATAGTGTAAATAGAATGTATCACTATTTTAAATAGCATCTATAGCTAAAAGAGTGTAAATAGCTGCTGCCTTAAAAATAAAGTGTAACCTTTTATTGTATAATTTTTTGTTTTTTAATGTCTGTAGTTTTCAGTTGTTTTATTACTTCATGACAAATGTTGCCTTGGCAAATAGCAGAAATTAGTTTTAGGTTTTGTTTTCAGTTATTTTAGTGCTTCAAGTTAAATTAAACAACAAATGTTGGCTGAATTTTATTTTATATTTTATTTTCAGTTATTTTACTACAAGTTAAGCTAAATAACATGTTGCCTTGGCAATTAGCTGATTTTTAAAAAAAATATTTGATTTGATTTCAGCTAACATTTATTTCAAGAAATGAAAACTGAATGGTTTTTAATGGTTTTAGTTTAAGTAACAACATGTGTTTCCACAGAAAGAACGCTTTCTGTCGGCAGGCTGGGAAAGTGTAAACGCACTGGACATGATGACGGTCTACAGCATGCTTCCTCAGGAAGATGTAGCTAGGTACACAAGCCAACACTAATGTACAGTTGTAATCAAGAGTATATTTATAACTCTACAACCTGTGCCAGGAAAGATTGAGATCGGAATCTCTACAATGACTTTCTTTTGTTTTACAATCACAGAATTGAACGCCTGGAGTTTTTAGACGAAAGGGAATTGCTCCAACAGCTTCTACAACACTACTGCATCTGCTGGGCCGTAAAAGATAAGCTCAGTTTAGGTGAGGCTTCCATTTTACCCAATTAACGTCATTCTAGAGTTTCATGGACAGTTTGACGTCACTTGTAACTAATAGCGGACTTCTCTTTTCAGGCCTCTCACAAATTGGGTTTTAAACGTCAATGGGGACTTGGTTGTAAAAGTTTCTTTTGAAACAACATGACCAAGAGTCAGAGGACAGGAAACGGAAGTCATTTATATCTTAATTTCCATTTTGGACCCCCAATAAAAATGGAGACTACTGGCATCAGCGTCTTTTCTTTTGTTTCGCTTGTCTCCTTCTGTCTCATGTGACAGTGTATCACTGAAGTGCCATTTTAATTCAGGCCATAGCCATTAATAAACCATTATGAAACATTCATAACATCACAAAAACTAATATATAATAAAGTTATTTTGTTGGCTGTATGAATGTTAGTGGGCTTCTGTATGAATATTCATGAACAGTGATGATAAATAAAGAAAATTGAGAGTATAAATTGAACTTTAAGTGCATGATTTATTGTTGCACCTTAGTATACCTTTAATTGGAAACCGTTTTACACGTCTACGTTGTGTAAAATTACTGGATCATTAAAATCCCAGGCGTGGGAAATTTTCGTAAAAAGCACTCAATTAAAAAAAGTTATGAAATGATAGACTTTTAATTAAAGAACACAAATGAAAAAAGTAATATATTATAAAACTATGTTGATAATATTTAAATTATATGCTTGTTATAGTTAGAATTTTTAAAATATCAACTAGTATCAGATATGTCATCAAGAAATTATATTTACATTGTGCATGCATTAATATTTGATTACTATGCAAAATAATATATTTTTATTATTTTAAAAATAAAATGAAATTTAAATTTATGGTAATATATTTATTTTCATTCAAAATGTTTCTTTTTTATGTATTTATTTGATTGAATTGTAGTCATAAAGTTGACTGATACTTATGGGCATAGGACAAATATTTAAAAATAAGCACATTATTTTACTCAATATGCTCATAAGTTGTACATTTTTATCATGTCATGGCTTTTCTTCAGACTGTACACTACCAAAAGTTTGGGGTCAGTAAAATGTGTCTTTAAAAAAAATAAAAAATGTATAATAATAATACTTATAATTATACTTATAATACAGCAAGGATGAATTAAATTGACAGTAAAGACATTTATAATGCTACAGAGGATTTCTGTTTTAAATAAATGCTGTTATTTTGAACTTTCTATTCATCTATTTGTAATTTGGTGTTTCTTGAATCAGAATATTAGAATGATTTCTGAACGATCATGTGACACTGAAGACTGGAGTAATAATGCTGAAAATTCAGCTTTGCATCAAAGGAATTAAATTACATATTAAAATAGAAAACAGTTATTTTAAATTGTAATATTTCACAACTGTATTGTATTTTGTTATTTAATAAATGCAGGCTTAGTGAACATAAGAGACTTCTTACAGTAGTAAGAAAATCTTACAGACCCTAAACGTTTGAATGGTTGTGTATGTTTTTCAAACGTCACAAATAATCACCAGGAAGTAGTTTTAGAAAACAAAAGGCGATTAAAAGACACAAAAAAAGGAAATGTTTCCTCTTTAGCCGTCAACGCCAGGCATCCTGCAGTCTTTCTCTGTTTTCGTTTTTGTCAGTAAGTCCCTCAAGAGAAACATTAACCCAGAGCGACCTTGTGCTGTTATTTACTGCCACAGGAACCCCTATTTGATGCATGAGAGTGAGAAATGCAGATGATAAATGCAAAATCTGCTCTAGGCCATGCTGAAATGCAGAGTGATCAATAATATGCCATTAGATTTATAAAGTTTGGGAAACTGCATTAACTCTGATCAATTCAGTTGCATAAGACGGTCGAGAAGACCTTGAGTGACATATGAGTTCGTTATGCTCTTTTTTTATTGTCCTCAGTTGTGTAATAGCAGGCTGGTGGATGATAAGCTATATCCTGAACCCGTCACCCCCCAAACAATGCTCTCGACTGCTGTAATTGTAAAGTGTTTTTCCCAAGCCACCAAGAGTGATGACAGGGGAGACTGTTGGCCCGCCTTACCACCACTCCACCCCATCCTCTGTCCACCTTTATCAGTACAAAGCTGCAGTGTGTGCGCACAGAACACCTGAAGCTTCGGACAGACAAAATGACCTCAGCGGAGTCCAAATCAGAGCTCTTTACAGTAGCCACGGGCGATGGAGGGGACAACCATCAGAACACACCTAAGAAGTCCTTCTTTGAGCACTACATTCAGCCATGCCTGGCAGAGATCCTCGGCTCCACTCTCTTCATGTTTGTGGGCTGTGTGTCAGTCATGGGTAACGTGGGCATCAGCGGGAGCATCCAGCCTGCCCTGGCACATGGACTAGCACTGGCAATAGCAATTGCCATTTTTGGAGAAATCAGGTAACTGAGTTACCAACTGACTAGACTTTTAAATAGAGAATACAATTGACAAATTTAAATATATAAAAAAATTATGTTGATAATGTTTATAATATATATGCTTGTTATATTTATAATATTAAAAAAAACAGATTATCAACTATTTAAATTAGTTTTCAATGATTAATGTAACCAGAAATGTCATTATAAAGAAATTAGATTTTACATTATACATGCATTTATACTATGCAAAATAGAAATATATGAATAGATTATAATTTAATATTTTTATTTCAAAGTTTTAACTGATTTTCTTTATGATGTCATCTTGTTTTCCAGTGGTGGTCACTTCAATCCAGCCGTGTCTGTGTGTGTTTACCTCATCGGAGGAATGGAACTGATGCTCCTGGTGCCATACGTGCTCTCGCAAATGTTAGGTGGAGTGATTGCTGCTGGCCTTGCCAAAGTATGTGTGCAAGTTTCTCTATTAATATTTGTGTTTGTGACTTGACATAGTGAAGCCTTATTGCTCAAAGTTGCTGGACGTATCCAATCATTAACACTTTTGGCCAATGCAATATAAACATTCTCTTTTCTTTAGGCTGTCACTACGAATGAGGCATTTGGAAATGCGACTGGAGCAGCATTTGATGCCGTTCAGTCCTCTCATGAAGTTGGCTCTGCGACTATGGCAGAGATGATAATGACGCTCTTCTTGACCATAGTTGTGAGCATGGGTGCCATCAACGGAAGGACCCGAAGCCATCTTGCTCCTTTCTGCATTGGACTCACCGTGACTGCAAATATTTTGGCTGGGTAGGAAATACATTTTTCACACAAAGGCACAAACAAATGATATAGCCTACTGTATAGAATAAATCTAGTCTATGTTTTACAGCCATAAAGAGCATTTGTGTTAAATATTTAACAATAGGAAAGACTGGAAACATTTTGTTTAAACATCTATATATCTGCATCTACATCTCGAGTCTCAAACTTTCAAATAATATTCCTAAACTGTAAAAAATATATGATCAATAAGTTATGACAACATATGTTTTTACATTGCTTTAACTCATCAAAACGAAATAAGCAATTTTAAACTTTTTTGATAAGTTATACAAGATTCAACTCTTATCCTATATATTATTTAAGTCAGTTTAATGTCATTTAAGTTGAAATTACTTAAACATCCAAGTTGATTATATTAAAAAAATTTAAGGCAGCAACTTTTATATATATGTATACGGTATCTAATACAAATAAAAGTAGTTTAGAAATCTACTACTTATAGTTAACTGTTTATATTAATGTCAAGTACAATGAGTTACTTCTGCACTAACACAACTGTTATACAAGAACATGGACATTTTAAATGTTGTACATTGTAATTCAAAATGCTAATTTAATTTTTAAAAAGCAGACGAATCATTTTAATTCAAATCAGCAAATAAAATGGAGAACAAATACAGTTTAACCACTCTAAACCTGTTTTTTTTATGTTTATAATAAACATAAATATATAATATAATATAATGTGTATGTTATATATGTTTTTAGACTATGCTGTTAGATGATGTATTTGTATAGTATAATACTAATATTATAATTATTAATATATTTTATAATTAATGATTTTATTTATAATTCTTACATTATAAATATCCATATTATAAAACCTGACTAGGTGAAGGCCTATTACTGAAAATTGCTATAATTTGCTTTAAAAATATACATCTAGAAATATTTTTTTTGTACTGCTGTCCCCTGACTCCCCTCTGGGTAGTGGTGATGTATGATAGTGATTTTACCCCAGTAGATCATTGGTGAAACTGATGATGTTTTATATCATTCTGTTACAACACTCCCTGCTCTCCCCTAACTGTCATGATATGTTTCATGCACTTTTATAAGCAAATGTTTGTCACAACCAAAACTTATTTTCTCACAAGTCGCTACACTTTCAATGTTTCAATGTGGAGAATGTGGAGACCTACATTAATAAACCTGGCAACCAAACAAACAGGACATCACAGGATATGTTACAGGAAACAAAGACATCAAGAGCTTTTGAATAATAATGGCAAAAGAAAATATTAATTCCTAACAATAAAATGTGCTGATATGCTGTATTTAGGGTAATTTGTTCAATTTTGAGAAGCTCTGATTTTGTCTTGCATGTCAAACAGGGGTGGAATATCAGGAGCGTGTATGAATCCAGCACGGGCCTTTGGGCCAGCGATAGTATCCGGTCACTGGACGTACCACTGGATATATTGGGTGGGACCTTTGACTGGCGCTTTGGTCACTGTCAGCCTTGTGAGGTATTCTTGCAACTCACTTTTTCCTTTCACAGTGAATGGTTTTCTTCATTTAGGACGAGTATAAAGTAATTAAGTGTATACTAAGCTGAACAATATACTAACTATATACTAAAACTGAACAATATATGGCGACTTATTAATTTTGAAGCTATTCAGATTGAAATAAGAATTAATATATTATTCAGGTCTTAATATATGAGAACGAGTATTCTGATGAATTGCTTGATTCATTCTAGGTTGATAATGGGAGACAAGAAGATTCGTGTTATTTTCAAATGATGGAGATAGAGGACCTCAGTGGATCTCATGTTGCAAGCTTTTTAAATTCAAGATAACGTGTAAAGCATTGTATGATATTGTCAAACATTTATATTAGTGCAGTATTGTAAACTTTTCTGTATTCTGATGCTTCATTGTCTCTTTGACAAATGTATTTGTTTGTTTTAGTTTTATAGCCTGCCATTATGTATTCTGATGTTTTATGTTAATAAACATAAAGTCTTTTGTTAGATATTTTCCTGAATGTATTTCTTCACTTTTTCACTTTGTAATATGTAAATATGCAGCACCCCTGTATATACACATACACTGACACTCCTGTGCAAAAAAAAAAGGGACAATCCAAAAATATTTAGTCTTTTAATGGTCTTAACCATTTTAATCACAAATCACTGGTCAGGAAATTAGCAAGAATTGCACAAATACTGTAGATAAATCACGGAATATCCTTCCACAACTTGCAGACAGCTTTTTACAGGAAGAAGTCAGTGTCAGAGTCAGTGTTGTTCCACTCAATGTCAATGGCTTCAAACAGTTCATGAGTAGTTGAAAAATGTCTCCCAGTTCGTTTGAGTTTAATGTGGTACCAAATTTTCACTGTAGTGTTCAAATCTGGACTCTGACAGGCCAAACATGAGTCTGATGTACTTGTTCTTAAGCCACTTTGTCTCCTCTTCCTCCATGCTTCACTGTGGTAAAAATGCATTTATTATTTATTTCTCAGCAGATTTTCAAAGATACCGCACTGTCTGGATCATAGTTAGTTAGTTAGGAGTACTTTATTTTTCAGCCTCAGCCTCGCCATACAATCAACATTAACAATACACAACCTCCACATCAATGCCTAAAATTCATATTCATTCCTGCATCACTCCATTCCTACCCCTTATTCAGAAGACATATTGCATATGGCACAAATGTTTGTTTATACACCAATCAGGCATAACATTATGACAGGTGAAGTGAATAACACTGATTATCTCTTCATCACGGCACCTGTTAGTGGGTGGGATATATTAGGCAGCAAGTGAACATTTTGTCCTTAAAGTTGATGTGTTAGAAGCAGGAAAAATGGGCAAGCGTAAGGATTTGAGTGAGTTTAACAAGGGCCAAATTGTAATGGCTAGACGACTGGGTCAGAGCATCTCCAAAACTGCAGCTCTTGTGGGGTGTTCCCAGTCTGCAGTGGTCAGTATCCATCAAAAGTGGTCCAAGGAAGGAACAGTGGTGAACCGGCAACAGGGTCATGGGCGGCCAAGGCTCATTGATGCACATGGGGCGTGGAGGTTGGCCCGTGTGGTCCAATCAAACAGACGAGCTACTGTAGCTCAAATTGCTCAAGAAGTTAATGCTGGTTCTGATAGAAAGGTGTCAGAATACACAGCGCATCGCAGTTTGTTGCGTATGGGGCTGCATAGCCGCAGACCAGTCATGGTGCCCATGCTGACCCCTGTTCACTCCTGAAAGCGCCAACAGTGGGCACGAGAGCATCAGAATTGGACCACGGAGCAATGGAAGAAGGTGGCCTGGTCTGATGAATCTTATTTTCTTTTACATCACGTGGATGGCCAGGTACATGTGCGTCGCTTACCTGGGGAACACATGGTACCAGGATGCACTATGGGAAGAAGGCAAGCTGGCGGAGGCAGTGTGATGCTTTGGGCAATGTTCTGCTGGGAAACCTTGGGTCCTGCCATCCATGTGGATGTTACTTTGACACGTACCACCTACCTAAGCATTGTTGCAGATGCTGTACACCTTTCATGGAAACAGTATTCTCTGGTGGCTGTGGCCTCTTTCAGCAGGATAATGCGCCCTGCCACAAAGCAAAAATGGTTCAGGAATGGTTCTTCCAAACCAAGCCGTTATATTATACCCTAAAACACTCTCCATCAAACTAATGTAAACTCTTTGCAAAACATCTTGGCTTACCAAGAATTCATTCAGTTTCCTTCAAAAGGAATAACCTCTGATTTGCTTTCTTGTAGATAAAATCCACATTACCAGAAAAATTCAATTTACAATCAGTTATAGTTCCCAAATACTTAAAAGTCTTGACAATTTCCACAGATTGATTACATAGAAGTATTTCTGTCAGGGGCTCTGGATGATTTAAGATGCATTCTTATTTCATTTGTATAAACAGAAAATAACAGAGATGATACTTCCTTCCACATAGTATCTGATGTAACCCCCAAGGCACACACTCGTTGTAGTCTATCTAAAAGTTCCCTTTCAGTCGGTCACTTCGACGTACGTTGGAATTGACCGACGAATTGGGGATCATTTTCAGAGACCAATCTACTTCGAGTGTATAAAAACGAGCCAATAATGTTGGCATGCGGTCCACGCACCGCCCCGCAACGCGGGTATACATATGGAAGTGGAATACCGCATCCTCGCTTTCAACTTCGGAGCCGAACAGTTCGTTAACCAGGCTGTTTCTCTACGAGAGTGTTCTAACGAGTTTCAACAAGGATCGCTCACTTACCGGGTGCTGGTGTGACGGCGCGAGTCAGCGAGTGGCCACCTTTTCTTTGTTTTGTTGGTTTGCTGGGCGTTTCCTTCATTGAGTGCTCACACGCGGGCTTGCACTTCCGCACTGCTGTAAGCCGCGGCCATCTCCCTGAGTGCTTCAGCACTACTAAGAGAGCAGTTTCCATTCCTAAAAGAGCAGCACGGTTTGACCCTGCGTCTTTTTCAAGATGTCATTCAAACCGTGTTTCTGGATGCCGTCGTTTTCGGGGGGGGGCCGGCCCTTTCATTCGGAGCTCCAGCTGAGGATATGATTTCGATGGCTGCATCGGAGGATGAGCCAATGGGCTCTGGAGATGAGGATCCGGCTGCGTTGCCCCCTTCGGGTGTGGTAGCGTTGCCCGAATCTGATCCAGAGCTTACGGCTATGCTTGCCCGGGCCGCCGCAAGTGTCGGGCTCGAGCGGAACCCTCCACCGTGTCCCGAACCTTCGCGGTTGGATGATTGCTTTCTCGAGACGGCCCGCGCTGGTTCTCAGCGCCCGCCCCGGTTCCATTCTTCCCGGAAGTGCATCAGGAGCTCACGAAATCGTGGACGGCGCCTTACAGCGCTAGATCCCGATCTAGCGACTCCTCCATCCTCACTACCCTCGATGGTGGCGCAGCTAAGGGGTACACGGCGATTCCCCCAGTCGAGCGGTCCGTGGCGATGCAGCTGTGTCCCAAGGCCGCAAAGGGGCCGTCCAACTCGCTCAGGGTCCCACCAAACCTTCCGGTAAACGCAAGGGTAAGCGGCCCTGAGACGGGCAGCCCAGGGACGATTCGAGCTGCTCGGAGGGAGATGGTGTCTCCGGGCCGTCCGGGTCGGGTCTGACCACCCCATCTCGCTGCCCCACCCTGGGTACGTCTGTGGTGCCATTGGTCCCGCTTGTACGGTCTCTGGGAGCCTGGCTAGCGCTCCCCAGACCGTCTCGCTGGCTCATCCGTACCATCAGACTCGGTTACGCAATTCAGTTTGCGCACCGGCCGCCCAAGTACAAGGGCATCCTCTTCACCTCTGTGCGAAGCAGCGATGCCCACATCTTGCGGTCCGAGATCGATGTCCTACTGGCGAAGGGCGCGGTCGAGCCGGTTCCTCCAGCCGATATGAAGGCGGGCTTTTACAGCCCCTACTTCATTGTACCCAAGAAAGGGGGTGGGTTACGACCTATCTTGGACCTGCGTGTCCTGAATCGGGCCCTGCACAAGCTTTCGTTCAGGATGTTAACGCAGAGACACATTTTCGAATGCATCCGTCCCCGAGATTGGTTTGCAGCGATCGACCTGAAGGACGCGTACTTTCATGTGTCTATCCTCCCTCGACACAGACCGTTCCTACGCTTTGCGTTCGAGGGGAAGGCATATCAGTACACAGTCTTACCCTTCGGGCTGTCCCTGTCGCCTCGCGTCTTTACGTAGGTCGCGGAGGCAGCCATTGTTCCACTCAGAGTTCGCATTCTCAACTATCTCGACAACTGGCTCATTCTTGCTCTCGGGAACAGTTGTACGAACACAGGGACCTGGTGCTCCGTCACCTCAGCCTCCTTGGGCTTCGGGTCAACCGAGAGAAGAGCAAACTCTGTCCCACACAGAGGATCTCTTATCTCGGCATGGAACTGGACTCGGTCAACCGAGGACGGGACGGGACGCGGAGGTTCTAGGTGGCCTGCCTCTACGAGGCGCCTCTATACGCTGAAGTGGAACCTGTTTGTTGACTGGTGTTCTTCCCGTCAGGAAGACCCCCGAAGGTGTTCGGTTAATGTCGTGCTTTCCTTCCTGCAAGAAGGGTTGGAGCGAAGGCTGTCTCCCTCTACCCTCAAAGTGTACGTTGCCGCAATTGCCGCGTACCACGATGTAGTAGCAGGTAAGTCCTTGGGTAAGCACGACTTAATTGTCAGGTTCCTCAGAGGTGCGAGGAGACTGAATCCTCCTCGTTCAACCTCGGTACCCTCATGGGACTTAGCCCTGGTGCTGAGAGCACTTCAGGGCCCTCCCTTTGAGCCTTTGCAGTCTGCAGAGTTGAAAATCCTGTCTATGAAGACAGTACTCCTGACCGCATTGGCCTCAATCAAGAGGGTAGGGGACCTGCATGCACTTTCGGTCAACAAATCGTGCCTAGAATTCGGGCCGGCCAACTCTCACGTCATCCTGAGACCCAGGCCCGGATACGTGCCCAAGGTTCCCACCACTCCCTTTCGGGCGCTGCCTTCGGAGGAGGGGTGCGAGCTCACTCCACTAGGAGTGTAGCCTCCTCCTGGGCGCTGGCTCAAGGCGCCTCGCTGACAGATATTTGTAGAGCTGCGGGCTGGGCGACACCAAACACGTTCGCTAGATTCTATAGCCTCCGTGTAGAGCCTGTTTCTTCCCGTGTACTCGCCTCCAGTGGCCGGCAAACGCGAAGTGCCCGTTCTTGTGTCGGCTTGCAAACGCCACTCCCGCCACTGGCCGGATACGTGCGTCTATTGTCTCCAGTTGTGTTCCCCGGAAACGGCTAACCCTGTCGAGCTCCTCCGTCACCCCTTCGGTGTCAGACGTTGCGGCCGTCTGACACCAGGCCTGCACCCGTATGCTTGTGGAACGTGTGTGTAGGCTGGGTCCATATGTAGTGGTTCCCTTACGGTAACCCCATATGTGTATTCTCCACAGTACCAACTACCCTACTCTGCTAGCCCCGTGTCTTTCCCTTGACAGAGCGCGCTCTGTCGTCTCCGGGGGTGTTCTCTCCACCCTACTATCAGGTTGGACCCACCCCGGAGACCTCCATACGGTACTCCCCTAACAGGTGAGTCCTCATGGGTTTTCCACCTCTCCTCCTGGAGGACGTGGCTCCGCAGCGTCCCGTCTTCTGGACGGGCACGCTTTCCCAGCGTTATCCAATAGTCTCGCTGAGTGGGTCTTGCACAAACAGCTATGACGGACCTTCCCTGCTTGGGGCCCTGACTTCTGCTCCAACTTAGGAGCAACCAGTGAGCCCAAGCAGGACGCTGGAAGGGCCAGCCTTCCTGGCGTTTTGGTAGGGATCCCCAATTCGTTGGTCAATTCCGACGTACGTCGAAGTGACCGACTGAAAGGGAACGTCTCGGTTACGTATGTAACCCTCGTTCCTTGTTCCCGTCGCCAGGAGCTGTGCTTCCGCTGAAGGGCCGACCATTTCTTCGGCTCCTCAGTTGGAAAAGCGAGGATGCGGTATTCCACTTCCGTATTTATACCCGCGTTGTGGGGCGGTGCGTGGACCGCATGCCAACATTATTGGCTCGTTTTTATACACTCGAAGTAGATTGGTCTCTGAAAATGATCCCCAATTCGTCGGTCAATTCCGACGTACGTCTCCGTTCCCTCCTTCAGGGAACGAGGGTTACATACGTAACCGAGACGTTTTTCATAGCCAGAGAACACGTCTCCACTGCTCTAGAGTCCAGTGGTGGTGTGCTTTACTCCACTGCATCCGACGCTTTGCATTGCACTTGGCGATGTAAGGCTTGGATGCAGCTGCTCGGCCATGGAAACCCATTCCATGAAGCTCTCTATGCACTGTTCTTGAGCTAATCTGAAGGCTACACGAAGTTTGGAGGTCTGTAGCTATTGACTCTGCAGAAAGTTGGTGAAAGTTCTGCTCACTGTGCTCCTCAGCATGCGCTGACCCCGCTCTGTGATTTTATGTGGTCTACCACTTCATGGCTGAGTTGCTGTTGTTCCCAATTGCTTCCACTTTGCTATAATACCACTAACAGTTGACCGTGGAATATACGCTTGAATTCAAAGATCTCCTGAGAGCGACCCATTCTTTCACAAATGTTTGTAGAAGCAGTATGCATGCCTAGGTGTTTGATTTGATACACCTTTGGCCATGGAAGCGATTGGAACACCTGAATTCAATGATTTGGAGTGTCCCAATACTTTTGGCAATATAGTGTATATGGTTTAAGATGATAGCTAATGAACCTTTCCATACATTTAGCAAATATTAATGTCAAAGGACGCAAGTCCTCTAAATTTTTAGCTCCCACTTTTTTTAGGAAGAGGTCGTATAAATGACAACTTCCACATATTAGGTACAATATGCAAGTATAAAACTGCATAAAAAAAACTGATATAATTTTGTTAATGGATCAGTTAAAACACGGACCTTAAGTCCATCTGGACCCGGTGTTTTACAAGGCCATTCATATCTGATGCATCACCATGCAACTCATGTTTCATTGTGATTCATCACTCATTTCCCAAAAACTTAATTCTGTCTTTGATGTTTTTCTGAGACAGCAATGACTTTTTAAGTAGTTAATTTGCTTATCCCTAAAACATAGTTACATACTCTTTAGTGTCTTGTTTGGGGCATAAGAAAGATTTTTTCATCAAATCCTTTTATCATTTATCATAGCCTGGTCTGTCTGGTCACATGATTTGTTTTAAGTTTTCTGTGATCAATATGTCAGCCTGACCTAAACCCAACATGGGTGCCATTGGTGCAGGACATTCAGATTTTGTGATAAGTAAATATATATTAATCTTACTTTTTTTCAGAAAAAAATGCAAAACAACTGCTAATATTAATTGTGAACATTGTCTTAAGATGTTGAAAAAGAAAATTAAGTTATATGTTGCTCATGCTGTTACTCCCAGTTCACGTTGTCTGTTTAGGGTATAAAAAAGGATTATCCACAGTATGGACAATGAATGGTGTTTCAAGGTAAACTGGACTCCCTGTACTGGTCATTGCATTATTGCAAATTCCGGGGTGACGAGTGAGGGGTCGGCTGTGAGTGGTGGGAGGGCCAGTAGAAATCTCGTTCCAGGACGGGGGCTCTTAGGGAAGACACTTATAGGCCCTCCAGGCCTACGAGTTTCACACAGCTCATTTTATGGTAGAACAGGGGTGTCCAAACCTGCTCCTGGAGGGCCACCTTTCTGCAGAGTTGCACGAAAATAAAAATAAATTTTAAAAAATTCTCTGCAAGTAGTTAAAAACGCAAAGATGTAGTCAACAAAAAGTAATAATATCAGTTTTACATGTGAATATTAACATTTGCAAAAAAAATTTAACTCAAACTACATAGATTGAGAAGGGGGACTGTGTACAGTGGGCTAAGAGGCCTGGAGGGCCTATAAAGGTCTTCCCTAAGAGCCCTGGTCCTGGATTGATGCAATAACCAGTACAGGGAGCCCAGTTTACCTTGAAACACCATTCATTATCAATACTGTAGATAATCCTTTTTTTAATACCCTAAACAGACAACGTGAACTATTTTAAAAATTCCTTTGGATATGTTTTACTAAAGTCCAGAATAAATAAAAAGTGACATGAAATGATTTTTTGCTGATCATTTTCCAGTCGTGCCTGTTTAAGTGTTAAATTTAGCAAATTTTTCGATAACTTGTTGTTTAAGACATTTAAAAGCCATTTTGGGTTTGTCCCATTTTTTTTTTTTCTGCTCAGGATATATATATATATATATATATATATACACATACACATACACATACACACACACACACAGTAGTGGCCAAAAGGGGATATTTGTTTTTAATGACCCTTGACCCTTTAATGTTTAATGACCCTTCGAGTTTGATCAAACCATCAAAATATGTGGAAAATATTTTTAAAATATATTTTAAATATAAGGGCAGAACAAAACTCTAAACTAAACTTGGTTAAGGTATTTATCTGGCAAAATTATTTGGCAAAAAAAGACAAAAAGCTCACAGCATACATTGACTACACCATAATCAGTTATTAATATTTTGTTGGTTCTCTCTTATGTGTTCATAATTTCTATGTATGACAGGCTGGCCAAAAAGTATGTTAATTTGACTAATAATTGAATATACATTATTTTTAATTTAGAAATCAAATCATGGTTTTCTTTTCACTCACTATATGATTCTGAGACTCACATGTATTCATATAATTTGCAAAACATATCACATTTCAACATATCACATTTAGGCTCAAAGTTCACCTTGAAGTGTCAATGTGTTGTTTTATTATGCCGTTTGGGTTGATAGCATTTGCAGCCAAGGCCAGGCAGTTATCACACACTAGACAAGCAAATCAATAACATTGATATAATAGTGGAAAAAATACTGTCCAAATGTGAAGGAACTTACATCTGATAAGGGAACAAACATCCATTGATCTAAATCTAGACTGAGAATATCTGTGCTTATAACTCACAGTTATTGTTTGAACTTTCCAGATCTTTTCATTGTCTCCTAAAACTTGATTGCATGTGGCTGCTGCCTGCATCCTTCGTAATAATCCTATGATAATATGATATCAGACTTTCAGGGATATAAGAATGATTTATGGTGGAACAAGTCAAGTTGGCCCTGTTATCATAGTGCTTCCCTCTGCCACAGTCACAAAGTTACTCATTGCACTTGATGGTGCACAATGTCAGTGGAAGTAGAGAAGCTAGAGCTCAAAGAGCTGGACAAAACTTTGCTAAAGAAGAATGAATCCACACCCAAACCTCTGAGCAAATATGAAAGAATATTCCAGCCATGTGTTGCCGAGCTGGTGGGGACAATGTTTTTTGTCTTCATTGGTTGTGTGTCTGTCATTGAAAATGTGGAGGCAGCAGGAAGACTTCAGCCAGCACTCGTACATGGTTTGGCAGTGGCTGTGCTGGTGGCATGTATGGCAGAAATCAGGTAAGAATTTTTGGTTACACTTTATTTTAAGGTGTCCTTGTTACAGTATAATTATACATTTAAGTACTGAGTAATATTAACTAACAACATGAACTTACTGTATAGTTAGGGTTAGAATTAGGGTTAGTTGCAAGTAATTTTGCATAATGTACTGTTAGTACTACAGTACATACACATATGTAAGGACAAATAAAATAAAGTGTTAAAAATATATGTATTTTATGCACTTATTTGGATTTGTTCAATTATTTTTGAGTGATGAAAGTGAGTTTATATCTCACCTGAATTCATATTTTTTCTCCATGAAGCGGATCACATTTCAACCCTCCATTCACCATCGCTATCTGGTTGTGTGGTGGAATTCAGCTGACGATGGTTGTTCCCTACCTTATCAGTCAGCTTATAGGAGGTGTGCTGGGAGCTGCAATGTCAAAGGTGTGAACAAGAATAAACTTAATACAAGAACAGAAAATTAATATTACTTTCCATAACACAAAAAATTGCTCAACAGACAAATGTATTTTCAAGGTTATGACATCACACGAGAACTACATGAATGCTACCGGAGCGGCCTTTGCTGTTCTTAAGTCTGATGAGCAGCTGGGGAAGGTTTTGTTTGCTGAAATGGCCATGACATGTCTAGTAACTATGGTAGTGCTGCTGGGGGCAGTCAATGGAAAGAGCAAAAGCCCCCTGGTGCCCTTCATGGTGGGCTGCACTGTTATCGTCAATATTCTGGCAGGGTGAGTCTGGAACAAAATAACACGAAGAAAAAAAACACTGTATTCAGAGTTGAAGTTGTGGCTTTATATATGGTCAAACACATGTGTTATTGTTAACATTTTACCAAAATCAAGCTCAAATGGAAAACGTTTTTTTGACCAGTGAATGTCAGACATAGGCCTACGTTTTGTCCGTCATTACAATGGCCACACCTGCATCACCTTATGTTTTAATCTTAAAAACGTATAAAGTTTAGTGTAGCTATATGGACAGTTTTTATATCATTTTATAAAAGATGAAGTGCTTTGAGCAGGCTATTTAAAGGGATAGTTCACCCAAAAATGAAAGTCATCACTTAAGGTGATGATACACGAGGCAAATTTTTGGAGCAATGTTGCCAAGCGATGTTGCTTGTGCACTTTCACATTGAGAATGGGCAAAAAAATTATATCTGGATACTTTTGATTGGTCGTGGGCCCTGTGTCTCAC
This sequence comes from Rhinogobio ventralis, assembly GCA_039654625.1. Taxonomy (NCBI): domain Eukaryota; kingdom Metazoa; phylum Chordata; class Actinopteri; order Cypriniformes; family Gobionidae; genus Rhinogobio; species Rhinogobio ventralis. The sequence goes on from CM077212.1 coordinate 16,661,351, forward strand.
CTGGTTGCCCGTTGGCGGCAACATTGCTGAAAAAGTTGCCTCGTTTATTATCACCTTTACTCACCCTTGCCAAACCTTTATGAGTTTCTTAGTTCTGTTGAACACAAAGAAAGAAAGAATGTTGGTAATCAAACAGTTGACAGTAGCCATTGACTTCCATAGTAGGAAAAGTCAATGGCCACCATCAAAATAAATTATTTTGTGTCCATCAGAAGAAAGAAACTCATACAGTTTTGGGTCAATATGAGGGTGAGTTAGTGATGACCGAATTTTCATTTTTGTATGAACTATGCCTTGGCTATGACAGTATTGGCTATGACTCAAAGACAAATGCTATAGACTAAGACACTCATCTCTGCTCCTCAAACACATAAAACTTCACAATTTATAGTGTTTCTTGAATAAAGAAAACTATGTACTTTTTCAAAGCATCAGCTCTTTATTTACCCTTGCATTGCAAACAAGCAGAGACGGTCCAAATGTACAGCACTTCATTTACGATAGAGGCGGGATGGAGTTATGAGGTTTGACTGACAGTTTGAGGATCCAATGGAGATACGAGGTTTAGTCTGAAGCACTTTTTAATACTTTTCATTGGTTAAATATTTGCAAAACCCACAGACATATGTAAAGGGTGACCAATAGGCTAGTAATGATTTATGGGGGCGGAAATAAGGAAAAATGGTAAGATATGAGGTTCCTGCCCGACACCAAAAATTGGTGCATTTAGTAATTGTCTTACAGAGATTTAGTATTAGTAAAATAATAATAATAATTTTTAAAAAGTGTAATTGTAGTAAATGTAGTTTTACAAACGTTAGGCCTACACTGTAAAAAAAAATACATCCTTAAAATAACAGAAAAAGTACTGGCTCTAGCAGCTTATTACCCAGACGTTATCCAGTAATTTTATGGACATTTCCTAAAACACAATGCGATGAAGTTCAAAATTCAAAATACAGGTAAAACTCCTGTAAAAAAATAAATAGGCATACGGAAAATTCCGTCAAATTAATTTAGTACATTGTGCCCTATTGTTACGGATTTTTGTACGCTGTAAAAAATTTACTGTAAGGTGAAAAACAGTTCATTGGTTAACAGAAAGTTTCCGTACTATATAAGGTGAATAACTGTAATAGATCTAACCTTACATTTAATTAAATTTTACAGTAAAATACCATTAAATGTACAGTTTTTGGAAGTGAAAAAGAACAAGTCGTTGTGTAATTTACAGTGAAAAATTGATACAAAATTGAACGTACATTTTTACAGTATACACGTAATTATTACAATATAAACCTTTAAATTATACGGTTTTGAACTGTAAAATAGACAGTAAACTATGCTGTCCCATAAAACCTCAAATGTTGCTACCGTATTTTTTACGGTAAATTTTACAGGGATTTTTTTTACAGTGTATGTATAACATATCTATAATAGAATTTGTGTCTGTCTGAAAAAATGTATGTTGTTTTATTTAATAGAGGAGACGTTTCTGGCACCTGTTTGAACCCCGCAAGAGCTTTTGGACCTGCACTGATAGCTAACTACTGGTCTTATCATTGGGTTTATTGGGTCGGTCCGATAGGGGGAGGTCTGGTGGCTGCTGCTCTCGTGAGGTCAGTTTGCCTTGATATGAAATATTCCATATTTCCTTGTTGAGGTCTTCCATGTCAAAAAATTATTTTTAACAGCAGATTGTTTATTATTTTAACAGGCTTCTGCTTGGAGATGAGAAGACACGAGTTATAATGAAATGATATTGGAGCACATCAGCATGCAAAGCCTAAGTCATGATGCCATTACTTCTAAACACTCTAAATATTTCATATGTCTAACTTAACAGCGTATATACTGCAATTGAATTTAAAACTGTGGATTAGTGTGCTTGCCTTTTATAACAAATGGCCAACCCTTTTTATTTTTTTCCAGCAGATGTCAGTAAACTGTCTGTTGATAATGTTTCACTGTTGTATCTCAGACTGTGGTTTAGAATTTACTCATAATAAAGTTTATTCCATTTTTATATTATCAGTGTGTTAACTATTGCACATTTCAACAATAATATTGTTTGTGGAACATTTCCTATCCTCCTAAGATCCAGGGACCCAGTATTTTTTCATGTCATTACATTGTTTAGAGCATAAGAAACAAATGGATTTTTTTTTTTTTAATTGTATTCATATGTTATGCTATGTTATGCTATGTGCTTGTATGTGGACACCGGGACTCAGTTGTTAAAAAAAATAAAATGACATGAAATGGCATGTATAGGCTAAAACAATGGGATTTTTTTCCATTCACCAATCAATTTTTAGGTTTTTTTTAACCAAACTTTGTTTAAAGATGATTCTCAACTGTGTTATGAAAGATATAACGGAATGAATTGATATACCATTTTACTTTATTCAATATGTGGGTAAAATGGCCATATATGGGTTTTCCCATTCAATGCAATGTATCTATACTGGATCTAATTTGCATATTAATGTGTTCTGTAATGAAAAAAGAAGTGTAATAATGGGAGTAATAGTTGGCAACATTTTTATAATAATATCTAATATTTCATAGTAATATTGATATGTCATTTCTTTCCCTATTCACTTTTTGTGTCTCCTAAAATGCCTGATAAACATCCCGGTGTTATTATTATTATTATTTCGAACTGAATTATATTTTATGCTTGTTTTTATTAGAAGAAATATAGGAGACCTAGTTTTTACAAGTTCTCACGTGGGATATAGGCTACTCTGGGTTATAATAGGCCTATAATACAATATTCTGGGTTATTTTTTAACCCAAATGCTGGGTTCAGTCTGTTGGGTAATTTTATTGGGTTTATTTTATTATTTTTATCCAAGTGCTGGCTAGATTTGAGTAACAGCTGTTGGGTCATTTTACTGACAATACGCTGGGCCAGTGTATCATAATGCTGCGTAGTCTCTGCAGAGTCTGCTCCTGCCACTTCCTTTATAAATGTTTTTGAGTAGCCTTTTGATTGTCAAAGAATGACTTGTCATTGAATACAAAATATTTTATATGTGCCTTCCTTCTCTATATTTATAACAGATTTTAGATTAGCCTATATTATTATTTAAAATGAATAACCTTTTATTATTATTATTATTTAAAACGAATAACAGCAAATTGATTAATGTATAAAACCCAAAAAGTTGCGTCAAAATAACCCAGCATTTGTTCTGTCTAATATTTACCCACCACTGGGTTCCCAAACAACCCAACCATTGTAGTTTTTAACCCAGCATTTTTAGAGTCTATATTTCAGTAATAGCCTACTAAGTTTTGTGATATTTGTCTACTATGTTTAATGTAATTCGAGACAATTTTTAGTAGACTAGACCTAGCCTACCTTTATGCCGAATAGTCTGCTCTGCTCTGCTCTGGTGTTTGTTCTGCATGCGGCTCCTGATGAGCGTTGTTGCTTTTTTCTTTTCAGACAAATCAGCTTTGAATGACCGTAAATGCCCTATATCCAAGACTTTCTCACGTGATAACGGTATATAGTAGTTTGAACGTAGCCTGTGTGTGCCAAAATGTTAAGAATGAAATATCTACATATTTCAATATGGAGGCTATATTTATTCAAGCAGCTGTCCAGTCTAATCCGAGTTCTGAAGCATGATCTAAATATTCTAAAACAATTTCCTAATTCTAACATAATTCATATGATCCAATAATTAGGCTATATAGATTCTGCAAACAAATTTAAATTTAGTTTTTTCACGTTTTAGGGGAAAAAATGCACAGTATAGCTCAAGTACGTGTCTCCAGATGTGTTTTTATTGACATGTTGTTAACCAAATCGACAAAACAACATTCAAACTGCTTAACAAATGTCAAACAGGTTAACGATATTTGTCAGACAAAGCCAGGGCCACTCTTGCAAGGAACTTGTCCATGGCCAGGTGGGCTTCAGGTGTGAAGTCAACAGGGAAGAGCTTGGCCAACACCACAAGAATGTTTTGGGAGAGGATCTGTTAAATGAAGAATAATAGAAGAACTAAAAGTAGGATACGGCCCAATTATTAATAAATTAGCATCAGATACATTATGTTTACCCTGAAGTTAGCAGGATCGATTCTCAGCTGAAAGGCGTGCAGCTCGCTAAGAGTGAGCAGACCGCCGAAAAGGTTGTCGATTTTTTCAACAGCCAAACCAAGTCCACCGACGATTTTCTTTCCATGCTTCCTCACCGGAGCAGAGCCGGAGGTCAGGTCGCTCCAGTGAGAGAAGTAGGTCTTGGTCTGAGGGTAGACCAAGAGCATTCTGCAAAACGGTGGGAAATGTAAGTTCCAGTTTAATCAGATCCTTAACTCAGATATGTACAATAATTTTTTTTCTTTATTATTTCTTTAAGTCTGATTTGTCTTACCTGGACAACGCCTCATTACCGATATCCTCAGCCTTTGGGGAAATCTTTGCCCAGAGGGCCTTCACAGCGGCTTTGTCCTTAGCAGAGAGACTCATTTTGAATTACTGGACGTCCTTTGGTCAAATGACTACCCACCTAAACGTTGGTCCTCTTTTTAAGCGTTTGTAGTTGAGTGGACACACCCAAGATACAGCCTAATTGCGTGTCAGATTGAACTCCTGCCAGTTAACACTGAAAATTGACTTGATGCCCATTTTCCCCTCCTCATTTTAGGGATGATACGTGATGATATTGTAGGTGCGTGCGCACTTGAGTCACAAGTCGTAAACAGAGATACAGTCTTTTCAGTTTAGAGGTTTCACCAGGACAACAACTTCTCCTTGGTCTTTAAAAATGACTGAATTATCTTAGATAATATTTTGTAATTATTATTTAAATCTGACAAATTTTCAAATTGTGTGCTATAAATCAACATCTCAGGAAAATGTTATGGGGATATATGACTTTCTGAAATATGACTTTCTGTTACAAAACAGGGCATTGATTTCATATCCTCAAATGTCCTCAATCATGTTTATCAGGCATTTGGGGAGACACAACAAGTGAATAGGGAAATAAAATACATATCAATGTATACATATCAATATTATTATGAAAATGTTGCCAACTATTACTCCCATTATTACACTTCTTTTTTCATTACATGTTGCCCCAAGAACACATTAATATGCAAATTAGATCCAGTGTATAGATACATTGCATTGAATGGGAAAACCCATGTATGGCCATTTTACCCACACATTGAATAAAGTAAAAGATTAGATGCAGATTATTTTGAGTGGTAATGTATTTAGTTTAGTTCTGCTAACGGCACATTATGCTCATGCACACCTTGCTCAGCTGATTTTAATTATTATATGATGTTTATTACAGTTTTTGCTCGATTGCTGAGACACAATTCATGAAACAATTCACAATTTTCTAAACACAATCCATGAACTACACACCAACTTGTACAAAACTCAAACCTCACATCAAAATCAAATATTTCAGTCAAAAATATCAAAACCGAACCACTAGACTGACAAATTGCACTGAACACTAGTGAGATCAATTTGTAAAAAAAAGTAACAAAAACTTCTTATTGTGATTCAGAAATAATTCTGCAGCTCAGTTTCTTTTACTGTAAATAAAAGAGTGAAAATACAGTAAAATACATCGATCTATAGGAAGAAGAAAAAAATCCACTACTGTAAAGTCATCTTACATTAGATGAAAAGAAAAGTTAAAATACCAAAGAACTGAATATGAACAAGGTATGAAACATAATACAGTATATACTGCCAATTACTGTAGAGTGAATAAATAAATAAATTCAGCACCCTCTGCAGATTTCATTACATTATACAGTAATGAAATTACTGTATAATGACCAGATTTCATAGCAGCTTCTTGGTCTTCTGACAAAAGATTGTCATTTCTCAGTTCTGCAAAAAATACAGTACAAGAAAAATAATGGCTACAAATAAATGTGACAATCATGAGTTTAAGGCTGTGCAACATGTGCTACAGTTTACTGTAGAATAGTGACATTTCCGAATAGCACATATTGATGAATAACTTCTAAAGCACAATCCCCTGTGGCCCTAATTATATTATCCTGAGATTCTGATTGATGTGTCATCAGTTTTGCTGTAATAAATGCTATTTGTGCTATTTGAGTTTACATTGTGATGCTTGAGCTAATTATATTAGGTGCTTGTGTTTTAAACCTGTGTAAAATGAGGGGGCATTTTTGTATGAAGTTTTGCAGAAATCATTAAGAAATTTGGAATGTGTGTGAAAACGTTTTGAGAACTGAATGAATGGTTTGGTAAATTGTGCCAACTGAATCAGTTATAGTGTGTTAGCAATCGAAAAAAACTGTCTGATTATTATTATTAATAATATTATACATGAACATTTGTTTTCTTACAATGCACATATTGTGCAAAAAAGACTAAATATAATATGTAATATAACATGTATATATAAAGGGTTAAAATATAATAATAATAATAAACATGGACATTTGTTTTTTACAAGACACATAAACATGCGGAAGCAGTTTATTCTGATTATTCTGATTTTCTTATTCTGAATTGATTTAGAAATCTTTTATTTCATTTATTGGCTCTAAAATGTTTGCCTGATGAATCGATAAAATGCCCACGCCCTTTTTATTTGGTATTTAATGAGACTGGATTTTTTTTACCACTCAGTCAAATGCATTTCATTTTAAGATCTACGTAATGGCGAGTCTGTTAGTAGAGATAAGGCAGAGTCGTTTTGAATGTGCGTGTGTATGTATGAGATATTCAACAGCTGAGATCACAACAATAATTGATAGTCTTTGAAAGTCACGTTTTTGTGATTAGATAACTGATTAGAGATGGAGTAAAACAATTACATAAAAATGATGGCTACTATACAATATCTAAAGACATTATCCTTTCCAGCATATGTTGATCCACTTTTTATGCATGCAGCGTCAAACTATTTTTTACTGACTCTTTTCATGAAAGGGGGGTATGTTATGCTGCAAGTATTTTGCTACTTACAGTAAAACTTCTAGAAGATTGCAAACGTCCAGAATCACTAATTAACATCCTGCCCATGAGAGGCTTCAGCCAATCAAGTGAGCCCACTTGTATTGGCGATGCAACCCGATGACATAAATAGTGTCGACAAGCGTGGAAAGGTATGATTCATATTCCTAACGGAGAAGAAAATCATATACTGACAACATGGTTGTGTGGACTGACCAGGAGCGTGCCTGTATCCAGGACATTTTCAGCAAGCTTAATTATGAGGACGTTGGCCCCAAAGCCTTGCAGAGGTATGATTGTGCTCCTCATTATCATAATTCATGCAAGTTTTCTTTGATACATTTAATTTGATTAATTTGCTTATGTTGTATATTGCAGGGCCTTGATTGTGTATCCCTGGACTCAGAGGTACTTCGGAGGTTTTGGAAACCTGTACAATGCAGATGCCATCATGTCCAATCCAATCCAATGGTCGCAGCCCACGGAACTGTTGTGCTCCACGGGCTTGACAAAGCCATGAAGAACATGGATGATATAATGAACGCATACACCGATCTGAGCGTGCTGCACTCCGAGAAACTGCACGTGGATCCTGACAACTTCAGGGTATGCAAGCAGCATATCAAACTCGTACAGATGCATTCAGACACTATTTAAAACATCTAGCTACCAGTTGCGCGACACTCTTCTGCCCTTTCTGTTTCAGCTGCTGGGCGACTGCCTGACAATCGTGATTGCAGCGACGATGGGTGCCTCTTTCACCGCTACCATGCAGGCTGCTTGGCAGAAGTTCCTCGCTGTTGTCGTCTCTGCTCTGCGCAGACAGTATCATTAAAAACTCTGAAATATGGGGAACATATTGTATGTCTCTAACGCAATAAAGAGGAATTGATACGCACCTGGACCGTCCATTTAAACTCTCATCATAGTCCGAATATCGTTAAACGGAGAGTTCACCCAAAACTGAGCATTGTCATTATTTACTCACCTTCATTATTTTCATTATTTATTAGACTCCATGACATTTATCACAAAGTTGTAATTGAGTGTAATGCTCATCTGGTCTACAGAATTGCTTGATATTTAAAATGATTATAATATCCGCGTATATGGCAGCTGGTGCAACAAGTGCAACAAGTGATAGGCTACACTCCAAATAATAACCATTCCAAAAGTTTTTAAAATAACCATTTGTTTCCATTTGTGCCAAGAACATTTTAATAGGCTAATATATAATAACCTTTTGTGCAATGGAAAGGAATGTTCCACGGTTGTTCAAGGTTCTTCATGGAACCATCATGTGACAGTATACGGTAATACGATATATCACGATAATGAACATGCACTATATTGCTATCGTGGGCACTTCAAAATGCCGTGATTAATTATTTATTACGAATTATTCAGTTTTTTAGAATGCATTTTAAGAATACTTTACCCATCAACCGTTTAAAACAAACAACACCGCTGTATGCTGCATCAAAGAGGTAATGTAAACTGATGTAAACAAGCCCAATGCACATGAGCAGTGCATTGCGGGAGGAGTGAAGGAGACGCGCTGAATGAAAGTGCACATTCACACTCTCTGACAGCAGATGGCGCTGATGGAACAGCAGAAACGCAGCAGAAATCCCTTTCGAACGGTCAGTCGTACTGCGTCTTTAAGACACAATGGGAAATAATCTATTTCTCGAATTACTGAAGCATTTTTGTAAAATCATGCATTACTACTGCCCAGTCAAAACAGTGTCGAGACATCTTGCACGCTATTGGCTGGCCAGTGGGAACTGCATGAACCAATGGCAGAACAGCGTAACTGAGCGAACCAATGGGCACAATGCCCGCAAAGCAGGGCACAAAGCCCGCGAAGCTCAGCACAAAGCCCGGCAAAATGGGTGTGGCATCTGCCTTAAAGGTACGCTGTAATGCCCTAAAACGTCAGATTAATCTCCTTCAGCGACGATCTCGTCCTTGCTGATAAACTCTCGAAGCTACACCACCTTCGCCGAGAAAAGACGAGCCTGCAGCGGAATCGCGAGCTAGCCAGCCCGGACATCCTGCAACGAGTCAGCGGCCTGTTATCAGCGAGCTCAATTTCCAGCGGTCCCACGAGCTGTCGCGCCTTTCCCCTGCTCTCTCTGGTGAAACACTGCTGTGTATCCTTGTTTTTTACTATAAGCAACGTAATGTCACGCCAAATATGTGTTACATGCAGCACTAACCTGCATGAAGAGGACGGCCACAATGTGTGCGTGATCTGTCTGGGCAAAGCCCAAGCAGACGCTGCTCTCTCTGGGTCCGGCTCTCACTGCAAGAGTATGCCCATCTCCTCTCTTCACTCGTGGATAGCACTCTTTTCAGAGCGCGACCCCGCCCCTCGCGCTCTCCCGTTCCCTTTCCAGTCTGAACCCCGGCGGAAAAAGTGGCGGAGCCTGAGGGCTGAGTACACCGAGGCTAACGAGCTCACGTCGGCCCAGTGCCCGTGTGCCTCGTCTTCGCCTCAGAGAGACGTTTCTCCCGTGACGTTCTCTCGATTGGACCTGCTCCCTCCGCTCCATGCCGAGGGCCTGATCTCATTTGGCGGCAATGATGATCGACGACCCTGCCCCCTCAACATCACAGCAATGCAAATTCCTCGGCGGGTATTGCATGCGTCTCGGCTGAGACCACGCCGAATTTGCACGATGAGATGGTGCTGCCGACCCCGCGGCTCGCCAGCCTCGATGCATCCCGCCTCTCTCTCTCTCTCTCTCGCTCCCTCTCTCGGGCCGCGCTGAAGAAGCGCCGGGGACAGAGAATGCCAGAGTGGACGAGCGAACTCACGCCGGAGCTCTCCCCGCGTGTCTCGCTCTCAGACTGCTGGAGATATTGAGAGCGCAGCTTACGTTACAGCCTGCTCTCACTGCAGCTCGCACTTACTCCCAGCGACCTTGTTATAGCAGCGCGTGCGCCCTCTCTCTCTCAGCGCGCGCACTGTTGAGAGCGCGACTTATGTTATTGCTGCACTCGCTGTCTAGCGCATAGCGTCGTCGTAAAATGCCGGCCAAGCCCTGCGCCTTTTTCACTCTCTATCACTTCTCCCAGTCCACTCCCAGAAGCATGCACGCCTGCCACAAAACACTGTTGAGAGCGCGACTTCTCTCTACCACCTCTCCCAGTCCCCTCTATTCAGGCGACTGGAGAGGTTCGGCATTGCAGTATACAAGCCTGTTATGAAGCATGCACGCCTGCACACAAAACACTGTTGAGAGCGTGACTTACGTCATAGCCGCTCTCTCTGTTTAATGCATAGTGGCATCGTAAAATGGTGGCCAAGCCCTGTTCCTTTTTCTCTCTCTACCACTTCTCTCAGCCCCCTCTATTCAGGCGACTGGAGAGGTTCACCATTGCAGTAAATGAGCCTGTTATGAAGCGCGCACGCCTGCACAAAACGCTGTATTAATGGCGATCCTAATAAACCATTAAGAGTTTTTTCCTCTGTTATGACTGTAGGCAGTGTGTCCCCTACATAGTGTGCACCCCTGCATATAAGCACTGTTAATTCAGCGCTACAGAATCACTCAAAACACAGGAAGCAATCCTGACAGGCTAGTCAGGAAGAGAGGAGGGTTGAGTCCCACCCAGGCTGGTCCGCCCCCCAAAAGACTTTAGTTCCGGCCAGGGAGAAAAATGTTATTTTGAATGTTGTGAATGTAAACTGCGAGCCCGCTCTGATGCACGCTCCCTTGCATTCTGCCGCTATAATGGCGAGTTCAATAAAAAACATAAATGTTCAAAAAATTAGTTTTCTTTCTCTTCCACACCACACGGAAGTCAGCGCCCTGCACATCGCGCTGCCTTCCGACACTATAAAACCCCTGTACAACCGGGCAGAGGCTTGGAAAGCCATCCCCGGTGTGTCACAGTGGGTTATAAAAACAATTCAACGAGGTTACTCGCTCCAATTCGCTCGCAAACCACCCTGTTTCACAGGCATAACACACACTTCGGTGGAGAGCAACGTGACTCACATCCTCAAAACCGAAGTGGAGAGCCTATTGATGAAAAAAGCTATAGAGGCGTGCCTCCAGCACAGAGCGAGTCAGGGTTTTACAGCCGCTATTTCCTCATCCCCAAAAAAGGATGGCAGTCTCAGGCCCATCTTAGACCTCAGACATCTGAACAAGGCTCTTATCAAACAGCCTTTCAGAATGCTGACATTAAAACAGATCATCGCGCAAATCCGCCCGATGGACTGGTTTTTCCTCAGTGGATCTGAAAGATGCTCCCCCGCATTTTCATGAAGTGCATGGATGCAGCTCTCTCCCCCTTAAGACAAGCGGAAATGCGCATTCTAAATTACCTCGACGACTGGCTCATACTGGCCCAGTCAGAGGAAGAAATAAAATCTCACAAATCTGTGCTACTCAGCCATCTAGAATGCCTGGGTCTCAGAATAAATACAGCCAAGAGCTCATTGCTTTCCAGGCAGAGAATGGGGGTTGGGGCGCTCTGTGCGAGGGAGAACCGGCCTTCGGCTCATGGTCGAGCACGGAGTCACGGTTGCACATAAACTGCCTAGAAATGCTAGCAGTAGTGCTAGCCCACAAGACGTTTCTACCACGTCTCTCAGGTCACCATGTTCTAGTCCGCACGGACAACACGACAGTGGTCTCCTATATAAACCGCCAAGGTGGGCTCAGGTAGAGATGGCTCAGCCAACAGGTCAGGCATCTCCTCCTATGGGCAAAAGGCAAATTACACTCACTAAAGGCAGTGCATTTGCCAGGCAGACTGAACCAGGGAGCAGACATGCTCTCCAGGGGCCTCGTGTCCCCAGGGGAGTGGACTCTCCATCCCCAAATGGTTCAAATGATATGGAAAGTTTTCTGGAGGGCAGAGGTCGACCTCTTCGCCTCCGAAGACAACTGTCACTGCCCGATTTATTTTTCAAAGAGCAAGGATGCGCTGGTCCACGAATGGCCCAGCAGTCTGCTTTATGCTTTTCCTCCAGTCCCGCTGCTCCCTCATGTCTTAAAAAGAATCAGGGAATGCGGGCACACAGTCCTGCTAGTGGCTCCACTTTGGCGAACCCACCACTGGTTTCCCGAGTTAATTCAGCTACTATCAGCAGCCCCATGGCCAGTTCCACTGAGAAAAAAATCTCCTTTCTCAGGCAAACAGGACAGTCTGGCACCCCCGTCCCAAACTGTGGGCACTACATGTCTGGCCACTCAAAGGGTGCTCGAGTACCTCCCAGTGAGTGTCCTGTGCAGTGAAGCTAGAGCTCCGTCTACTAAACGTCTCTATGCCCTTAAATGGTCAGTGTTCTCTGACTGGTGTTCAGCCAGGAACCATAACCCAGTGTTATGCGAGATATCACAGATACTCGTTTTTCTACAAGAGATGTTGGATGCAGGACGCACTCCATCCACACTCAAAGTCTACACGGCAGCTATCGCCGCTTCTCATGCACCGATAGCTGGCCAATCAGTAGGCAGACATGACATGGTCGTGAAATTCTTAAAAGGAGCCAGGAGGCTTAACCCCCCTCGCCCTCCTACAGTGCCAGCCTGGGACCGGCAGATGCCACGCCCATTTTGGCGGGCTTTGTGTTCAGCTTCGGGCTTTGTGCCCTGCTTCGCGGGCATTGTACCCATTGGTTCGCTCAGTTACGCTGTTCTGCCATTGGTTCATGCAGTTCCCACTGGCCAGCCAATAGCGTGCAAGATGTCTTGACACTGTTTTGACTGGGCAGTAGTACTGCATGATTTTACAAAAATGCTTCAGTAATTCGAGAACTCGTATTCAGCACTCGTTCCCTTATCTCAGGGAAATGAGGTTACGTAAGTAACCGAGTACATTTCCCCGGTGACCCTCAATCAAAGCAGACTCGCGCTACTAAACAGTATTAAATTGTTTCAAAAAGCCATTCAGATTTCTGTATTCGCTACGGTGCTCATCACATCACCAAATACTTAATACTTAAAAACTTAAGGCTATTTATTTTCAAACGTATACATTTTTATATTTTAATCTGGACTACATGCCTTAGATATCGTTTAAATATGTTCTGATTCTTTATTGTTCAGTCACACACTTTAAAATAAGGCTCCATTATTAACATTAGTAATTCATTAGTTAACAAACTGACAATGAAAAATACTTCTAAAGCATTTATTAATCTTAGTTAAATGTAAATTTCAACATTTAATAACACATTATTAAGATCAAAAGTTTTAACTGTATTATTTAATGGACCTGAGCTAACATTAGGCCTAACTAACAGTTGCTTAACTAACGTTATCAAAGAAAAATAACAAATGTAGCTATTTGCTCTTTGTTAATATTAGTTAATGCATTAACTAGTGAGACCTTATTGTAAAGTGTTACATATTGTTCTTTATAATTCTTTTGCACTTGAAATATTTGTTTACTTTATACATTTTTGTGTATTGCTTTATTGTATTTAAATGTTCGGTTCTTTTTGTTATAAGAAAGTTATTAAACCTGTTATAGTATGACAACACTATTTTTTGCAACTTCTTCAATATCGTGATAATACCGTATACCGTGATAAAAGCTTCAGCAATTAATCACAACATGAAAATTTGATACCGTCACATGCCTATTACCAATAAATTATGTTTTATTAACAAAGTTCGGGAGGAACACATTCAAGATATATCCAATCATCACGTCATTCCAACCAGGCAGCAATCAGTAATCAACATGTAACCAATATGTCCGCATGAGTGGAGGCACACTGCAAACCCGAATAAGTTGGCAAAACTAAAAAAAAAAAAGAAAGAAAGAAAAAAAAGAGGTAATCAGTTACATCAAATGTTTTAAGTTAAACAATTCAAAGTTTAAGTAAATGGAACTTGCAGGTTTTTATTTTGTACTCAAACATTTGAATTGCTCTTAAAGAACCACACACTCTAAAAAATTATTCAGCGGCTTAGTAAATATCACAGTAATAATTAACTTTATTAACTTAATAAAATCTCTGAATTCTGAACTTGATTGTTTGAGTTGAAAATACCAAAATAATTGACTAAAAATCCAACAGTTGATTTTGTCTAAATTTTACAGTTATATTAAGTTTTTTTCACTAAAAGAATTTAGTATTTAACTAACCAATTATTTATTTAAAATATACTTAATATATTTGTGAAATTTCTATCAAAATATTCTAGAATGGAGAAATAAACCGATCTGTTTCAAGAACAAAAAATCATTCAAATCAACATTATTAATCTTTAACACACACTCTAGAAATTGAGTAAGTTTACTCGATTAAAACAATGCACCCCTCCCCTACCCTCTGACATGACCACAACTCGATGGTTGAGTGAGCGGCACATCGGCTGTTTGAATTCTCTTCAGTCTCCAGAGCAGTTCCTTCTTCTCAGAGTCGCAGAACTGGTGCATTTCCTCTGTGAAATTCAGGTGTGTGTGTTTTATTTTATCTTATCTACAAAATCATTAATTGCTTTAAATTAAATGATTTTGTTTAATGTAAAACCACATACAGGGACGCAATGTAAGTCCCCGAATGGAGTGTGGCCTGGTGCCTTGCTCAAAACACAGGACTTTATTCCTAAAGATAATGAATATAATTAATTTGGATAATAAAATGTTCTCAGAACTGTGCACTGTTTGTTTATTGGCAGGTTATGGAAACAGTGGCGCCGCAGTATCTTTCGGCTACGAGTGAAAGGCAGGACAGCGGTCTGAAGTTCAAAGTCCACCTGCAGAGCGCGAGTCCCACTCCGCACAAGAACCAGCGCTGATATGGTGGAAATTAATAACAGATCTATTGATTACACCTGAATTACTTTTAAATGTTTCATTTTTACTTCTAATATGTTTGTTATATGAGTTTAAATGTAGGCAATATTGTATAGATGTTAAAACAGTAGAATATGCTGTATTGCATAAAGGCCAATGTCATGTATACCTGTGGTTGTGTGGAGTATTTTACAAAGGTTTAGAGGAAATAAAAAAAAAAAGTTAATATTAATACTATAAAAGTTAATATTACTCATAAATAAAAACAGTTAATATTACTTATAAATATTGGTTTTTAAATGTTTCTCCCCAATTATTTCTACTCAATTTTATTTGTTATTGTACCAAATGCAGTTAAATGCAGATCTACTTAATTTTTTTACTCACATTTACTCATTTCATACGGTGTATGTAATTGATTTCACTGCTTGTAAATTTACTAAAAAAAAGTAGTGTAAAAATGTTTCACCAAAAAAATTGAGTAAATCATAGTGAAAGTTTGTGCACTCTGGAAACACATAAGTTTATTCACATGGACTTAGTTTAAAGGTCAAGTTCCTCTGGACTATCGGCCAAACAGATCTCCGGGTGGCGGCCTACCGGTCCTATTTAAACATCTGTCCAGCCGAAGCCACAAGACAAGATGGTTGTGTGGACAGCAGAGGAACGCGCTGCGATACAGAGTGATATTCGCCAACGGGCCGCGAGAGCTTGGCGAGGTAATCTTTTCTCTATCATCTGCTTCTTTTTTCTCCTTAATATGAACTCTATCAAACTGTTTAATTGTTATAATTTATGTATTTTGATTTCAGACGTATATTAAGGCCTTTAATGTTACTGGCCTTATTGTCTGATCTCAAGATGCTTGGTCGTCTACCCTTGGACTCAGCGGTATCATGGATAATCCAAATGTCGCAGCGCATGGGACTGTAGTGCTTTGAGGACTGGAGAAAGCTCTCAAAAACATGGATGACATCAAGAACACCTACACTACCCTTCGCGAGCTTCATTTAGAGAAACTGCAGGTCGACCCAGGCAATTTCCAGGTTGGTGTCTTAGAGCAGTCCGGCTGCCATGTTTGGTTATTATGTTGGAACTGTGCTTTACTTTTCCCCACTTGTTTTACAGCTCTTAGCTGACTGCCTGACCATGGTGATCGCTACACGCATGCGGACTGAGTTCACATCTAAGCTGCTTGGCACATTTGTCGACTGGATGAGGAGATCCTTGTACTGAAATTGTGTAAGGCAGATTATTTCGTTGTCCATTGAGTTGTCTCTACGTTTCAAATCAAAAAGGTTTACGCATTAAATCGGTGTGATTTCTGAAGTGCTAATATTCACAACTTTAGTGATTTACAAGAATCCCGAAGGCCATTGGTGGTCTTTGTTCATTTTGATATGATCTTTACTTCCTGCCCATCCCTTTCTCATGCCTTACAAAACCTTAAAAGACATAACTGTGGCAATCTTTAATGTCTAAAATTCTCTTACTGAAGATCCAAAATGCAGATTTACGCATTTATAAAATGTATATTTGAAATGTTTTTATTTAACCAAACAAACATAATAAACTTAATGTGATGCATATTTGTCAGTCATACAAGAAATTTCTGCACTCAAATAAAATCATATGCAATTATTAGATTTTATTTATTTTTTAAATTATTTTTTCAAAATATATTTATTCAAATGGCATAGAATCAGCATAAATCTAATTGTGAAAACTACATTTATTCAGTTGAAAAGTATGAACATTCTTAAAATAAAGCTGGCTTGATGTGGAACAAGCAATATTTAATAAGTTAAAATGAAACAAACAATGATGATAAATATGTAAACCATTTATTTAAAACACATTCAGTTCATTATTACAGATATCTTGTAATAATATAAATATGAATCACATTAAGTTTATTAGTTTGTTTATGGTAAAACTGTGTGATCTAAATAAATAAAATTGTATATGCAATCCAAATACATAAATTTTAAATTTACTCTTAAATATTTTGAATGTATTTGTTTAGTGTTAAATTATAGTGTTATAATGTGGGATAAGCAAATAACAAGTCTACCCTAACGTAAATACAATTATTCCAGAAAAAACTCTGTTAAAAATTGTAATTTCTTAAAGCGTTCGTCATCACAAGGTCCCTCTTCAGCTCCATAAGAACCACAGAAAACTTCACAAGTAGTATGGGAAGTGGTGTTTATTTTGAGCAGACCAGTATGATGACGGAAGTGCAGGTGAATGGTGATGAGGATCGTGAGAGGTGGATGAAGGAATCTTGGAGAAGTCGCTCGGAATACTTGCTGTTGAGATCGCTGGAGAGAGGTTTGGAATGGAGAAGAGGATGGAGACACACACACACGAGGGTGGAACACAGGAGACTCTTGGAGGGAACAATGGAAGAAGGTAAGTAGCATATAAGAAGTCCTTGAAGTAAGCAAAGAGGTAAGTACCAATTACAAACGAGACCGGACCGTGACTGAGCGTGTGAGTGTGTCTTTTGTACTGTGGGTGATTAGTGTGATGATGAGCTGCAGGTGCGCGTGATCAGTACTCAGGGGAAGGCGTGCGCTGTGATTGAGTGACGTGGGAGCCTGGCGGGTCTGTGACATTACCCCCCCTCCACGGCCCGCTCCAGAGGGCCGCGGACCCCGATGTCGTGGTGGTCGGCCTCTGCCTCTGGGTGCAGGTCTGTTGGGGTGAGAAGCATGGAAGGTTTCGAGCAGGTTTGGGTCAAGGATGTCGTTTCTAGGTACCCATGAGCGTTCCTCGGGATCGTAGCCCTCCCAGTCCACTAGATACTCTAGGAGACCACCACGGCGCCGGGAGTCCAAGATGTCGCTCACTTGGTATGCGGTACCGTCCTCCACGATGAGTGGGAGGGGGGTTTCTTCGGCTACGCCAGGCTCTGTGGGAATAGAAACGGAGGGAAAGTGAGGTTTCAGTAATGAGACATGGAAAGTGGGATGAATTCTGTATTGTGAAGGGAGTTGGAGTTGATACGTGACTGGGTTGATCTGCTTCACAATAGGAAAGGGGCCAATGAACCTGGGACTGAGCTTCCTGCATTGCAGACGCAACCTGATGTCCCTGGTGGACAGCCAGACCTTCTGACCCGGTTGGAAGGAGGGAGTGTTGGAGCGACCAAGGTCGGCTGTCATTTTGCGTCTGCGCAGGGCCCGTTGAAGCTGGTGATGTGCAGAGTCCCAGACCCTCTCGATCTCCCGGAACCAGTAGTCTATAGCTGGAACATCCGACGGTTCCCCGGACCAAGGGAACAATGGGGGTTGGTAACCGAGCACGCACTGGAATGGAGTTAGACCGGTGGTAGACTGACGTAGGGAGTTTTGTGCATACTCGGCCCAACCCAGGAACTGGTTCCAGGAGTCCTGGTGGCCGTGACAGAAGGTACGGAGGAAGCGACCGATCTCCTGAATCTTCCTCTCCGTCTGCCCGTTGGTCTGTGGATGATAACCGGAAGAGAGGCTGACAGTCACACCTAGGAGTGAGAAGAACGCTTTCCATACCCGGGAGATGAATTGAGGTCCTCTGTCGGAAACAATGTCCTCTGGGATACCATAGTATCTAAAGATCCTATTAAACATGAGTTCTGCCGTCTCCATGGCAGTAGGCAGTCCTTTCAACGGAATCAGACGACAGGATTTGGAAAATCTATCCACTACCACTAATACGCAGGTACAGCCCCCAGACACAGGAAGATCAGTGATAAAGTCTACTCCTAGGTGTGACCATGGACGGTTGGGAACGGGCAGAGGATGGAGTTTGCCGGAGGGAAGATGTCTAGGGCTCTATGAGATGGCGCATTCCTGGCATCCTCTCACGTACCTTCTGACGTCTGACGCCATGTTGGGCCACCAGAAGCGCTCCTTCAGCAGCGAGAGGGTTTCATTGACCCCCGGGTGGCCAGTGCCCAAAGACGTGTGGGACGTGTGAATGAGGGGAGTGCGCCGTGTCCGTGAGATGTATTGTAACCCTGGTGGGCAACCCGGCGGAGCATTGGTGGTGACATTGGAAGAGGGCAAGGTCTCCTCTGACCAGGTGATGGGACTCACGAACAGTTTCTCAGAAAGAATGGGTTCAAACTTCTTGGAGTCCTCTTCGGGGTTGAAGAGACGGGAAAGGGCGTCCGCCTTTACATTCTTGGGTCCTGGCCGATAGGAGATAGTGAAATTGAATCTTGTGAAGAACAGTGCCCACCGGGCCTGGCGGGGATTGAGTCTCTTGGCGTCCCTGAGGTATTCTAAGTTTTTATGGTCTGTGAGTACCAGGAAAGGAAGTTGGGAACCCTCCAACCAATGCCTCCACTCTTCCAGGGCCATCTTGATGGCGAGAAGCTCCCGGTTGCCGATGTCATAATTCACCTCCGCCGGGTTGAGCTTGCGGGAGAAGAAGGCACATGGATGGAGTCTACTTGGGGTCCCCTGCTGCTGTGAGAGCACGGCTCCCACTCCTGTGGTAGATGCGTCTACCTCGACTATGAAGGCTTTCGTGGGGTCTGGATGCACTAGGAGGGGAGCCGAAGTGAAGGCTTCTTTAAGGTCCTCGAAGGCTTTCGTGGCCGCGGGGTTCCAGGACAGAGACTTGGGCTTACTACGGAGTAGTTGAGTAAGAGGGCAAGAGATAATACTATAGTTGAGAATGAAGCGACGATAGAAGTTAGCAAATCCTAAGAATCTCTGAAGTTCTTTTATGGTTGTGGGAGTGGGCCAGTTCCGGATGGCTTCCACCTTCCCCTCGTCCATCCGGATGCCACTGCTGTCGATGTTGTATCCAAGGAACTGCACTGAGGGTTGATGAAAGGAACATTTCTCGGCCTTGAGATACAATTGGAACTCCCTCAGGCGTTGCAGGACCTCCGCAACGTGGTGACGATGTTCGGCCAGGCTCCGGGAGTATATCAGGATGTCGTCGATGTAGACCAATACGAATCTGTGGAGAAACTCCCGGAGCACCTCATGGATGAAGTCCTGGAATACGGAGGGGGCGTTGGACAGTCCATAGGGCATGACAAGATATTCGTAGTGGCCAGTAGAGGTCACGAAGGATGTCTTCCACTCGTCCTCCTCACGTATTCTGATGAGATTGTAGGCGCTGCGGAGGTCCAACTTGGTGAAGACAGTGGCACCACGGAGATGTTCCAGCGCTGTTGGGACGAGAGGAAGGGGATAACGGAATTTGATTGTGATCTTGTTGAGTGCTCGGTAGTCAATGCAGGGCCGCAAGCCTCCGTCCTTCTTGGCCACAAAAAAGAAGCTGGAAGCAGCAGGGGAAGTAGACGGGCGGATGTAACCTTGGTCGAGTGCCTCCTTGATGTATTCCTCCATGGCCTTCTCCTCCGGGAGTGACAGAGGGTAAATTTTCCCACGTGCACTGACTCACCCGCAAGCAGATCGATGGCACAGTCCCATGGCCGATGTGGAGGCAGCTTTGAAGCTCGCTGAGGGCAGAAGACATCACTGAAGGGGGCATAGCATGATGGTATATCAACCGAGCGTTGTTCGACCGGGCTCTCGATGGAGGTGGAACACACAGACATTTTCTTGGAGCATGGAGTAGGGGGAACAGGAAGAGCCTCAAAACAACTCGGGAAGCAGCTATCGCCCCACTTCAGGATTTCACCGGTCTTCCAGGAAATGATGGGATTGTGCTGCACTAACCATGGGCGCCCTAGAATCACGTCAGCGGTGGATTCCTCCAGAACCAGCAACTGTTGTTGTTCCGTGTGCAGGATACCCACTTGGAGCTGGATGGAATGGTGACGGAACGCACTTGACGTCGGCTGAGGGGTTTCCCCGTTACCGAGTGGATCTGGTAGGTTGTTGGTGTAGCAGTGGTCTTGAGGTGAAGCTGACGGCAGAGGGCACCAGAGATGAAGTTGCCGGCTGACCCAGAGTCGAGGAGGGCACATACTGGAAGGGTAACACCGGCCGCAGTTAGGTTCACAATAGTGGTGAGAGGGTGCATATCATGTGGAAATGGGACAATAGCACTCACCATTGGTTAATGTGGTGCCCCGTAGAACCGCAGTATAGACACAGACCCTGGGTCAGCAGCCTCCTACGTTCACCTTGAGTGAGGCGTGCTTGCTGTATCTGCATGGGCTCGGGAGCTGGTTCTGGAGGGCTGACGGACTCTGGCTGACGGAGGAAAGAAGGGACTAGTTCCTGGCCCTGGTGCTCTTCGAGGCACGACTGCATACGAGTGGCGAAGCGTATGGATAGCTGGATGAAGCGTTCGAGCCCGATGGTATCCTCGTATGCAGCGAGATGCAACCGCACACGGGGATCCAAACCCTGACGATAGGTGGTGAGTAGAGATTGCTCGTTCCATCCACTGGCGGCGGCAAGGGTCCTGAACTGGAGGGCATACTCATTAATCGGCATTTTATTCTGTTTTAAGTGATACAATTGCTCACCTATGGAGGCATCCCAAGCTGGTTTCCCGTAGACGTCAAGTCAAGTCAACTTTATTTATATAGCGCTTTTTACAATGCAGATTGTTTCAAAGCAGCTTCACAGTGTTAAACAGGAAAATAATGAACAGAATTTTATTCGGCTGTACAGCCGCTCTGGAGAAAACGGTAATGTCATCAGCTATATGCCACGTCCTTGAAATGAGCTATGAAGCTCGTCAGAGTTAGAACGATAGGATTATCTTGAGTCCACAGGGTCTCAGCCCATTGCAGCGCTTTGCCCCTTAGTTGCGAGATGATGAATGCCACCTTGGATCTATCGTCAGGGTATAATTGCGGCTGCATCTCCAGGACCAGCGAACACTGTAGCAAGAATCCATTGCAGTCCTCCGCCAGGCCAGAGTAGGGCACTGGTCTGGCCATGGGACTGGCGTAGACTGGCGTAGAGGGAGAAGCGGTGTTGTTTGCGGAAGTGATCGCTGGTGGAATGGGAGGAAGTGCTCGTCGGACAGCGTCCACGAGTTCTTGGAACGGATCCGGAGTGCTCATGCTGGTGCTCATCGGTTATGGTCCGGTCTTCTGTTACGGTACAGAAGGGACGGAGACAAGAAGTATGGGAAGTGGTGTTTATTTTGAGCAGACCAGTATGATGACGGAAGTGCAGGTGAATGGTGATGAGGATCGTGAGAGGTGGATGAAGGAATCTTGGAGAAGTCGCTCGGAATACTTGCTGTTGAGATCGCTGGAGAGAGGTTTGGAATGGAGAAGAGGATGGAGACACACACACGAGGGTGGAACACAGGAGACTCTTGGAGGGAACAATGGAAGAAGGTAAGTAGCATATAAGAAGTCCTTGAAGTAAGCAAAGAGGTAAGTACCAATTACAAACGAGACCGGACCGTGACTGAGCGTGTGAGTGTGTCTTTTGTACTGTGGGTGATTGGTGTGATGATGAGCTGCAGGTGCGCGTGATCAGTACTCAGGGGAAGGCGTGCGCTGTGATTGAGTGACGTGGGAGCCTGGCGGGTCTGTGACAATATCTACCCTTATAGGTAATATGGGGAAAGATGCCCACCTTAAAAACAACGAGCATTTACTTTCAAATTGTAGCATATTTAGATATAAGTTTAGCGTGTGCAGGATGATGATGATGATGCCAATGTGTTATTAAGGATAGGCTAAATAGAAACATTTGCTAATTTGTTGTTGAAGAAAATGTAAAAGGTAACGATTTATTTTACAGTTTCATTGTTACACGTTACATGTAGTTATAGTACTATAGTAGCTATAAATTATGCATAATTACATGCAACTATCCCTAAACGAAACCTAACCCTATAATGTAGTTATTTAATATTTCTCAGTATTCAGATAATATAGTATAATTACAGTGTAACAAAGACACCTTCAAATAAAGTGTAACCATGTAAAATTATTCAAAGAGGCCTTCTATGGTCAAGAGAAAAGTTTAGTTAAGGGTAGATAGCTTTGTTAAAAGATTGCACTTTTTTTTTCTGACGGTATACAGAAAGTAACTGACCCACAGGTAAAGAAACGCCTATACTGTTTAAATGCTTTCAGCACAACGGAGAGCGTCACATTTCCTTTTGGACTTTAGTCAAGATTTCAGCACTGAAGTCTGGACAGCGCCACACCCACATGATGCATCACGTCACTTATATATTACCGACAGCTTTGATCAATTGCAAAACTGATTGATTTATTTCCTTTTGCATTAGTATAATAATCAATTTCACAACGTGAGAAGAATTTCATAAATTCAAGTACGGACACAAAGTGTAAGAGTACATTGAGGAGTACAATGAGGGAGGTGCATGTCCCAAGATCAGTATTATTATTGTAGTTTTATTGAATATTTCATTGCATTACATATAGACAAAGAACAAAGACACACGTATTTATTATTAATTTTTTAAAGATAAACTTTGCAGAACCATTCAATCCTTCCTCGGAGGCTCTTCATCGGAACTTCTCGGCTAAAACAGCTGAGAATGCCGAAAGAAACTTGTCTATCGCCGCGTGCGCAACTGGTGTGAAGTTGTCGCCCATATGGCAGGCTAACGTCACAAGGAGGCAATGATTGAAAAGCTGGAAAATGTAAGAAGTTTACATTAGTGAGTTAAATGGAAAAACACCACATCACACAACATCACGTATTTGGATAGAGCCTGTTGATGTGTACTGGACATATGTTTCATGAACACCTTGAAGTTTGTAGGATGTATTCGCAGTTGATAGGCATGGAACCTGCTTAGTGATGCCAACGTAGTAGCTAGTGTGCTTATGTTCCTCGCGCCGTCGGCTAAAGCCAGGACGATTTTCTTCCCGTGGCAGCGTAAATGCTCTGAACTGGGGCTGATATCTAGATGAGAGAAGTATGTCTTTGTTTTGGGGAACGTTGTGAACATCCTGTAAACCAGTTAACAAGGGAGAAAACAAGGTCAACAAGTCAAGCACAAGAGCCCTATCTCCTCCCTCTTTTTCGCTTGCGTCATCACTCATGGGCAACTGCCAAATATGACAAGACCATCAATCATTGGAAAGACTTTTGATATTCAGAACTATCAAGGATCCACCAAAGAGCGTAAGTAAGAATTTAAATGGTTTAATTCCCAAAGTTTTACATAATTTAAAGAAAAGCAGCATCCCAGCCTATTGGACATCTACATGTGAGTTTTTAGACATGTAAAAATATGCTATTTTGTTTCTGTCTGGTCTGTTACAATGTTCTAAAACGTTACATTTGTTTGATCTAAGAGAGCATACCTTAAAAGAGCCTCAGATCCAATTTCTTCCGCCACTGGAGTCATTTTGTCCCATATATGTACAATCAGCTCTTTTTCGGTATTCGAGAGCATTATAAGACTCAATTTTACAGCTCCTACTCAATCTAAAATGAGTTCGCTTCTGAACAACGCGAATAAATCTTTGGGTAAGCTACGATTTGACCGTTTTGCGATGCAGTTTCGATCACATATTAACCACAAACTTGACTTAATAAACAACAAAATGCAAAAACGGACGATAACAGTTGGCAGAAATGCAGTTCCCGTCGGTCGCTCTCTCTTCAACTCGCCGGCAAACGAGAGTTAATCACGTGAGATGTGAAACTGCGCAACGCTAGTCTGCTGTGCGTCATATCAGACGAGCTTATGTTGGCATGCCGGGATTCCTACTCGTGCTTTGAGTGACTTCAGTGATAGGCATTATTTTGCACTAAGTAATTATAACACAATAAATGGCAAAGGCAAAAACGAGACGTGTAAACTGTTTTATTTAAGGATACAATAGGCTTGTTATGCAGTAATTCAGAAGCAAAATTCTCAATAATTGCAATGGTCTTATATGCTATACCCTATTAGATGTATGTTAATAAAATGTATTTGATACTAACATTTAAACCTATTAATTACGCAGACGATTTACATGTACAGTGCAAATGCCTCCATAGTGGATAATTTGTGTTAGAGCTCTATTGCTACCAACTTATGATATTTTTTTTTATTTTATTTAACTTCCTATCATTTCCTAACGCAAACATAGACATACTCCTCATATTAAATAAACAGTAAACAGCTTTCAAAAGCTTAAAACATGTAGGGGAGAGCGTGGCACAAAGTACCAGTTTTTGACTTTCTCAGTTTGTGTAAATCCACTTGGGGTCCTGAGTATTTATTTTTTCCCCACATTAATTTCACACATGTCTAGTACAATTATGTGGTTTTGTTTCATTAATACAGTGCATATTGATTTCTTGATTTACCCCGTAAGAATGGAAGTGAAATGTGACAACATGCCCCATAGATGGGTTACATTGTAACATGACCATATGACAGATTAAAATTTTATCTGATATAATCAAAAAAAAGAGACAAAGACAAACTAAAATATTTTGTCAATAAAATACAATTAATAACTTTTTCCATTTAAAATAATGGCATTTTTTTAAATAATGAAAAATAATTTTTTTTTTGGGTTTGACAACAAACACTGCAAAACACAGCTAAACAGCATAGTTAAAACATAATAATAATTAATAATTTCTGAACTTTGACTCTTAGTCTTTTTCACCTTTTTCCTCATGGTTTCTCAATAGAATTCATAAAAATATAGAATATAATATCATAGTTCTAATAAGTGGCACAATGTAACATGCCCAACCTGCACAACTGGGATTTAAAACCTGCTCATGTCTTCTGCTGGTTAGATCAGCATTAAAGAACTATCTCAACTGTTAAATAACAGATAAAAAATTTAAATAATATCAGATGTGTCTAATTTTAAATAAACACAAAAAACAGAAATGAAAAATGTACTTTTTATTTGCTATAGTTAAATAAATGTTCAGTGATATCTTCCAAAGTTTTTTCCGCAATTTTTTCTCTATATAGTGTTGATATGGCAACTAGTAAATACAAGTTTTGTCATGCTGGCATGTATGGAAAGTTTTAAACCAACTAACCCCGCGTTACTTGTCTCCCCATCTGCGTTCTCTATACATAATGCCAAATGTCACTCAAAACAACAAGAAAAAAGTAAAACTGTGAAGTGCACATTTATGATGTTAAATGACTGTAATTTGTAATGACTACGAGCATGAACTACTGTGCTAGGGAGGGGCCATGGCACTGAATCTGATAAACCGTCGTTGCTGTCCCTATCAGTGGCTCAAGCTGCAGGCTGAAAGTGGGTGGAAGTTGAGGAGCAGCATAATCACCAATCTCACCCCTGCCCTGCCCTCCTGCCAGCACACACTACTGCAGCATGAACTACCCATGACTCAGCTAAAGGCAAGGACTACCTCTTTAATAGAATCCTTATGTTTTTGTATTTTGTGAAATGTGCAATAGAGGCGGTGCATTACTGTGATCTGGTTCTGTGTGTGTGTGTCTCTGTGTGTGTGTTCTGGTTAACCCTACATTAAGACGGCAATATCCAAAAAAGATGGCAATATCTGAAATCTTTGTCCTTGTGGGGACATTTTTGGTCCCATGAGGAAAACAGCTTATAAATCATAGTAAGTGATGTTTTTTTTTTTTTTGAAAAAACCTGCACTGTAAATCCTAACGCTCAAAATAATGAATTGGTTTGAGTAGGGTCAACTTAAAGGGTTAGTTCACCCAATGAAAATTAGCCCATGATTTACTCACTCTCAAGTCATCCTAGGTGTATATGACATTCTTCTTTCAGACGAATAAAATCGGACTTATATTAAAAAAGTCCTGGCTAATCCAAGCTTTATAACAGCAGTGAATGTGGCTCTGTTTTTGAAGTCCATAAAAGTGCATCTGTCCGTCATATAACGTGCTCCACACGGCTCCGGGGGTTAATAAAGGCCTTCTGTACTGTCGTACTCATTCAGCAATTGCTGTGCTATGGCTATCAAAGTATTGTGTTACCAATTAGCAAGTTAACATTTATTAAATTAAGTTAAAGCTAGCCAAGTTTCCACTACTAAAAATATTTAAATTGAGATTACATGATAATTTTAAGTTAAATGTATGAATTAGCTTACTCAAATATTTCAAGTTAAGACTAATTAAAATGTATGAGTACAAAATAAAGTTCTGCTTAATGTTGAATTCCTTAACATTTTTAATGTAACTGATTACCTCAAATTTTTGAGTTTTGTCTTATTTGGGTTTACAGTGTGCAGAAAGTTTTATGTGATGGGTAGGTTTAGGGGTATGGTAAGGGGATATAATATAATGCAGTAAAACATGAAAACACAACGTGTGTGTGTGTGTGTGTGTGTGTTTTAAGCTGATTTAGAGTTGAAAGCTTCATTCCATATAAATTTTTTTTCTAATTATTATGTTTTTTATATATTTTATATACACCGATTAGGCATAACATTATGACTGTGTTGGTCCCCCTTTTGCTGCCAAAACAGCCCTAACCCATTGAGGCATGGACTCCACTAGACCCCTGCTGTGGTATCTGGCACCAAGATATTAGCAGCAGATCCTTTAAGTCCTGTAAGTTGCGAGGGGGGGCCTCCATGGATCTGACTTGTTTGTTCAGCACATCCCACAGATGCTCGATTGGATTGAGATCTGGGGAATTTGGAGGCCAAGTCAACACTCCAAACTCGTTGTTGTGCTCCTCAAACCATTCCTGAACCATTTTTACTTTGTGGCAGGGCGTATTATCCTGCTTAAAGAGGCCATAGCCACCAGGGAACACCGTTTCGATTGTACATGGTCTGCAACAATGCTTAGGTAGGTGGTACGTGTCAAAGTAACATCCACATGGATCGCAGGACCCAAGGTTTCACAGCAGAACATTGCCCAAAGCATCACAATGCCAAAATCATTATCAAATCATTATGCTTGCCCATTTTTCCTGCTTCTAACACATCAACTTGACCCGTCATAATGTTATGCCTGATCGGTGTATATGTATTTGTTATTTTATAATCATTTATTCTGTGTTGATCATTGCTTTCAACCCTTTATGTCTATACAGTAGGATTACTCAGTGACATCTTTATTTTCAGAGCTTCAACTCTGCAAATGAACTAAACTTTCTCCTGTGCCCATCTGTCTGTTAAAGCCCTCCCCTTCAATTTTTATGTTTTGTTTAATTTGTGTTTGTTTCTATGTGGAAACAGCTCCATTCTTACAACCTCAAGTGACATATCACTGTCATCAATGTGTTATAAAATGTTAGAGTGTTAACCCTCTATGGTATGCATTATGTTCTAACCATGAAATATTTTTTTCAAATAAGTTTTTATTACATGAAATAGCTTAAATTATACAAACCAAAAAAAGGAGGGTGTTCTTAGGGAAATGTTGGCATATGGCAACACTGTACCACAGTAAAAACTGTTGTTACTTATACATAAACACAACTATACTACAATAACACTTTAAATAAATAAATAATTCCACTGTGTTACAGCATTGCCATATGGAAACATTGATATTTTCTCTATTTACAGTAAAACTATGTTAGACACAGTTGATTTGTGAATAAAAATATCTAATTTACTTATCAAAGATGCTGCAAAAAATCCCCCTTGAGAAGAGGTGTTTAGAAATGAGGTTTCTGGAGCACTTCAACAGGTGTCTTCCGTATGAGGGTGACAGTGGTTTTGGAGTGGTATGAGGGTGACAGTGAGGGTGGAGAGTTTTGGAGGGACATTCAACATGTCATTTGACTTAAAAACAGCACATCTTTGGCTACCTTAAGGCCTGCCCTTTTAATTCCCATAGTGCAATTTATTGTATTTTTTTCTGAATAACAAGGAAATGAGTATTTAAAGTTACTTTTTGATTAAAACAGGGAAGACAAAAAGAAAAGTACCCTAACAGAATAATAGATTTTACGATAAGGGACGTTTAAAAAAAAAAAAAACAGTGGGAAATGATGAGTTTGACAGACAAACAGAGAACCCAAATTCAAAAAACAGCTCTGCAGATGTTTTGCAATGATCTGTATACACACTGTCCTCTGGGTAATCTTGTGTCCTTAAAAGACATTCTCAAATGTAAGTCTTGAAAAATATAAAACTATAAAGTTAGTTTATAATTTATAATTTATTTTGTTTATTAAATCTTTTATGTTTTTATTATTATTGTTGTTGTTATTTGTCACAGGGTGTTTTTGGTTATGTTTCATGTTCATGTGTTTAAGTTTGCCATGTTCACTTATGTCTTGCCATGCACTTCCTGGTCTTGTCATGTGATTCCCTTGCCCTCATGTGGTCCTGCCATTCCCTTGCCCATCATGTGGTTTATCATTGTTCACAGGTGTGTCTTGTTTAGTCTTTAGTCATTGTGTATTTAAACCCTCATGTTCGCCATGGTCCTTTCTGAGTATTGTTCTATGTAACCCACTGTTGGTGAGTCTTTGTTTATGCCATGCCATTGTTTTTGTTTAAACCAAGTCTAGCCAAGTCTTTGTTTTATGTTTTGCATTTTGAGTTAAGTTAATAAACTGCACTTGGGTTCAGAAAACTTGCCTTGCAGTGAATACTTTTATTATTATTATTATTATTTTATATACTTTTGCAACTGTTTTATGACATGCACTACCAGTTTCTAATACTTTTATTTAGCAAGGGAACATTAAATTGATCAAAAGTGTCAGTAAAGATATTTAGAGTCATGAAATTTCTATCTCAAATAACAATAATGCTGTTCTTTTGAACTATCTATTCTTCAAAAAAATCCTACCTTTTTTGAAAAAAAAAAAAAAAAGATTTCTGAAGGACCATGTGACACTGAAGACTATGGCTGCTGAAAAGAATGGCTTGCCATCATGTGATAAATTACATTTTTAACTATGTATAAATAGGCATTTTAAATTCTATTAATATTTCACAATTTTACTGTGTTTTTGGTCACGTAAATGCAGCCTTGGTAAGAGACAAAAACATTGTTTAAAATGTTAAACAAAAAAAGGTAACACTTTATTTTGGTGTCCTTGTTACATGCACTTACAATAGTAATAACAGTAAACTTTGCATCAGTACATGCAACTCAACCAAACCCTAACCCTACTGTATAGTAAGTACATGTAGTTAATATTACTCGGTACTTAAATGTATAATTACACCGTAACCAGGACACCTTCAAATACTGTAACCACAAACCTTCCAACAAATGGTTTGAAACCACTAGTTGAGCATGCTTCCCACTAGATGGCAATAGCACACCAAAAGCAAATGTATGTTCCAGATAGGCCAAAAATCTTATGCAAACCACATACTTGTATGGGTATACATGTATATGGGGAAAGTGCACTTGTATGACCTACATACTGCATGTACTCACCCATTTGTTAAAAGCTATGCTATCCAAAATTGCAATGAATAAATAACAGAAGTAAAGCTTTTTGCATGCTAGGTGAAGTGAAATGATATTGAATAAGTGCCAGTACAGCTGAATAAAGAAGCCAATGGTTTGCCAAAGACAGAACTACCTTTCATCAAGTCACAAAATACGGCAAACAGGATTACAGATTAATTATTTTCACCTGATTTAATCCTATTGATGTGTGGTTTGCTTGAGCACTCACTGGTAGATCACACATGCCACCCACACTGTCTAGTCTCAGCCTGCCAAATACCCAGACGTGTTATATTGTGACTGGATGGCACGCTAATAGATATTCACTGCAGTTTACATTAGATTAGAGGATTTAGGAAGCCCATGAGTCTTTATGAGGGCTGTATAGGGAAAAGGAGAGAGGAAAGCCATGTGAAACATCAATAACTTTTTAGGTCTTGATTGTTCTGCACATGAAACAAAATATGTGAGTGGTACTTTGAAATCTTGCCAAACTGAGGCAATAAATTGTGCACATCGTTCAACATGACTATCTATTTGCTCACCTCTTAGGTCATGTCTCCTCATCCTGTGAATGCCCCCATGAGGGCCCTTTAAACATTGATCATCCCTTGACAGTTAATCCTCCTTCCCAGGACAAAAGTCTCAAGTGTTAAAGCAGTGCCACAGACAGCCATTGTGATGTGAAGCTCGGTGGATGATGACGTGTAGGATTATCTACAATGAGAAGCATTGCTGATATGTGAAATACACTGTAAAAAACCCCCCCAAAAAAACCAGGGCATTATCCAGTAATTTTACGGAAATTTCCGTTAACCCTTAAAACACTTCCTAATGCAATGCGTAATTCAAAATACATGTTAAACACCTGTAAAAAACCAATACAGAAAATTCATATTCAGATTTTTTTTGACAGTATGTGTTATAAGAAATTCACTTTTATTCAGCAAGGATGCATTAAATTGATCAAAAGTGACAGCTAAGACATTTATAATGTTAAAAAGATTTGATGCTGTTCTTTAACTTTTTAGTAATCAAAGGATCCTAAAAATATTGTTTTCCACAAAAATATTAAGCAGCACAACTGTTAGCATGATTTCTGAAGGATTATGTGACACTTAAGACGGGAGTAATGGCTGCTGAAAATTCAGCTTTGCCATCACAGGGATAAATTAAATTTTTATTTCAAATTGTAATAAAATTTCAAAATATTACTGTTTTTGTATTTTTGATCAAATAAATGCAGCCTTGGTGAGCATAAGCGACTTCTTTCTAAAACTTTTTAAAAAAAATCTTACTGACCTAAACGTTTTGAACAGTATATTTAAAAAGTAATTTATTGTTTATTAATTATGCATTTGTTTACTTATTATAATCAAATGACCATACAATTCTGAAACACTGAATGTGGAGTTTTCCTGCTCACAGTTGCATTTGATCTTTGCATTCAAAAAGATGAATGGCCATTTGCTCTTAGCTAACACAAAAGAGAGGCGACTTTTGGATTTCCTGCACGTAGTGGAGAGTCGTGGCAAGTTAGAGGCTGGAATGAAGAGGAAAAAGCACCTTTTAAATGAGAAAGTTTAAATGCAAACTTTTGCAGCACAAGTGGACTTTCCAATGACCAAATGCACTGTGAAAATGCACCTTGTATATGCACTGAATTGCTGTTACTGTAATTCTTACAAATGTATTCTATTATAACTCATGTTTTAGATACTAAAACATAAGTAGATAAATAAATACTAGATACCGATATTAAAGGGTTAGTTCACCCAAAAATGGAAATTCTGTCATTAATTACTCACCCTTATGTTGTTCCAAACCTGTAAAACCTTTGTTCATCTTCGGAACAGAAATCAAGATATTTTTGATGAAATCTGAGAGGTTTCTGAACCACCCATAGGCAGCAACATTATTGCAACTTTCAAGGCCCAAAAAGGTAGTAAAGACATTGTTAAAATAGTCCATGTGACTCCAGTGGTTCAACCTTAATGTTATGAAGAGATGAGAAAACAAAACTATATGACTTTATTCAACAATTTTTTCTTGTCTGTGTCAGTCTCCTATGCTGTTGACATAGTGACTGAGTGCAGCGCTTCTGGGTTCTACATCAGAACGCCGGCTTATTATCGGCCAACGCTGTTCACGTGAGCACCACGATGCGTGTGATACTGACGCAGGAGCTTTCTTTTAAGGTTTTAATATTTATTGGGTATCATCTAGTGCGTGAAAATCTACACGCACAACTGATGCAGGAGCTGGCCGATAATGAGCTAGCGCTCTGACGTAGAACTCGGAAGCCCTTCACTGTATTTACAACGTGAACAGCGTAGGCGACAGACGAGAAGAAATTGTTGAATAAAGTTTTGTTTTTGCGCACAAATATTCTTGTCGCTTCATAACATTAAGGTTGAACCACTGGAGTCACATGGACTATTTTAATGATGTCTTTACTACCTTTCTGGGCCTTGAAAGTTGCAATGACGTTGCTGCCTATGGGTGGTTCAGAAACCTCTTGGATTTCATCAAAAAATATCTTAATTCGTGTTCCGAAGATGATCGAAGATCATAACCCTTTAATAACATAACAGAGATGTATGCAGATGATGATTTGTTAGCTAAAGTATGATGCATCGCTTCGATTTGGTTTAGGCCATATTTTGTGTATATATACACATGCTCTTATCCACATTCTCCAAATGTTGATGAATGACCTCAGCAATAAATACTGTATGTCACCGGGGATCTGGAACGTCTCCCCTGAACTATATGTCAATGTATAGTTAGAGACAAGCAGTGGATTTACTGTCTGCACTGCTGTTTAGATAAAAACATCAGCAGCAGACCTGTCTCTCTCTTTCTCTCTCTCTCTCTCTCTCTCTCTCTCTCTCGCTCCACCCGAAAAGAAACAGAAAGAGCTCTTGTTTCTGGCTGTTCTTGTTTGATAACAGTCAGTGATTTACAAGAGAAACTCCTACATTTGCTTTCAGCTGAAATGAGCAATGTAATAATTGAGTGACTCATGTTACTAAAAGGAACATATATGTGGTTTCTTTTTAGTTGTTGTACAAAGCTATAGCTACATTGTTGGAAACAAGCAGGTCTCACAGTCAGGTTCTCTGTGGGAATATGGACATGTCATCAGGTGGAGGACTACTGTAAACTAGTACTACCTTCTGGCCCCCATAAACTAGAAGGTCAGAGGGGAACACGAGAGAGCAGAAGCAAAACTTCCAGTTCTCCTGTGAACAGCTGCCAGCTGTGCTTCCTGCTCTGGGCCTCAGCAGGGGAACTAGAACCTTTGAAGTGGTCACGGCGTGTAGGTGAGCAGCAAGCAGTGGTAAGACGCTGCACAGAGGAAGTAGGTAGAGAGTGTGTGAAAACAAGGTCCAATGCTAAACTAATTAGAAACCAATTTAAGTTATTTCAAATATGCCCACTTCCCCTACACTAAACAACTGTTTTGCCTCAACAACAACAACAACCAAATAAATAAATAATACAATAGGTTGCATCAATCTTTTTGAGTTACGACAACTTTGAATTAAAGGTGCACTATGTAACTTTTCCGTCCACTAGAGGTCGCCTATTCAAAACAAAGGCGTAGTTTGATGACGCCAAGTTTGTGCGCAGAATCTTGGGACATGTGGTCTTCACCTCACAGCCGGTGGAAAAGAATCGGGAGGACTCAGGCAGAAATCATGTTCATGGATGCGATTATTAACGTTACTGTAGTATGAAGCAGCAGAAACGAGTGTTGTGGGAGCTGAGCAAGGCCGCTGAAGCGATTGGGCAACACACGTCTCGCAAGCAGCGGGACTTTTATTATGCCACAGTCGCCGGCGCCATTTCGGCTTTTCCGGTCATGAGTATGAGGTAACGCAGCTGTTTATCATATTAGATACATTTGAGTGTGTTATGTTATGACGTTACTCTGTGCGTTTGCTTGGCGGCTGCTATGCCACTTGTTGCACACTGCAGTAAGAGTAAAGCATTTCTGCAAAATAAAACCAGAAACCGAGGGCAACGCAGATATGACGCAATTGACAGGCGACTCCCTCACACGTCCCGGTTCCTTGGTTAAAATATAAATTTTCTCACGATTTACCAATAGTTGGAAACATTGGGGATATTGTAAGTACTCAATTGAACAAAATATATAACACTGGCCTAGTGGTTTTTGGACATTTTACTGCAAAAATGTTACATAGTGCACCTTTAAATTATGTTGAGTAAGTTGTTCCAACTAATTTGAAAATATATAAATAGTAACAGGTCTTTCTTTTTACTAAAATAATAAAATAACAATTCAGCATTTTCAGCATTTATTTTCCTTATCCTATGCAAATGATGCTGCTGCCAAAGTTAAGACAATTTCATTTAAGTTATTACAACTTTACAACAATTAATCTTATAGGCTACTACTTATTTATTATGTAAATTTCATGAACAAGTAAAATATCACTAGCAATAGTTCAGTTAGTGCTCATGTAGCCACCCACAACCTAACCATAAGCACTATTCTTCAACACAATGGTAACCACTTTACTAAAAAACTAAACAAAAACCCAAACACATAAAATAATTCAGCATTTTCAGCATTTATTTTCCTTATCCAGTCCTATGCAAAGAATGCTGCTGCCAAAGTTAAGACAATTTAATTTAAGTTACTACAACTTATTATCTTTTTAAATCAATTAACACAGAAATTTACATTGCACACAATTAATAAGTTCATGATGGACATCATTGTCAACAGAACTCATCAAAATAATGTTTCCATCTTGCAAGGGTAAATAAAAATGTTTAATTATAGAATTTTGCAGTCATGTTGTGGTAATGGGTATCCTGAATTGAGTATATATAGGCAAAAAAGAATAGGTGGCAAGATCAGTATGACCAAATTTATAGTTATCATAAAACAGTTGTCAAAAAGTGCCTGGATGTCCTTCATACAACCCACATTCAAACTATAGAGCATACATTAAAGTAACGTGAAGTAAGTTCTTATGTAAATGTAGTATCTATTCAGGCAGTATGTGATTTTTGACGCAGTGCTCTTCACCATCTCTTGTATAATGATGCAACTTCAAGACTTCAAGCTGAAGTGGAAAACCATAAACATATACATACACATTAATTTTCAGCCAACTTTACTATCAAACTGAGCACTCTTAATAAGTCTATTTACTGCTTTTTTACTTTTTTAACTTGTAACCATTAAAGTGATAATCATAACCAGATGCCACACAGCATATCCGGGATTACACAGTACACCCAAAGGAATAATAATGTCTGAGGAAACTAGAAAATCTGGGATCTCACAAAGGCTCCTGCTGTTATGATTGATCTGATGATGAAGATGAAAGCAGCGAGAGCAATAAGCAGAAACTGCAAAGTATTCCCTGGCAGGTGCAAGCTTTGAATATCAAAAGGATGAAACATTGATGATCTGTTTTACTTTTGGATGTACCAAATCCAAACAAAATTAAGGTCTCTGTTGGCCCACTTTTTGTATAGTGAAAAAGTTATGTTAATCTGCTTCCTGCTTTACTGAAATCTGATGATGATTGAACAATACCACCTTATTGTCAGGCGGTTCAGGGTCAACTTTACTTATGTAAAGCACTCCGCAGACACAGATCCTGAGCCTATGCCTGCCATGAAGCCAGAGCCAGTGCAAACGCCGGAAGCCATATTCGTCACAGAGCCTGAACCTGTCACCGAGTCTGTCCCTGTGGGTGGAGATAGACGGTATGGAGTGGAGCCCTGCCCATACTCCTACTGAGGAGGGTTTGCTTTTTCTGTTCCATACAGTAATAGATGATGCCATTGATAATGTCAGTTCTCAAAGCCTCCCTTTTGCTCCTCCTCTGCCTACTCCCTCCAGCTCCTCACCTTCGTCTCTGCTGGCTCCCTTCAGCTCCTCGGCTCTGCCTACAGTGGCTCCACCCATCCACTTTAGTCCAGCCTGGGCTTTCTGGTCCCCAGACCTACCTTGGTACTAGGATCCCCTGGCTCCACCTCAGGCCTCCGAGCACATAACCCCACCTCGCCTGTTGACCTGTCGGCTTCACCTTGGCTCCATGCTCCCTTGTCTCAACAGTGGACTGTCATCCCACTGGCTTTGCCGGGCTCCCTTGTTCCTCTGGCTCCGCCTTGGTCAGATGTCACCCTTGTTCTACCACAGACTTCCAGGCTTCATCTGCTCTGCCCTCCATCTCTCACCGCTCCACCTCCATTGGCAGTCCCCTTGGTTCTGCCTGGACTCACAGCCAAGGCTCCACCCTGGCTCCTCCCTCCATCAGTTTTACCATGGATATTCGTACTCATGGCTCGGATATCTCTCTGGCTCTCCCTTCTTCGGTTCTGCCGTAGGTCTGCCTCGTCATGGCTCTGGTCTGGGTTTTTCTCTGGCTCCTCCCTCCTTCGTCTCCTCCCTGGCTCCTTCCTCCGCCGACTCCCCCTTGGACTCTTCCTTTCTCTGCATCTCTATAGACCCTTCCTCCCATTCCCCCATGGACTCTTCCTCCTTTTCCCCTGTGGACTCTTCCTGATGCCCCTCCTCCTATGGACCTTTTTTCTGTTTTCTCCCTCCCCCCACCACTAAGGTGTAGTTTATGTTTATAGCACTAGGAGGTGCCTACCGGGAGGGGGAGTTATGTCAGGTGTAGTTTCGTTTTCATGGAATTTAGTTTTTATTAGGGCTGTGCGATATTGAAGAAAAATGCGATATGCAATACCTTGTTAAATAATGCGATATTCGATATGCGATACGATATTGCTTTAAGTGTGTAAAATCTATTTAAATTATATTAAAAACATTATTTAAAAACTGAGAATGATACCATTTATGTGTTTTACATTCTTTCTGGGAAAAGAATCATTTTTGTTATTTTAATTTATCTTTGTTATTAAAAATAAGAACTAAAAACAGTAGTCTTCACATGAATTAAATATACACTGATACATAATAAAGCTACAAAGGTTATTCAGCCAAGAGCACTGAGTGATTTTCTATTACGCTTTCAGAGAGGCAGCTTGTGCGCACGTTTTGGTGTGTGTGTCAGACAGTAGACAGCGCGAGACTGCAAAGAGGCGTTTAATAACTCTTTTTAATGTCAAGCAAGTCCCATAAGTAACAGTCGTGTGCCCAGTCTGTTCTCTGCTATATGCGTCGACCTAAAACGTACACTTTTCACAATGTTGAAGTAGCCTATTAAAATCATTCAGATATTGCGTGTCATTGCGATATGCATATCGCGATATGTACATTTGCGATATTTCGATAATTTCGATATATTGTGCAGCCCTAGTTTTTATCATTGTTTTAGTGTGAGTTGTGAAGCTGTTTCTTGTTCAGTTAATCTTTAGTTCTGTCAGGACCACTATCGTCAAAGACCTAGCATGCCTAGCATGGATGAGAGCAGGGAGAGCAGCGATAAACCCTTCTAGGGTAAACAGAACAGAACCAACAATGTATTGCAGATATCATTAATGTCAATATTAAAATGTACAACATAATTCAGGAATTTAGTCTGATTCAAGGGGAATCAGAATGCCAAATCCTGACTGATGAAAGGAGGAGCTGGGGATGGAGGAGGGTAATTAGCTCTGGAGAAACACGATAGCTGCTGATACTGAAGGAGCTTATATATGTATGCTGTGATAGACATCGTATTCCTATAGATAGACGTGATCAGCTGACAGTCAGCTGATACGAGCTTGTCTAACGTGACCTGCCAGAACTAACGCTACGCTTGATTATGTGTATTTAAACCCTTAAAAACCCTTAAGTTCTTTCTAGTCATTGTTCAGTGTTGTCTTTACTTATTTGTACTGCACTTTTTCTTTACTCCTGCTCCTTAATGTCCCTTGATTTATTAAAGACAAGTTTATTTGAATCTTTCTGTGTAAAGTTTGTTGGACTACCGCATTGCACTGTGACACTTATGCTTAACTATTACATTAGGCTATTAAGGATATTTATTACAGAGAATATGGGGCTTAGTATGGATTTCATGCATAAAAAATGTAAAAGGTAACTGAGACTTTTTATATCACAATTCTGACTTTTCAGAGTTTATAACTCACAAATTCATTTTTTTTAATCAAGATTGTGAGATATACCTCGCAATTGCAAGAAAAAAGTCAGAATTGTGATATATAAAGTTGCATTTGGGTCATAATTGTGAGATAAACGTCTCAGTTACCTTTTTTATTTGTATTTCGTGGCAGAATACATCATATACCTTCATTAGCACAGCACAGAGGGAAGAAGTTTAAC
This sequence comes from Rhinogobio ventralis, assembly GCA_039654625.1. Lineage (NCBI taxonomy): Eukaryota > Metazoa > Chordata > Actinopteri > Cypriniformes > Gobionidae > Rhinogobio > Rhinogobio ventralis. The sequence continues at coordinate 16,699,656 of CM077212.1, forward strand.
TAGCAGGATTATGGGTCACAATAAAATATGCTTTTTGTAGCTGTAGGCTTCAGTAGTGACAATTCAGTTATGTATTTGAAATCTCAATGGCTGCAACAGCCCTGTCCATGCATTGCAAATTGCAATATTATGCACTACTAGTGTTTAAAAGGAGCCTGTCATCAGCTGTGATAAACTCCTGGGACTCCTCTCACCTCGACATCCTGGTTCACAGGGTCAATGCCCCAACATCAATAATACAGATAAAAACTTCCTTACTCATCTTACACCAATTTACCAAACTATCCTGGAAATTCCTGGTGATCTAAGAGATTTTTCCCCATCATGGTTAAGATTTAGTTGCTTTCATTTCATTTAATCAGTAATCAGTTAAACTTCAGTGAAGAACTTTCATAATTTACCTTTATACAGTAACTAAAGCTTCCAAAATAATGATTTTGGCTTTTTTTTTCAACATCAGACACAGTACATCTGTTTTACCTCTTTGTAGTCTTCTGTAGTATCTCACATTCCAAAAGCTTTCCTGAACAGTTTATGGTCCCAAGATAATTAACTAGAGAGTAGAGGGATTATGAAACATCATCTTGTCGCCCTTGAGCTACTACGAGTTCAGCAGTGTTTAGGCCCCTGGCTGTCTTTATTTGCTGCCAATAAACAGAGTTTGTGGGAGCTATGGAAGCACTTACTCCTCTGACGTGTAATCATTTCCGTTCTCTTTCTGGTTTAGCCTGGAGAACTGGGGAGAAGTAGAGCTTGCCAGTATTGGTTAGTGAGGATGCAGACACAGAAGAAACAAAAACAACATTTAACCTCAAATCCCTAATACACTGTGACAGATAACTGACAATATAGAGGAACAGACTCAATGGCTTTTGTGTAAGCTTTCGAAATGTCACAAATTAAACAGAAGCACATGTGCTTGATGATTGATGGTTTTGATCACAAGCTTCACATTTGCTCCATGGATAGACACACTTGGAAGAGAGTAGATATATTTCATCTGTTGTCACAACACTTTTTTTATATTGCACACATTGCATGTTATATCTTATATGATCTCTTTGAAAGAGCCTCTGATGTCTAGGGCTTGGTAGCCTACCATACAGATTTTCAGATTTTTTATCCCCCCCCCAGGTTTATTTATTGGTTTTAAACACAAAAAGTTGTAAACAGTGACAAAAAGGGTAGATAAATACAATGTGTACACAATATCTCAATTTAATACTGATTCATTTGAGTATGTTTTTATAGAAGCCCATTTCCGCCACATACAGGAAAAAATATGCTTTTGTCATAATCATGACATACTAAGTCATTAAGACATAAAAAGTTGAAATTATGACATAAAAGGTCATAATTATGACATTAAGTCATAATTAATAGTTTTAATGGAAGCCCATTTCTGCCACATAAAGAAAAAAATATGCTTTGGTAAATCTTAATTATGACATCAAATGTCATAATTATGACATAAATAGTCAAAATGATGAAATAAAAAAAGTCGAAATTAGGACATACTAAGTCATAATCATGACATACTAAGTCATTAAGACATAATAAGTTGAAATTATGACATAAAAGGTCAAATTATGACATTAAGTCATAATTAATCATTTTAACGGAAGCCCATTTCTGCCACATAAGAAAAAAAATCTAATCAAAAGTCAAAATTATAAGATAAAAAGACATATTAAGCCATAATTATCACATATTAAGTCATAATTATTAGATTAAAAAGGTCAAACTTATGACTTTTGGTCATAATTTTGACTTTTTTTAAAACTTTTTTTTTTATTAGCATCTACTCTAATATTAGTCTCTCTGTTTACCCCAAGGTTTACCATAGTCAGGATAGTTTGGGACGTATCCAGATCAGATGGTGGACCTGCGCCTAGACACAACCACAGCGCTTCCCTGAAGTATCTGCAGAGATTGTCAACTAGACTTTCCACCATGAAGGCCTCATCAACATGACAACCAGTGGCACTGATCCTCAACAATCCCGTCCCCATACTGACGTGATGAATCCGACCTTCACCCAGATGGAACTGGATAAAATATTTTGAATGTTCCATATCCCATTCTGACTTCTGACCTGTAATGCAGCCTGAATCATCATGCACTGTTCATTTGTTGGCCAGAGGAGAGCTGGCCCTCAGACTGGTTTCTCCCAAGGTTTTTTCTCCATTCTTTCACCTGATGGATTTTGGGTTCCTTGCCACTGTCGCCTCTGGCTTGCTTAGATGGGGACACTTAATATTCAACAATATTACTGATCTGCCTGCATTGACACCATTGTATGAGAACTGAACTGAGCTTGATGTTGACATCACTCTGCTGTATAGATAAATGAACTAAATTAATAACTAATGATTTTTACAACAGAAATTAAGCTGGACAATGACACTATTTTCTTCTAGATTTTCTGTACAGCCAAAGCAAACTTTGTTGCATTATTTTCTTATTATCACTGTAAAGCTGCTTTGAAACAATCTATATTGTAAAAAGTGCTATATAAATAAAGGTAATTTTACTTGATTGACTTGACTTTTTGTCATAGATATAACTTTTAAGTCTGATTTTCTACTTATGTCATCATTTTGACTTTTTAAGTCAGAATTTCGCCCAGGATAAAGTACAGTACATAAGAATAAAGTTTGAGATAAAGTTAAGAATGCTAAAGCTTTTCATCTCATAAATATTATTTTGACTTTTACATCATAATTACAGTTTACAAAAGCATTTTTTTCTTATGTGGCTTCCATGGATTTGTACCAGTACATGTCTTATTCATTTTATTATTAATTACAAGACCCAGTTAATTTCTGAAATCGGCATATACAGGTTACGCACTCACACTGAAGGCTATATATGCTTCTTATTTTATTCACTGAAAAGAATTGGCTCATAATAAGAACTTAAGGTCGTGCTGTATATTTTTGATCCACCAAAAAGAACTCATCAAAGTCTTGTTAGAGTCATTTCTTTGTGAATCAGATGGTGTGTCTCATCGAAGGCCGCATTTGTCGGCTGCATATGTCATTGAGGATGTCTCATTTCAGAAAAGTCAATAGAGTATTGCAGTAATGACCTATTTTTGTAGGCTAACCCAGAAGTTAGCACCACACTGGTTCTAGCGACAAAAAAACAACAGGATTTTTCAATTGGCTTTTGTATTATTGCAGAAAATAAGCTCTGGGAACAACAAATGTTTATAATTCTTATAAGTTTTGTTCATTATGATAATCTTTACAAATGAACACAACTTTTATGAATTTTAAAGCCTAAATACAATCGGCAGGAGTAAAAAGCTAAATGAAGGCTATAAATGAATTACATCACAGTCAAATGACTTCAGTGTCATGACTAAGCTTCCGACAACACTTTCGGTCTTTGTTTAAAAAAGATTTCCCCTGAAAGTTTAAGTTAGAATAGTTTGTGAGGGTGCAGCCTTTGAAATGAGACACAGCAAAAGCACACGCTTTATTTGTTACGCTTGTTGTATCTTGTGGGTTGTTTTTAATCGTATTACATTAAGGTAAAATATGATTTTTTTTTCACCATGGGGAAGAAGATACAACAGCAGAGGATTGCTTAAATGGCACGTATTTTTGAGCTATACAACAGCATGAGTGAGTGTGAACCACAAACACACACCGCAGTGCACAAGCCATAAAGCAGTAACGCGCACAGGGTTCAGACAGGGTTAAATCTCATGTCAGGACATAATGTCTTCCATATGCTGATAGAGCTAATGACATGCATGCTCTCTCCTCTTTCTACCTGCATTCCTTCATCAACACAGAGCACTAAATCTCTGATAGTCCTCCCATGCAGGGATTGATTCATTGCAAGGGTGATCCAAAGATATCTGTGCCTTTTCTCTGCTTCCTCTGTGTAGCAAATGTGCCCTCATGTGAAGCAGCATATCTGATTTGTTCTGCTTTCAGTTGCGGGCTGATTTTGTTATATCAGTGTGTGGAATCAAAGCTCTCCACACCTCATGACAAAAGCGTAAGATTGAGTGGCAAGGAGCAACTGCAGAGCTTAAGAACAGAACAAAGCTTCCATTGGGATCTAGAGAGCATATGCACTTTGTAAATAAGATGAAGTATTTTTAATTGTTCCTCGAGGTACATTTTTAAATTCTCTTGCATTCCATTTCTATTAATATGAATTATAAGTCATTGAGTATTGAGAATTTAGTAAGGAAAGAGTTTGTAAGAAGTTAATGAATAAATGTAAATGTAAAATAAGCCCAAGCTAAGCACTGGAAAATCCCAGCCGGAATTTTGTCCATCCTGCAGGAGGAATGCTGTTCATTTTCAGGAAGGGGAAGAGGATGCATCCACATGCAGATCCAATCAAAATAGGGATCAGCATCGTCTGGTTCTTTAGGGACAATCCTATCGTCCTGTGTTTACTTTTGTTTCCTCTCATCAAATGTGGTTTTCTGAATTAAAGGCATGCACCACTGCCGAAAAAAATCAAATTCATCCAGATGTTATATTCAAGAAACATTTGTTATATATTTTTTAGCCAAACAAAGAGAGGCCGGGTCTAATATTCTCAAACTATACTTTTTTTTCCCTATACAGCACTATTAGCGTTACCCTACATCTTTTGAATGTGTGTGAATTCCTGCTGGACAGTTGCCCTTTTCTTTAGATTTTCACAATTATCCTCTCATTTTCTCTGGCACAATCCAATTACGGTTGCTACAGTTACTGTCTCCAAATTCAGTAGTGAATGCACTGAGCTGGGTCTCTGTTCTGAAAAGCAATCATTGTAACTTTGAATTAAACAGCTAAACTGGATCCATGGATGAGAGATCTCATTACAGTGACATTTAGTCCATGGCGGCACAATAACACTGATATGAGGAGCTGTCAGTTTGAGTTACTTCAGTTTCCCTCATGCACAACTAAAAGTGCTATGATAGCTACCTTAATCTTTCCACATGATAAGGCAAAAGGAGACATATGACCCACAGATATCATGTATTGCATGAATGTCACATAATAGCATAATTCTTTGATATCCTGTACAGCTTAATACTTCTGAATATCCAGAACATTGGCTGATATATCAAGCTTTTATATGTATGTAATTTCTAATAGATTATTTCTGTGGTACACAGGTCTCTTTAGTGCAAGAGACTAGCCTATACATTCAAGAATAAATGTTCAATAAATGGGGAATGTAGGCTACATCAGCTGTTGAGTTTGTGGTTTTAAAACCTGGAAGAAAATTAGCATTTTCAAGCCGAGGGTTTCCTCTGGAATTTCCTATGTGTTTTTAAAATAGCTGTTTTGGATGTTTATGAGTAAGATACGGTCTGTGATTAGGCTAACTTTACTAGAGATTTCATAATTGTTGTGCTTAAATTACACATATTCATACATCACATCATGACATGTTAATTTGATTTTTGAAAAAGGTTGCTAACAAGTTAACAATATAAATGGACTACAATTGCCAGAAATATGCAGCCTACAAGTTTGAGCGCTTGAATACTCAAACCAGTGCATGCTTTGGACCCACTTTATATTAGGTGGCCTTAACTACTATGTACTAACATTTAAATTAATCATTTGATACAATGCACTTATTGTGTACATACATGTTTTTACATTGTACTTACATTTTAAAAATGACCTGCATGTAATTACATCTGTAATTAATTTCTGTAGTTACATTTATAATTACACTGTTGACACTTCCCTTACACCTAACCCTACCCTTAAACTTACCCATCCCACCACACCTGTCCCTAACTTTACCTTTAACTTTTACTCCTAAACCGAAAACCACAATTCTAAAAACCCTCAGGGAAGGGAACACATGGAGGATGACCTACAAACTGACATGACTTGTATTAGAAATGCCTAAAAAATTTATAAATAAGAGCTACATATTAGGCTATTGTTAAATGATGTTAGAGATGCAAAGGACGGGGAAATAGGCCAAAAATATAGGTATAGGCTATATATTGATTTTATCTCAAGGCAATGTGTGTTTATTGTAATGCAGAACTTGATGTTTCTTGCCATAAATGACGCACGACAGCGGTTTCTGCATCCGTTTGCGGTTAAACTAGAAGAAGACATCAGTAGTCATTTGTTTACGCCCATGAGTGCCGCTGATTGGTTAGGGACATCTGCACGTCTATGTAGACTCCTCCCACTCCGTCTCTTTCTGCGCGTGTGGGCGTATTTTTACAGTTTGAAACTGTACTAGACTGAAACTCGCCGCACTGTGCTGAGCTTCAAGAGTGGGAATTTACGAGGCTGGCAGCATGTTTTTTATTTGCAGCGTTGTCGCAAACTTTGGATTTAGGATTTGACTATGTAAAATCACATTGCTTTCCTACTGTTTAGTTATGCTTTGACAGTATATTTCTTCTGCGAAGGAGGTGCATCACACTAAACGCCGGTTAATGAACAAACCAAGTCGCTGAGATCTGAAAGTCCATCAGAAGGTATGGCTTTATTTCAATGAGACTCTTTACGTTTAGTGTTTTAAAGTTGCACCCATGGTAACAGATGTAGCGTCTTTATTGGTTGAGAGTTGGATATGTGTCAACTCTGCGGCTGGATGCGTTTGTTTTCATAAAGAACAGCCTATTGCCCGAGCTTGTGTGCGGTATGCAGCTAGTGTACATTGCACATCTTTTTTTTTTTAATGATGGCTGTTTTACAAACTAGTGAGCTGCCTACATAGACATAATTTTGGGTCACCATATACAGTACACGCTGACCCTAAATTTGCCTGATGTCTAAAAAGATGTATAGGTAGGCAGCTCACCAGGTTTTAGACACAGTCCATAAATGTGTGCTTCTGTAAAATGGTTTTGCAAAGCGATTGCATGCATCTGTAATCTGGCTGCATGATAATCTGGTGGATTAAGTGTAACGAGCGTCACTGCTTTAGTCATTTCAATGGACACGGATTCTCCTCAGTCAGGGGCTTTTCTCCATGTTCCAGAAGAATAAACCACACAAGAATGTCAACAAATACGAACAGCTCCAACAAAATACTACCCCTGTTATATATATATATATATATATATATATATATATATATATATATATATATATATATATATAAAAATGTATAAATTTTTTGGTAATGTTAGTTAGCAAAAAAGCTAATTGTTCATTGTTTGTTCATGCTAATTCACAGTGCATTAACAAATTAAAAGTGTATTAGTAAAGGTTGAATTACCATTGACTAAGCTGTGGAAGTATGCTTATTGTTAGTTCATGTTAACTAATCTAACTAATGTTAACAAACGAAACCTTATTGTAAAGTGTTACCAATTTTTGCTGTTTCATAAATTTGGTTTCATAATTAGGCCTATTTTACTGTTAACCTATAATAGGTTATTTAATAGCAGCTTCCATTGACAACTTGCCCCATATATTTTTTTTTGGGCAGTTATTGCGGAATGTTGTCTATGCAGAAATTGATTTATAAAAATAAACTTGCCTTGTGAATTATTCTGGTGTGACAACTAGCCCCGCTCTCCCCTACCTTTGAATTATGGGCTTTACAGCTGTGTTATTTTTATTTTAATGAATTCCTCACAGTAAACTATGAATTAACACAAAACAGAAACTGCCTTCATGTTTATGAAAGCTGCATCAAATTTGAGTGGTTACAGCTGCAGGAATGTACAAGGTGCACATGCAAAGTCAATTCAAACATCTGATGTCCTGAAACTGATTGTTCTTTCGTTTATTTGAGTGACTACAAATCAACGCATACTTTTATCAGTGGATGTGGGAAGCTTTTCCTACATGAATTAATTCTCACTTCTATTTTATTGACTGTTTGGACACCATCAAAGGGTCCGCAAAGGTGAAAGTGTAGCTCAGGGAATACAGGAATACATCCTTCAGTACTGCTCTGAGCCATTAGTGCTGTATATGAGCACAGGTGCTAAGTTCATGGTAAAAAGATGTCCTTCTCAGTGGACCTCAAGGAAGTCTCTTGCATTTATATGATTTGTATCTGACAATTAAAATTCCTGCTCTAAATCAATAATTATTCAATAGTGGACACTCAGAGACAGCATGCTGCGTGCAGATTTTTGTGAAGATGACGGGCCAACATTCAGCCATCTGGTGACTACAATGCCCACTGAATCTTATTTAATACATCATAGATTTGCATAAATAGGGATGTTTACTTTTATATCAAGCTTGGCCATTTTAGAGTTATTGGTTATTCTTGTTCTGCGAAAGAAAACAGGTTGTGATTATTAAATAATCTTCTGATCGTGGTTATTCAATTAAATCACCATTATTTGAGAGAACCGCAATAATTGTGCAGTTTAAAATTTCAATCACGTTTTGCCAAAGAATATAAAAACACTGTTGTACACAAAGACAGTCAAAGTCTACAAAATGATTGTTTTGGGTTTAATCACAATGCATTAGGGGTGTAACAATATATCATGTCACAATATATCGCAATACAAAAATGCAACAATATGTATTGTGGATAGTTCAACCAAAATGAAGATTACTGTGTGAGGAAAAAAATCTAGTTTACAGAGTTTTAGTGTCAGTATTACATTAAACTACTATATATAATGTTGAATATAATGTATAATAATGCAAGGGGGGAATATTTATGGGTCCTGATAATGCCAAATGTCTTATTTTACCAGTAAAAAGTGGCCTACATTATTTTAAATATATCTAGTCATTGAACAAACATATTCGTCTAAAATATTCTGTATTTTCAGCTTCAGAATCATGAATATTTTTATTCTAGTGTCACTATTGTCCTGCATTGGGTTACCAGCACCAAATCCAAGCCTATTTATTTCCATCCCAAATGTAATACCAAATTTAGCATTTTAATCAACAGGTTATATTATATTATATTATAATATATTATATTATATAAACATACATTTTCACAGCATTAAAGTAAATCAAATATATTTTATTATAATTTTATTTTTATAATTTGATATATATTATAGATACAATTCCAAGTAAATAACATTTGAGACTTACAAAGTGGCATGAACAAAACGGAATTAATTGTTGATCGCAATTATTTGTATGACAATTATTAACAGAATTCATGATTATGACAGGCCTACTATCTTATACATTTTTTTAAAAAAAAGCTAATACATATCAGTGGCATTTTTGGCTGCTGATGTATGTAACTAAAGCATCTAGGGATGTTGCAGTGTTAGGTAAACTCCTCTGTTTTGATGAGGCTGTATATGTTTTTGAGAGTAGTATATGATCCCATTTGTGGATTTATCATAAGCTTGGGTGATTTGGACCCACACACTTTACCATAGCTTTGCGTCTCTCAATTTGGTAATAGCATGTCAGATAAACACAGCAATTGACTGTTTCTTGGAAAAGGTGTTGTATTATGAAATCACAGCAGACTGTACGGCTTTGTTCCAGTAGACTCTCACACATCTCCCTCAAGCTCATATTCAATTACACCTCTTCCTTGTGCAAGGATATATTATTGCTTATGATTTATAGTCTTTTAAGATTCCAATTTTATCCTTAGGTGTTTGGTAATCGGTTTTGCATCAGTTTGGACTGAATTGCCTTCCTTGAAATAGAATTTGAGAGTATGGCATCATATACACTATGATTCAAAGTTTTGGGGTCAATAAGATTATTTTTGAAAGACACTGAAGACTGGAGTAATGGCTTCTTAAAATTTAGCTTTGCTATTAAAGGAATAAATGACATTTTAAAATATAATACAATAGAAAAAGTAGTAACATTTTTACTGTATTTTTATCAAATAAATGCAGCCTTGTTGAGTGAAAGAGACTTCTTTCAAAAACACAAATGTCTGCAACATGCTGCAGTCATAATACTGCAAGTATATGAACAGTCAAGTGGACAAAAGTTTTCTTGCAGCATACAGGAAGTACAGACTAGTTCAGACCTATCCCAAACTATCAAACAAAAAAGCGAGACATAAGAGCTGTCAGATCTCAGGGAGTGCATTCACTTCCAAATTCCTTTTGAGCAGTCTGTTCAGTTAATTACATTACAACACTTCAAAAGGATCTGATTTAGATTATTACTTTGTTAGCATAAAATTATTTTATGAGACTTTATAGAGTATTAATGGATGGCTTGATTTTGCAAAAGGCCTGTCAGTCAGCCATGCACAGATATGTTCTTTTCTGTGAAGTAGAGCTGCACGATTAATTGTTAAAAGATTGCAATCTTAGATCCGGTTATGTCAATTAATCCTTTGACAAGTACCATTACACAGCGAACATTCAGATCTGCATTGATGCTGCTGCTGTTGACCCACAGTGAGCAGTTGTCATGTGTAGGTATGAAACAGCTTCACAAACAACTTTTCAACCACACATTATCATTATTTCTACGTTACAGTTATTCAAATGTTCACAGAAGTACTGGGATAAAAGTTTATCGTAACCTGACTTTCAAAAGATGATTTACAACATTACACCAGTAGGTGGCGAAAAAGTGACTGTTAAGAAATGTATTTGTCATTGAATCATTCAAGAGATTCATTCAAAAATGCTGTCATCCAGTAATTAAACAAGTGAAGTCTTTATGAGTGAGTCATTGAATCATTCCCTCATTTTCTTAAAATATTTTAAAATAAACTATAGCAATTAACATTTGATCAGAACCTCTAGAAAATGACATGTTATTTTGTTTAGTTGCCTGTTCAGAATTGTGGGAGAATCGTGATCTCTTTTTTTAAACAAAGAAAAATTGTGATTCTTAATTTATCCAGAATCGTGCAGCTCTACTGTGACGTTAATTAAGCACCAGGGTATTATGTGTGGAAATTAGAAGATGGAAAAAGTAGATTTTTTTTAATAAAGTTTTACTTTACTTTTTGAATAAAAAGTAGAGGATTTGTTGAATATTCACCAAAAGTAGATTTGAGAGGGAAAAAATGCAAGGAGAAAATGACATTATGACATGAAGTAATGGAAATAAAAGCAAATAAAACTAAAACTGATGATACAGCTCTTGTGGAGAATCAAATTACCTTAATTTGTGATATTTTTACCTTTTATTCATGATTCTTTCTCTCTGTCTTTCTCTGTTTCCTGGCTGCTGAATTTGGAATAAAAAGCGGACTGTGGCGGGTATTGGTAAACCCCATGTGTGCATAACCAGCTCTTTCTCCGTGTCTCTCTCAGTCCTGTTGGTGCTTTTAGAAAACCACAGGCCCCATCCAGACTCTGTCTGTTGTGATGATATAGGCACGTTTGAAAGGATGCTACATCTGTTTTAATTAGTGGACCTCTAGGGAACGGGATTTGACTGTAATTTTATTGTTACTGAAAGCTGATTTTTTTTTCCATTTTGCTTTGGAGAAAGAACTATTATGAAGAATTAAGTTTATCCTGAATGAGCAGGGGTTTATAATCCCAGCAGCCTCAGCAGAGACATGGGTTGTGTCTGGGCCTTAGGACATCAAGTTCATCTGCTGTCGGGCAGTCTGTGTGTCATCATATATTTCAGAGGCTTTTAGGCTCTTGTCAATGACCTGAATATTTCTGACCATTTAAATTAATGATGATGAAAATGCTTCTTTAAAAAAGAAAAATCACTCCGTGTGAAGAAAGACTTTGTTGCAAGTATTAATGGCAAAGATGGTCAGAAGTCCCTCCAAAATGATGACTGTTTATGCATTACAGCGGCTTTATAGGGTCCTATTATGCCCTTTTACTAAGATTTTGTTTTTGGGCTCTACTAGAATAGGTTTTTAATGCTTGATTGTTCAAAAAACACATTATTTTACACATATTTTACATTATTGCAGCACCTCTTTTCCCAGTCTGTCAGTAACGCTCTGTTTAGTTCCTGTTTTGATGAAGCTCTTCCTTCTGAAATACGAAATGTGCTTTGATTGTTTAGCTAGCCCTGTGTGTTGTGATTGGTAAACTGCTTAAAGATGGAGTCAATTTTGCCATACCAAGCTCGATTCAGAACCTGAGAATCTTTACGAACAAGTGGATCATACAGAACCTTTGCAAGCCCAGATTTTACAGGACGTTTCAGAGTGATAAGATCCTAAAGATCGGTGAACAGTCTTACATAAAGCTAGAGCTTACAAAAGCGAGAGCCCCATAGATAAACACTACATCAACACAGTATAGCTAGCAGGCTACCGGAGCCTTTTTTTTTACATCATAGCAACAACATAAAACGTATAATTAGAACTGTTAATAGAAAACAACAACAAATAAAAAAAGCATAGCCTACTTGCAGATTGTGATACTTAAACAACTGATTGTCCCGACAAAGTATGAACCGCTTCGTCTTTCAGGAGAAGCTTTTGTGCGTAGCCTGCATTGTACTCTTTTAGGTTTTGGAAGCTGTCCTTTGTAAAATGTGCAGCACACGTCGGGGTTCAACCACACGAGGGCCAAATACAGTGGTTTTGGAACCGGGGTGGAAAATTCGGCGTCTCTTCGACATGGAAAAAGCACACTAAAAGCAGGTCGTCTTCTCTAGCGCAGCTCAATCCTTTTTTTGCGTATTCTGTGGGCGGGGATTATTTAAATTAGTGACATTGTGACTTCACAAGATCCGGAAGAAGCGTTTTGTAGTCCCAACGAGCCGTTTGTTGTAGGCCTAGTTCTTAAAAGTGTGTTCCGTTAAAGAGAATATCTCCCTTTGGAGTGGACTTTGAGCTATGTAACCTTGCAGATTTTATTCATGCTCAAACAGCAACATTACACACTAACTAAAGTTGAAAAAGGACCCCTTTAAAGTCACCATTAAAATCAATCACCAAATCAGAATTCTTATTTTTTTATGGAATACTGCAGTATGCATTATAAATGGTTTATCTGTGCACATCATTAGCAATGTTTCCATTACAGATTTCCACAAAACTTTTGCGTTATTTTCTAAATGTTGATAAAAAAACGAATGCGAAATGACGGCCTTTCCATTAACCAATGTTATGTGACTATAGTTTTAGTCTCGCAATAAGTCATTTAAAAAGTCATGGCAACAGATGTTGGTAGGTTTACATATATCCCAGACCATTATTTTGAATCGAAGGAGACGTAGGCGTGTTATCTAAGCATTAATGGCAAGGAAAGCCTCTTATACTTGGGAGTGGCCACGTGTGAGGTTTTTCTGGGTGTTTCTCCATCCTATTTGCGTCAAGGTCTTGATAAATTGTGGCATTTCTTTGTTGTTTAGAATCCAGTATTCCCGTAATTCTTTTGTCTTTTATGAGTTTGATAAAGAACTCTGTCTCGACTTCTGTCCAAACATACCGCGTCGACTTTTACGTACGAAAGGTGACCTGTAAATACGAAAAAACTCCATTGCAGTTTTGCGAAATATTGCTTTTTCGAATTGCCTGAAAAACCACCTCATGCGAGCAAAAAACTTTATTGCGAATATATGGGAGTTTTTGCGAAATTGACGCGTTTCCATTCCAATTTGCACAATTTGAAGGGTAATGGAAATGCGGCTATTGTTTTTTAATTTTATTTGTGTGCCCTCAATCTTTAATTCAAATAACTTTTCCTCCCTCTTGCAGCGACATCTCTTCTCTGATGAAGTGTTTACTGGTGCGAGGGCGGGTCAACCTGTCACTCACATGAGATCACCGCAATAGCAATCAACAATGATCTAATGATCCAATCAATTCCTGGTTGACAAAATCAAGTCCCGCCCTACATTTTTTCTTGTTTGAAAAGCAGTTTCATATAGGGAATAGGGAAAAAAAGACTATGCAACTTCTGTTAAAGCTCACTTGAAAATTAAAATTCTGTCATCATTTAGGCCTACTCACCCTCATGTTGTTCCTAACCTGTATGACTTTTCTTTCCATGAAACACATAAAGAGATGTTTAGCAGGTTGTCTGAGCTGCTTTTGTCCACGCAATGAAAGTAGATGGGAACCAGGGGCTTTCAAACTTCTAAAAATTATCATAAAATTTGTCATTAGGATTCATAAGTCATGTGAAAACTGCGTGATAAAAGTAATTTAAATTGTTATTCATTATAAGTCTCAGTCTGTTTTTAGCTTCTCCTGCAGGTTGATGCATCAAAAAGGAAAATCTTGAAGGATGGATGCTATTACCTCAGAGACATTCAGTGTCTTTGACTTTTTCCATGAGCTTTTACATTTTACCTGAGTGGTTGAACTGGAAATATGTTGTTTGGAACTGATCTAGTTTTTCCCTCCATAAATTAATATAAGACCTTTTCCAAAGCATCCTTTTGGTCTTACTGCCAATAATATGAATTCTTTGAAGGATAGTGCTTAATGGTTATATTTATATTCAACTCGTATCAAAGTTCAATTTACTAGCAGAAAATATGCAAAAACATGCGATTGCAATAACACACATCACAGGCTTTTTTGACTCACCCATGAAGACAACAGACTTTAATAAATTGTCATCTTATAAATTGAGTCCAATGATATTTAAAGCTTTTGACAGCCTGCTGCTTCTTGACATTAAGACTTGAAGCGTTCCTGTTTAGGAAATAGGGAAAAAAATCTACCAATTTCTACAGAAATAATCTTTCTGTTAAAACCCTTGCAGAGTCTAAAGTCTTTTGGGGAGGTTTGGCTTTCGTGTGATTTCAAGACCTTGAGTGTCTTTATTTGATCTTGAGTGTCAGATGTTTGAAATATTCCTTTTATTGTCCATTTTCTTTTCAAGCTTGTGCACCATCTGCGTACAATTAACATTTTATTTTCATACAGTGTGTTCCAACAGAGGAAGTGTTCATGTCAAATTCACAGTGTGAAGATGCCTCATAATGAGCACTATTGTGAAAGCAACCCCTTCTTAGACAAAGGCGGCGATCCACCCCACAGCTCTCAAATAGCCCCTAATACAACACCATTTGCCCATCTGCAGGGCTACAGATAGACTTCATCATTCTTGTGCTTTCCTTTGAATAGCAACAATTTTCAACGTATGGTTAAAAGATGTTTTTATATGAGCACCATTCATGTTCTGCTGTGTAATGCCGATGCAAGGCTTAGCCTGTTTGTTACATGTTTCTGCATGTTGATGGAAGCTGGGATTGTGCAGTATAAAGAAGAGCAACCGCTCAGTGGCTATTAATTGGGTGTGTTGGACTCACTGGAGAGAACTGAAATGTGAACGCAGACGGCATTCTTTGTTATATCCTGAAGTCAGGATCTTAACAGACATGAGTCAGTTAATGGAGGCCAGACAGGTTATTTTTAAGAAATATACAGAGATGATTACACATGACATTTCTCTAAAATATGATATATAAGTCAAAGACATGTCTTTTATTTATTTAAAGAAATTCATTTAAAATGCAATTAAATGATTTCCTTTTCTATGACGAGCATGTTTTAAAATGCATGAAAATAAAACCTTAAGTAGTTTGGCATAATTTTTAAAAAACATTTTTTAGGAAAATTTTTTTTTTTTTGATTCACTGGTTCTTAAATTGCCCCTATTATTTTAAAGGTTCCTAATTTTGTTTTGGAGATGACCTTTGGCATCCAAGGTCAAAAACACTATATTTTCTAGTATCATTTTATAATGTGCATTGCTGCATCAGCTCATTTCAGCTCAGTTCGATAAAGGATTCGTTCTCTCTAAACCCCTCCTTTCTAAGAGCTTACTCTGCTCTGATTGGTCAGATGGCCCAGTCTGTTGTGACTGGTCTACTTTGCCTAAGTTTTCTGATGTAGCCCATATCTGAATTTCTGCTCCGGAGGCATCCTCAGCTCTTGTATACACATTCATACGAACAGTAAGGGCTCATTCACAAACAGAGATGCAGGCAGTGTAATGGGGGAAAAAGGTCTCGAGATGCGTTTTTTTTTTTTAAAGTTGAACTGATTTTAACTTGAGCGCCGCGTTTTTATAATGCTGTGTCATGCACGAGACGCTGCAAAAGACACGAGATGCAAGCACATCGGTTATACACATCCGTCCAGAGTCAAAAACACTTTGCCTATAAATTTTATAATATGCATTGCAGCATTGGAAACAGTTTGATAAAGGATTCGTTCTCTAAACCCCTCCTTTCCAAGAGCCTACTCTGCTCTGATTGGTCAGATGGCCCTGTCTGTTATCACTGGTCTACTGCTTATAGTGTATGTTGAAAAGACAGAAACCATATCTGAATTTCAGCTCCAGAGGCTTCCTCAGCACTTGTATACACAGTGATACGAACAGTAACAATGATGTTTGTTTCAATTCGAGCCTAAGTACTCATCTTTTGGAAGTGCATGCAAAGTAGATTTGCAGTGCAGAAAACAGTCTCTTATCGACATGTCGACAATACACACCAAACTCTTCCAGTCATCCACTACAACTAGTGTTTGAGGGCGGGTCAAAGTAGATGTTGTTTGCAAGCAGCCAATGAAGACCATAGGCTGGCATTAGGCAAATTCGTTACAAACATACATAAGTTTGTAAGACTGGAACTACTGATGACTGGTTTCAAGCAGTTCAGAATTGGCCCTTTCTTTTGGGAGACAATAACTTCATTTATCATGCACAGCTATAACACACTAAATGAAAGGTAATATCTGAGAAAACTGAAAAAGAGTCATGGATAATTCAGGTTATATAATGTTGTGTTGTGCTCTTTCCCAAAACCTTAATAATATTTATATGAATTAATAGTTCATGATACATGTTGGTCCTACAAGCCTAGTAAGTTTGGCATGTTGGTGTCCATCTTACTGGAAGAGACATAAATCGACGTGGCAGTAAATGTAAATCAGGAACTGGTTTATGCCTCCACACTCTCTCTTACGTGTTTTTGACTGCTGTTTCCTGGCAGTTCCATACAAACGACGTCAGCATAAGGTTTGCATTTTTGTGTGCCATTCATGTGAGTGCCAAGTTTACTCATTTAAGGCTGTGAGTTGTGGTCTGTTTTTGCTCATTGTCTTCTATAGTTGTCAGATTAACAGAGTGTCTTTCTGCCGATTCTTCAATGAATATGGCTCAAAAGTTTGCGCTGTCACAGCATATTAAGTATAAAACCAGAACAGCCACTCTTGTAAAGGTTTGTCTGTTTTTAGAGTCGAGAACTATATTAGTCTCAAACAGCTTCTTTGGCATTTGCAAAGACTGATTCACTTGGAAGCTAATGCATAATTGAAGGGATTTTCCAGAGGTAAATTGCTTTTGTGTCTGAAATATTGCAATTTTCTTCCCTTAAGTGATGTTATGAAAGTGTTGGAGCAATTGTGTCCCTTTGAATTAATGACAAAGAGTGACTATATATGCACAGTTTTGACGTTTCCATCAAAAGCCAGCGTGGTTTTTTTTAACAGCCCAAATCAATACAGACAGCCCACACAGCGAGTCCTCTAGTGGGAAATGCTCCAGGCGGCCATCACCCTGGAAAGTATTTAAATGGAGATCACATGCTGTTTAGGCATGTGCTGCAGAAAGTCCTCTTGGCTGGCGACGGATGCAACTGAGACAGAAAGATGTTTGTTGGCAGGTCGGAAGATGGATCTGAAGTCCCCTAGCAGGACCATTCAACACCTTTGCTTCTCCCAGCATGCACTCTGGGATCACCACCAGTGCCACTCTGTCAGCACGCTGAAATCCAAGGATACTAATTCTGATGTTTTAAAACTGCACCATGCTGAAGCACAGCCATTGAGTTTTAATGGACCATTTTGTTAATTTACAGAGTCTTTTAAAGAGCTGTATGTGTGTTCAGTCTTCAGCCTAAAGAAACAGAGAAACTCTATTGGCCTTGAATAGATTAGTTTTGATGAGTTTCTGGCTGGTTGATTTTTAGATTAGAGTTGTTTTTTTATTTATTTATTTAAAAAATACATAAAAATGCAATGCATATTCACAAATAAATGTTTTGTTTTTGAACGTCCCTTATACTCACAAAAGCTGCATTTATTTGATCTCAATTACAGTAAAAAGAAAGAGTATTATTGTAAAATATTATTATAGTTTAAAAGAACTGATTTCTATTTGAATATAGACATGGCAAAGCTGAATTTTTAGCATCATTACTCCAGTCTTCAGTCTCATGATCCTTCAGAAATCATTTTAATATGCTGATTTGAATCATTGTTGACAACTTTTGGACTTTTGATGAATAGAAAGGTCAAAAGAACAGCATTTATTTTAAAGAAATATTTTGTAACATTATGCATGTCTTTAATCTCACTTTTGGTCGGTTTGATGCATCTTTACTTAATAAATATATATATATATATATATATATATAAGATATATTAATCTTTCTGAGCCCAAACGGCAATGTACATTAAAATGCAATTCATACGAACAATAACACCTTCTCTATATATTTTGAGCGTCTTTTTTAAAAATTCACTATGATATTCATTTCAATCTGATATGATAAAGAAAAGAAAAAATCTTAAAAGAATGAAATTCTTGAAAAGAAAAACAAGTAATTTAGCATCTTTCATTATTATTGCTTATAAAAATAGCTATAATCTGTCAACAATACTACATCATTGCTTATTAATATCTGTATTATATTATTCACCATATTTCTTTTTATCTTTATCAAGAACTCTTCTGTTTGTCATTGACCCTTTACTATGATGCTAACAAGGAAACCCAGCATTTCATTAGGTGTGTTTACATGGAGCACTGTAATCGGTTTAAAAGTCTTATCCGAATGAAAAGGCTCCATATAAACACCTTAATAAAAAATAAAAAATTCCCAAACCAAATTAAATTGTAATCGGTTTGAGATGGGTCGGATAAACCTTTTCATGAACCGATCAAACGACAAATTCCACCATGTAAACAACCTGATCCAATAGACCTTTCACACAACTTCCGTATTTGTGACCGGAAATACGCAATCGTCGTGGTAATCATCTTCCTCACCGGTCAGGGCAACAGGTAAACAAATGGCGCAAGCAATGAGCAAGAGTTATTGTAGCTTACCGGGCTGTTCTTGTTATTCCCAAAAACAGCCATATCTGTCGTTTCATTCCTTCCCTGTTGATGATGAAGTTTGACGGAAATGGATTCAGGCTATCCGGGGGGATGAAGGACCAAACTTTCCTGCTCGTGTCCTACGTTCCTGTAAGCGCAAAGCGGCATATGACGCACCTCTGTGGGGAAATATAAAACAAATATTTAAAAAAAAAATATTGAACTTATATTATTTATATTACCATTATTTACTGATATCTATTTAAATGGTTTACAGGCTGTAGTATTGTTTCACTGACAGAACTACTAAAATAAACACGCATGCTTAAATGGATGTTTGATGATGAGGCTATTTAAAAAAAAAAAATATATATATATATATATATATATATATATATATGTGTGTGTGTGTACTCTAACATGATCAAATTAAGCAAAATTCACTTTTGCAAAATGCCTCCATACATATTGTGAATATATTTTGTTTTAAAATATATAACCGTAATGTTAATCTACATTATTTTTAATTATATTTTGTTTCATGTCTATTAATATTTAGCATTTATTCATTTTCAGTGCTATGCCTCTTCGTTGTAAACCTATATTATTATTGTAGATTGTCTTTTAAAATAAAAATATAATTTTATAAAAAGTATTATGTTGTATGTAAAAAAATTTTTTAATTGTGCTTACTGCGTGATGTTTAAACTATTTTGAACTGTAGCCAAAGTCCGGACAAACAAGATATCATCTTGTTCAAGGAAGACGTGTCATGTAACGCTGATTCTGATTCGTAATCTGAGATTTATGTAAATAGGCCTAATTGTTAATTTCCATCAAATGTAATATTTGGCAATATTAGCGAAGTTGCGAAGTTGTGTAGACTCTCTGATCCATTAACGATTACATATTTCCGTTTTTTGTGTGAAAGGTCTATTACTGTGAGTGTACGTCCTTCTGTGACGTGATATACAGCGCGTGCCTTCACAACTGAAGAGTGCATGCTGCGCTCACACCAGGCTATAATGTTGACAAGAGAGGAAAGTTATTTTTTCTGAGATGATTCTTACACTTTACAACAAATAAATAGCTTTTATAAAACTGCATAAGTCCTGGTGGCCGTTGAGAGTTGCCATGACAACTAGGGAACACATTTCAGCTGCTGGAGAGGACAGCGTCAACATTTCTGATGCGGCAGACAAACTGTGTGCGCATGTCACAAAATGATTCCGATTGAAAGCGTCAGCACATGTAAAGACCAGATCGGTTTAGATAAGGTCTCATGTAAACAGTCCACTGAATCTTTCAGTCGGAATGACAAAAAAGTGTGCATGTAAACGTGGCTAATATGGTCTTTTATTAAAGGTGATTGATTATAGACATCTTGCTAAATGGTTAAGCTTGCTGTTTCAAACAGGTGGAGACACCAGCATTCCATGCTGGAGACCTCCATCATATAAACACAACATATGCTGATGGCTAGTTGAAGCAGTTAACTCTAAGAGCAGGCTGACCCATCATGCAGAGGTCAGCTGAGTCATTATAGTGCACTCTTTCCAGTCTTAACCTCACTGGCCAACCAAAATAAATGCGATGAAATAGTGCAGAACGGCTCTTGCAGTCCAGTGGTATGTGCGGCATTTCCCAGAATGTTCATGGAGTGCTATGCCAGGCCGTGTGCACAGATTCATGCCCAATCGCTTGGTTCCTAAAGGTACATGCAAGTTTTTTTTCAAAATATGAGTAAATTAAAGTCTGTGGTAAACATAACTTGATGATACTTTGACGTTTTGTTCTACATTGTATACTGCACACACTCACACCCCAAGCTGTCTTATCTAGTTATTTAAAAATGTGCATTTTCGCTATGGATGTGTGCAATTTATGTTGTAGAACAAAACAAAGTATCATGAAGATATGTTTACCACAGGCTTTATTTTACACATTAATCGAAAAACCCCATTATAAAACCACATAGGAAAATCTCGAAGGAATCAGCAGTGAATTAGTTCTGACGCCATCCCTGCACTATTTTTGAAAAGTAGACTGCACAGAGGTTATCATTGGACATGTCTTACATTGTTTAGTCTTTCAATGTTTAAAATATTAATCTGGAGCACTAATCAGAGTAAACATCACAGCAGTGTTTCAGTTATTAGAGTTGAATGAATGCGTCTATTTTGTGAAGGTTTCTATTGACGTCAAAATGATGAAAAACACAGATCAGATTCCTGTGGCTTCTGTATGTCTTTGTCGCCCCTCTTTTCTGAGAGGAACTATTGTGTCTATTGTTGCTCATGGAATGAATTTGACTCAGTTGAGCCAGTGTTTCAAACAAGACCAGCGGTTTTTAGCCATCTTTTGCAGAGAAAAATGTGCGTGTCCCATGAGTCAGTCAGCAACGGGTTGTTGAGTTTCTTACTTTAACCATTTTGACCTTCTATATTAACATATTTCAAATATTTTTTTAAATATTAGTTTGAACAATTAATTAAGTATTTGTGAGAATTGCAGATTGCATCCACAAAATAAGGAATGAGGTATGCTACTGTGTTGACTCCGGAGCACATCTTTTAATAGAATTGTGTATGTGAGAGTGAAAGCAGAGAAAAAGCATCCTTGCTCAGGAAGGAAGTGCTCTCCAAATGAGGTCATTCATCATGTACATCTGCCTTCCAGTCCTGTCCACAAAATCCAACTCAGTGTCCTGTTGCAACATCTGGCCCAAGTCAAAACATCACCCATGTCCTTTCCAGCACAGACCTCCTGCAGGAGGATTTCAGGAAGGAGAAGGGGGGGAAAGCATTATTTGCATCAGAAGAGTAATTTGGGATCATTACAAGTTGAGTTCAATCGACAGCAAAAAAAAACCAAAACAAATGTTAACGGTGAGTCACTTACAATGGAAGTGGCCAATTTTTGAAAGATTTAAAAGCAGAAATGTGAAGTTTATTATTTTAATAAAAATGCGTAAATGAATTCTTTGTTAAATATTGTGTTTTTTTTTAGCTGTAACATTGTTTTGTATTACATTTTGGCAGCAATACTGTTAAAAAAGGATTTAACTTTACACAGAACAGTTTTCATTTGGAATATGTTCCGGTGTACATTGTTTCTCATTTCTACATAGTTGTTTCATTTGTTCCCACTAAGCAGAAGCTTATTTTTGTGTTATGTTAATTGCACATTCACATTTGTGAATCCAGTACAAAATACCTCATTTGGTGGATTACGGGTGGCATGTGAGTATGACACTGAAATGATGCTGAACTGTTTAGTGAATTTGCGCCTCAGATAATAAAAGAATATTGAGGCCCCTGATGTGACTTGCTTTTGATGTTATAAATGTTTTTTATACACCACAGTGCTCTGAAAGACTCAGTATACACAGTATTTTGCTGTAATAACAAACTTTACAAACACAACAGCCTACTCCTTATGTCACTTCCTCTGTATAAGAAGCAATGCTTTTGATGTGAATAAGTTTGCCTTCGGTTTGATGAAGCTTTGATGAATTAAAGACAGAATATACAGTATACTGCTTTAAACCAGCATTTGTTTTATATTCTTGGACGGACAGGATATAAACAGCTCTATTGTCATGTAATGAATGAGAAACACATCACATCTGTGTGTGTAGGAGTCATTACATGAGGGAAAATAACCCCTTACTGTCAATATATAGTGATTCATATTTTACACCACTTCATTTGGGAGTTCAGAATGTGTCTTCTGAATAACCTGATTAATATTTTATGATGTGTTTGCTATGAGATGTATATCAGGCCAGATTTATGCTAGCAGTTAGAATGTTTGCTAACAGCTATGAGCTGAAAGTCTTTATATGGTAGTTAGCAATTAGGTTCCTGGATTCAGTGGATTTCTGGGAAATTCTTGGTTCCTCTAATGCCCTGTTTCTGTAGTGGTTTTCAGTCAATTGCTGTGGTTTTATCAGCAGTTTAGTATGATTTGAAAGGAAAGGCTACTATTTCTTGTCAAAGGCAGAGAAGATACTGTAAATTTTATGAATCAAGAAGAGCTATGTATCTGTGTGACCTAAGCTAACCGTTTGCTAATTGTCACATTTTGCTCTAACCTGTGCTTCCAATACACATTGCATTGAAGTCAAGAGATGAAATAGTTCTGGGAAATACTGAAATGTAATATATAAATATAAAGAACAATTCTTTTGTTGGTTTATAAGGGTCAGTGCTACTCTTTTGCCCAAACCTGAAATTTCTACAACCACATTTAATGTGTTTGTTTGGATAAAAATGTGGTCTGCCCTAGGATGTGGTGGGATTTTTTTTCCCCCCATAGGGTGTTATTTGAAGGATTAAGTTTAACTTTAAGTAAAAATAAGTGCCCTGGTTTTCGTAAGCAAAAAAGCGCTATTCATTCACTATGTTTCTGCCATGCTTCATGATCCAAACTGTCTGTATAGTCACTGAGAGTAGGTGTCAAATATCACTTTTTGCTGATTCTTTAGGATCAAGTCATTTTAAATAAAATCAATGGGTTTAATAATGATATTATAGTCTCTAAGAGGCTTTGATTTGTCCTTTGAGTGACCATCTGAGATTTTTTCAAAAGTTATATTTTCACTTACAACCAAGCACACACACAGAAAGATTTTTGTTTGTCAAGTCCTTTATTTATATAGCGCCTTATAGCTACAATACAGATTGTTTTAAAGCAGCTTTACAGTGATATCAGGAAAAAAAACAGCCATTCATTGCTTTTATGAAATCTTTATGTCTGAGGATCTGTTAAGCCTGCAGACAACCAGTTCTCTACTTCAATAGTTTGTAGAGATGCTTTATTAATGTATCTATATTTACATTAGTGTATTAAAAATTAAAATACATATAAAAATTATATTAGGCCTGTTATTTTTAATTATTATTATTATTATTTTATTTAGCATTGGTATTCCAAAAATAGATTTGTATTTAATATTAATGTAAAGCTCTTAATATTACTATATTTCAATCACGACAAGTCTCAGAATAGTTTTAGCATGTTATTGAATATGCCAATATTAATGTATTTGGTCTTGGCAGACTATCTGCTACACTGCTGCTGTTGATTATTACTAGGGGTGTAATGATACACTCGTGTCACGATTTGATATAAATTGTGATACTGAACTCACGATACGATATGTATAGCGATATTTTAAGCCAAAATAAAGAAGAGTTTTTTATTCATTTACTTTTTATTATTATTATTAATATTATCATATTATTATCAGGACCCACAAATATTCCCCCATTTCATTATAATACATTATATTCAACATTTATATTATAGTCGTTTAATGTAGTAATGTCACTGAAACTCCGTAAACTTTAATTTTTTTTCCCTCATGGATGACCACTCTCAAACTGTAAATGTTTAGCTCATCCAAAAAATGTAATTCTGCATTTACTCTCATGTTGTTTTCGCGCGTCACGCAATCATTTGAACGTCCGTGTTTACTACATGTATGTACGTCGTTGTAAATCTGTTCATCATGTAAAGCCATCGTGTCTCTTCAGTAGACTTGGATTTGGATTAGACACTCGATTAGTTATTTTTACGATGCCTTTATGACATTTTTTGGATCTTTTAAGTTTGAGAGGAATGGACTTTAAATGGAGGGACAGAAATCTCTCAGGTTTCATAAAAAATATCTTCATTTGTGTTTGGAAGTTAAACGAAAAGACATGAGGGTGAGTGATACCTTATAAATACAGCAAGTTAAGCCTTGGATTAAACAACTCTATATTGGGAATCATATTGTTTACATCAACGATACATATTGTCGCATTTTTATATTGCGATATATCGATTACCGATATATCGTTACACCTCTAAGTATTACTGCTGCTGCTGCAGAGCAAGTACGGGACTTGCTACTGCCAATAGATACACAGACATAATGCTGCTGCTGCACAAATTGACACTTAAATATCCTAGCACATTTAGGCAGGTGGAGCTGGGGGAGGTGGAGGGTTTCAGGGCTAGCTTATAGCAAACAATGAACCAGACTATTTAAATTGCCCCTATTACACAATTTTTAAGGCTCCTAACTTTGTTTTGGAGGTCTCCTACAAGAAGTTTACATGCATCAAAGATAAAAAAATAAAAAAAAAAGATTCTCAAACGACTTGACAGATGAATCAGTCTCTTTAAATCCCTCCTTTCCGCGAGCTAATCTGCTCTGATTGGCCAGATGGCCCAGTCTGTTGTGATTGGTCTACCGCGTACAGCGCGTGTTTCGGAAGCTAAATGCCCATTACCATAATTGTTCTTCAGCTCCGGAGGCTTCCTCAGTCCTTAGCGATTGTACACACTGTAAAGACGGTAACGATGATGTCAATTTTACCATATCAATCCGAGCGTGAGTTCAATGATGAAACATTGGAAGAACTAGTTATTCAACCCGAACCTCCATCACAAGGACGACTTGAGCAGGAAGTTATGAGATGTTGCAGCTGTAATTCCTCACCATCAACATTAACAAGAGTATGTCCATTAACAAACCGATGTGTATATTTCAAATTTATTGCGGTGCACATGTGAAAGCTGTTTCAATAACGGTGCATACATTAGCCGAGCACTAACGTGAATGACTGATGTAACATAAATGTTTTAAAAACAAATCTTGCTCCATCCTTTATCTTTAAAGTAGTAAGAATGACAGATAATCTGCATTAGACACAGTTTTAGGGAATAGTGGCCCACAGCTGATTTGCAGTAATATTTCAGTAAGACTGTAATAACGTGAGTTAGCCGGTTAGCCGGAAACGTACACAATATAAAACACAAAATTATGTATTTTGAACACCAGGGAGAAAATTTATACATCAATAATTATTCATACTTACAGGTTGTGATTCTAAAGAGCAAGCTGATCCAGTGACGTGTGAAAGTCATGCATTAGGATTTGAAATACAAATGACTCGTATAGGCGGTTCAGAGTCGATTATTTATTTTGGGAGACAATGACTTTGTTTATCGTGCACTTTCGACTTTACAACTTTGCAGAATGTTTACAATCACAAACAGCTATATTACATACTGCATGAAAGGGAATATTCGATGACAATATTCGAAACATCAATGAGCCTTGGCCGCCTATGACCCTGTCGTCGGTTCACCACTGTTCCTTCCTTGGACCACTTTTGATAGATACTGACCACTGCAGACCGGGAACACCCCACAAGAGCTGCAGTTTTGGAGATGCTCTGACCCAGTCGTCTAACCATCACAACCAAACTCGCTCAAATCCTTATGCTTGCCCATTTTTCCTGCTTCTAACACATCAACTTTGAGGACAAAATGTTCACTTGCTGCCTAATATATCCCACCCACTAACAGGTGCCGTGATGAAGAGATAATCAGTGTTATTCACTTCACCTCATAATGTTATGCCTTATCGATGCATATATTAAAAATAGTAAGCAAAAACACAGATAAGTCAGTATGTGTATGTGTTGTTTACTCATTTCTAAGGCACACTCCATCAACGGTTCTGGAGCTGTGCTGATATGAAACATACCAGCATTTTCTGTTTGTTCTGTTTGGTAGCCTGTGCTGTTTAAAGTTAGCAGCTATAGGAAATGCTTTTTATTATCAGTATTGACCTGCAGTGCACTAACAGCAGGCGCAGACCCACTAGAGTTAAGTGCCTTGATAGAGTAGGACTGTAATGTTACTCTGCTGTTCTAGTGACCCCAATTTTAAATTGAACAGCATTTGTGTTAGCAGCATCTGACCACCCCATCCCACATCTTCTGCAAGGTTTCTTTTTTAATTAAAAACATTCCTATAGGAATACAAATTGCTCTGCTTTGAAAGGGAAACTTTTTTATGTAAATGGGCAAAGGCACATTCTTCTGTCTAAAAGGTGCTTTATATATAGAACCTTTTAGAGGTTCCCATCATGGGATCATTTCATGGATTTATTATTTTTGTTTTAATTCAGTTTTAACATGAATTAAATTTTATGAATGAAACAGCTCGTAAACTTTGAATAGAAAAAAAATGAAATAACCTGTTAAACATGAAAGTATTATGCAAAATGAATTTATGGCATTTCCCCTTATATAGAACCTTTTTGGCATAAATGGTTCTTTAAATTGAGTCAATAACACTTTTTTTTCTAAGAGTGGTCCCTATAGCACACTACAAACAAGTTTAAATGATTACTGTAGGAAAATAGGAGAATTTGCATCCTCTGGTGGAGAAGTTGGGGCATACACCTTTCTCACATTTTACATTTTTAAGTTAACTGAAGCATTCTGTGACAGGCCACCATGAATTACTGTATTAGTGTTCATACTGTATATGCATTGCTGGCCATTTCTAAAAGCGATTTTAATGTCAAAAAGGCGCAATGAAAATATATATCTCAGCTGAGCATTGACACAGTGAATCCCAGGAGGACAAAAGCAGCTGTAGTTTTACTCTGATGTGACTGCAGTCTCAGCAGTGCATCATCATGTCACAACAACCAGATGGAAATGCGGATTATCTTGGCGTGTGTCTTATGTAAGGCAGCGATGGTGTGTGTGTGTGCATTGTTCACTCATATCTGTGCATTTATGTGTGTTTGAGCTGTTTATTTGACCCTGTTTGATCCTACAGCTGGCTGGCAAAGGGAGGGGCGGCAGACATGGCCGAAGCTGAGGACGAGAGCAGGAACAGCAGCCTGCAAAGGAAGAAACCACCCTGGCTCAGACTGCACATTCCCACTGCCCCGAACCCTGTGGAGGAACAGAATAACTTTGTCCAGGTGGATATTTAATGCTACACTTTTGTTCAAGATCAAAGACTCTTTTTTTTTAAACACAAAAAATAATTAAAATCTTTTACTATTCACCTGTCCTATAGCCCATCATTCGTAATAGCTTGTACCTGCGGAGTGCCAGTGTGCCCACTGAAAACATCCAGCTCAGATGCCCGCCAGTTGACCCCAATGCGTGCCGCAGACCCTCGGTCCTGCGCAAACCCTCCATCTCCCAGACCATCAAGAGGTAAGATTACACATCCACAAACATCGTTCAAGATTTTTTTTTAAAGAAAGAAATTTTTATTCAGCAAGAATGCATTCAACTGATCAAAAGTGATAGTAAAGACATTTGTAATGTTACAGAAGATTTCTATTTCAAATAAATGCTGTTCTTTCGAACTTTCCATTTATCAAAGTATAATGCATCATGCTACAAAAATATTAAGCAGCACAACTTTTTTCAACATTGATAATAATAAGAAATGTTTCTCAAGCATCAGATCAGAATATTGGAATGATTTCTGAAGGATCATGTGACAGTGGAGTAATGGCTGCTGAAAATTCAGCTTTGCCATCACAGGAATAAATGACATTTATAAAATATATTAAAATAGAAAACAGTTATTTTAAATTGTAATAATATTTCACTATATATATATATATATATATATATATATATATATATATATATATATATATATATATATATATATATATATATATATATATATATATATATATATATATATATATAATTTTTTTTTTAAACTGTATTTTAAATAAAATAAATGTAGCCTTGGTGAGTATAAGAGACTTCTTTCAAAAAACATTTAAAAAAATCGTAACAACACCAAACTTTGAAAGTACTGGATATCTAAGGTGAAGTGTACAATTTCACTCGTGACACTGAACTAAATTTAAAATTCACTTACACTGGTTGGACAAACTGATTGTCCCGTCCCAAACTTCAGTTGCTGTCAGTTGAGCCAATGTTTTCTTAGTGGCGCAAAAGGCATAGCATTTACATTTTACTGACTTAATTATAGTTAAGTGGCTTGGCAGTAGGAAAAGAAATGTAACAATGAAAATAATAACTTTATTTACTGTTCTCTTGTACTTTACAATTCTCTTTGATATGTACTGTTTTGCATAGTTGTGTCCTGTGTGATGTTGTGTTGGGTCATTTTGTTGACAAGCTAATGGTGACAAGCTAATTTGCATGTAGTGTAGGGATGTAAAAAGTTATCTGAAAAGTCATTTATCTTGTCAAATTAGCTAACCAAACAGATACACCCATGTAAATCCACATATAATGGCAAAAATGAGCATTAGCATAATGCTGGCTGGCATAGTAGCAAAACTGATTAAGAAGTGTTCACAGCTTTGTTTATTTTAGTGTCATATTTGATTTGCTCAGCTTGTTTTAATGCCAGGTTGGTACACTCATTATATGTCATTGTGCATTGCTGTTTGAAGAGGAGGTCAGGAGTAAAAGATTTTTGGCCACGTTATCCCATTTCAGTTCCATGGGGGAAAGATGTTTCTGAAAAAGATGCACAACTTGTTCTAAAGTGTATTATTTTTTATATACTGTCTTTAATAATTCATTAGCCTTTTGGCCCCCTGAAAAAAAATCCATCTTGAGCTTTTAGCTGAATTATAGCTAGCCAAAGCTGGTCAACCAGTCACTGTGACTGAATAGCAAAAAACAGTTTGACCACCTTAATGTGGTATGACCAGCTAAGATGGTCTATTAGGATTAATGACTCTCTGAGACCAGTTAAAAACCAGCAACCATGTTCCAAAACACTTAAGCTGGATTTTCCAGCAGAGGCATTCTAGTCTCTGATTTAATGACATAGAATCTAAAATGAAATTTAGGGCACCTGTTACCACAACTTAAACAAGTGCATGGTTACAAGATAAAAATTTTAGTTGCAAACATTATTTTGATGAGTTCTGATGACATAATGTTGATCAATACATTAACTTAATATTCTGCATAATTTAAACTGAAATTTATATTTTTTATTTTTTTTAATTATTAATTAAGTTTTAGTAACTTGTACATGAAATTGTCTTGATATGTCTTGTAGGAAGTGGATTTCTAGTTTCCAGCATGCTTTGCATAGGACTGGATAAGGGGAATAAATGTTAAAATGATATTTGATGTGTTTTTTAGTAAAAGGGAAAGCTTTCAGTATGTTTATGTTATGTTTATGTTGTTTATTGCTGTTATTTTTGACATTTGAAAGACTTTCTGTTAGAGCTGCACGATTAATCGTTAAAAGATTGCAGTCTCGATTCTAAAACCCACGTGATCTCATTCCTACAACAATTCGCCTGTGTCTAGTTCAAAACTCTGATTCATCCAGCAATGAAGTGAAGTGTTTATGAATGAGTCATTGAATTAAACAATGTTTAATTAAACATTTTTAAATGCAGCAATTTTGTCAGAATCTCTAGTAAATTACATGCTAGTGTAAGCCACACTATTCTGGATAAATTGAGAATCACAAGTTGTTGTTTTTTTCAAATACAGATCACAGATCAGATTCTCCCACAATCCTGAACAGACACCTCAACAAAACAACTAGAGGTTCTGACAAAATATGAATTACTGTAGTCTATTTAAAAATTGTTAATTTATTTGAATGAATTATTTGTTTTAAAAAATCGTGTTGAATGAATGATTCAATAACTCACAAATAAATTCTTCAGTTAGAACACAATTAGAACACAAATAAATTCTAATTGTTTCATTACTGGATGAATCTGTGTTTTTGAACAAATCTCTTGAATTAATGATCAATGATATCAACAGCCCCTTTAACACAGCAATACCGGTAAATTACCGTAAAATTACCAGAATGACTTTACCGGTAAATACACAAATATGCTGTTCACACAAGCAATGGCGTTCTGGCTTTTTACCGGTAAGAGACCATTCACACATCAGCAGCAAAATACCGGTAAATTCTGTGATGTCAGTCATTTTTAAATGCTGCGCCGTAGTCTTCATTCGCCCGCATGAGAAGAAGCGCTTTAGTTTCTGTTCAATTTGACAACATATTTTGACGTCTGAGTGAAAGGCATGAGGGGCTTTTGCTCTTAAAAACACGAGACATGTATAATAGTATTCAACAGCAAAGCCGCAGCACTGATGAATGGAAAAGAAGGCAGGGTCCCGGGCATGACACATTGAAAAAGCTGCGAGACATGGCGCAACGGTGCATTTAGTGCATATTTAAATAGAAAAAATATTAAAAACCTTGCTGTAAACAGCGGAGTAATCACGCCATCTTCATAAGTCTTTATGATTGGCCCAAAGCAGACTTCTTACGTCAGCAAGTTCTGATTTGATACGTGAATATACCGGTAATCTTCTTTCTGCATTCACACAGAGCGCATTACCGGTAACTTCCTTTACTGGTAAATTGCCAGAACCAATTTACCGTTATTTTTGAAAAGGTCCTGTTCACACATGATCTGTTACCGGTAATTTACCAGTAAAGACTGTATGTGTGAAAGAGGCTATTGATAACAGTCACTCGTTGCCATGGCCAAGTTGAAGAAAAAAATATCCTAAATGACAATTCGCCTGTGTCTATATTAGGCCTAAACCTTTGACAAAATCATACCGGAACATTTAAATCTGTTCGTGCTACCGCTGACCGCAGATCGAGAAAGCAACTTTTGAAAATTGCATTGCTAGAAATGATTAAGTTCCACTAAATGTAGTTTGCTGGTTGAACATAATTTCATTAGAAGTTTTCATAACTCAAAAACTGTTGCATTAATCTTTTTAGAGTGACTAAAATGCACTATTAAAGACAGTACAGGTACAGGTACTAAATAAAGAATAAACCTAAGAACGTGTTTTGTATCTGTCTTCTGTGCTTATTCTTTTTAAATCTCTGACTGCTCCCTAGACTCTCCCGGTCAGTAACAAGTGCTGTTTAACTTAATGGCTTGCAATGTTTTATCTTCCTAGGGCTGAAGTCCTCCACTGTGAGGAGACAGTAGTAAATCAAATGAATGTATTTATGTTTGTTTTGACTGCATGTGTGCATCTTTTCAGCATCTGCTCTTATGCTCATATTTTGTCTGTCCTCTTTGTTAACCTCCTTCCTGCTTTTCTACTGCAATTAATATGATCCTGACAACTTTTTAAATGCAAACATTTTTTTTTTCATCTCTGCTTTTCTTCTGTAACTAAACTGGTTGATTTTCTATCTTTTCTCTTCCCCTGTTTTCTCATCTACCTTTCCTGATCCTTCTCACTTCATCCCCTCCAGTCCCACAGGGAAGAGGGTACGCTTTGAGCAGATGAGCACCGTCCTGGTTAAAGGCCAGTGTTTCTCGCATCTGGAACCCCCCAGACGTCAGTCACTGCCACAAATCGTCCTCAGGTACCGTGGAACCAATATGGACCCACTGAAGTCGAAAATTATTTACAGTCAGATAAATTGTCATTTAAGTTTTTAGGTGTATTGCAGTTTAAGTGTGTAATTTCAAAATGTGTTGTTTTTGCGAATTAATGGTTTAGATGAGGTGGGTGGCGTTTTTTGTTGTCTTTTAACACTCAAATATAATCTGGTTTTCATCAGTATTTTGAAACATTCAAGACTTTTTAAATCCAGTTCACCCACACTAAATTTAAGATGAATCATATAAAATAGCATAGCCCCTCGGACAGTTATTTGCCGCTCCCTGATCATCCATAATACTTCATTTGGCTTTAAAAGAATGTCAGAACACACACACCGACTCCTACACAAACTTGAAAAAGAGCTCTACACAAAAACAGGAGTGCATCAAAGCCTTCACATCTGTGTCTATGGGTTTGGCTGTGTTTTAAGATAATCAGCTGATAGTGTATTGACTCTTGAGTCCACCATGTGTCTACCATCAAAGGAATATCTGAGCTGTGGGAGAAGAACATGTCACGGCAGAAAGTGTTATTCACAATGCTGAAAAAAATTGCTTATGTGGGCCTCTTTCGGCTATTTCCAACACTGCCGCTGATTGTGACTCATGCTTTATTCATGTAAACTTTGTTTTGCACAGGTTTCTGGAGTGTAGGCTTGAAGTTGTCTTGTATTATTAGTGATTCATTTGGGAAAAATGAATAATCATAGTTATTTTATTGCATTGACACTATTTTCTACCAGTAAGAAATGTTATTTTAATGTTTCTAATTGTAATAGCGGGTAGAAAAAGATAAGCTTTCATCTTAAATATATGCATTTATTAGATTAAAAATACAGTTAAAAACAACACAGTAAAATAATAATGTTGTGAAATACTATTACATTTGTTTAAAATAACTGTAATTGTTTTCTATAACTGTAACTTATTCCTGTGATGATAAATCTTTATTTTCACCATCATTACTCCAGTCTTCAGTATCACATGATCCTTCAATAATCACTCTAATATGCTGATTTGAAAAAAGTTTTGCTGCTTAATATTTTTGTGGAACCCGTGATACTTTCAGGCTTTGTTATATAGTAAGTTCACAAGAATAGCAATAAGTTGAAATATAAATCTTTTGTAGCATCACTTTTGATCAAATTAATGCATCCACGGTGAATAAAAGAATTTCTTTTAAAAAAATCGTACTGACGCCAAACTTTTAAGTAGAAATGTATATTTATTATATAATTTGATTTAATAAAAAACAATCTATTATTTATTTATTTAATAAATTATTTAATAAAAACAAAAATATTTAATTTAGGAAACATATCTTTTCTTTATAATATCAAGCTTAATTATGTCTAACAGTGGGTCTTTATACATGAAGATATTTTGCTGCCTTTATATTTTATTAATGGGATCATCATATATTTGCTATATAACAATTTAATTCACATTTATTTGTATAGGACTTTTGACAATATACACTACTGGTCAAAAGTTTGGAAACTTTATTATTTTTAATGTTTTTGAAAGAAGACTCTTCTGCTCATCAAGCCTGCATTTATTTGATCCAAAATACAGCAAAAACAGTAATATTGTGAAATACTTTTACAATTTAAAATAACTTTTTTTCTATTTAAATATATTTTAAAATGCAATTTATTTCTGTGATTCAAAGCTGAATTTTCAGCATCATTACTCCAGTCTTTAGAGTCACATGATCCTTCAGTAATCATTCTAATATGCTGATTTGCTGCTCAAGAAACATTTATTATTATTATCAATGTTGAAAACAGTTTTTTTTGTAAAAATGTTTTTTCAGGATTATTTAATGAATAGAAAGTTCAAAAGAACAGCATTTATCTGAAATATAAAGCTTTTGCAACATTATAAATGTCTATACTGTCACTTGGTCAATTTAATGCATCCTTGCTGAATAAATGTATTAATTTCTTTAAGTTCTTTCCCCAAAAACAATTCTTCTTTCAGATAAATACTGTTCTTTTGAACTTTCTATTCATCAAAGAATCCCCAACAAATATTTTTACACAACTTCTTTCAACATTGATAATAATCATAAATGTTTCTTGAGCAGCAAATCATCATATTAGAATGATTTCTGAAGGATCATGTGACACTGAAGACTGGAGTAATGATGCTGAAAATTCAGCCTTCAATCACAGAAATAAATTGCATTTAAAAATATATTCAAATAGAAAAAAGTTATTTTACATTTTAATAATATTTCACAATATTACAGCTTTTTTTTGTATTTTTAATAACATAAATGCAGCTTTGGTGAGCAGAAGAGAAGAAAAAAAATCTTACCATTCTCAAACTTTTAACTGGTAGTGTATATCGTTTCAAAGCAGCTTTACAGAAATGCATGTGTCTACATTACAATTTACAGTTATCAGAGGTGACTGTGTCCAAGTAATGTATTACAGAAATGTACACATTTAGGTAACAATGTATTAATTTAAGGCAGAAACAATGAGCTCATTGAAGTAATGAATACAAGTTGTGAACATAATGATTAGAATATATATAAAATGTAGCATTAGTGCATGTTGATTTAGAGTTGGCGTCATCTAAAGTCCTATAATAGTGTAATTGTACCAGATCCCCATTCAAATCCAGGACTCCTCCCCTCTGCCACTCTAAAATCTTTCCACAAGTTAATTGATTAACAGTCCAGACTTGTGATTCTCTACTGATGTGCACAGTGCTTATAGTGGGAATTGCATGTCGAATTGTGGTGGATGGTGAATGATGTTTAATTTCCTTCACCAGGGTATTTGAAGGACGGAGTAATTTGTCTTGGAAATGTGCTATCTCTACTCTTACAGATGAGCATTATTGCCTGCATTGTATTATTGCTTGAGGCATGTATGTGTGGTCATGATTGAATTGTGAATTGAGTCTTTTAGTCCCAGTTCTCACAATTGCCTCATGTTTCGGCATGCCCCCCTCCTCCCTCCCTCTCTCTGTCTCTCTCTTTTAGTCAGATGAGCTGGTATTTTACTGGATGTTTACACACACTCCTCAAACACTATCTGAGTAGGCGGCAAGAGTAAAGTAGAGTTTCTGTCGGGATACAAGTGAATCACTGCTGTATGGTCTCAGACACATTAAGGATCTGTTTAAGTGTTTAAGCGCATCTTGATCCTTTGGATTGAAGCAGATTTTCTGCTTGAGCTCAAGGAAATGTCTTATTTGCCTCTCTGACTTCATGTGATGTAGAGGGTAAAAGGAAGGAAAAGCCAATATTTCACTCAGTGTGAAGGCTTCTGTTCCTCCTCTACCTCAGACATGACCTTCCTTGCCTCCTGGGATGAATTAGACAGGTAGGTCAATGGAGCGTTTTTTAATTTATTTTTTATGTTGCGCCCTGTCTTTATGATTGAGGAACTTCTTATTGTCTTTAGTTTGTCTTTAGTATGGTTGTTAGTTTGGTTTATTATGGTCTGGTTTGGTTTATAGATCATCTCTGTGTGTTTTTATTACACAGCTCTCTGGAATACTTGATTCTGATTGGTCAACAGCTGTAGGTATACTGTAGGTATATTTGACCATTGTCATAGGTTTAAGTTTCCCACATAGTTTGCTAGTTTCATGGAATAAAGATCACATTCCCTTTTGTTAATTAATTAATTAAAAATAAAGCATAAATCTCAGTAAATTGTAAGATTTCTCTGAAAACAAGTCATTATCATGTGCCATTATTTCATTTTGCATCTGAAGTAAACTAATGCTTGTTTAAGAATGTTTATTTTTAGTTGAAAACAGGACAAAAATAGTTGTGTGTGTGTTTACAGTAGAGGAGTTTGCTCAGTTATTCAGTGGATAGCAGAACAGTTTATCAAGTTATTTTCTTGTATCTCGCATGGTTGATTTGAAACAAATCTTTCTCAAATCATTCCTCCAAAAAGAGGGGAACATTACGGTGGTGCTGCCTTAAAAGGCCTCCCCTCAGCTGGCCTTCCTTGTAATGATGCACAGCCAACTCTGTTATTACTACGTGTCCTTTACTCTAAACACTGCTGATCTCCTCACTGTACTACCAGCATTTGCACACACTTCAAACACTTAAAGAAAAAAAGAGACTCTGTCCTAGGTTGTGTTTCAGAGGGGTACACACTAATGTGTTTTGGTCTTGTTTGCCAGTAAAGTATCTAAACATCCTTAAAATCAGATATTAAGAGATTATTATACAGTGGTGGTCAGAATTATTGAATTATTATTATACAGAATTAAATGTGATCAAATATGGCTGTAAAAAATAAATTGTTTATCCTTTTGATCTTTTATTAAAAAAATTCACAAAAATCTAACCTTTCATTGAATTATAAAAAATTAAAAGGGGGAGGGGTTAGGGGAGGGGGGGTAAATCACAATATAAAATAAATTATTTTCTCCAAAACACGTTGGCCACAATTATTGGCACCCTTTTATTAAATACTTTTTGCAACCTCCTTTTGCCAAGATAACAACTCTGAGTCTTCTTCTATAATGCCTGATGAGTTTGGGCCATTCCTCCATACAGAATCCCTCCAGATCCTTCAGATTCCCAGATCCATGTTGGTGCTTCTTTTCTTCAGTTCACCCCACTCATTTTCTATAGGGTTCAGGTCAGGGGACTGGGATGGTCATGGCAGAAGCTTCATTTAGTGTTCAGTGACACATTTGTGTGTAGATTTTGATGTTTGTTTTGGATCGTTGTCCTGATGGAAGATCCAACCACGGCCCATTATAAGATTTCTAGCAGAGTCAGGTTTTGATTTTTTATCTGTTGGTATTTGCTAGAATCCATTATACCATGTATCTGAACAAGATGTCCAGGACGTCCAGCAAAAAAATAGGCCCACAACATTAAAGATCCAGTGGTATTTTTAACCGTGGGCATGGGGTACTTTTTTATCCCTGTTTGCCCCAAACCCATCTGGTGGATTTGCTGCCAAAAAGCTCTTTTTATAGTTTCATCTGACCACAGAACCAGGTCCCTTTTGAATTTCCAGTCGTGTCTGACAACTGAATTTGCTGGAGTTTGTTTCTGGATGAGCAAGAAGGATTTTTCTTGAATCCCTCCCAAACAACATGTGGTGATGTAGGGGTTGTTTGATTTAAAAAAAAAAAAAAGTGGCTTTCTGACCCCAAGACTCAACTAATCTCTGCGATTCTCCATCTGTGATCCGTGGAGAGTCTTTGGCCACTCAAACTCTCCTCCTCGCCGTGCATTAAGACAATATAGACACACATCCTCTTCCAGGCAGATTCGTAACATCTTTAGTTGATTGGAACTTCTTAATTATTGCCCTGATGGTGGAAATGGGAGTTTTCAATGCTTTAGCTATTTTCCTACAGACACTTTCTATTTTGTGAAGCTCAAAAATCTTTTGCTGCACATCAGAACTATATTCTTTGGCTTTACTCATTGTGATGGATGATTAAGGGAATTTGGCCTTTGTGTTTCCTCATATCTATACTCCTGTGGAACAAGACATCATAGCTAGACAATTTCATGTTCCTAGTCACCCTGGTGTGCTAAAAATGTCAATATTAATGGGAATATACTTCAGAGATATTTTACTATATAAAAATTCTATGGGTGCCAATAATTGTGGCCAATGTGTTTTGGAGAAAAGCATTTATTTCATAATGTGATTTACCCCCCACTTTCAATTCTTTTACTTAAGTGAAAGGTTAGATTTTTGTAAATTTTTTGAATAAAAGATCAAAAGGATAAACAATGCAGATTTATCTTTTACAGCCATATTTGATCATATTTACCAGGGGTGCCAATAATTCTGACCACCACTGTATCTTGTATTAAATGTATTTCTTAACACATTGGTGAATAGTTGGTCTTGAGCATAAATACATTTAGTGAGAGAAAAATAAAGTTAATGCAAGGTATATTCTCTAAAAACAAATATTATTTAACACATCACAAGTTAATTTATTGTGTCTTAAAGGTAGGGTAGGACATTTTGGAGAGGCTAGAAATAGCAATCTAGTTTTGAAAGCATAAGATCCCACCCTCCCTTCAGAGCGTTTCTAAAGCCACGTCTTCTAAACACATAAAGTCACACAGTCAGAGCAGAGTCTGCAAAGCATCACAAGAGACTGTGTTAAATTACCTCATGTTTAAAAGCACATAACATTACAATCATAATGAACGTAAACAACTTACAGAGCTTGGACTTGTATCACCTGACTGCTGCAGATTCATTTTGGCGTTGATAGTGTTGCCTAGTGTTGGGGGTAATGTATTACAAGACTTGAGCTGTGTAATCAGATTACTTTTCAAATAAGTAATGCAAGTTAATTTGTTTTCTCATTTATTGACTCACAGCTCTCCTGTCCCTATGTTGAGAAAAATTATGAGTAAGTGCAGAGGCTTTTGTGTGTGCTGTGTGTGAACATGAAGGGTATTGTAGTTCTAGACTATAATGTAGACATTCAAATCTAGACATTTACTCATTTCAGTATTACTCAAATAAAATAAACTTATTTTGTTGTTATTATAAACAAACAAGCAAGCCCAGCCCATGTGTGAAAAAGTAAAGCAAATGTAACATTACTTTTCATTAAAAGTAACACAATATTGTAATGCATTACTTTTAAAAGTAACTCTTAATTATAGTTGCAACATGGCATGAAGACTTCCTGAGACAACCTGAGAAGATATATGTATATTTTTTGAAATAATTAAGTCCACTTCTATTATTGATTGTTATTAGGATGTGAAGAGAGTTTCAACCGGTATAACAAAAAGTGTTTATGAAAAAAATTACCTACCCTGCCTTTAAGGATGTTTTTAGATATTTTTACTTTAAAACAAAATAAAAATACTGATTAAAGGCCCATTTAAACCATGGACAATAACTATAATGATAACAAAAAAAGCTTTAAAAATCGTTCTAAATATAAAAAAAATAGCAGAGTCCACACCACAACTATAACGATAACAGCACAGAGAAACATTAGGTGTGTTCGACTTGAAGCGGCGCTGTGCAGAGCGATCGGTGTATGACATCAAAGTACCGTGAGAGCGATTAGAGAGCAGGCGACTCCGTATGCTTTTGAATCGCTCTCGCAGTTTGATGTCATACACCAATAGGTCTGAGCAGTGCTGCTTCAAGTCGAACACACCTAATATCTTTGAAATCACTTTCACAATAATTTTTTTCCAGCTGATAAATGATAACAAGATTGACAGCCAAACAGAATACATCCTGCGATTAAAGAGCTCAAGCATTTCAGAACTGCAGCGATGGTATATAATTTAAGAATATATTTAAGAGAAATACAGGTGCTGGTCATATAATTAGAATATCATCAAAAAGTTGATTTATTTCACTAATTTCATTCAAAAAGTAAAACTTGTATATTATATTCATTCATTACACACAGACTGATATATTTCAAATGTTTATTTCTTTTAATTTTGATGATTATAACTGACAACTAAGGAAAATCCCATATTCAGTATCTCAGAAAATTAGAATATTACTTAAGATCAATACAAAGAAAGGATTTTTAGAAATCTTGGCCAACTGAAAAGTATGAACATGAAAAGTATGAGCATGTACAGCACTCAATACTTAGTTGGGGCTCCTTTTGCCTGAATTACTGCAGCAGTGCGGTGTGGCATGAGTCGATCAGTCTGTGGCACTGCTCAGGTGTTATGAGAGCCCAGGTTGCTCTGATAGTGGCCTTCAGCTCTTCTGCATTGTTGGGTCTGGCATATCGCATCTTCCTCTTCACAATACCCCATAGATTTTCTGGCCAATTAAGAACAGGGATACCATGGTCCTTAAACCAGGTACTGGTTGCTTTGGCACTGTGTGCAGGTGCCAAGTCCTGTTGGAAAATGAAATCTGCATCTCCATAAAGTTGGTCAGCAGCAGGAAGCATGACGTGCTCTAAAACTTCCTGGTATACGGCTGCGTTGACCTTGGACCTCAGAAAACACAGTGGACCAACACCAGCAGATGACATGGCACCCCAAACCATCACTGACTGTGGAAACTTTACACTGGACCTCAAGCAACGTGGATTGTGTGCCTCTCCTCTCTTCCTCCAGACTCTGGGACCCTGATTTCCAAAGGAAATGCTAAATTTACTTTCATCAGAGAACATAACTTTGGACCACTCAGCAGCAGTCCAGTCCTTTTTGTCTTTAGCCCAGGCGAGACGCTTCTGACGCTGTCTGTTGTTCAAGAGTGGCTTGGAATGCGACAGCTGAAACCCATGTCTTGCATACGTCTGTGCGTAGTGGTTCTTGAAGCACTGACTCCAGCTGCAGTCCACTCTTTGTGAATCTCCCCCACATTTTTGAATGGGTTTTGTTTCACAATCCTCTCCAGGGTGCGGTTATCCCTATTGCTTGTGCACTTTTTTCTACCACATCTTTTCCTTTCCTTCGCCTCTCTATTAATGTGCCTGGACACAGAGCTCTGTGAACAGCCAGCCTCTTTTGCAATGACCTTTTGTGTCTTGCCCTCCTTGTGCAAGGTGTCAATTGTCGTCTTTTGGACAACTGGACACAGTCAGCAGTCTTCCCCATGATTGTGTAGTCTACAGAACTAGACTGAGAGACCATTTAAAGGCCTTTGCAGGCGTTTTGAGTTAATTAGCTGATTAGAGTGTGGCACCAGGTGTCTTCAATATTGAACCTTTTCACAATATTCTAATTTTCTGAGATACTGAATTTGGGATTTTCCTTAGTTGTCAGTTATAATCATCAACATTAAAAGAAATAAACATTTGAAATATATCAGTCTGTGTGTAATGAATGAATATAATATACAAGTTTCACTTTTTGAATGGAATTAGTGAAATAAATCAACTTTTTGATGATATTCTAATTATATGACCAGCACCTGTCATATTTAAGAGTGCTTACAAATCGTTCCCTCAAAAAAGAGTTAATGCACTTGGTCTGAATCGACCATAGATGTT
The DNA here is from genome assembly GCA_039654625.1 of Rhinogobio ventralis. NCBI lineage: Eukaryota > Metazoa > Chordata > Actinopteri > Cypriniformes > Gobionidae > Rhinogobio > Rhinogobio ventralis. The sequence continues at coordinate 16,740,752 of CM077212.1, forward strand.
TTGGATGTCTCGGTTAGTTAGTTTGTTGTTTTGGCTCTTCACTCAAATTGCCCAAGTGGATTTGATTATGTTTTTCCATTCTCTCTTGAGGGCCTATTACTTTGTACACTTGGTGTCAGATTAATTAACAGCTAACAGCGCAAACCCTCTTTTGGCATTAAAAAAATACTGTCAGGATTTACTAAAGACACACAGTGAAAAATTAACGTTGGAAAGGCGTGGACAGAGCTATTTTTGCAGCTGAACTTATTACATATGCATTTGTAGGAGTTTCCCTTTCAGATGCAAAATTTATGGGAGGAGAGTAATTAAATCACGCAAGGCATTAGTTAGTCTCCTTCAGGGGGATGAGGACAATCACAGACCTGTTTTAAATTCATTTATTTCCTGGTGTCAAACCTTAAGCTAAATATTTAAAAAACTAAGGAGATGTGTATCAATTTTAGAAAAGAGTCTTTAGTGAGTGTGACTACTATTAAAGGGGAGCCGATTCAGAGTGTAAATGAGTATAAATACCTTGGGGTTGTCCTTGATCACAAACTGAGGTGGGATAAATGGACTGAAGCTGTGTACAAAAAGGGACAGCAAAGACTATACTTTCTTAGGAAAATGGTGTAATTTAATGTAAGCGTCTCAATACTAAGACTGTTTTATCATTCTTTTATTGAAAGCATTTTGACTTTTTGTATCACTTGCTGGTTTGGAAATGTCACAGTGGAACAAAAGAGTTCACTTAGAAAAGTTTTAATTACTGAAAGGAAGTTAACTGGTATCTCTCTGACAGGTTTAGGACAAATATCAAACAAGATGCCTAAGCAAAGCCATGAAAATTATATTAGATAATAGGCATCCTCTGTTTAATGAGTTTGAGAGATTACCATTGGGTCGGAGATTTAGAATGCCAGTGTTTTTCGCCTGTGCTGTTAGTAGATCACCCGCACTTCATTATCAGTGGCCTTACGCTAATTTGCGCTGCTCTTGGTAGATTGTGTTGGTCATTATGGAAATTATCCGGCTGCGTCTGTGTTGTTTGCCTGTTGTCAGAAGATCACTTTACACTCTCATCGGTGCTTCTGTGTAATTGCATTCTCAAGCAAATTTGCCTTGTTTTAGTAAATCTGGCCCTTGGTGTGGTAAAACTGCTGTATTATTACTATAATAAATAATGATGTAACTGCAGGGGCACAGCAGACTGGTTTGGGGTCAGCAAAGATGTGGATGCCACCCAGAAATGGCAGCGGAAGAGCCTGCGCCACTGCACCCAGCGCTATGGCAAACTGAAGCCTCAGGTGATACGCGAAATGGACCTGCCCAGCCAAGACAATCTCTCCATGACCAGTACCGAGACCCCTCCTCCTCTATACGTACCACCCGCACAGCATGGCATGCAGAGGGTAAGCTGGACATACAGGCTTACAGATCCGTTTAACGGTACAATCCAAAGTTGCTTAAACTGTTCTATATTAAACCAGGGAAACAACTGTATCTATAAACATAGGACTTCCATAAACATTTTCCATTAGAATTTACTATAGCTGATCCACACTATGAAGAGCTGATGGTTGATACACACACAGGGTGATCATGACTCAATGTTTAGTTTTTTTGTTGTCGGTCTCTGCAGATCGTAGACCCGCTGGCTCGGGGTCGAGCATTCCGTAACGCAGAGGAAGTGGATGGTCTTAGTATACCTCAGACCCCCATCACCCCCTGCGCAGCTTCCCTGTGCTCCTTCACCAGCTCCCGCTCTGGCTTCAACCGACCTCCCCGCAGACGTAAACGCGAGTCTGTCGCCAAGATGGGCTTCAGAGCAGCTGCTGCTCTGGTGAAGGTAAGACCAGATAGATAAACATCAATGTTAAGCATGTTGCATTAGCACTGTAGATGATTTACGGTATAACAGTGATTCCAACCGATTGTAAATTATTTTTAATAAGTTGTTGAAAATTAGGTAACACTTTAGTATGGGGAACAATTCTCACTTTGAACTAGTTGCTTATTATCTTGCATATTGGCTGTTTATTAGTACTTATAAAGCACATATTATTGCTTTATTCTGCATGACCATATTCTACACACCTTAATAAATGATACAACAACTACCTTTCTAACTATTAATAAGCAGTAAATTAGGAACTTATTGAGGCAAAAGTCGTAGTTAATAGTGAATATAAGTTCCCCATACTGAAGTGTTACTGAAAAATGTATATATATATATATATATATATATATATATATATATATATATATATACACCGATCAGGTATAACTTTATGACCACCTTCCTAATATAGTGTTGGTCCCCCTTTTGCTTCCAAAACAGCCCTGACCCGTCAAGGCATGGACTCCACTAGACCCCTGAAGGTGTGCTGTGGTGTCTGGCACCAAGATGTTAGCAGCAGATCCTTTAAGTCCTGTAAGTTGCGAGGTGGGGCCTCTATGGATCAGACTTGTTTGTTCATCACATCCCACAGATGCTCGATTGGATTGAGATCTGGGGAATTTGGAGGCCAAGTCAACACCTCAACTCCTCAAACCATTCCTGAACCATTTTTGCTTTGTGGCAGGGCGCATTATCCTGCTGAAAGAGGCCACAGCCACCAGAGAATACCGTTTCCATGAAAGGGTGTTCATTGTCTGCAACAATGCTTAGGTAGGTGGTACGTGTCAAAGTAACATCCACATGGATGGCAGGACCCAAGGTTTCCCAGCAGAACATTGCCCAAAGCATCACACTGCCTCCACCGGCTTGCCTTCTTCCCATAGTGCGTCCTAGTGCCATGTGTTTCCCAGGTAAACGACGCACACGCACCCGGCCATCCACGTGATGTAAAAGAAAATGATTCATTAGATCAGGCCACCTTCTTCCATTGCTCTGTAGTCCAGTTCTGATGCTCACATGCCCACTGTTGGCGCCCTCGGCGGTGAACAGGGGTCAGCATGGGCACCATGACTGGTCTGTGGCTATGCAGCCCCATATGCCACAAACTGCGATGCGCTGTGTATTCTGATACCTTTCTATCAGAACCAGCATTAACTTCTTGAGCAATTTGAGCTACACTAGCTCGTCTGCTTGATTGGACCACACGGGCCAGCCTTCGCTCCCCACATGCATCAATGAATCTTGGCCGCCCCTGACCCTGTCGCCGGTTCACCACTGTTCCTTCCTTGGACCACTTTTGATAGATCCTGACCACTGCAGACCGGGAACACCCCACAAGAGCTGCAGTTTTGGAGATACTCTGACCCAGTCGTCTAGCCATCACAATTTGGCCCTTGTCACACTTGCTCACACTCCTTACGTTTGCCCATTTTTCCTGTTTCTAACACATCAACTTTGTTCGCAGCAAAATGTTCACTTGCTGCCTAATATATCCCACCCACTAACATGTGCCGAGATAATCAATGTTATTTACTTCACCTGTCAGTGGTCATAATGTTATGCCTGATCTGTGTGTTTATATATTTAATAAAAAATCCTTATGGTTTTTTGTTCTTCTCAGTATCTATTTGTTCTTATTTTATAAATCATCTGAAATCACAAAATGAATTGTAGTTAATTGTTTTTAAATATAAACACTACAAGTTTTCTGTTTGAGTTTCTGTCTAAAATCAAGGAACAATATCTTAATTCCAGTAGAAATACCAGAGGAAAATAAAATATTATTATATTAGACAATGGAGGGCCTTCAAGTCAAAAATACTGAGAACCACTGATTTATACCATTGTAGATGTAAATCTACTTTAGTTGCATAGAACTGAATAGTACCAAAAAGTGATTTCATTCCCCAGATTTCCTGTGAAGTCATGCTTTGGTTTTATTATCATCCTCTGGACATGAACAAAACAAGTTCCCAGACAGGAACAAACAACAGGATAAAGCGGTAGACTCATTTTTGACAACTGCTAGAAGAAAAAAAAATCACCTTCTGATTTGAGTCAATAATCATTCCTTAAAATTCAGAAATCTTCTTTGAGCTTGAGTGCCCCAAATGTCAAAGTGACGTAAATGCGGTTGGAACAAGGCAACGTCCGTCCCATAAACCCAGCTGTAGTGATTATCATAGATTACAGAGGCTCACTTTGACGTCCTTGTAAAGATTGTAATAAACAAATATTACCCTCCCCCTTATAATCTGTTATGTAAAATTTTATCTCTGGCTTGACTTGTTGGCCCGGCATTTGGCCCAGTTCCATTTAGTGCCTGAGCCCAGATGACCAGGCTAAAGGCCGGGAACAACGCTAACAGATGGCTATGATAATTCCACTGGAATGTTCAGCTGTTGGTCTGATAGAATATTCTGGAGCAGGTTGAGGTAATCCCCTGTTTGGCCTCAGAAACAGCACAACTGCATTGGGAAAGACATTAGATCTTACCCATTGTTTGTGATGTATAATATGTAATCTGTAATGTCACAGATGTTACCCTTCTGTTCATTGCATGAATATTAAGTAGTAGAAGTAAGTATGATGCTGTTGATGAGGATGGTAGTGAAGATTATAATAATGCTGGTTTTAGGGGCGCTCTTTGCGGGAAGGGACCGTTCGGCGAGTGCATCGGCGCAGTTTTGCAGCAGCCAGTTTCCTAGATGAGGACACTGTGGATTTCCCAGATGAACTGGACACCTCCTTCTTTGCCAAGGTGAAACTGACCACAAAACCTGGTGTTTACAGCACAGACCACCTCAATGCTGCCACCTAGTGTTGGCATATGTAAAGACCATTGAGCTGAAATATAAATGCACCACTAGCATCAACTGAATACCTAAATACTGCCCGTCTTCCATTGGTCGACAAACAGATAGTCCCGTCCCGAACTTACACTGATAAAGGTGGCATTACTGTGTCTAGATGGTTTGAGATATTCAAATAAACAGATCAATGTTTTTGATAGGGTTATAGACCCACAGTGTTACACTTTTCAGGATGTCAGTCTACAAATGGGTTACAGTTGTCTCTGCATATTAAGATGGATTACGACGGAAAATGAAAAGTTGCAATTTTCTAGACCGATATGGCTAGGGACTATACTCTCATTCCTGCGTAATAATCCAGGAACTTTGCTGCCGTACCATGGGTGCAGCAGGCGCTATGATATTACGCAGCGCCTGAAAATAGGCTAACTTCCGTCAACATAACCAACGTGACAACCTGCTTGCACAGAGAGCGTGCTGGGGACTATTTTCAGGCGCTGCATAATATCATTGCGCCTGCTGCACCCATGGTACGGCAGCAAAGTTCCTTGATTATTGTGTCTGATGTATCCATTTGACCTTTTAGGATGGGCTTATGCATGAAGAGCTGTCCACATACGCAGACGAGGTGTTTGAGTCGCCTTCTGAATCTGCCATTAAAGAAAATGATGCCAGTAGGGCTGGAGATGAGAGGGACCTGACGGGCAGTGCCCTAGAGAAGACAGAACTGGAGCGGAGCCATCTTATGCTGTGAGTTACATGCGCACTTGACAAATATTTTTGAGTTTGTAACATCATTCTGATGCTTTTGAATGAAGAGATGTCACACCGATCACAAGTTCAATATGGAGTACCACAGGGCTCAGTGCTAGGACCGTTGCTCTTCACCCTGTACATGCTACCACTGGGAGATATCATTAGGAAGCATGGCGTTAGTTTTCATTGTTATGCTGACGATACTCAGTTCTATATTTCTTCACGCCCTGACGAAACTTACCAATTCACAAGATTAACGGAATGCATAACTGATATAAAAAATTGGATGACTAGTAATTTCTTGCAACTTAATTCAGAAAAAACAGAATTTTTAATTATTGGACAAAAAAATGTAGTAACCTAAAATACTGTCTAACACTTGATGGCTGCTCTGTCAAGTCCTCGTCGTCAGTTAGGAACCTGGGTGTGCTCTTTGATACCAATCTCTCATTTGAAAGCCACGTTTCTAGCATCTGTAAAACTGCATTCTACCATCTTAAAAATATATCTAAATTACGGCATATGCTTTCAATGCAAAATGCTGAACAGTTAGTTCATGCGTTCATGACCTCAAGGCTAGATTATTGTAATGCTCTACTGGGTGGTTGCCCTGCTCGCTTAATAAATAAACTGCAGCTGGTCCAAAACGCAGCAGCTCGAGTTCTTACTAGAACCAGGAAGTATGCCCTGTATGACCATATTAGCCCGGTTCTGTCAACACTGCACTGGCTCCCTATTAAACATTGCATACATTTTAAAATCTTGCTAATTACTTACAAATCACTAAATGGTTTAGCTCCCCAGTACTTGAGCGAGCTCCTAACGCATTATACTCCATCACGTCTATTGCAGTCTCAAAACTCTGGCCAGTTGATAATACCTAGCATATCAAAATCAACTGCAGGCGGTCGATCCTTTTCCTATTTAGCACCTAAACTCTGGAACAGCCTTCCTAGCATTGTTCGGGATGCATCCTCAATGGATCCATCTCCGGCGTGATGACTCCGATATTTCGAATATTCCTATTTAATAATTGTTTAATCGACACGCCATCCTCAATAAACCCGTCTCCGGTGTGATGCCTCCGATCTTTCAAATATTCCGATCTAATATGACTTCTGACCTATAAGGCTGCCAAAATAATAATCATACACTGTTTGTTAATTGGCCAGAGGAGAACTGGCACCCCGACTGAGCCTGGTTTCTCCCAAGGTTTATTTTTCTCCATTATGCCATCTAATGGAGTTTTTGTTATCAACTACATTACTTGAATATATATGATAATTGAAATGAGCTAGATGACATCACCGTTTTCTCCAGAGCGGCTGTACAGCCGAATCAAATTCTGTTGCATTATTTTCCTGTTTAACAATGTGAAGCTGCTTTGAAACAATCTGCATATTTATAAAGCGCTATATAAATAAAGTTGACTTGACTTGACTTGACTTGACTTTTAAGTGGACTATTCTTTTCCTGTACTTTAGAAAAACTCATTTCAGTGTCTCTTCATGTCTCTCAGGCCTCTCGAGAGGGGATGGCGTAAGGGAAAGGATGGTGCTCTGGCTCAGCCTAAAGTGCGCTTACGGCAGGAAGTGGTTAGTGTGAGTGGTCAGCGGCGTGGACAGCGCATTGCCGTGCCTGTTAAGAAACTCTTTGCCAAAGAGAAGCGTCCTTATGGGCTTGGCATGGTGGGCAGACTGACCAACCGCACCTACCGCAAACGCATTGACAGCTATGTGAAGAAACAGATTGAAGACATGAATGACCGCAGGTATTTAAAAGTATTGTGTGTGGGTGCTCTGCCTGATGTTGACTATTGAGATTGCATGATATTGATGGTCTCTGGATAGTGTTACAATAACTGCATATTTGATATACTGAGTTATAGGTGTCGGTACAGGGTGACGTATTGGGTTCTTTTATCCCACAGGCCTTTCTTCACTTACTGGATCACCTTTGTCCATTTGCTGATTACCATCTTGGCCGTTTCCATCTATGGCATTGCACCTGTGGGCTTTTCACAACATGAGACAGTTGATTCTGTAAATAAAATGTGTATTTGGTTTTGTTGCGTTGTGCTTGTGTTTGTTATGGTGTGTAACGAGTTATGTCATCTATTGTAGGTCTTAAGAAACAAAGGGGTTTATGAAAATGTCAAATTCGTGCAGCAAGAAAACTTCTGGATTGGACCAAGCTCGGTAAATATATTTACAGAATTTAAACCTATGGATTTGCCTTAAAGTATGTGTAAATTGTAATTGTGTTGCTATTGTATGTCCGTATTCAAATAAAATAAAAAATGTTTTTTTCAATAATCATACCAACTAGGGACATGAAAATAAACACATTTTCCTTAAAGAGAGGCCTTTAGCCTTTTTGTAGGTTACCAACATTCCATTTATGTTGTTTGAGGTTTTAACTGCATGGGTAATATTTTAAACAAGAATTACCCATGTATTCTAAAATACTGTTTATAATCATCTTATATCAGTATTTTTGTTAACTATAACTACTATAAAACTACAATAAAAGTATAGAAACTTTTTTTTTTGAATTTGAACGTAAAAACCTAAGCGAAATAGGAAATGTTGCCTTGGTAGCTAAAACTACTATAACTATTACGTACATAAAAATAAATGGTAATACTTTACAAAAAGGTCTCATTTGTTAACATTAGTTAATCTAATTTGAAATAACATTAAGAAATATATTTGTACAAAATTTCATAATCTGTGTTAATGTTAATTAATAAAAATACAGTTGTTCATTGTTTGTTCACTTAATTTTCACAGTGCATGAACTAATGTTAACAAATACAACTTTTAATTTTAAAAATGTATTATTAAATGCTTAAATTAACATTAACTAAGATTAGTAAATGCTTTAAAATTATTGTTAATTGGTAGTTCATATTAACTAATGTAACTATGTTAACAAATTAAACCTTGCTGTAAAGTGTTATCAAATCATTTAAAGTTAGAAATATTGATTTAATAATGTATTAGTAAATGTTTTAGTTAATTAGTGTATTAGTAAATTAATGAATGCTTTACAAGTATTTTTTATTGATTAGTTTATTGATAGTCACTAATGTTGTTAACCAATATTAACAAAAGGAAAATTATTGTAAAGTGTCACGAAAATATTAAAATAAATAAATCAAAATGACAAAATGATACAAAGTACTAAAGCTAAATACATAAATTAACACTAAAAATATGGAAAAATAGTATAATATTATATACATTTTACTAAAATAATTATATTCGATTGAGTTTAGCATGTTAGCATTATGCCCTTGCCTAATATGCAGTTAATTTTCCTGGCCTGCAGGAGGCACTGATCCACCTCGGTGCTAAGTTCTCACCCTGCATGCGTCAGGATCAAGAGGTGCACCAGCTCATTCAGGAGAAGAAGGACAGAGAGCGGCACTCGGCGTGCTGCGTTCGTAATGACCAATCAGGCTGCTTGCAGACCTCTCAGGAGGAGTGCTCGGTCAGTTCCTGCTTGACCTCGCATGTCTAAATTTAATGTGTGCACTCGACCTATTTTTACACAAATGTCCCTGTAATATTCTCAGAGTACACTGGCATTATGGGTAAAGTGGCCTCAGCACCCAAGTGCTCCATTTGTAGAGGGGAATGTTCGTCAGTATGGCTCTGTGTGCCATCAAGACCCTAGGTACAATTCGAACCCTTTTTCCTTTTTTACCCATCCACACCGCCTGTGGACTGAATAATCTTATTTCACACATTTATGATGTTAGGATTTGTCTGGAGCCTGCCTCGGTTACTCCTCACGAGTGGCCTGATGACATCACCAAGTGGCCAGTAAGTGTGATACAGTGACGGTTTCTTGACCACACACATTATTGCTTTATTTTAATAGTGTTATATACCATTATTTCTCTCTCAGATATGCACCAGGTACAGCACAGGGAACCACACTAACCTGCCACACATTGATTGCGTCATCACTGGCAGACCCTGCTGCATCGGAACCAAAGGAAGGTGAGGAGAACCTGCAAACACACCATTAGATATTAAAGGGATAGTTCACCCAAAAATAAAAAAATAACCTATGATTTACTCACCCTCAAGCCGTCCTAGGTGTATATGACATTCTTCTTTCAGACGAATACAATCAGAGTTATATTAAAAAATGTCCTGGCTAATCCAAGCATTATAATGGCAGCCCAAAATTTGAAGCTCAAAAGTGCATCCATCCATTAAAAAGGTACTCCACAAGGCTCCAGGGGTTAATAAAGGATTTCTGAAGTGAATCGATTGGTTTGTGTAAGAAAAATACGCCTTACGTATTCAACTTACGAAGAAAGTGTAATGCCTCTCGCAGTTCAAAATGCTTACGCTACGTCCGACGTCATACGTTTTTTCGTAAATTAAATACGGAGGGCGGTCTGGTGGTAGCTAAATATTTTACTTTAAATAAAGTGTTAAATATGGATATTTTTCTTACACAAACCCATCGATTCGCTTCAGAAGGCCTTTATTAACCCCCCGGAGCCTTTGGGAGTACTTTTATATTGGATGGATGCACCTTTTTGGGCTTCAAATTTTGCGCTGCCATTCACTGCAATTATAATGATTAAATTAGCCAGGACATTTTTTAGTATAACTCTGATTGTATTTGTCTGAAAAAAAGATAGGATTGCTCGAGGACGAGTAAATCATGGGGTAATTTTCATTTTTGGGTGAACTAACCCTTTAAGTGATTCAAATGAACTAACGAAGACTGATAGCAGTGACAAATACAAATCCATTTCATTCTTTTAAGAGCCTCAAAAAATACAGTACTTCAATGGTAAACATCTACTGTAATTAGGGCTGTCAAACAATTAAAATGTGTAATTAATTACCGATTAATTAATCTAATTAATCACAAATGAATGGTACATTAAGTTTGGCTGAAAAGTGACCCCCAAAAGATAATATAAAGTCATTATTGTGTTAAATGAGAAAAGCATCAAATAAACATTACAAAAAGTATCTTTAGAAAGCATTTTTTTATTTGATTCAACATAACATTTATTACACAAACTTTAAGGCTACAAAGGCCATGATTTATTTTTCAGAAGGTGCATCTGAATTGATATTTAAATATATTTGCAGACCAAAACAGTTTGGTTACCAACATTCTTCAAAATGTCTTCTTTTATGTTCTGCAAAAGAAAGAAAGTCATACATGTTTGAAACGACACAAGGGTGAGTAAATGTAAATAAACAAAATTTTCATTTTTGGGCAAACAATCCCCAAAATATGAAATGTATTGTTTTTTTTTATTGAGATGATACTCTAAATAAGAAACGTCTCGGTTACGTATGTAACCCTCGTTCCCTGAAGGAGGGAACGGAGACGCCACGTCGGAGTACCGACGAATAGGAATCTCGCTAGCGAGAGCCAATCTACTTCGAGTGTAACTAAACGAGCCAATGCACATTGGCATGCAATGATTGCACCAGCTGCTCATGCCACTCCGTGTGGGTATAAATGAGGCACAGGTGCTTGCATCAAATTAGTTTTTTGCTGAGGAGCCGAGTAGGTGAACTGGCACCCCAGCAGGGTACAGAGGACATGGCGACGGGGCGTGGCGTCTCCGTTCCCTCCTTCAGGGAACGAGGGTTACATACGTAACCGAGACGTTCCCATTCAGTCGGTCACTCTCGACGCCACGTCGGAGTACCGACGAATAGGAATCCCTACCAAAGCGCCATGGCCTCTGCCCCCATCCAGTGCCCTGTGTGAGCCTCCTAAGCTCTCTTACCTGATGAGATGGGGCTCACACAGAGAAGTCCATCACTGCTGTTCTGCATGACCCGCTCAGTGACTTATTGGATAACACTGGGAAGCGTGCCCTAGTGGAAGGGAACGCTGCGGAACCCACATCATACACCGAAGGAGTTATGTGGAGTACAAAGCTGAGCCATAGCCCGCAACTGAGAGGGGTCTTTCTCCCAAGGGAAAGACACGGGCTTCCCGTAGGGGCGACCGTGGAAAAATATATGGGATCCCCGCAGGGTCACTCATATATCCCCAGCCCAGTACCGGTTCTCAAGGATTCAGCGGCAAGGGGCCTGATGCCAGACGTTCCGCCACGTCCGGCACCGAGGGAGATGGAGGACTCGACAGAGTTTGCTTCTGGAGAATAAAGCGCCGGGGCGCAGCAAGCCGACAAGAGCCAGGGCCTCTCAGTGCTTCTACCCGTTTGAGGCGAGAACACAGGAGGACACTGGCTCTACACGTAGACTATAGAATCTAGCGAACGTGTTGGGTGTCGCCCAGCCCGCAGCTCTACAGATGTCTGACAGCGAGGCGCCACGTGCCAGCGCCCAGGAGGATGCAACACTTCTAGTAGAGTGTGCTCGCACCCTGAGCGGACAGGGCACACCTTGTGCTTGGTAAGCCAAGGTGATGGCATCCACTATCCAGTGGGCCATCCTCTGCTTGGAGACAGCCTTTCCCTTCTGCTGGCCTCCGTGACAGACAAAGAGCTGATCTGAGGTCCTGAAGCTTTGAGTTCTATCCACGCAGAGCGCGGACGGGACAGAGCAAAGCTAGGGCTGGGTTTGCCTCCTCCAGGGGCAGCGCTTGCAGGTTCACCACCTGGTCCCTGAAGGGAGTGGTAGGAACCTTGGGCACATAGCCAGGCCGGGGTCTCAGTACCACGTGGGTGTCACCCGGCCCGAACTCTAGGCACGATTCGTCGACCGAAAATGCCTGCAGGTCCCCTACCCTCTTGATGGAGGCCAGTGCGGCCAACAGCAAAGTCTTCATAGACAGAATCTTAAGCTCTGCTGACCGCAAGGGCTCAAATGGGGCATTCTAAAGTGCTCGGAGCACCAGAGCAAGATCCCAAGAGGGTATGGAGGGGGGTCGAGGAGGATTTAACCGTCTCGCCCCCCTGAGGAACCTGACGACCAGGTCGTGCTTCCCAACTGTCTTACCTTCTACGTGGTGGTGATAGGCAGATATTGCAGCAACATAGACCTTGAGGGTGGAGGGCGACAACCTACGCTCCAACCCTCGTTGCAGGAAGGAAAGCACAGACGCGATCGAACATCTTTAGGGGTCTTCTCGGCGAGAAGAACACCACTCGACGAACAGGTTCCACTTCAAGCATAAGCCTGTCTTGTAGACGGTGCACGTGCCGAAGTGATGGTGTTAACTACCTCTTGGGGTAAGTCACCTAGAACCTCCGCGTCCCGTCCAGGGGCCAGACATGAAGCTTCCACAGATCTGGACGCGGGTGCCACAGGGTGCCCCGTCTCTGAGTCAGAAGGTCCTTCCTCAGAGGAATCGGCCAAGGAGGGGCTGTCGCCAGGAGCATAAGTTCTGAGAACTAGGACCGTTTTGGCCAGCAAGGCGCCACCAACAGGACCTGCTCCTCGTCCTCCCTGACCTTGCACAGTGTCTGTGCAAGTAGGCTCACTGGGGAAAACGCATATTTGCGCAGCCCCTGGGGCCAGCTGTGCGCAAGTGCATCCGTGCCGAGTGTACCCTCGGTCAGCGAATAGAACCACTGGCAGTGGGACGATTCTGGGGAGGCAAACAGGTCGACCTGTGCCGCCCCGAACTGTCTCGAAATCAGCTGAACCACCTGGGGGTGGAGTCGCCATTCCCCTGGGAGCGCAGCTCGTGAAAGCTCGCCGGCCACACGGTTGCTCACACCAGGGACATGAATGGCCCGAAGCGACCTCAGACACTTCTGACTCCAGAGGAGGAGATGGCGGGCGAGTTGCTTCTTTTCATGCGACGGGAGCGTAGACCACCTTGTCGGTTGATATACGCAACGGTCGCGGTGTTGTCCGTGCGGACCAGTACATCTTTGCCCCGTAGCAGCCTTTGAGGCGGCTCAGAGCGAGATGCACTGCTAGCAACTTGAGGCAGTTGATGTGCCAATGCAGGTGCGGGTCCGTCCAAACCCCTGACACTGCATGCCCGTTGTACGTGGCTCCCCAGCCCATGGCAAAGGCATCTGTGAAGACCACAGCATGCCTGGACACCTGTTCCAGAGGCACTCCGGCCCGAAGGAACGAGGGGTCTGACCATGGGCTGAAGGATTGGTGGCAGGCCGGTGTGATGCTCACCTGGTGAGTGCCGCGTTGCCACGCCCATCTCGGGACTCGGCCGTGTAGCCAATGCTGAAGCGGTCTCATATGAAGCAAGCCGAGCGGTGTTACTGCCGCTGCGGCTGCCATATGCCCCAGGAGCCTCTGAAACGGTTTCAGTGGAACCGCCATCCTGCCTTGAAACGTGTTCAGGCAGTTCAGCATCGACTGGACGCGCTCCTCTGTGAGGCGCGCTGTCTGTTCGACCGAATCTAACTCCATACCGAGAAAAGAGATCCTCTGCACGGGGGCGAGTTTGCTCTTCTCCCAGTTGACCCAAAGACCCAACTGGCTGAGGTGTCTGAGCACCAGGTCCCTGTGTTCGCACAACTGATCCCTGGACTGTGCTAGAATGAGCCAGTCGTCGAGATAGTTGAGGATGCAAACGCCCTGTTCTCTCATGGGCACAAGGGCCCCCTCCATGACTTTCGTGAAGACACGGGGGGACAGGGACAGCCCGAAGGGCAGGACCCTTGAACGCAAAGCGCAGAAACGGCCTGTGTCGAGGAAGAATCGAGACATGAAAGTACGCGTCCTTCAGGTCGATCGCTGCAAACCAAACTTGGGGACGGCCAAGATTGGCCGTAACCCACCGGTCTTCTTGGGTACAATGAAGTACGGGCTGTAGCAGCCTGTCTTCATATCGGCTGGAGGGACCGGCTCTATCGCGTCCTTCGCCAGTAGGACTGCGATCTCTGCACGCAGGACATGGGCGTCTGCGGCGTTCACCGAAGTGAAGCGGACGCCCTTGAACCTGGGGGGGCGCCGGGCGAACTGAATCGCAAGCCGAGCCTGATGTTCCGGATGAGCCAGCGAGACGGACTGGGGAGCGCTAACCAGGCTCGCCGAGACCGTGCAAGCGGGACCAAAGGGACCAACGGCGTACCCACCGTGGGGCAGCGAGGTGGAATGCAGGTACCGGGCTGGGGCGGCTGTCTCGTGGAGGCAGCCCGCAGCGGGGTGTGAGTGTGCTGTGCAACACTTACCTGATTCCACGAGTGGGCAGAGGGTACGTGAGAAGGCTTGGTTGCGTCCTCGAACCGTCCACTGCTGCCCGCTGGCGAAGGAGGAGGATGAGTGTGGTCCGGCGTTGGACCGTCCACAGCTCTCCAAACCCCCTTGGGACCCAGAGATAGAGGAACTGCTCTTTTTTTTTTTTTTTTTTTTTTGAGAATTGGGGTACCACTGGTTGTGACACCAGCGGCAGAACAGAATTTTGACTCAAAAGATTCTCTGCCCGGCCCTCCTCCGGGGAAGAGCAGCCCCGCCCATCTTCAGGTCACCCGTCTCAGAGGTGATGTTTCACCGACTGCTTAAACAGCAGCAGAGACGGGTGGCGTCGCCTTCCTGCATCGGACACAGTAGAGCAGGCTGTGCCGAAGTTTTTTTTTTTTTTTTTTTTGCAGGGGACGACGCCTTTGGCGACGAGCAGACTGAGGGGCAGCCCACGAGGCACTCTTGTGGTGCGTCGGGGGAAGCTCTTGATTGCCTCAGCCTGCTACCGACTGCGAAGAACTGCTGGGCCCAGTTCTCAACAGTGTCACCGACAAGGCTACCTTGTGAGATGGGAGCATCGAGAAAGCGCACTTTGACGACCACTCACACCTCAGCAAGGCAAGCCAGGGGGCGTTTCTGGACCACCGAGGTGGACATCGTCTGGCCGAGGGCCTGCGCCGTGACTTTGATCACGGTTAGTCAACATGCGCAGCTCAACCCCGACTCAGAACTACCCTCGTGCATTAAAGTGCAGGGCGGAGGTGGTCTGCGCACAGCCACCCCACCGTTGAGGGTAGTGAGAGAGGAAAACTTATGCAGTTTTGGCCCCCCTGGCGTTCCATATCTATGGCGCCAAAGTCGTTCCATACTGCCAAGTTTTCCATGCACATCCGGGAAAGATCCCGGGAAAGCATGGCTATTAACTCTGAATCTGATTCAGCAAAGCACACACCATTACAGTGGGCTCAGCATCATCCTCATTTCCAGAGCACAACAGCCCTCTCTCCAATGCAGCGATTGACATCTGATCCTCAGCTGGAGCCCCGAATGAAATGCTAGGTTCCTCCATAAGAAGGACCAGCAGTTCCATCCAGAAGCTGCACAGCTTGCAGTGCGCTAGAGGGGGAGGGGCCCTAGAGGGTTGGTTCCCCGAAGGAGAAGCCCCGCAGACCCGCGGCTGTGCTTTTACACACGAGCGGCGGCTGGCCAACAACAAAGGAGACTCAAGCTTCCCGGAGAAAGAAGAGTCGCGACCGGCGTGCCGACGTGGTCATGTTCTCATTAGAAAACGTGAACCACCCACGAACACCGTCTCAGCATGCATACGCCCAGACATGTGAAACAGTGCTCGTGGCCGTCAGTGAGGACAGGAAACAACCGCAACCAGAAACACACAGGTAGAATGTCATCTTTAAAAAGACGCAAGCTCTATCTGTGTAGCTCTTCTAGGGAAACTGCACTCCGCGGTGCTGAAGCACACAGGGGAATAGTTGCGGCGACACAGAGAAAAAGTGCAGCCTGTCATGCGCGCTCTCTCTCATAGAAGGCGATCTCTTACCAGCCATGAAAACGGCTTTTCAGCGCTCTTTACAGCGCACCGAACCAGCTGTAAGAACAGCCTTTTGTTTTTGCTCAATAAAACAAAATAGAAAAAGAGAGAAAATCGACCCCGCTGCAGTGCCGTCACTCCAACACCAAACGAGGAGAGATCCATCCGAAGAGCTTGACTCGTTAAAATGTTAACACATGCTTTGTAGAGAGTGATTTCAGGACAAACCATCCACCACTCGGCTCCGAAGCAAAAAGCTAATTTGATGCAAGCACCTGTGCCTCATTTATACCCACACGGAGTGGCATGAGCAGCTGGTGCAATCATTGCATGCCAATGTGCATTGGCTCGTTTAGTTACACTCGAAGTAGATTGGCTCTCGCTAGCGAGATTCCTATTCGTCGGTACTCCGACGTGGCGTCGAGAGTGACCGACTGAATGGGAACTAAAACTACCAGTAGGTGGTGGTAAATGTCTACAAAATATATAACATCGTTCTAGTGGTTTTTGGATATTTTAATCCAAACATCTTACATATTGTGCCTTTAAGTCGACAATACTGGAGTTAATTTGTAAAGCAACCGTTTGGCTTCTCCATATTGTAAGGTTTTGTTTTTTTTATTTCATTGTATGTATTATTACAGAGCGACTGTATATTGTAAAATGTTTATGTTATCCTATTATTCTAAGTTTCTTTTATGAAATTTAACAATGTAACCCAGTACAAAATATTGTGATAATTCCTTTGCACAAACAAGCATTCTAATTAAAGTGGTACCAACTAGCAGGGATATGTTTCACAGCAAATTGCAATTTTTTTTAATCTTGCGTAGGCAGGTGTTAAACTAACTTATACTGACACTTACCAGCATGCATGCAGCATCATGCAAACATAAAAGTTTACAGTTATGGATTCCACTGTTAATGTGGTATATCCGTAGTGACCCATGATACATTTATTTTGTCTTTTAGAATGGGCCATTTGCATGATCAACACATATAATAGCACTGCTATTACACAACATTTACTCACTCAAAAATAAATGTGCCTAACCTGACAATTTTTTTTTGAAAAATATTCATTTGAAAATGAACTATTCAAAATGTATTTACATGTTTTAAAAATATGACTAAATTAGGGTATTTATTTAAGATCCTTTTGTCCTTTTTCCACAATGTAAAAAGTTAATACACACAATTATGCTTTATTGCTTTTTAGTGTTGCTGTCATTTGAAAGTGACAGTTACCTACTCATCTCATAATACATTTTATAAATCATTACTTAACCTCTACTAACCAATACTAACACTAAGCACCCAAAAGACTAAAACACAACCTTTAATTTTGTGTATCAATTGCATCAGAATAACTGCTAACTTCTCAATTCATGTGTCAGTCACTACTGGAGGTGCCACAACATACTGTGACATGTTCCACAATTTTCATTGGCATATGCCACAATCTACAGGCACATGACACAAGTTTTAGTGACATATGCCACAATCCTCTGGCTCAAGCCACTGAGAACCTGATGTGCCACTAAACATATAACGACATGTGCCAATGGCTTCTCTGTGTAAGATGCCATGCCACTTAATGTTAACCCCATAAAGCTTGAAATATGAATTGAAAAAATTTTTTGAAACTTTAGCCAAAATACAAAAATATGTGTTTTTTGTTCATACATTTAAATCATATTTGATACATCAGGATTGTATGGCTAATGTAGTATGATATGGGGCTCACACTTGAGGAGTGTGAAGAAAAAACTCCTCAGCTTTATTCAGAGGCCCAAACTGAGCAAAAACATGCAATTTGTTGCAGTTGCTGATATTTATATGGCAACAACAAAAAAAAATTCTGATAGCTTGTAATGTAAATCAGTGAGATCTTATAACAGTATAGCAAACTACATAAAATGCATATACATATCAGTTGTCCCTCCATATCTCCCAATAATGTCTTAGTTAGATGATATTTGAATGCTTAGTTTTATGATCAAGGCTCTTTAGTTTTTATTGTGGGTGGCAAAACATATACAATGATGATTGACAGGTGTTCAAATAAACGTTCCTCAAAAGCCTGTTGTGTCATATACAATGATTTTTCCAACAAAAAAAAATATTGTATGGATAAGTAAACCAAAGTTGTTTCAGTCCAGTAAGTGTTTATCTTGAAATATTACTAATTATATAAAAGTTATTCTTTCTTTTTACTCTATAAAAATCAATGTAGTTTTTACAGCAAAAACACACGTACCACAGGCTGAAAGGCCTTTTATTTTCTTAAAAAGTAGAAACTATCAATCAGACAACAGAAGGGATGTAGCAAATCAAGGCCTTAGAGATTTGCATATAAAATGTGATACAGTAGGCTTTATAGGGTTAACACCCCTCTCATGTCATGTTAATAAGCCAAAAGTTGACCCCTTGCTTGTGATGCACTCTATGAATGATTAATAACAAAAAAAGTCTGTTATGACTGTGAAAAACTCTTCAGAAGTGTTGAAATAGGAAGAAAATCAAGCTCTGAGTTAGCAGATGATTTAGGTTTTAAGATCATGAGAAACATGATCTAAATTCATATAAAAGTTGCCAAACTTTTGACTGGTAGTTTATCTCAAATACATATATAATGTGTCCTTTGGTAGGTCACATTTCTTAATTAATCGAGTAAATTATGATCTGCACAGGTGTGAGATTACATCAAGAGAGTACTGTAATTTCATGAAGGGATACTTCCATGAGGAGGCCACATTGTGTTCCCAGGTCAGTGAGCATTTCTTCTTGATGACATATAAGTTTAGATCTTATACATTCTGTTGATTTGTTATCTAGGGCAGTACAGTAGTTCAATGTGCAGTTTTATGAATTGCCAGCAGGGGGTGTAAAGAGCTACATCTGTGCAAGTGCCTGTAATTAGAGTGTACAGACATTTAGCTATAAATTGTAATTTGTGTAATTATGGATAAAACTGATTATCTGTTCTCAGGTGCATTGCATGGATGATGTGTGTGGCCTCCTGCCTTTCCTGAACCCAGAGATCCCAGACCAGTTCTATCGGCTCTGGCTCTCTCTCTTCTTGCATGCTGGGTGAGTAGGAAGTGTGATCCGTTGCAGGGGGCCCATTGTGAATTTCGCAATAAATGAAATGCAGTGTCAGATTACTTATCCTGACTGCTCTTTCTTGTCAAAGGTAAAGCCTTGTTTGATTGATTGCGAAAGTTTCTTCCTCCCTGCAGGATCCTGCACTGCCTGGTGTCTGTGTGCTTCCAGATGACCATTCTGAGAGATTTGGAGAAGCTAGCGGGCTGGCTGAGAATCTCCATCATCTATATCCTCAGTGGGATTACAGGCAACCTCGCCAGTGCCATCTTCTTACCGTACAGAGCAGAGGTACAGCCCCATGAGTCTGGAACTCCCCACATTCAGTAATGAGATAATTTAATATAAACCCTCAAATGTTAACAGCCAACCCGCAAATTAATCTCACTTTTTGCATTGGCCTTTAGTGTTATCCTGGAGTTATTGTATTGTTACAGCATTTTTACTCAGCAAGCTTACATTAAATAAATCAAAATGACAGTACGGATATTTACATTGTTAGAAACTTTCTTTTAAATTTTCTATTCATTAAAAAATTCTGACGCATCATGGTTTACACAAATACTGTAGCACAACAGTTTTTTATAATAGATAATAATAAGAAATGTTTCTTGAGCACCAAATCAGCATTTTAGGTTACATTTTATTTCCACTTTAGACATTCTACTAACTAAGTAACTTTGCAACTACATGTCAACTAACTCGCATTAGAGTATTAGTAAACTATAGTATACTGTTAGAAGACTGTTAGGGTTAGTAGTTGACATGTAGTTGCAAAGTTACTTATAGTCAGTAGAATGTCTGTTGGGGATCATCAAAATAAAGTGTTTACAGATATTAAGCAGACAGTCTACAAATACTCTAATGACTGGTTGTTGACATGTAGTTGCAACAATACGTGGACCATTTAAATAAAGTGCTACCGCATATTAGAATTATTTCTGAAGGATCATGTGACACTGAAGGCTGAAGTAATTATGCTGAAAATTTTGCTTTTAAAAACACTGACAAATCTTACCGACCCCAAACAATTTTTTTTTCACATGGCTTATTACAGGCCTAAAACATGGGTGTAACCTAGATGATAACAACTTCCATCAGTCAAAAAGTTACGAGCATTTGCATTACAAAAAAAATTATTATGAGTGTGTACTGCATTTGATGAATTACTTCTCGGCTGTTAGTAATGTATGTTCTATGTGTATGCCAGTGTGTAGTATGTAAATAATCTACCATGTTAGAATTGTCATGTGATCTAGTTGAGTCACTGGGATTCATGGGATAGTACGGTCCATCTGATGTGCGCTTTGCAGAAGTATAAGAAGAAAATAATACTCATTTGATACTGTTTTTCAGATATTGTATAGTACCTAAATGGGCATTTTCACCTGGTTATGGCCCACTATGTTCGTTTTAGATCCCTGGTCTATTTGTATCAGTGCAGGATTAACTCGTTCAAGCCATGAAACGAATGCTAGTAAATCCCCCCCCCCCCCTCTGTCTTTCTAATGCCAGGTGGGTCCGGCTGGTTCTCAGTTTGGCATCTTGGCCTGTCTGTTTGTGGAGCTGTTCCAGAGCTGGCAGATCTTGGCACGGCCATGGAGGGCCTTCATCAAACTCTCATGCATAGTGCTGTTCCTCTTCGCCTTCGGCCTGCTTCCCTGGATAGATAATTTCGCCCACATCTGCGGCTTTGTCTCAGGCTTCTTCCTTTCCTTCGCCTTCCTGCCCTACATCAGCTTCGGCCGCGTGGACATGTACCGCAAACGTTTGCAGATCCTAGTGGCGCTTACTCTTTTCCTGGGCATCTTCGCCAGCTTGGTCGTTCTCTTCTATGTTTACCCCGTCAAGTGCGAGTGGTGTGAGCTTCTCACCTGCATCCCGCTGACGGACAAGTTTTGTGAGAAATACGACCTCAATGCTCACCTCCACTGAGGCCTTGCAGAAGAAGGGCTGCATTGGAGAGCAGTTGAACGCCAACTTCAGCTTTTCTACAGGCCTGGACTGATTTCATTACAGACTCTTTGGCTTACAACATACAATCTTTTTTTATAATGTACTTTATAAAGAAAATTTTATTGTTTTTAATTTCTCCGGCTCAGAGAAGAGCCCGCCCCAGGAGGGAAGAATATTAGTTATGCCAATAGTGCCTTTTCACTCAGTACCAGCTACTGCCATACCTGAGTCATGTTAGATTGGAGGCAAACCTATAATGTCTGTAGTGCTACTACAGTGGTAATATTCGGTAGTGTTCTAGCTACCCAATCACATGTAACACAAAATACAATGTGAAGAAATCACTAAGTCTGCCTTCATTTTTTCTGGTAAAATGATGGTTCTGTTCTAGCGAGCAGCCTACATAGTCAACCTTTTTATTTGCATAGGGGCAATACAAAAAACATTTAAGTTGAAAGACTAAAAAAATGATGCTAATTTGCATCTCAAGTAGTTCTTATAGGCACCGCACCCAACGCAACGTCTGTTCCAAATAGGACGCTGCATAATTATGCTGTCTTCTAGGGGAGGCTCACATGTGTCCTTTGTGGAGAAACCGGTCCCATAATGCATTGAAGCAAGCTCATTTCTATTCTAATATTCATTTGATACTAAAAAGTATCAACAAAGATAGTTAAAGCTATTAAAAAATATACAGGAGAGATAAATTAATATGTGTGTATACACACTACACACGTTCAAAAGTTTGTGGCCAATAAAAAAAATTTTCTCAAAGAAATCAATATTTTATTCAACAATGATGCATTAAATTGATCAAAAGTGACAGTGAAGACTTTTACAATGTTTAAAAAAAAAGTTTTATCAAATAAATGCTGTTCTTTTGAACATTCTATTCATTGAGGATCCTGAAAAGTTTGATCTCAGTTTCCACAAAAATTAAGCAGCACAACTGTTTTCAACATTGATAAATGTTTCTTGAGCATCAAATCAGCATATTAGAATGATTTCTAAACGATCATGTGACACTGAAGAAAGACAAAAACATTTAAAAAAAAATCTTAATGTTAGTAGGCTATATATATAATATATAAATATACAGCATAAGTAATATACACATACAGTTGTAAATGGGTTTTTATGAAACTATGTAGATGCCTTTATATTTTAGGAAGAGGGTCCTTTGCATGAATCATCATTTTTGAGGGTCATTGGCATCAAAATGTTTGTTATAGTGTTGCAGACAGTGTTAGCTTAGCAACATGCTAATGGCAAAGTCTTTTGAAATGTATTTTGAGTCGTGTCTCAGTTCACTTTGTGCAAGCAACTTAATTGGTAAGAATTGCAGGATCAAAATCATTCCATTTCAGTTCAGAAGCTGTCTGTGTACACAGTAAACAGCTTGTCGGCTCTCTTTGTTTTGTGAGTGATAATTAATAATAATGTTGATATGAATGAACAATAGATGTCATGTCCAAACTCTCCTTAGTCAAATATCAGTCTTATCAAGAAAGTATATTTCACGAGTTCATACTTACATATAATTTATAGAGAGTAAATTTAAATGCATATTTGGCGTGCTGTCCGGGGGGAGGGTTTCGAGCTCGGAATTTGGCCCGAACCTAGAGTACCGCCCGTGTATGTAAGTGGTTAGAACTAAAAAAAAAAAGTGGCGAAGGGGTGGTGGAGGGATGCTGATAAACTGTCAACAAAACAAAGGTAAGACTGCTGCGTATACATACGCCTCTTATGTTGATTAGCTGAGTGCTCTCCACCTGTGTCAATTATCTGAATGTGCTCCTCCCGAACCTTGTTAATAAAACATCATTAGAAATATAACAGAAAATATTCCCTATCGTTTCTGTTCCTGCAAAAAGCATGGCTTTACGTACCCAGAGCCCCGACACGTGTGCTCACACGTCTGTTCCTCACACAGCTGCATGTGTTTGCATACTCATCTGTGACAGAGGATGATTGGCCCTGATCTCAGAGCAGCTCTTTGTGCCTTAAGTGTCTGTGTGGGGGAGGTTCACGGTTTGCGTGCGCCGCACTGCCTGCCATCAGCCTGAAGGATCTGCGGGAGTCTGGAGAGCGCATCACTGCATTAATGGAGCTCCATCTTCACGGTCCAATGTCTCTCCTCCACCTCCTGTAAAAAAGAAAAAGAGAAAAAGGCTCCTCTATTGTGAACTATGCTAATTACAAGTCTCCCATCCCCCGTTTCCCTAATGTAGCAAACACAACACAGCAAACCCTGTGTTAGTTTAGCCGAAATGGTAATTAAAACCTAGCTAATTAATGTGTGCGATGGGCTCCAGTTTGCAGTGGTCGCTCAAGTGCTCTTCTGCTGCTGTTCACAAACAGTGCCACTGTGGCATAAACTCTGATCTGTCACAAGGAACAATTCCCAACATTTCATGCCATCATACTGCATGTGTTTTTAAAGGGATAGTTCACCCAAAAATGAAAATTCTTGCATTAATAACTCACCCTCATGTTGTTCCAAACCCGTAAGACTTTCGATCATCTTCGGAACACGAATGAAGATCTTTTTGAAGAAATCCGTTGACAGCTATACAACTACCACTTTGACGCTTCAAAAAGTTAATAAAGAGATCGCAAAACTAATCCGTATGAATTGAGCAGCACGCAGCACGTTTGAGCTTCCGCAAGAACCAATGAGATTCATTCTCTTGTTACGCAGTACGTTTGAGCTTCCTCAAGAAACAATTAGATTAATTCTCGTGTTACGCAGCACGTTTAAGCTTCCTCAAGAAACAATTAGATTAATTCTCGTGTTACGCAGCACGTTTAAGCTTCCTCAAAAACCAATGAGGTTCATTCTTGTGTTACGCAGCACGTTTGAGCTTCCTCAAGAACCAATGAGGATCATTCTCATGTCCCACAGCACGTTTGAGCTTCCACAAAAACCAGTGAGGTTCATTCTCGTGTTACGCAGCACATTTGAGCTTCTGCAAGAACCAATGAGGATCATTCTCATGTCACGCAGAACATTTGAGCTTCCTCAAGAACCAATGAGGATCATTCTCATGTTACGCAGCACGTTTGAGCTTCTGCAAGAACCAATGAGGATCATTCTCATGTTACGCAGCACGTTTGAGCTTCTGCAAGAACCAATGAGGATCATTCTCATGTTACGCAGCACGTTTGAGCTTCCACACGAACCAATGAGGATCATTCTCATGTCCCACAGCACGTTTTGAGCTTCTGCAAGAACCAATTTGATTCATTCTTGTGTTACGCAGCACATTTAAGCTTCCGCAAGAACCAATGAGGTTCATTCTCGTGTTACACAGCAAATTGAGCTTCCTCAAGAACCAATTAGATTTATTTTTGTGTGTTACGCAGCACATTTAAGCTTCTGCAAAAACCAATGAGGATCATTCTCATGTCACGCAGCACGTTTGAGCTTCCTCAAGAACCAATGAGGATCATTCTCATGTCACGCAGCACGTTTGAGCTTCCGCAAGAACCAATGAGATTCATTCTCTTGTTACGCAGTACGTTTGAGCTTCCTCAAGAAACAATTCGATTAATTCTTGTGTTACGCAGCACATTTGAGCTTCCTCAAGAACCAATTAGATTCATTCTTGTGTTACGCAGCACATTTGAGCTTCCTCAAGAACCAATTAGATTCATTCTTGTGTTACGCAGCACATTTGAGCTTCCTCAAGAACCAATGAGATTCATTCTCGTGTTACGCAGCACGATTGAGCTTCTGCAAGAACCAATGAGGATCATTCTCATGTTACGCAGCACGTTTGAGCTTCCACAAGAACCAATGAGGATCATACTCGTGTTACGCAGCACGTTTGAGCTTCCTCAAGAACCAGTGAGGTTCATTCTCATGTCCCGCAGCACGTTTGAGCTTCCTCAAGAACCAATGAGGTTCATTCTCGTGTCACGCAGCACGTTTGAGCTTCCTCAAGAACCAATGAGGATCATTCTCATGTCCCGCAGCACGTTTGAGCTTTCGCAAAAACCAATGAGGTTCATTCTCGTGTTACGCAGTACATTTGAGCTTCTGCAAGAACCAATGAGGATCATTCTCATGTCACGCAGAACATTTGAGCTTCCTCAAGAACCAATGAGATTCATTCTCATGTTACGCAGCACGTTTGAGCTTCCACACGAACCAATGAGGATCATTCTCATGTTACGCAGCACGTTTGAGCTTCCACACGAACCAATGAGGATCATTCTCATGTTACGCAGCACATTTGAGCTTCCGCAAGAACCAATGAGGATCATTCTCATGTCCCGCAGCACGTTTTGAGCTTCTGCAAGAACCAATTCGATTCATTCTTGTGTTACGCAGCACATTTAAGCTTCCGCAAGAACCAATGAGGTTCATTCTCGTGTTACGCAGCACATTTTAGCTTCCTCAAGAACCAATTAGATTTATTTTTGTGTGTTACGCAGCACATTTAAGCTTCCGCAAGAACCAAGGAGGATCATTCTCGTGTTACGCAGCACGTTTGAGCTTTCGCAAGAACCAATTAGATTCATTCTTGTGTGTTACGCAGCACGTTTGAGCTTCCTCAAGAACCAATGAGGATCATTCTCGTGTTATGCAGCACGTTTGAGCTTCCTCAAGAACCAGTGAGGTTCATTTTCATGTTATGCAGCACGTTTGAGCTTCCTCAAGAACCAATGAGATTCATTCTCGTGTGTTACGCAGCACATTTGAGCTTCCTCAAGAACCAATGAGATTCATTCTTGTGTGTTACGCAGCACGTTTGAACTTCCTCAAGAACCAGTGAGGTTCATTCTCGTGTTACGCAGCACATTTGAGCTTCTGCAAGAACCAATGAGATTCATTCTCGTGTTACGCAGCACGTTTGAGCTTCCGCAAGAGGTTTGTTCTAGTGTGTCAAGCAAGTTCGTTTGAGCTGCTGTTTATGTTCGCTGATCAATGTTTATATGTGAGTAAAAGCCTAAATTAAATCTGTTAATCATATAAAGCAGAAACTGTGGACTAAACTGCTCAATTCATATGGATTCGTTTTATGATCTCTTTATGAACTTTTTGAAGTGTCAAAGTGGTAATTGTGTAGCTGTCAATGGAGGGACAGAAATCTCTCAGATTTCATCGAAAATAACTTAATTTGCGTTCCAAAAATGAATATAAGTCTTACGGGTTCGGGACGACATGGCGACATTTTGGGTGAACTAACCCTTTAAACTTCTTCGCTAACCTGTTCGCTTCTTCCCTGATAAGGACAAAGGAGCAGATGAGGGAAACACTGCAATCAGATCTTTTTAGCAGCTCTATACATAAAACCTCACACAGGCACTTCAGAGGAAATTAGCCATCTCCCCCCCAGCCCCCAGCTTCTCTGTCCACTGGCCTATAGAGATGGTAATTTTAGGGAAAGAGGGCCATATCGCAAATCATTGATCAGAATCAACATTCAGGGGGATCCTCTAATCCCACTACTTCAATTGTGCATAACAGCTATTTGCTGATTAGCGGGTCGCTCTCCACCAGAGGGAATATTTGAGATACATTGCCGTGATGTCTCTCTCTATCAATCTCTCTCTCTAATCTCCTTGATGTCTGGTTTATTATATATATACAACAAACATCAACAGTTTGGTTACTGACATTCTTAAAATATCTTCTTTTGTGTTCAGCAGAAGAAAGAAATTCATACAGGTTTGGAACAACTTGAGAGCGAGTAAATTATGACAAAATGTTCCTTTTTGGGTAAACTCTCCCTTTAATCTTGAGGCCCCCTGGTTGAGAACCACTGTGTTAGACGCATAAAGATGTCTCATACTGTTTGGCTTGGCTGATTGTAAACATTTACCAGATTTAACAGTTGACCCCTCTGGTCAAAGAGGGGACGTTTTTGTCCTCCAGCTGTTAACAGATTAACCACACTTTTGATCAGTGAATTGAGACATCCTGTAGTCCAGGTAGGCAATGTAAAAAAGGAGCCAGTTATTGGTTTGACCTCTTCTTGAATTTGTGGCACAGTGGTTATCTCATGCTCCAGATGCAGCTTGTCTAGATCCAATGTTATCTCTTTCAACCTTTTTATTTAATACAATTC
Organism: Rhinogobio ventralis; assembly: GCA_039654625.1. Taxonomy (NCBI): domain Eukaryota; kingdom Metazoa; phylum Chordata; class Actinopteri; order Cypriniformes; family Gobionidae; genus Rhinogobio; species Rhinogobio ventralis. Next base: position 16,768,012 of record CM077212.1, read on the forward strand.
CCAAAATAGAGTACAAAATCACCTCCCTTTCAGACCAGGCTCACCACAAACACTTTGTATGTATGTGTAATGTATGTTATAATATTAAAATTCTGTCTGATAAGTCAATAATTATCATATTATGGCAGATATTAAAATTATCTGCAAATTTTTCTGAATAAATGTCAAATAAAACACTATCTAAAAGTCAATTCACCTTTATTTCTATAGCGTTTTATACAATACAGATTGTTTCAAAGTAGCTTTACAGTGATCAACAGGAAAATAATGATTCAATGATGCAATCAGAGTTCAATTCTGCTGTAAAACAGCTCTAAAAAGGAAACAGTGTCATTGTTCAGCTGAAGTCAGTTCCATTGTAAAGATCATTAATTATTACAGTTTTTACTGTAATGTGTTTTAATTTCTGGATATTGAGTGAATACAAGCAGCAAGTGAATTTGTACATCACAACACTAAAATAAAATGTATTAGTGGTTTAAAGATTATCTTTGAGTGTTATGTGATGGCAAAGGTAATCTAAATGTAAAAATAGCGGAAATGGGCAGGCACAATTAAATATTCAATACCAATGACAATGAATAAAATAACTTCTAATATAAGCCATTAACCAATATGGTATTATTATATTGTGCATCTCTAGCTGTAAGTCATGTTCCAGCACTGCTGTGATGGGGATGATAAACAGCAGCGTGTGCCGTACCTCCATTTGATCAGGCAGAGGAGTCATACTGCAGGCAGAGGGGTAAAGGATTGGTGGGGGGTGGGGGGGGGGTGCTGAAAGCTGATTCTGAAACAGGAACCTGGCAGCTGCGCAGCAGGTGGTCAGTGACAGGCTGTCTATCCTCATTGTCCCTCAGATGAGCATGTAGGCCGCAGCAGACCCCCAGAGCCACGGCTGCAAGTCAGGGGCTTACAGGTGAACGAGCCGGGGGGAGGGGAGCTGGATGGATACCACGCACCTGCTTCAAACACTGCAGTCATGGCTCAGTGGAGAGCGAGGAGCCCCTGGTCGCAAAACGTGGCCTATCTGCCACCTGTGCCTTGCCCCCGTCATTTCAGAGGGGGTGAGAGGCATCAGGTAGATGAATTTAAAGGGTTATCTGTCAAAACACTCTAAATACAGTCCATTGAAATCACTATGAAAATGAGTTTATTATATGATGGTAATTGAAACCAGCGAAAGTGATTGAATTCAGTTGTTTTTTTTAATAGCAAGGATGCATCACAAGTGCCATAGGTTTATAATAATTGATGGATTTCATTCACTGGTGTTTTGTCCGAGTTGATAAGAGAAGCTGTGCCTCCTCCAGAATAGTTGACAGTTAAGAAATAAAAGAAATATTTTTTACAATTTACAAAGTAAATACAAAGTAAAGCACACACTAAAAGGACCATGTAAACAACAGAAATTAACTCTGAGTGACCCTTTGAACTCTCTGTTTACCAAGGAATTAACTAGTTCAAGAAGAAGGTAACTAGGCAAAAAACTGTGATTATTTCTGAGGAAATGTAAAAATATATTTAAAATGCATAAAGTTGATTAGACTTTGATGTGTGTGACTAAATGGTGTTCCATATACACTACCATTCAAAAGTTTGGGGTCAGAATACATTTTTTTAATGTTTTAGAAAGAAGTCTCTTATGCTTAAAAAAGCTGCTATTATTTGATCAAAAATAGTAAAAACTGTAATATTGTGAAATATTATTCCAATTTAAACTAAGAGTTTTCTTTTGTAGAATGTAATTTATTCCTGAATTGTCAGCTGTTGCAAATACTTTGTAATGTTATAAATGTCTTTACTGCCATTTTTGATCAATGGTATGTGACTAAAGGTGTTAATTTCTTTAAAAAGTAAATCTTACTGACCCTAAACTTTTGAACGGTACAGTACCTTTAATCGTTTAATTCATCAAACATCTATTAGCTCATTTACCATTTGCACTCTATTCTGTGTGGCAGCCCTGTCAGTTTTTTTTCCCTCCAGTGTTTCAAGAGTTAACCGTCATGCTTTCCATCTCCTCTGGTTCTTTCATTTGCCTACTCAGCTGTCAGATCCAGGCCTCAGACTGCGAGGGCTCTTTCTCCCCCAGCAGCACTGATCCTCAACCCTTCATTCTTGGCTCCACAGCCCTCTGTTTGTAAATTACATTTCTGCTAGTTAGGGACGAGTTTAACGAGCTCCTCTAAGCCCACACAGTGCCCTCTCCAAGAAAAATCAGTGACCTCAACGGAGCAGATGCACAGCTGGTAATCAATTTTATTAAAACCAAACTGTTGTTTGTTTATATACATCCAATTATCCATGCACATATTCTGACAATTGCCTCAAGAAAACATGCATTAAATATTTGACAAGCAAATATGTGATTAAATATTAGACCAACTATTACCAATGAGAGTTACATGCTTTGTTTTAGGCTACTACTAAGCAAAGTTGGGTAAGTTACTCTAAAAAAGTAATTAATTACTAGTTACTTATTAAATCTTCAATAGTGTAATTAGATTACTGTACAAATTACTCTCTCCAAAAAGTATTTCATTACTTATTACTAATTACTTTCTAAATCCTATATCAACCTCGACTAGTTAGGTGATTCAAGGATAGACATGAAATATCTCTTTTAATTCATTCAAATACATAATATAAAACTACATCAATTATTCTTATTAACTGACCAAAGTATTACAAATATGAGAAGGATACATAAAAACATGCAAGTTAGACTTTACATTTTGATGTTAATTCCACTATTGTATTATATATAATTGTTCTACAGTCTATACACAGTATTTAGTTCAATTACATGTGAAGTAACTAATTAAATTACACAAAAAATAAGAGTAATCCCTTACTTTACTTTTTCAAGGGAAAAGTAATTAAATTACAGTAACTAATTACTTAGTAACTAGTTACACCCAACACTGCTCCTAAGACATTACAAAAAGGCTATTCCATTTTATAAGGAAAGCAAGCAAAATGTTTTAGAGATCAAGTAATATTACTTTTCATAACTGTAATGGACAAAAAATGTCCAAAACCAAAAAAATGGATTTAAGTGTCTGATAACTGATGTGCTGAACCTGACATGGCATCCTCAATGGATCCGTCTCCGGCGTGATGACTCCGATCTTTCGAATATTCCTATTTAATAATTGTTTAATCGACACGTCATCAATAAACCTGTCTCCGGCATGATGCCTCCGATCTTTCGAATATTCCGATCTAATATGACTTCTGACCTGTAAGGTTGCCAAAATAATAATCATACACTGTTTGTTAATTGGCCAGAGGAGAACTGGCACCCCGACTGAGCCTGGTTTCTCCCAAGGTTTATTTTTCTCCATTAGGACACCTGATGGAGTTTTGGTTCCTTGCCACTGTCGCCTTTGGCCTGGCTTGCTCAGTTGGGGACACTAAATTTTCAACTAAATATCCAAATAAATTTAATTACTAAACTAAATTAATTACTGATCTGCTCATATTGTCGCTATATGACAATTGAAATGAGCTAGATGACTGACCAGTTTTCTCCAGAGCGGCTGTACAGCCGAATCAAATTCTGTTGCATTATTTTCCTGTTTAACACTGTGAAGCTGCTTTGAAACAATCTGCATTGTAAATAAAGTTGACTTGAATTGACTTGACTAAACCAATTATTATTGTTTAATACACAGTATACAATATATACACTCACCTAAAGGATTATTAGGAACACCATACTAATACTGTGTTTGACCCCCTTTCGCCTTCAGAACTGCCTTAATTCTACATGGCATTGATTCAACAAGGTGCTGAAAGCATTCTTTAGAAATGTTGGCCCATATTGATAGGATAGCATCTTGCAGTTGATGGAGATTTGTGGGATGCACATCCAGGGCACGAAGCTCCCGTTCCACCACATCCCAAAGATGCTCTATTGGGTTGAGATCTGGTGACTGTGGGGGCCATTTTAGTACAGTGAACTCATTGTCATGTTCAAGAAACCAATTTGAAATGATTCGAGCTTTGTGACATGGTGCATTATCCTGCTGGAAGTAGCCATCAGAGGATGGGTACATGGTGGTCATAAAGGGATGGACATGGTCAGAAACAATGCTCAGGTAGGCCGTGGCATTTAAACGATGCCCAATTGGCACTAAGGGGCCTAAAGTGTGCCAAGAAAACATCCCCCACACCATTACACCACCACCACCACCACCAGCCTGCACAGTGGTAACAAGGCATGATGGATCCATGTTCTCATTCTGTTTACGCCAAATTCTGACTCTACCATCTGAATGTCTCAACAGAAATCGAGACTCATCAGACCAGGCAACATTTTTCCAGTCTTCAACTGTCCAGTTTTGGTGAGCTCGTGCAAATTGTAGCCTCTTTTTCCTATTTGTAGTGGAGACGAGTGGTACCCGGTGGGGTCTTCTGCTGTTGTAGCCCATCCGCCTCAAGGTTGTGTGTGTTGTGGCTTCACAAATGCTTTGCTGCATACCTCGGTTGTAACGAGTGGTTATTTCAGTCAAAGTTGCTCTTCTATCAGCTTGAATCAGTCGGCCCATTCTCCTCTGACCTCTAGCATCAACAAGGCATTTTCGCCCACAGGACTGCCGCATACTGGATGTTTTTCCCTTTTCACACCATTCTTTGTAAACTCTAGAAATGGTTGTGCGTGAAAATCCCAGTAACTGAGCAGATTGTGAAATACTCAGACCGGCCCGTCTGGCACCAACAACCATGCCACACTCAAAATTGCTTAAATCACCTTTCTTTCCCATTCTGACATTCAGTTTGGAGTTCAGGAGATTGTCTTGACCAGGACCACACCCCTAAATGCATTGAAGCAACTGCCATGTGATTGGTTGATTAGATAATTGCATTAATGAGAAATTGAACAGGTGTTCCTAATAATCCTTTAGGTGAGTGTATATACTGTATATAATAATGTGTATTAAACGATAATTAATAATTAGTTCACTATATATATTACATAAATTAGATTAACATTTAGATCATAAAAACTTTGCATGAATAGTGTTATTTTCATTATGTATTTTTAGGATTGTAATAACTTTAAAATCAATAATAATATTAGTAACATTTATAACTTATAATATTTATTGCTATTATTAGCACTACTTCCTGTGAAGTGATGTATCAATGTTCCCTTCTTCCCTAGGCCGTTCACAGTGCCCTTCGAACTAAATATGTTCGCTCCCTTCGGATTGGAATCTCACTTAACCCATTTGTGCCCAAATTTTTCTGAATGGTTTCATGCATATAGTCATGTTAATAGTGTCCTATGTGAACATGTTCTGCATTTATTTTCCCCAGGTTTTTGTTTTTTTTCTTGAAAATTGTATTTGAATGTGCGGCAACTATAGCAAATATGTTGTAAGCACCCCTTCAATGTCAAATTTGAATTGGAGGACAACATTTGGCATCTAACTCAAAATAACTGCTTTTAACAGATCAATCTTTATTCATAAACAAATGTATTATGTATAAAAGTCGAAGAGCATTTGATGCAAACTCAAAAAAGCTGCATCTATCTTACAATCTTTTGAATATAAAAACACAACAAACAACAAATACATTTGTCTTAAAGTGGTGGAACATAGTGCAGAACAAAGTGCAGCCATTAAGTTGCCCCAACAGGGCATTGTGTATCAAAAAGTTAAATGAAAATACATAAATAGAATGACAAAAAAAATTACATCTATATAACAAAAAAATAACAAAAAACAAATAACAAAATAGTCCCATAGTATTCAATGGCTGACTGTAGTAGGTGATTTCATATAATAATGTAAATGTAAACTCATTACTTGTCTGAATTTCCACATTATAATGGAATCATAAGCTACTAGTCATAAAATGAATTAGGGTCCTTGACCAATTAGAATGAAACGCATCCAAACTGGATGAAGGGCCCTCAATATTTAGGCCCTTACAAGACATAATAGCATAAAATGTGATATTTTTCCCTATCAAATTAAGGTCTATTGTACAGTAGAGATGTCAGTTAAAGGGTTAAGTTATGTTTTAGGTGGGATATTATGAATGCAAAAAGCCCTAAACAAGACCAAAAATCTTGATTTATTAACCTATTAACACAGTATACCCCATTTCCCCATGATACAAGTCATTTGACTTTTGACTAAGTATACAAAAAACTATGGATAAGATTTGTTTTGTTTGGATGATTCTAGAGACCTTCATGATAATGTAGATATATTTATGTCAACAAAAAAAACTTATTAGTAACATGAAAATGAACTTTCTTTGGGAGGTTTTGCCTTTGCCATGCTTCCTGGAACTAGGGGTAGGAAGTTGGCAGCCTCATGTGACAGAAAGGAAGTGAATACCTTTTTTTTCTTCTTGAAATCCTTTATTTGGTTGTTTGCTTGCATGTCATTGAGACATAAAACATGGATAACATCTAGAAAAATACTTACAATGGGAAAATGACAACTATACACTGTGGCAACTATAGTTGCCGGTGGGCTTAAATGGATGGCGGAATACCCTGTGAAGTCCACTTCGCAGTCCACTTACGGTCGAATGGAACACACCTTTTGTCTAGTCACTGTTATGTTGGAGTGTATTTCCCTGCCTTTCTGTCTTCAGCCTGTTCCTGGTTGACCATTACAAATACACACACATGAATGTATATATTTAAAAAAAAAAATCATATATAAATATTTATATATATATATATATATATATATATATATATATATATATATAAATATTTATATATGATATTAATATATATACATATATACAGTATAAACATGCAAATATTTCTTAAATATATACGTGAATGAGTGTGTATTTATATAATTAATTATACGCAGTACACACTATGTAAGCACAAACTTTTATTTTGAATGCGATTAATCGCGATTAATCGATTTGACAGCACCAATTATAATATATATATATATATATATATTATAGCATACTTTATATTATATTGTATAATATTATATTTTACACCCTGGTGGTGTTTGGAACTCAAATGAGTAGATACTATATGTAATACTGGTTCTGCAACATGTCAGTAGTTACCACCCCCCACCCACCCAAAAGTGGCAATTCTAATGATACATAAGTATCCATTTTCATACCCGGAAAAACAGAAAGTATTACGAGCTGGACCTCCCGAATGCTGTTTGACCCATTGTGCTGAGGAATGGTGCATTGTTCTCCCTCACGACTAGCGTGTCTAATCAGTAAACAGAACATGTGTGGGCTTGCCTCGACCCGAGGTGCGGCTTGTGTCTCGGGTTATTCTGTGCTGGATCAGCGTTATGAAAGGATTGGTTGGAGCATGAGGTTGTCAAAGATATTGAAGTGTCTCGCTCTGAGGGGGTCATGCTGAATAACTTCATACAGACAATAGTTCTTAAGTTATAAAGAATGCCACAACTGTCCATAACACACAAACTGTAGTAGAGGCTAATGCTATGGGTCATCCATGAGCACTCAAAGTCATGGATCCCAAGCTAGTTTGTTGTGAGCCACCTGATTAACATTTAGATTAAGAATATTCATCTCATAACACCTTTAAGTACTTCATTAAGGCTCATCAGCTGCAATAATGAGACATCCGAGACGGGAGCATTTTGACATGAATATCCACACATATTTTAAGTCAACTGCTTTTCCCCCCTTTACATTTAAATTGGCTATTTTATTAAATCCGACACATTCAGCTTTCACAGATTCTCCTGCAAGATGTTTCAGTAGTGCTTTCATTCAGCTCTTCCTTCATCAGACCTCATGAGAATGTAATGGGTTCAATCATAGTGATTATAGGTTTTCAGTCAGCTCCACTGGAGCAGTTGCCTACACACACACACACACTCAGTTTCGCTATCTTTGTGGGGACTCTCCATAGACGTAATGGTTTTTATACTGTACAAACTGTATATTCTGTTCCCTTACACTAACTCTACCCTTAAAACTACCCACCACAGTTTCTGCATTTTTACATAAAAAAAATAAAATAATTTAGTATGTAGTTTAGTACCACTGGCTGGTCCCCAAAATGTAGGCGATTTTCAGGTTTTACTATCCTTGTGGGGACATTTGGTCCCCACAATGTAATATAAACCTGTACACACACACACACATATGTTTTATGGGGACTTTCCCCAAATGAACGGTGTACATTGTAGGATATCCTCAGACCTGGTGAAAAAAATGCCTCAGACCAAAAGATTTCAGTCATTGGACAAAACAGCATCGTACCTCAGACTGAAAGGCTTCAGGACTCAGGAAAAACAACGTCAGGTGTCAGGTCTCGTACAATTAGGCATTGGACGAAACAGCCTGAGACTAAAAGGCATCAGACATAAAGGCATCGGACGAAACGGACTCAGAAGGAAGCATGGAATGGAAATAAGAAAAAGAAATGATAGCGTAAGCGTAAGTTCTACCAGGAAGACTATAATGTCACGTCATTTATTCATAATAATAGGTCTGGCCAATCACTGCTTGACATCAGGAGCATATAAGCACTGAATTCTCAGTTGATGACGCTGACGTTCCCCTCCATCCTCCCCACCACCACCAGGTTGGCCCTGTCCATCCATCGGGGGTAGGCAGGATCATCTTCAGGCAGGATCAGCCAAATCTACATCCCCAGGATTTGGACTAAGGGCGAGGCCTACGCCAAAGAACTTTTCTATACAACTAAATATGAATCATTGTAGCTCACAATCATCTGTTGATACTTTATGGAATAAATACCATGTAAACTTTCACCTGCCAGTCTTTATGGTAGAACTATATCTATCTATCTATCTATCTGTCTGTCTGTCTGTCTATCTATCTATCTATCTATCTATCTATCTATCTATCTGTCTAAATATGTATCCTAATACTTCTAACAATATTCATATCTATATCTTTCAATTTTATAACTTCTATGACAATTCTATAACACATTTCTATGCTTCAAATTGGAATCAATTAGTTAAATATTCAGTGAACATGATTTTCCCAGCCTTGCTGACCCCTTACCTTAATTCATACAGTTGTCCACCTCAACTGTTTAACTCAAGCTGAATTAATCTCCAGAAGGAGATAACAGAGCAGAACAGCATTTCCTGCTTCAATAAAGGACGTTTCTTGGAACCATTCATAAACCACGTGATTTTGCATGCTATTTGAGCTTGATATTCTTTACTATAATTCAGTGACCATCCATTGCAAGTCATTCGAGAGGGTTGATGCGGGCATGACATCGCCAGGGCGAGTTAAGACATGTTTGAGAAGCCCTCCCAAGGACCAGGCACGTGAACCGTTGTACCAGGAACAGCTCTTATCCAATCACAGCCTGCAGTCTCAGTGAATGGCCTGCCAGCTAAATTACAGCTTTGCTGATTTGAGCTGAAGTGGTTTTCTAAACAGGATAATCAAGTGTTGCCTTCAAAGCTGACAGATCACCTCATAACAAAACGCAAAGTTCGGAGGATTACTTCCGCAAAATCACAATCCTCTATCCATCAATAACCCTACTATTTAAAGTTTTACCAATTGTTTGCCATATAAAAAGCTCAAGTGATAATATAGAGACCAGGAAAAGCTGTAACTGTGAATATTTCTCTCCTACACTTTAAAGGATATCCTGTCACGCACACCAGACAGTTCATTCTTGTCCATTTCTTTCAAGTGTAACACATCCAAAACAGTGGCCCTCGCCTTTGAAAGCGCCACACAAACTTGAGCCGTCTCATAAAACTAACAGGCGTGCCATCCGCTGCACGACCGTATGGTAAATCAGGCATGCATTGTCCCCGTTTAAAGATGAGGCTCAACCATTCGGTCCAGACTCTTAACAAGAGCTTTACAATGCGGTGTGAGTCGCTCGAGTGAATGAACACACCGGTGGATGAGGCTCAGCCTTGGGAGGTAGCTCAGCAGGCCTCCATTGTAATGCTAAAACAGAATCAGGGAGCCAGGATACACATTTAAAGGATAAGAGATGGGGAGAGACTGAGAAGGCCGGAATCACAACACAACAGACAGGCAGCAACTCCCCTTCCATCAGACCCCACCCTGAGAGGGACAACAACATGTTCAATGAGCTTTTATGACAGCAGCTTTTTACTGAAACATTTAATAAGCTGTGTAGCAATTACCCAAAAAAGTGTGTCCGTAAATAAAGGAAAATCTTTACCTACTTTTGCAGTGATTAAGCCGGAAAATGACAACTTTGTAACAGCAACACTGTTATTGAACTGAACTGAATCAACATTGAACTTTGAGCTTGAGCTGCTTACAACTAAATTGAACTTGTTACATACATAACACTGACAGTTATTGACATGAATTGAGCAGAATAATGACAGTATTATCATCTGTAAAGCTGCTGAAATTGATGAAATCTGCAGCATTAACAATCTGTATATATAAATAAATGTGACCGAACTATCCCATTTTTAAAAATACATTTGTGCACCATAACAAGCAGTATGATGCTTCTTTAAACCTTCCGAATGACCCAGCAAAGGTTTAAATAATAATAAGATTTGCATTAAAGGCACAATATGTAATATTTTTGGATTAGAATATCCAAAAAACACTAGAAAAATTGTATATATTTTGTTGACTTGTGTACTTACATTATCCCAAGTGTTTCCTAGAATGTTTAAATCCAGAGAAATAAGCAATTTTAACCAGAACACGGACCGTGTCCATGCGTCACCTATCAATGACATCATACCCAGCGTTACCCTCGATTTCCATGGAAACACCAAAGGCGCTTTAATATATTATGTGTTTTATTAGACAGGTGAGCAACTGATTGGATACATTCATCGACAGAAAACAAATCATTGTTATATAGCTCAACACAGTTAGTCTTATTGTTTAAATCTTGTTTTCTTGATTTACTGCGAGTACCATGTTTTACCATGCCTTATATCGATCTAGCTTACTGCAATGTGCAACAAGTGTCTCATAGTAGCCGCCGAGAAAACACACAGAGAAGCATTATAACATAACTTTCAACACATTCAAATAATGTATCTAATATGATAAAACAGCGCTGCGTACATATGACCGGAAAAAGCGAAAGCGGTCGTGTGCGTCATAATAAAAGCTCAGAGCAATCCAGACGTCATCAAGCGACGCTTTTGTTTTGAATAAGCGACCTCTAGCGGTAAAATTTACATATTGTGGCTTTAATAATACTTTCTTTTTTTTTATTGAAATTTGACTCTGTACTGGATGAAGAAAGTCATTTTGAAAAAAGTTACTAAACAAGCACATAAAATCCATGGCGAGAATTAGTTTTTGTCTACACGAGCAGCACATATTGTACTGTTCTGCAGGACTGCATGGCTTGTTTTGCTCAAGTTTCCTATTCGAACACTGTTGGTCCATAGAGAGCAGTCTGGGCACTATCTGTCTGAGCCTTCAATTGGCAGTCATCCCCAAACAACACGTTAACAGTCTGTGAACACATCTTTTCTATGACCTCAATTGGTCAAAAAAAGGCCAGAACAATTAGCAGATTACATGGCACACATGAGCTCTTCAGGAACAGGCTGAACTTCATGAAGGCATGTACATTGTGATCACATCCTTGTATTTTCTATGCAAGTCCTCAAGATCGCAATGGACGTGAAGCTTTGGCATCATTTTGTACACTGGACACTGAGTGTTTTTTAGACTGTTTAACTGGCAGAGGGCAGCAGGCTGGTTTTGTTTGGAATGGAGTCAATTCGGCCCATTATGAAGAACAGAGCGGTCCCCATAGACCTCTTTGAATTGGAGAGTATGAATCTACACTTCCAAGTTCTGCTTTTACAGAACTAGTCGAACAAAAAACGCATGTCAGACCAACAAAACTGCATCTTAGTCAATGGCGGCTTTGTCAGTTTCAGCTTGTTGGCTCAAATATATCGCCGTTGTTTTGATGCATCTTTTGATTCCCTGAGTAAGGACAACTGCTGTGGTGTTAGCAGTCAAATGACAGATCTTGGATGGTCTCTAAACTCTTTCGCTAAAGCTGTGGTGGTTCTGTCTTCTATACACACTATTCTTTCAGTTTGGCTTTTAAGTGCAGCTAATGTCTGGCGTTAATTCAGACCGTATGGCTTTCTGTTTCAGTGGCCAGTCTTACCTGGTCAGGGAGAGGGACATGAAGCTGTCCTGAGTGAAAGCTGTGATTGGAAAGTACAGGACCCACAGGACTGTCACTCCTGTTCACCTCTTCTAATGATACCTCTACTATCATTAGACTGGCCCAATGCATGTAATTTTCTCTCCTCCTTACCCATCCTTCTATCCCCAGGCCTCTAATTATGCATCTGTGCAACAAACCTGTAAAGCCCACAGAGACATCTCAGCATCATATGCCCCTTCAGCCAATGACAGAATATATAGTGAAAACCCTCTCACGTCAACAATAAACCTTACTGATTTTTGCCATACTTAAGATTCATTGAACTGATTAAATTTACATTCATATTTTGAAAAATGTTGGTAACCAAACTGTTTTGGTGCCCATTGACTTCCACTGTCCACATTTCTCAAAATATATTTTTCTGTTACACAAAATAAAGAATGTCATTCCATTTTGAAACAACATAAGAGTGAGTAAATTATGATAGAAACTTTATTTATGGATGAATCCATTTAAAACAAAATGTCTTAAGAATAATAAACTTAAAAAGTCACGTTACATGTATGTATATAGTAACAATCACTGTACATCATCAAATTTACAAGCAACTAACCCTAAACCAAACACTAACCTTAACCTTGTGTTAAGTACATGTAGTTAATTAATATTACTCAGTATTATTTGTGTAATTACACTGTAACAACTTCACCTTAAAATAAAGGGTTGCAATTTATTTTAAGGTGTCTTTGTTACAATGTAATTATACATTTAAGTACTGAATAATAATAATAAACTACATGTACTTACTTTAGGGTTAGTTGCATGTAATTATGCATTATTTACTGCTATTACTACAGTAACTAACGTGCAACAATGACACTGTAAAATAAAGTGTTACCAAAGTGTAATCTATTCTACAAAACAAGTTACTTATTATCCTGTACAATCAAGCAAATTTATACATTTAAAGCTGTTTAGATATTCTTACTGTAAAACAAGAACATTTTTGTAACGTAAACATTCTGTACATTGTTCATATGTTTATACACCATATTGCCTATTGCAGTTTCAAATCTTTTTCTTTTGCATTGAAAAAGAATAAATAAAAATTTTTGTCTCCATAAACAAACATCCTTTAAACAAGATATCTAAGAATATTTAGTTATGTTTTCAGAGAATATACTGAGTGTAAATGTATTTTGCCCTGTAATACTGGCTGATTATCTCACTTTTTTAACACTTAGATTCTTATATACATTCAATATATATTCTCTGAAAGTAAGTTTTAATATTGCATTACCTATCAGGTTAATGTGTCATGTTTAAAGATATTTAGGTACATGTACTAGGAAAAAAATACAAAGATACTTGCTATATATACACCGATCAGGCATAACATTATTGTGTTGGTCCCCCATTTTTGCTTTGTGGCAGGGCGCATTATCCTGCTGAAAGAGGCCACAGCCACCAGGGAATACCGTTTCCATGAAAGGTGTACATGGTCTGCAACAATGCTTAGGTAGGTGGTACGTGTCAAAGTAACATCCACATGGGTGGCAGGACCCAAGGTTTCCCAGCAGAACATTGCCCAAAGCATCACACTGCCTCCGCCGGCTTGTCTTCTTCCCATAGTGCATCCTGGTGCCATGTGTTCCCCAGGTAAACGAGCCTTGCTTCCCACATGCATCAATGAGCCTTGGGCGCCCATGGCCCTGTCGCCGGTTCAACACTGTTCCTTCCTTGGATCACTTTTGTTAGATACTGACCATTGCAGACCGGGAACACCCCACAAGAACTGCAGTTTTGGAGATGCTCTGACCCAGTTGTCTAGCCATCACAATTTTGCCCTTGTCAAACTCGCTCAAATCCTATGCTATTTCTAACACATCAACTTTGAGGACAAAATGTTCACTTGCTGCCTAATATATCCCAAAAAGTCGTAGTTAATAGTGAATATGCGTTCCCCATACAAAATTATTACCATATACACTCACCTAAAGGATTATTAGGAACACCTGTTCAATTTCTCATTAATGCAATTATCTAATCAACCAATCACATGGCAGTTGCTTCAATGCATTTAGTGGTGTGGTCCTGGTCAAGACAATCTCCTGAACTCCAAACTAAATGTCAGCTCGTGCTACAATTTGCACGAGCTCACCAAAATTGGACAGTTGAAGACTGGAAAAATGTTGCCTGGTCTGATGAGTCTCGATTTCTGTTGAGACATTCAGATGGTAGAGTCAGAATTTGGCGTAAACAGAATGAGAACATGGATCCATCATGCCTTGTTACCACTGTGCAGGCTGGTGGTGGTGGTGTAATGGTGTGGGGGATGTTTTCTTGGCACACTTTAGGCCCCTTAGGGCCAATTGTGCATCGTTTAAATGCCACGGCCTACCTGAGCATTGTTTCTGACCATGTCCATCCCTTTATGACCACCATGTACCCATCCTCTGATGGCTACTTCCAGCAGGATAATGCACCATGTCACAAAGCTCGAATCATTTCAAATTGGTTTCTTGAACATGACAATGAGTTCACTGTACTAAAATGGCCCCCACAGTCACCAGATCTCAACCCAATAGAGCATCTTTGGGATGTGGTGGAACGGGAGCTTCGTGCCCTGGATGTGCATCCCACAAATCTCCATCAACTGCAAGATGCTATCCTATCAATATGGGCCAACATTTCTAAAGAATGCTTTCAGCACCTTGTTGAATCAATGCCACGTAGAATTAAGGCAGTTCTAAAGGCGAAAGGGGGTCAAACACAGTATTAGTATGGTGTTCCTAATAATCCTTTAGGTGAGTGTATATATATATATATATATATATATATATATATATATATATATATATATATATATATATATATTATATATAATTCCAATAATTCCTTGTACATACTGTATGTGCTATCATGTGAGCCAAATGCTGTATAATTCCTTTTTTATTTGTCAGACACTCTTCAGGGCATACATTTTATCAGTGTGCGTGTTCCCTGGGAATCAAACCCTTCATGCTCTACCAGTCAAGCTATATCACAATAAACAAAATAGAAGCTTAAGTTAACATTTTAACCCCGTGTTTGTTTCCTCTCAAATGACTATACAGTAACATTTTTCTTGTCAGTGTGATGTGTTGTCAAACAACATGTATTTAATTATAAACAGTGCAGTACTTAACACACGGGTACACACAGAGCACATATATTTCCTTGCTTCAGCTTCCCCATCTTTCTCCCCCTCTACTTCTCATCTCCATCCCGCAGGAGAACTATTATCCACCTCAGTCCTCCTGGGCCCAATTACGAGGCTCTGAGTCGTCAGAGATGTTCACTTACCCTACTGTCCTATTGTACTGACTGTACGTTTGACTGTGTTTATGACTGTATGTACATGTGAATCCACGTGTATCTGTATGTTTGTTTAGGGCTTGTATTAAGGGAAAATTCTTTCATTTATTTACCTTCATGTTGTTCTGAACCTATGACTTTCTTACTTGAGAAAGTAAACTTACTGAGCCCTTTTTCAAAATATCTTCTTTTGTTTTGGAACAACATGAGGGTAGTAAATGATGACACATGATGATGACTGGTTCATGACCAACAGAGTTAACAAACGACACAGATCCAAAAAAAACACTTTGTCTTTGTTTATTGTGAACAAGCATTTAGATACACAAAAATAGCTCTTAAAAAAGGCATCATAACAAATACATTATGTGTCTGAAGATTTGTGTGCCTTCCTAAACAGCATATGGAAAAAAAAAATTTTGTGTGTACTGTAGCACACTTAACTTATGGTGTGTTCTCCATGTATGAAGTTTTTATTTAATTTATAAAGGTACTGTAAATTGAATCTTTATATATTCTACAGTAATTTTACAGTACTGTTATATTTTATGCAAGCAAAAAATTTCATTCAAATTTACTGTCATTACAGACGCTGAATCTAATGCGTACCCCATATTTTCTCACTGACACCACCTCAACTCAGAAAACTTTAGGCTTAAAGAAAGTTCACTGCAAAAACATTTTTCTTACTTTGTATTTTTATCTTGTTTCCAGCCCAAATATCTTAAAATTCTTAAATCAAGAAGCATTCACTGTAAAATCCAACAGTGATTTTAACTAACACTTTTTAGTTAACTGTACTTAATGTCTTAATTTAATTGTAAAAATCATCTGTACTGTTCACATACTATGCCTTGTTTACTCAGAAAACCCAAGTTAAGATTAAATGATTGGAAAGCCCATTTTGTAAAGCAAAAAAAAAATTTTTAATTTGAGGCGGGTTAATTCTTAATAGACTTTTCACTCTTTCCCTCTACTTATGCAATTATTTTTCTCTGTGTGCATTCACTGATTTCCTAAAGTCATCTTACATTTTTAAACTATCAATACTACTGAAAAATTTGAGAGAATGTCACATAAGCTGACTTCATATATTGATGCTGATTTTCCTAAAATGTTCCTTGTTTCAAATCACCATTATGGTGATCAGTGTTCCCTTTGGTTGGGCACTTGGAACTTCATTTATATTATTGTAATTATCTTCCTATTGATGCAGCAATGCAACAAGAAATGACAGTTATTTGGTTTCAAAAGAAGGGAAGTAATAAATAATAATTCCTACTTACTCTAGTTAGTAGAACTCTTGTGTAAGTGAACTACTAACTAAGCATTTGACAGTACAGCATGCTACATTTCATGTTACTTGGTTTTTTAAGGCAATTGGTTTGCATGCTTTTTTTTAAGTAGATCTAACTAATTCGATTTTACAGTGTAGATAAGCGAAATAATAAAAGATATTATATATTATATCATATATATAATATTAAGTGAGTTTTTTTTACAAGCAAAATTATCTGCCAATGGAGTAAGAAAAATAATCGTATTCAAATGGGAAACAAGAATATTTTTCTTACCCCATTGGCAGATAATTTTGCTTGTTTTAAGCAAAAATTCACTTAATTTTGTTTTTTTCTTTCAGAAAACAATGTCATAATTATTACCCCAATGTCATAATTATGAGTAATTATGACATTGGAGTGGTGTTCATGTGCGTTCACCTCGTAAATACGATCCTTCCAACATTATTAGAATGCACCAATACTAGGGAAGGGTGTCATGTGACCTTTGCCCCCTAATCCACCTGCTGTCGGTTTGATTACAGGAAGCTGGGGGAGTATGAAAGCGCACACATGGAAGTGCAGGGAATATCCATGCAGTGAACTTTCCAGAGATACCCACTGCTTCTGAGAATCCAGAGCACTCATGTTCTCCTGATTGTGTATTTGCAGTGTATTAACCCAGTTCCCCTGAAAGCTGAAGCCACAGAGCATGTGTGTGTGTGTGTGGATCCCAACCTGCCCGGAACAGGTGTGGTCCCTGTGGGTCCAATCAGTTTTAATGAAGCCCTGGTGGTAGTGTTTGCTCTACAGGAATAGGCTGATGTTTGCTCTACCCCTCTCTCAGGTATCAGCAAGTATATCTGCACTGTACCACCTCTCTGATTCAGCTCCGAACGCTAGCAGTTTTATAATCTAATTTACAGAGCATTTACACATCAGCTGTGCACTGCTCGCACCCGAGGCTCAAGTTCAGCAAACAAATGGACGAGAACGCCATGAATAGAGTGATTAATATTCTTTGTTTAGTAGTTCACACACACACACGTTGTCATTATAAGCTCTCGATTGTCAAGAAAAGAACATCAGATTTAAGCTGATGTTTATACACTCTTTAATTCTAGATGACATAGCACGATTCTTTTCCCAAATGCACAGAGTCCCATAGCATTCTTACAGCCACAGGGGTGTAGTATGTACATACAAATGATGCATCTCTAGAGAGCTTCTATGTGCCTTGAAAGAAGAAATCTTTCTTTTTGACAAACAGAAAACAACTGCAGCTCAATGACAAATGTCAGACCATCACCTGTGGATATAAGATACATTCACAGGAGCCCAAAAAGAACATATGTTGACTATTTGTACAGGTTTATCACGGATTTTAATACTACAAATACACCAGATGTCTTGAAAGGCTTCTTAATAAAGTATGACTCTAAGACTGATATACTACAAATTAGCAACAAGGGTGAAATCACTAACAATTATGTATCTCTGTGTACAAATATAAAGAATTAACAGTACAAATACAATTTTAAGGTAGAAAAAATATTTCTAATTTCACTTCTGTGTTATCATTTGATTTGCAACCATATTAATGCATTCTAAATTACAGCTGTGTTATCTGAATTAACAGATTCTCTTGTTTAATTTGATATATAACATTTTCTCAAAATGTTCACCTAAAGAAAAAGAAAAAGAAAAAGAAAAAGAAAAAAATATGTCTGAGCAGACAGGGAGGGTTGTGAATAAAATGTATTTTACCCTTTTTTAATTAAAATGCTTAATATAAAATCGGGTGTAGTTGGGTAATTACAATACCAATCAAAATAATTTGACATAATTTTGTAAATAGATAAGGGGAAAACAAAAGTATCTATGCTCTACATTAATTTACACAGATTGGGAATACGTTGTAGATTTCAAAACAGATTTAATTTGTAGTATATACATGTAATATTAAACTATAAGACAAATAGCTAAAAAAAATGCAGATGTTTAAAGCTTAAAGCGTTACACCCATTCCCGGTCGAAAACCTACACAATGACTGCACTCAATTAGTTGGACTTGAAGGAGACACAATACATTGTGGGCTTCTGTTCTGAGCCAAGTGTCAAGTTCAAGCTCATTTAAGTTTCTGGACACCTCATCTCGGCACAGAGCCTGTACACGCAACGTCCAGGTCGGTCATCAATTATGAAGGAGAGGAGCAACACGTTTGATGGAGGTGTCAAAGACCGAGGCTCACATTTCCCCATGTGGAGTCATGCTTATGCAATCAGGTGCTATTTCTCTCACTGATTTAGTGTGAGTGCTAAAGCAAATGAGATTTGCTCCCGGCCCACTCGCCCAGACAGTGTAGGAGGAGAAAGTTTGAACAGGGCCAAACCAGCAGGCAGGTGATAGGAGCCGAGATCATTGTAGTATGTGATTAAGGAGAAGCAATGACATGCAGCTGGCTTTAATGAGAAAGGGATAAGCGCAGTTTAAAAAAATGCTAAATGCGGTCACGCACAAGGCAAAGCACAGCTAATCATATAAGATACAGATAAAAGAGAGGAAATGAGAGAAATGTGAATTAAACAGTGAGGACCATGCTAATATCATGGAACACTTTAATCACTTGATATGGTTGTAGAAAAATCATTTTATAAAAAAAATAAAATCATTGTTTACTTATGCTCATGTCATTTCAAACCCTCATGGCTTTCTTCGTGAAACAAGAAAGGCATTGTTTGGGTCAATCATGTTACACTCATTTTTCTATCCCTTCATTAAAAAATGCAATAGATACAAATTTCTGTCATGAAAATCTAGATGGCGCAGACTGATTGATCTGCTTGCAATCACATCATTCTCTAGGGCACAGCTGATTGGTTCCTGCTGTATCAGTAGTCAATGAGCTTGCTGCTCAACCTTCAAATACTTGGTCAGCATTTGCTGTAGCAGTTGCAGCGCACATTCAGAAACCCTCCACCGTCCCCAGCTCCACCTGTATAAATCTGCTACAGGTAAATCAGGCTTCATGTATGCTATATTGTAAAGCAGCAGCATAGATAGATTCTACTCCTAGGGTGACCAGACGTCCCGTTTTTCCCCGGACAGTCCCGTATTTCAGCTCTGTTTTAGTGTACTGACTTGTTTGTCCCGTATTTCATCTGTACTCAAATTTATTTATGGCTGGGTGATCATAGAGCGAGTCATACAAGCTAATCAAAAGTAGCCAAGGTCGTTATACAACAAAATTACCTTCCAATCACAATTTGTTATCGATTGATTTGCAGTTAGTGAAGGTGAAGATATTAGAGAGCGCAGAGGAGATCAAGTCAAGCGCGAAGATGTCAAAGAAGTGTGTATACATTTAACAAGGATCTTCAAAAAGAGTTTATCAAGCTATAATGCACAGTAAGTTGCGAAAAAGAACTCAATGTGTAATCCGTATTCCACCATGAGAAATCTGGTAACCCTATCTATTCTATGACCATACATACCAACATTGTCATATTCATTATCATGCCAAACACTCAAGTAGTTTGGTATAATAAATTTTTTTCTCAGAAAAAAAAGCTTAACAGCTTATTCATATATATATATATATAAACAGGAAGCGGATACAACGCACCTTTGTTTTTCACTGAGGAGGCGAACTAGTGACTCGGCCATGCAGTGATGGTACAGCAACTGTGGCGATGGGACATACATGAGGAGTACTGTCTTCCAAGACATCATTTTTAACTCTGCTGACTGCAAAGGTTCAAAGGGGGCCCTCTGCAGTGCGGATAGCACCAGAGACAAATCCCAAGAGGGTATAG
This sequence comes from Rhinogobio ventralis, assembly GCA_039654625.1. Classification (NCBI taxonomy): domain Eukaryota; kingdom Metazoa; phylum Chordata; class Actinopteri; order Cypriniformes; family Gobionidae; genus Rhinogobio; species Rhinogobio ventralis. The sequence continues at coordinate 16,788,601 of CM077212.1, forward strand.
AGTGAGGGCGAGGCGGATTCAATCTCCTCGCCCCCCTCAGGAACCTGACGATCAGATCGTGCTTCCCTAAGGACTTACCATCAACCATGTCGTGATTTGCGGCGATAGCAGCAACATAGACTTTGAGGGTGGAGGAAGACAGCCTTCGCTCCAACCCTTCTTGTAGGAAGGAAAGCACAGAACTGATCGAACATCTTCGGGGGTCTTCTCGTCGAGAAGAACACCAATCGACGAACAGGTTCAACTTCAACCCATAGAGGCGCCTCTAGAGGGAGCTCTAGCGGAAGTGATGGTGTCTACCACAGTCTGTGGTAGGCCACCTAGAACCTCCGCGTCCCATCCAGGGACCAAACATGGAGTTTCCAGAGGTCTGGACACGGGTGCCATAGGGTGCCCCGTCTCTGAGTCAGGAGGTCCTTCCTCAGAGGAATGGGCCAAGGAGGTGCTGTCGCGAGGAGCACTAGTTCGGGGAACCAAGTCCGGTTAGGCCAGTATGGAGCAACCAATAGGACCTGCTTACGTAGGCCCCGGGGCCAGCTGTGTGCCAGCGCATCCGAGCCGAGGGTTTCCTCGGTCAGGGAATAAAACAACTGGGTCTACCTGTGCGGTCCCGAAGCGACTCCAGATCAGCTGGACCACCTGGGGATGGAGTCTCCACTCTCCCGGGAGCACTTGCTGTCATGAGAGCTCGTCGGCTGCATGATCGAGCAGGCCCGGAATGTGAGTTGTACGAAGCAACCTCAGATGCTTCTGACTCCAGAGGAGGAGATGGCGGGCGAGTTGTGACCACCCTGTTTGTTGATGTACGCAACGGTCACAGTGTTGTCCGTACGGACCAGAACGTGCTTGCCTCGTAGCGGCCCTTTGAGGCGGCCCAGCGCAAGACGAACTGCTAACAACTCAAGGCAATTGATATGCCATTGCAATTGAGACCCCCTCCACAGACCCGAAACTGCAAGCCCGTTGAGGTGACTGAGCCGGTGGATGAGGCATCCGTGGAGACAACAGCATGCCTGGACACTTGTTTTAGGGGAACTCTCGCCCGTAGAAACAAAGGGTCCGACCACGGGCTGAAGTTTTGGCGGCACTTCGGTGTTACTGAGACACGGAACAAGCCGCTCTGCCACGCTCATCTCAGGACTCGGTTGTGTAGCCAGTGTTGAAGCGGCCTCATATGAAGCAATCTGAGTGGTGTTACTGCGGCTGTGGATGCCATATGCCCCAGGAGCCTCTGAAAATGTTTCAGTGGTACCGCTGTCCTGCGTTTGAACGAATTCAAGCAGTTAAACACTGACTGGACGCGCTGCTCTGTGAGTCGCGCTGTCAGATTGACCGAGTCCAGCTCCATACCGAGAAAAGAGATCCTCTGTACGGGACAGAGTTTGCTCTTTTCCCAGTTGACCCAAAGTCCCAACTGGCTGAGGTGACTGAGCACCATGTCCCTGTGTTTGCACAACTGCACCCGCAACCGAGCTAGTATCAGCCAGTCGTCGAGGTAGTTGAGGATGCGAACACCACACTCTCTCATGGGAGCAATTTCGGCGACCCGGGAAAGCATAGCCGTCAGCTCTGGGTCTGTCTCGGGCAACGCTACTCTCCCAAAGGGAGGCAACGCAGCCGAGTCTTCATCCCCCGAGGACTGAAACTCCCCCTCCGATGCAGCGATCGACATCATATCGTCTGCTGGAGCTCCAAAGGTTACCACTGGACCCCCCGGGAGGAGCCAGCGATTTCCTCTCGAAGCTCAACCAGCTGCGGCGCTTCAGAGGGATTAGGGGCCCGTGGAGGCTGGCTCGGTGGGTGTGCCCTAAACGTGATCCTCAGGTCACCCTGGCTATTCACCGAAATAGGTATATTCTGCTGGGCTGATTTTATGACTATTTATAGGCTACTTTTATATTTTGGAGCAATTAACCCCACTCCTACCCTAAACCTACCCACTTCTCAACAATATAAAACAAGTAGCAGGCAAATAAAAGTACAGTCACAGGTATTTATTGCAAAAACTGACCAAAAACAGTATAAAAGTATTAACTCATGTTGCATTCCAAGTCTTCTGAAGTCATACGATATCTTTATGTGAAGAACAGAGTTGATATTAATGTTTTAATCGCTGAAATGATGATCCTGCCGCTCCATGAATACACACACTCCACTCAGTCATATCACGAGAGCCAATAACATTTTACAATCAAAGCTGACGTAATGACGCAATTGGTCACGAGACATACGACAGCCAGTGCTGTCAAAGCTGACGTAGCGTTTCTTCCAGCGGCAATTTTTGAAATGTGTTCATGATCTTTGGCGGATGGAGACGCTGATCGCTTTGGGGGATTTTCTTCACACAAATCAATCGTTTGGCCTCGGAACACTTGGAATATTTGTACTTTTTTAATAAATTGTGGCTGCAGTCGTATCTGCCTGTTATATCCTTTTTTTTATAACACACAAATGGGTAGGTTTAGGGATGGGGTTGGGTTACGTGTTCAAAACGTGAATTAAAAAAATAAAATAAATGTAAATAAAATTAGGCTGGCAAAATCATAACCCAATATATAGTTTCATCATGACAATAACCATGCCCAACGCATCTGTATATGACCCCAAAGGTTTCTCATTGAAATCAATGGAGTACTGCGCATCGAAAAATGACGCTAAAGGGGTACCTTGTGCGTTAAAAAGTGACGCCGAAGGGAACTGACCAAGCATCAATATGTGACGAATAGGAGTGAGACTGTGTTGGGGAAAAAAGAGCAGTGCAAACGTTCTTCAAAATGTCTCCTTTTGGGTTCCATGGAAAAAAGGAAGTCATATGGGTTTGGAACAACATGAGAGTGTCATTTTAATTTTTGGGTGAACTATCCCTTTAATAGGACACAGAAATGTCAGATTCTTGCAGTGAGTGATACCCAAATAATTCACAGATCTATGTCCTCAAACTAAACACACAAAATCTCCCCAGTATAAATGGAGTCTGAGCGAGCTGGTTAGTTAGTAATGGATTCAGAGAATGGCACTGCATTTGTTTTCTCTCTTTGCTTCCTGGCATGAGGCAGAGTGTGTGGCCGGACTCCAGGGCACTGCCTCTGGTTCTGGGCGTCCCGACACTCTGCCCTCTGGCTGCTCTCTCTCGCTCAGCCACAGAGATCTAAGAAACCCCTGAGGAATGCTTTTCACCAGCCACCCTGCCAACCCGTCCTGGGCCTGCACCATGCTTTATAGCAACCCACAAAGGATATGGAGAAGAAATGAAAGGAGCAGGCAGGAGTGACATTTAGGAGGACTGTGTTGACTAATTCTGCATTCCAATCACGGCTGTGGCTCGTACCCAGAGAGCCATATTTTCAGTACGCTGCATTTCTGAAATGCTATTTCTTTCCGCTGCGTGAATTTAAGCACAGTTGAGATAAATGAATACTATAAATCATTTCATATGACCTCCACAGCCAATAACCTGAAATCTCACCACAACACATTATAGGAAAATATGACTTATTATGTCTTTGTAATGCAATCAAATCATTATGCATCAGAAATTGATCAGGTATTATTACTCCGAGGTGTGCAAGGTAAATCCAGAGTGACATATTTAGGAGACAAAAAGAGGCTATTCAATGTCTGCATGCAAGGCAGCCTCTGAATGGGCTCTTCACCCATCTGAAGTGTCCCCTAATAGCATCTCCATTCGTTCAGACATCAGTGAAAAGACCCCATCCCAAAGACACGTGAACAGTGAAGCGTAGCACAGTTTATTGCGACATGTGCCTATTTGCGGGATCACTAAAATTAGCACATCAAGGAGCACAAAATAAAGCTGGCAATTGTAGCAGACATGTAACAAAACTGGCCTGTATAGAACAAAATTACAAGTGAAGGTACAACTGATTGTAAAATGGTAAGTGAGTTTTTAACATTGGCTAGATCAGTCACACTATCTATTTTCTAAATGCATATTATGGATCTTATTGTGAATAATTCACCCATGAAAACATTCAATTTTTATTTTTTGACCTTGACCTTTTTGAGTCATGATCACCCTGGGGTGGTTTATTCTGCGATAACAACTGGCATGATGTACATTATCCCGCTTATTACATGGTTACTTGCCACATAAGTAAATAGACACAAAATATTGACTTGAGTCAAGCACAAAGCTTGCACAAAGAAAGTTGCTAGCAAGCGGCCAGCTCAAACTAGATGGACATTTAAGTGATACATTACAGTTATACCACTTATTACAGTGCATTTCGCCACATGAATAGTTATAGGGATAAGAGATATTGATTTGAAATGAAACTGTTTTAAAATCTTACCTGTTTGTTATCTTATAATCCATTACATTTTACAAAACAATCATTCCAAAAGAGCAGTAGCTGTTTTTGTCCGTGAGCGAGTCCACGATACCGGATTACATAATTAAATAACTGTATACAAAATATTGATTTGAGTTTTAATATTTTATTAGCTCACCAATAAAACGTTTCTAACAGTTTCAGTTCCCCGGATGAGCTTGTGTTATTAGTTTTTACAGGTTGTTATCGGGGAAAAACATACCGCTGGATGGCGTTACTGAGAATCAAGTATTCCATAGAGCCGTGTAATAATATATAATAAAAATGTTATAACATTTCTTTTGAAAAACTTCTCTCTTTTTAAAAACTTTTCTTCTCTCTGTAGATTTAACAGTCCGCTTAAACTTCACGCCTGCAAGCTCACATTCATCTGTCTCCACTTTTGAGTGCAAGAGCACTTTACAATCCAATAAACAACCGTTGCATAAAGTCCTTGCCCTATCTTTTTCTTTAAAAGTGATAATCCATTACCAAAATATCTGTTCCTACGTCCGTTTCATCGCTACTTTAGCGGGATCATGACATGGATTTTTATTTTTTATTTTAATATGTTCCTTGAGGTTCACTTATAATGTTTTTTTGTGCAAATGTTTGTGAAAATTATTTTCAACCCCTTTTCTGACCCTCTGTCTGAAATGATACATTTTTTAGGGGCGGCTCCTTTAAGGCTTGTCAGTAAACGGCCACTGTTATGACTGGTTAACATCATTGAATAGGAAACAGTATCAACGCCCACTTGCTATTGCACATGAGTAAGTTTATGTCCATATAAAACCATCATTTACAGACATGTACTTGTGGTTTGTGATGCAGCTGCTGTCAGATCCAATACAGTTAACTGCTTCATCTTTCAACAAAAGTTTCTTTGCGAACTCTCCATTATACTGTGCCTTGTTTACAAAAAACAAACATATGCTCCGAACAAACATATAATCCTCCGATGTGATCCAGGACACCATTAAAATAAAAAATATCCACTTGTTGACTAAGATCACTTTTAAGACTGTACAGAGATGCAAATAAGCTGTTTAAACTGGATGCGTCAAAGCGAACACTCGTTCACTCATCCATTTGTCCTGTTGTCGACAGACTCAAGTGCGTGGTGTATGTCAGAAACTGAACGCGCATCTGTATACTGTATCCAGCTTCAGTGATTATGAGATCTGCTTTGAAATTATTTTAAGAATATGTCAAAATTGATTTCTCATGTCATGACCCCTTTAAACGATTTTGCTTCAGGAAGTGAAGCCCAAAAAAGTATTCTTTATATTAAAATGCATTCATATTTACATCAACAAACAAACAAACATCAAATGTACAGTTCATGTAAATCAGGGGTGCCAAACCCAGCTCCTGGAGTCCCAACCCTGTTCCAACACACATACCTGTAGTTTTCAAATAATCTTGAAGGACTTTGATTAGCTGGATCAGATGCATTTAATTAGTGTGGAAGCTAAACTCTGCAGGACTGTGGCCCTCCTGGAGCTGAGTTTGGCACCCCTGATTTACATGAACTTCTTAGGCCCAACAATAAGCAAAATAATTAGCATAAAACATTATGTTTATTAAGGCTTTTAGCAACATTTAAAAATAAGTATTTGTCAAGAACCATATTCTGCTTCTAATGCTAATCTTCTAACTATGATCAATATTTTCTAATTCTGATTTTTGTTTTTATGATGTGGTGTTCTCAAGCACACCAAAAGACACATTGAATTGGCACAGACACAGATCCATCAGAAAACATCAGCCCTCTAACTGCTCTGTAGTTCTGTGAGATAAGAGTCATTTTATTACCTTTGCCCTTTAACCTTGTTCTGTTGGTGACCATTGGCCAATCCAGCCTGGAATGAAAGGGTTTGTTTGGTTAAGTAAAGCTTTAAATAAGATTAGGCATAACGACTCACAATCTCCATGGGGCTCTGTGTATTCCTATTGTTCATTGGCTGCATCTGTGACAGCCAGTGATATTAACAGGAAAAAGCTTGCGAGCTTTGAATGTATGAAAGGAATTTATTAAGAAGCCCATGAAATGATACCTTCAAATCAAGTCAAATTTATTTGTATAGCACTTTTCACAATACGCAGCATTTTAAAGCAGCTTAACAGAAAATCATGATGTAAATGTCTATAAAATCTTAATATCTTCATGCTTTATAGTCGCATTTAGCAGATTAGAGCTGGGCGATAGTAAAGTCCACATTTTGTGGTGATACAAGCAGTCAAACAGTTGTGATAAGCTATATAGTATAGGCTAAATATCATGCGCGAGTATGCTGCATGTATGCGGATAAAGTTGAACGTATATATATCCATATATATATATATATATATATATATATATATATATATATATATATATATATATATATATATATATATATATACGTTCAACTTTATCCGCATACATGCAGCATACTCGCAACAACTTTATGAAGATCCTTCAATGTGAGAAGATCATATATATATATATATATATATATATATATATATATATATATATATATATATATAATGTGAATTCAGGCTGATTGGGACACATTTTGCCAATGAGATGACTGGGTCTGCTTTGAAATTCTTTTAATGGCACAAAGATATATCAGAATTGATTTCTAATGTCAACCCCTTTAACCAATTTTGCTTCAGGAAGTGAAGCCCAAAAAAGTATTCTTTATATTAAAATGCATTCATATTTACATCAACAAACAAACAAACATCAAATGTACAGTTCATGTAAATCAGGGGTGCGAAGATCCTATATATATATATATATATATATATATATATATATATATATATACACACACACAACTTTATGAAGATCCTTCAATGAAGCAGTTTTGTTAAAATATTTTTTATGCCAAACTACTTAATCTTGCAAAAGCTATTCTTTTAAAGGGGCTATATGAATGTTCATGTAATAATCGTTTTTTATTGCCAATGTGTGAAGAGCTTGTTACAAAACTTAAAAAATGAGACCTTCCCCTTCCCCTTTCTAGGTTATCTATTAAAGCCTTTGCCCAATCCTGTTCCTGGAGATCTACTAACCTGCAGAGTTCAGATCCAACCCTGATCCAACACACCTGTTATCAAGCGCTCCTGAAGTTCTTAATTAGCTGCTTCCATTGTGTTTGATCAGGGTTGGAGCTAAACTTTGCCGGAAGGTAGATCTCCAGGAACAGGATTGGGCACTGATTTTTATGTGAAGGACTCGGGATGTCGGGAAAATCAAAAGGATGACATTTAAGTGTGCAACCGAAAGCCTCTCTTCCAATCTATGACACATGCTGAAAGAGCAATTCTGTGTTGCAATGTCAATGTGTCATGCTAAGAAAAAGGGATTAATTCAAATATAGCCAGATCAATATAGGCTATAATCAAACTATCATAACAATTTTAATTACCTCAATTGTCGACATGATGCCAGTGAACTGCAGAGCTTCTGCAAACATGTTCACGTTGCTATGATCAGATAGACTTGGTCGGCGTAAAACAGTCCCCCACAATGGAAATGCATGACGTTAACCCAGTATAGCCTGTGTAGAATCATTTCTGCCACTCGACAGAGCAATATATATAAGATATATAGAAAAACTGAGCCATATTGGGTCAGATTGTCCGAACAGTATGTGGCTGATAAACGACCCAACGGAATCAAAGGCCAGAGGTGTCATTTTCTCATCAAAATACATGCTGCTCCCCCGACCCCCAAATAGGTATGACATGCCAACTTCATAAATCACCCAGTCTTTCAATGAAGACGTTAATTCAGTGTTCCTGAGTTTAATGGATTAAAAGTATGTATTAGCCTACATACATATAACGTTTTAAAATGATCATAAAGCGTGTCTTGTGCTATGGAATTGATATTTTTCTGAATATGCCGTGTGCAATGCATAAATTATATAAGTATGTTTGGGCTAGAATAGAAACATGATATGTCAAACGGTAATTTAAAGCAGTACCACGTTTAACAAACAATTGTCAAAAGCCTAACATCCAGTGATATGATGAGCTGTTTGGCATCAATGACACGGGTTTAGATAAAGTTTAGACATCCGTCAGTTTTCTGTTATCTTGCATGCATGTGGCTTTATCTGTTTATTTATTTGTTTTTCTTGTTAGTACAGCTATGCACAAATTAATTCCTAGTTCAGCATTTACAAATTACAAAGCAAATTTGGAGTTGACATCAGTGTCACAATACTATTCTCAAAGTTTTTAATTTGCTCTTTTAAAGCAACTGTCTTCATCAAAAGACTGGGTGATTTATGAAGTAGCCTAGCTGTTATGTCATGTAATATTTGTGGGAGTAGCATGCATTTTGACGAGAAAATGTACAATCAAGTGTCGTACATATAATGTGACTATCAGCTTGTAAGCTTGAAGCAAAAGCATGAGCCCAGCCCTTCCCATCATGAAATAAAGAAGACTTTTGAACGTTTGTACTTTAATAACCATGTATTATGTGGCTATATGTGATCGCTCATCGTGAAAAACTGCTTTAATGATAAATTGACTGCATTTCTGACGCAGTTCGAGTCCCATGACAAGTATGACTTTATTGGCGTTTTTGTTCAACAAACTTTTGCCATTGCAATTGATGAAATCTCTTATTTTTCATCTTTCCAATAATACCAGCATCATGTACTGCAAATGTTTAATTGTAATGGACGTGTTGCACAGGCTTTCGGAATTGACAAACGGCTCCGTCTGTTTATCTGGCAGTATAAAACTTCAGATCAGGGAATTTTAACTTATTAGAGGTGCAGAACGCCACATGGCAACTTTTCGGCATTGCACCAAGCAAAAATAAATCATAATCATTACAAAGAGTAAAGATAAAGCGTCTAACAAGGTCTAAGCGCGTTCATTCGAATGGCTTGTTTAAACGGATATGACGTTTTTGTGGGCGTTCCCAGTAATGCCGACCAAGTATATGCTTTCTTAACTGCTGCTTTCTCACGGCTGTCATTATTTGTGAGGAAAGCGCTCAGCACATATTTACATAAACATCACTTTTAGCAGCGTGGATGGCGTCTGGATGTTCGTTAACAGTATATCGCTGCAAAGGTATTTCCATCTTCTTTTTATTTCTAAGCGAAGAACAACAAGACCTATACAGTGAGTATATCAGGCCATTGAATCACGTTCAGTTTCACGTTACGTGTGCGTGAGTGCACGAGTTGCTGGCTGCAGTTCACTTAACAGCCACCGGTGTCGCTAATAACAAGGATTTCTGAATTCTACATAGCCCCTTTAAAGGGTTAGTTCACGAAAAATTAAAATTATCCCATAATTTACCCACCCTCAAGCCTTCCTAGGTGTATATGAATTTCTTCTTTTAGCCAAACACAATCAGAATTGTATTAAAAAATATCCTGGCTCTTCCAAGCTTTATAGTGGGAGTGAATGGTACCATTCCAGTAATGGCTGTACGTGAGTTGAGTTCTGGCGGAAGAGTGACCTCTGACCCGACGCATGCCGTATTGACGAACGGGGAAGTGCAAAGGACAGAGCAAAACAAAACACCAGTCACGAAATAGAAGTCTAAAATGAGAGTTTTTAAAGAGAAATGTCGAAGGAACTTGAGTTTGTTGTCCAGCCTATTGTTGCCTATGTGTTTGAACCGGGAGAGGCATCTACTCTCACCTGAGCTTACGCTACTCCTACATTTGTTTGTGTGTAAATATGTATGTAAGCATGGATGTATGTATGGATCTGTTAAACCCAAGTGAGCTGTGTTGCTGTCAGTCTTGGCCAGGACGCTCTTGTAAAAGAGATTCTTAATCGCAATGTGCTTCTTTTCCTGGTAAAATAAAGGTATTATAGGTGTTTAATGACATACTAGTCACAACCCAATAATTACATTTTTAAATGCTATAATATAATAACCCTGACTTTATATTTGTCTATGGGTAACAAAAAGGAATAAAGCCAAGTTAGGATTTTTTTTTTATTATTTTGATAAAAAATAAAAAGTATTCAAGTAATATTCAGTGCATATAAAAAATAAACACCCATCAACATATCAAAATACAAAAATGGCTTATGAAAAAGTAAACAAAAACAAAAACAAAAACAAACAATATATAGACAATCTACCTGTATATAAAATACAAATCATATCAGGCTTCAGCAAAAACTTCAAAAACGTCAGGTCAGAGTCCAGATCTAGACTCGCATACGGCCATTACCGAAAGCCAGTGATTATAGTTTATAAAGTTATAAATACGGATATTTTTCTTACCAAAACGCATCGCTTCGCTTTTCTGGGCTTCAAAATCGAAGGTACCATTCACTCCCATTATAAAGCTTGGAAGAGCCAGGATATTTTTTACTATAGCTCCGATTGTGTTTGGCTAAAAGAAGAAAGTCATATACACCTAGGATGGCTTGAGGGTGAGTAATATGGGATCATTTTCATTATTGGGTGGACTAACCCTTTAATGAAGCTTTTTTTCCCATGATGTTATCAGGACAGTTGTGTCACCCTGACTTTTTGGACAAAAAAATAAATAAAAGGCCTATTTAAGTCATTTTAATTTGTAATTTAATGAATTATTTGAATAGATTAACAGATAAAACAAACAAACGTGCATCATGTCATGGACCCAAATATAAATTTGATATAATCCAACCAAATGATTTTCAAGTAGGTTTCAGTGTAAAAAAATACACACATTAAATGCTGATGTCAGTGTTTTGCTGATTTTTTTTCCAGCAGAATGGCTGACACATCTCTCTGTGTGATTTGGCTGACATGCCCACATAACACCTGTAATCAGGGGCTGCCAGCAGTGCCCGGGGGGACATAAAGCAGAGTGGCGATGCCCTGCCGTGACAGCCGCCCTTGTTCCCGCTGACAGGTCCGTATGAGGGGCCGGAGCGGCGACAGCACCCGTGTAAATACAGGCAGGAGTCTCTGCCTCTGGGGAGATAGTGTTATCTCCAGCGTCAAGGAGTTATCCCATCCCTCCTCCACAAAAACCCATCCCCTGAGAAGCACGCAGCTCCTCGCCCCCACACCTCCCCTCTCACCCTGCCTACACCGCAATACCAACACTAACTCACCTCTGTCACGTCCACAAGGACACAGGAAAACAGAACGCGTGAACTGCAGAGGTTCACTTACTGCTCACTTGATGTATGTGACTGTATGAATATGTGTCCTTGGCATTGTGGGGCACAACTATTTGGGATTACCATCCCTGGTTCTCCCTGATGTTCAAGGAATGTGATTTACTCCACAGATTCAGAAGGGTCTCTGCATATGACCTCCAACAGAAGGAGGCAGAGCCGATGAAATTGACTAATCCTCCCTTTCCTTTTTTCTTTTTCATTAAAAAGAGATTTTAAGTGTGAAAGTATTATTTTTTCCCTCAAATGCAGTGGATTTTCACAGATATTCAAGTCAGCTGGATTTTCCTAGGTGGGAGGCACAGCAAGGAAATTAACTGAAAGAAAGTAAAACACAAATAATTAAAACTCAGCTAACAAAATATGTTCTAAGAATGTTTTGTTAATGTTCATTCGTATTAAGTAAATGTTATTTCTGAATTTCCTCTGAACGTCTAGTTTTAAAAACGTTTTAAGGAAACATTCCATTTTATAATTTTGCAAATGTTATATGAACGTTACTTTTGAAAGTTCTGAAACGTAGTATCGTTTAAAAAATGTCAGATGAATGTCCAACTAAAATTTTCAGAAAAAACTCCTATGAACAATGTATAAATAATGTTTTTGTGCTAGCGTTTTAAGAATATAATTCAAAATAACTTTGAACGAACGTATAACTATTCACGTTACTGAAAGAATGTTTGTTCATAACTTTGAGAGAACCTTGTCAGAACATCAGCTCCATCTGAGCACCACAGAAACTCCTTTAAACAAGGGATAATGCAAATGCAAACTATAATCTGTACTATAAACTACTGTAAACCCTAATGCTCAAAACAATTAATTGGTTTGAGTAGAGCCAACTCGAATGAAACAAATTAGTTCAAACAAATGAACTTTTATGACTATTTAGAACTTTCTTTTTCTTTTGAGTTTACAAAACTGACACATTTTAAGTAATTTCAATTGTTTCACTGTTTTATGAACTTGCTTCTTTTCATTTAAATTTAAGTGCTATGCTAACACTAACAAAGCATTATGTAACCGATTAGCGAGGTGGCATTTATTGATTTAGCTCGTTAAAACTAGTCAAGTTTCCACTCCAAAAAAATTGAGATTACATGATATTTTTAAGTTAAATGTATAAAGCTTACTCAAATATTTCAAGTTCAGAGCAATTAAAATGTATGATTAAAAAATAAAAATCAGCAAGTTCTGCTTACTTAAACTTTAAATTTCTTAACTTAAAAAATTTGCCTGATTGCCTCAATTTTTTTGAGTTTTGCCAACTTATTCGGGTTTAGAGTGTATACTAAACCATTGTCAACATTTGTCAATGTATATATATATATATATATATATGTACTAGTTATTGACAATTTAGACATGCTTGACGTTCCTTGACATCTCATGCTGACGTAAAGAGTAAAGGTTAGTAGGCAAACATCTGTTGTGAAGCTCAACACAGTTATTTGTTTAAGTCAAACTGAATGCATTTGGAGAAATGCAGGCCAGTCTGGGCATGTTTTACTGTATTTTCCATGTCAATATCTGTGACAATAAATCACAAATAGCTAAGTGAAAAGAGTCATGGATAAGACGGATGCCTATTTGAGTGTAAAAAGACGTTTTTTAATTAGACATATTTAGGAAAATATAAGTAACGACCAGAATCAAAACACAGTCTGACTACAATATTATCCAGCTAGCGAAGTCAATGGGAAATCATTAGGAAATCTTTACCTTGAAATGGATCGGCTAAATCAAGGAGAACACAAAGTCTGTGAAGTACTAACTGAAGCATGTGCTTTTGCATTTAAACAAAAAACCTTTGCAGTTATATTTATCAAATAATTCTAAGGAATTTATCAATTTATAGATTAATTCTTAGGTAGAATTTTAAATATAAGTATAATGCATATAAGCATAATGACTGGAAATAGGGCTGAATATATAGAGAATGCTTATTGTTCTCATTACTGATCACTAACTTATTTGTATTTGGAATTTTAATGAAAAAGTTATTCTAAATTGAAAAAAAAAAACGCAAACATGAATGCTAAAGAAACAATCTACACATATCACATGTAATTCAATATACAAAAATCAATAGCAATAGACTGAAAAAAGTTGTACAGATTGATCTTTTTATTCAAGTACAGAATATATTTTGTTTCATGTTGCATGTTTTAGTTCATTTCTCAAAGAATCGATACAAGTACACTTCTAGAACAGTCATTGCCTCGTGAGATTGCCACCCACAATTCATGGTAAATCTGAGACTAATGCATTACATTCTGAAACATTAAAGAGCTCTTGTGGGACGATTTGCACTTTCATTGAATATCCGCATAAAAGAGAGAAAATAAGTTATGAGGCTAAATCACTGGGCAACAAACTGAGCTAATATTTCAAAGTGCTTGTGCCGTTTTTTTTTTCTCTCTGGAAATGATTTTGCGAAGCACTTTGGCTGGTTGCATCCCTTTTCCCACAAATATGTGATTTATATTTATATTTATTTTTATTTTTTGTTAGACTTATATAAAGCATGACATTGCCTAAAATATCAAGTAAACTAAATATATTAGATTGGTTAATCAATACAGGAACAAAATGCCACTATCCTAAATAACTATTTGTCCCACAGCAATATTTAATCATCAAAAAAATGAAGAATCCAAAGATCAAGGGTAATTATAAATGAATCAGAATCAGTATAGGTTCTTAAAAATGCAAAAGAAGTACAAAGAATAATTACATATAACCTTTCACATCCTCAGTAATTCTTTATGCTAATGTAGCAAAACCAAAGTCATTAGGTCTTCAGACCAGCAAAGACAGTGCATATGTGTTTAGATGTGCTCACAGATATGACTCTGCTCTTTCCCAGAGTTGCATCTCAGACAAGAATCCCTCACAAAGCCCATAGCCATGATCCAGGGAAATTGGGATGGCTTGGACTTCCTCTTTAATCTCCCAGGGGTGCTGCTGATGCTGGTGAGCCTGATCTGAGAACATTCCCTCATAATATTGCGGATGGACCTGTACTTGCTGATGGTGCTGTTGGTGAAAGTCCTCCATGTTGCATCCCATCATGCCGTTCGCCTCTAGGTAAGCACAAGCCTGCTCGTCCTCATTGCTGTAGACAGACCCATGCTGGTTCTGTGAAGATAGCTCCATCTCACATCCCAGAGAGCTCAGCGCTGTGTTGATATCCAAATCTTCAAATGTGCTGTCATTCCCACTAAGCACATCGTCAAAAACAGATGCCAGGTCAAAATCTCCTCTCAGTATGTCTGAAGTTTTGATGTCGGTGGTTAACAGAGGGCTTTTGGAGACTCTGGCCAGCTTGCTGCCTCGTTTGGAGAAGATTTGCTTGCGTTTGTTTCCTGGGACAGGTCCTTGGAAGTGGCCCATTCCCATTTGTTGGCCAGTCTGGTTGCACTGAGAGCCGTACGACGAGCTGGGAGAGGATAACATTTTGCTCTGTCTCTGGGTATTGAAGTTTGTGGCAGGCATTCGCCGTCGTTTGAAAACGCCATTGACAAACATGTCAGCGTACTGTGGGTCGATTTGCCAAAAGCCTCCTTTTCCTGGCTCGTCTTTCTGCCTGGGCACTTTCATGAAGCACTTGTTCAGGGACAAGTTATGGCGGATTGAATTCTGAAAGAAAGGAGAAAAATCAGCAGGTTTTAATATTTATTTATAGGGGTGGAACAATATATCGTGTTACAATATATCGCAATAAAAAAATGCAACAATCCCTTTTAAAATTAACCATAGTTTTATTATAGTAATAGTATAGTAACCATGTTTTTTTTAGCTAATTGATTACCATTTGTATAACCACAGTTTTATCACAAATACCACTGATTAATTTGTGGTTACCATGGTTTAACTATAATAACCATTGTTTTCTGGTTTTATTTGAAGTAAAACCATGGTTAATTTTCAATAGGGATGTGTATCGTGGATGGCAACAATATGTATTGTTTATAGTTCACCCAAAAATACATTTTAATTTAATTTAGCATTAGATATGGTAATGGAACATCAAATATGGAGAAGGAGAAGTCCAAACTTATTCAAGTCCATTTCTGATGTAATACCAAAATTTGCTTTTTGTTAACTCTTTATCATATGTTTAAGAAGTAATAATAAAAATTTAAAAAACACTCTATTATTTAAAGTATTGTGAGATGTTGTGTATTGAAACAAATCGTGACTTCTTAGTTTGTGCTTTTAATTTGCACACACTAGAAACATTTAGTAATTATTTCATGTGTGCTTAGAATTACTATAAAACATTATTTAATGGCAATTAAATGAAGCTGTTTAAATGTAGAGCCAACATTATGGTTATATTTAGAATGTAGAACATAAATGTAATAACTTCTAGAGGCAGAAGAAGACAACCTGTATAAAGGCTCTTGTAAAATCCCATTGTGCAACAGGTAGAGGTGTCCTGTTTCATTAGCTCACTGTGTGTGTGACAGAGACAAAGGGGGGAGGGGAATATTGTGTGTACAGGAGGAAGAAATGCGGTGAATAAGGCTCTCTAGTAATGCAGCACGCCTAGTTTCACATGATCAGTGGCTCCCTTAAGGATCCTTCATTATGGAAGAAGGCCTGAGGAAACCTAGTGCTTTTGGGTATAGTGGTCTCAGCTTCCATCATTAGTCACCCTACCTTAACACATCTCAGATGAGTCCACAGGTCTGGCTATTTGCTCAATGTTTTGATAGTGCTGTATGGTTGACAGACACCAGCTAATACTGTTAATTTGACTCTCAAACAAATGACTTATGCATTTGTCCTTTTGGGTCAATCAGATACATACAGCGCGACATGTGTGGTACAATTACCTAAAGAATGACTTTTGTTTGCGCGTTCTTTTTACTGAGAATCAGAAAAATGCAGAGCTAGGTGTATTCTGATTCCCAAACAAATGACTCTTACGAGTCGTTTCTTTTTAGTGAATCAAAAACCGTTACAAATGTAAAGCAAACGAATGATTCTTATGACCTGGTTCCTTTTTAGTGAATCACGAACGTAAAAGAGCTCGAATCCATTAAGAGCTTTCATCAATTCATTCAGTTTTTGATTCACTAAAAAGAGCCGGCTCATAACAGTCATTAGTAGGGGAATCAAACTACGTTTGCTCTAAACGTAGTTTGATTCCCCTACTAATGACTGTTATGAGCCGGCTCTTTTTAGTGAATCAAAAACTGAATGAATTGATGAAAGCTCTTAATGGATTTATTTGACTCCCTTAAGGAACTTTCGTTATGTTTGATTCAAAAAGTTTAAAAAGTAAACACTTATTTAAAGAGTAGTGACTATTAAATTAGTTTCTGATTTGTTGTCTGTTAAAATCTGAAAATCGTAGCAATAGTCTAAATAAGACCATTTCCGATTTTAACACAAACAATTGCACTCCTTTCCCCCCAAAGATATTACAATAATCGTTGGAACCGTTAAGGAACCTGGATGTAAGATGAATCTTATCATGGCCGGTGCACCTGTTGCACAAAAAATACACTTTTTTTTTCTCTCTCTCTCTCTCTCTCTCTCCCCTGTAAAATCTAAAGATACTGAATTTCAATGCAGAAAAAAACATTAAGTGATTCTCAAAGATAAATGAATGATCGGTGAAATTACCTGCCAACTTGGCTCCGCGTATCTGTAGTAGCAGAAGTTCTCAGTGATCCAGCTGTATATGGCTGACAGAGTGATTTTGGTTTTGTTACTAGCTTGCATCGCCATGCAAATCAGAGTGGCATATGAATACGGTGGCTTTACGTAACGATTTGTTTTATAGTCGATCTCCTCCGAAGGATTTGTTTGCGCCGTTATGTAGTGTCCCGCTTGCTGGTGCGTGTATGAATTCGCCAAACTGCTGCAGGACGTTGTGGGATTCCCAGGTGTTTGTGGCATCCCTGTGGCGGCGGTATCTCCGGCAGGCGGGCTGGAGGGCGAGTCGGTGCCACCCAGCTGGTTTTTGTGGTAGAAGAGGTGTTGCGGGTGGCAGCCGGAGCTGGGAGTCCTCTCGGGATTGGCACTGAGGATGGAGAAGTTCTGCAGCCAGTGCAGACTGGTGAGACTGTCGTCAAAGTGAACAGAGCCGCTGACATTGTCCTGATCCTCCGGATGAAGCATCATCCATTTCTCTTTGAATTTATTCGCTATCTCTGGACTCATTAACACTGGCATAGTGGACGCGACTGGAAGAAACAGTTCTGTGAGACACAGACACGTCGCTTGAAAATTCGAAAATAACGGCTAATAAAAATGTAACTGCAAAAAGTGTATTTTTATAAGCGTATAATCCACCACAGGGTTAGGCAAACGAAATCCATCAAATGAAATGCCTACCTGCGAAATGAAAACGTCGTCGGTTTAAACTGTAGCGGTGAATATCTCTCAGTCCGTTAGATTTAGCCTTAGTGCAACAAGTGCAGCCGATTCAGATTAAATGAGCGCATCCACAAAACCGGACATGTCCTGATAGGCGATCTACGGCGAAAAGCAGCATTCCAGTCCTGTCTTAGAGAAAGCCATGTAGAATCACATTTACTGTTTCGTAAGCGAATGAATACGAGAGAAATGGGATGCAGGCTTTGCACTCCGCCGTTTTGCCTGTTTCTTAATAGCCCTTTAAATGTTGACGCCCTCTGATTGGCTGAGACCTCCAGAGTTGAACATGTCATTGTCCCTGCGCGAGGAGTGTATTCAACCGCAGATCCGCGCGAAATGCGACAGGTGCTCATTTATTGAAATTACAGTCATTTATTAAATGATCAAATTATTGTGATTTTAAACCTTGTGAATTTGATAAATGTTTGTTGTTTGTAATGCAGCCTCTGAACCGGTACATTTTGCTTTCTATCTACTATTATCATCGTTATCTTTTTTCTTTCTTTCTTTCTTTTCTTTTCTAAAATGTGTCTGTTTTATCGCGAGCTCAATTTTCCTCTTAACAATGCTACATTCCTGGCTGTGGTAAGTCGTTAAAAAGTCGTTGGTTATATTCTATACGCGCGCGCCAACAGTAGTAGAAAGGCGCACATGAAAACAGTGACGCGCAAAGAAAGGAGCGCGCCACTGGTCCCGCCTGAGGAGACCTCTGCCCTCTCTTTACACAGTCGAAGCATTAGCTTACACACCACATTGTCATATAGCCATTTTCTCAGCAAGCCTACAAAAAGTTGGGCGCTGTATTTGGGTAAAATGCTTTAGGTGACGGGGGAAACTACACTAAATGCCGTTTCGTCTGACTAAATGAGTGAGAGTATTACTAAAACAGTGAATATACACTGCCACCATCTGGCTAAACATGGTCTCTACAATACAACAAGCTTCTATCTATCTCTAATTTGTATTATTTCTTAGATGTAGCTATTGGAATTAGGATTTATGCCAGAACAGCAGGATCATGAGAAAAATGTATACCATTTATATCTTAAAATAACCACAGTGACTCATATTAGTGCACAACACTTTATGATAAAACGATTTGACTACATACAAATATACATAACTTTTAAAGGTGCCTGACATAGATAAGCAGCAGTGAATTCACTAAAAAGCATCAGATATGTCACTGTAAATGATGGCAGATCCCTCTATAAACTACTCATTAAAGCTTCAAAAAGTGCTACAGCTTCCCACTTTGTATGTTTCAACGGGAGGACAAAGGGACAGCCACACAGTACTGTAAGGCACAAAACAAATATAGAAGATACAGACATAGATGATTACTTCAACTGGGTAACTGATCATACTATGCATCAGTATCAGACTGCAATCTGATGCACTTAGTGTTCATTTGCTGATTACAGAAAACAATAAAAACGTATAAAGTACACCGTAATAAATCACCATGAAGCTGCATACTTCAAAGAGGCTGGGCATCCATTAAAATAATTTGAACCATTCAAAAGTTCTGTACTCAAAGCAAAAGCTATGACAGTTCTATAAACGTCTTTTCTTTATAAAGTGTTTTTTTAAGCTAGTGTGTTAAACTCTTGTGTAATGTTTCTACTTCACAGAGAAATGTCTTGGACTCTTCAACATAAGACATAAGACTTTGCTTGTGATACTCAAGAAGTAATGGTCTGAATTAGTGTGCTGGATTGGAAATAGTTTGAATTGTGTAGTGGAGATTGAAACAGCGGGTTAAAAAAAAACTGGCACAGCATGGGGCGTTTATGAAGTGAGATGCTCATCTTCCATGCGGAGGGTGCTGGGGAGGCAGAGCAGAGGCTGACTGGAGCTGCTGGTGCTCTGACTCTTCAGGCTTTCTATGGACTCTGATGACCCTGAGGAAGGGTGAAGACAGCTGGAGTGAGAATGAGCAGAGAATCTTTTAGATATACTTGATTAAATGTATTTTTCTCATGAAAACCTTGTGATTTTAAAAGAGTTTATGGTTGAAATTAGTTTTGTAGGTCAATTGGGCTGACAAATGAGTTCTTTACAACTTTGTTACAATTGATTTGAAAGGGATAAGTTGGGCCAGATAGTGGAGAAGTGTGTATAATAGATGGACACTTGGGGTGTGTTCACACTTGCAGTTTGGTTCTTTTGGTCCAGACCAAAAAAAAAGAAAATGATACATTTAATCCTGGTTTGCTTAGCATTCACACTGTCATTTTTAACACCGCACCTAAAGATACAAAAATAAAATAAAACGTAACGGCTTTATGACGTATATTTTGTGAATGGAAACTTAGAGGGATGGTTCACCCAAAAATTTAAATTAGCCCATGATTTACTCACCCTCAAGTCATCCTAGGTGTATATGACATCTTTCAGATGAATACAATCGGAGTTATATTAAAATACGTCCCGTCTAATCCAAGCATTATTATGGCAGTAATGTACATCCAAAACAATGCTATGTGCTGGGCTAAATGCGCTTGATGTATGAGCATACAAATAATAGTATTTTTACCAGCTGAGAACTAGAAAACATTTAAAAGAGGTCAAAACAGAGGCAGGATTTTCTGCAAGAAGATCTGCTGCGAGGAGACGCGGTTCTGATGCCTGTATTGAACTGTGATGGGAAAAAACAAGTGTGCTAGAGAATTCTCTCCTTTTTAGGTCGCATCTTGTTACATCACGTCCTGTTTTTGGTTCGTGCATATGTCTTTGGTCCATGTTGTATTCATATTTCAGTCAACCTGCTCCAGAGTTTGTTTGAAAGCAGACCTGAGACCCATCTTTTTTTAGGGGTCTTGGTCCACTTGTTTTATGCAGGCGCAGATGGCAGCATTCACACTTGTTCAAATGAACCGCACTAACAGAGCAATCGCACAGAGTGTGAACACAACCTTACAAACCATGTCTACATAGACCCATGTGCTATTTCATAGTTTTATGGAGCTTACCATTATTCTGAAATGTAAAAAAGTCATTATAAAGTATGAAAGGTGTGTCTAAAATTGTGACATGTATATAAATAAATAACTATTATGAACTGACTCTTAGAAAGTGACTGGTTGGGGGGGGTTGGAGGAAAACCATAGTGAATTATTCATGACATTGATGACCTACCAGAGTCAACATTCCTCTACAGCAGTGGACCATGACTCAGACGCTACGTGTGTTAAGAGCAAAGCCGAGTTAGAGTAAGAAAGAGAGAGAGAGAGAGAGAGAGAGAGAGAGAGAGTTAGGAGGCAGCACAGCATTAGACATGCAGACACACAGCATCAGTACGGAATCCCCAAGTCGAAATTATGAGATACTAAGTAATTGTGACATTTATGAGATAGAGGCCTGGTTTCACAGACTCACAGATTAAGCCAGGATTAGGCCTTAGTTCAATTAGTGCATTAAAGTAGCTTATATAAACATGCCTTAGAAAAAAAACATTACTGGTGTGCATCTTGAGACAAAACGATGGCACTGACATATTTTAAGATATGTCAGTGCAAGTTGCTTTCAGCTTAAACAGCTAAAACATACATTTTAGTCTGGGACTAGGCTTAAGCCTTGTCTGTGAAAAACCAATCAAAATGTACCTTTCATTTCAATTTCAAATTTTTTTTTATTTCTCACAATTATGACAGCATTTCATAATTAAGGTTTATGTTATAATTATGATTTACTAAAGCTGTGGACTTCTATAGCATATACAGAGATATTCTTCTTCATTACATATAAAATTACTAGGTGTATGAAAAATGATGCCTTAAGGAAATTTCATTTATTAACTTAATGTAGTTTAAATTCAAATACTAAAATAAACAATTTATTATTAATTTCTTATTGAAAATTCAAACACTGCATTCTATGTTTTAAATAATATTCCATTATGAGGTTAATTACCCCTCCAGTTACATTTGTGTATGAAACATTTTTAAACAATTTATTTTAAATTAAAATGACATAATAGAACTGATAACATTTCAGATTTCATGAATCAAAATGTCAGAGGAAATATTTACACTCCTATTGAATACATCTTAGTAATTCACTTGAGGATTTTCTAGTGTGTAGAAGGCATGTAATTGATACTGTAAGAGAACAGTAAAAATGCATTTAAAGAGAAGCTTTACTGGGTAAAAATTGCTGAGCAAAGAAGCAGCAATAACAGAGAAGGTTCACACAGCACAGCATTAGTTCTGCCAAGCATGCTGAAAAACTTGTTTCTCCAACTTGGCTCTTTTGCATTTTCTCAAAGTCAACAGTACGAGGGTTTATCAGGGCATGAAAGACACCCCACCCTCAAAAATGGACTCAAAGGAACTATTCCTATAATACGAGTTTTGGCAGACTAAATGAGAGTGTCAGGATTGTGTGTTAGCGGCTCACCAGGCAGGGCCAGATCTGCTGAGGGATCACTTTCTGTCCGGCTCAGGCTGCTGCGCTCGCTGTGGCAGTCCTGCAGAATTTCACTCACAGACACACCCAGTGATCTGCTCTCTGAACCTGCCAACATGACATGATTAACAGGGTTTCTTCTCCAACAGAACAAGCCTGACAGGCCTCAGTCAGAATGTTCATATTATATATTTTATATCATACAGTATATTATACATTTTACTTGAATTACCACATTGCTCATGTTATATGAGGACTTGCTGTTCTGATATGAAATGCATAATATAATGCAGATTTGCACATCGAGTTTGCTAACCTGAATTTGGGAAACCGGGATTGGTGGACACACTCTCTGCTGTGGCCTTTTGGGAAATAAAATGGATTGAGCAGTTTTTACAGGTTGTGGGAAATGATAAACTGACAACACTAGTTTGCATTTTTCTATCACTCACATGCAACCAGTTGAAAAACCTACAGATCTATGCAAACTAATCCATGGCATTACACGAGCAGCTCATCCATGGAGTCACACACAAACACAACAAATGTTTACAGGAAATACATTTCTAAAGATAATATTTTACAGTATTTATGTCACAGACCCTCAGACAGGTATGAAATTATGTTCGTAAAATATAGTACTTCCTATTTGCCATTACTGTTGAATAAAAGCAATTAGCTTACTGGCTTACACTTTAGGTGATGTTGCTATAGCGTAATTACAAAGTACTGAGTAATATTAATTAACTACATGTACTTACTATAGGGTTAGGGCTTGGTGCAAAGGTGCAGTGTGTAGTATTTATGAGGATATATTGACAGAAATGCAATATAATATATAACTATATTTTCAGTGCTTTATAAAGACCTTACATAATGAAGCGTTATGTTTTTATTACCTTAGAATGAGCCATTTCTATCTACATACAGCACGGGTCCCCTTACAGTGAAGTCACCATTTTGTGCCGCCATGTTTCTACAGTAGAGCCCTAAACAGACAAACTGCTCTACAGAGCACTAGCTACTCTCTGCTGTCTCAGACAACGACATCTTTGTCCTGTGTCATCACCGTAGCTTCTCAATGTGCTTCGAAAGGGAGGGGGGAGCGGTTGCAATTTGCAACTTCACCACTAGATGCCGCTAAAATTTACACAGTGCACCTATAAGGTCAGTTGCTTGTATTAATGCATTATTTACTGTTATTACTATAGTAAGTAAATGTAACATGTAACTACGTCGCCTTAAACATTTTTTTTACCATTTACTGGCTTGTCAGTGGGCATCATTTAACAAGCACAGGTAAGGAAGTGATAGTGTCTGACCTCAGTGGGACTGAGACTGCAGGGCAGAACAGACTGAGGCTGGGCATCAGAGAGCTCTGACATTCTCTCCTCATCTTCCTCCTCCTGTATGGGGGACGAGGGAGAACGTGTAGACCTGGAAACATCACACATACAGTATAAATAGAAGAACATTACTCACATTACATTTTCAGAGAGTATTTTCCCAATAGTGACTTACCCGTCTGGAGACTTGCTACCTTTGCCCTTCATTGATGCGGGATCTGCATTTTGCTGCCGCCCAGTCAGGTTGAGGGGATCTCCCATCTCCCCGGAAAACTGGATCTCCTCGTAGAGAGGTGCGGTTGGGATTGAAGGGGACATGGGTTGCACCCCGTTCAGGGCTTCAAGCAGGGAGATGGGCTCATAGCCAGGAGGGATGTTGTCAGCATTCTGAGATTCGATAAAAAAAAAAAAGAAAAAAGAAGTGTTGTTAGTAAACTTCAGACTTTTTGGCATAAGTTTTTCTAACAACATACACCTCTCCTACAATTTGTGGTTAGTTTTTTTTATTTAATAAGTTAATACTTTTATTATATACATTTTAAATTGAATAAGTTGATCAATAATGACAGTAAAGACTTTTATTTTATTTCTATTTCAAATAAATGCTTTTGTACTTTCGATTCAAAGAATCATGAAAAATGAATGCTTTGCACAAATATATTAAGCAGCACAAATGTTTTCAACACCGATAAGGGTTTTTGAGCACCAAATCAGCATAGTAGAATGATTTCTAAATATATGTATGGATTTATTTTTTATTGCCATATCAGCATCTGTGGCTATTTTCATGGCAAGAATATTCAAAATAAATATATTAACAAAATTTACATAGTTGTAGCAACAAAAACAACAACAATTGATAACCATCTCACATAAAAATAACAAACATTATATAAGCATTATATAAACATTATATATATATTTTTCATTTCAATATTTGATTAAAAAAAACTTTATCTGATTCAGGATTATCCCTGGTGAAACATTTTTAAAAACATCCATTAAATAACTTTGTTATTTTGCCTAGTGACATTCAAAGCCTAGTACATTTCAACAAAATATGTTTTATAGACAAAGGTGTTTGACAAAAATTAAATATTGGTGGTACATCACGAATGATTTCTGAATGATCACGTGACACTGAAGACTGGAGTAATAGCTGCTGAAAATTCAGCTTTGCCATCAGTAATAAATTACATTTTAAAATGAATAAAACCATAAACAGTTATTTTAAATTATAATAACATTTCACAATATTACTGTTTTTACTGTATTTCTTATCAAATAAATGCAGACCTGGTGAGCATAAGAGACTTCTTTAAAAAAAAAAAAAAAAAAAAACATTTAAAAAATCTTTTGAACAGTAGTTTAAGTGTCGCCATTTGTCAAGAAAATCAAAACCAAATTTGTCCGATATACTGGATGTTTGGAATGAGGCGGATATGTGCCACTGAAACCTAAAACACCAGTCATAACGGTCATAACTCAAATGCGAAGCATGATTCCACTGGACAAAATCAATACTACTGTAGTAACACAGTTGAAATGGATCCCTGAAGTATTAATAATTTGAGTACAGGGTGAAATATGAGTTTGAATTTTACCGAATGCTCAGTATGGTCAGAGCTTTGGGACAGCACTGGGCTAAAGGAAACCGGGGAGAGAGTGGCAGCTGTTTTCTTCCTCACTGCTCGGATCTGGAGCAGGGCTCTGAATGCTGGGGCAGTGGGAGCAGAAAGGAAGGTCATGTGAGGGGGGAAAAAAGGACACAAATAAATGCAGTGTGCATAAACAAACACAGGTGCTGCATCTTCACATTAAGTGTTACCAGATTCATTTGGCTACAATAAGGGGGTAAATATTTGCACAGCTGGTCTTACTGTTCAAGCAAAATCAGTGCACATTCTCTCAGTGCAGAAGTTCTATTTACAGAGCAGCAACATACTTTATACAAGTACACAAAAGCTTGGACAATTCAAGACAGTCCTGTTGTATATAGTTTCTTGTTATGCAGAAACATGCTAATTCTTCCAAAAAAAAAAAATCTAATTCAATGAAAATGAGCATATCTCTATAGCTTCTTTACATCCCCAGCAGATGGCACTGTTCTTCAACAGTCACA
The DNA here is from genome assembly GCA_039654625.1 of Rhinogobio ventralis. Taxonomy (NCBI): domain Eukaryota; kingdom Metazoa; phylum Chordata; class Actinopteri; order Cypriniformes; family Gobionidae; genus Rhinogobio; species Rhinogobio ventralis. The sequence goes on from CM077212.1 coordinate 16,814,367, forward strand.
TGATCTGCACTGCATCAATGATGCACTAGGGACTATTCATCATTAAGAAGAACAATGAAAAGCGGAATAAAAACACAATGGTAAATCAGTCCATATCAGATTTAAAAAATCATCACTCAGCCTTTTATCTTTATGGCCATACCCACTTTAAATGTTCGACTCATTTAGCCGAACAAATCTGAATAATAATGGAGGAACAATACAGGAGGCTCAGGGATTGATTAATGAGCACTTACGCAGTCTGCAGATAGGGCAGTTGTTGGCCTGGTAACGCAGTGTGTCAGCACAGGCATTGCACAGACACAGGTGCCTGCAAGGGAGAATCAGTGTGTCACGCAGGTCTGATAAACAAACCACACACTCACTGCTGTTGTCACTGTTCTCATCCTCTGTGGACTGAAGAGAGGAGACAAAAGAAAACATTGTAAAATAGAACATGAAATCAGAGACAGGAAATGGCAGAATGGATATTGTATTACCAGGAACCAATCAGGCACATCATCTCATTTGCCATAAATTCTCTGGCGTAGTGACATGATTTACCTTTGTCTCAAGATTGTTCCGATTTTCAATGCCATAAATCTCCTGCAGAAGATAGCTCACACGGTCCACCTAAAAGATGAGCAAGTGAAATGCAGATTACTGGCTGGGGAAACCTCAAAGCACAGATCAAAATGACTATAGTCTTTTTCATGAAGTGACGGCATGATTACTGCTTCCACGCGTGGAGTGGATAAGCGTGCATGAGTGTGGATAAATCAGAACTTTCAATCTTTTTATGAGAAACAATCATACAGCCACAATCAGATATATTGGAAAATAAGATTGTTCTGTTGCTCACAAATATCACACCCAGCCTTACATTTAACGATGGGGAAATATGAGCTGCAAAAATACTTACGATTTGCTTCTGTTTCAAAGGCTTCACTGAGAAACTGCCATCAACATGCTGTAAATGAGGGAATATATAGTATTACTATAATAAAAACAACAGAACAAGCTGGCAAGGTTAAAAAAAAAAAAAAAAAAAGTTGTGCACCAAGAATATTTTTGGGAGATGGCTAATGAAGATATCTGTGCTTATTTCCATTAATAACATTAGTTCTGTTTGGAAAAATTATTTATTACCCACCTCTTTTTCCTCTACTCCTTAGACAACATTTAACATCATATTTACATCAGCAATGTGATTAAAATTAAGCAAAGATTAATCAAATCTCTTTGAATGACTTAAAAGCAGTAGTTTATAGTTCTTAAATTTGTGAAAACAGATGAATGCGCTACTTTTAAACATCTCTTCATATTTTAGTCTGACTATGCGGTGTTAATAAAAATGTCTGAAACTTTGCATGATGCACTCTGTGTGAACTTTTGCTCTATGCAATAAATCTAAATTGTTGATTCTATCTACTCTCAATTTCTACATTGGCTACAAAGCATTTTCCAGGGTTCCAACTCCTTTTTATCAATGAACTTTTGACCATGACTTTCAAGACTTTATTCCTTTACATGGTTTGTTTCCAGGCCTGATCATTTTAAAATTCCAGAGTCCAGGGTTTCCATGAACATGGGATTCATGAATCTCAAACTGACTATAAAAGGACTGCCTGGTTAATGACTTACTGTACTCAATATTATAAAACATGACCGAATGCTTGCGAGCTTTCCATCCAGCTGACATTCTTGAGCAAAAACAAATCTCATGAAATACAGACCCTTTCAAAAGCTGCCAAGAGAACATGTGCATGCCCGGTGACATCTGTAACAGAAAATAAAATGTTTTGTGAGACAACAGTATGTAATGATATTACATAATTATAACAGATTATATTTTTTTAGATATTTATTTTTTACTAACCATCTCCATCATCCACTATTGCTTGGACTACCAAAGGGAAAACGCCTTTGTCCAGATCATAGTTCAGCTACAGAAAAATATGAATGTTTAATTCTAAAAATGCAACACTTAACACCTAAAACATAGTTCTTTTCAAATCATTACAGCAGAAAGGCCTTGAAGGAATGGCACTGATGAAAAGGAGTCTCTTTTTTGAAAAATCACACCTCTTCAGGCTTCCATTTGGTGAAATCAATCTTGAAGGATGGCAGACAAAATTGCTGGTTAATCCCTCTCTTATAATGGACTGTCTCAGACACCATTGAAGGGCTCTTGGGGCTGTATCTTTAAAAATAAAATTGTAGTGATTATCACCAACAAGTCTTAGCATAAATGAGGGTATCAGTTACTAGTAATATACATTTCAAACACAGTGACCGATCTAAAAGTGCTTTTAACCCAAAAAATGAAAATGAAAATGAAAAAATGAAATTTCATACAGGTCTGGAACTTGAGGGTGAGTAAATGATGACAGAATTTTCATTCTTGGGTGAACTATCCCTTTAACCAGTAGGCTTTTCTTTTTTTAAATGTTAACATTATCACATTGGATTAAAACGTACTGACTTCGCTCACACACCGGGTATAACTATTAAACATTGAGACTTTTTTTGGGACTTTGTTTTTTGGGATTTTTTCCCACCTTGTTACTAGTGGTGTTCCTGGTCAAAAAATGACCAGCCTACAAAAAAATCGTATTAATCTCTTGTTAAACTACTGTACATTATCAACCAATATTGGATTCAATTTTTTTGTCAAATTGTTTTCTTTCAATTAGGACAGGTTTTGTTTTTTTGTTTTTTAAACTGACTGATTTTAAGCCTCATTGATCTGAGCTTATATTGGTCAAAAATGACCATTCACTGAAAATGAATGGGGGAAATTGAAAATAAGAGAAACATTTGGTGTTCAGGAGCATGTTCATCATATTCATGTTCACATATGTACATGTGTGCTCACAAAAATAAAGGCCTCGGACCTGTGCATGTGTGGATACACACACTCGCACTACCGCATGCACACACACGTTCGTGTAAACAAACATACAAACTATTTTGAGTGTTACAGGCTTTCTTTTTCACAGAGATTAACTTTATCCTCAGATCAATGAAGCCAACAAACAATTGGATAGTAAATACAAAAAAAAAAAAAAGTCCTAATTGAATGAAAACAAGTTGACAAAAAGATTGAATCCAATATTTGGTGATAATACAGCATAATGAGTGATTTACAGACCATTTTTAAAAGGCCGGTCATTTTTGACCGGGAACATAAAAGGTGTTACAGGGTTTTCAACACCGTGTAAGAGTTAATCTTTTGTATTTAGACCAAGGAGAAAAGATTGGTCAAAAGATTTTAGTGCCACTGTTTCCAAGGAAGCTGTTGTCTAGATGCCAATGGGTTATGTTTCTTTGGGATCAAATGGCTTAAATGGGACTTGAAAGCAACTGAGGCTATCAATCACAAGACACTCAAGTTTCTACAAATCATCTAATCTTTTATCCTGTAAGAAATTCACTTAGTTACAAAAGTGAACATAAACTTGCTGATTTAGCATCATTCAACTGCAGAAACTTTACGCAATATTACTCAGTGGAAACTTACATTGCCATCCCATTGGCAAACTCCTCAAAGGCTTGACAGTATAATGTAATAGCCACTCTGGCATCAGTATCAAAGCAGAACTCAACACTGTAAAGGACCTTGGGATCGCCCGTGTCCTCTGGTGTGCTGTCAGAATCATCCTTATACCTGCAAAATTTTAAAAACAAAAGTTTATTGTCACGGCTCTCTTATTTCAGCATATAGTCTACATTGTGGCATAATCAGCAACCCCTTTAAGCCATGACTATATTCACAATCAACCTGACGAGTCGTAAAGAATCCTTCCTGATGTTCACCAAACTCCTCAGCGTCTTGACAGGCTCATGTGGTGCTGGCGTCACATAGGGAAACTGTGGAAAACATTAAACGTATGTGTGAGGATGACAAAGTATCGGTCTCTTAAAAGTTTTGCGGCGGCGGTTTCATTTGGTCACCTGCACAGGTCTGTTGCCAAGGAAATTCAAATCCATATTTTCCCCAAAAAGATATCCTTCTGGATGGGGTGTGTCAAACTTTTCTCCACCCATGAAAAAATGACTGGTGAAATAATTTCCTGCAATAAAGACATTAAACTAAGAGATTATTACCTAGGATGGATGTGGTCACTAGACAAGAGTTGACACTGGATGATGTTTCAGTGCATCCATGTGGACGTTAAATTAGTATATTTTCTTTACACATTAGATAATAGTACAGCACTGCCAAAGTAGATTTCAAAAGCAGAAAACATGAGACATACAGTAAATAACATATTTTTGAGATGTAAAAGTACAAAATGTAACAAACAAAGAATAGCTAACGGTCTATGAGTGAACAAGAATGGTCAGATACAATCTATATTAGGCTTTGTAATGCAGCTAACGTCTGTCAACATTTTACTTAAGTGACATTTTACCTGATTTTGGGGGATATCTGTACGCTGAATTGGCTTGAATATCGATGTCTTCAACTCCAGCAATCCTTCGGCTCAGTATTGAACCCATGATTAAATGTAAATGACTGTTGAAGACTGCTATGTGTAGTTAAAGAAGGTTTATTTGGACAGTTAGCTGGAAACCGTTTGCTTGCTCCGCTATGGAAACATTCCCATCTCTTGCGACAAAAAGAGCTGCGAACAAAAGAAATATACTTCCGTGTTTACGTTCTAGCTCTTCTAACAAACCAGACTGACTTATGTAAAATCCGTTATCTCACAAGTACACGTAAAAAACGATGTTTCATCGGTGAACAAAATAAAAACAAAAACAAGACTACTGGAAAAAACTGTCTTTTGAAGAACCCATATTCTCGCGAGACGGGACTTTCTGAGAGCAAAGGATATTGGGATATGTTGTGCCTGTCTACCGTCCATCGGGGTCTCAGCTGGCTTGAACAGTAAATGTGCACAACACAAAAGAAGCATTAAATCGATACTAACGCTTTTTTAATTGATTATTTTGGGCATACATTAAGTTATATTTATAATTCACAAGATAGTTTTTAAATTCAAATGCCAGTGCAGAAAATGGTAATCTCGCCTATTGCCTAAAATATTGTTTTATAACACCCAAACTAATATCATAGATGGATGGAGCACGATTGAATTTGTATATATTGCTTATTTTGTATTTGTGTAAATGATGCGCGGTTTTTTCAGTGAAAGCATATAATTTTGACAAGCGCAGTCACGCAGTGTTATTAAAAGTAACATCAACGTCATGTCAAAGTTGTCGTCATATGCTTACTATTAACAGTACAAAGGACTGCGCTAAAGTACACCAGTTGGTCTTCTGTTAGCATGCAAGTGATTTAATTGGTGTTAGAAGATTTGTTTACCATATTTGGAAAAGTAGTGGCATAGCTCGAATGGGAATTGGACGGGAGACACCGTCATTCATAAATTCTGCCTTCTAGAACTTAACAAACAAAGCGTTGCATGACGGGATATGGAGTTTTGGTGTTTAAAGAGCAACTTAAACATGCACTATTATCCTTGCCGTGTAGTTTATATATGCATTTTCTTCGTTTAACAATGCATGATTTCACTTTGTATAATCAAAATCGTAAACATCTATCTCGAGCGTTTCGACATATACGCCAAACTAATGCAGGGTCATCAGAAACACAACAAACGTGGAAACCCTACGCATACAATTCCCATGACCTCCGCCTCTCTCTGATTGGCTGCTTCGTGCTGTCAATCATCTGGCGCTCGTTACACCAGCGCTCCTACAGTAAATATTTGTGTTTGCTCAACCGGCTGTAATGGTGGACGACTGAAAGAGAAGCGGTGAGACTAAATCTCAAAAATCCTGTCCCGGGTAAAGCACTATTGTTCGTGGCTCGGAAATAAACACCAGCGAATATGGATGAACTCAAACATCAAGTTATGATAAACCAATTCGTCCTGACAGCTGGATGTGCCGCAGACCAGGCGAAACAGCTTTTGCAAGCGGCACATTGGCAGTTTGAGGTAAGCGCATATGAGAGCACACTATAGCATGCCTACGCCAGTGCATTGTTTATGTGATCGATGCACTGTATACTCTTGTCTGTCGCGAGTTGCCATTTCTATCCTGATGACTAATAACAATGACCCAAACAAGTTTTATTTTCATCCTTGGTCATTTAAAATCTATTAATGCCGTCTGCATGTGTTTTGTTTTTGGATAAACGGCACTTATATACACCACTAGTAGGCTGTAACAATTGCGAAAAGCTCAACAGAGATAGACTAACGTTACTATCCAATTAGAGTTTACTCCAGATTAAATACTATAATCCTTCCCCATGACACACTGTACTAGCTTCTCATGCTATTATGCAATGAAGATGACCACTGGCAGATTACACTACAGCAGAGCTCAACATCGATACAATGTTGTGCTTTCGTTTCTTATTTGAATCAGCCGTTAAGTGAAACCAAAACAGTTCCCCAGTCTAGCGTGAAATCAATATTTTCAAATATTACTATACAGCATGTGAAGTAATGTTGTGTTATGATCTCTCACTCACAGACAGCCCTTAGTGCCTTCTTTCAAGAGACAAATATACCTTACGGTCACCATCATCAAATGGTGAGTATGAAAGGCGATCTCTGTTTATAAGTGTTTACTTTAATGAATTTAACTTTTGTTCTGTTACATGTGTTTGTTATGCTACTATACGTGCTCCGTTTATATCGTGGCTGTAACAATAACAATGTAAAGCTGTAGCCATAGTGTCGGCCATGTTGCGGAGAGACGGGGCTTCCAGAAATAAACACACACACACACACACACACACACACACAGGCGCTGTGTTCACTGTTATTACTGTAGTGTGCCGAGGTAGGCAGTATTTCAGTGTTGCAGCATAACTGAAATGAAATAATGGCCGCAAGGTTAAAGCATCACGGATGTGGCATTTCATCGGTCAAGCAAAAATCAGTGTCTTCTTGACTAGGGCTAGTGTTTAGCTCCTTTATTAAAAATAAACGGTTACACTTTATTGTAAGGTGTCATTGTTACAGTGTAATTATATATTTAAGCACTAAGTAATATTTAGTAACTACATGTACTTACTATAGGGTTAGGGTAGGATTAGGGTTTGGTTTATTATGCATAATTATTTATTATGCATATTAAACCATTTTATGGTTAATTATGCATAATTTGCTGTTATTACTATGGCAAGTACATGTAACATATGTAACAAGGACAATTTTTTAACATGATATGTGCATCATGATGATGATGGAGTTATGGAAAAACCTTGACATATTAGGTATTAACACTAACTTGGGGGCAGTTTACACAACACTAAAAACGGAAAACTTTTTATGTTTTGGCTGTTTATTTACATGACAACAGCATTTTGGGGGCCTGAAAACACAAACTTTTGGGTTTCAAAGTTAACATTTTTGAAAACTATACTGTTATAGTGTCCTCGTAATCTACAAAAATGGGAATTTGTGAAAACGATGACGTCATGCATGTGTATTATGTGTTCAGTCTATCCACTTTATTTTTTAACATGGAAGGAGGGTGTTTTCTGTGAATGTGCAAGACTTCCGATTTATTAGCCGCTATAGGGAAATAACGAGAAGAATATATCAAAGTACAGTAAACTGTAAAACTGTTTGCTTATAATCAAGACAATACATTCAAATAATATGGTAAGAAATATCAGTTTGCAATGTAAAGCAGCATAATGAGCTGTTTTGTACAGCTAAACATAACTAAGCAAATGACACTGGAAGCCAGACACATTCAAATTACAATGGCCTGAAAAATAAGGTGAATAGGCGTGTAGGCGTGTTTCTTTACAAAATGGCATCGCCAACTACTGGCCTGGCAGCATAATACAGCGTTTTCACAGATCGGTGTGAACGGGGATCGTTTTGACAACGTTGTCGTTTGTATGCAAAAACTGTTCTGTTTTTAGTACATCTTTGTCGTGTAAACTTACACTTAGATTAATAAATGCTTTAAAATGATTTTTTATTGTTAGTTCATGTTAACAAATGGAACCTTATTATAAAGTATTAACAGTAAATTATTAAATAGTAAATTCTTGTAAATTAATAAAATATTTAAAGTGATGAACATTTCTAAGATATATTTTTCTAGTTATGCTTTGCTGTTAAATATTTCATCTAGTAGCTAATGTTCTTGTGTAAAATAAAACATGCTTGCAAACAAGTCACAGCAATGTTCGAATTGTGAGTGAATCACTGTTTTGAGTCAGTTATTTTTAATGACAGTCAGACTGGTTCATGAAGTTAATAATAATTATTATTATGTAATTAAAGTTTGACAACCTTTGATGTTCAGTTACATATTACACATCAGTACACTATGTTATGCAATATTTCAGATATCAGTTCATTCCATGTTTGTGTCTGTTTGAGGTTTATTGATGTGAGTGTGGGGCATGAAGTTATTAGGGGAAGCAAAGAGTACCTACGGATCATTGTTTAACACTGAACACATGATAGTTTGTGTACTGCCTCACAATTTAAATAGACCCCGTTGAAAGCACAAGAAGCAGAGGTGTGAGTTTTGTGGCATGGCTGCCAACACTTACTAATGTTATTAGTTATGCAGTCCTAATTGAGTTTGCGTGTGCGCTGGCACACTAATTCTGATTGACAGTGAAGTCATAAGTGTATGAAAAAGTGCTTGTGTGCTTACATCACAGAGTGTTCTTTTATGTTGGTTTGGTCCTGTAGTCTTGTTTGGAGGGTTGATAAAGAAACAGGATTTCAGAATTGGCTGTTGTAAATGAATCACTGATGGTGACTGTAGTCTTTGAACATAAAAAATAATTCACTCAACATGAGAGTGAGAGTTTTTTGCGTGAACTACTCCTTCAAGGGTTTATTTTTAAAGCGCAACATCACAGCCGCAATTAAAGTTTACCACATGTTCGTGCCTCCCTGAAGCTTAACATCTGTATGCATTGCTGTTCATTCATTTTACTAATAAGAGTTCATTATTGGGAAGTGATGTTGTGAATGGGCAAGTCTTCAAGGGCTGAGATCATGATCTAGAAAGATGTAATGTTAGATGTGTGTCTCCTGGAGTGACCCTGCTGCTGTATCCTACAGTAATTGCTGACCACGTTAGCTCATAACTCACACGCTGAGCCCAATACTCAAAACAGAAATTTGGATATCACACGAAAAGGCCGTCTGTCAAACTTAATTATAAATTATTAAAATGAAATCTGGGTTTTGAAACAAAACAAAAAGTAATTCACAGTGAAATTCATTCACACTGAAATTGCTACATTTGACAGTTATTAGAAAGTAGGACAAAAATAGAATGAATATTCTGGATTTTGTCCTTTCAAATAAATGCACATATTTTTGTTATTACAGCAGGGCAGATACGGCTTAACCAAATATTTAGTATTTTTTTCAATTGCCAATTCTAATTTAATTTAGGTCATCAATTATTAAACAAAGATATAAATCTGTTCTATTGATTTCCATAATCAAGTAAAATACATTTGAAATCAAACATAAGCAGAATGTTTGGTTCATTACTAAGGGATAAAAGGAATTTTGTGTGTAGTGAAGCTCTGACCCTGCAGTCACCTCCAAAAGGGGGAAAAAATAAGAAATGCCTTGTGCCCTTGTACGACAGTGGGATAAGTGCCCAGTTATCCTCTGGTTAAAGTAAGGTAATTAAAACAGGATTTAACACACAAAGAGTAGAAATGGCATTATTATAAGAGTAGAATTTCCTGGCATTGGGGCTGAGAGGGAGGGCGACAAGTTCTGGTAACTTTAACTGTGGTTTGTTCCTGGGTGTGACCTAAGAAAGAATCTGCAATATTTTAACTCTTAGATACAATACTTACAGACAGAGGTGGGGAAAGGTTAGAGTAATGACAAGTTTATAGCAGTTAACTGACAGTTTGATTAAAATGATCATGGAGTGAAGCTCCTTATCTTAATGACCTTACAGTCATGTTGCCTATAAAAGAGTGCAGATGTTCTCTCTTGTGGAGGCTGTGAATTGGGGAAGTGGGACAAACCGTGTGAAACATTATAAAGACCTGTATAACAAAATGTAGGTTGAGAACTTAAAATGCTGGAATGTCAAAAGTCCATGTATGCAAAGTATTTCACTCCCAAGAAGCATCTGGCCCTGAGTTGATTTCATGCTTTGTTATTAGGGTGCCAGAGAGAGTAAACCACATTTACAGGCATTGTTTCCCAGCATGCGTCGCAAATGCGTGAACAAGAAGTAACGTGTAATGCACGTGTCAAATCAAGACATCAAGGTTTAGTAGGTTAGCATGGTCCTAGTCTCGCGTAGCCAGACCTTCAGACTGACGGCAGAAGGTCTGGACTCTATTGCAGCTTTCATTGGTCAAGGACCGCCCAAGTGGACGTTTGACTGACATGTAACACAACCAATCACATTTTGTTTTGTTCCATGTCATGTTTAGGGGTGTGAAAATTTAAAGTAGATGTCCCTGCAATACCAGACCGGTGTGCATTTATAAATTATTCATTCAAGAACGTTGTGCAAATTTACTGCAACAATGGAGCCGTGAACTTCACGTACATAAATCCAGCGTTTAGTTGATCCTGGTAAGCGCTCATTGTCACAGTTGTGAACACGACTGTGTTCTTCTTCTACGAGGGAGTTTGGCGTCACGGCATTTGTTTCCAAGCGGACCGTTAAAGAACGCAACACACATGTCTCGCAGACATCCTGTAGAATTCAACCAATCAGATGACGACTTCAAAACTCTTGAAGTGTTTCCAGATAAGTGTGCCATATGCATCAGACATTCAGCCAACGGTCAGTGAGCATGACGTCTGAGGCTGAGACTAGCATGGCCCATATTGCCCCTACTGGTAGTTTGTTGGATTCCAGTCCTCTGAATCAAAACCTCAAAGAACATATGCTATGCTAGCTTTTCTTCTCTTTTTTTTCTTTTACACGCTAGCATGCTCTTGAAACTCCATCCCGCAGCTATAACATTAGCGACAGAAGAATAATGTAATTGGAATCAATTTCAAAATGTTTTTTCTTGCTGATGAATGATAAAAACATTGGCAGGCAATCAGAATCCACCTTCAAAGATCTTACACGTTTAAAGCGACAGACGTTCAGTTTATCGTCCATTGGTGTGAGTATTTTGTCATAGTTACAGCACAGAAATTCTTTCCTCTTTAGGGTTTAAGGGGGATCCATGCTTTTCTGTGTCATGTATTTCTGTTCACACACTCCGTTTAAAACATGAAATTAAATTTCACCCTATTTTGTTTTCTTTTTCAATAAGCCGTTTGATAAACACTCGGATGTACATTAAAATACAAAAGAAAAGATTGGTCTCATCATGACTTTAAAGGCCTCTAAAAACGCTCTTAGACAGAGAATACCATAACTCTCCATGATGTCTTTCAGTTGGACGCAGTTTAAACTGTTCTGATTGAACAACTTTTGCTGTTTTACGATGCACATAACTTGGCAGAGAACACTGCAGCCAGCACTGGCCAGTCGTGTCCTTGATTTGAACATACAGTAAGTGTTAATCAAGTCTTGTTTTCACCATAAAAACCATCCATTTTCAGACAATACTTGTCTGTTGTTTTGCTCTGATGTCCCTCTGTACTGTGTCAACACTCAGGTTAATAATCAAGTCTCAAACAGAGATCATTTGCTCACATATGTGCAAACACACGCTGCATAATAGAGTGCAGAGATCAGAAAAACCTCTGCATCTCTGCAGTATGTGATTACAAATTACTGTTATAAAAATCAAAGCACCTCCTGAGGCATTGTCTGCCTGCTTGATGACACCTCCCAGCGTCTCTTTCTCTCAGAGACTCACAGATATACGTAGAGCAGATCAGGCAGTGCAGTTCTGTTTTATAATGGAACACTGCAGTGAACTGTCAATTATCTCATTACAAACCATATCATTATATTTCATACGCCATCTGCCACAATGTGTTCACTTTCCATAATTCCAGCCCTGAGTCATGTATACATGTGTGTGGGGGGATGTAAAACAGTGGTGAATAGCGTCACTGTTTCAGTTCAAAGGAATTTGAAAGCTTTCCTTTGTTGTACATTATTTTCAGCTATTTCTAGTGGAATGGAGGAGCGTTTTTCTCAAGCTCACGTGAAATCCGTAAATCCCTCCACTGCTTGTTTCTGGATTGGAGCAGTCTGGCTACTTGAACAATAGAAAGGGAATCACAATTGATGCTCTTTATTTTTTTTCCCTGATGCCAATGCAATGCTCATGGATGCGCTCGGAATACCATACATACTGATTTTACTTTCATGTGTTTAACTCAACATGTTTTTGCAATGGTTCATGTTGGAAATGGGCACGCAATGAAGTCCATTTTGGAGTCGCAACTTTGTTGATGCAAAAAGATTTGTTTCTAAGTCCCACATTTGACCTGGATCATTGTCAGTATCATAGAGTCCAACAGTTAGGTTCAGGAAGTAAAAATCCCATTTATTTTCTCTATAGGGGAATAACAATAACAATAACTTATAAAACTAAAGCTACAAAGTTGTTAAAGGGTTAGTTCACCAAAAAATGCTAATTATCCCATAACTGACTCACCCTCAAGCCATCCTATGTGTATATGACATTCTTTTTTCATCCAGACACAATCAGAGTTTATATCAAAAAATATCCTGGCTCTTCCGACCTTTATAATGGGAGCGAATGGTACCATTTTTTTTTTTAAGCCCAAAAAGTGCATCCATCCATCATAAAAGTAATCCATACGGCTCCAGTGGGTTAATAAAGGCCTTCTGAAGCGAAGCCATGTGTTTTGTAAGAAAAATATCCATATTTATAACTTTATAAATTATAAATCACTGGCTTCCTGTAATAGCCGTACGCGAGTCGAGTTACGATACAGTGCTGAATTCTGTTACCCTAGTAGGGTTAGGATTGGTATTAGAAGTAGGTCAGATAAGCGCAATACAAGTTAAGTCACCTTTATTTATATAGTGCTTTTTACAATGCAGATTGTTTCAAAGCAGCTTCACAGTGTTAAACAGGAAAATAATGCAACAGAATTTGATTCGGCTATACAGCCGCTCTGGAGAAAACAGTGATGTCATCCAGCTCATTTCAATTATCATATAGTGACCATGCGGGCAGATCAGTAATATAGTTGAAAATTTATTTGAGTTTAAAATTTTAGTGTACAGCGCCAACTAGGGTCACATAATTCAGTGGATCACAGAATTCGTCACAACACTAGCCGAATAGTGAACTCTGACCCGAGGGTTAGCATATTATAGGGTTTTGGTGGGGGGTAATTAAGAATGAATGGGGGAAAGGCATATGCAGCCAGGTCTAGGCATCTCCATGTGGTCCTGTTCGGTATCGCAACTTGACATGTCTAAAACATAAACCAGCTCTTTGCTGTTGCACTGTACAAATACTGTATACTGAATTCTGAAAAGTTTTGTTCTGTAATGTTTTTTTTTCTCTGTGTGTGCTTTGGTGTGCATAATTGTATGAATTATATGTACTCCTTATATCATTTGGTTATTAGGTGTCTTTTTTGGAGTCTCCAAGTGTCTTTTTTTGGAAACTTGCAGAAATGATAATTTACTTTGCTGGACATAGCAAATAAAATGATGACAAAATAATTGTGTTAAACATGATAAATTATGTATTTTTAATTTCACGTAGGGTAAATACCTTTTCCACTTTAAATCAAAGTTTGGTAATGTTGTGATTTACCTCATAGCTGGTTGGTTTGGTTCATGGTTATAACTCTTTACCGAAGACTTTTTAATTTTTTTAAAAAAATCCTATGAGAAAAATGAATGGCAAAAATACTTTCAGAACCAAGGTTGCTAAAAAATTGTGCTGGTACTGTTGCACTCTATTGGTTGTTTTTTTTTAACCAAAATGAACTTGAATATGTAGAGAATATGATATAAGTAAGCCATCTGTTAGTTGATGTCCCTAAAAAGTATTAACATTTGGGTCTATGCACTGTAAGAAAAAAATCTATTGAAAAACAAAAACAAAATTTTTTTAATTTGTATTTTTCTGCCAGGGCATAATCCTTTAAGTTTACGTACATTTCCTTTAACCCTAAAACAAATCACAATGCCATGCATAATTCAAAATATCTGTAAAAAAATCAATATGGAAAATTTGATGAGTTTTCTATGAGTGTAGCGCTATCTAAACATTCTTTGTTTTTGGATATGTTTATACGACACCATTTTCAACTGCGTTTTGGCCATTCATTTACACGACAACTGCGTTTTGGGGGCAACGCAAGCTTTTAAAAACGTGCAAGGTTTTGAAAATGATGCCTTTACCGTCTCCACATACACAAAAACGTAAATTTGTGAAAACAGTGACGTTATGCGCATGCGCTTTACATGTTCACTCATGCGTATTACGTGTTCACGGGGTGTTAGTACATCGTTGTCGTGTTCCAGACATCAAAATTGCAACATCGGTTGGACTATCTTTTTGACCAACCAGTGGAAGAAGGGGTGTGTTTAGGAAGCCTGTTTGAAAACATATATTCTTACAGTTCTGTTGGTGATGCAAGTAGCGCAGAAATTACACACTTCAGCTTTAACAGTGTCCCAAAAGAGTTAAACATTCACTAGGTTTCCAAGTAAATGAAGTGTAACAAACAAAAATGCAGTAACAAAGTGGACTGGGCTGTGCACCACAGGTTCTGTTATTCTACGCCAACTCTGACCTCATTTTTCATCAACAGAGCTGTCCTCACAACCAAAATATTTCCATAGCAACCCAGCTGTTGGCCAGAGCATGTTTGTTATGTGCACTGCATCACTTGAAGCACGCTTTGTCGATGTTTCTGAATTATGGAGGATCTGCTGATGCATCTGCTCTCGGTTTGACAGCCGTGTTAAGCCACTGACCTTCTCCACATCTGCAGCAGCTGTCCAGATGGCTGAAATATTGCTAGATGCCATTTTGTGTGACTCTCAAAAACGCCCCCAGTGCCATTTAAAGCCTGTTTAACAGCTTCATAGCTTAAAAAAAAAAATCCCTCAGACTCTGAATTAAAAGCCATTTAGGGACACTGAGGTCCATTTGAGACTTTCGACCAGCCACAATGGGGTGATTGTGGTTTTTGGCGAGATATCCTTACTGATGGGTCAATAAGAACTGCAGACAGCAGGATTCAAGGTTGCTGACAGGATGGGACACGGATGCCGTTTTGATCGCTGCAGTAAGACAATATGGACATGTTTCTCATACCTGTGCAAGGGCACTTCAGGAAGTATCCCAATGAAACGCTTTCATTCACAAAATCTCTAGATTTCTCCCCACATATTAGCCCTAATTCAACCTACAGACTGTTCATGTGCGTATTTGTGGCAGCCTTTGAAATATTGTTTATTCTGGTGATGTTATCCTCCCGCCAAAATCATTGCAGGATGGTGGGGTGCTCTCATGAGGCCTATTGTGTACCTCTGTAAAATGTGCGTTTTGCTGCGGACAGAGGACAGCGTGTTCAGAGAGGACAATAGGGAGGTCACCAAGGTAATGGAGTAGCCGGACAGAGCGGGTGATGCCTGGGCATAGATGAGAAACAGGAAGTAGAACTGTTAGAAGAGCACCAATCAGCACAGGCAAGAATGCGAAGGAAGGGAGGGAATGTCGGAATGATCTGCTGGGACAACTTAGCAGAATAAAATTTTGCCAATGTAAAATATTTTAGCTCCTTATCAGACAGTTTAAAATGTGTTTTATTAGTCAACATGAAATGCTTTCTCAGCTCAATTTATTTCTGTAAAAGACGGGACCTAATTTTATCCATCAGGAATTGATTGGATCATGGTCTTTATGTGATATCAATATATGCATGAGGGGTTTGTGACATCAGCCAAAAAAATGTGTTATATACACTCCTGTTCAAAAGAGTACTTTTATATTCATGATGCACAAATATTTTCAACATTGATAATAATAATAAATGTTTCTTGAGCACCAAATCAGATTTCTAAAGGATCATGTGACAATGAAGACTGGAGTAATGGCTGCTGAAAATTCAGCTTTGCCATCACAGGAATAAATTACATTTTAAAAATATATTAAAATAGCAACTGTTACTGTTAAATGCCGCTTTGGTGAGCATAAGAGTGTAAGTTTTGATTAATTTAGAACACATTTTTGATTCTTTCTTCATCCGTTTGTTTTCAGATGTGTACTCCTGCCAACACACCAGCAACTCCACCAAACTTCCCAGACGCCCTCACCATGTTCTCGCGACTCAAAGCCTCGGAAAGCTTCAACAGCAGCAGCAGTCCCAGCATGGCCACCTCGCCCCCTCCACCTCCGGTCAGCTGGGGCATGACCCCACCCATGCCTAACCAGCAGGGCTTATGGACTCAGGGGCCTTCCCCGCAACAGGCCCACCCGCCCCCAGGCTGGCCCTCAGCTGTCAACCAGCAAGCGGCAACCGAACAGAAGGCCAGTGTCGCCATGGAGGCCGAGAGATGAGGGCCTGAACTACACGACCTCCTCCCCACCCTCACACGGCCGACGTTAGGGGAGGGTCAGAGGCACTCGTTTTTCTCTCTCACTCACCAAACATGGGGGGGGGAGAGCTACACCAAGAATAACCAAGCAACATGGACATTTACAGAAGAGGAGCGAAAGCCAACACAAAGGTAATAAGAGAAATAAAGAAACAAGCGCACATTGTATTACTAAGAGAGCAACTGAAATGTTTTTTTTTCTATAATAAAAGAGTAGTTTAACGTATATGGGACTATGGTCATTGCGCCCGTGGATTATTTCTGGTATTTTCTCAAAGATGGACCTCTAGCATCTAAGGCAGCAACTTTTCTCACATTTTACTTTTTATTCTTTTATCTGGTGTTCTTTATGCAAGACGTTGCATGTGGATTAGCGATCTGTTTTTGCGGTTTTTAACTAACTAGTAATGCAAGCGTTCATGTGTACAGTGTGTGAGACTTACACACTCAAACATTGTATATCGGACTTACATTTTCTCTTCCCCGTTGGATAATGGGACTTTTTTCGTACCTCACCGGTCACCTGACTCTACTCAACCAATCAGGGAATCTCACTAGTTGAACATACTTTTTTTCTCGAAACGGATTTTCCATGATGCTTTGCTTTGTCCATTATGCAGTAACTCATTGATGTCCTCAAAGATTGTAAGGATTGGTCTGATAATTGATTCTGAAAGATCTGGATATTTTATACTCATGGTTCATAGTTTTATTTAAATCTGTTTTGGGGGAGCTGGTTAGCTGGTTTAGGTGTTGTTTCTTAGTTGGGGAGAGTAAATCCATGCCGCTAAAGCTACATTAAAACAGACTACTATACAACATGTTTGTAAGCAGACTTGCCACTTTGCATGATGTATTCATATGTATATCATATTTTGTAGTTTCTTGCTTTTTGGGGGAATTCTACATGAATGCTTTTCGGGAATTCAGTCTCATTAAGAATGAGGAGCTCCAATTCTGGCCCCATCTTCTTTTGTATTGCTATTTATGTAAAAATGATAAATCTGAAAAAAAAAGTTGAATTTCTTATTGGATGAAAACAATTTTCAAGAAGCAATGCTGTCAGTAACCTATTTTAAAAATGTTTTATTTTCCATTTGCACCAATTTCTGATCAAACTTTTCTTTTGGGGTCACTTGTTCCCAAATGGTTTTCCATGTATGTTTTCCCCTGTATGACTGTATTGATACCATTCCCACAATATTTGTGGACTACCTGATAATTAACTTATCATTGTTTGTGTTCCTAAATAAATATTGTATGTCCTATGGTGACTTCTGTTCCTGGACTGATTGTCCATTGTTTATTGTTGTGATACTCTGATTGTCTCGGTTTATAAGAAGGTTTAATAGAAATATTGCTAAGTTGTTTTTATTATTATTATTATTAATATTATTGAATTATCATCCTTTCCACTTACAAGATGATACAAATTACTTAAAGTGATTAAGTGATTTTAAGCCTAATATACATTATATATTAATATAAAAATATATTACTTTCAATTTCTCCTTTACTCTAAAGGCACATGTTCAAAGCACGCTGTCAAATCATCATAACATTATGAAATAGCTATAAATCCTTACATAGGGTATATGATCTGTGCAGTTTTCTTAATCAGTATTTTGTATTCAGTATTCTGGTGTTCCAGTAAAAATCTTTTTAAGAAATCAATACTTCATTTCAAACTAATGCCAGCAAGGTTTGCATTATTGATCAAAAGTGACAGTAATAACATTTATAATTTATTAAAATATTTCTGTTCTTTTGAACTTTACATTCATCAAAGAACCCTGAAAAAAAAAAAAAAGAAAATCACGATTTCCACAAAAATATGTTCAGCATTGATTAGAAATGTTTCTTGAGCATTAAATCAGCATATCAGAATGATTTCTGAAGGATCATGTGACACTGAAGACTGGAGTAATGATGCTGAAATGTATAATATATAAAAATAGAAATAAAAATAAAAATAGTTATTTTAAATTGTAATAATATTTCAAAAGAATACTGTTTGTACTGTGTTTTTCATCAAATAAATGAGTCTTGAGCATAAGAGACTTCTTTAAAAAATACTTTAAGAAAACTGATGTATGTTTTACTTTTTTCTCAAGCAAACATGTCTTGTTTTAAATATACAAATGTACATTTTTAAAAAGGAAAGGAAAAAAATACTGTTTAAGAAAATGAATACGACCATTTGGATTACATGGAAATATATGACATACTTGGCATAAAGCAACAGCAGGTATTTCAAGAGTCAAAATCGCCTGCTTAACTCCTGGCCACTGGAGTGTGGAGAGGTCACCAGGTTCTCAAGTTGGATGTCCTTGTTTCACCTCTGAATCAAACATAGAGAGAGAGAGTACTTGAAATGAGCCCAAATCTCAGTCTGCTTCCTCCCTCTCGTCCTCTTCGTCACGGCGCTACTGTTCTCTGTGTTTGTGTTTTTCAGGGCGTGACATGGAAACCGAAACATTGCCAAGTAAACCGGCGCTAGCGTGTATGGTGCTGTGGTTTGCCAGATGAACCTTGGCCCTAGGCCCTCAAACTCAGAGCCATTAGACATCTCACAGAACTTGATTTTGATCTGGTCAAATGTAAAGTCTGACCACAGACGCACTCTCAATTTTGGCCTCTGAAATGGTAGCCTGTTCTCCGTTCTGTTCCCACGTTATCACTGGCACAGCTCGAAGTTCAAGGCACAATGTTCTGCATAGCAGGGGAGAAGGACAGCGCAGATGTCTTCCTGCTAAGTGTGAACATCGTGCTGCATTTTGAAAAGGAGTTTGTCGTAAGGTTGTGATGAGGAAGGGGAGGGGCCGCATCCTAAAGAATCAGAAAAGGTTCAGCATTCTGGTTTTCCAAAAAAAAACTGTTAAAAAAAGGAAATTATTTTTTTTGTACCTAATGCTAGCAAGGATGCATTCAATTGATTAAAAGTGACTAATAACATTTATAATGGTACAAAATATATCTTTATAAAGGTTGTTCTTTTGAACTTTCTGTTCATCCTGCTCAAAATGTACCAAGGGTTTTGCAAAAATATTAATCAGCAAAACTATTTTCAACATTAATAATACACTGTAAAAAAAAATTGTTTTTACAAAAAATTGGCAGCTGTGGTTCCTAGAATAATTCTGTAAAAAAAAAATACAGTAAAACAATTTAAACCAGTAAATTCAACAATGCACACTGCTACTTAAACCTGTTTTGTAACTTTAACATATACTGACAACCGCCATAATAATGTAGCTGGTAAAAGTGGAAGCCACATGAAGAATTATGAATAAGTTCATCACTTTTCCACAGGCAGAAATATATACTATATAGAAGGTGCAGAGTCATTCTAACACATATGACACTTGAAAAATGCAATAAACATTCATTTACATAAAACCCAAATTTACATTACTGATAACAAAAACTTTTAAGAAACATGATTATTTAAACAAAATACCTTCAAATGTGAAGTGTCACGTAGGGAATTCTGGGAATGTCAAGTTACCTTCATTTATATAGCGCTTTTTACAAAACAGATTCAAAGCGACTTTACAGTGATAATAGGAAATTCATTTTGCTTTATAAAAAAAAAAGCTAAAGTAAGTTTTTGATTGATTTAATTTCTGTTGTAAAAACTGATTCGTTATTTAATTTGGTGCCACTTAAACAACACCAGAAAACCCCCAATGTGTTCCGGACGCCCATCCGTACGGCAACAGCATCTGGTGGCAGGTGAATGTTTACAGTTTACCGTTCCTGACTGTAAATTATACATTGATTTGTTCTTTTTACTTGTAAAAACTGTACTATTAACAGCATTTTACTGTAAAATGACATGAAATGTCCGGTTAGATCTTTTACAATTTTTCACTGTATGGGAACTTAATATTAACAGGGTTTTTTTCCGTAGTGTTTTTACAGTATTTTACAGTTAAAATTACACTCATTTTTTACAGTGTTCTTGAGCACCAAATCAGCATGTTAGAATGATTTCTGAGGGATCATGTGACACTGAAGAGTGGAGTAATGCTGAAAAATAAATTACATTTTAAAATATATTAAAATAGAAAAAAACTTGATTTAAATGGTAATAATATTTCAAAATAATACTCTTTTTGCAGTATTTTGGTCAAATAAATGCAGTCAGTGAGCATATGAGACTGCTTATGAATCAGAAAATGTTTGATATCAGATGACTCACACTGCCACTCCAGGAGTTTGTTACACGCCTGTCAGGAGTTTGGGCTGGAATTAATAAGTGTGCGTGAGTCAGCACGGGATATTATGAGAGAGAGATTTGATTGTCGCATTAACGTCAACACCCATTTAACCAGCTCAGTGGCCCACCTGGAAGCTGGAAGCATGGCTTCTTCCCATGACCTTCTTGTTGGTATCTTTGCTCACTGCTTTCAGTTATGGGCACTTTTTTAAGTCAAACTCCTGAGCCGGAATTCCATGACTAATCACTCTGAAGCCGCAGGAATATGACATCATGATGCTGATTGGTGGTACAAGAACACACACAGTCCCAAGCCCTTCATTACAGCCATCCCAATCTGTGACAGGAAAGGCAGCAAGGGAAAAATAAAGTCCAATAAAATATCTAGCTACTATAATACACTGAAATATTTGTAATTTGCTTGCAGAAAAATTATCTTGTCCCAGTCAAGCCATTTGTCCTGCTAACATTTTCACCAGGCCCACCAAAAAAGAATGATACATTTTTACTTTTAGCAAAGATATATATATTTTTTGCACATTATATTTTACACATTAAATGCATCTTAAAATCATTAAGATGCCTTTACCAAAATTGGGAAAATGCATGAAAGCTGGAAATAATATACACTATGTTTTTTTTTGTTTTTTTTAAAGAAGTTTCTAATGTTCACCAAGGATACATTCATTTGGTCATACAAAAATACAGTAAAAAATAATATTGTTAAATATTATTACAATTTAAAAGAACTGTTTCTATTGTAATGTATTTGAACATAGCCTAATTTATTTCTGTGATGGCAAAAACGACGGCATATGATGCAAAACATTCTTGATTGGCATACTTGCAACACATACTGATGCTTTCAAGTCAGTTTCAACAAAACTTCATCTGTGTTAGACAAACTAGATAACATTATAACATTTAACAGGTTAAAAACCAGTGTTGAATATACACCCAAACATTTATGCTTAAAAGATAGGTGCAAACGGGTGTACAAGATGTACATATTTAAGTGTCAACATAGTATATTGAAAAAAAGTGTGTTGGATTTACATAATTTAATCCTGTTGTTACAAGCACGCCAGGCTCCACCCTCTCCCAATCACAGCGCACTTCATCACCAGAATACTGATCACACACACTTGCACGTCATCATCACCAGCAATCACCACCAGCACTTAAGCCCCATGCATTCAGTCAGTTATTGTCTGGTCTTGTTCGCACATAGCACAGCTTATGCTTACCTCAAGGACTCCCCTGTGATACCTACCTGCCTACCTGCCTACCTGCCTACCTGCCTGCCTGCCTGCCTGCCTGCCTGCCTGCCTGCCTTCTCCTCGTTCCTCCAAGTCTCCAGTGTTCTCCGTGTCCTGTCTCCAAGTCTGCTGTTTCCACTGTGTCTCTGCTGTGTTTCTAGCGCCATCTGCATACAAGAGTACGGTATCATCCAGTTATCTGCTACATTCATCTGCTAACATCTTCTATTTACTTATCTGCCCCGCTCATTTCTGGTTGCTCAAATAAAGACTCTGTTCACTTACCATCTGTTCTCCGTGTCAAGCCTGTTTGTAACAGAAGACCGGACCAACACTGCAGAGCACCAGATGAGCACTCCGAATCCCTTTCAAGAGCTCGTCGATGCACTTCGAGCTCTCACCACAAATCCTGCACCTGCACCTTCAGCGAGCACTTCCGGAAACAACACCGCTTCTTCGCCACCGGTGTATGCCAGTCCCATGGCCAAACCGCCACCCTTCTCTGGCTCGGCAGAGGATTGCAATGGATTTCTCCTCAAATGCTCGCTGGTCCTGGAGATGCAACCGCACATATTTCCTGGCGATCGCGCTAAGGTAGCGTTTATTATCTCCCAGTTCTCTGGCTAAGCACTTCGTTGGGCCGAAACTCTCTGGTCCCAGGGCAACCTGATCACTCAGTCTCTCTCCAGTTTCACTACTCATTTCAAGGAGGTTTTCGGAAGGCCAACCTGGGATTCAGCGACCAGTGAGCAACTGTACCACCTTAAACAAGGAAATAAGTCTGTTAATGAGTATGCCCTTCAATTTAGAACCCTCGCTGCTGCCAGTGGATGGAATGAATGGTCCCTGCTGATGACTTACCGTCAGGGTTTGGATCCTCGAGTGCGGTTGCATCTTGCTGCATACGAGTATACCATCAGCCTTGAACGTTTTATCCAGCTGTCCATCCGTTTCGCCACTCGTGTGCAGTTGTGTCTCGATGAACACCAGGGCCAGTCGATACCTTCTCCTGTCCTCCGCTGACCGGAGCCTGTCAGCCCTCCAGAACCAGCCCACGAACCCATGCAAGTGGAGAATTCTCGGTTGACGTTGGCTGAGCGGCAGAGGCGGCTGAACCTGAATTTATGTTTATATTGTGGATCTGCAGGGCATTTCATTTACTGAATGCCCCATTCATCCACCTCGTCCTATGGTGAGTGCCATCATCCCTTCTCTGAATAAAATGCAACCACTTACCACAATAATAAACCTTACTGCTGCCAGTGTTTCTCTTCCAGTCAATGCTCTCCTCGACTCTGGGTCAACCGGTAATTTCATCTCGGGCACCCTCTGCCGCCAGCTCAAGCTCCGGACGTCAGCCACTCCGTTGATCTACCAAATCCACTCCATAACCGGGAGACCTCTAAGTAGTCGTCAAGTCTGCTCCCCGGTGGGTCCTGTCCAGATTCAAGTGGGTCTCCTGCATGTGGAACATCAACATCTGCTGGTTCTGGAGGAAGTTCCATCTGTTCCTGAAAGCCGAGACATGTTCCTTCCATCAGTCCTCAGTGTAGTTCCTTGGATACAACATCGATTGCAGTGGCATCCGGATGGACAAGGTGAAGGTGGACGCCATCCGGTTCTGACCCATTCCCACTTTCATCAAAGAGCTCCAAAGGTTTTTAGGCTTCGCCAACTTCTATTGCTGGTTCATCCGAGGTTACAGTTCCCTCTCCACCCCACTCACAACTCTCCTACATCACAAGACCAAGTCTCTGTCCTAGTCACCAGCTGCCACGGAAGCTTTTGAGGCCCTCAAGACCACCTTCACCACCGCTTCCCTCCTTGTCCATCCCAATCCGGATCTGCCCTTTGTCGTGGAGGTGGACGCCTCGACCACCAAAGTGGGAGCGGTCTTGTCCCAACAGCAGGGGAACTCCAGTAGACTCCACCCATGTGCCTTCTCCTGCAAGCTCAGCCCGGCGGAAGTCAACTACGACATAGGGAACAGGGAGCTCCTGGCTATCAAGCTAGCCCTTGAAGAGTGGAGGCATTGGTTAGAGGGCACGCAACATCCCTTCCTCGTCTTAACAGACCACAAGAACCTAGAATATCTTCAAGATGCTAAAAGATGAAACCCCTGCCAGTAGACTCCACTCATGTGCCTTCTCCCGCAAGCTCAGCCCGGCGGAAGTCAACTACGACATAGGGAACAGGGAGCTCCTGGCTATCAAGCTAGCCCTTGAAGAGTGGAGGCATTGGTTAGAGGGTGCTCAACATCCCTTCCTCGTCTTAACAGACCACAAGAACCTAGAATATCTTCGAGATGCTAAAAGATTTAACCCCTGCCAGGCTCGATGGGCATTATTCTTCACCCGGTTCAATTTCATGATTTCCTATCGACCAGGTCCCAAAAACGTCAAGGCGGATGCCCTTTCCCGCATTTACAGTCCCGAGGAAAAGATAGAGGAATCCGAGTCCATCTTGCCTGGTAAACTGTTCGTTAGCCCAATTGTCTGGTCTGAAGAGACTCTGCCCTCCTCCAATGCCTCCACCAATGCTCCGTCGGGCTGTCCACCGGGCTTGCAATACATCACTCGGACCCAGCGCACTCCACTCATCCACTTCTCCCACACCTGACCACCCCGGGGTCAATGAAACCCTCTCGCTGCTTAAACAGCGCTTCTGATGGCCCAATATGGCATCTGATGTAAGAAGGTATGTGCAGGGATGCCAGGAATGTGCCATTTCCAAGAGCCCTCGTCATCTTCCCGCCGGCAAGCTCCATCCTCTGCCTGTTCCAAACTGTCCCTGGTCACACCTAGGAGTGGATTTCATTACCGACCTCCCTGTCTCCGACAATTGTACCTGCATCCTAGTGGTAGTAGACCGATTTCTTCAAGTCCTGCCATCTGCTTCCTCTGAGAGGTTTACCCACTGCGATGGAAACTGCTGACTTGATGTTTAACCATATATTCTGTTATTATGGCATTCCCCAAGACATCGTCTCTGACAGAGGTCCTCAGTTCATCTCAAGAGTATGGAAAGCTTTCTTCACCCTCCTAGGTGTGACCGTCTGCCTGTTCGACTGGGGATGGTAGACTTTTTAACGACATCTTTAGTACCTTTTATGGGTCTTGAGAGAGGAAATGTCATTGCTGCCAATGGAGGCCTTTCTGAGCCATCGGATTTCAACAAAAATATCTTAATTTGTGTTCCAAAGATGAACAAAGGTCTTACGGGTGTCGAACGACATGAGGGTAAGTAATTAATGACAGAATTTTCATTTTTGGGTGAACTAACCCTTTAATGCAACAAAAATCATTCATGTAATCCCAACACAAACAGATTAAGTAAACTTCAATTTTACATATATTTAAGTGGATTGAACACAATCAAATTTAGGACAAAATGTATAGCAATTGTGTTGCTTAAGCTCATTTTAACTAAGCAATTTGAACAAGCAGCAAAAATCCTTTTTTTTTCAGTTAGGGCAAGTAAATTATTCCAACAAGTGAAACTTACTTACAAAGACCAGACCAGCAGGCCATCCTTATTTCTGAGCCCTGGTCACAATACTTCTGATCAGCGGTTAACTATGCTAACTAGACAAAGTCAGACAGAGCTGAAAAAGACAGAAAACTGAAAGAGAACAAACATCTGCAGTGCTACACTCTCATTATGTAAAACAGATAAATAATAAGTATTACATTACATTTATGCAGAAATGCTTCAATACAAAGCAACTTACATGGCATTTAAGGTGTTTTTAATCAATTTATGCATTAAAACATGGCCCACCACAAAAGACTGATCCAATTTGATATATTTGCAAGAATATTTGCTTTATGGAAATATTTATAAAAGAAAATTTGCAACAAGCTGGAAATAATTTACACTATACCACTCAAAAGTTTGAGGTTAGCGAGAGTCTCTTATGCACGCCAAGGCTGGATTTATTTGATCAAAATGCAATAAAAACTAAAATTGTGAAATACTGTAAGTAACATTTTTTATTTTCATATATTTCAAAACAATGCATTCCTGTGATTCCACAATTTTCAGGGATCAAACCCATGACCTTGGCCTTGCTAGCATCATGCTCTGTTTGAGCCACAGGAATACTGTTATATTAAATCTCAAACGAGTTTCTGCCTGCTAAACTCAGTCCAGGTGGTATACGACTGAGTGCATGTGCAGTAGGTGAGTTTGTGTTTGGTCATACGGGGGTAATGACTGCAGACACAAGCAGATCTCTTGTCTCTCTGCCCATAGAAGATCTGATTTGTCCGCTCTCTTCCTCCCCTATGTTCACATAGGCACACACACACACACACACATTCCCTCCTGCCCTGGCTTCTGAGGGTCTGCACGGACTCGCTCGCAGCAGATTAGAACAACGTCACAGACAAATCAGTGCAGCTGCTCACCAGCACGCGCTCACAGTGCTATCTGCAGTGATTCTACACTTTCTGCCGTCCATTAATAAGCTGCAAAGACTATTCAACTCCAATCAATTGCATTCCAATGAGCTGTTTTTTAATCATATGCTAATTTAAATGACTGAGTTCACAAATAAATGGACCATAATGCTTTTTTAAAGAAGGAATAAAAATAAATATAAAAATATTGAGAGGAATTTAAAGTCGGCATGAAACGGAAGTTGCGATAGCTTCTTCCCTATAAAGTGGTGCAGGGATGACATCAGAACCCGGAAGTTTAATTCGCCGCTAGTTCCTTCGAGATTTTCCTATGGGGTTTTAAAATGGGGTTTTTCAATTTGAGTAAAATAAACCATGTTGTAAACAAAACTTGACGATACTTTGATGTTTTGTTCTACAACTTACACTGCACATACTCACACCCAGGCATGTACTGGCCATAGGGAGAACTGGGACTTTCCCAGTGGGCCGGTCGAGCAGTGGGCCGATCAGTGAAGCGAGGGAGATCCCCCCCTGCAAAAGGCACATACTCCAAATGTGTGACGGAATGGCGGTGTCCGATTAAATCGTGGATCAAGCGACTTGTGCAGTTTGTCACTTGATAGAGCGGCAGAAGTGCAGCACATGTTCGATCTGCTTTCGCTCACGGCGCCATTCCCGCCAAATCCATTCAGATTTGACTCAGAATTGTAAAAATCTTTTGAAGAATTTTACTAACCAAACCATTTGGGTTACCCTTGTCTTCTATTAGGAAACAGACATTTCTCAAATGATCTTTTATGTTCCACAGAAAGAAAGTCATACATTTGGAATGAAAATAGCAGTAAATTTATACTTCATACTACTACTTATAAAATCAGTGCTTTACTGTCATGTGCATTTCTGTGACAAAAATTACACATGAATTAAATATTACTGTATTTGCAGTAAATTCAATAATATATATACTTTTTTGTTTCTGTCCTATGTTATTTATTAATTTATTTACTCAATTTTACTCAAACCCCAGCAAAACATTCACAGGTAAACTCGTGGGCCGGATGGGCTGGATTTGCCCATGGATTTGTTAATGATTACAAAGGGGGTAACATCTGAATATTTTTTGTAAAAAGCTAGGATATGTTAAATAATATTAATTTGTTTAGCCTGTTTTTGATGTGCACAATGCCTTCTGCCATTTAAAGACAGTTTAGTAAAGAAGTGCTATTCTGACGCTTTTGACTGGCTCTCTGGTTTGAATTTACAGAGCACCACGTCTGCCAATTACATCAATCCACATTGTCGCTAAAAGCTTTAGGCTACAAACCTGTCTGAGAGTGCTGAAAATTAAAATAATTTAATCCAGAAATCTGTATTTAGCCTCAGAACGATCTCAAAGAAAGGTGCTAAAGATTGTGTGGCGTCTGTGCTTAATTCAAGTGATGAAGGATTTTCAAGGAAGTCTGATAGTAATCAGTGTTGAGTACTACTGTAAGGTTAACCCTGCCTGGTTTAAAGGTTTGATTAACAGCTGAAAACATTCATTAGAAATTTAGAAAAGTTATCAAAAAGTAACCAAATGTAATCAGTTACATTACTTTAATAAAGTAATAGAAATAGTTACACTACTAATTACATTTTAAATAGGGTAACTTGTAATCTGTAACCTAGTACATTTCCAAAGTAATGTGTGTGTAGGTGTGTGTGTGTGTTTGTGTGTAGGCCTACAGCTATATTCCATGAAAACAAAAGAATTGTCAGTTTTGATTTCATGTTAACTTTAAAGATGTATAAAGTTAACTGGGCTCAGATAAGAGGATTTTTAGTATAATTCCATAATGCAATGAACAGATCAACACCAACAGTTGCTGTTAGCAACACAATAACTTCATTGCCCAGTTTCACAACAAGGCTTAAACCTAATCCCAGACTAAAATGCATGTTGGAGCTGTTTTAACTGAAAGCAGTTTCCTCTGACAGTGCCATTGTTTTGTCTCAAGATTCATTTAAACTAAGGCCTACTCTGGCCTTAATCAAAGCCCTGTTTGTGAAGCCAGATAGATTAAAGACTGCAGCAATTTTGAGCAGTGCAACAATATTTGAAAAACTTTCTGTTCCTTTGCTCACTGTTTTAGTCCAATTTTCCCCTCCCACCCACTTCATCCGATTGCCTGTTCAAGCACCGCCCCCCGGTGATGTCATCATCCTAGATCACGTTTGGCACATGTGCCTGCAGCAGATACTGGACGTTCTGACATATTATGCAATTCTATAGATAGAACAGAGAAAGACAGAGTTGAAATGAAATGATAGATCAAATAGATTATAGAGCATAAGGAAGAGAAAGGAGGTGGGGAGGAGGTTTGGATAGTTCATAATGAAGGGAGATATAGGGGTTTGCAGCAGCGCCGTCCAGCAGCCGGCTCTCATGTGTCGGGCCTTTCATTAATCTCCACTTGTGGCTCAACTCCAGCTGCTTCCTCTTAAACAGGAAGTGGATATCAATGTTTCACAGACATGCTCAATGAGCACCAATGGACACATGAGCACATGTTTGGACCGTCTATGGTTTGGACACACATCCCTCCCTCCCTCATACATACATACATACGTACATACATACATACACACAAAACACATCGACCGCCTGGCTCACAATGACTCCAGCATTGGGAATACAGAATTTAATCATTTCCTACCTTTCAATTCAGATTGATTTGGCTACTAGAAATATCCTCAACACTTTTATTTATATCCTCAACAGGGTTATTATCATTAAACTATTAAAACTAATACTAAAACCATACAAAAAAAAAAACACATTTCATTAATATATATATATATATATATATATATTATTAGTACATTCGACTTTGTAGATAGAAACTTTTGTATTCTAAATAAAAAGTTCCAAAATTAAGCTACACAACTTCACATTCAAAATCACATAATGTAAATAAGTTGTCACAGAATAAGAATATGTGTGAATAACTCAATTTGGATAAAAATATCAGTTCTCATACGTTGAAAATTGAAGTAGGCCTGGTAAAATAACTAAAACTAAAAAACTGTAGACATAAAATTTTTAACTAAGATTAAAATGAAAATAAAATCCAAAATATGAACAAAACCTGTTATAGTATATCAATGATATAACACTGCTTTAGACAAATTTCTCTAAACTTAGTCTAGTCTAGTAAATCTATCAAAACAATTGATAGCCACTAAAAGCAGATTTTATTAGTATGGATTTCATTTATTTTCATTTTTATTCTTCAAGTTCACATTCAAAATCAAATTTGCTAATTCAAATTTGCTAAACCAATGACAATGACATCAGCGGTCCAGAACAGCTCTCCCAGACTCCCACCACCACAGTGTTTGCTCTGTCACTGTGAAAGTCTGACCTCTACAGGTGACCGACGGGAAAAGTGTTTATTTTAGTCAACTTATTTTGGATAACTTTTGAATGAAGTGTCCTAATGAAAGATAAAAGGATGTCACTTAAAAAATACTTGAAATAAAATATAAAAATGAAAAAATAAAATTATGTTATGACCTAAAAATAAATGCTGCTCCAGTGCTCCTGACTGTCCATGGTGTTCCTCCTCAATTAAAAATGCTTTTAAACCAGACAGTCAAACATTCATACAAATCTATAAAGAAGAGCATCTTCATGTTACATTCTGAAACAAGCATTTCACAAGTAAGCATTTACCATACACATACAAACCAGCTTACAGTCAGAACGTCACCCCTTACTGAAAATTTGATTATGAAAATGCATTCAAACCAATAAGGAAAGCATATTGTGGCTTGTTTAGTTCTCAAAACAGAAACGGTGAAGGATAGGTGAATATTATCTGAACGATTGGATGTCATTTACTGTGAAGCTTTCTGTAGTATTTTATGACTATTTATTTTATTTATGTAATCTGATATTATGATTGACATTCACACCAATATGAGGATGAAGGCATAAGGGATTATGGGGAAATATTCAAAGACTGCAAAATACTCCAGCATAAGGAGAACTGCTGAACAAGGACTGCGAAAGGAATCAAACACATTTTTTGTCATCTGATCAATCTTCAATACTGTCAAGATTTCCAGGACTGGAGCGGGACTGTGACTCACCAAACAAACATAGCGTCCTATTGCCTGCAGGTAATGTGATGTACCCATAATTTAAATATTAAACTGTAAACCTCTGATGCTTATGTCCATCAGAAACGGTGCCTGATACACTGAAACCTGTAATATGCACATACTGTTTGTACTTTGTACAATGTAATGATGTACTAACAAAAACAACAAGAAAAAAAAGAACTCATCTGCATGTAAACAATAGGTATTTATTCCTGGCAAATTTAAGAATGTGCATTTATATTATTTAAGTAACAGATTTTTCTAATTTCTAACCTCTATGTATTGCCCCAAAATGTCAAATAAATAAATATAGTCACCTATTGAGGTGTGTCCTGAGATACTTTTAAAACCGTAATGAAGAAATTCACATTTAGAACTTTTAGAACTGCTTTTATTTACTCTAAGGCACAATTTATATTTATCTAAAAAACTAATTTTAAGCAGATTAAATGATTTTAAGATCATAAATTCAGTCGTCACCTTTGTTTATATAGCGCTTTTTACTGTACAGATTATTTCAAAGCAGCTTTACAGTGATAACAGGAAAATAATGCAACAACGTTTGTTTTGGCTGTACAGCAGCTCTAGAAGAAAATAGTGTCATTGTCCAGCTTAAGTAAGTTCAGTGTTGATTAATTTATGTTGTAATTTAATTAAATTATCTATACAGCAGCTCTGGAGAAAACAGTGATATCATCCAACTCAGTTCAGTTCTCATACAATGGCGTCAATGCAGTCAGATCAATAATAGTGTTGAATATTAAGTGTCAAGTGTGTCCAAACCCTTTGAAAATGTCTGGATTTCTGCGTTGATTACTAGGGCTGCACAATAAATCTTTTTAGCATAGATATCTCGTTGTGCAATGTCAAGTATAGGGACTGTAGTTGATCTTTGATCTGTATGGACCAGAAACCACGGTTTGAAACGCTTTTGAGTATGATGCTACAAGCTTGGCACACCTATTTTTGGGCAGTTTCTCCCATTCTTCTTTGCAGGACCTCTCAAGCTCCATCAGGTTGGATGGGGAGCGTCGGTGCACAGCCATTTTCAGATCTCTCCAGAGATGTTCAATCAGGTTCAAGTCTGGGCTCTGGCTGGGCCACTCAAGGAAATTCACAGAGTTGTCCCGTAGCCACTCCTTTGTTTTCTTGGCTGTGTGCTTAGGGTCGTTGTCCTGTTGGAAGATGAACCTTCGCCCCAGTCTGAGGTCCAGAGCGCTCTGGAGCAGGTTTTCATCAAGGATGTCTCTGTACATTGCTGCATTCATCTTTCCTTCGATCCTGACTAGTCTCCTAGTACCTGCCGCTAAAAAACATCCCCACAGCATGATGCTGCCACCACCATGCTTCACTGTAGGGATGGTATTGGCCAGGTGATGAGTGGTGCCTGGTATCCTCCAGACATGACGCTTGCCATTCAGGCCAAAGAGTTCAATCTTTCATCAGACCAGGGAATTTTGTTTCTCATGGTTGAGAGTCCTTCAGGTGCATTCTGGCAAACTCCAGACAGGCTGTCATGTGCCTTTTACTGCGGAGTGGCTTCCGTCTGGCCACTCTACCATACAGGCCTGATTGGTGAAGTGCTGCAGAGATGGTTGCTCTTCTGGAAGCTTCTCCTCTCTCCACAGAGAAACGCTGGAGCTCTGTCAGAGTGACCATCGGGTTCTTGGTCACCTCCCTGACTAAGGCCCTTCTCCCCCGATCGCTCAGTTTGGCCGGACGGCCAGCTCTAGGAAGAGTCCTGGTGGTTCCAAACTTCTTCCATTTACGGATGATGGAGGCCACTGTGCTCGTTGGGACCTTCAATGCTGCAGAATTTTTTCTGTACCCTTCCCCAGATCTGTGCCTCGATACAATCCTGTCTCTGAGGTCTACAGACAATTCCTTGGACTTCATGGCTTGGTTTGTGCTCTGAAATGCACTGTTAACTGTGGGACCTTATATAGACAGGTGTGTGCCTTTCCAAATCATGTCCAATCAACTGAATTTACCACCAGTGGACTCTAATCAAGTTGTAGAAACATCTCAAGGATGATCAGTGGACATAGGATGCACCTGAGCTCAATTTTGAGTGTTATGGCAAAGGCTGTGAATACTTATGTACATGTTATTTTTTCTTTTTTTCTTTTTAATAAATTTGCAAAGATTTCAAACAAACGTCTTTCACGTTGTCATTATGGGGTATTGTATGTAGAATTTTGAGGAAATCCATTTGGGAAAAAGGCTATAACATAACAAAATGTGGAAAAAGTAAAGCGCTGTGAATACTTTCCGGATGCACTGTATATCGCAGAAAAACTATTTTTTCAAATATCGTGCAGCCCTATTGATTACTCATAAAATGAGATCTGATCTTAATCTTAATAAACTATAGACAAACACAAACACACAAGTATATACAAGCGGACACTGAGTGATAGTACAGGGTAGAGAAAGTAAGTGAACCAAAAGTAACCTCCAAAAGGTAATTGGAGTAAATTAAGGAGATGAGACTAAAAGTGTTGGTCACACAGGTGCCTTGCCATTTAAATAAAGGCACAAAAAGTGTTACTAACAAATCTGCTCTTCCCAAGAAAGACTGGTTAACACAGAACCCTAAAACACATTTCAGAGATGCACAAAGCTTTCCTAAAGACCTGGGAGTTTATTGTCTTCAAATGTGGAAAAATCTCCCTAGATCCCCCTACTCTCCCTAGTAGTGGGAATCCTATAAAGATCTCTAAGAACACAATTAACAATCCTGAAGAACGTCTCGGTTACGTATGTAACCCTCGTTCCCTGAAGGAAGGGAACGGAGACGTTACGTCAGTTACTGACGGAATGGGGGTTTCGCTTAGAAGCCAATCGCCTTTGAGCTCTACAAAACGAGCCAATGGCATGAAAATGCCATGGGTCTGCGGAATTTGCATGCCGCAACCCCGCCCCACGGCGTGGGTATAAAGGGCGTTGCGTGGCAATCTCGCATTATGTTTACCTGCTGAAGAGCCGAGGCCTGAGCGCCCGGCCAGTTCCAGCGGTACAGCGGTCATGGCAGGGGGACGTAACGTCTCCGTTCCCTTCCTTCAGGGAACGAGGGTTACATACGTAACCGAGACGTTCCCTTTCAGTCAGTACACTACGAGTTACGTCAGTTACTGACGGAATGGGGGTCCCAATACAATCTCGCCATGACGGCTGTCTTCCAGCGTCCTGCGCTGACCCGGGCTCCCTGCCGTGAGTGTGGCACGAACGAGGGGCTAGGCTCAACGCTACCAAGGTACACTGGGAAGCATATCCCACGTGGAGAATGCAACACAATGCCAACCCAAAGGGGGGGGACTTGAAGAATACACCTATGACCCGAAGGAGCTGCATAGGGAACACTCTGGGGTATCCAGCCGAAGGTGGAATAATTCAACCCCAGGCGTGGCAAGGTGTCTTGCCAAGGGAAGACACGAGCTACAAGAGACTTACCGTGGAAATACACATGTGGGGGTTACCCAGCGGGGGAACCATGCACACGGAGGCACCTAGCCGAACACGAGGGGTGGCCTGAAAAGGGCACTCGCTCTGGAGACGACATCGACAGTGCTGGAGGAGCTCAGGGCTTACTGGGGAAGCTCACCTGAGAGGAATAGCGCACGCATCCAGTCCGCGGAGTGGAATGGCGCAGCAAGCGAAGACACCTGAGCCTGTCCGGTTACTGGCCAGTAGGGGCGAGTACACGAGAGGATACAGGCTCCACTCGGATCAGGTCCTGTCTCAGAGGGATCGACCAGGGAGGTGCTGTCGCAAGGAGTACACGTTCTGAGAACCAGGTCCGGCCGGGCCAATATGGGGCGACCAAAAGGACCTGCTCCCTGTCCTCCCTGATCTTGCACAGAACCTGTGCGAGAAGGCTCACTGGGGGAAACGCATATTTGCGTGGGCCCCGCGGCCAGCTGTGCGCTAGTGCATCCGTGCCGAGGGTCCCCTCGGTCAGGGAATAGTACCAGCGGCAATGGGAAGAGTCGCGGGAGGCAAACAGATCTATCTGTGCGTCGCCAAACTGCTCCCAAATCAGCTGAACCGTCTGGGGATGGAGTCTCCATTCCCCCGGGAGCGGCTGGAACCGCGACAGCTCGTCGGCTGCGCAGTTCAGGTCTCCCGGGATGTGAACGGCACGAAGCGACCTCAGATGCTTCTGACTCCATAGGAGGAGATGGCGGGCAAGTTGCGACATCCGGCGGGAGCGTAGACCACCTTGTCGGTTGATGTACGCTACTGTCGCCGTGCTGTCTGAACGGACCAGAACGTGTTTGTCCTTGAGCAGGGCTCGAAAGCGGTGCAGGGCAAGACGTACGGCCAGCAACTCGAGGCAATTGACATGCCATAGGCGCTGGGGTCCTATCCAGGAGCCCGCGGCAGCATGTCCCTTGCACATGGCGCCCCAGCCCGTGGAAGAGGCATCTGTTGTGACAACAACATGCCTGGAAACTCGTTCTAGGGGAACACCTGCCCGTAGAAAGCTGAGGTTCGACCACGGGGTGAAGGTCTGACGGCAGGCTCGGGTCACTGGGACCTGGAGGGTGCCGTGTTGCCATGCCCATCTCGGGACTCGATCGCAGAGCCAGTGCTGAAGCGGTCTCATATGGAGCAGACCAAGCGGGGTCACCGCGGCTGCTGACGCCATATGCCCCAGGAGCCTCTGAAAAAGTTTCAGTGGAACCGCACTCTTGCCCTCGAACTGGCGAAGACAAGTCAGCAGAGACTGCGCGCGCTCGCTCGTAAGCTGCGCGAACATGGCGACCGAGTCGATTTCCATACCGAGAAAAGAGATCCTCTGCGCTGGGGAGAGTTTGCTCTTTTCCCAGTTGACCCGAAGGCCCAGACGGGCGAGGTGCTGAAGCACCAGATCCCTGTGTTCGCAGACCTGATCCCGAGAGTGGCCTAGAATCAGCCAGTCGTCGAGATAGTTCAGGATGCGAACCCCGTGTTGCCTGAGCGGCACAAGGGCTGCCTCGACAATCTTCGTAAAGACGCGAGGGGACAGGGCTAGCCCGAAGGGGAGAACCGTGTACTGATATGCCTGCCCCTCGAAGGCAAACCGTAGAAACGGTCTGTGTCGAGGAAGAATGGAGACATGAAAGTACGCGTCCTTCAGGTCGATCGCTGCAAACCAATCCGAGGGACGAACGCACTCGAAAATGCGTTTGGCTGTCAACATCTTGAATGGAAGCCTGTGCAGGGTTCGGTTCAAGACGCGCAGGTCCAGGATTGGCCGTAACCCACCGGTTTTCTTGGGTACAATGAAGTAAGGGCTGTAGAAGCCGGACTTCATCTCGGCTGGAGGGACGATCTCGATCGCACCCTTCGCCAGTAGGGTGTCGACCTCCGCACGCATGACAGGGGCATTGCCACCCACCACGGTGTAGCGGACTCCCCGAAAGCGGGGAGGAGACCGAGCGAACTGAATCGCATAGCCGAACCGGATGGTGCGAGCGAGCCAACTGGACAGGTTGGGAAGCGCTAGCCAGGCTCCCAAGAACTGAACCAGCGGGGTCATGCGAACCACCGGCGTACCCCCGATGGGGCAGCGAGGCGGAATGACCGGCCCAGACAAGGGAGGCATGGGAGCGTCCCGGGGTGTGGGCGGGGTCGAATTCCGCGCCCTGACAGAGGAGACCAGGGAAGGACCAGCGTTCCACGGGGGTCTCGTCTGCCAGGGGGCTGGCGACAGAGGGGGCCGAGAGCGGCGAGGCCATGGGGCGTCGCGCACTGCCAGCCGCGCCCTCTTGAGGCTCGGAGGTGAGAAAATCAGTTCTTTCTTGGGAAAACAAAAGATTCTCCCCCGGCCCTCCACCAGGGAAAGGAGTGGTCCTGCTACCATCTCCTGGGAAAGAACCGAAGTCACCTCCGAGCCGCCCGTCTCAGGACCGCTGCTTAGACTGCCGTTTGGCAGGCTGGGGGGCTGGGACGGGCGGGGCCGCCTTTCTGCGACGTCCTCCACGCCTCGGCCCGGATGAAGGCTGCTGCTGGGGCAGGGCAGGAGGGGTGGGAGTCGCTGGGGGGCGGCCTCGGCGGGGAGCAGACTGAGGCTTCTGGGCCGGCGGCTGGGTGGAGGCAGCAGCTGGCCGCCGGGGCAGAATGTGTTTAATTGCCTCAGTCTGCTTCTGAGCAGTCGAGAACTGTTGGGCGAAGTCCTGGACCGCCCCGCCGAATAGCCCAGCCTGGGAAATGGGAGAATTGAGGAAACGTGTTCGCTCAGATTCTCCCACATCAACCAGGTTGAGCCATAGATGTCGCTCCTGGACCACCGAAGTGGACATCACCTGACCGAGAGAGCGAGCGGTCACCTTCGTCGCCCGTAGAGCGAGGTCGGTGGCCGTCCGCAACTCTTGCATTAATGCAGGGTCAGCATTGCCCTCGTGCATGTCCCTGAGCACCTTGGCCTGATAGACCTGTAGGGTGGCCATGGCATGCAGGGCGGACGCGGCCTGGCCCGCAGCTCTGTAGGTCTTCGCCGTCAACGTGGACGTGAATCTACAGGCTTTGGACGGGTGCTTTGGGTCACCGCACCATGTCGCAGCACTCTGTGGACACAGTTGCATCGCAACAGAGCGCTCAACAGGGGGAACCCCAGTGTACCCTTTCACCGCGCCGCCATCGAGGGCAGTGAAGGCGGAAGTGGTTGCCGAGCGATCGCGAAAAGTCAAGGGAGACTTCCACGATATCGACACCTCTTCATGCACTTCCGGGAAGAAGGGCACTGGGGGCTGACGGGCGCCTTCGGCACGGGCCGCCCCCAGATACCAATCATCTAGCCGGGAACGCTCGGGACATGGCGGAGGGTTCCACACAAGCCCAATCGTCTCGGCCGCCCGGGCAAGCATGGCTGTGAGTTCCGGATCGGACTCGGGCAATGCTGAAACTCCCGAAGGAGGCAACACAGCCGAATCGTCATCTCCGGAGGAATCCAGCCCACCTTGTGATGCGGCGATCGACATAGCATCCTCCGCGGGTGTGCCAAATGAAACGCAGGGCCCCGAACGGGAAGCCCCGGCGCCCTCATCAGGCAACACCACGGGTTGCAGTGTGCAGGAAGGGGGTGTGGCCCGAGGAGGATTCGTCGGGTTGTTCCACACCGTAACCCTCAGATCACCCTGACCACCAGCCAAAGTACCCCCTCCAGTGGAGGAAGTAGATTGGGGTGTGGTAGAGGGGACTCTCCCCCCATTACGGAGATCATGGAGTCTCGATCGCAACACTGAGATGGTCATGTTCCCGCAGTGAGAACATGACTCATCCATGAACGCGCGTTCAGCGTGCACGAGGCCCAAGCACGCCAAACAGCGATCATGACCATCAAACGGAGGTACCAGTCGACCGCACCCAGAAACGGAGCACGGGCGAGCCATCTTTAAAAAGATGTGCCACGTGCAGCTCTTTTAGAGAGGAGTGAAAAACTCTGCAGAATGCCGAAGCACCCAGGGAGAACGCGCACGCTGTGCTCGATCACTGCACAGATCAGACAGGAAATGCGGAACTCGCTGGAACGTGCCGTAACACCAACACTCTGGAGAGAAACTCGTCTTGAAGAGGAAAGCGCTCAGGCAGTAAACTCGGCTCTGAAGCAAAAACATAATGCGAGATTGCCACGCAACGCCCTTTATACCCACGCCGTGGGGCGGGGTTGCGGCATGCAAATTCCGCAGACCCATGGCATTTTCATGCCATTGGCTCGTTTTGTAGAGCTCAAAGGCGATTGGCTTCTAAGCGAAACCCCCATTCCGTCAGTAACTGACGTAACTCGTAGTGTACTGACTGAAAGGGAACCCAAGGACAACAGCAAAATGCCTTCATAAACTCTACAAACTGCTAAAGTCGTTGTTCATGTGTCCACCATCAGGAAAAACACTGAACAAAAATGGTGCTTATGAAAGGACAACACACTGCTGAAACCACTGCAGTCTAAAGCAGGCGTGCCTCATGTTTGGCACCTGGATATTCCACAATGCTTCTGGGAAAATGTCCTGTGGACTGCTGAGACAAAGGCTGAACTTCTTGGCAAAAATACACAACCCTTTGTTTAGAGGAAAAAAAGATACAAGAAATGTTTGGTAGAGGTTTTTCTGCTGAAGGGGGATCTACACCCTTAAAAATAAAGGTGCCAGGAAGAACCAAAAAGGGGTTTTCAGAAGAAACATTTTTGGTTCCCTGAAGAACCATTTTGTGAAAGGTTCTTTAAAGAACCATTCTTTTCTAACCATTCTATAGTCTAAAGAACCTTTCTGCACTACAAAGAACCCTTTGTGCAATGGAAAGGTTCTTTTGATATTAAAGGTTCTTCATGGAACCATACACCCCGCCAAAGAACCTTTATTTTTAAAAGTGTACAAGTTACTAAATTCAAGGGTTCACTTACTTTACAATTATTTGTAACAATTAGTTTAATCAACAATGCAGAAATCCAGATCATTTTAAATGGCTTGCTAACCTATTATTGTGGCTGCAAATCCACAGATGGCTGCACATGAAGAACAGTTGGACCTTCCGGTATTACTCATGTCAAAATGGAAATATGTACAAATTAGATTGTAAAATCAATGTAATTTGGCCTGTAGGGTAGCAGTACTATGACCGCGGTGCTGCCACAGGGCTCTGAACAGGAT
This sequence comes from Rhinogobio ventralis, assembly GCA_039654625.1. NCBI lineage: Eukaryota > Metazoa > Chordata > Actinopteri > Cypriniformes > Gobionidae > Rhinogobio > Rhinogobio ventralis. The sequence continues at coordinate 16,853,533 of CM077212.1, forward strand.
GAAGAAACCACAGACCTGTGGAACATCCTCTTCAGACGACAACAGCTCCAAAACCGGCTTCAGTTTCTGCAGGAGATCCAAAAGAGGAACAACAGAATAAAAGGTAAAGAAAAAAACTCTTTAGAAAGAATGTTGATGATGATGAAATGGCTGGCCTTTAAATAATAACAATAAAATGTACCTTGATCAATAGGAACATTACTGGAGGTATAAAAAACTACTCAGTCGCCTTAAATAATTAAGATTAGGAACAACAATGTTTAGCTATTTCACTGCACAATAAAACATGCAAACACTGGAGTGTAATTCTCTCATAATACTAAAGGAGCTGCACCTATACCAGGAAATGAGCATTCAAATTGCAATGAGTCCACTCTTGACTGTCACTCATCTGCATACTTATATTTGACTAGTTAGTTCAAACAATAATTTGGTTGTTTTAAATATTTTTTGCTTTTAGGATACCTTGCAAATGAAGAGGGCCCTTCGGAACTGGACAGAATAGAGGAGGAACTGAAGTTACTGGAGCAAAAAGAGAAGGATCTTATTCAGAAAAAAAGCTCATGTTTGACAACACAATCACAAGGCATGTGTCTAGATTTTTAAAAATAAACTAGAATTTACATATTTTAAATGACTTAAATGATGTAAATAAGACTAATGAAGTATTTATAGTCAGGAAAAACGTCATACATTTTACTCCTTAAAATTTTAATTTCATTTAGACCTCCGAAGCACAAAGTACATATTTCATATTTACTGCTCATTATTATGGAAATCTGTCCTCAAAACACATCTCATGATTTTTATATTCATAAATAACATAGGACATTTCAATTAAACAATAGTTACACTATATTATGTTTTGTGATACTGTTGCTTTTATGGAACATTTTCAGTCATTATTATGCAAATGTTACATTATTTATCGTGTACTATCTTGTATGATATACTCTCTGTGACAGATCCAATTCAGGCTCCAGTCCAAGGACTCTACATTCTCCCTGTTTCTCCATCAGACATTATTTCTCCTATCATTACTCTGCAAGAGGAAATCACAGGTAAAATAATATAGTTATGTTGCAAATGTAACATTAAATATAGCTGCAAGCAGCGATGATGATCCCAAGCCCCGGTGCCACCGCCACTCCAGTGGCTTTAGGGCAACTGTGTACTATGGGCAATATGCATTAAATGCGGGTAAATGTAAAAACACTATGTCAAAGTCATTAAAATACGCCACATTACTGCAGCCAGCTGGTGCAAAAGTGACCACAAACAAGAACAGCCACATCCATGAGATCATTTAAATTAGATGAATTTCATGTCATAGGACAATTTCAAATGAGTGTGAAGTTATCATTTTCAGTTAAAAATGTTGTAATTCCAGCAGTATTTATCTTAAGGTCTTTATATTTTATTTTTTAATTAACATAATAATTAAACAAATTATATGTTGTCATTGCACTACAAATGAACTGGTTCCATGCCTTTATTTTGTTATTCAAATTCATGTAAGAGGTTTCTTATTCTTTAATGCAGGCAAAAACAGCACACAGCAATGAAAGGGTTAAACTCTAACACACACACACACACACACACACACACACACACACACACACACACACACACACACACACACACACACACAGGGGCAGAGTAAGATAGTTAGACAGTTAGTTAAGCCAGAAAATGTAACATTTTAAACAAAAAAATGTATTCTAAATTGTGACAAAGTTGTATTTCATGTCATGTCTAAATATATGAGAAAAAGAATAATCCTAAGGAAAACAATAGGGCCTGCACCCTTTCAGGGCTTGGGCCCTAATTATTTTGTATGATATACTCACTATGTCAGATGGAAAAGCTCCAATCCTAAAACTACATTCTCACCATTTCTCCTACAGGAACTGTTTCCCCTATCAATGCTGCGCGGGAAGAAAACACAGGTAAGATAATACATTTTATGTTGCGCAATCTTCACAACTGACCTCTTGACAAATGTCTTGGATTAAGATTGCCATAGAAATAGTTTGCATATGATAAATAAATAAACATGATGAACGTGTTTCGCCTTCCCAGAGACCTTAGTAAACCTGGAGGATGTCACCATGTCCCCTGCCAGAATGAAATGCCCTTCTTGCCATAAGACTGTCACCACTGAGATTCGTTATAAAGTGGGCAGCAATGCCTTCCTCTTTTGCTGTCTCTTGTCTGTGGTGGGGTGAGTACTCTACAATGAATAACCAATAAATGCACGAGCAAGAGCGCTGTTGTTTCGAAAATAGCAAGTAATCACAGTCGTGTTGATATTCTGACTAACAGCGAATGTTATTGTTTTAATGTAACTGTTCAATAAATGAGAAGGTAAATAACTCACATTTTAGTCACAGTATTGCCAGCAGTTCATGTCTATTTTTGCTCCGCCAATGGGAATAGACGATAAGAAACCAGAGCAGAAGTAAACGTTGTGCATCGCAGAGCAACACAAACAGGCTAAATGAATGTTTTTATACAAATCGAGTGGATGATTCAATGACTTGCTCATATAGACAGACACTTAAAGGGATGGTTCACCCAAAAATTTAAATTCTGTCATCATTCCCTCATAGGGCTTTTCACACAGTGCTTAACCCCAGGTTATTGTCATTCTAAACCCTACTTTTAAAGGAACACGCTGACTTTTTGGGACTTTAGCTTATTCACCGTATCCCCCAGAGTTAGATAAGTTTATACATACAATTTTTATCTCTGTGTGTGCCATAACTCTGTCTGACGCACCCACCGCTAGCCTAGCTTAGCACAAAGACTGGAGGTAAACGGCTCCAACTAGCCTACTGCTCAATAAGTGATAGTTACACTTGTGTACTAAGACCAACAGAAAATGAAAAGTTGCAATTTTCTAGACCGATATGGCTAGGGACTATACTCTCATTCCTGCGTAATAATCAAGGAACTTTGCTGCTGTACCATGGGTGCAGCGGCGTAATGATATTACGCAGCGCCTGAAAATAGGCTATTTTCAGGCGCTGCATAATTTCATTGCGCCTGCTGCACCCATGGTACGGCAAAGTTCAGCAAAGTTCCTGGATTATTACGCAGGAATGAGAGTATAGTCCCTAGCCATATCGGAAAATTGCAACTTTTCATTTTCCGTCAGTCTTAGTACACAATGTAACTATACACATCATAACATGTTGGCGTTATTTTGTCATTTATGAGCAGTAGGCTAGATGGAGCCGTTTACCTCCAGTCTTTGTGCTAAGCTAGGCTAGGGGTGGGTGCGTCAGACAGAGTTATGGCACGCAACGGAGATAAAAATGGTATGTATAAACTTATCTAACTCTAGGAGATACGGTGAATAAGCTAAAGTCCCAAAAAGTCTGTGTGTTCCTTTAACACCGGGTTTCACAATTTAGAAGCGGGGTTAGCACCGCTTTTGCAGTGTTTACCCTGCATTGCGGTAACGAAACGTCACGATGCGGTGTTAGAATGTTAAAACTAAACACTTAGCAACAACCAATCGCATACTCATATTTGCGTGCTTTGGACAGTCACGGAAACACTGCACATAGTATATAAATAGTAAATTCAGCGTTTGAGAGGAAAAATGTTAAATGCTGACAGAAAACGCGACAATTTGAGTGAAGAAGAGACCATTTCATTCTTACCTTTATAGTCAGAATTAACCATCAGTATAAATGTGATAGTACAGTTGGCAATACAAGGATTTGCAATGCTAGAGCTTTTATGTAAACAGGTCTTATGCTCCAATTAATGACACTGACATAATAAGAACGTTAACTCAAGGTTTAGGAATGTACAATGTGAAACGTCATTTTATGAATACCCAGGAATAATTGTTAACCCTGGGTAAATTATAAGCAGTGTGAAAAGTAATAACCCAGGATTCAGTTTACCCGGGGTTTAGAATGACCCAGGGTTAACTATTTCAAGTGTGAAAAGCCCTATGTTGTTCTAAACTTATATGACTTACTTTCTTCCGTTCAACACAAAAGAATAAAAAAAGGGTAACTACACTTTCAAAAAAAAAGAGTACAAACTTGTACCTTTTAAGGTACAAGTGGCCATCACTGGGGTGGTACCCTTAAGGGTACATTTTTGTACCTCTAAGTCAGGGGTAGGAAAGTTCGGTCTTAGAGAGCTGATGTCCTGCAGAGTTTAGCTCCAACCCTACTAAGCCACCACAGTATAAAACTCATGGTTCCCAGCATGCATTGCAGCATTAAGTATGTCACCATTGTTGAGATTCATATGCTGATTCTTGATATCTGTGTGCGTCTAAACTTTTCCTCTCTAGAATGTATTTAAAAATCTAAATTCAGAATGTCTGATCTGTGGCAAGAAAGTATTGCTGGTGAATATTATTTATTAACATTTTTGATCAGTGATGAGTTTAGTCAAACATTTTTCTTCATGACAATTTTTGATTATGGCATTTTTTGATTTGAACAGATTGTGTTTTGTTAACACTGTAATAAAAACCACAAACTCACATAAAAAGCCAATAGTCAAACTGCCCAACTAAAGGAAACACTGATCACCATATTTTCAATAAAACATCAACATCTAAACCTCTGTTAATTCTCAATAAGAGCTTCTATAGATGTCTTTTGTACCTCCACTGTACCTTTTTTTCAGAGTGTAAACGGTTTAAAAAAAGTTTTCAGACATTTTCCAAACTTATGTTTCACAGAATAATGATATTCAAAGAGATTTGTAAAGACATGAGGGTGAGTAAATGATGACAGAATTTTCATTTTTGGGCAAACTATCCCTTTAGTTTGTTGCTGAATGAATCAGTGTTTTTGAACAAATCAATTTTATGAATAATTCAAAGGCATCAAGGCCCGTCTGAATCCAATGTTATCTTCACTTCCTGTCTCCTGAGAGACCTTCATCTGATTGATTTTTGAAGGCAGCATAGATGCATCCTTCACTGCCTTTGATATCCCACAATCATATGCGTTCCATTTGGTGACAGTTGAGCTAGAAAAAGAAAGATGCCGTCTGAAAATTGCAGTTGCTGGTCAGTTTGTGTGTAAATGTACGTTTTTGACCAACGTTTTCCACTTCTGATATAATTTCTAGCGAGAAATTACTACTGTAGTAATTAGTTTAGTTCTCACCAAAGCTTGCTTTATTTTTCAGTACACTGTTACGCTGCCTCAGAAGTCCCTGACAGTTGGTCTGTAACGCTAACACAGACAAACAAAGTGATACAAAGTGAAATGTCAGTGAGGTTTCTAAACGAAGCCTTGTTTACTGTAATCACATGACTTTTGCAGTTTGATACAAGCTCCAAACGCTGATCTGGCTCCGAACCAGTAGTTCGAAACACTAACTGCGCTAATCTGATTCAAGAACCAGTACTCTTGCATTATTCCTCACATATTGTTCATTATTGAAAAACCATTCAAGGAGTACCTCTCTGTATGTGAATCTGATATAAGCGGGCAATTAAACTACTTAAAACAGATAAATCAAAAACAATTTCTACAGTGTCAGAATACTAAAGGACATTTTCATTGTCATTCTTTTGTTTTTGCCACAGGTGTCTGGCCGGATGTTGCCTGGTCCCCTTCTTTGTAAATCGCTTCAAAGATGTCGCCCACATTTGTCCGTCCTGCCACAAAAAGATCTGTGCAGTAAATAGGATTTGAAGCATAGAATAATAGTTCCAGATCTGTCATACCATGACTGTAAAAACATCAGAAGAGACTGAAGACTGAGCCTGTTTTTCAGAGTAAGGGGCTTTTATCGCTATCCTATTGACAGAATGGTTTGGGAAGTCAATACGTAGGCTTTAAGATGTGCTGAAACTAGATGAATTCAACCATAGTCAAGCAATTAATAACTGTAATAATGGCCACCAGTCATTTGTATTAACCTCTTCCAATAGACATGCTTTCAGGGTGATATAATCAGTCATGAGTAGTGGACAGATCAAATGTAGCCTATTGGCTCATTTTGAGTCATTCTTTTTTTCACAGAATGAATAACCTCTAATTGATCACTAATTGAACTCCACACTGCTATTATTTTTAACACGCCATTTTCAATAATGATTCTATTACACAGAATCAGCAGCATGCACGTCATGACTGTTGGGTCTGTTGGATTACTCTACTACACCTGCTAGTAAAATATTTGCCATGTAGAAATATAATTTCTACCAAAACCAGCGATTGATCTGGTTAGTGATGTTGGACTGCTATGATTTTGAACACAACTGTATCAATGCAATGTTTATCAATGCAATGCAATGCTTTTTTAACAGCATAATATTACTGATATTCAAATTGAAATGGCCAGGTTTGAGTGACATTCATGACTTCTAATATAATACTAGTTTTCATTTATGTAATAGTCAGGTAAATGAGCCTGAAGAACAGTTATAGGAAATATATTGTATAAATATGTCACTATGAAAACAATGGATTAGTTTTTTTGTACATGAAACTTTCTAATACCTCAATTACAATTTGAAAATATGTGCAATATTAAATATTCAGAATATAAAAATAACAGTTTCAACATCTCTTATGACAAATAAACAATAACAGACACAGGTTTGCATGTCATTCCTCTGATATATTTAAGAGACTCTCTACGACAGTATTTTCACAATACATACATTTTCATTGACAGGTGATGGCGTATATATACTCGTATCTTTAAAACTATTCACAAAATATAGCTCATGAATGCGCCAAACATGTATAAAAATATGTATTACATCCATTAAAATATATACACAATGTGCAAAACATATGGCATACAAATGATGATTGATCTCCCGCTTTGGAGCATGTTCAAAGGCGGCAGGAAATATCGCCCAGTGTCATCACCACTGATACATAATGTACATTAATATTTGATAAAGAGCATGACATCTAGATGAGTCCAGCAGACGTTGTTGAAATGAGGAACAAGGAATCCTAAATCTACATGAAGCTTAACAGGAGCTGAGCTTTGACATCCTAAATGGAAAAAACGCAAGCCACGGGTTTCTAGAGCTCAGCCACAGCAGGCGTCCGTGCAAATAGATGACGTAAAAATGGAAGGGATGCTCTGATATCTCATCTACTGCATATACTGTATACAATACAGCACTGTAAAATGCGAATTATTGCTTTACTCTCCAACTGCACTAATAAACAGCATTATCTCTAAATCAACTACATTCAATACAGATTAAAAACTTTTCTCCAAGAAAAATCCTCAACCACCTACACTAACATACAAAAGCTTGGGATCAGTAAGATTTTTTCAATGTTTTTGAAAGAAGTATCCTCTGCATTTATTTGATCAGCCTTTACTGTAATACTATTCACAATATTACCATTTTAAATAACTTTTTTCTATTTTAATATTTTTAAAAATGTCATTTATTCCTATAATGGCAAAGCTGAATTTGCAGCATCATTACTCCAGTCTTCAGTGTCACATGATCCTTCAGAAATCATTCTAATATGCTGATTATAAGCAGTTGTGCTATTTAAAGGGATAGTTCACCCAAAAATGAAAATTCTGTCATTAATTACTCGCCCTCATGTCGTTCCAAACCCGTAAAATCTTCGTTCATCTTCGGAACACAAATTAATATATTTTTGATAAAATCCGAGAGCTCTCTGACCCCTCCATAGACAGCTATTTAATGAACACTTTCAAGGCCCAGAAAGGTGTTAAAATAGTCCATGTGACTCCAGTGGTTCAACCTTAATTGTGTGAAGCGACGAGAATACTTTTTGTGCGCAAAAACGAAACAAAAATAATGACTTTATGCAACAACTTCTTCTAGCCTTTGTCAGACTCTTTCGCTGTTGGCGTAGTGTAAACGGTGCTCACGCGAACAGCGTCGGCCAATGGTAAGCCGGCGTTCTGGAAGCACTGCACTGTTTATACTGCGTCAACAGCGTAAGAGTCTGACAAAGGCTAGAAGAGATCGAGCAAAGCCGTTATTTTTTAACGTTTTTTTGCACACAAAAAGTATTCTTGTCGCTTCAGAAAATTAAGGAGTCACATGGACTATTTTAACACCTTTCTGGGCCTTGAAAGTGGCAATTAAATCGCTGTCTATGGAGGGGTCAGAGAGCTCTCGGATTTCATCAAAAATATCTTCATTTGTGTTCCAAAGATGAACGAAGATCTGAAACGACATGAGGGTGAGTAATTAATGACAGAATTTTCATTTTTGGGTGAACTAACCCTTTAATATTTGAGGAAACCTTGATCATTTTTTTTTCAGGATTCTTTGATGAGTCAAAAAAAAAAAAAAACAGCATTTATTTGAAATAGAAATATTTTGTAACATTGTAAATGTCTTTACTGTTACTTTAACTAACTTTGTTAGTTTAATGCATCCTTGCTGAATAAAAGTATCAATTTCTTAAAAAAAAAAACCTGACCCCAAATTTTTGAAGGTAGTGTCTATATCTACATGAAGCGGCAAAATACAATATTTGGCCTCTTTGGTCATTTGAACCGTTAAGTTTTAATCCCACAGAAGCTTTAAATTCTAAAACATGATGGAAACCTATCAAGGTCAGTGTATCCTATTCTTTCTCCTTCACTTCCTTGTCAGAATAATAGTTTGATAGGTGTACATTAACATTGCACCAGGCTGCATTATAACAGCAGTCAGTAATGCCAAAAACAGCTCTGAACAGTCAGACACATGCATTATTCCTTATTGGACTAAATTTGTTCCCATAGCTAAACACAGCAGTGAATGATTATACTAGGTGAGACTAGTATTTGGCATTTTTTCTTCCCTGGAGTGGCCATGATTTGGATAGTATGCAGAGCAAACAGTACAAAGCCAATGAGCATTATTAATCGCCCGACTTCTAAGCAGACGACCCACATATAACACTGAAGCTTTTTTCTTTTATAAAAGCTCATCTGTGCAGTTGATCTAACTGTGATGAGCAGTTCATCACTACAGCAGGAAAGTGCTTGTACAAATAACATGTATAATTAAAAGCACCTTTGGATCAAACAAAACTTGCTTCACATCTGAGAGAGGCGAGTTCAAAGCCGGTGGACGCGTATTGCCTTGCTGAATGGAAAGGAGTCACGTCAGAGCAGGATATATATATGAAAAAAATTTTTTTTCCATGAGGTGGCTGACAACATCATGAAAGAAAAGCATAGATAAAACCGGGAAGGGCTAAACAGAAGAAAAAAACAAGAGGAAGTTTCTCTGAAAGATATCACATCAATTTGATTATTCACATGCTGCCAAGATATTTGCAAATATATATACATATATAATGTTCATTTACACAGATATTTCATTTTGATGGTCTGTTTTCGAGTATAACTTGAACAAAAAGGCAGTAAAACAGACAGAGACACTCAAGCATACTAACACATGCATCCACACACACATATTTAGTATAAGAACCTGACAAAACAGGTCTGCTAAAATCTTCTGAACAATGAAAGCAGACAAATCTGGATCATTTTGTTCTCAGACTTCCTCAACAAATGAATGATTAAGCTGCCAGTGACATTTAACATGCAGTAAAGTCATCAGTAACCTGTCTGGTTTGCTTCTGAAACAACCCCAGAGAGCTTTGCATTTTCAAAACTCCATTTACAGGAGAAATAAACAGTACAAAGATCCTCTATGTTCTTACATAACATATAGAGAGATCATTATATTTAGTGTCAGTTGTCACTTCTGATGGCTTCATTTACATAATTTCTTTCTAAAAGCAGCTTCTCTGACGGAGCTTTGTTTCATAACATCAAAAATCAGCAAATAACGCAAAATATAGTGACCACTGTGCGAACCGAACTGAGAAAAGTGTGGGAAAAAACTGGAACTTCCTTACAGTATGATGCACCTAAAATCAATTGAGTCAAACACACAACATTCCACTGAAGTGACGAACAATCACACACACACTTCACATTTCAAATACACACAGTTACTTAACCCCCTGTCAGATGTGATGGCTATTCTTTTTTCTTTTTTTTTTATACAAATATTAGTTTTCGTAGATTATTTACATAAAATTTGATTCACAACAGTATATAACTGATCACTTGTTAATCGAAATTGGACGGTTATTTTTTTTTTTTTATTTGTCTGAAACTGAGAGCTGATCCATGACGCAAAATTAAGTCTTCAAAAAAGTTTTCATGCGTCTAGGACTGAAGAAATTATTCTGTCAGCGATTCTCAATCCATATCAAGCCAAATGCTCTTTGCAAACTCATGGCCATTTATGCTTACGGAAAATCTGCAATTGCAGCTACTTAAACCATCAATAAACCATAAATAGATTCCTCTGGTCTGCAGTCAGTCATCCTTCAAACAATATGACTGTCTTTAAAATTAGATCACAAAAAAGAGAGGCTAAAAAGTTGGCACATTTTTTTATCTTAATTATATATATTTTTGATAATATATTCTATATATATATATTTTTTAATAGATCTTTTCCCATCAAACTACACAAACGCTCAAACGTTTAGGGTAATTTTTGATTTTTTAAAATAAGTATCTTATGCTCGCTAAGGCTGCATTTATATGATCAAAAATACAGTAAAAAAAAAAAAAAAAAAAAAAGGAATATTGTGAAGCATTTTTTCACAATTGAAAATAACAGATTTCTATGTCAATATAGTTTATAGTTCTAGTAATATAGTTTAAAATGTAATTTAGTAATTTTCAGCAGTCATTACTCCAGTCTTCAGTGTCATGATCGTTCAGAAATTATTCTAATATGCTGACTTGATGTGCAATAATTTATTAATATCAATGTTGAAAACAGTTATGCTGCTTAATATTTTTGTGGAAACTGATTTATTTTCAGGATTCTTTTATGAATAGAAAGTTCAAAAGAACAGCATTTATTTGAAATAGAAATTACTTTCAACATTATAAATGTTGTTATTGTCACTTTTGATCAATTTAATGCATCCTTGCTGAATAACAGCAATTTCTGAAAAATAAAAAATACAATTTTACCCCAAACTTTTGAAAGGTAGTGTATCTGCCACCGAACTTGCAGTCAGCGCTGAAAAAGGGGCTTCTGGGAAATGTAGCTTCACTGCCAGGATGAGTCTCCACACATTCCCATCCTCCACACATACACTCGCGCTTACGGACCGGAGCATTAATGGAATTGTTGATCAATTGTGCAAACAAAGCAAAGTCTACTGTGATGCCACTATGTCTGGAATCGACAGCCTTCCATTCTTTAAAATTTGCCATGTTTATAGACTGACTGCAACCAATCTGATGTCAATGGCACATGAATGAAAAAAATAAACAAAATAGCAATACAGCAGAATTCAATCTGCCCAAAAGCAGCTCCCTCTCAGTATGACACAGCAAAGAGAGCACATTCAGGACCTAGCCAGCATTACACACAAGGCTCTTGTGTCTATTCTGATCGAACAAGAGCGTTAATGTGAACGAGAACAGATGGTGAATATAGAACCAGCATAAGTGAAGTCTACAGCTGAGCTGCAGTCTGAAGCTGCCAGACGTGAACCACCGCCACACAGACGATCCCTACTTCCCCTAATGTACGCCCCACAGACAGACGGCTTGCTGTGCGAGTGAAAGTATAATCGTGTTTGAAGCAATTCCTCTCACTCCCAGTGCAGCTGCAGGTCATGACTGTCCAGGAATTCAGAGGTGATTCCCAGCGGGTTGAGTCCACCTATGGGCCCGGGCATAGTGATATCAAGCCACTCCATATTATCTAGGCCGGTGTCTTGGAGACTAAAGGACAGGGTGGAGGAGGAAGGCGCAGACGGGTCGGTGAAACCCAGCTCACAAGTGTCCATTGGGGAGTTTGGCTGCTCCAGCATCTGGTTTTGCAGCTCCTCTAACAGGCCCAAAGTCCTCTGCTCCTGCTCTACATCCCCAACCAGTGTGCCATCCAGCAAAGCCTCCAACTGGTTGTCGGAGTCCAGGGAGGCGAGGCTGGGCATGGGTTCCACCATGAGTGCCAGAGGGGGTGCCATCTGCACCTGGGCGGGCGGTCGGGACAGGGCGGTGTTGATAGGCAGGGTGGTGATGCTGGCCGTGACGGGCATCATCTTAGGCACAGATGGGTCCTGTTGACTAAAGGGAGTAATCTCTGCAGAAAACAAAATGGGGTGGAACAAGAACTTAAAAAATGTTGACATTTTAATAATAATAAAAAAAACAGTGATGTGTTTAATAGATCATCTCCATCAAACCTGTTTAAGGTCAGTATATATATATATATATACACATATATAAAACCAGTCGTAAGTCGCACAGGTATATTTATGGCAATAGCCAACAAAACATTGTATGGGTCAAAATTATCGATTTTTCTTTTATGCCAAAAATCATTAGGATATTAAGTAAAGATCATGTTCCATGAAGATATTTTGTAAATTTCCTACCGTAAATATATAAAAAAAAAATATTATTTGTCGTAATATGCATTCCTAAGGACTTCATTTGGACAACTTTAAAGGCGATTTTCTCAATATTTCAATTTTTTGCACCCTCAGATTCCAGATTTTCAAATTGTTGTATCGCAACCAAATATCGATCCTTTATAATGATTTGGTGTTCAAGAAATATTTCTCATAATTATCAATGTTGTGCTGATTAATATTTTTGTAGAAACTGTGATCCATTTTTTTTTTGTTGATTATTTGAAAAAAAAATATTTTGAAACCTGATAAATATATGTGACTTTTAATGCATCCTTTAATATCACTTTGATACATCCTTTTGATTATCCTGAATAACAATATTAATTTCTTTAAAAAAAAATCTTATTGACCTCAACATTTTAATGGTAGTCTATTTGTCTCTGAATCTTTGAAACATCAGGCTGTTATGGTAGTCAGCGTTGAAAAGGGGGCTACTGGGAAATGTAGCTTGACTGCCAAGATGAGACTGACCTTTTCATCCTCCATACTTACGATTATTTATCGTGAAAAAATTGAGTTGTGGACAAATGGAAATAGTCTGCAACAATATGACAAACTCACCTCCACTTTCTATTAAAATGTCAAAGAGATCATCCATCTGTTGACTTGTCGCTGTGGGAATCTGCAGACCAACAAAAAGTAAAGTAATTTTTCAGTTCAAGGACAGCACAGAAGAAAGGGCAAACAAAAGGAAGAAATGATTAACTAAATTACAGCAGGAAACAATGGACACGTACAGTAGTGCCGCTGGTTAACTGTAAACAAAGAGTTTTAAAGGGATAGTTCTCATGAAATAAAAAATATTATATAGCACCCTTAACAGTGTTTACAGAGTTCTTTACAGAAACCATAATGTCATATAAAAATATGATAGTACACAAGTAAAAAAAAAGAAAGAAAATAAAACAGAACTAAAAGAATATTAAACGTCAGATCGCTCACTTTTTCTAGTTGGCACTTATACCTTTCAAACATTTTCATACATATTTGTTCATTTATCTCTTTATCATAAGTATCTTTCCTCTGTCATTTATTCCTATCCTCCTAAATAACATAAATTGTTAAACAAGACGAAATTTAGTCCTCAACTCATCCTCATTTCATTCTAACCATGTATTACTTCCTTTTTTCCAAGTAATAGAAAATAAGAGTATAATACATTAAGTATCATACAACCATTTTGGCCATCATGCGTCTTTAGAGAACTTGGAATATAGGGTCAGTCAGTCTTAAGTGGTTGTTTATGTATTGGTATTGCAAAATCACCAGTTTTTTTATTTTAATTTTATTAGTTTAACCAAAGCAGTCGAGACAGTTCGGTCCCCCCAAACTAAGATAATCAACCCGAAAGTGGGGTACACCCTAAAAAAGATTTAGGACTGAGACTCAAACCTTTCCCATTGTAAACTGACCTTAACCTCCTGGGTGCCACTGGACATTATATTTTAGTGAATTTTTCTGACACCATACAGTTTTAAGGATGTCCTGTAAAGAGCTCATTCAGGGCTTTTTAGAGATACCATTTGTTTTGAGGTTTCACCAGGACAACAACTTCTCCTTGGTCTTTAAAAATGACAGAATTATCAAATGTAGCACTCTTATGGAAATATGATAATATTTTGTAATTATCATATAAATCTGATTTAAATCTGATCTGAAATTTTCAAATTGTTTGTTATAAATCAACATAACACACAAGTGAATAGGGAAAGAAATTACAGATGGGCGCGAGTGCATTTCCTATTTAAACAACATGGCACTGGACGTGAAAATGATAACAGCGTCTGGCTGAAACTAGCAAAAAACACTTGCATCGCACCTGGGGTCGCATTGTGCCAGGTGTATGATAGGGCCCTTGATATTCAAAGTCAGTAAAATTACATAAAAAATTAAAGCTGCAAGCAGCGATAAAAGGGCCCTCGCATCCGGGAGCACCGCCACCCGGTGGCCTCAGGAAAACAGCGAATAGTGGGCGACATGCATTTAAGTGGGTAAATACAGTGGGGCAAAAAAGTATTTAATCAGCCACCAATTGTGCAAGTTCTCCCACTTAAAAAGATGAGAGAGGCCTGTAATTTTCATCATAGGTACACTTCAACTATGAGAGACAGAATGAGAAAAAATCCACAAAATCACATTGTCTGATTTTTAAAGAATTTATTTGCAAATTATGGTGGAAAATAAGTATTTGGTCAATAACAAAAGTTAATCTCAATACTTTGTTATATACCCTTTGTTGGCAATGACAGAGGTCAAACATTTTCTGTAAGTCTCCACAAGGTTTTTACACACTGTTGCTGGTAGTTTGGCCCATTCCTCCATGCAGATCTCCTCTAGAGCAGTGATGTTTTGGGGCTGTCGCTGGGCAACATGGATTTTCAACTCCCTCCAAAGATTTTCTATGGGGTTGAGATCTGGAGACTGGCTAGGCCACTCCAGGACCTTGAAATGCTTCTTACGAAGCCACTCCTTCATTGCCCGGGTGGTGTGTTTGGGATCATTGTCATGCTGAAAGACCCAGCCACGTTTCATCTTCAATGCCCTTGCTGATGGAAGGAGGTTTTTACTCAAAATCTCATGATACATGGCCCCATTCATTCTTTCCTTTACACGGATCAGCCGTCCTGGTCCCTTTGCAGAAAAACAGCCCCAAAGCATGATGTTTCCACCCCCATGCTTCACAGTAGGTATGGTGTTCTTTGGATGCAACTCAGCATTCTTTTTCCTCCAAACACGACAAGTTGAGTTTTTACCAAAAAGTTCTATTTTAGTTTCATCTGACCATATGACATTCTCCCAATCCTCTTCTGGATCATCCAAATGCTCTCTAGCAAACTTCAGACAGGCCTGGACATACTGGCTTAAGCAGGGGGACACGTCTGGAACTGCAGGATTTGAGTCCCTGGCGGCGTAGTGTGTTACTGATGGTAGCCTTTGTTACTTTGGTCCCAGCTCTCTGCAGGTCATTCACTAGGTCCCCCCGTGTGGTTCTGGGATTTTTGCTCACTGTTCTTGTGATCATTTTGACCCCACGGGGTGAGATCTTGCGTGGAGCCCCAGATCGAGGGAGATTATCAGTGGTCTTGTATGTCTTCCATTTTCTAATAATTGCTCCCACAGTTGATTTCTTCACACCAAGCTGCTTACCTATTGCAGATTCAGTCTTCCCAGCCTGGTGCGGGTCTACAATTTTGTTTCTGCTGTCCTTTGACAGCTCTTTGGTCTTGGCCATAGTGGAGTTTGGAGTCTGACTGTTTGAGGTTGTGGACAGGTGTCTTTTATACTGATAACGAGTTCAAACAGGTGCCATTAATACAGGTAACGAGTGGAGGACAGAGGAGCCTCTTAAAGAAGAAGTTAAAGGTCTGTGAGAGCCAGAAATCTTGCTTTTTTGTAGGTGACCAAATACTTATTTTCCACCATAATTTGCAAATAAATTCTTTAAAAATCAGACAATGTGATTTTCTGGATTTTTTTTCTCATTCTGTCTCTCATAGTTGAAATGTACCTATGATGAAAATTACAGGCCTCTCTCATCTTTTTAAATGGGAGAACTTGCACAACTGGTGGCTGACTAAATACTTTTTTGCCCCACTGTATAGGAGAAATATGGCAAAGTCACTTCAATGTGCCACACTTCCTGCTGCCAGCAGGTGGCGCTTTGACTATAACCGAATACTTGCATGTAGATGTCTTCAGGCCAGGACTCTTATCAAACATGTGAATTTTGGGGCGTATCGGACATTGTATGCCTGACTTACAACAGCTTCCTGTGTCATGGTGAAACACTACACTTTGACAGACCGCCACAGACATGCCCTTCAGCGAAAACTCAAGATCTTCACAATTTAACATCACCAAGGCCTTAAGATTAGACTGACCAAACATGATGTTGTTCTGGTTAAATCTCAATGAGGATACTCATCAGTGTAAAATATGGCATTTCCTGTTGCCCACAGGTGGCGCTATGACTGTAACTGAATATTGGCATGTAGATGTGTTCAGGCCAGGACTCTAATAAAACATGTGAAGTTTGGGGTAGATCGGACATTGTATTGTGAAACTGTGCAAATATAATGTTGATCTGATTAAATCACTATGAGGAGTTCGTTAAAATACAACATCTGGAAATGGCAAAATTTGCAACAATTTTGCAAAGAACATTCAAAATATCTCACTTCCTGTTGGGTTTCAGATTTTGTACCAGGAGACTTTTTTGTAGGTATTGGGCTGTTACATGTGTGTACCGAATTTCATAACTGTACATGAAACGTAGCAGGAGGGGCACTTAGTTGAAATATTGTAGGTGGCGCTATCGAGCCATTGTGCCACGCCTAATTCCAAAACCCATATCAGACGTACATTTTCACCACTTTTGACGCGTGTCCAAAGTTTCGTGAGTTTTCGTGCATGTTTAGGCCATCAAAAATGCGATTCATTTGGGAGAAGAATAATAATAGGCTGAGCAATTCCAACAGGGTCCTCACACCATCGGTGCTTGGGCCCTAAAAAACTGAAACAATTGTACAACCCACATGTACTGTACATACACAGTGCTTTTTTTCTCTGTTTTTGGAGCTTGGCAGTGTCACCATCCCCATAACATGTATAAAAAAACAGAGGATCAGACATTCGCTTGAGACCTCAAGAAAATAATACAGGATTGGAACAACATGAGTTAATCTTTGAGGTATAAGATTGCCTGCTGAAACAACCAAGCTTTCAACCCAGAATGTGTACGAGTATGCATAGAAAACATCACCTCTGAGACCGTGGGATTCAGTAGGCTACGGGTCTGTTTGACTGCCTCCTCATAGCGGGGCGGCTCTCTGTTCTTCGGCATCTGGTTGAAAACTGGGGACTGCTGGATGAAGGTCTGGGAATAAAAAAAGTGAGTGAACATTCAAAGTAGAACAGAACAGCAACACACTAAACATCTCAGTAAGAGCAGGATGTGCTACCTTGTTTAGTGGCCCATTGATAAGCGATGATGGGATGGGGGACGTCTGAGGTGAGATCCTGTTCTCTGGGGAGCTGCTGAGGAAGCACTGAGGTATTTCTAGGCCTGCTGGGTTCTCACTGGTACCGTGCTGAAAACATGACCTCTCGGTGGTGCTCACAGGCAGAGTCTGTGTGTGAAGAGTAAACCTATAGGCCATGAGCATTCAGAAACACCCACTAGCATTATAGAAATCATATGCTAAACAGCCTGTTTTATGTTATAATCTTTTGTCCGCCCTTAATAGGAGGCTGCTCGATACAAGAACAAGCCACCTCGGGTCACGTTGGCATGTGTCTGTACTGCGCGGCTGTCAATAAAAATGTTATCAGCTCATCACAACCAATGAGCTCTAGTTACTCAGGTCATCCAGGAATCAGGCCAGGTTCATTCACTATGCCAAAGGAATGGGCATCTGGCTGGGAAACCTTAGTATGGTGCCCTGTTGCCAAGACAGGCCAATTACAGTAGAGTGAAAGCCTAGAAAGAAATGAGAGCAGTGACTCCCATCCATCTCGCTGATGAATGACTCTGCTGGACAGACAAAAACTAGATGATCCCAGAGCTCACAGATAATGTTCACTTGCTCTGATTGCTTCTGCTGGCTCTGATCCCGTTCTTTCTCAGGTTCCACAGTTATTCAATACTCCGTTAAAAAAAACTCTGTAGTGTGAATAAAAGTTGTGATATATAAGCCAGGCCGATTAATTGGAAGACATTTGGTAATTTTGAGAACAACATCACTGAAAAGTAAGCGGTTGGACAATTTTTCTGAAATTTAAATTTTATTTTGTAGATATATTAGCTTAATTATATTGAGTAAAGAGAGCATATTCAACCACATACAATTATGTTCATATGACACTATGAATTAACAATACATAATATAATATCAAAAATAAAGTAAGTAAATAAAATATAAAAATTACACATACACTACCATTTAAATGTTTGCGTTTACATTTAAAAACCATTTTTAATATCTTTGAAAGTCTCTTTTGCCCACCAAGGCTGGATACAGTAAAACAGGAATATCATTTGTGAAATATTATTACAATTTTAAATAACTCTTTATTATTTTAAAATATATTTAAAAATGTAATTTATTCCTGTGTTGGCAAAGTTGTGCTGCTTAATATTTTTTGTGGAAACCATAAAACACTTTTGATCTATTTAAAAATTATATAATAGAAAAATTTAAAAATATTAAATAATAATTATGATAATAATAATAATAATAGTGCTGTCAATCGATTAAAAAATTAACTAATTAAATCACTTTTTTTCTGTAATTAATCACGATTAATCACAATTACTGTCCCCGTCAGCGTTTTTAAAAAAAAGTTGCCAGCCACTGCCAGGGTTTTTGATCAAAAGCAAAATGTAATGGCCCATAGAATATTTTGTTGTATGAATATCTGAGCATGCAATATATCAAAAGAAAGAGCAGACCCTCTGCTTTTAAACAAAAAAATAAAGCTTCATGCATTCCTTTTTTATCAACACTTAAATATGGGTAAGTTTCATAAAAAAAGCAACATTTTGAACAAAAAGCTGAGAAAATCACGTTTTTGTCAAAGACTACATCCAGATCAGATTCAGAACGATGATCAAACACAGATGGAGTAGATTGAGTCCATCAACACCCCTAATGCTTGCACAGTCCTATAGCTCGTCCTGGGTCGACATTTCATTCAGTAACATTAGACAGTTTTGATTTTTATGACGTTTAATGTTGATGATCACGTTATTTTACATATGCATCTGCTTACATACGATCGCTTGTTTTTTTTGCGTCCTCTTGGCGTGTGTTTTGATCAGGAGATTCTGTACTCATTCAGAAGGTGCGTAATAGCGCCCCCTTGCGTATAACAGTGAAAACACGGAAACCCGGAAAATTCCGTGTTTGGCAGGGAAGCGTTTTCTCACAAATAACGGAAAATTCCATGTTTGGCAGGGAAAGAGTTAAAAACATTGGCGTTTTTAATATTTTTAGTTTGTAATAATTTCACAGTTACTCTCCAAATTAGAGATCGACCGATATATCGGTTTCCCGATATTTAAGCATATTCCAATATCGGATTCACAGATAAATGGCGCCATCTTGTGGAAGTTCTGAGAATCGTTTACAAGCACTGCGTCTGAGGGGAAATGAGTCAACAACGGTGTTCAAAGGTAAAATAACCTTAATTAATAAACTTTATTTAACATAACAGCCAGTAATGCACAAATTAGATATGCACAAATAAGCTATGCTATGTAGTTTAAACTTGGCGCTAAAAACAGAGACGAACTCACAGTCACATAATCCGTCATATCCCAATAAAGACGTAACTTTACATGAGTGAAATAAAACAGCCATGAATGAGTGCATATTGGAAATAAAAGCGCTGAATTTATTTCTCTCTCTCTCTCTCTCTCTCTCTTGTCTATGCTCATCTCGTGAAGTCGCATTCATAGCCGTTCACTCACCGGGTTGTTGCTCCAGCATAGACCCACTCGTTTAAAACTCCTTAAATTATATTAACGTCTGATATATAACATTTATATAATAAACATATAAATAATTATCAGGCCTATCTCCGCGAGAGACGTTCTGTGTAAACGCATATTTGAAAACAGCGCTCTGTCATCAGCAGGTATTTCATAATCTAGACAAACCGACAAAAACACTATTAATAATTCTGATAACGTGCGTGCCAGATGAGATGGACTAGCGATGTAGCCTAATAGCGATGATGTATTCGCTCTGTTTTGTTTATTTTTCTGACAATGTTTGCATATTCCAGAGAATATTCCAGAGCGTTCCATTCTCTTCACTCTTTAGTCTATTAAACAACACATTAACCTTTTAAAACTGTAGTTTAAAATGAATGCTTATATTTATGGGAAGTTGATAGACTCACCTGCCATTTATTTATGTTCTCCATTGGAAAACATTAGACTTTGTACATTTCTTTTGCCTACTGTTAATGTTGTTGTTATAAATAAAAAGATGCAACAGCAGTAATGTTAAAAAGACTTTACTTGCACTGTAGTTTTTTTACACTCTTTCAGACTATTTATTGATGTAGAAGTGTGTTTTGTTTTGTATGTAAGAAGGGAGTGAAATTGCAAAAATTACAGTGTTTAAAAAGTGTTAAATAAAACAGTTGGTTCAGTTCAGTTCTGTTGCTATAATTGTAAAAAACAGAAATAGCACAATAAATAAATATTGGTTCTATATATCGGTTATCGGGCACATAAACGTGCAAATAATCGGTATCGGTTATAAAAATCAATATCGGTCGATCTCTATTCCAAATTAATGTAGAAACAACTTAAAGACTACAACTTAAAGACTTAACTATATTTTTAAATATTTGTTGTAATGGCATCTTTTTATCAATGAAGTATCACTGATACTAAAACTGGTAATATTTTTTACAGTATAATTGAAAGCTATCAATTTCAACATTTATTAGGCTTTAAAAAATAACAACTTTTAATTTAAGTGAACTTAAACAGAAACAATCTTCACATAAACCCATTATAATGTAGTTTGCCTGTGACCTTCCTACCCGTCTAACAGGTAGGAAATATACAGAAATTGAATAATCACTTATTATTATGAGTGTTATCAAACACTTTACAGTCTTAACTGCATAAATATAAATTAAATATAGATTAATCCTTATTAAAGCTACAATTTTCTCTGTTACCTTTGTTCTTTGATTAACATTAATGACAGGCATCACAGCAACTGGTTTATTAGGCTGCGGTCACTTTAAGAACTGCCGCTGCCGAACATGACGCAGGCCTGATGCGCATCTCATTTTCTCACAACTCTTTAAGTTCATTTAAGACGTTATTTAACTCATTTAAGACGGCTCTCCGACAAAACGGGCATTTTGGCATAATTCTGTGTTATTGTTTGTTCAAGCACGAAAGGTAACTCGATACTGGAGCGCATCTTTCTGGCTTTTCTTTCTGTCACACAGACATGACATTCACAGACAGCGCATTCTCGTTTATCTTGTGGCGCTTGGCTTGAATAGTTTAAAAGTATTTGCGTGAATAAGATAAAATATTAAAAATATTGAATAAAACAAACTGAAAAAAAATTGTCGCATTAATTTTGACAGCCCTAAATAATAATAATTATCTATAAAAAATATATTTGTTACATTATATGGTCTGAAGGAACATTTTTACATTGAATCATGAGACTGACCTGAACGATGTGGTTGTGACTGAGTAGCTGTTGTGATGTAGGACTCTCTGCTTTGGTGGGCTGTAGCTGGGGGGTCTGAATTAGACCTGTGCCTGATGGTGAAACAGCCTGCAAGACTGGCTACAAGAAAAGACATGGAAATTATATTTAGTAGGGCTGGGTAAAAAATACTGATTTCTCGATTTTAATCGATTCTCATTTTTATGAACCGATATTGATTCTTAAATCCCAAGAATCGATTAGTCATCCTGTTTTCAGTTGATGAATGAACGGCATTGTAGCGCGCCTCCCATCCAATCAATCACAATAATCTTTGTGCTTTGTTACTATGGATATGAAAAAGTCTCAGATTTTAAATTACGTCCATTTTATTACGAAATTCTACAACATTAATACCATTTTGGCACTGTGGCACAGCTCAAGAGATGCGGCACATGAACTGATCATCACCTCCGCCTTAATACCAGTTACAGCGCGAAATAAACAGACATGAATGAGCATCTGAAAGTGTGTTAAATGATAGAGTAAAGCTTACCGAAATCCGTATTATGTCACATCACATGGAATCGCTCAATCAGTGTTTCAACCGTGGAAAGACGTCAGTAAAACAGCTTGTAAACAATGTCATATGTAAAGTCACATTTACCTCAGAAAAACTATGTCCAGTGTCCATAAACTCGTTAGTCAGCTAGAAAAATGTTGATAATATGCACCATATTACATATTCATTATAACTTTTAATGTTCTTATGATTTTAAATCTGCCAAGTTTTTATGAAAGCCACCATTTAAATGTTTATATTTCATATAACTTTATTATTATAACAAAAAATGTAAGTGTAATTTAAGTGTTTGTATACAAATCAGTTAATTTTTACCTTCAATATTATAGCAGGCTAATGTAACCTAGTAAGCTACAACTGACTCCCATAGTTTTCAGCATTAGTTCAGAGATTTGTTTTCCTTGAGAAAATTTGCCATACACTGTACCTGAAATATATCTAAAATAATTGATATTGAATCGAATCAAAATCTAATCGAATTGCAAGCTTGTGAATCGAAATCAAATCGAATTGTGAAATTTGTGTCAATACCCAGCCCTAGTATTGACATACAGTAAAGTTCATAAAGTATATAACATATAGAAAGCAGTCTGTTTTCTGTTACCTGTAGTTTGACATTAGTGTTGGGAAGCTGGATGGTAGTGGTATTATTCGCCAAGGGCATTGGAAGAAGGATCTGAGTGCCCCCATGCGGAGTGGTTAGCAGAGTCTGGGGCTGCCCTATGACCTGTGGCACCCCTTGGTGACTGATAATGAACTGACGGAGAGGGGTAGCTGTCACCTGGTTGGGGTGGGCTTCCTCAAGCTTCACTAGCGTTGGTGTAGTGTGTGAACTCAGTGTGCAGTTGGGAGGGACAGTGTTTTCTGTTTTGACAGATGCCAACATGGTGGCTGGACTGGAAAAATGTTTTGCAGGTGGAATGACTTGTCCACTCCTTTTCTCTACCTCTAGCTGCATCTTCAGTTTCTCCACCAACTTCTGCTCCTGCTCCAGTTTACGTAGCAGTTCCTTGATCTGTCGCTCCTTTTCGTGTAGTCTCCGGTCCTGCTCCTCGGGAACAGGAGCTGCCTTTAATAAACTGTAGTTTTGGGCCTCTGCCTGTCCCTGCATGGATGCGTCTCCTCTGCTGTGAAGCTCTGAAGAACCAGGAGACACAGGCGAAGTGGAGCTCATATTTTCAAAGGGCTGCTGGATGGGGGAGAAGCTTGTAGTGGTGCTGGAAAGCTCCATAGGTGTGCTGCAGGGCTGTGTGGTAGGTCCTGTGCAGTTGTTGGGTGCAGTAGTGACAGGGTTTTCTTGGAAAGGCTTAAGTCGTTCAATAAGGTCTGTTTTTGTTCCTGACACTGGAAGACCACGTAACTTTAATTCCATTTTCAGCTCTGCCACCTACCAAAATACACCCATTATTAGCTATATACAGAAAATAAAGTGATTTCTGGATTACCAGATATATAATCCTATAAACTGTTAAAAATCACCTGAATTAATAAAAATCACTTAAATTAATTAGATGCATATTTACTGAAGACACAAAACCAACTGAATCAAATTTTGCATAGTGGAAAAGTCATATAAGATGTTTTAATTATTAATAAATATTTATTGTATTGTTATTTCTATTGTATTTTTATACACCACCGTTCAAGTGTTTGGGGTCAGTACGATTTTTTTTAAAAGAGATTAATACTTTTATTCAGCAGGGTGTTTTAAATTGATCAAAAGTAACAGTAGCGTTTCTATTATTGATTACACTTTTTTGTGTATAATTAGAATCTCTCGGTACCTTCATCTCTTCCAGGTTGGCTGGTAGTGTGCCAGCCTTGCGGTTGGAAAGGGTACTATTGGGCCGCACAGGTGTTGCAGTGGGTAGAGACACAACAATTGAGGCAGGAAGGCTGCTGGTGCTGTTAATAGCGACTGTGGCACTGCTGTTCTGGCCCTCTATCACAGGCCTGGTGAGGAGGGAAGCAGATGGGAAAAGGGGGAGGAACAACACTTAACATCACAGCAGGAACAATTTGGTTCTCTGACCCTTGTTCTCAATAAATAAACACCACCGAACAATGCAGCAGCAGAAAACAACGACAGTTAAAATAAATCTTGCACAAGAGATGGAAAAGGAAGCAGAGGAATAACCTCATCGACTTCCTACCATTAATGTAAATCACTAAACAGGATTTGTTATTGGAAAATAGGTAATGGTCCTGAGTGCCACCGGCAACAAAAATGTTTCTAGACATTTTCCACCTAAAAACACATGCTGGCTAGCTTCAAAAGCAAAATATGACCTTTGCCAAATTAGGCAAGACAAAGACCAAATGGTTTGGATTCACCAATTGGCAAAGCAGGGCCTGATACACAGATTACAGACACACAGAACCGGATCTCTTTGCTTACTTGAGAGGTGCAGGAAGGATGGTCTGGTAGTTGTAGTGCTGCTGTTGCTGTTGGCTCAGGATCTGTAGCTGCAAAAATAGCTGCTGTTGTTGTAGTAATCGAGCATATGAAGAGTCCATCGGGGCTTGATTGGGTTCTTGTTTCTGGTCTGGGGGAATGTACTGATGATATTTCAACTTTTTCACACGTGGCTTGGCCTCCTTGCTCTTCTTGCTACGGCTCTTGTCCCCAGGTAGCTTAGGCTGACTCTGCTGTAGATTGAACAGAGATTTCCCATTACGCATTACATTTAAATCAATGGTTCTCAACCAGCTGGCCCGGACCCACTTTGGGTCCTCAACAAACTTTCAAAGGGGCCTTAAGATATCAAAGAAATAATAAAAAAAAAGGCAAAACAAGCATTAAAATAAGCTAAAACAACTAAAAAACTAAATTTTTCTTATTACTTGGTTATTTTTTATAACAAATATACATCTTTTTAAATGATGCCAAGCTAAATATTATATTGGGTATAAATTGTGAGTGGGGCCACTCCATCGCCCATATTGTTTTGGGCAATGGGGTGGCTTTAAAGTTAAAAAGGTTGAGATCCACTGATCTAAATCATGGGGATGAAATCAATTTTTGTTTTTTCCGGACTATAGAAGCCACAGTTCTTTACTGACCTTAACAAGAGTGGGCCCAGACTTCACAGGGGCCACGGTGACTAGCTGTGGAATGGGTGCTGGAGGGCTAACTGATTGCTCATGGATGGAAAATGGCTTGAAGAAATCTGTCGAAGTGGTGGTGACTGCAGGAAAGTGCTGTGAAAACAACAAATAATTCTGTATTTTGGCACCATGAGCTCCCAGTGTTCTATCCCTGAAGTCAAAAGAAGGAGGGAGAACTACCTGTAAAAAGTTATTAGGCACTGGTGAGGACTCCTCTATGGTCCGGACCTCCCCAGGTGAGGCTGCAGAACCCTGGGACTCCTGACTGCTTGGCTGCTCGGGTGAAAACGCATCTCCGCTGTCCTCATCTGCTTGTTCCTCTAGAGTTCTGGGGTACTGCATCTGACCATCTACGCAATGAACACAAAGGACAATGTATCAAAATTGAATTGAATTATCAATTTTACCCCAAATAAATTCCTTAATCATAGTGTGCATTTTCACCAATGATGGCTTCCTTGACACTGGAGTCCACAGGTAGGATGTTCTTCTCCACCAGCTCCATGGGGCCGGGGCGTTGAGCGATCTTTTCATTTAAGTCATCAGCCAATCGAGCTCTCTTCAGTTTCAGCTGGGTGGCCTGCAGAGAAGGCTCCGCCACAGTCTCTGCCAAACCACCAAAAAACAATGACAATCAGGGCAATCACTCAAGCCCACACTTGTCCTCAACCACCACAACAATCACACAACAGGCAACTCAATCACAGCAGTAAACAAGGCAAGTACGGCATCTGGCTGACCCTTCTGAACATTAATTCTTCTTGCTTTCATGGAATTAGGCAGTCCTGAATATATCACTTCTTTATGCTGAACAAACTTAACTGCAGAGTTTGGGGAAATTAATATTTTCATAATTTACAAAGTTAGGCTTCCCTCCTGTATTAGTTTCAGCACTCTCCGAACTGCTGAATGTATGCCACTGCTGAAGAATTTTGCAGTCTGTATTGAATCTGATACAATAAAAATACTGTGTACCACAAAATAACAGCAATAAACATTTTGCGGTTCTTTTTAGTGAATCAAAAACATATACTCGCAACCAATATTTAAAATATTTAATATTTAAAAAAAAATGTGTTACTGATCTGTATTGATGCCACAAGCTACAGCTACAGCTTTGTTCAGAAAAGAGTAGATTCACCAACATTTTTCCCAGCATGGGAAATTACACATGAATGGAGGATTACCTTGTAAGATGTGCATGCGGACCAACTCTGCCCTTTCTGGGCGGCTGCGTATTTTGTGCTTTAGGAAATTTTCAGTCTACAGAGAGAAAGGATACAGAGTTTCAGAAAACGAAAACCCTCTGTAATTCAGGGATCATAAAGTAGCCATTATAATAATCTCCTCTGTGCTTTGCAAATAACAAACACATTTTCAGAAGGCTTAAGATACTAAATCAACTGAGAGGTTCGCATGTGCCCCATTACTGAGAGCTGGGGACCCCTGAAGAGGTTTCATGGAGGATCAGAGACCCCAGATGGCTGAGGAAAGTGGAGGAGGACTAGGGCTTGGTGCCCTGCTCTTACCCTGGCTCTCTCAAGGCTGCGGATCTGTTCGTGAAACGCTGCAGGGCTCTTCAGGGCTGTAAAGTCACACAGATGCACACACAAAAAGAAAATCAGTCTCATGAGGACACAAGGCTATCACCCACACACTTCAAACACACACGGCACTTTCATCTCCCCCAGTCTTTCTCAATGTTGTAGCGCCTTGTCTCACATATTACTCAGAGAGGAGATGGAGGGCCCACACAGAGATTAGCACACAGACTACTGTGTGCCCTTCAGGACCAGACAGCTATCTCTTAATCCCAGCAGAATCTATGCCTAATATTACACTGAGTTATGAGACAACATGCAGTGTAATCCCATCAATCAGCTCGGAAATGGCCAGAGGAAGAAAAAAAAGTATGTTCAGCATGAGTGTGAGAGATCTCTCACACTGCTCAGTGACTTGGTTGAACGGAAAAGTGGTTATGAGCAATAACAGAATGAGTTGAGGTAAGCCTTTGAAAGAATACCATGTGCGTTGGTCAGTCATGTGAACTACGATGATGAGTGAGAATAAACAACTGATTCAAAAGCAGATGTGGTACAAAAACAACTGATTTCCACTCTTAAACACACAAAAGCAGGAAGGTTTGTTCACACGACTTAAAGCATGGTTCGTTTTGGGTAGGGACAGTCAACTTAGGGACACTGTCAAAAGATAATACATCACAAAATAACATATGTAATAATAACATGTAATGTGGGCAGGGATGTTACACTACCATTCAAAAGTTTGGGATCTGTAATATTTGTTTTGGAAAGTCTTCAAGGCTGCATTTGTTTGATCAAAATACAGTAAAAATAGTAATATTGTGGAAAATTATTTCAATTTAAAATAACTATTTTCTATTTTAATCTATTTTAAAATGTAATTTCTTCCTGTGATTTCAGCATCATTATTCCAATCTTCAGTATCACATGATCCTTCAGAAATCATTCTAATAAACTGATTTGAATCTGAAGTAACATTTCTATCAATGTGAAACCATGATACATCAGGACTCTAATGAATAGAAAGTTCAAAAGAAATTAAAATCTTTTATAAATCTTGCGGCATTATTAATTTCTTTCAAAAAGAAAATTTTACCAACCCTAAACTTTTGAAAAGTAGAGCATGTTCAAAAATTGATTGGACGTAATGTCACTTTTAAATAATGGAGAAAAAAAATACATTTAAAGGTGCAGTGTGTAAATGTTAGTGGCATCTAGTGGTGAGGTTGTGAATTGCAATCACGGGAGTCGAAACAACTTCCCAAAGCGAACTTTCCACTATCAAAATTGTATGCTTTGCCTTTTAAAAGTGTCCTTTTCAGCTGATGTCATGTGTGCCTCTTATGTTCCACCCCCTCACCTCCGCCCACTTTTCACAATCCAATTAATTCATGATGTATAAAATTAAGCCCACCATATATTTTTTCTGATTATAAAGGAAGAATGGCTGCAAAATGGCATTTCAGGACATGAAACATTGACATTTTTTACATATTTAGTAAAACAAGTGATGTTTAATATTAGTAGTTTTCCTAAAAGGGTAAATATGAATCATCTTTTCTCTTCTATGCTGCTATATGCAGCAGTATTAGATGGCAGGGGCTGTACTCACGTGGCATGATGCCCTGATCAACAAGTTGCTCGCGGGTGCGTCTCTGCTGTAGCCTCAGCTGGAGAACTGTTGGAGAGAAGCAGAAGCAGTGTTATGTTCTTGACCCAACCTCTAGAACAGGCTTGTCAACACTACATACAGAATGGGACTTTTCCACCTGATTAGCGCACCTACACACCAACATAGGCAACAAAGGGAAATCTAACCTTTAGCACAACCGAAATCACACACATTTCCTCTCTAGCATTACATAAGAGCAACCATTCAAAAAAAAAAAAAAAAAAAAACCTAGACGTTCTTCCTGCTACAAAAACAACAGGCTCTTGAGCGACCCTTTTTGAAGGGTGCTGTTTGGAAGACTTCCTGGGAAAATTCTCAAGACATTTTTCTTTGCCTTCTTGGCTGAGCTTCCCGGATTTACTTGGCTGATTATTAAAACAGCTCAAATTGGTCAGAAAAGCAACATGATAACGTCTGACATTTATCAAGAATCATGAGCACCATTAGCTGGGAATTTATAAATGTATGACGGCTGGTGCAACACAGCTGCATGTCACACATGCCAATAGAATTATTTAATTTTTAGTCAAAGATTAAACAATTTTTTGTTGTTGTTAATGTTCAGTTTTTGTAGCTCAATATGGCACTAGCAACATCATGCACATACATTATGCATACTGATAAAATATTTACTCTTAGTCTGCCAGTGCCAAATGCATAAACGGAAAAAATTATGTTCTGCATGTCAAAATGCAGGAACAGAGAGGTTAAGTCTGACTGAAAAATATTTTTTTTCACCCACTATGAGTAACTGGTAACAAGGTCAGCTGAGGTCGAGCAAACGAAACTCTGGAGGGTGCTTTCACTATGAATCAGTGCAATTTCTGCACCACTTGTGACACCAAAGGGAACTGTATAAACAATGGCTGTATTAAGAGTTATAAATACATTGTATGACTGATAAAGTATGTTACATAAAAAAAAATAATAATAATGGGGCATTCTGTATTCCTGGTGCCCTGACTACAACACTTAGGGCACAGAAGAAAAAATAATTTAGGTCTCCTTGACTGCACAACATAACATTGCAGCTTTTTAGGTTGGGATGAGCAAAACGTCTTGCATCATCTTGGTGATGTAAAAAATCTTTGAAGGGATCTGAAAGAGTGTCTTGAGTTTCAGATCCCTTCAAATATTTTCGAGTTCTGACAGTCAGAGTCTGTTCAAACATGGCAAACAAAGTGACTCAAAAGTGGTTTCAAAAGAGCTGTGATGAACATAATACTATATAATACTAGTTATACTAGTATAGTTATACTAGTATATATATAAATTAATATGTAATAATAGTTATATACACTACCTTTCAAAAGTTTGGGGTCAGTAAGCCCCCCCAACCCCCCAAAAAATCAATACTTTTATTTAGTAAGAACACCTTAAGTTGATTTAAAATTTTAAAAAGATTTCAATTTCAAATAAACACTGTTCTTTAGAACTTTATATTAATCAAAAAATCCTGAAAAACAAATGTGTCATGGTTTCCACAAAAATATTAAGCAGCACAATTGTTTTCAATAAAGATAATAATAAGAAATGCCTCTTGGACACTAAATCAGCATATCAGAATGATTTCTGAAGGATCATGTGACAATTCAGCTTTGCCATCACAGGAATAAATTACATTTTAAAATATATAGCTTTAAATGTATTTTTGGTCAAATAAATGCCTAGGTTACAATTGAGAGGTAGTGTAATATAATTTATATAAAAAAAATCAAACTAAAACCCTCTTTACATTCACCCTCATACGTTCACTGGTTGTCGCAATACATCTAATGCTGTTTTAAGAATTCCACCATCTGTTTTTAAGATGGAGTGTCAAGTGAAAAATTATTAATCTCAAGACTCCTGCATTTGGTTCCATTCAGCAATACATCCTGTGTAAACAACCTCTACGAAATGCATCCAATCAGGCTCAGGTGAACCTGAAACCAGCCAAATTATACAGGACTTCCTTAAGACCTATTAGTTAACTAGTCGATTTTGAAAATAAGTAGCTTTAAACATCCCTATCGTGCCAATCTATGCCGAGCCTAATGCTCAGATGAAGATGCCAGAACAATCTCCTGTTGTGACTTTCCTGTTGTGAACCTTCTTAACCTTGATTATCCGCAGAGAAATGCACATAACTCTCTCATGAACAGCCAATCAATTCTAGCTTTCTTTTTTTTAACGCTATCATACAAATTTCCATTAGACCTAAGCTTAATAAACAAAGCATCAGGAAGCCAATGAAAGCCATTCAAAATAAACTAAACCAATATGCCCTCAGTGACAGGATGATATCCACCTCTCAGAGTCGAGCAGCAAGCCGCAGAACCTGATATGATGTTTCCTCTGCAGGTGCTGCGAGTCTCCAGTCCTAAACAGGCCATGCCGTCTGCCCGTCCTGCCGTACGCTCAGAGTATCTCAGCGTGGGCTCCTGACAGCACCAAAACTTTGTGAAAAAAGCACAAGGACCTCGTTCTTCAGGACTCTCCATTCACTGTTAGTAGCTCCACTGAAACTGGGGCTCCCTCAGAAGAGACAACATCTCTGCTCCACCAGCAGACAGAAAGGAGGGAGCAGAAAGACCACACAAACTTTAACCCCTCCCTGCCACTAAAAGTTAATATCTAAATCATTAAAAAGTGCATAACTCTTTTTTTTTTTTTTTTTTTTTAGTTTTATAGACAAACTATTAACTTTCTCTGTAAGGACAAATGGATCATTTGAAAGCAGCAAAAAAAAAAGAAAAAGCTCTCAGCTGAAATAACCCTCCTCTTCATCAACATGAATGTTAACATAAGATAAACATCTTGTTTGACAGACAGCCAGAGGATGAGTAACTGACACGGGCCATGCTCTGCCAAAGGCGTTTACATTTCCACTCGCTGTGACGCTGTGACCTCAGCATAGCTAGAGACCTAGAGGAGCAGCCTTCACAGAGCTGCGAGCCACCGCATGCACACAGCGCTGTCCTGTGACCTTTCACATGTCAATCAAATGTCTGCACCCAAACTAAGAGGCAAAGAAATGTCAGGATTTTGGAGGCTGCTTCTGTGTGCGGAGGACTGAGGACTGAGAATGGAAAAATAGCTTCTCTTTTTCAACAGGTACAGAAATAAAACATTATCTAATCACCTGGAAATAGAGGCAAAACTAATCAGGATGTGGCGTGAATTAAACTAGGCAGCCAATTCATAGTGCCAAAATGAAATGCAGGCTATGATTACAACCGGACAACGAATACTATTTCAGAACATGGGCAACTTTCAAGTCACACAATAAATTGACCAAAAATGGGCAAAGGAAAAAAAGGCCAATGATGAACATTTAGCCAAGAGGGACATCTAAATATCTGATTTTGTTGGCTCACAAACAAACAACAAGCTGACATTAAAATGCTATACTATTTTGTATAAATATACACTACAGTTTAAATGTTTGGTGTCTTTTTTTTTTATTCAGCAAGGATGCGTTAAATTGATCAAAAATGACAGTAAAGCCATTTATAATGTTACAAAAGAATATCCCCAAATACATAAATGCTGTTCTTTTGACCTTTCTATTCATTAAAGAACCCTGGGACCCACTTTATATTAGGTGGCCTTAACTACTATGTACTAACATTTAAATTGATCATTTGATACAATGCACTTATTGTGTACATACATGTTTTTACATTGTACTTACATTTTAAAAATGACCTGCAAGTAATTACATCTGTAATTAATTTCTGTAGTTACATTTATAATTACACTGTTGACACTTCCCTTACACCTAACCCTACCCTTAAACTTACCCATCCCACCACACCTGTCCCTAACTTTACCCGAATCCCACCTCAATATCAGCAAAAGTGTTCTGCAATACAATATGAACACAATAAGTACATTGTACTTATTTTTTTATGTAGGTACATAGTAGTTAAGGCCACCTAATATAAAGTGGAACCGAGCCCTGGAAAAATGTGTCACAAAAATATAAAGCAGCACAAACATTTTCAACTGATAAAAATTTCAACAACAAAAAAAAATGAATACAAATGTTTTTCTTGAGCATATTAGAATGATTTCTAAAATATAATGTTAAAAATATTGTAAAATATATTAAAATATAAAACAGATATTTTGAATTGAAATATTTTTGATCAAATAGACTTAAAAAAAATCATACTAACCCCAAACTTCTGAACAAGTGTATAAAAAACAACAAAAAACAACAAACAAAAAAAGGTAACACTTTATTTTAAGGTGATGTAGTTACAAGTTACTACATGTACTTACTATAGTAATAACAGTAAATTATGCATAGTTACAAGTAACTAACCCTAAACCAAACCTTAACCTTAACTATATAGTAAGTAAATGTAATTAATAAATATTACTCAGTACTTATTAGTATAATGTAACTAAATCACTTTAAAATAAAGTGTAACCCCCCAAAAAATCAATTATTTGGTTTGACAGGTGAATTTAAGGCATTTTAGGCAGGTCTAGATCAGTGCTCTCTGTTATATAGAACAGAGCTTTGTAACTTTGCATGCACAAATAGATACATTACACAAGAAAAGGAAAACATTAAAAGCATCATGTGACGGCTTTAAATTATTAGTGTTTTAAAGATTTTAAAAGCGCTAATGACAGCAGTCTAACAGTGAATATGAGCACACACAATGAAATATCAGCCCATATTTATTTAATAACCAATAACCAATATGGTAATGATATATTGCGCATAGGGTTGGGTACCGAACTCGGTACTTTTAAGAGCACCAACCAAATTACGTTGGTACTACCGAGTACCGATTCACATTAAATCAATCTGTACCAAATTTCGGTACCTAAGAACGCATCTGGTGATATAGACTAGTGTCTGTGAATATTAAACAGCAAAAAGACTATGTAAATACAAATCCTGCGTGTCTCTGTGTGAATAAATGGCGCTGACGCGCAGTTTAATTTACCTCACACACACAGAGAATCACGCGTGACGGTCGCGTGTTTCCATCTCATACGAGGACATGAATGCATGACCGTCATCTCCAGAGCCGCTCTGAGAGTCACTTCATGAGCATTTTACCGTTTCATTTGAGAAAAACTACCGTCATGTCATAAACACACAGAAACTCAAAGGTCTTCACATCAACCCGTCAAAATAAAAGTTTGGTTTAACTTGACAAATATATTACTGTTGTACAGTAGAATTTAGATACGTCTCAGTGTAATAATAATACTAAAACTAATATAATGATAATAAATTATCAAAACTTTATTTAAGTAATAAATCACAATTTTTCTTCCATGTTTTAATTTTAACAGTATAAAACTCAGTTGTGCAGCATTTTGTTTGACAAAAAAAGTTTAATTAAGTTAAAAGATAAATTCATGTTTTATGGCTTCATTTGATTACCAGAAAATACACAACACAGAATTTGTGGGAAATCTTTTCATAGAAATTGAATTAAAAAAAAAAAAAAAAATAATATGTTTTTTTTTTTTATTCAATTAAATTAAGTAGCTA
This sequence comes from Rhinogobio ventralis, assembly GCA_039654625.1. Lineage (NCBI taxonomy): Eukaryota > Metazoa > Chordata > Actinopteri > Cypriniformes > Gobionidae > Rhinogobio > Rhinogobio ventralis. The sequence continues at coordinate 16,887,601 of CM077212.1, forward strand.
GTAGCCTACAATTTACTGGTAAATATTACAGTAAACAAACATCACAGACAATGGCAGACAGAGACCAAGGCAGCTCTGGCATAATGTCAATAACACTTCTAAATTACTTACAGTTTCTTTACAGTTATTGATGTATCCCTAAAGTACCGAATTTCAGATACCGGTACCGGTAAAAATGTGCACGGTACCCAACCCTAATTGTGCATCCCTAATTAATTTAAAATACCTTTTTTTGTCCTCCATCGCAGCAAGTGACTTACCATTTTTGCGCTCATTGAGGGGGGGCAGCCTCTGGCTGGGGTGCAGGGTTAGTTCACCCATCTCGTGGGTTACAGCCTCACTTTGTGGGCTGGGTGCCAACAAACCCCCAATCCCAGCATCCCCCTGGCCTTCCATGTCTCCTCAGTGAGGAGTCAAGGGTCTAGCTAGGGATCAGCAGATGCGGTCACAGAAAGCTCCTCACTTCAGTTTCTGCAAAAGACAAAATCCGTTTTCAGGTGAAGAAAAAGGTAAACAGCAAAGAATTAAGAAAGGAACTTGGTCCAGGGTTTGCAGGCTGTGTATTAGTAATACTTAAAAACATAACTGAAATGGAGCTTTTGGGAATGATGTAATAGGTCAAGGATGTGGTAGGGTCTGTAATATCACTTTAGCCATACGAAACAACCAAAAACACAGAGGATGTGTTGAATCTACGGCATGTGCAGTTGCACATCTATCAAAGTGCTAACAAATAATAAAAAAGAGCCTCTCCACAGACGGTGAATGAATAGACGTTGTGTTTGCTAGCCTATCATTACTTCAACTTTACATCATCCCAGTGGTTTAGATGTGAAACCAATAAAAATATAAACACAGCGCTCACCATGGTGCTGTAAAATGCCAGAGTACACTGAGACCACATCTGCACAAACCACAATCATTCATTCCCATGAAACATCCGACATTCAAAACCTCCTGTCACATGGGAATTAAGAAGCTAATTTTTCGGCTGCTAATTTAACAAACACAAATTTCACTGGCAGATTAATTGAGCAATTGATATCAAACATAAAATTCAGAAATATCCACACAAGGGGACAGTGACAGATTTTGTTTAGTTAAACTATTTTGCCTATGAGGGATTTGGTTTTCTAGCTGCCATCTGTAAAAAAAATTAAAAAAATAAACTTCAGATAAATATAAATAAATAAAACTAAAATATCCATCTGCAACCTGTACTTATTCTCTTCCTGCGGTTTTCCAAATTCAAAAAAAAAAACTTAAATAAATAACAATTGTAAATAATTGTGCTTTTCAGCTGCCTGTAAGCTCTGATCCAGCTTTTCAAAGAGAATAGCAGGTTTTAAATAGGAATGCCAGCTGTTTCTACTGGGTTATCAATGACTCAGGCCATTTACACAAAAATGTATTGAGTAAAACATTGTGGGACATGTGGTCACTGAACTAATAAAGATTCAAAAGCATGTTTGGACATGGAGACGGATAGAATTTGAAGAAAACTGCATGGCCTGATATAACCTCAGAGTAAAGAGAACGTTAGCATACTTACTAACCAGTTCTTATATTTTTTGGGGGGATTCTGCAATCGCTGACTACAATGACAAATCCACAGTTGCATTTTTTCATTCCTGCATAATTTGCCATTTAAACGTATAATAATCACAAAAGTGTCGTAATAGCACTACCTAAAGTAAGTGACACGTCAGAGTGATAAAGAAACATGCATGAATGACAAAGTAAAGTATAGGACATGATGTAAAATAAGGGATGATGTACATCCAGCCGCATGTTATCGCAGAATAAATGCCCCCTGATCAGGCCCCTGACACGAAGCGGCTGGATGTACATTATCCCGCTTATTACACAGCTACTTGCAACATAAGTAAATAATTAAACATGAAAGTCAAAATATTTTATAAGCTCTAAAAGCAAAGCTTCCGCGGAAGGAGAAGGCGGCAAGTTCAAACCATAGACTGTAAAAAAATATGGACAACACGCCTTCACTCTCTTCTATTAATGCAAGTAAAGCCACCAGTGTCCAAATCTTGGGTTTCGAGTCTGTGCAGTAGCAAGTTGGAGCTCAAATCTGCGCAGTAGTGAGTGCAAGATCAAGGTCCCGCCCACACTCCCACCTAATCAACAACTTTTTGTGAAATAAACAGTTATGTAAATGTAGAGATTAAAGTTAAAGCTCAAATCTTCTCCCGAAGTTCCCGGAAAAAGTCTGTTGGTGCCTCAGTGACGACTTTGCTCAGAGAAGCTGTCAATCTCAGATGTCTATACTTTGTTTTATAACTGTTAATCAAATAGCAATAGGAAAAAAAAGAGAAAATCACTAACCAACCAAGGATCTAAACATGAAGCACTACAAACAAACACTTGCACACAGATACAATACTACTAGGCCATGCCTCAGTGTCTTTTAACATAACACACCAGCAAATGTCATCTACTCATCCTATTTATTTTTGAATTTCTTACACACTCTACACTGACATCTGTTGGTTGATAGACAACACAATGCACAAATTGATTATGTTTTGAAGGGCAGTGTGCCAACATTTAGCACACTGTATGAGTGTACGTGTAATGAAGTCTGCTATTAGTCCTTGATAGTCACTGTTGCTAGGATACAGCAGCCTCCCACACAAATAAACTCAAGCTGCTGGAGCTCTCTCTCTCTCTCTCTCTCTCTCTCTCCAATACACTGTTTAATGATCATCAGTCACATAGGACAGGGTCAAATGTAAACTTACATTGAAAAGTTTAAGCATGTATTTGAAAACGTATGCATAAAAGATTAAGAAAAAACACTTGTAACATTTTTGACAACGTAGGAAATGTTTCTATTTGATGTATTTTAACTTAATTTGTTCAATTAAACAAATGTAGATAATAAAAAATTACATTGTAGCAGATGAGTAAAGTATTGAAAGACTAAAAGTGGTTTGATTATTTAAAATCATTTTGTAAAAAAAAAAAAAAATACCAACATTTTCAACCTAATATTCAGTCAAGATACAGTATTTTGCCCTCAAATTGCAATCTTAAAACTTTTTTAGGAGAACGATCCTTTTGACCAAATAGCCTTTGTTATCAAACAGATTTAAAATGTTTAATTTTGCATATTGTTATTAACAATGATGCTTAATGGTAATTACAGTTAAATCATTGTGAATATATTCAAAATATTCCCTTGCCCTAGAAACACTTTTGATGACTTGGTAAAGAATATGTTTTTGTAACTTGTCACTCATTGTCATAATTCTGAATAATATGGACAATCTCTAATAATAATCTCTAATATATTCACTGTCAAAATCAGTGAATTGTCTCTATATATATATATATATATATATATATATTATTTATGAGCATATGATTTAATGTACACATATGCATATTTGTATATAATTAGCTCAATCTGTGGCATATCCACTGTCACAAGCAATGGTGACGCAACACAAAGCAACAAGCCGACCATGAACTGTAAATTTGCCATGGCAAAATTTACCTCCACATTTTAAATTGTTGCTAAGAAAACATAGTTTGAGTAAAAATATGTTTAAAAATATCAGTATATTATATCAGTAATAATAAAAACATTTTGGTTATGGAACTGTACAAAAGCATGTCATCTACCATATACCCAGGCCATTAAACAAAGCTGAACATTACTGTCTGATGTGGATCCACTGCATCAAAAAAAAACATCCAAACAGTCCACATCTGGCTTACACCACATTAAATATGTGGTACAGTGATCTATGAGATACAAATCCATATCTCCACTCTAAGGACAGTTAAAATAACAATGTATATCTTACATAAGAACAGAGCTAGGGGCTGTGGTGATTCTGTGGTCTGCTGTTTCTGGCAAGCCTCACTGTTAAAGCTCATGGCTAAACCATTTCCCATACAACCATCAAACCACATACACAGCAAACTATACTACTGAATGTCAAAATTGATTCAGTAAAGTTATCAAAGGCAATTATCATGACTAAGAATTGGGGGTGTAGTAGTTTACCCAAATGACAAGCAAACACCAAGATTATTGTAACTAAAACATAAATAAATATTTTCATTACTTGAAATAAACTAAATAGTAACTGAAAAAAAACCTCAAACTTATTTTATTTCAGCTAGTTGCAAAGGCAACATTTCTCATTTTTGTTTAGTTTAAGATATGGACAGTTTTGTTAAAAAATACAAAGTTGACCAAATTCTTATTTCACGATATGAGAAATTTTATTTCACAATAACGATACACACTGTAAAAAATATTGTTGGTTTACCTTAAACCAACTAAGTAAGTTACCTGGTTGCCTTTAAATATTAAGTTGAAAGAGATTGGTTTAATAAATAGAAACTCAAAATATTATGTTATCTGAACCACATTAATTATTTAAGTTGATTTGACAAAAGATAAAAAGTTGTGATAACAAATCATGCTCTACGTCACATTCTCACGCATGCGTCGTGGTGCTTCGTGTGTTCACTTCAGAGCCCAGACGGAAGACAAGAATAAATTTGAAAAAAGTCGTTACAAAAACTATTCTCGTAGTGAGATGGACTTTTTAACGATGTCTTTAGTACCTTTTATGGGTCTAGAGAGAGGAAATGTCATTGCTGCCAATGGAGGACTTTCTGAGCCATCGGATTTCAACAAAAATATCTTAATTTGTGTTCCGAAGATGAACAAAGGTCTTACGGGTGTCGAACGACATGAGGGTGAGTAAATAATGACAGAATTTTCATTTTTGGGTGAACTAACCCTTTAAAGGTGCACTATGTAACATTTTTTCAGTAAAATATCCAAAAAACCACTGCCAGTGTTATACATTTTGTTCCGTTGAGTACTTACAATATCCCAAATGTTTCCAACTATTTGTAAATCGTGAGAAAATTGCTATTTTAACCAAGGAACCGGGACGTGTGAGAGAGTCGCCTGTTAATTGCGTCATATCTGCATTACCCTTGGTTTCCGGTTTCATTTAGAAGAAACGCTTTACTCTTAATGCATCCCTTGTGTGCAACAAGTGTCATAGCAGCCACAGAGCGAACGCACAGAGTAACATCATAACATCATTTTCAACACACTCAGATGCATCTATAAACAGAGATGATAAACAGAGCTGCGTTACCTCATACTCATGACCGTAAAAGCGGAAATGGCGCCAGCGACTGTGGCATAATAAAAGTCCTGCTGCTAGCGAGGCGTGTGTTGCGCAATCGCTCCAGCAGCCTTGCTCAGCTCCCACAACACTCGGCTCTGCTCTGCTTCATGCTACAGTAACGTTAATAATCACATCCATGAACATGATGTCTGCCTGAGTCCTATCCCGATTATTTTCCACTGGCTGTGAGGTGAAGACCACATGTCCCAAGATTCTGCGCTCAAACTAGGCGTCATCAAACTACGCCTTTGTTTTGAACAGGCGACCTCTAGCGGACGGAAAAGTTACATAGTGCACCTTTAACTCCAAGTCTTCCAGAGTCGCGGTCAAATCCGATTAAAAAGAACGCTGTTCACCAGCTTCTTTGTTTTCAAGTAGCACGCGGTCGCACCTCTGCCGTCATTGTTAAGCCCGCCCACCGACTCTATACACTATGTGATTGGCCTGACTAGAGTTTGGTTTTTCAAGGGTGCTTCTAGATTTCTAGGCTACAAGAATCGTACATAGGTCCTTTTCAGGATATGTTGTGCTTGTATCTCTATTAAACATCAAGCACATCTCGCTCTTTATATTCTCATTCATGCATTTCATCACTCTGAAGTGTCAATATTGCTATTTATTTACATACAACAATATACATGATATAGAAAAATCTCTAATGTTCAATATAGCAATATATATCGACAGACATTTTATACTGTGGTAACAATATCATCATACTGCCCAACCCTAAGCAGCAGCATGTCTTACTTACTACTGCCAATAGATCCTCGACACGCTGCTGTGAGCAAGTCCCGTACTTGCTCTGCAGCAGAAACAGCAGCAGCAGCATAGCAGATCTATTCCGCCAAGACCAAACATATCAACATTGTTATATCCATTATCATGCCAAACAGGAACAGAATGACCAGCTAGCCTTCACAATGACACCAGGACATGTCAAAGTAGTTATGTGAAGGGATAGCTCAACCAAAAAAATTACAATTCTGTAATTTTTGATGCCTCATGTTGTTCCATACTTTTGTTCATATTCTGGAAACAAATGAAGATATATTTGATATTCTCTCATCATTTTTGTCCACACAACTAAAATTTCAAGCTTCAAAAACATCTCGGTTACGTATGTAACCCTCGTTCCCTGAAGGAGGGAATGGAGACGCCACGTCGGAGTACCGACAAATAGGAATCTCGCTAGCGAGAGCCAATCTACTTAGAGTGTAACTAAACGATCCAATGCACATTGGCATGCAATGATTGCACCAGCTGCTCATGCCACTCAGCGTGGGTATAAATGAGGCACAGGTGCTTGCATCAAATTCGTTTTTTGCTGAGGAGCCGAGTAGGTGAACTGGCACCCCAGCAGGGTACAGAGGACATGGCGACAGGACGTGGCGTCTCCGTTCCCTCCTTCAAGGAACGAGGGTTATATACGTAAGCGAGACGTTCCCATTCAGTCGGTCACTCTAGACGCCACGTCGGAGTACCGACGAATAGGAATCCCTACCAAAGCGCCATGGCCTCTGCCCCCATCCAGTGCACTGCTGTTCCGCATGACCCGCTCAGTGACTTATTGGATAACACTGGGAAAGCGTGCCCTAGTGGAAGGGAACGCTGCGGAACCCAAGTCGTACCCGGAAGGAGTTGTGTGGAGTACAATGCTGAGCCGTAGCCCGCAACTGAGAGGGGGCTCTCCCAAGGAAAAGACACAGGTTTCCATAGGAGCGACCGTGGAAAAATATATGGGATCCCCGCAGGGTCACTCATATAACCCCAGCCCAGTACCGGTTCTCAAGGATTCAGCGGCAAGGGGCCTGATGCCAGATGCTCTGCCACGTCCGGCACCAAGGGTGATGGAGGACTCGAAAGAGTTTGCTTCTGGAGAAAATAAGTGCCGTGGCGCAGCAAGCCGACAAGAGCCAGGGCCTCTCATTGCTTCTACCCATTTGAGGCGAGAACACTGGCTCTACACGTAGACTATAGAATCTAGCGAACGTGTTGGGAGTCGCCCAGCCTGCAGCTCTACAGATGTCTGACAGCGAGGCGCCACGTGCCAGCGCCCAGGAGGATGCAACACTTCTAGTAGAGTGTGCTCGCACCCTGAGCGGACAGGGCACACCTTGTGCTTGGTAAGCCAAGGTGATGGCATCCACTATCCAGTGGGCCATCCTCTGCTTGGAGACAGCCTTTCCCTTCTGCTTGCCTCCGTGACAGACAAAGAGCTGAACTGAGGTCCTGAAGCTTTGCGTTCTATCCACGTAGATCCGCAGAGCGCGGACGGGACAGAGCAAAGCTAGGGCTGGGTCTGCCTCCTCCATGGGCAGCGCTTGCAGGTTCACCACCTGGTCCCTGAAGGGAGTGGTAGGAACCTTGGGCACATAGCCAGGCCGGGGTCTCAGTACCACGTGGGTGTCACCCGGCCCGAACCGAAAATGCCTGCAGGTCCCCTACCCTCTTGATGGAGGCCAATGCAGCCAACAGCAAAGTCTTCATAGACAGAATCTTTAGCTCTGCTGACTGTAAAGGCTCAAATGGGGCATTCTGAAGTGCTCAGAGCACCAGAGCAAGATCCCAAGAGGGTATGGAGGGGGGTCGAGGAGGATTTAACTGTCTCGCCCCCCTAAGGAACCTGACGACCAGGTCGTGCTTCCCCACCGACTTACCTTCTACAAGATTGTGATAGGCAGATATCGCAGCAACATAAACTTTGAGGGTGGAGAGCGACAGCCTACGTTCCAACCCATGTTGCAGGAAGGAAAGCACAGACGCAATCGAACATCTTCGGGGGTCTTCTCGGCGTGAAGAACACCACTCGACGAACAGGTTCCACTTCAAAGCATAAGCCTGTCTTGTAGACGGCGCTCGTGCCGAAGTGATGGTGTTATCTACCTCTTGGGGTAAGTCACCTAGAACCTCCGCGTCCCGTCCAGGGCCAGACATGAAGCTTCCACAGGTCTGGACGCGGGTGCCACAGGGTGCCCCGTCTCTGAGTCAGAAGGTCCTTCCTCAGAGGAATCGGCCAGGGAGGGGCCGTTGTGAGGGGCATGAGTTCTGGGAACCAAGTCCGGTTGGGCCAATACGGTGCCACCAAAAGGACCTGCTCCTCGTCCTCCCTGACCTTGCATAGAGTCTGTGCAAGTAGGCTCACTGGGGGAAACGCATACTTGCGCAGGCTCCGGGGCTAGCTGTGCGCAAGTGCATTCGTGCCGAGTGTTCCCTTGGTCAGCGAATAAAACCAAGCAAACATGTCAACCTGTGCCACCCATACTGTCTCCAGATCAGCTGGACCACCTGGGGGTAAAGTCGCCACTCTCCCGGGAGCGCAGCTCGTGACAGTTCGTCGGCCACACAGTTGCGCACACCAGGGACATGAGTGGCCTGAAGTGACCTCAGACACTTCTGACTCCAGAGAAGGAGATGACGGGCGAGTTGCGACATGCGACGTCGGTTGATGTACGCAACGGTCACAGTGTTGTCCGTGCGGACCAATACATCTTTGCCCCTTAACAGCCTCTTGAGGCGGCTCAGTGCAAGATGTACTGCTAGCAACTCGAGGCAGTTGATGTGCCAATGCAGGTGCAGGCCCGACTAAACCCCTGACACTGCATGCCCGTTGTACGTGGCCCCCCAGCTCATGGCAGAGGCATCCGTGAAAACCACAGCATGCCTGGACACCTGTTCCATGGGCACTCCGGCCCGAAGGAACAAGGGGTCTGACCATGGGCTGAAGGTTTGGAGGCAAGCCGGTGTGATACTCACCTGGTGAATGCCGCGTTGCCACGCCCATCTCGGGACTCGGCCATGAAGCCAAAGCTGAAGAGGTCTCATATGAAGCAGGCCGAGCGGTGTTACTGCCGCTGCGGCCGCCATATGCCCCAGGAGCCTCTGAAATTGCTTCAGTGGGACCGCCATCCTGCCTTGAAACATGTTCAGGAAGTTCAGCATGTTTCCGAATCCAACTCCATACCGAGAAAAGAGATCCTCTACACGGGGGCGAGTTTGCTCTTTTCCCAGTTGACCCGAAGACCCAACTGGCTGAGGTGTCTGAGCACCAGGTCCCTGTGTTCGCACAACTGATCCCTGGACTGTGCTAGAATGAGCCAGTCGTCGAGTTGAGAATGCGAACGCCCTGTTCTCCCATGGGCACAAGGGGCCCCCTCCGCGACCTTCATAAGACATGGGGGGACAGGGACAGCCTGAAGGGCAGGACTTTGTACTGATATGCTCGACCCTCGAACACAAAGCGTAGAAACAGAAAGTATGCGTCCTTCAGGTTGATCGCTGCAAACCAATCTTGGGGATGGATGCATTCGAAAATGCATTTCTGCGTAAGCATTTTGAACAGTAGCTTGTGAAGGCTCTGATTCAAAGTCATAGGTCCAAGATTGGCAACCCACTGGTTTTCTTGGGTACAATGAAGTATAGGCTGTAGAAGCCTGTCTTCATATCGGCTGGAGGGACTGTCTCTATCGCATCTTTTGCCAGTGGGACTGCGACCTCCACACGCAGGACATGGGCATCTGTGGCGTTCAACAAAGTGAAGCGGACGCCCATGAACCTGGGGAGACGCCGGGCGAACTGAAATCGCATAGCCGAGCCTGATGGTCCGAGTGAGCCAGCGAGGCGGTTTGGGGAGCCCTAGCCAGGCTCTCAGAGACCGTACAAGCGGGACCAACGGAACCACCGGCGTACCCACCATGGGGCAGCGAAGTGGAATGCAGGTACCAGGCTGGGGCTGTTGCCTCGTGGAGGCGGCCCGCAGCGGGGTGTGAGTGTGCTGTGCAACACTTACCTGATTCCACGAGTGGGCAGAGGGTACGTGAGAAGGCTTGGTTGCGTCCTCAAACCATCCACTGCTGCCCACTGGCGAAGGAGGAGGATGAGTGTGGTCATACGACATATGACGTATGACGTCGGACGTAGCGAAAGCGTTTTGAACTGCGAGAGGCATTACACTGCGTAAGTTGAATATGGAAGGCGGAAGCTAGATATTTTACTTTATAAAGTTTTAAATATGGATATTTTTCTTACAAAACTCAATCGATTCACTTCAGAAGGCCTTTATTAACCCCCCGGAGCCGTGTGGAGTACGTTTATGATGGATGGATGCACTTTTTTGAGCTTTAAACTCAATGGACCCCGTCACTGCCATTATAAAGGGTGGAAGCGTCAGGATATTTATTATAACTCCGATTGTGTTCATCAGAAAGAAATAAAGTTAAATACACCTAGGATGGCTTGAGGGTGAGTAAATCATGGGGTAATTTTAATTTTAAAGTAAACTACTCCTTTAAAAATTACTTATATTTAAATTATAATATATTATTTAAAAGGCATAATTTCAGTTGGGGGAAAAAGCTTTTGGCTGGTCTCCTGACACCACAAGAGGGCACAATGAGCAAAATATTGATGAACACCTAAAATTCTACGAATAATCAAAATTCAAATTTTAATTTGACAGACCTACTTGGTAGCCTGTGCATGTACTTTCAATGGAAGGACAAAAATGATGAGAAATACAAAAAATATCTTAATTTGTGCTCCAAAAATGTCTTATGGGTTTGGAACGACACAACAGTGAGTTTCTAATGACTGATAACCACCAGTCAAATATACAAACCAAAAAAACTGCCTTCAAAATCAAGCTGGCACTGCTAAATCTCAACATTTAATTTCAGGGATTACATTTGATCTTAAAATGGATTATATTTGACAGGACTACCAGTGTAAAAATGTCAGGAACACGGTTCAAAACAACACTGTTAAAAACAACAATGAAATGTATTATACCCTGATGATTTCTGATTTTCAATTCAACCTACTGATCAAACATGAAAGATCTTGTTTCATATCAGTTGCAAAACGCATTGTTCTAGTAAGGAATTTACAACATTCTTGGTTTTCCTTAAGGAAGGTGTGCCCTCGAGCTCTAGTTCCCCATTCAACCTATTAGCACAATAGCTTCTCCTTCACAGTGGCCAACATTTAATCTGTCTCAAGTGGCTTTAATGTCAGGGATCTGAACCTGATTCTGCTGAGACAGCATACTTTGAGCCATGACTAAATACTCTGGAAAATATCAAACTCCAATTAAAAAGCAAACCCAGATGCTTGATCCTTTTCATGTGTTGTGCTGGAAACATGAGCAATGACTTCCATGTGTTCATCAAAGGAAAGTAACAAGGTGGGCTGGCACAGGATAAATGTTGCGTTTACTTCAGCCCAGCGCTTGTGCTCAACTTACTCAAAGAGGGTTAATGGCAAACTTTAAGATTAATTTTTTACGAATGGTCCATTAATAATACCTGTAGAGAATCAATAAAACGTTTACATATTGTACACTAAAAAGTCAATCAATCCTAGCTGTCTGTAGATATGTATAAATATAAATTAGTGATGTCAAATCGATTAATCGTGATTAATCGCATCCAAAATAAAAGTTTGTGTTTAATATGTGTATGTACTGTGTATAATTATTATGTATATATAAATACACACACACATGCATGTATATATTTAAGAAACAATTGTTATATTTATATATAAAATATTTATATTTATATATAATATAAATACAGCATATACATGCAAATATTTCTTAAATACATGAATGAGTGTGTATTCAAACATACATAATAATTATACAGTACACACACATATTATGTAAGCACAAACTTTTATTTGGGATGCGATTAATCGATTTGACAGCACTAATGTAAATATACATTCAGTTGCCACAGCGCACATCCCAAAGTCAAGTGAGATTTATAAAAAACATGGTGTAAACCTTTATAAAATCACAAACTATTAAAAAATGAAAAACAAAAGTAAATTAAGTTACCAAAGCAGCCAACGTAAAAGTTAAACTGCAGCTAAATCAGTACTGTTTTAGTATTGTTTATACTATTAATTAATATTTTGAATTAGCTTTTATTTTTATATTTTCATTTTAGTTTAAATGTTAGTAATTGGTTAATAAACACACATAAGGATTAAAAACAATATTTGCATATCATAGAAACATTTTAGCAGGTTAAATATTGACTTGGGTGCCGACAGTTCATTTTAAATCGCATCACATAAATCTCGCATACTAGCATCACCACAGGATTTGATTTGACATTCATAACTTTGCGAGGACATGAAGTAGAGAATGGCAGGAGTCTAGTGTCCACAGAGCTTCATATAAAGTTACGTCTGTGTATGACTCCAAGTATGTTACACCGAGTTGTCTGAAGACTGCAGATCTCATTCAAGAGTTCCAGTTTCAACAAGAGAGTCAAAGAGATACAAAACAGGATGCAAAAACTTGCAGTGTGTTTAACCTTCCTGACATGCAGATGATTAGATCGTAAACAGACCCTTCCTCCTGGGCCTGCAGTCTCCGACACTTAAGTGCTGAACATGTAAACCCCACGGTCTTACCATAAACATCAAGTGAAACAGCAGTATTGATCCACAAACATCAAAACTCAATGTTTACAGACAATACTGTAAGTTAGCATGCTACTAGCTTACTGTAAGTATCCGATATTTCGCGATATACAAGTAATTTAAAGCGCATCCAAGACTATTTAACCCTTATCGCGTTAATGTTTTTATTTTAGCGTGTATATTACGACATGACAATCATGTGTCAGTGAGTCAACCCTCACAGCAGCAAACAGGCTAGCGCGAAAACTCCAGCGCTACACATTAAATCATTTACTGTCTGTCATAATGATGTCGCTTCTTACCCTGTTCCCTATAGCTGCGTCTACCTTGCTTGTCGTAGCCCCTTGATTTAATGCCCCATTACTGTCCTTGATGTGGTCACCCATGTATCCAGGGATTGATTGTGTTTTTCTTTGGGACTGAAGTTTTTTTTTTTTTTTTTTTTTTTTTTTTTTGAGGAAGTAAGATGGCCGCTGCTGGTGTGTTCGTCTGAACTCAGTGACGCAAACAGAGGTGTTAGAGGCCAGTCACCATCGGGGGCGCTATTGTTGTTCCTGCCTTTTTGTATGTTATAGTTTAAAAAAAAAGAATGTACACTCAATCCAAAATGTATTCAGACATCTTCAAACATTTCTCACATTATCACAGTTTATTCGCTATAGTTTAGAAAATGGTAATAAAATATGACAAGAACTCGGAGTTAAACTGTCAGAACAAATTAATCTTGATAATGTCTAATAACTTTGACATAAAGGTATGTTATTATTACAATCAACCAATCAGCTGTAAAATTTAAGTACACAATTAGATAATACCAATTTAGGTCAACCATTTACCAAGCAATGCTTCATTTTGTTCAGTCTGTGGTGTAAATGGTCACATTAGCAATTAAAGGAAAAAACACTTAAGCAAAACATGGTCAGGTCAAAGTGTCTAAATAATTTTGGACCCACATTTTTTATCAATTTTACTGGTAGTCCACTGTATGTATTTGGATATAATATTTCACAGTTTACTTTATTTTGCAATTACATAAATGAACTATAGTGTCCTGCACCCACTAGTAAAAAAATATATATCTTTTTGGTTTGAATGTACATTTGGGTTGTTGACGTGGCATTTTCACTGTCACACAAGATAAAAATTAATATAATTAGTATTGTCATCATTTAAAATGCAGTAAATGGTTAAACATTTCTTTGTCTTACATGGACCTGTAAGACAAAGAAGCAAAAAAGTAGACAAAAACTGCTTTGTCAAAGCAGAGAATGCAAAAGAAGTGCTGCACAGGGTGTGAATTCCTTATCTCGGTGCTCTTTGGATGTAAGGGATGGTTCAATATGTATACATATATATACACACATTTTGTAATTTAAAATGTAATTAAATATGCACATCAAAATCCACAAATCAATAATGTGTCCAATTCAAAGTAACATTAGTGTTTTTTAATTCCAAAAACATATTCCAAAAATGGTAGGAAATCTAATTCTCCGTTTAAACCTGGAAAAGTAGCTAGTAGCTTTCAGTGTATAGATCCAGAAGGACTCTCTCTGTTAAAGCCTATTAACCCTATCACCTCCTCTTATAGGAACATGTTCTATGCTGATTATCTTCAATGTACTCGGGCTACCAAGATTTGTATCTCTATAATGTAGGGCCATAGGGTATAGTGGATTACAGACTCAAATGGCATTTTTATGTTCTGATAATCTGGGCCCGTATTTATCAAGTTTCTGAGAATTACTCACAAGAACACTGCTAAGAATTGACTTAAGAGTAAAAAAATTCTTGGCTCAAAGCTGCGCTTAAAAGTTAGTTATCAAGCATCTCAGTCATACTTTAAGTGAAGTGTAGGACTAAATCTTAAGTGTCAGTCTTAGAGATGATTCACGACACTTTGCTGTGCCACAAACGGGATTTTGGATGACGATATAGGCATGGACCAATCACTGAATAGATTTCCTTATTTAAGAATATTCTCAGATAAATTCACATTGAATGGTGAAATTCCTAAGAGTTTACATTCAACACACATTTGACAATAAAGAATTTTCAAGAGAATACATTATGATATACACATTGGAAATGAAAGATTAACACGTTCTCTTACAAATTATACATTTTAAACCGGTGTGCTATTAACTGACCTTCCTATATATAGGCTAGATTTTATGATATAATCCAAAAGAAAACCGAATTGGTGGGAGGAAGAAGCGCTACTGCTTGCTGAATTAGTCGAACAGTGGAAACATGTTATAAAAAGGCAAGTTCAGCCCAACATTAACCAGCGCTGAAAAAGATGATGCCTGCTTTGTCCAAACGATACCGTTTGATTAACTGCTCATCGTCAAACATTTCAAAAACGTTCTCCCTCTCCTGAAAGATCTGCGCACGTCTCTGTCTCCTCAGTGCCATCACAGGCCCCTACTGGAAACTCCTAACTACTTGAGAGACCTCTCGAGCTGTCTTAAATAACTGGGAGAGTAAGAGTGATTCTTAGCTTTAAGAAATTTGATAACTTGCTTTTATACTTAAGTTTGAAATTAGGAGTAAATTTCATGAATTCTCAGCACTTGATCTTCATCCCTATTTAGAAGCAACCACATGGACACTCTAACCTATATACTACAAATGAGGTATTGCAATTAATAAATGATCTTTTTTTAAATTCAAAGCCTGAGGTTACATCTTTAAACATGTTAGTCTTAACCATATTGTCACAGTGACTGCAGTTGCCACATCTGTAATTTCCTGCACTTTGACGTAACTAGGTATTTAATTTCTTAGAGGGAAGATGACTTCTCACTAATTTATCTTTAATTGTAGGTGCTTTTCGGAATGCATTGGAAGGAGATTCAGGCATGACTTCTCTGAGATAAGGTTCACTCATCACAATTTCACAATTACTTTTTATAATTTTCTTAATTCTATTCGCCTCTGTGCTATACTGTGTCACGAAATAAACCGAATGATCTGAATCCTGTGATTTACGTTTTTGTACTAATATCTACTAATGTTTCTTACTTTATTATATGCTTTGTTAATCACACTATTTTTATACCCTCGTTCCTGAAATCTTTGAGTCATCTCTTGGGCCCTGATGTCAAAATCTTCTTCCTTGTTGCATATTCTTTTAAACCTCTGAAACTGTCCAAAAGGAATATTATCGGTCATCCATAAAGGGTGAAAACTATCTGCTCTTAATATAGTATTTCTGTTAGTTTCATTCCTAAAATAGTGGTATGCAACACACCATTACTTTCTTTAAAGATTTTTAAGTCCAAAAAATATACCTGAGTGTGTGAAAAATCAAGACGCAACTTCAAATTTGCATTGGTATATTTAGGTATGAATGAAAAGCTAACAGATCTATGTCCGAACCGGTCTATATCAAGATAATATCATCTATATATCTACCCCACCACCTCACATACTTTAAATATGGATTTGAACCAGAAAAAACTCATTTATTTTCCCATAATCCCAAAAACAAATGAGCATAATTTGGGGCAAAACAAGCACCCATAGCTGTACCTTTAATTTGTTTGTAGAATTCATCTGTTATTCAATGTTCATTCTGCTAATTGTACAATAGAACATACAGGTGGCCTTTCAGTACATGATCTCATATCTAAATAGTATGATAAGGCTTCCAGCCCATCCTTATGATCTATATTTGTGTACAACGATTCAACATCCATAGTCACCAATAGTTTTCATTTCTGGTATTCCATAGTCAAGTTAAGTCACCTTTATTTATATAGCGCTTTTTACAATGCAGATTGTTTCAAAGCAGCTTCACAGTGTTAAACAGGAAAATAATGAACAGAATTTGATTCGGCTGTACAGCCGCTCTGGATAAAACGGTGATGTCATCAGCTCATTTCAATTGTCATATATATTCAAGTAATGTAGTTGATATAGTTAATTTACAACCCATACATGGGTTGTATCTTGAATGGAGTTCACTAACCAATGGTTTAATGAAATAATCCACAAATTTTGAAGCCGGCTCTGTAATAGACCCATTACCACTAACTATAGGTCTACCTGGTGGATTTTCAAGATTTGCATGTATTTTTGGAAGCATATATAGAAAGTAGGGATCCTGGTCTTTACAAAAGAGAAAATCACACTCATTTTTTGAAATCCATCCCTCATCCTTAGCATGTAATAAAATATCAAATTATCCAATTATCCAAAAAGCTTGTATATTTTGACTTATATATTTTGATTTGGATACTTTGTCATTGAATATATTGAATTGTGTATTTTGACTTGAATACTTTAGTAATATTTATTATTATGTTGAATTGTATAATATATGTATATATTTTTTTCTTCTTTTACAATACTATCATATTGTGTTTGATTTAACTTTATATTGTATGAGACATGCCCTCAATGTATTCCTTGAACTTTCTCTCCTCGGGTTGCCTTGCACAGCGCGACCAAGTGATTGTTATATGACTAATTAACTGCTGCTCAAAATGAACTTGAGATTGTGTTTGTTACTCACACCCTGACGAACCTTGTCACCTGTTTTTATAAGATTAAGCCATGATGAATTAAAGGCTTATTAACTTTTTCTACACCATTCGAGTACCTTGGAAAAATTGCTTTGTATTTAGTTTTTTTAGCCAAAACTCAAAATTGTCCTATGGTGTGACTGTCTCAAGCATGGTTCAATAAATTACAACTTTTATAAATGAAAAAGAAAAGCATACAAAGAGCATAGGAACTTAAACATTTTGTCACTGAAAACCATGTGTGATCCTGATTTTAAACCGGCAATTCCACTGACAAGTTTAATTAGTTGAAGGACCCATTCAAGGTCATGTTACTGTGAAGTCCATAACACGTGCACATGGTAAGATTTTGTCTAAGAATTGGATTTGGAACCACTATATGTTGTCCTTTGGTGCGACAATCCTATAGTCACACCAAAGACTAATTCTGTCACACCATATGACACATTTCAGTAAAAAAAAACAAAAAAACAGTGAAAGAATTGACCAAGTTAGTGACCCCTTATATTTTCTCAAACATCAGACTTCACACTACATAACAATATGCATTTTTTCTTCAAAAGTGGTGTTTTACAAAAAAGCATTTTTACTGCTTATTTGTCAACTATATATTTTTATTTACATCATTTTTTTATGTGTATGAATTCATTATAATACAAATATGTTAATTTACATAATATTAGTTAAAGGGTACAGTTAACCCCAACAATTATTAAACTTCATTTGCATGGAAAAAGTGAGTGATATGAAAGTAAACAAAGAAAGATGTAGTCATGTAGTGTTGGAACAACATTAAGGGCGAGTAAATAGCAGAATTGGACTATACCCAAGTTACATGTTGAATACACAGAAATAATTGCAGAAATACTTTATTTTAATCATGCTAAAACCATTTTCCAAGAGTAGAAATATGTGGAAATGCCTCCAGCCAATGTTTAAAAAAGCAAAAAACTGTATTTAAATGTCTAGTTATCTACAATACACACCTATAACTACACACTACATCATAAGTCATTACAAAATTACAACTGAAAAGTTTGATTCTAACATATAAGCTATTTAAATATTCAGAAATATAACTCATGCACTGCTTCATATACAACAATTTCATAATAAATATGAAAATAAAACCCCTTTGACAAGGCACAATAACCAAACCTGAGATTACAGCGCAAAATACTTTTTTTAAAAGAATTTTTACGATATTTACTTGTTCTTCTGAACAGGCACCACATTCAAGGAATTGTGCAGAAATTCAAAAAGCTGCCTGGCATTGCTGCTACTACTCAATATCTCACTGAGCCTTTCCTGGCTAAATGTTATAAGATCAGCCAGACAGGAAGCGTGCTTTATAAGGCTCTTGAAATTTTTTACACTGACTCCAGGCATACGAAGCAAGAAGTCGTAAGGTCCGGGATTGTACAGGTCTGCTGACTCTGTCACGGTCTCTGATTCTGCTGTAACGGCCTGAGCTGTGGCGGCGTCTGGCTCTGTGCGGCCGTTTTTAAGCTCCTGAAACAGCTCTGCTGTCACATAGGGAGACGGGCACCAAAGCAGCCTCAAGCGAGGGAAATGGAGGGTGAGAAGGGTCAGTTTGGAGGTGATGTCGCTGGCAGAGATCTCCTGACGAAAGTCACTGCGGGCCACAAGGGAGAAAGGCTTTGCGGGGTCAAACTCGATAAGCAGCACAGGGCGACGATAGAATCGAGACATAGAGAGGCATTGTGTGTAGAGACGCCCACTCTGCAGGGAACCAATGAGGTCACTGACACTTTTGCGCTCTACGCAGATCTCAGAAGTCAATATGTAGTCGCCGACCTCTAAGGTGATCGGTTCAATGTCGAGACCACGTCGATGCAGAAGGGAAGGAAGCTCACTGCGGAACTCTCTCATGTCAACTATGATTCGATGAGGCTCTTTAACCTCTTCACGACCCCCTAATTAAAGAAAAAAAAAGTTTGCAAAAGGTATTCAAGCATGCATAACAGATGCACAATTGTTATTCTGGCAGGGACCAATAAACTGATAATAACATTAATGTTATGGCCCATAAGCGATAAATTACAATTCTAGACTATTTTGTCTAAATTAAAGGGGTCATGAACTGCATTTTTTTACATTTCCTGAGGTGCACTTATAATGTTAGTATGAGTTTTACATCAAAAATTGTCATATATAAAAAGTCAATATCTACCCTGATTTTAGCCTCTGATTGTAACGCTCTGTCGAAAGGGGCATGTCTGCTGTGAGACTTAACGTAAACGCCCACTGCTGTGATTGGCTTACATCTTTGTATATTAAATAAGTATTACATGTGGAACTCTTTCACTATGTTTTCACTATTACAGCTGTTGGGATTAACTAATTGTTAAGTGTTGATTATAGTATTATATTTAGATCTACTCCCGTCGCATGATAGGTATTGTAGCTGATGTCAGATGTCTGTTGAGCGCATGAATGCAGTGATCGCATCATTGCAACTTGATTTCTGTCCTATCACGAATGCTTTCATCATAGCTAACAGTGTAAACACAATGTAAATAAGATTCATTGTGCATTATAATGGGTTTTGGTGAGAGTCCAAAATTCAGTCACTGATAAACTTACGCTGTGTGATTGACAGCTACAGCGATTATAAAGGGAGGGTTCTTTGATCGCTTTCTGTATATAATTTAATTACAATTTAAATAGCAGAAAATTTTCATGCTACTAAGAGAAACCATATAAAGTTGATTGCTTAGTCACTGGCTTGATTTACTGACGCATAAACAATAATAAATGATTTTGAGACAAAGAACGTCTGACTGTACATGAGTCATTACATCAAAAATCACTGATCACGGATCAGGCATTAGAATTAACACGGTAACTTGCATGTAGTGGCATATCTTCAGGTCCATATCTTACAGTAAAGGTCTGTTTGCATGATGTCTGTGCCAAAATTGCGACTGATTTACCAAAGAATCCACAGGGAAATGTACCGAACAAACAAATAATGCTCTACTGAGACATTCACATAGTTGAAAATAAATAAGAACTTTCCTAGCATTAGGATCCTTTGGAAGGTAATGTTATTTTTAGTCCAGTGATCCTGTATCTCTCTTCTCTCCTCATCTCACTAGCGCGTCAGTGGGCGGGGCCAAAGATGTGATGATGTAGAAGTAGGCATTGATCTGATTCTGCTGAGGCGGTCTTTTTGACACACTATTATGTCATAATGTGACAAAATCCGAAATGAGTTGTTTTTGGAGTTTGGTGTTAAGAAAAGCGTTTTTTGGACTAACAAGGGAGTTTGGAGTTCTGAAACTTACTGGACGTTTTTATAGTACAATGACCTCTTACATGTCAAAAGATCAAGGAAAATGTTATTTCTCAATTCATGAACCCTTTAAATTCTACAAATGAACTTAGGCACCACAACAACATTATGTATAGTATACTATCTACTATTGGCTGATACCCAATATGGCACAGATATATTTATTTAGACAGATAACTATTTTTCAGCACATTAGACATTGTGAACTGACAGAAATGTATTGCGTGAATATTTCAGGTTGAATGGTGGAGGTTTACCTGCTTTGCGGGTGTTGGTGGCGGCACTGGCGGGTTCCTGACTGCGGACAAGATCTAGATTGGTGTCTTCTCTACCTTCTCTCTCTTCTGGCACAACCATACTGGCTTTTTCCCTATTTTAAAGAGCTTTTAAAATGAGTGGTGTCACAAAAAATATGATTGGCATTGAACTCTCAATTTCTCAGAAAACAAGATATCGTCTGCTAACCTTATGAGGTGCTCAAATGCTTGTTTTTCTTTGCTCAAGACTGTAAGATACCGCTGTTCTTCTGTTGAGCCTCCATATATAAGAAAATACACACTAAAAGAGGAAAATATTTATTTATATTTATATAAATAGTGCATACTATTTTTATATTATTTATTTATATAAATAAATCAGTTAAATTATTAATATATATAAGTATATAAATGAAAACAATACCGTTCAAAAGTTTGGGGAAAGTATGATTTTTTTGCAAATTATTATTAATTTATATTCATCAAGGATGCGTTAAATTGATCAAAAGTGACAAAGACATTTATAATGTTGCAAAATATTTATATTTCAAATAAACGCGGCTCTATTGAACATTCTATTCATCAAAATGTAAAGTTTCGACATAAATAATAAGCAGCACAACCGTTTTCAACATTGATAGTAATAAGTAATGTTTCTGGAACACAAAAACAGCATATTCTGAATGATCATGTGACACTGAAGACTGGAGTAATGACTACTGTAAATTCAGCTTTGCCATCACAAGAATAATATATAAATAGAAAACAGTTATTTTAAATTGTAATAATTATTACTTTTTTTTACTGTATTTTAATCAAATAAATGCAGCCTTGGTGAGCAATCTTACAAAATCTTACCAAGCCTAAACTTTTGAACAGTAGTGTAATGCTAAGAAAAGTGTTTCTAAGAATATTCATTAGCTCCACGCCAATATACTCACCGAAGAGGTTTTCCTGGCCTGCTAGCTTTATAAATCTCCAGTTGCCGCACAAAACTGAGTTCAGCATCATACAAAACAACAAACATGGGGTCAACCTCATGCAACACCCGCGTCAAACTGTAGGGGTCGCTGCAACCCTTCAGCGGGTGAATGACAGTCAGTGGCTCTTTAAGAATTCCATAGTAGTCATCCGAAGAGAGATCAAGAACAATCTCTTCATCTTCCTCTTCCACCTCTTCAGCCAGTCCTCCATCTTCACTGTTCCAAATCAGAGCCTTTTCAGCTCTAGCTTCCTGCCCCTCCATCTGAGAGACTCTCGACGGTCTCTCGATCTTTTTTGGTCTCTTTGAGTTTGCTCTGGGTCTTTTCGCCTGCCCATTCTTCCCTTTGCTCTTAGCGCAGTCCTTCTTGGGCCAGCCTTTGTCAAGCTTCAGTAGATCAGGCTGAGGATCTTCTTTCCCAATGGTGCGTGAATAAATCCGATTCAGTAGGTGTTCTGCTCCTTTTTGGATATATTCCTTTAGCTGAGCACATGTTCTGTCATCACTGGCACATATCAACACACGGCCTGATGTACAGAGAACAAATTTAACTTAGGCCCTGTTTACACCTGGTATTAAGATGTGTTTTGGTCGATCGGATCACAAGTAGATGAGAGAGACTAGATAGACCTCTCTTTTGTCCACTTTGAACCACTTCTGATTTCTTTGAGGGGAGGGTCTATGGGGTAAATGTATGTTTTTTTTTTTCATCTTTCAATCTAAATAAGCTCACACAATTTACATATGAACACGAGACGACGGAAAAAAAACATACGTAGAGCAGCAGCTTTTGTTTCTGCTCTATAAGCTGCAAGACCACAGCGAACACTGTGAGTGCATGTTAGAAATCAGGAATGGTGAGAGATCAGTGTACGTTTTTCGTCTTCAAACCAAACTTGGGTCTTCAGCCAACAAAGTTTAAAACCGTCTGGGTAGCGTGCTTCCCATAATTTTTATGCATTAGGTCAGTAGGCGGAGAGTAGGTGGTCTTTTGTGGCTGTTTGAATGCCTCTCTACACTACGAAAGCAATCCGGGCAAAATCCCCCGGAAGGGGTTGAAAGCGGAAAATCTCACCTTGTTTACACCTGTATCAAAAAGCATCTCAAAAGCAGGTGTAAACAGGGCCTTGATGCTTTGCATATGAATGCTAGTCATGAAACGTTTTACTGCTAAACGATTTTACCTGCTTCATGCTCAGAGCTGCTGTTTTCTTTCTCAATCTCCTGTAGCACCTCTGTTAATGCTTCCCACTTTGGATTTTTCTCAAGCACAAGCTCTCTTTTTGGAGGGGCTAGTTTAATACACAAACAGAAAAGAAGATACTAGCATGTGTATGTTTAAAAATGTAACTATGTAAACACCTTTTAGAACAAACATTACACATCAAACATATAGTACCTAGGGCACTTTGTTTCTGGTCAGTTTCTCCAACTTTCAGTTTCTTCTTTGACTCCTGAAAGCGATATACGCGGCTGCGAGCATTTACAAACATTGATGTGCTTGAGTCCAGGAATAACCAACCTGATTCAGAACAGAACAAAAAAGAATCAGGTGACTTTACAGACTATGATTTGCTCCATCTATGAACAGTTCAAATAGAGCAACAAATCAGCTGACTGTACCTGAATTACTACCAAAGCTTTTCTGGCTGGTTCTCAAAGACTCCAGCAGATTGAGGAAGGTAACACAGTCATACTGAGTGAGGTAGAGAAGAAGAGTTCTTAAAATCTTCATGTCCTGAACGAGAGACTTGGTCCTGGACCCAAGCTGATGCCACAGTGGGTCAAGGTAATGACGAATTGTCTACATATGGAAAAACATAATCAGCAATCATGATTTTTCACTTTCTCTGAAGTAAAAATAAATAAAAAACATACATTTATTTCATACTATTATAATCTATAATATTTATTTATAACCATTATTAATATCCAAAGTAATACTTTAAGATCTAAGATCTAAAAGGTAGAGTCAAAAATTAAAAAATTAAAACATTATTTGTGAATATAAGGATTTCTCACTTTCTCAAAGGAAGTGCCCAGGCTGTTCTCCAGAGAGAGGTCTTCTGCTTCCAGAGTGGGATTGTAGCGCTTCAGCTCTTTCAAGCAGGCATTCATGATGTCCAAAATAGAGCTCTGAATGGCTCTCATTGCTGGAGTCAAAGATACATGCAGCTCCACCACATCTGGCTTGTGTTTGTCCAGCGTTGTGTTTACTGATGCTTGGAATCTAGCATATAAAATCATGTTGCAAATACACAAGATCTATAAAACATTCACCTCCAAAACTCATAAATATTTTGAGTACTATCTATGAAAAAATAAAGGCGTCATACCTTGGCCAAAGAAAAAGCTTCTTCACAAACAGGTTTCTCATGACTCGCTCGACTTTACAGAAGCCAGAAGAGAAGGATGTGGCCTTGTCCGTAAAGGCCTTGATGAACCCAGTCTTGTTTTTCTGACGATAAAGTCTTAGAATGAAAGCCTCCTGACAAGACTCAATGATCGTATGGGCGCGATACACCAAGATTCCTGTGCAAATACACAATAATATCATATTGAAAAATGTATTTATAGTTCAATTGTAATGGAAACAGCTTGATTTTCCCAACAACCTTCCTCTGACCTGTTATGAGGTGAGAAGGAATTCTGTCCGTAAGAAAGTCCACAACTAGGATGCGGCTGGTCACAAAGAGAACTCCTCCTTTAGTGTATACATTATATCTGTCACCGCTCTGCACATCACTGGTCACAGTCTGGGGAAGATGGCTCACCCCTTCAGCATGGAGCTGCTCCGTAAAATACTCCTTCAACAGGCATACACACACATTCATGCACACTTGAACTTTCATCATTATAATTGAATCACTTAAACCCTATAAAGCCTACTGTATCATATTTAGGGTTTGAGCACAGATGGTGCATGAACATATTTAAACTTTTTTTAGATTAAAAAAAAAAAGGTTCTACAAACTGTCATTTTATAGGGTTAAGTAATGGGTTAAGTACAACAATGCAGTGCATATAATGAAAATGATTAGTGTATATTGTAGAAGTTCTAACCTTTCATTCAATACAACCATTTACTTTCATTACATTTTACCTTCTTTGCAATTAACTTGTGAAGATATAAAACTGCATGCATAATAGCTTTTAAAAACATGAAAAAATATTAGCATTCCCATACAGTACATTTTTAAAAATCTAAATCCAGTCTTAAACTGCCTGCAAAATGCAACATTTAAATATTCATGCAATTATTATTATTATATGTTTATTAAACAAAGCATTGGTATTCCTTTACAGTACATTTTGAAAAATCTAAATCCAGATAAATAAATTAATAGAACTTTTGAACCTTTTAACTACTAGTAGTATCAGTAATCTGGTGGATTTTGTAGGCAGGTTAAGACTGGATGTAGATTTTTAAAACGTACTGTAAAGGAATACCAATGCTTTGTTTATTAATAATAATAACAATAATAATAATAATAAATTATGTTTTGAAAGCTACTACAATAATGAAAATAGGACGTGTTTTTGGTGAGTTTATAATGTAATACATTTCTCATAATGTACAAATTGTTATTACATTAGGAGCTCAATATTTTATTACATTATGAGTTGCTACAACATATCACACTGCTGCTTGCAATGTCAACAAACCATCAGCTACAGTATAACAGGATAAATCCGCCTGTCCCACCTGTTCAGGAGTGGTTGTGTTTAATAAGAGCACCAGACTGCCCTCCTCTGAATACACCCTCATGAAGTGTAAGAGGATGCGGTCGATCCCGAGTCCCTCAGCTGTGATCAGCAGTCCGTCTGCGCTGAACACACTCAAAAACATCTCCGTCTCATACTCTAGCAGCGGATGAGCCATCCTTATGAGCGACTGATTAAAACAATGATCTAGATTTCAAGTACGGAAATACTGATGCTGTGTCTGGTTTGCTGGATGACATGAATACATACTCCTTACATACTCCTTACATTTTATCAGGACGAGCCGTGGAATAAACCGACTATTTACTGTTTATATTTTGCCGGTAGTGCACACAAAAAGTACTGAGTTAAACGTATTTTGTTTATATTACTTCATATTACTTCATATAACACAAGTTTAACTCGTCCTCGTTCCGGTTTCAAAATAATGCGTATTGTGTCACGTGACTTCGCGGTATTTAGAATGTTAGCGCCACCTGCTGCACTGGAGGTAAAAACACAAAAGCCCAAGAAGGACTTTTAGTAGTTATTTCTTGTGTTCAGGGCCCAGTTGTTCAAAAAGATTCATCTGGATCAGAATTATCTAGATTTGCTAATCCCATGTTTTGCTATCCAGGATCAGGTAGGCTAATCTATCTTACTTTTGTGCCGATTTTTCAAAGCAAAATAGAATAGGATCACCCCAATCACAGATACAGATTTGAGATGACAAAATCTGGATTAGGCTACCAGTTGGCTTCCATTCTATTTTCAGTTTCTTTCATATATATATATATATATATATATTATATATTTTAATGCTTTTGCGTTTTCTCTCTCTCTCTCTCTTGAGATTGAATTCAAAGTTTCTTGGGGGAACGCAAAACATTTGCAAGAGAACGTAAAAACATTTATTTGCCCTTGAACGCAAAAGCATTCAAATTCATTTCTTCTCACATCTAATATTTTTCCTCTCATCACCATGTCACTTTAGAGTTTCTGTAGCCCCTCATTTGACCCACAACAAAAACAAACAAATATACAGTACATTCAATAAGGGATGCAATTGCTAGAAACTACTTTCAACTGGTTCATCTCTAAAGATTGTACCAATGTAGTTTATATACAGTGATAAATTTTTTTTCTTAATATATTTTATATATATCTTAATATTTTTATAAGATATTGATATAGCTGTTTGGGTGTATTTTTACTGAAAGGCTTAATAAGTAGCCTAATGTCTACTTCTACTTTATTACTTTAACAGTTAAACAAAACAAGAGCAAAATTTTTTATATAAATGTGTGTATATATTCAAATGTTGTATTTTTTTGTTATATGTTTTAAAGTTCTGAACAACAATCAGATTTCAGAATCTTTTTTTCTTTTGAACAACCCATTTTTCAGGATTTGGCTGAAAATCCGATCCATCTATGAAGAGGCTGAAATCTGATCAGATTATAATTTTTTAAATTTTATTATGGAGGCTGAACTTCATAGAAAGTGCACTAATAATGAACGGTAAACACTTCTGTATGAAGAAATATACCTAATTTGCTTATGGCTTTCTGTTTGAATTTTTTAAAACTCCTAAAGTACTGTTATGTATGGAAGCCTACTATTGCCACATACGAAAAAATATCATGCTTTGCTAAATCATAATTATGACATAAAGTCTCAAACTTGAGTGTTGTAACACTCAGTTTGACAAGTCAGAAAAGAGCTATGGTGATGGTCATCAGTATCATACACTCACATCACCTTTTTGAGCTCATAGGAGGTGGCATGTCATTGTGAGCAACAGCAATCATTGTATTGTAGATACAGTTATTTGACTTGCATAATCTGAATTAGCTATTTCTTTAGTTGAATTTGATGCTTTGCATACTAACTTCAAACCCACATGCTATAACAGTTAGCTGTGTTATAGGTGTTTGGGGTGGGGCTAGTTGTAACAGTTCATTAAAATGTTACAACCAACCCCTTATGATGATTCCAGTTATAAATCACATCCCCTGTTAAGAGAGAATCTTAGAGTTTTTTGTTGCGCATTGAGGAATTTATGTAGTAAATATGTTTCCATCATAGTTTATGTGCATGTCTTATCAAATAAAAACATTATCCACCTCAAATGTGCACACGTTTTTTGTGCACATTTTTAGAATTTATGCATATCTCTGTGTTTCCATCCAGCGTTTTTATGTGATATCCCACAATTCACATAAAATGGATGGCAACATAGCTAGTGACTGAACTGTTATGTGACAGGAATACAGCACACTCACACACAGCAATTGTTTGTGCTAAATTTAAAGTTCTTAAAAAATACAATGTTTTTTGTTACTTTAAATTGTTCACTTTATTCAAAATTGATTATTCTTTGTTCTTCAATAACATTCTTGCATAAATGTATTATTTTTCTTATTTCAGAAAATTAGCTCTCATTGTTACATCCATCCCCAGCTTGTGTTACTACTCACCCCAGTAGTTAGGTAGGTAACAACAGAACTCTGTGTTTGACATTAACTCACAGGTAACACTTTAAGGTTCATTAGTTAACTAGATTAGTAAACATAATAATAAATTGCACTTATAAAGCATTTATTTATATTTAGATGTTGATTTCAACATTTACTCATACTTTATTAAAATCTTGTTAACATTTGTTAATGCACCATTAACTAACATGAACAAACCATGAACAGCTGTATTTTTATTAACTAATGTTAACAAAGATTAACAAATACAATAACAAATGTACTGCTCATGGTTAGTTCATGTTAGTTAATACATTAACTAATTAGTAATAACTAATTACTAATAAACCTTATTGTAAAGTGTTACCAACTCACATAATTGTGTTGTAGAGACTTGGGCTTTAAGGAGCGAAGTGAGGGGTTCACTGAGCAGACTATAGTTGTGGATGAAGCAATGATAGAAGTTTGCAAACCCCAGGAATCGTTGGAGCTCCTTCACGGTAGTGGGTAAGGGACAGCTTCGGATGGTCTCCACCTTCCTCTGGTCCAACTAGATGCCGTGTTGGTCGATGACATAACCCAGGAACTGCACGGAGGGGATATGGAACTCGCACTTCTCTAGCTTGAGGTACAGGTGGTTTGGTGGAGCTTCTCAAGGACCTGGGAGACGTGTCGGCGATGTTCGGCCAGGTTCCGGGAGAAAATGAGGATGTCATCCATGTAGACTACTACAAAGCGGTGGAGGAACTCCCTGGAACACCTCATTAATATAGTTTTGGAAGACGGAAGGAGAGTTGAACAGGCCATATGGCATGACCCGGTATTCGTAATGCCCTGATGGTGTGATGAAGGCGGTCTTCCACTCATCCCCACAGCGAATCCGAATGAGGTTGTACGCGCTCCGCAGGTCCAGCTTGGAGAGGATACGAGCTCCTCGCAGCTGTTCCAGAGCTGCCGGGACCAGAGGAAGGAAATAGTTGAACTTTACCGTCTGGGAGTTAAGATGGTGGTAGTCAATGCACGGCCTCAAGCCTCCGTCCTTCTTGGCCACGAAGAAGCTTGAAGCGGCAGGGGACGTAGATGGTCGGATAAACCGTTGTTGAAGTGCTTCTTGCACATACTCCTCCATGGCCTTCTGTTACAGGATGGACAAAGGGTACACTCTACCCTTGGGTAGAGTAGCCCCAGGCAGCAGGTCGATGGCGCAGTCCCATGGCCGATGAGGTGGTAGCTGCATTGCCAACTGCTTGCTGAACAAATCCTGGAACGCCCGGTATTCAGAAGGAATTTCCACGTGGTGACTGGGTTCAGGACTTTCAATTTAAGTGGAGAGGAAGAGCTTCGGAGTAGGGAGAATAAGGTCGGAGAATCACAGAAGATTTCTTGATTGGAGATAAACAGTTTTGTAGACATTCAATCACTCCACTTAAGGATTTCACCCATGCTCTATTGGATGTCCGGTTGGTGTTGTGTGAGCCAGGGGCGTCCCAGGATGATGTTCGCGGTGGAGCCTTCCAGCACCATGAACGTAATCTCCTCTGTGTGGAGACAGCTGATGTGGAGCGTCAGTGTGGGGGGAGTAATGCCGGATGTGGCCACGGCCCAGCAGGTTTCCTTGTACAGTATGGACTCAGATCCTGTTGGCAGCGTTTACGACGGACGTTCATCTTTTGGAGAATTTGGGGGCTGATGAATTTCCCTGCGGAACCAGAATCGATGAGGGCTTGTGCTGAAATACAGACATGAGAATTAGTGAGATACACCGTGGTTCTGGTGAGAGATGCTATACGGGCAGGTAGTTGGATCGTACTCACCGCTGGGCATGGTGGCCGGATGGGACAGACGGCGATGATATGATCCTCGCATGGTGAGTTGTAGAGACAGTGGGAGAAGTGCTGCTGGATGGCGGTTGCAATGAGGCTCACACTGCTTCGACCAGGGTGGCGAAGGTATCCGGTGGGCGATCTCCGCCTGTGTTTGTGGCGCTCTGCATGAGGTCTGGTCTTCTGTCAGGTTATGGACAGAGACAGAGGATGAGGTGAACTCAAAGTGATATTTATTTGACAGAGACACGAACACAGGTTGAACTTGGAATAATGGTGAGTATCAGATCAAGCAGAACAGTCACTTAGCTGTGGATCATGGAGTATGTCGATTGCAGGAAACGGAACACAAGGAACAAGGAATCAGACGTTGGCTGCTCAGGTGAGTAACAGGTAGGGAGTCCAGGTACGTATGACAAGACCAGACACTGCAGTGAAGGGAGTAAGTGTTTATGTAGTGTCCGTGCAGGTGCAGGTTATTAGTATTCAGGGGATTGTGAACGAGTGGGCGGAGCGTGGAGATCTGGTGAAGATGCATGTGTGTTGGTGGGCGTTGGCTGTGACTCTGACAAATACGAGATAATTGACCACCTTATGTCATAAATTATGAGAAACCAAGTCATAATTATGAGATAAAAGGTCATAGTTCTGACATAAAAGTTAAACATTTTGTCATACTTATGATTTACCAAGCATGATTTTTTTCTTACAGGGAGTGCAGAATTATTAGGCAAATGAGTATTTTGACCACATCATCCTCGTTATGCATGTTGTCTTACTCCAAGCTGTATAGGCTGGAAAGCCTACTACCAATTAAGCATATTAGGTGATGTGCATCTCTGTAATGAGAAGGGGTGTGGTCTAATGACATCAACACCCTATATCAGGTGTGCATAATTATTAGGCAACTTCCTTTCCTTTGGCAAAATGGGTCAAAAGAAGGACTTGACAGGCTCAGAAAAGTCAAAAATAGTGAGATATATTGCAGAGGGATGCAGCAGTCTTAAAATAGCCAAGCTTCTGAAGCGTGATCATCGAACAATCAAGCGTTTCATTCAAAATAGTCAACAGGGTCGCAAGAAGCGTGTGGAAAAACCAAGGCGCAAAATAACTGCCCGTGAACTGAGAAAAGTCAAGCGTGCAGCTGCCAAGATGCCACTTGCCACCAGTTTGGCCATATTTCAGAGCTGCAACATCACTGGAGTGCCCAAAAGCACAAGGTGTGCAATACTCAGAGACATGGCCAAGGTAAGAAAGGCAGAAAGTCGACCACCACTGAACAAGACACACAAGCTGAAACGTCAAGACTGGGCCAAGAAATATCTCAAGACTGATTTTTCTAAGGTTTTATGGACTGATGAAATGAGAGTGAGTCTTGATGGGCCAGATGGATGGGCCCGTGGCTGGATTGGTAAAGGGCAGAGAGCTCCAGTCCGACTCAGACGCCAGCAAGGTGGAGGTGGAGTACTGGTTTGGGCTGGTATCATCAAAGATGAGCTTGTGGGGCCTTTTCGGGTTGAGGATGGAGTCAAGCTCAACTCCCAGTCCTACTGCCAGTTTCTGGAAGACACCTTCTTCAGGCAGTGGTACAGGAAGAAGTCTGCATCCTTCAAGAAAAACATGATTTTCATGCAGGACAATGCTCCATCACACGCGTCCAAGTACTCCACAGCGTGGCTGGCAAGAAAGGGTATAAAAGAAGAAAATCTAATGATATGGCCTCCTTGTTCACCTGATCTGAACCCCATTGAGAACCTGTGGTCCATCATCAAATGTGCGATTTACAAGGAGGGAAAACAGTACACCTCTCTGAACAGTGTCTGGGAGGCTGTGGTTGCTGCTGCACGCAATGTTGATGGTGAACAGATCAAAACACTGACAGAATCCATGGATGGCAGGCTTTTGAGTGTCCTTGCAAAGAAAGGTGGCTATATTGGTCACTGATTTGTTTTTGTTTGGTTTTTGAATGTCAGAAATGTATATTTGTGAATGTTGAGATGTTATATTGGTTTCACTGGTAAAAATAAATAATTGAAATGGGTATAAATTTGTTTTTTGTTAAGTTGCCTAATAATTATGCACAGTAATAGTCACCTGCACACACAGATATCCCCCTAAAATAGCTAAAACTAAAAACTACTTAAAATATTGATACAAAAATATTCAGCTTTGATATTAATGAGTTTTTTGTGTTCATTGAGAACATGGTTGTTGTTCAATAATAAAATTAATCCTCAAAAATACAACTTGCCTAATAATTCTGCACTCCCTGTATGTCTTATGCATATTTTAAATATTCTCCATTCATCCCACACATTTTCCAGATTTGTTTATAGTAAGCATTTATGTCTCAGTACAGGTAGTAGTACACCAGACCCTACATGTCTCATGTATGTCACAAAGCTGTAAAATTCTGTTCTATTCTATTCCTCTGCATTATTTGAGCAGGCTGCAGAAATCATGATGAATCACGATGAGTGGATGCATTATTACTCAATGGCCTTGAGAGAGCAGTAGAGCACTTCTGTGTAGAGTTCTGCTGAAAGAGTGTTTATCACAGTTTAAGTGGGGCATGCTTAAAAATAAATAGGAAATGGATTTAAAGAGCTATTATGAAGAATTTTGCATGTACAAGGATGTTTTTATAAATGTTTATTTTTGCATTCAGAGAAAATAGATAGAAAAGCATTTCCACATTGCTATCAAGTATCAACATAATTACAGAAAAATATTCTGTAGCAAATACACAAAATCTATGCAAACAGATGAATTAGTTAGAAACTCCAGTTGGACTCCATGCCTCTCTGGACACTTTATGAGCGTGAAATGTATAACTGCTATACAACACATGCCAGACTCTATGTACAGTATTTATCCATTTAAATGTAAAGGTGTGGCATTCAGCTTTCAATGTTGATACCGTGTCAAGATAGTAGTGAAATAGTAGTGGATTCCAGGTCTGCATTTCTCAAGGTTATGTTCAGTAATCTTGAGTGCATTCTTCTGTCAGCCTGACACTTTCATTATTTATTTTCCCTATTTGCTGTTTGCAGAATGTATCTCAGGAAGCCCTTAACTCATCAAGTGCTCTGGTTTCTTGTTTGAAATTAAGGACAAGTAACCTCAAATAACATGAAATAGTACCACTGGTCCATTCTTTGTATCTGGGTGTTTTAGGGGCAGAAAGCAAAAAAATAAGAGTCCTGCTTTTCAGAGAGCTTGTTTTGTTTTTTGAGGTCACTGACTAAGCACTTGAGGAGAGGAAGCCATAATGGTGGAAGTGAAAGTAAGGCAGGATGAACCTTTTATTCCAACTGGTTCAAAGTTTAATATAAGCCATTCTCAAACATCACCATGTTAGAAAGATGAGGTGAAAGGGAGAGCGAGAGGAAGCAAATAAACACTCATCCCAATCAGTAGTGGAGCATTGCAGTGACTGGTCATGTCAAGAAGAAGCATATGAGATTAATTGAGGCAGGAAAAGACGCCGGCTCAGAGAGCAGCTGGATTTTAGCAGTCTTTTCAAAGGGTGACAGGAGGTGCGCTGCTTAAACAGAGTTATGTCAATGACTCATTAAAAACAAGTCCAAATATTCAACTCACTGTAAACAGGGTTAACCCTGTAAAGCCTGATGTATGAAATAAGTCATAATTTTTTTTTGGAATTAAAAAATGTATTGAACAAAATATTTGAAAGTCTGATTGTAAGTTTTTTTTTGTATCAGGTTTTTTATGGCTCATATAGTATGATAGAGAATATGATTATTTTCAGAATTGTATCATATTTGATCAATTTTAACATAATTAAAAAAAATATGTATGGATAATCAAGTAAACCTACAGCTGTTGCCAAAAGTATTGGCAGTGACGTACATTTTGTCGTTCGCATAGTTTGCTGCTTTAGTATTTGTAGATAATTTTTTCACATGTTTATGGTATACTGGAAAACCATGATAAGCATTTCATAAGTTTTATTGGCAAAAACATTCAATAAATGCAAAGAGTCAATATTTACAGTGCGCATTTCATTTCCCTTCTTCTTCATAACGTCTGCAATTCGCTATGGCATGCTGGATATCAGCTTCTGGGCCAAATCCTGAGTGATGGCGATCCATTCTTGCCTTATTAGTGCTCGGAGTGGACCACAATTCTTGGGCTTCTGCTTGTCCACTCGCCTTTTGAGGATTTACCACAGGTTCTTTATGAGATTAAGATCAGGGGAGTTGCCTGGCCATGAATCCAAACTTTCAAAGCCACTTCATTATCACTCTTGCCTTGTGACATGGTGCCACATCATATGCTGGAAATTGCACAGATCATCAACAAAAATGCTCCTGGATCATTTGGAGAAATTGCTCTTGCAGGACGTTTTGATACCATTCTTTATTCATGGAAATGTTTTTGGGCAGAATTGTAAGAGAGCCTCCCTTGGATAAAAAGCAAATGCTTTTTCAAATATGGTTATTGCAATATTCTTGGATGGTCTCAGGATGCTTTACTGTTAGCATGATTCAAACCTGGTAGCATTCACCTTTTCTTCTCCAGACAATCAATTTTCCAGATGTCCCAAACAGTCAGAAGGGGGCTTCATCAGAGAAAATAACTCCAGTCTTCTGCTGTCCTTCCTGCAGAATTTCAGTCTGCCCTTGAGGTTTTTCTTGGAAAGAAATGGCTTCTTTGCTGACTTTTGCTCTTCAAAAGTCTTGGCCTCACTGTGTGTGGATGCACTCTCACTCACCTGCTGCCAATATTGAACAAGCTCTGCTGTGGTGGTGACATGAATCCATAGCTAACTCCTCAGGAGGAGACAGTTCCTGGCGCTTGCTGGACACTCTGGGACATCCTAAAGCCTTCTTCACTGCAGTTATACCTCTCTCATTGAAGTTCCCGATGATCTGGTAAATGGATATTTCAAAGGTTATTGCAATATTCTTTGCAGCAGTTTCCTTGCATGTGAGGTCATTTTGATGCAAAGCGATGATGGCTGCACGTCTTTCTTTGAAGGTAACAATTGCTAACACAATGCATTTCTTCCTTTTATAGCAATCAGTCTGCTCTTATAATCCAATCAAAATGATAGAGTATATTTCTCCTGACCAGTACTCATTCACACTTTCCCATGTGCAGATGATATGATAGTGAAATAATGTTAGCTCATTTTGAGCCAGGGCCAAAAAAAAAGAGAAATTTGGGTTTTTGTGAAAAAGTGTTTTTTTTGGCCAATAAAGCTTTGTGCAATTATTTAAAATTGTATTCTGCACAATAATCTAGAAACAATTTGATTAAAAACCATAAAAAAGATTACTTTGCGAAACACAACATTTATGTCACTGCCAAATACATCTAAATTGCTTTATTCCAGTAGAGGAACATCTTGAAATATTTTAATATAAAAGTTATTCATCCTTTATCAATTAGACAACAGAAGGCATGTAGTAGATTTTTCAGTAAATCATAGATAAATCATTAGATCATAGATCATAGTAAAGTAGATTGTAGAACAGTTTTTATCATGATGATATTTTAGAGGCCTTAGAAATTTGTGTATCAAATATGATACAGTAGGGTTAAAGAGATAGTTCATTTCTTTCATCATTTACTCCTGTCGTTCCAAACCTGTATGACTTTCATTCTTCTGTGGAACATAAAAGATTAAACCTGCTGACGAGGTTTTTGTCCATACAAGATGTCAATGGGGTCCAAAATAACATTGAATCCCTATTGATACTTTTCAAGATATCTTTTGTTTGCCACAGAAGAAAGAAGTCATACAGGTTTGGAATGACATGAGGGTAAGTAAATGATGACAGAATATTCATTTTCAGTTGAACGTTCGCTTAAAATGTTTTGAGGATGGGGTTTTGGAGAGACTGAGAGTTAGTTGAAAGTCTACACAAACTGGATTAAAGTCACCAAGGTACATGAATAACACTGCAGGATATTTGGTTTGCACATCACCAAATTAAGTTACGGTGAGAACAGTGTGACCCTGATGAAGTAAACTCAAAAACAACCGAGGGAACATTCTCATGGGAATTTAAACCTTCATACAAAATAAACTGGCAAGTTACACGATAAATGATCTATCAGTAATGGGTGTTTTTGGGAAAATCTCACACATTCAAAATTCATTGCTGTGAGTCACTTACACTTGCACTGCTGTGAGTCAAAAACACAAAATAGTTTGTGATTGAAAGTGGACATTTTGTATTTCTACAAATTACTACAGCTGCTCCATTTGATCAGACAGTTTTTGTACCAATTCATTTAAAATGGAGCTCTTAGTGTCAAAACCAAAACTGCAATAAGGCTAAGTATAGAGACGCTTTTTAAAAAATATTAGCTAATTTCTGCAATTCCCTTTATTCCAAATATTAATATCATGTGTAATAATCTAATTGAAGCAGAGGATGAAAATCAAGGCTGCCCGGTGTGAGAAAATGTGGTGGCAGATTATCCACATTAGCATTCTTACTGGATTTTAAAATAATCAGTAAGAAAAGTATTAATGATCATGTACAATGTAAACCTTCTGCATGTATAACACAAGTAATTTCTATGTTAAAAATGAGTTGGAATTCCAATTAAAGAAACCAAATTAATCACAGAGCTCAGAAGGATAAAAAACACAAGGTCACATTAGTTCACACATTCCATAGCATTAGAAGCACGTTTTGAGGTTAAACATCTCAATCCATATGAATAGGTTTTTTTTGAATAGGGTCTTATTTAGAAAGGTATTTATAGGCCAAGTCATTTTGCAATGCCAATGAGGCATCTTAATGATGTAGTGTGTGTCTGTGTGTTTTTGCTAATGCATACTGAAAATGACTATTACTGTCCAACTCCACTGAAATAGCCTGCGCAGATGGGCAGACAGTACAGCAATCTGACATGTGAGGGTTGACTGACAACCTCAAGTGTTGGCTTGAAGAAAGTTCTCGCTTCAGAAACTTTATTTTGTTGGAAAAGAGGGAATTTTAGTTAGGATACAACAAGGGGCCAAGGTTTGGCTGACTGAATGCTAAAAGATGGCTTTTTCCAGGTATCCATGCACATAATATATTTTTTTTTTAGAAATTCAATTACCTTTTTTATTTTTTTATTCTGTTGCGGAAACAAGCTTCCATAGCAATATTCCATTAAAAAACAAGAATTGTCCTCACTAAATCTGTGAGTGAATGATTCAGTGTTTCGAACAAAGCGGTTGAATGACTCACTCATAAACACATTCACTTGCTGCCACCTACTGGTGTCCAAATGGAACCTGCAGAAAAGTCACTGAAAAATCCCCATCACAAATCAGATTCCCAGAAACTGATTGATTTAGTATTACATGTAATTGTTCCTACGAATGTGATTGGTCTATCAGGAATTAACTGTTGTTTAAATTTTACACTTCAATATAGCAGCTATAAAACCAGTTTTGGCCATTCGGCAGGTGGTTATTATTGGTGGTTTATATGTCAGGCTGTTGATCCCCTGTGATTTACTCAGTGTAGGAGTTCATTCTGCTGTGTGAAGAAAACCAACCTGCTAAATGTCAGATGTCCTCCTGTTCCAAAACTGAATTCATCTACATGCTATGCTGCCTGTCCATGTGAGAAGCAACTGGGATGGGCAAGAAAAAACGCTTTATAAACTGACCAATGGCCTAATAATTTCTTAAGTTAAAAAGGAACAGAGAAACCTGTGCAACTTTTTACAGCTGACTTAATGTGACATATCCAAATTATCGATGTAAGACCAGAGGCTATTACTACGGTGTAATCACTGACCTGGAAAAATCGTATTATGTTGTACATCCTTGAGTACCGCATGCTATCTTAGAATGACATGCTGATTACTTGCCCTCGGGTTTAAGATCAGAACAAAAAGCACAGGAAGATGCTTTCAATATACAACAGCTACAGAAAGAAGCTGAAGAGAAAATAAGGTAACATGACAAGGGACATTTTATGTCTAGGTCTGTGTTGTGAGCTGCTAGCAATGGGAAAGATTGTTTTGTGTAATGGATGAAACACTGAAATGTTGGTGTGGTATTTTTTTTTCTATTGCTGATTCATTTATGGACTTTTTCCAATTGTTGTGTTGTCACTCTGGTGATCCTGATTGTATTTGTGCCATTTAAATATCATTATATCATCATAAATATGTTTTGTAAGAATATTTCGGTAACACTTTGCAATAAGGTCTCATAGTTAATGCAATGAACTAACAATTTGCAGTAGCCTAAATTCTTACAGCATTTAGCTCATAGTGTAATAACTAATGTTAACAGATACAGCTTTGGATCTTAAAATGTAAATGTTAAGATTAACATTACTATTAATAAATGCTGTAGAAGTATAGTTCATTGTTTGTTCATGTTAACTATATAACATTTAAAACCTTTGTAGAGTGTTACCGATATTCCTGCTTGTTTGAATAAAAAAAGTTAAATATTGTGTTTCAACATGTCACCTACTACCTTATTTTTATTCCCAAACCAAGTCTTTCACTCGTTTCCATGTATCAATTGGACCTCTCTAAGCAATGAGCAGTAATATTTTTAGTAAAAAGAATGTCTTTAATGTCCGGCGTTCTGACGTAGAACCTGGAAGCACTGTACTGTTTTTACTACCACAACAGTGTAGGAGACTAACGTTAAAGAGAAGAGATTGTTGAATAAAGTTTTTGTTTTTTTGCGCTCAAAATTATTCTTGTCGCTCCATAACATTAAGGTTGAACCACTGGAGTCACATGACTATTTTTAAGGTCTTTACCTTTCTGGACCTTGAAAGTTGCAATGACGTTGCTGCCTATGGCTGGGTCAGAAACCTCTCGGATTTCATCAAACATATCTTAATTTGTGTTTCAAAGATGAACGAAGGTTTTACGGGTTTTGGAACAACATGATGGTGAGTAATTAAAGGGATAGTTCACCCAAAAAAGAAAATTCTGTCATTAATTACTCACTCTCATGACGTTCCAAACCCGCAAGACCTTCGTTCATCTTTGAAACACAAATTAAGATATTTTTGATAAAATCCGAGAGCTCTCTGACCCTTCCATATAGCGATTTAATGAACACTTTCAAGGTCCAGAAAGGTGTTAAAATAGTCCATGTGACTCCAGTGGTTCAACGTTAATTTTATGAAGTGACGAGAATACTTTTTGTGCGCAAAAACAAAAATAACGACTTTATTCAACCATTTCGTTCTAGCCTGTGTCAGTCTCCTACGCAGGTCACGTTGTAAAAACAGTGCAGCTCCTGCATCATCATCACACACATGCGTCGTGGTGCTCTCATGAACAGCATCGGCTGCCGTAGAACTCGAAAGCGCTGCACTGTTTACAACATAAACTGCGTAGGAGTCTGACACAGGCTAGAAGAAATTGTTGAATAAAGTCGTTATTTTTGTTTGTTTTTGCGCACAAAAAGTCTTCTCGTCGCTTCATAAAATTAAGGTTAAACCACTGGAGTCACATGGACTATTTTAATAATGTCTTTCCTGCCTTTCTGGACCTTGAAAGTGTTAATTAAATCGCTGTCTATGGAGGATTCAGAGAGCTCTCGGATTTCATCAAAAATATCTTAATTTGTGTTCTGAAGATGAATGAAGGTCTCATGGGTTTGGAACGACATGAGGGTGACTAATTAATGACAGAATTTTCTTTTTTGGGTGAACTAACCCTTTAAGTTACTTTTACAGTATTTGTGCAATTCTTGCTAATTTCCTGACTTGTGATTTGTGATTAAAATGGTTAAGACCATTTTGCCATTTTTAGCTTGGCCTATTTTTTTATTTTATTTTTTGGGGCCAGGAGTGTATTACAGTAATGGCATCTCACGAGATCATATCTGGATACACAAATATTTCTGAATCTTGCCAGTGGCGACTAGATTTTTAATAAATGCTGCAAATGTTAATTTCAAGCATATTTGTGTGAATTGTAGTTGCACTCTGGTGCCCTATATATTCATATCCTAAACCTCTTTAAATGTGAAAATAGACAACAGACAAAGCATTACATTTTTTTATTAATTTTGTTATCATTTAAAGTACAGTACAAAATACAGCTATGTACAGAATTCAAAATCTAATTTAATCTAATTCTATTAAACCTAACAATTATAGAATTAAAACAAAGAAACATAACATAAAACAAATAAATTAGCTAACATTTTTCAATAAGGTTTCATCGGATAATATTAATTTAACCACACTAGTTAACATGAACTAACACAAACAATACTCCAGCATTTATTAATATCTTAATTTTAACATTTAACATTTACTACTACAATAAATCAGAAGTTGTGTCCATCGACATTAATGTACTCTAAACATAAACAATGAACAAATAGACTTTTATTAACTAACATTATCAAATGAATGAATAAAGGAGCACAAATAAAATACTAAAACATTCTGACAAATATTACATGGGAAGATCCAGAGAAAGCTGGAAAACATCTAGGTTCAATCTTAGCATGTATGACACTGGTGAGGAAGTCACAAGGTCTCAGATGGAATTCCGACAAGAGCTTGGTCATTTAAAATGTCTTTATTGCTGTATGCCTGCCGTCAAAGTTGTTCAGTCACACCCGGCTGCATTCGTCCAAGTGTGAGGTGAGGTCAGCAATTATGTTTTCGGTGATCCACCCACAGTACAAGTGACTCGATGTCCCGGTCAATGCAGTCATGTCTTTCAATAGTTACCATGGAGATTGCCTCTTCCCTCCTCTCAGAGATGGAACAGAGTAATGAGCAGAGAGGAGCAAGGAGTGAACTCATCAAACTGTCATCCTAAATGTTCAGCACTATTAAACTACCATTGTACCCTAGCATCTCCTCACTCCATTAGTTTGAAGAAGGGATTTAACTGAATTCTCAGACGCATTTGCATGATTAAAGTGTGGAGACAAATGATGTAAGTATCAAAGATCAAAAGTGCCACTGGTTCAAATTTTTTAATGCTTGCTAATGTATACAGAACATAAGACTCTTTTTGTTCCTGTAAAAAACACAGCTGAAATTTCTAATAATGAATGTTGAAGATGAAGACACGACCACATGATTATTGTCATCTGGAGGTGGTTTCAAACCAAAAGTTTCTCCAGGTCTTCATCCATTCCTCTTTCGGTTAATTGATCCAGACTATGGTAGCGATGGATGACGTCATCTTCAGTAACTACCACCACTCGCACACCGTGAGTGTCATTCCCCAACTGACAACCAACTGCTGAGCTCACCACCATATCCAGTCCATCATGGCACCCTCCTGCATTTCTGTGGTAGTGACCAGAGAACACAGCTTTCACCCCTGAAAAGAGACGCAGGTTCATATCACTAACAAATGACATCAAAAACAGATCCGTCTGATTTTCAAAATGCTTCCCCAGTGAAATCACACAAAATGATCAATTCATGATCACATTAGTCTCAGCTTCGCACCTACAGATGCCCACAGTCCATTTGATGACCGACTGAAGCATATTGTTTACAAAACTGGAGGGTGCTTTCTCAATCTGGCAAGCTCTAATCTGACTGGCTGACTCTATACAACTTCCTTTGAACTTCCCTTGAGCATGGCAATAGCAACTCCAAGGTCAAGCGTTCAACTCCCAGTAAATGCATCAACTGATTAAAAATATATATATTTTTAAGAACGTATCTCTTTAGATAAAAGTGTATAAATCTACATGCAACTTGCTTTTTTAAACTCCACCTAGAAATTAAGGTGTGTTAACCAGGTTAATACAAGCCCTTTTTGAGGATGAAATAAATTGCTAGAGTTTTGTTTGAGGTACTTAAGTGAACTAGGGGTACGTCAACGCTGTCAAAACGTTCACACCGATTTGCGAAAATGACTAAAAATGCAGTATTGTGCGTGCCAGGCCAATAGTTGGCGATGTCATTTTGTAAATAAAGACTATGCGCCTGCGCACATGTGCATTTGTTTACAGAGCACTCGTGTCAAACGCGCATGTCTATAGACTAAACATGCAATATGCTTCTGCATTCCGCATCACCATTTTCACAAATTCGCACAAATACATAACAATATCGTTGTCAAAATTGTGCACTTTGAAACCTGTTTGTTTTCAGGCCCCCAAAATGCAGTTGCCGTGAAAATGAACGGCCAAAATACATAAAAAGGTTTCCGTTTTTTCTGAGAATATATTACTTTTGGATAGATAGAAATGCTTTTTGCATACACATTTTCTGCTGCTTTTTTTTTAAATTCCACACATCTTTTAATGTGACCACTGCTAAAACCAAAATGTTTTTTTTAAAGAAATTAATACTTAATACTTTATAATTAATAATTAATCAGCAAGAATGCATCAAATCAATAAAAAGCAACAGTAAAATGTTTATGTTACAAAAGGTTTCTGTTTCAAATAAATGCTGTTCATTTGAGCTTACTAAAATCCTGAAAAAAATGTCATGGTTTACACAAAAATATTAAGCAGCACAGTTGTTTTCAACATTGATAATAAGAAATGTTTCTTATTTTAGAATGATTTCTGAAGGATAATGTAACACTGAAGACTGGAGTAAAAATGCTGAAAATTCAGCTTTGTCATCACATGGATAAATTACATAATAAATATATTAAAATAGAATATAATAATATTATATAATAATATTTTATTATATATTATCTAGGACACTTTTATATATTATATTATATGATAATGTTATTTTAAGTTAATAATATTTCACAATATTACTGTTTTTACTGTGTTTTGGGTCAAATAAATGCAGCTTTGTTGCGCATAAGACCGTTTTTTCAAAAATATGAAATGGGTCCTATAATGCCCCTTTTTACAAGATGTAAAATAAGTCTTTGATGTCCTCAGAGTGTGTATGTGAAGATTTAGCTCAAAATACCCCACAGATAATTTTTTATAGGTGAGCATAAACATGCCGTTTTTGTGTGTGTCCCTTTACATGCAAATGAGCTGCTGCCTGCCCCCTTTCAGGAAGAGGGAAGAGCTTTAAGAGCTTGAGTTAGCAGCTCCAATTACCTCACGCAGACACGCACTGAAAAGGTCAGGAACTGTTCAGCCTTTTATGTTCAAACCGGAGTCTGACAATGATGGAGAGACTCAAGAAGTGACGACATATATAATGCAACAGGACGCTTCTGAATGGTTAGATGATGAATTTATGTAGCTGATGTGGAGTTAACTATCTTCAAGTCATTGATTAGCATATTCTGTCATGATAATCTATAAATTTCTCATGTGGGAACTTTTGTAAGATGCCTACAGAGTCAGAGAATATATGCTGCATGAAGATGGAACAGGTATAGTTTAGTTTAATTACGGTTATAACAAACCGCTGAAAGAGCAACATTACACACTAACTAAAAAAGTTTAAAAAGTGAAATAATAATCAACCACCCCTTTAAAAAATCTGACTACAAACTTTTTTACGGTATATACACATTGGTCAGACAGCCTCTTCCAGTCTAAGCAGTGTCTTTGCCAGTATGAACTGCAATGTGGACCACATTTATACAGAAGACTGATCAAACCAACATGAGGCTATGAGCTCAACACTACAACTGAATCAACTGAATTTCCCGTCTGATTGACCATGTCTTCACTCTGATGGACTGAAAATCCACATCGGCATGGTGGGAGACCGCATCAGATTCAGTTTCCCTGTTGATCTGCATAACCATTGTGAAGCTTCTCATCTCTCCCCAGCAGCAGTGGCCGAGGCTCTGCCATTCACAAATTTAAAGCAATGG
The DNA here is from genome assembly GCA_039654625.1 of Rhinogobio ventralis. Taxonomy (NCBI): domain Eukaryota; kingdom Metazoa; phylum Chordata; class Actinopteri; order Cypriniformes; family Gobionidae; genus Rhinogobio; species Rhinogobio ventralis. The sequence goes on from CM077212.1 coordinate 16,931,062, forward strand.
ACCGAATGCAGAATCACTATAGTTCATCAAACAAGTCACCCAGAGTGAAAGGCACAAATGAGCGCTCTCTTTTGTGAAGGACGTGAGGCTGGAGGTGGCTCTTCCACAGGTCAGCCAAGGTTTCGTTTCTGAAGAGAATTCTGAAAAGGTGGTACCCCCATACCGAGGTAATGGATGCATTTGGAAGCAGGAAACAAAATCTCACATGAATTTTTCATTCAGACAGAGCAAAGGTGCCAGAAACCACAGGGATGATGGTAAGACAGAAGATGGCTCGCCAAAATACATAAAAGAAGAAAAAGAAAGGAGAAACTGATTATGGCAGGAACACAATGTTGAGAGGTATAATTACAGATGGTTGCTTGCTGTCAGAGTTCATCTAAATCTCACTAGTTGTTCTTGTTCCACGTGCACATGATAGCTATCTGCATGCCGTGTTGTACAGAGAGGAACGCTGCTAATGAAACCACACAAATAAACACAATTACAACTACCTTGACACTTAAAGATTTACACAATGCAGAACATAAAGCAGAACCCTTTCCAAAAACAATTAAAACAACGGGAACAAAACATTAGGATGAATTATAATTGCATGTAAATGACTTCAATAGGAAGATTATGCACATTTCAAGCATCTTTCACATATCATAACCTCTAATCCACTTGACGGAAGCAAGCAACAGAAACATGACGGATAAAAAAGAGAGTCCAATTATCTGGGGAAGTCAGATGTGAAACTGAGGAAAAATCAAAGCACTTCTTAAACAAGTCATTTACTCTAAGGACATCCTTTCTACTGCACTACCAGATAGAATAATTAGACATGCAATACTGTTAATGACTGCACACTACTGTAACTACACATCAACCTACACCTGCTAAAAAATAGCAGGCACTTTACACAAATAGGGCAAAAAAAAAACAGGGCCTGAAACTATTTAAAAAGTGATTTGTTTGTGTTTTTTTTTTCTTTCTACGAACGGTCAGTGAAAGTATGTGCTTAGCCTTTAAAAAATGTGGATTATCAACCTCAGGGGATCAAAGGTTTTATTTTCTGTTCATTTTATATGAGGTTTACAATTTTTGCAACCTTGATACCGGAATTGTGCAGTAAATGTTGATTAAATAGAATAAACATTAAATAGACCAAATGTATAAAATAAATAAATATTAATAATAATCAATAGTAATAGTAATAATAATTAATAGTAATACTAATAATTAATAATAACAACAATAAAACAAATAAAATAATAATAACAGGAAAAACTACACCAGAAAAAGGAAAATGGGACAAAAGTAACAGTTTAAAAAAAATAGCTTAAAGTCCCCCTGTAGTCAAACATTTTATCCCTTAAAACTCATCTTTGATCACCAAAATGACACATTTAAACGTTTTTTTTTCCTGTGAAAAAAAATCTTAATGCCTTAAAATAGCTTGAACGTAACTACATCCTTGCTTCATTTAGTTTACGCAGATGCAGCTCAGAGATCCACTCGCTCAACGTTTACTCAAGTTAATGTAGTAAACGCTGCACAAAGGTATCGCTCTTTACAACGTCGGAAACATAATTGTAATTAATATGATTAGCTTTTTGCTTGACTACATTATCAAACATGTTACACAAACCATGTTCCCATTCTCCATCTTAGTCTGTCTTCTGAAAATCATCATCCTTAGAAAACGCTTTGAACAACTTAGAACGTCAGTGGAGAAAGGCATATAGTTCATAACATCGTAAAATACATAATTTACCTGCTATATTGCTAAAAGTACATGATTTTTCATATCAACAGAAAAATATATCGGGATAACCTGGCTTCTCTTGAGATGCCCCTGCTTTAGAGCGGTTATAGTAATGATATGCTAAAGCCTGCCCACACATTGATGTGATTGGTTACAAAGTAGTTTGTGACGTCAGAAACACCAGATTTTTATTTCTTTGGTTCACGGGACTTTTAAGGAGAAAATACTCAGCAATAGTGTTGACTTATGAATTTGTATATGGTTTGTCTGAAAGCATATTAAAAACACCACAGACATATAGGGCCTGTTTACACCTGGTCACTTCATGAATTTTAAAATGACCAGCTGTAAATGCCCTCCAAAACGCATTTGAGACGGATTTAAATCTGATTGCTCAAACCACTTCAGGAGGTGGTCTGGGCTGCATTCCAGATGAAACTGAACAAGTCTAAATGCATCTGGTTGTTGAAACCACATATGTAAATTTTACTCCTCCCAACAATGCTAAAAAATAAACGTGTGAGGGCGTGTTATAGGCAATATGACGTTATAGTCAGATATGACAACGCTACTGCAGCACATATCGCCGCAGACGAGCAGCTGAGTATCTCTTCATCAAGCCAACGCACAAACTAAAACTGAAAGTAAGTCGCAGATGCTCAACACAAAATCATCTTCATTAAAAGTAAAGAAACTAAATGATCTGACCAGTGCTGTTGCCGCACTCTCTCCTATTGCGGTCTTTGATTTTGAAATTAGCTGATGATTAATAAAATGCAGCTCATATCTGTTGTTTTCGGTGAGGTGAACTTAAATCTGCACATAGCGTGGGAATTGAAGATCTGATTTATATCCGTTTTGCGGAGACACATTTATGTTACCAAGTGTAAATGGAATCGTTTTGAGAAATCAGATATCTGATCAGTAAAAACACATGAAGTGACCAGGTGTAAACAGGCCCATACACAACATTAAAAACTTGATTTTCATCACAAGGGGTCTTTAAATTATGCTGTCATGCCGTCTAGCTATTTTGGAAAAAGATAATGATGCTGTTGTATGATGTTAATTGTAGGATAAAGTCAAGAAGGTCAAGACCTCTGAGGTAGGACAGACTAAAGCCACAGGAACTTTTGCAGGGACCAGGGTCTAAATGAAGTTCCGGGTAAAAATTTCCCCCTCAGAAAGTCCCTGCTCGTGAGGTAGTACTTTTTCAAAGTTCAGGAACTTTCAGGGGTGGGACTTGGGCACTGAACATGCTGATTGGTTGAGTTCACGCAGCATTTTATTTTAACCACCATTTTTAAAAGTCTGTTGCGTGCGTGCAGTGAGAGTTGTTTGCTATTAAAATCAACAATGAAGGTAAAAAAATAAATCACCAATAGACCGACGACGAGGTTTAGGCTTTATTAAGTTTATATGCGGAGGACGAAATCCAGCGGGAACTGGAAAGTTGCATAGTCCTACGTCACCGGACTAATTTGCCTAATCTGCATGGTACTTTAGACCGTGATGGAAATGCAGCAACAGGTCAGGGGGAAAAAAGTTCCTGCGACAAATTGTCCCGGGTAATTTCGGTGGAAACACAGTTTTTTTAGGTGCACTGTGTAAATTTTAGCGGCATCTAGTGGTGAGGTTGCGAATTGCAACCGCTCACCCCTCCTTTTCAAAGCACATAGAGAAGCTATGGTGGCTGACACAGGACAAAGATGTCGTCATCTGAGACAGCAGAGTGACTAGCGCTCTGTACAGCAGTTTGTCCGTTTAGGGCTACTGTAGAAACATGGCGCCGCAAAATGGGGAGTTCACTGTAAGGGGACCTGCGGTGTATGTAGATAGAAATGGTCTTTATACACCACTGAAAACATAGTTTTGTATATTACATTGCATTGCTGTCAATAGATCCTATATTACACGCTGCACCTTTAAAACAACATTTTAGGAGGACATATTTCATGTCTATAAAAATAGATATTTTTTGATGGTAGCCTATTTTATATTGCACAGTGTATCAAATACAAAAAATATATATTTTTGCTTTTAATGCTGTAATAGAGGGTTTACTTCCATTATCATCTTGAGATTTAAAAAAACAAAACAAAAATTCCACTTTTTAGATAATCACATTTGTATGTGTCTCTCTGTTTGGAGATTGTTTTGATTTGTATGCCTTAAAAAATTCTGCATTTTGTGACACTGTCTCAGCACGCTTGCAGTCGCTTCTTTTCTCGGCTGTGATTTTTGGCTGTGAACATTTCAGTGTGTCCATACTCCCACCAATCCTGTAATCAGGCTGATTAATAAGCTGTGATCTCTTAACAACAAACAGTGCTGTTATGGATTTAGTTTCTACATGTTTATAAGAAGATGTCCATCTAAAGATGATCAAAAGATGTCATCCTGCTGGGAATTCTGGGATTCTACACTAATGCCAACAAGCAGTACTATGAACACAGAATATGGCAGCACTCTTTTGTACTGTTTCCACAGTATACTCCCCCTGAATTTTGTCCACTGCTTTCAGCGACTTATTTCCATCTCATGAATTGCTTTTTATTTCATTTCTTGTAGATAGATTTGAGAAAATCCCATTCATCTGCCTGTTAATTAATGGGCTCATTACTGCAAGAATAGTAGTATCTAGGGATCAACATGTCTTTTGGCTGAGAGAGGTGAAATTTGCTGAGAGTGTGAGAGAATAGTATACTAAAAATAAACATTCACATAAAATAAGCCAGAGATAAGGAAGTATGACGCCGTTCTGTGTTCAGTTCTCTGGAGACACACTAAACGCGCTTCTAGAGTCTCTATTCCCAGTCACAGAACTAACGGATCTGCCAGATATGGATGATATGTAAATCCTTGGTCTTGTCTATTCAAACTACTCAGACTGCATTAACGGTTTAGTTTGAGGGTTGTGTGCGTGTGTGTTTCTGCCTGTTTGTGTGTGCTGTCATTAGGCCACTGGGATACATTATTCACAAAACTCTGCCAGAAATAATTTGCATGAGAGAAGGAAGTACAAAATGATTTTATGCAGGGAGAACATTGCTTATGCCGGTCATATATCGCAACCATTTATCACTGTAGATCCTTTAAATGAGGGACCGAGTTTTGTGTGTAGTGTAATTATGATTTAATCCAAATATGCATGAAAGGCGACTGGCATAGTGCTTGGAAATTTCAATCATGCTGATTCCTGTACACAGCAGAACTGTTTCTCATCGGGGAAAACATATTTAAAAAGGATACATTACGTGTTTGTCACTTGTAAAAGAGTTATATGCTTGAGGACCCAAATGAAAAATAAATAGACCAAAATGTATTTGAAATACATTTATTTTATGCTAAGTACACTACAAATACATTTACACATGTACTTAAAGGGTTAGTTCACCCAAAAATGAAAATTCTGTCATTAATTACTCGCCCTCATGTCGTTCCAAGCCCGTAAGATCTTCGTTCATCTTCGAAAAAAACAAACTAAGATATTTTTGATGAAATCCGAGAGCTCTCTGACCCAGCCATAGACAGCAACGTTACTGCAACTTTCAAGGCCCAGAAAGGTAGTAAAGACATTGTTAAAATAGTCCATGTGACTCCAGTGGTTCAACCTTAATGTTATGAAGTGACGAGAATACTTTTTGTGCGCAAAAAAAAAACGACTTTATTTAACAATCTCTTCTCTTCCCTGTAACTCTCTTACGCTATTCACTTTGTTGGGCTATTCACAAAGGACAGCGCTTCCTAGTTCTACGGCAAAATGCCGGCTCCCTATTAGCCGAGCACAATGCCATGATCATATGCATGCGTTGTGGAGCTTGCGTGAATTGCGTAGGAGCCTGGCACAGAGGAGAAGAGATTGTTGAATAAAGTAATTATTTTTGTTTGTTTTTGCTCACAAAAAGTATTCTCGTTGCTTCATAACATTAAGGTTGAACCACTGGAGTCACATGGACTATTTTAATGATATCTTCACTACCTTTCTGGACCTTGAAAGTTGCAGTAACGTTGCAGTCTATGGATAGGTCAGAAAGCTCTCGGATTTCATCAAAAATATCTTAATTTGTGTTCCGAAGATGAATGAAGGTCTTACGGGTTTGGAACGACATGAGGGTGAGTAATTAATGACAGAATTTTCATTTTGTGTAAACTTACCCTTTAATATAAATACCCTGGAATTGTACTTTTGGTATACTAAATTGGTATGGTTAAAGGTTGTAACAACTAATTTTGTACTTATTGCACTTTTGTTAGCCGGAAGTAGTGGTTAGGTCCAACTAAAGACATACTTAAGCATATTTGATTGTGCTAAAATGGAACTAATGCAAGTATACCTTAGGTACACTTTAAATATCTTGCATTTAAAGACTGATATTATACAGTGATCATACTATCCTTACTAATAGTGATATTAAAACACATTTAGGCTTAATATTAAGAAATGTGCATTATGCAATAAAGAAGTACTCCAAATAAAGTTTAATTATAATATAATAAGTCTCAAGCGATATGTCAGTAAATATGTTAATGGCTTTGTACTATACTTAGTATGAAATAAGTGTATTTTAAATACATTTTGGTATAAGTTTTATCGCTATCGATCGATATTGGATATTTAAAGGGGCCATGACATGGATTTTTTTATTCATTAATATGTTCCTTGAGGTTCGCTTATAATGTTATTTAAGTTTTTTTGTTTTTTTTTGCACACCCACTCGCTTATTGCACGTTCATGTCCATATAAAACCATAATTTACAGACAAAGCATTATGAAATCCTTTACTTATGGTTTATAATGCAGCTGCTGTCAGATCCAATACTTCATCTGCTGCTTCATCTTTCAACAAAAGTTTCTTTGCAAACTCTCGATTACACTGTGCCTTGTTTACAAACAAATGCTCCGAACAAACATACAATCCTCCGACATGATCCAGGACACCATTATAATAAAAAATCCACTTGTTTTCGATGCAGGTATCTCTTTTAAGTCTGTAAAGAGACGCATATGTATTACAAATGTATTTGCCCATCACAGATCCTGCAATATCAAAATGAGCCATTTTTGGAGCTTGATTAAAAAAATGCTTTGTTTATAATGAGGACGTTTTAAGATATGAAACATGCAGGATGTTTTAATGGAACAAAGACTTATATGTCAAAAGATCAAGGCAAATTGATTTCTCATGTCATGATGACCCCTTTAATGATGTTCATTTCATCAAATTTGCATGTAGATTACCTTTGCCATCACCTAACAGCCACAGTCTTAAAAAACACTAATAATTTTGAAACTGTTAAAAGTAACCCGTAGCCAATTAATATCGATTTTTCATACTGTACATTAAAATGTTGAGATGCTTAAATTTACTGCAGCATGTAAAACTATTGATTTTAGTTTTTATATACTTTATTTGGACAAAATAATATAGAACATTAATATTGGCCATTTATTGGTTATCAGCCACATGACACATGACATAAACATGACATAACTATCAGCGTTTCGTAAAATAATATTTATGGAGTTTTTTAATCAGAAGTTTTAAGGGAAAAACATTACAATTTTGAAAAAAATATATTCAAGCCAGAAACTATGAGTACAACAAAATGCAACAAAGTAAATTATGTTTCTACCATCTACAATTTACCTTAACCCAAATTAGACATTAGAGTTGACGTAACTGCAAACAGATAATATCCAAATGGATATTGCCAAATGGATCTAGTTATAGTATCTTTCTAAGTCCTTGAAACACTCCTTATAATGATGCAAGACATTGAGATACAGAAAAACACAGCCAAGCCTTTCCTAAAGGCTATCTGATAACAATGGGTACTCCATCACACTGTAACCTCCACAAAACAGACTATTCTTCATTGTCTGCCTAAAACAACATGCTTGCCAGCTTACCTACAACTCTCAGCTGATGACAAGCGTTCTGTTGATTAACCAAATCCCGCACTCATTTCTACTGGCGTGTGCTGAATGAGAGCCTTAAGACAGCTGAAATAGCAGAGGAAACACTTGGCTTATCACTGCTAATTAACACACTACAAGATAGCACCACTGGCAGTGTGAGAAACGTTGAATGGTAATTTAAAATGAAATGGTTTGCATTATAATAGGGGACTCAAAAACACAAGTTGCCTTTTAAGATAGCACAAGCTTTCTTTCTGCCTGTGTGTTTAGTGAAGTTGTCAAGAGTACTATTTTAGATTCAATCAAGGGTGTTTACAAAGCGCATAAACATACTGTGAAAACCTCACTTAATACTGGCTCAGTCTTCAGTGCTCAGATTATAGCCTTAAAGGTGGGGTAAGCTATATTTCAAAAATGCTTTAGAAAAGTGTCTCGGGCCGAGTACCAAAACAAACTTGTAGCCAATCGGCAGTAAGGGGTGTGTCTAATAATGATGTGGAGAAGAGACCGCTCAGTGCACGTCATTATGCACAACAGACACTAGTCGGGCGACGAGAGATGGCAGATAAAAAACAAAAGTGGAAAATGTCTGTGGAACAAAAGAAGGCTTACGGCAATAAGTAGGACCCATGTAAATATCGGATCAGCTTTCCAGCGCTGGAGAGAACTCAAGGAGTGCTAAGGCCTGGAACCGGACGCCGAGGTTGCTTTATTTCTTTTCAATAGGTGAGTAACATTGGTTGTTTCAAAGAACTAATATATGCTAGCTTTTGCTTGAATATGCTCGTGTGTCATGTTCGCTTGTTTGTCCATTTGCAATCGTAACGTTGTTCACTTCAGCTATGATAAAGACCCGTTCATTTCCACATCCTATAAGCTACTGTCTGTTTTAAGCGCAGCTCGCAAAGTGTGTCTGAAAAGTAAGATAATATACTCTTAATATATTTGTTATATGTTTGTTTCCTTTGGTTCCTCTTTTAGTGATCAATGTAACCCTCTAATCTTGTCATAATTGTAATATATTTGTTAGTTGGACTGTCGTGCTTGTGTTATTGAGTTGTTCATGAGAACTGTGTTTGTGTTTTTGGGATGTAAGGGATGACTTTTTCATTGAACATTCGACCTGGATTACCATAGTAACACACATTGCTTTCACTTATTGATGACATCATAGCCTTGGCCGGCTGGCACAGCAGATTCTGCCATAGTTGTTGCCTGGGTTGCGTACGTATGTGTGGGGCGGAGCTATCAAAATGGGGCGAGACCCTTTTGGGGTAGGGGCGTGTTTGTTTTGGTGATTTGAAATATCAACATCGGTTAACAGATATCCCTTAGCCCACCTTTAAGAAAGATGCCATTAGAATTGACCTCAAAGTAAAATAAAAAAATAAACAAATAAATACAATTCTTATAGGTTTCTTTTTCTGTGCCTGATTTAGAGGGAAAATGTGTGGAATGTATTTACTCATTGTAACAAACAAAGATATGAGTTCATTACTCTAAACATATCCTTATATTAATACTAATTAGTCAAAATATTTATTATTTATATATTTAAGGGCATTCCAATTGACCTTTCACTAAGCTCTGCCTACCTTGGTTACTGTTGCTAACTCAGACAAGCATTAGAGAACATCTAATAGGACTGATGAGATTTCAATGAATGGCCTGATCTTCAATAAAACGCTCATAATGGCTGCTGATTGGATATTATACTTAATAGAATGAATTATGACATCGCAATGCAAATTGTAACAGTAAATTCTGAAGAAATATGACTAAAATTGATCAACTTTACAGTTATTGAGACTGTTATTTAGAGAATTTTGAATTTACCTATGTTTTCTTACTGTGAAGCAGCTTTGAAACAATATTGTATAAAATGCTAAATAAATAAAAGTGACTTGAATTGACTAAAACAAAGACTACAAATCTAATCAAGGCAATCATTTCTCACAGTCAACTGAGAAGAGAAGTATTATTTGAAAGTGATTACTATTGACACTACAATTAGCTACAATATGTAAATGAATGGACATTAAGTTAGTAGCACTCATTTATACTGGAGCAAATGTAGGTTTTTTACATACTCATGTGGTAACTAAGGTGACAAAAAGTTTAATCCCCAAAATGAGCTTCGGAGAAAAACAACTGTATATCCTCTCTAGGGTCCTTGTCACTGTCATGCTTTGAGTTTGTTTTGGATCTGTTTTTCTGTTCTTTTCATGTCTGAGTTTCATTGTTAATATTCTAGGTTGTTAAGTTAGTTCAGTTATTTGTTCCCTGCCTGTTTCCTAGGTTACTGATTGATTGGAGCATTCTGTTCAGGCATGTCTCATTTATTTTCTTTGTTTTCTGCATATATAAGCCCTCAGTTTTCAGTTAAAAGCTGTATATGCTTTATTGCCTGTTTGATGCTGTTCTTCCTAGATATTCCTGAGTTTCTTGGTTTTGAATTTAAATAAATGTTTTCCCTGGATTCTATGATCCTTCGTCTAAGATACAGCGTGACAGAATACTAGACTTCACTACAGATGGATTTAGCATGGATGCTAGCCTGGATGCCAGCCGAAATTTGCCCCGCCCACAACACTTGAGATCGGGAAGTTCGGTCTGGACTTGGTCCGTTGTGGAGCAACGATGCTCGAACCAGAGCTGTTCGGACCAATCAAATTGTCAGGGTGGGCTTTATACAATGATGGACAGATGATCAACAGTAACATAATCATCCACGTCACCAAATAGCGCCTGGGTTGAATTCGTTCTAATCCTAAACGGAGAACTTGTTCGTATATGCATTCACCTTTACTATTTCTCTCAAAAATGATGATCGTGTTGGTAAGTACTTCGTGTATCCTTTAATTATTTTCGCAACACCGGCAAAGATCGTATACACTCATCATCTTTTTCTACTTCCAGGGTGCGTGCAGTTGAGTTTTATTGACAATTTTGCGTTGCTCAACATACGTCACTTATTCCGTTGCTCTGATTGGTTGTAGGTCTATCCAGCTGAGTGCAGAGGCATTTTCTTTCCTGGTTCGGTTGAAACAGAATCTGAGTATGACGACGTCCGGCTAGTGAGATCCTGCTCTCAAGAGGGAAATTCCAGAGCTCAGCCCAGAGAGCATTGCACTGTCCATAATGGCTTTGGCATTCTGTGTTTGGTCCACACACAGATCGGCTTCAGCCCCTGAGTCCACTCCAGTGTCGGCTCCAGCCCCTGAGTCCGCTCCAGCCCCTGAGTCTGCTTCAGTGTCGTCTCTAACCCGAGTCCGCTCCAGTGTCGGGTCCAGACCCTGAGTCCGCCCCAGAGTCCGCTCCAGCCCCAGAGCTAAGCCCAAGGTGTGCAACGCTGTCCATCAGGGCTACGGCTATTTGTGTGTGTGGCTGCACACACAGCCATAGCCCCTCCCAAGAAATTTGTCCCTCCACTGGTGATGATGCGCCTAAAGGGAGGGGTTTTGAGTTTGTTTTGGATCTGTTTTTCTGGTCTGTTCATGTCTGAGTTTCATTGTTAATCTTCTAGGTTGTTCATTAGTTCAGTTCTTCTCTGTTCCCAGCCTGTTTGTTTCCTAAGTTACTGATTGATTTGAGTATTCTGTTCAGGTGTGCCTAGTTTATTAGCCCCTTTGCTTTCTGTTAGAAAATTAACATGTTTGTCAGAGAAAATCTCAGATTGCAACTGATTCTAAGGTAGGATTCTAAATTCCAATTTTGGCCCAATTCTCCTATTATCAGATTTTACAGTGGTGTGATGTGTGGTTCAGAAATCCTGTTATGTGGGGGTAACCCGAGGACAAATGTGCTTTGGAGGTTTTATAGATTGTCACGTGGAGCGAAACAATACCCAATCAGAAGGAAGACGGAAGTATAAAACGACTTCATCCAAAACTTTTTTCTTTTTCTCCCTGCAAATTTTCTGTAAAAAGCAGTCCAAACCCTATTATCGCCATTTCTTCTTGCCCATCATCCACCATGTGTGCTTACTCTAAAGTCACGTTGGTTTGACCACGAGAGATTTTGCAAGATTTCCAGAGATTTCCTTTGTTCACAGTCGGGAATCTGACTGGTTGTTTGTGAATGGAATCTGTTAGTGTATGGTGTGCTGTCTTGGTCACACGCGACAGTCCACACACTATAGGAACATTATGTTTATGGTCTCTCACATTTTGACAATCTGATAAGATTTTTAAAATCTTTTAGTGTGGACCAACCTTAAGGTAGCAAAGGAACAATTGTGTGGAATACTGCAGAAGTCTGCACTAACAATTTCTCTGTAAGCCTGACTAGAATCTTACCATCCAGACTCTACACTCATGTCCCATGATATACAGAAAACAAGATCAGTTCAGTGTACACCAACAAAATATTATTTATTATTAATACAAAACTTATCGCAAAGCACAGAGCACCTGACAGACAGACATTACAGGGCATTAGAGTTTAACAGTATCCTACTACTATGTCAGTACAGCAGTGGAATATAGGTCTGTAAACAGCTCAGAATATTAGGAACTGTGTATTATATGTATTCATTACAAATGCCACTCCACTGTACAAACCTCAAAGCTAACAGACATCTGGATTGATCAGCATGTTTTCCCCAAAGGCAGATGTCTGAAAAAAAGGATCATCTTCTCACAGCCTTGCTGCCTTTTAGAAAATGTGGTTTAAATCATACAAATATAATTTGCAGCATATTAAATCTACGAGCTCAAGGAGCCCAGGAAAATGAGTTTGTGGGCAGCGGCTGTGTTTTCCTCTGACAGTGATCTCTGATATCCAAGATGCTTGGCTTATTTTTTCAAACATTAATTTTTTTTTTTGTCAAATTTTTGATAATTGAGAAACTATAAAATGCAATTAGAAATAGTACAACTGGCGTTTAGAAGGAAGCTGTGGAGTGGATATGTCAGTCCTCTGATCAAGCCCCTCTCTGTTGCCCACTGCAGTGCCTGACTTTACATTACACACTACTCCATTTCTATGAACACACAGCATGTATAAATGAGAGATGAAAGTTCAAATCTAATATTAAAGATGTCACATTTTTCATGACTAGAGAGATTGAATCTTCCTGTTTTGCCCGTTTTTTAAAATCGATTTTCAATATCAATGCACCATGACGCATCTCTCTGGCTATACAAAGATCAATATATATAGTTTCTTTTGAACACAAACCTTTGGAACAAAGGAAGATCTGTATTTTTTTCCCACATGGCTAACATAAACCACAACCCAGTGGATTTACTTCTTAATTTTCCTACATAAGATAACCTGACACATTTAGAGGAGCATAATTTAAATAGCTATCATAATTTAATAGCTATAACAATAACACTGCCATTTCTGTTTTCTTTAAGCCGCATGATTACATCCTTGAGTAGGAATTTAGAAATTTGAACAGCAATTAGATTCAATGCTTTCAGGCTAAAATATTGAGTCGCTTGTTAATAGTGAAAATCTTTATTTAAGCAAAGGGACTGCAAACCCCAAAAATGCTCATTAGATATCAACATGAGAATAGAGTATTGAGTAATGTATGCCGTGTATGTCAACACAGCTGTTAAATAAAACAACATTTGCTCTGATCCAACCTTCTCTGAGTTCTAAAATCAATAATTAACCTATGCACAATGTGCCTCTTATAGAGTCCACTCTCATAATAGAATCCCAAAATGTATATGGACAACTTGCATACTTCTTGTCTGTAAAGCTTTTATTATGCATCCTGTAAAAGCACTCCAGGGCACTCACAGCATAATTAAAAAGCCACAGGCAAGACAAATGCATTATTCCAGCATGTGGCCATAAACGCACCATTTACTACAACATTCTTGCACCAATAGTTTCATGGTCTTGTACACCCTGATTTTTATTTACCAAAAAAAAAATTCTGCCCTTACATTTCAAAAATGTTGAGTGATATAAAATAATATATTAAAATTCTATTAAATTAATTTATCAGATATTACAAATGAGTAATATTAACAGTTGTGTTAAAAAACTTTTCTGGTATAAGTTTTTTTTATGAAAAACAATTATACTGAATAAAAGCAATGAAAACTGCATTATGTTTTTTTGTTTTGTTGAAAAGAACTTTTCAGTTAAGTAGGCCGAAAATAACATTTGATGCTTGTTCAATTTACTTAAGTAAATTAAATGAATCCAGCACAATTCTTTTTGACCACTTTACTTAATCCATTTGAGTTGAGAGTACATAAATGATTTTAGTTGTTTTAAAACTGCATTATAGAAACCAGGTACAGGATTTCCCCTTCCCATCATGCTTTGCACAGGACTGGATACGGAGAGTAAATGTGGAAATAAAATGTTATTGTATGTGTTTTTTTTCATCAAGATGAAAAAATTGGGAGACTTGTTAATGTTTAATGTTCTTTTATTTTTATATTTAAAAGAGATTCTGGTATGTTAGTGTTTTTGGAGGTTACCATTGTGGTGAAGTGTAGAGCATGTGCTTGGGGTGAGAACCTACTTTGGGGCATGCCATGGGTGTAACAAAACCATCTTCTGGCTAGCCAATAAGATTTTGTAAAAGGTTTTCTTGTTAGATAACATTTGTAAATGTTGTAAAAATTGTATTTCACTAAATAAAAATAATAAATTAAACTGGATTATTTGTTTTGGTTTTTGTTTGATATTAATTTCAGAATAATTGAACTTAATAGTTTTGGACAAAATTAAGAATGTTAACCTGATTCAACTAAATGGCATTGACTTAACCTTATGTAAAAAACTTAAGTTTACTATAATAAACAATGTTAATTAAATTCAACATAACCCAGTTATGTGGAACCTGTTGACATAAAAAAGTTAAGTAAATCCAACGTATCATTTTTTTTGAGTGTACTATTGTTGTAGAAAAAGTCTTCCACTCTTTGCAAGTCATGGAGTTCCAGATGCTTAGACTTTATTGGTGGAGACAACAGAGCCAAGACACCTGCAGAACATCTAATCCTCTCTTTCAAAACTTCTCATTCTTATACAGTCTTACCACTTGTTTATAACTTCGCTCAACCAGCGTTCATTGGCTTATCTTTAATTTTTATTAACCCATCATCCTTCATCCGGTTTAATTAATTCCTTATTTTTTTTGGCTTCTTTTTAATAGTTGTGTGCCAGCTGGTTGGTATCACAGAGGCCTAAAATCATGGTTTCATTCACTTCATTGTGCAGGCTATTCTACGAACATATCTTAAAGGGGGCATTAACACACACAGTTTCTGCCAATCTCATGTACCTGTAGAGTAGTATTGCATCCTTCATATGTCCGAAGAGTCTTTAGTTTTATCATATTTATAAAAGACAGATACGCTGTATCGGTTCTTTCCGAAAATAGCCGAACTTGTGAAAGCGTGCAGTGGGCGGAGCTAAAGAATCTCGAGCACACACACACTCCATGGATAACTTTCGATTTGTTGGTGTTGTTGACATTATATGCACTTATGCGCGCCGAATGCCAACAAAACAAAGACATTTGATGCCACTTTACTCACCGCCTGCGTTTTCGAACAAACAAACACACTTGCAGAACTCCGTTGCTGCTCCGGAAAAACAAACTTCATCCACTGTTTCCTTAACACTGGGTTATTTGGGAAGCTGAACAAGGTTATTTTTCCCTCACAACCAGAAACACACTTCTTTAATGACATTGTTGATTTTGTGGTCTATAAACAAAATGACAGCGCTGCCGATGGCTCCGGTAACCCGAGTGAAGCTTGTTGTTGACGCTCTTGATCTCGCTCTGGTTGATGTGATATATTCCTTATATGTGCACTTCTCGCAGATATGGGAGAAGAGCACATATAAGGAATAATTCCCTCCCAAGGGATACACAAGAAAAAGGAGTAAGGTTGTGATAGTAGCGTGTTGAAACTCGCGGTTATAGTAAGGGGCGTGACATTTCCGAAACACACAACGCGTTTGACCAAACACAAAACACTGGTCCAGCCGACCAATAAGAGTACATTGCGCTTTTCAGAAGGAGGGGCTTCATAGAGACCGGAACTAAACAGAGGGTTACTAATAGACTGGAAAGTGAGGTGCTGCAACAATGTAAAATATGTGAAAAACAAAATCAAGACTTTGTAAAAGGGCATAATAAGTCCTCTTTAATATAGCCTTTATATATTACCCTTTAATATATTACCTTGCTGTTCAATTCTTGAACAAATCAATTGACTATTGCCTTTACAATAAATTAAACCATTTGGTGAATATATTCAGTCTTGCTGAATTGGCTTGCATTACCCACTGAAAAGCAGATTTTTATGTCTGACTTTAAATGTGCTGAGAACCTAAAACCACTATTTATGCCTTGTTAAAGTAATGCTAAAAATGCTAATTTGGAAATCAATATAATTACAGGTGTTCTTATGACAACATAAAGAAACAGTTGTAGTGTTTTGGTGCAATAAACTGTCAAATTAAGTCAGTTTAAATCTGCTTATTAATAATAAACTATAATTAAATATATAATTAAAAATAAATTATAAGATATATGTTTAAAAAAAAAAATATATATATATATATATATATATATATATATACACACTCACCTAAAGGATTATTAGGAACACCTGTTCAATTTCTCGTTAATGCAATTATCTAATCAACCAATCACATGGCAGTTGCTTCAATGCATTTAGGGGTGTGGTCCTGGTCAAGACAATCTCCTGAACTCCAAACTGAATGTCAGAATGGGAAAGAAAGATGATTTAAGCAATTTTGAGCGTGGCATGGTTGTTGGTGCCAGACGGGCCGGTCTGAGTATTTCACAATCTGCTCAGTTACTGGGATTTTAACACACAACCATTTCTAGAGTTTACAAAGAATGGTGTGAAAAGGGAAAAACATCCAGTATGCGGCAGTCCTGTGGGCGAAAATGCCTTGTTGATGCTAGAGGTCAGAGGAGAATGGGCCGACTGATTCAAGCTGATAGAAGAGCAACTTTGACTGAAATAACCACTTGTTACAACCGAGGTATGCAGCAAAGCATTTGTGAAGCCACAACACGCACAACCTTGAGGCGGATGGGCAGCAGAAGACCCCACCGGGTACCACTCATCTCCACTACAAATAGGAAAAAGAGGCTACAATTTGCACGAGCTCACCAAAATTGGACAGTTGAAGACTGGAAAAATGTTGCCTGGTCTGATGAGTCTCGATTTCTGTTGAGACATTCAGATGGTAGAGTCAGAATTTGGCGTAAACAGAATGAGAACATGGATCCATCATGCCTTGTTACCACTGTGCAGGCTGGTGGTGTTGGTGTAATGGTGTGGGGGATGTTTTCTTGGCACACTTTAGGCCCCTTAGTGCCAATTGGGCATCGTTTAAATGCCACGGCCTACCTGAGCATTGTTTCTGACCATGTCCATCCCTTTATGACCACCATGTACCCATCCTCTGATGGCTACTTCCAGCAGGATAATGCACCATGTCACAAAGCTCGAATCATTTCAAATTGGTTTCTTGAACATGACAATGAGTTCACTGTACTAAAATGGCCCCCATAGTCACCAGATCTCAACCCAATAGAGCATCTTTGGGATGTGGTGGAACGGGAGCTTCGTGCCCTGGATGTGCATCCCACAAATCTCCATCAACTGCAAGATGCTATCCTATCAATATGGGCCAACATTTCTAAAGAATGCTTTCAGCACCTTGTTGAATCAATGCCACGTAGAATTAAGGCAGTTCTGAAGGCGAAAGGGGGTCAAACACAGTATTAGTATGGTGTTCCTAATAATCCTTTAGGTGAGTGTATATATATATGTGTATATAAAATAATTTTGGTTACTATTTAGCCTATTTTTGGGAACAGGCCAAACAAAATCCTGTAGGAAACACTGTGGCATCCTTAGAGAAAGAAAAAACTCTTGATACTTTATGAAATAAGGTATGAACACTTGCAACATATCTTGTTTGAAGTGTAAGGCTCAAGTGCTTTCTTCTCACCTGCCTGTTTGAATCTCTGGATCAAGCGCTCTCTGATACCCCTCTGCAGGTTGAAGTAGTCATCCTCTTCATTGGGTGTACGGAGGTAGAGCGGAATGTGCTGGAAGACAAGCACGTGGCGGGAGGGGGTCTGGATGGCTCTCTGCAGCTGGCTCTCCAGCCAGACCTCGTGGGCCTCCATTAACTCAGGGCAGCCTGATGAGTCGAAGAAGAACTGAGAGTTCAACACCAAACACAACACCCCTCCCACCCAAAAACTGAAGTAATCATCGCCCCAGTCACGGCAGAACTGCTTCACGGTGTCCGGAGTGGGTGTGTTGCCAAGGTCGTGGTTGCCGCTGACGAACACAAGAGGAATGTCAGGTTCAATGCCTCTCAGTGCTTCTTTGAGATCCTTAACCTGTTCTCCTCTGAACGCATTTCCTGAAAAATTAAAAAAGATTTTTCTTGTTTAAAACGCCTCATTTAAGAAAGTCAACATGAAATGGCACATGCAACCCATTTTCAGAATATTCAGGATTTATTTTTTTTATTTTTTTAACATTTGTGCACATTATTCCAAAGACATATATATAATATATATAATATATATAATTGTATTTTTTTTGGAATACTGTGCACATGATCTGCGCACAACAGGACCAAAAAAGACTACAAATTACAAAAAACTACAATTAAATCCTCAGGAGGAATATTTAGCACAGCAGCAATGAACACAGCAGGAACAGTCGGTTTTCAGTGGAAAATGAGATACAGCGCCAGACATGAGGCATGTGATAGTATATAAATATTATCTTCAATGGCTCCTTCCATCTTCAAAAGAATACTGAAGCAGGCAATATGTGGAGGATTCAGAATGAAGTTTCTGTTTCTTGCAGAAGATAGGGAAGCATCCAGTCTAAGCACATTTCTTTAAAGTAAAGGCAGACTGTCAAGCATTGAGTTTTGAAGCTCGTTAATAACAGCCTTAGGTTACCTCTAATATGACAAGTAGGGCATCTTGCTAATTGCCTGCTGTGAATTTGAAACTCAATGAGTAGTGGAGCTGAAATTAGAGTTGGCATTAGTGACTGCAGTTTTGTGAATGCTAGACAAGGAAAACTAAACCAGCAGACGTGATTTTAGTCTACTGAACACCTCACTAAAATGTGTTATAGAAATACAATTTTAGAAATATTTTTTTGTAAATTATTATAAAAAGAATTGTCACACATATATTTTCCATAAGACTATGGCTAATATTTTTCATGATTACAGAAAAAAACACTGCAACAAAAAAGTAGTCCATACAACTCTGTGTAATATCTATTTTTTACAGGTTTCAAATTACATAAGGATGACAAAATTATTTATTAAAAAGTTGTCACTTAACAATAAATTCCATCATTTTCATTCCTGATTTAATTACTTCTTCAAAAAAATGCTCAGCGTTAAAGTAACATCTTTTTTTCTTCTTCTTTTTTCTTTTGTTCTCATGTGAATAGGTTAATTACTAGTCTTACTTTGTGATCAATGCCATTTCCCAATATCTGAATCTGAGCCTCATTTCGACTTTCTCTCTGAATTTCGTAACATTCAAACTCAACAGGTCCCCCTTTCTCCCAGCTGTGCCAAATCCCACAGAAACCTATTAAAATCTTTCCCAAAAGAGATCGCTATCCGCTTAACATACAGTGAAGAGAGGGCTCTTTCAGAGCTGATTTCCCTCTGGTCAGCCCATTGATGTGGAGCTGCTCCTCAGAGAACTTCACTTTTATCCGCTTTCAACAGCAATTAAAGCCTAACATATGTGGAAGGAGAAACAGAAGGAAGAGAAATCATCCGCCTCACCTTCTGAAACGTCCCCTAACACAGCACATACAAGGCTACAGGCACAAGGCAAATGTTTTTATAGTCTTAAGCATTTTTAAGACTTAAGCATCAGGTTCAGTGCTCTTCAAATCTAATCACCTCCCTCGATGATCTCTCCTACTGCTACCCAGGAGAAGTCCTTGAACCGGAAAGCTCACAAGGATTCTGTGCCGATATCCTGGAGCGGCCCTTCAATTACTGTGTAGAACTTTGCTTGTCCAACATGCTGCCACTCACTGTTCATTATGGCTGGCAGAACGCAGGAGGTAGAATGGCTGAAATAGAATCAGATTTGGTCACCAATGAGGCTTGAAGAGATCACAGCACGTGTTTAATGAAAGAAATATTGATTGACAGGGTTGTTCAAACCCGAGATTGCCAATACAATGACACAATGGTGATGCAAAGGGTTAGTTCACCCAAAGATTACAATTTTACTCTCAAACCGTTACAAACCTGTATGATTTTCTTTCTTCCATAAACCACAAAAAGATATGTTAGGCAGAATGTTCATGCTGCTCTTTTCCATATAATGTAAGTGAATGTCAAAAATGACAAAAAAGGGTCCATAAAAATAGAGAAAATTAATTCATTATTCTTTGTAAATTATTATTAAATTAGTGTGATTTGAATATGCACATATTCAAACGAAGTGTGTCAGAAATGGTTATGGGACATAAATAAATGTCTTTGGCATCACTGATGTCAATTATAACATGGCATATATGAATATACACTACCGTTCAAAAGTTTGGGATCAGCAAGTTTTTACTTTTATTCAGCAAGGATGCATTAAATTGATCAACAGTGACATTTATATTGTTACAAAAATGTCTATTTCAAACAAATACTGTTTACTTTCTATTTATCAAAGAATGCTGAAAAAAGTTTCAACAGAAAATATTTAGTCACACAACCATTTTCAATATTGATAATAATAATAAAAATGTCTTGAGCATCAAATCAGCATGTTAGAATGATTTCTGAAGGATCATGTGACACTAGTAATGACTGCTAAAAAATTCAGCTTTGCATCACAGGAATTAAAATATATTACAATAGAAAACTGTTATTTTAAATTGTAATAATATTTCACAATATTACTGATTTTATAGTATTTTTAATCAAATAAATGCAGCCTTGGAGAGTAAAAGAGACTTCTTTCAAAAACATTAAAAAATCTTTCGAACCTAAACATTTGTGCTAGTGTATTTGAATGCGAATGACATTTCAAAGTTCCCGCAAATATTTTTTTGTGAATAACAGTTTAATTTAACAATTTGTAGCTTAGACAAAGCTAACACATGGTTTTTAAAAACATGAAACACATTTACACTACTTTTATTTTACCTTTAGTAATTTTTAGAGATTGACAGTCCCTGGTCACCATTCACTTTCATTGTGTGGAAAATTCCTTTAAGTTTGGAATGACACGAGGGTGAGCTAATTATTTTGGGGTGAAATTTCACAAATATCACACTGACATATTTCACCATTGAGAAATATGGTGGAATTGTATCTACAAGCTCTGTAAGTCTCTCAATCAAAAACATACAGAAAGCTTCCAGTACTTAAAACTGTCAGAATGCAAGGATGAATGCTTCAGGTCCATGTGAGTTGAAAGAAAAAAACGATAAGGAAGATACAGCAACGCCTCCATTCCCAGGAGAAGTTCAGGATGTCCCCCAAAGATACAGATATTCTTTTACAGGTGCACTATTGATAGCCTCCTGTCAGGTAGTACTGTCTGTCTATTGTGTGAGTTGCACCACACAGGACCTGCACACACAGGACCGGTGTTATGATCTGACTCTGAATGCATCACAGTGTGCACTGCCCAGCCTGCAGGATAACCACACCACGCGGAGCGAGACTAAGGCCAACAAAATCATTACGGATCCCTGCCATCCAAACAGCAGCATCTCCTCATTGCTGCAGTCAGAAAAAGCCTAGCAAAGCCTTAGGGTCAATACTGAGAGGTTCTGGAGGAGCTCCTACACCCAAGCTATCCAGACACTTAATGAGGACTCTGCCAGGGGCCTGCAACACTAACAACACAGCAGGGACCTTTATCTTGCACATATACACTTTATACACACACACACACACACAACACACATTTATTTATTTTTATGATTGTGCAGATGCAGAATATCATTAAATAACCAACCATTTTCACACCCTCATAATTTGCCCTTGCACTTTTGTATATATACAGGCAGAATTCACACCCCACTATTTCAACACTTATTTGCTCCCTAACTACAGTTTTTGTTTGTTTTTAACGTGGCACTGAGTGTATTCAGCAACCAGCCATGTGTATAACTTAAAAAAGACAAACTGTAGGTTATGCAATGTTTACAAGTGGTTCCAAAACAGCACCTACTGTTAACAACATGGTAGGCAAGAACATCTTTTCATCCAGCAGTGCAGCAGCTGGACGAGTAATCATTTATAAAATATAACTTTAGTGAAGATGAGGAAAAGAAGGGGATTTAAGGGTATAGAGTAAAGTGGTCATTTTAAAAATATTTGGAAGCCTTTTTCCACCTCAGAGTAAAAAAAAAAAAAAATTGCTCATTTGTTTCTCATAGTTGTGACTTTATCTCTCATAGTGTAAATTTATAACCCACAATTGTGATTTTATTTCTCATAAATCTTTAAATATCACAATGTGTTCTTACCTCTTAATTACCTTCTTGTTTACTTTTTTTCTCTTTTTTAGGCAGAAACTGGCTTTCATAAAAAAATTCTACTGTATATTAAAATGTTTGTATATGTATCAGACTTGAACAATAAATAATGAGTAATAGAGTAATTTGAAAGAAGTTATAAGGTAAATTGGTCATTTAAAAAAAAATATTGAAGCCTGTTTCCACCTCAGAGTAAAACAAATAATTGCAACTTTACTATATACTGTATGTTACAATGTGAATTGCATCTTAAAATCTCACAATGTGTATTTATTTCTTATTTTACATTTTTTTATTTAGGAAACTGGCTTCCATACGTCAATGTCAATACATTTTAAATAAAAATTAGAAAATTATATGTTTGCACATGCTTCATTCTTAAGCTGACTTGATGTTTAACAAAACGATTTCTAGAGAAAACAAGTACTAAGTAGGGCTGCACAATATTGGAAAAAACGGAAATTGCGATATTTACGCACACGACCATCCACGTGATGTAAAAGAAAACGTGATTCATCAGACCAGGCCCCCTTCTTCCATTGCTCCGTGGTCCAGTTCTGATGCTCACGTGCCCAATGTTGGCGCTTTCGGCGGTGGACAGGGGTCAGCATGGGCACCCTGACTGGTCTGCGGCTATGCAGCCCCATACGCAAAAAACTGCGATGCACTGTGTATTCTGACACCTTTCTATCAGAACCAGCATTAACTTCTTGAGTAATTTGAGCTACAGTAGCTTGTCTGTTTGATCGGACCACATGGGCCAGCCTTCGCTCCCCACGTGATTCAATGAGCCTTGGCCGCCCATGACCCTGTCGCCGGTTCACCACTGTTCCTTCCTTGGACCACTTTTGACAGATGGGAACACCAGACACCAGACCGGGAACACCCCACAAGAGCTGCAGTTTTGGAGATGCTCTGACCCAGTCGTCTAGCCATCACAATTTGGCCCTTGTCAAACTCACTCAAATCCTTACACTTGCCCATTTTTCCTGCTTCTAACACATCAACTTTGAGGACAAAATGTTCACTTATATATGCTGCCTAATATATCCCATCCACTAACAGGTGCCGTGATGAAGAGATAATCAGTGTTATTCACTTCACCTCTTAATGTTATGCCTGATTGGTGTATATATAGAACAGCTGTAAAATTACAGTACTAATATTTATGTAGCTTGTTTTAATAGCTTTAATAGCTTGTGGTCAGGTATTTTTGGTGTCTCAGATTTGACAATCACACTAAGCCATATCGCAATTTTATTTCAATATATCGTGCAACCCTAGTACTAAGGAAAGTGGACTTTTGATCAGAAAGAAAAATTGCTATACAAGCTGTAACAAATGTGTTTACAGCCTTGTCTAGATATAAGCCAACCTTCACTCAACACTGTCAGATCAGTCACACCCATGTTTTTATTTGATTTGCCTGCTGGTGGGTATTTTTCTTTTCTTTAACTGTGACTGAACATCAATGATGAGCAAAAGGCAAATAAAACTTTGAGAGAGCTGTCTCTTTCACCTACTTCTGCTACCAAAGTCAAGATGCTTAAAGTCACCATGAAATCAAAACTGACAATTCTTGTTTTTTTTATGGAATACTGCAGTATTTATTATAAATGATTTATCCATGTACATAATGCACGTTTATTAAATTAATGCGCCCTCGTGATCTCTTGCAACGACATCTCTTTTATTATCTGGTGTCGTGTTTACTGGTGTGAGGGCGGGACAACCTGTCACTCAAATGAGATCACAGCAGTAGCAAACCACAACGATCCAACAATCAATCAATTCCCCATGGACCAAATCAAGTCCCCCTACACTTTTTCTTGTTCGAGAAGTCGTTTAATTTAGATATACGTCACAATAGGGAAGAAAAGACTATCGCAGCTTCTGTTTCATACCAACTTTAATTAAGAAGTGGTGAGGAGTAAGTGGCGTAGGTCTGGTGAAGCCTGTGCGGAGCAGAGAGGGGAGACACGCTGCATGATGGACATGCCGTGTAATGTACATGGCATCATCTGCCTGCTCTTCTGGCCTGACACTAATGGGTGTTGACGCCAGACCATTTAAAGGTCTTCAAACCTCATAAAGTTCCATGGCTGTGCCTTTACAGGCAGCTTATCATAACCTGACCTATAAATTACATTCAGCAGGGAAGCCACAAACCTGAACTCATATTAAATCAAGCAAATATGACACTTCAGAGTTCCCTCAGATTCTAAAAGGGGATAATCTGATAAGTCAGCCATTGAAAAACCAGTTACTGTCAACATTTGGGTGATTTAAATTCATGTGGTGAGAAACATTTACGACGGCTTTAAATGTACTGTCACTTTGAGACTGGCACTCAAGCGCAAGACATTAGCGCAAACACCTGACACATGAAACCAAATGTATAAACACTCTTGTCACCTTCACAGGTGACTTGCAGTCAGCACATTCATGTGTGTAGGATAACTGCCGCCTGTTCATAAGTGATTTTTTTATTTCCCTGTGTGCTTTGCAGTTTGAGCTGAGGCAATTAGATAAGTGTAGAGATTGCAGGTAGTCGGCTCATGCAGATGGTCCACAGATCCATTTCATAACAGCCACCTCAAAGATTAGAGACGACAGAAGAATAAAGAACTTGAAAAAGAGACTCTGCTCGGCACAAACCCTGCCTCTTTAATCATAACTGTAAAATAAATTAACCTTAAAGTGCTTTTTGTCTAATAAATATAAACCTTTTTGTTCTAGAAATGAACCGGTCCCATTTCGCATTTTATATTGATCTATCCAGAAATGTTAGTGTAAGGACTCTGGTTTGATCATCCGCCTTTCTGTTGTGTTTGTCTTAGGTTGTCAGTTCCACTCACTCTGCCATCACAGCTGCACCTCATTCTAATTAGCACTCCAGCTCTCCTCACACACACCTGTCTCTCATTTTGCATTGATTTTCTCCACTACTTATGCTTATCTCTTTCTTTGCTTCTCTGTCAGTGTGTCTTGGTTACTGTCCGTTTCACTACTGCCCAAAAGACTTTCTTATTCTAATCGTGCCTAGTTTACATGCCCTGTTTGTTTATTTAATCTTGTTTTTTTCTTCTTTGATTTGCCCAGTTCCTGAACGTAGTCCTGTTTTGGATCACTTACTTGGTTACTGATCTTCTGCTTTTGTTTTTGGACTGTTGCCTTTGCTCTGCCCCTGGGACGGTGATCTCCCTCTGGTTTTGACCCCTGCCTGGCCCGTCTTCCTTATCAACTTTCCTTACGGATTGTTGCATCACTGGACTGACTTCTGGCTTTCCTCCTGACTGCCTGCTTGGATTTTGCCTCTGCTACGCCCTTTGCTCGGCAGCCTGTTATTTTTGTGTTGTGTTTTGTTTTCCCTTTGCACTTTGGTCAATAAATTTAGCAACTGCTAATCTGCTCTTGGGTCCCTTTTTCATCCCAGCATTAGTTAGTTAACAGTTAGTTGTTGACCGCAATACCTGTGAAATTGTATTATTTTTGTGACCAAAAATGTATATGCAACTGAACACACTTATTATTAAAATTAATAATACATTATAAAATAATTAATACAATAATTAAAATCAACTTTGAGGACAAAATGTTCACTTGCTGCCTAATATATCCCACCCACTAACAGGTGCCATGATGAAGAGATAATCAGTGTTATTCACCTGTCAGTGGTCATAATATTATGCCTGATTGGTGTATATCATCATACCACCAGAACATTCCATCAGAATAATTTCAGTAGAAAAGATGGCTTACCGGGCATAGCGTGGACCAGGTCTCCACACAGGACCAAGAAGCGAGGTCTGGGCTGTAGTTTGTTGATGGCCTGGACTGCCTGCCTTGTGAGCTTGACCTCCTCAGTCCACTCATCGCCTCCAAAATCACAGTCTCCAGTCCTCCACGCCTTCATCAGACCCAGCTGAGGGTCTGCAGCCTGGATGAAATAAAAAGGCCTGCTCCACTCCTTCTGTTCATCTGGGAAGGACAAGATAAAATAACCTGAAGCTTACAAACTATCTACTGTAAAAATATCAATTATTAATGGTCTGTTTGTGTATAATGCATACACTGCTTTACATAATTAAACACTACAAAAGATGCTTACTATCAAACTGTTTTAAAGTATTTATACAAATCTTTATCTCAAGCGAGAGAGTCAGCTAAGGGCACAGCCCTAACACCTGGAATGTGTGGAAACGTTCGTTTCGCTTGACTTATAGAAACTTCAGCTGTATAACACCTTCACAGCAGCTCTTGTGTAATAAGAAAACAAAAACGGCAGGAAAAAAGCCATGATTCTTTGAGAAACTTCCAGCATTAAAACTTGGTGAAATTATAAATGAAGAGGATACCCCTGCTGGGAACATCATACAAGTCTTGTCTTTGCTTTTCACTGTACTCACTTATACACACCGAGTATATGAACAGATGATAGAGCAGCAAGCCTCAAGAGCTAAAAGAAAAATAGTGCATTTCTATCCGTTCCTGCTCCTGACAGTGTAGCAAAGAAGGGAAAAGAATCTTATGATTCCGATCTATCTTTAGCTACATATTGTCATATGAACAATGAAAGATTTAAGTCTTACAATTAATTGTAAGCTGTGTGTTTGATTAACTGATGAACTGGCTCATAAGTGTCATTCGTTGCAGAGTTGGTCTACACTGGTTGTGCAGTATGTTACTGATTCACTAAAAATAACCGACCCATAAAAGTCATTCAATGGAGAGTTGGACAACACTGGTTGAATCACTTAAAAGAAATGACTAATAAGAGT
Source organism: Rhinogobio ventralis (assembly GCA_039654625.1). Taxonomy (NCBI): domain Eukaryota; kingdom Metazoa; phylum Chordata; class Actinopteri; order Cypriniformes; family Gobionidae; genus Rhinogobio; species Rhinogobio ventralis. The sequence continues at coordinate 16,958,041 of CM077212.1, forward strand.
CATTCACTGGGGAGTGAATGTGACTACACTGGTTGAGCCCTATGTTTTTGATTCACTAAACAGAACCACCTCATAAGAGTCATTCAATGGAGAGTTGGACTACACTGGTTGTGCAATTTATTTTTGAATCACTTAAAAGAAATGGCTCATAAGAGTCATTCACTGGAGAGTCGGACTACACTGGTTGCGCAGTATACACTCACCTAAAGGATTATTAGGAACACCTGTTCAATTTCTCATTAATGCAATTATCTAATCAACCAATCACATGGCAGTTGCTTTAATGCATTTAGGGGTGTGGTCCTGGTCAAGACAATCTCCTGAACTCCAAACTGAATGTCAGAATGGGAAAGAAAGGTGATTTAAGCAATTTTGAGCGTGGCATGGTTGTTGGTGCCAGACGGGCCGGAAGTATTTCACAATCTGCTCAGTTACTGGGATTTTCACGCACAACCATTTCTAGAGTTTACAAAGAATGGTGTGAAAAGGGAAAAACATCCAGTATGCGGCAGTCCTGTGGGCAAAAATGCCTTGTTGATGCTAGAGGTCAGAGGAGAATGGGCCAACTGATTCAAGCTGATAGAAGAGCAACTTTGACTGAAATAACCACTCGTTACATCCGAGGTATGCAGCAAAGCATTTGTGAAGCCACAACACGCACAACCTTGAGGCGGATGGGATACAACAGCAGAAGACCCCACCGGGTACCACTCATCTCCACTACAAATAGGAAAAAGAGGCTACAATTTGCACGAGCTCACCAAAATTGGACAGTTGAAGACTGGAAAAATGTTGCCTGGTCTAATGAGTCTCGATTTCTGTTGAGACATTCAGATGGTAGAGTCAGAATTTGGCGTAAACAGAATGAGAACATGGATCCATCATGCCTTGTTACCACTGTGCAGGCTGGTGGTGGTGGTGTAATGGTGTGGGGGATGTTTTCTTGGCACACTTTAGGCCCCTTAGTGCCAATTGGGCATCGTTTAAATGCCACGGCCTACCTGAGCATTGTTTCTGACCATGTCCATCCCTTTATGACCACCATGTACCCATCCTCTGATGGCTACTTCCAGCAGGATAATGCACCATGTCACAAAGCTCAAATCATTTCAAATTGGTTTCTTGAACATGACAATGAGTTCACTGTACTAAAATGGCCCCCACAGTCACCAGATCTCAACCCAATAGAACATCTTTGGGATGTGGTGGAACGGGAGCTTCGTGCCCTGGATGTGCATCCCACAAATCTCCATCAACTGCAAGATGCTATCCTATCAATATGGGCCAATATTTCTAAAGAATGCTTTCAGCACCTTGTTGAATCAATGCCACGTACAATTAAGGCAGTTCTGAAGGCGAAAGGGGGTCAAACACAGCATTAGTATGGTGTTCCTAATAATCCTTTAGGTGAGTGTATTTGTTAATTTACTAAAAAGAACAGGCTCATAAGAATCATTCACTGAGGAGTGAATCGGACTACACTGGTTGCACTCTATGTTTTTTATTCACTAAAAATAACCGACTCATAAGAGTCATTCATTGGAAAGTCGGACTACACTGGTTGAGCAGTATATATTTGAATCACTAAAAAGAACCAGCTCATAAGAGTCATTTACATAAGAACCAGTTCAACTAGAGTCATTCGTTTGGGAGTTGGACAAGGCTGTGTAGTTTTTTTTTATGATTCACTAAAAAGAACTGGCTCATAAGAGTCATTTGTTCAGTAACTGGGCTACACTTCTCCATGCTGTTGATTTGATAGCGGTGTTGCAGTGCCTTAAAGGGCATATTGCAGGTTACATTTTTTTCCAAATGAATATATAACCTTGTATGAAAATACCATATGAAAAGGTAAACTTATGTCTTGTTTTTTAAAAGACATAAGAGCACAAATTTAGTAGATAAAGTTTGTAAAAAACATTCTTTTCCAACATCGCGTCATATTACGTCACGAGAGGGAGTCGTTTGTTGAATAAACATCCACACGCGATGCTTCTTTGCCGTTGTTTTTACGTGAATCAATTTCAACATTGATGAATACAAAGTATGTACATTAACACAAATACAGTCTCACACTTTTAAAAAAAGTTTGGAATTATGTGCTGGTAATGTAAATATTGTATTCATGTCATGTATGTACATTCAAATTTACTCAAATACATACTCATAACGTCATTTGCATCCTCACATTATCGGTAATAATTCATGAATAAAGGATAACATGAAACACATACAATAACACAATACTGTCTGTGGTTCAGCTTCCGGCGGGAGATGTGACGCTCACGGATCCGTTAGAGATGCAACTCGAAGAAAACGTGAACTGTGCACCGTAAGTCTTGTTTAAACATTTTCTAACTACCAAATCAGTCATGATGAGAAACCGCTAACGTTATATCACATAACGTTTAGTGTGGACGGATATTAATGAGTGTGACTTATGCCTGATGGTCAAAGCTTGTTAGTTTCTGTTATTGGTATCAATACTTCTAGATGACCAAAACCAGCTTTGCTATTGCCTGATACATGATAATAATTTGTACAGTATTGTGATCTGAGCACAGTGTTCATATCGTTCGCTAGCGTATATGTATCTATAAGCTAACACTGGTCTCTCACCCAAACACCTGCTCTGTTCTCTACTCTTTCTCCTCACACAACCAAATAGTCTCCTCTAATCGTTGTTCTGTCTAATCCTAGCCTGTCCCTAATTGTGTGTCATAATTGTATGGCTGTGGTCTGCCATATGAGTATTAATAAACATTTATAATTTCCTCAGCGTCCGAACTGACTGATCCATTGTTTTCCTATCGTTAAAATTCACCGCACTCCCTCCCATTACGTCACTTCCGGTTTTGGCATTTTTAGATGCGGAAGTAAAATTTTCTCACAAAAATGAATCCAAAAGCCTTAGTAGCGTATTTATAAGTATATTTTAAAGAAAATCTAGTTCCTACATAATTTTTCTATACATTGACTCACTGGGGTCTCTAACCTGCAATATAAAGTAGGAAACTCTGTCAGTGTATTTCAGTACGCTATTTCATCTGCACTGCAGAAGAATGCATGTGCCAGAAACGTTAACGGAATTCTGAATAAGAATCAGTTCTCATTTCCAAACCTATTTTGTCATTAAACGTATGTTAAAATAACTTTTCATTTCCGAATGTGCTACATTTTAATTAGAAATGCAGCATGAAGTTTCAACACAAATCTCTATGGACCGACCAAGTTGTTTCAATCCAGTCGTTTTGTCTTTCTAACAAGATGAAGTGTTTGCTATGCTCCGAGCATCTCTTTGGGAAAGCACAAAACCTGGTTAAAATAAATAAATATAATAAAAACACATGATATCTGACCAACTCAAAAAGCATTTAAAATGTACCATCTGCTGCCTGGAATCTTGTTTGTTGTCTAACTCTTTCATGTATAGTCCCCAGAGACTGGAAACTATTTCCAGGCAACTTTAAACAACATGAATTGAGAGGAGAAGACAAAGCTCCCATGACAGCCGATAAGCACAAGCCTCTTTCAGCAAACATAAATCAGAGGGATATCTCAGATGACTCCCAGAGCTTTCAAATACTGCTAACCTAATCATAAGTCAAGATAAAAGCCTCCTGTGATAAAGCATTAAAATATCAACTCAACTCACAGCTTCCACTAACAGTCTCTGCTGTAGGTTTTTCACATTAAAAAAAGGGAAAAGTTGCAGATGTCAACACTGCCAGTGCAAAGCAAAGAATAAGCACGAAATTAGTCTGAGATGAAGATTTTAGTCTGGATTCACATAACAGTGAAGCAGAGAAACCACACATGGAAACAAAACACTTGAAACACTTACTGAAAAACACCAAAACCAAAAGTTAAAGTCTGCATGAATTTAAAATTTCAAATCTATTTTCTAAATGCATTTTATTAATATGTCCGTGTAACGCTTCACAATTCCGTTTTCAAACCATACAATGCAAATGCAAAAAATTGCAACCAGACGTTAATTTTTCTTGTTTTTCGGTTACATTATCAATAGATATTTGCCATTTTCTCCCCTTTTTTTCAATTTTACTTTTGCTAAATTATGACTTTAGAAATGATGGCTGCTCCCGATGGCCAGTCCGAGACTGCCTTATATTTAGCACAGTTATTATACACCGATCAGGCATTACATTATGTCCTAATATTGTGTTGGCCCCCCTTATGCTGCCAAAACAGCCCTGATCCGTCGAGGCATGGACTCCACTAGACTCCTGAAGGTGTGCTGTGGTATCTGGCACCAAGATGTTAGCAGCAGATCCTTTAAGTTGCGAGGTGGGGCCTCCATGGATCAGACTTGTTTGTTCAGTACATCCCACAGATGCTTGATTGGATTGAGATCTGGGGAATTTGGAGGCCAAGTCAACACCTCAAACTCATTGTTGTGCTCCTCAAACCATTCCTGAACCACTTTTGCTCTGTGGCAGGGTGCATTATCCTGCTGAAAGAGGCCACCAGGGAATAGGATGTACATGGTCTGCAACAATGCTTAGGTAGGTGATACGTGTCAAAGTAACATCCACATGGATGGCAGCATGGGCACCCTGACTGGTCTGCGGCTATGCAGCCCCATACGCAACAAACTGCGATGTACTGTGTATTCTGATACCTTTCTATCTGAACCAGCATTAACTTCAGCAATTTGAGCTACAGTAGCTCGTCTGTTTGATCAGACAACATGGGCCAGCCTTCGCTCCCCACGTGCATCAATGCCTGTTCCTTCCTTGGACTGCTTTTGACAGATACTGACCACTGCAGACCGGGAACACCCCACAAGAGCTGCAGTTTTGGAGATGCTCTGACCCAGTCGTCTAGCCATCACAATTTGGCCCTTGTCAAACTCACTCAAATCCTTATGCTTGACCATTTTTCCTGCTTCTAACACATCAACTTTAAGGACAAAATGTTCACTTGCTGCCTAATATATCCCATCCACTAACAGGTGTCGTGATGAAGAGATAATCAGTGTCATTCACTTCAGCAGTTACATCAATGAAATGATAGCAGTCCACGGCCACACCCCCGTGCTAATGGTACAGCCCACGGCAAAAATTAGACAAAAAAAGGGGGGAAAATAGAAAATCGGTTGGATTTCTATTTTAAATGATTAGAAATTATTGTTTCTGAAGTCACACTTTAGAAAAAGTATCTATGAAGTACACAAATGTTTTTTTAAATGAACGTCTGGTTTCAATTAAAAAATTTTGCATTTGCATTGTATGGTCTGAAAACTGAATTGTGAAGCGTTACACAGAACCACCTGCATCTATGTTCCATTGTTTTGTTTTGTTTTTTAATTTAATTTAATTTAAAATGTCACATGCCACATTTTTTTTCTTGTACTGTACTGTACTGTACTGTATGTCGTCACAAAATGGAAAAAAGATCTGTTGCTACATCTGTTGCATCGCAACTTTAAGTTAAAGGGAGAATTCACCACGGGTAAGATTGGTGAAACTGCTATGTGACTAGAGAAAATGGCTGTAGCATTCTTTTGCCAAATACTTTAACACCCATAATGCACTTTTGCACTAACAACATTAGTGGTAGCAATAGATTGCTGCCAGAATTATGTATTTTGGTAGGCCAAAACCCAGAAATAAGTTAGCATTTTAGCACTTCCGAATCCATCGTCAAAGTCAATGGGATTTTGATTAAACGCCTGAAATAAGGTCTGTGGATAACACAAGCTCAAGATATTTTCATGAGTTACCCTTGTGTTTTTTAAAAAGCGTTTTAGTTGTCTTGAAAAAGCAAGTGGCCATGGGACTACAGAGGTTTAAAGTCATCAAACCGACCACTAAAACTCATCTACACACTAGTTCACTTTTACAGCCTCGTATTAATTGTTCTCTCGCAAACTATACTAACTGAAACTTTTAGGGAAAATGTTTTTATATGAAGACTGAGTTGTCTATGCTTAGTGCTTACGGGTGGTGACATTGACGTTTATGGCCATGTTTAGCTTTTTCTTCTGCCGACTGTATTTAGGCTTCAAAATTTATAAAAGTTGTGTTCTTTTGTGAAGATTATCATGAGGAACAAAACAATGAATCATAAACTTTTGTTGGTCACCGAGCTTATATTCTGCAATAATCCAAAAGCCAATTGAAAAATTTGCAGAGGGAACTTTTTTTTTTTTTTTTTTGCAGAGGGAACCTGGGTGAAGCTAACTTCTGGGTTAGACTACAAAAATATGTTGTCATTGCAGCACTCTACACAAAGCTGGTTGAGAATCAATGGATTTATCTTTTAAGCAGTCATGTGAGGTTATTGTGGATTGCAAAATAAATAGACATTTCAAAGAGAGAAAATGCTACTCATATATTTTGTTGTTAATGTCAAAGATGGTTTGTCCTTGCAAACGTCATGGTACTGTGGTGCAAACACTGAAGTGCAGCACTTCTGTCATTTATATATTTACAGATTTCCCAATATCATGTGAATAATTGCATATTGTTGACATTTGTTTACTATGTATTCCAGGTTTGATATGTTTGGTCTTGGGTGATCATTTGGGTGCCCTTTATTTTCCTAAAGCAAATCCAGATTTAGTGCATTTTAACCCACTTGCACTAATAGCCTTATGTCAACGCTGGTTAGTACATGTCATGTGACATGTTACATGTTACAGTTTCTAACTAAACTGACCTGCAACTATCTACGTCACATTACCAAGGTGGTTTATTATTTGAGAAAGAATACATAAATAAAAAGAATACTGTTATCAAAATAATAGTCGTAATAAGCGGTAGAGTGCTTGTCAAAGACTTGTTGTAAGTACAGTACATCACGGTCAACGACTTTAAAAGGACTTATAAACTTGGATTGCAGTGCTTATAAAATACCAGAAACCAAAACATACTGTCATAATAAAAGTTTCACAGCATTATCTATAATGTAAATCGATGTTAGCTAGCTTCAGCTAACCGTACCTTCTGTCAGCCCTTTATAACTCCGATCCTTCGCCCTCAGAAAGACACTTTCGTCCCCTGCCATTGAAACGTGCTATAGTGTATGACAATAAAATGTTCAATCTGGATTTCCTACGATGACGTTTCTTTTTTCTGTTTGGTAACAAAATGAGGGCGTTTGTTGCTAAACTTGAGAGAAGCATTGGTTACTTAACAGTGCGTGCGTTCTTGAATCGATGCGTTTAGGGATGTATTAGCAATGCCTGAGAATGTTAGGACTCCAGAAAACCAGCCTGACTAGACTAGAACTGAATCGAAGATCAACTCTCTAATGCTCAATATGGATATATTTTCAGATTTACAATTTGTATGACAACGACACTACTTACCATATGCACAGTACTACTAATATGATACAACTTTAAAATAAATAAACAAACCGCAAATAAATAACTTAAAAAGTTTAGGGTAAAACGTGAGGATACTGATATTGACTAAACTAAGTAAAAATCTGTATTAAATTAAAGTGGTTTATTTCTGAGTATTCTTTGTAATTCTTTACAATATGCCTATAACTCGGTGGAATTTTAAATCAGATCAAAGTTTTAAATAAATGTGAGATTCGATGATGACACGTGTTCTGGTTGCATTAGAGTCTAATTCATGTAGGCCTATAGGCTAATATTTTTTTTTTTCCATACACCAACACAATCGATGTATGTATCTATCTACATATGGAGCACACTGTTAATGCAAACATGTTTACATCTGGTAGCTTAAAATAGGTTACATGTGGTAGCCCTATTTCTATAATCAGAAGCATATTGCATATTCATAAAGTAAACAATATGCTTGGAGGCCTATGTCATTAATATAAAAAGTTAACTTGTTTCTCACATCATTCTATTAGGAAATGAATTGCTATAGGTATTCATGATTTTTTTCCTGTTCTTCGCTATTTCAAAATAAAGGTCTGTACACACCTTGTGAGTATGAAAATATTCTTGTTGCAAATTGATAAATTACTGTTCCTCTGTAATGGAACCCTGCCCCCCAGAAAACTAGAGATTGTAAACTTTAAAATGATATACAGTTTGTCAAGATTAGGTTAGGTTTAGTATAGGATATTACTGTTTTAAAATAAAAAAGTAGGATTTGGGCCCCACTTAACAGGTTTTAATATTCTACCAAATTTAACTTTGGTCATCCAAAGCTGAATGACTTGAAATGCAAAAACATTTGGAGCAGCTCTTCCAATGAAAGTGGATGGGGATCAGGGGCTAAATAAATAAAAATGATAATTAAAAAAGTAATAATAATAGGCCTACACACCAAAAAAAAAACGTAATAGGCTATCTGCAAAATCTGTTATAAATAGACTATCCATTTTGTCTTACAGGTTTGGAGGGATCGCTCTCAATTCTACCAATGAGATTAAAATAATTGTATATGTTGTAAAAGGTTATAAAATAAGCCCTTATTACTAAAAGGGATAGTTTACCCAAAATTAAAATGTTGTCATCATTTACTCACCCTCAACTTGTTCCAAACCTATATGAATTTATTCTTCTGCTGAACACAAAATGAGATATTTTGAAGAATGTCGGTAAACAGTTGATGGGCCCCATTGACTTTCATAGTATTTTTTTTCATACCATATAAGTCAATGGGGCCCATCAACTGTTTACCGACATTCTTCAAAATATCTCATTTTGTGTTCAGCAGAAGAATAAATTCATATAGGTTTGGAACAAGTTGAGGGTGAGTAAATGATGACAACATTTAAATTTTTGGGTGAACTATCCCTTTAAGTTTTTCATAATGACAGGCTACTTATAATAATCTTTTATTGGGATAGACCTACTTTTACTTTAAGGAACGAAGTATCCTTTTGCTGATATCCAAAAGCATGAAGTAGCCTATCTCGCCTCACCTCACCATCCTTTTTGTTCATTGAACGAGCAGAAATGAATTAGTAGACTATCATGCACACTCAAATGAGATGATATACGATAGAGACACTGTGGAGACGCATCTCGCAAAGAGGTTGCGCAGACCCACGCATTGCTTAAATAAACCACAAACCATTAGCATTTAAATAGTCTTTTCTCATATGCATAAGCAAGTTGCACGTAATGGAATTTGTTTGCGAACTTCATGGGCTACTTATGCTGTGATCTTTTCAAGGCTGGAGTTATTTTACGCACCTGAAAAGGAAGTATAATCGTTTACAAGTTGCATATAGTAACATATGTCAGACGGCGACTTTTCACTGTGAATCTTTACTACAAGAATACTTTTTCTTGTCCAATCCCTCCCATGTCTCCTCCTTCCTTTTACGCGCTGTCTCTCCCACTCTCAGCGCGCGCGCTCCACAGTTCTGCCTCAGCTCTCCTGTCATCATCACAAACAAAGACAGCCTTCAGGGTAGTTGGCGCAGTGCTTTCATGGGAGCTAAAAGTACTTGAGAATCAGCAGAACCATTGGGATTGAGATCAACATTTGTCAGAGTGGACTTTAGCAAAATCTGCAGTCTAAATTTACATCTTTGAAAATGCAAACCTCTCCGAATGGCTCTGTTCACTCGTGTGGATTTATGCCCTGCTGTCAGTGGTAGTAGTACCAAGTCGTTTCTCTGTCTCAATTTGTTCTTCCAAGGAAGCCTCCAGGAGACTACAGGATGAAATGGACAGTCTTGCTGTTAGAATACTTCTTTGTGAAAGTTCTGGTGCTGCTGTGCAGCGCGGACGGTGAAGCTCAGCAGCAGCAGCTCGAGGGCTTTATAATGCTCTCAGGATCCAATGGGTCCCGGGATGAGGAGAGCATTTCTGAACCTCCACATACTGAGGACAAATGTCGGGGTTACTATGATGTAATGGGACAGTGGGACCCGCCGTTCGTTTGCCAAACAGGCAATTATTTGTATTGTTGCGGCACTTGTGGCTTCCGATTTTGCTGCGCTTATAAAAACTCTCGATTGGATCAGAGCACCTGTAAAAATTACGACACACCAGTATGGTTAACAGGACAGCCACCGTATAAGAAAACCATAGACCCTAGACACGACCCAACCAAGGATAAAACAAACTTGATTGTATATATAATATGTGGAGTAGTGGCAATCATGGCACTGGTCGGGATATTTACCAAACTAGGACTAGAAAAGGCTCACAGACCTCACAGAGAGAGCATGTCTCGGTAAGTAACGGACAGTTTTTGAACGCAAGAACGTTCCAGTGTGAGTGATTGTTAGGGCTCACATGCCACACATGGTGCGTTCAAAAACAACTAGACAAACTGAATGGAGCATATCGCAGGGGACCATTTTTGGCCATAATTTATATTTATTTTGGCCATCATTTAGATGGGATAGTTTACAGAAAGCAAAGTGGGAGAAAGAGGTAAAGCTGTCATAGCAACAGTCAAAACATCGTGTCTGATGCATGTGTGTACATTATCCAACAATTAAAAGCAAATAAAAACAGCAAAACGCACTCTGTGTGAATAGCGTCTTAGGCTGAAAATGGGTTACTCCATCCAATAATCTCCAGGCAAAGAATTTCCTCACTAACTCAATCTTTTGCAGCTTTTGAGAAATGTTGCTTGTAATAGCTCTGCATTTACTGTTGTGCCTATCCTGCCCATGCATATTCATGCCTAATTAGAGCAAAAACAATCCTGTGAATCTTCATTATGGTTTCTAAATTCATGGTTTTTTGTTATGCAAGCTCTTTTTTAAAAGGCTTTCTTGAATCACAGGTCTCAAGAGATCCACATGAAAGCATGGTTAGCCTGCACATGTAAACCAAGAGAACTGTACAAACCGTTTTAGATATTACACCATATTGCATAACATCTGGTTGTCAGTTTTTGTACCCTTTGGTTACTCAGCTTGGATGGTGGAGGTGTAAATCTCTTGTTCCTACTGATATAGTGGGTCAAAACCTCTGATGAGAGCTGCACAGCCCACAGTGTGCAGGTTGCTGAAAGAGCGGCTCACAGTAAAACCGGTTCTCTTTGAATCAGCACTCTGGACAGCGGCAGCAATAGCACTGAATGAATAGATGTTAGTCTACCAACATTATATCCCTGTATGCCGTTCAGCTGTGCTCTGATATCTAAATAAAGACTGATTACACAATTCAATGGAATACTTAGCTAACAAATTGCTTGTTCTTCAACAGAGCTGTTGCAAGCGTCATGCAAGGCGCCCGTCAGGGTCAGCACGAGGAAGCCATCGGAATGCACACACAGCATTATGACACTGTGCAGGCGAGAGCAAACAACATGCGTAAGTTGATTGTAGGCTACTTCCTTTCTTTTCCCACGAGCTCAGCATAAACTATGCACTACATTTATGCTCCTGAAGCAGCCTAAAAGCATGGCTCGAGTCCTCAATATACCTCTACGCAATATAATGCACTTGTGTACTGCATTACATATAAATGATACATATATAACACATATTAAGTATTCAAAGTTTTGCTTGTGGTGCAAAACTTTGTTGCCACTTTTTGATTTTCTTATTCTTTGCTTATATATATATATATATATATATATATATAGAGAGAGAGAGAGAGAGAGAGAGAGAGAGATGTGTAAGAGAAAAGGAGATGCTGAAAGCACAATGCAGCCTATTTATTGTCACTACTGTGGGTTGCCACTGCAGTTGTGTGCACGGTATTGTTTAACACCGGGATCAAATTAATGGCTCCATCATAAATGTTTAAACTCTCAGTTGTTGTGATTTTGGAGTGATTACATCACCCACTCTGTGGTTATCTACTCCCTAAATATATCTGTGTTGAAATAATACAAAATACAGTGAGAATATCAAACGCCCCCCTAAGAGGGATCCATTTTGGTTGACACTAAGGAAGTGAGTCAGTAGCTGGAGAAATTTCCCTTTCATCAAATTGCAAAGATAATGTCACTCTTTCTTCACTGTCATGCTTAGATATCTGAATAAAAAGTTTTTGAAAGCTCAGATGACTTTATTTTCTGACTAAGAGCAATAATATATAGAATATGTTAGAAAAATGGTTCCAAGAAGGCACGATTTGTAGGATTTTTTTTTTTTTTTAGCAGTAGCACAAACTGTTTTGGTGCTAAATAAAACTCTTTTATGGGTGCATAAAGAATCATGCTTTGAAAGTGATATATAGAACCTCAATGGTGCTGTGAAAGAGCCTTTTCATATGAGTCTGGAGGGTTTGCTTTATTTTTTATTTATTCACCTGCTCTGCACCTGCCCCGTATAGACTCTTAAATGGTTTTAAATAAGAAAAGATGCATTGAAATATAAAACAGTAACACAGTAAGAAGCATTTTTAGCAGTATGTGGAGGATGTTTCTTATTCACATGCAGACAGCCATTACATATGGAAAATCATGAATCAGCTTTATTCATAGATTTTACCTTGAAATCACTATAATGTTAGTTCTGTCATTCAAAGAGTCATTTTTACTCACATCTTATTCACAGATCATTATTCTTGCAGTACTGGCTTTTAATCCATAAACCTGAGTGTAATTATGTGGACTGCTTTTAACCTCTGACCCGAGTGTTTTAATATACCGTCTGGGTTACTCTGTATGATAATGATTTGAACCATAATCAAGAGAACAGACACCGTATAAGCAAGTAATTCCAGTGATTATGCAGAGAATTACTTGGACCTGAATATGAGAGATTTCTGAATTCTGAAGATCTTGCAATTAAAACAAAAATATATGTTTTTTAGCTTAAAGATACTTTAAAGATGTGGTTGTTTGAATTAATTATCAAAGAGTGTAGATAAGAATAAAGGCTAAGACTACTGATAAAAGTTTCTGATGCTTAATACCAGCAGACCCGTAACAGATTTTGTAACAAATCTTGCTTTTTGTGTCACAATAGAAGTTCATACACTCTTAAATGCCAGATATGAGACTGTTTCTTTCAACATGAGTCAACAGAAAGACTCTGCGAGTGCTGGAGGTTAAATTATGTTATTATTTTAATATGTAAATCTAGATTAAAGACTGGATTCGCTCCTCATAGCTCTAGATGTGTTATTGAGAATGTTTTAAAGCACAGTATGTACGATTTTTGGATTAAAATATCCAAAAACCATTAAAACAATGTTATATATTTTGTTGACTTGTGAACTTACATTATCCCAAATGTTTCCAAGAATGTTAAAATCCAGAGAAATATGTGATTTTAACCAGGACACAGACACAGTGGTTTGGTTCACCGCCCACCTTATCTACACACACACACACACACGTCCAGTTGAGAGATCAAAGTTCTTCAGTAGCTGTTTTATTCACTTTAAACATCTGATGAAGTGATTCTTTTCTCTTTAAAACAGATAATGCCTAAGTTATTAATAAATTTGCAATGACAAAAAAATGATCTGATATTTTAGCAATTGTTGTTTTGGTAGCTTGTTGTAAGTCACCCACTACAGCTAACACGGCGATAAGTGTGAACTGATATTACTCTAATATTGTAGATCTACCGCTGTATTGGGTTTTGCTCAATGCTATGTGGAAGAATCAAGATAATTTAATAATTATATTACCGCTTGGTGAACCTATGATAACTCATATTTAAACAACTACTTTGTGTTGTTGGTCAGATAAAATGACAGAGAAAAGAAAAACAGACATAATATACATTTTCAGTGCACCAAAACGCCACACATATCCTTACAAGTACAATTTTGGCTGTATTATTTGTGTCCCCTTCAAAAATTGCCCTTGAGAAATTTTATGTTTATCCCCCCCCCCAACTGTTAGATGAAATTTACGCCCATGGCGTCGCCTATCAATAACATACACCCTCGATTTATTTTGTAGAAACCATGGAAACACCAAAGATTCTTTAGTATATTGTGTGCTTTATTAGACAGGTGAGAAACTGTTTGGATACACACTCAAATAATGTATCTAATATGATAAAACAGCGCTGTGTACACATGACCGGAAAAAACGGAAGCAGTCGTCTGCGGCATAATAAAAGCTCTGTGCAATCCAGACGTCATCAAGCCACGCATTTGTTTTGAATAAGCGACCTCTAGCAGTGAAAAATTACATATTGTGGCTTTAAGGGCTTTTAAGATGAAAATATGTTACATATTCCTGATTTATTTTCTTGTGGTAACTTAGATTCGCTCATGCACATATGGACTTAGAATTTTTTTTTTTTTACATAAACTGATCCAGCACTATCTGTATTCTGGGCATTCTCATCTCTTCATATTCCTCCTCTGAGAAGCTGACAATCCATATGCTCACCTACCGTGTGCTGAATGATCCCATCAAAGGTCTAGTTACCTCACTGAAAGTGCAAAATTACTAGACCTTTTTCCCAAAATGATCCAGGATTCTGGAGGGTATAGTACTGTGCTCCATTACCATCACAGCTTGGCATTACGAGAGTACCCGTGGTTTTAAGAAGAAAGAGAAAGAAATAAGTATTGAATACAGAATGCTTGATTCTTTTTGGTCATTGCATGAAATAATCAAGCCCAGTGTGATTTCAATCATTGTACAGTACAGGATGTTAAATTCTGCATGTCAGTGACCTGAATTGAGGAACAAAAGCATTTCCTCCCACCGTGTACTGAGCAACTGAACTTTGCAGATGAAGTGGAGCTTTTTTCCAGAGCCACAGCTCAAACTAATTACCTTAATGGGGTTTCCCAAAAGAAACAGCAGAAATCTATTACGCTGTATTTATTTCGAGCTATGTGCCAACGCAAACACCTGAACGAAGATCTGCTTACAAATATGCAGGTGCAGATGACACATCTGCATGTTCTGTATGGACTTAAAGGATAAGCGAGAAATAAATCCTGTCTGTTTTCCTTATCAAACTCACTATAATTTAACTAGAAAGTGGTGAGAACAGAATGGATTTCTCACCTATTACATTCTTCATGTGTGTGATTATTCTTCCCGTTGGCACTACTTGCAATAAGTCCATTTACAGCGAATTGTCCTAGTTCATTGCTGTTCAAGCATGTCTTTGTACTAGGATTCTCTTGCTGCAAAAAAATCTGATGATTTGATGTCTAGAGGCATGTTAACTTTTAAGCCATCAAACTGATCTCTAACTTTTAACTTTACTCCCACTTCATTTTCATAAAAGTCAAAGACTAAAATCTAAAAATGACTTATCTTTTATATGACAGACAGGGCAAGTCGATTTATCATGAAATGATATGTGCTCTCTTTGAAATAAAAATTTAATTTTGTTGCGTGAGAATGTCTTTAATATCCTTTAAAATGTTGCCACACACACCCTAGTGTATTAACAAAGCTAAAGTTTTCATTTGACAAGTGCAAGCTATTCTTGACACCAACAGAAATCATAAAAAAAAATTTCATTTAAAACACATACAGTCATTCTTTCTCTAATATTCTCTTAAATCTATGTACAATGTAACAGTAAGTCTTTCTGCATGTTACACTGTTACGCCAGTAAGTAGCGACAGGTGACTGTCTTCATAAAAGCCAAAGTATACTTAATTTATGCATATGCATACAGTTGCGTAGACTTTCAAAATATACTCCATTTGATAGTGTGTGCGAATGCAGGCGGTCGACACCATAGATATATATACATCGATGCCTCATTAGTGGCTGTTTCTATGGACTGCTATACGTTAGCCACCCGCCATATTGTAACGGTCAAAGCCGGTCTGTGAACATTCAGAGCAAGTTAACTGAGTGCCTGCAACCATAGTTAGACGTATGTATGAACATATCTGCAGTAGACTTCAGCAGATGCTGAAACTAACACAATACAAGACGAAGCAGCTAACACGACATTGAAAAGTTGTCATAGTAAAATTAAAAACATTAAAACGTACCATTAGTTAACACATATAAAAACACAAACCAACACATTCACCCATGTGAAAGGTTATCACATTTCTTCAGGAATTGAAATCTCGGTGGTTTCACAACCAATGCTTGTCGTATCATTGATTCTGTGAGATGGCAGACTTGTCCACGTGTCTGGAGCGGTCGAATGTGGAATCTACTGTACGTGTACATATCTATGGTCGACACACGCACTCTAGAAAGTTTCAACTTTGTCCAGTGTCTGCGCTATTTTTCTCCAGAAGTTATGACCGATAAAAATGTCTTTGTATTCCAATATGCGGCTATCTCATAACCTCCTCACAAGCGCTTGTCAATGCGGGCTTCTTTTGTTGTTGCAGTCTATGGGTATTCTGTTGTAGTTGTTCCGTCTCTTTAATATTTTTTTATCAGCTTAAATGTTTATTATTAGTCACTCAAACCCCTTCATCTAAACCTTTCTACTTAACTCTTGTTCGCACACATCCGTCATGTTTGTAATTTTTTAACATGTTTTATTCGTGTTTCTAGTTCTGTGCCAAATCCTCCTCCAAACCACAATGGGTTGTGGGCAGTATAAGCTGTTAGAATGAAAAATCTACAGGAAATAGTAGACCATCCGGGGACTTTTTGCATACTATGTTTTGTTTTGGGATTCTCTTCAATCATTTATTAGGATTGGGATTATCTAAATATTAGGATTGATAGTATGCACATTGGGACGCAAGGATACTTTGGGCTTAAGTGAGTCATTGAATCACTCAAGTGATTCATTGATTCATTCAGCAATGAAACAGCTGAATGCCTTTATGGGTTAATAATTGAATTTAACTTATTCATTCAAAAACACTTACTGAAAGCTTAAAAATGCTGCCTTCGTAGGATGCATTTCAAGGAGGAAGGCATCAAAGCACGTCTGAATCCAATGTTAGCTTCGCTTCCTGTCTCCTGAGATCCTTCATCTTCATCCTTCATCTGATTGAATTTTGAAGGCAGCATAGATGAATCCTTCACTGCCTTTGATATCCCACAATCCTATGTGTTCCATTCGGTGACAGTTGAGCTAGATAAAGAAAGATGGTGTCTGAAAGTTCCGGTTGGTGGTCAGTTTATGTGTAAATGTACGTTTTTGACCAACGTTTTCCACTTCTGATGCCATTTCTAGCAACAACTACTATTCTAGTAATTAAATATTTACTTAGTTATTACCAAAGCGCTCTCTATTTTGCTGAAGATCATTACGCTGATACGCTGCCTTCCAAAGTCTGTCCGAAATGAGTTTCTAAGTATCCAGACAAACACCACTACAATGTTGCTCTGAGACAGTGTTATTTTAGTATTATTTAAATACTTTAAAATATTGTTTTTATTAATATTTTAAATTAGCTTTAATTTTTATACTTTGTTTTAATTTGAGTTCTATTTGTTATATGCCTTTCTCATTTGCATTCATGTTTGTTTAGGCTTAATTGATTTTTATTTCAGTTTTAATTGTAGTTTTAGTACAACTTTAGTTTGTATTTATTTCCAGTTAATAATTTTAGTGCGTCATCTAAACATATTTCAGTTATTTGCCAAGGCAACATTTATAATATGAGTTTTTTATCTATTATTAATATTTTATTTTAATTCAGCTTTAATGCAATTAACATGAGATTAACATGTTTTGATAGTTTTAGTTAAAGTTAATAAACCTGCTCATAGACGACTCTGTTTGGATTTGAGTTGTAGGAACAAAAATAGACGAATTGATGAATTGTGCTATGCATGTGCTATGCATGCAAAAATATCTGTCTTGTAAACTAGTCCTGCTTTTATAACCATAAGATGTGAGACAAATCATAAATAGAAATTATAACTGTGGTAAGATCTTAATCTCTGGCATTTCTGGAGTGCTCATGTAGTGCTTTCTGCAGTAATATGTCTTATTGTGCAGTTTTTTCCAGTGGAAATACATTACATTAATTGATAATATAAGTAAGCAATAAGTTACTCGAGGCTAGTTCTGTATCATGAATAAGTCATAATTAGATGGCGGCAAAGCTCTTTATGAGTGAGTCAGTCAGTAGCGAAGACTTTTATATTGAAAGGACTGAAACTTGTAGTGAACATGTATCGCAGCAGACATTCAAACAGATTTTTTATTATGAACATACAGTAGGACTGGCCTGAAGGAAAATGCTATATCTAAATGCAGGTAATACACTTGCTCTCTCTCTCTCTCTCTCTCTCTCGCTCTCTCTCACACACACACACACACACAATACTCTAATCTACATAATACAGTAAACTTCAATGAACAATATTAATGAGGACAAACATATGTTTACGTTGCTAAGAGTGGTTGCTTAGGGTGTTGTGTAGTGATGCACAGAACCGTTGGGTGAAGCGGTCATCGCCGTGTTTTATCATGAATTAAACGGCTATTGACCAATCAGAATTAGGACTGGAACTAACCATTTTATAATTAATAATATAAATTACTATTACAGTGTTAGCCATTTTCCTCCCTTTTCAGCAACCATTTTCTTCCTTTCGCTGGACTGATGCAAGCAGTGGCTATGTGTAAGAGGAGAGCGTGTGTACTCGTTGCAACATCCCCCCCCCCCCCACACACACACAAGGCACCATCCCATCCCATTTACTGGGCCACGGTTCACGCTCCTTGAGGCAAGCAGCATATTTCTGTTGGCTTAGCGACCGTAACCACCATTGCTGCCATGCTACAATGGCAGAAGCCCCCCACTGGGATTGCATTCAGGTCAGCATGGTCTCCCCACGCTCAGAGAACTCCACCAAGGAGAACTGGCTCTGATTTCACACCCAGAGGACAGGCTGGCAGGCTACTTCTTCCAGCACATTGGGGGAAGAGGGACATGTGGCCATCTGATGTGCGTCACTGAAATGGGGCTCGTATAGGTCTGTTACTTGATGCCAATGCTAATTTTACTTTGCATGCAGAACCCTGGTGCCCATTGTCACAAGGAAATACAATTTTTAATGCTCCAATCTTAATAAATCATTTTTAATTCTCGCAAAAGGAAAATTCATTCTATTGAAATGGCAGAACTCCTAAATGGTTTTATATTAAAATGGAAGAAGTTAACTGAATCGACTGAGCGAAAATTCACTAAACAATGGTGAATGTGACCGTACCTTATTGTTGTTGCCAATGTCAGTTCCAGTCAAAACACATTTTACATTACTGGACTTGGATTGCAGACCTGCTAAATATCTCTCAAGCATCAGTGCTTCCCTCAGACCATGTCTTTGATAATTCAAACATGGCAATCGTGCACTATTTTGCCTTTGATTTTGGGTTTTTGCAGCTATCTTCATTAACTATCGGCGAGTGGAAAAACATGGCTAAAATTGTGTAGTATGTGGTTGGCATAAGGTCTAAATGGAAAGCATTGTTCACAATACTACATTTTGGAATGATTCTAAATGTTACAGTAAATGTAGGTTGCTTGTAGGTCTCATACATAAATGGGTCAGTGATGTGATGTTTATCCTATTTATTCATTTTTTAAATACACTAAAAATGAATTTCACACACCTCTTTTATGATCGGTAGTTGGTAGTGGGGGTGGTTTACTGCTTATTACAATTTAAAACTTTTGTCTGCAAAATCAAAGTCATGTGGTGCTACCAACATGCAGAAACATGCAGGTTGTAATATGTTATGTGGTGTGACTCCCCAAAAACTTTAGGTTACTGACATAACCCCGGTTCTCTGATAAAATGAAGTGTCACTATATGGGAACGCCTCAGGGTGTGACCGATCGCAGAAGCACCAATAACACCACGTCTGCCAACCATGGCAGACCAATCGCTGCAGCGATCAGGGAGTCCCGTCTACCTGTATATAAACCGCAGCTACCTGTCGTTTCGCATTCTCCGCATATCTCTTCTCCGTGCAGGACAGGCAAGGAGAACAATGTTGTGAGATACCTCACTTCATGTTATCAGAGAACCGGGGTTACGTCAGTAACCTAACTTTCTCTTTCTAACATTCGTTCTGTATCTCACTATATGGCATATAGACAATGAAAAGCTAGCAGGTCCACCGATTGGACTGCACTAGCGTGATCAAACACCTTGGGTACAAATGCAGGGTTAGTTCTAAAAGTGACTTTTTGACCACCCATAGCGAACATCATACATGAAGAGTGAACTGATAAAGCCTGTAGTTCACTCACCCTTTTTGCTGTAGTGAGAGCCAGTAACAGAGCTGTCTTTAAATCAAGTAGCTTTAAGGCAATTTTATCAATGGGCTCGAAAGGGGCTTGAACCACGGACAAGTCCCAGGGCAGGACCAGCGGCCTCGATACCCGAGTTAAGACCCACATGACATGCAGAGATAGCAGACAGATAAACCTTAATCGTGGAAAGGGCTCTGCCCTTATCTAGAAGGTCCTGTAGAAAAACCAGCACATCCAAAACTAAACACAAGAACGGAACTATGTTCCTATCTGTGCACCAGCCCTCAAACACCCTCCATTTCAGATCATATAAAGAATGCGTTGAGGCAGCCCTCACGTTTTGAGTGGTCTCAATCACTTTCAGAGGTAACCCAGCTGCATTCAGATTTAGCCTCTCACGGGCCAGACCCAGAGAGCTAGTTTCTGAGGGGAGGGGTGAAATATTTCCCCCTGTGCTTGTGAGAGGAGATCCCTGCGCGCTGGTAACGGCCATGGCTGGTCGTAGAGCAGTTGCGCAATCTCCGCAACCCACAGTCTCCCCGGCCAGTATGGCGCGATCAGAATCATTACATGTTTGCGTTCCCGAACCCTCCGTAGTATCGGCTCGATCAGGCTCAATGGAGGGAATGCGTATAGCAACTCGTCTGTCCACTCATGGGCTAGAGCATCCACACCCAACGGTGCATCGTTGCCAACCAGAGAGAAGAACAGGGGACGAAGAGATCTACGGCTGCCTGGCCGAATCTCTGCCACACCATGAGCATCACTTGGGGGTGGAGTCTCCACTACCCATACAGAGGATTCCCTTTGGACAGTAAATCTGCTTCTCTGTTCATTATTCCTGGAACATGCGTCGCGCGTAATGACAGGAGGGTCCTGCTGCTTCACATAATTAGGTCTTTCTCTAACAAGTGAAGCTTGTGAGAACGCACTCCTCCCTGTCGATTTATGTAGGCTATCACCGTTGTATTGTCTGTCCTGACCAATACATGATGATTCTTGAGAAAATGCACAAAATGTCTCAGAGCTAGTAACACTGTCAGTAGCTCTAGAAAATGTATGTGCTTCTCTCTCAGTGCAGGAGACCAAACTCTCCTCACTGTTCTGCCCTCGAACACCGCCCCCCAGCCCGTGAGAGATGCATCTGTTGTCACCACTTTCCTCAATACAACGGGACCCAGAGGGCAACCTGTCCTGAGAAAAGACGGGGCTCTCCAATGACGGAGAGCGCTCATGCATTCTGATGAGATGCACACTCTGCGGCTGAGACGGCTCGTGGGGCGAATGCCCTGTGATGCTGTCCAGTTTTGAAACCCCCTCATTTGCAGCAGTCCCAGGGGAACCACTGACACTGTTGAGGACATCAGACCCAGTAGTCGAAGACACATTCTATTAAGGAATGCTCGAAACCTCACTGAATTCAACCTGAGACCCAAGTAGACTATTTCCTGTGAAGGAATTAGACAACTCTTTGTCTGGTTCATCTTGAAACCTAGTCTCTCCCGATGCGTCACTAGTGTGTATGTATCGCTCTCTGCTTGCCACGGGGACGGCGCGCAGATGAGCAGATCGTCCAGATATGATGAAACTCTGACTTCTCCGTTCCGTAACAGCGTCAGAGCCGCTTCCACACATTTGGTGAAAATCCTGGGCGCTTCTGCGGGAACTTCTTCCTGCTTGTGCACTTTTGTCTTTCCTCCCTCAGAACAAACCTCGTAGGTGAAGGGAGAGACAGTTCTTTGGGGGGCGCCAGAGTAACATGGGCCGTCTTTTCCCTCGAACACTGGACTTTGAACTGTCCACACAAACACATTTACATTCCTTCTCCATTTCCCCGCGGGAGGGAGAAAGGAATTGTTTTGAAGGGATGGGACAGATAAACCCTGAGTGCTGTCTCCAAACCCCTCTTGTTGCCAAACTGATGTCTCAGGCCGACCAACTCTTCTTGTTCCCTTGAGGGGTGGCCGAATGCTTCTCCCTCATTTTTCCACAGGTCACATTGTTGATGCATAGCTGAGACCGTCGCGCCGAACATGGCCTTTGGATCGATAGGGGCATCCAAAAACTCCACTTTTTCTTTGTCAGAGAGGCCTGACAAACCCAGCCATAGCAATCTCTCCCACAACCGCTAAGCCCATATTCCAACCGCAACTTTGAACTGCTCCACGGGACGTGCACAGGTTTAAATCTGCAATGACGCAAATCTCCTCCCAGAGCGCTGGGTTGGGAGAACCAGAGTCCAGCTGACGACCCATCTCCTCTAATAACTCCGCTTGATAGGCTGTAAGGAGGGACGTCGCGTTCAAAGCATGGACGGCCAGTGCAGAAGATTAATAAATCATTTGAAAAACAGAGACAGCGAAGCACTCTGTTTTCCCTGGCAGCGAGGCTCCGGCTGAAGAGAGTGCAACCCTGCGACTCGGGTGCAAATGATTCGCCACAGACGATTCTACCAGGGGAGGATCCGCCATCCCCAAATCCTCCATTCCCTGAACATCCAGCCTCGAGAAGCCCTTTGAAAGTGCCCTTTTCAATCACACCGCAGTGCCCCCGCGAACGCGATTTCTACGAGGGGGACTGGGAAAACTGGGCATTATATACTAAACGACTAAGGTTTACACACTACCTGACTTTCATTCTGAACACACAAACATGCATGAATAATGGAAAACATTTTTTTATCTCCTACTGGATGGAATCAAAGTGTAAAGCTAAAAAAATTGTCGTTTATGCCCATCAAATATAGCCTGGATGCCAGCTGAACCTAGGCCCGCCCACAACATTTGAGGTCGGGAAGTTTGGTCTGGACTTGATTTGTTGTAGAGCAACTATGCTCGAACAAGAGCTGTTTGGACCAATCAAATTGTCAGGGTGGGCTTTATACGATGATGGACAGATGATCAACAGTAACGTAATCATCCACGTCACCAAAGAGCGCTTGGGTTGAATTTGTTTACTAAACAGAGAACTTCTTTGTATATGTATTCACCTTTACTATTTCTCTCAAAAATTATGATGGTGGTGGTAAGTACTCCGTATATCCTTAAATTATTTTTACAACACCGGTAAAGATCGTTTACACTCATCTTCTTCTTCTACTTCTTCCAGCGTGCGTGCAGTTAAGTTCTGTTGACAACTATGCTTCGCTCAACATACATCACTTACTCCGTTGTGTTAAATCAACACTGCTCAGACTGTATTTGGGCCCACTCCACAGAGAGTTAAAATAACACTGAAGCAGTGTTAAAGTTAATGAGATAATTAAGAGATTAAATAAGTGATGATTGACCATTAGTGATGAACACCTGATGATAATGAGCAGAATCACTGAAGAAAAGAGAAACACAAGAACTACAACTGACTTCAGCCACAGCTTTAGATGAAATCAACTGAAGATAAAAGAAGACATTAAATCTCTGAAGATCTCAGCAGAGGAGGATTAAACGACTTCACAATTATTTCTGTCATACTGTACGTCTATTGACAATGAAAAGAGGTTTAGATACTGATGCTTTATGGAAAATGTTCACCATTATGGTGATCAGTGTTTCATTTAGTTGGGCAGTTTGACTGCCCAACTAAATGAGCGTTTGGGCGATTGGTTTTTGGGGGCGGCACCTGACAGCTGCACACGCTGGGTCGGGCGATGTCCACAGCTGTGGTCCAGTGAACCCGGTTCCTCAACTCTCCCATATCCCAGGCTGGCCTCTTCGGCGGCGCGGTCGAGGACTTCGCCCAACAGTTCTTGGCCGTCCGGAAGCAGACTGAGGCCATTAAGCATGTACTGTCCCGGCGGCCAGCTGCGTGAACCCGGTTCCTCAACTCTCAGGCTCAGTCGCCTCAGCCTGCTCGCCACCGAGAGCGCCCCCTGCAGCCCCGCCCCTCCCACCCGGCCCCAGCAGCAGCCTTCACCCAGGCCGCGTCGTGGAGGTGGTCGCAGGAAGGCACCCAAGTCTGCTCCAGCCCCGCAGCCTGTTTAACGACAGGCAAGCGGCGCTCCTGATGCGGACAACTCAGAGATGGGTTCCAGTTCTTTCCAGGAGTTGGTAGCAGGGCCACTCCTTCCTCCGGTGGAGGGCCAGGGGAGAATCCTTTGTCCGCTACTGGCCCCCGGGTCAGCAGCGCTCAGAAAGAACTCATGTCCCCATCTCTGAGCTCCCAGAGTCTAGGGATGGCAGTGTGCGCAGCCCAAGGGCCTCGCCACTCTCGTCCCTCTCTGATGCCAGTCTCCTCTCAGAGCAGTCACGCCGCCCCACTGCCCCACACGGGGTACACCAGTGGTTCGCATGTCCACGCTGGTACAGTTTTTTGGAGCCTGCGGGTAGGCACTTTGGCGCATACTTCCACCTGGAATATGCTTCCCAGTGTACCTTGGTATTCCTGTGTTAAGTGGGAGTCCTTCGTCCGTACTAGCTTACGGCAGGGAGCTCACACTTACGCAGGGCACTGGATGACAGGCGAGTGGCGTGATTACATTGGGACTCGGAGTGACTGAACGAAAGGGAACATCTCGGTTACGTATGTAACCCTCGTTCCCTGAGGAGGGAACGGAGATGTAACGTCCCTCTGCCACTTCCGCTGTACCGCTGGCATGGCCGGGAGCTCAGTCGTGGCTCCTCAGCAGGTAAACATAATGCGATGTTGCCAGCGTACTTCCTTATATACCCACACTGTGGGGCGGAGTTACGCTATGCAAATGGCATTGGCCTGCCATTGGGCGTTTTCTAGATCTCGAAGATGATAGGCTTCTAGGCGAAACCCCCATTCGTCAGTCACTGACGTTATGTCTCCGTTCCCTCCTCAGGGAACGAGGGTTACATACGTAACCGAGACGTTTCTGATTAACGAGTCATCACCTGCTCGTCATTCGAGTTCAATCACCTTGTGATTTAGTGTATTTGTATAAGTTTTTCCTTTGTACAGACAACAACATTATTAAAATGATCATCGATTCGCGAAAACAACTAAAAAGCTGTAGTATGCATGCCAGGACAGCCTTTAGCAATGGATCTTAATATTGATATACACCATTCATTCTGAAGAATGAATTGCGCTTTTCTATACATCAGTTCAAGGTGACCATGTCTGTCATGATGTCAGATACATTTTTGAAATCAACCTTGTTGCTGATTTGCGTGTTTTGTTGTTTACAAGGGGACGATAACGGTCTCTTTTTCAGGCCCCCAAAACGCTGTTGTCGTGTAAATGAATGGCAATAATGCATAAAAAGTTTTCTGGTTTTAGTTGAAAATGGTGTCATGTAAACGGCTCCTAAGTTCCTCCTTTTCATTTAGTTGGTGTCTGGTATTGTTTGTGAATCACACGCTGTTACACTGCCTTCCTGCTATTGGATTAACTAAGTTTGACTCACTTACCTGTTTGAACCTTTTTCATCATCTTCATCTGAACCAGATTGTGACAATTTTAAAGCTTGGAAGGACCAGAATATTTTTTTAATATAACTCCAATTGTGTTTGGCTGAAAGAAGAAAGTCATATACACCTAGGATGGCTTGATGGTGAGAAAATTATGGGATAATTTTCATTTTTGGGAGAACTATTACTTTAAACTTTACAACATGATTTCTTAAAAATGGCATAAAAGTTTTTCAAAAGCAGATAAAAACATGCACACAAGTAGTACATTTGTACTTGGCATGTGTGTTTAAAACTACATTTTTTCTTCTTTTTTTAAAGATTTTTCTTTTTCTTAACCTGGCGTGGGCATTCGTATTTGTTATCGACTTAAGTGTTCAGTATTAAAATAGATCTAAAATTCAATAAACAAGCAGTGTGCATCACACCAAGAGCCTAACAGTTACTTATCAGTTACTTAGTGTCTTATGAGCACCTCAAGAATTTGATTTGCTGATCCTGAAAGCTTCTGTTCAGGGCAGATTTAAAGAAGCAAAGATGGATGGACAGGAAGGAAAGCTGTCCGAATGCTATTGATCTACTCGCTGGTCAAGCAAAGCAGGGAAGCTGAAGAAAACCTTTTTTCTTTTTCACTTTACTGCATTGTCAAGATGTCCATCTGCCTAGAAAAAAATTCAGTCCTGTTTCAAACCGATAGCTGCCACCATCTAAGACAGATAACACACACATGGAAGAAGTTGAAATGACACCAAAGAGAATTGAATTCCGCTGTTACAGGACATTTTTAATCAAAAACCAACATTGGCTGACAGCACAATGAGAGCAAGTACCATTGGAAGGGGTTTTCCCCTGTTAGCACCTATTGAATCACATCAATCTCAGACTGCCTTTGTCACCTATAGATGTCATTCATGTATGCATTGATTTGAATCATTCCTTGTGGCTCTCCTCTCCCTACATGGCTGATCGTGTCTGTTGTCATGGTGGACACTCTCATGCTTGCACAAAACCACACAGCTCCCAATCATTAGATCAACACACCACAGCCCAAAAACGATGCATAATTCATTTCATGTAGCATGCAGCAGTGAGGAAAAATGACAGATTAATGTATTTGCTGCAGAACACTTAGCACCTTCAGACTGTTTATCATTTGACATGACAGATACAGGAATCATTTCCGTCCTCTGTCTGTTCAACTTCAACTTTAAGTGGACAGCTCGATTTCTTTATCACAGTTGAGGCCCTGATGAATAATAAGCTCCCCAAAAGGGCGAAAGGAGATCCAAATGCGGCAAGATTAGTTCGATTCAATTGAATGTGCTGTTTAATGCAGTGAACATGGATGAGTGCCACTCCATCAAACACCACAGTGAAAATGAGAATGTGTTTATGATTGAATTCTCCTTCATTAAATGTAATTCCAGACAGCAGGGGCAGGACCCAGGTTGGAATTTATAATAAGCAACAGAGAAAGATTTGCAATGTTATTCTGATTTTATAGTGATGGCAAATTTCCCCCAAAGGCAATGACTGGCATTAATTGTAAAACACGTGTTATGGTGGATGGATCTGACGATTGGCAGTTTGAATCAGTGCTGTTAATAGGTTCCTGTGTGTGGGTGTGTCTGTGTGTGAGAGAGAGAGAGAGATCGGAGGCTCACAGCCGTCTCAGGAGCATAATAAGTTAAACAAAGATCATTATACCTGCATTATTATGCATTCAATCAGTATAACTCAGCGGCTCTCAACTGGTTTCGCTTCAGGACCCAGATTTTAAATTGGGCATAGAGTGGCCACCCAGCACCAAAGTAATAAAACTGTGCATAAGTAAATACAAAATTTCCCTTCAAATCAATTAGTGTTCTGATGGATCTGACACTGGAGACTGTTGACTAGTGAAAATTCAGCTTTGCCATCACAGGAATAAATTGCATTTTTTTAAAAAAATCAGTTATTTTATTGATTTATTTTTTATTATTAACAATACATAGCTGCTTATACAAAGTAATTGACCAGTGACATACACTATATTGCCAAACGTTTTGGGACCCCTGACTTTATATGCACATGAACTTTAATGACATCCCATTCTAAATCCGTAGGGTTCAATATGGAGTTGGCCCACCCTTTGCAGCTATAACATCTTCAACTCTTCTGGTTTGTGCACTAGTGCAAAGTCATGTTGGAACAGGAAGGGGCCATCCCCAAACTGTTCCCACAAAGTTGGGAGCATGAAATTGTCCAAAATGTCTTGGTATGCTGAAGCATTAAGAGTTCATTTTACTGGAACTAAGGGGCCAAGCCAACCCCCGAAAAACAACACCACACCATAATCCCCTCTCCACCAAACTTTACACTTGGCACAATGCAGTCAGACAAGCACTGTTCTCCTGGCAACCGGCAATCTCAGACTCGTCTATTGGATTGCCAGACAGAGAAGCGTGATTGGTCACTCCAGAGAACACATCTCCACTGCTCCAATAAATTGTAAAGAATAAATAATTTGTAGTATTCAAAAGTTGTTGCCTCAGCCAATCAGAATTCGTTTAAGACCGCCCACTCACTGACGCAACGGATTGCGCGAGACCGGAGAAGGAAGAAGAGAAGACGGAGGGAAATTCGCTAGATTTAGTTATCAAGACAATAGAAATAACTGAGTAAAACCTTGAAAATAGTGTTTAAAACTCTTCATATCTGTATTGCTGGACAGTGAATATCTGGATGTGGTCAGGTTTTTGAGTGGAGTTTGTTTTCGTTGATGGCGAGCCAACCTATTCGGATACTGGACAAGAAAGAAGAAAAATCATCCTACAGGACCAATGAGATTATCTTTATCCCATTTTTTTCCTCTTTGCGCAAGGTAAAACTATTCCTGCACAGAGACTGAGTTTCCACACGGGACTAAGAACTGTTTTAGATAACTCGAGAAAGAACTGATATCAGTGATTGAACCATTTGAAATCGAACCTATCATCGACATGTGTGATATTACACATTTTTCAATAATCAAGGACTGATTATTGTCGAACTTGAACAAATTTTTGTCAGTCTACTGGATTGCATGGTAAATGTTAGTGTGAAACTGACCGTGATTTGATTTTTCCTCCCTTTCAATTATTTTTATTAATTTACTTTGAATTGTTTATTTATTTTATTTTATTGAAAGTGTTATTCT
The DNA here is from genome assembly GCA_039654625.1 of Rhinogobio ventralis. NCBI lineage: Eukaryota > Metazoa > Chordata > Actinopteri > Cypriniformes > Gobionidae > Rhinogobio > Rhinogobio ventralis. The sequence continues at coordinate 16,986,602 of CM077212.1, forward strand.
TAAAAAAGGCCTGCAGTTAAAAGATTTATAAAAATTCTACATACTTATCTAAGTTGTGGTCTCCTGTCATTCCTCAGTAATTACCCTCTACCTCCGTAGTCGAACACTGTGATCTTCTGATCTCGTAATTAGTCTATAAAAGTGTCAAACTAAATTGTTTAGAATACAACCCGTTACACTTTGCATTGCACTTGGTGATGTAAGGCTTGGATGCAGCGGCTCGGCCATGGAAACCCATTCCATGAAGCTCACTACGCACTGTTCTTGAGCTAATCTGAAGGCCGTACGAAGTTTGGAGGTCTGTAGCTATTGACTCTGCAGAAAGCTGGCGACTTCTGCACACTGTGCACCTCAGCATGCGCTGACCCCGCTCTGTGATTTTACGTGGCCTACCACTTCGTGGCTGATTTGCTGTTGTTCCCAATTGCTTCCACTTTGTTATAATACCTCTAACAGCTGACCATGAAATATTTAGTAGTGAGGAAATTTAACGAATGGACTTATTGCACAGGTGGCAACCTATCACGGTACCACGCTTGAATTCACTGAGCTCCTGAGTATGACCCATTCTTTCACAAATGTTTGTAGAAGCAGTCTGCATGCCTAGGTGCTTGATTTTATACACCTGTGGCCATGGAAGTGATTGGAACACCTGAATTCAATGATTTGGAGGGGTGTCCCAATACTTTTGGCAGCATAGTGTATATATACACACAAGTACAAAATAAAGGAGATAGAGGAAAAAAATAAACAATAACAAAAAGGGAGAAAAAAAACGGCAAAATATATAGATATAGTAGTGTATACAGGTACAATAATACGTTTAAGCAATAAATCTTAATCTAGTGTGATATAATAGTGAACATTATTATTGATTACATTTTTCTGGTGATGGATATAAACTCACTGAGTGATAAATAGATGGTAACACTTTCAATTCTCGCAATTAACTAGTTGCTTATTAGCATGCATATTACTTGGATAGTGGCTTATAAAGCACATATCAATGCCTTATTCTGCATGACCTTATTCTACATTTCTAATCCTACCCCATACCTAAACTTAAACGCTACAAAAATTACCTTACTAACTATTAATAAGCAGTAAATTAGGAGTTTATTGAGGCAAAAGTCATAGTTAATAGTGAATATGTGTTCCCCATACTAAAGTGTTACCAAATATTTATACTAAATACAAAATACTTACACCAAATACTGACATACTGGAAAGACAACAATGAATTTAACAAATTTAAAGGCAGTAGAATTTAAATTATGATAAGAAAAGTAATTGACACAAGCTAACAGGATATAAGCTACATAAGTTATTTAAAGGGGCACAAAATTGTTCCTTGTGAGTGTCACGTTGCGCAAAGGAAAAATTGGAGCAAGAACTCAATTGCAGAGAGGTGGATTTTATTGACAAAATAATAAGCAAAAACACAAAACAAAAACCCACAAGGGGGGGAATCAAACTTGAAATACCAAATTGACTGGAACAGAACATGACGCACAACAGTGAAAACAGGAGACAACAATCCAACACAAGACTGCAAACACGAGGAGACTATAAAGGGTCATAATCAGGAGGGAACAGGTGGGGTTAATTAAACAATAATGAGGTAACAAGAAGAGCGGGGTCCGGACAGAAGACAAGAGCACATGGCCCAGATACAAACCAAAACACCACATGTGCAAAACAAGACAGGACAGACATGTGACAGTGAGTTTCTCATGGTTTATGACCAAGAGGAATCAGTTCTCCTATTTATTTAGGTATTGGAAAAGGGGAGCCATTTGTTTGAATGAATCATTATTATGTGCAAATGCAGTTAATTGATCCAAGTTTGAGTGTACTAAAATAAATTGGAGCCAATGATTTATTGAGAGTTCTGTCTTTCCAATTAAGAAGAATGTGTTTCTTTGCCACGGTCAGTGAGATTTAAAAAAATGGTTTAAGATTATTAGAAATCTGTAATGTAGACACGTCAGTTATTTTAAACAATAATAATATTTCACAATATTACTGTTTTGGGTGGCTCAGTGGGTAGTAGTTTCTGTGTAGAATTTGCATGTTCACTCCGTGTCAGTGTGCGTTTCCTCTAGGTACTCCAGTTTCCCTCAGTCCAAAGACATGCAGGATAGGGAATTGGAAAAACAAAAACTGCCCATAGGTATGAGTGAGAGTGTGAATGTCTGTGTCTGGTGTGTAAGCCCTAGAGAGGATAACAGGCATGGAGAATGGATAAATATTACTGTTTTTACTGTATTTATGATTAAATAAATTCAGCCTTGGTGAGCATAAGGGACTTCTTTAAAAGAAAATTTACCCCGAACTTATGAAAAGTAGTGTATAATAGGAAATCTAACAACACAAACAACAGCAGAAGTGTGATTTATCTGTGAACCCACAGTTGCCTAATATTGTCTTCGTCAATTGTTTTTCTTAGGTTTTGTACTTGTTTTTCAAGGATGAGAGAATGTTAGGCAACCTATTGGCATCTTTCTCATTTGGCTGCTGCTTTTACCAGATGACAAATTAATTTGCACCAAAATCCTGTGCTGAGTTTGATTGTATGCACAGCCTTTGACATTAGGAACAATAGATATATCAACCATTTTCTTTCCATCAACCAAGTATTTTTGCTGTCCTAACTATGCACAACTGTATAGGTTGTTGAATTAAACGTTGCTTTCAGAACAGACCTGTCCAGGGTTGAGCCTCTGACCACTATTGGTTAGGATATCCCCTAAAATGTTGTGCTTGTTTCCTGTCCTACTTCTTTTTGAAAATAACAAAAGGGAATAGAGATTATCACAAGAAAATGAATGAGCGCATGAGAACATGCTGTGCTATATCCAGTTTTTGGGTTGCGACCCACCAGTTAAGAACCACTGGTCTATCTAATCTCAGGAAAGTTAAAGTTAACATAAAGCAGAAGTTGTGATCGTATTTCTTCCCTATTTTGATTGATATCCAAGTGAAACAGCTTCTCAAAAATGTAGGGTGGGACTTGATTTTTGTCTTGAGTTTTGTCCATCTGGAACTGATTGGATTGTTGTGGTTTACAATTGTTGTGATCCACATCAGAAGAGAAGAGAAGAGAAGAGAAGAGAAGAGAGGAGATGTCATTGCAAGAGGGAGGGAGCAATATTCCATAAAAAATAAGAATGATCAGCTACATGTTGTTTCCAATACAATGACACCATGGCATATTCACATTTTTTTGTAAAGCTCTGATGTTATGGCATGTATATCGCAAGTGTGTTTCGCTATAATATTGCCGTGATGTATGATATTCATAAGCTCCTCATTGCTCCTCATATTCTCATGCTCTCCACTGGCAAAAGAGCTTCAAACTTTGCTCAAAGGGATATTGAGGTTCCATATGAGATGACCTTTTACAAGGATTTTTCACCCTTGGAAGTACGGCGTGCCTTGGCATGAGTTTTTTTCATTTAACGGCACGGGATCCATTGCCTTGCAGCACCGTTTCTCCAATACTGCTGCTGTCACCCAGTTTCAAATCCTGGAATGATCCTTCTATTGGAAAATAATTTTGCATTCTATTGGAAAACATTTTTTGCATAGTTCCTCACACACCCTTGGAGGACCCCGTTTTGAAAACCTCTGCACTAAACCAATGAAAGTTTTTTTTAAGTTTAAGAAAGTTTAAGAAAAGGTTTCATTTTAGGTTTCATTTCCTTTTCATTTGAATATCTGACATGCAGTTCTTTATTTATCTGTTTTATATTACAGAATATTCACTGCCGAAGATCATGCTGTATCCATCACATTAAAATATTGTCATTCCTTATTTTCTCAAACACCTGAAGATAAAAGCCAAATGATTTAATTAACAATAGCCTTATATGACCTCACTGTCCACATCCTCAGTCGTACACTCAACGTACAACAAAAGCCCCAAAACAATGGTGTCACAGAGAGGGCAATGAGTGCCTCACAGGCGATGATACTTGACATCTGGCAATCACTGTGCTTCCCTCTTCCTGCCATGGCTGCACTTTGCTAATGTCAAGAGCAAGTGGGAGACACACAGAGAATAGTCCTCTCTGATTTGCAGAAGATATCACTTGCGAGCTCAGATGCCCTTCTGCCACTTCCATCCCAGAGGGATGTGCAGCTCCAGAAATACCCTCCTGCATCTTTAATGAGAAACTGGAAAGGTATCTTATAGTCACATTGTTGACTTGTTCTCAGTCTATGTGCTTTGTGATAACCTTGACATATTTAACCTCAAAACACTCAGAGTCTGGGGATTTTCAGGCAGATGCAATCACAGTGGATGGTTAGAAGTGGATGACACAAAGATAAATAGTCGTAAATGTATTAATAGTAATAAATGGGGATATCAAACAGATGGCGTAGGTTTGATTGACAGACAGATGGTAAAGCAGATGCAAACACATTTTTCTCCACCTGCTAAAATCTCAAAATGATCTCTTTGTTGTAGTTTTTACTTTGGTCTAGCAATGTAAACAAGTCACTGTTTTGCATCACTTATGATCAGTCACTTTTGCATCACTTATGATCAGTGTCATGGAAAGTTACTTTGAAAAGTAATACATTACAATATTGCATAATGCCCTTAAAAAAAGTAACAAATTGCATTATTTGGTTACTTTTTATGGAGAGTAATGCTTTACATTACTTTTGCATTACTCTTTCTCATCTGGGCTGGGCTTGCTTGTTTGTTTTTTTAATAGCAAAAAAAGTTATATTTTTGGCAAATGTAAAGGCCCTTTCACACCAAAAGTGCAAATGCAAAAGGAAATGCAAATTCACACCTGTACAGTAGAGGGCGCATCAGGTACAATGCAACGCCAGAAGCACAAGTGTTTTTTTTGCTAGTTTCAGCCTGATGCAGTGAAGGGTGCGGATTCTGAAATCCAATGCCCCTTTAATATACCTATAAATTTAATTAGGATATATATGTATGTATGTATGTATATATATATATATATATATATATATATATATATATATATATATATATATATATATGTATATGTATATATATATATATAGGTATATTGAAGCGGCGGGTGCAAATTCTGAAATCCAATGTCACTTCAGCAGTTATCATTTTCACGTCCAGCCCCACCTTGTTTAAATAGCAAATGCACTCGCACCCATCTGTTCGCCCATGGGCGTGCTGGTCTGAAAACGAGGTGTGTTCAGGCGCATTGTTGGCATGTTTCTATTTTGAGGCAACTGAAAACAACTGCGCCATTGACCAACAAAAAGAAGGAGGGAACGGAGACGTACGTCGGAACTGACCGACGAATTGGGGATCGTTTTCAGAGACCAATCTACTTTGAGTGTTTAAAAACGAGCCAATGGACATTGGCATGCAGTTCACGCATTCCACACTCCGCCCCGCAGCACGGGTATAAATACAGAAGTGGAATACCGCATCTTTGCTTTTCTGCTGAGGAGCCGAACTAGAGACTCGGCCCTTCAGCGGAAGCACAGCACCTGGCGACGGGACATACGTAACCGAGACGTTCCCTTTCAGTTGGTCACGTTCGACGTACATCGGAACTGACCGACGAATTGGGGATCCTACCAACACGCCAGGGATGCTAGCTCTTCCAGCGCCCTGCTTGAGCTCGCTGGAGCGCTCCTAAGTTGGAGCAGAAGTCAGGGCTCCAAGCAGGGAAGGTCAGTCACTGCTGTTTCTGCAATGTTTGAATATTAGTCTAGTTTATTAGTTAGTTGTTCTTTAGGCTGCTAATTTTGGTTAATGGTATTTAGCTGAAATGTTTTGAAAAAAGACAGAATAAATATGTTAGATATCTAAATATTTGACTTTTTCTTTTTTTACCATATTGAAATCGAAACTGGGAATCAATCTGAATTGGAACCGGAATTGTTCAAGTCCGGTAATTCTGCAAATGGTACAGCAGTGTTCTTGATAACGTCACTCAGCTCGCTTTAGCTACTCCGGTTATCTGTATGTATATTTACATATATTTCGGATTCAGAACGATGATCAAAACACAGATGGAGTAGATAGAGTCCATCAACACCTCCAAAGCTCGTCCTGGGTCAACATAGGCAGTTTTGATTTATATGCCGTTTAATGGTGATGATCGTGTTATTTTACATAACCATATGATTACATACGCCATTGCTTGTATCTGCATCTTCCTGGCATGTTTTTTGATCAGGAGATTCAGTAATCTTTCAGAAGATGTGTAATAGGCCTCCTGCCGTATAACAGTGAAAACACGGAAAGCCGGAAAATTCTGTCAATGTCATGGGAAATAATGCAAAAGATTCAAAAGCAAGTGCAAAATAAGTAGTTTATTTAAAAACCAGAGAGATAAGATGAAGAGAGTCAGCAGGCAGTGACATTGGGAAAACAGATGATGCTTGGCAGCGCAGGGACCCAATGGACAACCCGAATCCATCCTCCACTGGTAACAAATTATGTGCATACTCAACCATTGAGAGTTGTTGACTCCAGGAGGAAGGACAGCACTCTCTCTAAGTCTTGGTTGGTTCACTCCGTTTGGCCGTTGCTCTGGGGATGGAAACCTGAAGACAGACTGAACTCTCGCCAGAATTTGGACACAAATTGGGGCCCCCTGTTGGAGACCATGTCCATCGGGAGGCCATGTAAGCGAAAGACGTGGTCTACAACAGCCACCGCGGTCTCCTTGGCAGAAGGTAATTTAGGCAAGGGAATGAAACGAGTCGCCTTCGAGAACTGGTCCACGACGGTCAAAACGAAAGACGTGGTCTACAACAGCCACCGCTGTCTCCTTGGCAGAAGGTAATTTAGGCAAGGGAATGAAATGAGTCGCCTTCGAGAACTGGTCCACGACGGTCAAAACGACAGTCTTGCCCTAGGAGGTCGGGAGGGCGGTAATAAAATCTAGTGCTATGTGGGACCAGGGTCTCGAAAGGACAGACATCGGTTGGAGTAACCCATCTGGAGGACGATTGGAAGTCTTACCAGTGGCACAAACTGAGCAAGCCAAAACGAAACTCCGAATGTCACAAGCCATAGCTGGCCACCAAAAAAACTGGTACGATTAACTCCTGGATGACATGCCACATTGGAACAATGACCCCATTGGATGACGTCGGACCGTAATCCCTCCGGCACAAACAACCGACTCAGTGGGCCACCGGGTGGAGGCGTTACCCCTTCTAAGGCCGATTTGACCTTCGACTCGATCTCACATGGGAGTGTGGAGACAATGATACTCTCAGGTAAAATGCACTCGGGAGTAGAAGGGCTTTCGGAGCGGTCAAAAACGCGAGACAACGTGTCGGGTTTGATGTTTTTCGAACCCGGGCGGTACGAGAGCGAAAAATCGAAGCGAGAGCCCACCGAGCCTGCCTGGAGTTGAGTCTTTTGGCGGATCTGATATATTCCAAGTTCTTATGATCAGGTCCAGACGATAAAAGGTACCCCTGACCCCTCTAACCAATGACGCCCCTCTTCCAACGCTAGCTTGACCGCCAACAATTCTCTGTTACCAATGTCATAGTTACCTTCTGTTTGCGATAGACGATGTGAAAAAAACACGCAAGGATGCATCTTGTCATCCGAGGAGGAGCGCTGGGATAGAACCGCAGCTACCCCCACCTCTGACGCATCGACCTCCACCGTGAAGGATCAGGGGTAATAAGAATGGGAGCCGAAACAAAGCGGCTCTTGAGTTTGGAGAATGTAGCCTCGGCTACACCAGACCACCTGAACATAGTCTTGGGGGAGGTTAAGGCCATCTGGACTTGGCCAATCTACCACAGTCTTAACCTTCTCTGGATCCATGCGCACTCCCTTGGACGAGATGATGTAACCTAAGAAAGGAACAGACTGTGCATTAAAAGCACATTTCTCCGCCTTGACAAAAAGCCCATTCTCTAGCAACCTCTGGAGCACTCGTCTGACGTGCTGAACATGTTCCTGGAGAGAAGAAGAAAATATCTGTATGTCATCCAGGTAGACATAAATGAACTGATCTACCATGTCTCTCAGAACGTCATTGACGAGTGCTTGGAATACCGCAGGGGAGTTGGACAGCCCAAAGGGCATGACCAAATATTCAAAATGGCCCCTAGGGGTATTAAACGCCATCTTCCACTCATCCCCCTCTCTTATGCGAATCAAATGATAAGCAATACGTAAGTCCCATTTAGTGAAGAAAGATGCTCCCTGCAACCTCTCGAAGGTGGAAGACATTAACGGCAAAAGATATGCATTCTTTACCGTGATGTTGTTCAGCCCTCGGTAATCAATACAAGGTCGCAGAGAACCATCCTTCTTACCCACAAAAAAGAACCCCGCTGGAGAAGAAGAGCGGATGATCCCGGCTGCTAGAGAATCAGAAATGTATTTCTCCATGGCCTCCCTCTCTGGAACAGAAAGGGAGAATAACTTGCCCTTAGGCAGAGACGTACCTGGCTGTAACTCTATAGCACAGTCATAGGGACGGTGCGGAGGTAGAGAAGCAGCACTAGACTTACTGAACACTTCCTTCAGGTCAAGGTACTTGGCGGGCACGTTTGACAAATTCACCGACTCCTCCTGCAAGACAGAACCAGACGAACAAGCAGAAACAAGACATGATGCATAACACTCATTGCTCCAGGCCAGAATGGAACTATGACCCCAATCCACCCTGGGACAATGTTTGACTAACCAGGGATGGCCTAATACAATAGGAACTTGGGGAGAGTCCATGATCAGGAATGATATCTGTTCTGTGTGATTACCAGAAGTGGTGAGTGACACAAGTTCAGTGTGGAGAGAGATACTAGGAAGTATCTGACCATTGAGTGCGTTGACTGATATCTGACTGGTGAGTAAAGTGAGGGGTATGCCAAGCTGGTGTGCGAGCTTAGTGTCCATAAAATTACCTTCGGCCCCGGAGTCCAAAAGTGCCTGACAGGTGTGTGACCAGGTTGCCCATTGGAGTCTTACCGGAAGGAGAGTAGATGTAACACACTCACACTCACTACCGGGCTCGATCTTTTACCAGGCACTCGTTAAGGAAATGGCCAGTGCCACCACAGTACATACAAAGTCCCCTGGATCTCCGTCGTTGTCTCTCCTCCTGGGAAAGCCGACCTCCACCCACCTGCATGGGTTCGTGATGGCAAACGGGACTGACCGTGTCACTACCGGTGACGAGCTGACTCTCGTGTTTGACTGGACCCGCTCGGTGAAGACGAGCATCCACTCGTATCGCCAGGTCGATGAGTCCGTCTAAACTCTTGGGCAGGTCAAGCATATACATCTCCTTCTGGACACGGTCAGCTAACCCATGCAGGAACATGTCCCACTGCGCCTCCTTGTTCCATTGGCACTCAGCCGCTAAGGTTCGGAATTCGATGGAATAGTCTGACACAGGTTTACTTCCTTGATGAAGATCCGCCAGCACTCGGGCAGCCTCATGTCCTGCTACCGTCCGGTCCAACACTCTTCCCATCTCATTGGATAGTGCCTGGAACGAGGAGCAGCAAGGTAGGTGGTTCTCCCACACCACTGTCCCCCACTGAGTCCCGTCAACAGGGTTAACAAAGGCTACTTTTGAAGCTTCTGAGGCGAAAGTAAGCGGCTGAAGTGAAAAAAAACGGCCGGCAAAAATTTGGCTCACCGGAATAGGCCTCTGGAGTCGGCAGACGTGGCTCGCGGTGATGGTCAGAGGATGAAGGAGTGGGAGGGACAGGTGGTGTGGGCGGCGCAGTGGGACCATGAAGTTGTTGGAGCTGTTGGGTGAGCTCGGACACCTGCACTACCAAAACTTGTACCGCCTGGCCAGTAACGGCTATCTGCTCCTCCTGCCGATCCATACGAGCAGCACATCTTGACAGGTATTCAGATAACTGGTGCACTCGCAGTCACGGGAAATAATGCAAAAGATTCAAAAGCAAGTGCAAAATAGGTAGTTTATTTGAAAACCAGAGAGATAAGATGAAGAGAGTCAGTAGGCAGTGACGTTGGGAAAACAGATGATGCTCGGCAGCGCAGGGACCCAATTGACAACCTGAATCCTCCGTGAAGAGGTGAGAAGCGATCCGTGTCCGATCTCTGATGAAGCGAAGCAGTGCAGAAAGTAACAGATGATCCTCCGTGAACTAGGCAGATCGATCCTCCAAACGACAGGCAGGCATGAAGCGATCCGGTCACATACGCAGCCAAGCAGAGCAGCCTGCAACAGATGATCCTCCGTGAACTAGGCAGAGCAATCCTCCAACGACAGGCAGGCACAAGGGCTCAGGAACCACCAGGAGACTGACAAACACACTGTAACAAACCCAACGATCTGACAAACACAAGACGCACAGCAATGAGTCTAAATAGACCCACATAATAAGTGGCAGCTGGAGCTGATAATCAGCTGAGTAGTAATCAGCGGCCACACCCACACACACAGAGACTCCTACACTCACGCACATACACAGAACAACACAAGTCAGTGAATTCATGAACCGTGACAGTCAATGGTGGGGAAAGGAAAGAGTTAATAGCCACACAAATGTGGTTCAGGCGATGTGTATATTGATTATCTTCACTGCAAGTATATAAAACACAACCCTGCCTCTTTTCCTTTTAAAAATATAAAACTGAACTAGGAACAGTTCAAAACCAACTCAAAGTCCAACTAATGCAAAACACTAATGATTGTGACTATTTACACTCCTTTATTGTTTTCTCTAACTTTCACATAACAAAAAAAAAAAAAAAAAAAGTTTTTTAAAACATTAAAAAAACTGGATGTTTTGAACATTCTGAGAACATTCAGAAATATCATTTTCATAATTTAATGGGAAGTTAGCAAAACATTCTTAGAACATATTTTTGTAAGCTGGGTCTTTATTGCTGCACACACAAACCTCAAATCAAAGGTGAAAGGGCATTAAAGTCCATCAATCATGCGTCTAACAATGATTGATGGATCTCTCAAATCAAAATGGTGACATTTTACGAATCAGCAGCTGCAGTGAATATGACGCGTTTGCTGTCCCATTCAGTTGATGGCTATCCTCTTGATTCAAGTGTTTCCTGGAGAGCAGAGTAATTTTGACTTTTCTCATCAGAAACTGTGTAGTAGAAGCTGTCAAATGAAAGTGTAATCATTTTCCTTAATATCCAGACATCTATTATAATAGCACAGCACTGTCCAGCAGTGTAAAGAAGTGTTTATCTGCTGTTTTAGACACACAGGACGCTGCTGACCCAGATACATGAAGGAAAACACCCATGCATAACTTAAGGTGTTACATCTAATAAAAGCCTCTTTTTCAGGCCAATAATGTATTAACTAGGGTGCTGAAATGAGACAGGGTGACATGACAGAGGCCCGAGCTGTTCTGCAAACCCTTACATTCGTTTAAAAAGACGGTGCTTTTCAAGGGGATTTAGTTAGCTGAATGATATTTGAGTGGTTCTTTATGTGACTCAGTGGAGCATTTCGACTATCAGTGGTGTTCAGATGGTGCCTGGATCTTTCCTTACATAATACGAGTAGTCGTATTTTAAACCTCAAATAGATTACCTTTAGAACCTTTGTCCATTACCTGTATTTAAAAACTAAATCCAATGTTGTTTTACTCATAGCACAAATGATCAATTGGCTGCTTTTAATCTAGCCAGATGTTTATGGAGGCTAATATATATATTTATCTTCCTCAGAGATTAGCTTGTCATGCAAGGGTTAGGTTTCACTTTTTTCAGATTAATTTTGATTTATTTATCTATTTAAATGGATTTGAATTATTTTCCTAGAATAAAAATGGAATTCTAATTCCCACTTTCTAATGATTCACTAATGCTAAGTTGTGCTTACATTTTGGTGTTTCATTCAATCAATCATATCAGTAAGACTGCAGTTAGGTCCTACAATAAGTTTTGGGAGCATCGGTTAGAATGGCTTCATTTTCCAACAAAAGTGTATTTATTAATTTATAACTGGGTCACTGTATTATTAATTCATTTATATTTGTTACATCATATTTTTAATTTAAAAAATCCAACAGTTGTTCTAACTAACACTTTTTAGTTAACTTTACTTAATGTCTTAACTTAATTGTAAAAATCTAGTAATCTGTACTATTCACATACTATGCCTTGTTTACTCAGAAAACCCAAGTTAAGATTAAATGATTGGTTTGAGTGCCATTTTGTCAATAAAAAAAAACAACAAAAAAAAACGGGGCAATTCTTAATAGACTTTTCACTAATTTCCTCCAATTCTGCAGTTATCTTTGTCTAGTTGCATTCACTAATTTCCCAAAGTCATCTTGAATGTTGAATTGTCAATACAACTGAAAAATTTGAGAGAACATCACATAAGCTGACTTCATAAATTGATGTTGATTTTCCTAAAATGTTTTTGTTTGAACTCATTCAAATGGTGATCAGTGTTCCCTTTGGTTGGACACTTGCAACTTAATTTATATTATTGTAATTCTCTTTCTATTGATGCAGCGATGCAACAAGAAATCACAGTTATTTTGTTTTAAAAGAAGGAAAGTAATAAATTGCTTTTAAATATAGCTTCTAACGATACAATCACTCTATATTTGAGACAATATCTTACAATTGACCATGCTTGAGTCACAAGACTTCCAACATTCAGCATGCAAAACACAACAATGGTAACAATTAAATTTGATTTATTATTTACTCTTTTTTAGTTAATAGAACTCTTGTGTAAGTGAACTATACTAACTAAGCATTTGTCAGTGCAACATATTATTCCTATTTCACTTTACTTTGTTTTTCTAAGGCTATCGGTTTGCATGCTTTTTTAAGTAAGTCAAACTAATTAGATTTTACAGTGAGAGAAAGATAGCTGCAGAAAGGGAGGAAATGAGTGAAAAGTCTGAAGAATTGCTCCACCTCAAAAAACATTTTTTGCTTGACAAAATGGCACTTAAACCAATCAATTAACTTGGGAATGTGAATAGTATGGATTACTAGATTTTTTACAATTAAATTAAGACATTAAGTAAAGTTAACTAAAAAGTGTTTGTTAGAACAACTGTTGGATTTTCCAGTGTATAAAAAAAACCCTTATATATATTTTTATCAGTGTCTATTTTAACATTGCAAATAGTTCACCCTGTTTGCAGAGGCTATTTACACTAATTCCACAAGGTGTGGCGTCAGCTTTTAACATGACCGACCCGAGTTAGAATCTGCCTTTTTCCAATCTCATTCCCATCACATATCAGCTCAAAGAGGTGATTTTTTTATAAACGAATATTCCAAAAAATATTCGAAAAGTGGAAATAACGTGTGTTTAATAGTGGGAATAAAGTGTTTATCAGGTAGGGTTAGGGGGAGGTGTAAGGGAGGGCTTTAGGGACAAGGGCAATTAATGTCCCAATAAGACAGCATCCATTTATGTTTTTAATAAATATAATCATATACACTGAATATGTTGTTATTATTGCATACTGTTTTATAATATACTATCTATATAGTATAGCTGCCACTATTTGCACAAAGTATAAATAGCATCTAACTACACTTAGTGCAAAGAAAATACTGCTATTTTTACTTAGTGTAAATCTTAATGTTATTCTTCATATTTGTGGTGGGTTTGCAAAATCTGAACTAAAAAAATCTTATCGTTGAATCCTGTATACATTATTTTCACAATCAGATTTCCACATACTCTTCTCATTTTGAGTGCCTGGCGGTTTCTCATTTTTAATTCACACACTTTCTCATATCAGCTCAGTGGATCTGAAATATATCGTGCTTCATCTTTTGTCTGACTATCAGGCAGTTTGAAATGCAACAATACTCTGACATTTGTAGGTTGTTGGTAATGACTCTGTGTGGATTTCTGTAGCGCTCTCTCATGAGAGGCAGCATACTGCATGTCTAATGAGCACTAGTGAACAAATAAACATATGGAGTGGATAATGAGGACATCAGTGTTTATAACACCAAGCAGTCCAATCTCACACTCTCAAAGAGTTGGCTCATTTACGAATGGTTTACACTGTATATTTTATTGTTTACCCTTTGTGTAATAACTGATCTCTTTTTATCAGCACTGACCCATTTGATTATGTTTGTTAGGAGTATGGACATCCCCCTTAGACCTCCAGTCATGGTCATGTGGAGTAGTATGCATTCTATATATTGAAGAGGAGAAAAATAATGTGTAATTAACTATACACTATCTGTCTCCTCTTGTCATGTGTCATACAGTATGGAGTAGCTGTGCACAAAACGCAACACTAAAAACAAACCTGCACTTTGACCTAATTTTTTAAGGGAAAAAAACGTTCTGCCACTCTCAGGCCAGCCCATTTAAAGCACAATAGCAGATCCTGATAGAAGCAAACAGCTTTCATACACACACTCTGCTTCTCTATCGCTCATCTGCAGCAGTTTCACGGGATTGTGCTCTCTCCTCACATTTGAATTGTGATCTAACTTTTTCAGAGCAGCTTATACTTCTATCCTGCTGCTGCTATCTGTCTGTTTGAATGGGTGTTGTTAATAGTGGCAAATAGTACTGGTTAAATAAATGAAGTCAGTAAAATCACAAAATAAATGTAATCAAATATGTCAAAGAGTAGTTGTGGTTATAAGTTTAGATAATACCTTGGAAACTTTGCAAAATGTTAATCATTTTAAGAGGGATCATAAAAAATGCATGTTGTTTTTTAATTAGTAAACAATTGCCAGAAATTTACAGGATTAGAGGAACACGCCGACTTTTTGGGACTTTAGCTTATTCACCGTATCCCCCAGAGTTAGATAAGTCCATACATACCATTTTTATCTCCGTGCGTGCCATAACTCTGTCTGACGCACCCGCTGCTAGCCTAGCTTAGCACAAAGACTGGAGGTAAACGGCTCCAGCTAGCCTACTGCTCAATATGCGACAAAATAACGGCAACATTTTCCTATTTACATGTTGTGATGTGTATATATACATCGTGTACTAAGACTGACGGAAAATGAAAAGTTGCAATTTTCTAGACCGATATGGCTAGGGACTATACTCTCATTCCTGCGTAATAATCAAGGAACTTTGCTGCCGTACCGTGGGTGCAGCGGCGTAATGATATTACGCAGCACCTAAGATACCACAGCACACCATCAGGCGTTCTGATCTAGCCAAGTCAGAAGTGTGACAAATTAAAACATTTGTTAAATGATGATGAGCTAGAATATAAATGAGCTAATTTGCTGATTTTAAGTTAGTCAAACTATTCTTATAATGAATATGATTTTTTTTTTTAGCATTATTTAAAGCATGAAGATTTACCAATAACCAATAATATATACCAATAATACATTTTAAATTCATAGCTGTTTGTATATATATTAGGTCTGTCAATTGATTAAAAATGTTTACTAATTAATCGCACATTTTTCCTGTAATTAATCGTGATTAATTGCATTGGAGTTTTTAATATTTTTATATTGTAATAATTTCACAGTTACTCTCCAAATTAATGAAGAAACAACTTAAAGACAGTATATTTTAAATATTTGTTGTAATGGCATCTTTTTATGAATGAAGGCCAGTATCACTGATACTAATACTGGTACTGATGTCTATATGAAATAAATCTATAAAGCAATCTTCATATAAACCAATTATAATAAATGTCATACCTGTGGCCTTCCTACCTGTTAGACATATACAGAAATTGAATAAAGTTATCAAACACCTTTCTTAACTGCATAAATTATCAATTACATACAGATTAATCCTTATTAAAGCTACAATTTTTGATTGACATTACTGACAGACATCACAGCAACTGTTTTTTTAGGCTGCTGTCACTTTAAGATCTGACGCGCTGTCATGCGCATCTCATTTTCTTACTTTTTTCTCACATTTTCTCAACTTTTTAAGTTCATTTAAGACGTTATTTAACTAATTTAAGACGGCTCTTATGAGAACTCTCGACAAAACTGCAATTTTGTCATAATTCTGTGTGTTATTGTTTGTTCAAGTGCGAAAGAGAACTCGATTCTGGTGTGCTGTCTGTGCGCACAATACTGGTGCGCGTCTTTCTGTGTGTTGTGTGTGTGTGTCAGGACATGCACAGGAAGTGAGTTCTCTTTTGTCTTGTCCGCTTAAAGGGTATAAAAGCATTTGCATGAATAAGAGTGTGATCATATAATATAACGCTAGCCAAAGGTTGATAGAAAAATGGATGTTGCGTTAATAATCCCATACATTAACGCGTTAATTTTGACAGCGCTAATATACACACACACTCATGTCTGGATCACCATCTTTGTGGGGACTCTCCATAGACGTAATGGTTTTTATACAGTACAAACTGTATATTCTGTCCCCTTACACTAACCCTACCCCTAAACCTATCCATCACACACAACTTTCTGCATTTTTACATTACAACATAAAAACTCATTCTGTATGATTTATAAGCTTGTTTCCATATGAGGAACTTAATTTAGGTCCCCACGGTGACACGAGTCCCCATGAGTCTGTGTGCTTAGGTAGAAAAACATGAACACACACACACACATATGTATATACAGTAGAGTATATGTATGTATATATAATGTACTTTAAGAAATTTAACCTGAAAAATGTGTCAGAATTAAGTGTAACTGGAACATGAATAACTGGACTTTGCCTCCTCATTTCAGCAGCCCACTACACACACACACATACATTTTCACTAGGTAATACAGTAGACAAGTTTGCATAGACTATATTTAGTCTTTCAACTCATTTCACCCTATTTCACCCTCTTTCACCCTCAAAAAAACCCCCCTGTGATCAACTCGGCTGTCACCACCCATAAAAATCTGTGATTATGTGATCTCTCTTCACATTTTCTGAAAACAGCAACTGCAGTAAGCTGTCTTTTCACTGAATCTTTTCCTTATGATAAAGTTTTACAGTTCATTACATTTAAGCATTTTTAATTCCCTCAAAGCAGACCTGGATATATAGATGACATCAAAACCTGCCGTTGCACACAGCTCTTAGCAAGTAAAATAAAATACAAACAAATATGCCACTGTTACCATTAAACTTTGACTGACAAACAAACTGAGACCTGTATTATATCCACGTGACAGGGATGATCCACTGTGGGCTGTTATGGGCCGTTTTACTGTACAATCCTTTTTTTTTTAAACCTGGTCCATCGTAGCAGATCACACTGTAGTCCACTAATTGCAAAGTTGGATGTGATCCCAGCAAAACCATCTTTTTCCTCAGTGTCAGTGGCAGATAACAATTGCTAATTAATGCACGTGTTAATGTTTCCTTGTTCGGCGGGCTAGTGGAGATGGGGTATTTAACAACACAAGAACAAACACCGAAGGTCCATCAGTTGCAAACGCTAAGCTTGCTTAGCATGTGGGTGGTGGAAACCATACAAGAGGCTGGCTGCATGCACTGCAAACAGAGCACAAACGCTTGTGTTGCCATGACGAGAGCGATAGCACAAGGAGAAGATGGTGTAAAGGCAATTTGCAACCAAACACTTGGGAGGAAGTTCTCCCAGTGGAAATGAGTCAGCTTCTTACACAAAACAAAACAAACACTAAGATACGCAGGAAATTGAATAGAATCAAGCATGGGATCACTCCCACTTATCTGCTACTTCTGTCAAATTTTCAAAAGAGTAGGCCGTAAAATCTGTGGTGTACAAAATGAACAGCATGTATGGTTAACAGGAACGTTTTGGCCCAAAAAAACCAACAAATGTTCTTCAAAAAAGAGGTGTTTATCTCTTTTTTTATTATTGTATATTAGCTTCTTCTGGCTTCATGGAGTTTATTTTGCTTTTTGACCTCGACTACCTTGAAACACATATTGGTGTGCTACGGCTCACCACTCACTTTATTATGTGCTCATCTCATGAGGTCACAGAGAAGGTCAAAGATCTGAGGACACTGGAGGAGGACACTCAGCTCACTTAATAATTTCTTGCTGACCTTTGCCCTTTGCCTGTTAGAAATTAAATGCCAATAGTAGCAGTGTTTTATTAGAACTTGGGCAGAACACTTACAAAACATTTACTATACACATAAATACCAAATTAATTAAAAAAAAATACTATTAAATAAGGCAAATGTAACAAAAAGCAATTAAAAGGACTCCATAAAAAGTTTAAAACTGTCTTTTAAAACTAGATTAAAATAATTTAAGTGCACATAAAATTGCTCCCTTAACTGAAGAATTGAAGTCACTTATATTTACCAAAGCTATTTGATCAAAACAGTCAATTCAGTAACATTTTAAAATAGTATTACAACTTAAAATAACTGTTTTCTCTTTAAATACATTTAAAATCTAATTTATTCATGTGAAATTCATTGATGACAAAGCAGGATTTTGAGCAGCCATTACACCACTCTTTAGTGTCACATGATCAGTGTTGGGGGTAATGAGAGCTACATAATCAGATTATTTTTTTCAAGTAACTAGTAAAGCAATGCATTACTTTCAAATTTACAACAAAATATCTGAGTAACTTTTTCAAATAAGTTATGTCTTGGTTACTAATGTAACCCCAGGGAACGGAGGCGTTATGTCAGAAAGTGAAAGCATTTTTTTTTCACTGGGAAATCGCTACGGAGGCTACATCCTGCCAGTAGGGAGGTAACGTGGAATTACAAATATGGACTGACCATTATGGTAGTGACACATATGGAAGATCTATGGTAGATCCTGCCTTGTCAGGGATGGAGTCAATACCATTACAGAGATGGCAGAGTGGACTCTGCCGAGGGAAAGACACAGGCTCGCCAACAAGGAAGCCGTACTGTGGAAGGATATACATATGGGATCACCTAGGGGGGAATTATAACATATGGGCATCTAGTCTAGTACAGAGGCTGACCAACCAGGCATACACACAAGTAGACTTGCAGCATATTACCTGTTTGTACCCAACACACAGAAATCGGCTCCACTCAGAGATTGTAGAATCTGTCGCCCAGTCCGCAGCTCTACAATGTCTGCCAGAGAGGGGCCAGGAATCAACACTCAGAGTGGAGTGAACCCTCACCCCAAGGGGGCACGGCTCACCTTGGGACTGGTACGCCAAGGCAAAGGCATCCACTATCCAGTGGGTCAACCTCTGTTTGGAGACAGCCTTTCCATTTTGCTGGCCTCCAAAGCAGACAAAGAGCTGTTCTGAGGTTCTGAAGCTCTGTGTGCTGTCCACGTATATATGCAGAGCGCAAACGGGACACAGCAACACAAGGGCTGGGTCTGCCTCCCCCGGTGGCAGCACTTGCAAGTTCAACACCTGGTCCCTGGTGGGAACTTTGGGCACATATCCAGGCCGGGTCTCAGGATCACGTGAGAGTCAGCTGGCCCAAATTCCAGGCACACTTCGTTGACCGAAAACGCCTGCAGGTCCCCCACACTCTTGATGGACGTGAGCGCAGTCAGAAGCGCTGTCTTAAGAGACAGGCTCTTAATCTTCACTGAATGCAAGAGCTCAAAGGGTGCTCTTTGTAGGGCCGTTAATACCACAGAGAGGTCCCAAGAGGGGATGAGGCGTGGCAGAGAAGTATTCCGTCTCCTCGCGCCTCTCAGGAACCTGAATACCAGGTTGTGCTTTCCCACAGACTTACCATCTACTGCATCGTGATGTGTGGCGGTAGTGGCAACATACACTTTTAAGGTGGAGGGAAAGTGTAAGCGCCTCGTAGTGGGGGCTTTAGTTGAATTGATTCACTTAAGTCCTCTGCATCCTGTCCAGAGACCACACATGGAGGCTCCAAAGGTCTGGACGCGGGTGCCATGTGGTGCCCCACCCCTGAGAAGGCAGGTCCTTCCTCAGGGGAATCTGCCAGGGAGGGGCTGTTGCGAGAAGCATCAGGTCCGAGAACCAGGTCTGGGTGGGCCAGTAAGGCGCAACCATCAAGACCTGCTGCCAAAATCTGTTGTGCAAACACAGGGACCTGGTACTCGTGCACCTCAGCCATCTGGGGCTTCGGGTCAACTGGGAAAAGAGCAAGCTCTCCCATATGAAGAGCATCTCTTTACTCTATATGGAGTTAGACTCAGTCAATATGACTGTGCGTCTCACCATTGAGCACACACAGTCAGTGCTGAACTGTCTATATAAGTTCAGGGGCAAAACAGCAGTTCCACTACAAAATTTCAGAGGCTCCTGGCATATATGGCATCCGCAGCTGCGGATTGATGCATATGAGACCTTTACAAGTCCCGAGATCTGTCGCTGAACTTTCAGCCCTTGGTCAGACCTTGCCTTTCTAAAGGCTGGAGTGCCCTTAAAACAAGTGTCCAGGCGCGTTGTTGTGACAACGGGCTGAGGCGCTGTATGCAATGGGCACACAGCTTTGGGCTCTGAGATGGGACCTCGACTGCGGTGGCAAATCAATTGCCTAGAGTCCCAGGTTAGGCCTGCTAATGCACTCACATTTGTGTAAAGTAGGGTTGTTGAGAAGTTTGGGTGATTAAGGGCAAAACACAGAAGATATAGCTACCTGTTGATGGCGATATCACTTCTTTTGTAACAGAAATAAACTGCCCATGGAAAATGTAATGTGTACAAACGTATAAATGTATAGGAGTAAAGGGAAATATACTTATTCAAAAATGTAAGTCAAGCAGAGAGTAAAAGTTGCTAAATATCCTTGATACTCAGTCAAATTACAAAAAGATACAAAAAAAACATACTTAAGTACAGTTACTAATTACATTTACTCAAATACTTCACACCACTGGTGCACTCAAAGTGTTCAGTATCCGTTTCCCTGAGTCATCCAATTTTGAACATTACATAAAAGGATATAACAATGTACTACTGTTAGCAAATAAATAATATTTTCCACACGCTTTGGCAAAACAAAGAAATGTAATCTGTTATTATTTGACAAAAACATTAGAGAAAACAAGCGTACTAAGCGCTAATGGGTGTACAGTATAGTCTATAGAGTTTTTCAGAAGCTCTGTTGAGCAGTAATCTGTGTGATGTCTGGTGTGGTATGACTCACTGCACGGCGCTCAGTACAGACGTGTGTCAGCAACCCTGCTGCAGGGCTAAGTGATTAATTAGTCACAACAGGAGCTCTGCGTTGACAGCTCTGCCACGCAGGTTACACCTCTTTGATCGTCATTCACCGCTGACAATTCATCTCTTGAACCAGTGGAAGTCAAGGGAGGAAATCAATGAGAGCGGTTGTATGTACATACCATCGCATATTCTTTGACTGCCACATCACAGGAGGCAGATTGGACCGGGTTGTGACACTAGCCGCATACACACATCAAACAGTTCGTTATCAGATCCATTCAGTCTGATTCTTCTTTCGTCTGCCTGCGACCTACTGTATGTACAAAAAGTTTTAGAGCCTTTCAGTGTCTGTTTCTCTTTTGTTTTTAGTGGCAATTGAATCCCAAGTGACATTAGTCAGCAGTAAGCAGGACATATTATTAGGGGTGACTAAAAAAATGCTATAAATTAAGACAAGATAATGATGCAACCCTTTAACAATGTTTTGTTTTGTTTGCAGAAGGCGGCCAGATAAACAACATGATGCAAACGCACCCGTATCCAGCCCTCAGCCAGCTGTCCCATGTCTATGAGCAACAGCAATCGGCAAAAGAGCTCAACAAATACGCCTCACTGAAGGCTGTGGGTAAGAATGTACACTCAAAGGGATCATTTTTAACATGTCAGTATTATACTCTCATGTGGATCTTTCCTGTGCAAAACTCATAAATTATTCCTCTTATTGAACATAGCATTTACCGCAGAATATTTTACAAATGATTAATGAATCCCAGAATAAGAGGCTTTGAGAGCTGTTTTATCACTGGATCTGCATTGAAAGAGAGTGACTGTACCTCATTAAAGTTCACCTAGGAGTTTACAAATATTTCTCATTAGAAAAACTCAATATATATACATATATAAAATGGCAACGCTTAATTTGCAGCCGTCATTGCCTTAGTCTTTAGTGTCGCATGATCCTCAAGAAGCGTTTCTTATTATTAACAATGTAGAAAATGTATTATCAATGGAAAACAATTCCATATTTTTGTGGAAACTGTGATAAAAAAAATTTCAGGATTCTCAGATGAATAAAAAGTTCAAAAGTTAACCTTTGGTAACATTATACATGTCTTTTTGATCAATTTAATGCATCATTGCTGAATAAAAGTAAATAAAAAAGTGTGTACTCACAGTTCGGTTTTTATCACAGTTTCGTTATAGTTCGGTATTTGCTATGTTCAGGGGAAAAAGTACTACTGTCAAATAAAAATACAGAAAATAAGAACAAATAATCAAACTACAAGCAACAGCTCAAATAAATACAATAGAGCGAAAATACAAATAAAATAATTTGCTTTCAGGTTTTTCAGGTATCTAACAGTATAGTTTTCAGGTACAGAAAGTGAATAAAGTAATCACATATAAAACAACATTGCATATAATCTTCACTGTAGAAATTAAATAAAGATGAATCATTATTAAAGTTACAAAAGCTATTCAGTCAAGAGCAGTGAGTGATTCCCTTTTTGTCTTTTGTTGTTTGATTAGAATTAAAAACTAATATTAGGATGCTGTCCCTTTAAGACATAATGCATTGATCCATTACACTGATACTGTACACATGCGTTGTCTTTCTCGACTATTAACATTCACTTAAGACATAATGTTTGCTATAGGATACTCGCCAAGACAGGCATGTTGACATAATTTTTGTCTGTTCAAACGCAAGTCTTAAAAGAAAACTAATTTGCTTTCCATGTGCATGCTTCGGATGAGTGCGCATATTCTTACAGCGTGCCTGAGTTCTCTTTTGCGTCTTCTTGCACCTGAATGTTTAAAATGGCAAGGCTTAAAGGAGTTTTAATTTAAACACAGACAGCACCTGCGCTCACACGCTATCAACACCCGGGTGATGATGGCGTAAATGACTGGTCATATTAGAGCATATGGCACTCGCATTGAACAAAGTTTAGGGGAAGCCAGAATGCATGTCCATCGACAAAAACAGACATTAGCCTTAACTCTCTGTTTTGTCTGTTTTACGCATTGTTATTTTCAAAAAGCCATATTATAGATGCGTTGTCATATTTGAGATGATAGGCGCTGCAAGTGTTCGTGAACCGTGAGTGGAAAATGGTGCGGTTTGATTTTTTTTACAGAGAACCGTTACACCACTATATACAATGTATGTATATGCACTCACTGACCACTTTATTAGGTACACCTTGCAAGTATCGGCAAGTATCCCCTTTTTGCCTTCAGAACTGCCTTAATTCTTTGCATATTCAACAAGGTGCTGGAAACATTCCTCAGAGATTTTAGTCCACATTGACATGATAGCATCTGCAGATTTGTCAGCTGCACATCCGTAATGTGAATGTCCTGTTCCACCACATCCCAATGGTGGATTGAGATCTGATGGCTGTGGGGGCGATTTGAGTTAGTGAACAGTCATGTTCAAGAAACCAGTTTGAGATCATTTGATCTTTTTGACATGTCACATTATTCTACTGGAAGTAGCCATTAGAAGATAAGTACACTGTGGTCATAAAGATAGATATGGTCAGCAACAGAACTCAGGTAGGCTGTGGTGTTTAAACAAGGGTCAATTGGTACTAAGGGGCCCAAAGTGTGCCAAGAATATATCCCCCACACCATTACATCACCAGCAGCAGCCTGAACTGTTGATACAAGGCAGGATGGATCCATGCTGTCATGTTGTTTACGCCAAATTCCTACTATCTGAATGCAGCTGCAGAAATCGAGGCTCATCAGACCAGGCACCGTTTTCTCCAATCTTCTTAGCCCATGCAAATTGTAGCCTCAGTTTCCTGTTCTTAGCTGACAAGAGTGGCACCGGTGTGTTCTTCTGCTGCTGTAGACAATCCGCTTCAAGGTTCGACGTGTTGTGCGTTCAGAGATGCTCTTCTGCAGACCTCCATCTTGCCTTTCTATCAGCGCAAACCAGTCTGGCCATTCTCCTCTGACCTCTGCCATCAAAAAGGCATTTTCACCCACAGAACTGCCGCTCACTGGATATTTTTCTCTGTAAACCCTAGAGATGGTTGGCTTGAAAATCCCAGAAGATCAGCAGTTTCTAAAATACTCAGCCCCTTCCGTCTGTCTCCAACAAAAACATTCAAAGCCTTTCTTGCCCTTTCTGATGCTCAGTTTGAACTTCAGCAAATCGTCTTGATCTTGTTTACATGGCTAAATGCATTGAGTTTGGCTGATTAGATATGTGTTAACGAGCAGCTGAACAGGTGTACCTGATGAAGTGACCGGTGAGTCTATATACTGAGGGTACGTTTACACGACAACGATGCACTACAAATGGAAACGTTTTTCATTTGCATTTAAAACCCATTTGCATTAAATTAAAAAAATGCCACTAGATAGTAATAGCACTAGACTGAAATTCTAAAAATGTAAAACTTTTTAAAATGTTTTTACATTTAAAGACATTTCAAATAAAATATATAACTAAACTAAAACCACCAAAGAGAGTGGACACTAAATTGAAGACAAGTACAACAAAATGTATATATTTATCCTTTATTTGACCAGGAGATCCCATTGAGATATTAAATCTTTTCTTCCAGGGAGACCTGGTCAAGACGCCAGCACATAGAGTTTCATACATAACCACAAAAACAATAATCATACAAAACAATTATTAAAGATAAAATCAAGAAAAGCACTACAAGACTCGTTTAAAGCCCTTTGCAAAATACATTTAAAAGTACTCAGAGGTGGCAGTATCTCTAGTTTAACAATATTTTGCAGATCATTGCAGGGAGCACCTTTGGAACTTTCAATCGAATGTACGATAGGGATTTAGTACAATAACTTTGTATAAAAAGTTAAAGTCCTCATGAAATCAAAATCTTATTTACTTTGTTAGCACACATTACAAGTCTTAGGGTGAACAATTCATCCATGCAAGTTAATACACAGAAATAAATAGTTTGCCGTGGTAATCTTTAATCAAAATCTGAAAAGTAACTTCCGGTCTGGAATGGCATTCCCTTTCCAATGACGGCAGTTTGACGGCTTGGGTTTGAATATCCTTAACCACTCCCCTCCAACTGTTAGTCTTCTATGAGCGAGAGATGGAGAGGAGGAGCGCAGAAGTAAAACCCTGCCCTCTATTCAATATTCCGTTTCAAATGCGTCACAGCACTGAAATAAAATCAGTTGCAACTTCCGGTTCAATGGGACTTTAAAAGTTTTTAAATATAAGGCAATTTACCTAGAAGTGCCTTAGCAATCAACATATACATATGCAATTTCCTCCTATGGTGTAAAGATGTCCATGCCAGTGAAAATGAATATAACCCTGTGTTGAAGTTGCTATTGATAAAAGTCTGCTAAACGCATAAATGTAATGCCATGGTTTAACTGTAGTATGTTGCTACTATTGTTTCTCCAACTGATCACCTGAGGATTTCTCAATCAATGTGACATGACGCTCACTGATGCATGTTATTTATACTGTGAAGTCACTCAAGCTTCCTTCCTGTCCCTACCAGACAGCTAAATGTTCTGATTTCACCTTATCATGGATGATGTATATATATAGATCATCGAGCAGAGAAAAACTGACCCTCTGGCATCATGGTTATTTTTTCTTATTTAATTGCCTTCTCCATGAAAATTCCCAAAGGTGCAGAATTGTTAGAACTGATAAGCCCCAACAAATCAATACTTCTCTCTCGGTCCCCAAATACATCTCTAAGGTCACCCAATTGGATTTCCACACAACATAGAGAAGTGGAGCTTTTAATAAAGGCCTGTACCAGAATATCCTCCCACCAAAACCCTTTGTGATCCTGATGGCACTAACTCCATGCGTGGAGTCACGGAGTTGCGAGCCGATAGATATTTGAACTCTGTCTGGGGGCACTAGTTACAAAACCACGATTCATCTTGATTATGGCTCTTGAGGATGTGCACTGTTGAGCACTGTAATTGATTCACCCGTCTGTTGTGATGATCCGTGTATCTGATACAGGGAGCAGCGCAATTCTGAAAAAATGTCCACCGCGCACAAGATCTCCGTCTTCTCCCGCAGGGGCAGACGAGCAATAAATAAGATTTATTATCACACCTCAGACCAAACTCGTTTTAAGTGTGAAAAGTTTATCTTCAAGGTCATCAAAGCAGCCGACCATCAAAGGCAGACAGAAGAAGTCACACTAGGTTGCCTGGTACTCTAAGAGTAATGATCCACTTATAAACATGAATCACCTGGTTAAAGGACACATCTCCCAGAGGAACACGACAGGCTGTACTTACACTGACCACAGATTGAAAACCTCATGGGTTCAGATGCTAATGTTTCTGCAGGAAAGGTGGGACACTGACTTTACTATTGCACTGTGTACCAATTGTAATGGCTATTTTAAACTGGATGATTATGTCCAATATGTTGGCATGAAATGGAAATTAACCCTCTCTATTTTCTAAATGCATGTTATTGATCTTATTGTGAGCGATTCATCCATGCATGTTTTTGTTTTATTTATTTATTTTTTTAAATTTGAGCTCATAGTTTGTCATCAAAATGTTATCGATCAACATGATCTTCCATTGAAATGACAGAATTTCTCTCTGGTGATGTATGCCGGACTCAAGCTCACATTCAGACCGCTGTCCAATAAACAACCGTTAGATAGAACCAAGTCCCGCCCTTTTTTTCTTTTTCAATAATCCATTTCACTCAGATGCACATCACAGAAAAAAAAAAAATTATTGACTCTAATATTGAGATGTCATAAATATATTTTCAAGATTTAAAGGGGTCATTTTTATTATATTTATTTCAAAATATGATTTTTTACATTTTAATTATGATTTTGTTATGAGAAAGAAAATCATAATCAAAATACATAAAACAAAAAAAATAAAAATAAGTTTAATAATAAAAATATAAATAATAAAAAATACATGATATATAATGATATATTATTTATGACATGACCTCTTTAACATTTATGCTGTAACCTTTCAACCAAAATAGCCATTACAGTTGGTACAGAGTGTGCCACCTTTTCTACAGAAACAACAGCAACTGTTAGTTTTGTTGTGCCAAATCAGTCCTGTTTAAATGTTTCATTCAGGAATAATAGCATCTATTCTACTTTTTCCACAATAGCTCCCTGTGGTAGGTAATATTTGTAGCATTATTTCAAGAAATGCTTTTTTTGGACTAGGTACATAACACTCTTCTATCTGATGGAAAATTCTGTTTCTCACTACATAAACCTTTTATTGATGACAACCTCATACAATTGCAGTCTCCCTTGAGCTCAACTAACCTCACGCTTCCTCTCTATCTTGCCATCAGCGGCCAAAGCCAATGGTGATTTCCTCAACAAGCAACACCGCCACTTGGTCGAGTTGGCGGTTAAGGGAAGCCTGCCGCTTCATCCAGTCAGAATGGAGCACGTGGAGCCCACAGCTTCTTACGTCACAGAGATCCCGTGCCTCAAGCAAAATGGACAGAAGCCCAAGAGCATTAAAGCCAACGTGGCCCATCCCGCGATGGCCTACAGCTCCAATACCATCGCAAACCCCGGCATGATGAGGAGCTGGGAGAACGCAGAGACTGCGGGTCGCCGCAAAACCTACGGCCCTAGGAAGATGTGCACAATGGAGCGAGTTAATGAGCTACACACTGCCCGCAGTCATCATTACCTACCAACGCAACCCTACTTTGTAACCAACAGTAAGACAGAGGTGACTGTGTAAGAGGCTGAATATGCTTCAAAGCAAGTGGCAGAGATTACTGTCATGAAAGGACTCTCCACACTGCCTCTAGTGGACTGGAGGCACAACAGGGGTGAGCATGTTATGCTCTCACGATAACATCCACTGACTGTGAGGCCAGGGACACTTGGAAAAGTTTACCACAATTTATATCCACTGTAACAATGACGTGTTTGTGTTCTGTAAATGAAAAGGTAAAAGGAAACAGATGTAAAGAATTGGCACACGAAAAGATTCAGATCAATAGCAATAAGATCTAATAAACGTGTATGGAAAGAATGCTATGGAGAGATGAGACATTACAGAAATGAAACATAACGGATTATCGATTCCAGATATTAAAGGGCTGTGGAGTATGAAACACAGAGTGATGCTCTTATCTGAAATAATATACAGAAAATTTGTCGGTGTGATATTGATTTGATGAAGATGGTATAAAAGACACTCGGTTTGAGGCTGTGCCTTTTGTTTTCTCATTATAAAGCTCCTCGGTCAAGCAACTAAAATTACGCTTGAAATATGGAGTCAGAGGAGTATTAGCTGCGATGGTCACATGTATGGAATATTTAATGCAGAGGTAGCATTGTCATGCCATGAGCAACACTGTTGAAGAACATATAGAGGCTTGGACACAACTTGTGTCTTTGGAAATATGTGTTTGGTCTCCTTTTTGCGTAACATTCGGCATTACTTTTTTATGTGTACTCTCAAATGCATACAAGCATGTTGAAATATTTGTCAAAATGTCATCAGTAGGTGTATCTGCTGCCACATGTAAGGTTTTTTTGCACTTTTACAAATGTGTCGTACAGAAGGTGCATTTTATTTAATTTTTTTCCCAAACAGATGCGACCATAAAAGTATATTTATACCATTGCCAATATATTTATGCAGATTATACAGTACGTTGTGCCAAGAAGTAGCTGGTTGAAGTTGTTGTGTTCAGCATTATTTATTTCAATATAATTATTTTGTTTTATTCAATAGTATGACAAAATGTTTCTGATGGAGTGGTAGTTCTGAAGATAAAATAAAGCTTTTTCTTTCCTCATTCTCTTCATCCTTATTTTTTACCCCATCGCTGTCTTTGATGCTAACAGGATGTTGCATTGTGAGGTTTTTGTAAACAGGTCGATGAACTTTGTTGTATCCAATTGAGTTAATTCAGCAATGCGTAAACCTGGAAATATCAACCCAAAGAACTTGACTTGCTCCTGCACTTCCCTCTGATTGCAGGGGAACCAGATCATGTGGAATAACTCTAGTCTAGGACGGATCCTGTCAGCCTCACTGCTTGGTAAAATGTCTGTCTTCTCCATGTTTCTCAGTTATTCTGTTGTATGCTGTGTGCATGAACAGTGAGCAGTGCCGTAACTGCTTGTTTGTGCATCATGAAATCTTACTTTTGGCAAATTTATTCATGGTAGTTTTATTTTTTTTAATTATTTTCCTTTCTTTCATCATACACTAAAGGTACAATAAAAAGAAGCATGAGAATAAATAAAGTATAGACTATAACTGTGCACTGTAAAGCCTTTAAATATCCCATAAGACACACTCTCCCGCCAAAATCAGAGGTCCATCAAAGGCTGTTGTGGTGTTTTGTTAGAAATAGCCAGGGAACAGGCAGCGAGTCTTTCATCTGCTGCAATTCCGAGGAAGTCCCAGATGAGGAGCAGGGAAGGAAAAGGGCTCTGATTGATTTGATTCAGGCACTTTGAGCAAGAATAAGTCAGCTAATCCAATCCTCAGCTGCACACATTCACCTCTGAACAGGTGCCTGGAAACAGCCAGCGATTGAATGAGCTCGTTTCTGTGAGGGCCTTGTTGAGCTGCCAGAAATCAAAGTTCTGCTCGACGAATTAAGATCGAGGGTGCAAGTGACCTAGTTAACCAAATCAGCACTGGCCTGTTCAGCATAGAGACACGTTGTATTAGAAGAGCGGGTGGTCAATTGCATTTGCTTGTTGAGGTCCCAGTCTGAGCATTGCGTTTTACTATGGCTTCAATGTCTACATGAACTGGAGAGACGAAACTAAAGATATTATTCTACAGAAAAACTATTCTATAAGGCTTATCTGGCTCTATATATAGTATGTACAGTATTGTCATGTATGCCAAGTTACCCCATTACATTATATATTATCAACACCAGTGTGATTAGTATAATTTTTTATTTATTTAAAATATTATCAAATTATATAAATATAGTGCAAAAAGCGATAGATTTATCTTTATTCATTTAGCAGACACTTTTATCCAAAGTGACTTACAAAGAGAAATGTTAAAACAGACAGTAGCATATGTGCTGCAATACAAAACTGTTCACAAGCCAGAACAGAAACAGTGAAGCATCTGTGTTTAGATAACAGGGCAATATCATTCAGTGGATGAAATGTATTCAAATGCATTCTTTATCAATGAATGATTCATTGCAAAATCAATTGATGCATGAATATTAGTTATGTTAGTTCGTTTCACATATACACATTAGCACAAATTGACTAGGGCCAAAAATCACAAATATGAAGCACCCACTGACTGCATTTTATACTCCAGTCAGACATTTCCAAATTATGCACACAACCTAATTTCAATAATGGAAGAAATGAGGTCGAGAAATGGTATTGACTGTGATTAATGGACTGAGCCTGAGATAAGTCTGATTGTTATGAGGTTATGATTAATTTGAAGTTAGAAAATGGTAATGTGGACCTATACTGGATACTGAGAAACTAATCAGATTCAAGGGCTTATCTTTTTCTTTTCATGTTTCAGTATTGCTACTTGTTCTTATATATGAGTGTAAAATGCAATTAATTTTGTTTACAGTGAGTTTACGTTAGGATATGTCACCACATGGCAGATAAGCTGACTTTAAAACAGTAATGTAAATACTATTTTTGTGTAGTGTCTTTGTATACATATGACATTTAATAAAGATACACTAAACTGATCTCATTGGTGAAGGTTCATTCAATTGTACTTTGATTTATTCATTATTTACTTATGATTGTCTACTGTTAAATTCACAATTATAGGTTTTTGGTTTTCTTTATTTGTACAGGTGTATAATGTTAAGCTTGCAGGTTTATCGCTTTGTTTAACTTGGACCAATGAGGATGTTTATATGTCAAAAGCTTTTGCTTGTACGAACTAATGCAAAAAACAAGTTTTCATCCATATGTTAAAAAGTTAAATGTTCTCCTACGATGTTCTTTCATGAAGTATGCAAAGCAGTACACACAACGTTAATGTCCATTTTAGAAATGTTTAGGGATATCCCTTGAATAAACTGAGAAACCATAAATGTCGACTATGTAATTCATATGACCTGACATTGCATCTGAGTGACTGAAATGGATGTTGCTCCTGTCACAGGGTTGCATCTGAATTAAAATGCAGTTTTGGTTCACCTACATGCCGGTTTTTACATTTAAGTTTGAAGTTTTCTGTCTTTCTCTGTTTCATGGGCAGGCAGGTAATTGATAGATAGATAGATAGATAGATAGATAGATAGACAGACAGACAGACAGAGATTCATACTGGTTTAAACCAGAACACAATGAAGTGCACAAAACAATCACTGATGCAATCTGTCATCTCGGACAATGATCTCTCATGGGTATTTCTTCAGAGGCTGTGTGCACTGCTGCGGCTGATTCTGTACATTCAAGCCTGAGTACGTTATTCTGCCCATCCACATTGTAGTTTTTCTGGTTCATGGAGATGATAGGCCATTGCACCCACCAGTCCTCTGCTTGGTCTAAGGGCATAATTACTGAAAGCCCTATGAACACATTGAGTCTGCAGATCTAGCGCCTGTCAAATAGTGAGTCACTGCAATGAGATTCAATTTCTCAACCCTCATCCACAACTGGCATGAATATTTATGTACGAGGTACACTTTTATCTCCCACTGTTTTCCCCCTGAGTGTTCGCCCCTGTAACACTACAGTAACTTCCTTTCTGAGACAAATGACTGATCCTGGGATTGGTCATGTGGAACATAAAAAACTTTCAGAGCACTGCTTCTCTTTATCTGCGAGAGAATAAACCAGTGCAGGGTACACAAGAGACTCCTCACCAATGAGATGAGCTCAGATCTTTGATTCAGAGAGAACGTGAGCATTTCCATCATGTCTTTGGTCTCAGTTTGTGTCAAAGGGCTGCAACTGTGGCTGCCGAGACTGACTGACTTCTGAGAAGCAGTTCACATTGGATGCACAGGAGGAGTCTGATTCGTGAACTAATCATTAAGAATGTGAGTGAACAGAGTCATTGGAAAGATTCAACAAAAAAATATATTCATTTATGAAACAGATAATGCTTCCGCTGTGAACATTGTTCAAATGAATCAGTTGAACCAGTTCACAAAACCGGTCTGAACTATATATTCATGAATTGGACTGAATCAATGTGAGCAGTTCTAGATTCAACAACTCACTATCTGTGTCTGATTCCAATACTTAATTTTTTTTTACTAATTTTGATGAAGAATTTACGTTTTAATGTCCTTTAGGTAAAGTCTAATTACCAGCAATATATGCTACATACATTTGGCTTTAAACATTTTAGGGCATGTAATATGCCCATGCCAGGATGTCAGGGACCACATGATGATGCTTAATCAATTCACAGAAATGAGTCGGTCTTCCCATCACTTCTTTTTAACCCTTAAATGCATACTTCGGGTCTTTAGTAACCGTGACGTCATTCACTACCCTCCTCATTAATTTTTTAAAGTTAGATATCAACCTTCTTAGTATTCCTCGATCAATTCATTATAAACAATATAACAATAAAATACAAGAATAATACAATTATAAAATAATTGTTTGTTGAAAAAAAAATTGTATAGGGTCATTGTATTTTTTTTTCTGCACAACAATAAATGAATCTTTAATGACTAAATGTGCAATTCACCTTTATTCCACAAGGTGGCAATGTCTGATACACAATGATGAAGTGATGTTTCACTCATAGTTACCGCAGGCAGAAAACAAAAGAATCGGAAGTATCATCAGCAAAACTTGAAATGGCTCAGTGATTTACTGAATGCAATCAAATATTAGTGTCAGCTGACAGCTGACACTTGATGGTGGATCTGGTGAAGAAGCTGTCAGCGATCAAAATATTGATTTTGAAGATGTTGAAAATTATAGTTTTGAGAATATGTTTGAGATCGCGAATATGAAGCCAGATGCTGAATGTCCCGGGAAATGAGCTTTGACGAGGACAGCGATGATGGTATAAAACATCTGCTCAAACTGAACCCTTCAAAGCTTCCAAAGATAACAATATATACTTTATTTATATGCTTATATTATTCTTCTGTAATCATTACTCTAATATCAGGAGAGTTTTATATTATCGCGACAGGTAGAGATCCATCTGTGTTAGATATAGATCCGGGTCGCTAAAGACCCGAATATGTAATAAAGATTGGCGAAACATTCATGCATTTAAGGGTTAAGATGTCTTTTAAAAACAAAATATAAAGTATTCTCTGTACATTCCGCTGCACTACCTGGGCTTTTTTTTTGGAAAGCTTCCTATGTGAACGGCCCTTTAAAGTATACCTCAGAAGAAGCTCAGAATGTGGAGATTCAGATTGATACATAAACCATGACGGGTCGTAAGACAGGTCATCACAGGAGGGACTTGAGCTGTAATAATATTCATAGCGGTCCTTTAGTCTACCGCAGTAATTAAGACCTGAGTGGCAGTTTTGGAAATTCTAATAATACCTTTTTGTTACTGTCAGGTTTTCTTTAGCTTCATTTGTGCTCCTGAATAATGTTATGATGAAATTATGACAGGTGAGCGCTCTGCGGAAATGAAGCTCACACGGGCCATTTTAATGCCTTTAGATCCAACAATTAGGTTTTCATAAAGCCCATTCTCATTTTATGCTCATAATGAATGTTCAGAGGAAGAGGAATTTTCTCATCAGCGATAATTTATGAGTCTTGCACAGCATATCCAGAAAGAGAAGCTGGGTCACATAAGACGCCACAAGCGCCTTTTAATAAGCCCCCGCTCGGCGGTCCATTTCAGCAAGGAATATTTCCTCCTCGCAATCAGGAGTAATTTACTGCTTATACTTCAGATTTAATGTGGTCGACAGACTGGCGGTGGTCACAAATTTCGGAAAAACTGTGAGAACTAGACCCCCAAAGCCTTGATGAAACCCAGCCGTTGCCATGGCAACAGAACTTGAGCCGCCTGCTTACAAATCTCTTTGTATGTTTCCACGGCAACGACTGTAGATAGGTGGAGAGGGGGTGGCGGTATGGAGGAGTGAGTGGGAGGGAGTGCTGCGTCCATTGTTTATGCTCTGGAATTCACAAGCGCGATTATCTGAGATAGACCCCAAACAATACTCAGCAGTTTCAACTTAGTGTCCAAACACTAAGAATGATCACCCAAGAGAAAGTTGGAGTGCAAAGTAGATTTTAAACTCTTTAGAAACTAGAGAGGTTACAAACTATATGCATAATCATCAAAACATCAGACAAGCCCTCTTTTAACCTGACTTAACATTCATTACTAAATTAAAGTCAATTTGATATGCAAAACTGTTTCTAGTAAGAACTAAATTATTTCCGTTTTAAAGCCTGTAAAAAATTGCTTAGCTTGTAAATCAGTTGGTTCAAGCAGGGCTCTACAGACTGAAGGATTCTATTCTTGTTACTTACAAGATTTGAACCCAAACCACTGGATGTGGGCTATGAGCATCTGTTAACCATAGCAACCGGCACAGAACCAAGCACAGCCAAAAACCACTGCAATACAGCCCTATCATTCTGTATGACACAGGAGGTATATCAATAATTACACTAAATTGATGTTATGGTGTTTCTCATTATGAGAGAACAGCAAGTACACAAACAGTGCACACTTCAGCTGAGAACAGACGAGCTTCGCTCCACACTCAGGGACAATATAGCTTCATCCCACTGAGAGATGCTGCTTATCTCAGAAAACAATTAGAAATGCAGGCATCAAACAAACTGCAAAGAGACTTGTACACACACAAGCACGCATGCATAAACATACTCATTGCCACAATATATCTTCCTATTCATGCGAGCCAGACAGGATCCTATCTCAGTGTAAGCTGTAGAAAGATCTAATAATGGAACATGGAATATATAACAGAACACAAAACAGCAGAATGTCATTTCAGCTATACAGGTACAGCTATACTTGTACACATCTAAATTCAGACAACAGTAGCATTTTTTTTAAAATTCTTACATTTATTTTGAGCACTTATAACAACCTGAAGCGGTACTGTGTCTTCAAATCCAGAAGTTTCCCTGTGGGCAATAAAGTTTTATAATTACTTTTGGTGCAGAACAGGCCTATGTAGGACTGATAAGTAATTTCATTTGTTATACAAGTTATTCAGCATAATAAAGCTGTCAAAAAGCATCAGCTTCAAACGATTTCACACAAACAAGAAGAGTGCTGGTGTTCAGTAATTCTTTCTGCAGGTTTCATTGTTACACCATTAGGTGGCGACAAGTGACCGTTATGAGTGAGTCACTGAATCATTAATTTAACCAATTTTTTTGGAGTTTTTAAAGAGTCATTAAATCCTTCACTCAACTGATTTGTTAAAAAACACTGATTCAAACAAGAACAAAACAGCTACCGTATGTTTTTCAGAAGTACAAAATGATTAATTCAGCTCATTCATTCAAACAATCCATTCAAACACACTGATTCATCCAGGAACGAAACAAGCTTTTATGGGTAAGTCATTGAATCATTCACTCAATCAGTTTGTTCAAAAACACTGATTCAAGCAAGAACACAGACTGATTAATTCAGGAACGTAACAAGCTTTTATGGGTGAGGCATTGAATCATTCACTCAATCAGTTTGTTCAAAAACACTGATTCAAGCAAGAACACACACACATTTATTTAATCAGGAACGAAACAAGCTTTTATGGGTGAGTCATTGAATCATTCACTCAATCAGTTTGTTCAAAAACACTGATTCAAGCAAGAACACACACACTTATTCATTTAGGAAAGAAGCAAGCTTTTATGGGTGAGTCATTGAATCATTCACTCAATCAGTTTGTTAAAAACACTGATTCAAGCAAGAACACACACACGTATTCATTTAGGAAAGAAACAAGCTTTTATGGGTGATGCATTGAATCATTCAGTTAGTCAGTTTGTTCAAAAACACTGATTCAAGCATGAACAGCTACTGTATGTTTCTCAGAAATGCACAATGGTTAATTCATCTAATTTATTCAAATGATTCATTTAAACATACTGATTCATTGAGGAATGAATTTTTTTTTGTGGGCGAATCATTGAATCATTAACTAAAACACTGATTCACAGAACAAAACAGCTACTGTATATTCCTTAGAAATGCACAACAGCTATTTCAGTTCTGTTTGGAACTTTTTTCACAAGCAGAGCAAAAGTATAGACAAAGTAACAGTAATATTGTTTCTAAAATGTAATTGACTCAATATTAACTTCTTGTTTATTGAACTGTTGTATCAAAGCAAAATTACATTTGTGAATTGTTTTTATACAACACACTCATGAATATCACATCAGCACTCTTGCTAGTGTGATATTGCTTAATTGAACCAAAAATATTCACAGATAGACTGAAGTGCCAGTCAAATACTTTATGTACTGATTGTAAAAGGTAATTCCCACGCAGCTTACTGAACCTGAGTTTCTATGAGTTAAAGCTTCTCATATTTCTTTCTCAGTCAGCAATTTCTTGCATTGTTTACAGTGTTATTTCCTCCAAAAAATATGGATTGCACTAGATTTGCTGATGGCTGTGGGAAGAATCTTAGCACAGACTCCATCAAGTCACTGAAAGATTCATCAGTTTCCTCATCATGCTCAGCCACAACAAACAATCATCCATCAGTAGCTCACCCCTCCACTTAGACAAACTTTATATGTGCAACTTAATGTCTAAGTAGCTTTTTCTTAGCACAGCTATCAACATTTAATTAACTTGGGAAACAATGAACACGTTGCATATGGTCCATGATGGCATGATATCATAAGCGAAATGTGAAATATTCTTAATATAGATTTAAACATACTGTAATTCTCCTTAAATTAAATAAAAAGGTACTTCATTCTCAAAATCAAATACAAATAATATACAGAGGAGATGAATACAGTGTTGTTTAAGCGTGTATGCAGTATAATGGAGCCGTTTCTTGTTGTGTAAACGTTCCTCCTGTTTCATGCAAATTTTCACACCTCAGGCATGAGCCAACCTGGCCATACTGGTTGTGCCCTTGTGTTGGGCTCTTAGCCAGCATTAACAGATGGCTGAATGGGTGACAAAGCTGCTGGAACCCTATTCAATGAGATGTGAATGTGATTGTACCCATTTGTGAGGGCCCTGTAAGACAAACGAGGTGTTTAGGAGATGAAATTATGAACATTACAAGTTTTCTGTGATCTTTTCAAGTGATCAGCATGTGTAAAAACACAGAACAAATACAATACACAAGAGTTTGGAATTAGTTTCATTGCTATTCTGTCTCCCTAACAACACACACCTGGTATTTGTCACACTTCATAGTATATGGCATGCATGCAGACTGAAGATATGCAGGTGTTGCCATATATAGTGAGGGCTCTCCACACCAATCTGGTCTGACCAAGGGTGAAGCATCTCCATAAAGCTTCACAAGAGCACGCTCAATTTCTCATTTCCGACACTCTGGAAAAACAGCTGGAGCAAATCTTGCCCCTCCAAACAAAATTAACTATGGAAAGTGGTTGAAAATGAAAGTCGCTATGAAACAACATTATATAGCTACTAATATAGCATACATACAACATAACAACAACTAAATATTACAGAATACATTCAGATCATTAAAACCTGTCAAATCAGGGTTTTTATAATGGTGAAACCGCAAAAGAACATCTTTAGGGAACAGGCTACCTAGTCGTATATGATGCACCTAGAAGGTTTCTTGAGAATGACTGTAACTTCACATATCAGCATAAATGTTGTCAGATGATAATGTTCTGGAGCTAAAATCAAATGCATTTGTAGATGAATAGATCTGACTTAATTATACACAAAGCCATTTTTATATCTGTAACATTTTCAAGGATTTCATAGGATTTTAATGTTTGATGCAGCCATGAGAGATTGTCTGTGTATATAAAACTATACAGTATGACAAAAAAAGAGAGATTTTATTTCCATATATTTGGAATATTTATCTACATTTGCCAGAAAAATTGTTTTTTTTGCTTTATTGCCTTTTTACAGTTTCAATAATATTCAAACAAATTTAGTTTGCAGACCAATAAAATGGGTTTCAGATTCATTCACTAAGCTATGAAAAGAATATTTAAAAGGCATAGTATACCCCAAAATGAAAATTCTGTTATTTACTCACTGTCATGTTGTTCCAAACCCATGACTTCACCAAGCAATTACTGAAGCTTTCAAGCTTTAAAAAGGGCAGAAAGGCACCTAAAATGATCATAATAGAGATCCAACGTGTACACTATAATTTAAGCCTTTAAGTCATAAAAAATGGTTCATTCCTGAACCATTTTTGCTTTATGGCAGGGCGCATTATCCTGCTGAAAGAGGCCACAGCCACCAGGGAATACTGTTTCCATGAAAGGTGTAGATGGTCTGCAACAATGCTTAGGTAGGTGGTACGTGTCAAAGTGGATGGCAGGACCCAAGTTTTCCCAGCAGAATATTGCCCAAAGCATCACACTGCCTCCGCCGGCTTGCCTTCTTCCCATAGTGCATCCTGGTGCCATGTGTTCCCCAGGTAAGTGACGCACATGCATCCAGCCATCCACGTGATGTAAAAGAAAACGTGATTCATTAGACCAGGCCACCTTCTTTCATTGCTCCGTGGTCCAGTTCTGATGCTCACATGCCCACTGTTGACGCTTTCGGCGGTGGACAGGGGTCAGCACAGGCACCCTGACTATTCTGCGGCTATGCAGCCCCATACGCAACAAACTGCGATGCACTGTGTATTCTGATACCTTTCAGTCAGAACCAGCATTAACTTCTTGAGCAATTTGAGCCACAGTAGCTCGTCTGTTTGATCTGATCACACAGGCCAGCCTTCGTGCATCAATGAGCCTTGGCCGCCCATGACCCTGTTGCCAGTTCACCACCATTCCTTCCTTGGACAACTTTTGATAGATACTGACCACTGCAGACCGGGAACACCCCACAAGAGCTGCAGTTTTGGAGATGCTCTGACCCAGTTGTCTAGCCATCACAATTTAGCCCTTGTCAAACTCGCTCAAATCCTTATGCTTGAGGACAAAATGTTCACTTGCTGCCTTATATATCCCACCCACTAACAAGTGCTGTGATGATGAGATAATCAGTGTTATTCACTTCACCTGTCAGTGGTCATCAGTGTTATTCTTGATCGATGTATCTTCAGCAGGATTCTTTATTGAAAACGTGCTGTTGGTAGCTGCAGTCCATCAAGTGTAATCCCACAGACAAGAGTAGGGTACAACGGGGCTAAAGGCTCCACGGGGTAAAAGGCTCCTTCGATTTTATTTTCCTCTAAACCACTACATGGCACAAAAACTTGCCTCAGTACTTTCCAAAACATCCGCTTTTCAAGATGCATGTGGAAAATATGTCTGATCTTTGACGCGATCTCAGGCAGCAGCGCAAAGTTGATTCTGCACTTAATTGATCTAATATTTGATGTTTTTAAAAATGTTGTAGATTTAAGTAGCAAATAAGAATTGCTAAAATTATTGAATATATTTTGAAACAAAGGTCTTGTTAATGTTTGTCAGTTTTGTTCAAGGTAATTAAAGCAACAGTTTTGCAATAATGGAAGAATATGTAAAAGTATGGTATTTGGGGTAAAAGGCACCCCTGCTGTTGGGGCTAAAGGCACCATATTTAACATGATAATAAACAGCTGGCTGACTTTTCCATTTGTTGACATGACATGGTTAGATTCAGATTGTATCATATATTAAGTTGGGTGTCCACCTTAGAGATAATCACCATATTTATAATGACAATCATATTTAAAAATGTGATATTAATCATATCATATAATAAAATATTATTTATTGTTACTACTGTAAATCTATATTAAATTATTAAGGGATCTCCTTCAATGCTTTCAGAATCTTTACTTTTTTAAATGATTTTGTTTCTATATTTTTCAGATATATTTCTATATTAACATATTTTAATGACAGCATATTTATTGATCAAAAATGAATTATTTTATTCATCAAAATAAACAGAAAATAGTTCAAACGTTGCTAAAGTGATTGTTTTGAACAAGTATTAACTCAGACATTATTAAAAACATATTATTTTAGCGAAAGTATTTGTATCAATACTGTGTGCCTTTTGCCCCATGCTGGTGAGCCTTTTACCCCATGTGTGGGGTAAAAGGCTCCCCTCGACACCCCATACATTTTAAAGATTTTTAAATAAAATAAACCACTTTTATGATTTATTTTCACACAAAATCTGTTGCTCCATAAATGTTCAATACAAACATATATATTTTTCTGTATATCATACATTATAGGAGTAGTGAAAAGCACATTTTTCTTAAGGTGTGCCTTTATCTCGTTGTACCCTATATGAGCACAAACCACATGTGACACGGACATGAGTTTATTAACTAGACTAAACACTTAGACTAATCTAACATACACACGCATACATG
The DNA here is from genome assembly GCA_039654625.1 of Rhinogobio ventralis. Classification (NCBI taxonomy): domain Eukaryota; kingdom Metazoa; phylum Chordata; class Actinopteri; order Cypriniformes; family Gobionidae; genus Rhinogobio; species Rhinogobio ventralis. The sequence continues at coordinate 17,027,088 of CM077212.1, forward strand.
CACACAGTTTAGCAATGGAAAGAGAGCTGAAGCAGAATACAGGAAAGCAAGAAGTTATAGCATTGTTTGAAATTCAGCACATCAACAGCCTTGAGCAAACCATCAGTTTCTTAGTTCTAACACACCCTTCTAGGGGTAGGGGATACTGTAATGTATCAACTAATGAGTTTGATAATTGCATTTCTTGCCATTTGAATAGAAGTGTCTTGATGCAATTTCTTGAAGCTCCAGTTGATCTCTGCTGAAGTTGTCTTGATGAGAGAGAACCATTTTAAGTCAGAGAATCTTTTATCTTCTTAAAGACAAGGCCGCAAAAGCACAAACCAAGGGGTCCTTAAGAGTCTTCCAGCTATCTTCAATTTCTCAGAATCAGCAAAGGGGAAGGATGCATTTTGTGATCAGTGATTTTTTTAAAACATGAAGATGTCACACCCTCGTGAGGTGAGTGAGCCAATAAGGAGTTGTTCTTTTGAAGGGAAAGAGTTAGCAAAATGTAAATGTAAATGAACATAAAGGTTATTAAGGGTGTGTTCACACTTGGCAGGTTTGGTTAGATTAAAACGAACTCTGGTGCGATTGCTCTGTTAGTACAGTTCATTTGAATAATTGTGAACGCTGCCATCCAAACCCTGGTGCGCACCAAACAAGTGAACCGAGAACCCTGAAAATGGGTGATGGGTCTCGGTCCACTTTTAAACAAACTCTGGAGTGGTTCGGCTGAAATATGAACGCAACATGGACCAAAGACATGTAAACAAACCAAAAACAGGACATGATGTCACAAGATGCGACAAAAAAAGAACAAGAATGCTCAAGCACACCTTTTTTTTCTCGTCATGGTCGCGATGGTGCCTATCAATTTGGTAAAGGCATCAGAACGACGTCTCCTCACAGCAGATGTTTTGACTTTTTCACACATTTTTTAAGCTATTCACAAGTTGTCAGCTTAAATCATATACCGTATGCACATATGAGTGCATTTAGCCCAGCATACAGCATTTTTTTGGATGTTTAAAAAGTTCTATATTCTATTGGTCCGGAACAAAAGAAACCAAGAGAAACAAACTACAAGTGTGAACAAACACTAAAATTGCAGTTCATAGATACCCAACATGCTATATGTGATCTTGGTTAACTACAGTGTGCCATTCTGAATAGCTTTTGAATTAATACATATGCAAAACAATGTAAAAGAACATATGATTACATAGGAAAATTGGACGCATGATTGTACAAGTGATTATATAGAAGTTATAGGATTAGGATGGACTAATCCTAAATCTCTCATTTGAAAGCCACGTTTCTAGCATCTGTAAAACTGCATTCTACCATCTTAAAAATATATCTAAATTACGGCATATGCTTTCAATGCAAAATGCTGAACAGTTAGTTCATGCATTCATGACCTCAAGGCTAGATTATTGTAATGCTCTACTGGGTGGTTGCCCTGCTCGCTTAATAAATAAACTGCAGCTGGTCCAAAACGCAGCAGCTCGAGTCAACACTGCACTGGCTCCCTATTAAACATCGCATACATTTTAAAATCTTGCTAATTACTTACAAATCACTAAATGGTTTAGCTCCCCAGTACTTGAGCGAGCTCTTAACGCATTATACTCCATCACGTCTATTGCGGTCTCAAAACTCTGGCCAGTTGATAATACCTAGAATATCAAAATCAACTGCAGGCGGTCGATCCTTTTCCTATTTAGCACCCAAACTCTGGAACAGCCTTCCTAGCATTGTTCGGGAAGCAGACACACTCTGTCAGTTTAAATCTAGACTAAAAACGCATCTCTTTACTATGGCATACACATAAAACATTTTAATTTATATTTTATTCAAATTGTTAGGCTGCATTAACTAGGTCAGCCGGAACCGGGAACACTTCCCATAACACCTGATGTACTCGTTACATCATAAGAGGAATGGCATCTACGCTAATGTTAGTCTCTCTGTTTATCCCAAGGTTTACTGCAGTCAGCCGGATCCGGGCCGTATCCAGATCAGATGGTGGACCAGCGCCCAGACATTACCAACGCATCCCTGAAGTGTCTGCAGAGACCGTGTCAATTAGTCTACCCTCTGAAATTGCTCATCGACATGGCATCCTCAATGGATCCATCTCCGGCGTGATGACTCCGATATTTCGAATATTCCTATTTAATAATTGTTTAATTGACACGGCATCCTCAATAAACCCGGTGTGATGCCTCCGATCTTTCGAATAATCCGATCTAATATTACTTCTGACCTATAAGGCTGCCAAAATAATAAACATACACTGTTTGTTAATTGGCCAGAGGAGAACTGGCACCCCGACTGAGCCTGGTTTCTCCCAAGGTTTATTTTTCTCCATTAGGACACCTGATGGAGTTTTGGTTCCTTGCCACTGTCGCCTCTGGCTTGCTCAGTTGGTGACACAAAATTTTCAAATAAATATCCAAATAAATGTAATTACTAAACTAAATTATATCAACTACATTACTTGAATATATATGATAATTTAAATGAGCTGATGACATCACCGTTTTCTCCAGAGCGGCTGTACAGCCGAATCAAATTCTGTTCATTATTTTCCTGTTTAACACTGTGAAGCTGCTTTGAAACAATCTGCATTGTAAAAAGCGCTATATAAATAAAGTTGACTTGACTTGACTTGACTGTATAGGAAAAAGGATGTATTTGTCTGTTTCAAAATTAACTTAGAGGGAAACTACTTCTTTTGAGTTGTAAACCAGTCTTATCTGTTACCACGGTAACTAGAGGCCAGGTGTTAGCTGCATTTAGGGTGTTAGTTGCTCTTCTGGGGTGAGTGCCTTATAACTCCACCTCTTGGTCTGCTCGTTGGGAGAAGGGTATTTCGGATGATTTGTTAAAGTCCCCCTGTAGTCAATAATTGTATCCCTTTAAACTCATCTTTGATCACCAAAATTACAAAATTACGTTTATTTTCCAGTGAAAAAAAATTCTTCATGCCTTAAAATAGCTTAAATGTAATTCTACACCCTTGCTTCATTTAGTATATATGCATACAGACTTGGTCAGCATTACTGGGAACACCCACAAAAACGTCATATCCGTTTATGCTGTGGGGGAAAACAAGCTATTCGAAAGAACGCATGTAGATCTTATTGGGCGCTTGATCTTTACTCTTTGTAATGATTACGATTGCGATTTTTGCTTGGTGCAATGCCGAAAAGTTGCTGTGTGGCGTTCTGCACCTCTAATAAGTTAAAATTCCCTGATCTGAAGTTCCCTTTCAGTCGGTCACGTTCGACGTACGTCGGAACTGACCGACGAATTGGGATCTATTTTCAGAGACCAATCTACTTCGAGTGTTTAAAAACGAGCCAATGAGGATTGGCATGCGGTAGACGCGTCCCACGCTCCGCCCCGCAGCGCGGGTATAAATACGGAAGTGGAAGTACCGCATATCGCTTTTCAACTTCGGAGCCGAACATTCATGTGTTTGTTCCTACGAAGAGTGTTTTCCTGCGACAAAGAGAGTTGGAGCTCTGCCAGTGTCGGTGTGACGGTGCCTGCAGCAGTGGTCGCGAATAGACAAAACAGCTGTTTTTACAGCTCTGGGTATTTTGAGTGCTCTCAGCGGGCTTGCACCCCTGAACCGCTGCGAGCCGCGGCCATTTCCCCTGCGTGCCTCGGCACTGATCAGAGCATTTTCCTCTAAAAGAGCGACACGGTTTGACCCTGCGTCTTTTTCAAGATGTCATTCAAACCGTGTGTTTCTGGATGCCGTCGTTACCTGTCCCCAGCTGACGGACACGATCGCTGTCTCACGTGTTTGGGCATTCAGCACGCTGAGGCGGCTTTCGTGGATGACTCATGTTCCCATTGCGGGAATATGACCATCGCGGTATTACGGTCCAGGCTCGACTACCTTGAAAAAGGTGGAGTCCCATTGCGCATCCCCCGATCTAGTGGCCCTCCTGCCCCGAAGCAGAGGGCTGCTACTTTGGCTGATGCCTTTGGTGGGGACCTGAGGGTTACTGTGAGGGCACTCCCGCCGGGCCAACAGGCTCCTCGGGCCCCTCCCCCCTCCGCTGCGCCGGTTGAGCTTCCGGAAGAGCATGCTGGTCCTTCCCGCGGGGGGCCAGCTGTTACTTTCGGGGCTCCGGTTGAGGATATGGTTTCGATCGCCGCATCGGGGGACGAGCTAATGGACTCTGGAGATGAAGATTCGGCTGCGCTGCCCCCTTCGGGTGTGGTAGCGTTGCATGCTCACGGCTATGCTTTCCCGGGCCGCCGCGAGTGTCGGGCTCGAGTGGAACCCTCCACCGCGTCCCGAACCCTCACGGCTGGACGACTGGTATCTCGGGACGGCCCGTGCTGGTTCTCAGCGCCCCGCCCCAGTGCCTTTCTTTCCGGAAGTGCATCAGGAGCTCACGAAGTCGTGGACAGCGCCCTATAGCGCTAGAAACCGATCGACTGACTCCTCCGTCCTCACTACCCTCGACGGTGGCGCGGCGAAGGGTTACGTGGAGATCCCCCCAGTGGAGCGGTCGGTTGCGATGCAACTGTGTCCTAAGACCGCTACCGACTGGCGGGGAAATCCGCGTCTCCCCTCCCGGGGAGTTCTCGTCCGGGCTAACCGGCAAGGCTTACACGGCCTGTGGAGAAGCCGCGTCATCTCTGCATGCCATGGCGCTCCTGCAGGTCTACCAGGCCAAAGCGCTCATGGAATTGCACGAGGGTAGTTCCGACCCAGGGGTTATGCAGGAACTGCGTACCGCGACGGACCTCGCCCTCAGGGCGACGAAAGTCACCGCACGCTCCCTGGGTCGGGCGATGTCCACACTTGTGGTCCAGGAACGCCACCTGTGGCTGAACCTGGCAGATATGCGTGAGACCGACAAAGTGCAGTTCCTCAACGCCCCTGTCTGTCAGGCCGGCCTCTTCGGCGACGCGATCGAGAACTTCGCCCAGCAGTTCTCGGTTGCCCAGAAGCAGACGGAGGCGATTAAAAATATCCTGCCCCGGCGACCTGCTGCTGCTTCCACCCAGTCGCCGGCTGCAGCGCCCCCGCCTGCTCGTCGCCGAGGGCGTCCCCCGGCGTCTGCCTCCGCCCCTGCCAAGCCAAAGCAGCAGCCTCCACCGGCAAAGCAGGGCGCCAGGCGCAAGAGGGCCGCCCAACCCGTCCAGGGCCCCGCTGTCTCTGCAGGCAAGCGCAAGGGTAAGCGGCCCTGAGACGGGCAGCCCAGGGAGAAGAGGAGCTGTTCTCGGGGAGGTGGTGTCCGCACCCCTCCTCCCCCCGGAGGAGGACCGGGGGGAGAATGTCCATCACACTGGTATCAACATCCTGCCGCTGGCTCTCCGGAGTCCAGCGGTGCCCACATTTTCAATAAAAGAGCAGTTTCCTCCCTCCCTGGGCCCCAAGAGGGTCAGGTTGGCAGTGCGCGACGCCCCCGGGCCTTGCCACTCCTTTCCTCCCCTCTCCCCCTCGCCAGGGGGCAGCAGTGTGGGCACCGAGAACGCCCCCGGGCCTTCTCACCCACACTCTGCCCCACCCGGGAGTACTCAAGCAACACTCCGGGCCGCCTCCGGGCCTCCCGAGTCGGGCCTGGGTACTCCATCTCGCTGCCTCACCCCGGGCACGTCTGTGGTGCCGTTGGTCCCGCTTGTTCGGTCTCTGGGGGCCTGGTTAGGTCTCCCCAGGCCGTCTCGCTGGCTCATTCGTACCGTCAGACTCGGCTATGCGATTCAATTCGCCCGCCGGCCTCCCAAGTTCACGGGCATCCTCTTCACCTCAGTGCGGAGTTGCGATGCCCATGTCTTGCGGTCCGAGATCGATGTCCTGCTGGCGAAGGACGGGGTCGAGCCGGTTCCTCCGGCCGATATGAAGGCGGGGTTTTACAGCCCCTACTTCATTGTGCCCAAGAAAGGGGGTGGGTTAAGACCAATCCTGGACCTGCGTGTCCTGAATCGGGCCCTGCACAAGCTCCCGTTCAGAATGCTAACGCAGAAACGCATTTTTCGAATGCATCCGTCCCCAGGATTGGTTCGCAGCGATCGACCTGAAGGACGCGTACTTTCATGTCTCCATTCTCCCTCGACACAGACCGTTCCTTCGCTTTGTGTTCGAGGGGAGGGCATTTCAGTACAAAGTCCTGCCCTTCGGGCTGTCCCTGTCGCCTCGCGTCTTCACGAAAGTCGCAGAGGCAGCCATTGTTCCGCTCAGAGAACGCGGCGTTCGTATTCTCAACTATCTCGACGACTGGCTCATACTGGCCCAGTCCCGGGAGCAGTTGTGCGAACACAGGGACCTGGTGCTACGTCACCTCAGCCTGTTGGGCCTTCGGGTCAACCAAGAGAAGAGCAAACTCTGTCCCACACAGAAGATCTCTTATCTCGGTATGGAGCTGGACTCGGTCAAACGGACTGCGCGCCTCACAGAGGAACGAGTCAGGTCAGTGTTGAACTGCTTGAATACGTTCAAAGGCAGGACAGCGGTCCCACTGAAATTCTTTCAGAGGCTCCTGGGGCATATGGCATCTGCAGCCGCGGTAACGCCACTCGGATTGCTTCATATGAGACTGCTTCAATGCTGGCTTCACGACCGAGTCCCGAGATGGGCGTGGCAGCGCGGCCAGTACCGGGTCTCAGTTACTCCTGAAGTGGAACCTGTTCGTTGAATGGTGTTCTTCCCACCGGGAAGACCCCCGAAGGTGTTCGATTAATGTCGTGCTTTCTTTCCTACAAGATGGGTTGGAGAGAAGGCTGTCTCCCTCCACCCTCAAAGTGTACGTCGCCGCAATAGCGGCGTATCACGATGTAGTTGAAGGTAAGTCCTTAGGTAAGCACGACTTAATCGTCAGGTTCCTCAGAGGTGCGAGGAGACTAAATCCTCCTCGGCCAACCTCGGTACCCTCTTGGGACCTAGCCCTGGTGCTCAGAGTGCTCCAGGGCCCTCCCTTCGAGCCTTTACAGTCAGTCGAGCTAAACATCCTGTCCATGAAGACAGTGCTCCTGACTGCATTGGCCTCAATCAAGAGGTTAGGGGACCTGCATGCACTTTCGGTCAACGAATCGTGCCTAGAATTCGGGCCGGCCAACTCTCACGTTGTCCTGAGACCCCGGCCTGGATACGTGCCCAAGGTTCCCAACATTCCTTTCCGGGACCAGGTGGTGAACCTGCAAGCGCTGCCTTCGGATGAGGCAGACCCAGCCCTAGCTTGGCTCTGTCCCGTCCGCGCTCTTCGCGCCTACGTGGACCGAACTCAAAGCTTTAGAACCTCAGAACAGCTCTTCGTCTGTTACGGAGGCCAGCAGAAGGGAAAGGCTGTCTCCAAGCAGAGGTTAGCCCACTGGATAGTGGATGCTATCGTCTTGGCTTACCAGTCCCAAGACGTGCCTTGCCCGCTCGGGGTGCGAGCTCACTCCACTAGGAGTGTAGCCTCCTCCTGGGCGCTGGCACAAGGCGCCTCGCTGACAGACATATGTAGAGCTGCGGGCTGGGCGACACCTAACACGTTCGCTAGATTTTATAGCCTCCGTGTAGAGCCGGTATCTTCCCGCATCCTCGCCCCCAGTGGCCAGTAGCGCTAAGTACCCGTTCTAGTGTCGGCTTGCATACGCCACTCCCGCCTCCGGGCCGGATACCTGCGTCTATTGTCTCCAGTTGTGTTCCCCGGAAACGGCTAACCCTGTCAAGCTCCTCCGTCACCCCTTCGGTGTCAGACGTTGCGGCCGTCTGACACCAGGCCTACACCCGTATGCTTGTGGAACGTGTGTGTTAGGCTGGGTTCCATATGTAGCGGTTCCCTAACGGCAACCCCATATGTGTATTCTCCACGGTACCAGCTACCCTACTCGGCTAGCCCCGTGTCTTCCCTTGACAGAGCCCGCTCTGTCGTCTCTGGTGGTGTTCTTTCCCCCCTGGGACCAGGTTGGATCCACCCCAGAGACTGCCATAGGTAGCACTACCCTGCTAGGTTAGTCCTTATGAGTAATTCCACCTCTCCTTCCACTGAAGGACGTGGCTCCGCAGCGTACCATCTCCTGAGACGGGCACGCTTTCCCAGCGTTATCCAATAGTCACGCTGAGTGGGTCTTGCAGGAACAGCAGTGACTGGCCTCCCTGACTGGAGCCCTGACTTCCGCACCAACCTAGGTGTGGTCCAGCGAGCTCGGTCAGGGCGCTGGAAGGGCCAGCATCTCTGGCGTGTTAGTAGGGATCCCAATTCGTCGGTCAGTTCCGACGTACGTCGAACGTGACCGACTGAAAGGGAACGTCTCGGTTACGTATGTAACCCTCGTTCCCTGAAGGAGGGAACGGAGACGTACGTCCCGTCGCCAGGTGCTGTGCTTCAGCTGTAGGCCGAGCCACTTAGCCGGCTCCTCAGTTGTAAAGCGATATGCGGTACTTCCACTTCCGTATTTATACCCGCGCTGCGGGGCGGAGCGTGGGACGCGTCTACCGCATGCCAATCCTCATTGGCTCGTTTTTAAACACTCGAAGTAGATTGGTCTCTGAAAATAGATCCCAATTCGTCGGTCAGTTCCGACGTACGTCTCCGTTCCCTCCTTCAGGGAACGAGGGTTACATACGTAACCGAGACGTTTTATACTGCCAAATAAATAGATGGAGCCGTTCAACAATTCTGAAAGCCTGTGCAACACGTCCATTACAATTAAACATTTGCAGTACATGATGCTGGTATTATTGTAAAGATGAAAAATAAGAGATTTCATTAATTGCAATGGCAAAAGTTTGTTGAACAGAAATGCCAATATAGTCATACTTACCACGGGACTCGAACTGCGTCATAAAGCAGCTTTTCACGGTGAGCTATTAAATAGCGACAGAATGCGTAAGGTTATTGATGTACGAAACATTTAAAAGTCTTTTTTATTTCATTATGGGAAGGCTGGGCTCATGTTTGTGCTTCAAGCTTACAAGCTGATCAAAGCGTCAAAATGCACGCTGCTCCCCCAAATATTACACAACATAATAGCCTACTTCATAAATCACCTAGTCTTTTGATGAAGGTGGTTGCTATAAAAAAGTAAATAAAAAAACTAATACTGACATGTCAACTCCAAATTTGCTTTGTAAAATGTAAATGCTGAACTAATTAATTTGTGCATAGCTGTACTAACAAGAAGAACGAATAAATAAACAGATAAAGCTACATGTATGCAAGACAACAGAAAACTGACGGATTTCTAAACTTTATCTAAACCCGTGTCATTGATGCCAAACATCTCACCATATATTTGGATTTTAGGCTTTTGACAAATGTTTGTTAAATGTGGTACTGCCAAATCAAGTCAAGTCAAGTCAACTTTATTTATATAGCGCTTTTTACAATGCAGATTGTTTCAAAGCAGCTTCACATTGTTAAACTGGAAAATAATGCAACAGAATTTGATTCGGCTGTACAGCCGCTCTGGATAAAATGGTGATGTCATCCAGCTCATTTCAATTATCATATATATTCAAGTAATGTAGTTGACATAGTTAATTTAGTTTAGTAATTAAATTTATTTGGATATTTATTAGAAAATGTTGTGTCCCCAACTGAGCAAGCCAAGCCAAAGGCGACAGTGGCAAGGAACCAAAACTCCATCAGGTGGCATAATGGAGAAACCAGGCTCAGTCGGGGTGCCAGTTCTCCTCTGGCCAATTAACAAACAGTGTATAATTATTATTTTGGCAGCCTTACAGGTCAGAAGTCATATTAGATCGGAATATTAGAAAGATCGGAGGCATCACACCGGAGACGGGTTTATTGAGGATGGCGTGTCGATTAAACAATTATTAAATAGGAATATTCGAAATATCGGAGTCATCACGCCAGAGATGGATCCATTGAGGATGCCATGTTGATGAGCAATTTCAAAGGGTAGACTAATTGACACGGTCTCTGCAGACACTTCAGGTATGCATTGGTAATGTCTGGGCGCAGGTCCACCATCTGATCTGGATACGGCCCGGATCCGGCTGACTGCAGTAAACCTCGGGATAAACAGAGAGACTGACATTAGCGTAGATGCCATTCTTCTTATGATGTAACGAGTACATCAGGTGTTATGGGACGTGTTCCCGGTTCCGGCTGACCTAGTTAATGCAGCCTAACAATCATTTAATTGATTTAAATAAAATATAAATTAAAAATGTTTTATGTGTATGCCATAGTAAAGAGATGAGTTTTTAGTCTAGATTTAAACTGACAGAGTGTGTCTGCTTCCCAAACAATGCTAGGAAGGCTGTTCCAGAGTTTAGGTGCTAAATAGGAAAAGGATCGACCGCCTGCAGTTGATTTTGATATTCTCGGTATTATCAACTGGCCAGAGTTTTGAGACCGCAATAGACGTGATGGAGTATAATGCGTTAAGAGCTCGTTCAAGTACTGGGGAGCTAAACCATTTAGTGCTTTGTGAGTAATTAGCAAGATTTTAAAATGTATGCGATGTTTAATAGGGAGCCAGTGCAGTGTTGACAGAACCGGGCTAATATGGTCATACTTCCTGGTTCTAGTAAGAACTCGAGCTGCTGCGTTTTGGACCAGCTGCAATTTATTTATTAAGCGAGCAGTGCAACCACCCAGTAGAGCATTACAATAATCTAGCCTTGAGGTCATGAACGCATGAACTAACTGTTCAGCATTTTGCATTGAAAGCATATGCCGTAATTTAGATATATTTTTAAGATGGTAGAATGCAGTTTTACAGATGCTAGAAACGTGGCTTTCAAATGAGAGATTGGTATCAAAGAGCACACCCAGGTTCCTAACTGACAACGAGGACTTGACAGAGCAGCCATCAAGTGTTAGACCGTATTCTAGGTTACTACATGTGGAGTTTTTTGTCCAATAATTAAAAATTCTGATTTTTCTGAATTAAGTTGCAGGAAATTACTAGTCATCCAATTTTTTATATCAGCTATGCATTCCGTTAATCTTGTGAATTGGTAAGTTTCGTCAGGGCGTGAAGAAATATAGAGCTGAGTATCGTCAGCATAACAATGAAAACTAACGCCATGCTTCCTAATGATATCTCCCAGTGGTAGAATGTACAGGGTGAAGAGCAACGGTCCTAGCACTGAGCCCTGCGGTACTCCATATTTAACTTGTGATCGGTGTGACATCTCTTCATTTACTGCTACAAACTGATAACGGTCAGATAAGTATGATTTAAACCATGCCAATGCAATTCCACTAATGCCAACATAATTTTCGAGTCTATTCAAAAGAATGTTGTGGTCGATAGTATCGAATGCAGCGCTAAGATCTAGTAATACTAACAGAGATATACAACCACGATCGGATGATAAGAGTAAATCATTTGTAACTCTAATGAGAGCAGTCTCAGTACTATGATATGGTCTAAATCCTGACTGGAAATCCTCACAGATACTATTTCTTTCTAAAAAAGGAGCATAATTGTGGTTTAATAATAGCCAACTTAAAAGTTTTCGGTACATATCCTAATGTCAAGGATGAATTAATAATATTAAGAAGATGATCTATGACCTCTGGAAGCATCTCTTTTAGTAGATTAGTCAGTATAGGGTCAAGCATACATGTTGTTGATTTTGATGATTTTTGATGGTTTGTTTTCTTCTAAGAGAGTCGAGAAATAAGCAGATCTAGCAGTTTTTACGGCCTTTCTGTATGAAATCATGCTCTCTTTCCACGAAATGCGAAAAACTTCCAGTTTTTTTTTCTTCCATCTGCGCTCCATTTTTCTGGCTGCTGTTTTAAGAGCCCGGGTGTGCTCGTTGTACCACGGCGTTGGACTATTTTCTTTAATGTTCTTTAAGCGCAGAGGAGCAACTGTGTCTAAAGTGCTGGAAAAGAGAAAGTCAATAGTTTCTGTTGCAACATCGAGTTCCTCTAGGCTATCTGGGATGCTGAGGTGATGAAACTGATGAGGAAGATTATTTACAAAGAAATCTTAAGTCGCAGCAGTGATAGTCCTGCCATATTTGAAGCGAGGGGACGGCTTTGCTTTAAGTTTAGGTTTAGCTTTAAGACTATGTGCCAAATTACTAGAGAGAAGAGCGGCACCACCCCAGGAGGGATGGATACCATCTCTTTTCAACAGGTCAGGTCTGCCCCAAAAGTTTTTCTAATTGTCTATGAACCCTATGTTATTTTGCGGACACCACTTAGACAACCAGCCATTGAGTGATGATAGTCTGCTAAGTATCTCATCACTCCTTTTAACGGGAAGGGGACCAGAGCAATAAACGCTATCTGCCATCGTACTTGCGAGTTTACACACCTCTTTAATGTTAATTTTGTTGATCTCCGACTGGCAAAGTCGAACATCATTAGTGCCGACGTGAATAATAATCTTAGAGAATTTACGATTAGCATTAGCGAGCACTTTTAAATTTGCTTTGATGTCAGGCGCTCTGGCTCCCGGTAAACATGTGACTATGGTGGCTGGTGTCTCTATTTTCACGTTCCGTGTAATAGAATCGCCAATAACTAGGGCACTTTCAACAGGATTCTCAGTGGGTGCATCACTGAGTGAGGAGAACCTGTTTGATGTTCTAATCGGAATGGAAGAGTGGATTATACTGCTGTAAATTAACATTTGGCATTAGACTCTGCGTATTTCATGTTTATATTCTAGCCCAAACAAACTTGCGTATACATAAACAAACACCCTTTAGATTGTATACGGCATAATCATAAAAAATATTACGTAGGCTATACTATGGATTAACATTATGATTTTCCAGTGAGGGGGAATGGATTGTTTTCCTCCACGCCGACTCCACCCCACGCCACGGCCCCAGCTATGACACGATACGGATCCATGAATATGCAAATTAGCCCCGCCTCCACTCACTCACTCACAACAGCTCAGAGACCCACTTGCTCAACTTTTACTCAAGTTATTAGGTGTGTTCAACATCGGCTGCGGCTGGATGCAACCGATCGGCGAGAGTAGTCGTGTGCAGGCGGGGAGGAGCTGTAAACGGAGACGTGAAGTCTGACACTTTCTGCTTCCCGTAGTGACACTCACACTATATACGCATAGTTTATCACAGCTGAAGTTAAATAAATGCAATATTTGTCAAATACACAGATGTTTTAGAGAAATTTTCATTCAATACTTTATCTACTGCATAATACAGCGTCTGTTTGTATAAGAATAAAGTTCAACATAAGCCTACACTATCATTTAAGTGGTGTCTACGTTTTTAATTAGTTTTATTTTGATAAACATGACACAATATAACATCGCTACTACATGAAAAGAGGTTTTACCATTATAAAAAACTGATTTGTGAGCATTAGTGGAGCTGAAGGTTTTAGAATAAACATGAAACACATGTGATCACTGTCACGCGGTGTATCCGGCCAATCGTGGAACAGCTGTGTCATCATCAGAGTTCGTGCAGCCTGGTGCAGCCGCTCTAGAGAAGCTGCACCGGCTGTATTAGCCGACTGCTCTCAAACTGCTCTCGCGGTACTTTGATGCCATACGTCACTGTCACGTGGCATCAATGCTGTCTCAAGTCGGACAAAATTTCTAACCGGCATGCACTGCTTCAAGTCAGCTGCCGATCGGTCTGCGCATGGCTGCATCAAGTCGAACAAGCCTAATGTCAACGCGCTATCACGAATTCCTACGACCTCACTCGTATGAATTTGTACGATTTGTCTATATTGCAGTGATGGGTAGGTTTTAGGGGAGGGGTTAGGGGTAGGTCATTCAAAAATCGTATTTAGCAAAAATCGTGAGGTCAAACAAATTTGTATGAATTAGCCACCTCGTAAAATACATATAATTTGCTGTGAACCTGCACAAGGGTATCGCTCTTTACAAAGTTGGACACATAACGGTAATTAATACGATTAGCCTTTTGCTGACTACATTATCAAACAGCTAATAATGTGTTGCTAATGTTACACAAATCATGTTCCCATTCGCCACCTCAGCCTGCCTTCTAAAAATCAGCATCCTTACACTTTGAACAACTTAGAACGTCAGTGGAGAAAGGCATGTAATTAATCATTACATTGTAATATACATCATATACATAATTCACCCGCAATATTGCTAAATGTATCTGATTTTTCATATCAACAGAAAAATATCTAGGATAGCCTGGCTTCTCTTGAGACTCCCCTGCTTCAGAGTGGTCATAGTTAATGATATGCTAAAGCCCGCCCGCACGTTGACGTGATTGGTTACAAGGTAGTTTGTCAGAAACACCAGCGATTTCAAACCGTGTTTTTGAAACCTTTTTGAGTCTTTGCTTCACTGCAGTTTTAAGGAGAAAATACTCAGCAATGAATTTGCATATGGTTTGATTGAAAGCATATTAAAAACAGACATATAAACAACATTAAAAACTTGTCTAATCTCTCTCACTTGCTACATCATGATTCTTTAAAATGTCTTTTTCTGCTCCACAGAAGAAATAAAGTCATACAGGTTTGGAATGACAAGAGGTTAAATGACAGTATTTTCTTTTTTCTGTGAACTATCCCTTTAAGGTTCAGGTTTAACATTATCCCTTTAATGTTGTGTTCCACTCAGGCACTTTATATAAAACATATGTACTTTTTGATCATGAAAAAAGAACAATATTTCCTACACGAGCATGTGGTGTCTTTCTGTGTATTCTAGACAGTCCCTGCTGTCATTTGATTTTCACTTTAAAAGTTTTTCCTCACATAATGAAGGATCCATGAAAAGGGATTTACCCTCAGGCGTTGTTAGTGCAGCACTTTAAAGTAATTGCCTGAGAAAGTACAAATTCTGTGAGTTTTTTTGTGCTCTCGATCCTCATCATCTACATAGAGTTAAATTGAAAGTATGATATCCTCCTCAGAGGGTCGTCTGTCTGGTTCCACAAGAAACTCATAAACTTGCTTTAATCTTACATTGAGATGCTGAGTATGTACTAAAATGGTGGATGTGTCTGTATTTTCAACCACAAGGCATTTCTTCACAGTGACTAGAAAAAATAAAGGATGTCATTTTATTCCACATGGAAGTGAGAGCGGAAATAAGTTAACACAGCCTCTTATTTACATGAGGTAAATAATGCTGCTTGGTTATTTTAACATATATAATTGCTGCCGTAATAACGGCCCATTTCAAATGTTTACGTGCTTTTATTTTTATTTTTTGAGTGGTGATTAAATATATTGCTCTTGTAAAAACTCATTAATAATTTCAGTAATAAAAGGCTAGATCTTTAAAATGCATCTAAATTACAGCGAAGTGCAACCGTACGGTGCTCTGCAGTGGTCAAAAAGGATATAAACAGTGAATTTTGAAGTGATATATTCTTGAAAACTGAAGATGTGGATTCGGACGGTAAATAAATTACCACACGACCTTGGTGTTTGTCAAAAAACAGTAGGTAATTGTCACAGTGTGCTTTGAGTTATGTTCATGTTCTGATCTTGTTTGCCATATTCACTGTCATGTTTTTTAGCTTGCTTTGTTCACTGCCATGCACTTCTTGTCATGTGATTCCTTGCCCTCATGTGATCCTGCCATGTGCTCCCTTGTCTTGTGTTCTGTTGTCATTGGGTAATTGTCTCATTGTTCACAGGTGTCCCTTGTCCAGTCATTAGTCCTTGTATATTTAAGCCCTCATGTTTGCCATGTGTCCTGGTCGAGTATTAATGTTGAAACCCATTGATGGTGAGTGTTCATAGTCAAGTCTGTTCTAGGTCAATGTCAATGTCAAGTTAAGCCAAGCCAAGCCAAGCCAAGCCTAGCCTTTTGTTTATTGCTTTTTGCCAAAACATGTTTTATGTTTTGAGTTAAATAAACTGCACTTGGGTTCAGCGAACTTGCCTCCAGTGGACTTATCCGTTACAGAATACTAGACCTTAAATAATGGACCCAGCAGTTGCCCTCCTACACCTTCGTCAAGGCAATCATGCCATTGAGCAGTATGTTGTGGACTTTTGTGAACTTTCCAGCAAGGTGGATTTTAATGATGTCACCCTAAAGGACATTTTTTGTTTTGGGCTCAATGAACCCTTACGCTCCCAGCTTCCAGGGGGTAAAATAGATTGGTCCCTGGAGGAGTATTCAGACAAGGCCCTTTTATTGTGCGGCTCATTATTTACTGTGGGAATGGTGGAGGAGGAGCCCCGCCATCCCACAGTACCCTCCACCCCAGAGAGTCCGGTCCACGTCCAGAGCCAAGCCACATTTCCGGTCCACGTCCAGAGCCAAGCCACGTCTCCTGTCCACGTCCAGAGCCAAGCCACGTCTCCTGTCCACGTCCAGAACCAAGCCACGTCTCCTGTCCACGTCCAGAGCCAAGCCATGTCTCCTGTCCATGTCCAGAGCCAAGCCACATCTCCTGTCCATGTCCAGAGAGGGCTCCAGCCCCTGACCAGCGTCCAGAGAGGGCTCCAGCCCTTGACCAGTGTCCAGAGAGGGTTCCAGCCCCTGACCAGCGTCCAGAAATGGCTCCAACCCCTGACCAACGTCCAGAGATGGCTCCAACCCCTGACCAGCGTCCACAGATGGCTCCAGCCCCTGACCAGCATCCAGAGATGGCTCCAGCCACTGACCGGCGTCTTGAGTCCACGCCCAGGTCCGCCCACGCTCCAAGGTCCACGCCCAGGTCCGCCCGCGCTCCAAGGTCCACGCCCAGGTCCGCCCGCGCTCCAAGGTCCACGCCCAGGTCCGCCCGCGCTCCAAGGTCCACGCCCAGGTCCGCCCGCGCTCCAAGGTCCACGCCCAGGTCCGCCCGCGCTCCAAGGTCCACGCCCAGGTCCGCCCGCGCTCCAAGGTCCACGCCCAGGTCCGCCCGCGCTCCACGCTCCAGGCCCGCCCATGCTCCCAGGCCCGTTTAATAGGTCTCAACGTCCGAATAGGGTTTTGTCTGTATGGATTTAGGTGAATGCATTTTCTTTTGTATTTAGATCATCTGTGTATTTCCATTGTCAAAGTTGACAGTGATGTCAATATACTACTTGAATGATGCAATTGTATGAAATCACTCCTAGATTTTGAAGTTTCCAGATCACCAGTACGGTGTCAGGATATACACACTGAACAAGGTTAGTGAAGATTCAAACACACACTTTATTAGGGAACACAGGGCAGAGAATGGGGTGATGAAGATGCACTTGAATAACGGAGGGAGATGGCAGATGAATAACAGTCTTGGTTGTCTTACAGAAGATGTATGGAGATGGAGAAACGGACACCTCAGCAGCCCAGATGAGTCGCAGGGAGACAGGAACACACTCTGGGAAAACCAAGGAGATCAGGTAAGTGAGTCTTTCCTAGTTCAAGGCCAGACGAGGACTGAAGGTGAGCTGTGTGAATATATAGTGTGCTGCTGATGAGGTGATTAATGACAGGTGCGGGTGATCAGAACTCTGGTGATTGTGATCGCTGTGTGGTGGAAGTGAGAGAGCCTGGCTGATCTGTGACATACGGAGCATATTGATTATATTAAGATTAAGATCTAAATATTGATCCGAAGACAGGTTGGAAGCCAAGATATTGTAAAAATCCAGTTGACAAAAATAAATGATTAAATAATAAAGATGGTTTATGACCCAAAATGGTCCATAGTCAGGTCAATGACCTAATCAAAGGTCATATCTGTTCATTTATTCAAAAATACATTAAAATGAGTATGAGTATTGAATATGATGAGCATCTTTTTAATTTCTGAATTAAAATTAATTTTGATATTTTTGGGTGCAAAATGTATCTGTAGTCATGTGCTGCCAGATTATCTGTATGTTGTGGCACCATATGACTATAGATACTTTATGACATGAAAAACAAAAGGACCCTTGCAGTCCCTCACGACTTTGTGTCAAGGTCAAGAAGTCTCTTAATGTAAAATAATTACCTTTTTTAAAAACAATAATGATATTTACAGTATGAATTCACCACATAATGTGCATAGTTAGGATACCAAAGAGTTGATCAGTTTTAGTAAGTAGAAGAAAATGCTTTCTAATATTTTTTTATTGTGGACGTCAAAGGGATATACACTAGTTCCAATCAAATATCTGTCACTTGACGCTAGTCAAGTTAGGTTATAGATACCAACATTGACAGTTTTTGTGACATGCTCTCATCTTATGCACAATATTGGACAAGAATGAAAAAAATGTGACCCAGCCTACATGAAACACAGAACCTGGCACAAAGTACATAGTTGTCACAGTCACAGCCAACTCCCACCAACGCACATGCATCGTCACCAGATCTCCACGCTCCGCCCACTCGTTCACAATCCCCTGAATACTAATCACCTGCACCTGCACCTCATCATCACGGACACTACATAAACACTCACTCCCTTCACCGCAGTGTCTGGTCTTGTCATACGTACCTGGACTCCCTACCCGGACTCCCTACCCGTTACTCACCTGAGCATCCAACGTCTGATTCCTCGTCTTCAGTTCCTCGTTTCTTGTGTTCCGTTTCCTGCAATCGACATACTCCATGATCCACAGCTATGTGACTGTTCTGAAGTGCTTGATCTGACACTCACCATTATTCCAAGTTCAACCTGTGTTCATGTCTCTTTTAAATAAATATCACTTTGAGTTCACCTTATCCTCTGTCTCTGTCCATAACCTGACAGAAGACCAGGCCTCATGCAGAGCGCCACACACACAGACGGAGATCGCCCACTGGATCCCTTCGCCACCCTGGTCGAAGCGGTGCGAACCTCATTACAACCGCCATCCAGCAGCACTTCTCCCACTGTCTCTACAACTCACCATGCACTCCAGCAACCCGCGTCCGCTACTTCTTCATCAGCTGAAGGCTCCACCGGCTCCACCGCAGACATCATCCTGGCTCACACAACACCAACCGGACATCCAAGGGAGCACAGGTGAGATCCTTAAGTGGAGCGATGAATGTCTACAAAACTGTTTATCTCCAATCAAAAAATCTTCTGTGATTCTCCAACCTTATTCTCCCGACTCCGAAGCTCTTCCTCTCCTCTCCACTTCCATCGAAAATCCTGAAACCAGTCACCACGTGGAAATTCCTCCTGAATACCGGGCCTTCCAGGATGTGTTCAGCAAGCGGTTGGCAATGCAGCTACCACCTCATCGGCCATGGGACTGCGCCATCGACCTGCTGCCTGGGGCTACTCTACCCAAGGGTAAAGTGTACCCTTTGTCCATCCCAAAACAGAAGGCCATGGAGGAGTACGTGCAAGAAGCCCTCCAACAACGGTTCATCCGACCATCTACGTCCCCTGCTGCTTCAAGCTTCTTTTTCGTGGCCAAGAAGGATGGAGGCCACGCTCCGATCCAGAACCTGTCCTCCCTCCAGCCATGATCGTAAGCCCTATCCAATGGTCTATCAACCAGCGCATCGCCCAGGATAACAATGCCGAACCTGCTCCGCCGGGAGGTCCTTAGGGGCTTCTCTATGTTCCACCAGCCCACCGTCAGCCCCTCATGGACTTAGCTCACACGTCTCCGGGCTCTGGACACCCAGGCAGCACTCGTACCCTCTCACTCTTGCGGCAACACTACTGGTGGCCCTTCATGCCATGTCTCACGCTACATCAGAGGTTGCTCAGTTTGCGCCGTTACCAACACTCCTAGGAGGCTCCCAGAAGGTAAACTGGTCCCGTTACCTATCCCTCACCGGCCATGGACACACCTGGGCATAGATTTCATGACCGACTTACTACCTTCCAATAACTTCACCTGTGTACTTGTCATCGTGGACCATTTCTCCAAAGCATGTCAAATCAAGTCAAGTCAACTTTATTTACATAGCGCTTTTTACAATGCAGATTGTTTCAAAGCAGCTTCACAGTGTTAAACAGGAAAATAATGCAACCGAATTTGATTCGGCTGTACAGCCGCTCTGGAGAAAACGGTTATGTCATCTAACTCATTTCATTTATCATATATATTCAAGTAATGTAGTTGATATAGTTAATTTAGTTTAGTAATTACATTTATTTAGATATTTATTTGAAAAAATGTAAGCATGTAAGCTCATCCCCTTTAAAGGCCTGCCCACGGCGTTCGAAGCCACCGAAGCCCTATTTCACAATGTGTTTCGTCACTTTGGCATCCCAGAGGACAATTGTGTCCGACCGTGGACCACAGTTCATCTCCCGAGTATGGAATGCCTTCAAGCTCCTAGGAGTCAGTCCTGGTTACCACCCGCAGACCAACGGCCAAACTGAGCGCAAGATCCAGGAAATCGGGAAATACCTGAGGTCATATTGCCACCGGAACTAGGACAGCTGGAGCCAGTACCTACCCTGGGCAGAGTATGCACAAAATTCCCTCCGGCAGACTACCACAGGGCTTACCCTGTTTTAGTGTATCCTGGACTACCAACCTCCTCTCTTCTCCTGGTCGGGTGAGCCCTCAGAGGTTCCAGCTGTCAACCACTGGTTCCAGCAGAGTGAGAGAGTGTGGGACTCAGCTCATGTCAATCTCCAGCAGGCAGTTCGGAGACACAAGAGACAAGCTGACACCAGAAGGGGTCCCACTCCTCGTTATCAACCTGGCCAGAATGTGGGACTATCTACACGGGACATCCGTCTCCGACTACCTTGCCGTAAGCTGAGTCCCCGGTACATAGGTCCATTCACAATACAGAGGCAGCTCAACTAAGTCACCTACCGCCAATAGTAATCATACAAATACATATTAATCTACAAGTGCCTGTCATCGCTAAGATGAAGTTACAACAATTATGATTTGGATAACACTTTAGAATACTGTACTGTCATTAATTAATAACTACACAAGAACAAATGAGTAACGCAATATTAACGTTCACTATTAGCTAATAAATAACTTTTTTTTTTTTATACCTCCCAGATAATTACTAAGAACTACAATATAAATGTTCATAATTAATGTGAATAATGCATAATTAATTTGTGACGATCATGGTAACCCACTAGTAATGATTCAAGTGTTACAACATCCTTCTAAAGGAATTACTCATTATTTGTTAAGTGAAAAACATAATAACTCTCTAGTAATGACTGAAATCATAGTTCGTTTTTGTAAGGTTTTGGAGTACTTGTTTCAGAAGGATGTAGTAACACTTGAGTTATTGCTACAAAAGCTAACAATGATTTCAGTTATTACTAGCATTATTGTGCTTTTCACTAGAATGTTCTAAATAATTCGAAATTCCTTCTAAAGGATTTTGTAATGCTTGAGTCATTACTAGTGAGTTACTATGATCTTCACTTCAGAGTTAATTATACATTATGCATTATTACATTAATTATGAACCGGTATATAGTAGTTCTTAGCAGTCCTCTAGAAGGTATGAAAAAAATAGTTGTTGATTAGTGAACTACCTCATTCAACTGAGCGCTATTACTTGCTTGTTAAACAGCATTTCTTGCAGGGTAAATGATTTGTTACAGAAACATTTTTTGTTAAGCCTATTGAAAGTCTCATCACATCCTGATAGCAATCATTAAGTTAAGTGGCCTAAATGTATTTATATGTATGTATGTATGTACACTCACCTAAAGGATTATTAGGAACACCATACTAATACTGTGTTTGACCCCCTTTCGCCTTCAGAACTGCCTTAATTCTACGTGGCATTGATTCAACAAGGTGCTGAAAGCATTCTTTAGAAATGTTGGCCCATATTGATAGGATAGCATCTTGCAGTTGATGGAGATTTGTGGGATGCACATCCAGGGCACGAAGCTCCCATTCCACCACATCCCAAAGATGCTCTATTGGGTTGAGATCTGGTGACTGTGGGGGGCATTTTAGTACAGTGAACTCATTGTCATGTTCAAGAAACCAATTTGAAATGATTCGAGCTTTGTGACATGGTGCATTATCCTGCTGGAAGTAGCCATCAGAGGATGGGTACATGGTGGTCATAAAGGGATGGACATGGTCAGAAACAATGCTCAGGTAGGCCGTGGCATTTAAACGATGCCCAATTGGCACTAAGGGGCCTAAAGTGTGCCAAGAAAACATCCCCCACACCATTACACCACCACCACCAGCCTGCACAGTGGTAACAAGGCATGATGGATCCATGTTCTCATTCTGTTTACGGCAAATTCTGACTCTACCATCTGAATGTCTCAACAGAAATCGAGACTCATCAGACCAGGAAACATTTTTCCAGTCTTCAACTGTCCAATTTTGGTGAGCTCGTGCAAATTGTAGCCTCTTTTTCCTATTTGTAGTGGAGATGAGTGGTACCTGGTGGGGTCTTCTGCTGTTGTAGCCCATCCGCCTCAAAGTTGTGCGTGTTGTGGCTTCACAAATGCTTTGCTGCATACCTCGGTTGTAACGAGTGGTTATTTCAGTCAAAGTTTCTCTTCTATCAGCTTGAATCAGTCGGCCCATTCTCCTCTGACCTCTAGCATCAACAAGGCATTTTCGCCCACAGGACTGCCGCATACTGGATGTTTTTCCCTTTTCACACCATTCTTTGTAAACTCTAGAAATGGTTGTGCGTGAAAATCCCAGTAACTGAGCAGATTGTGAAATACTCAGACCGGCCCGTCTGGCACCAACAACCATGCCACGCTCAAAATTGCTTAAATCACATTTCTTTCCCATTCTGACATTCAGTTTGGAGTTCAGGAGATTGTCTTGACCAGGACCACACCCCTAAATGCATTTAAGCAACTGCCATGTGATTGGTTGATTAGATAATTGCATTAATGAGAAATTGAACAGGTGTTCCTAATAATCCTTTAGGTGAGTGTGTATATATATATATATATATATATATATACATACAGCACGCCTCTTGAGGCCAGGGGAGCGAGGTTCACATGCATAGCTCTTACTGGCCTATGACAGTTACACCTAAACCTCACTCTCATTTGGGTCAACGGCACCAAATGTAACCGCAGTGTTGGGGAGTAACTAGTTACATGTAACTACATTACGTAATCTAATCACAAAACAAGTGTAACTGTAATCAGTTACAGTTACTGAGAAAAAATGTGTAATTAAATTACAGTTACATATGAAAATGTTAATGATTACAAGGGGGTTACATCTGAATATTTTCTGTTAAATAATATTGATTTGTTGCTTTGCCTGTTTTTGATTTTCATGATGCCTCCTGTCATTTAAAGGCCGTTTAGTAAAGCAATGCTATTCTGACACTTTTGATTGGTTCTCTGGTTTGAATTTACAGAGCACCAAGTCTGACAATTACATCAATCCACATTGCAGCTGAAAGCTTTAGGCTACAACCTGTCTGAGAGTTGCCACCATGGCGAGTGATAAAAATGTGTTCCAGTGCTGAAAATTTTTTAATTAATCAAAAAGTAATCAAATGTATTCAGTTACATTACTTTAATAAAGAAATCTGTAATCTGTAACCTATTACATTTCCAAAGTAACCTTTCCCAACAATGTTTAACCAGTCCTACTTAACCCGCTCCGAGCGGGATTCCAAAAGTAGTCTCCGGCGTGGGAGGCGGGCACTCTAACAAGGGGGCTAAAGACCGCAGTCTCTAGCTTCAGTCACTAGCGCGCCTCTTGAGATCAGGGGAGTGAGGTTCACACACATAGCTCTTACTGGCTTATGACAGTTACACTAAGCACCGCAGCTGAAAAAGCAGCCACCTTTTACAGTTCCTCCTGAACCAAAACAATGAGCTTATGCTGCATTTACGCCATAACTACTGTCAGTTGGAGGAGATGGAAACCCGTCACATTATACTCAGAGCGGTTCATGACTCGAATTTATCCGTTTCAATGGCAACACTATCAATGCCTAAATTAACCTGCAGCAGTCAAGTGATCCAAGTCAGCACTCTTTAAGTTGTTTATGTTCATCATCTTTGAGACATGAGGTAGTTTAATGACATCTCTCGTGGCGCCTTTGTTTGCTCCCTGCTGTGGCGTTCATGTGTTTTGAAAGAGGCGTGGCTTTGAAGAGCACTCTGAAGGGAGGGTGGGATCTAGCTAGCTCGCTATTGCTAGCAATTTATTCCTGTGTAGTTATTCATTAATGACAGAACAGTATTCTAAAGTGTTATCATGAATTGAAACCTGTCAATGTGTCAGTCCTGCACCTGTTAAATTTAGAAAATTTAAAAATTTAATTCATCTGAAGTTTCATGGTGGATCACAGCTGTGACATGATGGGGGGACAACAGGATTCTCAAGAGGGCATATCACAGACTTATCAGCAAGTTTCAATGACAGCACATACTGTTGGAGAAACAACCAGAGATGGATGAGCCAAACTGACCATGAGGAGCTCTGAGCTGCATACCTATGTAAATGATCCAGGCCCCACTGGCCTTGGGCTGGTGAATGCAATTTATCCTTGTCTCTCTTTATAATGTCATTTGCAACAAGGTACTTCTTTAGATACTAGCTTGGGGGCAAAAACCAAAGCTCTTTATCTGTAAATCGCGAGTTGCTTTGGATCCAGCCCCTTTTACTGTGTCGCTCCAGGTTAAAAATTTAATCTTGAATAAGCATAGCAGAATTTTTTTGGCAGATATGGAGAATGCGAAAGTAACACATGGAAGCAACTAAGCGTTGTTGTGCAGTCTTAATGTACGTATCCCCCCAGAGACCACAGCCCAGATTCATTAGACCACTGAGATGTTCCAGTGCTCAGCACATCCTTAGGAACATCTGTGTTTTCATGTTACATAAGTCAGTGTGCAGAACCGTTTTCCACTTTGATCTTTTTAGCTGTCAAGGGAGAAAAAGCAAACATACAAGATAAGCAAGTAGCAAGGCATAATAGGATAAGCTCAGAAATCATTGCTTGACACCAATAGAAAAATCCAAAATTGTTACTGTAATGCTAAACAGTCGATTAGCACCACAAGAATGATTCGAGCTGACATAGTAGCAGATCAATTTAGTGATCGATGTAAACATTCAGTGCAGATATAACACTTCTTACATCACAGAACAGGTAAAAAACTTGAATTAGGGAGCTCAACGCTATTTTAGAATCAGCTATTTAAGACTAAAATATATTTGTTCCTAAATCCCACCACCTACAACATAGATCATTCACAAACAGCCACATTTTTATTACACATTTTTATTGAAATAATTTTATCTTTTTAAACATGCCTGGTACAAATATGTGACCCTGGACCACAAAACTAGTCATAAGGGTAATTTTTTTGAAATTGAGAAATCTGAGGGTGCCTTTAATTGCCTTTAAAGTTGTCCAAATGAAGTCCTTAGAGGGACTTACAGGGTCACATATGTGGTATTGACTTGTTTCATAAATAGAGAAAATACTTTTCTTGTAATTTACCTGGAAAGAATGAAAGTAACATTTTTACAAAAATGTTACATTTTAACATGAGGAAAACATTGCCACATGACCATCATTTAAATCCCCCTCTAACTTTATCAGATCATTAAAACACATACAAGATCAGTGTAAACAATTTCAGTGTAAAATTTGAGTTCAAGGTTGCCAGAGGAATAGAATAATTTCAAAATTAGAGTATTTTGCAACACCAGAACAGAAAGCACATTCCAAGTGATAGCTTTTAAAAAAAATTGTCTGTGCAATGTTGATATAACAATTAAACCAAATATTTCCACCATACTACAAC
The DNA here is from genome assembly GCA_039654625.1 of Rhinogobio ventralis. NCBI lineage: Eukaryota > Metazoa > Chordata > Actinopteri > Cypriniformes > Gobionidae > Rhinogobio > Rhinogobio ventralis. The sequence continues at coordinate 17,052,622 of CM077212.1, forward strand.
ACTTAGTGGCTAAACTGTATTGTCTGCTTTAAAATCATCTGCATAATTTTCTTAATTGTCATTTGTTATATGTAAAATATATAAAGGAATTCAAGAATGATGTAGAACTAGTATTATCCTTAATTGATGTGTCAAACATATGACCGCCAATGAATTATGTGAAGTTTGTTGTTAACCTATTGACTTCACCTATTTTTGCTCCCAAAAAAGCCAAAAGTCATTTCCATATTTATAGTCTTTAAGTGCTATGAATAAATCACAGACAGCTAATGGCCTTTGTGCGTTGTAGTAAAACATGTTTTAATGAGCTTCATTAAGTTTCCTATTTGTGGTTGCAGGAAATGCCAGGAGTAATTCTTTTTCATTTGTATCACAATGTGCTTTTTCGCTCTCTATACTTTTTCAGATTTGTTTTCTCATTTGTCATGCCAGAGGGCAACATACTAACCACCTTACAAGTCTTGATCAAGAAGTAAAAACGTAGGTACAATACGAGTCGAGTATCGTAAACTGTCCTATCATATATAATATATCTATTCATATCTATTCATCTATAATCGCTCCAAATCTTGCCTGACAGTGACATATGTAGACATGAAACTTTTGACAAAACTAGGCACTATATGGAAGTGGAGCACAACACAAAATACATCGCTCAACTATGAAGAAAATTATGTATTCATTTGCTGCGCCTCACGGGTCATTATTTTTAAAGTCTACATAACAGGATGCAGTATGTGCAAAATCATTGGAACAGAAATGATCGAATTACGTCTGCGTTAAGGAGACTGACGGATCATACACTGGGTGAAAATGCAGAGGAAAGAGGCAGTGGGAGGCAGTCAGATGGTGAGGACACACCTTTTGTACTGGCAGTAATATGGGAAGTGGTGCTGTGTATTGTTGGAAAAGAGAATGTCTCAATGGATTGTGTGGAGCAGACAGGCCCAGGCTTCACAAAAGGCACAACTTCCCCCCTCCTCACTTCCACATTCAAATGCTCAAATGGGAGCTAAGAGTCTTAAAGACAGGGAGAGAGAAGAGTAAAAAAAAAAAAAAACAGACAGAGAGAGAGAGATGTTAAGATGGATGATTATGTGTGTGTGTGTGTGTGTGTGTGTGTGTGTGTGTGTGTGTTTTACAATGATTGTAGACAGTAATGATTACTTGCAACCAAAATTACATACCAGAGCTTTCCAGAAAAGTGAAGGTCTGATACAATGGAAAACTTCTCTAAACTTATTTAGAAAACTAAAATTCAAAAAAATGTACTGTCTGACTGTAGCATTTTCCGATATTTAGTTAATATATAAGAATAATATTGAGTAGCTTACAATACTGTTCAAAAGTTTGGGATCACTGAGATGTTTCAATGTTTTTGAAAGAAGTCTCTAATGCTCCCCAAGGCCATATTTATTTGATCAAATATACAGTAAAAAAACAGTAATAATGTTAAATATTATTACAATTTAAAATAACTGTTTTAATTATAATAAAATAACTGCTTCAGTGTCACATGATTCTTAAGAAACCGTTCTAATATGCTGATTTGGTTATTATCAGTGTTAAAAAAGCAGATGTGCTGCTTAATATTTTTGAGGAAATTGGACATTTCAAGGATTTCAGGATTCTTTGATTAATAGAAATCTTTTGTAAATGCCTTACTGTCACTTTTGAGCAATTTAATGCATCCTTGATTAATAAAAGAATTTCTTTCAAATCTTACTGACCACAAAGTTTTGAACAGTAGTGTCACAACACTGTGGTAGCAATGCAACACAAATGACGAAAGGAATTAAATCTAAATAGTCTTTAATCCACAAACAGAAATACACAAGAGAATATCAGAAGAACATACACGCAAACAACACTTAATAATGAAGATAACCGACTGTGAACTGAACAAAACAGGGAGTACTTGTACACAGAGAACTAAACTAGTCACAGGTGGGATTAATCAGTAACCTATAGGTAACAAACAGGGACAAATTAGTAACTAAGGAGATGGGAACTAAAGGAACTTAAAGGAAACACATGAACAAAAACACAAAGAAACTAAATGTGACCCTGATTTTTTCTGATGTTCATTCATGTTCATTTCGTTCTGTAACGTAATAAAGAGGAAGGGATGATCGCGTTCACTGATTCATGTGTTCACACTCCTTCGCTTGAACTGAGGCGCTACACAGTGATCTCTCGTGCCACATTAAAAAGCGCCAAAACGGTATTTATTGTTGGAATTTTTTTATAAAATGGACAGAATTTGAAAGATGAGACTTTGTTTCATATCAAAAGTAACAAAGCACAAAGCTTATTGTGATTTATTGGACAAACATTCATGATGAAACCTGAAAAGTTACCCACAGTCTCTGTTCAACTTACTCTTCATAAATAAATAAATGCATAATCTAGCCTATATGCTTGCCCTGTAAGTTTGTGAATAAAATGAAAACGTGAACAAAAACAGAGCCTATTAAATGGCTTATTATCGTTAAAATATGAAAAATCAAGTGTAGCGTCAGTTCTGGCAGGTCACGTTAGTTAAGCTCGCATCAGTTGACTGTCAGCTGATCACGTCTACCTATAGGAATACGACATCTATCACAACATACATACACTGAACAAAATTAAAAACGCAACACTTTTGTTTTTGGACCCATTTTTCATGAGCTAAACTCAAAGATCTAAGATTTTTTCTATGTACACAAAAGGCGTATTTCTCTCAAATATTGTTCACAAATCTGTCTAAATCTGTGTTAGTGAGCACTTCTCCTTTGCCGAGATAATCCATCCACCTCACAGGTGTGGCATATCAAGATGCTGATTAGACAGCATGATTATTGCACAGGTGTGCCACAATAAAAGGCCACTCTAAAATGTGCAGTTTTACTGTATTGGGAGGGGTCCAAAAACCAGTCAGTATCTGGTGTGACAACCATTTGCCTCACGCAGTGCAACATCTCCATCACATAGAGATGATCAGGTTGTTGACTGTGGTCTGTGGAATGTTGGTCCACTCCTCTTCAATGGCTGTGCCAAGTTGCTGGAAACTGGCAGGAACTGGAACACGCTGTCGTATACATATATATATATATATAATATATATGGGCCAACACAAATAATTTAAAATTACAAGATGTTTATTGTAAATGTAATGTGCAGCTTTTTAATGGGGCAACAAAGATATGATAGATACGAGAGAACAAGATAGGCTTTTAATAATCTTTCAGTGCACAAAATCATAATATGAAACGCTTCAAAACAGAGCGGCACAAAGCGCTTATGCACATCCCGGGTACAGAATGATGTGATTAAAGCAACATGGAGTCAGAGTGAGCAGCGCTGCGCTAGTGCGCATTGAAAAGTTCACGGCACAAAGAGAAGAGATGTTGAGCTCACAAATCCTAATCTGTAATGTATATCTGTCCAACGGTTTACTGATCATTTGTTTCTTCACAGTTTTAAATTCCAGGTATTGTGCATGTGATGCTAATTAATAGTCCTTGTGTTGTCACCCGATAGCGAGTACAACATCATTCAGAAACAGCTATAAACTCCAGCAAGTAATTTTATGCAAATCCACAGCCCTTTATCTACATATCAAGTATAATAAGAGGAATATATCATCTTGAAAAGAGATTTACCATGCTGCCTGTCGTAACCGAACGCGGCGCGTTGTTTGAATGCTGAATGGAGAATGATTGACAGCTGCAGCAGAGGGAAGACGAGTTTTCATGAAATTTAATTGAACGATGTAAATATTCTTCTGTCCCTCACATTCAGCTATGGAATGGCTTTAGATGACTTTGTACCAGCAAATCATAATATAAGAATGATTGCTGAAGAGGATCATGTGATGATATATATTTCTGATGATTATTTAATTATCATGACAGGCCTAATCTGAGCATGTGACTGCCTGTCTGAGTTTTGTCGACAGACAGAGGCAGCAAGAAATTTGACGATGGCGGCCACCTCGTAATTCTCTATGCAGGAAAAACCTGTAAACATTATAAACCAAAAATATCCTTAACTCCAGTGATCTCACCAGTTGCCAGTAAGACGGGAAGGCGTGGCACCGAACTTTGGTCTCAGGGAGAAATTTGTTGCAGTGGCAGATACCATAGACAGTAAAAGATACGCAGCAAGAAGAAACACTAGTGGTTCACGCTTGCACGCATACTGCTGCTTGGCGCGCAGTGTTCTGATTTTCTTAGCTCCAATTTACTTGTTTGGTGAAGGCAATCCAGAATTACTGTTGGTGAAATTATTATCAGACCTAATTAGACCCTCTCAGACCACCCCCCTCCCTCCTCCCTTAAAAAAACTCTTCGGATCTGCACGATTCACAAAAGTCACCCAGACTGACGTGAAAAAAGTGACAGGCGCCGAAAAGTGCGCTGTTTGCATCCCTGCATACCATAACCCCACCACCACCGGGTGGCTGGTCTCAGACGATCTTGGAGGTGAAGATGCTGGATGTGGAGGTCCTGGGCTGGTGTGGTTACACGTGGTCTGAGGTTGTGAGGCCGGTTGGATGTACTGTCAAATTCTCTGAAACGCTTTTGGAGACGGCTTATGGTAGAGAAACAAACATTCAATTCACGGGCAACAGCTCTGGTGGACATTCCTGCAGTCAGCATGCCAATTGCACGGTCCTCCTGTGTGATAAAACTGCACTTTTTAGAGTGGCCCTTTATTGTGGCCAGCCTACGGCACACCTGTGCAATAATCATGCTGTCTAATCAGCATCTTGATACACCACACTTGTGAGGTGAATGGATTATCTCGGCAAAGGAGAAGTGCTCACTAACACAGATTTAGACAGATTTGAGAACAATATTTGAGAGAAATAGGCTCTTTGATCTTTGGCTCTAGATCTTTGAGTTCAGCTCATGAAAAATGGGGGCAAAAACAAAAGTGTTGCATTTATAATTTTGTTCAGTGTATATAAGCTCCTTCAGTACTATCAGCAGCTATCGCATTCTCCACAGCTCATTCAATGGCGAATTCGGAGGGTGACATCGCATCATCTCACTAGGAATCGTGCAATAAGGATTTAGCGAGGAATTCGTTTCCCACATGGATTTCACTTCAGTTTCATTCAAGTTTGCGAACTTGAACACGCGATTTGCTGCATTGATTGTAAGCTGCCTGATCTGGAAGTGACTGAGTTGGCATTGCTTCTCACATCGCTGCATTGTTGACATGGACAAGTTTACTAATGTAGCCTAACTGAACCAAGAACAATTCAGATGAGATCTGCACTCACCTGCATGAAGAAGGATATCAAGAGAAGATCAAACATCCACATAACACCCACGTAATCATCTCTGAATGTCTTCACGAAGCTAAGCTAAGTTCCTTTTTAATGCTCCTTGCTAAAAGCTATCAGGGTAAGCTATTGGCAACAGGTTCGTTGCTAAGGCCATCCGTGTTGCTTAGGCTTCTAGTCCTTTTCAGTAAATGCTATTCTTAAAGCTACAGTGCTATCGGAACGCTGTTCTTGAAGCCAGTGCTATTGGAAACACGCTTTTCTTAAAGCTGCAGTGCTATTAGAAACACGCTGGTCTTAAGCTGTAGTGCTATTGGAAACACGCTGTTCTTGAAGTTGTAGTGCTACTTGAAACACACTGTTCTTGAAGCTGCAGTGCTATTAGAAACACGCTTGTTCTTAAAGCTGTAGTGCTATTGGAAACACGCTCTTCTTAAAGATGTAGTGCTATTGGAAACACGCTGTTCTTAAAGCTGTAGTGCTATTATAAACGCTTGTCTTAAAGCTGCAGTGCTTTTAGAAACACGCTGTTCTTAAGCTGTAGTGCTATTGGAAACACGCTTGTCTTAAAGCTGCAGTGCTATTAGAAACGCGCTGCTCTTAAAGCTTAAGTGCTATTGGAAATACGCTTGTTAAATAAAGCTGTAGTGCTATTGGAAACACACTGTTCTTTAAGCTGCAGTGCTATTAGAAACACGCTTGTTCTTAAAGCTACATAGTTGCTATTGAAGCAGGTGTGTTATGTTTTATAGTTGCTATTGAAGCAGGGTGTTAACTCGTTGCTATTGGATACACGTTTGTTCTTTAAGTATAGTTGCTATTGGGAACACAATCATATTGTACATGCTATGTTAATGTTAGCAACATGCTTGTCTAAAGTATCAATAAAATGCTGTGCTTAAATACACACAGCAGGTCGTGGGGGTCGTCGCCTTCTCCTCCAGCCGATGGAATCACCCCGACAGGAGCAGAATCATGATCATGAATGATGAAGGACTGCATTTCATTGCTAGCTGCACGTTGCATCTACTTGGAGATGTTGCTGCAGGGTGTATGTTTCCCAGACAGACTACTAGTTCTGTGATTACAACATCCTTGTTGTATCAGATTTAGCTGCGTTAGGGGTGTAAGCTTCCCCCAATAGATACCATACAATGAATACAAATTTGGTTACAGCAACATGCTTGTTGCAAATATATCCTTGCTTGCTGCGGCTTGGGGTGATGCTTCTGCCATAAGATTGGGAAAACCAAAAAAACATGCTTGTATCATATTTTGCTGCCGCTAGGGGTGTACGCTTCCCCCAATAGATATTATTCAATGAATTTAAATTTGGTAACAGCAACAAATATTTCATTTCTTGCTGCGGCTTGGGTTGATGCTTCCCCCATAAGATTGGAAGACAGAAAAAGGGGTGGGGGGGCATTCAGATTTCCGCATTAGTCATGTTTGGGGGATATCGGCATTGGTTTTGGTTTGGAGGGTTATTGCTGCTCTCCCTGCTCTTATCCATGCTAGGCTGCATGGATAAGAGCAGGGAGTTCTTGCCCAGAACAGAACCATACCGCCAATCCAAACTGTATGCTAATAGTCAATCAATCATCTTTGACGATAGTGGTCCTGACAGAATTAAAATGACGGGTAATAATAGATTATGACAGAATTTTTATGACCCTGTCCATCAAAAAAAACTCAGGTTGTTAAACTGCATTTCTGAGTGTTATCCTTGTTTCCTGTGTCTTTGTTTTTTGAATCTCTGTTTTCCGTTAGCCTGTTTCCTGGATTACCCTTTTGCCTCTGTTTTCTGCCTTCATTTCGATTGTTTGCCCGTGTATTTGACCTTTTGCCTGTTATATGGATTACGATTCTCGATTGTCCCAATAAAACTGATTGTCCCAATAAAGTTTGTAACAGGATTAATCCATAACCTAGGTAACAACCAGAGAGGAATTAGTAACTATTAGTAACTAAACTGAAAGGAAGCACAGGACACAGAAATACGAACAAAAACACAATGAAACTAAATGTGACCCTCACAAGAAGCTTATGTTGGCAAAAAAAAATAAAAAATCCTCTAGCAATGAAAATAGCTCCACTTCCTCTCTAAACTGCTCACATACTCTGGTCTGGAATGCTGCAAACATAGACAAGCAGACTGATAAAAACAGTGAAGCAGGTATCAACACTCTTGCCACTTGTCCGATCAGCATAGGGGACTGGACTGTTTTATGAAAAAAAAAAAGTTTCTCATTCATGGTCATTATGTGTCAAAAGAATAAAATTCTGTGACTGACAAAGTTGAAGAAAACTCAAAAAAGGTAAAAATCACACACAATGTCCCAGTGTCCACCACATGGCTCAGTGCTTCCACTGAGGTCTGTGTCCTTCCAGGTCAGCTATTCTGCTTCATTAGGTGGACATATAAACACGCATTCCTCAGACACATAATTACTTCAAGCCACAAATGGAACATTCCAGGTACAAATGGAATGACATGGTTTCATTTACCAATCTTATGTGCTTCAGTCAACTAGATGCTTGAAAATCATGATGGATTTGGTTTATGGAATACAATTTTGTTGCAATAAAAAAAAAAGAATTTCAGCCTACCCAATCGTGACCTTGGCCCACTCTGGGCAACCACCCACCAACAGAACTTGTTTGTCATGAATATAAAATTTTTTAATCAGCATCAGTTGGTCATATAATAAAGTTAAATAAACCATGTAACTTTGGAAAGAAATATGGATATTTGTTTATACAGTGCATTAAGTAATATTAGATTCGATGAACAGAGGAAAAGAAGATCTCTTAACATTCTTCCATAATGCACAAAAAAAAAAAAAAAAAACAAAGGGAGCAATTTCATGATCACTAAGGTGTTTTTTATTTATTTCTTTTTGAAACAGGAACAGAGCAGAATAATCTACAAAAATGTTCTGTTCTCTCTGGAAAACCATCTGAAGAAAGCAGAACATCAAAGCTTGCAATTACACTGAAATGAAAATGATTTGCAATGATCTTAACAGACATAATAGGCACAAATATCAGTCTGCGTAAATAATGGTTTGCATTTACTGTCATTCATGAGTGCTTTGAACATAAACTACCCACAAAACTCACTGTACAGCTCTCTAACAGCTCAATAGTTTTACTGAAATAAATGTATTTTGACCTTTCTGTGACTGCTGATGCCAGTCGTTTGCTTTAGTGTATGAAAGCTACAAAACACACAGAACTCTGACGGTCACCAAACGGTCAGCTTCCTACTGTATGTTATTGGAATAATTTTCTCCGGAGTAAATGGTACTTGCTATAAAAGCAACAGTGCAAAACAAATTACTGCCATACACAGTGCAGAGTGTAATGGTGTGCAAGTGAATAAAAAAACTTTTTTGAAATGCTCTGTTTTCTGTTGCTTCGCTCAACATACGTCACATACTCCGTTGCTCTGATTGGTTGTAGGTCTATCCAATTGAGTGCAGAGGCATTTTCTTTCCTGGTTCGGTTGAAACACCCCATAATCACAGCCCAATGGAGCAGTATCAGACTCATATTCTGACTAGAATCTGAGTATGACAACATCAGGCTAGGTATAATGACTTCGCTGAACCTACTGAGCAATCAGGACTTTGAACTTCCACTTCTGTAACATAATTTCATCCGATTCTAAACTAAATGATCTCATTGTCTTTCTATTACTCTCAAATCTGCATATGGATCTCCAGTCCACGCCATTTTAACCCAAACATCCAGAGTCTACAGACAAAAGTTACTTTGTAAGGTCTCTCTTCAGCCTGAAGCATCACAAAGCATTTTGTAAAATGACAGTGTTTGAAACGCTGTATGCAACTGTTTATATATACAGAACACAATTTTGTAGTGTTTGATTTCCTATTGTGTTGTTTTCCACATGTCTTGTTAAAGTTAACAGGTGTACTGTCTAGTTGTATGTTTGAGTTTGTGTTCTTTTTTCCCTTGTTTGGTGGGGAGAATGTAAGTTTTGCTCTTTATGATTCCGTGTTTTGGACTGTGTACTTCCCAGAGACCCTAACAGTTTAGTGTACTCTTACAGTAGAATGTGAATCTTAAAGTAAGGTCGTATCTGTTATTGTTGTAATTTAAATATTTAAGGCACTTAGAAACTTTTTTACTCTGGGAAAATGTAAACAAATGTGTCTTAACAGTTTTTGGTACTTATTTTTTGTTAATTTGAAATCCATACCTGTGACTGTAAGAACTTATTTGCTTACATTTGATCTATTTTTATAATTAAAATCATATAAACATAAATATAAGCAGGGCAGCACAGTGGCTTAGTGTCACCTCACAGCATGATGGTCTCCGGAATCCCCGCTAATAATACTCTTCAGAAAATACAGGAGAAATATTAACACAACCACATAACTAGAAACGAAAACCGACAAGGGACAAAACATAACAGGGAGTATAACTACTGGGTGAACAGATGCAGATATGTAACCAAAGGAACAAACAAAGACATAATCAGTAACAAAGGAAACCAAAAACAGAGCGGGAAAATAGGAACTAAGGGAAACAAAACATAATGTCAAAATAAAAGTCCAAGATCGTGACAGTAGTCCCACCTCCCGGAAGGTACGTCCTCGCACCATAACTGAACATTTAATTGCGGAGGGAGGGGGTTTCGGAGGAGGATGCGGAGCTTGTGAAGGACAGGGATCAGGAGGATTTGGTGGAGAGGGACACCAGGGCAGAGCCAACGGTGGGAAGAGCCAAGGTAGAGCTTTGGCTGAAGGTCCAGGCGGAACCTGGGGACTGACTGACAGAGGCGGAGCCGCGAACCAGGGTGCAGAAGGGGGTTCGGCAGATGGGGGTGACGACGGAGGGAGTGAGGACGATAGGAAGCCGGAAGGAAAGAGTGGAGCCGGAAGGAAAGAGTGGAGCCGAAGGGGTGGAGTGTCGAGGCACAGCCGGAGACGTGCTGGAGGCAGAGCGACAAATGACTGAGGCTGGAAGCCCGAGGTGAAGCTGGGGACTCAACACCATGCTGAACTAATGGTAATAGATATGACAATGTTGATATGTTTGGTCTTGGCGGAATAGTTCTACCAGAAAGACTCGGGAGGCCAGATGAAGTACAATAAAGTAACAAGTTTATTAACAGACCAGCAAGTATTATAATTAGAGGTTCTTTGGCATAGGCCCTGTCCGTAGCTCTCGTCTCGAGGGTAACGGACTCTGCATTTCCTGCCTGAAGATGAAGGCAGGGGCGCAGCCGACCCCCTGGGAGGTATAGGCGGGGACCATCCTGGTGGTGGTGGGGAGGATGGAGGTAATGTTGGCGTCAGCATCTGCAAACTCAGACATGTGTAAGTGACCATCTTTTATACTCGGAGAATTAGGACATGATTGGTTAGGTCTGAATGTGATGAGTGACATAACATTTAATCTTCCTGGCAGAACTTTACGCTAGAGCTTTCATATCTGCTACGCTGCTGCTGTTGTTGGTTATTGCTGCTGTAGAGTAAGTACGGGGCTTGCTACTGCCAATACATACGCGACATGCTGCTGCTGCAAAGTATAGCATACATGAATTACCTGTAACAGATCTATACAGGTGGAGGTGGTAAAGGTGGAGGGTTTCTCAAAGCACTGCAACTGCTACAGCAAATGCTATTAGCAAAGTATTTGAAGGTTAAGCAACAAGCTCATTGGCTACTGATACAGCAGGAACCAATCAGCTGTGCCTTATAGATAATTATGTGATTGCAAGCAGATTGAGTTAAGGACCTATCAGTCTGCGCCATCTAGAGTTTCATGACAGAACTTTATTGGTGCTTAGAGTCAATTGTTTCATTTGTGATAACAAAATGAAACATGCCAAATTGTGCGGACATAAAACATTTTTTGCCAGGCTCTCAAACAAAGAAGTTATGAACACATGCAAAAACAAGAGAGAACCAATGAAATAATAATAATTATGCTTGTGTGCTTTGTATGCTTTTTCCTGAGCTTTTTGTTTTCTGCATAGTAAAATAAAACCTGTAGCTGTAGTTATAATAATAATTTTGTAGATAAGTGTTTTCTTCCCTCATATTTTAAATATCTAAAAGAGGGTCATTTAAAACAAATATCCAGCCGTGTGTGAGCCAGTTAACATGTCTTTTTGATGTATGGAAAAGAGGAACTTTGACATTTAAGATATCATATTTTGTTTAGATTCATATTGTGTGTGAGTGAAATAACAAAATGAGGCCAGTTTAAAGCAAATGTTGTGCAGAAAATCTGACTTGGTTGGACTAACCAAACTTATAAAAGTGAATTGGTGATTTCTGTCTCAGCATTTTATACAAACCCTTTTTTTTATTCACAGTTTAATTTTCAAAAACCCTTTTTCGGGAGTTGTATTCAAAATATACTCATCTGTCTATATAATAGTCTATGATTCAAAGTGGCAGACCCAAAGGCTGAGGTCATCATTTGAGTCAGGGCATCCCAATTTTTCCCTCTCACATAGCAGGTCCTCAGCTGGGCCGTGTGTGTAGTCAGGGTGAAATATATATTATTATTCTCATGGGTGAATCTGAGCAGACATGTGAGCTAACCTCTGGAAGAATGCTGATGTGACGATCCTTCACACCTGCATGAACTGAACTGTCCATATGGTGCAGATGCATAGATGTGGCATATGACCCTACTTATGCTGCACCGTACGGCCATTTAAACAAATGTGTTCTAAATAACTAAAAATCATGGTCTAGATATGATGACCTCATAAACTTAATTCACTACAGATAGACAAGAATGTCTCATTTCAACCATCAGTTGATCAGCTAATCAATCAATATTCACAAACAAGAACAATGCAAATATGATTAGAATAACTATCAAAAGAAGAAAGCTTTATCTTGATGAGGGTTTGATCTCTGAGATTTTAAAGCAAAGAAAAGATGAAAGAGTTCTTGGTATAGCCGAGTGTGAATGGAATGTGAATGACTTTGATGAAGTTGTTTATTTCTTAGCTTAGAGGCATTTTTCTGCAAATTGTTCTGCTGAAGTACAGATTTTTTCCTTCTTTTTGTTGCTGCTGTATGTGTGGCTTGATGATAATCACACAGAAACTCATCTGATTTTACATTCCTCACAAACGCCCTCATACAAAAGAAAAATCACAGCATGAGATGTTTCCATGGTGACATACGGCAGCATGAAATGTTCAGACTGCATGTGATGCACACGCATGCTAGACAGAGACAATATCCCATTTATGTTGGTTAATCTGCTAACATGACATGGCATAAAAACGATGCATTATTAAAACAGGCAGTAAGTAAAATCAAGTAAATCTATCTAAAACACCTCGTACCTGACGTGAGATGCATTAATGCACTCTAGAGAAACAATTAAGTATTAACAGGAAGAATTGAAGGGTTATCATGTAACAGCTCTCTGACCATGCAAGCATGCCAATGAGACAAGTGATGTGCACTACAAGAGCCATAAAATGCCCATCTTCCTGGGTCACACTCCACAAGAATGTGTCCCTATAGAGAGGATTACACTGAGATATCAGCCTCTGGGACGTACTGTATCATGCAACCGCAGGGTTCAAGGACAAAACTATCATGCACTTACAAGGACTCCAGTCTGTCATCTGCTTGAAACTCTCAGTTGCCAAAGAGCAGGAACAGATCATGTGGATCAGAAACTCTGCAGGGTCTTAAAAAAAAGTAGGTACTTGATTGCAATAAACCATGGCTGATTTAAACATAATGTTCAAGTGCATCCGCTTGCATAATCAATCAATCTGCTTATTTTTATCAGAACATAAAAACTAGTGCCAAAGAAGTCTCAAAATGAATAGCGAAATTAAAGTTATCCTTTAGAGAAAGTAACTTGCTATACATTACATGACAAATACTTATTGGACTGGTTTCACAGATTAAGCCAGGATTAGGCCTTAGTTCAATTAAGACATTTACCTCTGGTTTCACAGACGAGGCTTAAGCTAGTCCTAGACTAAAATGCATGTTTGAGCTGTTTTAACTGAAAGCAACTTGCACTGACATATCTTAAAATGTTTCAAAGATGTTTTTACTTAAATTCCCCAATTAAACTAAGGTCTAATCCTGGTTTAGAGTAAACCCTTTCTGTGAAACCGGGTCTTAAAGGAATAGTTCACCTAAAAATGAAAAAAAAATATCTCATAATTTACTCACGCTCAAGCCATCCTAGGTGTATATGACTTTGTTCTTTCAGCCAAACACAATCAGATTTATATTAAATAATATTGAATAGTGCCCGAGTTTTTAAAGCTCCAAAAAGTGCATCCATACATCATAAAAGTAATCCATACGACTCCAGTGGAAATAATGCCTGGTTTAGAAAAGGGTTAAAAAAGTGATGGGTTTTTGTACGAAAAATATCCATATTTAAAACTTTTAACCCCTGGTTTCACAGACAAGGCCCCAAACCTGCCAGAAGCCAGTGATTACAGTTTATATCCAGATCAGATGGTGGACCTGCGCCTGGACATGACCAACTCATCCCTGAAGTGTCTGCAGAGACCGTGTCAATTAGTCTCCCCTCTGAAATTGCTCATCGACATGGCATCCTCAATGGATCCATCTCCGGCGTGATGACTCCGATATTTCAAATATTCCTATTTAATAATTGTTTAATCGACACGTCATCCTAAATAAACCCGTCTCCGGCGGGATGTCTCCGATCTTTCGAATATTCCGACCTAATATGACTTCTGACCTGTAAGGTTGCCAAAATAATAATTATACACTGTTTGTTAATTGGCCAGAGGAGAACTGGCACCCCGACTGAGCCTGGTTTCTCCCAAGGTTTATTTTTCTCCATTAGGACACCTGATGGAGTTTTGGTTCCTTGCCACTGTCGCCTCTGGCTTGCTCAGTCGGGGACACTCAATTTTCAACTAAATATCCAAATAAATTTAATTACTAAACTAAATTAACTATGTCAACTACATTACTTGAATATATATGATAATTGAAATGAGCTGGATGACATCAACGTTTTCTCCAGTGCGGCTGTACAGCCGAATCAAATTCTGTTGCATTATTTTCCTGTTTAACACTGTGAAGCTGCTTTGAAACAATCTACATTGTAAAAAACGCTATATAAATAAAGTTGACTTGACTTGACTATAAAGTTGTAAGTACTGATATTTTTCTTTAATAAAAAAAACATAACTTCGCTTCAGAAGGCATTTATTAACCCACTGGAGTCGTATGGATTACTTTTATGATGGATGGATGCACTTTTGGAGCTTAAAAAACTTGGGCACTGTTCAATGCCATTACAAAGCTGGGAAGAGCCAGGATATTATTTAATATAACTCCAACTGTGTTCGGCTGAAAGAAGAAAGTCATATACATCTAGGATGGCTTGAGGGTAAGTAAATTATGGGATAATTTTCATTTTTGGATGAACTATTCCTTTAAGTAGCTTTTATAAATGTGCCTTAGAAAAAAAACATTACTGGTGTGCATCTTGAGACAAAACAAGGGCACTGACATATTTTAAATAATATTTTTTTCATGCTAAAATGCTAAAGACTTTTATTTTCAATTAGTGATGATGTGAGTAATAATGCTTTTTTTGTTTTTACTCATTTGGAATACTGTGAGTCAATTAATTCATTTACATTAATTATTGTTTTTGGAACAGATAAAGGCCTTACAGACACATTAACTAATGCCAACCTGTGGTGGTTTTGTAATCTGACAAACAGTAGCCTATCTTTTGACAGTTTATTAGCATACAAAAAATGTATTGTTGTTTTTACACAAAACAAAATAGTTACACTCTTGTCTACAAAACTTCTAGATTTATATATTTTTCTCACTTAAGATATGCAAATGAAATAAATTGTTTAGGCTACATAATTTTCGTGACAAACTTTGTGTTTGTTTTAATTTTGATAATCCATTGCATATTAAAATGGTATATTTTAACTGAAATGAAAATTGACTATTAACCAACACTCAGTTTTGGTCCCCCGCACTTTTCAGACCAAAGTTGCACCCCTGATTCAATGATAAAAATGTTGTATCTTATCAGCGTTTCATCCAGACGGATCCGGCGTTTTAGGAGCCTGAAACCGGTATTTTTCTAAA
The DNA here is from genome assembly GCA_039654625.1 of Rhinogobio ventralis. Taxonomy (NCBI): domain Eukaryota; kingdom Metazoa; phylum Chordata; class Actinopteri; order Cypriniformes; family Gobionidae; genus Rhinogobio; species Rhinogobio ventralis. The sequence goes on from CM077212.1 coordinate 17,068,027, forward strand.
CCGGGTCCCTGAGTGGATAAATCTGAAACCGACACCCTTGCATTTTCGTGTGTACAGCCAATCTGTATATTTTGTGAAACGGTGATGTCATCACACCACGTCCCGCACGGTAAAGACTAGAAGAGATATAGCTACGGCCACTGGGCATGCGCACATCAATATTGTGTCATTTAATTACTGTATTTGCATTATTGTAAGGGTAGGTTTAGGGTTGGGGTAGGTGTAGGTGTAGGTGTTAATAAAACACAATCTGGTAAGTAGCAAATTTATTTATTGTTATTTTATCGTGAGATTTTGCCTCACTTCCGGCCATTGCTGTACCCCTTCTAGCTACAACTCTTCTTCTTCGTTTTTAGTGTAATTCTGTGGCAGACTTACAGCACCACATACTAGTCTGACATGTATACTAAATTATAATTGTAGTACTATATAGTTTTGAGTCGGTTTCAGTGGTTCCGTGTGTACGCAGATATTTCTTGACATGAGGGTAAAAGCTCTGGCTTCGTGTGGATGTGGCCTTAGATACAAGTTTAACATGTGCAGGATGATGATGCATCAGTCAATGTGTTATTAAGGGAAAAATAGAAACATTTACATTTATGATCTCTTGATCATAGACTATATGTAGCAACACTGCTTACGCATGCCTCTCTTACATTAAATTGGGTAAGGAGATGAGGAGAAAGTATTATAAAATTGAAAACCTAACACCTTTAAGAACACTTTCAACCCCTGAATACAAAACAGTATACCATTACTGCCTGTACAGCAGTTATACATTAATAATGTCCTTTTTAGGCTGTTTCTTCTTGATGACAATATATTGCCAGGGAACGTAGCATGTGAGAGATTTTATTACTGCCCCAGCTGTTCTGAACTGATTGGCACAAACTCCCACGGCTACAAAAACACAGAAAATTACAATCTGCTCCAAAAGTGGCAAAACTAAGAGTCTAAAATAGTGCTAACATTGACAAAATGTTGTTTGTCATTGTCTTTTATGGCTGTTCTCCATCCATCCACCCATCGCAGGTGTTGCTGTTTTATTATTGTTTTTATGTTTTTTAATGACTATTTCTTTTAATAATCATTTTTAATAACAACACTGCCCTGCATCATATTTGCTGAATGAAATCCAATATTAGTTTTTTTGCTGATTCCAAAAATAGTGCCTGTTTTGCTCTAACACAACACTTTTTCTCACAAAATATGATCTGCATATTTTGAAGCCTCTCTGCTGTAAAAGGAAGAAGTCTTGTATTTCCCCTATAATCACCAGAAAAAACTGCCACAAAGACATGATTCCTATCTTCCTCTGAGCCAGATTAGAACTATTTCTGCAATTCTTAGCTGATTTTCACATGGCATTATTTTATGCCTAATTGTGATTTTAAGGTTAGAATTATGGCCAGTGACAGAAGAAAATGCAAACGTCTGCCGTGAGTGATTCACTACATCCAAACAGCGAAAGAGAATGACAGATTTTGTGAAAAAAGTTTATAAAATGTATTTATAAACTTGTGTTCTTTGACATTAAATGGAGCATATGAACATATTTTTCCACTCAAAAAAATTGTTGGATTTACTTAAAAAAAGCATTGTCAAGTGGTTCCACGCAACTATATTGAGTAATTTGTACAAATAACAATTTAGTTGTATGAACAAAAGACATTCAAGTAAAGCTGACAAAATGGCAAAATGCAAACCATTTGAATTTGTCACTGTTATATTTATATGTGCAGTTTACTTAATAATGTTAAGTTTAATATATAAAAGTTTATTAAGTAAGGTGAACACATTTATTGCATTGCACTTTGCATTGCACTTGGTGATGTAAGGCTTGGATGTAGTTGCTCGGCCATGGAAACCTATTCCATGAAGCTCTCTACGAACTGTTCTTGAGCTAATCTCAAGGCCACATTAAGTTTGGAGGTCTGTAGCTATTGACTCTGCAGAAAGTTGGCGACTTCTGCGCACTGTGCACCTCAGCATGCGCTGACCCCGCTCTGTGACTTTACGTGGCCTACCACTTTGTGGCTGAGTTGCTGTTGTTCCCAATTGCTTCCACTTTGTTATAATACCACTAACAGTTGACCATGGAATATTTAGTAGTGAGGAAATTTCATGAATGGACTTATTGCACAGGTGGCAACCTATCACGGTACCACACTTGAATTCACTGAGCTCTTGAGACCGACCCATTCTTTCACAAATGTTTGTAGAAGAAGTCTGCATGCCTAGGTGCTTGATTTTATACACCTGTGGCCATGGAAGTGATTGGAACACCTGAATTCAATGATTTGGAGGGGTGTCTCAATACTTTTGGCAATATAGTGTATATATAAATGTGCGTGATGGTACGTTTTTATTGATATTTTTGAATTCAGCATCATTAAATGATGTCTCAAGATGCAGGGCTGTGTAATAATATTAATTATTATAAGAACAATAACAATAATAATTGTAATGTTTAATAATATTTTTATTATTTTAATTTTAAAAAATTCTATTGACAAACAGTAGAAATGAATGCAGCTTTGTCCCTGAGAAATCTTGGTGTAAAGGCCATTGCAAATGACTGACAAGGTCTCCTGTGGGTGGATCGTAATCATCAAGGCCTGCAAACCCTGACAACAATGAACCTCCCTTGAGAACGACAAAGAGCATCAGAGGTAATGATTTGTTTTCACAATGCCATGACCCTGTGAAAAAACAGCATTAATGCTTGTACACTTCCTGCGTGTCTTTACAGACCTCAGTTCTTCTTTGTTCACGCCTCTGTATTTGTCATCAATGGTTTGACTTGATTTCACTATTAAAGTGGTGTGAGAGAGATGACAGTTCAAAGTGTTCCTGTAAGGTTTCTCGGGCTTCACCGATCAGTATTCAGTGCCAATAAAAACATGCCTCTGCTAAGTGGAGGCAGTGATGGTGTGATGCTGTAAAGACTGAAAAGAAAGTACCTTTTGTTTAATGCACGCTGAGATAGAAAGAAGAGAAGCGCAGAGACGTGTGAGGAATCGCCCGCGCTGCGTGAGGAGGGGAAATACCGCGGTAAATAAGTGTGAAATGTAACATGTTTGTGTGAAAATGCATGACTGCAGAGTTGAGGGAACAGAACTTTGTTGGGAGAAACTTTGAATTTCTCTGAACTTTCATCATGTAGACCTTCCTACAGCACAAACCTCCGGATCCCTGCTTTGCAAGGCTTGTTTAGTAAGGAAATATCCAGGAATATCAGTCTAAGGGCTGAAGGGAGGTAGAAAGATAAAAAAAAAACGTAGACCTCTGTCGACTTGCACATCACCGTTCATCTGTCCTTTGCCATCAAACCAGACGCAGTGTTTGAAGTGTTAGATAAATGAAGTTTACCTCCATTTCTCAAATCAGTTCATACTGACAACCATTTGGAAGTGTTGGTAGTTGACCTTCCCTGTCATGGTTATATTTCACAGTAAATGTAACATGTTGTAGGGCGTGATATGTTTGAGAAAGGCTGTGAAATGCAATCTTTCTCAAAAAGTATTTTTTGGTTTTGTAAACTGGCTTTGTAAGTGAGATTTTATTATTTATTTAATGTAAAATCATATAAAACTCTTGCCCTCATGCAGCGTTGTGATTGACTCTCTCTTTTTTCTTCCTGGGGGTTTCAGCTTCCACCATCAGTAACTATTTGATATGATTAAAAAAGAAAGTCCATTAGACCATAGCCTAAGTGCACAGCACAGTGACTTTTCATGGCCAGAGCACTTTTTATTCTGAAGAGGAACATTAAGAAAATAACATTATGTACCTGTCAAAACACTTAGAACCATAGGGTGTAAAAGAAAGCATCCGGACAAAGGGTAAATGTGTCACACTTTTCACTCAGTCTAGGTTTGTTTTTGAACGTCAATTTCTGTATAGACATATACCTTAAACACTACAAAAATAGTTTTTTGTAAGAAGATACTGTTAATTTTACACACTTTTAATTAAAGGCCTGTTCACACCATGAACGATAACTATAAAAATAACTAAACGATAACAATATTAGCATCCACTTAATGATAGCGTTCTGTTTATTACGTGTGCTGCAGTTTTGTCGTCTGCTGCTTTAAATGCTCAAGCTCTTAGTAAGTTGGGTGGATTCTGATTGTGATTCCAATTAAATTGTTCCTCTGTGTTGTTATTGTTATAGTTGTGGTGTGGACTTCCCTATTCTCATAGATTTAAAATGATTATGAAAACTTGATAGTTATCGTCCTTGGTGTCCTAGCAATCACGTCGTTCTTTTACAGGGCACAGCTGATTCGTTCCTGTTGCATCAGCAGCAAATGAGCTTGCTGCTCAACCTTCAAAAACTTGGTCAGTGTTTGCTGTAGCAGTTGCAGTGCTTTCAGAAACCCTTCATCTTCCCCAGCTCCACCTGTATAGATCTGCTATGGGTAATTCATGTATGCCACTGTATATTCAAAATGTCATAAAGAGATTGTAAAATTAATCCATATGAATTGAACGGTTTAGTTTAGTACTTTTCTGAAGAGACACAACCGCTTTATATGATGGACAGATTTAATTTAGGCTTTTATTATTAGTTTTACGATATCTTTAGGAACTTTTCGACGTGTCAAAGTGGTAGTTGTGTAAACTGTCAATGGAGGGACAGCAATATCTCAGATTTCATTAAAAATATAGGAATATCATTCAGAAGATGAACGAAAGTCGGGTTTGGAACAACATGAGGGCGAATAAATAATGACAGAATTCACACCTAGCACTTTAAATGCTTGAGCACTCTAAAGCAAAGTCCCTTTAAGGCAAGTAATTTCACTTAGCGGCCAGCTTTGAAATGCCTCTCGGGCAAGCAAGTGCAGCTCCTATCTCTTTGAATGGGGAAACTAATTCTCCAAAACTGTTTACCAAGATTACGAATAAATTTCATAATTGAAATCCCCAATGAAATCTGACAACAACTGCATTTCTAAACACTCAAATCATGACAAAAAATGACATTTTTCAGGCTGGACCAGACATTGCGCATGTGCAGTCATAAGCGCGCGTCTCAGAACACTGACTGTTTCTATAGCAACCGGAGCTTCTAATGGCAGCTGCAGTGACATGATGATTTTACCAATTTACAGACTGGCTCTTTTATTTAGGCAGGACTTATTCCGCCATATTGCGTGTTGCACTTTCTCCCATTCATAGTAATACAAGTGCACTTTTTTCTGTATAAAGTCTTTGTTGAGTGATTCCATTGATATTGTTTCTCTAGTTATTGTAGTTGTGGTGTGGACTTCCCTATTCTCATAGAATTAGAATCATTTTTAAAACTTTATAGTTGTGAACAGGCTTTAAAGGGATAGTTCACCCAAAAATGGTGTTAATTACTCACCCTCATGTCATTCCAAACCCGTAAGACCGTAACCACAATTAACCTAATGTTCTCTTGCAAACAATTGCTCTGTATCTCATATGGGAATGATATAGCCAACTCCCGAAACGCATGCTTTCCGAAGCCACCAAACAGACCCGGCAAGAATGAAAGATAACCTTTCAATTCTCCAAAGAGCCAACATTGAGAACTGCATGAGCCATAGAAGGTGCAGTGACATCCAGACGGTAAAATCTGATAAATGTATGAGGGGAAGGCCAGCTTGCCGCTGCACAAATATCTCCTACCGAAATCCCCTTGAACAATGCCCAAGAGGTAGCCATACCCCTTGTAGAATGAGCCCTTAAGCCCGCTGGGGAATTAAGGCCCATAGATGTATAGGCCAATTCGATCGCCTCCACCATCCATTGGGAAAGGCGCTGCGAGATCGGCTTACCCTTACATTGAGTGACCCATGAAACAAATAACTGATCATTCTTCCTGAACGATCGTGTCCTGTTTACATAATAGCGTAACGCTCGTACAGGACACAACGTGTGCGATTTCCACTCCTCCGACGAAGAAAAAGGAGGGGGGTAAAAGGCACGCAACTCCAAAGCAGAGCAGTTATAAGCATCTACCGCTTTATTTCTTGGTTCATTGCTGTTATTTTGTTTTTGTCTCCCTGTGCCCTCGGCATTGAGCCTGGATGCGACAGAGAATTTTTGATTTGCTTTAAACCCAGGGGCCAAAGTGCTTTGTGACAATACACTTGAGAACTTGTGCTTGTACCCAACAGACCACATTCTTTTGGTGGCTGAATATTCTGCACTCAAACTTGACGGAACATTGTGTGTTGAGGGGAAGCTGAACTGGCCTGAACACAACTTAGAACCATTTTTCCGCCCAAATTCCACATCCTCCGCTTCTTAGCGGGTGGGGGAACAGATATGGTAGGCTCGGGAGAGGACATCACAGAGAACCCTAGGTGCTGCCTGTCCCTCCCATGCAGAAATTGCGTCCTAGGTATCCTTCCTCTTTTTGTTGGAAGGGTTAGTGGACTTGGACTTCACAGCCGCCACCACGAATGACTGCTTACCCCACGGTTTAGCGGTTGAAGCAGCGGGGGGCGAGCCGCCTGCTCCGTGCTCTGGGGTTTTGCAGTCCTGGACGCATTCAAAAACCTCCTGTTCTGCGTCGGAGGTACAGGACGCGGGGGAACAGGAGGATGCGGTGCTCTTTTACGTTCGGATGCAGGTGGTGAGCCACTGACTGCTCAACCGTGGGAGGGTTAGAGAGCCTGAGCCCTTCCATTTCACTCACATTGAATGACTGATACAAATCAGACAATTATTTCTTCATTATATTTAATGAATGATCCAGCAAACTTACTCTCCCAACAAAGTTTGGTGAAACTATCCCCCAAAACTACAACTAACATCACTAGTGCAGCTAACACCGGGCCTCGGGTTACAGGACACGTGGAGACTGATGAGGTTTACGACCAGAAAGAATTTGCAGAGAGCTGTGACTCCCACTTCTTTTTGAGAAGGACAAATAAACCATCTTAAACCCATATAGCCTATATATAACCACTTGAGAAATATACATCCATCTCATGATTTTTCTTTTATAGGGTTTAGTCTATGTACTAATTCAATCTCTGTTGGATTTATGTTTCAGAATTGCATACTATGGTTAACGAAAATCATGTGTATGGCATGTTTGGTATCTACGAAGTTGTAATTTAAAGATCTGAATGATTGTGTATATGATATGTCGATACCTGTGGAACATATTAGTATTACAACAATCTTTAATAGTTCCTTCATCAGAAACCAATCCAGTTACATATACAAACGATCTGCTTGAGACAAAGGATCATAAAACTTTCCTTCCGAAAGCCCAAGTACGATTGGCTTGAATCAACACTGAATTGTTTATTGTCTTTACAGCAGAATTGAATTCTGTTTGCATCATTGAATCATTATTTTCCTGTTTATCAGCTGATTCGAAAGAATCTGTATTGTATAAAGCACTATATAAATAAAGGTGAACTGACTTGACTAGAAAAGGAACCTAACGCAAAATTCTGCATCAATGGCAGGTTGGTCTGGTGTGTTAGCATGAGTTTGTGTTGTCAGTCTACGATATGTGAAAAAAATAGGAGCAGCTTGTGATGTGCAGTGTGATCTGCCACTTACATACATCTCTGTATCGTCTGGTTCTCACAGCAGACACGCAAGCAAGGACAGGCAGATCTATTGAGCTAGCAAGATACTTCCTGTCTAGATCTATAGAACGTGCTGAATTATCTGCTTCCTGGCTTTCCAAATCAGACACAGTATGTTTGCTTTCCTTCTCCAAGTACCTGCACTTTGATTTTGAGTGTTTTCATGTTCTGCTAAGACTTGTACACCCTAGATTAGCATAATCACAATAATTGAATCATAATTACATTTGCAATAAACACAAAGACCCCATGCAAAACAGCATATAAATAGCATATTTCTAATGGAATTAATCTTCTTGCGTTGCTGCCTCCAGATTCCGTTCTGAATCTTGATAGGCTTGTTGGATATAGGAACGCGATTGGGATGTTGGTGACTGATGTTGTTTGTGTTCCTCAGATAAAATGACACATACTGTGCCATGTTTTCTTATACACAAGGCCCTTCTCTCTTTACCTCGCTCCCAGATGGGCCAGATATGATGTCTCCTCCCAGCTTTTCCATCAAAGCAAACAGAGCCAACAGCAACAGATGATCCTCAAGCAAAGCTGAATTACCATCTAAATCTGGCTTGTCTTCCAGCCCCAACTGTTTATGCGAGCGACACATGTTGTATTTAAAACCTGTCGGCTGCTTCTGCTCATTAAGCATTCGATTTGGGATTGGGTGTGAATTTTGCGGGTGGTTAGCAACTGACAGCATGTTTCCTCCTGTTTTATTGACTGTTACGATTATGTGTCTGCAGTAGGTGCATCCAGTGTTCATTTCTACAGTTTTTTTAGTTTTTATTTGTCAGTAACACTTTAGTTTAGGGTCCAATTCTTACTACTAACTAGTTGCTTATTTATATGCATATTACTAGGATATTGGCTGATTATTCATACGTATAAAGCACATATTAATGCCTTATTCTGCATGACCATATTCTACATACCTAAACTAAAGTATGACCTATTTGTCTTTTGACAAAATCATCTTTGAAACTCACCTCAGTTTCATTGATTTTAGTCAGTTTAGCTCTGACTAAAATGTCAATTGTCACCCAAGAGGCAAGAACAACGTAATTTAACAACTATGCGTTTATTTTATTATAATGAGGCCCGTTTCCACACATATGTATTGAAAAGCGCTATACAAATAAATGTGAATTGTGTGAATTTAATTGAATTATACATTTTGAAGACAATGAATGGAAACAATGATAAAAAAAAAAAAAATTCAAGATTCATTGATGAATAGAACATTTAAAAACAGCATTTATTTGAAATAGAAATCTTTTGTAACATTATAAAAGTATTAATTTCTTTAAAAAAAAAAAACGTTTTGGACAGTAGTGTTTAGCTGACAAAGAGAAATTAAAATTCTCATTAAAATGATTACATTGTAATAAAATATTGTGAATTATGCTTCACAGTTATTGACTATACTGTAGGTCTATTAGTGTCATTATGAAAAGAGCATATTCACATTGTAACTTACATATTTTGAGTAATATCAATCGCACATGCATTTTGTCAGTTGACATTATTGACTATGATTGGGTTTTCCGAAATAATAATATTCTTTCTAGATACATCATCTTCTGTTAGTATCTTGCGGCACCATTTTGTTCTGTCAAATTTTCATTAATATGATTTTTGTAAAATGTTCATTAATGAACATTTGTCAGTAATGTCATTGACTAAATTCACACGGTGGATTTTAATGTCTTTCAGATTGAGGGTAAAAGATCAATCACTTAATGTTCACACTGCATAGAAAATTAATATAACGATTAAGAACTTGCAATGAAATATTTGTATTCTAGTTTTAAAAATTAAGAACAGACTTTGAATGAAGCAACAACTAAAAATATTTCTTCAAACATCCATTTCTTAAAAGATTTTGAAATGCTAAATCAATTATATAAAAAAACTAAATGAGGGGAAAGAGAAGAATAAATGACTGTTGTATTAGAATTCCCACTAAAATACACAGGACTGTTTATACAACAGCCTCGATTTAACTAAGGTCAATGTGCTCTGCAGAGAAATTCATAGAAATCATATTCAGCTGAACAATAAATGCTAGGAATGTATCATGAATAAAACAGCGCATTTAAACATAAAACTACACAGAGTGCTAAAGGTAAGTACTTTAATGTTTAAGTCACAGGATGAGTACATCCTCATAATGCAGATTTGACAGGGACATTAAAAATGCCTCAGATACAGTAAAATAAAGTACCTGTGCTTTTCTGTTTTAAATGTTGCTAAGCCATGACCAGGAGCACAAGTAATATTATCTAGATGGTCATCCAAGTGGAAGTGCACAGATTGTCTGGCCTGTATTCACTCAGCTGTGAATAACACACTCTGTGCTAGACTGCGACGAGCAGTGATCTACTTCTGCATGCCAGCACAGGAGACTGGGGCTAGGGTCACTGTCATTTTGCCAAGATATGTTTTAACATATTTTGTTGATCCTGGAACAACATTCCTGTCTGAAACTGTAGTCCTAACCCTATCCCTATCCCTAATAACACTGAAGTAAACTGTAAACTTTCTCTCAAATCTGATTGGTTGATTAGAATGTTGTTCCAGGATCAACAAAAGCTGCTTTTCCACTGTCGAGCCAAACGGTTCTAAGAATGGCAAGGAAAGGTTCTATTTATATTTCCACTTGAGCTTGGATCAGCACAGCACAATTACAAACTCTTCTTGGCCCGGAATTCTCAGCACAGTTGGCCACTCAGGATTGGTCTCTTGTCTGTTGCGTGGCTACCAGTTTCTCTGTAGCTGGAAAAGTGCACTATTTGAGCAAAGTAAACACAAGTTAATAATAAAATTAAAAGAAACAACTGATCATCCTTCATAACGTGTACATCCCATACCATCTATAAACTCTTGCATTACCAAAGCAAAGACACATTTGTATTACATTCCAAAGAGCTCTGTTATCAGCCCCACAGTGAAAAATGATCCACAGTGGCCGGATCGGCATGAAATGAAAGAACGGTTTGGCCCGACGGTGGAAAAGTGGCTAAAGATGTTGATCCAGGAGCATGTTGGACTTGATGAAAACACGTTCACCCTGGGGCTAATTGTCTCTCAGTAACTAACTAGGTTTCGAGTCAAAGGTCCAATTACACAAATCCTTGTGTTCTCTAGTAGTAGTTTTATAAGTTGGTATCAAGACTTGTCTTGGATTAAAGAAAAAAAACATCTTGGGTATGTTTACATGAAAATTGAGAAGTTAATTTACACAGCATTTTGGGGGCCTGAAAACGCAAACTTTTGAAAACGGGATTCAAAAGCAAGTATACTGTTACTACTCGAATTTGTGAAAATGGTGTTGTCCAGCGCATGGGTATTACATGTTCAGTCTATAGCCTAACACAGTGTTTGTAGTCTTTTTAGCGCATCCGTGTGAACGGGGATCGTTTTATTAACATTGTAGCCTGTACGTAAAAAATGCAAAGAAAACAATTTTCAGTTTTTAGTACATCGTTGTCGTTTAAACGTACCCTTAAAAGCCTGATTTTACTGAAATACCTATAACTCTTTCACCCCATAGAGTGACAATAAGCCCTACTTTTAGGCAGTGGCTCTCAACCAGAAGGCTGGTGCCCATATTCAGCAAGTAAAATAATTTAAATATAGCTATTTTAACATTATCTTATTTGAAATACTAAAAAAAATATGTATATATGTAAAAACATTAAACTTTGAAAAAAGTGGTGTGTCAAAAAAGTTTGAGAACCGCTGCTTTAAGTAATATGCATACGGAAAATTACTTTTAAAAAATAACCCCACCCTGAGAAATATTTACTGGAGTGTGACGACTAGCCCTGTTCTCTCATTTGTACAATTGTATTACATGTCAATTTAATTTTGATATTTGTCAGACATTCTGGTTAGGGTTCAAACCCCTTAACATAGCTAATCCTTTTTAGCTTTTTTTAAACTTCACACATTTTAAGAAATTTAAAGCTCAAGTTTTATGTGCATTAATACAATTGTTTTAAATTTGATGACAATATTTGCATTTGGAATTTCAGTTGAGGTGTGTTCCAATTGACAGGGTCCCTACACAGTGTTCACTGCTCCCTGAGTATGGGAAATGGACTTGACACTGACAATAATCGATCATTTGGAACGCACTACACTATCAACAAAGAAAAACAATGACGGGGTTGCACAGATTATGATACAAAATAAATATTGTCATAAATATTGTCTCATTTTGTGCGCTTTCTTTCCCAAGCACAGTCGCATAGTAAACACTCCTGAGGTAAATAAAGTAAAATAAAAAATGACAGAGCCTCAGCTGTTTCTTGCCACTTTTACTTTGTCATACCTATTCATACAATAGAATATGCAAATGTAACATTCATTGCCATAACCATTCATAAATATTCTAGTTTGTATAATAACATTTTTGAATACTCAAACGCATACGTAAAGTCCTCCATTGCAGACAGAGCCGTTGAAAAATTCTTTAAAGGGATAGTTCACCCAAATATTAAAATTATCCCATAATTTACTCACTCTCAAGCCATCCTAGGTGTATATGACATTGTTCTTTCAGAAGAATACAATCACAGTTATATTAAAAATGTCCTGGCTAATCCAAGCATTATAATGGCAGCCCAAAATTTTAAGCCCACAAAAGTGCACCCATCCATTACAGGCGTACTCCACACGGCTCCGGGGGGTTAAAGGGGTGATGAATTGAGAAATCAACTTTCCCTTGAGCTTTTGATATATAAAAGGTCATGATAATATAATAATATCCTGTAAGTTTCAGAGCTGAAAACTTCCTTGTTAGTCAAAGAAAAGCTTTTATAGACACCAGGCCCAGCAAACGACAGGTTGGGGATCTATGACATCAAAGGAAGGCAAGCACTGCCTTAGCAGAAGAATATCAACGCCTACTTCATCACTACCTGTTTAGCCCCGCCCACATATTTGCGCATGTAACATAGGCCTAGTGTTAAACCATTGAGCTACAAAGTAATAAACATGCCGTTGAGGATTACAAAATATTGTGCAGTGACTGGGTTCAACAGTAATGCAACATGTAAGTAACTGTGTTCGTTCTAATGCCAGATCTGAAATGTAATGATTCATGCATAGTCAGATGTTCTTTGACTGTGTGTCAGCAAATCAAACCAAGGACTAAACGTCAACTTGCGTTGTTTTTCTTAATAGGATGAAAATAATCTGTTATTTAACAGTGATTAAATCCTATAAAGAAAGCGATCAAAGAAAGCTCCCTTTGCAATCATTTGAGCAGCACGCGCTGCAGCTGTCAATCAAACAGAGAGTTTATCAGTGACGCGTTTATCAGTGACTCCCGTTTTATTAAACAAATCTCTTAACTATATCACGTTTGCACTGTTAGTGAAGATGAAAGCATTCGTTAGTGTACAGAAACTGAGTTGCAATGACGAGATCGCTGCTATCATGCGCTCAGCATGTGTGTGATCGGCTACAATGATCATCACTGCAACCTTTCATGCCACAATCTTAATCTAATGCCATAGATCTAAATGTAATGCAACACTTTTCACGATTAGTTAACCATGAGAACTGTAATAGTAAAAACGCGCTAAAAGAGGGAGTAATACTATTTCAAATGCAAAGACGTTAGCCAATCACAGCAGTGGGTGTTTACACTGAAGTCTCCCAGCGGACACGCCCCTTAAAACAGAGCGTTCAGAGCAGAGGGCTAAAATCAGGGTAGGAAAAATGCCTTTTATTTATAAATGACAATTTTTGATGTAAAAAGCATTCTAACATTATAAGCACACCCCAGGAAACATCATAAAAAAAAAAAAAATGCAGTTCATGACCCCTTTAATAAAGGCCTACTGAAGTGAATCGATGGGTTTGTGTTAGAAAAATATTCAGATTTAAAACTTCATTAGGTAAAATACCTAGCTTCCGGCGGACCACCGCATTCAACTTACGAATAAAGTTTAACGCCGCTTGTAATTCAAAACACTTACACTGACCTCAACTTTGTAAGTTGAATGCGGAAGGCAGTCCACCGGAAGCTAGATATTTTACATTATAACGTGTTAAATATGGATATTTTTCATACAAAAACCCATTGATTCACTTCAGAAGGCCTTTATTAACCCCCGGAGCCGTGTGGAGCACTTTTATAATGGATGGATACACTTTTTTGGCCTTATAAATAACCCTGTGAAGTCCACTTCACAGGCCACTTTTGCTTGAATGGAACGCACCTTTGGTCTTCTTACACCTATTTGCATATTGAATTGTAATTTGTCATTTCTTTCCTGCATGATGACAGCAAAGCGACTATGATGCAGCATTTCATTAACATAACCAAAGCCTAAAACCTCACCTAAAACCTATAACATTATTATTTTGTTTCGAGTTGAGCTACCATGGCAACACAGGTCACAAGCTCAAACTCAACCACTGTTGACCACTTTTTATTTATTTATTTTTAATACTTTGAGCACACGTATTTATTTGTCCAAACTGGAGCAAACACAGCCTTGTCATTGTGCTAATCTCTAGTTACCTTAAAAATTTGAAACAAAAAACAGATTGTGTGTTGGAACTTGCATTTATTCATGTATTCATTAAGCTCTTGTACTCTTAAGGCTGCAAAAACAGCTGCTTCCTGTCACATTTGGGAAAACATACTCTGTTTAAGAAAAAAAACCATCATATACAGTTTACTAGTACAAAAGGTTGCAAACAGACATATATGCAAAGCACATAAACGATCTGCTACTGTGTTACAGTCGAACAGAATCTGATGGCAATTCTACAACACATTCAATTTGATAGTGGACTATTTATTAATTTAAACACATCATGGATCTTGTCTATGATCCTCATATACATTGCAACATGTTAAGAACCATAAATACTATTTATTAGTAATGATTTCCAATCATCATTGTGCTTGAAGTTAAAATAGGTCGAAATGATCCGCCTGTTCATTCAGTGGAGGTTCCCCCACTACGAAATTCTCTTCCGTTTCAGTCCACACAATGCAATACGCCTCAACCGAACCACGCCGGCTTCTGTGTAACAGTACTCTCGAGGTCATACAGGATAATGGCAGCCTGGGAAAATTTCCAATTAAAGGTTTCATTGACACACCCATATAACACTTTAGAAGGGCTTCATCGTATTCTGACCATCACCAGACATTCATCTAAAATCTGATATATGTTTTCCTGATTTACTTTGGACAGGAAGGTGGAAAGTGATTGTTTTGTATTTGTATCACAAGTGCGGTCATTATACAATAACATTAACTGTGTGCCTCATACATAGCAGAGCATGGTAACAAAACCTTTAGAAAAATAAAAATAAAAGTGAGTTGCAGTCAAATCATATGAAGATGTGCAAATAATTTCCAGCCGATCACACAATTCTCATCGCAGTTAGTCAAAATGACATCCTGGGATTTCCCAAAAGCATCTTTTATAAATCACTAGGCACAATAGTAACTGAACGTACTGCCACATTTTCCTGCAACTCTGCTGATTTTGTTCATCGTCCCAGCTAGTCGCCAACAATGGCAGTATGTACATCCATAATAGAAGAAAAGGTCCTGGGCTCAGTACATCCATACTGATGAGTTCTATGGATTGCGAACAGAGGTTAAAGGTCACCGCTTTGGGGTTCAGGGTTCCGGGAATCACGGCCCGAATTGCGGCCTAGTCTGGGAAAGCGGCTGGAGGCTTTGGATCGGGCAGTTTTGGCTCCACTCTCATTGGCCGTCGGGCTGTCCCTGTCAGAGAACAAACACAAACATCAGTAAATCCCCCTGGGCACTTTGCTCTTTCTTCTCCTGCCTGACTCCAGGTGTTCATTTGTGTTGTAATACCTTTGGAAAACAGATACCCAGCTCTCACCAGGCACCTAAATGCTTAAAACGGAGCAGAGGAAACCACAGCTCCGAGATGTCCTCTGTGCATTTACAGTGACTAAACGCTCCTGCTGTAGGTAAATAAACAATGAAACAAGCTATTCGCGATAACGTGGTTTCCTTACATCCTCACGGGCCGCACCCTGACATCACCGGTAACTCAAGGCTAACAAACTGAAATTGAAAGATGCCTGCGAGTTGAGCGCAGAGCGGAAAGTCCCCGAGGCTGAGTGTGTGTGTCAGAGACAGTGTTTGAGTCCTGAGGGATGGCTGTATAGACATCAGCTGCAGTTGAGGGTGAGCCACTATACATACCCAGCTGCGGCTCACGGTACAGAGAAAACTCCAGCCGGGAAACCATGACAACTATGTCACTCATGAGCTGGAGGAGCCTAGGCACAAGTGGCAATCCTGGCTCACATGGTGCCCGCTCCCAAACTACATATAAATATAAATAAACAATGTAAATAAAGAAATTATACTATACTGTACTGTATACCTATGCTTACAAATATTATAAATAAATTAGAGATATTACAGATAAAAGATTAAAAATAATTAAAGAGAGAATAATGCAATTAAATACAAAATAAAATAAGTTCCAGTTCCTGTTTTTTTATGGTTTTTGGTTAAACGTCTGAAATAAGGCATTTTAATGTTTTATACTACAATATAAAATACATCAGTATTACCTGATTTCTTTTTTAAAGCGTTTAATTGTCTTGAAAAAGGTGGTTACTAACACGTGGCTAAATAGGACTATCACTCCAAAACAAATTTTTTTTTTGCCTCTTGTTCGGTTTAATTAATTAAAATGTAACACGATTTTTTTTACATTTTGTCTCAACTTAATTTAATGGTGTTCAATCAACCCAATATATTTAAAACTGAAGTTTACTTAATTCATGTGTGTTAAAACTACATGAATAATATTTGTTTTGTAACATAACTAACTGGGCAGTGGATCTATAGTTCCCATGCTTTGCAAGGGACTGCATTAGAAAGTAAATTTAGGGATTAAAGTGTTATTTTATGTGTTTTCTGTAAAGGGAAATATGTTAATGTTAAGTTATGTTGGACATTGAGTTTCTGTAATTTTTTATTTTGTGGTTACCATTATGCAAAAGAGTGGCGCCTGTGTTTAGGCCAGTGATCTATGCTAATGTCAGGAGTGACATTTGTTTACTCATTATATACATTACATACATAACTGATTTATTGATTTATAAATGTATCAATTTCATTTAAACTGTATTTGATCATATTGAGTTGGACCAACTCAATTACATTTGCCCAAATTAAGTTAGACTCAATTACATTTAAATGCATGAATTTGTTGTTGGAGCTACACATATTTATTGGATGGAAATCCTGACCTCAATTAAATTGAGTTTGCCCATTGAGTTATTTTTTTTTGTGTACAGAGGTTATCTGGCACATTAAACGTCATCAGCCGAACGGGGTAAACTCATCACCTTACTAGTCTACTTTTACAGCCTTGTAGAGTTTATAATTGCACTTCTGCAAACTATTCTAACTCAAAATTTCTTTTAATTGGGACTAAAGGAGCTGTTATGATGCTTACGATGGTGACGTTAAAGTTATCCGTGGCGTAGTTTGTTTATAGCCTACGTTTAGCTTTTAACTTCTGGTGATTGTATTTAGGCTTTAAAATTCATAAAAGTTGTTCTTATTTTGATGGTGCAGACAGTGAGCAGGCAAAGTAAAAGCAGGCGGAAAAGCAGAAAGGCTCTTGGAAAAAACACACTGGGTCACAATTGGAGGTGGCAGGTGGGATGAAGGTTGGCTGCAATGGTGTGAGACCGTCATAGATGAGTGACAGAGAAGTGGTGTGCATGTCTAGAGAGTTGTGCTCCTGTATCACCTATGTCAGGATCCAGCGCTGCAATAAGAATCATGGTTTTTGTATTAAGTCAAAGGCATTATAAACCGGCTCTTGTAGGATGGAAAGAGTGTGACTGCATCCAATCGAATTCGCACAGTGACAGTGTGTATTTATGTGTATGTGAAGTGAATGCCAGATATTTTAGGAGTAAAGAACCACAGTGAAGAGCAAATAAATGGTTTTGTCGAACTGGATACAGCAACATTTGAAGGAAAACGTGTGTGGTTTTGCAATGGATTTCTGCACGTTACTTACAAAATCTGATCAAATATTCAACCAAGTCACAACAACAGACATTATAGTATGCTTAAACACAACTAATGATAAGTTTTCATGTCTTCTAACCTGGAGTTTAAACAATAAATGTTGAATAAAATATATATAATATTCATATTTACTGTACAAATCCATAGAAATTCCACATACATTTTTCCTGTAAACCATACACAGTTATTGGCTCTGTGCTGTGGTTTGATACATTCAATACATTCGATACATTCAAGCATAAAACACAAGGCATCACCATGTGAATTTGATTGGATACAGTCACACCCTTTTTATCCCACAAAGCATTACATTTTATGACCAATTTATGCAAAAATCTACGGTTCACGTACATTTCCTGCAACTGGATCATCTTAAAGAGGGGGAAAAGTGAATTTAATTTTCTGTTCTAAAAGATGACCAAAGACAACCTTTGTGAGGGCATGATGGGACCGCCACTTAAGCAGTCGGTCTGCATGCAGGCTAATCTAGCTGTACTGATTATGTATAACTAATAGTGTTTGAGATGTTTCAAAGGAAATGAAATTTGAACAGCAAGCCAGAAGTGTGGTTATGCAACACATCATACCACGATCGGCTTCTCCTCTGCTGTATTGCTGCTGTCAGAACGGCATAGGGCTGAGAGAGAAAAGAAGACAGCTGGACAAGGGGAAAGAACGAGGGAGAAATATAAAAATATGGGAAGAATGAAGTGCTGAGCAGCTTTCAATCAAGCTCGAGCAGCAGGGAAGAAGCTAGAAGCAGGTAAGTGGGGTGCTGCGATGCACCCCACCAGTAAATCATTCCATCTCTCCATTCTCACCTCCTCACGAACCAACACACAAACACACTCATGTAGATGCTGTTCAGTTGGTGCTTGCAGCACAAGGCTGATCTGCAGTCTAAACAGTAGCCTGAAAAAGCCTCCTAATGTTACAAACCTCTAAGAACAGAGATTCAGCTCTTCATTTAGCTGTGGAACAAGCCCTCCTTATCCATCTATCCCTTGCACCTCTGCTGGAGAGGCTACTTGTTGTTGATTTAGGCACATAATATCTATGAAGCTAATTTTGAAACAGCTCAACCACATTGAAACCGTATCAAGCATTACTGGATGTGGCCAATAATGCACAACCTCAATCAATCTGCTCCTTTGAGCTCAGTGGATTTTGAATACACAACAACACAATAATATTTATCTAAAAAAAGTAAATCACATTTATATATAAATGCCACTGACAAAATTATATACATATGCAGGGTTGTAGCTATGGAATTCTGCGCCCCCTGAAAAAAACATTGGTGTGGGGCCCTAACGCCCTACACTCATATCATATACGCTAGCCATGTCTTGAACATTGGGGGGGACCAAAGTTGTCCCTCTCAATGTCTATGGTGGTTACAGCCCTGAGTAGGCCTATAAGATATGGGCATGGAGGCGCACATCTGGTGCCATACAACAGAATAAGGATTTCTTACAAAACAGAGAAATAAATAAATGCAAATAAAGGTTATTGCTTTTACTTATTTCATATACAAAGTTAAATATATAATATATAAATATTATATAAATAATAGTATATAAATATTATATGAAAACAATGGCATTAAGCGATTAATAACGTATTATTGTCTTCAAGCAATTATGAAAGACAAACCGCTGGTATACAGATATGTGACTATAGCGGAGTGTGCGGGCGGTGGCTCTTATTAGGTGTCCTATCGGTGACCTATAAAGAACGTTTTGATAGACTAATTGAGCAATTTTCCTGGACTCCCTTTCCTTTTCTAACTTCAACTCGTTTCAGAGCAGCCTCAACTGTTATTGGTTCTGTTCACTAGCTGGGGTGCGACTTTTATTGGGGTGCGACTTTTACTGACTGTTTGCCGCTGACTGAGCTGAAATAATTAATAACCATCGGACTAAACCATTTTTTAGGGAGGGGAGAGACAGGAGATTTGGAAAACTAATTTGCATGTTTTTGTGGTTTTCACTGAACTCTAGACATACAAATGTATGAGTAGGGTAATATATAGCATAACTACTGGATTTAGTGGGCCCTGTACATATATAAAGTATGTACATGTATAATGTTTTAAAAAAACAAAACAGCGTAACTGTTTTCAACATTCAATGGCGCCCCAGGACGAACCACCCCTTCTGCCACCCCTGAGAAATGTATCTGAGAATCTTCTTTAAAGTGAATTTATCCCTCCAAAAATTGCTATTTTATATTAATGTATATATTTAAATGATCACAAATTGAGGCAAAAAAAAACAAAAAAAAACATAAATCCCCCAAAACTTCACAACTGTACAGTAAAAACACTAATAAAGTTTCACACGTTTCCCTCTCTTAATTTTCCTAATTTAGGCTCCTGATGGCTTAGACCTTTTTTCTTATCCATAATTTAAATTTATGTTGATTTAGAACTTCTCCCGCTCTGCCCACTGGAAGCCCTGAAGTGACGTAAACCAACCCACGCTCCTCCTTTTAAATAAGTGTGCTTCTCCAGGCGCACACTCCGAATCCCAACCAGGTTAATTGACTCACACGGTGACAATATCATTGACGTGATGTGCAAATGAACGGTAAAACCCGATCACGCATTACTTTTTTTTTTCTTGGACGCCCCATGCCGCCCATGTCTAAATCTGCCACTGTCAACATTGATAATTAGAAATGTTTCTTGAGCACCAAATCAGCATATTAAAATGACTTCTGAAGGATCATGTGACACTGAAGACTGGAGTAATGATGCTAAAAATTCAGCTTTGCCATCAAAGGAATAAATTACATTTTAAAATGTACTCAAATAGTAAAGTTACTTTAAACTAATAATATTTTCACAATATTAGTGTTTTACTGTATGTTTGATACAAATCTGTCTATTCTGAACCCCAGTCTACATGTATCCTAAAGGAAAAAATTAACTAGTAGACCAAGTCTCACGCTTACTTCAAGAGATATTAAGTTGCTAAAAAGAGTTTTTTTTTGTCTTTAGACATGCCTAATCTTGCCTAGAGCACCAAGTGAGTCAAGACTGCCACTAGAGCGCCATTAAAACCAAAATGACAACCCTGGCTGAGACCACCTTTGCAGGTAAAAATGTATAGACCTCAAGTGTCTTTCATCTCAAAGCTGAATTCTCTCAAAGTCTGAAAACGCTTTTTGTTCCACAGAAACCTTCTCACAAGAATGTATTTTAAAAGACTATTGTCACCCCCACTCAAAACTGACAGTGACAGTCAGGAGATGCCAAGAACGGACACACAAGAGCTGTTTTAACATGAAAGGATTCCCTCGTTGACAGCGCGCTCACTATAACCTCTGTACGACAGTTTTCCACTCTGTCTGTTTGCCAGGAGGCCGCTTTATTGGCATGGATATGTAACCGTCAATGTGTTTTAAATTGCTGTGAGCAGCTACTCCAGGTCTGAGAGCTGCTTCCAGCGCACAAGAACAGAATTGTTAAAATCACATAAATCACACTGGCATATTTATAGAGAATAAACACAGTTGCTAGATAGCACATGTTCAAAAACACAAGCAATCAAGTGTGTGAACGGTGCACTGTATGGACACAACAGTAATCCACATAGAGAATGGACTCAAGAAGCTCCTAAATGAGGGTTATTGTGACAATGTGATGCTAATCATACGTCACACCCAGCTCTCTCTCTACCTAAAAAAGCAGCTGGACTCATCTGTCCTTAGTACTCAAATTATCTCCAGTCATGCTAAGCAAAGAGCCATTATCTTCTCACAATGTGCCAAGGGTCTCTTTTAATTAAATCAGATTTGATGTGAGGGTAAAATAGTATTTTTTTTATTATTAATTTCCTGTTTGTAATCACGTCACACTGCCAGAGCCAGCACTAACAATAAACCAATGAGATGCAGCGTGTGAAAGGAAGTCTAACCTGATAAATCAATGAGCCAATCGGAACAGACAATTGGCCGGTAAAATGCAGGATGTGAGCGGAGTATGAGCAAATCAAATTTCCTGTTAAAGAACAGCTGTGAGATGATGGTTTTTGATGCATTTGTTCTGTGTAGAGTGTGGGATTTCAGAAAAAAACCTGTGATATATTCACTAGCCATTGTAATCTAGCTTAAAAAGGTGTTGAAAAAGTCTCAGCGGTATTTAAATGAAGTCACTCTCCTTTTATTCAGCACGAACACACCTGTGTATGTGAATAAGGTTTTAGAAAGTTTGTAAAAGTCAGTGCTATTTGCTTGCCGTAATTAACGTTGTGCTATTATCGCCCACGGAAGGCAGGCGGTAAATACAGTTTATTAAAAAATGATGTTTGTGTACATTTTCTACTCATAATGACAGCAGTAATTCATCAAATGATGATCAAATAACGGAGAAGAGCATTATAATGGGGCATATATCCAGACACTGTGCAGACGAGTGCACTTTCTGCATTTTAAAAAGCCAATCACAATGGAGTGATACCGGTATAGTCACACTATAGCAATGGTTCTCAGGAAAATTCCAAAGAGGCCTCAAGATGACCTAAAGTTAGTTAAAATAGGGCAACACGCATTAAAATAATCTTTAAAAAAACTACAATTAAAGATATTTCTTATTTTAATTTACCCCCTAAACAAAGCACCAGGGTCCTGCATTTATGAGGTATCCTAATTTTAAAAGTGTGATTTCTAGTCATGCAAATTAATGAAATCTTAAAACTCCATGGGCATTTTTTATCATAATTATCCATTTTTCTAGTCATGTCAAGCTCTTAAATATTTTACTGGGGAGAAACTGTGGGTATAAGGTATAAGTCTAAAAATCATCATCCTTTTACAGTAAATCACGAACAAAGTAATGTAAATTCACTAGTTAAAAAGAATGGGAACTTTCAACTTTCGCCAACATTCAGATCTTAAAACTTCTGAAATCCTTACATTTAATTTACAGAAACCAGGAGTTTCAGTATCTGTGTCTGGCTCTCGAATATTGTTGTGGACAACGGCCTTGGAGTAAGAAAGACCACTTCACCGAAGCATACCATATTGCATCTTCTGAATCTTTCACTATCTAATATTCAGAAGCAACCCACAAGATAAAACTCGGCATGCAAATTGCATTCAAGAATTTTGTTTTTTTTTTGCTTAATTCCTTAAGTGAATCGGGTGCAGCACAACAGACGTATGACTATGACACTATCAGTTTAATTTATTTATTCAGCATGCATTTTTGGAAATTGAAAGTTTGATTGCCTTGGCTTACTTGAGTGATACATCAAAATGGCATGTATCTTTCATCAAGGTACTAAAACACAGTGTCATATAGGGTTCATGGAGCTGAATTACATACAGTTGATGGTTACTGCATGTGGACTATTGTGGTAGTGTGTGTGTGTGTACTCACTGGCAGAAAGGCAGTAAATGCATTAAGGTCTCCTTTGTGGGCTGGGCAGTGAATTCAGGCAGTGTCTGAATCAGTTTATTCATCACCATACGCAGGTACGACTGCAGCTGTTTCCTCCTCTCCTCTACAAACTTGGCATCCTGCAAATTCAAACACATACACACACTATGTAAAGTACTTGATAATAATTTTAACTGTAGTGAGTTATTTGATCATTACAAATGTGTAATTACATACACATTAAAATTATCTTTTAGTTTACTATAAATGTTTGTCAGTACATTTGACACTACACTTTAACCAAATTTAAAGGACAATAGAAGTAATTCAAGCATGCAAGTCCATTCGTGAAATTTCCTCACTACTAAATATTCCACGGTCAACTGTTAGTGGTATTATAACAAAGTGGAAGCAATTGGGAACAACAGCAACTCAGCTACAAAGTGGTAGGCCACGTAAAGTCACAGAGCGGGGTCAGCGCATGCTGAGACGCACAGTGCGCAGAAGTCGCCAACTTTCTACAGAGTCAATAGCTACAGACCTCCAAACTTCATGTGGCCTTCAGATTAGCTCAAGAACAGTGCGTAGAGAGCTTCGTGGAATGGGTTTCCATGGCCGAGCAGCTGTATTCAAACCTTACATCACCAAGTGCAATGCAAAGTGTTGGATGCAGTGGTGTAAAGCACACCGCCACTGGACTCTAGAGCAGTGGAGACGTGTGCTCTGGAGTGACGAATCTTGCTTCTCTGTCTGGCAAGGAACTTGACTGGCCTGCACAGAGTCCTGACCTCAATCCGATAGAACACCTTTGGGATGAATTAGAGCAGAGACTGCGAGCCAGACCTTCTTGTCCAACATCAGTGCCTGACCTATCAAATGCGCTTCTAGAAGAATGGTAAAATATTCCGATAAACACACTCCTAAACCTTGTGGAAAGCCCAGAAGAGTTGAAGCTGTTATAGCTGCAAAGGGTGGGCCAACTCCATATTAAACCCTACGGATTAAGAATGGGATGTCGTTAAAGCTCATGTGCATGTAAAGGCAGACGTCCCAAAACTTTTTGCAATATAGTTCATCTTATATACTGTATATAAAAAAACTAGGGCTGTCAAAATTAAAGCGTTAGTGTATGCGATTTCAGTTAAATGAGTTAAAAATATTTCATGCAATTAACACAGAATCCCTTTTTTCCTGGATTCTAGCATTACATTATATGATGATGATATGATTCATTCAAGTGCTATTAAATCAAGCGATAAGATGCAAAAAAAAAACAGCTCTGTGAACAAACACCCGAAATGCGCACACAAAATGCCGCTTCAGACAGAGTTCTCTTTTGTGCTGTAATAGACAAAAACACACAATATTATGTCAAAATGCCCCTTATTGGTGAGTATCCTTGTGAACACAGTCTTAAATGAGTTATAAAAAAAAAGTGTTAAATAAACAAAGAGTTGTGAGAAAAAAGGATGTGTCAGAACCACGTCAAGTGCGGCAGGTCTTAAAGTGACATCAGCCTAATAAACCTACTGCTGTCTGATTAATGTTAATGTTAATCAAAAAACAAAAAAAACAAAAAAGAGAAAATCACTCACAGCTTTTGACTGAATAACTTTTGTACCTTTAATAAGAATTAATCTATATTCAATTTATAATATATGCATTTAAGGCAGTGTACAGATACAGAAATTATTCAAGAAATTATTAAATTTCTGTATGTTTACCTGTTATATCTACCTGAAAATCGTAAATCTTTTTTGTGCATTTTAGCAGGGCAGGAAAAAACTACCGGCCTGAAGGGATCAGTAGATAAAACCCTTAGTGTTGAGCCCTGATATATTAAAGGCACAGCTAAATGTGACATTTATTACAATGGGTTTATGTGAAGATTGTTTTAAGTTCACTTATTTTTTTAAAGCCTATCAAATGTTAAAAATGATAGATTTCAATTATACTGTAATGTTGAATGGCTACAATTAATGGCTAAAATTGAGAAGTGCTTAGTAAAAAGTTGCCATTAAGCAAATATTTAAAGTATAATTTATGTTGTTTCTACATTATTTGGAGATTCAATTTGAAAGTTTTACGATATAAAAATATATTAAAAACTTTAATGTTAGGTGCGATTAATTACAGAAAAATGTGCTATTAGTTAGTAAAAAAAAATTATTGATTGACGGCACTAATAAAAACATGAACATTCTGTTAAATTTCCATATAAAATTAAGTGTTCCATATGAAGGTGAGAACATGATTATAATTCAATCCAAACATGAAAATATCCTTTTAAAAGCCTGTTTCATCAGGACCTGCACTGAATTTACAGCATCAAAACATGAGCATCACGACTGTACCCAGCATATCAAGCTGATGGATAACCAGATCAAAGTCAGCGCTGTGGCGGGGGTGACATCAAAAGCAAATGAGATAGAACAAGGGACAGCAGGAGAGAGATTGAAATGTTATTAATGTCCCCTTGATGGCTGATTAATTGGCCCTGATGCTCCAGTTCTTGCATCTGTACCCATGCGTGTGACAGTCATGTTTCATGTGCTGAGGGGAAGTTGACTACTCTAAATGCTCTGGCATCACCCACTCCATCAGAGGCCAATGGCTCAATCACCGAACAATAATAAAGAGAGATAGACAGTGTCTGTTTGTGTGCCATCTAAACCAGTCACCCCGCTTTTTAGCATTAGTGTGTCATCAAGGCATAAAGTTCTAATAGTGATCCATCTCCAACAGGCATGAAGAGGCATAAAAGTTGATTATGATATGGGATATGTGGAGGAGGTCACTGCTGTCAGATTAGTTTACCCATGAGGGCTGTGCCTGCCAGGGCTAATTTAATGCTCCGGCCCACGTCATCTCAGAACTCTCTTTAAAGGTGAGAACCATGACACCAAGTACACATATTTGCTCTTTGTGCACTTTACAACAATAACATCAAGTAATATTCACTATAAAGTACATTAGGGGGTCTTCAAACTCTATCAGGCCAAGGACCCGCAGAGGGTTTTATATTGTATAAACTGAGAGTTGCATTTTAAGCATGACCTAAAAAAAACATGCATAACATACCATAATATATATGCATTTGCATACTTTGTTATCATAGTCAGATTGTAAAAACTAATCATATAATCATTACTGATGTGCAGAGCCATGAATCTGTACACATAGGCTTAGAAACATTCCAAGAAACTTTATAAAAGCTATTAAATATTAATTGATTCTTGGGTGATGATGGGAAATTGCACTATACAATCTACACTATCTATCTATGTTTAAACTATCTATCTTGCTACACTATGTTGCCAAAAGTTTTGGGATGCCTGCCTTTACATCCGTAGGGTTTAATATGGAGTTGGCCCACCCTTTGCAGCTATAACAGCTTCAACTCTTCTGGGAAGGCTTTCCACAAGGTTTAGGAGTGTGTTTATGGGAATTTTTGACCATTCTTCAAGAAGCGCATTTGTGAGGTCAGGCACTGGTGTTGGACGAGAAGGCCTGGCTCGCAGTCTCCACTCTAATTCATCCCAAATACCCGGCCAGTCAAGTTCCTCCACAAGTTGCAGGCCAGTCTAGTTCCTCCACACCAAACTCGCTCATCCATGTCTTTATGGACCTTGCTTTGTGCACTGGTGCGCAGTCATGTTGGAACAGGAAGGGGCCATCCCCAAACTATTCCCACAAAGTTGGGAGCATAAAATTGTCCAAAATGTCTTGGTATGCTGAAGCATTAAGAGTTCCTTTCACTGGAACTAATTGGCCAAGCCCAACCCCTGAAAAACAATCCCACACCATAATCCCCCCTCCACCAAACTTTACACTTGGCTCAATGCAGTCAGATAAGTACCATTCTCCTGGCCACTGCCAAACCCAGACTCATCCATCGGATTGCCAGACAGAGAAGTGTGATTCGTCACTCCAAGGAACACGTCTCCACTGCTCTAGAGTCCAGTGGCGGCGTGCTTTACACCACTTAAACCATCTATCTATCATCTATCTATCTATCATCTATCTATCCATCCATCCATCCATCCATCCATTCATTCATCCATCCATCCAGCCAGCCATCCAGCAATCCATCGTACAAGTATACATATACAAGATATAAATGTATAACTTAAGATGGCAAGTCTCTTATGATAAAAGGGTCAATACTGACTTTTCAGAAATCAATGTAATATGCTAACTTTTTCAATTTTCTTTGATTAATATAAAGTTCAAAAGAACAGAATTTATTTGAAATAGAAGTCTTTTGTAAAATTATGTCTTTAATGTTGCCTTTGATCAATTTCATGCATACTTGCTGAGTTAAAGTATGAAATTCTTTCAAATAAAAATCTTACTGACCCCAAACCTTTGAACAGTGATGAATAAACTAATTAATGCACAACTACAACTACACCTAATAGGATAAACTGGCTCAAATGTGTAACAGTTTCCTTGAATAAAGACTGTGTGATGTGTGTGAGAAAGAGAAAAACAAACCATTTCTAACACATTCATAGTTTGAGGATGTATTATGCTTCTAATTGGATTCTATCAGGATAACAAGATACTAAAAACACCTTTTCACAGAGGGACCCTTAAGGACCAAACACCTTGATAAACAAGCCAAGCACACGCGCACATGCCCTTATGGCAAGTACATCTAATAACTGATGTTTTAAGCTGTTTATGTGTGCAACTTCAGAAGGACCTTCAGACGATCTGTTAAAACAAATACCCGCCTGCAATTCAAGCAAACAACTTGTGGCAAAACCAACAAAGTGCTTCACAATCTCTTAAAAGAATGAAAATGTTTCTCTGCAAATTATTTTTTTCAGGCTTCTGTCTTTGGGCCAGTTTTGTTTCTTTCCATAAACGACAGGCTCCTCTCCAAATTCCTCAAAGCACAGTTCTGCTGATCGTCTGTGGCTAACAGCGACAGGCAGTGAGACAGAGAAAATCACTGCCAGACATTGCCATTATAGCCAATAAAGACTTGCTGTGGTGCTTCTCCATCTTCACAGGCTATTGTCTGGACCAGCTGGACTAGTTGGTGTCACACAGTGAGTTGCGTTTGTGGTGTGCGTTTTTGTACAATCACACGTGCAGCATGTATGGACGTGTGTAGATTTGAATGAAGGAGACACGTTGTCAAAATGACAAAGTGTGATTCAAGCTGGTACAGCACAACCCATCATACTCTCCCTGAGAATTGGACAGTTATGACTGAAAGAGGTGATTTATTATGCTGACCCTCCCACTGAAGGTTGCCGTAAAAGTGGTTGTATGTTGCTTTTCCAATAGGAAATAACCTCATTCATCCTACAAATAAAAACTGATGGTACATATTTACTCTAGCTTAAATCCTTTAGATTCTGTAGTAAAGCAGTAGCCACCGACCGCAACGGTTTTACAGATTTGATTTGTCAAGATAATCAAACACTTAAAGCATATCTGTAGTAACTAACCAGGTATGATGTGAGAGGTTATTTTTCATTTATCGATTTTCCAGACGGTTTTACCCAAAACAAATTACAGTGCATTGTGCATATGTATTTTTTTTTGGAATACATTTTTTTTTCTATAGCCATGCTATAGAACCAGGAATTCAGAATTAAAGAATTTTAATTAAACTTTCCACACCCCACAGGAAATTGAATTGGAATTTACTGAATTGTAAAAATATAAAAATGAACAAATTTACAAACAAAGTGCACAAAAGCTAAATTATTAAAGTGAAAATTAGAAAATGGAACACACTTAAGCCTTGTGCACACCGGGACGATTATCGCACGTGCTTATCACGAGCATTTTTCGACGCATCTCCAAGCAATTTTCACTGGCAATACGCCGAGTGATTGTGTAAATTCACTCCCTGACAGTAGATGGCGCTTATTTTTCTCACCATCGAATCCTATTTAATCTGCAATTCCTCTCCATAACCCTTAATCTGCAATTCCTCCCTCTTATCGAGATGTTTGTAGTCTCAGTGGCATTTGTCAAAGTTCTTTGTGTTCAGAAACCAAAGAGAACAGCAGCTCTACATTCATCTTGCCTCGTTGCATCTTCTTTGTCTACTTACTTTCTCTTCGTTGTCGTCTTCTCAGTTATCAATATGTGCTCGGTCAGAACGTTTTGTTTTACTATATTTTATTGAGAAAGTTTTCGTAAGAGCCGGTGATTTTAGTATCATTGTGATACTATTATACTTATATACATTTTGAATTTGATTAAATTATTGTATCTTGACAATTTTCATTTTAAAGGTGCAGTGTGTAATATTTATGAAGATGCATCGACAGAAATGCAATATAATACACCTAACTATGTTTTCAGTGGTGTACAAAGACCTTACATAATGAAGCGTTATGTTTTTGTTACCTTAGAATGAGCCATTTCTATCTACATACACCGCATGTCCCCTTACAGTGAAGTCACCATTTTGTGCCGTCATGTTTCTACAGTAGAGCCCTAAACGGACAAACTGCTGTACAGAGCGCTAGCTACTCTCTGCTGTCTCATGATGACGATGACATCTTTGTCCTGTGTCGGCCACCGTATCTTCTCTATGTGCTTCGAAAGGGAGGGGTGAGCGGTTGCAATTCACAACCTCACCGCTAGATGCCGCTAAAATTTACACAGTGCACCTTTAAATTTAAAGTTTTAGTAATTTTGTTGTGTGTGTTTGTCATTTTATTAGTTATTGTTTTTTAAAGATATCTATTGTTTTTATTTCAGTTTTAGTTA
The DNA here is from genome assembly GCA_039654625.1 of Rhinogobio ventralis. Classification (NCBI taxonomy): domain Eukaryota; kingdom Metazoa; phylum Chordata; class Actinopteri; order Cypriniformes; family Gobionidae; genus Rhinogobio; species Rhinogobio ventralis. The sequence continues at coordinate 17,097,821 of CM077212.1, forward strand.
CTTTAGTATATCAAGTTAAACTAAATGAAAATGAGAAATAATTTTTTTCTATGATATTTCATTTTAGTTAATGTTAATTTTATTTCAAGTTACGAAAATGTTTTTTATGGTTTTACTTTTAGTTAACTATAATAACCCTAAAAAGAAGCAAGCAAATCATGAAAGATCAAGAAAAAAATAACAGTGCACACATCAGGCATGTTGCATATGCATACAAAATGCAGGAGTCATAATTTATTCACTTTGACTAGTGAAAGCAGAAATGGCAAACACTGCATTAATGAGAACAGGGCAGATCCTCCTGGGGCTGTCATCTTTAATGCAAAGATAATGTGGAGTTCAATTAAAGCTGCGCCCAAGAAGCCCGGAGAGACAACAGACTGTCTTCTATATTCTGCGCCTCCCTCAACCTTTTGTTTAAGAAGCCAAATGGTGGGAAATCAATAATATATGATGCAGGTAGCCGGTACCATAATGACCATGTGTTATGAACCATAAAGAACTTTCCAGTCTCTTGCACTCAGGAAAATATGGATACTAATGTCTCAAACCAGGTGTTGGGAAAGGCCAATGATGAGAACAAATGGGTCAGTAAATGTACAAGGACCTGCAGAGAGTCAGTGAATAATTCAGCACACAGCAGAAGGTGGGTCAGAAAAGGAAGTCTCAACCTCCACTCAACTGACCCTCATGTTGTTCCAAATCTATATGCTTTTTTTTTTTTTTTTGCAATAACATTAACAAAATAGTTATATTAATTATTTTTTTGTATTTTTTTTTTTACAAAGTCTAGCAGCAACATTACAAAAAAAAAAAAAAAAAAAAAAAAAAAGCATAATGACCTCTTTAAAATAATTGTATAGGTATTTTAATAATATAATATGTAAAAAACTAAACTTCAGCAGCTCCAGGCACGTGAACAAAAGCACCAATCTCATTGGTCGGCCAGTTTTTAACGTGGCGTGTCAAACCAAAATAACGAACTCAAGGTGTTTTATACACAAGGAAGAACTTACTATAGTGGATGTTCGACTACTGTCTCTTTGATTTTTGGCCATCCAAATCATTTGAAATACTGCGTTTACAGGGAAGAATGTATATTCGGACATGGGCTGTGAAACATCTAAGTATTCCCTCAAAGTACCTCTGAATCTCTGCTCTCATTCTGGCCTGTGGCTATAGTACAGTATCGTCTCTCTGTACATCTGTGCAACCCAGCTGCAGTGAAGATCACACTATATGCAACAAAGCGTGAAAAAACATGAACATTTGCTCATTTTAATCATGGTAAATGTGGGTCATAGGGACGGTCAGAGGTCTGCGATTGTTCCCCCTGGAGACAAGAGATGTGATGAACAATATGAGCAAAATGTGAGTGCACAGATAATCTAGATAAAGGTTATTCGTTCATAATGTGACGTTAGCAAGGTCCTCTAAGAAAGAGTACAGCTAGAGTTCCCAGCTTTGCCTTTTATATAACACATTCTAATCAGTGATTATTCCTAATCAATGTTAATGCATTCATTTACATAGACATTTTCAGATTAAAGTCCATATTTTCATTAAACCTTTACTCTGGAAATAGATTTACATGTTAAATAGTGTACAGCTGTTCTGCGTGGATTTTCTACATGGAAATCAGTGTATTTTGAATAAACTAAGACGTGTGCTCTTTTCACGCTATTATTCTCTTCTACTCTAGCCATTTATTACTCTACATTTTGAGTAATTTAATCAACCACTCATTTGCATTCATATCCACAACAATAGCAGACAAAGGGATGAAGCATAAATTGATCACTGATTCTTCAGTGTCACATGATCCTTTAGAAACCATTCAGATATCATGATTTTGTGCTCAATAAATAGTTTGCTGCTTAACCATTGTGTGTAAACCGTAATTTTTTGATGAATAGAAAGTTCAAAGTTTTTGAAAGAAAGTTTTTTTTATATATATATATATATAAATATAAACCTTTTGTAACATTATAAATGTCATCTGCCACTTTTGATCAATTTAATGGATCCTTAAAGAATAAAAGTATTAATTTCTTTAAAAAAAAACAAAGATGACTGATATTGTAAATAAATACAGTACATTGCATTTTCTAAGACAATTACATGACGCTTAATAGGAATGTGACTAATTGTGTATTCATATGGGAATATTATTGTGTGTGTCAAATGTGGTCACTTTTTATATTCAGTCAGTTCAGCTCACTTATTCACTATAAATTGCAATCTCTGTGCTTGTAAGTTGGGGGTGGTATAGTTTAATGGTAAGGGATCTAGCTAGAGAAGTTAAAGTTTGTAGGTTTGAATCATGTAAACAGCGATCAACAAAATAACATCATTGTGCCCTTGAGCAAAGCACTTATATACTTACTCAATATTGTCCCTGTGACAAGTGTACTGTAATAACTGTAACTTTAGATTAAAGCATCACCTTAACTACTATTCCTGTAGAAATAACATCCGCCCCTTTTTAGCAAGTCGTTTTTAATTGGCAATGACTCACAAAGGCTGAATAAATAAATTACTTAAACAGTCTCTAGCACTGTGTTCTTAATACACAGTACAGAGCTTGGTCAAACGTGTGACAAGAAAGTATATTATTTATGATACAAAACATCAACATATGCCTCTACTACAAAACAGCCAGGCAAAACTATCGATACACTTTATCTGTCTACATATGTGGGCACAGTGAGCAGGTATTACACACTGGCATTGTTCTATTTTGCTGCGAGGTTATCAGCTGAGAGGAGGGACAGTGAGCCCGGGCCTCAGACAGACTCACCAAATCCCTCCATCAGCCTCTCCACCTATGAGTGGATGAAATACTGCACAAACACACACACACACACACACACACACTAAACGACACAGCCACTTGGACGAACACTCAAATGAGTGGAAAAGAGCAATCTGGAACCAAACAAAAATGAACAGATAGATAGAAGAAGACTAAAACTCTGTGGTGAGAGGCACAGAGAGAAGATTATATTACAAAAAAACCTAGTTGTCACTAGGTGACAGGTAGACTCAGCCTCAGACGTCATGCTCACTGACCGTTGGCTGAATGTCTGATGCATATGGCACACTTATCTGGAGTTTCAAAGTCGTCATCTGATTGGTTGAATTCTACAGGATGTCCATGAGACGAGTGTGTTGCGTTCTTTAACGGTCTGCCTGGAAACAAATACTGTGATGCCAAACTCCCTTGTGGAAGAAGAACGCCGTCATGTTTACAACTGTGACAATGAGCGCTTACCAGGATCAACTAAACGCTGGATTTTCAAAAGTATGTGAAGTTCGCGGCTCCATTGTTGCAGTAAACTTGCACAACGTTCTTGAATGAATAATGTATAGATGCAGGGACATTTTCACGCCCCTAAACATGACGTGGAACAAAACAAACTGCTGTGAATAAAACAGAATGAAAGCTGCGTAAAGTCCAGACCTTCTGCCGTCAGTCTGAAGGCCTGGCTACGCGAGACTAGGTGACAGGTAACTTGAAACTATTTCATGACATTCTATTTAAATGTGTTTTTAAAGAGGAAGCGTATCTCCTTAGCCTTACCCTGGAGTTGGTTCACCCACCTCTGTGTAGGCAACTGAGCCAAATCTCTATTATCCTAGCCTTGAACCACTGGACCATCCTTGAGCCATGAGAGTTTAATCTAAAGCTATCTAAGAAACACTTACCTGTCTCACTGGGAATACGACCACTCATCACCAAGAGTTTTCAACAGGATAACACTGGCTACTTTCCATGATCTCTCAATTACTGTCTAATACAACTCCCTTAAGATTTACTCCCCTTTAAAGTCCTGAAGCGTGAACAAGAAAACGCAGCCTCAAAATGATGTCTGTATATGTGATCCTGATAAAAACCTCAGCTATAAAATATAATCTAAACACAGCTGAGGAGCTTATGAGGTGACAGTTTGACTGGAGTGCTGACAGTCGCCTCTCTTTGATGTCATCTTTCTTCCTGTGGTTGGCTGGGCTCAGCGTGGCTCTGCTTGGTAGTCAGGGCACATTTGACGGGTAGGCTGGGGAGCATTTATCGTGTTTGCCCGGCGAGCCTCTGACAAATCAGCTGTTTAGGAGCTGTCAGTATGGCTGAGCAGCAAGGGGCCTGACATGGCCCAAGCAGATGGAGTCATGGACACAACAACACACCAAATCCACAATCCATCCCAAAACACAAAAAGCTTCATGACAATCACAGAAAGAATGAAATGAAGTTACAGTCTCAGAGACAGGAGGATATTATACGTACACTAACAATGTATGGAAGGAATCTATTTTATTTATATTTTTGTGCGATTACTTTTCTAAACATTCATACTGTACTTTGTCACCAAAGCATCAAATCTATTTGATTCACTTAAAGGTGGAAAACAAAATGACAGCTCAAAAAGAAAAGACGCAAGAGCAGGCCTAGTGTTGCACTGGTTTCAGTGTGACACATGAACGGTCTGGACGGGTAATTACACAAGCAGCTGTCTCGAGATGAATGATAAGACTAGCAATGAGAGACTCACAGATGCAGATAAGACAAGTCCTTCATTTCATCCCGCAAGTACAGATGATCAGGAGCACACACTTTCAAAGGGGTTTAAGGGTTTCCCTAACCAAGGAATGATTTGCATTTTCTCATCATTACTCTTGTAACTAGCAGAGATCCAGGCCTTAAGAGAACTGTTGCACAGTTTAAAGTTACATTTCAGTTCAAGCATTATTGCAGGATGGACCATCAAGAGACTTTAAGCAACATGGTTTAATAAAAACGAGAGAACGCGGTTATACAATGTATACAATCAGTGTTGGCTAAGCTATTTTAAAAAAAATTATGAATTACTAGCCAATTAGAACTTCAACAGTGTAATTAGATTACTGTATTGGATTACTTATTATTAATTACTTTCTTAATCCCATATCAACTTATTAAACATTTAAATATACACTATCGTTCAAAATGTTGGGGTCTAAGATTTTTTAAATGTTTTGAAAGAAGTCTGTCATGCTCACCAAGGCTGCATTTATTTGATCAAAAATAGAGTAAAATCATAATGTTGTGAAATATTATTACAATTAAAATTTTATATTTTAATATTTTAAAATGTGATTTTTCTCCATTACTCCAGTTTTCACTTTTCAATGATCTTTCAGAAATCATTCTAATATGCCGATTGTAATGTTAAATGCTGTCTTTAATGTTTATGTGTCTTTTAAACCCTCTTTTGTGCAGAACTACTTCCTTCCGCCACGGATTCAAATCTCAAGCTGACAGTTTAACAGCTGAGCCCAACCCTTCGATACTAATTCAAAAATGTCACTTTAGAAATAGAAACGAAGGAATGCTGAGTCACTTCATTGAAGCTTATTGTATTATGTAGAGTGGAGTATTATGGTATTATGAAAGAGAGATCGACTAAACGAGTGTATTACCTGCATATGATTCGGGTTAATTGACGTGTGACAACACCCGGTAATACCGGTATCACCAGCGGGGGCTTTTAAAACGCTAATTTGACAGTAAAATGTGCACGTCCGTTCATTCATAACGGTGCGGAGCAGAGCGAGCGTATTCAAATAATTCCTATGGAAGTTGAGCTTCCATAGGAATGAACTGAAAACGTTGGCTCGGCTCTGCTCTGCTCGCTCCGCACTGTTAGGAATGCCCATGCAGCCATGCGCATCAAATTAGCGCCAATTCGGGGGCGGATTGCATGAATGGTAGGTTCATTAGCCTATTATTCTTAATGAAAAACACAACAACAACAACAGTACAATGACAAACGAGTGACTCTCGTTCGGCTCACGCTTTAAGCAGACACGTTCAGTTTTTAATTGTAGTGTCTGTTCTCTAACTGAACTAAATGATTTTATTACTATAAAAAAATGAAAACACGGGGGCGTTGCGGTAGGCAAGGTTCGTTTAGATTTTTTTTTTATAGTAACACCGTCAACACAGACTATCGCAGCAAGCCAAGCCCCAAAGACAGTCTTTGCCACCATCTAATGGCATAATGTATATTTTACTGAAGTCCATATCACGATCACATATTATTATACATATTATTTATATAAAATAAGATTTATTGCCCAGGTGAAAAATATGTACTATTAAATGCATTAAATATGTACTTGAGAATGTTTTTAGTACAATACAAATATACTATGATGCATTTTTAATACATTTAATAGTACATCTTTTTCACCTGGGTGAACAACAATATTTAAATTAACAACAATAGCCATTATAAAAGACAATAGGAAATAAACACAAGCAAACAATTCAGTCAAACATACAAAAAGCAGCGCTCTAGTACAGGATTTAAGTTATAAATATAGCCTAAATATAAAGTTATGAAACTTAACGTTTTCGATTTTTCTCTGGAACAAGTAATAGATTAATAAGACCAAAGACTGCTCATTTGATCTACCCCAAATAAATTATATCTCATGTTTAACCACTATCTACATACGAACCAGTGGCAAATTCCTGAAGGACTGGCCGAGATGAAGCTGTTCTCCGCGGGTGCATGAGCCCTGAACGGCTGCTGAAGGCCTTTATGTCGCATCTGTGAAAGCATCTAAAAAATTGGTTAAATAGGCCCTATACATGAATATATATGAATCACATATTTGAGGACTAAATAACTACATTCTCACCTAAAAAAACTCTTAAAACTACATTCCGTGACACTACAACGGTGGATTTGCTCAACCACCATGACGGTCGACGCAAAAAGCGTGATGGTGTCAAACAGTGAAACGGTCCCAGTGCTGATACCCAGGGAAATATCGCACGGCTGGAAAAGGCTCTCAGCCAATCCGATTCGAGATCCAGAACAAACTGTTGATGTGGATATTACAATAAAATTAAGCCTACTTTGAAATGGTCTGAATATCCATCCATCTATAGCATAATGACATGAAAAAGTCACTTAATAAATCTGTAGAGCGAGAAAGAATGATTCTACAGTCCCTGTTTGAGTACACTCAAAGTCTCGTCTCAAAACTCAGCACGGTGGAAGATCAGATATCATACGTGCATATGTGTGCAATGGCGCGTATAGCAAAGAAAGAGAACGGAGCGCCTTTTTAACAAACCGCCACCGAGCTCCTGAAAAATAATAATGGAATGAATGATTACATGACAGCTAATCTCAACGGGCCGATGATTACCAACAAAAGCCCTACCGCCATCAAAACCCTCCACAGTTGCAGCCATTTCAACTTTAAAAGCCTGCTCTCAATGCACCCTTTTCTCCCTGCTTTCTTGTTCTAACTGAACCCTGAGGGTTTCCACACTCCAGTTGAATTTGCATGTCAAAGTTTCAGCAAAAACTTCAGCGGAAGGCAGTCAGCAGCTCTCGGCTCTGAAAAAAACAAGAACAGAGGCTCCTTCTGCCCCGTGAATGTGTGCAGCTTCTGCACACCAGCAAAACGAAAGTCGAATCTGGATCACACGCTTCCCTGAGAGGTCAGGAACATCTTATTACAGAGCAGAGCAAGTTACTCGAGGACAGACGTAGACATGTTTCCTAATTGACAATTGCTCAGCTGTTTTCTACTCCTTGGTGATATGTTAAGAGCAAGATGACAAAATGTGGCACAGGGTTAAAATAACTCGTCCAGACCAACAACCGACTGCTAGTAGTGCAAAACTAATGTGCTGAGAGAAGGTACAAAGCATGCTGTCTTCATGCCAGCCCTGGGGTTGATTGACTCTTTTGATTGGCCGTCCTTGAGGTGGGACGCAGGCTGGCAGTGCCTGTCTGGGTCCCGGTAAATCAGGTCTGTCTTTCACGCTCTAAAAAGTCTACCTTTGAAGGGCCACGCGGGGGCCAGTGGCTCTGCCTGGCACACTCTCAAAAATCACAGGCAGCGAGAGGAAGCTGTGCCACAAGCCAATTACCTGGATGAACACGGGGGGAAAAAAAGGAGGAAAATGAAAAGACAGGTGGGGAATCTGAGTGCTGTCAGAGTGGCCCATCCTCATTAATGCATACAGTGCTGCCCCGCTGACGATGCTGATTGGACACTGGAGCAGAGGGCAGGACCACATGAAACCGCAATCTCGCCCTTATACAAGCCGCTCAGCAGCATTGTAGATGCAAGGCTACAGGAAAAAAAGTGTCAACACTCCCCAAACCAGCAAGATTACTTTTGATAGAACTGAAGTTTTGGTACAAAAAATGGCCACCAAAACTCTATATATCAGTACAGCGTAATGTAGTTGTGTGATTGAAAAAAAACGACCTTTGAAAAACTACCTTTGTAAAAAAAACTCCTCCAACCACTAGCAGTGATGTCATGCGCGCTGGTTAGTAGCAGGTGGTGACAGTGGCGCTTATTTTTTTTGGCTCCAGCTCTCTTTTCTACAGCATTCCATTTATTGTGCCTTTTTGTGCTGTGCTGAGAGGATTTCTTCTCATATTTCTGGATTACTGTCATTTAAAAAGTTTAAATGTGGCGGCCTACAAACTTCGCTTTTGCCAGTGTTTTCTGCCGGCTGTGCACAGAATCAACAATCAACTTTCAAGTGTGTGATACATTGTCTCCTCACAACTGTGATTCCTTTGAAAATACATTTATGTCAGATTAAAAAGTCTGTTTAAAGGCACCTTGTCATGCTGCTTTAGATGAAGTTGTCGTTGCAGTACGGGGTTGTGCAAAATTCTAAATTTAAGAAATTGATTCATAAGTGTGAATTTGGATGGAATTGGAAATGGAAGATTTTTAAACTTTCACACAAGGGCTTTGTCATTAACTCTTTTCCCGCCAGCGTTTTTTTTTAAAGTTGCCAGGCACCGCCAACATTTTTGATCATTTTCACAAAACTTACATGGCCCCTTGAATGTTCTGTTTTATGAATATCTGAACATGCAATATATCAAAAGGAAGGTAACAAAAAAATCTTTTTTTTAATCTGACAATTTTTTTTTACCTCCATTCATTATTCTAGCTTCATGGCATGCATCCTTTGTTTATCAACACCTGAATGTAGGTAAGTTTCATTAAAAAAAAAGAAACTGCTTTTATCACTTGTTTCTGCTGTGATGTTTTGATCCGGAGCGAAGATGCATAATGGCACCCACTACTGTGTAACAGTAAAATCACAGAATGCCGGAAAATTCCTTCAATGGCAGGGAAGCATTGTCTCATAAATGACGAAAAATGTCATCAATAGCAGGGAAAGAGTTAAATTCAAAGTATAGCAATTATAGAAATAATTATTTCTACTTCCTCGATTTAAATTCAAACTGCGAATGTTTTCTCTTTTTTACCTCCATTCAAGCTAAATATTCAGGGTCTGTGCAGGTGTTGAGGCTGCTTTGATTGCTGGGAAGGTCTAACACGTGAAACAAATACCAATCATCATATTATTTTATTATGTCTGTCGTGATCTTATCCTCAGCAGTGATAAGTTTTATTTGATTTAAGACAATGTTCTCTCACTCCGTGTTACATTCCTCTGGTTGAATCTCAGCTTCACTCTCTAAACCGCCAGGGATGCCAGCCAGGACAGGTGAGTCTGCCCCAAGGATGTCTTGGACCAGTTAAGTAGAGTCTGACAATTCAGTTGGCGGTGGTCCTCCACCTGCAGTTTTGTTATCGTTAGCTCTCTGCCTCAGTGATACGTAACAAAACGCACTCGGTGCGAAGAAAACAAGGAAAAAACTATTTTTTTCTTACCAGTTTTGTTGGACTCCCTCTTATGAAGGCTTATTTCTTTTTTTGCCACCACAGAGACGTTTTCATATTTTTTTATTACCTCCGAAACTGTCCTCTTTACACCTAGATTCCGGGCGTTAATTTTCTCCGTTATTTCCTCCTACTGTTTATTCTTTTTGGCAGCAGTTATAACGCGATTGAGTTTGCTTTTTAAAATTGCTTTTCCCATATTCATCAAGAAATATACACTTCTCCTCCTCTGTCCTGATTTCTTTTTTTGTTTTCCTTATCCATTTCTTTATTTATTGTATCCATTGTTTTAAAGCTCCTAGGGTTAATGTGTACAGTAGCGTGTCTATGGCAACAATAGATGTAGGCGTAGTTTGATGACACCTAGTTTGAGCGCAGAATCTTGGGACATGTGGTCTTCACCTCACAGCCGGTGGAAAAGAATCGGGATAGGATTCGGGCAGAAATCATGTTCATGGATGCAATTATTAACGTACTGTAGTATGAAGCAGAGCAGGACCGATTGTTGTGGGAGCTGAGCAAGGCCGCTGGAGCGATTGTTAATAAGATGAACGCAACGCGCCTCGCAAGCAGCGGGACTTTTATTATGCCACAGTCGCTGGCGCCATTTCCGCTTTTCCGGTCATGAGTATGAGGTAACGCAGCTCTGTTTATCATATTAGATATTAGATCTGTGCATTCGCTCGGCGGCTGCTATGACACTTGTTGCACACTGCAGTAAGAGTAAAGCAGAGAAACGAGGGTAACGCAGATATGACGCAATTGACAGGCGACTCCCTCACACGTCCCGGTTCCTTGGTTAAAATAGCAATTTTCTCACGATTTACAAACAGTTGGAAACATTTGGGATATTGTAAGTACTCAACTGAACAAAATATATAACCCTGGCCTAGTGGTTTTTGGATATTTTACTGAAAAAATGTTACATAGTGCGCCTTTAAGGGTGTAGCAGAAAATAACCTTTAGTGTAAATGATGAAAGAATTTTCAATTTTGAGTGAAATATTGAGTTTCCATCTCATCTGGCTCATTCATATTTGGTTTTCTTTTTTGTTGACATATTTTATGTTATGTTGTCCATGGCAACAATAGAATTTTAAAATGGCAAAACCTGGGTCGCTGTCATGAAACACTTAATGGTTTCCCTTACCTAAGAGAACCGTTTAAGTGATTATATGCAACACCCCATAAGTAAGGGGAAATCACGCCTTAAGTCTTATACTTAAAGTGCCACAATTATGCTATTTTAAAGGTTCCTAATTTTGTTTTGGAGGTTTAGATGCATCAAAGGTCAAAAAACAGTTTCATTTTCTTATAATATACATTGCACATCACCATCACATTTCAATGATTCTCAAACAACTCATCAGACGATTCAGTCTCTCTAAATCCCTCCTTTTCACGAGCTACTCTGCTCTGATTGGTCAGATGGCCCAGTCTGTTGTCATTGGTCTACTGCTTACAGCACTTTTCGGAAATGAAACGCCTATTACCATAACTGAACTTCAGCTCCAGAGGCTCAGTCCTCAGCGATTGTACACACTGAAGAGACAGTAGCGATGACGTCGATTTAACTATATCGATCTGAGCACGAGTCCAATGGTGAAACATTGGAAGAACTAGTTATTCAACCCGAACCTCCATCGCAAGGACGTCTTGAGCAGGACGTTTCTCAGTTATACACTACTCGTTTTGAGGTACATTATGAGATGTTGCAGCTGTAATTCCTCACTATCAGCATTAACAAGTGTGCGTCCATCAACAAACCAATGTGTATATTTCTAATTTATTGCGGTGCATATGCGAGAACTGTATCAATAACAGTGAATAGCCGAGCACTAACGTGAATGACTGATGTAACATTAAAGTTTGTAAAACAAATCTGGCTCCATCCTTTATCTTTACTCTAAGTAGTAAAAACAACAGACAATCTGCATTAATAGACACAGTTTTAGGTAATAGTGGCCCATAGATGCTTAGCAGAAGTATTTCAGTAAGACTGTAATAACGTGAGTTAGCCGGAAACTTGCACAATATAAAACACAAAACTACATATTTTGAACACCTGGTAGAAAATGTATGCATTAATAATTTATCATATTATAATATATACATCAATAATTAATCATTTGAGGTCTGGTCAAGTTGTCCGCAAATGTGTTACACGATGACGTGTTGCCATTACTGATTGGGATTCGAATTCCTGATGACTTGTTTAGGCGGTTTAGAGTTGATTATTTCTTTTGGGAGACAATAACTTAATTTATCGTGCACTTTCGACTTTACAACTTTGCAGAACGTTTACATTTACAAACAGCTATATTACATACTGCATGAAAGGGAATATTCAAAAAACCACAATAGGGGCATAGGGGGAAAACATAAGGTGCTTTATGCAACCTGGCACAGGAATTCTCCATTCAACTCTGAATGTTGCACAGCCCTGTTGCAGTAAGGCAAGGCAAGGCAAATTTATTTATATAGCACATTTCATACACTATGGTAATTCAAAGTGCTTTACACAGAAAAGGGAATTAAAATAAATCACAAAATAAAAGTAAGGAAAATTTGTTATAAAGGGAATTAAAAGAGATACAAAGATGATAAAGTTATAAAAGGAATTAAAAGAGTAAAAGATAATACATAGAAAAACTTCTCATCTGGTAAAATATTTCAGAATAATTTAAGTTTGTCTCTTGTATTTAATTAATTTCCGCACTTGCTCTGGGACTTCCCCATACTGGTTGTCTCGTTCTCTGTGGATTTCTTTTGGCGCGCCTAAATAATTTGTTGGACGTCTCCAGCAGATCCGATCTTTCACCTAAAAACGGCCAGGCAGAGCTGGACTATATCAGTCCACGCTCCGATTAATCACCCACGCAGTTTTAATTTCTCTTCCAGAAACTTCTTAACTGTGCTGTATTTACCCACATGACATCAATTTCTCTTCCAGAAACTTCTTAACCACGCTACTACCGATTTATCACCCACGCAGTTTAAATTTCTTTCCCAGAAACGTATTAACTGCGCTGCATTTACCCATGTGATCTTAACTTCGCTTCCAGAAACTTCTTAACCACGCTACATTACCACAGAGCCAGCCCAACCACTATGGTTTGTACCCCCCTTTTTTTCTTCAGAAATAAATAAAATTGTAACCAGAAATAAAAACAAGGTTAAATTGAAACATATAAAAGTACAAGCAGTTCGGACAAAGCACAGATCTCATTCAGTAAATGCATAGCTAAACAGATGTGTTTTGAGTCTGGAGTTGAAAGTGACTACTTTTGGAGCACATCTGATCTGTTCTGGAAGCTGGTTCCAGCTGTGGCTGGCATAATAGCTAAAAGCAGACTCTCCTTGCTTTGAGTGAACCCTTGGTATTTCTAGCTGATGTGATCCTAATGATCGGAGTGATCTGTTAAGTTTATATTCTATGAGCACATCTGCAATGTATTGAGGTCCTAGACCATTGAGTGATTTATATACCAGTAATAATGCTTAAAAATCGATCCTAAATGTAACTGGAAGCCAGTGTAAAGACCTGAGGACTGGTGTGATATGGTCATATATTCTGGTTCTGCTCAGAATCCTGGCAGCAGCGTTCTGTATGAACTGCAGCTGTCTGAGGGTCTTTTTGGGAATGCCGGTGAGGAGTCCATTACAATAGTCCACACTACTGGTAATAAAAGCATGAACAAGTTTCTCTAAGTCTTGTCTGGAAACAAAGCATCTAATTCTTGCAATATTTTTTTAAAATAGTAAGCTGATTTAGTTATTGCTTTTACATGACTACTGAAAATCACACCAAGATTCCTGACTTGATTTTTAGTTGTTTGACCCCTAGCGTCAAGGTATGCATTCATCTTGTGCGCTTAATCTTTGTTTCCAAATGCAATGACTTCTTGAGTTTTTTCTTTGTTTAACTGAAGAAAGTTTTAGCACATCCAACTGTTAACTTGCATTTGCACAGGGAGTCAATGGGGCTGTAGTAGTTAGGTGATAGAGCTACGTAGATCTGTGTGTCGTCTGCATAGCTGTGGTAAGCAATTTGGTTCTTTCTCATTATTTGGCTCAGTGAGAGCATGTACAAGCTGAATAGGAGTGGCGCAAGAATTGACCCTTGTGGGACTCCGCATGTCATGGATGTCCACTCAGACTTATGGTCACCTATACTCAAATAATAACCTCTCCCTTCTAAGTATGACCTGAACCATTTGAGGACTATCCCAGAAATCCCAACCCAGTTTTCCAGCCTGTCAAGAAGTATGTTGTAATCGACAGTGTCAACTGCAGCACTGAGGTCGAGTAGTACCAGCACTGATAATTAACCTGTATCAGTATTGAGGCGAATATCATTTATTATCTTTATGAGCGCTGTTTCTGTGCTGTGATGCGGTCGGAAACCAGATTGAAAATTGTCAAAGTATCTGTTTGAGCTTAAGAATTTGTTCAGCTGATTGAAAACAACTTTTTCAATGATCTTGCCTATAAAGGGAAGATTTGAGATTGGTCTATAGTTGCTCAATATGGTGTTATCCAGATTGCTCTTTTTCAGGAGGGGCTTAAACACTGCAGTTTTCAGGGAGTTTGAAAAGTCCCAGAAAGAAGTGAGGAATTTACCACTTCTAGGAGATGTCTCTAAACAGTTAAACACACTTTTGAAAAAAGAAGTGGGGAGTGTGTCAAGAGCACAGGTTAATGTTTTAAAGTGCTGTACCGTTTATTCTAAAATTTTGCCTTCAATTGCTTCGAAATCAGACATAGTGACTTGTTTCTGAAACTGTGGACAAGTCTGTCTGACCTCAACACAGCACGAGGATATACTGATCGCCTTTCTGATATTATTGATCTTCTCAGAAAGAAAGGAGGCAAACTCATTTGCTTTCGGAGAGCAATTCAGTGGGAATGTGATTGGGGGGTGGGGGGGTTGTTAGTCTCTCTACAGTAGCAAAAAGAGTGTGGGTGTTGTTTATGTTTCTGTTTATAATATTTGAGAAGGTCTGTCTAGCTGTGCCTAGTTCCACATTGAAATAAGGAAGGCTGTCTTTATAGAGGTTATAATGGACTACAAGTTTTGTCTTCCGCCACATGCGCTCACCTTCCCTGCATTTTCTTTTCATACTTTGAACTGCTGTTGTGTTTCTCCAAGGTGCTTTAGGTCTGCCATTCTTTTTCCTGACTTTCTCAGGAGCAATATCATCAATTACATTCTTGACTTTTGAGTTAAAGCATTCAAGAAGAAAATCAACAGAGTCTGCGGATATGCTTGGTGTCAGAGATATTTTTCTCATTCTCATTTAAGCATCACTTTTTGACAGAGACAGATCTAGCTTCAATGGCAGGAGAGATCAAAATATCAAAGAAAATACAGAAATGATCAGACAGTGCTACATCCTTGATAACAATCGATGAAATGTTTAGACCCTTACTGATAAGTAAATCTAGGGTGTGTCCACGATTGTGTGTGGGTCTAAAGTGTTAAGAACAGTCATGAGATCTTTTGCTGTACTGGATTCAGTATTGTCAATGTGAATGTTAAAATCCCCAGCAATAGTAAAACAGTCAAACTCAGAAGAGACTGCGGATAACAGTTCTGTCAAGTCCTCAACAAAGCTGGAGAGTAAGTCAATATAAAATAATTAAATAAATACATGGTAGATAAATAAATGATAAAGAAATAAGTATATACATGATAAATAAACTAATTGAATAAATCTACAATAAATGAATAAATAAATGTATTAAATAAATGAAAAAAAGGAGAAAAAAAGCTGTACATACCTTGTTGCCGATGGCTTTTTTAGGTGGAAAATTAAACGTTTCGACTTGTGGGAATTGTGGACGCAGGTAATTGTGCAGCGTCCTGAACTCAGCATAGCGCCGGTACACATTCCACTCATTGTCCAGGATTCGAATGTACACCTGAAAAGATACAATGCATAATATGTCACTGGTTATAGTGAGGAGTATCTGATGTGATATTTGGCTCTTCTTAGCCTCATTATTATTTGCATCTGTGATAAACCAGGTCTCCCATGGTGCCGTAGTCAAACAGACGCAAGAGACTGTGTAAAAGTGCATTGCAGGGACAACAACACAAGGAAGAGAAGGGGGATATGAGGAAAGGGATGCTATTTTCACGCCTCGCTTTCTCCTTCAGAGCAGGACAGAGGAGTCTGGCTCGATTTACCCAAGCAAGACCTCTGAACACAGAGAAGCGGCACACTTAAGTCTCTTGAACAGACAGCAGCGAGTCCACCGGGGATGCAGAGTAGAGACTCTGTACGTCTGGCTTTAGTAGCAGGATCTCATGAGAGGTTAGACTCTGACAGCATGTTAGCACCTGCGAGGCCACACTGACAGTGTCAAACTCAGACTGTTCTGAGACTACTGGTGTCACAGCGTCAGTGCAATCACCACCAGAGAAAAATCATGCATGCAAACTAGATGTCAAAACAACTCAAATGGCTTTACATTTTTTCCAGTCTTAGTAACTTTCAAACTGTCTTGTTCATGCAAGAGCTTACAGCCTGTAACAATAGTAAGAGTGACAAAAGTACACTACCACTCAAAAGTTTGGGATCGGTACGACTTTTTAAAATGTTTTTGAAAGAAGTCTCAAGCCTGCATTTATTTGATCAAATATAAACAGCAATGGAAATATTAAAATATTTAACATAACTGTTTACTATTTTAATATATTTTAAAGTGTAATTTATTCCTGTGATGGTAAAGCTGAATTTGCAGCAGATCCTTCAGAAATCATTGTAATATGCTCATTTTATGCTCAAGAAACATTTCTTATTATTTTCAATGTTGAAAAAAAGTTGTGCTGCTTAATATTTTTGTGGAAATGTGTCATGTAGTGTGTTGTCCAGAGGCCAGGGAGTAGTTAGGAAGGCTCAGTACAACAAAGGGGATAGTTTCCCAAATGCCAGATGTGATTTATTTACAGCATTTCAAAAAGTGTGCAGGCCACTTAAAGTACAAAAAAAGAAAAAAAAAATACAAACTTTATACAACTTATACTTGAGCTAAAACACAAAGCAAAATGCTGCGAGCAGCAAAATCTGGCACTAAACAATGCCTAGTGGCATATTCACAAAAACAAACTGCATGTCTCACCTCAGACAAACATTCAATCACTTTGCACAGTATACAAAATGCAACCTCCCCCAAACAAACTCAGACAATGGCTTAAATCAAGGGTGTCCAATCCTGCTCTCCTGGAGGGCCACTGTCCTGCAGAGTTTAGCTCCAACCCCAATTAAACACACCTGTACCAGATAATCAAGGTCTTACTAGGCATACTAGAGACCTCCAGCAGGTGTGTTGAGGCAAGCAAGAGCTAAACTCTGCAGGACAGTGGCCCTCCAGGACCGAGTTTGGACACCCCTGGCTTAAATAGTCAAGTTTCCTGCCAAACACTAGTGGGATGAACCATTGTCACGGGGTGGAACCTTTCCCCGTAACAGTCATCACAGAATTACTGGCTCCGAAACATAAGATCTAACATGTGCTATATTATGCAAATTAACACAATAAAGAAATAAATTAAAACAGACAATGGCTTGCTATTATCCTTACCAAACATTAACAAGTTAAACAATAGATGTTGGTATTACCCCACCACCCGTATCCACATACATCACATCATAAACTTTTTGTGCAATCAATTCAAACACACAGTTAATTTACAATAGCACTAAGCTGGCACTCGTCCAGGTTCATCATCACAAAACGTTGCAACATTGTTTTCAGGATTCGTTGAATGGAAAATTAAAAAAAAACAGCATTTACTGGAAATAGAAGTCTTTTGTAACATTATTAATGTCTTTACTGTCACTTTTGATTCATTTATATGTCATTGCTGTATAATTGATATATGACTTTTCCATATGAACTACAAACAAGAGTTTATTTGTCACGTGTTAATTAACAACGGTTTTGTTTTTTGCAGCATTTGGGTCATGCTAAGACCACACATAGCCAAATAGGTTAATGAAAAACAATCCATGCGATCCATGATCCAGTACAATAACTAAAGGCTCCCTACTCTGGCCCATAGTGCACTGGGTGAAGAGACGTGAAAAGCGGAATGACTGTAAAAATCACATTAGCAGGTCTTGGGTGCTGAAGATGAGAGTGAGCAGAATAACAAATAAGGCTTAGTCACAAGCAGCAGGCCATTACAGTTTCACTCATAGCCATTATCTTTAATAGCTTGTGCTTTGTTTGAGTTCAGTCTGGTTTGGCGCGTTCATGAATATAGGATGTTGATGCTTTATAAAGTTTCATTTAATTCTCTTTACAAATTAGCTTGATAGCAACTGCTTTATGCAAATCTTATTTATGATTAAACCTTGAAATTCTCTAAACATATTAATCAGGAGGATATTTCAAAGAAGCTGCCACAATCATATTAAGATACACAGAACGATGAATACATACACGCACACACAAGAGCGGTTTTATGGCCTTAACTAAAGGAAATCAAAATGACAAACTGACGGTGTATTAAAGCTATCATAATCCCATAGAGGCGGTCTCATTAGCATACATATTTATGGCAACAAATCATCCTCTAAAGAGCAATCACTTCCCCCCTCAATAATCGCAAATTAATTCTACGAAAAAGTGTTTGAGGAAATCCAGCTCTCACTGAAAAATCTTTCTTGACAAAAATAAAACCAACCTCAATTAAAATTAAAGCTCATGGCAACATGTCAAGAAATTCTAGAATTAGTCCAATCAAGCAAAACATCCTCAAAGTGGCAAGTGTTGAGAAAATTTTAATTGAATTTCACATGCTCTCAATAGTTAATATTCATTCAATAATTACAATCTGATGACGTTTACTGGCGTGATCGGGACAACCTGTCACTCACATGACATCACAGCAACAATAGCAAACCACAATGATCCAATCAATTTCTGATGGCCAAATTAAAGCCCCATCCTACACCTGTTCTTGTTTGAAAAGCTGTTTCACTTGGATATATGTCACAATAGGGAAGAAAAGACTATTGCATCTTTCATTTCATGCCGACTTTAAGCATGCTAGCTAGTGTTATCACATTGCTATGCAGTTGCTAGGGTGTTGCTAAGTGGTTGTGTTTGCCACATAGTAAATCCCAGTCAAAAAGTAATATCTAGTAAATAGGAAATATGGGTAAATTAAAAATGACTACATTAATCTGCTATAACTAATCTAGTACTGTAAAGGCAGTGTGGATGATTTATAACAATTTGTGAGTGTCACAGTAAGTCATTGGTCTATTAATTTGGGCATTACTGTAATGTGGAGGAAATGTCTATTAGACTTGTGTACCTTTGCAGATTTGTATTACCTCCACTATGTACAGTATAATGGAAAAGTAATTTATCTTTTTTGAGAAACAATGAAAGGAGAAAGAAAAGAGCAGCCAGTGTATGATTCATACTAAAAGCAAATGTCAGCCTGGGGGAGGATGCTAATATTTAGCCCAGCTATAAAAGCATTTACAATATCTCATTATATCCATATTGAGAGAATAAGTGTTCCTTACGGAGATGTGACAAGATGCCGAGAAAAGGCATTTTGTGGCGATTTACCACCAACACACACACACACACATAAAAACTCATCTTTGTTCCAGCTCAGATACCCCACACCATATTTGTAGGTGTTGTGTGCAATTTTGTCTGAAAATGAAATGCAGGGAATTAATGTTGGTTTGGAAGCATGCCTAATTGGAGGTGCCCAGCTGTGGTAAAAGCTGTGTGGTTTGACCCCTTCTATTTCCAGAAGAATCATATAAGGTGGCCTCCCCCTATCGCACGGAGAGAGCGTAACCCTCTTTCTACCTATAGAGACTCCAAACACTCTCTACTGAGCCATTCAGCTTAACTACAGTTGTCAGTGCACAAATCACTGCCTGCTGGAGTGCCGAGGTCTCTTCCTGCTGAGGGCTCCCCGGAGAGATTTGTCTTTTAGTTGATCCTAGAATTATGTGCAGTTTTCTCATTTGCCCAATAAGGGAAATTTTGTGCAAAAATGGAAATGCACAAAACACCCGCAGGGTTCATTTCACCCATTTTCCATCAACTAGCTTCAAACTTGCCATCCATGATGCTCCTCTAACTAGCCTCTACACATATCTAACTGATAGTTAAGCAATATCACAGAAGCAAATGTGCTGTTTTATTTAATATTAGCGCGGCTGTGAATGGTCCAAAGGCTTCAGTTATCTTTAGGGTGGGGCAACAAGGAATGTTGGGAGGTTTTCTACAAAAGCAACAGATATTCAGTAGATCTAGTGGGATCTGTGAGGCTACTGACCTATAGGGCCCTAAGTGGTTTAGCTCCTCTGTATTTAACCAATCATCTATCTGCCTACAATCCATCACACTCTTTAAGGTCACAAAACTCTGGACTTTTGGTAGTACCCAGGATGTCTAAGTCCACTAAAGGAGGGAGAATGTTTTTCACATTTGGCTCCTAAACTCTGGAATAGCCTTTTTGATAATGTTTGGGGCTCAGACACACTCTCCCAGTTTAAAACTAGACTGAAAACATCTCTTTAGCCAAGCATTCACATAAGGCATCTCATAACATTGTACTCCATATATATCAGATCAAATGTGCATAACTATGTATTGCTTGAAACATTATGAACTGCAACAACACTAATTATTTTCCATTCGCTTTCCTGTTTCTACCAGGATGCCCATCCCATCCCAAATCTTACAAAGATTTCAGATGACCCAACACCAGTGAAGAGATGACGCCAACCCCTGCAGGACTTCAGAAGATGCCAACTCTGAATCAACTAGGGGTGTAACGGTTCAAATTACTCATGGTTCGGTTTGTATCACGGTTTTAGAGTCATGGTTTCGGTACGGTATGGTATGGTATTCAGGAAAAAAGAACTACTGTTAAATAGAAATAAAGAAAATAAGAACAAATAATCTAACTACAGCACAAATACAATAGAGCAAAGATACAAATGAAATAAACAGTGCTTTCAGGTAGGTCTAACACTTTTTTTGAAGGTACAGAAATTAAATAACTTAAACGTAAAATAACATTGCATATTTGACTGTATAAATTAAAGATTAATCCTTTTAAAAAAAGCTATTCAGTCAAGAGCAATGAGTGATTCCCTTGTCTTTTGTTGTTTGATTCACATTAAAAACACAGACAGCTGTCACTTTAAGACATAATGCACTGATCCATTACACTGATACCTTACACATGCGTTGTCTTCCTCGACTGTTTACATTCACTTAGGACGTAACCGACTATGGGCCAGATTTACTAAACGGGGCAAATTAGCGTGAGCGCAATTCCAAAAAATAGTAAGACATGCTTAAGACATGCTATCTGGTTTAAGACATGCTTTTTTGGGTGTTAAATAATGGCGCAAATATCAGTAAATTGACTAGTGCAAATCGTGCATGACTGATTTAAATACTCTCCTCCCATAAATTTTGCGTCTGAAAGGGAAACTCCTACAAATGCATATGCAATAAGGTCACCCGCAAAAATAACTCTGTCCACGCCTTTTCAGTACAAATTTTTCACTGCTTGTCTTTAGTAAATCCTAACAGTACCTTTTTAACGGCAAAAGAGGGTTTGCTCTGGCGCAAGCTGTTACTTAATCAGGCCCTATGTCTGCTAGGATACTCAGCAACATTGACATGTTGACATAATTTTTGTGTGAATTTGTCCGTTCAAGCGCAAGACTCCAAAGAGAACTCAATATTTGCGCGCTGTCTGAGATGGGTTTGCACGCTACGGATGAGTGGACACCAGTGTTGAACAAGTCACTGAAAATTAGTAATTAGTTACAGTTACTAGTTACTTCTTTTAAAAGTAATTGAATTACTTTACCAATTACTGTATATTAAAAGTAATTTGTTACTAGGGAAAGTAACTTTTAAGTTACTTTTATATCTGATTTTTAAATGTAAATATGAACAGTACTGAACAGTCAAACACAAACATAATTTTTAGACCTATTTATTGTAATCAACAGGGCAACAGGCCTTCAAATCAAGCAGTAGTACAAAAAGTCCCTTTTAATACTTGAAACGAAATAACAACTGTCTCAGTCATTTAACAGTGTTTTTTTTACCACATTAGGCCCAATGAAATACAAGTGATTGGCCTACAGTATTAACACTAATCAAGCAAGTAAACAAAGGTGCCTTGAGGTGCTGCATATAATTGAATATGTGATTTAACAAAAGCTTAACAAAATGGTTTAACAAACATGCCTCATAAGGCAAAGCTAAATAGAGATAAGAGATGAGATTCTCAACAAAAGTTAAAGTGGGCTAACAAGTCTCATCTCTCAAAGCTCATCGTTCTGAAAAGCACAGTGTGCTCTGATTGGCCAGCGATCCAGTGCATTGTGATTGTCCAGAATACCTAATGCGTCTGATGGAAATATCACGCTTCTTACCATATTGGGAACATCAGTTCCCTAAGCAAAGCAATGACAGATGATAATGTTGGTTCTACCTTATCAATTCGAGCGCGAATCTGATTGGTACCAGATTGGTAAGTTTGAATTTGTTATCGTAGAAACGACATAGACATAGAAACGGTCTGTGCTCTCCCAGGTGCTAGAAACAGTCCTCCGAAAAATGTGCAGCACACAGTCGAATATTTGGGATATACTGTTCTGGAAAAGTGTTGTAACTAAAGCTTAGCCACTGTTTTCTAATTGTCCCCTCTTTTGAAAGGCCAAACAAAGTAGTTTGGCTTTCGCAATGAAAAACACAGCATCTCCACGACATGGCGGTGCGGGCGGCAACAATACTACAGCGAGAATGAACTTCTTGTCTGCAAGCGTTCATTTTTCACAAAAGAGAGTAACGCGAGTATCGCTTATAACTTATTTAAATTTCAGTAATTGTAATTGCGTTACTTGATTAAAAAAAATGTAGTTACATGCTCGTTACTGCTAAAAGTAGTGGAATTACAGTAGTGCGTTACTCCCAACACTGGTGCACACACAAAACTTCTCATTCGCGTCTTCTGGCCCTTGAATGTTTAAATTGGCAAAGCTTAAAGGAGTTTAGTTTAAACACAGATAGCATGAGTGCCATTCAGGGGCCTGTACCCTGATGGTAGCTGAACAAACTCAGGGTTACAGGATTAGTTTTGAGTTTTGGCTTTGTTGGTACCATGATGCTGATCTTCAGCTTTCTCTGTCAACTCAGGTTTTGATCCTGAGTTTGTGGAGCACGTGCACATGAAAGTGTGACATCAGCAGTAAACAGCCAATCGCATGCCTTTCAACACAGAGAAAGTGTGATTCACTTCTCGCGAGAGAGCCAACGAGATTCAAAACTCTTTTGCCAAAGATTAAGTGATTGAAAAATATAAAGAATTCAAATGCATTTACACAGAAGAAAATACTTTTCCATGTAAGGGGATAAATATAGAAAATATATTTTTAAAGTGAAAGTTGAGAAATCAGTTTATATAGTTGATTTTATATATATATATATATATATATATATATATATATATATATATATATATATATATTTATATATATATATATATATATATATATATATATTTATATATATATATATATATATATATATATATATATATATATATATATATATATATATATATATATATATATATATATATATATATATATATATATATATATATATACACACACACACACATACATATACATATATATATATATATATATATATATATATATATATATATATACACACACACACACACACACACACACACACTCACCTGAAGGATTATTAGGAACACCTGTTCAATTTCTCATTAATGCAATTATCTAATCAACCAATCACATGGCAGTTGCTTCAATGCATTTAGGGGTGTGGTCCTGGTCAAGACAATCTCCTGAACTCCAAACTGAATGTCAGAATGGGAAAGAAAGGTGATTTAAGCAATTTTGAGCGTGGCATGGTTGTTGGTGCCAGACGGGCCGGTCTGAGTATTTCACAATCTGCTCAGTTACTGGGATTTTCACGCACAACCATTTCTAGAGTTTACAAAGAATGGTGTGAAAAGGGAAAAACATCCAGTATGCGGCAGTCCTGTGGGCGAAAATGCCTTGTTGATGCTAGAGGTCAGAGGAGAATGGGCCGACTGATTCAAGCTGATAGAAGAGCAACTTTGACTGAAATAACCACTCGTTACAACTGAGGTATGCAGCAAAGCATTTGTGAAGCCACAACACGCACAACCTTGAGGCGGATGGGCTACAACAGCAGAAGACCCCACCGGGTACCACTCATCTCCACTACAAATAGGAAAAAGAGGCTACAATTTGCACGAGCTCACCAAAATTGGACAGTTGAAGACTGGAAAAATGTTGCCTGGTCTGATGAGTTTCGATTTCTGTTGAGACATTCAGATGGTAGAGTCAGAATTTGGCGTAAACAGAATGAGAACATGGATCCATCATGCCTTGTTACCACTGTGCAGGCTGGTGGTGGTGGTGTAATGGTGTGGGGGATGTTTTCTTGGCACACTTTAGGCCCCTTAGTGCCAATTGGGCATCGTTTAAATGCCACGGCCTACCTGAGCATTGTTTCTGACCATGTCCATCCCTTTATGACCACCATGTACCCATCCTCTGATGGCTACTTCCAGCAGGATAATGCACCATGTCACAAAGCTCGAATCATTTCAAATTGGTTTCTTGAACATGACAATGAGTTCACTGTACTAAAATGGCCCCCACAGTCACCAGATCTCAACCCAATACAGCATCTTTGGGATGTGGTGGAACGGGAGCTTCGTGCCCTGGATGTGCATCCCACAAATCTCCATCAACTGCAAGATGCTATCCTATCAATATGGGCCAACATTTCTAAAGAATGCTTTCAGCACCTTGTTGAATCAATGCCACGTAGAATTAAGGCAGTTCTGAAGGCGAAAGGGGGTCAAACACAGTATTAGTATGGTGTTCCTAATAATCCTGTAGGTGAGTGTATATATAGGCTAGAGACTCAAATGTCACAAAGCTTTATTATTCTATAGTTTACTATTTCTACATATTATCTGTAATATTAATTTATACTAAATGCTTAATCATTTATAAACAAAAATTGCTTGTGTGTAATGGATTAAGGGTATATTAATTATATATATATATCATTATATAAATCAATTATAAGTCATATCAAATTATTAAGTAATTATCATTAAAGCCAGACAATTTATTTTTTATCATATAGTGACCTTTAATTTGGAGCAAGAGAAACTGGGGGAGAGACTTTATTGCATGTCACTTTGCTCACAGCTCATTGGTCCAATTTGAGTTTGAGATCTCTTATCCAGAACATAACCTGCTCTGGAGCAGGTTAGCTGTGGAGCTTAAGTTACTATGACGATGAACACAGCTAAAAGCCAAGCCACTTTCATGGTACCTAAAACCCAGGATTGGCGCAATTTAAACTGAAACTTACCTGGCTAGCCAGCGAAACTAGCTTCATGGTACAGGCCCCAGGTCTCACCTGTGCTATCAACACCCGGGTGATGACAGCGTAAACGGCTGGTCATATTCAAGCATACTCGCATTGAACAGAGTTTACAAAGAGAGACTGTTTTGTCCACGTTTTTTGGATTATCGCTGTTGTTTTAATGTACTGGAAAGCCAGAATCCATATCCATCGACAGAAACATACATTAGCCGAACTCTGCCTGTCTGTTTTTCGGATTGTTATTTTTAACAAACCATATTATAGATGTGTCATCAGATTTAAGTTGAACCGCTGTGCAAGTGAGTGCCGAGTGGGTGGAGAACGATATGGTTAGATTTTTTACAGAGAACCATTACACCCCTAGAATCAACATACACTGGAAAATTCTCTACATATATACTGTAATCATTATGATCACAACTTAATTCCTTTAATGAACTCATTGTTTCTTTCTAAATTAATACATGATATTAGCTAACTGCATGATTTGTATCATCTTAGAAATGTACATTTTTGACATATACTTGGCACTTTCTGTAAGCTGCTTTGATATGTATTGTGAAAAGTGCTAAACAAATAACTTTGAATTGAACTGAATTGATTGAAATCTATACACAATCATTATTCACACAATAAATATTTATGTGGTTTATTAATTTCACTCTTTGCACAGATTATCATTTTTAAAGTAATAATATTTTTATACTAAATTGTCATTTAAAATGTAATTGTATCTGATATACTTAAAATAGATACACTTCAATTTCAAATGATGACAATCTGTACAAAGAGTGAAATAAACCACATCGATATTTACTGTGAATAATGCTCATTTATATTAACAATTTATATTAACTGGTAAGTGATCATTAATCTACATTTGTTTGTTTAAATTGATTGTCATTCCAATCATGATTTTCATTTATCAATCAATCATTTCCACCACAACAAACTGTGCCCCTAATAAAGTTTCCAAGATAAATCAAGATACATATGACCGTTTAATATGCATCATTTCTAATCAATCTATAATTTTGTGAACTCAAGACAATAATAACTGTGATTGAAGAAAAGTAGTAATTTCCTTCATTGTTGTTTCCATCACAGAATGCTATTAAACACAATAAATAATGTGATACAATATGTGGTAGAAATGACAATTGTAGGAAAAAGTGCATTTTGAGTTTATGTTCTAAAAGTTCAACAGGGCCAAACGTGTCAAAATTAAAGGTCCGGAACCAACTTATATTATACTGAACAGAATTCTGATGCCGTGTCCAAAACCAGGTTACGCCAAGTAGCATATCTTAAATAGCTCCATTCACCAGTAAAATCTATTTATACAGATTTGAGCACTGATTCTGGAAAGCACACTAATCATGGTACAAGGCCCTACAATTTGACACCCACCCCCAAGTTCACTCTACACTCCAGTTCTACCGAGACAAAACATTTGCCAAATTAGGCAGAAAATAGAATCCATTTGGAAGATTGCTGTGCCAGAGCCATAGTGTAAAAGGAATGACAGAGCCAGAAAGAGAAATGAAGAGAGGAAGGAAAGGAGGAGAGGGAGCAATAAGGAGTGAGAAGAGTTTTTCATTAGGAACATTCAGCCGCAACATCTGTCACCTGTGTGTAAAGTGCAAGCAGGTGTGTGTGCGCATGTCATGTTCAAAGCGTAACCATTATCCTTCCAGATAACATTCAAGAACCTCAAAATATGAGTTAAACCCTGTTTGCACTTATAGTAAAGCATGGTTACATGTAGGGATGTTCATTTGACCACTGATGCTCATTAACCGATCATTAACCGTTAGCCGACATGGTTATGTTAAATTATAACTAAATTAAATAATGTATATTATGGATGTAATTGATAAGTGTCTGTTACCCATTAAAAATACCAATATTAGTTTTCCAGATTGCTCAAATAGCAGCATAAACAACAGAACATGAGGATTCACACAATGTCACATCACACACCTGCAGTGCTTCTGTGAACAGCGAAAAGCATAATAAAATAATATATAGGCCTATAATATATTTCACTTATATGATTAACAGATGAATAAAACAAAAGAAAACATTTTTTGCAACAAACAGTAGGCTATATGCTGAGTTTCGGTTTGTTTTTGTGATGCGCTCCACAAAAGCGTTTGTTTTCTTTACTTTTCAAAATCACGTATGTTTTTAATGTGAGTGTACACAAATAAAAGTAAGCCCTTTACAGTTTTACTTAGTCTTATGCCGAGTTCAGACTGCACGATTTTCAAACTCGTCGGACCACTGCTCTTTTCACACTGCATGAGGGTAGCATTGGGGTAGCATTCAGTCACTGCTGTGTTCACACTGCACGATGGAACGGCGACAGGGGGTTTCACACTGCATGACTTTACAAAATAAAAAGATAAAAAGTCCTGTATTTGAGTCCCTAATGCGGTTACGTTCACACACAGTTCAGTTATTTACGGGAGCAACAACAGCATCAAACTCATACCTGTCAATTTTCAGGACTCACAACCGCATTCTCGGAAAACATCTGAAGGTTTTAGATCCAGTAACTGTTCTCCACCGGAGTTGCTCCGGTCAGTTTTGTGTTCTACGCCTGACTCAAATGCTCTTCTCCCCACCCACATAAAGCTGCTGCTGTGGAATGCAGCAAAGGTAGAAGATCAGGCCATCAACCGGCTGAAACATCAGAAGATTGTTGGGTGGCTGCAGACAGGCAGGGTTGGCCTTGGATGGGGAATGGCTCCCAAGTTGTGGTCCAAAGTCACAAAAAAGGAGAAGAAAAACCTGGTGATCTAAGAGGTTATTAAGATGGAGGAGGAGACAAAGATCAAAGCAGTGAGCTAGCAATTTCAGAGCAATTGGACAACCTGGGAGGCAGTCGTAGACAGGACCATAACATGGGCGGATTTGTGGAGAATACCCCAAGCTAGGTTGAGCTTCACCATCCGGGCCACGTACTGTACGACACCTTTCCTAGTCCTCGGAACCTACACCTGTGGTACAGTTCAGAAGAGTCCTGTCAACTTTGTAACCACAAGAATCCAAGCCTGCGGCACATACTATCTTTCTGTAAAGCAGCACTGACGCAGGGTATGACAAGCTATAGATGGCGCCCCGACCGGCTCCTGTGAAAGCTGGCCGAAATCCTGGAAGCTCCCTCAAAAGATCATCACAACCTCGCTTCGGCAAGACATGCCTTTGGTCCACTTCTGCTAGGCTGCCTAGGCTGGCCATCTTGGCAGATCTGACCATGCCATGGGAAGAAGGAATGGAAGTTGCCTATGAGCAGAAAAGGGAAAGGTACGCAGATCTGTTAGCTGCATGCTCACAAGCTGGGTGAAGGGCACTAACATTCCCGATAGAAGTTGGGTGCTTCACTGGAACATCCAACCCAACGTCTCTTGAAATCTCTTGGAGTCAGAGGCTCCAAACTGAAAAAAGCCCTCAAAGACCTGGCAGAAGAGGCAGAACAGGGAAGCGTTTGGCTCTGGCTCCAGAGAAAAGATAAGATGTGGGAAAAATGGATTCTAGGGCTGGCTGCAGGGGGCCCATTACGAAAAATAACCATGGTTTTATTATAGTAAAAGTGTAGTAACCATGGTTTTTTGGCTAATTGATTACCATTTATATAACCACAGTTTTACCACAAATACCATGGTTAAACTATGGTTAGAGTAGCAAAACCATGGTTAATTTGTGGTTATCATGGTTTAACTACAATAACCATGGTTTTTTGGTTTTATTTGTAGTAAAACCATGGTTCATTTTCGTAAGGGGCGGTACACCCCGCTGCTTCACCACCTCGAGATGTTCCAGGATTAAAGGAGCGAAACATCAGTGATGGGTGGCTCCCGGCTCATGACCTTGCAGCTAGCACGCAGGCAACGGCGGAGGTGCGTCTGGCATAAATGCCTTGCAGGTGTACCCACCTGTGCTTCCAACTAATGACTTTTTAAACAGTTTAACTGATGTCAGTTAACCAGGTAATTATGTGCATCCCTAGTTACATGCATGAATGGTCAGATTCGCTTCTAGCTTTAGGAAACTCTCTGCAATTGAACAGGAAGTTAGTCTTAAAGAAACGAAGTATGAATATGACAACCAAATTAAAGACAGCATTGAACCAGTATTAATGTTATACTACAACTAACACATTATACACTACCGTTTAAAAGTTTGGGGTCAGTACGCTTTTTTTCTTTAAAGAAATGTATACTTTTATTTAGCAAGGATGCATTCAAATTTATCAAAAGTAACAGTAAAGACATCTAAAATGTTACAAAGGATTTCCATTTCAAATAAAGTTTCCTTTCGAACTTTCTATTCATAAAAGTATCCTGAAAAAAAGGCTTCAAGGCTTCCTCAAAAATATTAAGCAGGAGTAAATTACATTTTAAAATATATTGAAATGAAAAACATTTATTTTGAATTGTAATAACATTTCACAATATTACTGTTTTTACTGTAACTTTGATTAAGTAAATGCAGCTTGGTGAGTATAAAAGAGTTTAAAGGGATAGTTCACTCTCAAATAAAAATTAGCCCATGATTTACTCACCCTCAAGGTGTATATGACATACTTCTTTCAGACAAATACAATCAGAGTTATATAAAAAAATGTCCTGGCTCTTCCAAGCTTTATAATGTCAGTGAATGGCTGTTTCTCTAACTTCCGCTAACTGTCGTAAGCGCGTTCACGAGAGACTGGCATTCCAGCGTATGACGTAGGGCACTCTGGTGAGAATATGCTAGTTCTCGCGAGAACCAAGTTTTGTTTTGCTCTATCCTTTGCGCTTACGCGCTCGTCCCTGGAACTTGTGCTATGCCTGCGTCCTACGTCATACACTGGAACGACAGTCTCTCGTGAACTTGCGTACGACAGTTAGCAGAAGTTAGAGATTACAGTTTGTAAAGTTTTAAATATGGATATTTTTCTTACACAAATACATCGCTTTGATACAGAAGGATTTCATTAACCCCCCGGAGCCGTGTGGATTACTTTTATGATGAATAGATGCACTTTTATGGACTTCAAAACAGAAACAGCCATTATACACTGCCATTATAAAGGTTGGAAGAGCCAGGACATTTTTTAATATAACTCCGATGGTATTCGTCTGAAAGAAGAATGTCATATACACCTAGGATGACTTGAGGGTGAGTACATCATGGGCTAATTTAAATTTTTGGGTGAACTATCCCATTAACTCTCTGAAGTCGGCTGTGGCGCCGTCGCCTCAACCTCATTTTTTTTCTTATCAGAGCGAAAGAGACTCAAAATACTCTGTCGGTTTTAGCCATACAGGCAAGTGTATTACATCATTATAATCTGTTAAGTTTCTACTTTTATTTGTGTATACTCACAATAAAAACAAAATGTGGTGCTTTTTGCAAAATAAAGAAAACAAACATGATGCGCGATCTGCAGCCTCTATCTCGATGAAGTATTTTCTGATTCTCTTTAGAAATTGAACTGTAATTTAGTGAATACTTGTCACACAAACGTTGAAATGTCAGGTTTTAAATCATATAAATCAAATCGAAAACAAATATTCTGTGTTTATTTAATCAGTTTGAAAAGAGAGAGATGTCAGTCATTCGCGAGCCTCTTCATTAGTGTTAATGCAGCCACGCACACGGAGCGTGCGTTCTTTTGAGATTCAAATACTGATGCGATCCATGCGAACAGAGTCAATGCCCACATCAACTCGAATAAACACGTCAAGATTAGTGCATGTAGGCCTTTACATTACACCTTTACCTCACATCGGTGAGGAATAATCCTGGAATAATTTACCTCAGAAGAAAAGCTGTTTATTTCTAAGAGCAGCGGATCCAGCCGATGATTGTGAGGTAAGTTTATTCTGTTAGTGTCTGTGAATATTAAACCGCAAAAGACCGCACTCCGTTAAGTTTTGTTTTGTAAATCCTTTCTTTAAAGTAAATTTCGTTTTGTATAAATTGTATCTTAATTTTAATCAATGTTTCATCAGCCAATTGCCTGGATTTAATGACTAAGCAGCAAATATAGCAGACAATAGCCTCATGAATGAACACATTACTATTCGAATTAATCTTTTTGAAAACTCTTTTGTGCTCTTGCATTTATTTGAACAAAAATACAGAAAAAAATTAATTTAAAATAATGGTTTTCTATTTTAATATACTGTAAAATATCAATTATTTCTGTGATGAAAAGTTGAATTTTGATCAGCCATTGCTTCATTTATTCATCCAAGAATCCTGAAAAAAGTATCACAAGTTATAAACAATAGCAGTTTACAACATTGATAATAAATCAGCATAAGAATGATTTCTGAAGGATCATGTGACACTGAAGACTGGAGTAATGGCTGATGAAAATTCAGCTTTACATCCCCCCAAAAAATTCGATATTAAAATAGAAAACCATTATTTTAAATTGTAATAATATTTCACAATATTAATGTTTTTTCTGTATTTTTGATCAAATAAATGCAGGCTTGATGAGCACGAGACTTCTTTCAAAGACATTAAAAATAGTAATGTGTCCAATCTTTTGACCGGTACTGTATATAATTTAAAATATAATAGGCCTATACAAAATTTTGTTCACATGCTGGGCAATGTCAGCAATCATGTTTTCTGTTAAGAGTGGACATTATATTAAGGTTAATACAATTGTTGATCCTGTTATCAGTATCCTCACAGACATTTTTTTTTTCTTTTATCTCACAGATTCGGGAATCACAGTGACACATACATTGTGCATTTGGTTCTCATTTTATTTTGTTAACTATATTCTAAATAAACTACAAAAATATATATATATTTCCTTTGTCCTGTTTCTTAGCATCCTCTCACATAGCCTACCTGACTCAAAGGCTCATTCATTATGCGGCTCATTATGCGTTCTTTTGTCTCTCAGGTGTAAATCACAGCATTATTCATGATCGTTCATGCCTCTTTGCATATGGCCTTTGTAATTTTGTCTTACAAAATTTAATTCAATGTATTGTTTTATGTGAATGAGCAGGCACAATGATTCTCACATCAGTTTGAAGCAAAAACTCTAGGCAATAACACCCATTAGTCAAAAGTCTTGTGGACAAATATCAATTGTGTTTTGTGGCCTTAATTCAGTGCCTTAATTTTTTAATTAAGCATAAACGTTATTCTCTCAAAAATACAAGCATGTACATACATGTTTCTCACATATTATCACAGCCCAGTTTGTGCTGAATAGAGTGTAATGACACTTTGGCTATTAATGTGTTTATAAGCAACTGAAAAAGCACAAATGTCAGAGCATGTCAAAACTTCTAAGGAGCCCCAAACTGGCTCAGACCTGTAAGAGTTAAGCAAATTTTACTGACACCAACCTTTGAACATATCTAAAAATCATGCAGAGAAGAATAATTTAATTGAGAACATATAAAATATGGTTTTATTATTGTGATAACAGTAATACCATGAATGACCTCACCGTATCCATCACCTTGAAAAATAACCAAAACAACAATTAATGGTTGAAGGCTGCTTAAAATAACAGAATAAAATAAGTCAAAAGGCAAACATAATCTAGACATGGAGCTGGTGTGCCATCCTTAGCCTGAACTTTCTGTCCAACACACATCGATCCCATTTAGTATAAGATTTGAGGCGTGAAGCCCTCTAAAATTCGAAGCCACCGTGGGTCAAGTCAAACAATGCCGAGAGCCAGCGTAGGCGTGAGGGAGCGATGCAGGCAGGACTGAGGAGACAGCAGCAGATGGGCCCATAAATACTGAGTCTGGGTTAGTGCAATCACGCGGCAGCATGTGAGGAGGGCAATTAGTTCTCAAACTCCACTAAGATGTTTAGTACAGGTGTGATTGCAAATGATTGCAGCTCAATTTACAAGGAGATATAAAATAACACAATAGGAAAAGTACAATGGGGAATAGTGGAAATAAGGCAGTAGTTCACAATCAGTGGGTCACAGGTCTGTTCTGAATGGACAGTGAAATTAAAAACAAAACCAATGCTAAATGCAAACAATAAACTGCAACTAACCATATTATCATCCAGCAAAGTACCCATTCTAATCAACTACCCAATGAGGTGAAAACTCATCCAAGAAACTTGTGTTGATGATGTCAAAGGTCAAAGTCCGAATCCAACTCTAAACTAACCAAATTTAGTTAATTAATGGCTGCCGAAAGCATAAAACTACTTAAATTCAAGCACAATCTTTCAATTTTCCCATTAGTCTATCTAGTTCCTGGTAATATTAATAAATGTCAATGCTTATTTGTTAAGTAGGGCATGAACTGCGTTGTTTTATTGTTTTATGATGTTTCATGGGGTGCACTTATAATGTTAGAATGCTTTTTACATAAAAAATTGTCATCATTTATAAATAAAAGGCATTTTTCCTACCCTGATTTTAGCCCTATTGTTTGAACGCTCTGTTTTAAGGGGCGTGTCTGCTGTGAGACTTCAGTGTAAACACCCACTGCTGTGATTGGCTAACGTCTTTGCATTTGAAATAGCTAAGTATTATTACTCTCTCTTTTAGTGCGTTTTTACTATTACAGCTCTCATGGTTAACTAATTGTGAAAAGTGTTGCATTACATTTAGATCTATGGCTTTATATTTAGATCTATGGCATTATATTAAGATCATGGCATGAAAGGTTGCAGAGATGATCATTCATTGTAGCCGTTCACAGACATGTTGAGCGCATGAAAGCAGCCATCTCGTCATTGCAACTCAGTTTCTGTACACTAACGAATGCTTTCATCGTCACTAACAGTGCAAATGTGATATAGTTAAGAGATTCATTGAATAAAACGTGAGTCACTGATAAACGCGTCACTGAAACTCATTGACAGGTTCAGCGCACGCTGCTTCAACGATTGCAAAGGGAGCTTTCTTTGATCGCTTTCTTTATAGAATTACGGATTATTTTCAACCTACTAAGACAAACAAAACAAGTTGACGTTTAGTCACTGGTTTGATTTACTGACACACAGACAAAAAACATCTGACTGTGCATGAATCATTACATTTCAGATCAGGCATTAGAATTCACACAGTTACTTACATGTTACATTACTGTCGAGCCCAGGAACTGCACAATATTTTGTAATCCTCAACGGCATGTTTATTGCTTGGTAGCTCGATCTGGTTTAGCTTGATCTGTTAGGCTACTTAGGCTACCTATTCTATTGCATGTCATATGTGAATCGGTGGGCGAGGCTAAACAGGCAGTGATGAAGTAGGCGTTGATATTCTTCTGCTGAGGTGGCGCTTGCCTCTCTTTGACATCATAGATCCCCACTTTGAAAAACCTGTCGTTTGCTGGGCCTGGTGTCAATAAAAGCTTTTATTGGACTAAAAAGGAAGTTTTCAGTTCTGAAACTTACAGGATATTCTTATAGTATGATGACCTCTTATATGTCAAAAGCTCAAGGAAAATTTGATTTCTCAGTTCATGACCCCTTTAATTTTCATGTAATAACAATGTAAAATCTTGGTCACGAAACAAAACTAGCTGAGAGCCACTAAAGTAAGAAAAAGGTTATATTACAACAACAGGCAAGTGCTCAATGAGGGAAGACATTTCGGTAACACTTTATTTTAGGGTTCAGTTCTCGCTATTAACTAGTTGCTTATTAGCATGCATATTACTAGTATATTGGCTGTTAGTACTTATAAAGCACATATTAATGCCTTATTCTGCATGACCTTATTATACATCACTTACTCCTACCCAATACCTAAACGCTACAAAAACTACCTTACTAACTATTAATAAGCAGTAAATTAGGAGTTTATTGAGGCAAAAGTCATAGTTAATAGTGAATGTGTTCCCCATACTTAAGTGTTACCGAAATTTCTACCACTCAAAAATATGGACCAACACTGAGAATGCAGCCCATTCATGCAGATTCTTTCAGCAAGAAATGCAGACAGGCTATTTGACCTGTTGCTATGGCCCGTTTTATTTTCCTAAATTAGTTGGCTCCTGATATGCTACTATGCATCTCATATAGATCTCTCTCAATTTACTAAGCCCCATCCCAATTTATAGGCAATCTGCTCTGGTGCATTGTCTTAAAGGTTAAGAGAGTGTGATAACTATAAAACAGCAAAACACCAAACAACACAACACAAAACACCAAAAGTCCAGCACAGCCAAAAACATTTCGATCCATGTCCATTTAACTTTGAATTGTAATAATATTTAAATGCTGAGCGTGCCTCTCCTTGAGAGACTGGTCTCTTTTACCTGTGCATGCACTCGGTGTCCTCGCAGGTCCAGGAGGGTACAAACTTTTCATCCACAGTATTAAATCCTTTAGTGAATCTCTGCAATAATTGGCCAATTTAAGTCATGTTAAATTATCTACAGTGATATTTCATACTTTTTCTATCATATAAAAAGGAACACATCTGGTTTAATGTTGATGAAAAGGTACTTTAACCTTATTGATTGGAATATGGGGTTACGTAAGATTTAAAGGGATAGTTCATCCAAAAATGAAAATTAGCCCATGATTTACTCACCCTCAAGTCACTCCTAGGTGTATATGACATTCTTCTTTCAGACGAATACAATCGGAGTTATATTAAAAATGTCCTGACTTTATAATGGCAGTGAATGGCTGTTTCTGTAAGTCCATAAAAGTGCATTTATCCATCATAAAAGTGCTCTCCATATGGGGATTAATAAAGGCCTTCTTAAGCAAAGCGATGCATTTGTGTAAGAAAACTTTACAAACTGTAATCCAAAACTTCCGCTAACTTTCGTTCACGCGTTCACAAGAGACTGGTGTTCCAACGTATGACGCAGGACGCTCTGGTGAGAATATGCTAGTTCTCACAAGAACCAAGTTTTGTTTTGCTCCATCCTTTGCGCTTCCGCGTTCGTCACCGGAACTTACGCTACACCTGCGTCCTACGTCATACACTGGAACGCCAGTCTCTCGTGAACGCGCGTTTATGGACTTCAAAACAGAAACAGCCATTCACTGCCGTTATAAAGTTTGGAAGAGCCAGGTCATTTTTTTATATAACTCTGATTGTATTCGTCTGAAAAAGAATGTCATATACACCTAGGATGACTTAAGTGTGAGTAAATCATGGGCTAATTTTCTTTTTTGGGTGAACTATCCCTTTAAAAAAAAGGGGTCGGGAAACGCTGACTTAGAACATATAAATATATAGGCTATAAAAAGGTCCATCCAAACAAGTCTCACTATTTTGAAATGAAATGCCAATGTGAAACATATTACTCAAGGCCCAAATCAAGCATCCATGAAAAAGTGATAGCCACAATATTGCTCTCAAATTTATTATATTTGTGAAAGGATCTGAAACTTCACTTGAGCAGCCAAGAGAGAAAAGCAGAGGAGGGAAAGGCAGAGGGAAACTGAAAAAAGGGAGTTTCAGGGAACTGACATCTTGTCTCCTCAGCCAGCTATGAAGAAGTCATTGAGCCTACCCAGCGTTCAGTGAGGTTCTGGCCCCAGTGAGCTCCAGCCGTCTGCTCCATATGAATTAGTCATGAGTGCTTCATAGCAATCATAATATGGATGAGTAAGAGATCAGTTCTACTTTGTAACAAGCACAGTTCTAAAGGTTAAACATACACCTTCTCCCTTTCCCAGGTGTTAACCTAATAATCAACTATTCAGATATAAGGAAACACCACGGCAAAAAGCGACCTGCCATAACCCATGACAAACACCTGAAAACCTCTTTGTATGATTGATGACATGGAAAAAAAATGGTACTTTAATATCTAATAGGCTGAATACAATGGCTGGATACTTTTCTGTACTGAAAAAGATGTTTTGTAAGATACGACCAAGAAAAATGAGCAATGATCCATTTATCAAGAGTGCCCTCCCTGCCAGATTTCAATCAAACAGAGTGGCACAATAGCCGGCGGGCAATTTTTAATGTCGACGTGCAAAGTACTTTGCAATTAATAACAGCCCTGCGATGATCTGACTGCAATGAGAATCATTATCTTACTAACCGTCATCGTGATTCTCATTATAATCATAATCACCGGCTTCACCAGCCTGATCATCATTACACTATAATCAGCGTAATATTCTTCAAAATACATATGCAGGGTTCAGATTTGCGCACTGCGCCGTGCTCATGCATGCAGCATCTGTCATTTTCCTTTTTAAGTCAGGCAAGATTCAGTTTAAATGAGACTCTTTTAATGGGCAAGCGACTGGAGGCTGTGATATTGATATTAGAGTCTTCGCTACATCCTCTCTGGGGAGAGGCTATGACATGAATTACGGAGATGTCCCCTTTTCTACGGATTTATACTAATTCAATAGTCACTTATGTGTGCATATTCAATGATATCACTGCAGAAGTCATTTAAGATGGACTTACATAATATCAACGCTCAGTTACTGTGGAGCATTCCCGTTAGAAAACACGAGTACAGACATCATTTGGTTGTGTTCTCACCCTAATCATTAGCTATAGGAAATATTCAGAATGGAAATAAAAGGGGGAGGAAAAAAGAGAGTTATCAAATCATTAGTTCATAAAAACAAGAACTTTGCAGAGTTGGGAGGCAGTGGGCTCAGCTGGTTATGCTGATCAAAGGGAATAACTCATTTGAAAAAACTAAATTCTGACTGAGGAGTTCATTGCTTGTATATGTGCACTTCAGAAAACTAAGAGCAAACCCAGAGCACTGGAACAGGAAAAGCCTTGCAAAGGAAGCTATTCTAGCCACTTTTTAAGTATTTAGGGCAAAAACACTGTTACTTTGTTGAGAGCATCAGTGTGTCAGGCCGGGCCAGTCTACTAAAATCAGTGCAGGATGACCTTAACAAAATGCAACACTGCTAAAGTGCAATTAACAGCTTTGTTATACATGTATTGATCAAATTACATATTTATGTATGTGTGTGGGTGGGTGGTCTAGGTATTCCCTGTGTTGAGGGGACCAAATGTCCCCACAAGGATACTAAAAACATTTTTTGACATTGTGAGGACAAAATTTTAGTCCCCAAGAGGAAAACATGAGTTATAATACTACTGTAAATTATGTTTATTTGTTTGTTTTTGAAAATGCAAAAACCAAATTTTTTTTTCTGTAAGGGTTAGTTTTAGGGTTAGGCAGTCCCTCCAAAAAAACGTGATTTACTTCACACAAGAGCAGCCATTTCCCCCTATTGCCATGGGAACGTTATGAAGTGACGTAATTACGCGACGTGAACATCATCGAAAAGCTGCAAACCCTGTGATGAAACCATGATGAAGCACGCAAATCATTCTCATTTGCCAACAAAAATAAGCACAGATTGGCCAGTGTTAAAGGCTACGCAGTTATAGTTTTCCTTTTCTGTTGTAGTTTCATTCAGGAGTTGATGCAACTTTACAGTTGTAAGATTGCACTTTTTTGTTACCAGTGGGTTAAATCATACTAGTTTCAAAAACCTTACAGTTGTAAGTATATTAGTAGTATGTAAATTTACGTTACAGTAAGAGATTGCACTTTGTGCATTGGAAGCACTTATTTTAACAGAATATGTCTGTTTTGTATAGCTACTTCTGTAAAACAGGAAGCACACATTTTATTTTTTTTATATTTTATTTATTTAGTTGTAGCATATTCCTTTTGTAAAGCTACAGAACCTGTTTGACTCAATGTTTTGTAAGTTTGAGCCATGTGTTTATTAAGGTCTGAAATAAAACAAGATGAGAACTTAAATATTCCCAGCACTTTCTGTGATATAGTATGCTTGCTTATCATAGGAAGTAATAAGAAATGACTCTTTACATTAAGGTAGTAGCCTAGTGAGAACAGGGTGTTAGGGGAATCACTTTTTTTTCTCTTTTTCATTGCATAAAATTGCATAAATATCCTGCATATTCCATCGCATTTTTTAAGAAAACGTGCCGCAAAATCAAGGATTTTTTGCCCGCAACAATCACAAAATAATCCGCATTTTTCTGGAAGGACTGGTTAGGGGATAGAATGAGTCCTCATAAAACACAAAAACCCAACATAGGTAAAGAGAGGTAAGGAGATAGAAGGTAAACTTGATGAACAGACTACTTATTCCGTTGCTATGCAGACAGAAAGAAGGTGTAGCACAGGCAACTGCATGAAAAAAAGTTACCTACTAGGTCACGATTCATTTTCAACAAGAGGGATGAGCAGAACAAAGAGGTGAAACTGCCCCAAATATAAGTGCAGTATCTGTACACACCTCCCCACAACCTTATATATCACGTATGCCAAGATCCACCACTGCTGAGAGTAAATAGTTTTACAATTACTTCACCCATGTATGAATTTCATAATCTAGTTTGCTCAAAACATTTTGGCTGGTGGACATTTTGGCTGACATGTCAGTGGCGAGCGGTGACTTTTTTTAACCGGGTATGCTGGTTGAGGTATGAGGTATGCCTCATGTCAAAAAAACGTGCTCGGTGCAGATAAGTTGAATGGGGTTATAAGGGATAAGCTAGATGCTCGCATTCGTTCTAGACAGAGTCAGTTGCTTACACTCATGGCAAAAGTTAAACAGCAGCACAGTTAAAAGTATTTGTAATATTTTGGACCTTTTATTGAAAGTAACTTTTACCTGTTGGGACATGCCTTCATAATTAAGCACCTGTAAGAGCTGTTATTGGGATGTTTGAGTTGAGGGAGGCGTTACACACAAAATGTGCGTTTGCAAAATATGCTAGGTGGCACTATTGACGCAGAAACTACATACTTTTTTTCACATTTATGACACAGTCCGATTTAAATTAGAGACTACAAATAAGAAACAACATGGCAGATTTCAATTTAAATGTATGCCAGAAGTATTTTTTAAGTATAATATCGTCACCATCCTAAAATAGTCATTAAATGTCTTTAACAGTTTATAAGTTTTCATTAAAAAAAAATCAAATAAATTTACCCTAAGGAGAAAATGAAATTATGATTTTTTTTCCCCATATTTGATTTATTCTAGTTAGTTTTGTATCACATAAAATGTGATTTTTGGTGATCGAGGTCTGATAGCAGCAGCTAATTTTCCCTCTTGGATGATCAAATCCCCCATATGCCAGCAAACCAATGAGAACGCGAGACTGTGATGACGATACATAACAGTGTAGAGTGTTATCACGTAAGCTTTATGGTACACCTCAAACAAGGGAATTTATAGTGTTAATATTAATTAACGAGTCCACGGATGGCTTGGGTATGCAGAGCATTCGCAGTTTATATGGACCGCACACCCCTGACGCATGTATGTATTATTGTATATATGTATGTATGTAGCAATGCGAAGTTGCAGTTCTTTCATCTCAACCTCTGATGTCTTTGAAGAAAGGAGATATTAGAAAAGGCTAAGGAGAAAAGAACAGGGTGATAAAAAGAGAGAAAGGTGTATTCTGTTAGCTGCGTGACCACTGATGAGAGCTGCAGATGCTGCCTGCCACCATATAAATCTCTTAAGACACCATTACCACAGCAATTGTGATTTACAGCGGACATTTACAAAGGCAAAGCAGCACCATTAACACTTGAGAATGAGATCACAGAACACACATATAGAGCACAGGCCTTTTCTGCGAGATCTCACCAAGAACGTTTGCACTGAAATAGAGGAAAACACCAAAACGACACAGCTCCTGTAAATCCACATTATAACAGTCACTACATCCGCTTTTTTAATAACCCTTTCCGGCGAAATTGCATAAGCGTGAATGAGTTGTTTTAGGCAGCTGTTATATTTTTTCATTATGGGACATGAAACGGAGAAGGTAGAATTCTTCACAACAAAACAAAGCTCTGGTAATATTACTGAAGA
Organism: Rhinogobio ventralis; assembly: GCA_039654625.1. Taxonomy (NCBI): domain Eukaryota; kingdom Metazoa; phylum Chordata; class Actinopteri; order Cypriniformes; family Gobionidae; genus Rhinogobio; species Rhinogobio ventralis. The sequence goes on from CM077212.1 coordinate 17,138,872, forward strand.
TCAATTACATTCTTTCTATGGAATTCAACGGCACTCTGATTTATTTTATAGAGGGTAATTTCAAAGCACAGACGAGAAGCAGAAACACAAAAGTGGGAAATGGAGTAGCTGCAATTTCGGATGGTGGTGGTAATCTGCTGCCAGGAAATGGCTGATGCAGGACTTCAGACTAAAAAATTTTTTTTACTTTGGAGCCACTGACATTCAGGAGCCAGATGACTTTTTTATTTATTTTTTGCCAAACTATACCGTCACTCAGTATAGATCAGAATGCACTGTAATCTATGCTGATGTTTAATTAATTTTGAGGATCTATTGCAATGGATTCACATGGAGGTGCATCACACCACTGTTAAAAGGACAGTTAGCATGTGAAACAGCTGCAGAAGCATATTTATAAATATGTGGATCAGTTCTTAGTTCATAGATTGATCATTTGTTGCCTTTTAACCAACAAATAGTTTTTTGAAACTTTGTTCAAAAATATATATTTAAAAAAATCTTACTGACCAAAATTTTTGAATGGCCGTGCATATTAATTCAGTAAAATTCAACACAAATAATTATAAATGATTTAATTTACAACAATTACTAATATAATAAGTAATGTATAATATAATATAATTTTTTTTTAATACACACACATATGCATTTAAAGGTGCGGTATGTATGATTGACAGCTAGAGGTCGAAATAGGTACTGAAAAAAAAATATTGAAGAGAGTTGTTTCCCCCGCCCCGTCCTCAGACTTGACGCTCAAGCGGGTTGCCAGCTTGAGGACACGCAACAGGAGCGAGCGCAATTGACAATAAAAGCCGAAAGGGACTTACACACTGTGAGTTGATTTATCCGTGTTTTAATATGCTCTTGTTCAGAGATTTTTAGATGGATGCCGAGGCTTTTAGGTCAGGTCGAATCTGCGATCTCTGATCCAGCTTGTTTGCTGGCTTCCATGGCTGCTGCAATACGCTGTGTTTTCCGCCAACTGGCAACCTGGGGCGTCGAAATACTATTGGGTAAACTGGCAGCGTGCGGTTTCGCACAGACCAAAACAAAAACAGACATTCTGACATGGAATGCACATTTCAAAGTAGAATAACTGTCTGTAGCATTGGTTTTCTAAGAAACACGTAGGTGAATTTAGCATGTTTCTAAATATCTGCAAGCATATTATGGTATTTTTATGCTTTAGTAAAGTGAAAAACTTACATACAGCACCTTTAAATGCTTTTAGCTCACAGAGTGTGTAGTTATGGCAGCTATTAGGTGTTGAAAACGTTAACTTTGGCCTCCTGGTGTACTTGCTCCCACTCTCTCTGTCTGTCTCCCCCTCTCTCTCTCTCTCTCTCTCTCTCTCTCTCTCTCTCACCTCATTTTTTCCCTGTGTGCCAAAAACTTGGCACTAAACTAATGAACAGACCCCTGACAACAGCGCTAAGGGTTGTCTTGACCCCTTTAACTGCACCTTTTCATTACTTTTCAAGAACACGTCGTAATCTATAAACAGCACATTTCGTTAATGCCTAGTTTCCCTGTGCTATGCCAATCATAAAACCCTAACTGGAAGTTTTCTGAACACTGGCTCACTGGCCAATAAGAAAAATCATGACGGGCTCTTGAAAATTGCACAGGTTTGCTGCATGTAGACACTAGTGGACGTTTCTCTGCATGAAAGATTAAATGAATGCAGATATTTTCCAATACATATAAATATGCAGATGACATTAGTGCTCACGTGAGAGGAACACTGCCTAGAGTCATCAATCATATCAGAAAATGAGAAGCCCTGATATATTGGGTTAAATCTAAAATAATGGAAAGCATTATCCATCAGTCATGCCTTGAAAAAACAATGGATCCATTTCCATGGGGATCCATTTCAAGGCCAGACTCAAGGGAACACTCAGAGAAAATCGAAAAACGCTGTCAAAACCAATTCACTCAGCAAAACCAACTAATATGTGGGGACAATATTGCTACTTACGAGGGTCTCCTGGTAATCTATACCGTTATAGAAAGTGCATGGGTCACTATTGCATGAAAATAGCAACATTACAAAGTGTCATATCATCATATCACCGGTATACTCTATATGTCAACATGGCAGTTGTGCAGGATACAATGTGCTTCAGTTTGGGGTCATTTCAATATGCTTCTATCTGTTCTCTTTTCCAGCACTCTTACATTAGTTTTTATTTTTTACTTATTTTAGTTAATTCTAAACTAAATTGGGGTGATTTATTTGTTTTTTTTTAACATAGTCCTACTTGCAATAAAAATGTGACAGAACTACAAAATACTCCTTCAGGCAAAAAAGGTATTAAACTCTTCTGTTTCAGGTGTACTCTTCTATTTAAGTACTTATGTATACAGTGCATTTCCTCAATACAAACCATAGCTACCATTTTTAAATAACTTTCATTAACAAACATTATTACATTATATAATGCTTAGCAGATCATTACAACACTGTCAACAGTAATAGCTGCTTTTCTGAACACATGATATTGTAAATATTGCAACAGTCAATTGTAATATCACAAAACTTAATATTTAAATTTTTTTGGTTTGCTGTCAGGTTGGTGCACACTTGACAGAATATGTGCATATTAGGGATGTAACAATTCAGTCGGAGTCGGTTGAAAATCGATACAAATGTGTGACGATTCAAGTCGGTTGAGATGTTAAACGAATCGTGATACACTAATATACATAGACTATATGATATAATAGACTAATAATCACCACAGTGAGAGGCTCCAGTCACCTCCGTCTGCATGTAAAAGGATAATAGGCCTAACCGCACTGACCGGCGGATTTGCAGCCCCACTCGTGGCGTTGAGGGCGATTGCCATGGAGATCACAAGGTGCATCAGTGTTCTCACAGCGAAAGACTGACATAGTAAATTAATTCCAGGCCATTCCTCATCAAGAGAAAGACCAGCGCGAGGATGTGTTCCACAGACTGAAGGACAAATCTGTGCTGTTGCATGGATTTTTTTTTTTTCAATAATTTGTTGATTATTATGGCATATTTATCTAAATGTGTTCTGTTTTTCTAACTCTTGCAAGTGTAATGATACAAATTATAATTGCCTTTTACTGTATAATCCCCTGTCACTGTTGTACTTAAATTTGACCTAGTCTTTTTTTATTTCTGCTGTTCCTCAGTGCAGGATGAGGGTGAAGAAGCTGAAACAACCTCCTCCCAAGAAAACATTGGAAGATCTCCTTGAAGGGACTTTTTAAGGATTTGTTTTAAAATTTCAATTGAGTTATTATTTGACATAAAATATATATTTAAATTTGACACAAAGAAATATGCAGAATTTTGTCTGAGAAATAAAAGGACACTTTTATTTTATAATTTGTCTTAAATCTCATTTTGTAAAAAAAAAAAAAAAAGAAAATCGTATCGTGAAATTAGTTTCGTGATTTGTATCGCATCGTAAGTTGAGTGAATCGTTACATCCCTAATGCATATCATAATCACAGGCTTACGGTAACGGCCGTATGCGAGTCTAGTTCTGGCGGAGGAGTGAAATCTGAGCTGACGTATGATGCAGGAGCAGCGTAAGCTTAGATGAGAGTAGATGCCTCTCGCTGTTCAAACAAATAGTGCTGGGCAACAAACTCAAGCTCCTCTGCTTTTTCCCTTTAAAAATTCTCGTTTTAGACTTCTAATTCGTGACCGTGTTATCCTCTGCGCTTACGCATTGATCAATACGTCATGCATCAGGTCAGAGATCACTCTTCCGCCGGAACTAGACTCACGTACGGCCATTACCGGAAGCCAGTTTTTATATTATAAAGTTAAAAATATGGATATTTTTCTTACAAAAATGCATCACTTCACTTCAGAAGGCCTTCATTAACCCACTCAAGTCATATGGATTACTTTTATGATGGACGGATGCACTTTTTGGAGCTTCAAAAAGGCTCTACTCACTCCCATTATAAATCTTGGAAGAGCCAGGAAATGTTTAAATATAACTCCGATTGTCATATACACTTAGGATGTCTTGAGGGTGAGTACATTTTGGGACAATTTACATTTTTGGGTGAACCATCCCTTTAACCATGATTCACCACTGGTCAAAAGGACAACAACCGTCAGTCTTTTTTTCACTTGGCTTAAGTCAGCTAACTTGTCATACAGTCCAGATGATAGAGCATTTCAATTACATATTGTGAGGAAAAAGGGTGGTTAGGAGTATTTTCCAGTAGTAGATGGTGGATTACATTCTGATTAAAAGAACTACCTGATATACATGATAGGCGTTGGCAGCACGACCTTGAAGGAACACAGAGGGGATCCACACGTTGACAAGGGCACGTTGACTTCTTAGAGAGACAGGGAAGGAGAGAACACATGGGGAAAGTCTAATTAGAAATCTCCACACAATAGACGTTTAGTGTAGCTACAATCACTTTATCTGCCCAGGGATCTGAAAAAAAAACCTTTTTCATCTTTTAACAAACGGGAAAAATTACAAATATTGCCGGCATTAGCCATGAACCCTCTGAAGTCGGTGGAGGCACCAACGCGATCAACAACTTAAAATACTAATTTTTGGTCATACAAAATTTGTGTACACTCACAATAACAACAAAACATTGTGGTTTATAAAATTATGAAAACTGTAATCATTATCTGTAATTATCTGTGTCATTATCTGTAATGTGGTCACAACTACGTGCAGCGCAGGCTATTCATGAGGTAATCATCCATGTGAGACGCGAACAGCCGAACACCCTTCATATTGCCTCGATAAAACAAAGCACCAAGCTTCATCAGATGCATCTACTTTTCGCTTTGAGTAATAAGCCAGTATTTACCTCAGAAGAAGGCTTAATTCAACAGAGAATATAATTTGTCGTACAAAACGAGGATATACATTTTAAGCTCTACAATGTAATATAAATACTATATAAAAACAGCCTTTTACATGATCACAAGTAACATTGCATGCATTTCCTTCAACCGTTTTTAATGACTGACATCTTCTCATGTACAAAGGTTACAGCTGTGTGGAAGAGGTGCATGAAGGCTCCGAATGTAAAAACAGAAGCAGCATTCAAGCTCCCTATTTTTAGCTCAGTCTTTTCCGTCAGATCGGAGGCATCGCTTATGGAATTCCATACCATCGATTTGATTTTCAAAAGAGGCTCGCTGTACAACACCTCCAACACACATACATACAAATATAAAAAGAACAGCGAGTAGGAGGCCACTTACGTCTCAAAGTCAGATAGGCTAGGATCGTCAGAGGTCTGGCTCAGGTCCCCTGGAACCTGTCCAAAAGCAGAGGGCATGGGGTCATGGTGAGCATTTCCGTTTTCTGATTAACACTGAACTGTTGCATAAACTTCCAAACCAGCTACATTCTGTTGTTTACTTTCTTATCTGGTAAAAGCAAGACAGTCTAGTAATACTCACTAAAAAATTTTGCTCTTTTGATTAAATCAGAAATTCTATATTAGGAAATGGGCAATATTTACATGAAGCTCTCAATAACTGCACATTTATCACTCATTCCTGAAAACAGATGAGCCTAACCAGGAACATGCTCTAATCCTATTTGAGTGTGCATCTTATCTTGCGGTGAAAGTGTGGTAATATCAGCATTTACAGGGGTCACGACTCACAGGCTGCTGCATCTTGGCAGGCAGTGGCACCAGAGAGGAACAGACACATGAGCCATGGAGGCTAGATAAACCTTCCACCGTATACAGTTCAGCACAGTTACAGAAGGCCATGGTTCAAAGCCACTGCCGTCAGATGCATCAAAAAGTAATCAGTGGCCAACAGATAAGCAGTGAACAGGAAACAGAGAGGATGGATGGAAGCCACAAGGTAGAAACGCACAGTGGCTGAGAATGCCACTAGAGACAGACTGGTCAAATTAAATGGATACTTAATCCAAAAATAGAACATAGCTTTGTGGGAAGAACAGACCAAAAATTAAAATGTTATTCACAGAACATTTTCCAATAACACTATTTTATAGTGTCTTTGTCACAAGTTACATATACTTACTATAGTAATAACAGCTGTAACACTTTCATTTAAGTTACACGTTACTACATGCACTTGCTATAGTAATAACAGTAAATTATGCATAATTACAACTAACCCTAAACCTAGCCCTAACTGTATAGTAAGTACTAGGGCTGGGACAAAAAAATCGATTCCCTAACGATATTTTTGTTCACGATTTTAAAATCAAATTTTTTAGTCCTTGCTTGTAGACGAGGTGGACAGATGTCATCCGCTTTTCTTCCAACAGAGGGTAAAATGTGTCATTATCTATGAGCGTTAAGTGACGTAATATCAAGTGGACGCGTGAAAGCAATGCGAGACTAAATGCACTGAAAAGCCCTCACACTACTTCATGTGCTGAGAGAGAGATAAGACAGTAGAGCTGCACGATTAATCTTTAAAAGATTGGGATCTCAATTCAAACACCCACACAATCGTATTCCAATTCATCTGTTTATTAAACCTTTGACAAAATCATATTGCAACATTCAAATCTGTGTTGGCGCTGCCGCTGATCCAGAGAGTTATGTATGAAACAGCTTCACAAACTTTTCAACCTCATAGTATCATTATTTCTGTGATACAATAGTTCAAATTATCATAGAAGTACTGGGATAAAAGTTTATAGTTCAAATATAAACACTGATGTCTAGAGAACAAAATAGTTATCACCTTTTGAAAACGGCGCTTAAAATAATAATTTGAACGATTACATTTGACAAATTACTGTTAAAAAATGTATTTGTTATTGAATCACTTATTCAAGAGAATGTAGTACTGTATGAGGCTTCTGAAATAAAACTCAGAAAGATGTGATGAATTGTTTTTGTAAATATGACTAATCTTCTAGCTACATCATGTATAGTGTAAGTGTATGATTTAACTTTTCCCCATGGTCTAGTGTTAAAAAAACATGGGGAAAAAATGCAATACATTGCAATATCGAATCGCAATACTTAATTTAAAAAATAAAATTAAAAAATAATAAAATCGCAATACATATCATTCCAGCCCTAGTAAGTACACGTATTTAATTAATATTACTCAGTACTTACTTCAGTAAGTACAATGTAGCTACGTCACTTTAAAATAAAGTGTAACCTTGCCTGCGTATTGGATTAATAAAAACAAACACTTTTGGAATTATTTACTGCTATGTCTCTCCATCACCTCCCTTGGGCCCTAATGGTTACCCTACGACTGTACCTAAATGTATAATTACACTGTAACAAGGACACCTCAAAACAAACTAATTTTCCTCTGCCAAAGCTCTCAAATCTCATTCACATTCAGACCAAAAACAAAAATCTGGTTTCTTCCCACAAAGCGATCACATGGCTTCAGAAATCTTGGAAGTGCAAGTCATAGACTTCATTTAAGTGACATCGTATCTATAATATAATATAATATAATATAATATAATATAATATAATATAATATAATATAATATAATATAATATAATATAATATAATATAATATAAATAAACTCCTAATTACTGCTTATTAATAGTAAGGTAGTTGTTACGTTTAGGTATTGGGTAGGATTAAGGGATTTAGAATAAGGTCATGCAGAATAAGGCATTCATATGTGCTTTATAAGTACTAATAAACAGCCAACATTCTAGAAATATGCATGCTAATAAGCAACTAGTTAATAGCGAGAATCGGACCCTAAACTAAAGTGTTAGCAATATAATATATAAAATTGTTGGGTTTTATTTCATTGCATGGCAAGGGCAGTGTAGAAATCTTTCAACAATTCTGCGTCCCATGAAAATAATAACAGCATATATATTTGGAATGACCTGAAGTAGTAGGGCTGGGGTTGACAATATTGAATATTATTCATGTTGAGTTCATGTTGACATCTTTGACTGACATGAATATAATGCAGTATATTGATGATCGAAAACATCAAAATGAAGACGTGCCTCCAAAGAAACGCATAGAAATGCATTTGACGCAATTAGATTATGAACAGTGGCCAGTAAAACACCTACTGTATGTGAGTTCATCATTTGTACTGTGCATTGGGATATGTGAATAATGGCACACAATTCTTAGCGAATAATCTGAATAATTCAAATGTAAATCGGATGTAAATGGGAGTGAAGAGGTTTGCTTGTGTCATGTGAACATCTTACTGCAATAAAGTCCTTGGAAATAATCACATAATTAGTGCACATGTAAACACAGTCATTCACTCAGCCCGATGTCATTATATACATTTTTATTCAAAAATATTCATAGCTCTACTTAAAAAGAAAAAAGATCTATAATATGCCCTCATTTAGCTAGCTAGTTTAATGCGTTTGAGACACAGGAAAGGTAATGGTGTATTGGCACAGACAGACAGTTAATGATGGAAGAGGGGGCAGACCTATAGAAGCAGACAGCGATCTGCCCAGAGTGCCTGGACTGCAGAGATAGAGAAGGAAGAACAACCACTCAATGAAGGTATGGTTTCACACACCCACAGAGAAGCATGTGTGTGTGCTTGCATGTGCTTACTGGGCCGCGCAGGTCAATGAGTTCCTGTCTCATCTGTCCAATCAGGTTGTCCTTAGCCATGAGGGAGCGGTACAGCCTCTCGTTAAACTCTATCAGCTCTCCGTGCATCTCAGCCACCTAAAAAACACACACATTGACAAACTCGCATCAAACTCCCACCCCAAAATAGGCTGCTTAAAAAGCACTAGTGTTCGGCAGCTGTCTTGAAGCAGGTTGTAGTATGTGACATTTCTTAAAGGCACACTGAGTATGAGTTAGCTGGGTTTTGACTCTCAGGTGTGAAAGTGTTCAGCCAGTGAGCGTTAACTGCTCGTTACAGCGAGTCTCACACCTGCCCGGCGACTCGTCAGCTGTCACTTAGAGTAAGTGACACAGACGCAGAGGCAGGCTCCAGTCTGAAATTCAGAACTTGCATTCATTTGTTTATGGAAATCATATGTCAGGGTATATTTGGGTTGGCGGCAATTTGCCTGACAGAAGCATCATGTCACTTTTTGACATGTTTGTCCTGGTGCCGAGGCACACCTGGCCAGACAAACAGGCATGAATGAGTCGAAAAATGAGTAATGAAAAATCCTGATCTTGAAAGTGAACGCAAAAGTCATAAGACTGCAAATTCAAATCCGTATTTGGAAAAGGATGGACAAAAAAATTCATAAAAAGAAATTTAGGCTACTCAACATATGCAACCAGAATGCTAAATTAGCAAAATCTTGAAGTAAACGTGTACAATGCATCTGAATCCATGCCAACGGACTGTCGCTTGGTTTATTATCAATCTCATTGGTCCAATATCCTGCTCAACATTTTTTTTTTGTTAGAGTGAAAAGACAAATTATGTTGCAAAGTTCTTTATCATTGTTATTTTATTGTATATTTATTATTTTATATTTTAATTTCTAAAAAAAAATTATACTTTAACTTACATTTACATTTCTATCTCTTATTTATGCATAGTGTCTAAAAACATTTTTCATATTTTATATTTTACATATTTCATATTTTCATTTTGATCTTTAGTTTATACATGGTACCTTACAAAATCATTTATTTAGCTATTTTTACATTTTTATATTTGTATTTTACATATATTTGACTATTTTAATTTCTATCTTTTATTTATGCATGGTTCCTAACACAAAACACTTATTTTGCATATTTTGTGTTTTAAATTTAGGGTACATTTACACAACAACGATGTCACTTACTAAAGAAACATTACGCACATATACACTGAACACGTAATACGCATGATGTCCCCATTTTCACAAATTCACGTTTTTGTAGTTTACACAGAGAAGATAAAGTAATTGTTTTTAAAAACTTGCACTTTGAATCCTGTTTTCAAAAGTGTACGTTTTCAGGCCCCCAAATCGCTGTTGTTGTGTAAATGAACAGCAAAAAGCTTCCCAAAAAGTTTCCCATTTTAGTTGAAAACGGTGTTGTGTAAACTGACCCTTATTTTTATATCATCAAATATTTATGATGGTATCTAATAAAAACATTTATTCTGCATTAGGGGTGTCGCAATATACCAGTATTGGCGAGAACCGTACTATTTCAAATGTATAGTATGCATATGATAATATGACACGTAAAATCCAGCGGCAGTATCTGGTTGACATCTCAACGTACAGTAGGTGGTGGTATTGCACCTTAACCCTGGTTGCCACCTGTCATAAAACAAAAGCAGACTCAGCACGCAGCTGCTACTGCCGTAGAAGCATGGCGTCAGATATGACCGACGAGAGACTCTACCCAAAGTTGTGGAAGTTTTTTGAATTCAATGACTTAATCACCCCAGTCTGCAGGATTTGCCGATCAACAGTGAGCGCAAAAGGGGTCAGGGTCTAGACTTTTACATGTTAATAATACACCTGCAACAATAGGTGGCGCCAAATACGAATAGTCTTTTACACACCATATTTCTGGCACACTTGTTTTATGCGTATATGCAGCAGAGTGTAATGTTAGAAGACCGCGAAGAACGCTAACAGTCAAAGAAAATCTTACCGTCTAAGAGCCGCGTGACTGACATGTTTGCGCGTCTCGGTGACAGGACCAAACTTCCAATGTAAGTGATTTTAAAACGTAAGACGGTACCCAGATTTCACAACTAGGATTTCACTTCTACTGTTATGATTTATTTTTAAATGTGATCGTTTGTACATTTTACCAGTATTTACCATACTTTCAATACAAAAATTAAAATATGAAAAATATGCAATATGAAAATGCAATGCAATATTTTCTTAAAAAAAATGTTCTTTATAAAATACAAGACATGTATTTTATGTATTCATGAAATACAATTTGGTCTTCAAAAAGCCTTTTTCCAAAAGGTACATCTTGAAAAAAAGGGGTGTCGTCTTATAAGACGACCCTGATTATATTTAGAACAATATGGTAATTTATATTTCATTCCCCTCACGCAGAAACTCCAGTGTTACTCGTGTAATAAGTTTCAGGAAATCCCTAAGCTGGACAAAGACATCCAGCGATTGATGTAGCTGAATAAAACGCAGATAGAGACATTTTGACTGATTAAACATGAAGAGAATTAACACACCATTGCGACAGAATTATGGTTTATCTGTGTTCTTCAAGCCATCTCGGGTATTTTCATAAGGATAATGTGTATTTATAATGCAATGACAATCGACATAGCCTTTATCACTGTATATAATACTGTCATATAATATAATTACGTGCACTTATGTGTAATTACAGTTTACTTACATAAAGTACTGGGTTAATATAAGGTAACTACATGGGTTAAGGTTAGGTTTAGGAGTAGGTTCAGGGTTAGTACCTAGTTATTGCAATTACTATAATAAGTACATTGTACATATTATGCACATTGGGAACAAGCTATATAGCATTTTTTTTATTTGAAATGAAGATTTCTATAGATATATCGTTACCCTTAATTATTTTGGCCATGATAACAGTGTAGTGAAAATCTGATATAGTGACAGCCATATTCTGCATAAAGCAAACTGTGAAAACAAATGATTAGCTTTACATTTGCTGTCTATAAGTTCATCTGTCTATATTTTCATAGTACCAAGTTTCAAGCAGCATTACTTCACACTCACACTAAAAATATATCACACTGCACCTGATATAGACATGGTGGTTAGGTATTACAAAAACAGAAGAAAAATTAAAGAAACTTCCCAACAATTTTTTTTTTCAGAAAGCGCTGTGTGTGGCAGTCTCAAAGAATCTCACAAAGCAGTCCGAACTACAGAAATAGCTTCAAAACTTTTGTAATTGATTGTCAGACACGGCCCTCTATCTGGCTACTTCACTGCCTATATATAGCACCTAGCTGTTTCACAGTATTAAATCCATTTCTCAAAGTCTTTTTTTAGTAGCTTGTGTGACAACTTCAAAAATAGTTACCCTTTCAACATGTTAAAGGGGCATTAAACTTCAAAATACATATTTTACAACAGAGCTATAAACATCTTGTCAAAGCGATTGTGGGTACTGGAACACAAGCACGTACAAGAATCATTCGTCTAAAAGCATTAACAAACATTCACAACACCACGCCAAAAGTGTGATTAACTATCAAGCTGGATAGAAACAGGGGAAGTAACGCCTGTTATACTATATTTACACACCCAGATCGATACACAGCCTGAGTCATTCCATGGTTTCAGGCTTCATTCATCTCTTGCAGTTGCTGTGGCTCCACGACACACTACTCGTAGTATTCTCATTCATCACATTTATTTATCTGTGGCAAGGCTTTCGAACAGCACATAAAAAATGGAAATTAATTTTAAGCGTCAAGGAACCCAATTAATTCTCAGCAAGGAAGCGAGCTAATCAGTTTGTTGTTCAGTAAGCAATAAGCTGGCTGTGTCCTTCCAGCTCACTGGGTGAATTTTCCGACCTGCGCTGCCACGTGTTAGCACACTTTGGGTTTATCTAAACAGGCGACAGGTTCACACACTTCAGAAAACGTATCAAACCTCATTACTGGGCCTTAGCAGGAATCTGAGTGAGTGACTGTATCTGTATTCGCCCAGTGTAATTACAGGCCGCCCGGTGCTTCAGCGCAGATATCAATAATACTGTATTCCACAATTATTCCTAGTCATTATTTCCATGAAGGAAAGAAAAACAATTGTGCAGAACACAAACACCACACATGCAGAGCATCTCTGAAATAAGTCAAAGCAGAGGTGAAACTGAATAAATGTCAAGGAGGATGAAAAGCATGTGCGCATTTTCATAACGCGCTCATAAGCACAAGTAGATGGGAGCATATTAATGAGAGGAAAGTTAGAGGAGATGTTTTTTTCATTTTTATACCTGATCTATATGTCAGAAGGTTTTGTAAATGTACAACAAGAGAGGAGATTTAATATTTTGTGACTGATGTGTTTGCCAAATGTTTTGCCTTACCAATTGTTTAAAACTGATTTTATAATGGATTTAAACCACCAAAGACTTCAATGATTCTAGTTCTAACAAATGTCTTAAATGGTTCAATTAATAATTATTTTTGTACTTTTGAGAAATAAATGTCTGGAAAATCAAATGCTTTTCTTATTGCATTTTCTGCCCTGTTTGTGGTCATTTGAAGAGGTCATTTTACATTTCAACACAGCAGATATAACAAACAAATAACAAATCAAAAATAAATGCTCTGATTGATACAAAGAAGTGTGTTAATACTTTTAATGACTTTTCACAGACCTTTTAAAGGCACCATAAATTCCATACAATATTAAGTAAGAGATAATCTATGGCTAGCAGTAGGGCTGTCAAACGATTAATAGCGATTAATCGCTTACAAAATAAAAGTTTGTGTTTACATAATACAGGTGCTGGTCATATAATTAGAATTTCATCAAAAAGTTGATTTCACTAATTCCATTCAAAAAGTGAAACTTGTATATTATAATTTATTAATTACACATAGACTGATACATTTCAAATGTTTATTTCTTTTAATTTTGATGATTATAATTGACAACTAAGGAAATTCCCAAATTCAGTTTTTCAGAAAATTAGAATATTGTGAAAAGGTTCAATATTGAAGACACCTGGTGCCACACTCTAATCAGCTAATTAACTCAAAACACCTGCAAAGGCCTTTAAATGGTCTCTCAGTCTAGTTCTGTAGGCTACACAATCATGGGGAAGACTGCTGACTTGACAGTTGTCCAAAAGACGACCATTGACACCTTGCACAAGGAGTGCAAGACACAAAAGGTCATTGCAAAAGAGGCTGGCTGTTCACAGAGCTCTGTGTCCAAGCAAATTAATAGAGAGGCGAAGGGAAGGAAAAGATGTGGTAGAAAAAAAGTGTACAAGCAATAGGGATAACCGCACCCTGGAGAAGATTGTGAAACAAAACCCATTCAAAAATGTGGGGGAGATTCACAAAGAGTGGACTGCAGCTGGAGTCAGTGCTTCAAGAACCACTACGCACAGACGTATGCAAGACATGGGTTTCAGCTGTTGCATTCCTTGTGTCAAGCCACTCTTGAACAACAGACAGTGTCAGAAGCGTCTCGCCTGGGCTAGAGACAAAAAGGACTGGACTGCTGCTGAGTGGTCCAAAGTTATGTTCTCTGATGAAAGTAAATTTTGCATTTCCTTTGGAAATCAGGGTCCCAGAGTCTGGAGGAAGAGAGGAGAGGCACACAATCCACGTTGCTTGAGGTCCAGTGTAAAGTTTCCACAGTCAGTGATGGTTTGGGGTGCCATGTCATCTGCTGGTGTTGGTCCACTGTGTTTTCTGAGGTCCAAGGTCAACGCAGCCGTATACCAGGAAGTTTTAGAGCACTTCATGCTTCCTGCTGCTGACCAACTTTATGGAGATGAGGATTCCATTTTCCAGCAGGACTTGGCACCTGCACACAGTGCCAAAGCAACCAGTACCTGGTTTAAGGACCATGGTATCCCTGTTCTTAATTGGCCAGCAAACTCACCTGACCTCAAGCCCATAGAAAATCTATGGGGTATTGTGAAGAGGAAGATGCGATATGCCAGACCCAACAATGCAGAAGAGCTGAAGGCCACTATCAGAGCAACCTGGGCTCTCATAACACCTGAGCAGTGCCACAGACTGATCGACTCCATGCCACGCCGCATTGCTGCAGTAATTCAGGCAAAAGGAGCCCCAACTAAGTATTGAGTGCTGTACATGCTCATACTTTTCATGTTCATACTTTTCAGTTGGCCAAGATTTCTAAAAAATCCTTTCTTTGTATTGGTCTTAAGTAATATTCTAATTTTCTGAGATACCGAATTTAGGATTTTTCTTAGTTGTCAGTTATAATCATCAAAATTAAAAGAAATTGCAAGCAACATTTGAAATATATCAGTCTGTGTGTAATGAATGAATATAATATACAAGTTTCACTTTTTGAATGGAATTAGTGAAATAAAATCAACTTTTTGATGATATTCTAATTATATGACCAGCACCTGTATGTGTGTGTCTCTAATTATACACAGTATACACATATATTATGTAAACACAAACTTTTATTTTGGATGTGATTAATCACGATTAATCGTTTGACAGCACTAGCTAGCAGTACATTAAACTATTTTAATGCGCAACGTGGAAAGAACCACCCGACGCAAAGCATTAAAATCATTTAATGCACAGCTTACCATGGATTATCCCGCTTATACCATGCAATATTTGACCGGAAGGGTAAAAATTATGGTTATTTTCAGTTACGGCTCGTTAGACCTAGATTATGCCAGCTTTGAATAAGACAAGATATAGTAATGCGGTAAGGTTACATTTAATTAATTATTGGGAGGGAGGGAGAGTGAGAGAGAGAGAGAAAGAGAGAGATATGCGTGTGCGATGCGTGCATCTGTGCAGCATCTCTCTGCTAAACAAAGTTGTGAGTTTAATTACTTCAAAAACAGAATGTTCACCCTCTTTGCTGAGAAATATAATACAACCAATTCAGTAGCCCATGGTATAAATCAGCAGACCATGGTATAGATCAATATAAACAGATTAAAAATAAATAGCTTATATATTTATATATGTATTCATAGTGGATTGTATTTATGGTGCACACCGGTGGTGGCGAGCGCGTCAAAGTGGCCGGAAGTCATTCATCTTTAATGGGAGCCGGCGGCGCGCTCCGGCGAGAGCGGCGCGATTTAAGCGTCGAGGAGAGTTGAAATCAGGTCAACTTTATGGTAATGAGCTATGACGCGGTTTGGCAGCAACCAGGCAGCAACCAATCGGAATGTAGAAGTGCTCCGTTTGAGAGGATTCCAGAGAGTGCAGGCCTGTAAACTTTGGTTCCGACCACATTAGTTCCCAAGCAAAATGGAGGAGAGGTCGATCATTGCTGTGGCGGGTTTGATAAGAAGGCACGCAACACTATTTATAGGCAACATTTTCGCCCTAGAACGCTTGTTTTTCAGCGGGAATTCAGCGGGAATGCTCAAAACAACACTGATTTGACCAATTGCATTAATGCTGCACTTCAACCAGGACAGTTATTGTAATGTAGGCTGTACACAAATTAATGTTAATTAAAGACCAAGGCTGGCAAACGTCTCCTATAAACTGCATGTTGAAATTAGACTAGCACTTAACCATGAACACAAAAGCCACACCACACAAATGGCTTTTAAATGGTTTATTTCGTTAGCAAACATGTAACTATAATTGTTAAGTTCTTTTTATCAATCTTTTTTTTTACTTTCACATTTAAATGATTTCATGAGGTTAACTTATACGGTTATACCCTACTTGTGGTCAGTCTGCACAAATGCCGATCAACATGATTGCTTTGGCCCCTTTAAATAAAGTAAAGTTTAAAAATTCGATCTACGTCAGAGCGTCAGCGCGATCACGAATCTTTCTACAGCGTCGTTGGCAGGGCGGCCAGAGCGAAGTATGACGCTCTCGCCAGCGGCAGTGTGAACGCACAGTTAGGCCGTGTATTCACCAAAGTGTTTTTTCTCGCGGCTGCCTTATTTTTCAAATTGTTTTCAATGGGAGCGCTGCGTTTTTAAAACGGCATGTGCTTAACAAGGTGCTGAGCGTCTATTTCACACTCAAGCGCTGATCGCTCTGCTTATTTTACCGGTCGCCGAGAGTTGAAGAATGTTCAACTGAGTAAAACGCAGCGCTCATCACTGTCACTTTTCACCCAGCCGTCCAATCAGAGTGGAGGAGGGGCGGGACAAATACAGCACAGAAAGTATATGATGTTACAATAGGAAGGCGACAAATCAAATCTTTGAATCACACCCTGTCCATTAAGATGCCTAACGTGTCCTTCTCTGCCGATGATATCTCACAGTCCTGTATATGAGGATAAAAATGGAATTTGAAGGAATGGATGAAAGGAGCAAATTTATGAAGTTTCATTTTTTACTTGACTCAATTTCTACCGGAAAAAGATTAAATATTCACTTGGCTATCTCCAAAGCTCACACTTGAATTTGGCTTAGATCATTAGACATGAAGGTGCCCTGGAAGCCTGTCTGAAACCAGGGGGAACCTTCATACATAGTCATTGACAGCAAGGCTTCTTTCGGTTTCAAACAAAGGTTTCAAACAAAGCCTGATTCACTGCTTGGTTTGTTTGGGGGCTTCGAGTCATCCACTGAGTCTTGAGGTTAACAGATACCACCCCTCCCCCCTTCCCAAAAAAATCAAACATCGGCAGGTTATATTACAGGTCTCTGGTCTTCTGGGGTAAAGCTGTTGCTTGCATTTTGGAGCCGTGCTACTTTCAGACACAGGTGCTGCTGACAGCTCGTCTGCATGGCTGTCAGCAAGTGGGAACGAGTGCTGAGCCAGGTGTCCTGAATGAAAAAGACTTGGTCAAAGCAGAAGGGGAAGATGGGGGAGCGTGGCCCGCTGCAGCTCTAATGCCTGTAATTGGATGTGAAACAAGTTTGAGAAGTGAGCTTAGAAGACAGGCTTAGCAAACACAAACAGACTTGAAGTGTCAGAGGAACAGCGAGGGACAGGCGGGAGGAGAGACGGAGGATGGGGGATAAGTGTGACAGTGAATGTGCTGCTATCACTTTCTTCCCCAGGCAAACACTAACTGACAGAGGGAGAGTTCGGCCTGGCAAAGAAGATTCTAACTGATGGGTAAAAATGCAGTACAGATAAAACAAGAATGGAATAAGGACAAAGGCCCCAATAGGGACAGAGCCAGAATGAAAGAACTAGAGAGTATAAGAGAATCTGAGCTTTGAAATCAGTTAAGTGAGAGAATGATCATTATCATCATTTGATACTGGAGGTCATTACACAAAGTACATCAAACCAAGAAAAGGAACATAACATCCTCTAAATGCATTTAACTCGATTAGAAACCCCACTAGATAGGCGACATTGAATTTTACTAAATTAGCACTTATACTTAATCATTCAACTTAAATGCTATAGTTACTATATGTGTATGCTGCGCACACATAGAAACATTCAGGAGCACAGAAACATATCAACGACGCCCCGTGACTTTTATTAATAAAATAGCTTCACTTCTGAATCTCTACATTTTATTTCCTAGCAATGAGGGGATAACATCGCTGGTTTTGAAGCAATTAAACTCACAGCGTCGTTGTTAATAGAGAGAGACGCTGAACAGACGCAGGTACGAATCTCTCCCTCTCTTTATTTGAATTCAAATAAATCTATAATTCACTCATTCAAATAAATGTAATCTTATGCACTACTTTATCTCTGTGTCTGATTCAAAGCAGGCAGAATGCTTACTCTAACAAGCCACAACTGTAGAAAATATAAGTCATTTTTACCCTTCCAGTCAAATATCGCACTGCAAACATCAATAACATTTTTGCGTCGGATGGTTCTTTGCCTCCATGTCGTGCATTAAAATCATTATAGCGACCATATAGCAACCAAATTTTAACAAGAAATCACATTAGAACCAGAGTAAAAAAATGTCCCCCTGCCTAGTAGCAACATTGAGTGAAGCCTGACTAGTTACAGAATCAGATGCATATACCAATACAGAGATCTTTGCCAACAAAACATCAGCATGGTATAACATTCCTTATGTGTTTCTCACTATATGGTCAACGGCAAGACTTTCATATTATCCCAAATCCAGACAGTATAATGTGAGCAGGTGGTGCTACGAGGTGGGTCACAGCTATGAAGTACTTGAGACCAGTCCCCTGTGCACAAGGTGTCCTGATGGTCACAGGTGGCTGCTACACAGACGTAACACCTCCATGGCAATGACCTCCCTGCACTCAGCACGCCACAACCTTTAATAACACGTTAATCTTTTTAAAATTTGTATTTCAAATAAAAGACACTCACAGACACGTCCACCCCTGACCCACTCTGTCCATCCATTCGTCATATTTTCATTTTTAAAAAATGAAATGTACATTTAACACTATACTTTGTTCTTTCTTACTATGACATTAAATTACAGAAAACTGGTTAACGCTACTGCGTGAGTGTTTCTAATACAGCGGCTGAGGGAGTGACAACTAATTTGATATCTTTCTGTCTTCTGACTAAAGTAATCAATCTCTCTTTATTAATTTACATTCCTCTTTTATTAAGACAAATGGGAACACAAAAACTATATGAGTATTTTTTTCTGCTTGGTTTCCCCTCGGATCAGTATAGTAAATCCCACTTATTTGTATTACATATATTATTAATGGCAGCTAGGAAGACAATTACTGTGAACTGGATGAATGTGCATGAACCTACTGTGACAAAATGGACACAAAGCCTGATTGATATATATAAAATTACTGCGGATTTTCTGTTGAAATCAAACTTTTTATATATATATGAACCATGCAGATAATGTATTGGTATGTGGTGTATTCTCTGAAGTGCTGTCGGGGATCTTTTGTATTAATTTTAACTTTGTGTATTTTTTTGTTTGTTTGTTTTGTTTTCAATTTCGTTTTTATGTTTATTCATTCATTTACTTTCCATTATTAATATTGTAAGTAAATGTTATGTAACAGTGTTCTGTTTTGTTTTCTAGCATCTGTAAAACTGCATTCTACCATCTTAAAAATATATCTAAATTACGGCATATGCTTTCAATGCAAAATGCTGAACAGTTAGTTCATGCATTCATGACCTCAAGGCTAGATTATTGTAATGCTCTACTGGGTGGTTGCCCCGCTCGCTTAATAAATAAACTGCAGCTGGTCCAAAACGCAGAAGCTCGAGTTCTTACTAGAACCGGGAAGTATGACCATATTAGCCCGGTTCTGTCAACACTGCACTGGCTCCCTATTAAACATCGCATACATTTTAAAATCTTGCTAATTACTTACAAATCACTAAATGGTTTAGCTCCCCAGTACTTGAGCGAGCTCTTAACGCATTATACTCCATCACGTCTATTGAGGTCTCAAAACTCTGGCCAGTTGATAATACCTAGAATAATCAAAATCAACTGCAGGCGGTCGATCCTTTTCCTATTTAGCACCCAAACTCTGGAACAGCCTTCATAGCATTGTTCGGGAAGCAGACACACTCTGTCAGTTTAAATCTAGACTAAAAACGCATCTCTTTACTATGGCATACACATAAAACATTTTAATTTATATTTTATTCAAATTGTTAGGCTGCATTAACTAGGTCAGCCGGAACCGGGAACACTTCCCATAACACCTGATGTACTCGTTACATCATAAGAGGAATGGCATCTACGCTAATGTTAGTCTCTCTGTTTATCCCGAGGTTTACTGCAGTCAGCCGGATCCGGGCCGTATCCAGATCAGATGGTGGACCAGCGCCCAGACATTACCAACGCATCCCTGAAGTGTCTGCAGAGACCGTGTCAATTAGTCTACCCTCTGAAATTGCTCATCGACATGGCATCCTCAATGGATCCATCTCCGGCGTGATGACTCCGATTTTTTGAATATTCCTATTTAATAATTGTTTAATCGACATGCCATCCTCAATAAACCCGGCGTGATGCCTCCGATCTTTCGAAAAATCCGATCTAACATTACTTCTGACCTATAAGGCTGCCAAAATAATAAACATACACTGTTTGTTAATTGGCCAGAGGAGAACTGGCACCCCGACTGAGCCTGGTTTCTCCCAAGGTTTATTTTTCTCCATTAGGACACCTGATGGAGTTTTGGTTCCTTGCCACTGTCGCCTTTGGCTTGCTCAGTTGGGGACACAAAATTTTCAAATAAATATCCAAATAAATTTAAATTACTAAACTAAATTAACTATGTCAACTACATTACTTGAATATATATGATAATTGAAATGAGCTGATGACATCACCGTTTTCTCCAGAGCGGCTGTACAGCCGAATCAAATTCTGTTCATTATTTTCCTGTTTAACACTGTGAAGCTGCTTTGAAACAATCTGCATTGTAAAAAGCGCTATATAAATAAAGTTGACTTGACTTTATTTTTTTTTTAAAAAGTTAAATACACAGTTAAAAAAAAAAAAAAAAAAAAAAAAAAAAACTATATGTGTGTAGTTTACCCAACTACACTCTTAAAAATAAAGTTTCCAAAAGGTTTTCATGTGGAATTGGGTTTCTTTTAAATTATTGCTGCGGGTTGAATTTTTTTCTGCGGTCCGACCCACCTCCCGAAGTATATTTCTGGGCTATTTTTGTTGCGAAGACCTGGCAAGCCTGAAAAGGTAATTTTCACAGCAATGCCATAGAACAAACTTTCAGTAAGCAGTTCTTAAAATGTATTTTTTTTAGTGTGAAAAATTAAAAGAAAAAAAAAAATCTCAAGAACCTTTTTTCACTATATAGAACATTTGTACAATGGAAAGGCTCCATGGAAGTTAAAGGTTCTTCGTGGAACCATCAATGGCAATAAAGAACATTTATTTTTAAGAGTGTATGATGACTTCCGCTTCTGGGAAATGTGAAAAGGGTAAATACAAAGACAAGGCCTACCAATAAGCCATTTCTTTATTACTTCATAATGGTACAATTGCTGTTTGGTTTTGGTTTCCTCTGACTGAAAAAAAAACCCCTTAACTAATCGCCTATAGCCCTTAATGACTACATACTTAATGTGCCACATGCTGTTCTAAAACGCCATCAGTGAATGCTTCCAAAATAAAACCACCAAACAAAATATGAGCGAGATGAGAATGAGATACTTAAAGAATAAGAAAGAAAGAGTGAGAAAAACAAGCAGATCTGCTTGAACTATGCAATGCCTCAGAGAATCTGACACTGATTCAAATTCACACAGTACTTTAAAATCACACTAACTACCTGACTGGGCTAGTCACTAGCCTGCCTGGAGTGGTGGAGCAGAGGCTATACAGATATTCCTCTACCACCACACTGACCACCAGCTGTCAGAGCCTTTAAGACACCTGCAGGAGTGAAGACTGTAGACCGGAAGTTCAGTAAACATGCTAACCCTCTGGTGATCATACGCCACTTTCCTAATGAAGACTCAGATCAAAGAGGGATTTTCAACAGTTCTTGTCATCACTAGGACCTCTTCTGGTCGAAACAGAACAGTTCTCCAGACTTCAAAAGACCAACAAGAGGTAGGGAACGTCTTATTCACCATTCAAATTTTGAAATGTGGAGGGCCGGGGTTTAAGCAGACTAAAAGTTTGGAGAAGTCTGGCATACATCGCCATAGAGAAGTCCGTTAAATAATAAAAATAAATGAAACAAATTAATTGTTCACAGTAAGACATACAACATGCATTTACAAAATAAATAAGCAGAATTTTCATTTCATGGAAGCTTTTTAAAAAAACAGCAGTTAAAAATATTTTGTATTGCAGAAATAAACGGGTTTCTCCTTAATATTCTTAATGATGTTAAGATTGATTTTAAGAATGAATTAAAGGGCACATATTATGCCCCTTTTTTACAAGATGTAATATAAGTCTCAGGTGTCCCCAGAGTGTGTCTGTTAAGTTTCAGATCAAAATTCCTAACGGATCATTTAATATACCATTTTTGTTTTGTGTGTGTCTCCTTTAAATGCAAATAAGCTGCTGCTCCCCACCCCCAGAGGGAGGAGCCTTCACAGCTCCTGAATGAAAACTGAAACGATACATCTGTTTGGTTTTGATGATCATCTCTATCGTGGACATGCTCACATGACATTGCAGTTCTTCATCATCATAAAATATTTTCATCTGCATGCGTTTTAAAGCCATATCACTCTCAACTTGAGCACACAAACCCGACGCATGCGCACAGAGAGCTGGATGTCGGTGCGTCCGTGAGTATTAAACTACTAGACTAGTTCTCTTTCATGTGTTATTGCAATTAAACTGTCAAATGGTTATGTCATGCACACGATGTTATGTCATGCACACAAAGTTCACATGAAAACAGTTGATTATGTCTGTGCACGTATGCAGCAAGTCCAGAAATCCTGTGTGTATATTAGATGTGTACTAAAGTGAAAGCAGTGTAATATACAGTACCTACTGCTATATCTGCTGTTAATAAGAATCAAACAACAAAAGATAAACAGAAAATCGCTCACTGCTCTTTTATGTTCAAACAACATGTAAAAGTGAATTTTGCATAATAATTATTAAACTTCTTTTCATTTATCCTAAGAACTATAATTTTTTTCAAAAATTTCTGTGAATCCAGTACAGAATTGTGCCATCACAGTACAAAAGAATTCAACTACTTGTCACTTGTGTTGTTCATTTGTTTAACCAGATGGTTATTTTTCTCTAATTAAAGAAGTCGTTCACCCAAAAATTTAAATTCTGTCATACTTTACTCACCCTCATGTGTCTTTCTTTCTTCTGTGGAACAAAAAGGATTTTTTTAAAGAATGTTAGTAACTAAATAGTTTCCGTTCCCATTGACTTCAACTGTACAGTATGGACAAAAGATACAAATGGAAGTCAATGGGAACCTAAACAGTTTGGTTACCAACATTCTTCAAAATATCTTCTTTTTTGTTCCAAAATGCATACAAGTTTGGAACGACATAAAGGGCATAAATGACAATTACCTCTTTTGGTGCTTTTTTTTAACAAAAGAATTTTAGATCTGTGAGTGTGTTCCTACCTGATCTTGGAAATGCAGGATATAGGCCAACTTTGCTTGTTTTTTCACAAAGGGCATCAGGTCTACACAGTTTGTGCCTCTTCTGTGTCACAGTTGAGAAATATCCCCATTATACTGAAGCATAAACAGTAATTTGATGTAATCACTCTCATTTTAGTAGGCTTATATAGGGCACCATAATAAACTAACAGCAGAAGCCATCAACCTTAGAAAGGTTAATGACTAGCATGTAAAGGATAAGAGCAAGAAAGATTATTTTGAATGTTTTTAATTTTATTATTTTACATATGTACTTTATTTTTTAAATGTTTTAGGAACTTGCTCGCATGTGCACGTCAAAACTACATCTTGCAGTATGTTTTATTCTTTTCCACAGTCCATCTGAGGTCACAGCACAGCAGCTCAGAGCAAAACACACAGTCTGAACACTTTCTGTGCCTGAAGTCCCACAGGGCCATTAACTGGTGTGTGATAGTATTACGACAGCTTCCAAGACAGAAGAAGAGTATTCCACAGTTATAATTTGAAAGAAGACTGGGAGAGGAAAAAGTGTGTGGGTTACACAGAGAGAGAAAGACGACGAGAGGCTCCTTTGGTGTTACTTCATAAGAATGATGACATCTTCACATTATCTGATGCATTTAAGATGATGCAAGTACACACTTACAGCGCTTTTGGCACAAGTAAAACAAACCAGAACGGACTCGACTGAAAGCTTGTGGTGGAGCAGGATAGAGAAATCAATAATTTAAACAGATTTATAGACTCACACAGGTCTTTCTATTAATTCACGTAGTAACTCACAACCGTGGTCGAGATGCCATTGCTCTTAGTTTGTGTAGCAGCAGAACTTTAAAAATATTAATTCAGCTGCCACAAATGTAATAAAACTACCATATGGTCTATATTTATTGCTGCTCTTGTAGAAACTGAAATAAATATGCTAAATCTGTCACCAAAGAAAAACTGCAATACACATATTTGGGCTGGAGCAAAAAGGGATGCCTTCAGAGCCTTCAGAGCTCTGTATGTAAATTTTAAAACTACAAGGCAGCAGCCCTCACAGCCATGTTTGAAAACCCCAATTGAGAAGGACAGCTTTGCAAAGGACCCATAAATATATGACAAGCTCAGTAGTACAAACTACTGTAAATACATACATAAATAAGTTAAAAGATACTCCCGCCAAAATATAAGCAGAATATGAAGTTATTACAGCATAAGGTTTTTCCTGCATTGAAAATATTTTGGCGGCCACCAAAATGAATCTTTGTCCCGGCAAAGATTTATTTGATTATTTAATTTGACGATATCTGCCATTTTGCAGTACCGGTACCTGGTGATAGTCAGCTGCTTTAAAACACTCCCGTGAGTGTTTGTGTAAGCTCTCTGTGAGTTTTACAACGTGAACACAACAGCCAAATCAGATGCGTTTAAGTTAGTCAGAATCCGCTCAACACTGCACAGTTTTTGTTCAGCACAAGTTCTGCATGCTTGCGAATCTTTCATTGTAACCAACAACGTATAAATACGATGTCAATCAGAGATTCATTGCACAGCGTAGGCAGCTTCATTGATTGTAACAGGAGTTTTTGCAAGAGTGCAACTAAGTATCTTGTGTTGTAATTGACAGCTTCAGTGATCTTTACCAGCTTTCTTTATATACCTAATATATATTTTCATGCTGCTGACGACACATGGCAAAGTTTCTGAATTGACAACTTTAAATGTGCGATTGAATCTGATTGATAGTGATAACCATAGCAATGGACTGAACAACACAATCTGATACTTTATGTCAAATGATCTGTGCAATAAGTCTTGGTGTAAATTCAAAATAATAGACCTGCCACTTTTTCTGTGTGAATGAGGCATTTATTTTCTGTGTAATGCATGTTACTTTGCTGTTCATTTGATTACTAACTTTTCAAATCAGTCACTCATTTTACATATAAATGTACAGATTTTTTAATCACTTAGTTTTATGATCTGTCCTGACAGTGATTATTTTTTATTTCATGAATAAACAGGGTAAGTTAATATTACAAATTGTTTCTTTGCATTTGTTTTGGATGTATTGTCAGTACTGAGCTCACCGTTCACATGGGTAGGGCACTTTGTACTGTGTCTGTGTATGGCTGTGTTCATCCGCCACCGCAGAAGACCCAGGAAATACATGATAGGTAAGGGATAATGTACATCCAGCCAGTTGTTAATCGCAGAATAAACCCCGACAGAGTGATCAGGACCCCGACGCGAAGCGCTTATTACACGGCTACTTGTCTCAAGTAAATTAAAATATTTTTTAAATTTAAATATTTTATTAGCTCTTACGCAAAGCTTCCGCAAAGAAAAACAGTTCCAAACTGCTTTAAGCCTTTTTCTATTGCTGAAAAGATTAGTTTTTACCATATATGTTGAAATTAATGCTGAAAGGGATGGTTCACCCAAAATTGAAAATAAGTCCATGATTTACTCACCCTCGAGTCATCCTAGGTGTATATGACATTCTTCTTTCAGACGAATACAATCGGAGTTATATTAAAAAAGTCCTGGATAATCCAAGCTTTATAATAGCAGTAGTTGTAGCTCTGTTTTTGAAGTCCATAAAAAAAAGGGAAGCGATGCATTTGTGTAAGAAAAATATCCATATTTAAAACTTTATAAAGTAAAATTCCAGCCGATCGCCTTCCGTGGAAAAAGTGTTGAAAGTGTCTCTCGCAATTAAAAATGCGTACGCTACATCTGACGACCGTAAATGGTAGCGTAAGCATTTGAACTGCAGAGGCACTTTCAACACTTTTCCCATAAATTGAATACGGAAGGTGATCGGCCGAAACTTTACTTTATAAAGTTTTAAATATGGATATTTTTCTTACACAAACGCATCGATTCGCTTCAGAAAGCCTTTATTAACCCCCCAGAGCTGTGTGGAGCACGTTATTTGACGGACAGATGCATTTTTATTGACTTTAAAAACAGAACACCAATCGCTGCCATTATAAAGCTTGGATTATCCAGGACTTTTTTAATATAACTCTGATTGTATTCGTCTGAAAGAAGAATGTCATATACACCTAGGATGACTTGAGGGCGAGTAAATCATGGGCTAATTTTCATTTTTGGGTGAACTAACCCTTGAAGTCGTCCATCAGTCAACGACAGCGGAGTGACACGTTAAGCATATAAGCAGTATCGGTCAAGATAACTCGTAGTAACCGGATGAGCGGTGTGTTATTCACTTTGGCGGTTGTTATCTGGAAATAACATACCGCTGGAATGTGCGATTGACCAATCAGAATCAAGTATTCCACAGAGCCATGTAATAAAGAACTATATACTCTGTGAATTATTCCTTCAACCTTCATTATATATTGTCCAGCCAGTTCTGTAGATGTTTGCCAAGTCAATATGGCTCACTGCACAAGATGTTTTTCAAATTACAGTCACTTAGGTTTGAAAATAAACATAGACTGCATCTAAAATAAGTAATGTTGAATCTATATGTTTCACATTACATAGAAATCACACACAATGCTGCCACACAATGCTGTCATCACTGACATTATCAGGACTCAACACTGAAGAAGCTTTTCTACGGGCCAGTGGTTAAAATGTTTACCTATTTACTGGGCCCACCACAAAAAAATATTAAATAAAATTTAAATAGTTATTGTTTTCATTGTGCTTGACCCATGCAAACTTAATAAATAAGGTTGTGACAACAAATGTCAGATACCAGTGATACCAGCCTAATGATCTACAAATTTCAAATATTACTAAAGACAAGTAAACAGTCAGTAATAAAATAAGACCAAATACCTAATGCCCGGATCGAATATAGTGTTACACATGCATTTTATTTCTCAACTGTTTACGTTCACTTAAGACATAACCGACTGTGTTTACGAGGATACGCTCCAAGACTGATATTTTGAAATTGTTTTGTGTGAATTTGTCTGTTCAAGTGCCAGAAGACGTAAAAGAATTTGCATGCTGTTTGAGAAGAGCCGTTCTGGGCGTGCGCACACAAAACGTTTGGCAAGGCTTAAAGACTTTTGTAACAATGATGCCCTGATATGTCCATCAACTGTCCCGAGCATCATTCACGCTGGACCCATGCCATCGTGCAGTCCTTTTTGTCGAGCCCTGATTATTGAACCTGTTTGCTGAAATTTGAAGTGGTAAGTGTTGGTTTACACAGCATGACATTGAGGTTACAGCAGGAAAGGGCAAGTGTTGCTTGCTAATGAAGCTCCAGTACTCACCTCGATAAGTTTACGCTCATAGTTGGCAGCCAGTTCCTCTGTATCAGCCACGGACCGGTTTTGGGGGGCTGGAGGGGGACCTTCACAATTCCTTTGAATGGTCAATGCTGGGAACAAAATGTAACACACATTAGGAAGTGAAACTTCCAGCACAACCAATCGCATGAGTTTGGGGAGGGACTAACTGTTTGATGAACACGGGAAGACGAGGGGCAAAAGTTGCAGTATAAGATGTCTGAAAACAATTATTTTTGCAATCAGCAGTTTGGTGGCACTAGAGGTGGAGGAATTTCTCACTTCAATTTACCGCAAGATACAAAGACTCAGTTATTTCCTTTATATGATTATGTCTTGTAAAAGTTTGGGGAAAAACAATAAAATCTGAGATGATGGTTGTTCACAGCAACAAACTTGGGCTTCTTCCAGTGCTGCGGAGCTGTAGCCTTTAAATCCAGTGTAATCTAGTTTCAGTAGAGCCGCCTGTGAAGGCTGAGATCCGTTGAGTTCATAAGCAGCAAAACAGAATCTTTCACCAATTGAAAACTCAATTAAAATCTGCAACTTTTCACAACACAGATGTTGCTTGAGGCGGCACAGAACAGCAGAGATGAGGAAAGCAATAAGAGTAAAAATGCAACCCTGAACCTGGCCGAGTTTTAACAGAACAGCTGTTACTCTCTCATTTTCCTAATTCTCAAAGGAGAAAGAAAATCCGGATATTTCCAGACCAGAAACGAAATTAGATGCAAAAAGTTATTTTGTGAGAAGCAAAAATATGTTTGACCAATAGAGGATGTAAAAGTCAAAAATTGAATGTCGCCGATGTTCTTAGTCGGGTCAGAAGCAATTTTGCATGTTAAAAGCCTAGTGTGACCACATCTTAACACCAACTGGCTGATAAAGGGTGGCTGGATCATCAGAATGGTGGAGATACGCACACAAAGGCTCCAGAGGGTACAGATCTGCTGGGGTAAAAATGATAGAGATGAGGAAGTGGTGCTCAGCTGAAAAGTTTGTCATAAAGCTGTGAATAAGTCTATGGAGTACAAGTCAACAATCCTGAACATTATCAGCTCACCCGCACACAGCCATCCGCCACTTCAGCACTGAGCCTTATCAGTGCTCTGCCAATAGTTTACGCATCCCACTAACACACACCACTATTGTCAGCAAGAGTGGACTATACTGAAATTGCTGCCAATGTGCAGCTCAACCTTGATTTTAGTCCACCACAGTCATGTCTGAAACGATTAATAATAAATACCTTTATGTAGAATTGTTGTGTGTGAAGTTTATTACACCATGGGAAACAGGGCATCTACATTACAGAGTTAATGCTGTGTCAGAGAATTTAAAAAAAAAAAGGTTTTTAGGCATGTCACGGCAGATTTGACATATGGGGGCAAAAATTTGACATTCAATAATCAATTGGGAAATTGATGGATTAATGAGGAAATAACAATAAAATGAGAAATTAATAAATTAATTGAAAAATCAAATCAATTCAGCAACTAACCATACAAATGTGGATAAATATATCCACACTAGGGATGTGACGGTGAGGAAATTTCCCCACCGTTTAATCGAGGTGTGACAACACCGATAAAACCGGTATTACCGGCGGGGGCTTTTCAAATCTCTTATTTTAAACCGAAAGTAAAATGCGCATGGCCGCTCGGGCATTCATAACGGTGTGGCGGAGCAAAGCGAGTGTTCTCAATGAATTCCTATGAAAGTTAACTTTCCATAGACAAAAACTGAAAACGCGCCAGACTGGACACACACCGTGAATGACTGTGCGGCCGTGAATGAATGCCCGTGCGATGCTACAGCCAGTTATTCTACTTTGATATGTATGTTCCATGTCGAAATGTGTGATTCCGCGCAATTTATCCAATAGTACCAGTTGGCGGAAAACACAGAGTATTGCAGTACATTAGAGTATTATAGAGAATATATAGAGTATTACCCGTCATATTAAAACGTGGATAAATCAACTCATCAACTTGATTGAAAGTTGCTTTCCATTGTCAATTGAGCTCATTCCTGTTGCGTGTCCTCAATCTGGCAACCCATGTGAGCGTCGAGTCTGAGGAGGAGGGGGCAAGGGAAAGAAATCTCCAATATTTGGAATTTGGACATTGCTAGTTGTTGCAAGCTGTAAATATTAGTATCCAATTATTGGGCTGTGTCCGAAATCACCCCCTATACCCTTAAATAGGGCACTATTTGAGAAGACAGCCATTTGAAGTGGTGACCGAAACCATAGTGGACATTATTGAGTGCACTCATTCAATGCCAAAATGCACCGCAATAACAAGTGTACAACTGATGTAGGCACAAAAGCTAGAGAATACCCATGCTGCACTGTGAGAGTCGCGTGTCAAATGAATTCCCGCCTCTGACCACAAGATGCCGTCCACAGCTTTTCCAAACCGCTGGTCCAATGTGGCTACAGCGTAATATCATACAGTCAGGTATAAATTCCTTTTTAATTGATTATTAAATTGTTTAATTACGTTTTATACATGCTAGTTTCCATGAGAATTCAAGATAAATCGTTTCATTACTACTGGAGCTGCAAATTTGCTAAGTTTCAAATGATTATTAAACAGCAAGAACAAACCATGCACTCAGTGTCCAAATTTACTCACTCGTTTTCATTCAATACATCAAGTGGACTATATTAATGGAGTAATGTAGGGAAGAGTGAATGAGGGTATGGGGCGATTTCGAACACAGCATTAGTGATTCTGTCTTGGTGAAGTCCATTAATTTTCTTGAAGTTGTAGAGAAGTTGTAATGGCCATAAAGATAAAACAACCACAAACAACAGCTCTCCAAATTAAAGAATAGATCATTTCGGTCTTGGCTGCCCTGAAAGACTTATACGGTGGTATAGGTTATCATTACGTTTTAATATTTTCTTTATGGAGTTTAGAAGGTATTAGAAACATCTTTTTTAATCAAAATTCCGTCCAACCCCAATTCTCTCAGAGAACTTGTATGTCAAGAAGCAAGGAGAAAAAAAAAACAAGTCTGAGCATCTTAGCTACTAGTGAGTGATTGAACGTGGCTTTGACAGACATATGCAAAATTTGTCTGTTTACGTGCTGCAGGAAAAAAATTGAAAAGAACGAAGACTTAATGAGAGTGTTGATCAAAGTAATCTCCATCCATTTTCCCATCATGCAGCAGTTGCTTCCTGCGAGACAGCTTGAGATAACAACAGCGTATCATTCCATCAGCGAGCGATCTGTACTAAGTACAGGACGCAGTCAATTTGACGCCCAGACGTGAAATTGCATACCAAACACTCATTGCACCTTGGAGAGGGCAAACACAGCGGTTTTGTAGAACAAGTTTGCTTACAATCTCCTGAACCCTCATTCCTCCATCAACAATAGGTGACTCAAAAGACAGAACAAGCACAGACTGAGCAGTTCTGCTTCTCTCTTTAATGTAGGGACCTCAATAATGTGCAAATTCATTCCATGTACTTTATATTTCAGTTAAGGTACTCCACTGGGTCAATCTTTTTGTGCAGTTTTGAGGTTGTCAAGGCTGTTGTTAACATTTTTCCCTGTACTTCACTATTTTTATAATCACAATTCAGAAAATATAATCCTTGAGGCCATTTCTAAATCGAAATGACGTAAACTGCTCTATGACTTGCTGCTTTTTTCCAGCATCGAAGAAAATGTTTCTGCTCTGTAATCATGTCTTTAAAGAGCAGACATCTGACATTTATAACATATACCAACGAATGCATAAACAATGATAATACCAATGTCACATGTCCTACAGGATGTGATAAAGCAAGACTAATTCTGACAGGTGTTCTAATATCTATTTATCCATCTACTATATCTAATCTATCATTCTATCTAACTTAAAAAAATCTTAGAAAAATTCTTTAAAAAAAACTGCACAGGGCTGTTTATTTGATCAAAAATAGAGTAATGTAATGTAATATTGTGAATCATTTTTACAATTTAAAATAATTGTTTTCTATTTAAATATATTTAAAAATGTAATTTATTCCTTTGATGGCAAAGCTACATTTTCAGCAGTCATTCTTCAGTGCCACATGATCCTTGAGAAATAATTCTAATATACTGATTTGCTGCTCGAGAATGATTTCCTATTATTTCTAATGTTGATTTATGGAAATCATGACACTACATATTTTCCATAGCCTGACGTCGTCATACTCAGATTCTAGTCAGATGTTCAATGTTCAATGCTCAAATGTTGTGGGCGGAGCTAAGTTCGGCTGGCATCCAGGCTATATTTTCCAGGAATCTTTGATAAATATACATTTCAAAAGAACAGCATTTATTTGAAACAGAAATTTTTTTAACATTATAAATGTCTATACTGTCACTTTTGATCAATTTAATGCTTCCTTGCTGAATAATAGAATTCATTAAAAAAAATAAAAAAATCTCACTGATCCTATACATTTATACACTTTTGTGCATGTATGTATTCATGGATATAAATCATTCATATCCAACATCAACAATTTTAGATTTAAATTTTAATTTAAGAAACTGACAGAGATTACTGAGCAACATGGTAATGTTATGCCTTACAATGGATCATAAGAAGATGGAAAGCGGCCAGTGTTTGATCAAGGAATCCCTTTTATTAGAACTAAGGTTAAAATAATCAGGCCTGATTTAGCTTATAATCTGCCAATGGCTTCCTTGTAAGAATCCTCAAGCTTCTGGTATAAAAAAATTACAAACTATATTTACAAACTGAGCTTTGAAAAAGCTTGATCATGTGCATAAACATGACCATTTATAAATCTCTGAATAAGTGTAACAAAAGTACATCAAACAGAACACATTTCAGTTATTCTGAAACATACAGCCCTAGTAAAAATCTTCTAAAACATTAGGAAGAAGACTTGATAATATCATCCTCAATTTCCCTCTTTACTTATATACACTTGTACAGTACTTTTAAAAGAGTATACTCGTCTGAGTGTGTTAGAAACTACAATTCCACATTATTCACATTAAGATCAAAGCTATTAGCTTAAGAAACTTGACCTGATAATGTCGTCTGCACTGAAAACATGGAACCAGCCTTGTTGTGGCTCATTAATCATGAAATTCTAAAAAAAACATCATAGGCTAGAAGCCATAATGAGGATTCAAATCATCCTCCCCAACACTTCAATAGCCCTAATATAAGCCATGAATGACATATTCATTGACGGCCAGTTATTAGAGTTGGCACAAATACTGTCTAGCCTTTAAAGAAGTCTTGAGGTAGACAGTGTGTCCCTAAACTGGTTATTTAGCTCATCCTGTGTCGCTTAAGTGAGAGGGGTGGTGGGGATGCTTGTTTTTATTAGCAGAAAGCTACTTTATCGGACACTCAACAATCTAGTTCCAGTCAGTATAATTGACTGCCATTTCTAAAAGTCAATCTAATTGCTTTTTCGTTATTATGTTAATAGTCCTGACAGCGGTAAAGGGAAATCCCCCTCCCCATGAGAGAGACCAGAGCCTACAGATGATTAATTTGCCTCTTCGCCATAATTAAATGCACCGCGGCTGATAAATCTGCAGATGACTAATGACAAATGTTAAAGTAGGTCAAATCAATTATTTCAACATCCAGCCACTAAAAAACAATGGGGAAAAAGCATCATACGAGCAGTCTCATGAGGCAACATTAGGCAAGTTCTTCAATGTGGTGGGGGGAGTCCTACACGGAGTCTGAATACTAATCATGGCATCGTGCTTGGACAGGGTTTTTTTTTTTGGATTGCGTCTGTCAACCCCGAAGACTGATGACAAGGAGAGAACGTGAGACAATGCTTTCAAACGTAGGAGTCATTCCCATCATGGTTTGGTTGTAATACAGCAGGGGTTCACAAACTTTTTTGCATGTTTTTGTCAGGCAAACCCCTATGATCAGAAGTAAAATATTTACTTGGAGCACCCCTGACACTTTAAATCAATATTTCAATGATTTACCGACACATTCACATGTTCATGGTTCTCTGTTGTCGGTTAATGGTCACAGAAAAAAATATTCAATGTTTATTTAGTAAAAAGTCGCTGTCTGGATTTAAATAGGCAAATGCTCATGTGTCTATGATTGGATTACTATTGCAGTGATTATTTTGTTTCTAGCATGTTATATGTTTGGCAACAGTTCTTCCTACACTAATTGATGGAGTGTGTAGCTTTTCATTTCTTAAACAACCATGTAGGAAGACACCACATTCCAGGATGACAATGTCAAGATTCAACAGGCTCAAATTGTGAGGCTCAAAGGGAGCATGAAGAATTATTTTCACACATGAATCGGCACCTCGGAGTCCAAACCTTAAAATCATTGAAAGTCTTTGGGATGTGCTGGAGGAGACTTGACAGAGTGCATGACTCTTGCACTGTCAATACAAGATGTTGACCAAAAATTTACCTCTTGATAGAAATAAATGTTGGGATGTTATTTCAATCAAAAGGTGACTATTTTTGGTATCAATAAATATAAATACTAAATATAAATAAATACAGCGCCTTGCGAAAGTATTCATACCCCTTTATTTTCCCATGTTGCTGCCTTATGTTAAACTACTTTAAATTACACCATAATCACAAAGCAAAAAAACTGATTTGTAACAACTTTGCAAATTTATTAAAAATAAGAAACTGAAATAATTACATTGCATAAGTATTCATATCCTTTTCTGGGACACTTCACTGCAACACTTATCTAGGCTTTTACAGTTTTTTATTTAATAAATTAGCCACAAATCAGTTTTTTGCTTTGTCATTATGGTGTATGGAGTGTAGATTGATGTGAAAAAAAAGTAATTTAAAGTAGTTTAACATAAGGCAGCAACATAAAATGTGAAAAAAATTAAGGGGTATGAATACTTTCGCAAGGCAATGTATACATCTGTGGTTCTCAACTCCGGGTCGTGAGGACCCACCACACTGCACATTTTGTATGTCGTCTTTATTTAACACACCTGATTTAGATCATCAGCTAGTTAGGAAAGAGCTCCATGAACTGAACTGAAGGTGCTTTCCGATTGACAGGATTCACTCCCTTTGGATTGGAATCTCACTTAAGATGGTAAAATATCCCAGACGTATGAAGTCCACTTCGCAGTCCACTTTGAGTGTCAGATAAGAGATACATACAAAATGTGCACAGCAGTGGGTCCCCAAAGACCAAAGTTGAGAACCACTGGTATACACTATAGCTGTGTCCCAATGTGAAGGCTGCGCACCAGGCCTTCGAGGCCGAACCGAGGGACAGGGTTGCCAGGTCTGCACAACAAAACCGTCCAATGGCTAATCAAAAGTAGCGGAATCACAGCCAAAACCGGCCAAAACGCAGGGGGCAGGGGCAGGCGGTAGAAATATTGCTAAAGTAAAGACAACTTAAACCTGTGGACTATAGAGTACAAACAGCCCAAAGCAACAGTGTAAAATAGCCCAATTCCAGACTTGGCAACACTGAACTGAGCGTCGTTAAATGGCAGGTGTGTGACAGCGGACGTTTGTGAGGGGATTTTAAAAAGATTATTTTTTTTATTTTTTTTATTGGATTTTGACATGCTTCAAAGCCTGCAACGATGGGAGACCGGACCATAACAAGGTAAATATGTAGCCTATGGTTAAATATTTAATCGTTAGCAACTATTAGTTAACAGTTTATTTCTTATGTTAAATGTAACTGTTACAATATATTTTCACATTTATATATTTACGTCCAAGTCTTTATTTAAGTACTTATTTTTATTCAACTCACATCATCTCAGATGCATTGTACTTTTTATGATATGGCAGCCGTCGACTGATTCAGCCCTGCAAACAGTGGAAACATGCACCCATCCCAGATGATGTCCCGCTGGCAGAGGCCTTACCAGTGTCTGCATTGTGCAGCCCATCCCGGTCCAGCATCACCAGGGTCTCCCGCTCAGCTTAATTAAAGTGTACATGTTTTCTCTTGTGTCTGATGTTAAACTTAAGTTATATTGTATAAATAGTAGGCTACTTTATAGACCAATTTATTTTCATTTACACATTTTAATTTACACGACAAGAAAATGTATAGGAGAATTTGTTTAATGTGCAAATTACAACTTGCATTACAAAAATAAACAATGTACAGAACAATCACTTCTCTTTTATTTAGCCTAAACATTTGAAGTTACATAACGAAAATAAACAATGTATAGTATTACTTTGGTTTATTTACAAATAACTTACATTACAAAAATAAATAATGTAGGCTATAGAACTTTGTTTCATTTTTAATTTAGGCCTATACATTACAAAAAAATTTACAATGGGCAGCAATTACTTTGTTACATTTACAAATAACTTGCATTACAAAAAAATAAATAATGAATAGGCCTACGTTTAAAAAAATAATATATAGAAAAAATGGTTCTGTGCATCCCGGCCACGAGTTTAGAGAGAACATTCAGCCTTTGTGGTCGGGTTTTGGAGGAGACTTTCGGTAATGGACCGTCGTCATTCATTCATTTATATAAAAGACTTAATTTTGGATTATAGCTAGTAAGCCAATAGTTTTCGTTTATCTGTATTTTGGCTTATTTTAAGTGACAGATGTCGTATTTGATTTAGCCTGTTTTTCTCTGTAAAATTTTTTACGGTGTTGACAGTATGATAAGACAAAAGAAATAAAATGATTGTATAGCCAACATTTTTAATTTGTTATCCCCAGTCTCTGTCTTTCTGTTGGGGAAATTTAAATTAGAGATTCTGGAAACAAAATCTAAATTTAGCGGGATTGGTCAGGTCGGGAAGAAAATAATTCTAGCGGGTGAACACGGAGTGAATTTTAAGCGCGAGCAGGAGGGTGCGGTATAGATCCTATAGCAGGAGAGGGACGAAAAAACAGCCCCGCGCAGATCTCTAATTTGTATTTAAAGAAGTGCAGAAAAAGGAAAGATAAAAGAAAAAGAAAGAAAGAGCAGGGAGAGAATTGACAGACTGATTCCTCTTCTTGAGAGAATAGTTGAGAAATAAAATTTATGCAAGTTGGGAAATTAAACTTTATCTTGCAGGTTGCTCAGGGCAGGGAACTGGGAACTGTGTGAATGTCACCACTACAGATTGTTTTGTTTACTTCCAGTTCAAGCATGGTTGCGCTGTTGTATCAGGAGCGGCCAGGCTATTTTCAGACCGCCCACTCCCGTACAAAGTACAACAGATTTACCGACCGCTACCGTCTTTCACTGGGAAATTTAATCCCGCGTCGCAAGAAATCTGATCGAGTGCCGCGGGAATGCAGACCAATCTATACAAATCCTGTTGTCACCGGTGTGCTATGAATTCTGGGATAGCGTAGGCTGCGAAGGGTCCATCCTGAGAAACAGAGGGTGCATTTTTAAGTCGCTTTCGAATTGCGGCAGCCTTCATCGCACCGCAGTGACGCAATCGGCCTTCGAATGCGGCCTTCAGAGGGTGCATCCTGAATTAGGACAGCCTTCGTTGCGCTGCTGTGACGCAATCGCACTTCAAATGCGGCCTTCAGAGGGTGCATCCTGAATTAGGACAGCCTTCGTTGCGCTGCTGTGACACAATCGGCCTTCGAATGCGGCCTTCAGAGGGTGCATCCTGAATTAGGACAGCCTTCGTTGCGCTGCTGTGACGCAATCGCACTTCAAATGCGGCCTTCAGAGGGTGCATCCTGAATTAGGACAGCCTTCGTTGCGCTGCTGTGACGCAATCGGCCTTCGAATGCGGCCTTCAGAGGGTGCATCCTGAATTAGGACAGCCTTCGTTGCGCTGCTGTGACGCAATCGCACTTCAAATGCGGCCTTCAGAGGGTGCAGCCTTCACATTGGGACAGCCTTCATAGTGCCGCTGTGACGCAATCACACTTCGAAAGCGGCCTTCGAAGTGCGCGGCCTTCACATTGGGACACAGTTTTTATGGACATGTATTGGGTGGGACACACCTCTTAATTATTTAATTCAGGTGTTTCAACCAGACCCATTGGCACAGGTGTATAAAATCAAACACCAAGTGATGCAGTCTGCATTTACAAACATTTGCAGAAAAAAATGGGTTGTTCTGAAGAGCTCTTTGAATTCAAGCATGGTACTGTGGTAGGATGGCACCTTTGCAATAAGTCAACTATAAGTGGTATTTTTGGAAAATGGAAGCGTTTAGGAACATCAGCAACTCAGCCACGAAGAGAAAGTGTTTCACCGTGTTTTTAAAAAAAAATCAAGTAAACTGCATTCATATTTTGTTTTTCCTCTCAATAATTACTTGATTGAGGAATATACAGAGAATCTTAAATATTCTGTAATCACAAAATGAATTATGGTTAATTAAGTTAAAATATACTCATATAATATTACTTTATTAACTTAAAACATATAAGCATGCACAGTTTCTTTTAATAAAATACATATCTTAGTCAATATGGGGGAAACTATGTATATTGAGTTGGAAAATAGGGGGCCTTAAAGTCAAAAAGTTTAAGAACTGCTGCTTTACACAAATAATTGAAGCTCTAAAAAATAAAATGAAGAGAACTCATTTGATTAGTATATTAATGACTTCCTTTAATCATTCAGTGTTGGCAAATTAAAGGCGAGGGGGTGTACATTAAGTGCTGATATCCCCATCTGTTTATAAAAAGACAGGAGGTTGTGTCTGCAGTGTGGCCGCCCACAAAAGTCCTCTCCTGCCCCCTGCTACTCTTCTTTTCAAATAGCTGATAAGAGAGAGCCTTTTATTTCATATCAAATAAGATGTGCTCTGTTCCTGATAGAGAGAGAATTAAAAACCAAGCGGCGGGAGGGAAAAAAGAAAAAAAAGAATCACTGTCTCTGCATGCTATTAGCAAGTGTAATTTAGACATTTCTTATTTTGAGGTTTGGGGGAGAGTGCAGAGCAGCCCAGTGCTAGTCTGATGCCATCATGCTCTATTAGGAGAGCTAGCTGCCTGACACTGGGTACGATAGTCTCCTCACACGCCCAGCATTCATCAGCGGGGACAGAAAGCACGTTCTTCTGGAAGGAGCTGAAATGAATCGGTGCTCCACCTCTGACCAATAGTAATATCCGATGAGCAGAGGACAGCTACACCTCAGTCCCCATGGGATTCAAAGGCAGTTGGCTACTGGTTATGAGATACAAACTAAATCACAACTCGCATGCATCCAAATCAGCTGTGCACATTAGACACAGCACCGTCTATAGGAATTTACTAATCGTTCACTGCTGATTAAACATAATTTGTGTAAACAACTTATCAAAGAGAGTGGGGTAAGCTGTGTCAGCCCACTAACCTAAAATAATAATAATAAAAACGCAATAAATACACACACTAGTGTTCAAAAGTTTGTGGCCTGTTATGATTACCAAACCTGCATTTATTTGATCAAAAATATAGTAAAAACCGTAATATTGTGAAATATTATTTAATAATTATTTTCTATTGGAATATATTTTATGTAATGTATTAGAATTTTCAGCACCCATCACTTCAGTCTTCAGTGTCACATGACTTCAGTTTTCAGTATCATTTTAATATGCTGATTTGTTGCTTAAGAAACATTTCTTATTTCTTAAGGGGGCAGGGAGTCTAATGCTATTCCATGCATTCTGACTGCTTGGATTCTCATGCTAAACATGGCCAAAATGTAAAAAAAACGAGTTGGACATATGACAGATGATTTCTTTGCCAAATACACTTCTTCAGGATTTGAAAAGTTTTGGAAAGTTTTTGTCGAGTATGGTCCTGTATGACGTCATAAAAGGGCGGAATTCCTTGTATGGGCACTTCTCCCGGATGAGCGTGTGCGTGCACACACACATCAACCGAGCGAGAGCAAAAGCGTGCCCATCAACGAGCTTCGTTAAGGTCACGGAAGCCACCGGCAGCGCTGTCATTTTGTTTTTAGACCACAAAATCAACAAAGTCACTAAAGAAGTGTGTTTTTGGTTGTGAGGGAAAGATAACTTTGTTCAGCTTCCCAAATAACCCAGCGTTAAGGAAACAGTGGATGCAGTTTGTTTTTCTGGAGCAGCAACGGAGTTCTGCAAGTGTGTTTGTTCCCAGTCATGAGTCGAAACCGAATACTACTACAATACTACTCTATAGGTACATGAGATTGGCAGAAACTGTGTGTTATGTACCCTTTAACGAAATATTGATGTTGTTGTTGTGCTGCTTAATATTTTTGAGATTTTTTTTCCAGGATTCTTTGATAAAAGAGTTCAAAAGTACAGCATTTATTTGAAATAGTAAAGATACTTATAATGTTACAAAAGATTTCTGTGACTTTTGATCTATTCAATGCAACCTTGCTGAATAAACAAACAAAAATAACTTACTGACCCTGAATGGGGTAGTATAAAATATTTCAAATGGATAGTACTATATAAGTAATATATAATACATCAATTTTGGCAACAAAAAAAAAAACATGAATTATTAAATGAAACATTTTTCTTCAGAATGGTATCTTGTTGGGAAAAATGTGCCAGAAGCTGTGCCAGTGGCTCAACTAACAGTGAAAGTGAGCTTTGACTGGAAGTACAGTACTACAAGTGGGGGCAACATTCCTTTAAAGAATCCGAGGGAGCTCTGACAAAAAGAAACCCATCGTTCCAAGAAAACGATCAAGGACTTATTTTCCCCCCAAAAAAGTTATATAATGAAGAAGCTCCTTCAGCCTCAAAGTTTGGGGAACAGCAACATTTCATATTTCCCTGCAGCATTGAGGGTTGGTACTGTATGTGGAATAATAATGTGCTTGTTCATCCAGCCCAAATTTGTTACTTTGTTCTATTAAGAATGCAACATTATAGAAAAAAAGTTAAAATATATTTTATAGAAAAAAAGAAAAACCAAAATGTTAAAAACTGGTTAACAGATATTTTAAGAAAATGCAGATATGCAAGTAAAAGACTCTGCATAATGGCATTATTAGAGCATTATTTAAACGTGTGTTGCATAAATACAGTGTCCTTGAGTGGTTTAAAAGGCGCCTTTAAATAAAATGTATTATTATTATTATTATTATTATTATTAAATAACTAATTTATGTTTGTATTTTTTATTTGAAATCTAAGTAATTCACATATTCCCTAATGGCTCAATATGACACAGCTTAGACTTTAAGGGTTAGTTCACACAAAAATACATTTTGTCATCAATTACACACCCTCATGACGTTCCATACCCAACTTTCATTCATCTTTGGAACACAAATAAAGATCTTTTTGATTAAATCTGAGAGCTTTCTGTACTTTACATTGACAGCTACGCAATTACCA
This sequence comes from Rhinogobio ventralis, assembly GCA_039654625.1. Classification (NCBI taxonomy): domain Eukaryota; kingdom Metazoa; phylum Chordata; class Actinopteri; order Cypriniformes; family Gobionidae; genus Rhinogobio; species Rhinogobio ventralis. The sequence continues at coordinate 17,180,041 of CM077212.1, forward strand.
TTTGATGCTTCAAAAAGTTCATAAAAAGATTGCTAAACTAATACATATGAATTGAGCAGTTTAGTCCGAATTCTCTGAAGAGACTTGATCGCTTTATATGATGAACAGATTGAATTTAGGCTTTTCTTCACAAATAAACATAGATCAGCAAACAAACAGAAACTCAAACGAAACCGTTTAAACGTGCTACATAACACACAAGAATGAACCTCTTTGGTTCTAGCGGAAGCTTAAACATGCAGAATGACACATGAGAATGAACCTCATTGGTTCTAGCGGAAGCTTAAACATGCAGAATGACACGAGAATGAATCTCATTGGTTCTAGCGGAAGCTTAAACATGCAGAATGACACATGAGAATGAACCTCTTTGGTTCTAGCGGAAGCTTAAACATGCAGAATGACACGAGAATGAATCTCATTGGTTCTAGCGGAAGCTTAAACATGCAGAATGACACATGAGAATGAATCTCATTGGTTCTAGCGGAAGCTTAAACATGCAGAATGACACATGAGAATGAACCTCATTGGTTCTAGCGGAAGCTTAAACATGCAGAATGACACGAGAATGAACCTCTTTGGTTCTAGCGGAAGCTTAAACATGCAGAATGACACATGAGAATGAACCTCTTTGGTTCTAGCGGAAGCTTAAACATGCAGAATGACACGAGAATGAATCTCATTGGTTCTAGCGGAAGCTTAAACATGCAGAATGACACATGAGAATGAACCTCTTTGGTTCTAGCGGAAGCTTAAACATGCAGAATGACACGAGAATGAATCTCATTGGTTCTAGCGGAAGCTTAAACATGCAGAATGACACATGAGAATGAATCTCATTGGTTCTAGCGGAAGCTTAAACATGCAGAATGACACATGAGAATGAACCTCTTTGGTTCTAGCGGAAGCTTAAACATGCAGAATGACACGAGAATGAATCTCATTGGTTCTAGCGGAAGCTTAAACATGCAGAATGACACATGAGAATGAATCTCATTGGTTCTCGTAAAGCTTCTTTACCATAACTGATGTATGAATTGAACGTTTATAAAGCCTAAATTCAATCTGTTTATAATATAAAGTGATTATGTCTCTTTAGAAAATTTGGACTAAACAGTTCATTTTATATGGATTAGCTTTACAGTCGCTTTATGAACTTTTTGAAAGTGGTAGTTGCATAGCTGTCAAGGGAGGGACAGAAATGTCTCAGATTTCAACCAAAATATCTTCATTTGTGTTCCGAAGAAGATCAACGAAGGTATTACATGTTTGGAACGACATGAGGGCGAGTAATTAAATTTTTGGGTGAACTAACCCTTTAATACGGGGCAATAAACATAGTGATCAAACCCTGTTAAAGGAAGTGCTGTAATTACTGAATGACTGGTGTCTCCCCTGGAGCAAATGACAGTCAGCGTATAAATCACAGTGACCAACCAATCAAGGTATTTACAAGAAGTATTTCTCCTTTCCAGCGGGCGTCATATACAATGCTGTGGGCGTTCTCATCTTAAGCAACCTGAACATACCAGCATATTAAAAATGTCTTCTTCACTAACCGAATCTGGTCTCAAATCCTCGCCGCACAATCATCCACCCCACGTCTAATTTCCAAGCAACTCGCAATTTAAATTTCACAATCATGTTCAATCAAAGGTGTCATGTAGTTATTATTTTCCCCAGCCTTAGTTAGAATATTAATGTAACTAATAAAAACAAAACATGTCAAGCAAAAATTCCCTTGTCTTGTCAGCGAATTATTTTCCTATTGTTGAAAAATAATGAAGGAATGAGTCAGAGAACACCTTCCACTATCCATTAAATAATTTCCTGACAGCAGATGGCAGAGTGAGTTTCCATCTTTAAATCATTACGAATAAAGGACCGCAAGGTTACCACAAAGAAACCCCTGTGAAAGATGTTATTCTGTGCAATTTCACTGAGAATCAGTCTCTCCCTGTGGGCAGATTGCAGTCCATCCACACTAGGATGAGCAGTAAATGCATAGCTGCTTATTTCTCAGAGCATCTTAATAATGATAAATCTCCATATCCTGAGGCCCTCAGCACTGAGCTGGCTAATCCAGAAATATCATCAAGAGAAAACGTATGGCTGTAGAAATTACGAGGCCTGTGACGTTACTTCATATATCATGTTCACATTTTTGATGTCACTGCCAATTAATGTCTAGTACAACAAAAAACATTTAAAGGGACAGTTCACCTGAAAATCAAAATTTCATTATTTACTTCAAACTGTACCCTGTATACAAAAAAGTCACATGAGAGTAACTCGGGATGCACCAATACTACATTTCTCCTCAGGTATCTGCCGAATATTCAGAATGATATCTGCTGATACCAATAACGATATTTGAAAAAAAAAACTCTCCCAACTAATGCTATAAACTATACAGGGAACCGTCTCATTTTGTACATTACTATAATATTAGAGGTTAAAATTAACAACAGAGCCCAAACTATTATATTCAGCTGCTATATAATAATTACACACAAATAAAAACTGAAAATGTAAACTCAGTTGCACATAAACACTTGTCTTTAAATTTACTCAAACACCTTTATAACAAAACCAGGAAGTATGACCATATTAGCCCGGTTCTGTCAACACTGCACTGGCTCCCTATTAAACATCGAATACATTTTAACATCTTGCTAATTACTTACAAAGCACTAAATGGTTTAGCTCCCCAGTACTTGAGCAAGCTCTTAACGCATTATACTCCATCACGTCTGTTGCAGTCTCAAAACTCTGGCCAGTTGATAATACCTAGAATATCAAAATCAACTGCAGGCGGTCGATCATTTTCCTATTTAGCACCTAAACTCTGGAACAGCCTTCCTAGCATTGTTCGGGAAGCAGACACACTCTGTCAGTTTAAAAACGCATCTCTTTACTATGGCATACGGCATGAAAACATTTTTAATTTATATTATTCAAATCAGTTAAATGATTGTTAGGCTGCATTAACTAGGTCAGCCGGAACCGGGAACACTTCCCATAACACCTGATGTACTCGTTACATCATAAAAAAAATGGCATCTACGCTAATGTTAGTCTCTCTATTTATCCTAAGGTTCACTGCAGTCAGCTGGATCTGGGCCGTATCCAGATCAGATGGTGGACCTGCACCCAGACAGGACCAACGCATCCCTGAAGTGTCTGCAGAGACCATGCCAATTAGTCTCCCCTCTGAAATTGCCTCATCGGCACGGCATCCTCAATGGATCTGTCTCCAACATGATGCCTCCGATCTTTCGACTATTCAGATCTAATATGACTTGTCGTCTAATATTACTTCTGACCTGTAAGGTTGCCAGAATAATAAATCATACACTGTTTGTTAATTGGCCAGAGGAGAACTGGCACCCTGACTGAGCTTGGTTTCTCCCAAGGTTTATTTTTCTCCATTATGCCACCTGATGGGAGTTTTGGTTCCTTGCCACTGTCGCCTTTGGCTTGGCTTGTTCAGTTGGGGACACAACATTTTCAAATAAATATCCAAATAAATGTAATTACTAAACTAAATTAACTATATCAACTAAATTACTGATCTGCTCATATTGTCGCTATATGACAATTGAAATGAGCTAGATGACTGACCAGTTTTCTCCAGAGTGGCTGTACAGCCGAATCAAATTCTGTTGCATTATTTTCCTGTTTAACACTGTGAAGCTGCTTTAAAACAATCGGCCTTGTAAAAAGCGCTATATAAGTAAAGTTGACTTGACTTGATAATTAACAGTACATCAGCTCCTCTCTAAGTGTTTTTATAGCTAACTAACAAACTGTGAACATTGGATCTGAGGTTTCCTGAGGTAATTGCAACGTTAAGTGACAAATTGTTCAAAAGCCGCTTTATTCACATCTTTCTGAGGTTGAAAAAACTGATTGAACGATTGTATAAGACATGATACATTTCGGTACATTTACTGTATCATTCCACATATCTTTTAATGTTCATGCATGTTTTTTGTGTCATCACATTGCTAAACACACTATAACTGGTTCAGTTGGCCCAATTTCCCAAACCATTCATTCAGTTCTAGAAACAAAGACACGTTTAAACACATTCACCTGTTTTCACACACGTTCCAATTTTTTTCAATGTTTTCTGCAAAACTCTACACAAAAATGCCCTCATTTTGCAAAGGTTTAACCCCGCACTGTCAGAAAAAAAAGGTATAGCCCTATCACTGGGGCAGTACCCTAAGGTACAAAAGCGAAGAGGTACTAATATGTACATTTAAGGTATTAATGCATAACATTTAGGGGTACCTTTTCACTTTTGTACCTTAGGGTACTGCCCCAGTGACAGCGCTGTACCTTTTTTTCTGAGAGTGTGTTCTCATTCAGAAAACACAAAGACATAATATAATTACCTCAAGTGTCACACTGTGAACATTAAGTAGCAAAACTGATGACACACCAATCAGAATCTCAGAATAATATAAATAGGGCCATGGGGGATTATGTGCTTTGGAAAATGAATCCTAGTGGTGGGAGACAAAGAGGAAGAGGAGGGGACGGGGTCAAAGGACATTTTTTCCTGATGAAATACAAAGCATTATAGTTGAGCACGTTCTTGTGCAGGAATGACCATGAGGGAAGTTGGTCTACAGGGTTTTTATACTACTTACATGTACAGTATAATTACAGTAGCAGTACTTTAGATGAAAATCGTAATTGTCTAAGCCAGGTACTTCTTACATATGGTATATTTGCAGAACTGAGAGACGACTGCCTAGAGGAGGAAGATAAATTCTTTTATCAGTATTGCAATGCAATTTGGCTGAGGAAGCAGAATAGTTGTTTTTTTTACTGTACTATAATTGACAGTATACTGTATTGCAATTGCAAGTTCATGTTCAATTCTTTGGTATTTCAACTGTTCTTTTCTAGTGCTTTTCATCTACTACAAGATCTCTTTACAGTAATCTAATGAAAATAAACTTTTCTTAAAGCTTACAGTTGATTTTCACTGCATCTGCACCCATCTGTTTGTATACTGTAATAGACATTGAACTGTAAAATGAGGTTTTTGTAACAGTGTATTGAATTGATCTCACTAGTGTGCAAGACTATGTTGTAGTGTGTGCGTTTTTGAGGGCTTGTATTTCATGTCTGAGGGAAAAGTTTGGTTTTTCAGCAAGACTGAATTGTTTTGAGTAGAGAGCTTCATTATGACCTAAAAATAGGAGGTATCAGGAATTGGGTGAGAAGTTATGGATTTGTGTTTAGAGTTTCCAGAAAAGGAAGCATAATTTCAAGAAATGTGTTTAAGCAATCAAGAAAAACTGTAAAAAGAAAGCGATGACTCGCATGACTGCTTGAACTGAGGTGCTAAAGCTATCGGTCACGTCACATTTATTGTTTTAATTATGTGATAAAATGGACAGAATTTAGAAAAGCTGAGACTTTGTTTCTAACAAAGCTCTAACAAAGATTATTGGATGGGAGGCTCGCTACAAATAATGTTTGGTGTAGGGAAAAACCGCTGACCTGGCACCCCTGGCTTGAAGTACAGGCAATAGGGTCAATTAGAGCCTGTTTTAACGTTGCTATTTTTGTAACTGTTAAGGTGCTATTGTCGCATTAACTTAGACAGCCCTAAATTTAACACAAGAGACATTTTATAAGTTGTACAGTATACGTTGCAGTCTGACACGATCAGCCCTGATCATCAGCTATTTTTAAACAATCGGCCAATGGCCAATAGAGAAAATAATTGCTTTTATCAGACAATACCGATTATTGGCCGATATATCGGTGCATCGCTGAGAGTAATCAGAGGAGAGTTTAATGCTCCAAAAAAAATCATTTGCATTTGCACCATAAAGCAAGCTGAAAATTTAAAACAGACAAAAAAAAGCAAACAAACAAAAGACAAGGCAAGCAAACAAAACACAACACAACCAAAATACAAAACACTAGGGGCGTAACGATACACCAATGCCACGGTTCGCTTCATATCACGGTTTTGGAGCCACGGTTCGGTTCGGTTCTGTTTGCTGTGGAGGCAGGGTTCATGGCAGGGCACCAGCAATAATGACACTAGATTCACTTTTAACTTAATAATAACAACAACAATAATTTAACTTATTAACTTTATCTTTATTTACTTTATACATTGGCTTCACGTTTTAGCAGTTAGCATACCCAAGTAAACTAAAATGAAATAAATGCCTCCACTGTAGACTAATTAGAAATGATCTACTAATTTTACCATTTACCATAATGTTTAAAAAAATAAATAAATAAATAAAGCATTTATTTCATAAAAATGGATGACACACACACACACACACACACACTTTGTGTGTAATGTCCCACTTTAGCCTACTTACATAAATTATATGAATATGACTAAATGCTGATGAATAGCAGTTTTTGTTAATACAATAAAGTAGCCACCATATTAATTTAAAAATAAACAAAATAAAGTGAAAATAAAGTGGCATTTTGGGGTCATGGAAACAACAGTTACCATGGCGAATACACAATACATCATGAACTGTTAATGAAACATATAAACTGCTCCTGATGAATAGAATGAACATCATCCCTGCATGACTTCCCAGCAAACACACGTCGAACCAGTTACGTGATTTATTGGTACTTTACTTTTATTTCATGACTTACGAATTGTGCTTTATTTAGTGATATACAGCGTGCACCGCCACATTTGCAAGTGTAATACCTATGCGCTACGAGCACAGTATAACGGCTGACAGGACAGGAAAGCGGTTTTCTGAGGCGAGAGAGATTTTTTATTTCGCAAAAAGCTACGAAAATGCCGATGTTGCTGGGACTCCAAAGTATAACTCAGCCAACCTGGCTAAATGGGGAAACTGGCTTTCTTTGTCCTTCCACCATGCAACTTATGCGATCACCCAAGTCACGTGACATGCACTTGGAAGACAAAACTTAGTGTATATTTAGTAAATAAAATATTATTATAATATTTAGCAAAAATATAGCTCTTAGTTGTTAAAAGTGTACTAATTACTATTTAATCAAATGTCAAGGAAGAAAAAAAAATATTTTGTGGCATAAGGTGAAGTGAGAGCTGGGCCGCGGCAGCAGGGGGCGGGGGACGTTCGGTTCAACATGAGAGTATCGCAGTTCGTACCGTGGGTGGTGTATCGCGGTTTTTCGGTTCGGTTTGAATATCGTTACACCCCTACAAAACACAACATGCAAAACACAAAACACACAACAACAACATAAAACACACAAAACAAAACACGCAAAAAATAACACAAAAACAAATAATTATACAAGCCTCAATTCATTTAAATCCAATAAAATCAGCTTCACAAACAGTTGAAAAAAATCAGTTCCCTAAATTCAGGTTCAAATGGAAGAACCAGCACAGTGAACTGCTGTAATGACGAAGGGACATCAGACTTTACTAAGAAGCTGTTCAAGGCTGAGGAAGGGCATTTTCTTGCAGGAAATTGAGGCAATCTCCTCCCCTGGCATTCATGCAAATACACAAATAAGCTTCAACATGCATATCCGATTTAATCAGCCAGGCACCTAATTACTGTTCAGATTAAACTGCCATTAGATATTAAGTCACCAGTGGCAAAGTGTTAATAAGATTGAGCATTGTGATGCAAACTTTAGATCGCTGTTCCCTCACAGTCATATGGCACGTATTTCTGATAAACCTGTCTAACATGAGCTCGGTGTGATTAGTCATCTAAAATTCTCCTCGGCACAATGCAAGGAGTCTGAACCAAACTGACCTCGAGCATTTCAATACACAAGCTGTCCTACATGTTCATCTGATTTGGCAGCCCATGAATATTTTCCCTTGAAAACTCATTATAGTTCAAAAATTAGCACAAGGAGAACAGTACAAACTAGAAATAATACAGTCATATTTGAAAAGCCTGTAGGCCTAATGATGCTGGAACAATTCCTTCTCTCTATAATAGTGATGGCAGCTGCTGTTTGAGACGTTTATGAGACGAGCTCAGCTGGAGCAAACAGATGGTCCAATAGTTCCTGGTTTTGGCTAAATTTATATCAGATGTCACATTGATGAACTCAGAGATGCAAGGAATAATGTAAATCAGCTCATACAGTTTGCTGCATGAAAGAAGGGAGGAAAACATTTTACCTTCTCACATCTATTGTGGTACTCTGCATAAAAGATTTCCATTTGTCAGCAAAAAGCAAGCACTAAAATCCTGAAATACTTACAGATCACTAAGTCAGCTGCATCAAAATGTGCATGAAAAAACCATGTCAAAATGTGTGTTTGCATAATTAATGCACAGACACCATTATGCAGCCTAAAATAAGAGAGTAAGGGTAATACTTCACGTTATGGACAAGGCCAAAGGAAAATAATTCTTAAAGTGGTACTTTACCGCTGGCAAAATAGGCTTACAATAAAACTTGGCTGCCTATGCAGTAGAAAGAGATTTTTTTTTAATCAGTGCTGCCTGACAAGAGAAAACAGAGAAAAGGCTGTTGTCTTCCCTTTTGCCAAGTAGGTAAGAAAACTTCAACACCCATAATGCACTGGACAGGTTGCCATCCAAGGCCACCTTGCTTTAGTAGGAAATACTTCTTAGCAAACTGTGCGATATTGAAGAAAAATGCGATATGCAATACCTTGTTAAATAATGCGATATTCGATATGTGATACGATATTGCTTTAAGTGTGTAAAATCTATTTAAATTATATAAAAAAAATTCATTAAAAACTAAGAATGATACCATTTACGTGTTTCACATTCTTTCTGGGAAAAGAAAGCATCGCTACAACTTCTGAAAGTGACCAGCAGTGTTTTAGCAAAAATTAATGTCACAAATCTAACAATATAATTTTAACATCAATGTAAACAAACAAAAAATGTAATGCCAATATTTAAATACCAAAAACTCTTTGCTTGACTTGGTAACAGTTATATCAACCTAAAACTTAACATCAAGAACATCCAGGTAAACAATGAACACCTGAACTTTCAGAGAGGCAGCTTGTGCGCACGTTTCGGTGTGTGTGTCAGACAGCGCGAGACTGCAAGGAGTTGTTTTTCGCAAGTTATTGCGTTGAATTACTCTTTTTAACGTCAAGCAAGTCACATAAGTAACAGTCGTGTGCACAGTCTATTCTCTGCTATATGCGTCGACCTAAAACGTACACTTTTCACAATGTTGAAGTAGCCTATTAAAATCATTCAGATATTGCGTGCCGTTGCGATATGCATATCGCGATATGTACATTTGCGATATTTCGATAATTTCGATATACTGTGCAGCCCTAGTTATAATGGTGTTAACTTGTATTGTTCCCAGGTGCCAGAATTTAAAAAGAGCAGCAAAGAATCGTAAATATAGAGAGAACAATCTAAAAAGTGTTTGTAGTCCTCAGTGTTTGTAGTCAACATTTCAAACTGGATGACTACGAACACAGCGTTTTATGCCTCCCGAAGCAAAACGCCATCGCATACAGGTAAGAAAGCTAGTGTTCCATTTTTACCATAATGCTGTTTAAAGAGTAGACAAAGTAGGATACAACTTTCAGTGATAAACCTACCCTTACAATAACTGATCTGTTAAAGGGTTAGTTCACCCAAAAATAAAAATTACCCCATAATTTACTCACCCTCAAGCCATCCTAGGTGTATATAATAGTATAAGTAAAATATCTTGCTTCTGGCGGGACGCCTTCCGTTTTCAACTTACAAAGAATTTGTTAGGCCTCTCGCCATTCAAAACGCTTTTTCAGTAAGTTAAATACGGAAGGCGATCCGCCAGAAGCTAGATATTTTACTTTATTATTTTCTTTTTCTATTTATATTTTCTTACAAAAACCCATCAATTTGCTTCAGAAGGCCTTTATTAACCCCCCGGAGCCGTGTGGAGTACTTTTATAATGGGTGGATACACTTTTTAGGGCTTAAAATTTTGGGCTGCCATTCACTGCCATTATAAAGCTTGGAAGAGCCAGGACATTTTATAATATAATTCCATTTGTATTCGTCTGAAAGAAGAATGTCATATACACCTAGGATGGCTTGACGGGGAGTAAATCATGGAGTAATTTTTATTTTGGTGTGAACTATCCCTTTAATAACCCTCTGTTGATCCGACGGTCCGTGGGTGGGGATACAAAAATTAGGAAGTATAATCTGTAGTTTTCACGAAAGCACCGGAGTTGTCAAAAGTTCAGAGTTCTGATGACAATTAAACGTAAATTTCTCAGTCCAGGTAACACGGAGAACGAGTAAACATTGTCCATTTTACATATGCTACCAACATTTTAACAGTACAAACGGGGTTGAAAATCGACAAAGTTACATTTTAAACAAGAGTTTTCACTGAAATGCTGCAAATTATTATCTTTAAAAAAAACTGAGCAGCACACAGGACCAATTAAAGTCTCGAAAGGTTAACCTAAGAATTAGCTTATTAGCACTTATTAAAGTACCGTTATAATTAAACCCTAGACAAAATGCTCTCATTATAGATCACCAAAAAATTTTACCCTAATCAGTCATTTGGGCTTCTCTTAAAGGACACTGCAGATAACATTAAGTTACACAAAAATGTCAAAACTATTTTTTAGTTCCATACATTATTAATTTGTATAATTTATAAGTATAGTGAAGTATAGTTACAAAATATTACACTAAATAAAAGTGCACTGAATAATTGCTTTTAATTATTTGGTAACACTTCACAATAAGGTTAAATGTGTTAAAATTAATACAATAGGTATTGCAAATTAATAATGAACAACAATTCCTTTACAGAATTTCTCTTAATTTAATACAATAATGCATTAACAATTCAAGTTGTATAAATTAACATTAGTTAATGTATTATAAACAAACAGAATTAAAGAACAAGAGTACAGTTATAAATATAATCCTAGAAGATAGATAATGCTGTAAAAAGTTGTTTAGCTCATGATATAATGCACTGACAAATGTTAATGGGTTGAATCTTATTGTAAAGTCTTACCAATTAATGATGAGCAAATTCTGGAATTGATCAAACTAAAAATGAAAAAAATAAAAAATAAAATCAGGATATGTTGACCTAGGAAGACCATGTACTTTCTGTTTGTGGCATGTTACTCCAAAAAATTTCCCAAGAAAGACTTAATAATCTTTATTTAAAATATTTCTTGAAACTCCTTCTCCGTTGCTGACAATTTCCTGATTGAAAAATAATAATAATAATAATAATAATAATAATAATAATAATAATAATTTAAAAAAAAAAAATAAAAAAAAAAAAATCACCCTACGTTTTCATTTATTGGATCTTGTTTTTCTCTGAAAAATAGATTGCGAACAGCAATTCACATGGACTTTAATGTTAAATTAATGTTAAAGCTATGGTGACCTACAAACCACTATTGTCTGCAGTTTGACATGACTATAATGCAACATAACTGTCATGCTCATTAATTTACAATTAGTTATGCAGAAGAAGACAACAAACACAAGTTCTGGCTCCCAAACGCGTATTAAGTGCAAAAACTTGCCTGCAGCCATCACCCCTTCAGTCTGGCTGCTAGGTTAACAAGAAACAGTCCAATTAACCACGATAACCATCATGCATGTTAAAGAGCTTAAGTCACCACGCTGAGAGGCACATTAGCATGGGCCAGGTACAAGCAGCGCCAGCTTTTACTCTTCATCTCCTCATGCTTTTTTGAAGCAGGGCCTGGGGACAGGCAGAACGGCCGGCCCCGCTTTGATAAGAGCAGATGCGCCAAGCTGCTTCTCTGATGAGCGCAGGTCTGCTCAAGCGCAGAGCGTTCCTGGAGGGCCTCAGCATGGTATAGGCCTCTGAAGTCCAGCTTCATCTGAATAATGTCAGATAAGCAGCTGCTACTCACCAAAATGCAACTGTTGCACTGGTTCCTTGTGCTGCCTACAATCTGTTGCCCTCTACTTCACCCTTCACTGTATAGCTGCCATTGTGCAAGACGAACACAAAGTCAGTGATGCTACAGGGAGTAAACAGCCAAGGCATAAGCCAGGCAAGTTTAAGGGACTAGATGGTATACAGAGATGGGATGAGAACATGCCGGGGGCAAGACTCCAACCCACACAAACAATGCAAAGAACAAACATATTTGAAACAGTATATTACCTTTATTTTGTACATTTCTTTGTGTGTGATGTGTAGCATAAAATCAAAGTAATAATGATGCATGACCGGAGTTTGTCATTATTCAAAATTGTGTGTGACAATTTGAGGAGTTAATTGCGGCTATATGGCGGTTACTTGAACAATTGCGATACATAATGATAATGTCTTGAAATATATGGATGTATATCTAGGTACAGTACTGTGAAAAAGTCTTAGGCACGTTGGTATTTTTCATACGAAAAATGTTTTTAAGCCAGTTATTTATATCTTTTACTGTAGTGTGTCAGTAGGAAATATCAGTTTACATTTCCAAACATTCATTTTGCAATTAATTGTAATAATTCTGTGAGATTTTTTTTTTTTTTTTTTATGCACAAGAAGTCTGATAGCAGCCGGTATGATCTGATCTCACCATCATCGAGTCTGTCTGTGATGACATGAAGAAACAGAAAAAAACTGAGACAGACTAAATCCAGAAAAACTAAGGCAACGTCTCCCAGACACTTGAGGAAACCTTTCTGCAAAACTACAGTACTGTGAAAAGTTTAGGCACTTGTCAGAATGCTTTAAAGTGAGAATGCTGTCAAAAATAATAACATAAATAGCTTTTATTTATGAATTAACTTCTATTAACTAAATCAAATCGATATTTGGGGTGACCACCCTTTGCGTTTAAAACGGCTTTTGTCACCTGCATCTATTCCTACACCTATTCATGGAGTTTTGCAGGAAGGTTTCTTCAAGCGTCTTGGAGACGTTGCCTCAGTTCTTCTGGATTTAGTCTTTTTTCTGTTTCTTCATGTAATCACAGACAGACTCGATGATGGTGAGATCAGATTATACCGGCTGCTATCAGACTTATTGTGCATAAAAAAATAAAAAAATAAAAATCTCACTGGATTATTACAATTAATTGCAAAATGAATGTTTGGAAATGTAAACTGATATTTCCTACTGACACACTACAGTAAAAGATATAAATAACTGGCTTAAAAACATTTTTCGTGTGAAAATACCAACGTGCCTAAGACTTTTGCACAGTACTGTAATTATGTCTTGAAATATATGCACTGATATTAAAATTATGTTAAAAACCAATAAGCAAATATCAATCATTATTTTCCCGACAGCTGATATTAAAATTCTTTACTACTGTATGAATAATTTTTAATCAGTTAAAAATAAAACACATAAAACAAGATTTAATACATTTTTGAAAGTCATCTCTCATGCTTACTGAGACTACATTTATTTGATCAAAAATACACTAAAATATTATGAAATATTACTACAACTTGAAATAACTCTCTTCTTTTTCTAATGTAATATATTTTATCTGATGGTAAAGCAGGCCATTACTCCAGTCTTCATAATCCTTCAGAAATCATTCTAATATGTTGATCTGATGCTGAAGACACATTTATTATTATTATCATCAATGTTAAAGACAGTTATGCTGGGAACTGTGATGCATTCTTTTTCAGAATTCGCTGATGAATAGAAAGTTCAAATGAATAGAAAGTTAGAAATGTTTTATAACATAAATGCAGTAAATGTCTTGAGTGTCACTTTTGATCAATTTAATGCATCCTTGATGAATAAAAGATTTCTTTAAAAAAGCAATTGTACTGACCCAAAGTAGTACAGGGCTTCAGACTATCATTTGAGAGCAGTAGCAAGAGTGCCACTAAGTTCTAGAGATGGTTGCGCTAGCACTTGATTTGGTAGCGCTGGTGGGTGTGGGTATTTTTAATCATAAAAGGTAATTTAATCATAAAATGACTATTGTTTTGCATTAATAAGTGCAGTTACTAATAATATTACATGTTCTCAGAGTTGAGATGCAGATCAAATTAACTTTTATTAACAAAACCTCACATTTATAGGGAAAATAGTGTAATCTTATTAAATGTACCATTGTTCTATAGTATCATACTGAACTGACCGACAGCTTCAGTGATTATAAAAGGAGCGCTCCTTACTTATTTTTGTTTTCCATGAGACAGATTTTTCCTACTTCATAGTTTTTATACTTCAGTACAAAAAAAAGCCACATTTGATTAGTTTTTTTGATGATTTGATACTTTGTAATAGTGATTTCAAAATGTCTAAATATACAACAGCAAAACGTGAGAAAAAAAATATATTAGGGAGTGGAAATGGCTGATAAACCAATAAGTGCTCCTCTGCCGCCACCTACTGGTTATAGTGGTAATTTCAAGTCTTTCTTATTTTTATACAGAAGTGCATTTGCGACCAAGTGCTAGTTTTACTACATCTTGAAACATTTAGTTTTACAAATGGGACAATCTTTGAAAGATAAAAAAATATATATTATCATATTTAGAGATTCAACAGCTGGAAAAAGTAGTATGAAGCATTTGTTGAAAGTCTTTGAAAGGTGCATGAATTTCACTCTCAAAAGGTTGTACGAACCCTGAAAGGAATAACTTAAAATCATTCGACTATTTCTGCTACAATACCATTTTTAGAGTTAGCATTACAACATTAAATCTACGGTGAATATTGGTGATTTGTCGACTGAAAAGACTTGAGAACTATAATTTGTTCGTTCATGGCACATGTTTCTCCTGGTTTCCACGTCAGCACTGTTTGATCTGACATCTATGGTTCATAACATAATGCTTCTCACTAAATCTTTCAACGATGTTATTAATTCTGCAGCAAATTTAAACGTTTTCTCACTGGATCTCCTAGCACTGTGTAGTAGTAACGGTGTTGGGTGATCAAGTAACCTGTTCTGAGCTCACCCTGCGTCCATTATTGATCCAAGCTGATAAACGGGCCGCGTTGTGCAGCTCAAACGAGTAGCGAAGTTTAGTTCTACTTTTGTTTAGTTTGCCGTTTGATATTTCAAATATGCAACAGAAATGGCAGCTACTTGGTAGTGCTGCTGAACATGGTGGTGGCACCAGTGCAAACTCTAACAAAATTGTCGCACCGGCAAAATGTGACCCTTTAGTCACAGTCTGGAGCCCTGTAGTATGCCCTTGTAATAGATATGGGTATCAATTCGGTATAAATCCAGAGTTATCAAAGCAAGAAACAGAAATGTTCGTGTCAAACCAATCCTGCTGCATAACCACTGTACCATAAATCAGAGCCTCAGACAAAAGAGTTTCTGATGATCTTGCATTGTGCTTTTTATTCAAGATCGAGTCTCACTGAGATAACGATTTGAGTAATGACGGGCAAATGTAGTCCACACTCTGCCCTTTTTTACTTGCCTGTCTGTTTCTCTCTCTCTGGTAGTGTGGCAGGACCTGAATCACAAATTAGTGTCGGCGTCACACTCTGACTGTCAGAGGAGATCTTGAGGTCCACCATAGCAAAGAAGCAGAGCACCCGCTCTGTCGCCAGAGGGGAGCATCTGTGGGGTGTCGGAGGATGGCTTGACAGTAAATGAAAAATAACCGCAGGCAATAGAAGCCATCGCCGTCCAGGTGCTTCCACCGAGGTATCTGGCATACACCTGCTCGGCCTCTCTATCTTCAGGCACGGCGGCGGAGCAATAATGAACACGGCTTGAGCCGAGAGTTATGAGGTCCCTGTTTAACCTGCGGGCGATGATTAAAATGTTCATTAACACCGTTCAATAACAGGTGATCAGGTACGTCATCCCCCTTGCCGAAGACCACCTGGCCCCACCTACGCGGCCCGCTCATCTCTGCTCTGCTGTGAACGCACCCCCTCTGATTAATAAAGACCAAGCTCTCACACACGACAGGGATCCGCATTAGTCAAAGTAAACACAATAACCCACATTACCCACACACGGCTGCACACTCATCTACACCTCTCCACCAAAGCGGAGGCGCGAACAACAAAACGGGTTCACTTCCAGAGCCCAACAGGGACAAGTAAATACAATCCGCCGTGTAATGAATTCGAAACATGAAATTATTAACGCTTTTCTGGCTGCACTAGTGAAGAATGGCCTTCATTGACTCATTAACTGTGGCTGTCATCGGAGAGAGGCGAAAGCCCGGCACGTTTATTCATTTTTAAATAGCACCCTGATCCATTTCCTGAACTAAGATTAATTTAGCCTGTCAGAGGCTCAAACAAATGAATGCATTATAAGTCAAGGAGGGCTGATGAATCCTTCACAATATGAATGCCAAAATCTTGTACCAAGGTGAACATAGGATACATCCAAATAGTTTGAGTGTACAATATTTTTTTTTAAATAAATAAATAGCTAAACACTAAAGTCAATGGCATTAATTTATGCATCACAACATTACAATGTACAATATGAAAAATGGATATTAATTTTAAGACTACATTTAACAGTGTTAATAAATTAGTTAAGATTAAATTTAAGAAGTTTTTCATTTTAAAAAACTTAAAAGTCTCTTATGCTCACATAAACTGCCTCATTTATTTGATTAAAAATACAGTAAAAACAGTAATACTATGAACTTATTTTTCAGCAGCCATTACTTCAGTCTTCAGTGTCACATGATCCCTAAGAAATCATTCTTATGAAATGTTTTGAGAATCAAATCAGCATATATTATCATCAATGTTGAAAACAATTGTGCTGATTAATATTTTTGTGGAAACGGTGATACATTTTTTCAGGAATCTTTGATAAACTTGTTCAAAAGAACAACCTAAATGTCATTACTGTCATATTTAATCTTTGTCCTTGCTAAAATAAAAACATTTATTTCTTTAAAAAATAAATGGGCAAACCACACTTACCAAGAGCACAAGTCTTGCATATGGGATGTGTTCTTATGTTCAAAAAGCTAGACTAACTGAACAGAAATGTATGAAGCAGTTTTTAAACTTTTCTGAGATTTTTTCTGTGCAAACTGTCAGCTAAAAAAACAGCACAGCGTTAGAATGCTTATTAAAGCAACACTGCAAAAAAAGTATCTAGATACTATTCAACTCTGCCAATCAACCAGTTGGTTGTTGTCAAGCCATTGTGAACCATTTCTGAAAGTTTTCGGTTCACGCTACACAGATACAGATTTATCTATTATAACAAGCTGCATTCATCATCTGAGACAAATGTAGTGTTCTCTCAGCTCGGGTTATCCCAGAACTGATGACTCTCCCTTTGACCCATATTTCTGAAGAAGAGAGAGAAAAACCGAGCTCTCTTTGCAGCCTCTGCAAGTGACAAGACACTTAACCTCCTTCATTTGCATGATTTCATGTTCACTTCCAATGCCTAATAAAAGGATATTTGATATGGGAATGAAAAAGATTCTAGCATACTCTAATCTAACACTTGCAATACCATGATAGCAGTTCAACTTTGGGGAGACACAAGGAATTATTTTTAAACATATCATGATCTCAGAAGCGTGGGTTCACGAAAGATCACAATGGAAGAACACAATCATTAAAGCAAAACTTTCAAAAGAACTCACATCATGTGTGCACAGTCTGACAGGATATGAAATACAGGCCCGTATTGTGCGCTTGTATATCAATTTGATATGTCCCAACCATCCTTTTCAGTTGCTGTTCAACATCAAAGTCAGAGTACTGTACGGACACCTCATTAGGGCAGAAGACATGGAGGGAGGAATCATTTAAGCCCTATTCTACCTAGTAAGCTGCCTCGCTGTCTACAGCCTACATTAGGCAGCATCCTAAACGTCATAGAACCTCATACACGAGCGCTCTACATAGACAGCATGCCCTACAAACAACGTTACACACAAAATACTTGACTCACAATGGATTTAAATAGAGTTTGAGGTTAGCATCATGATAAGCTACGACAGTACAATAAAAAATAAAGAAAAAAACAACAAAAGAAAAAAATAAATGTTTTAATAAATTAATACATTTTAAAACAAATTAATTGTTTTATTTACTTTGAATTACATTTAATTATCATAAATGCTCACATTAATTTACATTGAACTATTTTAATCGATAGTCGTAAATATAAAAAAAAAAAGTTTATTTATATTGGCATTTCACGTCTGCCATCTTGCATTTATCTTTTCACTTAAGCTGGTCACAATGCATTCTGGGAGTGCATTCCCTGTGAAGGACATATGAAATACACTATATTGGCAAAAGTTTTGGGACATCTGCCTTTACATGCACATGAACTTCCCATTCTTAATCCGTAGGGTTTAATATGGAGTGGGCCCACCCTTTGCAGCTATAACAGCTTCTGGGAAGGCTTTCCACAAGGTTAAGGAGTGTGTTTATGGGAATTTTTGACTATTCTTCTAGAAGCGCATTTGTGAGGTCAGGCACTGATGTTGGACGAGAAGGCCTGGCTCACAGTCTCCGCTCTAATTCATTCCAAAGGTGTTCTATCGGGTTGAGGTCAGGACTCTGTGCAGGCCAGTCAAGTTCCTCCACACCAAACACCCTCATCCATGTCTTTATGGATTTTGCTTTGTGCACTGGTGCGCAGTCATGTTGGAAAAGGAAGGGGCCATCCCCAAATTGTTCCCACAAAGTTAGGAGCACGAAATTGTCCAACCATACACCATAATCCCCCCTCCACCAAACTTTACACAATGCAGTCAGGCAAGTACCGTTCTCCTGGAAACCGTCAAACCCAGACTCGTCCATCGGATGGCCAGACAGATCGTGATTCATCACTCCAGAGGACACGTCTTCACTGCTCCAGTGGCGACGTGCTTTACACCACTGCATCCAACACTTTGCATTGCACTTAGTGATGTAAGGTTTGAATGCAGCTGCTCGGCCATAGAAACCCATTTCATGATCTACGCACTGTTCTTGAGCTAATCTAAAGGCCACACGAAGTTTGGAGTTCCGTAGCTATTGACGCTTCATGCGCTGACCCCGCTCTGTGATTTTACGTGGCCTACTACTTTGTGGCTAAATTGCTTCTACATTTGTTATAATACCACTAACTGTTGAATGTGGAATATTTAGTAGAGAGGAAATTTCAAGAATGGACTTATTGCACAGGTGGCAACCTATCACGGTACCACAGCTCCTGAGAGCGACCCATTCTTTTCACAAATGTTTGTAGAAGCAGTCTGCATGCCTAGGTGCTTGATTTTATACACCTGTGGCCATGGAAGTGATCTGAACACCTGAATTCAATGATTTAGATGGGTGTCCCAATACTTTTGCTGGTATAGTGTATCTATCGTAATATGTGGGTAAAATAGTGTAAAATTTTATCAAAGGAGTCAGTACAATTACTATGCCTAACCTTCAAATTTGGAGCGTGTCTTTGACGCTTTAAAATGCTGCCTCCATAGGCAGTACACTTTTTAAATGGAGCATTAGACTCACATGTGGTGGCCTTTATTTTATTTATTTATTTTATTATTTTTTTGCAACAATGGAGAGAGAAAGCTGGAGAGAAAGCAAATGGGGAAATTTGCATCAATGGTGCTGCCTGGTGCATCCAACAAGGAGCCATAATAGACCCGGCATACACAGCATGATCCGTCCGTATAAAACTCTTTATTAGGCATCAGTTTGGGGTTTCTGAGGCTCAATCTCTTGTAGGACTGCTCTTCCACACACAGATCTGTCTGATACTGTAATAGCGCAAAGCAATGACGAGCTGGGAAAGCTGCGACTGCTGATCTGTGAAGATACGCGTGTTTGTCAAATCCATTAAAGAGATGCAAAGCGCAATCTTAAAAGGTTCACAACCAGTTGTTGCTGGTTGTACATCACCCAGTTAGCTGGATTTATCGGAGGACTGAGATGCAAACAGCCCACACAGGAATTTTGATAAACTTCTCATTTCAGCTCCTGTAAGGCCCACTTTTACTTTGCATATAAGAGCCATGCTACCACACGAAACTTACTGCATGGAAATATCTTACAATATTCATCTGATGCAATCTGTTGATGAAATGATGTAGAGATAATTGAAATTCCCACCATATCACAGAAAAACTGAAATTATAGACACAGGCTGTTCAAACATATGACAGCATCACACTGAGGGATGTTATGTCATTCATCACACACATGCTAATAGTCTGCAGCAACGAAGGAACAACTGCAATGCAATATTTCAATAAAGGGATTTTTTTTTTTTTTTAATTAGAAATGTTTTTGGGCTACTTATAAACTCTCCAAGGGCTTGAAATGTCTGTATATCCAATGCATCACTGCACAGATAACGATGATTTTTACATAAAATATAATTAACTATAGTCTTTTTCTCAACAAAATATTTCATGTTAATGTGTTTGACTTTGATAAGGTGGTTTTATCTGGCAACAAGTTTTAAAGTTTTAAAAAGCCTTAAAAAAAAATTACTAACCACCAATTAAACGAAAATTTCTGCACGTTACAGAATCTTAAGAGGTTGCCACATTTCTTAGTATGAGAACATTGTCTTACCGTCATTGCCTTGGCTGCCTTCCCTTTTCAACATTTGGACAGCTCCAACATATTTCTTCAGCTGAACCTTCAGAACCTCATTCTCTCTGTAAAAATAAAAATATAAAAAGAAAGATAAACAAAATGCACATAAAAGCTGCACTTTTCAATTAAAATGTTAATTTAATATGGTGGGAAAAAAAATTAGCAGGCTGTGTTGAAGCAATGTTGAAGAGGCTAGCAATAGCAAGCTAGCTTTGAAAGCATGAGATCCCCCCTCCCTTCATATCCTCCCCAAAGCCACGCCTCTTTTAAAACGCAACGCACACAGCAGAGTCTGCAAAGTGTCACGAAAAAACAAGAGAGCTCTTAGTTGTACCACCTGACTGCTGTAGATTCATTTCGGTGTTGATAGTATTGACATAGAAATGCATAAATCCGAGTCTGAGGCCGTGAACAGAAAGTCACGGGTTGTCATCTAGTAATTACGGTAACGACATGGCATGTCTCGTGACTGTCTACAATTCTGAATAGTTCCGCGCTGATGACGTGATGACGTGGTGCGCAGAGGTATGGAAATACATATGTTGGCTGGCAGGTAAGACTTCCAATTGTGGTAGAAATTCCCCTACGCACCTGACTTAAGTTTACCGGGTCGTCTCCTAATAGACGCTCCTAAACGTCTACTGATCGGCACTTACAAATTTATCCTCTAGCGCATCTCCTAATCGACGTTGGCTAAGTCAGACGACGTCTCGTGCCCTATGAACACTAACACTTGGGAATAAGGTCTCTAGTGTTCCACTAACTTGCTGCACAGCAATAAATCAAACAGACTCCAGACAATGGGTATGGGTAATGGGTATATAATGCTCAAGAATATAATTTCTTTTGATATATTGCATGTTCAGATATTCAATATTCTGGGGATGGCCATGAAATGATCCAAAAAAAATTTTTTTACGCCGGTGGGGAAAAAAGTTAGTTATTTTTTGTTGGTTATACATAAATTGGGAGTGTAAATGTGTTAATATTTTTAAATGTTAGTTGTGATTAATTACCTAACATGATGAATAGCTATTAAATCTTTTAGTTTTTTTACATTTTAATAGATTAATTCAAATAGAACTACAACACTATTTTTAATAACAGCTTGCATCTTCCATAAAACAAAATAGAATCACACCACTGAAACACATCTTTATTACAGTTAGAAAATACAGGAAAATAATGCATAAAAGGATTGACATCCAACGCTTTCCTGGCATTCAGGATATATGTGCAGTACGCATGAGGAGCCCATTGAGAGACTCCCACAGCAAGCCCCCCACTGAATTCAATTCCAGGAACTGCTTTACACAAAGTTTAATAAAGCTGTTCTAGGGAATGAGATGTGCGTGCGTGCGCATGTGCACTAGCTTACAAGGCTTGTTACTGTTGGTTTGGGAAAATCAATCAGAATCAATCCAGGTTGTGTTACTGTGAAAAACATCCCTTCCTATTCCTCCAGGACAGCTTTTGTAGCTCGCTTATCACTGCCCATTTTATACCCTTCAATGGACGGAAAGAATGAAGGAGATCCAAAGGCGTGTGGCAGGCTCTCAAAGGAGGGGACTCGGTCGTTTTTCGCACCGGCGAGCTGCGCACAATTCCGCGGCGATTTAATTAAAGTTAATAAGTGACAGCTTCTCTATGGAGAGGACTCAGCAAGTCAGGTGTGCCACATTGATCTTTTCCATTGCCCCTGCAGAGCGAGCCACAGTATGCACACATGCCATTGTATTCATATTACAACACTAACATCCAGCACAAGAGGGGGACTGCTGGTGTACCTCCGAAGGGCTTACGGGCCACATAGTGGTCTACTTAATGAGTCTACACAATGGCATTCTCTTGAAAGTAATATTTGCACAAGTCTAAAAAGATATGCATGTGTAAATCATTTATCCATACCACAAAAAGTTCACTGTTCTTAACAGTCAGTGGTTTCTGTTGGTTTTAATTAAACCTCTTAACTTCAATCAGGATTTATACAACTGAAACTGCCTTGCTGTCGGTCAGTAAAACTCTGTGGATTGTGAAAGCTGATTCCAAATCATCAGTTCTCATTCCGTTAGATCTATCTGCAGCTTTCGACACCGTTAAGGCCTGTTCACACCAAGAACGATAACTATAAATATAACAATAAAGACATAGTTCTAAAAATCATTCTAAATATAAAAGAACAGCAGAGCAAACACCACAACTATAACGGCACAGTTAAACAATACTGTTGGAATTACTTTCAGAATGAACGATAAAACATTGACAGCCAATCAGAATCCATCCTGCTTTAAAGAGCTCAAGCATTTAAAAAACTTGTGAAAAGTGTAAGCATTAAAGTATAACTTTCGGAATGCACCCTTACACAGACCCAGAAGAGGAATGTTTTCTATTAAAAAACACTCGTACTCAAATAATTGCCTAAATGTAAATCCATTAAGGAAATTGGATCATAGAAAAACTATTAAAAGAATAAGCTACAAAGAATTTAGCACTTGAGATGCAATACAACCTCCCTGGTTGCAAAAAGTTCCACAGAACACCCATCATTCATAACATTTTATAATGTATTCTATAAAAATCTATAATTGCTCATGTATTTAGTTTATGAATGCAGAAGCACAAAACATCCATATTCATACAATTCAAAAAAAAAAAAAAAAAGTTTCCTATAAATTCTATAATAGTTTAATATGTATTTTGGCACAGATGATTAATTAGTATTATAATCTTAAACTTATAAATATCTTATAAGTCTTATAATTATGCATAATACTGTTTAATTAAAATAGCCACTGCATCATTATTTACTTTAATAGTTTAATTGTTGGTAACTATTCTAATAATTAAAAAGTGACCTTCCTTTTGTTAAAAATATTTTACAGGTCTGAATCTCCTGGAACAACAGTTAGAGCAGGGGTTCTCAAACTGGGGTTTGTGAGGAACTGCAGGAGGTTCATGAGTTTATGATAATCAAATAATTAAATAAATAACTATTAAAATAAAACCCTTTCTCAAGAAGACGACTATTTTTATGGTTTACCTGCATGCCATGTGACCAGAATCATGAAGATGTTGAACCGTGAATGTGTTGTTAAATTATTGATGTATTAACTTAAAATCTCAGGAAGGAATATTTACTTCAAAAGGTTGGGAATCCCTGTTCTAGAGGTACGTTGTGCCTCAAAAACTTCAATCAACCATGTTGAATGCATAAAATATATTTTGCAGAATTCTACAGATTTTCCTTCAGCACTGCAAATGTAAAAAAGATGCCCTTCCCAAAAACCCATTTCCATCTCCCTAAGGCTACAGGTAAATAAAATGTCAAACACAGAACAGGCATTATGCAGCAGCTGCTACTATCTTAAGTGTTACAAAGAATGTGGTGATTACAGCCACAATGGAGGTCAAATACATTTCAATGTGAATCAAAAGAGTGCAGTTTCAAAGTGACACGTAGACTAAATACGAAAGGGTCGGCGGGCAGCGGTGCTTTCAGATACATTACTGAATTGACTTGTAAACAAGGCCAACTCTGTGTCAGTTTGCCTAAACAGGCTGATGAAAAGCAAGTGGAGGGATGCACCATCCAGGCATGGTGCAGATGTCACCAGCATGATACCGAGTGTGGTTTTCTCCCCCATAATCCTCTCTTTGACACAGCATCATACTGACAAGCCTGCCTCCTGCTCTCGGCCGCTGTCCTCCTACTGAGCTAAATTAATTTGTTCATTCACTCCCCACATTATCCCCCTGAGGAACCACTACATTAGAGCTGATGAAATGCTCACAAAAGCAAGATGTCTCTCCCAATAATCCAGCAGCACTTCAGGAAGACAAAAACCCTGGCAGCTCCGCAGCGTTCGGTAAAGTATTATTCCGACTGTCAGACGCTGCCACGACCATCCCTTCGTCTGTTTCTGCTCGTCTGGTTAAACCTGGATGTGATGGCGTGGGAGAGGTTTGTGTTGACAGGAGTGTGAGAGCGTTTTGGCCTCTTGCTGCATGGATCCCGCTTCTTAAATACTGCCCACTGAGCCAGGATGAATCAATGGAGCTAAGCCCAAGAGCACGGCTCACAGGTGCTTCCTCTGAGCGCACAGCCGCACCGAGCATTTCCACACCTTATTTTTAGTCGCTATCGACTGGGAGTCTGGGACAGATTAGGTTTCAGTCAGAAAAACTGACTGGAATCTCAACTTTTCAGTTCGCAAGACTCCGAGACAGGAAGAAACGGAAAAGACTTTTGTTAGAAAAGCATGCTTTACTTAAAGGATTAGTTCACTTTAAAATGAATATTACCCCATGATTTACTCACCCTCAAGCCATCCTAGGTGTATATGACTTTCTGATGAACACAACCGGAGTTATATTAATAAATGTCCTGACGCTTCCACGCTTTATAATGGCAGTGACGGGGTCCATTGAGTTAGAAGCTCAAAAAAAAGTGTATCCATCCCTCATAAACGTACTCCACACGGCTCCGGGGGGTTAATAAAGGCCTTCTGAAGCGAATCGGTCGAGTTTTGTAAGAAAAATATCAATATTTAAAACTTTATAAAGAAAAGCTCGTGAGCTCCGTTCACTGCCATTATTATTAAGTGTGGAAGCGTCAGGATATTTATTAATATAACTCTAATTGTGTTCATCAGAAAGAAGAAAGTCATATACACCTAGGATGACTTCAGTGTGAGTAAATCATGGAGTAATTTTCATTTTAGTGAACTAATCCTTTAAGCAATGGTAATAAATTTGATGTTGCTCATACTTGAAGTGAATTAATACATGAAACACTTGAAGGTTTCTGATGACTTTGAGTATAACTGTAACAACGTTAATGCACCTCATTCTTTAGTTAGTCTCAGCTGCAGAGCTTTTATGGCTTTTATTTTTCTTATAGATTTTCTCCATAGGTGCTTAAGAAAGTTCTTCAATAAAGAGTTAGCCTTAAGACTATAAAACCAAATCAATCCACAAGATTAATCACCACATTTGATTTGGCAATGAAGAAAGTATTTGAAAAGTTTTAAAAAGGTTAAGACTTTATAATTATAAAAGACTGAGTGAACTACTCAAGGACTACAAATTATGTACATTGCTGTTCAAAAGTTTGGGGTCATATATAACTAATATATATATATATATATATATTTTTTTTTTTTTTTTTTAAGAATTTATTAAATCCTGGAAAAAAATAAAAAATGGTTTCATGCATTAATAGTAATAGTTATCAACTGTTTTCAAAATTGATAATAATAATAATAATAATAATAATAATAATAAGTAATGTTTCTTAAGCAACAAATCAGCATATTAGAATAATTTCTGAAGGATCATGTGACACTGAAGACTGGAGTAATGGCTGATGAAAATTCAGCTTTGCCATCACAGGAATAATTTTTAAATTGTAATAACATTTCATAACATTACTGTTTTTACTGTATTTTTTTATCAAATAAATGCATCCTTGATGTGCATAAGAGACCGCTTTCAAAAAACATTACAAAATCTTAAACCCAAACTTCTGAATGGTAGTGTATTAGAATCAGCTAGAGGTTTTTAATCGTTTTAATGTATTTTCTGAAAACACAGCCAACCTTTATGCTCTAACACTACAACATTTCATGTTAATTAATGCTAACATTAGCCAGCTAATGTTACCGTCTAGTCTCCACAACACTGCGCTTACATTTTTCACTTGAAACTCCTCTAACTGGTGCATCTCTCTTCAGGATCATGGTACATCTCTGGGAAACCAGCAATTGAACATACAAAAATCTAGATAAAGTTCCTTATGTCCACAAATACTGTTGTTTGGCAACCTCAACACCTGTAAAGTTTGTGGCATCAAATGATTCTTTGATGCATCAAGTACCAAGTTAGTAAGATGAAAACTGTGGTATCACCAATTACAAATTTTCTCATCCCTAAACTAAAGGGGATGTGGACTAGACTTTAGGCTGATAGTCTGCCTATGTAAGACCTTGTTTTGGTTAGTCTCTAGTGAAATTACCTCATGAGAGCTTGGACTTTGGCCGCATGTCTCTCCTCTAGCTCAGCCAGTCTCTTCTTCAAGCTGTCCACCTCCTGCCTGAGCCCAGCAGAGTGCTCCATCTCTCCATCCAGGAGACTGCGCAGAGACCTGTGCCAAAGAGTTTAACATCATTAAGACACACACACATCTGACCCACTTTTCCTTAGCTGTCTTTAATGACTACCAGTGCACAGGATAATTACCCAGCTGCACATTATTGACTGTGCGCATCATGGCACTTTTCACAAATGGGTTACAAAATAAGGCCTGATACTCACTGAAACTCAAGTAATTTTTTTAACAAAGGGTCAGTGAGTGGACACACTTAAATCTCACCAATCTCAATAATATACATTTAGTTTATAACGTCAGAGTTATTTTCTATCTATTTTATATGCAGTTTGCAATTTTTGCAATACTGTAAGCAATACTGGAGGAATATTGCCCAGGATATTTGGGGTCGATAATATTTCTGAAAGAAAACTATTAATGTGATTTATACAATATTATTACAAAAAAACAGTTGTGCTGCTTAATGTTTTTTGTGGAAACCGTGATGCATTTTTTCAGGATTGATGTTGTCTTTGATGAATAGAATGTTCAAAAGAACAGCAACTGTTTTAAAATAATAAAGAAATGTATAATGTTACAAAAGATTTCAGTCATTTTTGATCAATCCAATCCATCCTTGCTTAAAGTGCCCCTATTATGCTATTTTAAAGTTTGCTCATTTAGTTTTGGAGGTCTCCAACAACAGGTTTACATGCATCAAAGGCCCCAAAAAAAATCAAAGGTTTCATTTTCTCATAATATACATTGCACATCTAAATCCCTCTTTCCGCAAGCCTACTCTGCTCTGATTGGTCAGATGTCCCAGTCTGTTGTGATTGGTCTACCACGTGCAGCACGTGTTTCGGTATTGCAGTGCACATGTGGGAACCGTATCAATAACATACATTAGCCAAGCACTAACGTGAATGACTCATGTAAGTTAACATTAAAGTTTGCAAAACAAATCTTGCTCCATCATTTATCTTTACTCAAAGTAGTAAGAATGACAGTCAATCTGCATTAATAGACAATATTAGGTAATATAGTTAGTTACAATATTAGTTTTAGGTAATACTGCAGCCCACAGCTGATTTATAGTAGTATTTCAGTAAGACAGTAATAACGTGAGTTAGCCGGTTAGCCAGATACTTACATGAACACATTGTAGAGAACAGCGTCTTCTCGAGATGATGCGATCCAGAACCCGCTACAGTGTTTGAGGTAGTTCAAGTTTTTCCTGGTGTCTGCGCCCGCAATAAGTGGACGGACAATATGCTAATGTTTCGTCGTGACGTCACTATGAAATGGCTTCCGATTCGTTAAAAAAAAATTGTTTAATTGACTGAGAGTCGACTCTTACTTTTGAGAGACAACTTTATATACGGTGCACTTTCAGATTTAAAACTTTGCAGGATATTTTCATTCATTTAGAACTATGCTACACACTACATGAAAAGGTCATTTTCAAAAATCCACTTAAAGAAATATTAATTTATTGACCCCATTTGAACAGTATTGTATTTGATTGTTACTTTACAATACACATAACATACTATTACAATAACAAACTATTAAAAATCAAACAAACTTAAATTGCCATATGAGTAACACTTGAGTAATAATAATAAAACAAGTTAATAAAAATATAATTATTCATTGTTTGTTCATGTTACTTCACAGTGCATTAACTAATGTTAACAGATACAACTTTTGATTTTAATGTATTAATGTAGAATTAAGATTAGTATTGTTTATCATTAGTTCATGTAGTTAACTAATGTTAACAAATAAAACCTTATTGTAAAGTGTTACCGATAAGTCAATTCTATAGATTATATACAAAATATAGTATCATTTTAATTGCTGGATACAGTTAAGAAAGTCAACATCAAGGTGTGACAGGCCAAAATCATAATTTTAAAGAAAACACATCCATAAAAAACAAGCATTTCTGAAAAGTATTAGAGCCATTTCCACCCAAAAGAATAGTTTTAATAACAAATTTACACACAAATCCATTCATGTTTTATGAATGAGCAAAAGGTGCAATCAGCGAAGACGGTAAAGAAATTCTTACGTGTTCTGCTCAGTGAGTTCATCTTTCCTGTTCATCATGGCCACAATGGCTTGCCGCAGTTCAGCTAAGAAAGGAAAAAAAACAATGTTATAAAGGTATCAAAACCTACTCAAAATGAACAATGGCTTTTGTCCTCACCCAGCTCAGAAAAAAACATGACTTCTGAACAATAAGACTCAATATCTCAGTGGGATTTAAAGTCCCAAACCTGTCTTCATTCTTTAAATAAGGGTTACTGTTTTATACCACTGACATTTTCATTTGTATAGGACCACAGAACTAATAAAGAGAACTATGCAAGCCTTAAAATACCAGCCCGACATTAATTTCTTTAAAATGAAGGTGACGTGAAAGGGTAAGGCATTTATAACACAGCCGTAAGGAGAGCCTCTGCAGATTTTGTCTCAAAACACATTAGTCTTTGAATAATCCGAGTGAAACATAAAGCTCAGACTGGGAAGCATTATTACAGTACTTCAAAACACCATGAAAAAAACTGCAGCACTCGGTATAGTCTAAATCCAGACTTTCATGGTGAGTGAAGGAGACAGAGAGAGAGAGAGAGAGTCTTTGTTGCCATTGCACTCTCAAAGCTGGATAACCTGGCACAGGGTAACCTAGATAACCCCAACAACACGGCTCTAAAAGACAAAGTCTGAACACTCCTATCAGTCCATTATCATTTAATGAATCTCAGAGGAACCGCAGGCTTGGACGGAGCCATCTATATAAACCTGGCTAGCCTGATTCACATTTAACAAGCTTAAAGTACTCTCAGCAATAGAAAGTCAAAGATGTCTTTGTTATTTTTTTTATTATTATTCTTTTTCTTTTTTTTAGAAGCAAGAACATTGGTATCTTTGAACAGCGGTATAGCTCAATTACGGTCTCTCTAAGAGAAAAAGCTTATCAGACCACCAGAGATCCATTTGGCAGCCATAGGCGTAATCAGAAACCGCTTCAGTAAACTTGTGTGCAATGTCCCTTTCAAAAACTATTTCCAGAAAATGATTACAAGAAAAGGACTAAATTTGTTTTTAGGAGTTTTGTTTTCTGTAATAAAGCTGGCCAAGTGATACACTCAGGACATGAGTAGTTGGGATGGGAATTAAAAATCACACATTAAAAAAAACATATAGGGGAAGGCATGCAAACTATTGCACCAAATGAAAAAGTAAATGAAAGAAACAATCCTGAGGCAAAAAGCAACTCTTGAAAATTAGAAATTACACCTCAACAAAATATAACGAGCCTTGAGGAACAAACAAACCAAAGGGAAAAAAAACATCAATTCAGTAATAAAACCTGAACCAAGACAAACTCCAAAATAATCAATATCCATAAAATCATACAAATTTACTCAAAGTAATATGTAAATTAATCAATCAAAACTGTTACAAAAGGGACCCCGCTCTATAGTGAAATGATATGTTGGAGTCACAGAACGTTATTAAATGAGGAGATGGCATCCTCAGTTTCTTAACCATTGAACATTAGCATTACGCTCAACTTGGGTCACATGTAGTGTTGTCACACCAAAATTTCAGTAGTCAGTACCAGGGCTTGACATTAACACCCGACAACCTGCTGGTGGATTTCAGCAGTGGACTTGAATTTTATATAATATATACATTTTTCAATTGTAGTCTTTTAAAAAGGCATCTGAAATTATAAACTACATGCATTGTAGTGTCGTCAAAAATCTAGATTTTTACATCTTGCTTTCTCATCTCTCTAACAGCGAGTTGATACACAAACCCGCCTCACCTTACTCACTCGTTTCATTTGATCCGGATGAATATTGATGGTGTTGCAGGGCTTGAATTTTGGCGTGGGACTGCGCATAATTTCATTCCCACAGATTTTGTGCTTACACCCAAAGTGCGCGCACATAAAGCCATCTTCAGTTCGTTTTCGCTGCCTTATTACACTTAAACAGTAAAGTACACACAAAATAACGTCAGAATTCCAGTCTTGGCAAGTATCACACAGTCAGTTGTTTTAAGTGAACGTAAACAGAGTTGAGAAAGAAAATCATGTGTAACAGTATAATGGATCCGTGTGTCAGGTCTTAAAGTGACAGCAGCCTAATATACCTGCTGCCGCTATTATTATGAGATAATATAAAAAATATCAGTTTTTCCCCATGGTATCGATGTCAAAATTGTGGCCAGTGAAAACACTGAGTGGCTAGTAACTTCGGAAAAACACTAGCCACAGTGACTGGGGAGCAAAAAAGTTAATGTCAAGCCCTGGTCAGTACCAATGCAAGTCAAATTTCACGGTTCTCTGTACCATAGCAAAAACTATTGGAACTATTTAACTATTTCAAAATAAAAAAATATCAAATTTAACTAGTTGATTATAAATGCTAATAATAGTATGTATCCTTCAAATCATTTTCAGTCAAGTAAACATTAAAAAGGTCAAGTGAAAAGTTAGTAATAAAATGAAGGACAAAGAACAAATATTTTTTGTCTTTTCCGTTGCTATGGTTTTCACTGTCAATCACTGCACTTTCAGATTCAGTTCTGCATTTAAATATACGTTTGTCACTCCCAAAACTTTTCAGCATGTAGTTAGCAGCATTCAAAATAAAACTTTTCTTCAAATTGTTATATACCGAAAGTGAGCAAAGAACACTCCCTCTGTAATCACTTAAGCTGTCAATCACTTGCAATCTCACTGAGTTCCGCACTGTTGCTCCCATAATAAACAAAAAAACAGTCTACACTGCATATCAATCACACATTTACATCAGCTTTACACTTTGTTGGTTGTAATGAAAGGATTCATGAGCACTCATTCTATGAGCTCACATTAAACAAAAACTCACGTTTTGAGCAGGATTCTGAATAACAAACACGTCTGATTCATCATTACATTAATGCGCTCAACAGACATGTCTGTGATTGGCTACTATGCCAAATATAAATCTTTGCCGCTCTTCACAGAATGTTCATAAAAAATATTCACGGGAGCATTTGAAAGCAACAATCTATCAGTGAAATTGGCTTAATGGCTATATAAGCTAAACTTTGAACATTATCAGGAAATTCACAATATTCCCTAATAACGTCAGCAAAATATTGTGATAATATCGCTAATATTCTATGTATGACCTAGCCCTTCCACTCAATGCCACAACTAACCAATCAGAATTGAGCATTCTAGAGAGTCAAGTAAGTGTTTGAATTGGCTGCCTATTCCTATGTGCTTATTGGACTGTTTCACATAAATTACAGTGCAAGAATTATATACATAGCAGCACTATATTTAACAGAACAAATAAAAAAAAAATTGTTTGAAGGGCTGTTTTCACCCACACAAATGATTTTGAATGTGCAGTGCACAACGTGCTTGTTACAGTTATGCTACACAGGACCGTGAAGAAGTGTGTGTTTGCTGGAGAAGGATCTGGAGGAGAATTCTTGCGGATAAGCCCACTCCCTGTCCCATAGCCCCTCATCTGGAGGAGAAACACACCAGGATGAGGTGGTCCAAGTATGTTTGTAATCCTGAAAGGAAGCAGGCAGAAGCCAGTACAGGAGGCAAAGCTTTGACTTTCTTCCCAGAAAGCAAGGTTCACAGACAGCAGTCTGAGACACCTGGCATTGGTTCACATTTAGCACATAGGCTTTTCATCAAAGGCTATTTACGGTGTATTATGGGCATGGAGATTCCCTCTGGAGTAACCTGAGATTAAGAGTCTGCTCAAAAAGCACATTGGGGTCACCCCTACTTGGGATTGAACCTGAAGTTTTGTGTTACAAGTAGGGGTGTAATGATACACTCGTCACATATTGGTTCGATACACTATACTGTTCTCACAACACGATACTCTCATGACACCTTAAACAAAGCCAACAAAGTTAAAAGGTACACCATGTAACTTTTGGCCCTCTAGCGGTTAAACAAAACTGCAAGCTTTTTGCGGAAGAACATTGTTTTGGTTGTGCCGTTTTATTACGAGCTCTGTCGCGTTTTGTTTTTGTCAGCAGACACTCCTATGTTCGCCATTTTTTTTAAATGAGTGATTTCCTGGAGTTACACATATACATACACCCTGTATTACAGGTGCTGGTCATATAATTAGAATATCATCAAAAAGTTGATTTATTTCACCTATTCCATTCAAAAAGTGAAACTTGTATATTATATTCATTCATTACACACAGACTGATATATTTCAAATGTTTATTTCTTTTAATTTTGATGATTATAACTGACAACTAAGGAAAATCCCAAATTCAGTATCTCAGAAAATTAGAATATTGTGAAAAGGTTGAATATTGAAGACACCTGGTGCCACACTCTAATCAGCTAATTAACTCAAAACACCTGCAAAGGCCTTTAAATGGTCTCTCAGTCTAGTTCTGTAGGCTACACAATCATGGGGAAGACTGCTGACTTGACAGTTGTCCAAAAGACGACCATTGACACCTTGCACGACACAAAAGGTCATTGCAAAAGAGGCTGGCTGTTCACAGAGCTCTGTGTCCAAGCACATTAATAGAGAGGCGAAGGGAAAGAAAAGATGTGGTAGAAAAAAAGTGTACAAGCAATAAGGATAACCGCACCCTGGAGAGGATTGTGAAACAGAACCCATTCAAAAATGTGGGGGAGATTCACAAAGAGTGGACTGCAGCTGGAGTCAGTGCTTCAAGAACCACTACGCACAGACGTATGCGAGACATGGGTTTCAGCTGTCGCATTCCTTGTGTCAAGCCACTCTCGAACAACAGACAGCGTCAGAAGCGTCTCACCTGGGCTAAAGACAAAAAGGACTGGACTGCTGCTGAGTGGTCCAAAGTTATGTTCTCTGATGAAAGTAAATTTTGCATTTCCTTTGGAAATCAGGGTCCCAGAGTCTGGAGGAAGAGAGGAGAGGCACACAATCCACGTTGCTTGAGGTCCAGTGTAAAGTTTCCACAGTCAGTGATGGTTTGGGGTGCCATGTCATCTGCTGGTGTTGGTCCACTGTGTTTTCTGAGGTCCAAGGTCAACGCAGCCGTATACCAGGAAGTTTTAGAGCACTTCATGCTTCCTGCTGCTGACCAACTTTATGGAGATGCAGATTTCATTTTCCAACAGGACTTGGCACCTGCACACAGTGCCAAAGCAACCTGTACCTGGTTTAAGGACCATGGTATCCCTGTTCTTAATTGGCCAGCAAACTCGCCTGGCCTTAACCCCATAGAAAATCTATGGGGTATTATGAAGAGGAAGATGCGATATGCCAGACCCAACAATGCAGAAGAGCTGAAGGCCACTATCAGAGCAACCTGGGCTCTCATAACACCTGAGCAGTGCCACAGACTGATCGACTCATGCCACGCCGCATTGCTGCAGTAATTCAGGCAAAAGGAGCCCCAACTAAGGATTGAGTGCTGTACATGCTCATACTTTTCATGTTCATACTTTTCAGTTGGCCAAAATTTCTAAAAATCCTTTCTTTGTATTGGTCTTAAGTAATATTCTAATTTTCTGAGATACTGAATTTGGGATTTTCCTTAGTTGTCAGTTATAATCATCAAAATTAAAAGAAATAAACATTTGAAATATATCAGTCTGTGTGTAATGAATGAATATAATATACAAGTTTTACTTTTTGAATGGAATTAGTGAAATAAATCAACTTTTTGATGATATTCTAATTATATGACCAGCACCTGTATATCTTAAAAAAAAATAATAATCTGAATAACATACATTTCATAGAACTCTATTACTCTTAAAATTCTAATAAATTAATAATGATAAAAATAAGGTGTTAATCTAATCCATAATTATTAAATGTAAATTGACTAGACATGTTTTTGATGATTGAAATTTGAATTTTTAAAAAAACTAACAAATGGTTTTAACTGGTGATAATAATAATAATAATAATAATAAAAATGAACTGTTACCATATACTGTGAAACCGTAAAACCATGATATTTTCTGATAATTTTTCACATCCACAATTTACATTGTCACATTTTTGCATCGCAATATATCAGGAAATGATACTATCATTACACCCTTAGTTTTAAGCCCAAGTCCTGAAAAAAGGTTACGTTTCTCATTTCTGCACCATTAGCATCAGCGAATGCAAAATACAAAAAGGTTTTTATGATCAGTACTCTCGTCTGCTATTGGTTGGACAAACAGATACTGCAAACAATTAAGACAATGTTGCCAATGTCGTCAAACATGTTTTAGCAAATCAACTTACAGTTCACCCAAAAAAAAATTATTCTGTCACCATTTACTCACCCTCATGTCGTTCCAAACCAAACCTGTATGACTTACTTTCTTCTGTGGAACATATGTGTGACATTTCAAAGAATGGTGGTAATGTCTATTGAACGACATTTCTCAAAACATTGTCTTTTGTTTTTCACAGAAGAAAGAAAATCATACAGGTTTATAAGACATGAACATGAGTAAATGACAGAATTTTCATTTTTAAATGAAATTTCCTTTTAAGAATGTCTTATAGTCGTTTCAGCAATTAAGCAAACTAAGATGTTAACATAACCCCCTTTTTGTAGCAGGAAATAACCAAAAAAAGCACATAAATAAGATGATCCAGGTCAAAAGGCTGTCTAGCATATAGCTGATAAAAAACAAAACCAAGGAGAAAACAGCATTTTCAAGCCTTGAATGTAATGTTCGATGTATCCATAATCAAATAGCAGTTAATAGGTTATTAAGGCATATTGCGAAAGCCATGTTTGATCTGAAATTGAATTTTACTCATGTCTGAAAGCACAAGCAGATGGCACTCTGCATGGAATATTTTCTTGCTTTCATCTTTTCTCCTTTTTATTTTTTAAAGCTGAAGTATAACTGGATCAGTCACCTCCAGCCCCATCTCAAAGTTGTGTTTTGTCCAGACAAAAGACAGAGAGAACGAAAGAGGAACAACGTGAGAGTGTTTCATACTGAACCAACATTGCCCTCATCTGGAAAGAGAAAAAATGCAGGGGATGAATCAAAAGAATAGAAATCCCATCTAAGTGCAGAATAATGTCTGTGCCTACAAGTATAGCGTGTCTCAACAGCACAAAGACGCTAAAGTATAAGATTACCATCATAATTTACAGTTTCAAAGGAGTGTTTTCAAAGCAAAGTCATATGGCCAATATTTAAACAATTATTAAAACGGTCTCACATCTGCACCAAACCACTAAACAACAGAGCTGTAGTCAAGGCAAATTGCCTCAATGATGCCATCTGTCCACAGCACAAATCCTCAAAGGCCTACATGCCTCAAATATGCAAAAAGTATAGTTAAAGGAACAGTTCACTCAATTAATGTCCTGTCATTACAGAGATTTAAAGTAATAATTATATCATTACTTATTGACCTTCATGTTATTCCAAAACTGTCTGTTGTAGAAAAACAAAAATATCATTCAAAAATATCAAAGAAACTTCATCCAGTTCATAGTGACCACAGGTAACAAAGTAGTTGTATTGCTTCAGAAGACATAGGACGTCGCACACAACACCATTCGACTACCATTCAAAATTTTGGGGTCAGTAATATTTTTATTAATTCTTTTTAAAGAAGTTGCTTATGCTCACCAAGGCTGGACTTACTAGTATTGTGAAATATTATTACAATTTAAAATACCTTCTTTTTAAATGTATTTTGAAATGTTATTTATTCCTGTGATGGCAAAGCTGAATTTTCAGTTATGATCCTTCAGAAATCATTCTAATATGCTGATTTGGTGCTCAAGAAAGTTCTTATTTTTATCAATGTTAAAAAATTTTAACATTTTTGTGGAACCATGACACTTTTTTTCAGGTATCTTTAATAAATATAAAGTTCAAAAGAACTGCATTTATTTGAAATGCATCTTTTGTAACAATGTAAAAGTCTTTAATGTCACTCAATGTGACTTTAATGTCTTTAATGTTGATCAATTTATTGCATTTTTGCTGTATAAAAGTATTATCTTTTAAGAAAAAAAAAAAAAAAAAAAAAAAAATCTCACTGACCCCAAACTTTTAAACAGTAGTGTAAATGTTTTTTTGGAGCTTAATGGTTATAATTGAAAAGAGCTAAGTGAAGATATGATTATTAAAGCTGCAGTCCGTAAAAATGATCCAAAGTCAAATTGAGCAAGTACATAACCAGCCAGTGTTCAAAACGATCTCCATAGCCTGATTCACAACGGTAAGCTTGTAATAATGTGTTTTAATTATCCAAATTAAATTTATAAATCAAAGCCTTAATCAATATCTATCCTCCTACATATTAAGATGATTTAAATGATTTCTTCTAGCTTGAATGTTCTTTTGAATTTTTGGTTTAATTCCTTTTAACTGAATTATATGCTTTTATTTATATTTATTTTATATTACTTTTATATTATTACCTTTTACTGAAACACTAAGGAATAAAGATGAATATTGCCTGTACTATTGCCTGCACTTCTCTCTGAGGAGAAGAAAATGTTATCTGTATGTTGTTTTCAGTTGACGCTTTAACTCCAACCTTGGTGAAACTGTGTATGTGTATATGTGCGCCAGTATTCTGTGTTACAGATCAGTATTGGAGGTGGATTACGGGCATCCTAGGAGATGGGTGGACTTGTTTTCTGGGCAAGCTGGCACCTGCTCCAGACCTGGAAGGTCACTACATGCCTAATTCCGGGATGAAAGCGTCAACAAGTGATCTATGGACACATGCATCTGATTAACTGAGAATGTGTGGAAATTTACTATGACTATCTATTTTCTCTTAGCCAATCAGAATCATTAAACCTGCAGTAATGACATAGCTACACCTTGAAAAGAGTATAACTGTTGAGAAATTGTATGTATGAAAAAAGGTAGAGGGCCTACAAACTCCTTGAGACTTTAAGATGGCTTCTGCTGATGAAACTGCAAACTATTCTTCAGTAAATGTTTCTTTAATTAATTGCACTCCTGACACTCAGTCTTGGTCAACTGGTCTTGGGTCCTAATCTGTTTTCCCCTAACACGTTTCAAACAGAGATGGCGACAAAGAGGCAAAACTTACGGACTGCAGTTTTTAATTCTTAAACAGCGTAGAGGTTTGAAATGAGATAAGTAAAAAAATGACTAACTATTTTTGGGTGAACAAACCCTTTAAATTTGTATAAACAATGTTCCAGTGAAGTTGTAACCTTCAAAAATAATAATAAAAAAAAGAGATATCTAGACAATGATAGGGTTTATCTTAGGTGGACTCACCAACGGTCATGGACTCAGGAAGGCCAGGGGTCGGCAGAACACTGGTCACAGGAGCAATCTGCGCTGGTGAGTCGGGCTCCATGCTGAGACAGCAAAAGTTAACATCAGTCTTCAAAGAAATATTTTCTTTTAAAAAGTGTTCTTTTGTATCAGATACCTAAATTGGAGTTGGCTTTGTTTTTCACTGTCAGTTGGTGGGCTTGAGCTCTCCTTCTGTCCATGAAATTCGACATTCTCAACTGAACTACCAGCTGAAATTACAAAAATAGCACATTTCTCCATGCCAGAACCGTAGTCAAACATTACACACTCAATTAAATAGTGCTACATTTAAGTTAAACTCATAGGTTTGAACAATCAGAAGACATAAATATGCCTGCCACATCTATGTGGACCAGAACATCTGACCTTGTTGTGTGTAGGGCTCGCTGGAGGCCAGAGGTATGAGAATGTGCGAGTTGTCATTGTCATTCTCTGTAATGATTTGCCTTGGACTCCATGTAGAAACACTGGATAAACTCCCCACAACCATCCTATGCAGAGCAGAATGTCATGGTCACAGCTTATTTTATTGTTTCTTTGCTACTCCACAAGTACTAAATATTAATTAACAACATGTACTTACAATAGGATTAGAGTTTAATGTTAGTTGCTTGTAATTATGCACAACTTACTACTATAGTAAATACATTACCTTTTAAAGGTTTAGGGTCGGTAAGATTTTTTTACTGTTTTTCATTTCTTTTTTTTTTCTTCACATTTTTGAAGTCTCTTATGTTCACCCAAGGCTGCATTTATTTGATCAAAACAGTAAAACAGTAATATTTTGAAATATGAAGTTGTGCAGCTTAATATTTTTGTGAAAACCATGAAACATTTTTATTCAGGATTCTTCAATGAATAGGAAGTTCAGAAGGACAGCATTTATTTTAAATATAACTTCTTTGTAACACTATAAATATCTTTACTTGCTATTATTAACTATACTACTGTTACTAACATTATAAATTACTTTTGACCAATATAATTTCTTTTAAAAAAATTCCTTCTAAGCCCAAACTTTTGAATGGTAGTGTACATGTGACATGTGTAACAAGGACACATTCAAATAAAGTGTTACTACAAAAGTTAATAAATCTATTTTTAGTTGTCAATTCAAGTCAATTCAGTTCAAGTCTCGCTACATCCTGATGCTGATTAATGTAGCAATTAAAGCAAGACTTTAGCCAAGTTTGAAATCGCCCCCTTTACCCTCATTCACCATTCCCTACATTACTCCACTAATATAGTCCACTTGAAGTATTGAATGAAAACAAGTGAGCGAATTCGGACACTGAGTGTGCATAGTTTGTGCTTGCCGTTAATAATCATTTGAATTTTTTGCAAACTAAGAGCTCCAGTAGTAATGAAAATATTTTTCTTGAATGCTCTCATGATAACTATCATATATAAACCTTAATCAAACAATTTAATAATCAATTAAAAAGGAATTTATACCTGTATGATATTACGCTGTACCCACATTGGACCAGCGGTTTGGAAAATGGATGGATGAATAATTCAGCTGCAGGTGCCATCTTCTGGCAAGACACGGGAATTTATTGGCACGACCCTCACTGTGCATTATGAGTATTTTCTGGCCGTTGAGTGTACATCAATTGTACACTCATTATTGCGGTGCATTATGGGATTGAATGAGTGCACTCAATGTCCACTATGGTTTCAGACACCACTACACATGGCTGTCCCCTCAAATACTGCCCTATTTAAGGGTACAGAGGCTGATTTTTGGAACAGCCTTTAAGTAAACTCACCGCTCCCCACTCCCTTGATCCTCTTGTGGGGTCTCCTGCCTGCTCTTTCCATAAATGTCATCCTCTTCCTCCTCCTCATTGTCAATGCTCTTGGTATCAGGCAGCACTCCATTCTGTGCGGGTGTTTCAGCCCAGCTCACAATCCCAGGCTCGGTCAGGCCGTTATGAATGGGAGAGATAGAGTCCGGAGGGTCCGGAGCCTCCTCAGAACTCACACGACCCATTGTACTCTTCCTGAGACTCCTCACAACATCCTCACCAGCCTCGTCCTCATCTTCCGCACCCACGTCCAAGTCATCGTCAAAAGAGATTATGTTTGTGATCTTCTTTTTACGCCTACGCTCTTTTCTTAAACCGGAATCTAAAAAGCAATTAAATCAGTAATATGAGGGTAACAAAACAATAGCAATTAAAATCTCAATCATCAATTGACTATAACATAATAATATTTATTAGTAGAAGAACAGGAAATAAAAAACTCACACAAAAAAAAGTGCACAAATTGTATCTTTAAGGGTACAACAGCAAGTCAGTGTGGTAGTACCCATAAAGGGACATCTTTACTGTACCTTATTTACACCAAAAGCTAGTCATAGTCATACCTTAAAGGTACGCCCGATATACTTTAAGCGAAAGAACTGGTTTGATATCGTTTTGAAGAAAGTCAGGCCAAAACTAAGTTCGTTTGGAGTTTGTTTTGGGAGTTCGAAACCGCTTTCCAAAGCAAAATTTACGCAAGTAAAAACATTAACACAGTGGAAAGCTGCTGTATAGTAGAAATTAAAGTTGTAATTTTAATTGAAAGCGACACGGACACTGTTCTTCATGTTTCATACTGTAAAGCTGCTTGCTTTAAAGCAATGTATTGTATACACTGCACTTTTTGTTCCATTGTCTTCGATTGAAACGCATATGAATGCGTCAGATCGGAAACGCAAGCTCATGTGGAAAGTTCAAGTTTGGTGAACCCTGACTTGCGAATTCGCATCACATAAAGAGACGAGTGACCAGTAGAAGATCGATTTGTCACAGTGTGACCTCTTGGCTAAATTAAAAGAACAGTATTTTTGCAGGAAAGTTGAGTATGTTACATTTCGAGTGTATTACTATTTGTTATATGTTAAATTCATGTTTATAAAAAAGACGCTGCAGAGAGTAATGTCATATCAAAGAAGTTTTACTCAAAAGTGACTTTACTCAAAGTCTAGTGTGGCAATGGCTTAAGATGCTATATAAATAAACGTGAAATGATGTGAAGTGCTAAACTGCAGAGCTTGTGCAAACTCGCTATGATCGGATACTTTCTTAACTTGTGCTTATTTTGTTTTTAATAGAAAAGCTTGCAGCACATATTTACATATTCATCTAAATGGCGTTCTCAGCAGCGTGGGCAGTGCTAACAGTACACTGCTGAAAAAGTATTTCAAAGATCTTTTTACTCCCAAGCAAAAAACAGAGAAGAACTTCACAGTGAGTATATAGTGGCCTTACATATTACTACTCTATGGCACAAATATGCACCTTGAGGGTAGATAAGGTACAAAGTTGTCTCTTTAAGGTTACAACCCCAGTGACAAGCTATTGTACCCCTAAAAGTAAATTTTTTGACAGGTCATATACTATAGCAGAATTCCACATGCACTAAGCACCTGCAGAA
Organism: Rhinogobio ventralis; assembly: GCA_039654625.1. NCBI lineage: Eukaryota > Metazoa > Chordata > Actinopteri > Cypriniformes > Gobionidae > Rhinogobio > Rhinogobio ventralis. The sequence goes on from CM077212.1 coordinate 17,221,419, forward strand.
GTGCTGCGGGGCAAGACAGGCAGTGGGTCTGATGGAGCATCTGAGCGAGGAACGAAACCAGGAACCACCGCAGTGGCAGTTCCGATTTCCCGCAGAAGTGTGCTGACACCTTGAGTAGACTCTTTCCACAAACTGCTCATGCCCTGTGTGGACTCCTTAAGCAGGTGGGAGACAGACGATCCTCCACGGGCCTGGCCATTTAGGTCTGTGTTGTCAATGTTGATGGCAAACAGGATGGAATTGAGCCCTGGTGACACATAAACTGAATTCACACTTGCACAAGGAATGATGCCCAGCTACACTTTATAACTTTATGCTAACTACCAGAAGCAAATGGCAAATATCTCATTTTAATATCACCTGCAGCCATAGTGGGCAGCATACTGGCTCTCTCCTCATCCAGGACAAAAGCCCAGTCTTCATAGAAGGCACTATATATGAGGGAGAAATATGACCATTAAGTAATAATTTCACACAAGTTAGAAGTCTTAAAGGGTTAGTTTGCTCAAAAATGAAATTTCCGTCATTAATTACTCCTCACATTATTAAATGACATACCCTCATGTCGTTCCAAACCCATAAGACCTTTGTTCATCTTCGGAACACAAATTAAGATATTTTTGATGAAATCCGAGAGCTTTCTGACCCCATATAGATTGCAAAATTCGTACCACTTTCAAGACTTTGTTAAAATAGTCCATGTGACTACAATGTTATGAAGCGACGAGAACACTTTTTGTGCACAAAAAAAACAACGACTTTAACAATTTCTTATCTCTTCCGTGTCAGTCTCTGTTCACTTAGTAAACACAGTGCAGCACTTTCCAGGTTCTACGTCAAAACGCCGGCTCAGTATTTGCATGATACTGCGTCAGCATCACACGCATGTGTCATGGTGCTCATGTGAACAGCGTCAGAGACTGACATGGAAAAGAAGAAATTGTTGAATTGTTGTTATTTTTTGCAGTCTATGGGGGGGGAGGGGGTCAGAAAGCTCTCAGATTTCATCTTAATTTGTGTTCCGAAGAAGAACGAAGGTCTTACGGATTTGGAACAACATGAGGGTGAGTAATTAATTACAGAATTTTCATTTTTGGGTGAACTAACCATTTAACCCCTGTTCACACCAGAGGTGGACAGTAGTGAAGTATTTTACTTTCCAAGTAATCTTATTTTTCAAGCATATGTACTGTTCTTCTTTGGAAAACTTTTACTTCACTACATTCCAAAGCATAATTTTTTTACCTTTATTACTTACATTAAAAATGTAATACTTTCTTACTTTTACTCAAGTAACAGTAATTCAAAGTTTTACTTGAGTACAAGTAAGAAAGTTCTACATTTTTAATGTAATTAAGTATTAAAGGTAAAAAAAAAAAAAAATTTATTTATGAAATGTAGTACAGTAAAAAGTACATTATGCTTTGTAATGTAGTGAAGCCTTCCCACTACTGGTAGCCTAGTAAAGTTAGTGATAACATTCACGGATGTTATTCCATGTTGTAGACAACGAAAACATTTTGGAGGGAAATGACTAAATATAAATGGAATCAGTACATAAAATGCTTAATATTAAAGATGAACAAGAGACAGCAAATGCTCTTTACCATCGCCATTTCTGCGACGAAAGCACCGGTCTATCTGGGTTCACAATACCATTCAGGCTGTAGTGATTGATAACATGCGCTCCTCTGACTCAGTTCTAGTGATGGGTCAATCATGAACGATTTGTTCATTTTGAAAGAATCTTTAATATGACTCGGGAACAACGAGTGCGTTCATTTTTTTGTTGTCTGCGCATTAAACCTCCTATAGGCTCTGTACAGGAACAGAAATGATTAGTTCACCTCCCGAGTCTTCGGGTCCGAGTAGTTCGTTCATCGCGTGACAGTCTAAGGCTATGCAGTCTGTACCGGAAACAGAAATGATTAGTTCACCCCCTGAGCTTTTGGGTCGGAGTCGTTCGTTCTTTTGTCACGTGACGTGACAGGATACGCCATATTGGATACAGAAATTAGTTAATAATTCACAACCTTCCTTACAAGCAAGCACATAGTTATTTTTTTTATTTTACTCTTACATTTACGTGATGTCTTTCTGGTCTCAAATTTCTTACAATTTATAAATGTGTGAATTTATAATTCATGATGTCATGATGGTTCTTTTCCATAATATTGAATATGGTAAAAACGACTCGGACCAGAAGACTCTGGAGGTGAACTATTCAGTTCTGTTTCCGGTACAGACTGCATAGCTTCAGCCTATGGGGATGTGACATGAAAAAAGAATGAACAACTCGGATTAGGAGGTGAGGTGACCTAACACACTGCTAAGCAATGAATTAATAATTTCTGTTTCTCATAATTTGGCCTTGGCTGCATTAAAGCTATTTCTTATTTGAAATGTGATCAACATTTGCATAAGTAGATGTGGTGTGGAATTTGGCAATTAACATGTAATTTTAATTATATTCTACTGAAATGAACGAAATGACTTGAAAGATTCGTTCATTTTGCTGAACGAGATTCAAAGATCCAAGTCAGTAAAATGATCCAAGCTTCCCATGACTAGCTCTCCATTGAAATTAATTGGATCGTGTCACTTTGTCGACGCATGTCACTGGCTGTGTGAACAGGGCTTAAAAGATATGTAACGAAAAACAGCAAGGAAGACAAACAAAGACAGACATCCAAAACTGTCTGTACCCAAGGCGGGCATTATCTGCCAGCAGCATGTGCAGATAACGCTCTAGCGAGTGTTCGTTCAGGGCACAACGAAGCCATGCCCGGCCCCGGCCCAGCTCAGATGTGATATTCCGCAGAGAGTAGAAGCGTTGCAACTCATGATGGTTGAGGTGCTCCTTCACATAAAACCAGAACGTCAGCTCTGCAACACACAAGGTAGTCTGTTTAAACTGCCACAGCAATGTTCTCAGTTCCATATAATAAAGAATAGAGATGATAATATCACAGAAGTTATATAAGGTCATTTTGTGAATTAGAATTTAGGAGGTAGAGAAAAGGTCAGCGTTGTTCAGGTTGTTTCACTGAAAAAAAAAATAACTACGGTAAATAAAAATCACAAGACTGAGATTGAAGACCATTTGAAACCTTTCTTTCTGTAGTCATATTCCTTCGGACATTTTGGTTTCAGCCCCTAAAAGCCTTTGTTTGGATCAAAAGAACATTTTTCTAGACTGACATCGAACTTGTTCAGCTGTTTGTATGTAACAATTTTTCAAATGGGGTCACTCAGGATTCAGGTGGTCATACTTGTCTGAGCTCGGTGACATTTAAGTAGTGCAGGATACAGGGTGGTGCAGCCTAGTGGTTAACCAAAAGGTTGTGGGTTCTGATGTGATCATTTCACTTGCAAAATAATGGTGTAAATAACATAACATAATTGTGAAAAATTATTACAATTTAAAATATATATTTTTTATTTTAATATATATCATTTTTTTTAAATGTAACGTATTCCTGTAATGAAAAAGCTGAATTTTCAACAGTCATTACTCCAGTCTTCAGTGTCACGTGATCTTTCAGAAATCATTCTAATATGATGATTTGGGGCTCAAGAAACATTTTTTATTATTATTATCAATGTTGAAAACAGAAAATAAACAGCACTTATTTGAAACTGAAATGTTTTGTAACATTCACTGTCCCTTTTGATCAACTGAATGCATTCTATCTGAATAAAAGTATTAATATTGTTCAAAAAAATATTATATTATATATACACATCTATTGTTGCACAATATTTTATTATACATATAGAACATATTTTTATATATTTTTTTTTTTTTGTATATTATACAATAATATAGAAAAAAATCATCAAGAAAAAACCTTGACAATAGTTTATGCATGAACTCATTCATTGGTGAAGCATGTTCAGTTTCGAGTAGAGTTCATCAAGTATATTATATATAATAGAATCTCAGAATCTTATAACATCACTCAAAACCCCCACTACTTCAATCAACTTTCTACTCAACAAAAAACTAAAAGTATTCATTCAACTTTGATTCATAGTATCACTCTTAGTTCTGCTGTTAATTTTAAACAGCTCAAAACCACAGCAGGTGCAGAGACGAACCTCAGAAAAATCTTGTTTCTCTTTTTTGCCATTTTTACAGGGCTTGTTGCATAACCATCTGGTTTCATAAACAGTATCAGCACCTGGTTTTCCTGTATGAGCACTCATAAGCATCTGTTTCCTCTATGGACAACCCAGAACACCACATGTGTTCTTTGTTACTAGGGAAATCTCTCAGGCAATGTCTCTCAGGGGTACCAACTAAGACAAACTCATTAAGTAGGGCAAAGAGTTCACAGAGTAAACGCTTGGAAAAACACTTTTTTTTCAGCATGTTCTTTCAGAGAATTTTAGATTGATTAATATGGCCGCTCAAAAGCTGAACGGCAGAAAATAAGGTCTGGGCATCCATAATTTGACAGAATCAGTTACAGTACCTGCTTCAGTTTTACTGCTAAATCCAGCAGCATGTTTAATGGCAGCTGCTGTGAGGGCTAAACCGCGACTTTTCCTCAAGCCGTGTTGAAGTACTGCTTCAAACTGGGCACACAGGCATATGACTCTATGAAAACAAACAGCAAAGGAGGACAGAAGATCAGCAAAATAAAATAAAAAATTTTTGAAGGAGATATTTGGATGGAATATTCTTCTCACCTGCTATCAGAATCTGAGGCAATCTCCTTCCTGCCTCCAAATCGAATTTGGCACTGAGAAGATAATAATTGTTTAAAGCAATGGATGTTCAGTCTTTACCATTAATTGACATTATTATATATTACAAAATATTTAAAGGGATAGTTCACCCAAAAATGAAAATTCTGACATCATTTACTCACCCTCAAGTTGTTCCAAACCAAAAAAAATGTTTTCTTCTGCTGAACACAAAGGAGGATATTTGAAAGAATGTTTGTAACCAAGCAGACCTCGGCAGCCATTGATTACCATAGTATTTTTCCCCCCACTATGGTAATCAATGGCTGCTGAGATCTGCTTGGTTACAAACATTCTTCCAAATATCTTCCTTTGTGTTCAGCAGAAGAAAGAAATGTATACAGGTTTGGAAGAACTTGAGGGTGAGTAAATGATGCCAGGTTGAACTATCCCTTTAACATTATATATCTCCTTCAAAGACCGCTGCAATACCTTCATGAGCACCTGCATAAATATTAATATTTAAGCATCTAATCTGCCATTGTTACTAAACTCACGAAATATAACAGCTGGTGAATGGAAGAGATATACCATTCAAGATAAACCATTTTCTGCATTCAAAATAAAATGGCATGGCTTGATAGGGCACGATGTAGCAGTGCAGTGTTCACGAAAGGCATCCTGACAATTAAAAATCAAAACAATTTTATACTTCTTTCTAGCCCAATAGATTAATACAGATAGTTGTAAATTTGTATGATATATTACCGACACCGAGCAAACATCATGTGTCCTAAGTGATCACTTCTGCCATGAACGGTCTCCCCTGGCCTTTATTATAAAAACTTCTTTCCTCATTGTTCTAAGCCAGCATAGTCAAACAGTAAGTGTTTTTTTGCACAAATAAGTTATCACATAGTCAATTAAACAACTCAATGTCACCCTACCTGTTTAACTGCATCAAGAAGTCTCTCTAACAGGTTTTGTCTTTTCAGGTCATTTTGCTGCGCGCCTGTAAGGTACAGTGTCCTGAAATATTACTGGTTGAATTGACCACACTTAACAACAAAAACACACTTAAAATGCAAACATAAAAATCACAGTGCATTAAATTATTATCAATGATTAACATATGTTATGTGACTGCAGTGCACAAAAAATGCAGCAGTTTTTAGTGGTTGTAGGCACTGTCAATTTGAATATATATTGATATGATTCCTTGTTCACATACATACACACATATGACCTGTCAAAACAGCAGATAAAGAACTTAAGTAGATAGACCGATTTCCTGTGATCACAAAGATCACATTTTGGTCCTATCATTTACTTGTTTGAAGAATGACATATTCCAGAATTTACATATTCCGACCGCAGTGACAGAGACTGAATGTTTTGAAACCTCTGGCTACCTAACAAACCATATTATTAGATAACAGTTAAATGTGTTGCAAACAAAAACAATTTAGCAGCATAAATTTCACCTCACATTTGCAACTCACCGTTCATTCTGAAATTCCCGATCAAACGGTTTAGCAAGCGACATGAATCGCAGTTGAGTCGGTCCCTAAAAGTTTCGGATTAATCCCAAGTGATGTTTAGCGTCATTGTTTACATTTTGGATCGTTCTCCATAGCTTCATTTGCAGTTAAGCGTTACAGTACAAGCGAGGCCTAGCTCAGACAACACTAGCACTTTAAAGCCGTTTAATGCATCACAATTATGAAGACGTTGTTTTATGGAGTATTGTAAGAGTTTACTGTTCAGCATGAGTGAACTGTTTCTACCTAGTTAAACTCTTGTATCGTTGTGCTAGCGAGAGCTCGCTAATGCCACTGCACAGCGCTCGTGTCAGTCACATGACATTGGCTTGGTGTCACGTGACAGCAACATTGTCACGTGGGTCAAAATTACATAGCCTAATAAATAATAGGCGGGGGGAGATTAAATATATATATATATATATATATATATATATATATATATATATATATATATATATATATATATATATATATATATATATATATATATATATAAACGTATTTTGAAGTCGTTCAAAGGTGGATGCTGACAAGTAAGTTCGAAAATCAGATTTAAAGGGACGGTTTACGCAAAATGAAAAATGTCATTATTTTAGCCTACTCACTCACCCTCGTGTCGTTCTTTATGATTTTCTTTCCTCTGTGAAATACAAACGGAATTGTTAGGCAGAAAAAACGTACAACCCGTCGCCTTCACATCATTGCATCTTTTTTTCATACAGTGAAAGTGAATGGTGACTGAGGCTATTGTGCAGATCATTTTTGAGAGACAGAGAGAGAGAGAGAGAGAGAAGGTTTGGGTGTAAATAATGGCAGGATTTCTTTTTCATGGGTGAACTATCCTTTAAAACATTTATTGCATAAATGTCATGCATTTATTTCTCTCTTTAAGTATATTTACATATACGTGCTATAATAAGACTATAATTGAAGTAACACATTTTAATTTAACAAAGATACAGCATACATTTGTACTGGTTTTGCATTGATAAATATGTGTAAGAGTGAAACTCAGACATAAGACTTTTGGACAATGCATGTTGAAAATTGTTTACAATCACAGATGATTCTTACACCTAAATGACATAGAGATGCTCATTTTTGATAGTCAGATACAATCCTTTGTTCAAGTCCTGTGTTCATTATTAGTGCATCCAGCAGCCCATTTCAAATTACAATGAGTCTGGACAGAGCATGTGCAGAGTTTTCAGAGTCTGTTATACAAGTTCCATGCAATCTCCTCCAAATATGACAGGTGTACACTGGTAAGCTTGTACTGTCTTTGTGGTAACCAGCAATGTGGTGCCTTCCTCAGTGGAGGGAAGAGGCAGGTTGGAGTTGTAGTGATGCTGATTCAATCCATCTGGTAAATTAGTCGTAGTTTCATCCGTATCTTCAGATTGCTCTGTGACATCCGAACCTCTCTCGCTGTCAGATGTCTTTTGTTCTTGACCTATCACTGTGTGATATTTCATTGACTTCATCAGGATTTGTTTGCCACACAAGTAATGTAATTATAAGACACTGGCTACTAGTATAAGTATAGTTTTCCCCAGATGTAATAATATCATACAACATGAAATCATGTACAGTAAACTAAGATCAAATGCATGCCCAATGTACTCAAATTTGTCATTCATAACATACATACTTTCAGCAATATACCTTTGTTCATGATGATGGGTTTACAGGTTTTCCTGCGTATAACTCGCAGAATAATGGTCAATGCAGTGAAAGCTCCCAGGAACACAAAAAACACGATCAAAATGAAACGAATATTTTGATTCTTTTCAACTTCATTTACTGGTACTGAAAAGGACACAATGAGGCACCGAATAAGAGACTGGAATCACAAGACATACATTGTTTGATAAGAGTCCTGCTCATAAGTTTTCATACCTTTTGCAGAATATTCAAAATGTGTGATATTTAAATGATAACTGGAGATTATTGCATTTGGTACTGCCCTGATGAAGCTATTGAATGTATATTTTATATTTTATGGATTATAATTGGTTGATTATGGATAATCGCATCCAAAATAAAAGTTTGTGTTTGCATAATATATGTGTGTGTACTGTGTATAATTATGTATATATAAATACACACATGCATGTATATATTGAAGAAAAATGTGTTATATTACATATAAAATATTTATATATAATATAAATGATATAAATATATATACAGTATATACATGCAAATATTTATTAAATATATACATGAATGTGTGTTTATTTAAATATACATAATTATACACAGTACACACATATATTATGTAAACAAACTTTTATTTTGAATGCGATTAATCACGATTAATCGATTTGACACAACTTAGAACTTTGAAACAACTTATTGATTCTGCAAGGAGTATGTAAACATACCATTACTGTTACTGTTATGTTTATCCATAAAATGATGTGCTTGTTCTTAGTCTAAAGTCAGAAAGTTTTAAATCAGAAATAAGACAATACTTACTTGAGGTACAAAATGTTTTGCAAGTATTTGGTGGGGAGTTGCATCTAATGGAGCAATGTTGACACTCCTCAAGAAGTCCATCGTAATAATAATTCTTTGCACATTTTCCCTCAGCATAAATAATCATGTAAAGCAGCCATATAAAGAGAAGCATCTTCCACTGAGGTGTTGGAAGTCACTAAACGTACACAACAGCCAACATTTTATTAAGCCCAGTATGTAAATATGTTTTAAGAAGGGGATGTCCCTGAGCTTTCAAAACTTTTTAGTCAAAAACTTAACTATCCTCATCGACCACATACTTTTGTTTAAACAACTATTCATTCAACTACCATTTGTTTTATCTTAATACACTCTTAAACACTCAAAGAAACTTTAACATCCATGCACAAAAAGTTGAAAAAAAGAGGTTCATCTGATTATTCAAAAGTTCTTCACACATACAGAATTGAATACTGCAAGGTTCTTTGGGGGAAACAAACGTGTTTTTTCCATGGTATCGCTGGGAAAACCCCCTTTTCAAAACGTTTCTTTTTAAAGGGATAGTTCACCCAAAAATGAAAATGTTCTCATTTATACTCACCCTCGAGTTGTTCCAAACCTGTATGAGTTTCTTTCTTCTGTTTAACACACACACAAAAAAATATATTTTGAAAGATTTTGTTGGTAACCAGACAGTTGATGGCACCCATTGACTTCCATATTATTTTTACTACTTCTATGGAAGTCAATGGGCTACTGTCTGGTTACCAACATTTTTTAAAATATCTTATTTTGTGTTCAACAGAAGAAAGAAACTCATACAGGTTTGGAACAACTTAGTGGTGAGTAAATAATGACCAAATCGTTGGGGGAACTATCCCTTTAAGCGTGAAATGACCTTGTTCTTTTTCAAATAAAACTATAATGGCCTAATAAATGTTTTAAAATGATTTTAATTGCAAAGGTCTGTATACACAAAATAATGTTTTCCTTATACTATAAACACAGAAAAGCTGCTTTTTAGACAATCAACATAGTAAGAATATCACAAATACACAACCAGCAAATAATAATAACAGTCAAGCATATTTGATTAGTATATTATACAATAATATTATCAGTATAAGGTCTTATCAGTTAACAAGATGTAATGCATTAGCTAACTAACAATGAGCAATATATTTTTAAAACATGTATTAATCTTTGTTGATGTTAGTTGGTAAAAGTCTAATTGTTTATTGTATGTTCATGTTAGTTCACAGTGCATGAACATATGTTAAATACACCTTGGATTTTGAAAATGTATTAGTAAATGTTAAAATCACTATTGACTAAGATTAACAAATGCTGTTGAAGTATTGTTCATTCTTAATTTGTTAACTAGTCAAAATGTTAACAAAAGAAATCATATTGTAAAACGTATTATATTAAATAATAGAAAAATATTTTAGTTTAGTTAGATTAAAAGAACAATATTTAAAAATATTTATATATGAACAATTATACATAAATGTAGCCGAAGAACACTGATGATCTTAAGAGCTAAGCATTTCTAAGCAGCATGAATGCAGTTGTGAAGAGGAGGATCTTCCCGCAGAGCACTGTGGAAATAGAGGTGCAAATCAGAGCCTGACATTGAATGTCGAGCAAAGTTTGCTGTATCGTACAAAAGATAAGTCTTATTTGATTCTCTGTCCTGGCCAATAGGATTCCACCTAAAGACCAGAATGCTATAAATGATTAACAAAGCCCCACTTTGCACGATCATTAAAATAAAAAAGATCATGCTTATAGATGATAACATGGAAAATAGCTGGTTTCCATTGCATTATACAAGTTTATATTCTTTAAAACACTTATTTGTGTTACCTGTATGTTATATCACTAAAGGATCTCGGTTCAGGTGGTCAGTCGTCCCAGTTGGCTGTGTATTCAGATAGGAGCTCATGACAATGGTAACGGGTTGATCTGCCCAGGCTGTGCGGTTTGCACGAGTGTTGATTCTTCCATTTCTCCTGAAGGAATTCCTCAGGCTGCTGGAGACTTTACGCATAACACCTGAAATTCCTTTAGTGCGTTTGTACTGAGCAATGTCATCCTCCAGCTCTTCAGGAGGCACTTCAATATTACCAGTGTACCAAAACACCCACCAGATGAGACTCAGGAAAATGATCACAGCTCCAACGTAAATTAAAAAGTCATGGAAAAAGATGTCCCAAAACACCCCAACCAGGAGGACAAAAAGTCCAAAAATGTCATGAAAAACAGCAAACCAAAATGCACATTTACAACGACCAACTCCTGGATACTTTTTCTCCATATCCGCAATTATATATTAGTGGCCTTTTTTATTGAAACATGTAACTAGACCGCAGCTCGTCTTTTCAGGTCCATCTACAGAACTAAAAGTACACACTGCGTGAAACATGACGTACACCTGTACAGATGATGTTCAAAGTACACTGAAGTGATTAAACCTTGCTGTTCAGCAGTAAAGCAATGCTTTGATCAGGATCACAAACCTGAAGATACCAGACATACACTGACAAGTCAAAATAATATTTGCATGACGGTTTTCCATGTGACGTCTTTGACGATCTAATTCTAAATCAGCTGTCTATTGTGTTTTACATTTTCTTTTATGATCAATGTCCAGACCACACCGAGCACAGCAAACATTAGCCCAACTGAAAGACACAATGGGCCCACACCATTCACAGGCATTGGGTCTCTAGACTTACTACCAAATAATCCACTAGAGGTAAGGATTACCACCAAACCAGCACTCAATGCTAGCCCACTAATTATCAAGATGAAGATGGGTTTGTGATAGAAGGTCCACCAACTGGGGTCTCTGGGTACAGGGTCCCGAACAGGAATTGGAATGGTCACATCTTCACTTAAATCACACTGAGCCACAGAGCACATCCTGACTGTAAAAAAAAAAAAAAAAAAAAAAAAAACTTAACTCGCACAAACAAAAGACAAATACACACAATTGATGTCACTCAGTTTGTACAGTCCATAGAGTTAATAAAATAATTATTCTTGTGAAAGGGATAGTTCACCCAAAAATGAAAATTCTGTCATTTACTGACTCTCATGTCATTCCAAAACTGACTTACTGGGGAATTTTTGGTAATGTTACTCCACACTGGATGGATGGACATAAACACTGAGACATTTCTTAAAATATCTTTTATTCCACAGAAGTCATTGTGGTTTTGAAACATAAGGTTAAGTATAAAATTTTCAATTGTGGGCGAGCTATCCCTTTAACAATATCATTGTCTTAACATTGTTAATAGCATAAAAAAACAGTTTTACTTGCCTTCTCTTAGTATTTTGAGACTACTTCTTTTTTATCGGCCTCAGACGTATATCCAGGAAACTTAATATTTTCAATAAGAGAATAATATAGTCCCAAAAGATGATTCTAAACACCAGGAAAGATCTTAAATTATCTTGGTAAAAATCTCAAATAAAAAAACAAAAAAACACGGGACTCGTACTCCCAAGAGATGACTAGACTAGACTAGATGACCATTACCAAACCAAGTGGCAGACCTCAAAACAAACCTGTGTAACAAACCAGAGTGATCAGGAACAGCAGCACAAACAGAGAGCAGCTGGTCCAACACATTGTCTAGCTCATCCAATGCATGTAATATAATCCTCTATTACGCAGACCTACAGTACACAGAAAGCTGACAAACCCAGATGCTGACTTCATTTAAATGAATTCACAAAAGCCATCAGATTTAGAATTATTTTAATTCACTGTTGATCTGTCAGAACAAATGTTTGCATAAACCTCACAACCATGTGTACTACAAATACTGATTCCAAATATATCCACATTTCAGATTTTATTTGTTTTAGCTTTTCTTTTCAGATCACGTCCTGTCACCTTTGGTGTTTTCTTGGCCAGTTTTTTGTCTTTTACAGTTTTCATAAGTCCTTTGCCAGCAGGCTTGGGTGCTTTTTTCAATCCTTTTTTGGATATAACCTGTAAAATAAATAAATAAAAATCACACACAACACCAGTATGGCATTAACACATCCTGATTTTACTAACAGTGCAGATACTGACCTCCCGTTTTGGCTTTTTGGTTGGCGTCTTGATTGGCACCAGCTGTGGCATTTCCTCCTCTTCGCTGTCTTTCTCTTTCTCTGCCTCTTTAGTAATCGGCTCTGATACTTCTGTTTTCTCATTTTCTCTCTTCCTCTTTTGTGCTCCCTAAAAATTAAAGGGTAAAACTTAATAAGACTTCTCATTTTACAAGACTATTTTTGGCCACATGTCCGTTTTGCCTTTAAGCAACTTCACCTTTGTTGGATGAGCTGTCTTCTGGGTCTCCTCCACCACGGCAAGATGACTCAAATCAGAGGTGTAGATGGGCAGCGCAACTGAAGTCTGACTCTTCAAATGGATGATTTTTAGGTTTTTTCCTGTCTGAGAGGGAAACATAGGTTGTAGGTCAAAACTTGGGGAACAGAAACACACATCCCATTAAAAATACAAGAAAATGCAAAGAAATAATGTGTAGCGAATGGTACTGCGAAAAGAAAGTGGGCTGGTTACGTAAAACTCTTAACCCGCCCTACTCACTGTTGCTAACTTTGTTGAAATGGTGGAAACCGCCGTGATCACATTCTCGACTATCTCATCTGCTGTCATGCCTGAATGTGCTACACGTGCCATGCTGCAAAGGTAAAACACACAATCAGGGCAACTAAAAACATTTTTAGAATTTTGGAAGAAAAAAAAAAATCTTGTGTTTCATAGTTTGTAGGGACAGGTTCCAACAGATGAGGAGACCCGTCTGGATACACTATGAGTTACTATCGCACATTTTTAACCCATATCCAGCTGTTACGGAGCAGGAAATGGTTTGCTGTAGTGCTTCTGGCTACTGTGACAGAAAAAATCAGAAAAAATGTTTTTACCAACAGGAGCCTTTGTTTGAGACACTAAGGGTGGTGCCATGAATGAGGCGCTCCATGTCTCTGGCCAGATGTTTACTCTCTAGATCCACCGACAGAGGAGCCCTGACACAGAGGAAGAACTTCAATGAATGAACATTCACAATGATCACTGAAAAAAAGATATCTGTCTATTGTAGTGTAGAGATGTGTTTCATACAGCTCACACAGACGTCACTATTAAATAGGGATGCACAATATATCGGTATCAGCCGATATATGTTCATTTTTGAAGGTGCAATAGGTGATTCTCTACAGAAACATTTTTTGTTATGAAAATCTTTTTTGAAAATCTCCTCATATCCTGATAGCGATCACTATGTTAAGCGGTCTAAATGTATTTTTATAAATATATATCCGTGGAAGGCATAGAACCATAAAATGTTAGTTCAATCATTGCATCCGGTCCGAATGAAATAATAGCATGTGTTCCCTGTGTGTTTGCATACCACTGCGCAGCCTGTTCACGCAGACATCATACGTCATCAACGCGTTCACGTACGCCGTGCAGACAGAGCGAGAATGGCAGGCAAACAGTGGTTTACGTTCGTTATTGTAGTACTGTTACTCACTGTACTGTATAGTTTTCTCACTGGTGAATAACACATGATGTAATCCAATAACGTTGTCTCTGGTCGTCTCACTTCTGGTCTGTGCACGTTCATGTGTTTTGGAGGAGGCGTGGCTTTGGATGGGGATTTGCAGGGAGGATGGGATCGTATGCATTCAATACTAGCAGGCTAAAGTTAGCAGTTCCCAGATCACCTATTGCACCTTTAATGTTACTGATATCGCCTTGATTAGGCCAATATATTAAAGCCAAAAAATAATGGATTATTCCCTTCAGCGGAGACACTTCAGATGCACACTGTTTGCCATGATGGTTTTGAATTGCTTGAAATATGATTGGAATCATATCGAAAAGGAAAATACAGTTAAGTGCAACGTATTGTGCAAATGTCATAGGCTACATAAAATTATAATGAGAACTCTACTGTAAAAGAATGTTGTGAATTCTTTGTATGCACGTGTTTTAGTGCATTGTTACAGGAAGATCACTTATTATAAAGAAAGTTGGCCATAGGAGTGTACAAATTTTATAAGGAATCTTACACTGATTCAATCTAGGCTACTGTATTGTATATATGCAATACCATTTTTCCTGCAAAGTTTAGCTCCAATTTGGTTCAAAATCACCTGCCTATAACTTTCTAACAATCCTGAAGACATGGATTAGCTTGATCTGGTATGTTTGATTAGGGTTGGAGCAAAACTCTGCAGGAAAACGGACCTTGAGGTCCAGAACCCCTGCTATAAAGCCTACTGTATAATATTTTACACAAATTTCTAAGGCCTCTAAATTATCAACATGGTCAAAACTTTGCTGAAAAAGCTGTACACATGCCTTCAGTTGTCCAATTGATAGTCTACACTTTTTTAGCAAGTAAAATGCCTGTTAATATAATTCTAAATACATCCCCCTTCATAATGTGGAACACATATCTTTTTGCTGTGAAATCTTTATCCTGATTATTAAACATAAGAATAACTTTTATATTGGTAATAATTCAAGATTAACACTTTCTGAACTGAAGCAACATGTATCCATGCTAAAATGTGAGTATCAAATATGCTACAAAAGGCCTTTGTGGAATGTTTATTAGTACATCTCTCAATCAACATTGTACTGCATTGCATTATATGTTTTTTACCCCCACAATAAAAATGAAAGAGCTTTGATCATAAAACCTAAACATTTAAATATCTGGATACAACACGTCATTCCAGAACTATTTTTTTGTTTTGTGTATTTAAATGCAAACTTACTTCTTCCTTTCATAGAAATGTTTTCCAATGTGGGAGGGTAACCTGCGTCGAATGCGTGCGTCCGCCAGAAACAAATCAAAGTTGCCTAGCAGTCTTCTCTTGGCTTCAAACGGCTTATACTCAGTTCTCAACACCTTGAAGGGAATCACCTAACAAGAGAGAAAAAAAAATGATGTAAACGTACTTTAAATATGTTCCAATACATACTGTCACATAAAATGGACCTGCTTGGTTGTTTCAAAGTTTGTAGAGACAAGCTCCAGTAGAGGAGACTCATCTGGATACACTCTGAGGTACTTTAGCACTTTTTAACCCACGACCAGCACTGAGACAGAAGGACAGGGTTTGCTGAAGTGCATTTACCTCTAGTAAACTTATAATAATAGCTGAAAGCATTGAAGGATCAGACAAATGAAATACCTCAATGACATTATTGAACCCTCTCTCAGTGAGTAACTTCTTGTAGAATCGCTCCGTCTGTTCTGAGGTCATGTTGGGTTCATCTCTGGTGAAGAGACACACATCTCCTGTTTCTTTCCTCAGCCCGTGGGGTAAAGGACTGTGGGGCAAAGCATATTTGGTGAAAGTAGTAACAAGAAGTTCATTAAGTATCTCTAAATAAATGACTCTGCATTAATTTTCCTTTGAAACACTTACATGCGAATGGTTTGGTCCTTCTTAGGGATTTTCCATAGAGTAAACAGTAGGGAGACTGCCTGACCCTCATTCTGGAAAAGTTTCTGGGACGAGGAGCTGCTCTTTATATATGCCTGTAATGCCTGTGCAGCTTTCTTCACCTGTAATACATGTTTTAACTAACTTAAATGTCTTTTAAACAGTAGTAGACGTAATATCCAATGTCAGAAACAGCCATAGAATCAGTCATTGTAATAGTCACAAACAAATGTAACTTCATTGGGCACATGGATAAAACGACAAAGCAAACATAACATATATGTTTTTATATCTAAACGAAACATCGAGACTTGGTTGCATTGAAAATTTGATTGCTACGCTGGTGAAGCAGTTAGCCAACTTGCAACCTTGTTTGTTAAGATTTTGACAAGATTTTGACAAGGCATCCACCCAATTGTAAATATACACACACTAACAAAATTAATAAAACATAACAAATATGTGAGTAAACTTAGATATTGCTCGTTTACCTGAGACCGATCGAGAGCCAATTCATCTCGTGGGGACTCCATGCTTGCACGTGTGTAGAGGAAGAACAGGGCGCGTGCGCATTTCCGGTAAACGTCACAAAGACTTTTATTTTGAAAAAATTATTGGGTAGTGGGATGCTTCATGAGTTAGATAAAGTTAGGTCACTTTCCTGCAGCACAACAATACATTTTTTAAATCCAGACCTACTTTACATTTAATAAACATTTAGCAGATTTAACAATTGTATGGTTTAAAAAACTCCAAGGACCATGATAAGTCCGGAATGACATCATCAATTATATACTTTAAATTTTAAATGTCCGTGGAGGAGCTCTGACCTCATATGTGGTACCATTTGAAAGCTTTCTGGAGATATGCATCACGTTAGCATTTGTTTTACACAAAATAACTTATTTACACTAAATTAGTCTGGGACCATTTTGGGGGATTTCAGCCTGGATTTTGCCTACCCAAATTGAAAAACTTCCCATACCCACATACAGGGGTCTAAATACACAATTTTGGTGTCATTTTACTGGAAATCCTTTGAAGTTACATAAAACACTGCTAAAAGTGATAAACATTTAAGTATATGTTGTCTGAGCTGTAATAAACGCCTCATCACTTCACACACCCACAAATCTGGCAACCAACTTGACCTCATCTACACACGCAACTGCACTACAGATAACATTTTGGTGAAACCTCTACACATCTCAGATCATTACTTTATCACATTTAATCTACAACTTACTACCCGGGCACCTCCAGTCCCTCTACCAGTTACTTTCAGACGAAACCTGCGCTCTCTTTCTCCCTCTCATCTCTCTTCTGCTGTGTCATCCTCTCTTCCCTCACCCACACAATTCTCATCTATGGATGTCAACACTGCAACAGACACTCTATGTTCTACCTTAACTTCTTGTCTAGATAGTATCTGCCCTCTATCTTCTAGGCCAGCACGCCCTACTCCCTCTAACCCTTGGTTATCTGATGTTCTTCGCGAACACCGGACCAAACTCAGGGCAGCAGAGAGAAAATGGCGAAAATCAAACAACCCGTCTGACCTAGGTAAATATCAATCTCTGCTCTCATCCTTCTCAGATGATGTCCATGCGGCTAAATCCTAATTTTTCCACAACAAAATCAACAGCACCTCAAACACACTCACACTTTTTTAAGAACATTCAACTCTCTCCTCTGTCCCCCTCCACCACCTCTTTATCTGCAGACGTTTTTGCCCATTTTTTCACGGATTAAACAACAATCATCAGCAGTCAGTTCTCACCTCCACACACACAGGATTTTAGATCAGACACATCCACAGCCAAACATCTTCTCTCCTCCTTCTCTACACTCACTGAGGCAGAAGTATCTAAACTTCTCCTCTCCAGCCATCCTACCACTTGTCCTCTAGATCCCATCCCCTCACACCTTCTACAAGCCATCTCTCCTACACTCCTACCAGCACTCACACACATCATCAACACATCTCTCTGCACTGGCATTTTCCCTACCACATTCAAGCAGGCTCGGGTAACCCCACTGCTTAAAAAACCCACATTAAACAGGTTTCATCTTTCCTCTCACAGTTTAATCAGCTGGACGTAAACCAATCAGGTTTTTAAAAGGGCCACTTAACAGAGACCGTCTGCATTACTGTCGGTCACTGAAGCCCTGCGGATAGCAAAAGCTGCTTCCAAATCATCAGTCCTCGTCCTCCTCGATCTGTCTGCTGCCTTTGACACTGTGAATCATCACATTCTTCTGTCCACCCTCTCATCACTGGGCATCACAGGGATTCCACTCCACTGGAGTGGAAGCACATCAACTGACCACTGGGGTTCCTGGGAACCTCTCCTCTTCTCCATTTACACTACATCACTGGGACCCATCATACAGGCACATGGCTTCTCATACCATTGCTATGCTGATGACACACAGCTCTACCTTTCATTTCAACCAGATGATCCCACAGTAGGTGCACGAATCTCGAGCTGTCTAGCAGACATCTCGGCATGGATGAAAGAACATCACCTGCAGCTCAATCTGGCAAAGACTAAGCTTCTCGTCTTCCCTGCTAATCCGACTCTACAACACGACTTCACCATCCAGCTAGGTTCATCTTTGATTACCCCTTCAGGGTCGGTCAGAAATCTTGGAGTAATCTTTGATGACCAGCTGTCCTTCAAAGACCACATTTCAAAGACAGCTCGGTCATGCAGGTTTGCGCTGCACAACATCAGGAAGATCAGACCGTTCCCTACAGAGCATGCAACACAGCTTCTTGTCCAAGCCCTGGTCATTTCTAGGCTTGACTACTGCAATGTGCTTCTGGCTGGACTTCCATCGTGTGCAATCAAAACGCTTCAAATGATTCAGAACGCAGCGGCACGTCTTGTCTTCAACGAGCCCAAAAGGGCCCATGTCAAACCTCTCTTCATCTCTCTGCACTGGCTACCACTCGCTGCCCGCATTATGTTTAAGGCTTTGACGCTTGCTTATGGATCCACCACAAGCTCAGCACCCGCATACTTCAACTCGCTCATACGAGTATACACCCCCACTAGAAGCCTCCGCTCAGCTAAGGAGCGGCGGCTTGTGTTACCATCCCAGAGAGGCATGAAATCCCTCTCCAGAACTTTTTCATTCACTGTTCCCGGCTGGTGGAACGATCTTCCCACCTCCATCCGGATGGCAGAATCACTGACATCCTTCATAAGAAAGCTAAAAACTCATCTCTTCCGTGAGCACTTAATCTTGTCATAAAAAAAGTCCTCTGTCTTTCTCTATTCCCTCCCTATTCTAGCTTAGGCTACTCTGAGCAATGTCCAAAACGTAGTATTTAAGGCACTTTTTGCGTTTCTACGCCTCTTCATGATGGATTGCTTCCTGTACTCCTCAGTTGTAAGTCGCTTTGGATAAAAGCGTCTGCTAAATGCATAAATGTAAATGTAAATAAACACAAAAAAAGAGGCGCTTTTTGATTTTTACCATCATTAATGAAACAGTGGCACATTATTTTCTGAATTATCATGCCCATTTAGCATTCCAGATTCCTTAGCTGCATTAATTAAACGATTGACCATAGTGCATTAGCAGAATAATGCAGAATTTGTAAACTGCAATGCGAGTTCCAGGATATTGAACACAATATAAACAAATATACAAACAAACAAAAACTAAGAGCAAAGATCCATTTTCATTTAAAGTCATTTTAGTGTTTTATTTTTTTGGAAGTTTTATGTTTACATCCCCAACAGGAGTGTACAGAATTTACACCAGCTGATGTGACAAGTTCTTTTTTTAACCACGTGGGTGTATTTGTGGTTCATCACAGTAAACAAATTTATCTGCTCATCTTGTGCATGACTACATCTCTACATAAGTGTCAATTTATTTGAAGGACCAAGGCCTCTTGTATGACCTGATCTTGACAATTACGACTCTTTGCAGGGCTTTCCAGGTAAAGAGCAAGGGTACTGGCAAGCTCTGACCCTGTATGGACCCCTTTCATGCCATAATGAAACAGTCAGCCGTCTCTAACTGTCCAGATGATGTTGTTATAAAGCGATATGCAATCAGAGACCCTGCATTCTCGTGTGGGGGGAAATGATCTGAATGTTCTTTTTGAACGCCATTGACCTCTCAAAGAGATGACACCAAGACTCCCTCTGTATTTTAAAATAAAATTAAAAGCCAATGCTTTAAAAGAAAATTGCATCCATTTTAAGATTGAATATGTGATAGAGAGTAGAGTAGAGAGAAACTGGCTTTAAAAATTGAGTGGCTACATGAGTGGCATAGCTGAGCTCTCAATATGAGAAAGCTGTCACACTGAGCTTGTCTTTCTATATTAATGTTCTTCCTAAAATTGATACTGTCACTTTGATAATGTCCTTTTTCCAAAGTAATTTTCTTAGACTGATCCACAGTGGGAAGATGGAGCAGTTTGGAGGACATCTGGCAGGCACACATCACTGCATCCTCCTCAACCCCAGAGTGCACCACGGAAGTCCTTCTATCCACATTTAGTCCTTCTCAGGTACCAACTTCAGCACCTTGCCAATTGCAATTGTCTTACCTAAAAACCATAACAAATAGCACCTTCATTTTAGTATTTAGGGAATATTATATCTGTCATTTATGTATGATATGAAAATACATGTTTAAATTGTCATGTTATATTTTCTTCATATCTTACCCTCATCTCTCAGGGTGAAACGTCCCATCTGAGGGAAGTCTTTAAAAGTCTCTAAGCAGATAGTTCCTGCAGCCCTAAGACGGGCGATGCATACTTGGTCTTGTTTGACGAAGCGTGGGCGAGTCTTGCTCTTTTCTCCTGTCTTCTTGTCCACCAGACAGATTAACGCCTATTTGAGGAGGTTTTTGAGGAACATAACAGTTAAATATTTTAGGCTACCAAACCATGGTGCTCTATCGTGGAGATTTGAATGAATGTTTTACGCCTTTGTGTCTGAATATTTTAGAAGTGCACACAAAACAACTTACTGTTATCTGCACTTCTTCTATGCAGGTATGGATGTGTAGTACTGCATTGTAACCTGGGCATATAATGGATTTGTGTTCAATAATGACAATCTGTGAACAAAAACAAAGAAAAAAGCTATTAGATCTTCCAAAAAGTGAGACAGTTTTCATAATCTTTACCATCAGTGCTGGAATCATTACCTGGGCATCAAAAGTGCGCCCTGAGTGACAGAGGTTCTCAGCATTGCATAGGATAAAACCTGGAAGAATCTCTTCCTCCTCAATGCCTTTGAGCCGGAGCTTCAGGTTTTCACCAGGCCCGGCGTACTCCGTCTCCACATCATCAGAGAGAAGACTCAACACCTCCACCGTGTGCTGGGAAATAAGAACAAACAGTGTTTCAGACATTGACTGTGATCATTCAACATAATGGGGAAATTCATAATGGTTGTGATAACAACATACTGTATTTGTACCTAACAAAACAAGAAGGACATTCTGTTGTTCTGTACAGTCTTACCCTATTTGGCATCATAATAAGTTGTTGTGCTTTCCCAATACTTCCAGACTCCAGTTTTCCAAGCACCACGGTGCCCATGTCCTGCACAAAAGATTATAAAGCAACATTATGGGTTGATGTTAGAGATTTTGTATTGATTTATTATTGAATAATTATTTGTGCCTAATTATTTCCTCCATTTTTACATTTGGCGTCATTTAACACTTACTTAAAGTTAATCTTAAAAAATAGTAATAATTTAATAACACTATATTATAACATTATAACAATAACATTATAATGCTGTGATGCCTAAATTCACATGTAGCATTTAAAAGTGTTAAGGCCTATTCACACCAAGGACGATAACTATAAAGATAACGATATAGTTCTAAATAATTCTCAACATTACAGAAAAGCCGAGTTCACACCACAGCTGTAACGATGATGATATAGAGAAACAATATCATTGGAATCACTTTCAGAACAATTTTAACCAGCTGATGAGCGATAAAAACATTGACAGCCAATCAGAATCCATCCTGCTGTAACAAATTCGAGCAATTAAAGCGGCAGACAAGCACACACTTAAAGGGATAGTTCACCCAAAAATGAAAATTCTGTCATCATTTACTCACCCTCAAGTTCTTCCAAACCTGTATGAATTTCTTTCTTCTGCTGAACACAATGGAAGATATTTGGAAGAATGTTTGTAACCAAGCAGATCTCAGCAGCCATTGATTACCATAGTATTTTTATGGTAGTCAATAGTAGTTCTATGGTAGTCAGGTCTTCTTGGTTACAAACATTCTTTCAAATATCTTCCTTTGTGTTCAGCAGAAGAAAGAAATTCATACAGGTTTGGAAGAACTTGAGGGTGGGTAAATGATGACAGAATTTTCATTTTTGGGTGAACTGTCCCTTTAAAATAAACAGAACGCTATCTTCCGCTGGTGTGGACGCTAATACTAATATAGTGACCTTTATAGTTATCGTTCTTGGTGTGAACGGGCCTTTATTCGTTAAGACAGAATAGTCTAGATTTTTAATACCATGCATAACATGAAAACAAATATCTCATGAGAGAACATAACTATTTTACTTTGTTTACTATGTTTTATTTATTATTTAATATTTAATTGTGCCTAAACATTTCCTCCATTTTTACATTTAGATTACCTCTGCCATAATTTAACACTTAACACTAAAGTTAATCTTAAAAACACAAATTTGATAACACTATTATGTTGATAACATTATAATGTTGTGATGCCTAAATGCACTTGTAGCATTTGGGTGTCAAGCATATTTGAAGATGTTTTCTATCCAATTACTGACGCTTCAATCTGATGGAAATTGCCAGCTCTAGCCAGGAAAATAAGCAAGGCTTTTAATTAACTTGAACTTAATCTCATTACATGTGCTGAACACAGGACCTAGTTTATTTTATTGGTTTCATAATACCACACACATTTTGTCTCACTGGGAAGAGAACAGCTGAGAAAACAATGTCCTCGTTCCATTATACTAGATTCTTTCCTGCCAAAACACTCCCTTAAAATAATTGGGAATCATCAGCACAAACTGAGGCAATAGCAGTATTTGGGGCAGATAGACAGATACTCAGAATATTCTTTTTCAGAACAACAGATGAGGTTTTGAGGAGCATGCTGCATATGCAAATGTCATTAAACTTGAAATGAAATGTTAAGATATCAATTCCATCTTTCACTTACCTTGTATTTATCCACAATAGGCAATCTGATGGGGCCATCAGTTGGTCTGGTGAAGTTTGGCAAGCTGTCCAGATGTGGAATGAACGCCATTCCCCTATAAAAGTTCAGAGTTGAAGTAAACTGCCAATTGTCACTCAGATTTCACCTTTATATGTTCACGGTAGCCTGAAAAATGTCATGTTAAACTTACGTGTACCAGGGGCACAACTCAGAAGTTTCTTTCAGGTTGGCTCCTGTCATTCCGGAGCAGGGCATGAAGTGAATGTCTTTCTTTGGATTAAAGCCCACTTTCTTCAGAAATGGCACTAACTTCTCTTTACATTCCTCATATCTGTAGGTTAAATGTGTAGTAATTGGTCAAAGAAGGACTAGGATAAAAATGATAGAAGTCAAACTCTATTTAATTCACCTATCCAAACTCCAGTTCACAGTGGGATCGTCCATTTTGTTGATGAGAACTATCAGATGTTTGACTCCAGCTGTTTTGGCCAGCATGGCATGCTCCCTTGTCTGACCCCCCTTTTCAAAACCAGTCTCAAACTCACCCTTTCTGGCAGAGATAACCTGCAGAAAAGGAAAACAAGTGTCAATAAATCTAGACAAAATAAAGTCAAGACCTAATATTTAATTTATTTATTTGAATTTATATGTACACTACCATTCAAAAGTTTGGGGTCAGTTTTTGTTTTTGTAATTAGTCTCTTATTCTCACCATGGCTACATTTATTTGATCAAAAATACAGTAAAAACAGCAATATTGTGAAATATGCTTACATTTTAAAATAACTTAACTTTTTTAATATATTTTGAAATATAAGTTATTCCTGTGATGGCAAAGCTACATTTTCAGCAGCCATTACTCCAGTCTTGAGTGTCACATCCTTCAGAAATCATTCTAATATGCTAACTTGATGCTCAAGAAAAACTTCTTATTATTATCAATGTTGAAAACAGTTGTGCTGCTTAATATTCTTTGTGTAAACATTTTGAGACACATTTTATGAAGGATTCTTTAATAAATAGAAAGTGCAAAAGAACAGCATTTATTTGAAATGTAAATTTTTTGAAACATTGTAAATGTACTTACTTTACTTTTGATTCATTTAACTTATAATTGCTATATTCATTTCTTATTATATGCTATATATTAGTATGTATAATAATTTTATTTTAAACTTTTTTTCTTATTTTGTACTCTCAATCCAACAAACATTACTTTTAATGTATTTGGCTACAGAGCTATAAGCAACAATCTGCTCTGCTGCGAGGCAAATTAAAGAGGCATTTCAAGAGGAACTCACCAGCACTGCCAAGTCAGCTTGGGATGCCCCCCCAATCATGTTGGGTACAAAGCTTTTATGGCCCGGGGCATCAAGAATAGTAAAGTGCTTTTTCTCAGTCTCAAAGTAGGCTCTTCCAACTTCTACTGTTTTCCCCTTGTCTCTTTCCTCTTGGTTTGTGTCTAGAGCCCAGGAAAGATACCTGCAAGAATAAACAAATGAATGAGATGTCATTTCAACCCAGATTGCATCATGAGAACAAATATTTCACTCAAAAAGGCATGAATATTTGAAAAGCTCACATAGACATCTAAAGGTGACTATGCCGTTAGGGTTTCTTATCTTAGAAAAACCTTTTTCATGGAGAAAAACTCCATGTTTTTTCACACTACAGTACCATTCAAAAGTTTGGGGTCAGTACGATTAAAAAAAAAAAGATCAAAAGTGACGCTAAAAACATTTATGTTACAAAACTTATGTTGAACTTCCTGAAGATCCTTAAAAAATGTCACAATATCCACAAAACTCTGTTATGCCTCATTTCTATGAAAAGCCATGGAAAGAAAGTGAAGAAAGGCATACATAAAACAGTCTGTTTACCAAGTCTCTCTGTTCTTTTCTTTTGCCTCCCGTTCATATTTCTCCAGCGTTCTTTTGTCCACCATACCAGTTAGATACCTTAATGGAAAACAATTAAATATGCATTTTGTCACATTGTATATCATAATATATAACTGAAGGTTATAAAGCAGTAAAGACTTTGTTATAAAGAATCATGGTTCACTCACATAATCTGTCCACCAATTGTAGACTTGCCTGCATCTGTACAAAAGAAAAATAAATCAGGCAGACAAACAAACAAATATATATGTATACACCGATCAGGCAGGTGACAGGTAAAGTGAATAAAACTGATTATCTCTTCATCACGGCACCTGTTAGTGGGTGGGATATATTAGGCAGCAAGTGAACATTATGCCCTCAAAGTTGATGTGTTAGAAGCAGGAAAAATGTGTAAGGATTTAAGCGAGTTTGACAAGGGCCAAATTAAGATGGCTGGACGACTGGGTCAGAGCATCTCCCAAACTGCAGCTGTTTCCGGTCTGCAGTGGTCAGTATCTATAGTGAACCGGCGACAGGGTCATGGCTCATTGATGCACGTGGGGAGCGAAGGCTGGCCCGTGTGGTCTGATCAAACAGACGAGCTACTGTAGCTCAAATTGCTCAAGAAGTTCATGCTGGTTCTGACTGAAAGGTGTCAGAATACACAGAATATAACATGCCAAGATGCATGAAAGCTGTGAATAAAAATCAGGGTTATTCCACCAAATATTGATTTCTGAACTCTTCCTAAGTTAAAACATTAGTATTGTGTTATAAAGAATATAAACTTGTTTTCTTTTGTATTATTCAAGGTCTGAAAAAATATGGCATCTTTTTTCGTTATTTTGACCAGTTGTCATTTTCTGCAAATAAATGCTCTAAAAGCTCTAAAAAAAAATGACAGATTCATATAAACAATAAATCCTGAGAAACTGCTAATTTTGCTAATTTGGTCTCTTATTTTTTTCCATAGCTGTATATATATATATATATATATATATATATATATATATATATATATATATACACACATATAAAACAATGATACATCAACAAGATAATTCTGACATACATTGTATCTGTAACTATATATTTAAAAAAAACATGTTAACATACCCACATGTCCAATGAACACAACATTCACATGTTCTTTCTTAGGGGCATCTGGTAGAGGAGGAGGCAGCTTGGGGGTCGGCATCTCTTCATCCTCCTCCATCATTTCATCCTGTTCCTCATCCCCACAGCAGCCAGTGTCAGCCGGGGATCCATCTCCTGGTTCCTCCTCATCCAGCTCCCCCTTCTGCTCCCACGTCTCCACTGCGCTGGCATCTGTCTCTCCGTTCTCCACTGTAGCTGTGGGGACAGTCACAGGAACATGTTTGCATTTAGTGGCCATAGGATTCAATGTTAAAACTTACTAAAACACAATGACACGTTCCTGGAAAATATAGAAACAAGCCAACAAAAATGCTTGTTAAAATTATACAGTATCTAACCTGGCCTTCAATCATAAGTCTGTCATTTCAGACACTGTCATTTCAGTTGTGTCAGCTCAGCTGTTTAGTAAAACAATCTTTTAGCTACATCTTGAGAAATATTTCAAGAAATGTAAATGCTTTGTATTCTAAAAACAATGGAGGAAACAAGCAAACCTAAGAGACTAGTAAGGGACTGTTCAAAAACCCTTTTCTGCTTAGAGTGTAACTTAAAGGCATAGCTAATCTAAAGATTAAAATTCTGTCATCATTTACACACCTTCATGTTGTTCCAAAACTGTATAACTTTCTTTCTTCTGTAAAACATAAAATAATTTTTTTTTTAATTAAATTTTATTTTTTTTAAATGTCTCTGTTTTAGTTTTTTGTCCATACCATTTTGTGTTGTTCCAATGTTTTCAAAAATCTTCTTTTGCGGAAAAAAAAGAAATGCATACAGGTTTGGAACGACGTCAGGGTAAGTAAATGATGACAGAATTTCTATTTTTGGGTAAAGTACCTATTTGCCAAAAAAAAGAAGAAATCATTTACCAATGTATTCATTTAAAAATAAAAATGTAAATAAATAAAGCACTTTTCAAATTGACAAATAAATAGACACATCTAAAATTGTTCATTTAATTCATGATTAAACACATTTTAAATGTAACAAATCATAAATTGATAAAGTTGTATGGACTACTATTATGACTTTGTATGACACATGTTTGGTGCTTTTGCATCCTTTTACAGTTGCATGTAAAAGAGCGAACAGCACAAAGTGTCTCCTTTTGGGTTCTGAAGAATAAAGTCATATGAGTATGGAACAGAAGTAAGTAAATTAATTTTCATTTTTGGTAAACTACTCCGGTTCCACTTTATATTAGGTGGCCTTAACTACTATGTACTTACATCAAAATATAAGTACAATGTACTTATTGTGTTCATATTGTATTGCAGAACACTTTTGCTGATATTGAGGTGGGATTCGGGTAAAGTTAGGGACAGGTGTGGTGGGATGGGTAAGTTTAAGGGTAGGGTTAGGTGTAAGGGAAGTGTCAACAGTGTAATTAAAAATGTAATTACAGAAATTAATTACAGATGTAATTACATGCAGGTATTTTTTTAAATGTAAGTACAATGTAAAAACATGTATGTACACAATAAGTGCATTGTATCAAATGATTAATTTAAATGTACGTACATAGTAGTTAAGGCCACCTAATATAAAATGGGTCCACTATTCCTTTAGGCCAGTGTGCTAAAAAATAAAATGCTAAAAAATAAAGATGAACAACATTAAACTGACATATGTTTTTGATTGTTTATTTGTATTATTATATCAGCTTGGATATAGTGAATTAATTAACAGTGGTGGGAAAAATGGCTTGGAGTCAAAAATGTTGAGAACCACTTTAAGCCAAAAAAAAAAAGAGATTGATTAAGAGAATTAAACAAGAGACACAAACTACAATACACAAAATCAAGCTAAGCAACAAGCTACAATGACACAAAATTAATTAATGCATTGGTTGTTTTGCCAGTTCTACTAAACAGGTCATTGAACATATACAATGCAAGAAATATTGGAAACATTGCCATCTGCTTCTCTGGGACCCTAGTTGTGGCTGGAGGTGTAAGTAAAGGGATAAATAAGGCCTGTAATATGAGCACATGAGTGCTGATGTAACAAGCCCAAGTTGCCCTCTGTATGGCTGATGAAGCAGCATTAGTTGAAGTGCAACGCTATATGAGAACACAAAACCCAAGCAGAAAAGCAGAGTCTAGCTTGATATAGACAGCTATCCAAAACCATGAACATACCTACTGGTTCTGAGATCTCCATGCTTGCCACCGCATCAGTGCCTGTGGAGAAAGATAAGGGTTATGACTGGAAAACATTAAATTAAGACAGTTATAAATATCTGTCCGTTTAAGAGTCACCATAAAATAAAAATGGACAATTCTTATTTTTTATGGAATACTGCAGTATTTATTATAAATGATTTATCCGTGCGCATCATTTTAAAAAAATAATGTGCCCTCCTATTCTTTAATCAAAATAACCTTCCTTTCCTCTTGTAATATCTTTTCTCTGATCACATGTTTACTGGTGTAAGGGCGGGGCAAGCTGTCACACATGAGATTGCAGCAATAGCAAATTCCCAATGGACCAAATGAAGTCCCTACACATTTTTGTTGTTGTTCAGTACTGATTCTCTTGAAATGAGCAATCAAAGCTTGTGACATGCATGAAGATATATCTTTAATTTCACCAATTGATCGCTCACAAAAAAAAAACCACAGTCTTGTTGTCAGGCCATTTCAAGTTTGATTTTGATATGACAAAGCGGTGATCCATCTAAGTGGGTGAGTTGTTTACTTAATTTTTAGTCAGTCTCCCCATTAACGCCATCATTTTGTTAATTTCCAATCATAACCAATCATAGCATGATAGAGGCATTGCCTCCTCTCAGGAGACTTTACCCCATTCATTCTCAATTACCCCCCACCAAACCCACCGTGCTTTAGGGGGTCTGTTAAAACTCGGCCTCCCACTGTTACTTTACCTGCTGGTGCCGATGTTGAACAGTTTTACTTTAGAAAAACATGTGATTTATACACTTTTTAATGTCGCATTTTGTTATAATTGCATTGTTTTATATTTGTAACATGGATTATTTTCTCATCCAATGTTTTTGAGGAGGCACTGCCTCCCTTGCCTCCTCGGAGGAAACGCCCCCAATAGGGAAGAAAAGACTACGACTTCTGTTTCATGCCATCTTTAAGAATAGTTTATGTTATCCATAGACAGCTTAATTAGATTGTTTAGCTCACTGTTGTGACAGAAGTTGAATACATATAATTTCAATGTATAGGTGACAACAAACAGGAAATTTTGACTGTAGTATTTTCTCAAAGTTGGTGTGGACATGCCCCCTTGTAATTTACACAAACTAAATAACCTGAAACAGACGGGTGTCAAATATTATCAGCAGGTCATCTGTCTATTAGTATTGACTATAACTCAAATGTACGACACAGCTGGTCATGTGACAAACACCGCAGCACCCATGAGGGGGCGACCCGCTCCTGTGTAGTATAATATAGCTACAGTAGCACTTTATCTCATACATCATTTTAATCATATTTGCCATTAGTGTTGTTCATTTATTTACGTGTAAACATTTTAATAAACACATTTCTGATTAAACTTTTAAGATGAGTGCTAGTTCATGTCGTGTGCTATGTACGTCATGAATGAATGATATCCTGGTGTGAAGTCGGCTGCCAAACTGGCCACACAAGTCTAGCCGGGTATTAGTTCATGACAGATCACAAATATGTATTAAAGTGGCCTAAATCAACATATTATAAAGTAGTAATGTACACCTGACCAGACTATGTACAATTAAAAAATATATTTACTCGACTATGGTAAATATAGCGCTTAAATAACCCCTGGCATCTGTTCGGCTAGCCCGTTGGAAACATTTCCAGCTAAAAGCCCTTTTATGGTTAGACTGCATCAATGCTGTCAGTCGGTTTATTAACGCTGTTAGTTTACCATCAGACGTAGCGTTTTCCGCTGGACTCCGAGAAAGAAAGGATGGTACGAATTCCGGAGCGTTAACGTTGAGCCCGGTGAAGGCGGACTGAAGTTCGGTGTCAGCCGTGGCCTCAACATCGTCCTCCTGTTCCCATGAATCAGGAGCTATGTCTCTCGAGTCCATAGTGGCTTTAACTAGAATAGCTGACGTTTCTAGCGGGTTGCGCTATAACCCACAAGGCAGTCTGCTGTTTTCAGTATCTATTCCAGGTAAACTGATGGATTGGGCAACTCGTAAATGTGCTGAAATGGTTCATGGGGTGCCTAGTCTTCTTCATGCGACACCATGGACGTGTAGCTAGTAGTTAGCTGATCCTGAATCTTGCATGCGCGCAGTGCAGAAACGTGGACTGTGAAAGCAGAGACTATGTGTGATGATAGCCACATCAACAGCTTTTCAAATTAAGACCATCATAAATCTCAAGTAAATCTACAAGTACAACATTCAAAAATGGGAATGTGTTAACAGAAAAAATGTAACCAATCTGCAGTAGTTTTTATTCAACTGTTTTTATGTATTCAATTTACAATTAAAATTGCATTGTATAAATAAACAATTAAAAATATACAATATATAAACAAAATATAAATACAATGTATAAACAGATAGACAATAGATAAACATGTAAATAAATAGGTACAACAGGTTATGTGTTAACTTGAACAGATTCCATCTTGAACAAAATTGATACATTTATGTAACATGCTCTCTGTAGATTTTTAGTCTTTGGCATCTGCTATTCCTCCAGCCGTGATGGCAAAAGTAGCCTCGTTTTCTGGCATGTCTGGGCTGTAGAAAAGAAGTGTTTTTGTTGCATTTAAATCAAATGATAATCATATACTATAACTGTCTAAATCTATACATAGATTTACATAACGATGTAAATGTATGCATAACATGTGCATTGTATGTGTTCTCTTTATCTTAGTTAAGAAACATCTTGGTAATGTTAATTTTATCATTTACTAATACATTATTAAAATCAAAAGTTGTATCTGTTAATATTTTTAATGGACATCAACTAACAATGAACAGTTGTACTTTTTTATTATCAAACATTAACAAAGATTAATAAATACTGTAACTATGTAATGTAATGCTCATTGTTAGTTAACTAACATTAAGTAATGGAGCCTTATTGTAAAGCGTTACAGAGAAAATCTTGAAATTACCTATCAAATATTTTGGCAATTCTCAATTCAGCACGTCCTTTCCTCAAGCTGATGCGTGTGGTGGAGGCATGCGCCAGTATGTGTCCTCCAATGGGCTTTTTGGGATCTGCTTGAAATCTAAAATCATAATAATCAGTTTAAAATTCCCCAACATTCCCTTTCCTATTTGTTTTGTGTTCCTACTTACGTCATTCCAGCTCCTGGATCTGCAGTCATCTGGTTGGTAACAAACACTGCCACGTTGTACTCTATATCCCACAAATGACTGATATTATTGATGAAGTGAAGGTCAGGAAAAGTTAGAATAATGAGCTTACTTCACTGAAGACGGACTACTATCAAGTTAAATGTCAGGTCCGTTATACTAGTAGTGTCTTTATTCTCATTCATTTATATAACAGAAGATGATTTTTACAGACCTTCCGAGATCTTCTGCAGTCTGGAGAGCATTTGTGCAAGCTTCTGCTGTCTCTCAGCCAGCTCTCCTCTTCCAGAGAAGTCCACCCGGAACAGAGCCATGATTGAGTCTATTATCTGTTCAAAATTAATTGTTGAAGACCACAAGATCAAGTAAAATCCCTTCTTAAAAATGTAACGCTCAAAACGTTTACAATAATAGGATTAAATGGTTAGTTCACCCAAAAATAGAACATTCTGTCATTAATTACTCACCCTCATGTCGTTCCAAACCTTTAAGAACCCCCAAAAATAAAGACTTTATTCAACGATTTCTTCTCGTCTGCGTCATTCTCCTACGCTGTTGACGTAGTGAACAGAGTGCAGCGCTTCCGAGTTCTATGGCAGAACGGCGACTCACCATTGGCTAGCTCCTGCGTTGCATCACACGCATACTATATTGTGGTGCTCACGTGAACCGCATTGGACAACGGTATGCCGGTATGGCGTAGAACTTGGACCACTGTAGTCACATGAACTATTTTAATTATGTTTTTACTACCTTTCTAGACCTTAAAAAGTTGCAATGACGTTGCTGCCTATGGGTGATTCAGAAACCTCTCGGATTTCATCAAAAATATCTTAATCTCGAACTTCGAACATCCAAGCAATAAAGCATGTTTCAAACATGCCATAAGCCTCCTTCGGATTCAAATATTAGCAGTGCATGGGTGAACTTTATTTTTAATGAAGATCCAGCTCACGTGGGTAAAGACATTGCATTTGTTCGCTTCATTTCACTGTGGATTCATTTGTAAACAAGAGACTGGATTTGCCGACAGGGTGAGATAAAAAAAATTACGCTGTGGCTTCTGGATTTGACAGGAATGATGCAACACAATTATGTGAGTAAAAAAATTTTTTTTATATGTGATAGTATTGCATTGTTACGTTTGATATCTACTGATTATGTATGTGCCTAACTAAACATAAAATCCACGCTGTCACAGGCTGGAGTATCCTTTGTATTTGAGGTGTTGTCGGTTCATTGTGCTGCGATTCGTGATCAGACTCGGACCTGTATGGGCCATTGCTCGCACTATCTTAAATAGTGAAATAACATTCCTTTCTTGATGTGCGTTGTTCACTCTCTTGACTGGTAATTTGAAGGAAAATTACAATCGCAGAAGTTTTGAACATGCTGATTTATCTGAGGTGAAGTTTTGCTGATGCATGTACTGGCTTGTGGGTGCGAGCGCACGTGTGTGTGTTAATGATGTGGTTTGCGGTTATATCCACCAATCGGGCCAGCCAAGTAATAAAAAATAACATTCCAATTAATTGCGGGTGGATGAGAAATCATTGTGTTTGTTTGATAAAGACATTTTGCGAGCCCTGTGGGTGAATCATTCCGGTTGCCGTTTATCCACATTGGAAGTTTTCAAAACAATTCCTCACGTGTAAGGGAGCCGAAGCTTATTATAATATGCAAAACTGTTATCCAATCATAGCAGTGGGTGTTTACTTCCATGTCTTCAATGCGGCACGCCCATAAAAAAACGAGCATTTCTAGGCTCAAAACCTGGGTAGAAAATAGCCTATTACTTATTCATTATGATGTTTTTAAATGTAAAAACCACACAAACGTCATAAGTTGACCTCAGACAATAGTATACATTTTTTTTTAAAAGCCTCATGACTCCTTTAAGTTGTGTTATGAAGATGAACGATGGTCTTACGGGTTTGGAACGACATGAGGGCGAGTAATTAATGACAGGATTTTCATTTTTGGGTGAACTAACCTAATCCTTTAAGTGTCTTTCTTCTATCTCTCAAACTTACCAGAAGCTTGAAAACACCTCCTTCCTCATGAAACTTGGCTGCAACAAAGTCTAATAATTCCATCTGATGCTCACCTATTAATGAAAAAGATGGAAAAAAAAACCACTCTTTGACACCTCATTACGGGCCTGTTAAACTCCAAAGTAGAACGACATCTCAAAACTTAAAAAATTTCAGCTTAAAAACAGAGGGAAGTTCTTACTCGTATATGCACGTGCATATAGAACATTATCCAGTACAGCTTCATGATCCACATTGAATCTGTCAGCTATGTCCTTTAGCCTCTCAGGCCGACTGGTGTTCACAATTATTAAGGAGAAAAGGGATTCTCCATATTGAACAGGTTTAGAAAAATCAACTAACACAAAGAAAGCAAATGCAGAAATGATACAAGGTGTTTTCAGAATCAATGAAGATGACCTTTCCTCCTGAATACCCATATTCACCAGGAAGCTGAGCGGTTACTTTGGAAAAAGAGAGAAAGAGTGACATTAACAGGCTAAAATTATAATTCAATTGAATATATATAATTTACAAAATACGTTATTGCTCTTACCACACAGTGTGTGAGCAAGTTGAGTCTTTCCCGTTCTGAATTCTGAAGGCACGGGAAAGGATTCACAAAGATAAAAACATGTCATTTTCGTAGAACTGATGTATGGGAAATGCATTTAATTTTGGTTGATAATCATAACACCACCCTACCACCAAAAGCCTCAGTAATGGCCATACTCTCCACACCTCCTCCAAGGAGTTTGCTAAAAAAATTAATAAAGCATTTCTCCTTTAATGTGTAAAATTATGTAAGACTTTTATCAGATAAAAACAGGTCTGTTTTAGTACGGAGCCCCAGCATGACATGTGGGGCAAATAGATATTTGAATTAATTTTAGTTAAATCGAGGCCACAATATCTAGTTTTTTTTCTCTCCATGTCATCTGTGGGGCTCAGTATTTTAGAGCTATAAACATTTCTTACTCAAACTCCAAACTGCCAGTTGTGACGTGGAAAACTTGCTTCCTTCTTATAATGTACTCAGATGCTGTCTGAAATCCACATGTCTACATGAAAGAAGACTACATTTTATACATTTTCTGTAAGATTAACTCTACACAACTGAAAAATATGTATTATGCTAAAAAATTACAGGAAGTCACATCAAATTACCATCAACTTTCCAGCAGCTTCCTTTATTTTGTCCACTTTAGCCTCAGACAGTCCCTTTACATTACTGAGAGCACGGCGTGTGGTCATCTGGATGCCTTTCACAGTACAAATCCCTACAGACTTCAGTTTCTTAATATCAGCCATGTTCTTAAGAGAGAAGGTTATGAATCAGTCACTGTCATGATGACATTATCAAATCTTTCATAATAACATTAGTTTACTTACAATGCCATGCTTCTGTAAGAGCTCAATGTCTTGAAAAAAAGATTCCTAAGGAGGGGTTTATAGGAAATTAATCTATGTTATACACAAACAAACAAAAGACAAATGGGTATTTCTAATTTAAAAGGTTTATGGTTTAATTAAATGCATTTTGAAACAAGAAATATTAAACACAAGACCTCACTAACACGACTTGAATTGTATTGGCTGGCTCATAGAAATGACTGTGAATCACCTCATCTTCTTGATACCCCGACTCATCCTCCAAAGCTTGTTCTTCCAAACCTTTCATACTATGGATGATTTAAAAATAAAGTTTACACGTAAATACACCGGCTTCGTCGACCAGTTAACCAAGTCAGTAGGTAATTATCTAGATAAGTTAAATCCTTTTTTTTTTTTTAAGTGTTTTCACTTTAATGAGCTAACGTACCTGTACGTAACTGTTAGCTGTCTGTTTCAAATAGAACTTATATCTCGCTGTATCTGTCATATGAAAAGTTAGTGTCATGTCTATCGTCGTACAGGTGTAAAATAACTTTTTTTGACAAAAATAAATGAATGTATTGACATTTTACCTCACGTTTATTCCTCAGAGAAAGCTGACAGGATCTGCCCACGTCAGTGATCTCGCGCTGCTGAGTGATACTTCAGAATTGGCGCGCGCCGCGCATCTGTCCCATTTGGTGCTCACTGCAGAGAAAATGGGAGGAGCTTACGCCTAGCGAGGAGCCAGCTCTTGCCCCGCGCTCTGATAGTTGACAGCAGTCATGAATGTCACATTAAAGTTTTAGTTTTTAATGGTCAAGTCAACTTTATTTATATAGCGCTTTTTTACAATGCAGATTGTTTCAAAGCAGCTTCACATTGTTAAACAGGAAAATAATGAACAGAATTTGATTCGGCTGTACAGCCGCTCTGGAGAAAACTGTGATGTCATCTAGCTCATGGTTGTGATTTTTAAACTACAACGAACACTTATAATACATATAAGTTGTTCTGTTTTCTCTATTTGACCTAAAACCGACCTGTAATGTAAAATGTTTTTTTATGATCATGATGACCACGCATGCACGTCGCAGATTTGTAATAAATTTTCTTTTAGAACTGTTTTGAACGTTTTACCATGTCTTTATTTTATAAAGCTTATTTTTGCTACGTTCAAATTCATGTATATCCTATCCATTTTATTCACCCAGATCTCAAAACGTGAAAATATATCACAAATATATTACTTTTCTTTTTTTCAAGAAATCTAAACAAAACGAGAAGTAATCATAAATCATTTCTATATTTCTTGTGTGGATTTTCTTTCTTTTTTTAACGAACTAGGACTTTTAAATTGACGTCATTCCTTGTTGTGGCGTCATTTCCACCTGGAAAACGGGAGCTGAATTCGGAACCGCATACTACTCGTACTACGTTTGCCATATCTTTCTATGGCTGACGTAGTAATATGCGGTTCGTAATTCATCAAGTGTCTTTATGAGGAAATTTTGTGAACGGGTTTGATTTGTGGTTAGATTTAAGTCCTTGGTGATTATTAATGTTAGGTTGAGGTAATCAATGTTATTTTGATCAAATCATTACTGGAGCGACCAACTGAATTTTGTGACTTTTATTTTGCATGAATTAGTGAGGCGCACTTCACCTGAAGCTCTTCAACATGAAAATATGAACATATGAAAAAACGCAGTTTAGTTCTGCAATATAAAGTATACACAAAAGGGGGTCAGATGAGGGCTTGCTTTTATTCCAATCATGTGGAGCAAACAGTATTACTCACTATTTAAAGTACTATGTTTTGAAACATTATTTCACAATGATTCTGCACACTGTATGGCTTTTTTGGTGGAATAACACTTGCAGAAGCTTTGCATGATATTAGTTCTACCTGTAAAAGACACTGTTGGTAGAGAACCACCTCTAAAGGTTTTAACATTTCTGAATCAAAAACAAGAAACAACCATAATTTGTAGACAGAGAAAATGTTACAATCAACATTGGCTTTGTGTGCCCTCATAAATATTACAGATCTTTTAAATGCTGTTATAGATTCTCTACAACTTCAGTGTTGATCCGGCATTACAATGGCCAACATTGTACCGTAAACACTCTTAGAAATATAATGCACCTACAACACAGTCAAAATATTCCCAACAGATGCTATAGAATCTCTCTGAAAGACATGTTATTAGATGGCTATAATAAAAAAAAAAGTAAAAGGTCAGAGCTTGGACGCCAGTCTATGCAGAATGTTTTTGTGAGAAAGGCAGAGAGAGAGGGAAGTTCATAAAAAGTCATCCAGATCTCCATTGTACAGAATCTATACAGGGTAATGACTTCTTGATGTTGACCAACTACAGCATGTTCTTTTCTCCAGTTCCTGCTCCCTCTCTCTTTCCCCATCTTCTTCTACAACTCATGGATGTTACATTATATACATCATATACATCATCACAGCTTTCCAGGAGCAGGAGGCATCATTCCAGGCATTCCTCCAGACATGCCAGCATTTGGACCCAACAAAATCTATTAAAAACAGAAAAATGACAAAAATGAGAAATTAATTCATATGTTAATTTAAAAAAGAAAATTACATGTAAAACACATTAATTAAAATAAACAGGCTTACTTAATCTTTTGCATAAAATAATGCAAAAATGCAGTAGAATGTGTCTCAAACTGTCGAGAAGTAGACAAACTGTTTTAAGGGATGTGGAAGTGTGAAGTTCAGTTGTTACAGTTGCTACTTTTTGTGTCACATTATTTTACAATATACCAGCTATGAGGTGAATAACATTACAAACTTTAAAAATATAATTGAAAAAAATATTTGAAAATCAAAGGACAAGGAAGGGCATGTTTACACAAACAATTAAGTAGTCTGAGAGTGTAGGGAGACTGACTTTTACATCATTTACTGTGCTTTAAGGAAGTGGATGGCTCTTTTGGCGCAGTTTGCTTGTTATTAGGGGAGATTCCTCTGCAGAATCATTTATAAGTTACAGAAAAATCCATTCCCCTATGGAGAAAACACAAATGGGATCTCCAGAACATGACTGTTGCAGTTTGTAGCTTTAAATATGGCAGAACCCATCAAAATTTGGTGCCAGAACAATTTATTATATCACTATTATATTACGGTTTTTATTTGTTTTGTTTTTTTTAAATACAAGTGTTACATAATGTGATTCCATAACACTTTAATTTGTATGGATAGTATTTTGCTTTGTGAATTTACAACCAATGATTATTAAATACATTTTTGAAGACTTTTCAGCAAAAATAACTATACCATTATTACTATGATATAAAAATACTCATTCTGTTATATACAATTTTGGTCATACAGCTCACCCCTAGTTAGGTGGGTATGATATCACAAGGAAGGTGTTCATATGCAGGACTTTGGTGCAACTTACCTGTCTCTGCTGTTGTAATTGTTGCTGCTCCAGCTGTAACCTCTCAGTCTCAAAGACAACCGGCAGAACCAGAATCATAAAGGAAGTGGTACCGACCCATAGTGCAGAGCGGGAGAAACTACAAGAAAGCACAATATGGAGAAAAAAAAGTTGCTGAAATGTGTAGCCTAAAATATCATAATTTGTAGAATTGAAGCTGCAGTTTTAATAAGGTCAAATGCCAGCACCCCACCTGTAACATTTTTTGGCTACAGATAGCGAACACTGTGCAGATACTTCAGCTGCTGATCGCAGTGATTCTGGAAACATCTCTGTGAGACCCCACAACCTCTCCAACAGTGTTTCATCCAGCTGGGAGAGAAGAAATAAAAGCTGGAGCATCACATCAGAAAATTAAGTCTCTAAAATGCACCACCAGCCATTAGACAACATGATATACTTATGCTTTGTGAATGTGAAATGTTAATCTTTTTTCTTCTTTTTTTTATTTTCCAAAAGGCATTTCAAATGGAAAGATGTTGAACATGTTAACCAAAGATTTGTAGGAGAAATGAGGACTGCTTTACACACACACACACACACACATATATATATATATATATATATATATATAGATAGATAGATAGATAGAGAAAGAGAGAGAATAATAATGAATTATCTAAGATAATTAAAAAAACAATGAATTGTGTGTGTATGCATATGCATATATAAATCACACTGTATTGTATTATATATATACAAAAAAAATTATAAAATGAATTATCTAAAAATAAAAAATTATCTCAGATGTCACTTGTGCAGAACAAAATGTCTGAAATATTTTTTTTTTTTTTAAGTATAAAATAAGTCAGCCGTTTGGCCGGCTAAATAGCCAATATTGGCTACACCCGCACCAAACAAGCTTTGGTCTGTTTCTTCACATTGTCCAATAATATATGGAATTTCCTTAAGATCAAGCAAAATTGTAGAAGCAATCAAGTACCTCTTCATCTTCATCATCTCCCTCGATCTCGTCTTCGGGCGGTCGCGTCTCCACACGGCCAGAGTCTGGGGAGAGCTCCTGGATGGTAGCCATTTAAAATATGACGCAAGTCAAGTTCAACTATAAGCTTTAAATTATAATTGTGAACAGACTACAATGGTGTTTTACAGCTTCACAATGATTTAGATCCAGACAGCACGCATTGAAACCTGAGGTCACTTGGGTTACATGTGAGACGGATGTACTTCCCCGGTTCCTTGTAAGGAAGCACAACGACATATTAGGACGCCTGTCGACAGGGAGGTCTTACTGCAGCTCATGATTGCGTAGTAGTGGACGATGAAATAGTGGAAGATTGCGCTCACTGACATAATTCCCCCTGGTTTTATTAATATGAAGTGGAAGAGGATCCCAACACGCACTTTATACGTCACTTCACCAAAAAAAGAGAAATATGCCTACTGTGGGAGTTTCGAATCGACAGATTATTTCTTTGTTTGTTTGCTTTACATGAATACTTGGATATTCTGCATGCCTTTTCTAAAGACGGTTTTATGTTAGCGACAGCATTCATTCATGGCCACAATTGTAATCAATGGAAAACAAAACTGTTGCAGTATGTAAATAGTACATAAACATGTAGCTTTTTTTAGTAACAGACCAGTTTTTGTGGGGGGAAAAAATTGATAAATCATTTCTTTTTACTTTTACCTTGGTTCATTTTTTAATTTAATAATAATTTGTAATTACAATGTGAATAAATTAGCCTAGTTACCTATTCAGAAAATAAGGGTCTGTGTTGCTGAACAAATATGATCACATAAATTTGTGTTGTATTGTAATTACATATAAAGAGAAGTATTAGGCCTACCTTAACAGCCTTAAAAACAGGCCTATGTATAAAAAATTGGCAGCTGTATGAATGTGTTTCTTTCAATCTTTCAATAAACTTTTCTACAAATTTCAACATTTAAATTCAAACATTTAAGGGGATTGAACTGTTAAAATTATACAACACAAGCTTAGAAAAGATTAGCATGTAGGCTACTAATTTAAAATGGAAGAGACTGACATTTATTAAGACATTGATTATACATTTTATGGATGATACATTTTATTCAATGGAATTAAACGGATGTGCACACCTTGTTGACAGTTTGCACTTTCATTTTAAAATACATAAACTGTTTTTAGACCGTATAAACATAAACCTAAATGTCGATGGGATTAAATGGGTTAATAAAAAGAAGTTTCACAAGGTTGTTGACTGATATTTTTGTGCGCCGAGGTCCCGCCCTCATTCTTAAAGGCTCGAGTCATCTTGTGTGTGTGTTTTTTATGAATGAAAGGATCCAGCCCGCTGATGGAGGACTGATTCCGGGAAAAAGGCGTTTAGCTCTCTAACGTTAGTGCGTCTAAACACGGGCCGTACGGCGACAACGTATGTCAGTCGAAATACCGGACCACCAGCGAGAATCGTGGACTGATCCATATTCCTCTTAGTTTGAAATTAGTGAAGAAGAGAAATCAAAACCAGGCAAGATTTTCTATTTTTTTCCTCATTTCGACATTTGTTTACACTAAGGAAACGGAGGGGTGTTAGCAAAGCTGCTGTAGTACATGCAGTCAGTGTTTGTTTGAACATAATATCCACAATTGATACTGTTATGGCTTAAATGTTGTATTAGGATGATTTGGAGTAGTATATTATACATTTTAATAGCATTAGTCATCATGAGCGCATATCGCGTGTTTTGATCACGATGTTAGGTGTAGCAACAAGCTAACGCGTAATAAGGAAATAGCTGCTTGATGTCGTCGATTCAGACCGTTAAAACGTACAAGCTTTATATATCTGTTTATAAACATTTTGTGGTGTATTATGCTCAAACTACGCTACGTTGTGTGTTGTTTACTATGAAAAACGACTAGTCAGCAATGTCCAGGTTTGGTTTTAACTGGACATATCTTATGTAATAATAAACGAATTATTACGTTGTTACACCTCTTTATGTTTTATACATACTTATATATTTAAAATATTTATAATAAATTGTCGCTGTGTACGTAACGCAGTGTTTATTTTGGAGCATGTAAGTTCAACTGAAGACGTTTGGGGGGAAACGACAGCCCAAGACTTGTTGTTCATGAAGTCTGGGTTTTATAGGCTATGAGATCATTTTATATGTGAGTGACGATATTTGTTGTGACTAAGTAAGTGGGGATTTTATAAATTATGTAAAATGTGAAGGGAAAGTAAGGAGCTGCTGCGAAGACAGGAATGGACGACTTGTGCTGAATCACTGTGACTCCGTGGAAAAGCTCCGGCGGTTATTTGAGGCAGCTCGCGGATGATAGGTGCACTTCCCACACATGACGGGAAACTCATGGTCAGCAGCAGCGTTTAGTTCTTCATCTGGACTTTGACCAGTCATGATGCACTGTCAAGAAAAAAGTTCTACAGTTTGGATACGGAAAAGTCTAGACTTGAAAAATGGAAGTTTATGTTCTTTAAATGGTCTTAAAGATGCAGCGTTCACAGTTTGACCACACACACGCACACACACATTATTATATTTATAAACCTATAGTTCCTGTCTTCTAGCTTCTTCTTCTCATTGGTCTATACACCCTGCTAAAACCCACGATACATTAACAGCTATGACGCGATACACCTGTTCGGGTCGACCGATATGGATTTTTTTGATGGCTGATGCCGATATCTTAGAGATACAAAGCCGATACACAGTATATCACATCATTTATTTAAAGATAGTAAATAACTTGCATAGTATATTTATTTTACATATTTTGAAATAATTAATTGGAGAATAAATCAATATAAAAATAATTTGAACATAAAAAAATTAGTCTGTAAAAGAAACAGATTTAAGGTCAGTTCACACCAAGGACAATAACTATAACAATAAATATATCGTTTTAAAAATGAATAAAAAATTAGTCCTTGATATTTTAATGTTTTAACCAATTTATAAAAGTAAGGCACTCAAGGCTTTTGAAATATTGTAAATATAATCGGTTAACTGTGTCGAGCCTTACAGCGGCCTTTAGCTTTAACTATTCACAATACAGTGAGACTGTATAACATATTCATTTGATTTTAATCTGCTTATTTGGTATTTACAGGTTTCAGGGATACATAAAACCAGACAATGACTTCAGACGGCAGAGCTAGTAAAGCCCTCAAGGTAAAGATCATATTACTGAATACACTTTTTGTCACACACTGAAAAAATACTGTATAATGCTACAGTAAAACCTGTTAATTGGTAAACTAAGTTACCTTACCATATACACAAAAAAAACTGTAAATGGTGTAACATTTTACTGTAACATACTGTCAAATTTATGTTTGTGTTGGTAAAATCCATACTGTATAACTTGCAGTAAAAATGGTAAAAGGACATTCCCTGTAGTCACTGTGTGGGAGCACACATCCATTATATTTTATATATTTATTTTCCTCTAATTTTTGTTATTGGTAATGTACATTATATTACAAATACAAATTTTGGCCATGTTTTATGGACCAGCCACTTACGATGAACTCTGATGAACCACCTGTGTTATCAGTACATTTTAAGGTAAAAAAACAAAAACAAAACATGATTTGGGTATATTACCATTAAATCACTTAATGTAATGTGGGTAGTTGACAAATAAGCAGTAAAAATGCTTTTTCTGTAAAACACCACTTTTGAAGAAAAAAAAATGCACATTGTTATGTAGTGTGAAGTCTGATGTTTGAGAAAATATAAGGGGTCACTAACTTTATTAATTCTTTCACTGTTTTATTTTATATTTTTACTAAAATGTGTCATATGGTGTGACAGAAAGAATTAAGACTATAGGGGTGTCGCACCAAAGGACAACATATAGTGGTTCCAAAAAAGTTGAATATTTGAACAATTCTGAGACAAAATCTTAACATGTGTACATGTCATGGGCTTCACAGTAACATGACCTTGAATGGGTCCTTCAACTAATTAAACTTGTCAGTGTAATTGCCGGTTTAAAATCAGGATATGGTGTCACACCGGAGGACATGGTTTTCAGTGACAAAATGTATCAAGTTCCTACGCTTTTAGAAAAAAAATATTGTCATTCACTAAAATAGACACTTGTAAAATTATGCCTGAGGTATTTATTAACATTTGTATTTTTTTTATTTATTTATAAAAGCTGTAATTTATTGAACCATAAGACAATTTTGAGATTTGGCTCAAAAATGTAAAAAATCTAAAGACTAGTTTTTATAACAACAGGTCCATGTAAGACAAAGAAATGTTTAAGCATTTACTGCATGTTAAATTATGACAATACTAATTATATTCATTTTTATCTTGTGTGACAGTGAAAATGCCATGTCACGTCAACAACCCATATACAGTTATGAGTTAAAATATCCACCTTATTTTCCAAAGTGGAAGCTATTTTTTGTGATTGTTCAAGACTTCTGATTCATTCGCCAAAATAGGTAAATAACTAGAATAATAAAGTGCAATAAACTGTAAAACTATTAACGCTACAAACCAGTGTGTTCATGAATCTGATAATAAATTAAAATAATGTGATATGAATATGATACGCATAACGGGCTGTTTTCACACAGATAAAATAACTGGAACGGATTCAAGTGCATTCAAGTTACAAATGGCTGTGACTGTGCTTGCATTAAAAATAAGGTGGATACAGGCACCAATATTACATACCGTAATACCTGAAACATTTTAACTGTATTTTTCTGCACTGTAAAAAAATATCTTTAACTTTTTATCTTTTGTCAAATCAACTTAGATAATTATCTTAATTCAGATAATGTTTTGCGTTTCTGTTTATCTCATTTGTTTGTATGTTTAGTTTTGCTTGACATAACTGTCCCATTGTTTCAGGTGAAGAGGGAATGTGGGGAGAACGTCCCAGTGCTGAGCGACAGTGAGCTCATGTCGCTATCGGTGCGCGAGCTCAACATGCACTTACGTGGCTTGTCACGCGAGGAGGTGCAGAAGCTGAAGCAGAGGCGGCGCACGCTGAAAAACCGCGGCTACGCGGCGAGCTGCCGGGTGAAGCGTGTGTCCCAGCGTGAGGCCCTGGAGCAGCAGAAGAAGGAGCTGCAGCGGGAGGTGGAGCGGCTGGGTGCAGAGAACGCAGGCATGAGGCGGGAGCTGGAAGGGCTGGGTGCCCGTCTCGCAGCCCTCCAGCGCTTTGCCAGAGGTTTGGAATCTGGAGGAGGCAGTCTGCTGGCCACCACACCTCGTCTGAACACAGCCTCCGTCATTACCATAGTGAAGACACCGCAGCAGGTGCACACCCCT
This sequence comes from Rhinogobio ventralis, assembly GCA_039654625.1. Classification (NCBI taxonomy): domain Eukaryota; kingdom Metazoa; phylum Chordata; class Actinopteri; order Cypriniformes; family Gobionidae; genus Rhinogobio; species Rhinogobio ventralis. The sequence goes on from CM077212.1 coordinate 17,266,335, forward strand.
AGAGAGCAAGGAGCATCCTAGGGCACCACGCTTGCATGGAGACGCAGACACACATAGGTACACAGTATGATCGCGCAGACAGACAGGACCATGTATACTCACATATACAGGAAGAAAAACAAGTACCACTTGGGAATTACAGATTCAATTACATATATAAACACACACAGACTGCATATACAGTCTAATAAATGTCCAAGAATAATCTCAGTGCTGTTGTTGTGGCCTCGAATATCATGACAAGTGTAGAAGTCTGCACAAAGCTATTGCTAATGATAGCGTTATGCTATTTGTATGCCCATTACTGTGCTTTCTGGGTGGTGATACATTAAAAAAAATAGTCCTCAAACTTGTTATCATGTGGGACCACCAACATTTCAGAAGCTGGTTAGTTTTGCTGGAATATCTCCTTGGTATTAATGTATCATGGGACTAGAGAACTTGCAGATCTATTGATACATGCCATTTATATATTTTAATGTTTGTATAAAAGACAAATGTTCAACAACAGACATAAAAGCTATTTTATTTGTGTTCCAAACAATATGTTTGAAGGTAATTTGTGCTGTGATCTGTCTATATACTACTTCTGTTTGACTAGTTTGGGGTCATTCTTTTAATTATTGTGTATTTTTTGTAATGTTTACTTGTTGTAATGAGTTATTAGTTTAGTAATGGTAAGGTATACAGCCCCATTACTTGTAATATGATTCAGTAAGTGTGTGAGGGTCATATTTGTACTAATATTAGAGCGACTTGTTTGTAGTGGTATTTTTGTATTTAAAACCAAGACCATATATATTATTTGCTATTTATGATTAAAAACTTATCTGAATATTTTGGAAAGCTGGAATATTAAAAAAAATACCATTAGAAGGAAAAGAGAGTGGAAGGGGAATCTGAGGAAGATGTGAAATTAGAGAACAAAGGGGAAAGAGCAGACAGAAGGAGAAGTGAGCACTTGTGGCTCACATGGGAGGGGAAAAAAAGGAGGATAAGAAAGTGACAGAAAGAAAGTGAAAGACAAAAATGATATCACATGTACATTACATTAACCCATGGTTGTTGAGATGACTCTAGCTGACTACATGCCTGGTTTATTCCAGTAAACGGGGTAATACTGTATGATCAGGTAATGATCGGCCATGTTAAACGTGGACATCTCTGGTGATTTTCTAATTAGGTGTAGTTAGCGATGTCATCGTCAGTACTGAGAATCTAACCTGGTAATATCATGCCCATGACACTTGTGCTTCAGAACAATGTGCCGAATGTTTTGTAAGAGGGCAGAGCAAAAAAAACAAAACAATTGACGTTTGTATTTATTATCTGTATTTTTCTATGGTAAATTCATTGTCTATTTTATATCATTTAATTGAAATAAATGTTGTATATATTGTACATAGAATTACATGTGTTCATTGAGTGAAAACTAATCGCACAAATATTTACAGACAAAATTCTTTATTGTTTCCTAGGTCAGAGCATCAAGGGAAAAAATAGAAGCAAAATCTTTGACATAGTAATACATAATGCTCTGTTTCAAATAACATGACAGTACAAAGAACGTCTTAGTGTAACTTCAAAATATGTTTCCACAAAATATATATATATATTTTTAAATGTAATAGCGCTTCCTATGTTACTTTAAACCACTCTCTGAATAATAACGTATGGTGCAATGGTACACAAATAGCTTGCCAAAATATTCTAGGATATTTGGATTTACCCTAAATATACAAAACTGCTTAGTGCAAGTTACAATAATGTCTATATTATTAAAATAATCCCTCCCCTTATAAAGAATACACTGCAAAACACTAACATAATAACTATAAGCAGGTACCATACATGCTCGTACTTGGTTCCAGCTGCATTGTGTTTATACTGGCCTCTATTGTACCAATAAAAACGTAGAGCAGTTAATAAGTAACTCCAAAGATGCTTCAAGCTTGGTTATCAAGGGCCTACTGCTATCTTAAGAGGTAAAGCGCAATGGCGGAAGCTTCTAGAGAATGGGAGAGACTTTGGTGTGGCTCTCAAAAGGTCAGCGTTAACAGGCGTGTCCCATAAAGATAAAGGGTATGAACTGTGAGAAATGCCTCCCTCTAGTGGGATATCTAGGAACAATGCCTTTAGGGATAAGGATAATCCACCCAAAAATGTATTCACCTTAATGTTGGTTCAAACCTGTATGATGACAAAAGAAGATATTTTGAAATATGCATCTGTGTTTCTCACAATGATAGTCAATGGGGTTCAGTGTTGATTTGGACCCCATTGATTTTCATTGTATGAACAGAAATATTCAAAATATTTTTTTTGTGTGTGTTTTGCAAAAGAAGTAAAGCCATACAGGTTTAGAATGACATGAAGGTAAACAAATGATGACAGAATTAGGTGAACTGTCCCTTTAAATGTTACATTTGAACAAAGTTTGCATTTTTATCAGACAGACACCAGCACACGGATGGTACTCGACTGCTTTCTCTGTGGAAATCTATCATACACTAAGAAGCATAACCTAAATCTATTTTTAAACCACTCAGCTAACCTAGAAAGATGTTCTGCAGTGGTCACACTTTCACGAAAGCTTGTGCAAATCTGCACCAGACGAGTAACGCTTCAATTACAGCCATATAGTCCAGACTGCATTAATCTGTAATCTTATGGTGGACCATCAACCTCTCCCTGTCCCTTGATTCATCCGTCTAAACAACAACGGTGTGTTTAAACAGCTGGTACTGCCTCTACCGTCACTCTGCTCTCTCATTCCCAGCTGTACCTGCCCTTTAAATCACTGGAGGAGCTATAAACACTGATGAAACGGAAGCAAAGGTGCACTTGAACTTGTACATCAGAAACGAAAACATAACCACCGAACAGGGGCACTCCAATACAATGCTCTTTATAAATATGCTGGGATGTGCAAACAAACATCCACTATGTAAAACTAGAAGCTTAAAAAAATACATCAATTCAAACGCTGAAAAGTCAGACCATGTAGGATTTTAAAATTTGGCTAAAAATGCAAACGTATAGATGAATGTATTATTGAAGTCTTTGTATAAACAACATTATCGGACAAAAGCGCATCATTAAAGTGTTTTAACGACTAAGCAAGTACAGTATAAGCAGCTTAATTTCATATTCTACTGCACTAGAGCGTCACTACTTGCTTAACATGGTCCTTTAATAACCTGTTCCTACGTTATCTTAACCTCATCATTACACTACCACAGCAGTAAACAGTCCCTTATGGAGTACCTTCACGATGTTAAAACTCATCATCGGAGCTAAGCAGCAAGGTTTTCTCATTGTCCCGGGCGCTCAAGCAGCTGTGATTACGGGATATGGGCGGTGCGGTGACTCCCTGCTCCAGGGTGGATTGCTGGGTGTACTGTTGGTAGGCTGGGGAGAAATTGTGGATGGCATCCTGAACCATGTCTCCAGGATTCATGGTCTCCTTCAAGCTGCTGGAGATGCTCTTCATGGGGGCACAGCGACCTTGAGAAGGACCGAGAACTTAATTAGAGTTTGATGACGGCATGAGAGAAGAGAAAGAGAGGAAAAACACAAGACTGACTTTTCATTTTTGGGTAAATTGTCCCTTTGAAATTTCACTGTCCCTATACTGTACTATATGAAATAGAGAAGAGATGGGCGTTAAGATCAAGAACTGTAGCCTACCGTACTGTCCATATGTAGGAACTGGGCCTTTAGAGTGCAGCATGAAAATGAGAAACAGAAAGGATGGAAAGGGGCGGAAGAGTGGATGTGTTGCATGGGATGACCAAATAAAATGAAGAGAATATGAAAGCAAGATCCGCAAAAAAAAAAAAAAAAAAAAAAAATGAAGCATTGATATAACAGATCAGCCATATTGGATGGATGGATTGAGGAATAAATGATGATTTGCATAAAAGCAGAAGAGGAAAAGGGAAAAGTCATGAGATCCAAGCCACTATCATCGTGACAAAATGTTAAGAGAATGACTTTTCTTGAAATTTCAATAAAACATTCTGGAGAAGAAAAAGAATTTTATATACACGTATATATTCTACTGTTGAAAAGTTTGGGGTGAGTAAGAAAAAAAGAAAATAACAATACTTTTATTCAGAAAAATGCATTAAATTGTAATTTATATATATATATATATATATATTACAAGTGACAGTTTATAATGTTACAAAAATGCTATTTTAAATAAATGCTGTTCTTTTGAACTTTCTATCTATCAAAGAATCATGAAAAAAATGATCCGTTTCCACAAAAATATGAAAATATTTAACATTCATTTTAATACGAAATGTTTATTGAGCATGGCATCAAATCAGCATATTAGAATGATTTCTGAAAAATTATGTGAGCAAGCCATCATAAGAATAGAAAATATAATAAAATAATATTGCACAATATTAGTGTTTTTACTGTATTTTTGATCAAATTAATGCAGTTTCTGTAAGCATAAGAGACTTCTTACAATCCCAAACATTTGAACAGTAGTCTGTATTTAAACTTAATTTTAACGATTTTACATACAGCTCTAGAAAAAATTAAGAAACCACTCCAAGTTCAGAAATCAATGTTAAGTGGTCTCTTAATTTTTTCCAGAGCTGTATATTGGAGAGGGGAAAAAACATACGCCATTTGTTTATTAATAAAGGAGCAAAGGTCTAAAGCTCACCAAGGGAATCCAGTCTTTTGTCCATGTAGACTTTGTATGTAAATGCATGTCGCAAGGCCAATGCGGCAAAGAACATCTCAATGCAAATAATGAAGTTCTGGTATCCAGCTGCAACAGTTCCCTCGCCAACAGAAACCTCAGGAGAGCTGATCTTAGGAATCGCACCACACTTCTCCAGGATGGCCAGCAGCATGCCTGAAAGACCAAGATCACGTGACCATTTTACCAATAGCCTTAAATACCTTAAGCACGTTTTACTAATTCCGTTTCCTCGTATTACGTAAATCATGCACACAATATGATTTGTTGCCTCGTTTTACTAAATCGTGTCTACAATATAACAATTTATTCCCTTGTTTTAGTTAAATCAAAAACGAGGGAATGAATTTGTACAACGTGGCCATGATTTAGTAAATCGAGGGAACAAATTATATTATGCACACAATTTAGTAAAATGAGGGAAGAAATTATTATATCAGGCGCAGAATTTACTTTAAACGAGGGAACGAATTAGTAAATTGTGGCCGTGATATATATATTTTCTCTCTAATTAATTGCATGATGAGCCAATTAATTATTCGCAAATTCCTTGAGCCTGAGAAGGCAAATACCTGAGATACCTTCATCTGATAAAATTTTGAAGGCAGCATAGATGCCTTATCCCAGTGTTCAATTCTGTGACAGTTAATCGAAAAAATAAAGATGGCGTTTTCCACTTTTTATGTTATTTCTATTGCTTCTGTAGTTATTAATTAGTCTTGAGGTACCTTCCCTGATAAGGCAACGAGGCAACAACTCAGCTGCCTATGTTTTTGGATGCAGCCAATGAATGGGTCACTGAATCAATGGCTCACTCGATTCGTTAAAAACTGCATAATCATTCAGTAATGAAACAGCACTATGTGTTGCTTCGGAGACGCACAACAAGTCTGCTGTAGCTTTGTTTGGAACTATTTTCATTGGTGAAATTGAGCAAAAACAGACAATTTTATGTCTAAAATGTAACAATATATTAACTTGTTTATTAAACTGTTGTATAAAATCAATATCACATCTGCAATCAGGCAGAAATTTGGGAAAAAATGGCACTCTTGCTATCATAAGATAAATATAAGACAAAACCCTATACAGGGGTATTTTTTTCCCTTATAGCTTGAAGGTTTAAGTGGCATTTTAACTGCATTCCAATAGGCTTTATTGCGCAGTCAGTCGTTGCCCTGCATCATGTTCGTAACTAAACTGCATGCAATGCAAGATGACGTACAAGCCTGGGCTAGGGCAGGGTGCGTTGAAAGCATTAATAATTTGAACGTGTTAAATCGACAGCTCTATTTACTATATATTCTGTAAAATAAGTTACAAGAAGAAAAAAAAAAGATGTATTTGATATATTTGACTTGATATTACCCTGTTTACACCTGGTATTAAGATGCATTTTGGACATACCGTTTACACTTCCATAATCCCTAATTTCCTAATTGTGAAACAATAATATAATAATATGACAACTGCAAGACCACACTGAACGTTGTGAGTGCATGTTAGAAATCAGGAAGAGAACATTGTGCCTTACGTTTTTCATCTTTTAACCAATCTTGGGTCTTCAGCAGACCTTTTTTGCGGCTGTTCGAACACATTTAACCACATGAGTGTTTACACTATGAAAGCAATCCGGTTGAATGCGTTGTCGACTACCTCTGAAAGTGGACAAGCTGAAAACATTTTAGACCCTGTTTACACCTGTATTTAGCATCGTCCACTTGTGATCCGATCGACCAAAACGCATCTAAGGGTGTGTTCACACTTGTAGTCCAGTTCGCTTGGTTCGGACAAAAAAAAAAAACATTTAGTCCTGGTCTGATTAGTGTTCAGATTGGCATTGTTACCACCGAACCAAAAGATACCGAACCTAAAAGCTATAGGGATACTTCCACAACCTGATTGCCTATTTTGAGACCGAACTTACCGAACATCCAAAACAATGCTGTGTGCGGGGATAAATGCGCTTCTTGTGTGTGCATAGCCTGCATATGATGGTATTTTTACCAGCTGAGAACCCGTGAAGAGCTTATAAAATGTGTAAAGGAGTCAAAACAGCGGCAGGATTCCCTCCGTCACACACAAATGAATATCTGCTGCGAGGAGACACGGTTCTAATACCTGTACTAACTGTGATGGCCAACATCGCAACCACCATTATGTGTGAGCATTCTGTCCTTTTTAGGGTCTCAACTTCCTGTTTTTGGTTCGTTTACATGTCTTTGGTCCGTGTTGCGTTCATATATCATTCGAACTGCACCAGTTGTCTTCACCTTCCTTTTCAGCACTCATTTTCTATACTTTCAACCTCAGCTTGGAAACAACTGACCTAGCGCAGGAACGTTAACTTGTGCTCGTGAGAGAGAGCAGAATAACTAATAAGAACTGACATTACATGCATGCCTAAAACAATAATTGGGTAACATAAACGCCTATTGACGTCAGCTGAGAAAGAGTTATTTTATGGGTGGAGCAGGTTTTGATGAAAAAAAAGACACAATAAGACTTGTTTTAAAGTAAATTGGGTCAATTTTGATCTCATGTTGAAAATTTCTTTAGCAACAGATCTGCTGACCTTGCCAGAAGGAGAGGAAGATGACCGATTTGACCATGAAGAACTTGAGCATGGGCCTGTAGGGGCTGAGGAGGTCTCGGGTGGAAAAGTAGAACAGGAAGAGGGCGTAGAGGGACAGGCTGACGGAGATGTTGTAGATGATAGTCACATACAGGTAACCACTAGCAACACTGTGGGATCAGAAACAAAATTCTAAAAATCAAGAATTCAGTTCTTTACAAAAATAGAGTTTAACATAGCCACAGATTAGACATCACATGAGAAGCACATACTTGAAGTCTCCATCACGATACTTCCCAAAAGCCTGTAGGATGACCGTAATCATGGCCATCAGGGGTTTTACCACACAGAACTGTAAAGTGGCCTGTGCAAAGAATGAACAAACAAATTACTCAAAAATAGCCGGAAAAGTGGTGCAAGGACTGCACAAGGTGTTTAATAAATCAAACCTGTTTGCAGAATCTAAGGAAGCCAATGGAGTAGGTCTTGCCCCAAAGACAACATGTTCCGTATATACAGCTGGACCTATACAAAAAAAAGACAGGTTTCACATAAAGATGTAAAGTTAGTACTTAACTTAAAGTTGCAGAAATGCACCTGTACTGCAGAGTCTCATCATACACCAGTAGAAGAATTGTTCCTGAGGCATGCATTAATAAAAAACATTTTCACATGAAAATAACCAGAATATGACACTCACTCAATGGGTTTTCCTCTGATCTCAGCCATGATAGCGCTCTCTCCTCCAAGGTATTCATAACAAAGGCTCAAGAAGTTATAGATCACAAATGCTGCAAAAAATTTAAAGATGAATTAGTGAACTGAATTAGTATTGAAATACAATTGCAATTTTTATATTCATCTAGTTTGTGTAATCATTTTTTAGTACAAAAACAGAAAACACATTTGGTAGTAAAGAATGTTGTGGATTAAACGATTTTAATCTCATACTGTGGCACTGGCTGTCAAGCACAGCGGACCTTTCTGACTAAATCCTCATCAGTGTTTCGCCAAACGCCAACAAAAGACTATGCCAAACAATGAACATCCCTCGTGATGGTCTGGCCATGGCACGAAAAAAAAATCTAAAAAGACTGTAAATACCAACATCCTTCTTCCTTTGAGTACACCATGTGCTTTTCTACACAAGAGATTATAGGACACCCACAAAAATTATATACATTTTCCGTAGACTTCCGTAGTATTTTTCACATTCATTTTCTAATTTCACAAACTTCTTCAATAAAGAGTTCTAAGGCATGGACCAAATCAACCAGATCAGAGATTAAATCACACTATTACAAATTTTGATTTGAAGCCAACACACACACTACCATTCATACGTTGGGGCTCGGTAAGATTTTTTTGTTTTTGAAAGAAGTCTGACTTTTATTCTGACTTAATTACACTGTTAAAGAGTGTCCAATGCCAAATTCTGTGCCGAATACACTCCTTCAGGATTCAAATATGGGCCTTTATGACATCATAAAGGGCAGAATTCCTCTATGTGCACTTCTCCCAGATATGCACGTGCACACATTAACCAGAACTAGAGCAAGAGGGTCAACAACGAGCTTCGTTCGGGTTACGGGAGCCGCCGGCAGCGAGGTCATTTTGTTTTTAGACTACGAAATCCACAATGTCACTAAAGAAGTGTGTTTTTAGTTGTGAGGGAAAGATAACCTTGTTCAGCTTCCCAAATAACACTGCGCTAAGGAAACAGTGGACGCAGTTTGTTTTTCCCAAGCGGCAACCTTGAAGCCAACACGGAAGTGACTCAAAACTGCAATTCATTGACTGGCCGCTAGAGACAGGCTCCAAAAGTTAAATCTGCATCTCCCCCATGTTAAAATGCCCAACTTTACAGCAGAAAAAAATATGTTTACAGCCTGGTACAAAAAGTGGTTTTGGTCTATATAGCTAATTTTGCCTGTGAGGGGGGCTGAATTTTTTTGTAACTTATTCGTTTAAATTATAATAAGCCTTAAAGTTCTGCATAATTAAGGTCGTGGCCACTTGAGTGACAGGTGGATCGCCTCTATGGTCGAGCTAGGCGGGCGTGGTTTCAGCAACCAGGCACCTCTTTGCCTATTTTCAGTCATCCCAGAGTGATGCGCGGTGACACGCTGCCAAGATGGCAACGGCCCACTTAAGGCTTCAAAAATGCTCTTCAGAAACCTACAGGTGACGTCATGGACACTACGTCCATATTTTTTCATAGTTCTGCAAGTGTGTTTGTTTATTCCCGGTCATGAGTCTAAATCGCAGGCGGTGAGTGAAACTGCATCAAATGTCTGTGTTTTGTTGGCAATCGGTGCGCGTAAGTGCATATAATGTCAACAACGCGAATGTATAGTGAATCGAAAGTTATCCAGGGAGTGTGTCTGTGCTCAAGATTCTTTAGCTCCGCCCACTGCACGCCTTCACTAGTTCGGCTATTTACGGAAAGAATCGGTACAGCGTATCTGTCTTTTATAAATATGATAAAACTATAGACTCTTCGAAGTTGGACATATAAAGGATGCAATACTACTCTATAGGTACTCAAGATTAACATGAGATTGGCAGAAACTGTGTGTGTTACGCCCCCTTTAACGGCCAAAAAAAGCATGTCTTTTGTCAGACGCTAATTTGCGCTGCTCTTGGTAGATTGCGTTGGTCATTATGGAAATGAGCTAGCTGTGTCTGTGTTCTTAAATTCTGCGTCGTCAGTAGACCACACACAGAATTTTCCACCAGTGTTGCCAGATTGGAAATATCCAAGTATCGTACCAGAAGCTCAAAATTATCGTATTTAGAAGAAAATTATCGTACACGAGTCAAACGTACAGAATACAGTTATTTATCTAGACCAACAACTTTTTCTCTCTCTCTCTGCCTTCCTCTTCGTCTTCACCTTCCTTTTCAGCACTCATTTTCTATACTTTCAACCTCAGCTTGGAAACAACTGACCTGGCAGGTAACTTGTGCTCGTGAGGTCGCTATTCATTGCCATTATATGGATGAGCACGGGACATTTAAAAAAAACAAAAAAACACCAGAGTAAAATAATTACTTAATTTTACCTTTAATACATTTTAATAAGCTCCATGTTGAATATAAGTATTTATTTCCATTTTTATTTAAAATGGTGATTTTTTTCAACTTCAAAAATGTAAAGTCGGAATAACAAAAGTCATATCATGAAACATTCTATAATGTTTCTAAAATGAATGGGATTTTCACATCCAAAACCTGACAGTTGCGCTTGATTAAATCAAGCAAAATGGTATGAAACATGCCTGTGAGACTCAAGCAGATTAATTCAACTGCGCTCCTGCTTATGAAGCAACTGAACTGTGCCAATATTCACAGCATCCCCAGTGGGTGTTAATTTGTCCTCTTCCCTTGCTCTGTGGAGCAGTGATGTGCAAATCTCTGCGTGTGGAAGTGACAGTGGAGGTTGGAGCTCAGCTCTATATATAGCACATGGACCCTGCAGACACAGCTGCTCTTCAGTGTGCTTTTCTGCTGCCGAGTAGGGAGACCGACAGCAGTGCAGCTGAAGGTCTAGTTAGTGTGAACGAGAGCTCACCAATCTCTCCCTCCCACTTTAATTGCCCCACGTAACATTTGGAACAGTCTCACACCCAATTAAGCCTATCCAAATATAAATCTGTAAATCAAATTATACCACTCGCTATTTACAACCAAGCCAGAACCGATATTAATTAATTATCACTTATAACATAATGTGAATATTGCTATGGCATTGTACCAGTGTTATTTTAGTATGAGATAGTATTGTTTTTGTTAATATTTTTACTTCAATTTTATTTTTATATGTTGTGGTTTCATTTTCATTTTAGTTAAAATTTCAATAATTTTGCTGTGTTTTTGTCATTTTTCTTAGTTTGGGATTTTTAAAAACATGTCTATATAGTTTTAATTATTTTAGTATTTCCACTTAAACTAACTGAAAATGAGAAATGTTGCCTTGGCACCTAACTAAACTAAGATATATATATATATTCTTTTAGTTAATGTTTATTTTATTTCAATTAATTAAAAATTTTACTTTAAAAATTATATGGTTTTAGTTAACACTAATAACCCTGCACTGTATTAGTCTGGTGTCTAACCAGCACCCGGTTTATTAGTTTATCCATGTGCATCTGCTCCACTGATGCGCGATAAACACGGTTACTACGCAACAATCGCTTCTAGAAATCCCAGCTGACCGCAGATCCAGAGAGCTGCTCTAGCAGGAGTTGGCTACAAAAAAGGCTGCAAAGGTGTCGTGTTTGAAGCTCCACTCGCAACAGCTGACAGCTAAAAGGAAAAAAAAGCTTACCCTCATAGCAATCCCTGACAGTGTCGAAGTAAACATAGTACTGGTCATTGGTAAAGAAGAGAAGGCTGAGCCAGGAGTCAAAGGCGTAGATGGGTACGATGAAAAGGATGCGCACTATGTGCCTCTGCTCCTTAGGAGAGCTGTAGTATCGCAGATGCATGTAGATCTGAAGAAAAAAGGCAAACAAAAATGAAATTGTGAAAATGAAACACTGATTGAGTTTAGATTCTCAAGCCCAACTGGATTAGGGGTTGTTTACCTGGTGGCAAGTGAGTAGAAGTGCTGTCCACACAAAGAAGCCTGACACTGCCTGGGCCGTTGTCGTCATGAGGAATATGGGCTGCTCTGGAGTGAGCAGAGGAGCCTCTGGGAACCAGGAGATGTTGGGCCCAGCGGGGGCCATTGTGGCTAGTGAGCCTGGAGCCATCCTGTCAACTTCCTCCACAAAATGATCAGACAAGGGCACGTCACGTCTTAAAATCTGCAGCGTCAGAGAGATTAGGATGCTAATGAGTAATATGGCAACATGGGGATCAAAGATGCTGAATGAGAGGGTCTAAAATAGAAATGTGATGTACTAGAACAATTTTTGGTTCAGTCACACTTTAGATTAGGGTCCAATTCTCACTATTAACTACAACTTTTGCCTCAAACTCCTAATTACTACTTAATAATAGTTAGTAAGGTAGTTGTTTAGGTAGGCCTATTGGATAGGATTAGGAATGTAGAATACGGTAATACAGAATAAGGAATCAATATGTGCTTTATAAGTACTAATAAACTGCCAATATCCTAGTAATATGCATGCAAATAATAAGCAAACAGTTAATAGTGAAAATTAGACACTAAACTAAAGTGTTACCTTTGGTTATTTTTAAAATGCCATGAAAGTGAATCAGAGGAAATGGAAAATCATATGATGTAATCATGAATCATTTCTCTGTAATAATGTGGACAATCAAAGAAATGAAACTAAAATCAGCCAGAGCTATAGGTAGAGCTTAAAGTCACAATGAAATGGAAGTAGCGACAAATGATTTCTTTTATTTTGTGATGTCCATACAAATAAAACAGATTATCAAAAAAAGAAAAAATTGTAATGCGAGGACTTGGACATAAATCCAAGGAGGCAGAGATCTGAACATGAGCTTGCAGTCAATTTTAAGAAAGGGGCGGGAAATGATTGGAAGTCCTGCATACATCACAAGAGAGGAGTCTGTCATTTCAATGGAAAAATTAGTTATATATTGATTCAAAATTATTTTTTTTATTAAACATACATGAAATCCTTTATAAATTATCATTTCATTATAATTTCATTAGGAAACTGAAAGACAAAATAGTTACCACTGTATAAAGATCAGTTATTTAAGATTAGCACATGTTTACCTCAATATCTAAACCTTAACTTATAAAATATTTGATGAAACAAAAATTAAGAAGTGTGGCTTTATTTAGACAAGGATAACAGTCACACCACTGATAATTTACATGAGAACTAACTAAAACTATGTGTATTTAATGCTTATATTTACCGAGCATGAAGAACGGGAAATGATTAAACATTACTCATGCGTCTACATCTTAATGTATATCTCACGTCTTAGTAAATGATTGGCCACCTTCATTGTTTACACTACGAGACTTAAAGCTCACTTCATGACTTTTTTTTAAATCCGATACTTTAGTTTGTCATATTCATTCACCCTAACGTTGTTGAAACCTGTATGATGTTCTTTTACTCAGCACAACACCACGTATGTCCTGACTCTGAGTCATTTATATACATTGAATAGGGGGAAAAGATACAATGAACGTCAACAGTGACTGTTGAGAAAGAAAGTCATACGGGTTTGAGTTAACATGACGGTAACTAAACTGCAGGTCTTTATTTGTTTTTGGGTGGACTTTAAATTATATATTTATAGAACACTTTTCGTGTTATACACTGACCTTATTTGGAAAAGCAGCATCAATTTAGTGTATTCACATAGTTGAAGTTCGTCCGACAAATAGTATGTCTACAAACTAGAGAAACAAGAACAACTTACCAATAACATAAACGCAGATTTAAAATCATTCGGCCTGCACAAAGGAAAGCGAACGAAAAGCGATTCGGCCTTAATTCCTCAAAGCCATCGCTGCTGCCCGTGATCCATGTTTATATCCCAGCGCCGTTGATCGCTGCTAAGAAATCTGCGCTCCGTTCTTTTATATTTGTTCCCATGAAGTGCTTCACCGCGTCTTTGATCCGTTTACTGTGTATTTCACAACTCTTTAGACGGATTTTATACACAATCCTAGTTGAATTGCGTTGAAAGCCAATTCCTCCTTTCCTAACTCCCCTTGCCGTTGAATTAAATCTCTTGCGGATTAGTTTAACGGGGATAAAAGTGGAAAGCGGCTGTGAAGTCTGCTACAACAAGCAGCCTTTCTTTCTTTTTTTTCTAAAATGGGATATGGCTTCAAAAACTTCAAAATAAAAGTCAATGCACGCAAGTGACGCAACTTACAATAAATAATGCATTTTAAACAATTATGTAATACTGAACACCTTCTTCTAACTTTAGAATTATACACATAAATACTTAAGAAAAAACTTCGTATATATTAATGTAATCCTAATTTACTTTACAGTTAAGTGAGTTTATATTATTCCTTGGATATCACAATAAAATAAAATAAACTGCATGGCCTGTTTTTACATTGTATTTATGTCATAAAATATGTCATAATATTGGCTTAAGACCCAATGGAAAGTTTTAGGTAATAAAGTAACTAATTGTGTGTTTATTTACTATCATGCAATTGTGGGGGGAAGGGAATGATAATCCAAAAATAAATGCATATGTATTTTCTTTTTATTTTGTTTCATTTAATGCAATAAATAATACTTTGAAATCCACAATTTTATAATGGGAATCAATCCAGTTACTGTCTCTCACTTATTGTCTCTGTTTTCCCAGTTAACATATATCATGATCTTCATTTGTAAAACAGCACAATCATAATAATCCATTAATAATCTGGAATTAAACAGCTCTGGTCATGTTATTTTTTACACCAGCCGTGCAAAAATGTTCAGTAAGTTCATGAAATTCCACAATGTTCAACAAGCTGAAACACTCGTACTTTGATATGTGTGTTTATTTATAAATGAGGTTGTCATAATGTCAATGCAGGAGTCTTCATATCAAATTTTCAATACACCATATAGCTCAGTTTTGTAATTTTACAAGAGGAGTTCAGGCCTTTAATAATGCTTAAATTGATCTTTAGGTTAGTTCACTATGGCAGATATTGATATCAGTACCTCCAATAATTTACCTGTCATCTGTTTAATGCACAATCATGACACATCAGTGACGTCTACAGCCCAAACACCAGTTTGACTGGAAACAAAATCCTTGGAAATTCTTAACTTTTGCATATTTCAAATTTAACATGGAAAAGATGGTTCCACAAAACCTCAGTCAGTAAGGTGTCAACATACAACACTTTTTGTGTGTTAAAGTAACAGTGTGAGGGATACATTTGTTACACTCTATCAATATTAACATTACAGTCCAACAAGCAAGTCCTTCTTTTTTCCGGCATTTCAGACAAAACAGAGAACAACCAGAATAACCTTCATCAGGTCGCAGGTAAAAATTCTCTTTTCCACTTCCACTGTTTGAGTCTTGAGTCTTGTGATCCTCGATAAACCTGCCTATCCACTGTCAACATGCGTCTGTATCTTCAATGTCTCATCCTGACAGCAACAACCTGCAGTGCGTGAGGACGGGGGAGCACTTTGTCCGTTACAAAAATGTGGTTCCTTTCTTTCTGCTTCTTGCCTCTGTCACACTCCCGTTTTACATAGAAAGATGAATATAAATGCTTTAGGGGAGTTTTCTGTTGTAATCCTGTAAAATGAAGTAAATGAAAACACACTTTAGCAACAGAAGTTAATTAGAATAAGGGAAAAACTGAGATTTTTTAAAATAATAATACATTTCAATACATTTTAAAATGTAATTCATTCCTGTAATGGCACAATTGTTCAGCATCATTACTCCAGTCTTCAGTGTCACATGATCCCTCAGAAATCATTCTAATATGACGATTTGATTGTCAAGAAACATTTCTTATTATTATCAATGTTGAAAACAGTTGTGCTGCTTAATATTTTTTATGGAAACTGATCATTTTTTTCAGTATTCTTTGATGAATAGAAAGTTCAAAAGAACAGCATTTATTTGAAATAGAAATCTTTTGTAACATTATAAATGTCTTTACTGTCACTTAATGCATCCTTATCTGCCTTACCATCCTTAACTTAATGCACCCTAATCTGCCTTTTTGAGTGTGTAGCAGAAGAGTAGGCAAGCATTTGGGACATACTACAGCTCTGTCACCATTTAAACAGCCCTGTCAATCATCTTGCCACAGTAAAATCCTCTACATTCAATTTAATTTAATTTCCTACTGTATCGGAGAGAAATGTAGCAGTACATTGATCTGCCAGTCGTGGGCCTTTCATGCAGAGACTCATAATGATGCATTTAAAAGATAATGACCAATTGTATCTTTATAAAAGTTAACAATGCTGTTGCAGATAAATATAATGTTGATAACATTGAATAAATATCTTTTATCAGGTTAGATACTACTAATTAATCTAATAATCACTCAAACCCAATCGTCAGTCTCACACATCCGCCATGTTTGTGGCTTTTAACCCATTTTTGTGTTTGTAGTTCTAATCGAATCTTCGTCCAACCATAGACTGTAAAAAAAGATGGACGACGCCCCTTCACTATCTTTTATTGTAGAAAAGTGAAGCCGCCAATGTCCGGATATGATGCGCGGACATCTTGCACTGATTTGGGACCTGCGTCTGCGCAGTAGAGAGCCGTGATGTCAAAACCCCGCCCACACTCCCGCAGTATCTGTTAGTATACTGCAGAACAACTCATTACGTTGGTGTGACATAAACAGTTGAAATGAAATGTAGAAATCAAATCTAAAGCTCCAATCTCCTCCTGAAAATCCAGAAAAAAGTCTGTTGGTGCGTCAATGACAACTTTGCTCAGAGAAGCATGACATCATGACATCACATCCCCGTTTTTAATAGCATCAAATAACTAACTAAAACCAAACTTTAAAAAAAGAACACTTGAACTAACATCAGCGTGATAAAAACGACTTAAAATGACAGAAAAATTGTTTGGAAAAAATTTATTTGAAGTGTAATTTGTTTGTTTAGTTTACAAGTACATGGAGAGGGCAGGGTTTATGAGCTATACTGGGACCAACCACCTGGGGGCAATCAATACGCTTTGGTTTCACTTTTCAGGACGTGTGCGGCACGCTTGCGTCCAATGCGCAATGGGTTGTGGGCAATATTAGTCGTGAGTGTGTGCACAGATCTGCACTTTGGATTCTAACCTGAAAAAGTAGACCATCCGGGTATCTTTGGAATACTCATTTCAACATACTACTATTTAGAACGCACTAATGTTAATTTCAAATAATATTTAGGACGGATAGTATGCGAATTGGGCAAATTAATTGACACAGTTATGTGGGTCTGCAGGGGTCCTCGTTATGATATAATTTCCTGTTTTCTCTTTCCACATCACTTTAATCTAGTGGACAAACGTGTTTTTTTAATATACTAGTCATTATGTGTATGAATTGCAAGATCCAGACAAAAAAACCCACTAACCTCCTAAAAACAGTAAATGAGAGTGAACTTGCAGAGCTCATTTCCCCATGTGTTCGAATGGAACGCTGACCTGTGCGGGAGAGACAGAGAGGTCAGAGCAAAAATAAATATCGGGGAATTAAGCGAAGAACTAGTACGTGAACTGAAACCTGTGGGGGAGTGATGCGTATCTGATCATGACGGAGAGGGAGGTCAGGGGAGGCATTGGCAGGAGCACCACGGTGCAGCCGTAAACACACTCTCCTTTCCCGCTCAGCTCCTCGGCCTGCTCTTGGAGATGCATTCCCTGAGAGACAAAACAACAGGTAAGCAGAGTTTTAAGTGCTGATTTCAAATACCAACAACACAGAAGGTCATAAGGATACAGTTTCATAAGGAAGAAAAACCACCTCCATCAAAAATAACCTGCTCATAAATAGAACAGACATTAATAACACCTCCGCTCATGCTCAGACTCACCAGACTGTGGCACACGGGAGGCAGGTGTTGAGCTGGCCGGGTCTGGGCCATTGCGGACCCGGTTAGGGGCCGGGAGGTTGGGGCCGGAGGGCAAAGCACGAGCAGCAGAACCCGGTGGTCCACCGCCGGTCCTCTCATCCCTCTCTTCTCCCTCTCCTCTCTGCTCCTTCTCTTTATCCTCTGCTGTCCTGCTGGAGCCCTAACACAGCCAGAAAAACCCACAAGCAATAAAATGCACACTTGAACTGCACCACATTAAATAATGCAAAATGTTAAAAAACCTACAAATTTCAGCATGTTCCAGTCAAACACATAGTCGTATGAAAATCCCTGTCTGTGGAAAAGGTTCCTGAACAGCTGTCTCAGGTAGGAGTAGTCAGGTTTGTCATCAAATCGGAGTGAGCGGCAGAAGTTCATGTAGGTTGAAAATTCAGCTAGAAACATGAGAAAAAAGTTAGAGAGTTAAATGAGAAATTTAATTTCATATGATTTTCTAGCTGATCAAATCGCATCCACTCACATGGATAGCCCTTACAAAGAACCTCAATTGGGGTTGACATCTTTTTCTCACTGATTCGCTCATACTTCTGCCTTTTAGTGGCCGCCTTAAGGCCTTGCCAGGGCAGAGAACCCAAGTTAAAGTACATAAGAACATAGCCAAGGGACTCGAGATCATCCCGCCGAGATTGCTCTGTGGAAACAGAAGGTACATTTAGAATAACCAAAAATATAGAGTCCATTTTTATCCATAGAATGCATTTCAGTGGCCCTCTGGTGCCCTTACCAATGCCCAAATGAGTGTTAATGGAGGCATAGCGGGCAGTGCCAGTCAGGTTCTTATTCTCACGATACGGGATGTGCTGATGTGTGCGGGCGTCACGATACTTCTTGGCCAAGCCAAAGTCTATAATGTAGACCAGGTTTCCCTTCTTGCCAAGCCCCATCAGGAAATTATCAGGTTTAATGTCTCTATGAATGAAGTTCTTGGAGTGGATGTACTCGATTCGGCTAATCTGGAAAGAATAAACATGTAACAAATTAGAAAGAATTGTCACCAATTTACAAAATCTATTTCTTTTAAAATGTATAATACTTTTATTTTTTCTAATGATGTTTTATGACAACATAATTACAATTTGATTTATCAAGGTTTGATTGATCAAAGTTCTTCTAAATATTCATTACATAAGCAAAAAACTGCAGCCAGATTATTCATTCAAATGACAAACTAGATTTTTATACCCAAATGTTATGTAGTATTTTATTTAAATTATATACATTTTGTAACCTATTTTTCTATAGTAAAAACATGCATTTATGATCCTAGGGCAGTGGTTCCCAATCCTAGTCCTAGTCCTGGAGTACCCTCAACACACATACATCAAACACACATATTTAGGATCTTGGAGCAGAGGTGTCCAATCCTGCTCCTGGAGGGACACTGTCCTGCAGAGATCAGCTCCAACCCCATTTAAACACACATGAACCAACTAATTATACTAGCATACTAACTAGGCATACTAGCAAGCAATAGCCGTCATAATATAGTCCGGCTAGGAGTAACCCACTTCTAGCTAAAATAATTTCCCAAAATAACTTGTGAGATGTATGCTATTCCATCATGTAAGTAAAGTCAACAGTTATTACAAGGTGTTTGGTTTTATTTATTTGACATGGTTATGTTGTAGATCTAGACTATTCTTTTCTAAAATTTCTAAATTTTCATTGACAGCCCAAATTTTGCCTTGTTTTAGCCTAGACGTCAGGGCTGTGTGGATGGCTATTAGACGTATTTTAAACGCAAAATTGCTTGCTGGGTTCCAGGCAGGTGTGTTGAGGCAGGTTGGAGCTAAACTCTGCGGAACTGTGGCCCACCAGGAGCAGGATTAGACACCCCTTGCTGCGTCCCAATTCATCTATTTATACTATGCCCTAAAAGTATGTGCTGTTTTTGTGAATAAATAGTACGTACTTTTGAGTGTGTAGCAGAAGAGTAGGCAAGCTTTGGGGCATGCTACTTTGTCATAATTGCGTCTTTAACGGACCACTCTGCTGCTTAGTTAAGTTAGTCGCTTAGTCGCTAAGTTTAAACTGCCCACTCAATCATCTTGTCAAAGTTAAAATCCTCCATATTCAGTTTAATTTAATTTCCTATTGATCAGAGAGAAATGTAGCAGCACATTGATCTGCCAGTCGTAGGTTTTTCATGCATAGACTCTCCTCACGTGTTTGCATAATGATGCATTTAAAAGATAATGACCAAACGTATCTTTACAAAAGTTCACAATGCTGTTAAAGATGAAATATAATGTTGATAACACTGAATAAATATCTTTTTGTCAAGTTATAAACTGATTATTAATCACTCAAACCCCTTTATCTAAACCTCTCTACTTGCACATCCGCCATGTTTGTAATTTTTTAACCCTTTTTATTAGGGCCCGAGCACCGATGGTGCGAGGACCCTATTGGAATTGCTTCGTTTATTATTATTTGTGTTTGTAGTTCTAATTGAATCCTAATTCCAAAGCGCAATGGGTTGTGGGCAATATTAGCCATGAGAGTGTGCACGGACCTGCTTTTCGGATTCCGGGTATCTTTGGAATACTCATTTCAACATACTACGATTTAGAGCGCACTAATTCTAATTTCGAATAATATGTAGGATGGATAGTATGCGAATTGGGACCCTGTCTATTTACTAATGAGCTGATTAGTTGAATCAGGTGTGTTTGATTAGTGAAACTTGTAAACTATGCAGTGCTGGGTGTACTCCAGGACCAGGATAAGGAACCACTGTCCTAGGGCATTGTAGGTGGTTGCCATGGCATTGCTATACAATTAATATGGTATTCTAAGTGGTTTTGGGGATGTTCTGGGTGGTTGTTTAGTGGCCCACCAGCAAGTTTCTATGATATTATGAATCCTATATATGGCTCAGGTGTAAATCAGTGTAAATCTATAGGATCTTTGCCCATTTCTTCACCAAGTCTCATTACTTACAAAAGTAATAGCACACACCCCTCAATAAGACACAAGGTATCATGTGGTCAAATGGTGCAGCATAAGGGGTTCACCATTTAAATGACTAACCGTAAGTATGAGCAATAATATTTGTTCTTGATAATCTTGTTAATACAATGCAATTACCATCTGGTCTGCCAGCAGTAAGACAGTTTTAAGTGTGAATTTCCTTGAGCAGAAGTTGAACAGGTCCTCCAAGCTCGGACCCAGGAGCTCCATCACCATGACATTGTAGTCCCCTTCAGCACCACACCATTTGATCGAAGGAATACCCACTAAGGTTGAAAGGAGATTGAAGAGACATTTCTTTCAAGCCATTCACAGCATCAGAAAGAAAACTGATGGAGATCATTTCTCACCTCCACCTTGCATCATCTTATAGAACTTGCTCTCAATATGTAATTGTGGATGTTTAGTCTTCACACTCTCCAGTTTAATGGCTACCTCCTCTCCTGATGTGATATTTGCACCTGGAAGATTAGATTTTTCACAACATCAGGTCAAAACACTTTAGTGAAATCTAGATCAGCAGCCAATTCATGTAAATAATGTGTTTACCCAAGTAAATATCACCAAAGGAGCCACTTCCAATCTTTCGCCCAAGGCGGTATTTACTCCCAACACGTAACTCCATGATTCCTTCCCTAAAAACAGCCTTGGAATCATAAAAAAAAAATATTAGCATGATGTAGATTAAATACATTCAGCATTTTAGCAGACAGCTGATGTAAACAAGAATGCTCACTTCGGCATTCCTAACATAATGATTTTCACCAGCTCAGATTTAATTCACATTTCAGACAGAAAAGCACTGGCAGTCATGCATCTGACATCTGAGTCATGTGCTGTGATCCGAACACAGATGCTGTTCAATTCCCACGAACTTGCCACGAAGAGGTTAATATTTAATCTAGGCATCATCGCAGATCTTCAATGTGCAAACTATGTGCGTTACAATAAGGAATCTATTGAAAACGACACCTTTTCGTGAGTGTTTTACGACGTTTGAATAATTGAACACACAAGACGAATCTGTCTTCAGCGGTTTTCAGCCAATTTTGTAGCAGCCGCACCCAAGACCATGTTGATCCCGAGGTTTCACAGACTGTTAATAGTGGTGACATTTACATTTATTCGGGACAGCTAAATGACTCTTAAACACCCATGTCCTGATATGACCTTAAGGCAGGAACATCTTTCTTACCTAACGTGATGGTGGTGGAAAAGTGAGGCTGGTCGACAGGCTTGCGCTCGTAAGACAGGACCCTGGACAGCGAAGAGTGCAAGCGTAATTTTAAACGTCTCATCACAAATGTAATTCCAACCACTGCTTTCCTCCTCAGATTTTTAAATCGTTGATTTCATATCTCAGCACATGGATTGACCTACTTGCATTAGCGGGCTAGCGAGCAGCAGCCTCCCTTGTTTGTATCCCAGCGCACTTCTCACAGAAATGATGTCATTCACAAACTAGCGGAAGGACCCGGATCACTTCAAGGGGCCGCGCGCTTGACGTGCGTACGCAGCCTCATTCTCATCCACACTGCTGCTACACACGGCACGCACGCGACGCACCCGAGCTCTACGTCTTTTCCATATTATTCTATTAGGAATATTAGAAAGCACGTTTTGACATACGGTAATGTAAAGATGTATTTAGCATTTAAAATATACAATAATATTTTTAGTTTTTTTAAATGTATATTTATGTACATAAAAAGATTATCTTATTTTTAAAATGTGTATTTTATGTATTTACTCGTTAGGTAGGGCGTGTAATAATTGGTAATTGGAGTCTAAACCAGTGGTTAAGAAACGGGCCTCAAAACAACTAAAAATAAAGATATTACTTAGTCACAAAAACAGAATTGTATACCTCCATGAACATTTTCATAAGAATATAATTTCTAGTTATGCCAAGCATGTAGAAATTGTGAGCAAATATATTTTTAAGTCCTTGTCCAGTAAATTATATGAAAACTTGGAAAAAAAAACATAGGGCCGCCGAATTTTGTAGTCAAAATGGTTGAGAACCATTGGTTGAAACTATAACGAGGACCTTATTATTATTTGTAAATAAAACGGTGACCCTTACAAACCTTAAATATAGTATAAAAGAGTGAAAACATTAAACAGAAGTGACAATATAAAGAAAAATGCACACAATTGACAACAAAATTAAATTCAACCTTTATTGTCTTGTTCTTTTTATTTTTTTAAATTAATTTCTTTTGTAAAATCAGAAACAAAAAAACCTGAACACGAGTGATAAAGCCCGCCTTAATTTATAATGGTACACAACAACAAAAATAAACAACTGGTAACTTTAAGTGTTCCTAAAACACCCATCCAGCTCAGCTTGGTACAATAAGGTTTGGCATGTTTCATGTTTCAGTATGAATGCCTTCAGTTGGTTGCATCTTCTAAAAAAATCTTTTTCTTTATTATAATTATTGCAATTCAGACAATATATAAAACAAAAAAGGCTGCTAAAACCACAACTTAAGAAATATTCATTAGTGCCAATGTTCTTGAACTTGCTGTCTACACTCTCTCACACACACTCAAACAGCCACACCTGCATACGTATCATGCACACATAGACATCAAACACCTGAAATAAGCTGTCACTCATACATTTACTCACCTCCCTAAATCCAGCACTGATCTTTGTAAATGCACCACGCTTGTTAATCTCTGGCTGCCACACATTCATCAATGCCTTGCAAACACTCTGAAACGTCACCTCCTTTACCTGGGACTTCACTCATGCACACACAGGCAGAAAGGGCACCTTGTACAGCTAAGTAACATCCAAGTGATCGTCATTATGACAACATACTCAATTAAGAAAAAAAAAACGAGGTCAGCGTTTGGGAAAAAAACATTTCTGGATTTCACCATTTAAAACAAAAAAAGACAACGAGATACAGTTTGTCAGACATCAGAACAGTGTTTGAGTAATTTGAGTCTGCATGAAAATGGAGCCGTAACAACATGAGCGTTCAACGAACATTGTATGATGCATATTTTTGTCCTTTTTTTGTCTGGTTTCTCCTTTACAGTGCACGCCTGAGTGAGAGCGTCTCAGTATGCGAGTGTGATCTTTATGACCTCAAGGTTTAGGATTCATCCAGTTGAGTCAGTATTTAAGTCCAACTGTTTGCATGTCCTGTTCAAGTCTTGCTGAAATCTTCATTTAAGGGTAAGAAGAAATGGGATGTGTTGGTGTGTGTGCATGCGCGTGTATCTGTACTGCCTTACTTCCACACACTGCTCCTCCACGCTTCGGATTATGGGGAGCTCGGAACACTGCTCAGGTAAAAATGACAGTGTGTACACATTTGTAACCAGTGTCATCTATATAATTTTGTCTTAATGCATTTTGCTAGGTTTCGTAATGCAGTCGGTCTGCTCCTCAGCACTTAATGAGTGTTTATCTGCATCTGCTGTTTGAGTGCTTACCTTTGAATCTCGTCTACAGAGGTTTTACGAATGTATACTAAATACTTGGATGTATATTTATGCATTATGCACCCTTCCGAGTGACAGAAGGCATGTACGCAAATTGCCTGTATTCTGATTAATGTTCCTATATTCCTGCGACTGTTTGTGATAATATAGGAGGATAACTGTTATATTTATATATCTGTTTTGTGTGTGTGTGTGTGTGTGTGTGTGTGTGTGTTGCTGCATGTCTATTTGTCTGTAAGTGGCTGCATCAGTCAGATAGAGTCTGCGCCTCCACCCAGCAGGTCTCCAGGCAACAGCGCTGCAGGGCTGCTCATCTGGTGCCGATCTTCCATGGCTGGAGACCCCCACAGACTGCTGCTTGTGTACCCTGGAGTCATGCCGCCCCACAACCCTGCCCTGCCGGGATCAACGACCCCTGTGTTGCTGCCCACACTGCCACCAGCCCCATTGCTGCTCCACTGGGCAAAAATGCTCAGGCCTGCTCCCTGGGCAGAGGTTGGATCAGCGGAGCTGCCCGTACCATCCAAACTCTGCCAGGTAGTGCCAGAGGGCCCGGTTCCGCCACCGTTGTTGCTTCCTCCTGCTGTCAAACTTCCCACTCCGGCCCGTTCTCGCTCGCCACTCCCAGCGCTGATTGTGCCCACAGCCCCGGCCCCCGATGACCCCGTCACACCTGCCGGCCCGGAGACGGCCACCCCACCGGCCCCGCCACCTCCGCTGCCACTTCCGCCAGATCCCGCCTGGGAATGTGCAAAATAGCGAGCAACCTCCTCTTCACTCACGAACTCGGCCAGGATTGTGGTGTTACCCAAAACACACCTGGGATGAAAATTTCAAAGATTACAGATAGGAAGAAACCTACAAAGGTATGGAAGCCCATTTCTGCCACAAAATAAAACAAAATATATTGAAATAGGCCATTGCAACTATATTTGTCAACTGTGACTATACACACACATCTCAAAAAGTAACTATTACTTTCAATTGGTCCTTTGTTTCTTGTATTTGCAACTATTTCTCACAATTGTGCCAAAGTTACTTTCACGCAACTGCACCTTTGTTTCTCAATTTGCGATCTTATCTCAAAGTATGACTATACCTCACAATAGGACTTTTAAACGCTCACAAAAATACCTTTTTATCTTTTACTCTGAGGTGGGAACGGGTTTTCATAACAAGGTGCTAAAATGTGAAAAAAATTCTAATTCTATGGGGAAAAAAATTGTATTGTTATTTATTATCACTATTATATTGATGGATCTGGGGTCAGGATATTATTGTTTTAGACACTTACATGTGAAGTGCACTCTGGGCTTTGGCTGCTTCTTGGCGAGTACTGTAGCGAATCAGAGCACTACCTTGGGTCAAACCAAGGTGAAAGGTCAAAAGCGGCCCATGCTGCATACAGATAGTCCGCAAAGTGGAGCCGTCAATCTGCAGAGAACAAATGATACAAATCACTGTAATGAAATTTGAGAAATCAATGAAAAACAACTGAAAATGTCTTTTTTTCTAAATAATTGCCAACATAACGCATAACATGGGTACCTGAGGGGTAAGATTACTCAACACCAGCCAGCAGCTCCCCTTAGAGGCTCCTCCATCACTCCATGCAGAGCCTACACAGATTGAGAGACCTTTTATGTTCTGGTCGTTTAATAAAAGTTAAAGCAGGTTGCATTTACTTTAGTGAATGTCTAAATAGTGCTTCAATTAATACTTGTGATTTTCATTAACTTTTTTTTAGTTTCTAAGGTGCGGTATTACCAGGCCCAAATCTGTTTTCTTGGCCACCTCCAGAGCCACCCCAGCCTCTACCCAATCGTGGGCCTCCTCCAGTCCAGGGAGAAACAGAGGGCTGCTTCTGATGGGTCAGTCCAGGAGGTGGGCGTGGCAGATGAGAGCTGTTGCGATTGGTCTTCCAAGGCTTGTTGTGCCCTATGGGCTCAGGTGGCCAGCTGGGCTTGTAGTCTGTGTACTTAGCTGTGAGAACAGGAAATAAAGCACAATATATTAAAAGTATTGAAACTGGAAAGAAAAAACAAACAATGGAATTCAGTACAGAGCTAAACAAATTAAGTCTTATGGGGCTTCTCTGAAAGCAAATCAAATAAAAAGTGGTGAAAAGAGTGCTTGTTTTTACCTGGGTTGTGTGCATTGTTGAGGGGGCTCTCTGAGGCACTGTAGGGCCAGGCACCAGGTGAAGGCAGCAAGGTGTTGAGGGAGGGATTTGATTCTATGCCAAAAAAAGCAAAATGCAAAATACAAAACTTGTTTGTTAATATTTACATGAAGATGTAAATGACTTCTAAAATTCAAAGCTTAAAGCTCTGTGTATGTGTCTGTGCTAGAGGAACTACCCTTGAAAGAATAAAATCAATGTTATCATACACTACCAGTCAAAAGTTTAGACACGCTTGAGTGAGTTCTTATGATGAGAAAACCTTTTGATATGAATGTTTAAGCTTAAATTCTTGAAATCAGTTTTGTAGACAGAGTTGTACCTGTGTTGTCTCTTAGCAATTGGTGCTCAGTGTCGTTGAGGCTTGACATCGATGAGCCCAGCATACTTCCAGGGGTCATGTAGGGATCAGATTCAGGGTCCACACTCTGAATTCCTTTCCAAGGCACTCCTGGTTGAAACTCTGAAGCGAAAATTCACATTTCAATTCATTGTGAATATATTCACAAGTAATGAAAATAACATTTTTTTTTTTTTTTTTTAGATCATCACATCACATCACATCATCAGAACATCACTGTTTACCTGGAGGCCAGCTGGATGTGCCAGTCTTGGTGCCCATCTTGTTTCCAGGACTTCTGTGCCAGTGATCAGATGGCCCTTGAGGAGGCACACCCAAACCCTCACCTCCCAGCATCTCATACTGGGAATATGGGGAACTACCTCTCATTTTGAGAGGAGCAGCAATGGGACCTATATATCAGAGGAAATCAAGCAATTACAGTAAACCTTTATCAGGCAACACAATTTTGTAGATGTCACAAAAAAGGTAATGCACCATTTTTATGGAGTGCGCTATCAGGAGGTGAGGGGGCTGGGGAATGACCTTCCATCATCCACTTGAAACGTGACTGCTGCCCCCCACTGTCTTTAACCCCACCAACCATAGGACCCAATTCCAGACCGGAGAGGCTCACTCCAGGCCCAAACCCTTCAAGACACAGAATGGGATAGAAAAAGGCACATTACAAAAATAAAAAACAAATACATCAAGTTCCCACATGCATTGACACTAGTGGTCGACCGATATATTGCTACGGGTGATATTTGCCATTTTTTAAATTAATGGCATTTTCCTGTTTGATCAATAAGTGTCGGAAGCAGACTTTTATTTTGACTGCGTTGAGAACACTTCCACGAGCACAGATGCGTCAATCTCCCATTCTCCATATTCAGTAGTTTACTGCTTTGTTTACCAGTCCTTTCTAAGAAAATAGAGAGAATATTAGACAGAACTGTTAAACAAAAAGCGAACGGTATATAAAAAAATATTAAGTTTTTGCCTTTCTATTATTACTAATACTTTCTCAAGTCTCTAAATATCTATGAAAAATTTAATTCCACAAACCTCGCAAATCCAGTTGTTAGACCTTCTGAAGTGTGCATTTATATCTTGCATAAAAATGTGCACACTCCTCCGTCCATGCGAATTGGATGCGGACATATGAAACTATTGTACTTTATTGTACTATTGTACATCAAATTAGCTCTATCCAGTCTTTTTTTTTTTTGGTACTGTTGGTTACAATGTTTTGTTTGTTTTTTCATTCAAGCTTTGTTTAACTATTTGTTTAATACTATGATAGGATTACAGAATCAACACATTTCTAAAGTAAAAATACTGTTAAATAAACAGATTTATTTTTATCGAATTATTTCTAATTTAGTAAAAATGTAAAATAAATATAATTTTTATTGCAGCAATTGTTATGCATTAAATAGTGTGATATCACATATAGCCTATTGGCTTTATATCGGCCATTGGCCACCCTGCTCAATAAAATATCGGCACAGACCATCAAAAAATCCATGTCGGATCTCACCAGAATAAGTTCCTTGTGTTTTCTGATGCAGGTCTGCTACAGATCCTGCCAAGCCAGGGTGAGAGATGACATCCGACATTGGCATCTTTGGGCCACTCCCACCAAGGTGAGAAGGAGAGAGTTTGGAGCCGCCCCCTGTACCCCCCACATGCTGCTGCTGTTGTCTCTGCTGCTGAAGAACAGCCATGATTCTGGCAAGCTGGAGAGAGCAAAAAAAATATTCAACAACAGCAGCAATTTAGAAGCAGCTCATATTGTTCCACAGTTGTGGAGGTTTAAAACCCAATCCTCATTTAATTTTCACATTACAAGAACAAATGACAACAAACAGCATCTGCTATGCAGTTTGACTTCAAACTACAGCATCATCTCATATGGCATAATTCACACAAATATTGAGTCTCTTTATATATGGAAGCAAAAGGGATGTTTGCCAGTCTGCTGCTTCTTAAAAAAATGAGTAAGTAATAACAATATACAAGCTGCAATTTTGTCCAAAAATGCACAAACTGAGATTGCTTTCCAAGTTATTTTTGTGATCACATGCATGCTACCAAGTATTTACAATCTTTAAGCTGTTGGGGTATGAACAATATTAGTTATTGACTATACAGAATGAAGACTATGATAAGCAGCGAAACAAAACAATCTCTAACATATTTTGAGTTATACAAAGCACCTTACAATAATAGGCCTGGCAAGAAAGATTGTTACACACTAAACCGACTTTTCAGCTCTCTAAAATTGCTATACGGATATGCAAAGTATTAAGCTGAAGGGTAACATTGTAAATGAAGAATTATGCCAGACCAAGCCATTAAATATAAATTCTGAAATATGAAACCAGTACGTAGAATATAGTTACATAATTGTAATTACAAAAATTTTCTGAGAGCTCTGGAATTTTCTAGGATCACCTAAATGCTGAAACTAATCTAACTAAATTAACTAATCATTTGAATACTGCCCTGTTTGCAAAAAGAGATGAAGAAGGTACCTGTTGGGGGTCTGCTTGTTGACGTATGTTTGGGGGAAACTTGCGCTGGTTCTGCAGCAGCTGCTGCTGCTGTTGTTGCTGTGGTTGCTGTTGCAGTAGCAGTTGACAGGCCTGCAAGAAAGCACAAGTCACAGCGTCAAAAGAAAAAACAAACAGAACTCAATGGAGTGTATTGTGAGTTTGGCCTGCATAGATGAAATACTGCGCATGCAACTGTAGTTACCCACCAGCTGGAACTGAATATGAGGGGGATAGATGCTGCTGAGCATGGCAATGTGTTGTGGGGAAAGCTGTGGAGGAAAGAGGCCTCCCCCAACACCTCCAACACCTCCACTGGGAGGAGGCATCTGCTTCAGCACAGAGCCTGGCACCTGCAGCAGAAATAAGTTAGTTCTATTACAAAGATAAATTTTGACATGCATTGCAGCCAGCTGCTTTGCTTTAGCTAACAAGAATTTATCTTTAAGACCATGTGAAATCCTATTGTGCATAATCATTGCACAGTATTTAAGACAAATAAGTTTTCAAAACCTCAACAAAATGTCTGCCACTAAAGTGACCTGTCTGTCAACATAACAGTTGTGCAAACTACTGAAGTAATATTAAACAATATATACAGTATTATAAAGTACCTGAGGTGACAGGAACTGATGAGGCACTTGCGCTCGTACTGATGGGTTGATGGGCGGCACCCCTGGTTGGTGCCTGGACTGTGCCATCCCACCACCGCTACTAAACAACTGACCACTCGCCTGAAGAAAAGGATAAAGGATTAGAAAAGAGTTAAATCAAAGTAACAGCAAAGATCCAGATTAAAGAGGTCAATAAGAAATGAAAGACTAAGTAAACCAAACACCATTTACAGAAACACAAGGAGATGCAAATACCTTGTCATAGTAAGGCCCAGGTTCACAAGCCCCCACCTCTTTGGAACCAGGTGAACGGAAGACTGCTCCTGCTCCCCCTCCACGTCCTCCTTTACGCATCTCTCCATTGTATTCATTCAAGCCCATACCACGCTTCTCTCCTTCCATCTTTTTGTCCTGTGGAGGACCAGGGGCCAAATCCAAGGAACGACCACTGGGGTCCTCTCCCTAATAACAAATCTCCACATTGGTAAACCTCATAGACCAAACTTTACTCAAATGTGTTAATAAATATGCATTATAAATTAGAGAGCAATATACTATTCACTAACAGCTGGGAAAATTCAATGATTATTAAAGCTTGAAATGAAAATCACAGCTGACCAAATTTTGCATCAGTGCATTCTTAAATCATAATAAAATGAGGAAATGTTTATTTGCAAAAATGTAAGATCCCAAAACTATATATATAGTATATATTATTATCCTATATATTATTTTTTTCATCCATTCTTACCAGAATCCCCATGTTTGAAAACTGTCTTGCAATCATCCAAGAGTCTCCTGCACCCTTCAAGGAGCCCTAAAGAAAATTAAATAGAACACTCAGTAACTAGTAAGCATAAGCAACTTATGTTTCAGATTTGCATGAATATTGAACCTGACCACTGGCATACCTTGTTGCACTTCTTTGCTCCCCAGCCTCCAGAGTTGTAGGAGGAGCTGCTGCCTTGGGAACCTGTACTGTTCCATACACCACCACTCTCCTCATCCTCCTCCCAGCTGGGGTGACGTGAAGCACTGACTGAGCCCTCTCCTTCACCCCAACCTTCTTGCATAGACTTTGAACCTGTAAAAATAAAATCATCCCTTTAAATAGTTACACATTAATTAATTCCAAACGCTAGCACAAAAATGAACCAGACTCACCAGACTTCACTGGATTGGGGGAGGGGTCCCCCCAACCTGGCGCCTTGCCAGTGTCATCAGTCTCGCCCCAACCAGTGGGCGCATCAGTAGGTTTACCCCAGGCTGCAGTACCGTTGTCCACACATGGGCTGGAAGGAGAGCCACTACCTCCCCATCCAGAAGAAGCTAAAAGATAAACCAAGGAAAAGCTTTAACCCTCTGAACATGGTGAATGCGCCAGCACATTCGGCTGGATTTTTCATCATGACAACATACACTCACCTAAAGGATTATTAGGAACACCATACTAATACTGTGTTTGACCCCCTTTCGCCTTCAGAACTGCCTTAATTCTACATGGTATTGATTCAACAAGGTGCTGAAAGCATTCTTTAGAAATGTTGGCCCATATTGATAGGATAGCATCTTGCAGTTGATGGAGATTTGTGGGATGCACATCCAGGGCACGAAGCTCCCGTTCCACCACATCCCACATGCTCTATTGGGTTGAGATCTGGTGACTGTGGGGGCCATTTTAGTACAGTGAACTCATTGTCCTGTTCAAGAAACCAATTTGAAGTGATTCGAGCTTTGTGACATAGTGCATTATCCTGCTGGAAGTAGCCATCAGAGGATGGGTACATGGTGGTCATAAAGGGATGGACATGGTCAGAAACAATGCTCAGGTAGGCCGTGGCATTTAAACGAGGGGCCTAAAGTGTGCCAAGAAAACATCCCCCACACCATTACACCACCACCACCAGCCTGCACAGTGGTAACAAGGCATGATGGATCCATGTTCTCATTCTGTTTACGCCAAATTCTGACTCTACCATCTGAATGTCTCAACAGAAATCGAGACTCATCAGACCAGGCAACATTTTTCCAGTCTTCAACTGTCCAATTTTGGTGAGCTCGTGCAAATTGTAGCCTCTTTTTCTTATTTGTAGTGGAGATGAGTGGTACCCGGTGGGGTCTTCTGCTGTTGTAGCCCATCCGCCTCAAGGTTGTGCGTGTTGTGGCTTCACAAATGCTTTGCTGCATACCTCGGTTGTAACGAGTGGTTATTTCAGTCAAAGTTGCTCTTCTATCAGCTTAAATCAGTCGGTCCATTCTCCTCTGACCTCTAGCATCAACAAGGCATTTTCGCCCAGAGGACTGCCGCATACTGGATGTTTTTCCCTTTTCACACCATTCTTTGTAAACTCTAGAAATGGTTGTGCGTGAATATCCCAGTAACTGAGCAGATTGTGAAATACTCAGACCGGCCCGTCTGGCACCAACAAACATGCCACGCTCAAAATTGCTTAAATCACCTTTCTTTCCCATTCTGACATTCAGTTTGGAGTTCAGGAGATTGTCTTGACCAGGACCACACCCCTAAATGTATTGAAGCAACTGCCATGTGATTGGTTGATTAGATAATTGCATTAATGACAAATTGAACAGGTGTTCCTAATAATCCTTTAGGTGAGTGTAAAACAACTTAAAATACTCCGTCATTTTTGGCCTCACAGACATGAAAGATATGTCTTTACAGAGCTTGAAGTGTCTACTTTTATTTGTGTATGCTCACAATAAAAAGTAAATGTTGTGCTTTTCGCTAAATAAAGAAAACAAACAGGATGCGCGTTCTCCCGTCTGTCTCTCAGTGAAGTCCACTCTGAAATGTGTCTGAAAATGAGCTGTAACTCAGCAAATACTTGCCACACAGACTTGACAGGTATGTCTCGAAATGTCTACTTTTAAATGAAGTCATTTATATAAAATGGATTGTTTATGTAATCTGTATGAAAGCAACGAGAGGCCCAGTTTCTCAAGCGGCTGCTTATTATCGTTAATGTGACCACACCCACGCGCGCAAAGCAATTCACATGCTAATTATCCACGCGAACGAACTCAAACCTGTAAACGCCCCCCATCACCTCAAAACAAAGAATCAGGTTCATCATTCTTCTGCTTTTCATCAAGTTCGGAAGACACACTGTGAGTTTACCTTGGATTAACCTCAGAAAAAGAATAACGTGATTTTAAGATTTTAAGGCAAAACATTTATTCTCACTTACATTAGCGTTATTGTTGCATAAACTTCACATTCTAGGCTACTAGTTGAACTATTGCCAGACTTAAATGTGTGAAATCAACGGAAACATATTAAAATATGAAATAGACAGGTAGGCAACCTTTCAATGCTAAATAAAGATACACGTATGACATGAGGATATTTTTATGCTCTATAATATAAAAAACAGCATGATATAAAAGTAGGGTTGCCAACTGTACTGTATTAGCTGGGACGTCCTGTATATTGGGCCTAAATTATCTGTGCGTCTTTTGCGCGCTCAAGTTCATTATTTTAAAAGTAGACGCGCGACAAGCGTGCTCAAATAGAGAGCAACGCCGTTGTGACGCTCATGCGGGCGCCGTGTTTGTTTTTTCCAGGCGCGTCTATGCTGCAGCAAGATGAAAAAGTTTAGCAATGGCAGACACCACGGGAGCGTTTAGTTTGTCACTTTAGTTTGTTCTGCAAACTAGGTGTATGCAAGTAAAATACCTTTAAACGTGACAGGAACATCTCTGTGTATGCATTTGTAGATTATATTGCAAACAAACCATTATGATATTCACGGTGATACTGTAATGGGAGATTTTACGATTTTATTTTATTTTTTCAGGATTTGATGAATAGAAAGTTCAAAAGAACACCATTAATCTGGAACAGAAAGCTTTTGTAACATTAAAATGTCTTTACTGTCACTTTTGACACATTTAATGCATTCTTGCTGAATAAAACTATTAATTTCTTTAAAACAAATTAATACTGACCCCAAACTTTTAAACGATAGTCTATAATACTACAAAAACTTTAGATGGTTTGTGTGTAACAATGAACATTTATTTCTATGACATTAAAATTCTTTTTAGGATTAAATTGTGCATTGATAGGTTAAGCAAAACGAATGTGTTTACCTGAGACATAAGAACATGAGAACCTTTTATACACACACTTAACTGCACTGAAATGTACAAATATTTTGAGTGTCCCTTATAAAGAACCACAATTGTCCCTTATTTTTGTCCTTCATTATGTATATTTGGATTATGTTGTGTTGTAAATAAATGCAAACAAATCAAAAAGCCATTATTTTAATCTTTTCACATTCTTTGTTCTAGTTCCATCAAAGTTCCATCTGATAGGACCATTAGGGGAGGGTCTGTCTTCCCAGGTGTGAAACACATCAATATTCATGATGATTCATGCTCTCCCCGCATAAGTCTTCCTGACACAAAACATGTCTTACAAATTTTGAGTGGGCAGAGTGAATTTTACATGGTCTTAAAGCAAAAATTCTAGCCTACGTGATCCAGTTATCAAAAGTTGAACAAATATTCAGTATGGGTTTTATGGCCTTATTTCAGTGACTTAAATATTTTTTTTCACAAACCACGCATAAACGTAATTTTCTCAAAACTACAAACTTTTACATACATGCTGCTAGGGATGCAACGATTATAGATTTTGTTGGTACGATTATAGACCCTGTCTGCAGAACATAAAAAAAGAAAGTTGTAATAGGAGGAAACACTTAAAATCTAAGAACACAAGGCAAGTGGACTTTGACCTCAATACTAAAACTACGTCTGGGAAATAATAACGTGAAGCTTGAGCCAAAGACGAACAAACAACTTCAGTCAAGACTAGGGTGACATTTAAGGGATAATAATGTATATAGGGCTGCAACTAACGATTATTTTGATAATCGATTAGTTGGCCGATTATTTTGATAATCGATTAGTTGGCCGATAATTTTTTCGCATTAATCGGATAAAAAGGCCTCTTTTGTTTTTACTAACAAAACACACTATTCCACATCCTGTCCAATGCTGTCCTTCAAACAAACGTGTCAGCTGAGTGCTATGAAAACATACATAGTGAATATATCTACCCTTACAAAAATGAACCATGGTTTTACAAATGAACAAAACAAACAATAATAATAATAATAATATTAATAAATAAATAACAGGGTTATTGTAGTTATTCAATGTTAACCACAAATTAACCATAGTTTTGCTTCAAATCCATAGTTTAACTATATGGTATTTGTGTGGTTATACAAATGGTAATCAATACGGCAAAAACATGGTTTTACTATCTAATAGAACCATGGTTAATTTCCGTTAAGTGTACATCTGTGCTATAGCCTACATTATGTGCAAAAAAAAGTTACTAAGCAAAAGGAGTTTAAATCCCTACATTAAAGTATATTAAAGAAGATATTAAAGAAAAACAAAAACACAAATTCAGTGTTACCAGATAAGAGGAATGTTCTGCATGAACACACACACAGACACACAGACACACACACAGACACACCGACACACAGACACACCGACACACAGACACACCGACACACAGACACACCGACACACAGACACACAGACACACACACCGACACACACACAGACACACCGACACACAGACACACCGACACACCGACACACCGACACACCGACACACCGACACACAGACACACAGACACACAGACACACACACAGACACACAGACACACACACCGACACACAGACACACACACCGACACACAGACACACACACAGACACACACACAGACACACACACAGACACACACACAGACACACACACAGACACACACACAGACACACACACAGACACACACACAGACACACACACAGACACACACACAGACACACACACAGACACACACACAGACACACACACAGACACACACACAGACACACACACAGACACACACACAGACAGACACACACACACACAGACACACACACACAGACACACACACACAGACACACACACACACAGACACACACACACAGACACACACACACACAGACACACACACACACAGACACACACACACACAGACACACACACAGACACACACACACAGACACACACACACAGACACACACACACAGACACACACACACAGACACAGACACACACAGACACAGACACAGACACGCACACACACACACACACAGACACACACACACAGACACACACACACAGACACAGACACACACAGACACAGACACAGACACAGACACACACACACACAGACACACACACACAGACACAGACACGCACACACACACACACACAGACACGCACACACACACACACACAGAGGCACACACAGTAGGCTACCTGTTACTGTCATTTCTTTATCCTGTAAATAACTATAAGAAAGGTCTTACATTTATATTCAATTGCATGCTGTTATTCCTTTACAGTTACTACTCTTATAAAATACTTGAATTACATGTTGACTTTTAAACCTAAATTTAGCGTCCAACAGCAGATATTTCAGCTAAATAAATGTTTTTGCGCTGAATATTAATTGTCTCCCTCTCGACCATAGACTCGACTGCGTTGCGTGCGCCCATCGCACCGGCGCTCGTTCAATGAAGTTTGAAGTTTAACCCAGACTGTCAGGACGCGCTTTGCAATGCAAAATAGAAATACTCGCGTGAATTAGTAGCATTTACAGATGAGGATATAACTACTGTTCTCTATATAGATCAGTGGATATAACCTGTAAAATGAACGTTTTGCGCTGAGATCGCACACGCATCTATCAAAGCGCATGACGGTATGTTAAACACTAATACATTCGCTTGAAGCTTAAAATAAACAATTCTCATGTTTTGGGCACTTGGATCACGTACCTTTCCTGCATCAGCTCACTCTGTTTCCACTCCACTATTTCTAGATTCACATTTCGTCCTTAAAAATGCATTATTCAGTGCTATAATTTGGCACGACTGGTGGAAGCTTTGCGTACAGGAGGCAGACCAGACTAATCGATTAACGAGAATCGTTATCGATGATTTTCATTATCGATTATTATCGATTTTATCGACTAGTTGTTGCAGCCCTAAATGTATATTCATTGTACACTTATTACACAGATTTTCTTTGCCACATAAATAATTATGGGGACATATTGAATTGAGATTAATCTTTTAAATCTTACCTGTTTATAATCCATTTTGTACAGTGTACATAATCGCCCAGACGATCACAAGAAGTTATAGTAATAATTATAGTAATATTAATAGTAAAGTCTTCTGATTTAATTTTCAATACAATCAAAAACAGAGACGCAAGACGCAAATTGCATTTGAATGAAACCAGAGAGCGCGCCCGTTGTGATGCATGGATGTGCGCTGTTATAATGCATTGCTATTGACGACAGTCATTATAATGAAGGAAATCCCACAGAATAGAATCTTCCTTAAAAAGTACATAGAGCTGCTTGATTTATTTGTTGTTTGTTGATCAAATATAAAACTTGTTGAAATGGTTTCAGTGTGTGCATCTGTTCTTTTTGAACACTCAATATGAAATTTTCATACCGTTTCATCCCTACTGGTCACTTCTATGTATTTCGGGGAAAATTTATGAATTTACGTGATGTAAACAGATACTCTGAATTGCAA
Organism: Rhinogobio ventralis; assembly: GCA_039654625.1. NCBI lineage: Eukaryota > Metazoa > Chordata > Actinopteri > Cypriniformes > Gobionidae > Rhinogobio > Rhinogobio ventralis. The sequence goes on from CM077212.1 coordinate 17,303,980, forward strand.
ACTCATCGCGCGTTATATCAACTAACATGATCATTATAAAGGTGTTTAAACGACAAAACATTCACTTCCACATATTTGACAATTGGAATATATCATAATTCATGATATAGTTAACAAGTTTGTAAATATTTTGAATTAAAAAAAGGAAAAAGTAAATAAACGCGATACACAAAAAAAAATTTGACTTACCTATTCCAGGCCCCTTGCTTGTTGAATGTGCAAGGTTCATGTCCCTATTCCCAAGGCTTGCTGGCATTCTTCCAGGTGGCTGCTGTTGAAGGGTTGGGGGCCCCTGCTGAGGGGAGACTGATTGTTCCTGGCCAGATGGGGCGTTGTTCTTATCCCATAAGTTGACACTTTTGTTGTTGTAGTTGCTGGGGTCACCCCAAGCAGATGTTCCATCATCAATCTCCATTTTCCTGCTGATGGACTGTGGAGAAGGCTCCTCCCAACCGCTGGGCTCTGAAGTGTCTCCAGGGCCACTGGAAAGTTGGGGAATAGGCCCTGAAGTCCACCCTGAACTTTGGCTCTGGGCTGAAGGTCCTGCTGGTCTTCCCCAGCCCCCTTGCATGGCCCCAGTTTCCACTGACTGACACTGCTGAGGCTGTGATTGTTGTTGTTGTTGTTGTTGCTGCTGCTGCGCCGGGCCTTTCTGCGAGGCCAATTGGCTGTTTGGCATCTGTGACGGGTGCATCTTCCCACCCCAGCCTTGGTGAGATTTTCCACCCATGTCTCCACCCACCCCTGTACCTCCAGCTCCCCATGCCCCTCTAGAAGTTCTCTCATCCCAATTACTCCATGTACCCACTTCTGAGTCCCCACTAGTACCTCCACCACCCTTTCCATCCCCCCAACCCCCACTGCATGATTTGGCCTCATTATCTCCCCAGTCATTGCTACCTCCCGTTCCCCAATTGCCTGCATCCCCCCGTCCAAATTCTTTCCATCCGCCTGTTCTTTTCTCCTCCTGACTGTCTCCCCAGCCACTTCCTCCAGTTGATGGAGTACCCTGTGTTTGGAAATCTCCCCACCCGCCCGATGAGCTCCCTGCTCTACGTTCTCGCCACTCATGTCCCTCACTGTCCCAACCTTTCCCTGGGCCTTCGGATGAAGCAGTCCCTCCCCAACCCCCAGATGGCTTGCCCTGCCCACCAGATGAACTACCTCCTCCACCTCCAGATTGTGAGACGCCAGGGTTTTGGATATTGACACCCGAGGGTGGAGGGCCTCGGGCATGCAAAGAAGAACTGCTGTTGCTACTACTGTTGTCCCAACCTTCACCAGGTGAAATAGCGGGTGGTCCATGGATGGAGTTCGAGTTCAAGTTGGTATTCAGAGTTGCACCTTTGAGCAGAGGGGAGGAAGATGGATCAGTAGTTGTGGTGCCAGTAGAACCAGAGTACGGTTGGGTGTGGGCAGGCGCACTCATTGTAGATGAGGAGTTTGCCCCACCTGGTGCTGCTGCTCCGCCTCCTCCCTCCAAATCCCATCCCACATTCTGACGGATTTGCGTCTGACCCCAACCAGAGTTGGACAGCACTCTGGGGTCCAGATCAGACCGGCTAAGCAGATTCTGTAAGGCCACTTCAGGGTTGGGAGGCTGATGAGTGCGGTGGTGGCCATGGCGCTGATTGCCACTTCTGGAGTTTCCTCCACCACTGGAGGATGAGGTACCACCCCCACCTCTGCTACCCTGGCCTCCCCACTCACTTGAGTCCCCTGCTCCTACATCCCCAACTCCTTTCTGATTGTCCCAAGCTCTTGTCATAGTTGAAGGTGTGGAGGAAGTCGTCGTTGGGTTGCCGACACTACCACCGCTGCTGCTGCTGTTACTGCTCGAGCCATTTTTCCCATCTGGATTGCTAACACCCCCAACTGCACTGGAAGCCCCCCACTCCCCAACCAACATATGGTCCCCACCCCACGCTCCCTGAGATACCCCGGGGGTCTGACCACCACTTCCTGTTCCCCACGCACTTGCCCCTGTCAAATCTTCTCGATCGTCCTTGCTGGCAAAACCCCACGCCTTTCCGCCTTCAGCAGACACAGAGCTACCTGCTCCATCCTCCCAAGATTCAGTCCTTGAGGCACCCGTTTTGGAGTTTGCAGGGAAAGGCTGAGCTCTCCACAATGATGAGCTGGTGGAGGAGGAAGAGGAAGCGGAGCCATCCCCTCCACCTGTGCTTCCACAGTCCATATAAGCACCCTCTGCCACCCCTGTGTTTTTTGGTCCTGCTCCTGGTTCCAGTGCTGCGCCACCCCACTCTCCACTGGATGGCTCTCTGTCTCTGGATTGCATTTGGTGAAGTTGGTGCTGATGAGAGGCTTGATTCACAGAAAGAGGGTTGCTGGCAGACAAAGATGAGCTTTGGAGGGAAGAGGAGCCACCCTCTGTTGCAACTGTCCCAGCCCCTTCCTGTACCAGGGCTGGCCAAGCAGAGGGATTGGCATTAGGGGTAAAATTGGCACCTGGAATCCCACAGCTGACACCAAGGGAGCTATCGGAGCTCCCTGGGAGAGGGGCAGCTTTGGATATGGGGGGCAATGAGCCTGCTGCTACTGCATTCCCCCCTATGAGTTCATGGGAGGATGAAGCCCAAACACTACCAGACTGCATACATTCATTGGGTGAACCAGAGGATGTGGGTGGGGAGGGGCTGCCGGAATTGACTCCTTTCCTCCCATTCCCTCCTCCCACGACTTTCGCTTGCTGCTGGAGATGCCTCTCACCCCATGAGGCGCTGCAATTCAGAATCCCGCTACCGTCTGCACCTCCAGTACCTGCTGTATCCCCCGCCTTTGACCCATCCCCAGCAGCAATACTGGGCCATTCCTCCAGGTCTGACCGGTCCACTATCACCTTTTCCCTGCCCTGAGAGAGGGGTTGGCTGCCAGAGCTGGTCCCCCACATGGAATTTGCATAATTTGAAGAAGAAGCAGCGATTGATGAGGAGGATGACGTATGGGGCAGTGAGGGAGCAGCTGGACCCAAAGGGCCTTGGCTTGGATCTGTAAACAAAATACCAAACTCTTAATGAACCTGACAGACTCTTTTCTTATGACAGACAACCTACATGTAAATAAACCAAACCAATATGATACAAACAGGGATAGTTCACCCCAAAAATTCTATCATCAATTACTCACCCATGTGATTCCAAACCTGCATGACTTCTGTGAAACAAAAGAAGATATTTTGAAGAACTGCATTTTCATAAATTAAAATTTTTGGGTGAACTACCCCAGACCCCCCCCCCCCCCTCCCCCCTTTAAAAGGTGCTGTAAGTGACTTAAGTCATTTAGCAAACCAACATCCTCTGTCCAAAGAAATGTTAAGAAAATCCAGATCACACAAAATTATTTGCAGGTAGAGAGTGTTTCTGATTTTTTTTTAAAGTTAAGTGCTTAGAGCACCTTTGACATATATCTTCTGTGCTGCTGCATAAAATAAGATTTTGGAAGACAAGGCGGCTAGATATCATTAAGTACAGGTGTAAGGTTTCAGTTTCTCTGTTAGTCAAATTATTTAGTTGATTCTTACCTGAGGCAGAAGCCACTGTTTCATTAGGGCTGTCTCCCCCGCTGTTGCCTCCCCCCAGCAGCATGGAGGACAGTGGTGGCTGGCCCCTCTTCAGTAGCACTTTATGGTGGTCCGGCTGGCAACGGAATCGAGGGGGCACTTCACGGGGCATGTAGCGCTGAGAATTCTGTGTGCCGGGGGAGGGCTGTCCGTTGGCCACCGCCGGCCGCTTAGCATTGTTCCCACCCTGAGGGAGGGCGCCAGCAGCCGGGGTGGCAGCGGATGGGGTTGAAGAGGGGACGGGGCCAGGGCTGGGGGAAGTTGAGTTGGGGGTGGCAGGAGACTGTGCAGATGGAGGCTTGGTCAATTCTGGCACTGTGTAGTGGAAAATTTAGGAGCAAATGAGAGCAGAACTGCAGAAAAGCTACATTAAGGCAAAGGAAAGAATAAATCGATTTTACATTACACTTTTTAATTTTATATGTTTGTTTGTCAGTACAATGACACATTGTCTCTGTAACTTTCAAGATATACAGCACACAGTACAAACAAGAAAGACGAAAAATAGCATTAAAAATGCCAAAACTATTTCAGATAGTTTTCTTTTATGCAACATATTAGTCAAGGGCTCTCTCTGTCATTTATAATTTAATAAAAGGTCAACCATTTTCTTCTTTACATAAAATTAGGAGGACTTGGGAGAAAGATCTTGGCACACCTCTCTCGGATGACACATGGGATTAGGGCTGTGCCGGTAAACGTGACAACCACACCACTGCGGTGGCTGAGTAGCACCGGCGGTGGTCGGCCAAAACACTTTTTTTTGTATGTGAATGCTGTTTTGTGTGAATATGATGACACGAGTGAAGGACAAAGCTTTATTTACAAAATAAATAATAGGTTCGCAATTCAATGTTACATCGCACAGTTTGTGCTTGTTATTAGACTTAAGGTGCATCAAGTTTATGTGTAGGCTATAGCGCATTTCATACATGCCGGAGATTTTTAGTTTCGCTTTCTCTAGCAGCGCATAATCAAACAAAGCCTAAAAGTTCTTGACCCTGCGGAAGATAAATTCGCTCTTCACACCTTTTACAACAAGTGTCAGTTTTGCAACATCAGGGAAAAACTAAGATATTACAGGGTTTTTCCTGGGTCAAAAATGGTCTTCGGTGGTGGCTGACACACATGGTCATCCACTCACACACACACACACACACACCCTACCCACATGATCTGCGAGCGCAATACTGACAATAAATTTAAAAAATGCAAAGGAACGGTTAGTAATTTTGCTTCTTATTTTGATATCTCATAATATGTATGATCTCTTACCTCAATGTTTGTTTCTTTTGTTCCTAATTTTTTACACTATTTACAGATAATTGTTTTGGTATATAATCATATCAATATTAAAAAAGTAGCACTAAAAATTAACAAATAGCCAAATTTTCTGCCATATACAGTTTAATAAAATTATCAGCTAGCTAACAACAACTTTGTTCTGGTTTCACCTCACTCCAGTCTAAATGATTTTAGGCTACTTATTTTACTACACATTGTCAACAGAAATAAGCTGAAAAACTGTGGATAATTAAAACTAATTCTTACTAACCACTCTTGCTAAATTGTGTAAGCACACTTGTGTTCTCATTTCAGAGGTGTTCTGAGTAAATGATTAAACTGATTCATGAGTTCAGTGTTGGACAGATCAGTTGTTTTAACCAGTCGATAAAATGATTCGGTTCAAATGAGTCATCAGGTCGCGAATCGGACATTAGCAGACTTAGACATTAGAATCCCGTCTGTTTAAACATTGCGAAAGATTTGTCAACACACAGAAAACACTTTTGTTTGTCAGTACAAAGTATATTATATACAAATTATATCCAATTTATTGAAAGTATGCTTTATGTCAGCTGGTCAGAGAAGAGTCAACGTTTTTTGAGCGCAATTCACACCCAGCGGTAACTCAAGGAAAAAATTGTCACATGCAACATGGATTCGGTCTTCCGACCTTTTGATCTGGATTAATATGTGAAATATGAGAAAGAGCTAAGACAGTGCTTATTTTGAAGACCCAGAGAGTGTGTGCGGGGGAGGAGCTCTCTGATCATTCTCTCAGTCACAAGCGCAGCAGCCATCTATTCTACATAAATCATAAATCACAGTAACTCATCAAATTAGGCTTTGGCGGGACAAAAATTTGTTTTGGCGGCCACCAAAAAAAGTTCAATGCAGGAAAAACCCTGTATTAGAAAAGCGATGCACTCTTTCCTGCTCGTGTCCCACAACCCTTTCAGCGCAAAGCGGCATATCACACCCCTGTGTGGAAATATAATTTTTTTTTTTTAAATAATATTTAACTTTCTTTATTTAGCCTTTATTTAGCCTATTTATATTATTTATAGGCTATTACCATTATTTACTGATATGCAGTGGTGGAATATAACGAAGTACAAATACTTTGTTACTTTACTCAAGTACATTTTTCACGTATCTGTACTTAAGTAGAATCAATAGTGCATACTTTTGACTTTTACTTCGTTACATTTTGCAGCAATTATTATACTTTCTACTCCACTACATTTCTACAACGTTACGTTACATTTTCGTTTTCCCCCTGCCAAAACGTCTTCCTGACCGTCCGTCACACGTTTGTCTCACCAAGTTTGGTTGCCATAGATATATATGGGTTGCTACCAAAAATTCTAGAACGCTAATCTTTGACCCAATCAGAGCCCTGTAAGGCTCTGGCAGGGTTGCGGGAAGATGTTTGTCGAGCCTATAAAACACGTCAAAACTCCACGAAGCACAAGCATATCAGTGAGAACACTTGTTTAAACAACATACACACCGGGACATTTGACTGCACATCACATTTTTTACATTATTGATCCTTCTTCCAATCGTAATGCAATGGACTAGGGCGTACATTAAACCTTTAAATAAAAGGGTTATTGAGCGGTTTACACTGTCATATAGGCCTACAATAAAAGAGCCTGCACAGCGACAGGAAATAAAAATGAACACAAAAAACCTGCCTACCTCACCAGAGGATGTGAGCGGAGCTCCACTCATGAACAGCTCACCGGTAAAACGATGTGCGCTCAAATCCCACTCTGACATGAAATTTCTCTGTACTGTAGCCTACTATAGGCTACTTGTTGTAGCCATTAAAACACGTATTTAGTTTTCTATGTTTAAATATTATAATGATATATTTTTATTTTATTTAATCTACGTTGATTATGAAAAGGGAACAGGACATATCATTAGACGCGCATGTCAGAAGACATGGGGGACAGAAATGATTTTGACCACTTCATTAAGTTGTTTTGTTGAAAGCCTTTCTTTAAAGTGAATTTCGTTTTGTATAAATTGTATCTTAATTTTAATCAATGTTTTATCAACCAATTGCCTGGAATTAATAAATAATAAGAAAATATAGCAGACTATGACATGGAGGCGCTCGCGCCGCGTCAACAACGGCTTAAATGAACAACTACTAGAAAAAAGCTTTAGTTGGGGGCAGCCCTAGCTACTTATTTCAAATAGGCCTATATTTGAACCAGCATGTCACAAAGGGCATTCTGGGTTGAGCGCGCGGCGCTGAGTGGAATGAGCTTTAGAAATGAACGGAATCTTCAGAAAAGCTCTCTCCACTCGGGAGGAAATTATTACCTAATTATTACCTTTATTTCTAAATTATTAGAAAATGTTACCGCTCTTTCTACGCACACTGGGCTACAGATGGCAAGCACAATTACATTAACCCAGAACTAACTTAATTAAAATGCCACAGCCCATATTGTTTTTTTTTTTAATTATTAGAATATAGACTAAGAGAATAAATTGTTATGCAAGTACTTTTACTTTTAATACTTTTAATAAATTCTTAATCAGGTACATTTAACTTAAGTAGGGTTTTCATTGTGGTACCTCTACTTGAATATGTCTCTGGTTATTTGTACTTTTACTTAAGTACTGAGATTCAGTACTTCCTCCACCACTGCTGATATTTATTTAAATGTTTTACAGGCTGTAGTATGTTGTTTCACTGATGGAAGTACTAAAATAAACACGCTTAAATGGATGTTTGAGCCTCGTTTATATTTTTTATTTTCAAAATGTAGGCTATTTAATTGGTGTGTATATATCTATATATATCTATCTATCTATCTATCTATCTATCTATATATATATATATATATATCTATATATATATATATATATATATATATCTATATATCTATATATATATCTATATATATATATATATATCTATATCTATATATCTATATATATATATATATCTATATATCTATATATATATCTATATATCTATATATCTATATATATATACACACACACATACACGTATATATATATATATATATATATATATATATATATATATATATATATATATATATACATATATATATAGATATATACACTCATCCACACACGTGTGTGCGTATGTGTACCCGCCCCCCAACCATCGCCGGTAGTTGGTCCAAAAAAACTGCCACCCTCACAGCCCTACATGGGATGTGTCCTCATGCAGGTCCACTCATCCTCAGCTCGGCGCTCACTTATTCAGTTCAAGCTAGTACATGGAGCTCTCCAGCACAGGTTAGAGCCAGAATCCCTGCTTTTTCTTCCTTGTTAGCATGCAGAGCAATACTACTCAAGTTGAAGGAGGCTGCTCCACCCACTCACACCCAGTGGATCAGAGATATAATGTCTTGTCTTTGTTTTTCTGATCCTCTTAATGAGTACATGATCTTTTTAAAGCAATTTCTTAGGATCTGGTGCCCCTTCACTTCATTCTAAATAACACCCTAATTTTGACTGTATTTCTCTCGATTAAATCCTAAATGTGTAGGCAGGCATGCATGTATGTGCTACTTTTCAATTTTCAATTCTTATAGAAATCAAAGGTCAGCATGGATGTAATCCCACAGATTTGTTGGTGAGGGTTGGGGATTGTTGAATCTGATTTGTACTGAAAAGCTAATAAAAAAACTTTGAGAAAAATGCCAAAGCTATTACAAAATACACTTTAAAACACAACAGAATGTAGTTACCTTTATTTTTTTGCTCTGCAACCTGAAACAGAGAAGAAAAAAGAGTCACTATTGATGAAACATTTAAATTACTGGAAAAATACAGAACAATGTTTGCTGGGCTGAAGCTTGAAATTTATTAATTCATAGATTTGTGCCAATGAGGTGTCATGATGCTGTTGAATGACTGATTCTGATTGGCTGTAGGGATGGATATCGAGAACCGGTTCCACGTTTCCCAGAACCGGTGATTCAATAAGAAACTTTTCGATTCCGCTTATCGGTCCCTGTGTGCGCATTTTAATGCGATTTTAAATCATTCAAGCTGTTTTCTTTGCTCTGCACACATCCAAAACGTGCACACAGAAAATGTGATTTTAAAGCATTCGAACGCAAAGAAGACTCGCGCACTGTTTTCTGTACTGCAGACACACACATGCTGCACACACACACGTACGGTACGCACAGAACGGCTTCTCATAGTGAATAGTGCGCGATAATGAACTGAGTTCTTTTTGCACAGCACACGAATGGACAAATAAACACAAAAATGTGTCAAAATATTCTCATAAACATAGTTGGTTATGTCTTAAGACAGTTGAAAAGAAAAGATGAAAATGCATGTGTAACAGTACGGGATCCGTGCAGCTCTTAAAGTGATGGCAGATTTTCCTGATGCATCTCTATCATAACGTTAATCATTAAACAACGAGAAAATTCACTCGCTGTTCTAGACAGAATAACTTTTGTGACTATATTTGTAATGTATAGCCTATATTTTATTAATAAAGTGAAGTATTATTTTACATATGATTACAGTTTCTGTACCTGAACACCTGAAAAGTTTTTCAAACGTTTTATTTATTTGTGCAATACCAAATTTTTTTGTTTGTTTTGAGTGTTTACTGAGTGTTTAATAATGCTTGAAATTCATATTAGTAGTTTTTGCTATGGTATATTTAAACCATAGGCAAAAGTGCTTTTTAGCCTGTTGATTTTTGTTCATGGTTATTATAAATGTCTCAATTACAGTAGGCCTATAGACAACAGTTATATTTGTGGCTTTAAAGCAATATTTTATAAAGTAGTATCTCTCACCACTGTTATTTTTATTGTATGTATATTTTGTTATTGAGAGGAAAGCGCGCAGCACATATTTACATATTCATCTAAACGCCGCTCTCATCAGTGTGGAGTGAACGTCGGAATGTTCGTTAACAGTACAGCTTTGCGAATAGGGCTGTGCATCACCAAAAATTTGCCAATACGATACGCATCACGATACAGGGGGGATACGATACGATATATTGCGATACCGTAAGAAAGACATTAGATATTTTCCGATATTTCTTGTTTTTTAGGAAGAGGATCTAATTTGTATATTCTATCGAAACACCACTCTCAGCAGTGCTCATAAGTGAGCTCTCAGATTCAATGCGTTTTCCAATGAGTATTGTATTTTAGTAGGGCTGGGTATTGACAAATTTCACAATTCGATTCAATTTTGATTCACAAGCTTGCAATTCGATTCAATTCAATTATTTTGGATATATATCAGGTATAAAACATGGCAAATTTTCTTAAAGAAAACAAATCTCTTAACTAATGCTCTAAACTATGGGAGTCAGTTGGTACTACATTTAGCCTACTATAATGTTGAAGGTAAAAATTAACTGATTTGTATACAAACACTTAAATTACACTTTTTTTTATAATAAAGTTATAATATTAACTTTACAATCACAATCATATTTTTACTCCAATTCTTTTTTTGAAACATAAACATTTAAATGGTGGCTGTCATAAAAACTTGCCAGATAAATTCAAACATGCGTTAAATATTGAAAAACATTAAAAACTATAATGAATATGTATGTAATATGGTGCATATATTTAGCAAAATGCTCCTCTCTAGAGTCTAGCTGACTAATATGGTTGGATATGTTTTTTCTGAGGTAAATGTGACATTACATATGACATGGTTTACAAGCTGTTTTACTGACGTCTTTCCGCGGTTGAAACACTGATTGAGCAATGACATGATACGAATTTTGTTAAAGAAACACTCCACTTTTTTTTAAAATAGAACATTTTCCAAGTCCCCTAGAGTTAAATAGTTGAGTTTTACCGTTTTTGAATCCATTCAGCCGATCTTTGTATCTGGCGGTAGCACTTTTAGCATAGCTTAGCATACATCATTGAATCGGATTAGACCATTAGAATCTTGTTCAAAAATGACCAAAGACACTTTCAATATTTTTCCTATTTAAAACTTGACACTTCTGTAGTTACATTGTGTGCTAAGATCAACTGAAAATAAAAGTTGCGATTTTCTACACCGATATGGCTAGGAACTATTCTCTCATTCCTGCGTAATAGTCAAGGAACTTTGCTGCCGTAGCATGGGTGCAGTGGCGCAATGATATTACGCAGCGCCTGAAAGTAGTCCCCAGCTAGGTAACTTCCAATGTGACCGGCACTAAGTTTGTGTAGTTGCTGAGAAAGTTTCAGGCTTGCAGCCGGCAAATTGCATTGTCGATTTACCTGTGCAATTAACCATGGTTCTGTGTGTTGTAAAGGGCTGTGATAGTAAGTCGAAGGTGTATTCTACCATCATGTTTCACAGAATACCAACGAAAAACATAGGATGGCTGCTCTGAACATAGATCTCAAAACACCGTTAGAATCAATCAAGAAATTGAGTGTTTGCTCAAATCATTTTGGACATGATGATTATTTGGAAAACATGGACAGTGTTACCCGTACCACGGTACGGTGTCTAAAGAATACGGCCATCCCAGCAATCTTCAGAGGACAGACAGGACCAAGTGTATCATCACCCATGAGTGCAAGTATAACATTATTATTTTTAGTTGGCTTGAACGACCAGATTAAAAAAGCACTACTGTTGTCTTTAGCTAACGTTACCTGTAAAATGCAATCACTGAGTGTGGGGGTTTGCTCGACCAGTTGGTTTATACAGTTTATAACGTTTGTAGTTTTGTTGTAGAGTTCTGGTGAGGTAGTGTATAGTTTGATTAAAAGAAACTTGTGAAATTGTCGGTATTGTTTATCTACAGTTTCTATGGTACAAAATACTAGTGATGTTATGTTCTGTGCCGAAGCGAAAAATCCTCTCATTGATGACGTCCGAAGCCTCGTTTGGCTTGACTAGTTGAGGAAGCTGTTCGAATCTTGTAAATTCGCAGTCCCCTGCCCTGTTTAACTCGCTACAACACAAGCACTCACTTTCGGTTGGCATAGGTTGGCAAGACCCACACTTGCACCACAAGTTTGAATCTGCTCTCCTCGTCTGGTTATGTTGACAGAAGTTAGCCCGTAATATCATTGCGCCGCTGCACCCATGGTACGGCAGCAAAGTTCCTTGACTACTACGCAGGAATGAGAGAATAGTTCCTAGCCATATCGGTGTAGAAAATCACAACTTTTCATTTTCAGTTGGTCTTAGCACACAATGTAACTACAGAAGAGTCAAGTTTTAAATAGGAAAAATATTGAAAGTGTCTTTGGTCATTTATGAATGAGATGCTAATGGTCTAATCCAAATCAATGATGTATGCTAAGCTATGCTAAAAGTGCTACCGCCAGATACAAAGATCGGCTGAATGGATTCAAAAACGGTAAAACTCAACTATTTAACTCTAGGGGACTTGGAAAATGAGCCTATTTTCAAAAAAAGTGGAGTGTTCCTTTAAGTTGTACCTTATCTTTTAACACACTTTCAGATGCTCATTCATGTTTATTTCGCGCTTTAACTTTTTAAAATTAAGGCAGAAGAGATGATCAGCTGAGCAGCACCAGAGCGATCTCACGCCACATTAAACAGCGCCATTTGAATTTCGTAATAAAATGGATGCAATTTGAAATCTGAGAGTTTGTTTCATATCAATAGTAACAAAGCACAATGATTATTGCGATTTATTGGATGGGAGGCACGCTACAATGTTCCATTCATTCATCAATTCAATTCCTACCAGACCGGTCTAAAATAGTCCCAATATAAACACTTATTATAAGTGTACCATAATGATTCAGGGTAAGACAAAAACACGGTTTAGAAAATGGATTCATGTTGTGTATTCTCATTATATAATTTTTGTAAATCTTGAACACAAAAAAAGTTACAGACAGCAGATGTAAAATAAAGGTTTAAACGAAAACAAAGCCGCTGACATGAATCTTGGATGTGAACAAATAAATAAATGTTAATAGTGTTTTTAGAATAGATACAGTATTGCCAAACATAATATCGCAATATTCACGTGTATCAATATTTTCGTCGGACTTCACTGTTAGTATAACACAAAGTAAATATTTGCAACTTCAGTTTTTCAACACTCCTTTAACTTTGATGTTTGCTGTGCATTTAGGCTATGTAGTAGGTTTGCAACTTCATTTAAACAATATTTTAACTCCATAACCTTAGACATATTGCATATTTCACATATCCTCAAACCAGCATATCACAACGAGCATTCTGGTTTGAGTGAGCAGAGCAGAATCCTCAGAAAGGTGCTCTCCACTCTGGAGGAAATATTACAGAATAACTGGAATAAACAGAACATTATCATCTGTTGGTGTGGATGCTAATATAGTTATTGTTAACTTTATAGTTATCATTCTGTGTGAATGGCATTTTACAGCCTACCACAACAAAAGAACAAAAAAAACAAAGCAAATAAATTACAAAAAAAAATAGTATAAAATGACATACAATGAAGTTTTTTCCCGCTATTTTACTCTCTCACACATAAAAAAAAACGTGTTAATCCAATAACTGCTTAGTACAAGCCTACATCACTAATTGACACTTTGACAAACTAGTAATGAAGGCTTGGATGACTTTCAAACTATTAATAAGATGTTGAATCAGTGGTGTAGTTCTACACACATAAGCTGAAACATTGACTCTGGAAAAGAGAGAATTATTGGGCAACTCATTTTCTGAATTATTGAAAATTAATGCACACTTGCATACTGGCCGCATGCATTACTCTATAGGGAGTGCATTAATTTACTATAAATTCAAACATCTAAAATAATTCATTCATACATAATACAACAATTACCTTCTGTGAGGTTTCCCGTTTCCTTTTATCTTCCTTTTTCCTTTTCTTGTCTTCCATGAACTGCTGTTCCCTTTCCTGATGCTCCTTTCTACAAAAGATATGGAACTCATCAAACATGTTCAACTGTAAAACCTTCTCAATGATATATAGACCTGTTCTGTCTACAGTTTTTGTTGAGTATCACCTTCAACCAGTCCAGGCACTAAGAGGTGCTGCCTTGTTACCAAACCAAATGCATAACAGCCTGAGACACAACAGCGGCACCAAACACATGATCATGATAAATCACAAATCACTGTATACGTAACTTCAAAGGAACGCTGGTTTTATTGTCAACCTAACTTTGCATGTGTCATGTAATAAATCGGATGCCCGTTAAAATCATTCTGTGATCGTGGTAATGAGAGAAACTATTGCTGCTATCTGTCTGCGAGGCTTCAGTTGGCAGGCAAGGCTGTTTCGGACAGGCGGCTCCGTTCACCCGCCCATTTCCTCCGGTGCAATATACGATATTAGATATTACATACATTTTTACGTCAGCTATCAGAACGATTCGTGAAAAAACAACAGTTTAAACTGAAATAGAATGAACTCTTATGATTTAGTGGCCCTGCCAAATCTTGTTACCGAGTTAGCTAGTTTGTTAGCAAAAGCAATTGACACACACTAAACGTAAATCAAGTAATTTCGTTAAAATCCCCCTGAAGCCGCCGAATAATTGCATACGGATCACAACAAAAATCAAAAGGGTAAGCAACCGTCCAAACAAGACATGCATAAACATGCATTTTATCAAATATGGGGAGTACCAGAAATAGACTATGAGTCGGAAGGCATTGCCCACCAAAACCATAAAGCCAACTCATATGCGTTTTCATTTAACGCAATCGTTGTCCATATTAATTAGTACAGACTAAATGCAAACGAGTATGTTTTTACGATCGACCAGCGGAAAGCTAAAGTTGCAAACAAGCAGATGCTAACTAGCTAGTTTAACTAGCAATCGAGCTAGTGGCTAACAGATGTCGACGAGGAAAAACTGTATCACACATAAATGCTTTCACACCACTGCGGTTTTACAAATGCATATTACCGTCATTAGTAGCAAATAACATTTTATATAAATTGCTCTTTAAAACAATGCACTTACCTCAGGAATTACATGCACCGCAGCTAGTCTTCTAGCTACAGCTAAAGTGCTTAAGTGCGAAATTCTGGGGTTTGAGGCAACGTGAAATACAATACTCCATCAAAATCTAATAGCTAATCATGAAAACACTCCTTCTGTAGTTTTTAAATATGAAATACGATAATGTAAACGAAAGAGGCGGAATCTATGTTTAAAGCGCTGTAAAGTCAGTTGGTTGACGGTCGGCCATTTTACTGCTCGGTGTGAATGTGTGTGTCTGGACAGGTCTGACGGAAGGGGGGCAGCCGAGGGAGATTTTTGACCTTCAATATTAAAAGTCCAATAACTCTTTATTTGGCCGTTCTTATAGTAATACATCTATTATTTATTGTGAGATCTAGCTCTTTTGGAATGTTTGTTCATTGTACTTACGGTTATTTTTTCTCTTTCAACATCAGTTAAATGGCTACCTCAGTCTATCAAATTTCACATATTATTTAAATATAGATAATGTTTTAGTAGCTACAGGGGTTTTCTTTTTTATATAAACATCCATTTTTATAATATACAATAAAAAAGTATAAAGACAACATATTTGCAGAATTAAATAATTGACTTTTGTTGCCATTGTAATAACAAAAATGGGGGGAAAATCCTCTTTTAATCGTTTTTCTACCCTCTGTTGACCATAGAATAAAATTATTTGTGATTTCCAAATTATTTTTTTAGAAAGCAGAATAAAACAAAAATAATGTCAAATTCAGTAATGTTAACTTTTTAACTTTCTGAAATGTATAAAAGCTTTATTACAATGGCAACAACAGGCAATTATTTAATTCTGCAAACATGTTGTCTTTTTAATGTGCAATAACTGTGTGTGTTTTTTTAATATTGTCATATTTATGTGCATTTATGGGCCTTTTTGCAATAACTGTTTTTAGCACTACTTTGTTTGATTTATGTATATGTTTTACCCACGTTCTTAGTATTATTATAATAAGATAGAGTATGGTTTAGTTATATTTTGTTTGTGTAGTTGTTTCTTGTATTATCATTATAAGGTATATGTTTTAAATAATATATTATAGGGTATTATATGTTTTTTGTTTTTGTTTTTTTGCGAATGTTTTGATATAGGTTTGTAGTCATGTAGATAGATCGTTGTTGAGTTGTTGTCTGTGTGCGTGGACTGAATGTGGTTGCTGCTACTGTAACAAATCTAATTTCCTGTGAAAGATCAATAAAGTATCTATCTATCTATAATGTCAGATCACAAATGACCTGCCCTAATATAAAAGTAGCCTAAATCAGTTTGAATCTAGAGTATAAAGAAAAAAATCTTTGTTTTTATTGCACTCTGCACACCAATTTTTTGTTCATGATTAGTAATGTTTTCATCAGTGTAGATTTACCACATTATATTTGGTTGCTTATTAATCATAGTGTTAAATAAAAATGTCTAACCAACCTGCTCATTCTTGATTTAGAAAAATATGGCCTCACGAAGAAAAGGCGAGAAGAGAAAGACAGAGGAGGTTACTGAAACAAAGGAACGACAACATTCTGATGCAGAACCATCAGATGGCAGCAGCAGAGAGGAAGAAATGGCACAGAAAAGAAAGATAAAGGCAAAGAAAAAATACATAGGCGCTCATGTCTCAATATCAGGTGAGCAAAGATGCTTTATTCTGAGTGCAGTGTTTGTGCTGAATGCATATCAATTTGACAAATATTCTTAAGGAGGAATATGGAAAGCAGTCGAATCAAGTGTGGCCATAGGAGGTCATGCTTTTGCCCTTTTCTTGGGCTCCCAGCGCTCCTGGACCAGAAGAGCCCTTGATCCAGCTGCTGCAGTTAAATTTCAAAAAGCCTGTGCTCAACATGGCTTCGATCCGATACACATCCTGCCACATGGATCTTATTTGATGAACTGCGGTTCCCCCAAAGAAGGTTTGTGCGCTGACTATTCCTGCTCTGGTTGTGTGTATCCACCAAATAATTATTATTTAAAGATGAAGCCATGAGGTTGGCATATTTTAAAACACAGCTCAGTTGATTCAGTCAATATCTAGTCAATAGTTAATACTCTAGGCTGCATATGCTTTGTATATAAGACTGCATGTCAAATGACTCTGCATGTTGTAATCCAGATGTGTTCAGTAAGAGCCAGTCTATGCTTGTGGATGAACTGAGTCGCTGCAGTGCACTGGGCCTCAGCCAGTTTAACTTTCACCCTGGAGCTTCTATGGACTCCAGCCCTGAAAAATGCATGGAGAAAATTGCCCAAGCTATTAACCACGCACACCAGCAAACCCCTGCTGTCATTACAGGTCAACTATACAACCCTGATGATTTGGAGAAAATGTGCAACTGTGTTCATGCTTTGTGGTGAATTTAGCTGCATTATAATCTTTCTTTTCTCTTAATAGTGCTTGAAAACATGAGTGGTCAGGGCAGCACTGTAGGTGGGCAGTTCGGTGAACTGAGAAGCATAATAGACCGGGTGCATGACAAAACACGTGTTGGGGTGTGTCTGGACACTTGCCATGCTTTTGCAGCAGGTACGGTGTGAAGTCCCTTAGATATTAGATATCACAAATTATTTGGAAAAATATATTTTTGGTACAAAGATCAAAAGTGTGGGCTTACATGACAAACTGCAAAGTTTTTGACTTTAACACAACTCTGCTGATTAAATATATCAAGTATTTGAGATAAGATGATACTCTTCTGTTTAGGCTATGACATTTCACCATCTGGAGGTGTAAAGAATATGCTTGATGAATTTGACCGAGTGGTTGGGTTGCATTATTTGAGAGCTGTTCATTTAAATGACTCTAAAGGTATGCAGCATTCATTTGGTCTTATCAATATAGAGAACTGCAGGGATGATTTGTGTTTGTAGGCCAAAACCTGAAAACAAGTTTGTATCTTTGTTAATAGCACTTCTGGTTTTTTCGTCCTGAAGTCAATGGGGTTTTAGTTAAATGCCTGAAATAAGGTCTGTGGTGAAACACTAGTTCAAGATATTTTCACATTTTATTCTACGGCATAAAATACATCAGTATTAAGTCTCGTTGAGATTTAATGCGTATGCGTAATTTTTTTAAATTATAATAAAAAAAAAAAAAACTGAGATTTTTCAAGAACTACAGCACAAACCAGTGTGATGCAAGAAAATATATATTTTTCATCAATATTTAGGAGAAATTTTATTTGAATATATCATTAGAATAAATTTATAAGAACATATAATATGAGAATTACCGGTATGAACTACATAGACTTCAATGGATTTAATTAAATTCATTCTAAACGTATAACTCATGACTGCTCAAAACAAAAATCTAAATTTATGAAACCTTCATATTCTTTTTCTAACAAAACAACACCAAAAACAACATCAATATTACTCTGAAATGTGTTTTTTAAAAAAAATACATTCATTTTACTTGTATATACTTTTATATGAAAAAATGATGATGAACAGCTTGAATCTCCTTTTCATGCTGCAATGGTTCATCAATAGGTGGCAGCAAAGTGAAATGTGGACTTTTTCTTTTCCAAACTGTCTTTCCTTTTTCAAATTTAGACTATTTGGTCTGTGAACTTTTGCTCTACAATCTCATTAAGACATTTATTTTTTATTTTAATTTCAGAATTATTGTAACAAAATGTAGCCCCAGTGGGAAGGAAAAAATGTGTGTTTGAGTGTAGGAAAAAGGCTAAATGTATTTTACAGATGTAAATCTAACTAATCGATGTAAAACACACACACACACACACACACACAAAAAACAAAAAAAATGTATGTGTAAAGCCAAAGTTCACATTTGTGTCAAAACAGACCCAAAAGGAAAAGGTGTAACCCAGACAGCAACATAGTGTCGGCCCAGATCCGGCCCACATCTGGTACGGGTGAAATCCACATGTGACTTGATCTGGGCCGACACTATGTTGCTGTCTGGGAAGGTTTTGTTTAAATGGTTATATATCTCTTACATTTTTTTGTTTAAAAAAAAAAAAACATTTTGGCAGTCTTAACAAACTTACTAAATTTCATTATGATTTAATTTTATTTTTATTTTTTAAATGTACCTCTTCCAGGTCAAAATGGACCCGAATGCAATAGGAGGGTTAAAGCTTTTACTTGTCTTGAAAAAGATGGTTGCTAAATTCGGAACCGCATGCTAGCATACTACTCAGCCATAGAAAGATATGGTAAAAGTAGTAAGAGCAGTATATACAAGTATGCAGTTCCGAATTCAGCAGGCTATTAACAAGTAGCAAAATGGAACTAGAGAATGTGGGGGGCTATTTAGAATGTTTTACATATTTAAAATGTCGGAAGCTTAGTGATGGTGATGTTGAAGTCATGTGACTGTAGTTCATTTATACGTTTAGCTTTTTACATCTGTCAAATGTATTTAGGATTTAAAATTCATAAAAGTTCATTTGTGAAGATTATTATTATGAACAAAACGTGTAAATATCAAAAACGTTTGTTGCAATAATCCAAAAGTATATGGAAACATCCTATAGGATTTTTGTAGTGGGAACCAGGGTGAAACTAACTAGGTTGGCCTACAAAAATACATCATCACAATTGGTTGTGCAATGACTTAATTTATATGCACAATACTGACAGTGTGACAAGTTTAGCCAATATAAATATCTCATATTTAGTAGCATTGTTACTTATTTTGAGATTGTGTAATTTTTCTTTAAAAGGTAAATTAGGCAGCCATCTGGACCGCCATGAAGACATTGGACGTGGCCAAATAGGCATTACTGCATTCCGAGAAATTGTGAATGAGCCTCGACTGGATAATATCCCTCTGATTCTAGAAACACCCGGTCGGTAAGTTTCAGGTTGGAAAAACAAAATTTGCTGCAAATTAGATGATCCGACAACACTGACTTGCATTTTATCTGCATCCTCTCTTATTAGCCCAGGCTTTGAGTATGCTGAACAGATAGAGCTCCTTTACTCCCTTTGTGAAAAAAGGTGAAGAATTAGACATCTGCTGTGTGCCAGCTTCCTTGGCAGAGTTATTGATGAAGCATAATAAACATTACCCTGCATCTTATTAATTGAGCATTTCATGAGATCTCTATTTGATTTTAAGATCCTTTTATGTTTCTAGAAATACAGTTGTTTTTGTTTTTTCTGGTGTTTTTTTTTTATTATTAAATAAGCTAAATTTTAATTTAGTCTTCATATTAGTTTTGTATCAAAATTGTATCATATCAAAATAAATTTTGAACTCTGCTGATTATGGAGTTTGACTATACATTTTGACCATAAGAGGGAGCCAGGAACCAGGATTTGGACACATACTGTAAGTCAGGATCGGTGACTGTAATCCTATTTAATGTGCACTCTTGTCTTTTCAACAGTGTTACTTTAGTTTTATTACAGTTTTATTAATATTTCTGAGTTAGCTTTTATTTTTATATTTTTTATATTCATGTTAATTTTAGTAATTTATGTGCTTTTTGTCATTTTATTAAAAAATGTTATGCGATTTAGGTTTATTTTTATTTCAGTTTTTATTAATGATAATAACACTGCTATTCAATCCTGTATTTCGTTTTTTCTCCGCCAAATCTTTCTTGTCTTTGAGTTTAAGGCAACTACCTTACTTTGTTGACCATCTTCACACGTCACCCCAGGCCCAAGTCCCACCTCAGGTGCAGCTGCGCACACAGAGGGCACAACTCTACACTCCCACAGCCCACTATTAGCTGGACCACACAAGAATGCCACATGCAGTCTTGCAAAAACACATTTTTAGTAAGGCTGCTATCTACAAACCTATAGAAGTGATTTTAGACTTTTAAAGTAGCAGTAGGAAGGATGTTTCAGAGTGTGAATTTATACAGGAAGACAAAAGTGCCTTGCATTGGAATCTGCTACTCTTTGCCAACCAACAGGAAATATCAGTCAGGGAGTTAATAAAACACAGGGCGAACCAGAGGTTTGAAACTGAATCATAAGACAGTATATGAATGAATATGTATTCATATCTATGTTTTGGCTCTGAGATGTTCTGTGCGTTGTTTTAGTTTCTCTCTGATTCATCTAGGGGATAAAACATTTGGTATGCATATGGCACGAGAAATGTTTCCAGGTCTCATTATGTTTTCCTTCTTAGACTTAACCTGAAATGAAACAACTTGGCATTATTAAAGTTAATTAATAGAGTCTGAGGTATAAAACTCTAGTCTATTATACTTTGAGTTAAATACTCTGTTTGAGATTCTATAAACAGGGATATATCCTATTTTATTTAAATTATTAGGCATACACTATTCAGTTAACCTTAAAATCAGCTAAAGGCAAAAAAGAACAAAACAACTTGGAGGCTGCAGGACTCCTGCTAAGTTACTGTTTGAACAGTTGTTTACCCCATGTTGCACATTTGTTGGGATCTGTCAGGACAAAAAAAAAAGTTTTCGTTAGCTGTGTAAAATTAACAAGACAGTTCACCAATCCTTAAGAACTGCAAATGCTAATGTTTTGGTAAGTGCATGTAACATCAGGCTTAGCAAAGCCTCACTTCAACAGACTGAAAGCCAGATGACGCAGTGCCAGATGAGCAAAATCGATGGACCACACAGTCTTTTTCTACAGCGTTTCTCATAAATCATAAACCAACTGCAATTCCTCTGATTTAGTTTTAATGCTTGTGCAAGATTTATTCAAAATGTAAAACCACATGAAAATGCATCCCTTGACTTGCATTCTCAGCAAACACATTTTATGAGGTAACCATTTAAAGGTGCAGTTAGTAAAATGGCTGTATATGGCTTCGACTGCGTCTCCGCTGCTGACCCTTACTGAGGAATTTTCCGGAGTGGTGGCTGGGCATAGAGCCATGGAGCGACAGGCCTTCACACACAGCAGCCCAGCAGCCGCAGGCTCCAGCCTGGTCCTCCAAGAACCCAGTTGCTTTGGTAACCACATAACAACCAGATAGTCTGTGCATGTTGGTGATGGTGTCTATTTACTTTCATGAATTTCAGCTGAAGGATGCTGGATATTATGATGCAGTGATAATGAGACAGAACATCACTAGATTTGAAACACCTAAAATGTGTAAATCAGATGAATAAAAACAAGTTATATTTTGCTTTTAGGCCATTTCATTGATAATTCAGCACCCACCCATTTTCACCATAATGCCTCTAGTGATTCTCAACCTTTTTGACTCACTATCCAACACAATTTCCGAAGATAAGATATTTTGGCTAAGATATTTCCTCTGGCATTTCTGCTGTAACTATGACTTTTTTCAAAGTTTTTTATTAATAGAAACTAGGAGTATTTATATATTTAGTTAATTAAACAGTTTACTTTGATCTTATGTAAAATTCAAGATTTTGATTTTGCATGATCTGTATGTTCTCAAAATAATATATTGATAGGAAAAAAGAAATATGATTTCAGTTTCATCTCAATTTTGTGTGTGTGTTCATGTTTTTTTCTATCCCAGTGGGGACTTCACCCTGAAGAATGCACACAGACTCATGGGAACTCGTGTCACAGTGGGGACCTAAATTAAGGGTCCCCATGAGGAAACAAGCTTATAAATCATACAGAATGAGTTTTTTGAAAATTTAAAAATCCAGAAAGTCTTCTGTGATGGGTAGGGTTAGTGTAAGGGGATAGAATATATAGATCATACAGTATAAAAATGTCTCTAAACATTTTTTGTGTGTGTGTGTGTGCATTTTAATTAAGTTACTTTTTTAAATGTAATTAAATACTTTGAAGCCTAGAAGGAAGGAAAATATAACTTTCATTTTGTTACTGTATGTTGCTTTACTCCTTCAATAAAATAATACTAATTTGAAGCCACCCGTGGCCCTTTTTGGAAGTTTGCTGAGGTACCCTGGTTGAGAACCAATAACATCTATTTAATTTTTTTTTGTTGCAATTTTTGCTTAGAAGTAATCCATGCATATCTATTCTAAGACACAATTCTTTCATTTGCTTTTGTTTTCTTTTCAGTTCCAAATCCATTTCAGTTCCAAATCTATCCAATTATTTGGAAAAACATTTGAAAGTCAGTCTTGGAATACTTCTAAGCAAAGCAAAATAGTGAGTCTTAGCTGTAAAAATAAATTATTCTTTGCTTAAAGATAATGCATCCCATGAATTTTTACTTTATTTTGAGCACATCTATTCTCACAGCAGTAATATAAAAAATCCCATTTTAATATATCCATTAGCTTTGACTTTGAAATGCTGCTACTGTGTAAAAACACAAATGCCACGCTTTATACCCTCCCTGACACACTCTACCATTAAGATCCCACCCCTGGCACACCACAAGGGTAATTACACTGAGATATGTGCACAGACTTCAAATGCACAGGCAAAAGAATCCAAGAGAAACAGACTAGAAACCCCACGTTTGCTCAGACAGACACAAACATTTATTGGCAAAACACACAATAACTGTGAAAGAATGAAGGATACATGAGGACACAATGGTCCATTTGTTTGTTTTAGGAAGAGTACAATTTCAGGTGTTTTTCTTAGTCTGCATGTCTAGTCTTTGTCAACGGCCAAAGGGAAAGATTTCAGATCGTTCTATGCGTGTGTGTGCTTGAGTGGAGACAAGCAAGGCGTGGACACACAAACACACAGAGGGGTCAGAGGTCAGACTACGACATTCCTCACAGCTCTGGACACACACACACATTCTTGACCTATGTTTTTGTCCTTGGACATACTCTAAAAACAGGCTAAACTAAGTAAACACACATAGTTATCTAAGCTGTCCAAGTGTTATCACACCAAGCAGATAAATTCAGGATTAGGGAAAGGGATGACATTTTCCATTAGATCCACTGCAGCCTTTCCATATAACTCATATAACCAAGTACAGTTAATGGCTGTTGACACCGAGGATGATAACTATAATTATCACTGTATTAGCGTCCACACTAATGGACGATAACGTTCTGTTTAATAATAGCGTGTGCTGAAGGTTTGTCATCTGCCGCTTTTAAATGCTCAAGCCTTTATTAAATGGAAGTTGTGATAGTCTTTTCTTCCCTATTGTGACATATATCCAAATGAAGTGGCTTCTCTAACAAGAAAAAATGTTGGGCGGGACTTGATTTTGTCCATTGGAAATTGATTGGATTGTTGTGGTTTCCTATTGTTGCTGTGATGTCGTGTGAGTGACAGGTTGTCCTGCCCTCACGCCAGTAAACACGTCATCAGAGAATAAAAGAGATGTTGCTGTAAAAGGGAGGGGAAATTATTTGTAATAAAGATGATGATAAAGGCACATGAATTAAAAAAAAAATAATTATGTGCATGGAAATAATTTATAAAATCATTTAACTCTAATTATAATTTATAATAAATACCGAAATATTACATAAAAATAAGAATTGTCAGTTTTAATTTCATGGTGACTTTAAAGTTGGATGGATTCTGATATTCTGATTGGCTGTTATGGTTTTATTGATCATCAGCTTGAAAAAAATAATTGTTCTGAAAGTCATTCCTATGATTTTGTTCCTCTGTGTTGTTTTTGTTTTAGTTCTGCAATTAAAACTTTACTTTTATTGTTATCATTCTTGGTGTGAACGGGCCTTTAAAAAGTCATTTGGAGATGGCTACTTTGACTTCAGGGGACTGTTTTAAGACACTACGGTTGATTTTGACTGTGTGTGTGTGTGTGTGTGTGTATGTGTGTGTTGAGTTTCCTGCTAGCTCAGGTCCAGCCTCACAATTGCCCATTGTCTGGGCCGAGTCACACTTCCTGACAGAACAGAATTCACGGAAGCAGCGACATAGTCCAAACAAATTCTTTAGGCTACACCTCCACCCCAGTTTCACTGCACCCACCACTCCAAGGAGCCCTGTGCCAAGAAAGGGCATGTTCCCAACAGGAAGTTAATTAGCGTCAAGCTCCTCAGGAAAGCGGGAAGGAAGCAGGTGGAGTCAGAAATATGACTGGGTTCTCATGCACTTACTGTACAAAATATGGATGTGTTTATCCTAATTATGAGTTCATTTAGTTTGTAAAGGTCGTAAAGATGCTCTGTCGTTATAGTTTCTGGGTTAATTTTAAATGCTAAAAATTCTCCAATAGCCCACGACCCACACATTAAACACCCCATCCTCCACCCAATCCAGCACACACACACAAAGACATGAAAAAAAACCCGCTTTCCTTCTCAAACGGCAACATCTGGCTTTCATAACCCAAGTCAACGCTCCTTTCCAGCTACTAATGGACTTTAAATAGGAGATCTGACCACTGGGTTCGGTGTCTGTGCCTTGGCGCAACAATTAGACAAATATTTGCTTTTTGGGGAAAATTGGATGGAGTAATATGAGAAAAATATGTTTGAGTTTGTGAGCGTGACATGCAATGACAGATGCTTGTGTCTAATTGACAGTTACTGAACCCCTTTATTGTTCTTGTCGGTCACTTAATATCTAGGCACACACAAATCACACACAGTCTCCCATATTCTTCAGAAATGGAAAGGAAGGTGTAGATCAGAAAATAGACTATTAAAACAAGACAGCCGGAATTCTCAGCAATGTTAATTATTCACTGCATAGATTCCAAAATGCATCTCTAATTTTAAAGCTCCAAAACAGCAAAAAAAGACACTGGACATGTTCTCAACTGCTTGCTTACATATAGATGGAAACTCCAGTTATGTTGACTCAAATCTGTTAAGTTTCACCAGGAAAAAACACATGAAATCTGATTTCCACAAGCTTGATCAAAATTAATCTTCCTTGGTGGTTTGTAATCTAATTAATGTGGCAAAAAAACAAAAATGGGTAACACTTTACTTAAAGCTTTATAAGTATAATATATTAAAACACATGACAAACAACCAATTTCAGATATAACAAGGAATCTAAAAATATTATAATACATTCTATCTTTGGTTACAATTATTTATAAAAAAATATAATCCATTATAACATACATTATGGCTACCTTTATAACGCATTATACATAAAGGCTTTAAGTGTTACCAAAACATGCTTTGATAAATCATAATTATGGCATAAAAGTCAAAATGATGAGATAAAAGGTCTTAATTATGAGAGACTTAATTATGAGGAAAAATGATGATAAAATAACTATATAAAGAAAAAAAACTACTTTTTATCATAATTGTCTTTTTATCTTATAATTATGATTTGGTATCTCATAATTGCAACTTTTTCTCTCATAAATATGATTTACCAAAGTATGATTTTTTTTTTTTATTATTCTTATGTGGCAGAATTGGGATTCCATAGCATGGTCACAGGTTGGATTTCATGTGCTTTTTCGTCAGCTTTTGCTTTAAGCAAATTTCACAGGTCACCCTTTCCTGTTTTTTTACACAGTTTTCTGTCTTAGAGAGCAACAAGCGGGCTTCCAAAGTAGCCGATCCTGTATCGAGCAGATCTTCTGCGACAAGTGATTGAACAATCGCTAGAATATCAACAACAGATCTCACTATACTTTATTGATTTTGTCAAGGCCCAGGCTTACTGAATCCCATCTCAATTCGTTGACATCTTTCGTAACCTGCAACATGGCTCTTGCTGCTGTGTACGGATGGAAGAAGGGGTAACGGATTTCTTCGCAATTTAAACTGGCGTATGACAAGGTTGGTGCTCTTGCCGATGCTATTCTTCCTTGTCATCAACTTCGTCGGCCACCACTCCATCGACTGCCTACACATCAGCCTACCCAGGACAGGTGTCAACCTCCTTCTAACTGATCTCGACTTTACTGATGATATCGTCGTTTTCGGCCCAACCCAAGTTGCCCTACGAGCTCTCACTACGGCCTTAGAAAATCAAGCGGCCAGCACCGGACTCAATTGAGAATGAGAAGGTGACGTAACAATGTTTACTCCGTGTTGCATTTCGGGAAGGTGCCGCCATATTGGGAGGATACGCTATCCGTTGCCATGGTTATTTTGATAGTGAGACAGAGAGAGCAGCTTGAGATTTGTTTGAATTTTTGCAATACGGCGCAGTTTCTTGGGGAGAAATGGAGAAGGGGGAAGCAAAAGGAAAGGGGCTCTATCGGGAGAGACTAAATAACACCGCCAAACAGCGTTAAACTGCTTGACATCAACAACATCGACCCGTAGCCTACAACCTGCCATCTACAGAATGGAAGAAAGACACAGAAGCACTAACACCTATCACACACCCTGACATCGTCAATTATCTGGTTTATGGTATCAGTGTCTACACAACGCAAGCGTTCAGAAGCTTTAAGTCAATAGAAGCTTATGAACAATTCTGCTGCGGTTGGGTGCAAGACTTACAAACCTGTGAACTGCGAGAGCTCAGTCATACTTTCCAAAGTAAGGTTGCACTCCACTTTTATTAATGTTTTTTTTACAGTTCTAATGCTTATTATTGTAGAATAAAATTTAAAATTAGAATAAAGTAGAATAAAATAAAATTGTTAAATATAATAATATAATTGTAATAGATTCATTGTAAAAATGAAATTACTTTCGCCTACTGTCATAGACTAATGTCATATTAATGTGTTTGGTGATGGGAGCTGTAGACATGCAGATCAGGTGATGATTAGGCTGAATGAATGGCAAGCAGATGGGCAATTGCTGCAGACAAAGGGAAATTGGAAATGTAGCATGGAATGAAATGTATGTACTTTTGTTGTGTAACAGGTCATGTTATGACTTCTAATGACTTAAGCTTTAGAACGCTTGCATTGTGTAGGCACTGATACTATAAACCAGGTAACTGACGATGTCAGGGTGTGTGAGAGGTGGTAACGTCATTCTGTAGCTGGCAGGTCGTACGGGTCGATGTTGTTGATGTCAAGCAGTTTCTCTAAATAACGCTGCTTGGCAGTGTTACTTAGTCTCACCCGATATAGCACCTTTCCTTTCACTTCCTCCTTCTCCATTTCTCCCCAAGAAACTGCGCTGTATCTCAAAAACGCAAACAAATCTCAAGCTGCTCTCTCTGTCTCACTATCAAAATAACCATGGCAACGGATAGCGTATCCTCCCAATATGGCGGCGCCTTCCCGAAATGCAAAGCGGAGTGAAAACATCGTGACGTAACTCCTCATTCTCAATTACACAAACTCGAGAGTCCCAATTACCATTGGTGGACAAGTGAAGGAGGTGGCGAACTTCACTTATCATGGCAGCGTCATCTGCTCGGACAGGGATGCGTCGGCAAGATTTCTGCCACATTCCAACGATTTTGTTCAATCTGTAATTCACACTCCCTCTCCCTGCAGAGTAAACTTCGGCTCCTGGCCACGATCGTCGTGCCAACGGGGACCTACGTTTGCGAAACCTGGAAGATGACAAAAGCCATTGGTTGGATGTTTTCCATCTCCGCTGTCTTCGACGTGTCCTCAGGATCACTTACCAGGACCATGTTACGAACGTGAAAGTATACCGTTACCCCTCTCTGCGACCGTCACCGAACGCTGTTTTGTTTTTTCGCCGGACATGTCTTAAGGCCAAAGTATACTTGTGTGCGTGATGCGAATTTCGTCATCAGAAGAGTGCATGCGTACTGAACACGCACTTACTTTGTACGCGCAGGTTGCACATGCGATTGCAGATTGCTCAAAACTACGCATGCGTTGAATGCCTGTGTACATGCACTAGTCAAAAGAAGTAGGCCTATACTTTGCAAGGCTGTACGTTCGACTGTGCGCATATGCTTGCGTACGTTGCCACCGCGGATGGAGAACGTTTGTCGCCCTATGCGCCGAACGGTGTTGGTGGAATTAAAACTTAAAACTAAAACTTTCTGTGACGGATGTGTTCAGTTTACAGACTGCCCTCATGAAAAACATAAACAATGGCGAAACATCTATCGTTAAGTTCTCACGCACTGTGAACTTACATAAGTTTGGTTGTGTTGCGTGAACAACCAAAGGATGCGCTAGCAAAAGTGAATGCAGTCTAAAAAAAATCAGTTCTGGCCATACATAGCTTGCAGTTTAAACAGCCCGTATAAAAATGGATTTAAGAATTTTCTTATTTAAACATTTTTGAAAAACTAAATATGAAATTGATTGCTCTTCAACAAGGTTTACATAACTAACCTGTAGAGTATAAAAAATATTACTAAAACATATATGAGACTTGACTTGCACTTACCTTGAAAGAATTGACTTAGACTCCACTTTAAAGACTTGACTTGGGCACTACGTCAGAAAATTATAAACATGTCTGCCATTGCCTATAACAACAAGAGAATGACTATGGCTTTGTTGGACTGATGAAATTTAATTTCACACCCAGACGAGAGTATTGTACACTGTATAATCCAACAGTATTCGAACTAACACTTTTTAGTTAACTTTACTTAATGTCTTAACTTAATTGTAAAAATCTAGTAATCTCAAATAGTATGTAAATCTCACATACTATTCCTTGCTTACTCAGAAAACCCAAGTTAAGATTAATTGATTGGTTTGAGTGCCATTTTGTCAAGCAAAAAAAAACAAAAAACAACAACAACACCATTATGGTGATCAGTGTTCACTTTGGTTGGGCACTTGGAACATTCATATTATTATAACTCTCTTCCTATTGATGCAGCGATGCAACAATAAATCACAGTTATTTGGTTTCAAAGGAAGAGAAGTAATAATTGCTTTTAAAAGTTGACCTAGCTTCTGACTGAATAATTAACTGATTTAGTCAGAAATTAACGTCACCTTTTAAAATGAATCTGTAATATTTCCCTTTATGTCGTATAATGATCGTTTACAATTTTAGTGCTAACACTTACATCATAAACACCTGTGAAACTTTTCATTAGGTTGATATAGTCCCTCTATATTTGCAGTTGACCATGCATGAGTCACACACAGACTTCAAAATTCAGCATGCAAAACACAAAAATGGTAACAACAATGCTAGCTATACTAAGTCAAGAGTAAATCTAAAGTAAAAGATAAAGTACTCTCTACAGTTCTTTTTTAGTTACTAGAACTCTTGTGTAAGTGAACTATACTAACTAAGCATTTGTTAGAACAACATACTATTCCTATTTCACTTTACTAAGGCAAGTTAGTAAAGTTTTTTTAAGGCAATCGGTTTGCATGCTTTTTTAAAAAAAAAAGTCTATCTAATTAGATTTTACAGTGTAGGAAGACAACTGCTATCAAATGTTTTGATATAGGCTTAATGTGATTACTGTGTGAATTAATAGTTGCATTTAAAAAGAATGAAACAAGAAAGAGAGTTTAAAGACTTGGCACAGGCTTTGAAACCTATGTGAAAGTAATTTCCTGAGGAGACATTCTTATTCACCGGGTAAAAAAATTATCCTGTTTTACTAGCCCCCTTTTCCCAGCCTCCATCTCGCTTCCTCTACCCCCACTACTTTAAAGTGCTCTTGATCCTTATCCCTTACACTGCATTATCCACCTGTTTCTTGAAACCCGAAACATCTGCTTTCTAGTGATATCATAGTGATATCGTCTGTCTTGTCTTTCAAATGTGTATTTACAAGTAGGATTTACCCAAAGCCCTGTCACAATGATCCAGTAAGATAACATTATTGACATCTGATGACCTAATGGTATTTTTGTGTAAGCAAGAAACACAGCCCAAGTCACATGGACAAAACACTGCATGGACAAAAAAAAAAAGGCACATCCATGTGAGAACGTGTCTACTTAAAGACATGCTTTGCTGTTTCTCTCTGGATTGGGGTAATTAGTCTCTCATCAAGCTCTCATCATGGAAAATACAGGATGATCGGTATCTCTACAAAGAGATGATGGCGTAGACTAAACACAAAATATAAGATATGGGGATACAAGAAGACAAACTTTTTATATACTTTAAAACAGTGCAACTCGAACAGGAGTGAGCTTTGAGAGGACAAAATATGTCTACAATCTAGGCATGTGATGGTAAAAAAAAATTTAATATCACGACTGAAGCTTTTATCACGGTATTGAATTACATAACAAAAAGTGCATATTTCACAAAACTGACACATTTTAAGTAATCTGAATTATTTCATTGTTTTGAGTTCTATGAATTTGATTCTTTTAATTTAGACAAACTTAAATTTACCTTAAACGGGGCTATTTCCCAGCATGCTTTGCCATGGCACTTAAAAGAGAGAGTAAATGCTAAAATTAAGTGTTATATAAATTACTTTCAGAGTATGGGGGGGGGGGGGGTACTATGGTCAATGGGGCTCATCAACTCTTCAAAATATCTTCTTTTGTGTTCAGTAGAAAAAAAGAAATTCATACAGGCTTGGAACAACTTGAGGTTGAGTAAATGATGACAGAATTTACAATTTTGGGTGAACTATCCCTTTAAGTATTAAGCATTCTAAGTATTTAGTGCTGTGATAAACACCACTCTGTAAACTCGAATAAGTTGGCAAAACTCAAAAAAAAAAAAAAAAAGAGGCAATCCCAATCAGTTGCCCCAAATTTTTTTACGTTAAGAAATTTTAATTTTAAGTAAGCAGAACTTGAAGCTTTTTATTTTGTAATCATACATTTTAATTGCTCTGAACTTGAACTATTTGAGTAAGCTAATTCATACATTTAACTTCATACATGTAATCTCACATTTTTAGTAGTGGAAACTTGACTAGCTTTAACGAGCCAATTCAGTAAATGCTACCTCGCTAATTGGTTAAACAACACTTTGGTAGCATTAGCATAGCATAGCACTTGCTGAATGAGGACAGCAATAGAATACATTTAACATAAATCTGTTCTCAAACTAAGCTCCACTCGTCACCATGATGGTAACCCTACAAAAAAACCCCAACATAACAGAAACTATAATAACAAAACATTAAACACTACTAAATCTTCCACTTAATGTTAATCTTGCGCAACAAAAAACATAATATAACACTTAATTTTGGCATTTACTGTCCCTTTTGAGTGTCATGGCAAAGTCTGCTGGGAAATAGAAATCCCAGCCCAGTTTCGGTTAAATTTAAGTTAGACTAAATTAAAAGAAACAAGTTCATAAAACTCAAAAGAAAGAAACAATTCAGATTACATAAAATGTGTCAGTTTTGAGAACTCAAAAGAAAAATAAAGTTCTAAATACTCATAAAAGTTAATTTGTTTGAACTAATTTGAGTTGGCTCTACTCAAACCAATTAATTATTTTGAGCATTAGGGTTTACAGTGACATATACCAGATCTGAAGGGTTGTTTGAAGCATTTAAATACTGTTCACAAAAAGAAAGAAGCAAAGCCTGCTTTGTTTACAGGGATTACCATGGTAAAGGCTGCATTTCTGCTGATCCATGCCTACTACAGTCAAAAAGGAAATAAACAAAAAAGCCCAAAGCAGAAAATAACTCACAGGAGAGTGGACACTCTGATAACATTAGACTTAACAATGTGTACACAATACTCAATTACAAGCTTATCTTACATTTCTTAATAATCACCTCACTATCAAGAATAAGCATCAAGTGTGGGAAAGAAAGAATCACATTGTTTCCTCAAAGGCATTTGTCATCATCAGATCATGCATGAAAATAACTCTGTGCATATTTAAATGCCTTTGTGGACTGTTTGAAGCTTTTGAAGCGAAACGTGATATTTCAAACTTCAACACTCGCTATTTGTTAACCCAGAGTTCATTACGAGGTAGCATACATAGAGGAAAGCCAGCCCCAGGACATCGCTCAAATCTGAGCTCCATAAACATTGCCATGATAAGCTAAGAATTCTCCGCTGAATCCATTCCCTTTTTGGCACTGATCTCAAGACAGGAATCACAGTTAACGGGCCTGAACACCAGCGGTTTCTGAGCAATCATTGTAGAAAGACTGTAAAAAGAACGCAGAAAACACATGGACATGTTTGAAACAGCAGCTATTTACAGCTATATTCTTTTCTTTTGATTTTACTTGTTAAGCTTGTACTGACAAAATACTTTAAGACACTGGACAATATTGGGGCAATGGGGATTGAGGGCTCTGTTATTTTGATATTATTTATTAAATTTAATATTTTGATATAGATTTTTTAAAATATATTTTCAGATTTCATTTTCATTTTAGTTTATATTTTTAGTAATTTTGGTATGTGGTTTTGTAATTGTTATAGTTTTTATTTTTATATAACTATTTAGGTTTCATTTATTTGTCCATTTTAATTTTAATCTTAGTTGAGTTAGATGCCAAGGCAAAATTCTAATATCTTATATTAATATTTTATTTTATTGCAGCTCTATTTCCATCAACGAAAATGTTTTTAATAGTTTTTTTAATATTGAAAAAAAATGTTGGGAAAAGGATATTGTGGTTTTTGTTTCATTATTGACTTTACATTATTTAAAATAATACTTATGTGAAAGGAAGAGGAGGAACTGGGGGGAAACAGATTGAGAGAGCGAGAGACTGGGGTGGACAAAGAAAAAAGGAAAAGATAGACCGTTGTGAAGTCAAAAAGGGCAGAGAAAAACCTAAAATTATATCCCTGCCTCCCTTTTGGGACCCACATCTGAAAAGTATCCAAAAGCTACATGTTATTCACTGCAAATAGCTGGCATGCTTGAGCAGAGGGGATTGTTTACTCTAGGAAAAACAAGAAAGAGCAGCTGATGGGACAATGATAGAGCAGAGAGAAAAACAGAGAATAAAGAGGAAGAGATATGTGAAAGAAAAGATCTAGACAAACAGACAAAAATACACTGTTCTTGTAGCTGTTGGTATTAAATGCAATTGATTATAATCCATGATGACTTTAGTAACTCCAAAACTCCCAACACCCTCCCAAATGGCTTTTTCAGCAATCCATCTCTAAATTCTAACAGCAGCAATAGTGGTTTTGAATTGATCAGCGTGTTATTCCGGGCGATTTTCCCTCTCAATGCATGAGAGGACTGTTCTGAATGACAATCAATTTCCCACTGATGCTCATGCATAGCTCTTGGATACAAACGGCCAGACTTTCATTGATCTACTGATCTGCTTACATCAACAACACCGCTCTCTGGGTTATGAATTATTTTAACCCAATGGTGACACCAAAATAAAAGCCATCTAGACTTTGATCACAGGCCTTTTTACAGTTTATACAATGCCTGCTGAAAGCAAACATCCTCAAACAGGGATGCATTATTTAAATTTGAAAATGTAAGACTTTATAGTTACATTTCCTGAGCACAAAACATGCTTTGATAAAAAATGGTTGCTGAGCTGGGCGATTAACTTCTCAAATGTTTTTCCCCCAACTAATTTGACTATTAAATAAAAATATATATATATTTCCAATAATAATAATAATGTAATGTTATGACAAAGTTTGAAAAATAGTATAATGTGTGTTCGACTTACTGAATAAAAATGAGATACTGAAATAATAAATACTGAAATAAAATGAGAGTAAAGATAAAGTTAAAATTCTGAAAGCATCGAATGAGATCCCACAATAATTTAATATAGCTTTACAGTATTAACAAATAAATTATATTTTATTATATGATATGATTAATATAATTTTTAAATATGATGTTTCATTATAAATATGGCGATTATCCAACCCAACTTGATATACACTCACCTAAAGGATTATTAGGAACACCTGTTCAATTTCTCATTACTGCAATTATCTAATCAACCAATCACATGGCAGTTGCTTCAATGCATTTAGGGGTGTGGTCCTGGTCAAGACAATCTCCTGAACTCCAAACTGAATGTCAGAATGGGAAAGAAAGGTGATTTAAGCAATTTTGAGCATGGCATGGTTGTTGGTGCCAGACGGGCCGGTCTGAGTATTTCACAATCTGCTCAGTTACTGGGATTTTCATGCACAACCATTTCTAGAGTTTACAAAGAATGGTGTGAAAAGGGAAAAACATCAGGTATGCAGCAGTCCTGTGGGCAAAAATGCCTTGTTGATGCTAGAGGTCAGAGGAGAATGGGCCAACTGATTCTAGCTGATAGAAGAGCAACTTTGACTGAAATAACCACTCGTTACAACTGAGGTATGCAGCAAAGCATTTGTGAAGCCACAACACGCACAACCTTGAGGCGGATGGGCTACAACAGCAAAACACCTCACTGGGTACCATTCATCTCCACTACAAATAGGAAAAAGAGGCTACAATTTGCACAAGCTCACCAAAATTGGACAGTTGAAGACTGGAAAAATGTTGCCTGGTCTGATGAGTCTCGATTTCTGTTGAGACATTCAGATGGTAGAGTCAGAATTTGGCGTAAACAGAATGAGAACATGGATCCATCA
Source organism: Rhinogobio ventralis (assembly GCA_039654625.1). Taxonomy (NCBI): domain Eukaryota; kingdom Metazoa; phylum Chordata; class Actinopteri; order Cypriniformes; family Gobionidae; genus Rhinogobio; species Rhinogobio ventralis. The sequence continues at coordinate 17,339,049 of CM077212.1, forward strand.
TGCCTTGTTACCACTGTGCAGGCTGGTGGTGGTGGTGTAATGGTGTGGGGGATGTTTTCTTGGCACACTTTAGGCCCCTTAGTGCCAATTGGGCATCGTTTAAATGCCACGGCCTACCTGAGCATTGTTTCTGACCATGTCCATCCCTTTATGACCACCATGTACCCATCCTCTGATGGCTACTTCCAGCAGGATAATGCACCATGTCACAAAGCTCGAATTATTTCAAATTGGTTTCTTGAACATGACAATGAGTTCACTGTACTAAAATGGCCCCCACAGTCACCAGATCTCAACCCAAAAGAGCATCTTTGGGATGTGGTGGAACGGGAGCTTCGTAACCCTGGATGTGCATCCTACAAATCTCCATCAACTGCAAGATGCTATCCTATCAATATGGGCCAACATTTCTAAAGAATGCTTTCAGCACCTTGTTGAATCAATGCCACGTAGAATTAAGGCAGTTCTGAAGGCGAAAGGGGGTCAAACACAGTATTAGTATGGTGTTCCTAATAATCCTTTAGGTGAGTGTATATTTACCATCTGAATCTAACCATGCCATGTCAACATATGGAAAAGTCTTTAGCCCGAACAACAGGGGCTATATTCTTCAGTTATTGAAAAACTTTTGCTTTAATTACCTTGAACAAAAATGAAAATCACTAACAAGACCTTTGTCTCAAAATATAGTCAATAATTTTATAGATTCTCATTTGCTACCTAAATCTACATAATTTAAAAATAAACATTAAATATTAAATCAAATTAGCTCACAATCAACTTTGCGTTGCTGTCTGTGATCGAGTCAAGGATCAGCCAAATTTCCATGTACATCATCAAAAGCAGTTGTTAAGAAAAGTGCTGAGCTGAATTGTTGTGCCATCTAGTGGTTTAAAAGAGAATAAAGTAAAATGCGCCTTTTACCCCGGTGTGCCTTTAACCTTGTTGTACCCGACAGCGAGAGTGATTAGATTATGCTTTCGAATCGCTCTCACGGTACTTTTTGCCGCTTTTCCACTGCATGGTACGACTTGGTAATGCTCTCTTTTGGGTCTTTTTTTTCCCGCTGTGTCCAGTACCTAGTCCCTGCTACTTTTTTAGTACCACCGCGGTTGAGGTTCCGATACTAAAATGTGACGTATAAACACTGCAGATCACTGATTGGTCATAGAGAATCGTCACTACCAGCGTCATTGTATTTGCGACATGAGACACCAAACCCACTAGATTTAAATAGTATCATTTCTTTGGCCAACTTTTTTAAACGACTTGCTTTAAACTTGAAAAAGAAATGGCTGTATTGTGGTCAGTAGGCGAGGTGATGGCGCAACTATAGCGATCAGTCTAAAATCCCACTCACATTGACGCAGTAAACTGCAGTGGAAAAGCAAACCGAGCCAAAGTAAAGCGAGCCGAGTTGTGCCGAGCTGTACGCCATTTGATGTCGTACACCAAACACACCTATAGGCATTTGACAGGGCTGGTCATGTGAGGGGGTACCCTGCTCCATGAAGAATAAAATAGTTTTTTCTTTGTTTAATTTAAGTGTACATCATTTTAATGACACTACCCCAAAATGCTATTCATTTTTAGCAAATAAATACATAAATAAATAGCCTACAGTTTTAAACGACTGATATGTAACAGTTAAATGAATTACTTTCTTAGTCTGAACGCGATAATCAAGTTAACCCTTATGTTATGTTGGGGACATTTTAGTCCACTACGGGGTGCTGTTGAGTCTTAATTTGGCCACAACTTTCTCTGTGTTTCAGCAAATGGAATGATTTTTGGTGACAAATCTTAGTTTTACACATATTTTGGGAAAATGCTTGACAATGAAAAAACTCATTTGTTATGTTCTGGATGAAAACATCCACTAAATTAAACTGCTGTAAAAATTTATCAGATAAATATTTAAAAAACATTTTTTTTTGCATAAATCTATTAATCAACCTCACTCCTGATCAAAACTACTAAATGTTTTTTTTTACTCTTTAAAATCTGATGCTGCACAAAAACTAACAATGCAAATGTTGTTACTAATCTTTCAAATGTCCAAGACTGTGATAAAAGGTAAACAAAAATATCCAGTCCACAATCATTTTTAATATTGAAAATAAGTCATTTTGTGTGTTTTTTCCCCCCAAATCAGTGACATCATTTATGAACTATGGATTTCTTTTTAACATTTAGTAGGACTGAGGTTGATTAACAGATTTATGCAAAAAAATAAAATAAAACAAATTGAAAAAATATATATATTTATCTGATACATTTTTACAGCAGTTTAATTTAGTGGATGTTTTCATCCCGAACATAACAAAAGTGTAGTGAATTTGAACAATGCACAACGGTTAAAAATGTACGGAGCCCCGCACATGACATGCAGGAAAAAACTAGTAGGCAATCGTGCGCACGATTTATTAATCGAGGGAACAAATTAGTAAATCGTTTGGACGGTTTAGCAAGTCCAGGGAACGAAGTAGTAAATCGTCCGCACGATTTAGCAAATCGAGGGAACTAAATAGTAAATCGTGCGCATGATTTATATCGATTTGACGAATTAGTAAATTTTTCCCTTGCACGTCATGTGCGGGGCTCTGTAAAAATGTATAAAAACTGAATCAAGTTTTTTTCGACTACCCGAGAGATCTACAGTCGTGGCATTGAACACATTGGGAACATGGAACTTGTCCAAGAACTCTTCAAAATGCCCGCCCCCGATTCTGCCCTGACCAAACGCGCTTCCAGCAGCGCGAGACTGACACGGCGCTTCACACTGACCGCTGCCTCTCAAACAGAAGACTGTACAAAAGAGAAAAGTTTCTTGGTGGACTGCTGGATCTTACCTTTTGTTGGGATAAATCTCACTATTGCTTTTTGGGTCCTGATAAACTTGTATTCATCAACCCACAAGGTGAGTTGTTTTCATTTACTGAATTGTCAGATTAACGACAGATTATTTTTGCCACAGCATTTTGAATTATCAACTCAATGAAGATAATACCTTTCTAAAGTATACTAAATTCGCCTTTTGTTTAGTGTGTAGTATTAACAGCGTAACCAGTGTTAATTTAGTCAATAAGAAGGCTATGGGATATGTACAGACTAGTCGTGTGTTGTTGTGTGCGTGACGGAGGAAACCTAATCTGTGCTGCTGTAAAATTAGTATGCGCGCGCCACTGCATATTTACAGTTCATGCCCCTTATGAGCGGCAGTCAAGTTATAATTTTGATTCATTTAATTCTTTATGATAAATTAAGTTTACTTAATCACATACTTTTGACAATGAACTTGATTCAAGATTTGGTTTTGATAACTGATGAGCAAAACATGCACTTTCCTGCAAGTCTACTTTTATATATTAAACTGGTCCCTTAACAGTGAAGAGTGAATAAACTAGGATGACATTTCTATGAAGCAATAAAATCCAAAGTTCACAAATGACTAGATCAATGGACTGTGGTGAAAACTGTTTCAGCAACATTTTAGTAGGCTACAGCAAAATTGATCTGTCCTTGTCCTATATGTTCAGTTAAAAAATAAAAATGTCCTTTCATTTCAGGGTATTAGAGGTCCGTTAACTAGTTTTCATCATTGTGCCTCTACCTTTTTGGATTTGTTTAGATTAGTAAATAGTTCTGTAGGTAGCATTTAGATTTCGGAACAAATTAAAGTAAAAGAAGTGTAAATAAGATGTAAAATACAGACGTGAGTAAATCAGACCCAGCCAGTTGCTGTATATTTTCACACATGAAACCATCATGGTATTTTCCATCATGGACTCATTCTGCCAGACGGTCATGCTGAGTGCTTTGAGTAAAAATAGGGTATGTTCAGATGATGAAATGAATATATTTGTAATCATGATTTATTCCTAGACAGCCCTTCTTTCTTTAGACAACATGAGATGCCAGAAAAAAGTGGAGGTCATTGGGTGAAAAGGAAAAATGAGGCCTTATCTCGAATGTTTGTTCACCTAGTTAGCTAAGTTATAAAGTAGTGTAGCCTAGTAGCTGACGGAGATTTAGTTTTGGGGAAAGGAGAACTATGTTAAAAAACACCTTTTGAACCATTTTTCATTTCAAAAGAACAAATGTTTAGACTCAGTTTGTGTGACTGATGTTCAAATCACTTATTTAAATGACATCATATGAATCTGCAGTGGACGGCTGCAAAAATCAAGTGCTATTAAGATCAGACAGATCAACTTTAATGCCCACATGAAAGAAGGCCGACAGTCCCACAGAAAGAAATAAGAGGAAAAACCCCAAACATGTTTCCAATCTGGGATGTGGGTACTGTACTGGATGTCTGTAATAGACAGAGATGTTTCCCCCAGGAATGCATTCACACACGGGTTCTATTAGACTGCGGTTCACTGGTTGACGTGCGCATCTCTTTCTTTGAAACAATGCACAGCCATTTCCACAGACATAATTGCATTGTTTGCATCCTCTAGAAACAGCTGCAAGAATTATGAGACAGTGTTTTGGTTTATTGCCGTTTGTCATGTCAAGAGTCAACAGCAGCCCTGCTGAATGTCAGTGTACTATTTGTTTATGTTATGTTTAGCACATTTTATGATATATGCCACCAACCATTCCTATTTCTCAGAAGATGTTGGGGGGAAAAATTACATTTGGGGACAATGTTTCATTAATAAATAAATTTTGACCATAGATGGACATATGTGATTTCATGTTTGACACTATGTTGACCTACTTTGAAACCCAATATTATTTAATATTATTTACACTACCGGTCAAAATTTTGGAATAATTAGTCTCACCAAGGCTGTATTTATTTGATCAGAAAATACAGTAAAAACAGTAATATTGTGAGTAAAATATTATTAATTAAAATAACTGTTTTCTATTTTAATATACTTTAAAATGTTATTTATTTCTGTGATGGCAAAGCTGAATTTTCAGCATCATGTGTCAAGTGAGTGTCAAGTGAGCAGAAATCATTGATGTTGATGTCAAACTCTTGACCGGTAGTGTAATATTATTTAATATTATATATTATTCAAAACAGACACAAATAAAAATAAACACTAAATAAAAAAAATATATATTCTAGGTCACTAATAAACAAATTTGTGTCGTTGATCATGAATACACTTCTCTCTAGAAATACCTAGAGTTTTTTTTTATTTTTTATTTTAAATTCACTCAAATTGTTATGCTGATAATTTGTAATGAAAATATGTATTTAATTACAAACAATTGTTTCACTAGTGGTAATAGATTTTTGGACTTTCGGTCTGCTTTGATCCTGATCTGTGTTACATATCCACCTGTTTCCCTCTCTCATACAGGACGTTTGTTGATTTTACAAGAACCCCTTCAAACCGGGATGTCTGAGTGGACTAAAGCCAGCAGAGGGGGATTCAGGGTGAAGGAAGGGAGGAGGGATTAGGGGCTAATCCTGGACATGACCAGTCCTTAAGGAGCCTCCGTCAAGTCGTACTATTGCCCAGATTATTACATTTAATTTATTGCCTTTTAAAGACCCTTTATCTCCCCTGGGGGATTCCTGGCGAATGGGCTGCTGGATTTGAGTATCTTTAAAAACGAAGGATCAGGAGCAGCGGCCAGTGGGAGTGGAGGAGCATGAGGAGAGTATACATGCAGGGATAAAGCAACAAACCTCCCTGCCGCCTCACACTCCAGCAGGGTGCAGGTCAGAGGTCACTGAATGAACTTGGATTGGGAAAGTATGCGGTCACAGTGATTACACAAAACTGATTAAGGTATGTGGCTTCTGTAAGTTTTCAGTAGTAAAAAAAATGTTTGAAGTGTTTCGTTTTTTTGACCTGACACTAATCAGGTAAAGGGTTTGGCTTAATGACTTGTGCTTATCACACATGGTGAGTTTTTAGTGGCAATTTAGCGTAAAATGTGAAACAGCCAAAGCAAAGCTTCTCATGGTTTGATGGAATGAGACATGAGACACGACTCAATTTATCATCATTGACACATTACTGAAATCATTACTTTAACTACAGTCAAGCACAAATTAAAAGTTTGAGCTGACCCCAGTGCTAAAAAAGATCTAATAAACTGCTAATAAACTGGGTGGGTGGCCCTTAAAAATAGTTTTTGATATGAAAAAAAAATGATAGAAAGTATATTTTAATAGAAATTTGGGATTCTTTTTTCAAACTGTGAAGTGTACACTCCGTGTCTCTTTGCCTTTACAATCTGAGACTGGGAAAATGCTCTGGTAAATACACTTACTTTTGTAACAGGATACCCTTGAAGTGAATGACCGAAATACTGTACAGTGCAAGTGAATGACTGAGGAGTCAAAGCTGAATTTAGGCATTTAAAGTGCACTACACTCAATAATTCTAATATTATAATAAGCATTATATTATAAAACTCAATTATATATAATAAAAGGCTCATTAAAAACGTATCAAGTCAAATTAGCTGAACATGCAATTTATATATAAATATATACATTTTCACAGCAAAAGTTGATAATTAATGTTGCATGTCTTTGCCAAAGTCTCATACCACAAACATTGCATCACTTTCTTTTTAGGAACTGAATTTTTTTAGAGATATATTGTTAACATTTGCATCTTCCAGAGCATGTAGCAGCAGATTCTCTGGACATTACTAAAGAAGGAGCACATGGTTTTAGTCCTAAACCACAGAGATATCTGCAGCCAGAGCTGAATTTATTTCTGAACTGATTTTTTTTCAGAAGCACAAACCCAGAACAACTGAAGCCCAGAATCTTTGACCACATATGCAGCAGAGGTTTTCAGGAATTGGAGTCATGCATATTTTCAGCTCACATTTATCTTCACAGAATCTTTCTGGATATGAACAAAGACCGATGGCCAAAAGGGGACATAGCTGAATGTGTCTGCCTTTTGAGAAACTGTGAAAAGAAACTTTCCACTCAACTGCGGTTTTTATTCTGCTGAGATATTTTGAAGCTTGAACAGTGATACGTGTATAATTTGCTTTCTTACGTTGTTCTCACCATTTGAAAAATATTTTTTGTGGAGTTTTTATTTTTTTTAACTTAGTACTTTTTGTACTTGGAGAAGCCATGAACCTGGGTAAGTTGTCTGGCCTGAAGGGCCTGGTTTCCCACTCCTCAGGAAAGCGTCGTTTTAAAGGTGACCTCACCCCGGACATGATCAGTCCCCCATTGGGCGACTTCCGCCACACCATGCACGTGGGCCGCGGAGGGGACGTGTTCGGGGACACCTCGTTCCTCAGCAATCATGGTGGAGCAGGAAATAACGCAGATGGAGACTCCTCCTCCACTTCAGAGAAGAATGAGGGATTCTTCTCCCGCACGCTTCGCCATGTCCGCAAGACCCCTGACAGGCCCCGCGGCGGATCCAAGGACCTTTCACCCCCACCTCCACCCATTTCTCCAATCATAAAGAATGCCATTTCCCTCCCCCGGCTGGACGTGGACTCACCCAACGGCTGTCCTGTGAAAGTGCTTTTCCCTAGTTCACCCAAAACACCAGAGAACTCCACATGCTTATATGGTGAGTCCGTTAGTGTTCACACTCAGATTCAGATTCAAATTCAGAAGTGAATCCCATCAATTATGGGTGTTCTGTGTGTGTACAGAATACAGAAGCCACTCCAGAAATGCAGCCGCAGGGCTGATCCCAAAATGAAGGAATTTTAAATTTGAGATATCTTAGAATGAAAATGAATGAAAAAATCTTGGAAAAATCATGTTTCCATGATGTATTTTTTTCCCTAGTTTTACTCCTTTGTATAATATTTAATTGCTGTTTGGGAGTAACTTGTCCGCAAGTCAACGTGAAGCGTGTGCATTGAGAGTCTTATAGGAGACATTTGTTCAGTGATTAGTAAAATCATATAAATTTATCAATTTAAAAGATTGGCACCTCACATACAAAGGAAAATTCTCTGTAAATGTGTTTCATGGGAAATGTCATGGAAATTCATTGGTCAAAGGTGTGTGGTGGTAAACCTGGGAGAGAGATAATATTAAAATTCAAATTTTTTTGGAGCACCATAACTCAGACAAAAGATCTAAAAGTGTCTAAAAGGATAGTAATGTCACTGCATTAACAACAAATGCAGTTCAGTACGTGGATTGAATGTAAATAAAGTTTGAATGTGCAGTTTTTGTGAGCAAACTCTGTTGTAGAAAACAATTATTAAAATTAATTATTAATAACTGAAAGATAACAGGATTAAGCACTCAGAATAGTAGGAATAGGACAACCATATTGAGCAGTCTACACTACCATCAAACATTTGGGGTCAGTAAGATATATATATATATATATATAAGTTTTTTTAATATTCTATTCATCAAAGAATCCTGAAAAGGTATCCATAGCAACACAAAAATATTAAGCAGCACAAGTGATTTCAACATTGATAATAATAAGAAATGTTACACCAAATCAGCATGTTCAAATTGATTTCTGAAGGATCATGTGACACTTAAGACCGGAGTAATGATGCTAATTCAGCTTTGTCATCACAGGATTAAATTACATTTGAAAACATAAAATAGTTATTTTAAATTGTAATAATTAGTAATAAATGCCGTGTTGTTGAGCATATAAATTCAGAGACTTCTTTTAAAAAATCGTACCGACCCCAAACATGTGAACTGTAGTGTATGTGGCCATGTGTCTCATGCATGTTTTGTCTAAATTAAATATGTTTGTTTACTAGCTTCCTGTCCTTTAGGGAAACATGAGGCAGATCAAAGAGAAAGTGTTTGATAAACCATCTAAACACCTGTGGCAATCCCAGAGTCATTTTTAGACCCAGACATTACAGTTGAGCGATCAGCGTATGCCTCACCCATTCAAATACCTTAAACATGCCTCACTGGCTTCTCTGCTCTGCAGGAGAGCCTGTTCAAAAACAAAACCCCCGCATGCTCATAAACACAGCAAACTCACACCCAAACAGTCTGATGTCTAACCTGAGTTTAATTATCAATATATGGAAAGTATTAGTATGCAAACTAAGAGTTTAATTCAGTTTACTGAATGACTCACCATCGGACTGAACGCTAATGTTGTTCTGACCGGGAGCTATGAATGAGATGTTTTAGTGCTGAGCGCACATCCCGTTTTAGAGCCCTGTTTTCAATCATGTGAAGATTTTCTGTAGCCATATAATGTACAACTATCCTGTAGTTTGTAATTTCGGCCCTTTCTGTGCCACTTTTGCAAAGCTTTATATTGCCAGACACCAAAATCTTTCAGGGACAGTTCACCTAAAAATGAAAATTCTGTTATTATTTATTCACGTCCTCATGTCGTTCCAAACCTGTATGAGTTTCTTCTGTGGAACACAAAAGAAGATCATTTTAAAGATTTTTTGTCCATACAATGAAAGTCAATGGGGGCCAAAAATCCAAACATTTGGACCCCATTGACTTCCATTGTATGGACAAAAACACTAAGCCATTAGGGTGAATAATTGATGACAAATGTTCATTTTTGTGGAACTATCCCTTTTTAAGTGCATCTAGTCCATTCACATGGCAGAAATGATTTGCTACTTTTGCTTATGCTGCAGTCCGGAACCACTAAATGTAATGTGTAGGTTCTCACTGCCCTCTGTTGGTCAAACCCATAAGCAAGAACAATTGTTTTAATTTCTTTGTTTTGCAGGTTTGGAGTCTGGCTTTGTGACCTTGCCGAGACTGTCACGCACTGAGCGTACAGCCCAGGGCAGCTCTCCCTCAGCTTGCCCTCCTGAAATCCATAGAGGCTCGCTCACAGACACGGGTATCCTGTCCTTCCCCTGTTCAGACTCCGTCAGTCCTTCTGACTCCATGAACTCTTTCACCCTTGATCTGGGCCCTTCCCTCATGTCTGAAGTCTTTGCCATGATTGACAGCCCTGTGTATGAAATGGTCAGTCCCATCAGTGAAAAATCACCATCAACCGATGACAACTCTGAGGTGGACTCGGACGCAACCACGTCCTTGGTGGACTCTCTTCTGAGAGAAGACGATGACGGAAGGACGCGGTTGTATGGAGGAGAGTGGAAGCATTCAGACTTTGTGAATGGTGAGTCACCCAAAAGGTCCATGCTGGGGGATCAGATGCACTCCTCCTCTGTTGAGGATCATGGCATGGAGCCGGAGAGTTTCCAGAGAGCTGCTGATGTGCTGGCACGTCATTATGGGAGTGGAAGACTCAGGAATACAAACACCAACAACTCTCACAGGAGAGGACCGTACAACTATGCTGATGAGGAGGATGAGATCAAAGTCTAACACTATCACACAGCACTTTTAAAGGAATAGTTCAAACATCAAACATCTGTCATCATTTACCCACCCTCATGCCATTCTAAACCCATTTCTTTCTTCTGTGGAACACAAAAGACCATCTTGTTATAATGGAAGTGAATGAGGACTGGCCCTGTCAAGCTCCATAATGCTAAAAAAAACACAATACAGTTATCATAAAAGTAGTCTATATGACTTGTGCTATATATATATATATATATATATATATATATATATATATATATATATATATATATATATATATATATATATAATGTGCGATTTTCTGAAGCCATTTTATAGTATGGTGTGATAAAGAGGCTAAAATTCGAAGTCATTATTCATTGTAAACTGGATCATTGAGTTGAACTTGAGAACCCGATCAGTTCAATTTGTGAACAAATCATTCAAACTGGTTTTCTGAAAACGATAAACAGATTCATTGAAAAGATCAGATTTAAACAAGTTGTTCATGAATCTGGCATCGCTACTTCCCCCATGAATGTGCTGAGAATAAGGCCCGTGTCAAGATTTTCAGTGAATAACACAATTCATAATTTGAAGGGTTATGACATGTACTCACACTCATCTCATTCTAAATCTGCATGACTTCCTGTCTTTTGTGGAACTCAAAAGAAGATATTTTGAAGAATGTTTATGAACTATTTTTTTTCATACAATTAAAGTCAGTGGGGTTCAATGTTGTTTGGTTCCCAATGTTCTTCAAATTATCTTTGTTCTGCAGAATAAAAGAAGTACCGCTTTAAAGGGTTGGTTCACCCAAAAATGAAAATGGTCATTAATCACAGATATATTTGATGAAATCTGAGAGCTTTCTGACCCCACACAGACAGCACCACAACGACCACTTTCAAGGTCCAGAAAGATAGTAAAGACATCATTAAAATAGTCCATGTGACTCCAGTGGTTCAACCTTAATGTTATGAGGTATCGAGAATACTTTTTGTGTGCAAAAAACAAACAAAAATAACAACTTTATTCAACAATCTCTTCTCTTCCATGTCACTCTTCTACGTGATTTACTTAAGCACCATAACGCAGGCATGTGGTGCTCAGCCAATAGCGAGCCGGCGTTCTGCCATAGAACCTGGAAGCACTGCACTGTGTAAACAACATGAATAGCGTAAGAGAGTGACAGGGAAGAAAATACAATTTTGCACACAAAAAGTATACTCGTCGCTTCATAACATTAAGGTTGAACCACTGTAGTTACATGGACTATTTTAACAATGTCTTTACTGCCTTTCTGGGCCTTGAAAGTGGTTATTGTGTTGCTGTCTATGTGGGGTCAGAAAGCTCTCGGAATTTATCAAAAATATCTTCATTTGTGTTCCGAAGATGAATGATGGTCTTACGGGTTTGGAATGACATGAGGGTGAGTAATTAATGACAGAATTTTATTTTTGAGCGAACTAACCCTTTAATAACAATTATATAATAAAACTGGAAATCTCACAATAATTAGATATGACTCCAGAAAACGTAGAATACAACCCACAAGTAAAACGGGCTACTTTTTTAAAACTTTTGGTGCGTTTTTTTTTTTTATCATTTTGAGTTCAACAGCCCCAGTTCTCATTCAGGATCATTGTAAGGAAAAGAGCAGCAAGGATATTCACCTAAAACTCTCCTTTTGTGTTCCACAAAAAAGGTAATTCGATGACAGAATTGTAATTTTTGGAAGAACTTTTCCTTTAATAACATTTCTAAATGTTTGCAATGGGGAAAATGAAAGCAAATAGATTATTTAACACTGAATTCATGGTGTTTAAGGACAAACTAATATTGGCATCTTAAATTTTCACTTTAGTTTGATCCTACCTTCTCGTCCCCAAAATATTAGCTTTGTTCCAGGGAAATAAAACCTGCCACAGTTGCTCTGTAATGCACAATAAATACAGCTGGCTAACAATGGTAACAATATGCCATTAAAATATGCAATATTTTAGTTTGCAGTATTTACATTTCAAGTAAACCTTATGTAGTGTACAGTACAGACATATAGCTGCTAGCTAACTTGTATTTACTATGCAAAACACTTTGCATTTCGCATTCATGTAGTTTAAATAGCTCATATTGCCATTGTGGATGACATTGTGGGGCAGTTTCATTTTTTTAAACACTTATTTCCTGCAAAACCAGCAATCTTTACAAGACAAGACGAAGGTTAGGTCACTGTGATGCACAAAGCTGTGATGTGCTTTATGTTCTCACATGAGCACAGAAAAAATAAGCAACCATGACTGTCATTTCATTTAATACATGATCAATATGTTCAGATCAACAAAGTATTCAGTAAATATTACACCCACCAATGTTTATAAATGTATAATGAAATTATGATTAAATATTCATATGAATTTTGTTTTAATTATTTTTTTTTTTTTATTATGACAGAGGAGTCCACCTCTCCATTCATTCCCTTAATCACAATATAATATGTACATATTGTACGTATGTGCGGCTTCGCACAAGAAATATACAAAATAGAAATGTATGTTACCTATAAATGACAGCAATAAAGTTTTCATTAAAAGAAGCTATGAACAACATCAGCCTTAAAATGCTTTAACATGCCCATGATTTGACTGTTGTGGCGTTTCAAATGTCATGCTTCAGAATAAACTTATACATAAATAGCTAATGTTAAGTGTGTCAGTACACCCCAGACTGAAACCAAAGGAAGTCAGATTGTGTTATGTTATATTTGTGTTTGACAGTCCTCAAAACCTGTATCTCTAGAGCAGATCTAAAACACTACAGGATAACCAAAAAGACTGTTCAAATGTTTAGGGTCAGTAAGATTTTTAAAGAAAAAAATTCTTTTATTCAGCGAGGATGCATTAAATTGATCAAAAGTGACAGTAAAGACAATTATAATGTTACAAAAGATTTCTTTTTAAATAAATGCTGTTTAGTTTTGAACTTTCTAGTCATCAGTGAAACCTGAAAAATGTATCAAGGTTTCCACAAAAATATTAAGCAGAACAACTGCTTTTCAACTTTGATAATAAGAAATGTTTCTTGAGCATCGAATCGGCATATTAGAATGATTTATGAAGGATCATGTAACTCAAGACTGGAATAATGGCTGCTGAAAATTAATGTCATAAGATTAATAAATTATATTTTAAAATATATTAAAACCATTATTTTAAAATGCAATAATATATAAAAAACATTACTGTTTTTACTGAATTTTGATCAAATAAATGCAGCTTTAGTGAGCATGAGAGACTTAAAAGCTTAACCATAAGATACTGCATATACTGTTAAATCCAGTGCTTTTTCTAGCCGACTTTCTATTCCAAGACTCACTGAGCTGGAGAGGAGAGCTGCTTGTTCAGTGCTTGCGGTGGTTGTGGAGGAGGGACTTTGGGTCTTCTGCCTTGGGGTTTCTTTTGTGGTCCTGCTTCAGGCAACGTGGGCAGTGGAGCTTGGGTGGTTTCGGGCTTTGGGGAAGGTTTTATTTCAGAGCCTCTAGGCAGAGGAACAGGGAACACTCTCGTCTGGGCTGTGGGTAAAGGGCCTGTCTGGCTCACAGGAGGGCCTTTAGGGAGGTTTGCTGTCTTGTGCTGGATGAACGACCTCCTTGCTGTAGAAATCAACTGAAAATTTAGTTTCTACTACAATAATAACACAAAAAGCTTCTATAATTGCAGACATACGTTTGTAAGGCCCAGGGATCTTCAGCGTGGGCTCCTGGGACTGGGAGGGCAGCTCCTGAGTTGGCTCTGATTGGCTGAAGCACTTCGTCTTCATCTGTGACTGGCTTTGTGGGTGTACCGGAGTGTAATGAGGAAGTGCTGAAGGCATGTGATTCTGTGTAGGTGGTTGAGCGATTGGATCAGAATCGTTATTGTCCCACAAAACAGCATCACGGTTTACCTGAGCAGCTTTAACAACTACTGTCACCCCAAGGTCCTCAGATGATGCTGAGCTGAAATAAGCACAGCCAAAAAAAAACAAGACTTTTGTAAAATGAAATCATTTAGTAGAGCCTCGACCTTAGAAACTACAAAGGAGGCTTACTACCTGTCAGTTTTTGATAGGGATGGTCGACCAGAAGAGAAAGGAAGAGAGGGAAAGACGCTGTCAGAAAGAGGTCTCTGGGATATTGTTGGAATCGGGCTTTCAGGCAGTTCTGGGATCTCAAAATCAGCCTCTAAAAGTACATTTGATTTAAATTATTTAAGCAACATTAAAAACATAAACTTCCCAATTACATACAATAAAGGATGAACAGAAGTGAACTGGAAGCATAGATAAAATAAATAAGTAATAATAATAATAAGTCATTAAGGCAATCTATTGCTGTTTTTACCTCATGAAGGCCCGGTTTCACGACAGGGCTTAGACTAAACCAGGATTAGGCCTTAGTTTAATTAGGACATTTAAGTAGCTTTTTTAAACATGCCTTAGAGAAAAAAAACATTGTGTGCATCTTGAGACAAAAGAATGGCAAGGACATTTTTTAACTCTTTCTTTGACGGAAATTTCCGTAATTTATGAGACAATGCTTCCCCTGCCATTGACGGAAATTTTCCGCACTTTCGTGACGTAATTCCGCTTTGACTGCCGGGTAAAGTCCTCTGCGTAGCTCGCAAACTTGTGGGCTCAGCTGAAGTGCGCATCAAGGGCGCATAACGACCGCAAAGGGGGTGCTCGCGAGCACACTTCTATAGCCTAAAAGGATGAATGGGACACCCTACGGTCTCATGGACTTAACGGACACGCGCACACGGCAGCCATTGTAAGTCCACAAGACCGAAAGTGCATAGAAGTGTGCCATTTGGGATTCGGCCTAAGTCAGTCATTTGTATTCACCGCACTTCCTGCTACCAGCTGGTGGCGCTATGACTATAACTCAATTTTGGCATGTAGATGTCTTCAGGCCAGGGCACTTATCAAACATGTGAAGTTTGAGGCAGATTGGACGTTGAATGCTTGAGTTACAACAACTTTCTGTGTCATGACGATAATAGCATGCTTAAGCACTCAACTAAATGTTGCTAGCATGTTTTAGAATGTTTCTAGCATGTTTAGTACTCAATTGCATATTTTAGTATGTTGCTAATAGTGCATCACAGTGTTAAACACGTCACTTCCTGTTGCCAGTGGGTGGCGCTATTACTATAACTGAATATTGTCATGTGTATGTGTTCAGAGCAGGACTCTTCTCAAACATGTGAAGTTTGGGGCAGATTGGACATTGTAGGCCTGAGTTACAACAACAACATGTTTCGTGGCGGTAATTGCATACATTAGCACTTAGCAACATGTTGCTTGATTTAACGTGTTTCTAGCATGTTTGGTACTTCATAGCATATTTAAATGTGTTTCAGGGGGTGAATTATAGTGTAAAGCATGCCATTTCCTGTTGCCAGCAGGTGGCGCTATGACTGTAACTAAATATTGCCATGTATACGTCTTCAGGCTAGTTTGGGGCAGGTTGGACATTGTATGCCTGAGTTACAACAGCTTCCTCTTTCACGGTGAAACATAGAATTTTATCAGGCCACCACGGACACGCCCTTCAGCAAAAACTAAAGATCTTCGCAATTTAACGTCACAAAGGCCTTAAGATTAGACTGACCAAATATGATGTTGTTCTGGTTAAATATCTAGGAGGAGCCATCGGTGCTGGGGCCCTAACGAGGCTGTAAAAGCGGACGGAGGTTACCTGTTCGGCGTGAAGACATTTAATATCCCATTTAGCCACCATAGACCTTATTTCAGCCATTTAACCAAAATCCCATTAAAAAAACACTGACTTCAGGACGATGGAACCAGAAGTGCTAAAAACTCGTTTCCAAGTTTTGGCCTACAAAGTGATGTCATACCTGCACCAATCTAAAGCATATGTAATCACATGCGTATGTAAAATAATGCGATCATCAACATTAAAAAGCATGTAAATCAAAACTGCCTAAAGTTACCGAATGAAATGTTGACCCAGGATGAGCTACAGGACTGTGCAAGATTGTCCATGTGTTGATGGACTCGATCTACTCCAATTATGTTTTGATCATTGTTCTGAATCCGATGTGGATGTAGTCTTTGACAAAAATGCGTTTTTCTCAGCTTTTTGCTTAAAATAAAACGTTTTAATTTGTTTAAAATGAGAGGCTCTGTTCTTTTATTTTGATATATTGCATGTTCAGATATTCATACAACAAAATATTCTGGGGGCCATGAAAACCGCTGGCGAAAAATGCTGCCGTTGGCTGGTAACTAAAAAAAAAAAAAAAAAAAACCCTGGCAGGGAAAGAGTTAGCATTTGTCAGTGCAAGTTGTTTTCAGTAAATTAGCTCAAACATTTTAGTCGGGACTAGGCTTAAACCTTGTCTGTGAAACCGGGGGGGGTGGGTGAACAATGATTTGTGTAATGTTCATGTACCTTCGGGGAAAAGGTTCTTGGAATACTGTATAAGCGGCTCTATGACAGTCACAACTTGCACCGATGATGCAGATGCCATGTTCAGCAATGACGTCTCTCTGAAATAGAGAAAAGTAGAGGGATATTTTAGGAGATTGAGTTGAGATGTCCAGACTTAGTTTGTGTGTGCTATACACTGACCCCTCACAGCGAGGCCACAGTAGATTAGGCCCAAGCACTATAGCAATGTTGCTGGGTGTCATCCTATTCACTGCTTGCTGCTCTGACAAGTGTGACAGAAACTGGACAAGGTATCTGATGAAGAGAAAGATAAAGTCAAAGATAGACCCGGAGAGTGAAAGTTTGGTGTGAACATGAACATTAATAGTTTGGAGTAGATATAAGAAATTTTGAGTTGAAAATCTACCGTACCTGAGGTTACTATAGTTTTCTGTGGGAAGTTTTTGCAACACTGTCCGTAGCTGCTTTAATTTTTCATCTGTTTCTTTTTCTCTAATTTTAAAAATGACAAGACAATGAAAATGGATTTAAACTCAGTATTTACACCAATCAGGCATAACATTATGACCACTAATAGGTGAAATGAATAACACTAATTATTATCACGGCACCTGTTAGTGGATGAGATATATAGGCAGCAAGTGAAAATTTTGTCCTCAAAATTGATTTGTTAGAAGCAGAAAAAAAGGATTTGATCGAGTTTGACAAGGGCCAAATTGTGATGGCTAGATGACTGGGTCAGAGCATCTCCAAAACTGCAGCTCTTGTGGGGTGTTCCCGGTCTGCAGTGGTCAGTATCTATCAAAAGTGGTCCAAGGAAGGAACAGTGGTGAACCAGCGACAGGGTCATGGGCGGCCAAGGCTTATTGATGCACGTGGGGAGCGATGGCTGGCCTACTGTAGCTCAAATTGCTCAAGAAGTTAATGCTGATTCTGACAGAAAGGTGTCAGAATACACAATGCATCACAATTTATTGTATATGGGGCTGCATAGCCGCAGAACAGTCAGGGTGCCCATGCTGACACCTGTCCACCGCCGAAAGTGCCAACAGTGGGCATCAGATCTGGACCATGGAGCAATGGAAGAAGGTGGCCTGGTCTGATAAATCACGTTTTCTTTTACATCATGTGGATGGTCGGGTGCGTTGTGTGTCGCCTACCTGGGCATGGCACCAGGATGCACTATGGGAAGAAGGCAAGCCGGCGGAGGCAGTGTGATGCTTTGGGCAATGTTCTGCTGGGAAACCTTGGGTCCTGCCATCCATGTGGATGTTACTTTCACACGTACCACCTACCTAAGCATTGTTGCAGACCATGTACACCCTTTCATGGAAACAGTATTCCCTGGTGGCTGTGGCCTCTTTCAACAGGATAATGCGCCCTGCCACAAAGCAAAAATGGTTCAGGAATGGTTTGAGGAGCACAACAACGAGTTTGAGGTGTTGACTTGGCCTCCAAATTCCCCAGATCTCAATCCAATCGAGCATCTGTGGGATGTGCTGAACAAACAAGTCCAATCCATGGAGGCCCCACCTCGCAACTTACAGGACATCTTGGTGGGACCGACATAATATTAGGAAGGTGGTCATAATGTTTTGCCTGGTTGGTGTAAGTGTTTTAACACCATTGATACAGAAACAAACAAGCCACATGTACAGACTTACCCTGCAGCTTTGAACAAGTCATCATATAACTCAAATGTCATGAGCGGTTCAGGCAATTCTCTCAAGTAACACTTAAGAGCCCCTGCAAAGACAGTGCAAACAAAATAACATTAAATATTTTTAATAATATTTGATAAGCTTTGCATTTTGTGCCAATCAAACATTTAGCTAAAAATAAAAGTTTACGCTGTTGTTCCAATTCCACATGACTTTCTTTGTTCCGTGTAACACAAAATAAGTTATTCAGCAGAATATCTTTTTTTCCTACAATGAAAGTAAATCAGGACTGAAACCGACAAGCTCCAAAAATGCTATTTAAATCTTGGAAAAAATTTATTGAGGCGGTTTTGACATTAATGATTAGACACTTGTTAACCACTGATGTCAAATCTGATGAATATATGCAGACATGAAACGTGAATGCTATGACAAAAGGGAAAGATTTCAATTGACTTTTAAAAATACACAAAGCTATCTGGCTTCAGGAGACTTTGAATAGAGCACACAGATGTTTATGGTGTATTTTAGTCATTTTAGAGCTCAACAGTGTGTATCTGTCCCCATCATTGTATTAAAAAAGAGCAGCTCGGACATTCTGTTAAACTTCTATGTTAAACTTTGTGTTCCATGTAAGAAAATCATGTGAGTTTGAAGCCACATGATGGCTGAAATCTTCCTGTAATAGACAATGAGGATCCTAGAAACATCTGTTTTTAATATGCTGCAGTTTGTCACCTTAACCACATATAGCAACCACATTGTAGTAACACAATGCACTTTTCCCATTATTGTCAGTTAAAGCATCAGCCAATATCAGAGCTAATAAAAAATGTTCTAAGAACGTTGTGCTAACGTTCCCATTAAGTTATGAAAATGTTATTTCTGAAGGTTCAAAACAACCAGTTTTCTGAATGTTTTAAAAACATCAAAACTTTACATTTGAATGTTCTCTAAACCATCTGAAACAATAGTAATTTGTAATGTTTAAAAAAACAGACTAATGTCCAACTAAAATGTTTCAGAAGAATGTTCCATGAACAATATATAAATAATGTTTTTGTGCTAATGTTTTGATAATGTTATTAAAGACCCCATAACTTTTGAACAAACGTTCTATTAACGTTACTGGAAGAAGGTTTTAGTCATAACATTGAGAGAACCTTGCCAGAAGGTTAGCCAAAGTTCTGGGAACTGTTAGGACTCAGGTTGCACATTTAAAATCAATCAAAGAAAAAAAAAAGTTACAGTATATCACACAAAACAAAACAAAAGTTACAGTGGCCTTTCACCTGCCACAGCATGTGGGTCAGTGCTGAACTCATTCTGGTCGACTGTCCCTGAATCCAGACAGCTTTTCAGTTTTTTCACAACAGATGCAGCAGCTGCTAGTCTGAACAACCCCTAGATGATAGTGGTAAAAATAGATTGTGAGACACAGTGAAGATGAGAGTCGAAAAGCGAAATGATATACTGATGATACTGGGCATGCAGTTATGTGGGTGTGCAGTTCTTTGTGTGTAGGTGCAAAGCTGCATATGCAGCTTTAAATACACGCATGTGCTCACTTCTTCCCTGAGTCCTGTACGAAGCAGCATGCTTACACACTCCTCAATAGGGACGGCTATCTTTTTCCCACAACTCTGAAGGTGAGACAGCAGAGGCTCTCCGAATACCTTATTTTCTGATGAACTCATTTGGGGCTCTATATTCAAACAGACAAATACATGTCAAAGTTGTGATAATGCTGCTGTTTAGATATACATAGTTTTCCTCTGCTCACCTGTGTGGCTGTGACTCTCTTTCAGCTCTGTTATATTTCTCTCCAGGAAATCATGGGAGGCCTTGTGATATTCAGCTTGCAGCTCTAGAAGCTGTCAGAAAATCTTAGTTGGAGCAGTGAAAGACAAACAAACTTTTTTCCCCCTTATATTTTATTTCCTTGTTATTATAATAAGCATTCCAAGCATTATAACAAACATTCCAAGGAGTCATCTCAAAACAATGAAATATCATTAATAAGAAGATATAATGATATATATTATTATATAAATCACAAAAGTAAATATACATTTTATACATACACTGCCCGGCCAAAAAAAAAGTTGCTGTTTGGATTTAAATTGGCAAATGTTTAAGAGTCAGTGATTGGATCATTATTGCAGTGATTTTTATGTTTCTAGCATGTTGTATGTGTGGCAACAGTTCTTCCAACCCTAATTTATGGAGTGTGTAGCTTTTGATTTCTTAAACAACCATGTGAAGACACATTATGGCCATATTCCAGGTTGAGTTGTCAAGATTCATCAGGCTCAAACTGTGAAAGAATGGTTGGGAGGGAGCATTAAGAATCATTTTCACATATGAATCGGCACCTCTGAGTCCAGACTTTAAATTCATTGAAAGACTTTGGGATGTGCTGGAGGAGACTTGACAGAGTGCTTGACTCTTGCACTGTCAATACATGATCTTGACCAAAAATGAATGTACCTCTTGATGAAAATAAATGCTGTGATGTTATTTCCATCAAGAGGTGCATCAATTTTTGGTCCAGATCTTGGTCTACAATTTAAGGTCTGGACTCAGAGGTGCCAATTCATGTGTGAAAATGATTCTTCATGCTTCCTCCCAACCATTCTTTCACAGTTTGAGCCTGATGAATCTTGACATTGTCATCCTGGAATATGGCCATAATGTCTTCACATGGTTGTTTAAGAAATAAAAAGCTACAAACTCCATCAGTTAGGGTTGGAAGAACTGTTGCCAAACATATAACATGCTAGAAACATAAAAATCACTGCAATAATGATCCAATCATTGAGCATTTGCCAATTTAAATCCAAACAGCAACTTTTTTTTTGGCCGGGTAGTGTATAATACAAAGAAAACAAATTGCCAGACAAACACAGTTGAATGCACTAAGTGCACTGAAAAAGAAAATCAACATAAAAGGGGCAAGCTAAATAAATAAATAGCCCACGATCCTACAGAAGATAAGCGGTTTGGTGAATGGACGGATGGAATATAAAAATAATATTTAAAAAAAACGTAATGATAACTCAGTCTTCTTTTTTAAAAAGAGAGGAAGCCACTTAGTGAGTATCTCTCAGTATTGACTATTTGTAGAAAATCTAATCACTGTAATAATGGGCCACTTTTTTAATGATAGTACTAATGATAATGCTGAATAATATCTAGTGTAATACGAATAAAAAGGAACAATTCTATTTTGGTATTGATTAAAAGGGGTACTTGAGCATTACTAATGGGCCTGTGGAGGTAAGGACATAGGTACTCACACGGATGAAGTAGCTGGCATACTCATCCTCTTTAGTGGCAAAATGATAGAGGTCTGCAGAGTACTGATCCTGAGGGAAAGAAAATGTATAGGTTTATTGATTTCTTCACTGTGCATTCCTTGAAAGTATCGAGGCCTGAGAAGGTAACACAAATCCTATGAAAACACATTTCATGTCAGCTTAGCAAACCCAAAAGGTCTTAACTAATCAAGGGCTGTGTCTGAAATTGCCCCCTATAACCTTAAATAGGGCACCATTTGAGGGGAAAGCTGAGGGGACATTTTTAGTGGTGTCCGAAACCAGTGGATGTTATCGAGTGCACTCATTCAATCACATAATGCACCGCAATAACGAGTGTACAACTGATGTACACTCAAAAGCCAGAGAATACCCATAATGCACTGTGAGGGTTGTGCCAAATTAATTCCAGTGTCTCGCCAGAAGATGGCGCCCGCAACTGAATCATCCATCATTTCATTTTCCGAACCGCTGGTCCAATGTGGGTACAGCATAATATCATAAATCATCCGTATAAATTCCTTTTTAATTGATAATTAATTTGTTTAATTAAGGTTTATACATGCTAGTTTCCATGACAGGTTCAAGATAAATCTTTTTATTATTACTGGAGCTGCCAGTTTGCTAAGTTTCAAATGATTATTAAATGGCAAGCACAAACTATGCAAAAGCGGCTGCCCTTCCGGCGCACTCAGTGTCCGAATTCACTCACTCGTTTTCATTCACTCCTCTAGTGGACTATATTAAGTGGAGTAATGTAGGGAATAGTGAATGAGTGTATATGGAGCGATTTTGAACACAGCTCAAAATCAAAGGTTTTCAGGATCACTAGAAACTTACAGGCAGGTGTTTTGGAGCTGATTGGAGCTACACTCTGCAGGACGGCGGCCCTTCAGGAGTGGAGTTTGACACAAATGCTGTAAAGTTTCAGTTGGTAGTCAATTTTGATTTTATTATAACCATTTGTAAAAGCAGCCAAGGTTAGAAGGCATCCTGTTTCATAGTTCTGAGTTGAGATCAGCGGTCTAAAAGTAGTTGATTAGAATGAGAATAGCAAAATATAGTCAATCATGACAACTCTCTGAATCATTTTAGCATGTTAATGTATATGACATTGTGAATATATTTGGTTTTCATGGACTAGATCTGCTACATACTCTGTATGGACTTGCTACTGCCAGTAGATACACAGACATGTTGGTGTGAGCATGGAAGACGCTGCATGTATAGGCATTAGGGGTGTAACGGTAGACAGAAGTCACGGTTAGGTACGTACCTCGGTTTTGGTTTGGTTGGTACAATAGGAAAAATGGTCACACTTTAGTTTAAATTATCTCCAATTCTCCCTATTAACTATGACTTTTGCCTAAAAAAAAAACCCTAATTAATGCTTATTAGTAAGTAAGGTTGTTAAGTTTAGGTATGGGATAGGATTAAGGGATGTAGAATAAGGTCATGTAGAATAAGGAATTAATATGTGCTTTATAAGTACTAATAAACAGTCAATAGCCTAGTAATATACTTGCCAATAAGCAACTAGTTAATAGTGAGAATAGGACCCTAAACTAAAGTATTACCGGAAAAAGCAACAAATCCACAATGCTAGGTTTCTTTTTATTTATTTTGAACAGACAGTAGTGCAAATTACAGTTTGTTCCAACTAGCGGCATTTAGTCCCCCCTGAGGTAGTTGGTACAGTACAGCCTCCTTTACACATGCGCTGTTATTTTTTTGCTTTTTTTTCCCGTGTTGCATTACCATGTCCGTCACTTCCTGGATTGGTGTGTGGATCGCCTGTGACTTACTGTATTCATCATTTAACCGTGACGTCCATACTAGGGTTGGGCCGATAGACAATGACATCGCCCATTGCCGATGGCTGACAGACATCACGATGTTGAGCCGGCATCGTGATTTGGTAGACATCACCCAACCCTAGTCCATACCGTGATGGTTCAGGATGAATATAAGTACTGTTACACCCCTAATAGGCATATATAAGTCCCGTAGCAGATCTAGACAGGTGGAACTGGGGGAGGTGGAGGATTTCAGAGGACCTCTAATAGCGCAATGCAGGACCAGCTTGCAGCGAACACTGAAGCAGACCATTTTATGTTGAGCAAGCAAGGTCACTGCTGCAGAAACAGCAGAGGCCAATCAGATTGTGTCATGTAGTAAATGATGTGATTGCTAGCAGATTGCATGTACAGAACCAGTCTGCACCATCTAGAGTTTCATGACTTAACTAGATATATGTTAAATTGGCCACGGTAGCATAAGTCGCCTGGGACCAGTGAAGAAACAAACTTTAACCAAATTTACCTTGATAGACTCCAGTCTCTTCCAGGCCTCCTCTACATCCTCTCTTAGTCCGTCCTGCTTAGCCTGTGGGCCTGTGCTGGTCTGAGATCTAAAAGTGAGAGTGCATGTAGGGGACACACATTGCATAACTGTTCATGACACAATTATATCTTTATAAAAGAGGATTGCAAAGATATTAAGTTGTGATTTATGTTAAAAAAGAAAAGTTTGAGACACTTTTTCATTTTGAGAAAAATAAAAATCACCTGACGCGAGCATTATTCCAGTCTGTTGTAAGTTTAGCAAACTGTTTCTTGTTTTTCAAGATCTCTGGCAGGTCCTCCTGCATAGATTACATATTAATCATGATGAATAGTTCATGAATGCTGTTTGTTTCAGTTCATATGGTTTGGTAGTAAGAAGAAATCTACCTCACTGAGCTTATTCAGAGGCACAAGAACTTCTTTCTCCATCTTCATCTCAAAGTCAGCCAGAGTCCGTGCCAGGAAATTTTGCATGAAGCAGCACATTTCCAGAACTTTTCTGCAGAAAGGTTAGGTGTGCTTAGAAACAGACTGTAAATGGTGTATTTCCAAGGCAGCTGTGCTACATTGCCATTTACTCTTAACTATGCCTGTAAATCAACATTTACATCAGTATCATGCTAGGTATTTATGTTAAAGTAAATACTCACCTTATAGAGGATTCACCATCAAAATCTTTAAAACTCTCAGCCATACTGACAGACAGCATCATGAGTGGTAGCTTTTTCTGTAAATAATGAAAAGTATGAATGAGCAAAGAGAGTTAGGAAATCAGGAAGTATATTAAATGTCACGGTTTTGATAGTTCTGCTTTAGAACTATTAGTTTACACAGCTGAGGCACAAATGTAACATAATTGTGTAATTTCATGGCCCAAGACAAAATGTAAAGGAGGAAAACGAGAAGCAAAAATCAGAGAATTAATTCCACACTGAATCCTATTTAGAAAGAGAAAGAAAGAGAAAGAAAATGAAGAATGTTCTTGAAGAATAATAAAATGAAAGCCTGCATTTAGCACTTCTAAACAGCTGCCACATGTTTAAAGCATATCCCAAACTTTTTGTCCAGACATAATTATCTACACATAGACATAACGAAAACCTCAGAAGACTGATTCAGGGACTCTCTATCACTCCCGGAGCAATTTGGGATTATATTCACAAAATGGTAGGCCAAGATAGACTCTTGGAAGAAATCCCACCATCATCCACTATGATGGTGGTCTATGTAGATGATCTTCACAGCCACAGCATTTCATCATATGACCATTTCATTTGTCTCTGTGAACGTTACTCACTTTTCATATCCAGCAACTGCTTAAACTGCTTCCAAATCTTTGCCAACACACTTACAAACCACATGATTGAATAGCGGGTCAGCTTACCATCCGTCTCTCTGAGTCCAGTCCCTGCTGACTCTGCAGGCAGCCTACCAACTTCTTATGAATGATCTGGGCAGCTTTCTTGGCTGGCTCCACACGTTGTTCCACCTTAAAGCAACCAGATGGAGCATTAATTTACAGGGCCCTGTATTCAAATACAGTTTACACAGTGTGCATCTCAACAGCTGTGGCTTATGCAGATTTAATAGTTCAAGTGTAATAGTGGTGGAAATGCCTCACCAAAACCAGATCCTCTGAGAGAAGGTCAGTTGCATCCTGTGACCTACAAAACAGAAACGATTACCTTGAACATTACTTGCATAATACAGATGGCAACCTCCAGAAGGCCGCAGGTAATAGCTGTGTTGATATTCAACATGATTGCAAATGTAATATTGCTTAATTATAAGCAATACATTCAACAAACAAGAAGTTAATACTGAGTAAATTGTATTTACTTAAAAACAGTTCCAAACCAAACCACAGTAGAATGTGAGTGAACAAATTGGCTCAATAATTCAATGACTCACTCATAAAGACTGTTTAGTTCCTGAATGAATCAATATTTTTGAATGAACTGGTTGAATGAATGATTCAATGACTGACTCATAAAGACAGTGGCTGCATATGAATATACTTACAAGTAGTATACTGAAAAGAGTAGTATGTCAGACTTCACATTATTCATAAAACAATACACAAAAACTTTACTATCCCATGAGGCCACAGGAAAATGGCTGTGAAGTGATGTAATTGATGCTGGTAGGTCACATTACTAATGTAGTACATCTGGAATCGATTCTGAATTTTCGAAACGAGTCGTCAGTAATTCCAGTCTCACTTTCGTAACCTATTTAGGCTACGTAACAAAGTGACAAATTTGGATAATGCGGCCTTCATTGGCTTCCCACGAAATACATCTACTTTGACCCGCCCTCAAATACTGTAGCTGGCGTACCCACTTTATTTGGACCAACTTGCTCCTCTGAATCACAACCTGTATGTATGATTAATTATCGATGTATATATTCTACCGGGTGTTCAAAATACATAGTTTTGTGTTTTATATTATGTAGGTCTCCGGCTAACAGAAATAGTTCTGCTTATCAGCTAAAATTGTGTCCATTAATGCAGATTATCTGTCGTTCTTACTACTTTAATAAATGATAAAGGATGGAGCAAAATGTTGTTTTACAAACTTTAATGTCACATCAGTCATTTACGTTAGTGCTCGGCTAACGTATGTGCTGTTATTGATACAGATCTCGCATGTGCACCGCAATAAATTAGAAATACACACATGGGTTTGTTGATCGACATACTCTTGTTAATACTGATGGTGAGGAAATACAGCTGCAACATCTCATAATGTACCTCAAAATGAGTAGCATATCACTGAGAAACATACTGCTCAAGACATCCTTGTGATGGAGGTTGGGGTTGGATAACTAGTTCTTCCACTAGTTCCACTCAAATTGATATGGTAAAACGAACACCATAATTACTTTCTTTACAATTTGTGTACAATCACTGAGGACTGAGGAAGCCTACTGAAGTTCAGTATGGTATTGGGTGTTTAGTTTCCGGCACGTGCTATAAGCGGTAGACCAATCACAACAGACTGGGCCGTCTGATCAATCAGAGCAGAGTAGCTCTTGGAAAGGAGGGGTTTAGAGAGACTGAGGCTGTGTCCGAAATCACCCACTATACCCTTAAATAGGGCACTATATGAGGGGACAGCCATTTGTAGTGGAGTCCGAAACCATAGTGGACATTATCGAGTGCTGCCAGTTTGCTAAGTTACAAATGATTATTAAACAGAAAGCACAAACTATGCAAAAGCGGCAGCCCTTCCGGCACACTCAGTGTCCGAATTCACTCACTCGTTTTCATTCACTCTCCCCGAAGTGGACTATATTAGTGGATTAATATAGGGAATAGTGAATGAGGGTATAGGTGGCGATTTCGAACACAGCGTGTATCTTCAGGTGTGTCGTTTGAGAATCACAAAAAAATGTGGTGATGTGCATGTGATGTATATTATGAGAAAATGAAAGTGTTTTTTGACCTTGCATGTGAACCTGTTGAAGGAGACCTACAAAACAAAGTTAGGAACCTTTAAAATAGCATGATAGAGGCACTTTAAATTCTGAATTCATAAGTCAACACTTTTTAATAGCAAAAGTTGCGGATGAAATAAACCATTCACCATACCCAAAGCAGCAAAAACTAAAAGCCAAAGCCGCTGTAGAAAACAGGCCAAAGTGGATATAGGGGAAGTGGGCTGAAGGCCGAAGCACAAACCATTTTACTCTCTCGCTTTTAACCACAATCTATTGTTCAGCATGCATGTATGAGTAGATACACAAACTACCTGGTCATTTGTAGCCTTAAAAGTCATCACAGAGACATATGTCATTTCCTATGTATGCAGTGCTAAAAGCATCCAAGAACACAAAAACATGAGTTGCATCCGATAATCATGTTATACGTGTCTGTATTAGTCTGATGATGATCTGCTAAATATTATTACAATTTAAAATACTGTTTTGTAATTAATTCCTGCATGTTAAAGCAGAATTTTCAGCAGCCTTTAATCCAGTCTACATCGTGTCATAATCCTTCAGAAGTCATTTTAATATGCTGATTAGGTGTTCAAGAAACATTTCTTTTTATTATTATTATTATCAATGTTGAAAATGTCTGCTCAATTATTTGAAATATAAATCTTGTAACATTATAACTGTCTTTAGTGTCACTATTGATCAATTAAATTTTTTTGCTGAATAAAAGTATTAATTCCTTTTCAAAAAATCTTTTTGACAAACTTCTGAACACGTGTACATCAAATATTTCAATTACAAAACACTATCACTGGCTTTGTTCTATTATGGATATATAGTCTGTTTCATAGGAGCTTAACAAGCACATGCTGTACATGGTATACGTTTTCAGCTTCAAAGGTCACACAAACAGTTTTATCAGCAAGGTATTGTCTCTGCTTTGAGTCTGGGGTTAAGAAGTTTATTAATATCCTGTTAACGTCATATCAGGGAGGGCTGCAAAACTAGCATCTTGTTCTGTGCAACCTGCAGATGTGCTCTCCACCCTCAGCAGCTAAAAAGTGACATTTTTTATTCATGGCCTCTTTCAAAACAATCACCTAATCATCGTCAAGTGATTAAGACGCTATATAATAATACATGTATGTGCAATATCTTCTCAAAAAACATACTTTAAGCTATGCACACGAGAGTGCAAATGTCATTGACTTCAAAAATTTAATATTGGCAAGCAATGTTTGAGTGACATTTTGTTTTTGCAGTCAACCCTAGCTATTTCCTCAGGCTCGAACAATTGAAACAAGACTCAGACTGAAATAAAGTTAGCAGTCAATGACAATGTCAGAAAATAAAATGTGCTAAAGTTATAAAAATATCAATTAATGAACAATTGTACTGTTATCAGATTCACAACAGACTATTACAAGCTGCCTTCATTTCAGACTATCTTACACCACAAATGAGTCATGTTAGGAGAAATAAAACAGCTATTAATCATATTAATATTTTGATTTGCTACAAAAGATAAGCAAGATTACTGCATAAAACAGTCACAACTTGGTCACATGTAGAAACATTCCTGTAACACTGTCACATACAACACCACAAACAGTCTGAAATCAACAAATGAAAGTACTTACTTCCCCCCATTTCCAAACTGCTTTAAGATGTTAAACTGCTTTAGCATGATTGTGAAGAATCTGACGCCTTCAAGTACTTGTTCCAAAGCGCAGATCAAGAGTATATTAGTTTCATTTGATGGAAAATATTGCTCTCTGAACTCAGTAAACAGGCATGTCATTCAGACTTGTGTCAGCAACAGTCTCAACTTGACTTTCACATTTGTGCACACACCTCATCGACTCGGAGAAAGAGGAAGTTACCAAATGCATAAGAGGAAAGACAATTTCATATCATGCTGTGAAAGTCATGAAGTCCTCTCTGGCCACAGAGAACACTTAAGTAGATTTACACAACCTTCATTTGCTATATACAACAAAAAAAAACATTAATAATCATGACCAAACATTTTGTTCGAATTTTTACTTCAACCAATGTCATTTAAAGTACACTGTAAAAAAAAGGTGTTATGTTTACAGTTGTGGCAAACTGCCAACTTAAATTTACAGTAAAAACTTATTTCATTAACTAATATATTGTTAATATACCAACCTATTCAAGTATTAATATCCGTTTGTACCTTTGTAATATACTGACAACCACCAAAAACAGGTGGTAATGAGAAAGTCACATGATGGATCAAAGCTCATCACAAGCAGCTTTTCCAGAAGCTGAGAAGGCAAATACTATATATAAAAGGTGCAGTGCCATTCACACAAATACAAAACACCATCATGGTAACACACATGAAACTAAAGTAATGCTATAAACATTAATTTAATAACATTAGTGGCTGGTTTCACAGACAAGGCTTAGACTAAAATGCATGTTTGAGCTGTTTTAACTGAAAACAACTTGTACTGACATATCTTAAAATATGTCAAATGCCATTGTTTTGTCTCAAGATGCACACCAGTAATGTTTTTTTTTTCTTAGGCATGTTTATAAAAGCTACTTAAATGTCCTAATTGAACTAAGGCCTAGTCCTGGCTTAATCTAAGCCCTGTCTGTGAAACCAGGTCTAGGTGTAAATAATATAAATGGTTTTGAATATATCTTAACATGTAATTAATTACACTATGATGATTCATTGATCCCTATGATGGCAAAGCTTTGCAGCATCTATCACTCCAGTCTTCAGTGTCACATGATCATTATCAATTATTATTGGTGACCAAATATTAATAATGGTTCTTATTACCATCAATGTTGAAAACAGTCTTTGCTCCTTAAATGTTTTGTGGAAACAGTCAGTGATAATTTTTTTCAGGATACTTTGATGAATAGAATTTTAATTAACAGCATTTATTTGCAATAGAAATAATTGCTAACATTTTAAATGTTTACTTTTACCGTTGATCATTTTAATGCATCTGTGCTGAATAAAAGCATCAATTTCTGTCTAATTTCTGCTAAAAAATTCAGCTTTGCCATATAGAAAAAGATGTAGGGCTTCAGAAAATTATTTGGCCTTAGGATTTTAAGGATTGGCCAGCTGCCAGTGCCAGGTGTGAGATGGGGTACTAGGGTGCTTTAGAAAGAGAATATAAATAAAATAGTTATCTGTATATAAATCTGTGTTGATCATCATATTGTGTAAACTAGGAGTTGCTTTACCATAGTTTACTTTGTGGCATTAATAAGGGTACTCTTCCTTACCTTATCTTCAGCAATCAAGTGTCCATCACATTACAAATGCACGGTTTGTGTGTGCAAACAGCAGGATGTGAAAGGTGAAAGGGGAAATATTTTTTATATGATATAAGACGTGTCATCACAAATAATTACCTTGGGAACCTGTGGTTAAGACAATGAATTGAAACCAGTGGAATGTTAAGAGTAAATATAAGGGGGGAGATGGAGCCTCCTACAGGGGATGCTCTGCAACACAGATAAATACAGTATTTGCTACAAATATCACTTTTGCTGTCAAATCAGAGTATATTAATAAAAAATAAAAGAAATATAGCTGCAAGCAGACATTATCGGGACCAAGCGCAAAGAAGAAGATAAGACATGCCAGCATGGCTGGGAGTGTCAGACCAACTGTACAAATGAGCCATTAAAGACTTATTAAGGTGATTTTAGGCAAAATAGCTGTAAAATATTAAATAGTCAATAATAATGATTTAATGGTTTATCACTTTCGACCAATAGGTGGCACAGTTACGAAATTGATGTGGTGGGGTCAGAATAAGGGAACAATGACATGCAAAGTTTGGAGTCAATATGTCAAAGCAGGGTGTCAATATGTCATTGCAGAGATATAGCCTCAAGAGGCCTTATCATAAGTATGGACCACATGGTGGCGCTGTATCAAAACCTTTTGAGTACTTTAAAGGCATGGTGCTGATGACACATACCAAGTTTTGTAATGATACACCAATGCATTGGTAAAATATAGCGTTAGCATTTTATATCATAATACTGCATTGTAGTCAATGGGAATTTCATGTTTTGTTCTATTATAGCGCCACCAAGAGGCACAATCCCACCATTTTTTTAAGTGTCCTCAGAATGAGCCCATACATATGTGTGTCGAGTTTGGTGACAATATTGCATTTTGTTTAGGAGTTATAGACATTTATAGCGATAACAACATAAAAAATGACCCATGGGCAACTTTGTTTTGAATTTTTTGCCACTTCCTATCAAAATTTTGACATTTTGGCTGTGTTATTTAGCTAATCAACTTGTATTCCGTGTTTCCTACGCTGGTTTCGTCTCGATCAGAATAACGGTTTTGAAGATATTCGCAAATGTTCTTTAAGCGCTAAATCATAACGCTGCACAAACCATAAGGCAAAACCTGGCATGTTTGGTATCGTTGGACTCGGCAAGGATTCAGGAGATAAAAGAAGTCAGTCCCGTGAAAATAGGTTGACCACACCCAAAGTTATAAGCATTTGAAAAAAAGATTTATCCACTAGGTGGCGCTGTTTCGAAACTTGTCAGGCTCCTTCAGGGCATCGTGGTGATGACCCATATCGAGTTTCGTGACAATCCGTTCATGTGTTCATAAAATACATTTTAGCACATAATTCAAAATGGCAGACAGCCAAAATGGCCGACATGGTAAAATTGAATATCAGTCAACTCGGCATGATGTCTTGAATCTAACGATTCACTTTTATGATTTTTGGACAAACGGTTCAGAAGTTATAAGCAAAAATAGCCATTTTTCGTATCTCCGGACCAGTAGGTGGCGCTGCGCCGAAACGCTGCATGTTGCCTCAGGTCATGCTTGTGATGACATGTACCAAGTTTGGTTTGAATACGATAAAGCGTTGCGGAGATATAGCCTTATGTGTATTTTCGCAACCGCTACGTAAAATTGGTTTGCGCGTTTATCGAAAACGATTTGATGCATCAACTTGAATTCCATAACTTTTTGTCGGCATGGTCTGAAGATGATCTGGTTCAATTTTCGTGAAAATCGGAGCAAAGGCCTAGGAGGAGTTCGTAAAAGTATTTTTTTCGGAAAATTCAAAATGGCGGGAAAATTTACATAACGGAAAATTACGTCATATGGTGCAATCGAATCGTCTTAAGCCAAGGAATCAAAGGAAAAAAGAATTTTGTTTCTAACCATTATGGTTCAAAAGTTATTAGCATACATATGAGTGAAAATTTGGACAGGTGGTGGCGCTAGAGGGAATGAGTTAGAGACTCCAAATTTTGTGTGGTTACTATTGGTACTGACCTCTATCAGTGTACCAAATTTCATAACTTTCCCGCAAGCGGTTCTATGGGCTGCCATAGACTCAAGAGCGGAAGAAAAAGAAGAAGAAGCAGAATAATAAGAACGGCAACGATTTCAATAGGTGCCTTCGCACCTTCGGTGCTTGGCCCCTAATAATAATAAGAACGCCAACGATTTCAATAGGTGTCTTCGCACCTTCGGTGCTTGGCCCCTAACAAGTAATCAGGGCAAACTGTGGTTACCCTGGTCATTTTTTGCAAGTAGGCCTACTCAAGCTTTATTGTTTTTTTTTTTATAATTCGGAAACGTCAGTCAGAAACGTTTCATAAAACATTTCATAAGAAAAAAAGAAAAGTAAAAAGAAAAAAGGAATAAATTAGTTAAAATGAAATAAGATTCTATATTAAAGTAAATATGAGGGACGTAAAAGGAAAAAAGGCTTTGCACAGGAAATGCAGAGTTAAACAGATGCGTTTTTAATCTGGATTTAAAGATCACTGTCAAGATGTACACAAAGGTAAGCAGGCAGAGAAAAGTGCAAAGAGTGCGGTGGCTAGGGCTAAGCAGGCAGAACAGGTGGCCAGGGCACAGTAGGCAGAGCATGTGGCCAGGGTGAAGCTGGTGACCAGGGTGAAACAGGCAGAGCAGGTTGGCCAGGGTGAAGCAGGCAGCCAGGGTGGAGCTGGTGACCAGGGTGGAGCAGGCAGCCAGGGTGAAGCAGGCAGAACAGGTGGCCAGGGTGGAGCTGGTGACCAAGGTGGAACAGGCAGAGCAGGTGACCAAGGTGGAACAGGCAGAGCAGGTGGAGCAGGCAGCCAGGGTAAAGCAGGCAGAGCAGGTGGCCAGGGTGGAGCTGGTGACCAGGGTGGAACAGGCACAGCAGGTGACCACCACTGTGGAGCAAGAGATCACCACGGCAGAGCCAACGGAGCAGGGCAGGTAGTGTCACACTATAGCTTTGGCCATAATGGGTCCTGGTGCCAACCCTGTATGTCTTGCAGGAAAAAAGCTCCCTTTTTGGGGACCGTTTTGAATTTATCCTAGGTGTTAAATGGCTTGATAGATAATTCTGATGAGAGCTTTGTTTGGTTTGTATTCTACCAACATATATGCCATGTTATTTGGTCTGAGGCCATTATGGGATTTGTATACAATGGGATTTGTATACAATTGTATAAAACTGGAAGCCAATGTAATGACCTAAGAACTGGTGCAACATGATCAGTTATTTAAATAACACGGATTGATCAAATATTTAAATAAAATGGATCGTGAAAACCCTATTGATTTACTTTAGAATGATAAATCATTGATCAATTATTACATATGCTGAACTCAGAACTGCATACTAGTATCCTACTTGTACTACTTTTACCACATTATTTCTATTGCAGAAATAGTAAAGAGTATTATGCGGTTCCTAATTCAGCCACAGTATTGAAAATTGGAAAATGTCTTTGTGTAACCACTTAACGCCTATTAATTGGTCCATCCACATCAGGATCAAGAAAAGCAAAGGAAACGTGCAATGCGCTGTTTGACTTCAGGATATGAGATCATTTACACTATTTTGCAATAACCACATTTTATTAATGATCGCTAAGTACAGAAAGAAAAGCTGAAACTTGTCAACATTGTTAACAGACATCACAGCCTCTTAACTGAATGAGCTGCTAAACTCATTTCCTTTCTACAGCTATCATTTCTGTATTAAGACCATCCCAATTTAAATTTAAAAGCTTAAAACAAAGATACCATCTATGGACTGGGGGAAAAAAAGTCTGTAAGCTTTAATGCCCAGCTATATCACTACTAGGTGGTCAAAAAGGAGGGTAACAAAAATTTACTTTTCAATATAAAAAAAAAAAAAGCAATTAGCTTTCATCATTTAAATTTCTGCTCAAACTATCACTGCATCAATAATGTGAAATCAATATCCCTGTGCTGCAATGCAAAGGTATATACTGACTGACAAGGGAAAAAACACTTTTTATTCATTTATTTGTATACAACAAAGTTTCAAATAAGGAATTCAACTGATTTCAAATCAATAACCCAAGTAAATACATATTTCGGTACTAATGAATGTATTACAAATGTTAAAACAGTTTGTAAATAATTGCGTTTAAGAGACGAAAAAAAAAATAATGTCGCACCATTAGCATTATCTAGGTAATATTGCTTTCCTTAAACAGTCAAGGCAAGTCAGGTCCCAGCAGCGGGCTAAAGCATAAAACTCTTCAAAATATTTTGAGGACACACCAGTGGGTCTGGTAGTGACAAAAACAAGGGTCCCACTTCAAAAGAAATGCAAAACCCTGAGTAAAGGAGCATTATAGAAGTTGACGTGGTGAATACTCTGTGCTGAGGTGTTGCGGAGATGTGCAACAGCTCAGTCAGCTATGCTAAAGCAGTTACTTTAATACTGTCCTGTTGATAGTGACACCATGTTCCAAGACTGCATTATTGTGTTTAAGTATTTAAAAACATTACATTTTTAATAATTTAGCCTGCAGCATTATGTCCAAACATGTCCTGATTACATTAAGTAACAAACAATAACACCCTCCTATTAACCTTTAAATGACTGAAGCTGCATTGTTTTGCACAGAAGGAGGCCACAAAGGTGGACTAAATTAAAGACCGTACAAGGGTTGACCTACAACCTGCTTCTCCCTCATCAGAAAACAACAGCTCACACGAGTACACCTGCAGCACTACCCCACTATGCCATAACATCCCAATCTAATGTAATGGTGAAAACATCATAGAAATGTAGAAATTGAGAGTAAACTCCAGCAGCTTTAGAGTCTGAGCACAGTGAATGTGTCAGGGGAGGGATGAAGTGACTGAAGTTTGGTGGTTTTGACAATTAATAACCAAACAAACTCCAACACCATATACCACCTCCCATTTGACTTCCTATAGATGTCCAAATGCCCCTCCAACCTTGGATGGATGGAAGGATGACATGTATGGATACCCCTGAGCTGTTTCCTCTAAACAACTAGACCCCTTCCCTCCCTCCCCAGAAAAGCCCTGTCCTGTGTGATGATGCTCAGGCTAGCGTTTCGACTTTGCCTCTTCTGCGTCTTTTTCTGAAAAAGAATAGAGAAAAGTTTACCTTTTACAAAGCAGACAAGACCAGTGTCAATACTAGTTATCAAAGGGATATAAAGAACATTTAGTTAAATGGTTACATGAGGGTGAGACAGAATAAAAAAATTTTGGTGGACCATCCCTTTGACAAATCCATCAGTATTATCTCGAGCAGAAGAGCCCAAACTTTTTACTATGAAGGGCCAAAAATCATACTTGAATGAAGGGCATGGGCTGAAAGTAAATACTGCATTATACCCAACTATATTATATTATAATGTACATTTAAAAAAAAAATTACAATTTATTTATATCGTCTATATTTCAATGCAAAAATGAAGCGCAAAAAAAAAAAAGTTAAAACAAAAATTTGAAATAAAGATATGCTTAAATGACAAGTTTTTTATATGCCATGGCGGGTGATATCAAAGGTCACAACGGGCCAACTTTGTCTCACAGGCCTTGGTTTTGGCATTTCTCAACAAGCACACACAACTAAACAGGAAGCTATATAATTTGTTTTGTCTATTATATAGGTTGTCATTCATTGATCTCACATCAGACGTAATGCCATCAGCTCACCTTTCCTTAGCTCGTCTCGCTTTTTTGCTGCATCCTCCCTCTGCTTTTTGATAATGGCCAGCCTGGCAAGGTCTGCCCTAGCCTGGTCCGTCTTCCCCTCTAGATGCAGCTTCATGTATCGCTCCTTAGCCTTCTGCTTCTCAATCTCCTCCCTACACAGGGAAACACAATGTATGTAGCGCAACAACTGTTTATTTGACTCTGAGGATCTCAAGTTTATGCTATCCCACATACCTTTCTCGACGCGAGAGCTCTTTAGGTGCGTTGACATCTATTTCCACAACCTTCTTGCTTTTCTGGGAGATCCTGTTCGGGTTCTCGATTTCAATTAGTCCTTCTACACCTTTCCTTTTAGGTTGCTTAGAGAAGAAATCAAATCATTAGCAGAAACAGCCTCTGCAGCATCATCACATATAAAACAGTTGCCCTGTTAGAAAAAAAATAACCATAATAGTGTTGAAAGGGAAGTTCACTCAAATTAAAATGTTCATCATTTACCCACATGTCGTTCAGAACCCATTAGACTTTTGTTCAGAAAACAAATGAAGATATTTTTAATATTCTCACTTTTGTCTGTCCATTGACAGCCCAAACAAAAGTTCACACATTAAAAGGTACAAAGACATTGTGAAATGTGCAGTTTAATTCAAGCCTTCTGAAGAAACACAATCACTTTATATGATGAATGCTTTTATTCATCTATAAACAATCAACACGCATATATAGAGCACATCCAATATGGTCATCATATATGGCTCTATGTATGTGCGTTGATCAATGGTTACAGGTGAATAAAAGCCTAAATGAAATCGGGTTTCTTATGAAACAATTGTCTCTCTTCAAAAATCTTGGATTAAACCGTTCGTTTCATATGGATTACATTTAGAATGTGTTTATATCTCATTTGGGTTGGAACGAGGGTGAGTAAATGACAGAATTTTCATTTTTGGTGAACCATCCCTTTAAAGGTGCAGTGTGTAATATTTATGAGGATCTATTGACAGAAATGCAATATAATGTACATAACTGTTTTCGGTGGTGTATAAAGACCTTACATAATGAACCGTTATGATTTTATTACCTTAGAATGAGCCATTTCTATTTACATACACTGCGGGTCCCCTTACAGTGAAGTCACCATTTTGCGCCGTCATGTTTCTACAGTAGCCCTAAATGGACAAACTGCTCTACAGAGCGCTAGCTACTCTCTGTGTCGGCACCGTAGCTTCTCTATGTGCTTCGAAAGGGAGGGGTGAGCGGTGAACGATTGCAATTCGCAACCTCGACGCTAGATGCCGATAAAATTTACACAGTGCACATTTAAAGACACAATATGTAGTTTTTCGCCGCGGAATCTTGGGAGTAGTCGTCTTCACCTCACAGCCGGTTGAAAAGAATCGGGGTGGGATTCGGGCAAAAATTATGTTCATGGATGAGATTATTAACCTTACTGTAGTATGAAGCAGAGCAGGGCTGAGTGCTGTGGAGCTCTGTGGAGTGCTGTGGAGCTGAACGAGGTCACTGAAGCGATTGCTAATGAGAGACGAGCATGTCACACGGCTCGACAGCAGCAGAGCTTTTATTATGCCACAGCCGCTGCTTCCGCTTCTTGCGGTCAAGCGTATGTGGGGTAACGCAGCGCTGTTTTATCATATTAGATACATTTGAGTGTGTTGAAAATTATGTTACTCTGTGCATTATGTGCAATATATAATAATGCAAGTACACAAGTCAACAAAATATATAACACTGTTCTAGTGGTTTTTGAATATTTTAATCCAAAAATATTACATATTGTGCCATTAAGTGAATTTAATTAAAACTTCATACTTCATCGTCACTGCTGCTCTCCTCTTCAGATTCTTCAGAACTTCCAGGTTCAGCCCCTTCTTTCGCCTCCTACACATAAAAGAATCAGTTTCCATTATACAAAATGATGCTGAGCAAACGTCACCTTCAGGAATGTGGCAACTAAACGTAAGTGGCAGAAGATGAACACTATTACACTCACCATTTCCCTCTGAGCTTTCATCTGCCGATCAATCTCCTCAGGGTTGCTGAACTGCTTCCCACGGCCTTTATGGCCCTTTCTGCCTAAGGTGGTGGGCAAGGTAAAATTAAAATATAAAAAAAAAATAAAAAATACTAACAGACGATGATAATATATACAGATATTTAATGCCATACGCATGAACAAGAGTCGTCGGTGAAACTGTCACCTTATCGGACAATCACATGTGACTACTGGTCCAGCATGGCCTGAGTTTAAACTAGCGTAATGCTTCTTTTTCCACCGTGATTTACCCATTATAGAGACGCTGTAAGCCCTAACGGTTTCCTCAAGGGCCTTATATTCACCGTCAATTCCATATTTCCCTTTCATACGTTATATTTATTTCAATACTGGCTCTTGGCGGTATGTTGAAAAAGAAAAAATAGCGATCAGGCAGGCGCACAATACTCACCTCCTCTCGGCATCGTGGAATCACTCTGTGACGACGAAAACCCTCAAAGGAAAAATATTTTTTCTTGTCCTAAAATTGAACGTACCCGTTAGAGTTGAATAGCTTTAATATGTTCTATCAACTTCTACAAAATGGCTATTTTAAAGTTAAATATGACGCAACCGCGTCGACTCAAATTGATACCACTGAAAGCACTATTCTGCCGCTTCCTGTGAGTGACGTCAAGCGACTCTACCGTTGATGATTGAATGCTGGGTTGGCCAATCAAAATTCAAAATGATTTCTACGACAGAGGCAGTTAGCCAATGCGGTCATGTAATATTCGTATGTATTATTGGAGTTCTCATTCTAT
This sequence comes from Rhinogobio ventralis, assembly GCA_039654625.1. Lineage (NCBI taxonomy): Eukaryota > Metazoa > Chordata > Actinopteri > Cypriniformes > Gobionidae > Rhinogobio > Rhinogobio ventralis. Next base: position 17,378,346 of record CM077212.1, read on the forward strand.
GCAGTGTTGTTTTAGTATTTTTTTACATCAGTAACTTATAATATTTATTAATATTTTGAACATGTTTTTATATTTTCTGTTTTCATTTTAGTTTAAGTTTTGGGCATACAGGTTTTTTCAGGGGTTTTTTTTCTTTTCAGTTTTAGTCTTAACTTTAACTTATTTCAGTTAGTGGCCAAAGCAACAATTCTAATTTTCGTTTTGACTTTTTTAAGTTTAAGTCTTTATCTTATACTAAGCTATTTTATTTCAGCTTTATTTCAATTACAAAAACGATTTTTTTATAGAACAATAACAACAATAACACTGATTCTATGTAGATTCAAAAACCAACATGAATATAAAATAGAATTTCTAAGAATGGGGTACAGATTTCTCTTTTTTATTATCTTAGACATCCTCATTTCTCATTGACCCACAAAGTGGTTTTGCTCATTGTGTAATTTTGTGTAATGTATAGACATAGTAAGTTAGTAATTAGGAAAACCTGAACACACTCACACACAGTACAAGACACTATTTAATAACACACATAACTAAACAAAATGAATTGAACATGAACATCCAACTCTTCAGCTCTCTCCACTGTTTATCTTTTAGGATTGATTGCCACATCAGCATGATGTTTCTGTTGCGTGTCTTTGTTTCTTTTGGTTAATAAAACAGAATGATGCAAAGGCAAGAAATATTCCAGCGGTGATCAGCTCTCCACCAGCCATGTAAAAAATCAGCTCATAGTTCTTGTACTTGTCCACCAAATAACCTGTGGGGGAAAAATACATGTAGGAAAATATTTATTACATTTACCAATGGATCATAAAAACTACCATTTCATAGCTGATGATTCAAGTTTAAGGCATGTTTTCATCATAACTCACCAGCAGAGGGCGGTCCGATAAGCACAGCCACTGCCTCAATGAGGAGCACTAGGCCAAGTGCACTGGAAAAACTGCTTGTTCCCACAATACCCATCAGCACTTCAAATTGTAGAGCACCCACCATGCCATAAGACAGCCCAAAGAACACGCAAAAGATAACTAGTCCCTTATAGTCTGTGCTTGTAGCTGAACAAACATCTGTTAGGCCATTGAAGAGCAAGGCCAGGCTGAAGAAATAAGACATCTTGGGTCGGATCCATTTTAAACTGGCCAATATGCCACATGTGGGACGAGCAAAGATGTCAATAAACCCTATAATAGACAACAAAAAGGCAGCATCCTTGTCAGGCACTCCTTGGTCCTTAGCGTAGTTGACTAAGAGAATAGTTGGAACAAATAAGCCGAGGACAACTATAAATTTGGCAATGATATAAATAATAAGCCCTCTGTCACAAAGTACACTAAAGTCCAAAAGTTTCTTTTTAGTGGGCTTTTTATCATTATTTTCACAAATGTTATTCTCTTGTCCAGCCTCAGGAGGCAGCATTTCCTTGAGCTCTTGGGAACAGGCTGCTTTCCTTTCTTTACGCTTCAGGGGTCTCATTACAGCTGCACAGATGCATAAGTTGAGCAGAAGACCACCGGTAATGAGAAAGCCTCCTCTCCATCCATAGTGGTTGAGCAGCTCTTGTCCTAATGGAGAAAGAGCTGACAGAAATACAGGACTTCCAGCTGCCGCCAGTCCATTGGCAATTGGTCTGCGTTTGTCAAAATAAGACCCCAGCATAATCAGTGATGGTTGGAAGTTTAAAGCCAGTCCAAGACCTTTAAAGAGAGAAAGACATTATTCATAAAAAAAATGGATGCAACTACACTGACATTAACAACTTCCAGACATGTTTTTATAATAGTATTTTCGTTTAATAAAACAGAGCTTTGTCTTGTGTTTAGCAATATCAATATGCCCAATGTACGATTTTGCTTTGACTTTGTTTGGAACTATTTTTGTTTGCAAAAAAAATAATAAAAATGTAGTAACAGGTAATATGTCTTTAATCTTTCCCCGCCAGCATTTTCTTTTTTAAGCTGCCAGCATTTCTGATCATTTTCAGAACGCTTTTACTGTATGAATATCTGAACATGCAATATGTCAATATGCTTTTAAACCAAAACAACAACAAAACGTTTTATTCCAGCTCCATGCATTCTTTTTTTTTTAATCAACACTTGAATATGGTTAAGTTTCATTAAAAAAATGCTGAGAAAATCAAAAAAGTTTGAGTCCATAAACACCCCTAAAGCTTGCACAGTCCTGGGTCGTACTGGGTCGACATTTCATTCGGTAGCATTAGGCAGTTTTGATTTATATGCTGTTTAATGTTGAGGATCGCATTATTTTACATATGCATTTGATTACTCTACATATGCCATTGCTTGTTTCTGCATCTTCCTGGCATGTGCTTTGATCCAGAGATTCAGTACTCTTTCAGAAGATGTGTTATAGTGCCCCCTAGCGTATAACAGTGAAAACACAGAAAGCCGAAAATTTCTGTCAATGGCAGGGAAATAGTTAAATATGTCTCTAAAATAAAAGTTAGTTAATATTACCTTATAAATATCACACTCACATTCATGCTGTTCCACGGTTGCTATTTCTCAGTTTGAATTCAAAAAAGAGGTCAATACTGAATAACTCGCATTTTAGAAATATATTTAAAGACATAATACCAGTTACTACTTTTTGTTTCAACAAAGAAAATAGTTCAAACGACTCAAAACAAAAATCAACCACGAGCAACACACAGATAATGTTTTGGCCCTGAATTAATCAATGTATATGAACGAATTGTTTGAATGAACGATTCAATGACTCACTCATAAAGACACATTTCACCACTTACTGGTAACGATGTAACATGGTGAAAGAGTCACTGAAAACTCCCCACAGAGTACCAGAACTAACTGTTCATAGAATTATAAATAATTGATTTCAAATATCTTTTAGTTACCTGTGATAACACCTGCAGTCAGGTAAAGCTGGATAATATTATTAGTGAAAGATGCACTTATCATCCCTCCTGAAGCCAGTAATCCTCCAACCAACATGACTGGCCGGCATCCAAATTTATTAACCATGATGCTACAGACTGGACCTGGATTAAATGAAAATATATTTATTAAGCATTAAGAAGAAAAATATTAAAGGTTTTATAAATCTGACAACATTCAATTTACAGTATCTTACCTGAACCATAGAGCATTGCTAATATTATAGAAGAAATCCAGGCTGTGTCACTGTATCCACATTCAAAGTCTCGCATCAGTTCTTTGAAATAAACACTTATAGCTTTTGGGAAGGCATACGAGAAGCCAGTGATGACAAAACCTCCCAGCAGAACGATCCAGCCCCAGCCGCCATCTGGGGCACCTTCTGTCTCTCTCTCATCTACAATAATTCCCATAGCTGTTCAGGCCTCCAAAAGAGAAGACAAAACCTTTTGGATATACTTATATTATCTGTAGAATCAAAACACTTTTCAGATGGAAGCAGTAAATATCTGTAAACAATTTCTATTCAGTCAATGCACTACTGAACATGTGCTGCTTTTCAAGCACCTGCACCACATTATACAGAGGAAGTTAGTATATGAGTACAAGCCAAAAGTTTCCCTTCACCCACAGGAAGTACAATCATAGGCCGGCTTACTTATTAAGTGAATGACACTCACATTTATATCTATCACCCAATGTCAAGTCAAGTCACATTTATTTATATAGTGCTTTATACAGTACAGATTGTTTCACAGCAGTTGAAACAATGTTGTTCAATGGCTGTTTTTCAGCTGAAGTCAGTTCATTGTTGATTCAGTTCCGTTGTAAAGATCATCAATTATTAAATTAGTTTATTTCATCTATAAAGCGGTTCTGCAAAAAATTGTCATTGTCCAGCTCAGTTGAGTTCTCATACAGCAGCATCAGTACAGTCAGATCAATAATATTGTTGAATGTGTACCATATGACAGTGTTAACAAAGTGTTACATGTAATGTATCATATTTAGTACGTTTCCCCCCTATTGATTTTTGTTACAAACGATTGAATCCTTGCTGCCCTCAAATGCCAAATCTAATTTTATTCTTGCTTGTATTTTGCATATACAGACAAAATAATTAGGAATGTAATATGAATATTCTAACAGGATGCATTATTTCAATGAGGAGGGAACACATTCAAGGTGTAGATATATTTATTTCCTTTAAAAACCTTTTTTATGCCACTTTTGTGCATTAACGTTATATAATCTGATTCAGAATGTCTGGATTTTGACATAAACAGACGTCTGACAGATTCCAATTGGGACAGACTTTTAAAATGACTGCTTTAAGTGTTTTAATTAATGCAATTCACCTTTACTGTTTTAAATGTGAATCTAGACTTGTCTATACTATAATATGCGTTTTACTATAACACTACAGTGTTTTACAGAATCTCTAGAATTAGTTTAGAAATACAGACTTTAAATGTAATATATCTGTAATTTAATATATCCGTATATATCACATTTAATGAAACCACTAGAATGAGTGATCATAAAGGAAAGTGGAATCCAGATGCTCCTCAATTGCCTGGAAGATTACAAATGCTTGAGAAGAATTATTTGAATGTTTTTAAACCATTCGAAACACAAGTTAATGTCTTACCTGGCTTTTGATATGGCAGAAAATCTCAAGTAGCTGTATACCTGGCCTTCTTAATAAACATAATGTATTTAACGTAGATCCATAAGTTACCACGTCTTATGTTATCAAACCAAAGGATAATCTGTTAAATAAACCTTCTGTTGCACCTCCTTCCTGTTCTCAAACTTTCAACTAATAATCTGTAATACCCACAAAGTCTCTTATTTGTAGGAAATGAGGTGAAATTCCCGGACAGCACAAGTGGTATTTGGTTGCTTACTTGTTGACATTAGTACAGTAACTTGAACAATGTATTTTTATCCTAAAAACAACACAGAAACAATACACCAATCTAAGTAGTTTAGTTCTGTGGTGAAAACCTTTAGAAATATGAACATTTTATATGAAATGTTTATTTTTCGACAAGGTCCACTTGAGAGAAGTCCAATTAAATAAAAGAACATTTATTTAAAGAAAAAACTATTTGCACTATAAAATCAATACATTTATTCATCAATGTAATCAATATGTAAAAAAAAGAAAAAAAAGAAAAAGACAATTAGAGAAAAGAAAAAAAACCTTAGTTGTGCAATACGTGCCTCACACACCATAAAAAAATCCTCTTAAAACTGCATGTACATGTTTAAACCTTTACAGCTCTTGGCTAATCTTACTGTGGAACCAAAGAAAGAGTGTGATTGTTTCCAGTGATTTGAACACACATTCAGATCTACACATGCAGAAAGGTTTTGGCACTGTCATGTAAGAGCACTTACTGGAGCCACAGGAATGAAGATTTGGTATAACTGGCTATAAGAATGACAAGTTATTGTATTCTAAACATAATGAATGTCCTTTAGCTACATTTATGTAATCTGAAATAATTTAGTTAAATTCAACAGCATGTTTAACAATGGTAGTTTTGAGGGCACTTTCTTTAAAACACAATATAGATGTTTTAGGGCAAAATAAACAATGCACAAAAAAGATGCTTATATAAAGATTTTATGAAATTACATTAACCTAAATATTTTACCCAGTCATATAACTGGCACTGAAAAATATACAAAGTGATACATACAACAAATCAATTGTGTAAATGAAACTGATATTTAAACATTGTCTTAGAATAGTTTCATTGAAAAATCCATACATTGTATTCACTAAAAGAGAAGAGTGAAACATCTTTAGTTCCTTCCATCATTTCTTTCTTCTACTCACATTTTCAAGTTCCTTCTGTATTAGATGTGTTTCTGCTGTTGATTCTGAAAGCTAAAGAAAATATGTTAAATCACTTTGTGCAAGAGAATTTTGCTAACAAAATTTATATAATTTTTTATTATTATTTAGATTTAGCTCAGCCTACATATTTTTCAAGCTGTTGTGTCTTTTAGCATTGTATTCATTTAGCACTCACCATATCAAGAAGAACCTCAATCTTTAGCCTGAGCAGATTATTCTCCTCCTCTAGCTGTAGATTCCTCTTCTTCAGTCGTTGTACCTCTTTCCCTGATACATTACCCCCTGACTCTGTGATTGATATAAAGACATTCATTAATTTTTTTAACAGGCTACTAATCGGTCTGTTTATTGTAGAAAGCCATACCTGAGATCCACTGGCCATCTTCAAATTTAAAGCTCTGGCTGCCAAGATTCATCATGGGGTATCCATATTCCAGACCCAATTCAATCTCCCGTGTTGATCGATCCAACTGACAAAAACATTAAATAATGGTTTAGCCTCTAGATACATATTTGTTTATGTGAAATGCATCTTACCAACAGAAACTTATACTTACTGTATGTAGATTGGAAAGGGAAGCAGACTTCCGAGGAGGGGTTTTCTTGGGACTGAAAGTGTTGCCAAACAAGGGCATTTTGAAGTAAAAGTCCAACCTGCATCAACATAAAACATATTTTAGTACATGTTATTTTAGCATTAATCGCTGTAGCCAACATATAGTGACGGTGTCCAGATCAGGCTCTAATAATTACAGATATGCAGTTAACCAAAACAAAGGCAATTCATCTTAATTTCAAATTGACTCGTATAATAAGGCGAGACAACCGTTATCTTCAAGAGACTATTTAACGTTACTGTCAGCAAGTACCCGGCAAGCAGCTAGTAATAAACACATATTATTCAATATATAGATCAAGCGCAACTGCTTTTGGAAAATAAAAGTACGTATAACGTTAAAATCTTACAGTGCTGCTTTAGTTTCTCCTCGAGATTGTTTCAACGATATTCCTTAAAGCCACAGACATGTGTAAACAAAAGGCTAATTCCGGGGGGAGCCTAGCAACGCCGGAAGCTCAATTTTACAAGTTAAAAGTAACTTACCTTTCCAAAACTAAATATGACATTTTAAAAATGTTAATGCATAATAATTTGACCACTGCTATGATTCAGTACATTATAAACATCCTTGAGAAGCATTCCCAAGAAGTTAGGAGGCTTAAATAATAATAATATGAATAATAATAATAATAATAATAATAAGTATCCCTGTGATATTCCTCACTGATCCCTTGTAAAGTACATGAAAAGTTGCATTGACCTTTATAAAGGTATATCTGGTGAGCTAGAAGATTGATGACACTTTAGCCCTCTTACACTTTCATGTTAAAAATAATTGTCAGCTACTGTGAAGTGTCATTTTACCTGTATTTAGTTAAAAGAGGCATTATTTATTTAAATGATTTAACACTATACTTCCCTATAACATAAACTGAAAAAAATGCCTGATATAAATATATAATATTGCTATAAACTCTATATAAACAAACAATATCCAACCCAGATACTGACAAATGTACCTGAACTAAATTGTACCTGAACTAAAAGCTGTCAATACAGGCAGACAATAGACAGGGTTTTATTATTATTATTATTATTATTATTAATTAATTAATTAATTATAAAAATATATAAAAGCAATATGTGCCTTTGGGGTTTGCTTTATGAATAAGTTGTCAAGTTTTTGTAAAGAAAATCACCCATGCCCCTAGTGGCTAAATGCTCCACTTCAAACAAAAAAGATCCATCTCTGTCTCTGCCTTTAGGACGGTTTAGTTAAACTTGAGCGCAACTTGGGGGAAACGACTCAAGGCGCACATGTTCTGTCCGTTAATTTGGGGCAGGCGAATAAATTAAAAGTATGATTTTTAAGGAATAAAACACCCAAACCTTTTACCTGACATTTGAAAGGATTTATTGCTTTAACAAACAGTTCCTGGTTGAAGAGAAGATCTAAAGTCTTAGGTGGGTTGTATGTCCTCCAAGCAAGCCTCTGTTTTAGCTTGCTACTTAGCTGTTTTTTTAAATGGAGACTAACTTGTATTTAGCATTTTAATACAGTTTTAATAATCTCGTTTATATTTTATCCTATGGTGTTTTAAAACAATTATTATTAAGGTAAAGCATTCTTTAAACGCGATCTCGCTGCAGCATTTCGGGAAACGTAGCTTGCTAATTGGCTACCATGAGAATTCTAAAGAGATTTTTATAGGACACGGCCAGAAAATGTCACTTAGAATTTGATTATAAAATATTACACTCTAGAAATATGTTTTAGATGTGTGTTGGTACTGTTTTGTGCCGGCATGTAAAACTCGTCATTGATATTAATTGGTGTAAACAAACCTGAAGTTGACAGCATTAGCGGGCTAGCCGAACGCTAGCTAGCATTAATGCTAACGTTAACCCGTGCAAGTTAACTTTCTCATTTGTGTGTTCCACTGACAGCTTCTTTCAACGTTAAAATGTGTTCTATATTCTGAATTATATTGAGGAGTGTTTTAAGTATCGCTGAAGGATTGATGTTAGTTGTTTTTGAAGTCCGGGGAGAGTTGCATTAGTGGGTGTTTTTCTTAGGCGAGCTCGGGGATGTGCCCTCACTTGCTCATCTCCATTTTAGGCCTTAGACATTATATTTCTGTAATACATACTATTTGTGCTTAATTATGTTTCAGTTGCCATCATTGTGCTTAATTAAGTCTATAAAAGTTGTAATCTTTAGTATTTTCTTGACTAATTACTGTCACTACATTTTTTTCCACGCCAAACATGTTTCACTTGCTAGTTAAAATTATGAAAACGCATAAAACTGAAATGTTTTCACGTAACATTTTGTGTTTTGTATGTTTTACCCCTACAAAATGTATTTTTATTTTGTTACATCATACGTTGTTTTGTTTTTGTTTTTCTCATAATGGTTATTTGTTCTGGTTGTGATGGATTACAGCTATGGATCCAGAACGACAGAAGCGTAAGGAAGAAATCCAGAAAGCTTTGGGATTCATTCAGTAAGTTTGTAGATTTCTGTGCTGCTTTTCCGATCTGCTGTATGTTGATGTGTTTACGATTCCAAAATTGCTAATTGTATTTGTCTTTTTGCCATAGGTCATCTTTGCCTTTCCCAGAACCTGAAGGATATGAGGTATGATTTATTTGTAATATCTCTGAAGAAAAAAAATGCCCCACCTAGATAATCCATATTTGTTGTATTTCATGATCTTAATTTAAATGGAAAGTATCTTCCTTTCTTTTGCAGGCATTCCTGACTCAGCTAGTATGTAATTTGCTGGATGAAGGTAATGCAGTGTATCGTGATGGGGAGTGGAGACAGGCAGCAGTCCATTATGGCGAGGGTGTGAATGTAGCTCGCTATGCTCAGTCTGAAGCACTGGTCATTCCCCCTGAGCTGTTAGAGAGCCTTTATGTGAACCGGGCAGCTGCACATTATAGTCTGGTAAGTCTGTACGATTTTTATTGGACAATTGGTTGACATTTAAATGTGTCATTGTAAACTGAGGATTTGATGGAATTCAGTATGTGCAAATTGTCATGTAGTACTTGTTGCAAAAACATTTTCTGCAAATCAAACTTCTCTTATTTTTATGTTTAGGGGGAGTATGAACGAGGAGTGCAGGACTGTGATAGCGCACTGTGTGTGTCGGAGGGCAGTCGCAGAGCACTCTACAGGAAGGCACTTTGTCTGAGGGAGCTGGGCCGACTCAGAGAAGCTTATGAGTGTGGCACTGGATGCCTGTTAACTGCCCCTCACGTAAGTATTCATATGCAGAAGCACTGGAACATTAATCTGCAGATTATTACTACTGTGTAAAAGTTGGGGGCAGAACATAAAAAAAAAAAAAACATTAATACTTATATTCAGCAAGGATGTGTTAAATTGACGGCAGAGGCATTTATATTACTTGCTCCCCAGAGCGAGCTTTCGGAGGAGGATGCCTGCTGTTTGTGAACACAACTTTGACAATAGACTTTGGCTAAGGCATTTCAGAATAACCAAAACTGTTTACTGTTTTATTGTTAATGTTGCTGTTTTTACTGTATTTCTGATCAAATAAATGCAGCCTTACTGAGCATAAGACTTTTCTCAAAAACATTTAAAAAAATCTTATCGTCCCCAAACTTTTGAATATTAGTGTATATAATTATATGCATAATATATGCTGTTAGAAATGTTTATGCATTATGTTGCCAATTTATGTAGTGCCTATCTAACAAAACATTGTTTGCTTGCTTTATTTTACACAGGACAGGCAAGTCAGTGAGCTTGCTCAGGATCTAGCTAACAAACTTGGTTTGAAAATCCGCAAAGCGTACGTCAGCCCTCAGGTTTGTCTTTTAGATTAAATGATATTAGTTTAAAATATTGATAATTTGCTAATTATATAGTCCTAACATGAAACTTTTTTTTTAATTTCAGCTTGATTCTACAACATCTGGGGCAGACAGCAATGGAGAAACTAATTCTCATACAGGGGAGGCAAGTAAAAAAAACAACAAAAAAAACAGACCTTCCTTATGTTGGTCAATAAAGTAGTTAAAAGTAGTATAAAATTGGTTTATAAAATAAAAGCTATTTTGTAAAAATGAGAATTGCATGGTTTGGATTAAATTAACAAACCCTCTTGCCCTTTCTTTTCAGACCTCCTCAAATGGACTTGAGTCTTTGACTGATATTGGATCAGGTATTTTATATATATATATATATATATATATATATATATATATATATATATATATATATATATATATATATATATATATATATATATATATATATATATATATATATATATATATATATATATTTATATAATGTGTGTGTATATATATATGTGTGTGTATATACACTCACCTAAAGGATCATTAGGAACACCTGTTCAATTTCTCATTAATGCAATTATCTAATCAACCAATCACATGGCAGTTGCTTCAATGCATTTAGGGGTGTGGTCCTGGTCAAGACAATCTCCTGAACTCCAAACTGAATGTCAGAATGGGAAAGAAAGGTGATTTAAGCAATTTTGAGCGTGGCATGGTTGTTGGTGCCAGACGGGCCGGTCTGAGTATTTCACAATCTGCTCAGTTACTGGGATTTTCACGCACAACCATTTCTAGAGTTTACAAAGAATGGTGTGAAAAGGGAAAAACATCCAGTATGCGGCAGTCCTGTGGGCGAAAATGCCTTGTTGATGCTAGAGGTCAGAGGAGAATGGGCCGACTGATTCAAGCTGATAGAAGAGCAACTTTGACTGAAATAACCACTCGTTACAACCGAGGTATGCAGCAAAGCATTTGTGAAGCCACAACACGCACAACCTTGAGGCGGATGGGCTACAACAGCAGAAGAGCCCACCGGGTACCACTCATCTCCACTACAAATAGGAAAAAGAGGCTACAATTTGCACAAGCTCACCAAAAGTGGACAGTTGAAGACTGGAAAAATGTTGCCTGGTCTGATGAGTCTCGATTTCTGTTGAGACATTCAGATGGTAGAGTCAGAATTTGGCGTAAACAGAATGAGAACATGCCTTGTTACCACTGTGCAGGCTGGTGGTGGTGGTGTAATGGTGTGGGGGATGTTTTCTTGGCACACTTTAGGCCCCTTAGTGCCAATTGGGCATCGTTTAAATGCCACGGCCTACCTGAGCATTGTTTCTGACCATGTCCATCCCTTTATGACCACCATGTACCCATCCTCTGATGGCTACTTCCAGCAGGATAATGCACCATGTCACAAAGCTTGAATATTTTCAAATTGGTTTCTTGAACATGACAATGAGTTCACTGTACTAAAATGGCCCCCACAGTCACCAGATCTCAACCCAATAGAGCATCTTTGGGATGTGGTGGAACGGGAGCTTCGTGCCCTGGATGTGCATCCCACAAATCTCCATCAACTGCAAGATGCTATCCTATCAATATGGGCCAACATTTCTAAAGAATGCTTTCAGCACCTTGTTGATTCAATGCCACGTAGAATTAAGGCAGTTCTGAAGGCGAAAGGGGGTCAAACACAGTATTAGTATGGTGTTCCTAATAATCCTTTAGGTGAGTGTATATGTGTATATATAAATATATATATATATATATATATATATATATATATATATATATATATATATATATATATATATTTATATTTATATATTTATATTTATATATTAATTATGTTTCAACTCAACCAGAGGTCCCTGGCTAAAATTTTTGATTTTGATCAAATATTTTTTTTTCTGTTGATAGAAAAAATGAGATGCACATGAGCCACATTTGGGCTGTAAAAATAAGACATCAAAAGAGAAGTTTGTTAAGAACCAGAATCTAAAAGGATATTAAGAGATTTTAGATCTCTTTAGATCTAAAATAGATCTTTAGTACTTCTTTAGTTACAGGCATGCAAACAAGAATTGCTTTTTCCTATTTTTGAACTGTCACCGTTGGCATTTAATGCAACAAAGATTGCTAAAGTCAACAGATTTTACTAATAGACCTACCAATCTCTGTAAAAATACAATAATGATGCTGCCATCTTTCAAAGGTAATTTTTACCCTTCTGTAATCTGGTTCCAAATCTCTCATTTAGACCCCTTTTTACAAAATAGTGGCTTATTCAGTAGATATACATCCATATCATATTCATAATTCATATTTTGGCTTTCATCACTATTTATGTTTGTCTGTCTTCAGAAAAAAAAATAACAAACAAAAATTAGAGCCAGGGATTTTTCTGAAATTTGGTTGATTTGACACTATATGTCCCTATAGCATTTTAAATTATGATTAAATAGATAATACTTTATAAGTATGAAATATGAAAAGGTGAGTCAGTTTATTCATCTGTTTATCCCACAGACTTAACAAGTGCCCAATGCATCCCTGCCCCTCTGGCCACACCAATCCCAGTCAGTGATGACCCACAGATTCCCTCACAGAACCCAGTTGTGCCCCAAGACATGCCAGAAAGCCCAAGCCAGGAGCCGTCGGGGCGGGTGCCATACTCTGTGCCTGTATCTGAACACATGGGTGAATGTGTGATGAATGAGGACACCTCGTGTCTGGACACCTTGCTGGAAAGTATTCCCAAAGGAGCTGAGGTCAGCGTGGTGAGTGTGATGGAGAGCTGCAGGGAGGAACAGTAGGACATTGTTGCTCAATACTGGATTGATCAGTGTAAAAGTACTTATTTTCTTGTCTCTCCATCAGAACCCAGTTCAGGGGGCCATTCCCACTAACCTACCAAACACTGCTGTGGGTTTGAGGCCCCCATACTCTCCGGGTCTCCCAGCCTCCTCGGCTCAGCTCACGACTCCATTTTTCAACTCTGCTCTCAGTCCACTCCCTTCACTGGAGCCCTTCTCAGTGATAGGTCAAAGCGAAGCCTCTTCCCAGACGATGGACTCCCTTGGCTCCTTTAGCTCTGGAGCTGGAGACACTGCAGGGAAGGGCGGGTCTGGATCACTGAGCACAGGAGGACTGGATTCCCTCTCTGAGTACACACTTCCTGGTGAGTGTTTTAACTGACTTGTTGTGTGATACTACCGTTCAAAAGTTTTGAAAGAAATTCATACTTTTATACAGCAAGGATGCGTTAACTTGATCAAAAGTGACAGTAAAGGCATGTATAACACTATAAAAATTTCCATTTTGATTAAATGCTGGTCTCTTGAACTTTTTATTCATCAAAGAATCCTGAAAAAAATAATAAGTTTCATGGTTTCTAGAAATATATTAATCATTAATCAGCTGTTATCTACATTGATAATAAGATTTTTTTTCTTGAACAACAAATCAGCATTATTAGAATGACTTCTGAAGGTTTATGTGACCATTGAATACTGGAGTAATGGCTGCCGAAAATTCAGCTTTGCCATCACAGGAATAAATTACACTTTATAATATGTATTTATTTGTAAAACAGAGATTTCACAATATTACTGGGGGTTTTTTTGTGGACATTTTTGCCTTTGAGATAGGATAGTATAGAGAAACTGACAAGACGCAAAGTGGAAGAGCGAGATGGACAAGATCAGGAAAGTTACCTGAGTCGGTAAACACGCTGCATGTCAAGGTTATTGGCTCTGACAAATGTTACTGTTTTTACTGTATTTGATCAAATGAATGCAGCCTTGGTGAGCATAAGAGACTTTTCAAAAACACACAAAAAAGTTAAACTTTTGAACGAAAACATCTTAACATGATGATAATTTGATATTAATAACTTGAGCATTTTTATCCCATTAATTTTTCTTTTCTTACAAATCTTAGGTGGACGAATCTCTCACAGTTTCATCCCCAGTTTGCGTAATCATAATGCCGCCAGTGCTGTGAGTCTTAACTGTTCTGTTCTTTAGTCTTACTTATGAAATCTTTGATGTAAATTTCTTTAAATGTTTTGTGCTAAACTGTCCTTTGTTTCCAGCAGAATGGCCCGGTCGGTACCAACCTTTCTCTGCTGTCACGAAACCCTTTGGCTGCCACACATGAGTTCAGACAGGCCTGTAATGCTTGCTACAGTCGCATAGGTGCTGTATCCCTTAATGTATGATGTGAAAAAAGAGGTACATATCGAAACTATTCCTAAACATGTTATACATGTCTGAAAGAGGTGGATTTTTTTTTTTTATTAGGGCCTCGGGTCATGGACTACCATTATCAGCCTGATGCAGCGCATCGCTGCAAGAGAGATGTGCTGCTTTGTCGCCTCAAATCCTCAGACGACCCCACCTGGAAAAGGGTGCGACCCCGTCCAGCTCGTAATAACTTTCTTGGGGCGTTTGTTCTCTGCAAAGGTATGGCTCTGTTTATTGAAGACTGTGTATTGGACACATTTTTCAATTAGGGATGCACAAATTTTGGTTTCCAATGATTCAATGATTGTTTTTTTTTTGTTGTTGTTATCATTTTATCTTTGCAGAGGTACAAGAGCGCCAGGAGTGCCAGTATGGTGAAAACTGCACTTTTGCCTATTGCCAGGAGGAGATAGATGTGTGGACCCAAGAGAGGAAGGGAGCTCTAAGTCGTGAGCTTCTGTTTGACCCTCTGGGCACCAATGAACGACGGGCCCTCAGTGTCACCCGTCTCCTTCAGCTCCATATGGGCATGTTTATGTTCCTCTGTGAGGTAATGTGTGCCTTCATATTTAACTCCTGCCAGCGTTTTTGTTAGGGGTGTAACAATACATCGATATAGATTGATGCATCGTATCATTAGACATTAGATTGATGCATCGATGTCAAGCGTTAAAAATCGATACCTGTAGGCTATTTATATAATTAAGAGGCACATTTGTTTTAACACTCTCCACATTTTTACACAATGTCAGTCTATGTATTATCGCCAACGAGTGCATTCTCGTTTAAATAACCTTTCAGAGCTTAAGAAAGCTGCTCGGGCCAGTGCTGAATCTTCACGAAAGTTTATCATTTGCTCGTGTTTAAAGCCTTGCAAAAAGCAGCGTGCACTCATCTCAAACAGAGCACAAATAGGCCACTGAATTGAGTCGTCTTTTATATTTTTTGTGCTTCAGTAAATAAAGGTCTATGGTTTTGCATATAAGGTGACTAGAGCGCTATAAATCGTTCTTCACACACACAGTACATTTAAAACTGTTAAAGGAAAATGCTCAATAAACTGCTGCATAGGAGCGCTGCGACTCATTCTGCACACGGGATGCATAAGTGCTTTGTGCCACTCTGTATTGGAGCCTTTCATATTATAATACTTTTGCACAGTGAAAGAATATTAAATGGATAGTTCACCCAAAAATGAAAATTTGATGTTTATGTGCTTACCCCCAGGGCATCCAAGATGTAG
Organism: Rhinogobio ventralis; assembly: GCA_039654625.1. Lineage (NCBI taxonomy): Eukaryota > Metazoa > Chordata > Actinopteri > Cypriniformes > Gobionidae > Rhinogobio > Rhinogobio ventralis. The sequence goes on from CM077212.1 coordinate 17,394,031, forward strand.
GTGTCTTTGTTTCTTCAGTAGAACACAAATGAAGATTTTTAACCCCAACCGTTGCAGTCTGTCAGTCGTATAATGCATGTCAATGGTAACATTTTAGAGTATGAGAGCTATGAGAGTAAAAAAAACATACACATACGAATCCATATTAAACCCTGCGGCTCGTGACAACACATTGATGTCTTAAGACACAAAACGATCAGTTTGTGCGAGAAACCGAACAGTATTTACATAATTTTTTTACCTCGAATGGGATCTATGTACAACAGCCTTCTCTGCGCGATCATTTCCACCAAGTGAGGTCAAAATGCACAATTACAACACTGTTGTGAACTTTTTTATTTGTGGATGTCCCAATCAGGGTGCAGGATGTGAAATTTTGAAATAAATGTTTGTTATATATTTTGTTTGCAGTTGTGAGTTAATAAAAATGTAACTGGTTGTGTAAAATAGGCACATAATATCATTATATCGAAATATGAATCGTATCGCAGAACGAGATGTATCGCCCACCGAGATGTATCGGCCGTTTTTTTTTTTTAATCAATTTACAACCATCGGCATATCAGCTATAGCATGAAAAAGGCCGATATATAACTGCGTTAAGGCACTGAACTGTATAATGTCTGTTGCATTATCTAAGATTATAATGTAATACTCCTGCTGTGCTGCGTTTTAATGTTAATCAAACAACAAAAGACCCAAAAAAATATCTCACTACTCGACTAAACAACTTTCATAAGGATTCATTTCCGCAATGCAGGAAACGCAGACGGAATCCAGTCATAAAAAAAAACGGAATTTACTGCATAACGCGAATGTCACAGAATCAAAGTTTTGATGAATAAATAAAACAAAGGTCAGTACACTTAATTCTACACTTAATTCTAATCGCGATATATATATATACCAGTGTCTGTGAATATTAAGCCGCAAAAAGTCTGTTTAAATATGAATCCTGCATGTTTCTGTGTGTCTCTGTGTCAATGAATGGCGCAGACGCGCGGTTTCATTTACCTCACACACACTGAAACTTGCAGTGTTTTTCAGCCTCTGCCACCTCAATATATGAGGACATGAATGCATGAACCTCATATCCAGTCACTTCATGAGCATTTTACCGTTCAACAAATTTGACAAAATCTATTGTCATATCATAAACACACACACAGAAACTTGAAGGTCTTCACGGCAACCCGTCAAGTTTTTGTGACAGAAAAATATTAATGTTGTACAGTAGAATTTAGCTACATCTCAATGTAATAATAATATATGTATTTAATTTATACAGTGAAGAATATGCAGTGTCATTTAACATTTTGTTTACTTTATTTCTGTACCTGGAAACTGTTAAACCTAAAAAGCACTGTTCATTTCATATGTATCTTTGTTCTATTGTATTTATGTATTTATGTTGACCTGCTGAATGTTAAATGGATCCAGTCTATGTTCATTAGAAATGATTTGATAATGCAGCAATAAACTAGCTAGTAGGCTATAAGTTAATGTATTATTATTATTATTATTATTATTATTTTTTTTTTTTTTTTTTTTACTTTGCTGATTTAAAACATTAAATACACATCTATTTTAATGACAAAATTTCAAATAACAGGGCAGGTGACAAATATCGGTATCAGCCCAATGATTGTTTGTTAAAATCGGTATTGGCCCCAAAAAATCCTATTGGTGAATCCCTAATATAAAAGTGACATTTTAGGCAAAAAGCTGAGAAAATCACGTTTTTGTCAAAGACTACATCTGGATGGGATTCAGAACGATGATCAAAACATTCTAAATCAAATTCATCAACACCCCTAAAGCTTGCACAGTCCTGAAGCTCATCCTGGGTCGACATTTCATTTAGTAACATTAGGCGGTTTGGATTTACATGCTGTTTAATGTTGGTGATCGCATTATTTTACATATGCATATGATTACATATGCCATTGCTTGTTTCTGCAACTTCTTTGCATGTGTTTTGATCAGGAGATTCAGTACTCTTTCAGAAGATGTCATAGCACCCCCTAGCTAGGGCTGGGTATCGATTCAGGTGTTCCAATTCGATTCGATTTCGATTTGCAAGCTGTCAAATAGATTTTTGAGGAAATCTGTTTATAATATAGGCTATTAGGTTTGAATTATTGGTCCTGCGCTGCCTATTGAGTCAGTTGATTTGAATATGTCTATAATGGCTAACGTATGTGCTTAAGTGAACGCTCAAGTTTAATACAATGATCATAATGCAAGGCAAGCATTCGCATGTATGTGATCTATTTTTAGCGGTTTTGTACTCTGCTGTGGGGGTGTTGCAACGTCTGGGTGATGTCTCATCAAATGGTTCCCCAGATTTATAGTATTACTATATATATATATTACACTCACCTAAAGGATTATTAGGAACACCTGTTCAATTTCTCATTAATGCAATTATCTAATCAACCAATCACATGGCAGTTGCTTCAATGCATTTAGGGGTGTGGTCCTGGTCAAGACAATCTCCTGAACTCCAAACTGAATGTCAGAATGGGAAAGAAAGGTGATTTAAGCAATTTTGAGCGTGGCATGGTTGTTGGTGCCAGACGGGCCGGTCTGAGTATTTCACAATCTGCTCAGTTACTGGATATTTTCATGCACAACCATTTCTAGAGTTTACAAAGAATGGTGTGAAAAGGGAAAAACATCCAGTATGCGGCAGTCCTGTGGGCGAAAATGCCTTGTCGATGCTAGAGGTCAGAGGAGAATGGGCCGACTGATTCAAGCTGATAGAAGAGCAACTTTGACTGAAATAACCACTCGTTACAACCGAGGTATGCAGCAAAGCATTTGTGAAGCCACAACACGCACAACCTTGAGGCGGATGGGCTACAACAGCAGAAGACCCCACCGGGTACCACTCATCTCCACTACAAATAGAAAAAAGAGGCTACAATTTGCACGAGCTCACCAAAATTGGACAGTTGAAGACTGGAAAAATGTTGCCTGGTCTGATGAGTCTCGATTTCTGTTGAGACATTCAGATGGTAGAGTCAGAATTTGTTGTAAACAGAATGAGAACATGGATCCATCATGCCTTGTTACCACTGTGCAGGCTGGTGGTGGTGGTGTAATGGTGTGGGGGATGTTTTCTTGGCACACTTTAGGCCCCTTAGTGCCAATTGGGCATCGTTTAAATGCCACGGCCTACCTGAGCATTGTTTCTGACCATGTCCATCCCTTTATGACCACCATGTACCCATCCTCTGATGGCTACTTCCAGCAGGATAATGCACCATGTCACAAAGCTCGAATCATTTCAAATTGGTTTCTTGAACATGACAATGAGTTCACTGTACTAAAATGGCCCCCACAGTCACCAGATCTCAACCCAATAGAGCATCTTTGGGATGTGGTGGAACGGGAGCTTCGTGCCCTGGATGTGCATCCCACAAATCTCCATCAACTGCAAGATGCTATCCTATCAATATGGGCCAACATTTCTAAAGAATGCTTTCAGCACCTTGTTGAATCAATGCCACGTAGAATTAAGGCAGTTCTGAAGGCGAAAGGGGGTCAAACACAGTATTAGTATGGTGTTCCTAATAATCCTTTAGGTAAGTGTATATATAATAATAATAATAATAATAATTTTATTTTTTTTGGCCCAGCCCTACCCCTAGCGTATAACAGTGAAAACACGGAAACCCAGAAAATTCTGTGTTTGGCGGGGAAGCGTTTTCTCACAAATAACGGAAAAGTGTGCAAATAATGATTTGGCGGGGAAAGAGTTAATACTTGTCTCACACCTAGAAATGTTACATTCTTGTTTAGAAACGAGCAAAACTAAGTTGTTATTCTGGCCTCTGCTTTTCTGTAGGAATGTTTTGACAGTAAGCCTCGTATCATTAGCAAGCGAAGCAAAGAAAATCTCGCTGTGTGTTCCAACCTTACTGCACGACATCCCTTTGACGATAACAAGTAAGTCATCATTTCCCGACTTCTTCTGTCTTTTTATCCCTCGCTGTATTGAGACTTGGATCACTAATATGATTTTGCAGCACTTAAGTGGCGATTGCATTATGTCTTCTCTAATATGTTTGTCTCTTATAATGCCGGACAGGTGCCTGGTGCACGTGGTTCGCTCAGCAAATGTGCGCTACAGTAAAGTACGCCCTCTTCACCCACTCTGCCAGTTTGACGTGTGCCGCCATGAGGTGCGATATGGCTGCCAGCGGGAGGACAGTTGCTCCTTTGCACATTCAGTCATAGAACTCAAGTGTTGGGTGCTTCAGCAGGATACAGGTACATAAGACGTGCTATAATAATGTTTGTATGCATGCACACTGCAGTCTACTGTTTTGCCTTATCCTTATTAAGCTTTTGTTAATGCTGGATTTTTGAAAATGTTTGGCCATATTTTGCAGTGTGCCATCCATTAATTTCAAAAACTTCACATGAAGTAGTCATATGATGCTTTTTCCTTTTACCTTTAGTGTGTAATGTATCTGTTTGAGCATGTATATGATCTGCAAAGTTACAAAGCTCATAATCTCCCACAAAGGTTTTTTTTCAATCTAATAGAGAACACTGATCCAGACCTGCTTAAAACACCTCGATCAAAGTCCAGATATTACTTCCTCAAACATCTACGTCACAATGTGAAATATAAGCATAATGCATATACACTATATTGCCAAAAGTTTTGGAACCCTCCAAATCATTGAATTCAGGTTGCAATCACTTCCATGGCTACAGGTGTATAAAATCAAGCACCTAGGCATGCAGACTGCTTCTACAAACATTTGTGAAAGAATGGGTCGGTCTCAAGAGCTTAGTGAATTCAAGCGTGGTACCGTGATAGGTTGCCTCCTGTGCAATAAGTCAATTCGTGAAATTTCCTCACTACTAAATATTCCACGGTCAACTGTTGGTGGCATTATAACGGAGTGGAAGCAATTGGGAACAACAGCAACTCAGCCACGAAGTGGTAGGCCACGTAAAGTCACAGAGCGGGGTCAGCGCATGCTGAGACGCACAGTGCGCAGAAGTCGCCAACTTTCTGCAGAGTCAATAGCTACAGACCACCAAACTTTGTGCAGACTTCAGATTAGCTCAAGAACAGTGCGTAGAGAGCTTCATGGAATGGGTTTCCATGGCCGAGCAACTACATCCAAGCCTTACATCACCAAGTGCAATGCAAAGCGTCGGATGCAGTGGTGTAAAGCATGCCGCCACTGGACTCTAGAGCAGTGGAGACACGTTCTCTGGAGTGATGAATCACGCTTCTCTGTCTGGCAATCCGATGGATAAGTCTGGGTTTGGTGGTTGCCAGGAGAACGGTACTGACTGCATTGTGCCAAGTGTAAAGTATGGTGGAGGGGGGATTATGGTGTTGGGGTTGTTTTTCAGGGGTTGGGTGAAAGGAACTCTTAATGCTTCAGCATACCAAGACATTTTGGACAATTTCATACTCCCAAATCTGTGGGAGCAGTTTTGGGGATGCCCCTTCCTGTTTCAACATGACTGCGCACCATTTCACAAAGCAATGTCCATAAAGACAGGGATGAGCGAGTTTGGTGTGGAGAAACTTGAGTGGCTTGCACAGAGTCCTGACCTCAACCCGATAGAACACCTTTGGGATGAATTAGAGCGGAGACATCAGTGCCTGACCTCACAAATGCGCTTCTAGAAAAATGGTCTCTCATTACCATAAACATACTCTTAAACCTTGTGGAAAGCCTTCCCAGAAGAGTTGAAGCTGTTATAGCTGCAAATGGTGGGCCAACTCCATATTAAACCCTACAGATTAAGAATGGGATGTCATTTAAAGTTCATGTGCATGTAAAGGCAGGCATCCCAAAACTTTTGGCAATATAGTGTAAGCATAATACAACCAATAAAGAAAATAATAGAAAATAGCATTGTATGACCTCTTTAAATTACATCAGTTTACACTAATGTTCAAAAGTTTGGGGTCCTTTTTTCTTGTAAGAAATTAATACTTTTATTCAAAAACCTTAAAATCTTACCAAATATATACGTTTTCTAGTGTAGGGCATTATTGTCACTTTCGGTGCCGTTTTTGCCCTACTCCCCGATTTATTACTGTCTTTGACAATTGAAAGCTGAGTTTTTGTTTGTGCTTATTTCTTTTTTTCAGGTATTACCCATGAGGAAATGGTGCAGGAGTCAAAGAGACACTGGCACAGATTGGAACAGAATGCACAGAGACAGAAGGTGAGGCTTTGACAAAGAACACCACTGTGCTGTCTCACAAATGCTCATCACTGCTGAAATATAGTCCTTTTATTTGATTGCTTTTTGTTGGTTCAAGTCTGGTTTACAAAACAAGTCTTTCTTTCTTTCTTTATCCTCGTCTTCAGCCCATGCTCGGGCCGCACCAGCCCAGTGGGAGCAGCAGTAACAGCAGTGCTGTCAGCGGTAGTGGCGTGGTCTCTGGAGGGGTGGGAGGAGACTGCCTTGGGGGCGGAAGCACAGGAGGAGGTGGAGGAGGACTTGTAGGATGCGGTCGAGGGCGCGGCCTGAATCTGAAGATGAAGTTCGTGTGTGGACAGTGTTGGAGGGAGGGCCAGGTGAATGAGCCAGACAAGTCACTGAAGTACTGCACTGCCAAAGCCAGGCACAGGTTAGATTCCCTTATTCAAGAAGGCATCATCTTACCACCAGGATGCTCATCAAAAATGAACGTGCCTATAATGTTTACTGGAACGGTTGTAATGTGACTGCTTTTAATACACACAGTAGACTGCAACTTTGCTAATGTTTCATGGTGTAATTATGGTATAAAGCTTCTTTCTGTTTTGTCTGTTCTACCCAGCTGGACAAAAGAGCGCAGGGTGTTGCTAGTGAAATCATTTGAGAAGAAAAAGTGGGTGGTAGTGCGGCCGCTGCCTTTTTCCCGTACCTACCCCCAACAATATGATGTAAGTCAGTCCTTTTTTTGATTAAATTATTGTGACAGCAAACAGAAACTGTTTTGTCAGGTTCTTCAGATAAGCAGGTTGTAGTTTTGACACTGAGCTGCAGTGCTGTTCTCATGATCTGTTAAACCTGATACAATGTAATGTTTATGATAATGGAAGTTCTTATGCCTATGGTTAATTAAGCGGTATAGGCTGCATCCGAAATCGCATACTTCCCTACTACATAGTAGTCAAGAGACCGCTATGCAACTGACGCTTGATAATGACAACACAGTGAATGTAGTGTGTCCGGATTACATTCATACTACTCGTGAAGTAATTACTTATTCCAAAGAAGTACCTACTCAAAAAAATATGCGATTTCGGGCGCAGCCATAGTTTCTGTTTTTTAGTTTCTATCAACACCAATTCATGTACATATTAGGGTTGGCTACCGAATTCTGTACTTTTAAGGGCACCGACCGAATTTAGTGGGTACTACAGAGTACCAATTCACATAAATCAATCGGTACCAAATTTCAAAGTTTTTAAAAACTTACATAGTGTGCCTTTAAATAAGACCATGCTAACTGGCAAAAATATAAAGAATATATAACACAGTATATATACATTTAGCTTAATGAGCCTCTCTAGATTTCTTTTCTTTCTAGTTAACTGAGTGATTACTTGTTGTGATTAAGCGATTACTTAACATTTTCTTGTTAAGCGATTTAAGTTGAACTGTTTTCAAACACACCTTGTTAATTCACGTTTATTTTGTGGTGTAACTAGTAGTAAAGTGGAAGAATTAATTGCTTCAGCGATCCGTCGTGCCACAAAGAATGTCAAAAAGACATTGTTTAAATTTCTTGATATAATTGACATTGAAAACAGAGACTTTTCATATCATAAAGCACAATTATTGGACAGCAGGCATGCTACAAATAGTGTTTAGTGAAGTTTAGACCAAAAGATTACTTCTTGTGATAAAATGAAGATCGGATAAATCGGGAAATTTTCAACCCAGCCCTCATAATTATCATTATTTATGTGAAATCTTGGGTGTGTCATCCAATAATGTTTCAGCCCCCTACACAGCACTTTTTGTCAATCTCAACTGTAATGAAGCACTAATCTTAAACAGATTTTTTTTCTGGGGTGTTTAATCCCTGGAAGAGTTGCCAGCGAACAATTAACTGTGAAGAGTTTGATCATTGTTTCCATTTTAAAATTACTGAAATGAACTAAGAAATGTAAGTGTTGTTTTGTTACATAATCTGTATGCACTATCCTGTATGACTATCCATTTGTGCTTGCAGATGTGTGTTCATGTCATGAAACAGAAGAAGTGCCACTATATTGGGAACTGTTCTTTTGCGCACAGTTTGGAGGAGAGGGATGTGTGGACCTATATGAAAAACAACAGCTGTGAGAATGCACTTCCTTAAACTAAATTATTCATAGCTTAAGTTATTAATGCATTTGTTGTTTTGTGGGTGTGGTCCAGTGATGTTTCTGTAATCCATTATAGCGTTTTAACCTGAGCGGTGTATCTTTCTGTGCTCCCTTAAGTGAGAGACATGCAGCAGATGTACGAGATGTGGCTATCGTTGACCAATCAGAACCGCCGTGCAGACGGCACCCTCATGACTCCACCGCCAGAGGAAAAACAGATCGCCATGCCAACTGACTATTCTGAGTCAATGGTGGGTGGCTGCAGAGGAAGATGATTTGTTTATCAGATTTAAGGCCCTTTCACACCAATAGCAATAACTATAAAGATAACTATATTAGCGTCCACACCAACGCTCAATATCATTGTTTATTCTAAGCTTGTGCTGCAGTTTTGTCCTGTGCTTTAAATGCTCGACCTCTTTGACAGCAAATTAAAATCTATCCTGCTTTAATGTTTTTATTGTTCATTAGTTGGATTTTTTTTATAGTTGTGGTGTGAACTCTGCTACTTTTATATTAATAACTATATTTTTATCGCTATATTTATTGTCCTTGGTGTGAATGGCCCTTTATCCTTTCTGACAGGTTGGGCGACGGATGTCTGGTGGTGGAGGGGATCTGTGACCTGGGCCGGAAGTGTGCAGTTACAGGCAGTCTGGATGAGTCTTCCTGTTCAGATATCAGCCCTTACTCACTCTTTCAGTGCCACTCTGGGAAGTACCAAGCTCTGTTGCCCTTCAGGGCAAGGGTGCCTGACTATAGGACTCACACACTGATTGTTGCCACATACACACACCACATGCTATTTCACTCATTATCTTACACATGTGCCCACTCACTGACATGACACTTGGCACAGGCTTGTAGGGTGTCATGTATGCGAGTACACACTGGTACTTTTACAGCTAACTCAAGTAAGGTTTTTATGTTCCTTAAACACATTTATGAGGAGTTGATGGTGTTTCCACAGTGCTTTTTAAACCCAAACCTAAAACCAACTGGTTCTCCCTGTATCAAATCAAAGCACATGTCATGAAGGCCACTCGTGTTTCAGTCAAGTATGTGGTGTCAGATGGCAGATTAATGATTTTTGTTTGAATTTATGAAGTGGTGCTTAACTCTGTTCCTGCCATATTGGTAGAAGAGTTTGAATGTACAGCCAAAAGTGGCCATTTACAAGAAATTTGAGATTTGTTCAGATGTCGAATGTATTTGATACACAAAGGCAATTAATTATGGACTAAGGAAAAAGCACCCCAACAACCTGCGTAGATGCTTGCATAATGCCAGTCACAGATCTTGCACTGACAGACATTCATTTCCTCATTCTTTTGGATTGCACTGAGTGACAATTTGGCAGTGCTTGAAAAAGAGTAGGATAGAATGCACTTGAGGGCTGTTTGCAGTCTGGAGTGATCTGACAATTTGGATTTGAAACACTTTGTATTCATTTGTTTTTTTTGTTTTTGCTTTGAGTGAGTGACGGTTGGAATATGCTCTCGTGTTTGTCTCGTTCGAGCTATTAGATTGGGCTTTTAAGTGCGTAATCTATAAAACCCATAAACGTGCTACTAGGAGACTCCTGTTCGCCACAGTTCATCGCGGGCCAGTAGCTCATTAGTTTTCCATATTTAACGTTTCATATTAAGAGCATGAATGGAGACACATTAGCAAGAAAATAGGCAAAAGAGTTCCACTTGCCCTGCCTATGCCTAGTTATATTCAAAATATACTGTCAAGACATGCAGTGCTACCCTTAGTATGCCTTGTCCTAACTTTCAGTGGACATGATATATATATAAATATATATATATACACACACACACACACACACACACACACACACACACACACACAAATATATCTACTATATTGGCATACTACTAATGATTATTGATAACTTAGCAGTTAAGCTTAATTAAGTATAACCTTACCTTGTATTGATTACATAGAACTTCTTGTTATTGAGCTATGCTATATGACATGTATTGCTGATTAGATGGTTAGTGATTTTTTTTTTTTTCTTCTTATGAGTCACTACAGAAGTGTCCGTTTTGTGAGGTCTAGATGAGAATCTGCTGCCCCAAACTGCCTATAAATGTTATAGAAAACCCTGAAATGGTTTGTTGTAAAAAAAAAAAAAAAATACTACTAATAATAAAAAAATAGAATCAAGTTTGTACCTTGTTGCATTGAATTTCGGGGTTTAAATGACGTGTGAAGGAGCAGATTTGGGCCTGGTAGCAGATTCCAGCTGGTGTGGATATTGAGAGGGACGTTCTGGAGTGACCTAGTACGCTTTACCGAGGGATCATATTATTACTACTGCTATTATTATTATGATGACAGTGATGATAATGATTGTCATTATGACTACTTCTATCTTCCTATATGCTATTGATATATGTATATGTTAATTGCTATGTATAACACTTTAAATATATGTATCCATGTATGAATATAATACTTAACAGTGAATTATGTCTATGTATGCTTAGTGAGCTGTCCAGAATAGAGGAATTGAGATCCTAGGGTAGTCTTTTTTTTTTTTTTTTTTTTCTTCAACCTAAACGCAATGAAAAACAAATGACACCATTAACGTACAGAGCGTCATGCTTTTGTGCTGTTTTAGTTGGTCTGTTTTCTGAAACTTGGGATCTGTTTTAAGAGGGTTTATAAAGTGGTTGTAGTAAAGATACCTCTTTAAAAACTACATGCCTTAGCAAATTCCCTCTGCACCATATTCCTGATTGTTTTAAATAGATTTTCACAGTGCTGTGACGGAACACAAAGCATACATGGATATTTGTTTGTCTGCATAGCGCCTTATACATTTATATACAATTATAAATACCTTAACAAATAATCCTACTCTTTCAGTATAATGATATATACACTGTTAGACAACTTGTGTAAGGAAATAGGGGAGGGAAGTGTATCGTAAATGTTCTCTGACTGACAATGGAGACTGGTTTTGCGCACAACTCGCATCTAAAATCTGAGGAACATGATCATGCTAGATCATGGTAGAGCTGAGGTAGTGTGCATAACCGTAGAGATAAATAAAACACAACCTGAGAACCAAGAAGCTCAGTTAACAGTCTCTCTTGCTCAAATATGAGATGGAGTTGGCAATCATTCATATTCATATCAAAGGGTTAGAACTGCTGGCCATTGACTATCTGAAGGCTACAGTAATTACTCACCATCCTCATTTTCCACTTGAGTTTATTTTATCACAGAACTGGAATGTTCTGGGCTTTCTGGACCGACACCAAGGAAGATTGCCCATTTTAAAATGACCTTTGTGTTTCAAACTTTCTGGATGGAGTGTAAACCGGACATATGTTCATCATAATCCATGTTCAGCCTAAAAAGGCAATGTGGGATTTAGCAAATGTTGGATTGTATTGGTTGAGACATTTTTGTTAAGATGGCTTTATTTTTCACCTGCGTAGATAACCAGTGAAATTCAGGGGTTTGAAAAAATGAAAAGGTAAAACAACAATGCCTCTTTTTGTACTGTATTTTTACATTTGTTTGTTTTGTTTCTCCTTTTTCTCCCTGCTTGGAAGTGATATATTGATCACAGTGGACCAAATCTCATGAAAGTGTTTAACAATAAATAGACCGTTTTAGAAAATGCGTGAGATGTTGTTGCTTTTTATTTAATTACTTAATAGACATTGTTAAATAAAAATGAAAAGTTGTGACTTCCAACATGTTTTAGCTTTGAGGTTAATTATATCCTAGTGTACTCCTAAACAATAACAACTCATTTCTGGGAATAGATTAATAATATTGATGACTCATCCTGCACTAGATATATTTTGTCCAATCAGATGTCCTTTCCCCCAATTCATAGGTGCCATACACTTATAGGAACCTAAAGGGCAAAATAAGACTTTCCTGCATTGCCAATCAGTTATTTTTACCAGGTTCGTACTGAGTATTAGACAGTGATATTAAAAGACCGAATTCAATATGAGCCTTATTGATGATGCACACTATGTACAGGCAAGCAGATGAAACCCCAGAATAGAAACGTTAAGTGTTTTTTTTTTTTTACGTTGTGTTTTAGAATGTCTGGTTGTTTTAGTGATTTGAAAAACAGCAGCAGCCACTGTATATTAATCACAAGTGCCCAAAACTAGCATTTTGTTCACGTTTTTGTTTTTCTTTTTGTGGTGATATAAATATCCGTGGCTTGAAACAGATGGAAAATTGGCACCTGTGCAGCAGTTTTACAGCCGTGGCCAAAAGTATTGGCAGTGAAATAAATTTTATGTTTTGCAAAGTTTGCTCATGGGAAACACAAGGGAAAGTGTGAAGTCAGGTGAAATCACATTATCATTCTCATTGGATTATAAGAGCAGACTGATTGCTATAAAAGGAGGGAAGAATTGCTTCCAATCATTGTGTTGTTTTAGCAATTGTTACCTCCAAAGAAAACATGCACCCATCATTGCTTTGCATTAAAATGGCTTCACAAGCAAGGAAATTGCTGCAAAGAATATTACACCTGAAAGAACCATTTACTGGATCAGCAAAAACTTCAATGAAAGAGGTTCAACTGCAGTAAAAAGGCTTCAGGACGCCTTAGAGTGCCCAGCAAGTGCCAGGACTGTCTCCTCCTGAGGAGTCCGCTATGGATTCACACAGTGAGGCCAAGACTTTTGGACAATGGCCTGATGTCAAGAAGGCCAGTAAAGAAGCCACTTTTCTCCATGAAAGACATAGCTTGAAATTCTACAGGAAGTACAAGGATTGGACAGCAGTAGACTGGTGCAAAGTTATTTTCTCTGATGAAGCCACCTTCTGAATTTGTGACATCTGGAAAATCAATTGTCCAGAGAAGAAAAGGGTAACGCTACTGTATGAGTTCTGTGTTGTGCCAACAGTGAAGCATCCTGAGACCATCCATGTGTGTGGTTGCTTTTCATCCAAAGGAGGCTCTTTTACAAGTCTGGCCAAAAACTCTGCCATGAGTAAAGAATGGTATCAAAACGTCCTGCAAGAGGAACTTCTCCCAACTATTCAGGAGCATTTTGGTGATGATCCATTCATTTTCCAGCATGATGTGGAACCATGTCACAAGGCAAGAGTGATAATAAAGTGGCTTTGAAAGTTTGGATCCATGGCCAGGCAACTCCCCGGATCTAAATCTCATAGAGAACCTGTGGTAAATCCTCAAAAGGCGAGTGGACAAGCAGAAGCCCAAGAATTGTGGTCCACTCCAAGCACTAATAAGACACGAATGGATTGCCATCAGTCAGGATCTGCCCCAGAAGCTGATATCCAGCATGCCATAGCGAATTGCAGAGGTTACGAAGAAGGGTCAACACTGTAAATATTAACTCTTCGCATATATATTTAATGTTTTTACCAATAAGTCTTTAAAACTTATGAAATGCTTACTGTCTTCCAGTATACGACAGAAACGTGAACAAATGATTTACAATTACTGAAGCAGCAAACTTTGCGAAACAAAATGGTCTCTACCAATCAGGGCCATCAGTAGCGGGGCGAAAGGTGGTGGTGGTGACAAATCTAGACCTTAACCCAGACACCCAACCATCCCCTATCTCAACCCCACCCCCCCATGCAAAACCAGTATGGCAAATGAGTAGTCTGTCCGGGTATGCATGCAGTAGAAGAGCAATACCGGCCTATTTTAACCCTCTACTGCACAGCGTTGCCCTCAGGCAATGGAAAGTTTTCTTAAGCCCCATGTTCAGTACATGTTTCTTTAAATGATTGAAACCAATTAGAATAGTCAAAAAATTATCAAAGGACAGTACAATAAGGTGTGGGAGTCACTATCAAGCACCATTTGAAGGTAGGATGTCCATTTCTGAAACATGGTTATGGGTTCCAGGAGCACATGGTAATCTTATTTAAAATATGAACTTTATATAAAATATGTGTGTGTGTGTGTGTATGGTGTAGAGAAGCCTTTATGAAGGTTTTCTTAATGTTTTTTTATTTTTTTATTTTGCATGCTCAGAAAAAAGAGTTTTCTGAGGCAATGTGCGATAAGGGGTACTTTTCAAGGATGTTTTTGCTGACAATATGGTTGGATGTTATCACACCACGTATTGGTGCACAATATAAGCTATATAGTTATTTATTTTAGATTTCTTGACATTTTTGAAAAAGATTTGTGATTTTGTATTGCTCTCTGACCATTGTCTTATATGTGAATTAATAATTTTCTCTATGATTCTGTACCATTGTTGCGCAACATTGCTCTAGGGCCTAAAGCAACATAAAAAAACGGGTTTGGGGTCAAACATTTCTTTATCAATAAAATGTTTCCAAATGAACCAATAAATTATTTGGAATAAATGTTATCATGTAGGCTACCATCAAAATGTGTGCAGAAGGGTTAAGGTTTTTTTTTTTTTGCATCTGTCATAGATCTGTGTTTAATCCGTCGCAGGTCAAAAGAATATACAGGTCACAGAGACATTTGTATTAGCCTATGCATGGAAACATTCATACTACACACCTGCGTAGAATGCAGTTCATAACATAGGCCCTACTCATGGCATTTAAATGACTAAAAAAAGTGTTTTAAACACGACATTTAATGTCTGACTCGCTATCGCTGGAAAGTGAATTACACAGATGGCGCCGTGCAAAAGGAATTTTTGCTCACACTTTCATAACCGACTGATACGCAGATGTTTTAGCCTTAGATAACTGCTTGATCTCTATTGGCTCGCGGGGTGAATACATACAGCTGAAGTGACCAATAAACTACCGCGCCTCATTGACTATTAACAACAGGCAGACTGAAAGGATATTCATTGGTCAAAACATTCAACCCTATGAAAACAAGGCGATTTGAGGTGGGGCTAGTTAAGTAACTTTGTGGTTAGGACAGACCTTGTGACCGCAATAAAAAGTTTCAGAATTCCCAGTGTCGTGCATCAAATTACTTTGATTAATTGAAAGCTCTGATTAATTGTCTCCTTATCCAGCTCTTGAGAAACTGATACTGTTTTGACATGTCTTCAGAAATTCCGGAGATATTCAAAGCCTTGCTTGAGCACCCATTTCTCTATCGACTCAATACATGTAAGTCGGGACACACCTATTTATCGGTGTTCCCACTATATCGTCTGTAATTGCCACAATTGGCATGCTGCAGGATTTTACTTTTGACATTAGATACTACATCAGGCATTAAATAGATCAAATTGTTCAAAATATGACCTAAATTGACTGACTTTACAATTGTATAGCACTAATAAGAAATGCAGCCTTTTTTGTCAACAGCAAATATTATCTGTTTTTGGCTGCATTACATTACTAACAGTGTCTAGATACTCTGTATTTGCAATTAAACTATGGATATTATAGAACAATTGCCTTCACCTAGTTTTTCCTTCTTCCTCAGTTGGGCCTGTTCCAATTTACATATTTATTTATTTAGCAAATTATCCTTTGCATCTTGACAGCATGCATCTGCATAGATTACAAGTAATTGCCTAAATCAAATGCAAACATGAAAAACTTTATTTCACTAGGAGGAATTATGGAAAAGCATCTTCAGGACGATATGATTTTGTCATCTATATGTGGGACTGATATTTTAAATATGATGATCTTTTTAGATGTTTATTAAATGTGCAAATAATATAATTGTGGGCTGTGTTAATTTGTAATGCATCATATGCAAGGCATCATATAGAACAGATCATGAAATATGAACGAATAACACAAATTGTATATCACCTGTCGTAAACTCAAGGGGTAGATAATTACAACTCATTCTACACGTGAGACATGCGATGTTTGTACTATACCTTTTCTGCTTCGTGATTGCTCTGTATGAGTATGAGGGCACGTGCGAGGCCATGTGCCAATATAAGCTGGATACGGGCTGTTCTCCCGCGAGACATGAGCTCATTAAGTGCAATGACGAAGCATATTAGGATATTGTTTATTATTGTGTTAATCACAGTTTTGTTATTAGTTAAGGCTTAATATGCTTGAAGGTCAATCGTAAAATGAGTTAATTTTGAATAAATTGGTCTATTTATTACAGAAGCGTAAAAGGCATGTGATTTTAAAGTTTTATATGGCATATTCCATACTCTATATCATCAGTGTATCTATATGGGTCTTGTGACACATTATTAGTGTAAAATATAACCGCTATAGTCGCTACCCTTACGCACAGACACGCCTCTGTGTCGTTACGTCTATTTAATTATTCATGAGAGGAGAGTCGCAACCAACCAATCCGCGTCGAAAGGGGCGTGGATATTAAAACACTTCTGTAGCGAACTGGAAAATCGGGTCAAGCCTCAAACACAGAATAAAATATACTCTGTGAATAGAAAGGTGTCGACTGGCGAGCTGATTTATTTTTTTTCACCTTGTACCCAACATATGAAGACATTTAAATCGTTTTATTAATTAAACCAGGGATTTGAAGTCGCTTTTAAAGTTGAGCGCCGGTAAAAATGGACGTGAAGCCGATTTCCGTCAAGATGAACTCAGGCACTAATTCTCCGATTGCCTTTCCAGTAGTTTTAAAGAAAATCATGGAGATTCCGCCACCGAATCTTCTGGAAGGCGATGATGGTAAGTGCCTCTGCAGCTGTCGCGCGCTCATGGCTGCGCAGCTCGCCGTCGGTGGGTTGCAGAATTCGTAACATCAAATGCATTCTGTATGTGAATACAACGACAGACCAGGAATCATTGCTTCTTTATGTAAATATGTATAGTGCTATTTATAACGTGGTTCGCGGCACTTAATGTCTCACGGTTACAAACAAACTGGATGTAACTAGTGATGACCGCTTCAGTCCGATCTGAGTTGGTTAAATCAGGAGTTTTTTTTTTTTACTTTATGACGCCAAGGACCCCCACATTTTTATAAACCTTTTATGAGGGACCCCTTCCTAAAATCCATCTATTTTTTATGTATGAAATAAACATTTAAACTGTTAGATAAATAGTAAGTGACATAAATACAACATATTGTTTCCAAACCTAAATTGGCTATACTTAATGTTGGATGTATAAACCTGAAGAAGAACATGTTCAATTAAAAATGATTTGTATAAGCAACTTTTACAATAATTGTATGTAAGCAGTTTACGTATTGCGTTAGGAATGCTTACTTACAACCCCAGTGAGAAAACTCACTAGAAATATACAAAGCAAACATATACAATTCTGGAAAGTATGTACACTACAAGAAAGTGGAGAAACATTTAGAAATGAAACAGAATGTTCGGTAGACTTTATCCATTTTTGCTTTGTCTTTTTATTCACCAAAAAAATCTGGGGACCCCTTAGAACCCTCTGGAGGACCCCTGGATGAAAACCCCTGGGTTAAATAACGATTAATCATTTTAGTACTATTTAATGTACATGCAATTTATATAGATGTTATAAATGACTTTAAAGGGATAGTTCACCCAAAAATTTAAATTGTCATCACTTACTCACCCTCATGTTGTTCCAAATATGTATGAATTTCTTTCATCTGTTGAACACAAAAAATATATTTTGAAGAATGTTGGTAACCAGACTATTGATTTTCAATAGTTTTTTTCCAACTATGGAAGTCAATGACTACTTCAGCTGTCTGGTTACCAACATTCTTCAAAATATATATTTTTTGTGTTCAACAGAACTGTTTTTTTTATATAGTATACAACCAATTTGTGGAAACGAGTCAAACTTCCTGTCAATAAATATGGAACTAATAGTTTACTCCCCTAAATTGCAGTTATATCTACCAAGTAACAGGACTTCTCAGGTGAATATTTGTTACCCATTCTAGATACTCATTGCAGTCTTTCGATTGAGACTCTCTGTGTTTGATTGTCAGTCTTTTCTAATGTAAGATTTGGGACTGTCACAATTAGTTTATTATGGTAATTTTGATATTGCAGAAAATGATAAAGAGAAACTCTTTGAGGATGTGGACTCTGGAGGGGTCAGTGGAATGGGACCATCAGCCGCCTTAACGCCTGCCATTTGGGAAAAGACCATTCCCTATGATGGCGAAAACTTCCACCTGGAATACATGGATCTGGAGGAATTTCTCATGGAAAATGGCATTCCTACCACAGAGGATGAGGGCCAGCAAAAGAGCCTTGGGGAGGAAAACTTACAGCTGGCAACGGAAAAACCATCCACAACCTCTACAAGCGAGACAGCCCCAGCAATCACTCTTATGCCAGTCATGGAACTGGATCAGTGTGAGGAGGAAGTGGTCACAATCATGGCATCCAGCTCTAGCACAGACACAAAATCAGGTCAGCAGAGCAAAAACAGAACAAAGTGTACTTTCTGTCACAACTTGCTAAAATCCATTACATGGTTAAGCTGTTCATCATAAAGATCTGATTGTAAGAGTAAATCATGATGAAGTGAGATTCAAATAAACATTCAATTAAAATACCAAGAAATGTCTGGAAGTAATAGATTTAGATTTAATTTAATGTAGGGCTGCAACTAACGATTATTTTGATAATCGATTAGTTGGCCGGTTATTTTTTCCATTGAGCGATTAATCAGATAAAAAGCCCATTTTTTATTTTATTGACAAAACACACTATTCCACATCTTGCCCAATGCTGTCCTTCAAACAAACGTGTCAGCTGAGTGCTATGAACACATATATAGTGAATATATCTACCATTACATAAATTAACCATGGTTTTACATCGAATAAAATAAAAATTAATAATAAATAAATAACAGGGTTATTATCGATTTTATCGACTAGTTGTTGCAGCCCTAATTTCATTGTTAGGATTTACTAATTCACCTTCCACCACAGATGAGGACCGTGTGACACCAGACCCCATTAATCCAGATGATATTGAGGTAGAGATCAACTTCGAGCCGGATCCCACAGACCTTGTGCTCTCCAGCATACCCGGAGGTGAACTGTTTGATCCCCGCAAACATCGCTTCTCAGAGGAGGAGCTGAAGCCTCAGCCTATGATCAAGAAAGCAAAGAAAGTATTTGTGCCTGAGGAGCAGAAGGTAAATACACTCACTAAAATTAAAATGTAAACAGAAAATATAAAAGTAAATACTAATTCAAATTATTAATAAAAACTATAATAGAATGCCAATGATACTAAACTAACACGGCCCGAAATATTACCTTAATTCTGCATAACATAACACTTGAACTCTGATCAAGAAAGAACAGAGCTACAGAACTTAATTATACAGTTACACCCTAAATGTAAATTTGGTGATTATAATTTCATAGAGTGTAATTTATAACAACACAACAATTTCCACAGCATTTGTTTTTATGTCCACTCACTATTTCAGGACGACAAATACTGGCAGCGGAGGAAGAAGAATAATGTTGCAGCCAAACGTTCACGAGATGCCAGGCGGCTTAAAGAGAATCAGATCACAGTACGAGCGGCCTTCCTGGAGCGAGAGAACTCGGTGCTGAGGCAGGAAGTGGCAGAGTTACGCAAGGACTTTGGGGCGCTGCAAGAACATTGTGGCACGCTATGAAGCCAAATTCGGGCCTCTGTAAGGGACAATTGTGCACACAGAGAATTTGTTAAAACACATCAACTCTTAAAAGTGAAGTAGTACACTGTTACAAATGTGGTGATTTACAACTTTTTTCTCTTCTTTTTCAAGTGCTCCGGCTGAAGACCTAAACAATTATTGATTTATTTGCATTGTCGAAAGGCAATAAATTAATAATGGTATGGAATGAAGAGGAGAAGACAGGAGATAAGTGAATGAATGATTCAGACTGTAGAGCCAAGTGATATTCATATGATTATGAATCCTGTCGGCCTCTCTTATCAATAGAATAATCATACTTTCAGTGCAACAGCATACACAATATTTCCAATAGAGCTTTTAAGTGCTTTTTTGGTAATGCATCAACTTAGAAAAGGTCTTCCCCCTACCTTTTCTTGTTTAATGGTATGTTAAATGGAATAATGTATGTTGGAAGTCACTGGTCTTTATTTATAAAGAACGACTGGCATTGACTTCAATATACTTCCTTATATGTCAGTATGTTTAACCCTGAAAAATTACATTCATTCTAAGAATTCCTTTAACAAATTTGGTACATTGTACCACTAATTGGTGCATTTTTATCTGCAACATTAGAATTAAAATGCTATTATTGAAATATGGGGAGAATGTATAATTTCAAAAGTATGTCATTACAGGTAACTATAAAAACTGAAAAAAAAGCAGAAAAATTTAATTTTATCTGTAAAAAAAAACATCAAATGTTTTGTCTGTCAGCAAGTGCTAGAAATGTACTGAAAGTATGTGCACTGTACATCTGCAAAACTAAACAATAGAGATTTAGATGGAGTCTTTCATAATAACTCAGTAGATCTTTTAAAATCATACCTTGTTTACTTCACCATGGTTGTTCACCCTTTCTGGGAAATAACTGTATATGTGACGGATCTTGTATTTGTTTAGAACTCAGCAAAACAAATGAAGTGCTGATATATAAAGTTTTTTTCTCATATGTATCATATGATATATATTTTTTTATATAACTTCAAATATTTCACAAAAATGGCTTTGCAGTGTAAACTACACCGTTAATAGCTCAGAGTCAAGGATCCATAAGTGTCTTCAGCTGAGTGCCTGTTTGTAAAGCGCGCTATTGTGTTACAAATCAGAAACCAAACTCCAACCTCTTGTAAGGGCATCGGCCCCCTGCTCGCCACTGGCCTGCTTTTTCAGGTACATATTGTGTGCAACTTGTCTCTGTTCTTTTGAAACATGTAGTGTGCTTTTCAAACGGAAGGCTGCATCCTAGTGAGGCTGTGTTCTTCCTAGTCCAGTCATACGGAGGCTTGTAGGCTAGATTCCTTATTAAATACTAGAATGTGACGGTTTAGTAAGTGCGCATGGCTGTCACACGGTCATGTTCACACAATTTATTTGTGAATTGGAATGTGTGCAAAGGATTGTGGGTGATTGGAGGACGCAAAGGATACACTTGTCCTATGACGAAGCTTGCAGCCTTCCGATTAAGAAGCACCCGTAATATCATCAGGGAAAAAAAATAAGATAAAGGTTTAATTCACAAATTTCACAAACAGTCTTGTGCTCGCCGGTTATTGTTGTGAAGTGGATATTAGGTCGACGTTTATTACTAAGTTTAATTTCGCAATACATGCGACCATATTTGTCGTTTTTCATGTTTTGTGGAAAGGGAATCTGATATGTAATGTCATCCTGACCAAAGTTAACTTTGATCAAAACTCTGAAGATAACATTTTCTGTAGCTTATAGGACTCCACTTAAATCAGATGTTTAAACTTTTCATATCTGTGGTCTGTAGACACTCTTTAATGGGGCACTCGCGGTTTGTCATTTCTCCTTGAGCTTCCTTTGTGACGAGTGTGAAATGTGAGATGGTGAGATGAGGAACAACAATAACTTAAAATGGGGCTTAATGGCTGTTCTGAAAGGAATAGTGACTGTCTCTGGCATGAAGCATTTCTTCTATTGAACTAGAAGAGAACTTGGTTGCATATATGAAATGCCAACTTTGTTGCAGTAACAAATCTTTATTTTGTCAGATTTTAATGTTTTTCTAATTTTTATTGTTCTTTTTTGAGGAAAGAATTTTTTTTAAGTCTTATAAACATTTTGACGACGTAAATGTTTTCTCAGTGTCTTGGCTTTCATGTTGTACATATTATTAAAGAACTCAAAAATGTGTCCTGCCTACATGTAATTTAACAGTGCATTTAAATCACAACATTCTTTGATGCTTAAGAGAATTATGACTAAATGAATCTCAAATTTCAGATGGTAGAGTGTTGTGTAAGAAAGAAGTTCTAAAAAGTTGCATAACTCAAAGTGGGAGGGGCTAAAAAGGCAGTGTGATATGCTGATATACTGAGTAGACCCACCCAAACTCCAGTCTGAAAAAGAATGCTGTCATTCATGGTGCATTTCAGTCTGTATGTTTTTTTTTTTCATCAGGAGTGATCACATTTCAGTCAAAATTACCTAACATCTACTGAATTACAACACCCAAAGTGTAGTTTACCACTTTAGATACTGCATTAATTTAGATTAGCAATACATTTGTTACAGTATTTAATCATCTTTAACATTCATTGTTAACAGTGTTTATTGTTAATGTTAGTTTAGGGGTCCGTTCTTTGTACCTCGCTTAATGCATCTGAGATGATTTGACAGATCCCAGATCTTCTAATCATGATAACTGATCTCTGGCTAATTTGGTTCTTCAAACGAATTTGCGGATTGGATTAAAATATCTGGATTAAGTTATCTAAGATTACTGCGCGTTCTTGTGTTCCCTGAAGAGGGCAGATGCGATACTCGAAACCACGATCAGCAGTGCAGCGATTGGCTGGCGGCAAGACAGCAACGTAATGACATAATGTAATTAAAAAAGACACCTGGCGAAAAACGTACAACAAATTACACACAAAAGCCCCACGAATTTCTGGACCTTTATAAAGGAACAGCCAAACGACCAAACCAACATAAAAGTTATAATAGATAAATGATAAATGTAAAAAAAAAAAAAAAAAACATGATTCCCAATTCACGATTTTATAGTATTTGTACACCCTTTGCATTTTTATTTCAATGTTGTAATTAGCAATTCATTGAATTTTTAAGTCAATTTGAAGCAGATTTGTTACGTGACAGTTTCTTAAGGGTCAAGATCAAATTATCTGCATCTCTTGCGCTGCATCAAGCCATCCCATAATATCCATCATCACTCAAATGAATGCACGGCTCAGATTAACTGTACAGCATGTGCGTAAGACTCCAATAAAATTATAAAGTAATTATTCCATCACAAATAAATCTCTCAATCAAGTGGCTGTGTCTATAGTATTATAGACTACACAACATTATAATATTTTCAATTTCATTTTTATACTATTATTATTTAAAATTATTATTAGCCCAGGTTCAGTAATGAACTCTTGTAATAAAGTAGCAGTGGCTGGGACGGATTTTAAGCATCACCTCAAGATGCAATCTAATCCTGTTTATAAGCCTTACGTACGAAGAATGGACCCCAGGTCCAGTGAATAATATTAACAAATTATTCGATATTCAATATACGATATTAACCAACCTTTGATATCAATTATGTATTAGGGAATCTTATTTGTAAAGTGCTACCATAATTTATATATATATTTCATGTTGAATTAAATCAGATGTAACCAAAATGCCAGTAACACACAGGAAAACAAATAGGCACACTGCTGGACTTATTGGGCCGTGTGTCCAGCTGAAAACTCCTCGCTGTGGGGCTTGAGAGCGTTTTTTTCCAGTTGAGACTCTTTGCTTGTTATGATACGGAATGTCCACGGATGTGTTACTAGTATCTCATTTCACAGATAGTTTGTTTCTGTATTGATTCTATATAAAAATGCCGATACAATGTAAAATATTTGCTCTGGTTCTTGTTTTAAATTATTTTGTTCCGTTATTATGCTGCTTGTTTTCATCGGTTGACGTTGTACAAGCAGAATATATTTGGTCGGTGTTGTATTTGTCCCGCCCCTCCTCCACTCTGATTGGACGGCTGGGTGAAAAGTAACAATGATGAGCGCTGCGTTTTACTCAATGTTGAACATTCTTCAACTCTCGGAAATACTCGCTCAGCGCCTGGTTACGCTCATGACGTTCTAAAAACGCGGCGCTCCCATTGAAGACAATTGAATACGCCAGCCAGCCGCGTGAAAAAACGCTTTGGTGGACACACGACTCTAAGGGGAGTCTTTTTTTTTGTAAGTTCAAAATGAACCAGGACTTTTATGTTGAAATGTCTATACTACTTCCAAGATGAGGGAGCTAAAATATGCCATCTTATAACCTATTCATTTAATAAATAAATGAAGTGTGTTAAATATTAGAAGAGTGTAAATGTATTTTAGGCATCAAATCAAAAGGAACAGAATAAATCAACACCACAATGTTAAAAAAAGGATCTTTTTATTGTATCAACAAAATGGAAAACTTTTGCACAGGAAAACTACTGCGACAAACAAAATCCCTGTTTCTTCACCTCTTCTTGAAGCCATATTTTTTTCTCTCATAGAAAAGGTCAGTCTTCGAGCTGCCGAGGTTCACGATCTTGGGGCAGCCATCCCTCTGAGAAACAATAAAACACAATTCTTCAGAAACTTCCAGTCACATAATAAAAGAAAAACATGCATCCAAAACAAAACGCATCAATTACATTTGACATTTAATTCAATATGAGAAGCAGTTACCCAAGTAAAATATGGATAAACATCCCTGATACTGGGCAAAACAGATTTAGCATCAGTCAAACAATTTTTATGGGTGGGGGGGAATTCGGGTCTAATGCCATTTCATGCATTCTGACTTGTCTACACTGTTAAAGAGTTGGATTCTCATGCTTAACATTGCCAAAATTTCAAAAAACGAGTTGGACGTATGACGGAGTATTTCTGTGCCAAATACACTCCTTTAGAATCTGAACAAGTTTCTGAAAGTTTTTGTCGAGTATGGCCCTGTATGACGCCATAAAGGGCAGAATTCCTTCTCGCGGCAACCTCCCCCAGTTTCTCTTGAAGCCAACATGGAAGTGACTTAAACTGCAATTCATCAACTGGCCACTAGAGACAGGCTCCAGAAGGGAGCAGAATCTCATTGAGCCCCATGTTAAAATGCCCAACTTTACAGCAGAAAAAAACATGTTTACAGCCTGGTACAAATTGTGATTTTGGTCTATATAGCTAATTTTGCCCTTCATGACAACTGTGAGGGGGTGAATTTTTTTATAGCTCATTTGTTTACATTATATAAAGCCTTAAAGTTCTGCATAATTAAGGGCGTGGCCACTTTGACTGACAGGTGGATGGCCATTTATCTGCTGTCTGTTAGTCATCACGTCACCTCAGGTCCAGCCACATCCCGCCTCTTTGCCCATTTTCCTTTATCCGGGAGTGACGCGTGGTGACACGCTGCTAAGATGGCAACGGCCAGCTCGACCCTACTTTACGCTTCAAAACTGCTCTTCAGAATCCTATGGGTGACATCACGGACACTATGTCCATATTTTTTTACAGTCTATGGAGCACGTGCGCACACACACATCAACCAGAGCGAGACCAAGTGCGTGCCTATCAACGAGCTTCGTTCGGGTTACGGAAGCCGTCGGTAGCGTGGCCATTTTGTTTTTAGACCACGAAATCAACAACGTCACTAAAGTGTGTTTTTGGTTGTGAGGGAAAGATAGCCTTGTTCAGCTTCCCAAATAACCCAGCGTTAAGGAAACCGTGAATGCAGTTTGTTTTTCCGGAGCAGCAATGGAGTTCTGCAAGTGTGTTTGTTTGTTCCCGGTCACACAGGCAGTGACTGAAACTGCATCAAATGTCTGTTTTGTTGGCAAGTGCATATAATGTAAACAACACGAACGTATAGTGAATCGAAAGTTATCCAGGGATAATGCCATGATGTATTTTGTATGCGTGTCATAGGTGCGTGTGTGCCTGTGACTCTTTAGCTCCGCCCACTGCACGCCTGCACGATTTAGGCTGTTTTTTGGAAAGAATCGGTACAGCGTATCAGTCTTTTATAAATATGATCAAACTAAAAACTCTTCGGCGATATGAATGATGCAATACTACTCTATAGGTACTCAAGATTAACATGAGATTGGCAGAAACTGTGCGCCAAATGAACAGCAGATTTACTCACGTCTTTCTCCTGGATGGTGCACTCTTTGCAGTAGTAGGCATCAGAAACTCCAGGACCTCCACAGATGACACAGCGCCCTTGGTAAGAACCATAGTTGCATTCATCACAAATACGAACTAGTGTGCAAGGCCTGACATAAGAGTCACAGATAACGCATTTGCCATCACCTTAAAAAGAAAAGAAACAGACATTTGAGTTAAAGAGCATAACATTGTAGCAGTAGCATCATGATCACACAGAACTGGTTTTCTGTGCACGCACCCCAAGATAAAGCAGAACACAGACAAGCAAAGTAAAATATACTTTGAGCTTCGGATGCAAGACTAAAAAACAAAATAAAAATACCAAAATTGGCGAGTATTCACGTAAACACAGTAGGTTATGTCTTAAGAGAACGTAAATAGTTGGGAGAAAACAGGACGAGTATCTATTAGATCTTCAAGTGACAGCTGCGTAATATACCTGCTGCTTTTATAACTTTAATAAGAATCAAAACAAGTTTAATTCATACAGCAAAGACTTATTTCATTTGCATCTTTTTTCTATTGTTTGTAGTTCTTTGTTTTTACTGTATTACTGAGCGTCAGAGCTGAGTAGTAACTGTTACATGTCATCTGGATTACGTAATCAGAGTCCAAAAATTAAGTATTTGTAATTGTAATTAGATTAAATTATGTTTTAAAATACTAGTTACTTTACTGATTACAAGTTATTGTCACAATGGCAGTATATTATTCATAATTCATTGATTCTCCCTACTACTTTTTATCTTTTTTCAATTTTCCTTTTTAAAAAAAGCCTACTGCTTATACGGTGGAATTGGAATTGCGCACAACAGCCACTAGTCATGTGAAAAACACATGTGGTCTTTCAAACACATTAGAAATGTACAAATTCACAATTTCATATTTACATGCAATGTAGGGATTCCCCAACTTTGTCACCTGAACCTCTTTGACCTAATATATTTACTTGAAGTACCCCTGATATTTTTATTTTTATTTATACATACACATACATATATATATATATATATATATATATATATATATATATATATATATATATATATATATAAATAAAGTTAGGTCAATAATACAATGAAGTCAATAATAATAATAATAATAAATAATAAAATTAGGTTCATGGTTCTCAAATGTCGGTTACATTACATGCAGGAAAACAAGCTATTTTTGTTTTTAAATCTTTAGTTAGTGTTTTATTTTGATTGTTTTTTATTATTATTTATTTTAACTTTAAATTATTATTTAATTAATAGCTTTTCATTAAACTCACAAACCCCTGCAGTTCATAATGTAATATTAATGCACGTCATGTTGTTGATAAAGAATGGAACATTTTTTTTTTTACTCTTTGTATTTTTATATGAATATGGTACAAGACTATCCTATTCAAATGTGATAAACAAGTAAGGTCAAAAGTAATCGAAAAGTCAGATTGCATTACTTTAAATGTGTAATGTACTGGTTTATGTTACATTACAACCTTATGCTACTACAATTTCACATGTAATTTGGAATCAGTAACCGACTACAATTTGTAAGTAATCTTACCCAGCACTGACTGTTTACTTGTCTTCATTTTTTTTTTTTACTGACATTAGTTAGCCTAGTATTCTGCTGTGGTATTAAAATCAACAAATCGATTGGTATCAAGAATTGTGAAATTTTGCAGGTATCTAAAACTTTGATATAATAGCAACATTATTTCCAGCAAATATATACTTGATTACATATTGCAATAAATTACATGTATAAGGTTTTGGACACATCGCCCACTCATAATCGTGATTATGATTTATGTCATAATTGAGCAGCCCTACTCCTACCATTGTGGCGTATATCAATCACTTGGAGCTCATGGTAGCTCTGTCTTGAAATGTTTGTGTTATTATAAATCAATTTCTCTATGGGATTTAAAAAAAAATTGTATTTGATTGTATTTATTTAATATGCACATAAAAGAGTAAAATAGTTTCCTTTAACTAAACATATGTAAAACGAACAAATGTGAAAATTTTATTCAATATTAAAAATATTAAATGAGAAGAAACTATTTGAAATGAAAGAAATACGGTTTAAACGTAACACTGGTAAAGCATCGAACATAATACGATACAGTCCAAAACTTACATTTTTCACACAGTCTTCCAATGGCTGCAAAGAAAAGAAAGATAAAAATTAGATACAACGCACTTTATAATTGATCAAATTGAAACCATGCAAATGAGCAAAACAGCAAAAGGTACAAAAAAAGATTAAGACAATACTGCCCTCCGACTACTAAACAAACGACCAAGTAACGTTACCTTTGCATCTGCTGCTAGAATACTTAACCAGATTTTTCTCAGAATAAATATCTAGTTAAGCCGTTAACTGGTTATTAATATAGTAACTTAGTTAGGGAGATAAATTAACTGTTGCCTACATAAATACTTTAATCACCTTCCACTTTATTTTAATTAGACTACTCATTCATTTGACTTTAGCGCATGCGAACATTCACTGCCTTGTTAGCTATACATTTGTTCGTTAAACAAATACATTAACAATTCAATTAATAAAATCTAGATATAAAAATTATAAAGCCTTACCAACTCCAGCCTGTTTTCTGCAAAAAATCAAATCTGGGTGATGTTTTGCCATTATAAAAGACCAAACGCATCCAGCTAGCGAAATACTAGCAGCAATGCAACGATGACCTCCGAACTTTCTTCTTCTGATTTTACGGATTGAAGGCTACGAAGCAACTTACTGCCACCTATTGGACACAATACAACATGACCACAGGTGACAAATATGCCATGTAATGGTGTAGAGAAGAAAAAAAATCAAATGCAAGCACATATTCGACCAAATGCTTACTAAATAATAAAGATATTAGACACGTGTTTCATAGTGAAAAGAAACATCCCAACAAGGGGACATTATATTGAAATTCCATTCTCAATTAATCTGGAAAAAGGTCTGGAAAAACATGAATTCTGCGTTTCAAATAAAACAGAAGAAATTCGGTGAAGATTTTACACAACATACCCAATACATATTTGATTTCTATGTTTGCAGATGCTGAAAAATAATGTTCTTTTTGTAAAATTATAAATGGCATTTGTTCTATGATTATCAAATTGTATAAAATCTCCGGACAGAGTGCACATTTTTGTCTGTGAAAAATAAGTGTAATGTTAATTTTGTAAATTAAAAGTTAACATATGTACAATATTTTTCAATGAACGAACTTGTCTTTTTAAATCTCTTAAATTAGTCAAGAATAGGAAAAATATGCCTACTTCTATTGTAAAAAATGGTCACATTAGTTAAAATTAACGTTAACTAACATTAACTAACAACGACATTATTGTTACATACTTACATTATTTATTATTAATCTTTGTTAACGTTAGTTAATAAAAATACAACTGTTCATTGTTAGTTCATGGTCCATTAAATAATATTAACAAATACAACAATTTATTTAAAAAATGTATTACTAAATGTTTAAATTAATAGTCAATAATAGGTCTAATAAATCATTTATAAGTATTTTTCATTGTTAGTTCATAATATTAACAAGTGAAACCTTACTGTAAAATGTTACCAAAAAAAATATGAATCCTAGTTTGGCTTTATATATTTTAATATTTTTAAATAAATGTTTGTTATATTAAGGTTTGTAGATAGATCACAGGTTTAGGAAATATGTTAGAAATGCTTGTGTAATTTTAGACAAGGTCCTAAAAGCAAGAGATAAACACCTGGACAAAACATTACTAGAATTTAACATTATTTCCATTCTCCATGTTTGTTGACATGTTTTTTGAGTTAATAATTAATGAGCAAAAAATATGAGCATCTTAAATTGCTGGTCTTTTAAAACAAGACACAATTAGATCTAAACATTTCAACATCCTTCCAAGACAATGAGTTCTTATACCCGCACGTCATATTCTAGCGTCACATCTTTGTCAGTGAACAAAATGGCAACCTACTGCTTAACCGTCGCCCGGCTTCAGGTACTGGAAATCTATATTTTATATCGTCAATACGCATGGTTTGGATTTGTTAATTCTTTTTTTAACGTCATCCAGATATGTGCTTGATAGTTTGAGGTGCTCGCAATGTGTCATCTGATTGTTTTCGTGCTGAAATCTGTTCATGAAGTGCTCACAGGTCATTGTGGCCGTTTGCGCTGCTGCGGCTCGCGGATGGCGTATGGCGTATAATCTTTATTTCCAGCTGTTTGATACAAGACAGCCAAAGCACGAAACCAGAAATACTCACAGCTGTTTTATTGATTCGCCCATTGTGTATTTTTCACGTCTGGCTGTTTGGTTTTAATCGCAAGGTGACCACAAGGTTAAAACAGCGCAGTGAGGATAACGGTGCTATCGATGTAGATTAACTAGTAATACCGCTACTTACATAACGCGATACTATCCTCGAAACCAAGTTATTACATTTTATCTATCTAACATTAATATATGTGTTTTAAAACTGGCATAGCTTCGATCTGAGGTTTGACCACATTGAGCGAAGTGAGCAGCTGTGGTTTCAAAAATACTAAACATTGGTAATATATACTGATGGTATCACTAATAATACGAGCCTAAAACATAACGTTATGTAGGCAGTCTGAACAATCTAGTAACATGTTAATCTCCACATGAGGTTGAAAAAATATAATACCCCAGATAACCTTGATGCTGTCATGGTTTTATCATAGGCATCATATGACAATATGTTGTGGTCAAGATTGAGTAGATATATTTACTATTTATTTGACTAGGTATAAGATGTATTTATTTGTTGTGTATGTCAACTTAAACGTATTTTTAAAAACTGATACTTTTTATATACTGTAATTACAATATCAAGGAATTTTACAACTTATTTCAAGGCCTGAAGAAGGCATTTAAGTTCACAAAATACCAAAAAGTCATAGACTTTTTTCTATAAAATATAGATTATTATTATTATTAATATTATTTATGATGTTCTCAAAAGTTTTTAATCCACTAAAATTTCCTCTATATCTGGAAGTCATGGAAATATAATGGAAATTAATTGGTCAAATATGTTGGAAACCTGTTTATAATCTAGTTGTTTACTATGTGATTTCTAAGTTTATGTTCCAGCTCTTTGTGTACTGATTCCCTGTTTGTTTATTTCAGCTCGTTCTGGGTCAGGGTGCCCGGCGCTTTCATGTGGCGGCAGCCCTCAACGCAAAGGCCAAGGTGGCCATGAGCCGCTTTGAGCCAAGTTCTTGCGTCAACTATGACCAGCTTCGATCAAATATTGACATTGTGCGCAAAAGGTCAGAAAGCATTACAATGTTTTACACTCACATTGATTTGTTTCCGGCCTTCTTATCTTAAATAGGGTGACTCGTGGCTATTTCTTAATTTTACAGAAGAAATGTACTTTTCTTGAACTTGGTTAGTTTAAAATGTATTGTCTTAAATCTTGTGAGTTTTCCCAAGTGCTTTACATGTGAAATCACATCTTCCAGACTCAATCGGCCACTCACCCTGTCAGAGAAGATTGTCTATGGCCATTTGGATGACCCGGCTGGACAGGAAATTGCTCGAGGACGCACATACTTGCGTCTGCGACCGGATCGAGTTGCTATGCAAGATGCAACAGCGCAGATGGCCATGCTGCAGTTTATCAGCAGTGGGCTTCCAAGAGTGGCAGTGCCATCCACCATCCACTGTGACCATCTTATCGAGGCCCAGACTGGAGGAGTCCAAGATCTACAGAGGGCAAAGGTAAATGATGCCATAAAGAGACGTTGTTGAAAGAGTACCATGCATATGATTGTTCTGGATATGCCTGGTTAAAGAGAGAGTTCACCCAAAAATGAAAATTCTGTCATCATTTACTCACCATCAAGTTGTTCCAAACCTGCATTCATTTATTTCTTCTGCTGAACACAAAAGAAGATATTTTGAAGAATATGGGTAACCAAACAGTTAATGGACCCCCATGGTATTTATGGCATTAAATACTATGGAAGTCAATGGGGCCCATCAGTCTTCTTTTGTGTTCAGCAGAAGAAAGAAATTCAAACAGGTTTGGAACAACTTTAGGGTGAGTAAAAATGATTAGCTTAAAGATGATGCTTGTACTGTATGAACACAAGTTCACTTTTATTCTTCACTGATTTTATTCCTTTATTTCATTATTGCATTGTTTCATTCCTTTTCCCTGCTGCCAACCAGGAAGTGAATCAAGAGGTTTACAATTTCCTCGCTAGTGCTGGGGCTAAATATGGTGTTGGCTTTTGGAAACCTGGCTCTGGGATCATCCATCAGGTACTGGAGTTTTTTTTTTTTTGACTGGTTTTTAACCAGTATGTATTCTAATGTAATAAATTGAATTTTACATGTAAGTTGCACATAAGATGTACACATAATTGCTTTAAGGGTGCTCCGATTGATCGGGCGCTTATTGTTATCGGCCGATAATATCTTTATATAGTTTGATCGGTGGTCTCTATAAAGCAGATCAGAAGAGCTGATCAGATGACGCAAAACTCTCAAGACAAATTTTCTATGCGCAGCTAAAATTGCTTCACTACATTCACCGGTCTGGCAGTTTTACCAGGTGTCTGAAAAGGACAATAAATTTGCAACGTAATTGCGGAGACATTGCAATGACAGCAAGAAACTAGGGCTGTGTGATTTTTAGTGCATTTCTTTCCTTCACAGCAGTGTGCGTTCATTCTTCCCTAAAATCCCCAAATTGTTGCTTGCCAATAATAAGTTGTCCATTGAAGATACTTTCTCATCTCTTAATTTTTTTTTTATACTTTTACACTGTTGTTAAGAATAGTTGGCTATTATTTATTTTGGTGATGGGTATCATTGATCAGCATCGGCCAGTACTGCTTTCAGTGATCAGACCCAAAAATCCTGATTGGAGCACCCTTAAATTACTTCATTAAAATGAATACTTAATGTTCATAAAGTCAGAGTATCAGGGATGTGATTTTTATTTTTTTTATTTTTCTTCCATTTTCATTTTTTATACATTCTGTATTTTCCAGTGTTGGGCAGTAGCGAGCTACAAGTAACGACGCTACTAGCTTAACTACATTTTTCAGTAGCTTGTCAGTAGCTCAGTTACTTTTAAAACAGTGTAGCTTTTCCAGTAGCTAACTACTTTATCCAGCAAGTAGCGGTGTAGCGCGACAAAAAGCTACATTCCGTTTTTGGTTCTGACAAAAACAAGCCTGTAATGAGCGAAGTAACGGACGCTCAGCTTAATAATCCGCTCTATGAAGGCGCACTCCACTCAATCGCTCACGGCCCAAGCAAATGCTCCACTCATGAACCGCTCACCGGTAAAACAACGTTCGCTAAAAAATCCCACTCAGACATGAAATATATCTGTACTGTAGCCTACTATACTTGTTGTAGCCATTAAGCAATGTATTTTGTTTCATATTTATGTTTAAATATTATAATTTAATATAAATATTATTATTTTTAAATAACATCTAGGATATATCTAGGCTATATTGATTATGAAAAGTGCAGAGATGCGTAATATGTCAAAGACAGAAATGATTTTGACCACTTCATTAAGTTTTGTTTTATAGAAAGCCTTTCTTTAAAGTGAATTTCGTTTTGTATAAATTGTATCTTAATTGTAATCAAGGTTTCATCAGCAAATTGCCTGGATTTAATAAATAAGAAGCAAATAGACTATAGCAGACAATAATTGTGACATGAAGGCGCCGGAGCGATCACTTGAACTGGAGCGCGTCTCATAAATAAACCGAAACTCAGCAGGCTACTTGCCTCACAGACATGAGAAATATGTGTATAGTAAGCTTGAAATGTCCACTTTTAAACGAAACAATTCAAAACAAAAAGAAATAGTCAAGCGATGCGCACAGCTTATGCGCAAGCTGCATGTGTGGTGAGTTTAACCTGCATTTTTAGACTAATCCTGACTCCTGAGTATTTAATTTGTTGCATACATTTTGTTCTTCCATTGATGATAAATGTGTAGCCATTTTGCACTTTGACTGACAGTTTGAGATATAGGCTATATTTGATTATTGTGTGTATCGATTAGTTTACAAAATCAAATGATTCTGACAGGTTTTGCCCTTGAAATGAATGGGAAAAAGTGTCCCAATCAACCTGAATTCACCCCATACTCTTTGAAATCATAATTACATCACATTATGTTGCTTGAAACCCCAAATATTATAACATTCTTCATTAAGAATTATTCAGTTATTTGTTACAATGTCATTGTGAAAAAAAAGAAAAGTAGTTTCAATATAGCTAGCTACTTTTTGATAGTAACTTGTAGTGTAGCTAACTACTTTTTCAAAGGGTAGCTTGAATGTACCTTAACTACTTTAACTTACAAGTAGCTTGTAGCTTGTAAAGCTACAGTTTCAGAGTAGCTTGCCCAACACTGGTATTTTCCAGCCTGAAGTATGGCCCATGTGAATTGTGTAAATCTGGAGGAAACATGCCAACCCTCTTATTAAAATTTGTTATGAGATTTTTTTGTTTTTGTTTAAACTAATTCATTATCAATCAAATTTCTAACGTTGAAAGCAAAGAAATTAAGACACAAAAATAAGTAGGATATTGTGATTTTACTGATGTTCTGTAAAATAGTATTATTACCCATTTTTATTTATTTGATTATTATTGCAACAGTAAGATTCTTTGATTTAAATTTTTACAATTTAAATGATTAAAAACAGATTAATTTTTTTTTTTTAAATAATAACAATGAGAGAAATTCCTTTTTTGTTCTTAGCTAATCACAGGCTTGCAGTTTTGTTAATGAACTTTTTTACATTTTAAAAAAAAATAAAGATTATCTTGGAGAACTATGCGTACCCTGGAGTCATGTTGATTGGTACAGACTCTCACACCCCTAATGGTGGTGGTCTGGGCTGCATCTGCATTGGAGTTGGTGGAGCTGATGCTGTTGATGTCATGGCAGGCATCCCCTGGGAGCTAAAGTGCCCAAACGTAAGCTGCTATTGCCCGTTTCCATTTAACTTAACAATTGCTATCTAAAATTGGGCAATTGGAAGTGTTTATTTACAGGGTATATCTGCTTTTTCAGGTCATTGGTGTGAAACTAACAGGCTCATTATCTGGCTGGACCTCACCAAAAGATGTCATCCTTAAAGTTGCTGGTATTTTGACTGTGAAGGGTGGCACTGGTGCCATTGTGGAGTACCACGGCCCTGGTGTGGAATCTATCTCCTGCACAGGTGAAAACTTGCTTAAGCAATATTTGGACTGGATTCATTTGAAAAGAATGTTTGAGATTAGTGATGAGTGACCATTTTGAGCAATTTTGGGATTTAACTTCCCTTTCTTAATTTGGTCAACTGTTACTTTGAGCTGAAAGTCTGTATTTATAATGGAAGGTCTAAATACATAATTATAGTGCACCAGGGTGTGCAGTGATAAATTTAGCTTCAATGAAGGTCATAATGAATGAGAAGCCTTAAGACATTATTGTCCAGATGGAATTAGATTTCTCAGAGGATGGCAATTAGCTGACAAACAGCATGTAATTTGCTTTGTAATTTTTATAGTTTGAGTGAAGAAAAATAGGCATGTTGAATACTACGAAGCCCCTAAAGGTACATGGTGATGGAAAAAATATGAGATGGGAGGAAAAAATATATTTCAATGCTTTTGCATCCGATCGCAAAGATCCAGAGAAAGTTTGCACTAACTTGCAAACGTGAACAACATTTTTCTTGGGGGAATGCAAAAGTTTTTGTGAGCGAACAATATTTGTTGGGGAATGCAAACCATTTTGTGAGCGAACGCAATATTTCTCGAGGTAACATAAAACATTTGTTGAGCGAACACTGGGTTTCACAGGGGAACGCAAAACATTTAGTGCGCAAATGCAATATTTTTGTCGCCGATCTCTATGAACTGCCAGCGAACTCAAAATCAGGCTTAAATGTGTGTACTGTGGCATAGGTGGCACTTTTCGTGCAGTCGTAACATGGGCGTGTTATGTCAGTCATTGTAAAAACTGAATATGCTTTTGGGTTTTCTAATCAGGAATGGCCACCATCTGTAATATGGGTGCTGAAATTGGAGCCACCACATCTGTGTTCCCTTACAACCACCGTATGAGGACATACTTGGAGAAGACTGGTCGTGGAGGTAAACAGCGATAGTCTCTCTTTAATGGATATTTCAACTGCTTCCTCAAAAGTTTGGCCGCTCATTCCACTTTTTTTTCTCTCAGAAATCGCTGCTCTAGCAAATGAGAATCAAGATCTGCTGGTACCTGACTCGGGTTGTCATTATGACCAGGTGATCGAGATTAATCTAAGTGAGGTAAGAGCAGGTCAGTTAAGGTAAGTAAGTTGAATGTATCTTAGAGCTATAGTAAAGTGTTAATAATTAATGCACTGTTTTATAATACTCCCTTACAGCTGAAGCCTCACATCAATGGCCCATTTACTCCTGACCTGGCCCATCCTGTTTCAGAAATCGGGTCTGTTGCTGAGAAGAATGGCTGGCCCCTGGATGTTAAAGTTGGTCAGTGATTTAGAGTCCACTCCATTTTAATGGTCACTAATAGACTTTTATTATTCACTAAAATGGCTTCCTGTCATGAACATTTATAGGTCTGATTGGAAGCTGCACCAACTCCAGTTATGAGGACATGGGCAGAGCTTCCTCCTTGGCCAAACAAGCACTCGACAAAGGACTCAAATGTAAAGCCCAGTTCACAGTCACCCCTGGGTCCGAGCAGATTCGTGCCACGATTGAAAGAGATGGCTATGTGAGTCTGAGTTGGAGAGCCCTGGGATTTTATTATTTTAAATGGGTTCACTGGCTGTGTGTACGTCCAAATTACTTGATTGTTCTGCTTTTAGTCTAACAATAGAATGTGTTTCTTAACCTGCAGGCCAAAGTGTTGAGGGATGTTGGTGGAGTTGTCCTGGCTAATGCCTGTGGACCCTGCATTGGTCAGTGGGACAGGTAAAGTTTTTGTCTTCAACATGGGTTTTAATTCAACATTGCAGATTTTCTTTTGTACACTACTGTTCAAACGTTTGGGGTATATAATATTGTGAAATGTAATTACAGGGCTGTTGAATGCTTGATTCCAATTGGTTGATGAACCAATCTTAAAATCATGGCCACATTATTTTCTAATAATTCATTGACCTGTTGTCAATTACTCTTATTTCAATTTGAGTACATTTTAAAATGTTTTTTTTTTTCCTGTGATGGCAAAGCTGCTTTTTTTTCAGCAGCCGTTACTTCAGAAATCATTCTAATATGCTGATGATTTGATGCTCAAGAAACATTTCTTATTAGTAATGTTGAAAACAGTTGTGCTACCTAATATTTTTGTGGAAACCGTGATACTTTCCTGGTTGCTTTGATGAATAGAAAGTTCAAAAGAACCACATTTATTTAAAATAGTCTTTTGAAACACATTTTTTAACATTATAAATGTTTTACTGTAACTTTTGATCAGTGTAAAGCATCCTTGCTGAATAAAAACAAAAATAACCTAGCTAATAAAGTTACTGACCCAACGTTTTTTTTGTGTTTATAAAATTACTAACAAAGTAATATGTAAGGAAATGTACAGTTAGCCAGCTATTACCACAAAATAAATCATGATGGGGCGAGTCTTTTATTTGTTTGTTTAGCAAAAATGGTCAATGACTATACATTTTTCCAGTTAATACAGGGTTACTTGCTAAAATATTGGGTATGAAATTGATTTCATTTGTGAGAAAAGAGAGCGAGCTCTGAGTCATATGAGAGAGATGAAACTAGCAAAATCATGTGCCTGGGACAACGGTCATGGTTTAGCATCATAATACAAAAATATTTGACCTTAATTCCACGACTGACCAATCAGAATCAAGTAATTCAAAGAACTGTGTAATAAAGCCACATCATAAACCCATAAAAACTTTCTTGCAGACGTGACATTAAGAAGGGAGAAAAGAACACCATTGTTACATCATTCAACAGAAACTTCACGGCCAGAAATGACGCCAACCCTGCCACTCATGCTTTTGTCACCTCACCAGAGGTATTTTGCAGTTGATCTGCTTTCAAATGTGCCACAATCTCTGAATGTTTTTCTCCCCAAAACTATTTGTATGCAGTTTTGCCAATTTATTTATTCTTTCACTTTTTCATTTGTTGTCTTGCAGATTGTCACAGCCCTTGCCATTGCAGGCACACTGAAGTTCAACCCTGAGACTGACTATCTCACAGCCTCCAACGGAGAGAAGTTTAAACTGGAGCCGCCCACAGGAGATGAGCTTCCTGCTCGTGACTTCGACCCAGGTCAGGACACCTACCAGCACCCACCACCTGATGGGTCTGGTCTGAAGGTAGATGTTAACCCTCAGAGCAACCGCCTGCAGCTGCTCGAGCCCTTCGACAAATGGAGTGGACACGACCTTGAAGACCTCCAAGTGCTCATCAAGGTAAGTTTTAGTCATGGATGTTTGAAATACTGGATTTCAATATCACTCTGAACTATTTAACTCTTTTTGTCAGGTGAAAGGAAAGTGCACCACCGACCACATCAGCGCTGCCGGACCCTGGCTTAAGTTCCGTGGACACCTCGATAACATTTCCAATAACCTTCTCATTGGTGCTGTTAATATTGAGAACGATGGCGTCAATAAAATTCGCAACCTTCTGACTGGAGAGTTTGGTGGCGTCCCTGATGTTGCCCGCCATTACAAAGTAAGAGCTTCTCTTTTTTTTTTTTGTCTGTCATTTATGCTTTCTGCCTATTGAAAGCATTTGTATTCATAAGGATTTCTGGATGTTCTGGTATTTCCCACTTGCAGAAGCACAATATTTCATGGGTAGTTGTGGGAGATGAGAACTACGGTGAGGGTTCCAGCAGAGAGCACGCAGCTCTGGAACCCAGACATCTAGGAGGGAGGGCCATCATTGTGAAAAGCTTTGCTAGAATCCATGGTAAGTGAATGCAAACACCTTTTTTCCCTGTTTGAAGCCAAGTGTCTCATTTAGCAATTGATTTTGATGAATCTGTCATGACTGTCAACAGAAACTAACTTGAAGAAACAGGGCCTGCTGCCCCTCACCTTCTCAAATCCTGCTGATTATGACAAAATCCGCCCAGATGATAAAATCTCCATTGTAGGGCTTAAGACCTTTGCCCCTGGAAAGGTAAGACCTATTCTATTAAACAGTTTCTAGTTTATATGCATATTTCCTGGTTTGTGTTAAGGCTGGCCCACACTAAAAGATTTAAGTCTTATCAGATTTTCAAAATGTGAGAGACCATAAACATGATGCTAAAAAAAAACAACAACAACTTAGGCCCCGTTTACACCTAGTATTAAGATGTTTTGGTCCATCAGATCACAAATAGATGAGGGAGACACATTCCCGCTTACACCTGATGATTTAACCCATCTCTTTTGTCTACTTTCAACCACTTCTGTCCTGATTTCTTCAAGGGGAGGGTCTATGGGTGGGTATATGTATGTTTTTTTCAGATCTTTTGATCTAATGGACAAAATAAGCTTGCATAACGGAACCATGACGGAGAGCACAGAGACCACGGTGAATACTGTGAGTGCGTGTTAGAAATCAGGAATGGTGAGAGAATGTTGTTGGTGCGTTTTTCATCTTCAAACCAAACTTTGGTCTTCAGCAGACAATGTGTAAATCCCGTCTGGCTAGCGCGCAGCCCATAATGTTTGTGCAATAAGTCAGTAGGCGGAGAGTAGGTGGTCTTTTGTGGCAGTTTGAACACATTCGACCACATGAGTGTTGACACTACGAAAGCAATCCGGTCGAATGCGTTTACGACTACCTCTGGAAGTGGTCAGAAGTATATTTAGCATCGTCCACTTGAGATCCGGTTGACCAAAACACATCTTAATACCAGGTGTAAACAGGGCCATATATTTAACAGTTTTGTTCCTATAGTGTGTGGAGTGCCGCAATGTGACCAAGATAGCACACCATACACTAACAGATTCCATTCACAAGCAACCAGATTCCCGACTGTGAATACGAGAAATCTCGCAAAATGTCTCGTGGTCAAACGTAAACACACATGGCGGACGATGAGCAAGAAGAAATGGCGATAATAATGTTTGGACTGCTTTTTACAGAAAATTCGCTGAAAAAAAGAAAGAAAAAGGTTTGGATGAAGTCGTGTTTATGCTTCCGTTAACTTCGCTTTCTGATTTGGTATCGTTTCGTTCCACTTGGCAATCTACTGCGTGTTTGTCCTTGGGGTTCGCCCCACACAACGTAAATAATGATCGTAAATAATCTGCATGTTGGATACTTCAACGTGACAACCTGCTTGCACAGGGAGCGTGCTGGGGACTATTTTCAGGTGCTGCGTAATATCATTGCGCCTGCTGCACCCATGGTATGGCAGCAAAGTTCCTTGATTATTATAGTTCTACAGCCAGATCCGGAGATCGGCTGAATGGATTCGAAAATGGTAAAACTCAACTGTTTAACTCTAGGGGAGTTGGAAAATGGGCCTATTTTCAAAAATAGTGGAGTGTTCCTTTTAACACACCTCACACCACAGGAAAATCTGATAAGATAATCTGTAGAACCATCAAGATAATCAGGACTTGTCCTAGGATTGTCGGAAGGGGAGAATTGGGAACAAAATCATCCCGATTATTCAGGGTGCCTTTAGTCTCAGGTTGTAGTCTGTTCTGTAAATTTGCTTTTTTTGTCAGCTGAACCCCTTTTACCTTTTTAGGTTAATATTTCAATCATTTTTAAAACGCATTCACATGTTCATGTACATTAGACCATATTGGTTAATGGTGATGTGTCATGCATGAAATTTTTTTTAAATTGTATACAAAATATTTCTTTATACTTGTATAATTTCATGAAGTCATAGGTTTTAATCATCTCACAAATTCCATAATATTTTCCATTTATTGTTCCTTATAGCCCCTGAATGCCATCATCAAGCACATTGATGGAAGCTCGGAAACTATTGAGTTGAACCACACCTTCAACGAAACCCAGATTGAATGGTTCAAGGCAGGCTCTGCCCTCAACAGAATGAAAGAGCTGCAGTGATTATAAATATACATATATGGAAGGGGGAGGGGTTCTGCATCAAACAGGAGGATTGGTATGTGTATGAAAGGTTTAATGCAAATGTAATTATGAACTGAAGTGTACACAATACATTTTCAAAATTGTGCTGCATAGACAAGTCGTGTCAATACACAAACTTCTAAAAGCTATATAATACATTGTAGGGCAGATAGCAACTGTAATGCTTTTCAAGCTGGGTCTGTGTTTATTACAGAAAAAAAGATTTAAAAAAAAAAAGATAACCTAAAGAAAATGCTAAGCACATATGTGTTAGTGGGAGACACCAGAGTTTAAATCATAAAATCATCCAAATATCTGTGCAGGTGTTCAGGCATATGTTGATTATTAATTTCTGTTATTTGAAATATTACACTGAACTGTAATGAGAGCTGCTTGTGAATTTTCTGTCCTGTTATTGACTCTATTGATGGAATATCGTATTTCACATGATTCTAACAACTGCTTTTCAACCTTTTCTTCTTCATGCAAGCTTGAAATTTGACCAGTTATTGTTCATGTAGCTATTCTTACTGTGAGTCAGAGTGACTTGTCTATGTCTGTTCTTCAAACCTTGGCAGATCTTGTCATACACAACACCAAAATCTATCAAATGTGTCTGTACTGAATGTACAACAGGTCAAGTCTATTAATGTTTTAAACATAATGCTTATTTATAAACATTTGCAAAGAATCTCGGATGTGCATTATCTTAAGTGTTTTGGATGACAGTTATTGAGTAACGTATCAGTAATTAGATCTCCAACCTCTTGAGCACCTTTTCTGTATATTTGAGTGCCCTTTTTTGTAGGGTTGTTTTTCTTTTCTTTCATACAGAGATGTGACATCAATCACTCTGACCAGCAGACCATAGCAACTACTAAGACACCAAGTAGTAAATTACAAGCTTTGTCTGACTCAACATGTTTGTGCTCATCAGATGAACTTTTACTGCTGCT
This sequence comes from Rhinogobio ventralis, assembly GCA_039654625.1. Taxonomy (NCBI): domain Eukaryota; kingdom Metazoa; phylum Chordata; class Actinopteri; order Cypriniformes; family Gobionidae; genus Rhinogobio; species Rhinogobio ventralis. The sequence goes on from CM077212.1 coordinate 17,436,207, forward strand.
CGTAACAAACACAGCCTCTTGGTAATAACTCCATTATTTTCCTTTTTTTTTCTTGTTCTTGTTCTTGAGGAAATGAATGCTGATTAGTCACAGTGGGTTATAAAATAAAAGTCATTTCAAATAATTCAGTCCTTGTTAATGTATGCATTAGACTTGTATGCCTTTTTTTCACAACATTACACACTATATTGGTAAACAATATATAATATAGCTATATAGGTTTTCAGTATTTTAGATGCTATGGAGCCCCAAATGTGATCATTTTTGTGTGAGGGAACCCTTACATTTAGGCAGCTGTATATTTGCATGTATAAAGACTCAATTTATACTGAAAAATTTATATTAATGTGTAAAATATTATTTGGAAAATATTTCAGCTAGTATTACATTATTTATATTGCTATGTTTTTATTCTACTTCATATAGTACTGTATCTTTTTTTATTATTTATTTATATTTGCATTTTTATACTGTTTTTCTCTAAACTTTTCCACGGACCCACTAGCACTCCCTTGCAGGCCCCAGTTTGAAAACCCCTGAGTACATTGGTATATAACAGTTTTTTTTACTGATTATAAGTGATAAAATTCTTCTTTATCCCTATTGGTCTTAAAAGACCGTTGACTGAATATATATCGCAATACCTTTAAATATAACGAAGAAACGTGTGTAACAAGCCCTATATAAAGTATCACATCTACAACGCGACGCGTCAAACCTAGGACGCGCATTATGAGCCCTCTGATTGGACGACTGAAAGCTGACGTCAGGATTCTGCCGCTTGCAGTTGTAGTGTCGTTGATTATAATTGGAGCGTTTTTGTCGCGTCGCGTCTCTCGCGTTCAATTTTGATGGGGTGTCCCTCCCTCTCCGCCCGTAACCTCGTTTATTGTGTGCTACACAGGGGTCCATTGAGTCGAATATGTGGACCACGAATGATAGCATTTAATAGTGGATTCTAGTGTGTAGCTATGTAGATATATTTGTTTCCGCAGCGCTCAAGATATCAACCGACAGATTGGTATCCACTATAACGTACAGTACGGTAAGAATTTCATCATTATCGTATTGTATTCTCCTATCTGTTTGTATTGCCATTGATTGAATACGCCTTTACTGTTATGTTGTCGCATGCTGTGCACTTTAGAGGCTTAAAATAATTTCTCGACGTTTGTCAACAACCTGCATTGTTGAGCGCAGGTTGATAATATGGTAGTAAAACACGTACTCGCAGTTTAATCACAGTCACTGTCGATTAGTCTGATATGGAGTCTGCGGTACACAGATGCTTGGCCTTTCTTAGACTGGCAGAAACCAGTGGTGCATTGGAAAACAATGAAAAGGAAACAGTTTAATGGAGGAAAACAAGTCTGCCTAAGTAATAAGATCTGATGTGGTCCTGATGCAGCTGCTGCACCCAGATTTGAGTGCAGACAACACAACACATACAGTAAAAGCAGATCAAATAAGACCGGATGGATATTTGTGTGTGTGTATATATATATAAATATATATGTGTGTGTGTGTGTGTGTGTATATATATAATGTATACGTGTGTGTGTGTGTGTGTGTGTGTGTGTATAGATAGATAGATAGATAGATAGATAGATAGATATAGTACAAATGTTATTTATTTATTTTTCTCACTGATTTAACCCATTTTTCAAACCACAGAGGCCTCATCTCATCCCCAGTGAACTTCACACCAATGGCTGATTCAGACAGCACATCTACATCTGATCGAAAGCTGCACTGCCCACATACACCTGTCTCACTTTCATTACCTTTCCTGAGGGAAGGCAGTAATGTCGAGAGAAAACCGCCTCAGACAGGGGAACCTCTTAGTCCACTGCCAACCAAACGCACACGCACCTATTCAGCGTGAGTACCTATGCTAACAGTGTAAAAATATTTCATATACTTTGTGTAAAGGTAGTGAAAAAAGTACTTTTAAAATTTTGTCTCTTTAAACTTGTCGATTAGATATGTTTACCAATGTTGACACTTTTCTACTTTGTTCTTCAGTATTAGGTCTACCGATAAGTGCAAGGAGAGTGAAAAACAACAATTTAATCAATATATAGATCTCAAAGCAAATAAATAAATTATTAAAAAACAATGAAAATACGTTTTGTGACCATTAAGACTTCAGCAGCCATATCAACCTGTAGTCCAAGACTTTTCCACTGAAGCTAAGCAGGGCTGAGCCTGGTCAGTACCTCGATGGGAGACTAACTGGGTAAACTAGGTTGCTGCTGGTAGAGGTGTTAGTGAGGCCAGCAGGGGGTGCTCAACCTGTGGTCTGTGTGGGTCCTAATGCCCCAGTATAGTGATGGGGACACTGTACTGTAACAAGCACCGTCCTTCGGGTGAGATGTTAAACCGAGGTCCTGACTCTCTGTGGTCATTAAAAATCCCATGGCACTTCTCGTAAAGAGTAGGGGTGTAACTCCGGTGTCCTGGCCAAATTCCCTCAATTGGCCCTTACCAATCATGGCCTCCTAATAATCCCCATCCATTGAATTGGCTCTATCACCCTCTCTCCTCTCCACCTATTGTTGGTGTGTGGTGAGCGCACTAGCGCCGTTGTACTGTGGCTGCCGTCGCGTTATCCAAGTGGATGCTGCACACTGGTGGTGGTTGAGGAGAGACCCCTGACATGAGTGTAAAGTGCTTTGGGTGTACAGTAGTACATATGAAAGCGCTATATAAATGCCTCATTCATTCATTCATTCAAATCAATGCAGAAAAAATATAAATTTTTCTTTATTATAAATTTTTATAATATTTGTTTTTAATTATTTAATAATAATAAAATATTTTTATAATATTTAATATTTATAAATCATATAAATAGTCATATTATTTATAATATTTAGAAATATTTTAGATTTAATGAAATGGTTATTATTATATTATCATAAAATATAATTTATTTTCGGTTTTTATTGTTGTAATATAATGATTTATTTTTGTCAAAAGCAGAAGAAATACAATAGTTAAACATGTTCTGCATTGGCTAAAAGTATGCCATGTTGGGCTAGGCAGACGAAGGTGATGGAGCAGGGAGAGGTAGATCTTAATATCATCCCATTTAACTTTATTAATAAACAAAACAAAAAAGATAATAAAAAACAGGAATTACAGAAGTACAAAAACGTAACCGATTTGGCTTCAACTCAGACAATACAGGACAATGGACAGAACTAAACTCAGGGCTTAAATACATAAAGATAATGACAACCAGAAACAGGTGTACAACATAATTGGTAACCATGACAACAAATGAAGAGAGGGAACATGGGGAACAAAGGAAACTGGAGCAGAACACAGGAAAACAAGGTGATTTAAACTAAAAGTCCATAAAACAGAACGTAAACCTGATATAACGCCCCCCTCCCAGTAGGCGCATTCCTGGTGTCGTAAACAGAAACTACGCCATAGTTCTGGGAAGAGGGAAAAAAAACAGACAAAAATGGTCCTTAGGAGGAGGCAGGAGGAAGAGACCAAAGGGGAATGGGGGGGAGTCCACGGGGGATCGGTGGAGGGAGGAGCCATGTAGTGATCCAGACCAGAGCCATGGCGAGGCAGACCCCCGGCGGAACCAATGCAGTAGGGAGCCAAGGTGGAGCTAGGATTCCAAACGACTGAGTTGGAGTTGGGAGAAGTGGAGTACCGGGCGGAGCCGAAGACACAGGATGACACTTGGGTGACATCCAGATAGTCTGGAGGGCTAATGTGGAGCCGACGGCTCATGGGACTGAGGCAGGGACGGGGGCTTGGAAGCAAGAGGACAACAGTGGAGCTGGAGGGAAGGCAGAGCCCGATGGAGGTGAAGGGGTGAAAGGCTGAGGTGCAGCTGGAAGCCCGTGGCAAAGCCAGGGTGACGACTGACTAAGGTGGAGGTAGAGCGATGAAGTAGCCTGGCGAAGCCAGTGGGAAGATGGTCCATGGTGGAGACAAGAGAGCATGAAGCCAAGGTGGAGCCGATGGGTCAACAGGCCAAGGTGGAGTTATGTGCTCGGAGGCCTGAAGTGTAGCTGGGGGATCCTTACACCAAGGTGGGGCTAGAGACTGGGAAGCACAAGGCAGAGCATAGGAGCATGGTGGAGCCGAGGAGATGAAGGGAGCTGAAAGGGGCAGAACTGAAGCAGTGGTGGGCATGGGCTCAGGATTTGTTTCTGCAATGGGCTCTGGCTCATTGTCTGTGGCAGGCGTGGCATGAGGCATGACCCATGGTGAACAAGGATCCACTCTTCACGATAACTAATTCAACAAAGTCTATAAATTTCCCTCGAGGACCATCAACAGGCAGGGAAACAAGTTAATTGATAATTTAATCCAGTCCAAAAAAAGAGAAAAGATATGAGTAGGCTGTCGGGTTAGTGTGTATGAAAAGCCAGGTCTAGGAACTCACTGGTGTGGTCCTTGAGGGAACTGTCATCCTGGGTACGGGGGAGGAGGTGAACGGATGTAAGATCCATAATCCTTTTCCAGGTCCTATATTCTGTCACATTGGGCTAGGTAGATGAAGATAAAGGTGCAGAGAGAGGTAGATCTTAATATCAGCCATTTAACTTTATTAATAAACATAGCAAAGAATCCAAAAAAACTGAATTGCAGGAGTACAAAAACGTAACCACTTTGGAAAATACAAGACAATGGACAGAACTAAACTTAAATACACAAGATAATGACAAAACATAAGCCTGACACAGACACTAAAATATATAAAAAATAATTATTGTATTGAAAAATTGTATAGAGAATATATGGATGTATTGAAAAAATGGTAACATTTTACAATAAGGTTTCATTAGTTAACATTAGTTAATGTATTAACTAACATGAACTAACCATGAGCAGTTCATTTGTTACTGTATTTATTCATCTTTATTAACGTTAGTTAATAAAAATACAGCTATTCATGTTTGTTCATGTTAGTTCACAGTGCATTAACTAATGTTAACAAGATTTTAATAATGTATTAGTAAATGTTGAAATTAACATTAACAAAGATAAATAAATGCTTAAGTTCATTATAAGTGAAGTGCATTATTAGTTCATGTTAACTAATGAACCTTGTTTTAAAGTGTTACTGAAAAAATAATATTGGTGCACCATACATTGTTGTGTTCATTTAAACAAAACACAAAGATATGCTTTGCTTTTCTTATTTACTAAAAGAATTATGTTAGTTGATTATAGAGCCTCTTTACTTCTGTGTTTTGTCAGATCGGTGAGAGCCAAATCTGGACCCGTCTTCAAGGGCATTTGCAAGAACTTCTCAAGGTCACAAGGTCACGGATTCATTTGCCCCTCCCATGGAGGAGAAGACATATTTGTTCACATCTCAGAGTAAGTGAATATAAAAAAAATTATATTAGAAATATTCAATAAAAAAATACTGTAGTAGTTTTAGCATCTGTTTTTAAAGCATTTTTTAACCACAATTCTCTTTTTTTTAATCTAGTATTGAGGGTGAATATGTGCCAATGGAGGGGGATGAGGTGACCTACAAAGTGTGTCCTGTTCCTCCCAAGAACTTAAAGTTCCAAGCTGTTGAGGTGGTCATCACCAACCTTTCTTCCGGAAGGAAGCACGAGACCTGGTCTGGGCAAGTGATCAGCTCCTAGCTCCCACATTCAAGCCCAACAGAAGAATAAAGAGTTAAAGGAATGGATTTAACGCAATGTGCTCATGCTGGTGTAAAATGGTGTTTTGTGTAAGTAGGATAGGGTTGGAATAGTAATTAGGGTTATGCAACTGTTGTTTTCTACAGCCTGGCAAATAAGCAACAGGAAGTTGGTCAGAGGTCTGTTTGGAAAATAGTTTGGGATGCAAGTCAGCTGAGCTTTGATATAGCATTGGCAGAACATAACATAACTGTGAGCAGCAGTGTTACCCTTGTTTGAATATTTGTCATTTTATATGTACTTAATTATGTATTTATTTTCATTTTATGTACAGAGGCATTTGAAATCATTGTGCTGTGTATGTTCAAGTCATTTATGTAAAACTGATTTCCTAAAATAAATTAATGCACATCAAAGCAAACTTTAATTTCTTTAATTGTAATTGATAGAACTGGTATTAGTTTTACAAATCACAAAAATCAAAGTAGTTAATTAAGAACAATGCTTCTTATGATAATTGTAATAAAAATGAAATAACATAATCATTCAATGCAGTGTTATCACAAATTGTACGTTTTTCTTCTACTTTTAGTTTCTCCAGGAAAGATTTTTTTTAAAATGTAAAGATTTTTAAATTCCACTCAGATTTCGCAGATGTATAAAATTATCTCAATTGCAAAAGTAAATGCATAACTAGGAATTAAAATAAATATTCAAATATTATGTATTGAATAAATAATCAAATTTCCTCTGATTACTGTATGTCAAATATACATAAATATAGGCCTATATAAAATTAAAAATGAAATACACATTATACACTATTATCCAGTGTCAAAACATTTAAGAATTTACAAATGTCAAAATATAGCCATTCAATAAATTTGTTGAGATGTAATGTAGTGCCATCTACTTGTAGAAGAGAAGCAAGAGGTTTTTTTATACTAGGTGACATGTGTACAGATGTCCATTAGAGAGCAGTACATCATGAAAACTAGAGATTGTGTTAATGTGAAAATCACTGAACTGTAAAAGAAGAAATTAGCAGGAAATCTTATTAAAAACATTATGTGCACTGCACTACACGTGAAACATGAGGACTACAGTGCGGAAAAAAACGGAATGCAATACAAAAGAAACCTATAAAAGGAAAGTAAATTTTTATTTACCCTTTTTACTTTTTTATCATACATTTATTACATCATACATATGATATATTGCACCCTCAGCTCATAAACCAGCAACTAGTTATGGAGCAATTTTACAAAGAAATAACTTCTCACTCACTGTATATAATAATCACACATTTATTTATGTGCAGTGAATGAAAGTTAGCTAGAGAAGAAACAGCTGGAAAAAAAACTAGAGATGACTTATGATCTGCTGTATGATGGCAGCTGACGTCTTATGATCGAGATTAAAATAAGATTTACTTCTCAGAAGTCATAAATTAAACTGAACCATAAATATATGAAGTGCAAAGACTATTGTTTGATATGATAAATCATTACTGAGGGAAAGCACTCGGTACATAAACGTAAAGTAGGCCTACATTTAACAAGAAAAAAAGATGATAAAGTTTATATTTATTCACGTTTTAGTTGCCTGTAAGTAGAAAGAAAACCAACACAATTTTCTGTATATCTGGACACCAACAAGTAGCATAAATTAAACTTTAAAAATTAAATACAACTAAAAAAAATGTTTTATATAAAATAAAATAAAAATAAAAATATAGACAAGCAAATAATAAACTTACGCACAACAAATCATAACATGCATCATCAGGAGAAATGTATGTATTATCCTCCTCTCACTTGGGAAAACAAACAGGACAGGTGATTCATTCTGATTGCTTTTATGACGGATCCATTTATCACGGGACGATGGATTTATGGCTCAACCTTTGTCCTCCACACTCCGCTTCTCACCGTCGTCTTCTCTGTACACTAGTGTTCAATAGACCATTAGAACTTCTGCTTCAGTTGCTTTAACAGAAATGGGATTGCTTACCCATATATACATACTGTATTTTAAGAACACCTCTATGAGAATATTAGGTCTAAACTCTCACTCTGACATTCACTGTGTGAGCTAGCCTTGTGAACTTGCTATCTAGACAAAAGAAAAAAGAAAAAAAAGAAGCTGCCTATGATGCCCATAAATGCTGTCTTTGTAGGCAGCTCACTAGGTTTTGGGACGCGGCCACTGACTATGTTGTTCATTAACACGCTCAGGTGAGAGCAAAGTGATCAGTGTGAAAGTGCACCCGTCTAGGACAAAATACCAGCTTGGATAAAACAACCTTATTAGTTGTTCCTCTACATTCTCCATTCTTGGGATATTCTCATAAATATGATGAAGTCTGCAGGATATAACTCAGGAAAAAACTGGACAACTACAAACTACTATGAACTGAAACATAATGAAAAGCAGTTCTAACTAAACATTGGTCTGCGTCTTTATCTCTCTTCTTAACATTAAAATATGGATTACCACATCTGGTTATTTGCATGTCTATCATGGGCATTTGTAAAGCAAAGTCACTTCATGAAAGAGTCTTGCTTTAATGGAACTCTTCTGATGAATGTTATTTTATTGGATGACGCCGTGTCGCCCTGGAGTATCAATTTTGTGAAACCTGCGGTGATGAAGGCTATTGAATCGGATTCTGAGATCAAAGATGGTAAAGTATGATCCTAACAACATTTGATATAATATGAGCCTCTAATCAACAGAAATTACAGTCTTGGGAAGCCATAATTAAAGTTATGTAAAACAAAAGAAACAAGATTTGCTGACAACTAAATATTGTTTAAATATATAATGTAGTTCGATTTAATATTTCAATCAATATTATGGTTTGAATGGTATTTGAATTATTTAAGGATAAGTGTGTTTCTTTTTCTTTTTTTTTAAGGTGTGGATTTATCGGTTAAATTCAGAGGGTTTCAAACCATTTACTACTTAAAAAAAGGCTGCACCAGTAGTGCCTGCGAAGGAGTTGAAATTTTAAATGATCTTGCGGTCAGTTTTGGGTCTTTTATTTATTCTGATATACTATATAGAAGCTACTATATATATATATATATATATATAAAGTTCACACTGATTATTGTGATTTCTTCCGTAGAATGCAGGGGAGGAGGGATGTGCTCTACTAGGACCAACCTGCACTTATGCCACTTTCCAAATGGTTGAGTATGTTAGATTTTTGCTTTTACAGATCTTTTTATGTATTGTACATTCCCTTGCTTTCTTGTTTTAGATCATGTTATAATACTCACCACTTGTATAAAAAAAGAAGAAGTGCGCTTAAAGGGATACTTCACCCAAAAATGAAAATCACTTCATGATTTACTCATCCTCAAGCCATCCTAGGTGTATATGACATTCTTCTTTCAGACGAATACAATCAGAGTTATATTAAAAAATGTCCTGGCCCTTCCAAGCTTTATAATGGCAGTGAATGGCAGCCCAAAATTTGAAGCCCAAAAAAGTGCATCCGGCGGACCGCCTTCCGTATTCAAAAATAAAAATAAAATGATAAACTAAACCAGTTTTAAAGTTTTAGTTTGTGTTTATTTCAAAAGAAACCATGCACAAGTACACTAAATCCTTCTGTGAACCAGAAGATGCTTAATCATATATATCTTTCATTAGTCCCTAATGGGTCCCTAACATGTTCGACATTGCAGAAAAACTATACCAAAAACCGTTTGACTAAATGTTTATTAGTTTCAGTATTAGTTTTTAGTTTAGTTTATTGATTAATTCTAATTCAGTTTTTATTTAATTTTACTCAATGTTTAGTCTGTGTTTGGGAAGGTTACAACTTTGGTGTTCAACATATTGTTTCAGAAATGCAAACAATTAAAGACATTGAAATTGTAACTTCATTTGGTTGGTTATGTTGTTTAAGTTAGCTTTAAGAAAGGAAATATGACTATTTGTAAAAGGAAATTTGATTATTAAATTAGTTTATCTTTAAAATTTCTCATAGGTTTGATTAAGATTCAGTTAGGCCTAGATGGTCAGTTTATACCCAGATGGTGCAACTTACCTCAGCCACATGAACACTTTTTTATAAGAAGCCATATTTTTAGAACCTTTGTCATTCTGATCATTTAAAATGATAGGAAACATCCTGAAATTACTTTAGATACTTTCATTTTACTTCGGCCTAATTTTCTTTTATCTTGAGGACCTTATAAGTAAAAACTGGCTCATCTTACCCCACTCTCCCCTACACCGATGTAAGTACTAAGTAAGTACTTAAGGTTAGTTCACTCAAAAACTACTTTCACTAGTTTACTTGCGCAACTACTTTCAACTCAAGCCCCAGACTTGAGCTTAATAATCCATGTGATTCCAGTTTAACCTCAATTTTAAGAAGCGACGCAAGTGCTTTGTTTGCGAAAAAAAAACAAAAAACATAATTGACCACTTTATTTCCAAAAATCTCCAACGCGTTCACGAGAGCACCACGACACGTGCGTTGACGCGAGAGCAGACGTTGAGTGAACGCCTGTTGGGAGATTAACATTTTGTAAACAAACTGGTAAAAAAAAAATTGCGCAAACAAAACACTCGCGTCGCTTCATTAAATTGAGGTTAAACCACTGGAGTCACATGAATTAGGCTACTTTAATGATGTCTTTACTACATTTCTGGGTCTTGAAAGTGGTAGTTGCGTAGGCTGTCAATGTGTCCCTTCAAAGCGCTCAGATTTCATTAAAAGTATATCTTTATTTGTTCCGAAGATGAACGAATGTCTTACGGGTTTGGAACGACATGAGGGTGAGTAATGGACCCTTTTCACAGACTGTGATTTCATCAGCATCTTAAATCCTGCAAAATTTGTATATTTTGATTAGAATTTTTTTGTATGTAACACTATCATTTGTATTGTATTACTTTTGCAATGCTGCTGTGTGGGTGTTTCTAATGCAGCGTCTATGGGAGTGACGGTAAAATGAATGTCTCTCTTCTGACTGCTGTTATTAATCTCTGTATATTTTCTCCCTCTTTTTGAGTTTTTCTTTTGCTATTTGAGCAATTGGGCACACAAATAATATATTTAATGAAGTATCTCATTCTCCCGCTTAAAGGGATAGTGTACCCAAAAATGAAAATTAGCCCATGATTTACTCACCCTCAAGTCATCCTAGGTGTATATGACATTGTTCTTTCAGACGAATACAACTGGAGTTATATTAAAAATGTCCTGGCTAATCCAAGCATTATAATAGCATTGACTTGATGGGTCGTTTTTGAAGTCCATAAAAGTGCATCTATCCATCATATACATTTACATTTACATTTATGCATTTAGCAGACGCTTTTATTCAAAGCGACTTACAACTGAGGAGTACAGGAAGTGATCCGTTATGAAGAGGCGTAGAAACGCAAAAAGTGCCTTAAATACTACGTTTCGGGCATTGCTCAGAGTAGCCTAAGCTAGAATAGGGAGGGTGTAGAGAAAGATAGAGGACAAAAGAATTCGATTTTTTTTATTTATTTTTTTTATGATGAGATTAAGTGCTCGCGGAAGAGATGGGTTTTTAGCTGTTTTTTGAAGGATGTCAGTGATTCTGCCATCCGGATGGAGGTGGGAAGATCGTTCCACCAGCCGGGAACAGTGAATGAAAAAGTTCTGGAGAGGGATTTCATGCCTCTCTGGGATGGTAACACCAGCCGCCGCTCTTTAGCTGAGCGGAGGCTTCTGGTAGGGGTGTAGACTCGTAGGATCGAGTGGAAGTATGCGGGTGCTGAGCTTGTGGTGGATCCATAAGCAAGCGTCAAAGCCTTGAACTTAATGCGGGCAGCGAGTGGTAGCCAGTGCAGAGAGATGAAGAGAGGTTTGACATGGGCCCTTTTGGGCTCGTTGAAGACAAGACGTGCCGCTGCGTTCTGAATCATTTGAAGCGTTTTGATTGCACACGATGGAAGTCCAGCCAGAAGCACATTGCAGTAGTCAAGCCTAGAAATGACCAGGGCTTGGACAAGAAGCTGTGTTGCATGCTCTGTAAGGAAGGGTCTGATCTTTCTGATGTTGTGCAGCGCAAACCTGCATGACCGAGCTGTCTTTGAAATGTGGTCTTTGAAGGACAGCTGGTCATCAAAGATTACTCTCCACTCTCCACTCAGCTCCGGGTGGTTAATAAAGGCCTTATGAAGCGAAGTAGCATGTTTGTGTAAGAAAAATGTCCATATTTAAAACTTATAGACTAATATAACTCAGATTGTATTCGTCTGAAAGAACAATGTCATATACACCTAGGATGACTTGAGGGTGAGTAAATTATGGGCTAATTTTCATTTTTGGGTGAACTATCCCTTTAATAGAAGTTTACCCAACTACGACGACTTCCACTTCTGAAAAGCCTGGAAATGTGAAAAGTGTCTATTAATGACAGAGTTTTCATTTTTGGATGAACTAACAATTTAAGTGGGTCAAAAAAAAGTTCAACTACTTGCATTTTATATAGATTAAAACATTTTGCAGTATAATACAGTATGAGTGTACTTCTTTGGATAGTGTACTTTGGATAGTGGATGTTTATTCATCAGGCAGATACTGTTGTCCAAAGTTATAGGAATAACAATAGGAACAATATTTTGACCCCAGTGGAAAGATAATGAACCTGTCAGCCTATTTCAGAGAGAGGTGTTTTGGGGACAATTTCCTTGCTATTTGAAACTGAGTTTACTCAACATCTGATGTGTTCTTTCTACCACTTTTGTAGTTTGGAGATCGGTCTGAACCTCAACATGCCCATCATATCAGCAGGAAGCTTTGGATTGTCTTGTGACTTTAAGAGAGATTTGACTCGCCTTCTGCCTCCAGCGAGAAAAATCTCCAGCTTCTTCTCTTACTTTTGGAATTACAAAGATCATATCAAGCCTGTATGGAAAACAGCGCATATATACAAGAAACCAAATAACACAGAGGACTGTTTCTGGTGAGTATGTAGTGATCTTGTAGTTTGCAACAACAGAAGAGTTTCATGAAGGAAATAGGAATATTTTCTTGCGGCTTTCTGATTTTGGGTCTTCTCTGTAGGTACATAAATGCTCTTGAGGTGGCTTTAGGCAACTTTTCCAACAATTTAAAGAAAAGTGTGGTACTACGAAAAGAGAACAACCTCAGTGATGCGCTGGGAAACCCTAAACGGGAGAGCAACTGTGAGACCTTATTTTATTTGAATATTAGAGAAAAATTTACTTTAGCTTGGTAATATTTTGTCACTGGTCAAAATGTTCACATTTCTTTTTCAAAATGTTCCACTGTTACATTCAAAAAGTCAAATGTTAAAGTGTGTTTTGTTACTTTATTTTACAGTGTTCATTGTATGTGGGACACCTGATGACATCATAGATCTGAAGAACGGCACTATGGAGTTTGATACTGAAACTGCTTTTCTTCTGATTGACCTTTACAGGTCAGTCGTTCACCTTCAACTCCTACTTTCTTTAATCTTGAGCTGTATGATCTAATGATCTTCACTTAAATAAATGGCCAGCTAACTGAGTTATATAACTGTACTAATCTCAAAAAGCCTAATTTAGAAAATCTAGAAAGACTGGGAATTGTAAGTGAGAAACAATACTAACTTTCTCTCACAGCGACAGATATTATAATGGGAATTCTAACGCTGCTATGAAGAATGTCCTGGTGCTAACAATGCCCGACACAAGACAATACACCATTGACACTTCTGGTAACAACACGGTAGGTACCATGTTTTTATTTAGTTAAAATCTATTGTAACCATAGTATTGTAACCATTCTGTAAATTACATTTTTACTGCTATATTTAATTAATAGCTTGCATTTTTGTGCATATTAAATACACACATACAGTATATATACATATTGATCAAGAAATATATTTTATATACACTACCGTTCAAAAGTTTGGAACAAACATTTTTTTAAAGAAATTAATACTTTAAGACAGGATGCATAAATCAAAAGTGATAGTAAAGATATTTACAATGTTACAGAAGATATCTATTTTAAATAAATGTTCTTTTAAACTTTCTATTAATCAAATAATCCTGAAAATTCCCGGTTTCCACAAAAATATTAAGCAGCACAACTGCTTTCAACATTTATATTTCAATTATATTTCTTGAGAAGCAAATCAGCATATTAGAATGATTTCTGAAGGATCATCTGACACTGAAAATTCAGCTTTGCCATCAAAGGAATAATTATATTAAAGGAATAATAAAATATATTTTTAAAACATTAAAACAGAAAGCAGTTTTTTTTAACTGTAGTAATATTTTACTATTTTTGCTGTATTTTTGATACAAAAAAATGCAGCATTGGTGAGAATAAGAGACTTTCAAAAAGATTAAAAACAATCTTACCAATCCCAAGCGTATTTGAACGCTTATTGCATAAGTTTGCCACAACTGTAAAACAGGCATGCCTTTTTAGATAGATCATTTTCACAAAATAAACATTTATTGTTTATTTAATGTTTATTTCATTCATTCTTTAGGTTGTCATAGTTGCACTATGCAATAATTTCTATTTTTTATAATGAAATTTCACATTTTATATAATGTTATAATATAAAAGACAAATGAAAATAAATAATGTAGGCAAAGTAAAAGTTTCCAAGACTGTTTTAAATGTGATTTTCATATAACAAAAAGGAAATCTTCAAAAATCTGTTCATTGTGTCATTTTGTAGAGTGTAAAAAATGCTGACGCTTTCCTGTTATGGATCTACTGTAGAAGTATTAGCTCTCATCTCCTCACTGTTCTGTGTGCAGATGAATGATTATATTGCAGCATATCATGATGCGGTGCTGCTGTTCAGACAGGTGATGAGGAACATCTGGAACACAGGCTTCTCAGAAATTCAGGATATGGAGTCGGTCAGCATGAACTACTTCAGAAACGTGTCTTTTAATGGTGAAAAACATCAGTCATATCTTGGATTTGCTTTTGCTTCATATGTTGGAGTTGCTTTAGTGATCCACAGGATAATTTAGATTTGAATAATCCAAACCACAGGCATAGCAGGAGATTATCAGCTGGATGAATATGGTGACAGGGATCTGATATTTTCTTTGATCTACACTAACAATGACAATGGCAAGGTATGGCACAGATTTCAGACATATCAATCTATTTACAGAATGGATTTTTTTTTAGCAAACTATGAAGTGATGATTGGACATTAAAACGTACCTCTTCTGTACTTTAGTACAACATTCTTTATGAGTTCAACACTTCCACCAACCAAACAAAGCTAATAGACAACAATCCTTCCTTCATTTGGCCTCGGCTCAGTCTACCTAAAGACCGTCCATTAAAAGGTATAGAGGATTCTATCACTTTTCAAAATCAAATGATAGTAATTTTAATGGTAAAATATTATGGTAAAATCTTATTTGGTTAACAGAAGTGCCCTTACTCTGAACAGTGAAAAACTGTAATAGATCTAATGGGACATTTCATGTAATTTTACAGTAAAGTACTGTTAAATGAACAGTTTTTGGAAGTGAAAAAGAACAAGTCGTCTTCTAATTTACAGTGAAAACCCGTAACTATGTTTATTTGTATCTTTTTTCTTATCTGTTATGTACATTAGGCTTCTATGTTACAACTTATGTTGTTTTAAAGTTACTTTTTCTAATAAGAAACGCATTTATTGCCGGACACCTCTCCTGTTGTTATGATTGTTATGATAATTATTGTAGATCTATTGTAGAAACTAAATTTCTGTTTTCATTTGCACGTTTGGCGCGAAAGGGCCTTTACATATAGTGAAAATTGATTTTTTTTTTATTAAACAAACAAACAAGCAGGCCCAGCCCAGGTGAAGTAACGTAATGCATTACTTCCCATTAAAAGTAACTAAGTAACACAATTACGCAATATTACTTTTAAAAGTAACTTTCCCCAACACGTTGTGTATGACAAATGTTCACTTTCTATAGTATTTACCATGGTTTGTCTCTTACCACATGTGTTTTTAAAGTGGTTGTTAGTAATATTATAAAGGTAAAAAACTGATTTAAGTAACTTGGCATATAAACATTATTTCAATTATTGAAACACGGTTTTTACTGTAAATTTAAGTTCATTGTGTAAAACCTAAAATATTGCAACAACAAATGCTGTTTTTTAAACCATAAATTTCACCGTTTTTTTATAGTGATGTTCAAGCATATATTGTGTAATGATGTATTATTTATGTTTATATTTTTTCTTTAAATAAACTCAATATTTATTTATTAAGGTCTGGAAGTCAACACCATCATTGTCATATTGTGTACGGCTGTTGTTGGGGTCATGGGTACACTTGCCTTCATCTTTTACTGGTTAGAGCAATACAATGTTTTTCACTTTTATTCTTTGTCCCTTTGTAATGCCAATTTTTGTAATGCCACTGGACTGGTTTTACCAGTACATATCCTATTGTTATCATCGTGTATGAAATTGTAAGTATCAAGATATTTACAGTTGTTTCTGTATATGTTTTAAAGGCAAAACAGATATTACCGTCACATGCAGAAAAGATGGTCTCACATTTCCTCAGAGCTCATTACCCCTTTGGAGTTGAATGAGTGGAATATGATCTGTCTGAAGGTAATGCATTGGCAACAAAGTCTTTAATTTACTTTATAATAATGTGTTTTAAAATGTTTATGCTTATTATTTTTTACTGCATGAATATTTCATTGTCTGTTGTGATTAGATTGAGGAAGACTCTACACAAAATAGTAGCTACATCCTACGCCGTGCACGCTATGATAAAAAGGTACTGTAAATACTCACTTTTATCCAAATTGATTCCATTACTCTGAGTTTTTTTAATAAGTTGATTTTTTTTTCTTTATAGATTGTTATCCTTAAGGAGTTAAGGCTCACAGATGGAAGCTTCACCGAAAAACAGAGGATAGAGCTGAATGCGGTAGCAGGATTTCATTTTCTCCGCTGAATAACAAAACACTGACATTTAATCATTTTAAGATAAAACTTTGTGTTGTTCACAATAGAAATCATAATAGATACCACTTTCATTTCAGCTCTTGAAAATTGATTATTACAATCTTACCAAATTCTATGGGACAGTCAAATTTGACAATGAGTATTTTGGCGTGTTTGAATATGGAGAAAGAGGATCCCTTAGAGTGAGTATTATAACAAGCCTCATATGATGTAATAAAAAAAATTCTAATATAGTAAATGAATACTAAAATATGGATTTTTATTATTTTAGCATGTGCTTAATGATAAGATTTCATACCCAGAAGAAACCTTCATGGACTGGCAGTTTAAGATCTCTGTCATGTATGACATTGCAAAGGTAATGGGATGATTACCTTTATTTAGAGTATTTTATTACATTCAGAATGTATTATTTAATTCTTTGCATATAGCGGTGTCTGAATGGATCCTTTGACATCATTATTCCTACTAGATGTGCTATATACGCATCTGTCATTAATAGTTATATAAATGTACTATACTAACACAGTTTCTCGTATTAACTTTTTACCACCTTTAGGGCATGTCTTATCTCCACGCAAGCAATATTGCAGTCCATGGGCGTCTTAAATCCACTAACTGTGTGGTTGACAACCGTATGGTAGTGAAGATTGCAGACTTTGGCTTCAATACAATTCTCACTCCCAGTAAAGGTGAAGGATGGTTTATTATTATTATTATTATCCTGACAAGTTTTTCTGTTATTTACAGTTATTTACACTTCTACGCTTATATTAAGAGTTAGCTATTTGGTTAATAATTTGCTTATGTTAATGTTTACCTATTTGTGTTTCCGCTTCTCTCAGATCTGTGGACGGCTCCTGAACACCTGAGGAAACAGAGGATCTCTCAGAAAGGAGATGTGTACAGTTTCGCCATTATTTCCCAGGAGATCATGATGAGGAAGTGCACATTCTACACAAGCACCTGCTCTAATCGTGCTGGTGAGAGAAAGAGTTATAGACAACTGCGCAAACAATACACACAGTCACCACCAGTAACACCTACTGGGGATTTTTTTCATCATGCATACAAAGTCAAGATTATTTTTGTATGCTACATGCTTTTACTTTAACTTTGTTTAACTTTAAAAGAATAGTTTAGCCAAAAAAAAATTCTGTACTCATTCATTTATTTTACTTACATAAAAGTGATTTTTGGACTGAAGTGCTGGTAGTTCTTTTCCATGCAATTACAATAAATTAGGACTGAAGCTTAACATTTTCACCCAAAAAAAAAAGAAGTAGCATATACACTATATTGCCAAAAGTATTGGGACACCCCTCCAAATCATTGAATTCAGGTGTTCCAATCACTTCCATGGCCACAGGTGTATAAAATCAAGCACCTAGGCATGCAGGCTGCTTACAAACATTTGTGAAAGAATGGGTCTGTAACAAAGTTTGTATGTGGGTAAGGAAGAAGACAAGAGGTCGGCTTGCTGGAACTCGAACAGGTTTATTTTCTCTTTAACTGAGGTAACAGAACAAGGTGCACGTCGCACAAATCATTTCACTTCTTGGCAGTTCCTCTCTGCACTTGTTTCCAGCTCAAGCCCCAGTGTGTGTGCGTCCAGCTTCTCTCTCTCTGGTCCTCGTTTCCTGCATGGCTTATAACCGGTCTCCCCACGCCAATTACTGAAACAAGAGACAGGTGTTCATCATTTGCACTTGATTCACCTACATGCCACTCGTCCTCTCCCTCCCGTCACAGACCTCGCTAAACCACGCCCCCCTCACCACAGGGTCGCTCTCAAGAGCTCCGTGAATTCAAGCATGGTACCGTGATAGGTTGCCACCTGTGCAATAAGTCCATTCGTGAAATTTATGGAAGCAATTGGGAACAACAGCAACTCAGCCACGAAGTGGTAGGCCACGTAAAATCACAGAGCAGTGCATGCTGAGGCGCACAGTGCGCAGAAGACGCCAACTTTCTGCAGAGTCAATAGCTACAGACCTCTAAACTTCATGTGGCCTTCAGATTGGCTCAAGAACAGTGCGTAGAGAGCTTCATGGAATGGGTTTCCATGGCCGAGCAGCTGCATCCAAGCCTTACATCTCCAGGTGCAATGCAAAGCGTCGGATGCACGCCGCCACTGGACTCTAGAGCAGTGGAGACGTGTTCTCTGGAGTGATGAATCACGCTTCTCTGTCTGGCAATCCGATGGATGAGTCTGGGTTTGGCGGTTGCCAGGAGAACAGTACTTGCCTGACTGCATTGTGCCAAGTGTAAAGTTTGGTGGAGGGGGGATTATGGTGTGGGGTTGTTTTTCAGGGGTTGGGCTTGGCCCCTTAGTTCCAGTGAAAGGAACTCTTAATGCTTCAGCATACCAAGACATTTTGGACAATTCCTGTTCCAAATCACAAAGCAAGGTCCATAAAGACATGGATGAGCGAGTTTGGTGTGGAGGAACTTGACTGGCCTGCACAGAGTCCTGACCTCAACCCGATAGAACACCTTTGGGATGAATTAGAGCAGAGACTGCAAACCAGGCCTTTTCATCCAACATCAGTGCCTGACCTCACAAATGCGCTTCTAGAACAATGGTAAAATATTCCCATAAACACACTCCTAAACCTTGTGGAAAGCCTTCCCAGAAGAGTTGAAGCTGTTATAGCTGCAAAGGGTGGGCCAACTCCATATTAAACCCTACGGATTAAGAATGGGATGTCATTAAAGTTTATGTGCATGTAAAGGCAGACGTTCCAAAACTTATAGTGTATATGGTGTAAAATATAGTGTATGTGTGCTGTATACAAAGTCTACTGAAGGCATATAATAGCTTTATTTGACAAATATTTTACTACAACATATTAGATTCAAAATATGTTGATTTACCTTGTGCAAATTATAAAAAATATATGTGAACATAAATAAAATGTAATTTTGAAATAAATGTATATGCTTTCATCATGTGCAGTGACCTATGCCGCACAGACTTTTCAGTTGTTTACAATTTTTCAGTTGTTAATGATTACTGTTTTACTTCCATCTTCAAGCTCTCTCTCCTTCTTCATCGTCTCTTCCTCAGCCTTGGTATTTTGAGCAAGTTTTGGCTTTGCTGGTGATGAAGTTGCATCTGGTCGTTTTATAGTTGAAGAGTCTGTCTTTCTCTCCTTCTATGTCCTTCTGCTCCCTCGCCTTTCAGGTGGATGCTCTTGCTCTACCTCAGCAGGTGCCATCTGAACCATCAGTGGTTCTGCCACAATGGAGAGATGGCAGTATTTCCTCCTCAGCAGGTGGACTGAGATGCCAAGGTGCCTCCTGATCCATCAGTGGTTCTGCCACTTTAGTGGCAATTTTTTCCCCTCATCAGGTTCCTCAAACTGAACCATCAATTGTTCTGCCACAGTGGAAATAGATGGCCATGTTTCCACCTCATCAGGGAGAGGGTGTTGAGGTACCACCTGGATCGACAATGGCTTTGCTACTGTGGTTGAGGAAGCATGAACGTGGAAATCTTTTCACTCCAGCATATAGAGTTTGGTATTCAGGCTCCTCCACTTGAATCATCAGTGGTTCTGCCACAGTGGAGAAATCTGGCAATGTTTCCATCTTAAGAAGAGAGTCCTCATAGGCTCTCTCTCCCTCCATGACTGTATCTTCTTAGGGTATCTGGATGAGCTCCTCCAGAATGCTGCTAGATTCTAGGTGTCCCTTACTGTCTTGACAAGTGGTGTCTTGGCAAGAAGAAGCTTAAGTGACCAAGAATTTTGTTCAGTAATGTTATTTTCACATTGGATCTTAATAGATCACAATGGATTGACAATTACGCACAGATATCAAATATCACTAGCGAATATCAGTGCTCTGATACTAATGATACTTGTGCAATAAATTGAAAAAATATACAAAGATCAGATTTGAACTAGCAAATATCAATAGTCTGTTATCACTGCTAATTACTCCTTCTGTACTCAACTGCACCAGACTGATGCTCACCACTCCAATTTAGTGTGGCCCGAATATTACGACATAATAGTTAATTACTGACAAGAAACCATGGTTACAGTCATATCCTGAGAAGTTCCCTTTCGAAGTGGAACTCAACACTGCATCTTGGGTCGACGCTACGTACATTGACTCAGTTATTTTATTTTATTATATTAGTTATTTTATATATACTTATTTCAGCTGGAGTCAAAGCGTCATTCCAGGGCGCGGCCATAAAAAGATGTACATGGACCGTCTAGCAGTAGTACTCTCTAAGCCATTATTTCCCATAAATGTAGAAGATATTCCAGCTTCTATGCCTTTATAGCAAGGGAAGTCCTGGCCTATAAAACCTTGATCCCTCCCCTGCAGGCTGTTCTAGTCCTAAAAGCAGAACTCTGAGGAATAAAAAATGGCTTAGCTGTGACAGCCTCTTAGGCTTGACACAGCTCTTAGGGAATAATTGCCACAGGGAGAAATATGTCACTGTCGACCTTGGCCATTACCACTATCACTGGGAAACCACAGGGGAACCTTGCTTAATTACCCTATGTCAATAAGGGGAGAGAGCACACACCCTGCTTGAATTCTGCTATAGCCGACACCTAGGTTTTTTTTTGTTGCACTTGCCGTAGTAAGTGACAGATAACTTGCCGTAGTAAGTGACAGAGGGACTAGGAGAACTTCCTCGACTAGTAGCATTGTTAACCCACGTAATAGTTGAACAGGTATCTGATGACTCCCTTCTCCGGGGTAAACGCATGCCCCTACTTAAAATCCCAACATTGTTATGGAGGGGAAGCAAACTAAATACAAGTAATATAGTGCCATATCAAATTTACCCAAACTATCATTAGAAAGGGATAACTAAACAGGGACATGCAATTGCCCAATATTTTAGTTCAGTTCACTCAACCCTGAGGGAAAATAATAATATGCCACCAGAGTGGAGCATTCCTACTCCACAACTGTCATACACTATGCTTCTATCATTCTGCTCTACAATAAAGAATGTGTAGGGGAGGAAGGAGGAGAGATGTTATTCTCCTCAGCAGTTTGCTCTTGTGTTTTACCAAATCGCTTTTTATTAATTACCTCCCTCAGGTCTTTCTGCTTCCTTCTAGTGTCCTGTCTACCCTGTGCTCTACTCCTCGAAGGAGGAGAGCACAATGGCTACACTCTCCCTCTGGCCCTGCCTCCACTCCTCAGACTGTGACCAGAGGCTTTAGGCAGGGATCTGGATCAGCAGGGAATGTACTTCCTGAATGCCTCTGATTGTGCCCACACACCTACCGTCCCAACTACCCACTCTACATATGTGTTGAAAAGTTGAGTGTGTGAGACCTGGGCATCAAGGTTGAAAATTCCTCTCTTTCTCCCTGATGTCTGCCAAGTTCAGCCACAGATGCCTCTCCGTAACCACCATTGCCGCCATTGAGCAACGTATAGCAGTGGCTGTTTGTTTAGGTCTGTGTTACAGTGCAGCTTGGCAACTGCTTCAGGGGACAGTCCCTGCCCCTGATCCAAATCCCTTAGCAGATCTGCTTGGACGGCTTGCAGCACCGTCATGGTGTGCAAAGCTCCACCGGCCTGACCTGCTGTCGCATACACCCTGCCATTCAAGCGCGAGGTTCTGAAGCGGCTTAGATGGCAGGACAGGAGCCTTCAAAGAGGATAATTCGCCCCGAAATTGAAATGAATAAATGCAAGTTGAGTAAGGTTCTTCTACGACTTCTCCAGTTCTGAGTGGATGTCAGAAAGGAACGGAAGGCTTATGGGTGAAGTGCAAAATATGGCTGAAAGGAAGCACTTGTCCAGCCTGCCACAAGCGACATCCTGAGAGGACTTAGTACATATACTATCTTCGGATCAGATGACGGCATGATGCTAAAGACAGCACATCCTGATCCAGCAAATCGTTAGAGCCCGCGACTGTGGAGCTCTAAAGAGCCTCACTTCTCTCAAACTCCTCAGCCAGTTTAACCATCAATCTCCACAATTTAAGCCTCTGCTGTGCCTCTGCAACAGCAGGTCCTGAGCCGCGAATAAGGACAGGCATGAATGGAGCTTTTGCATTGTAAGCTTCTCAAACTTGCTTGGATTCGCCATTATAGATTCGCCTTCACTACATGCTAGCTAAACAAATGGCTCATGAAGACAAAAAAGCTGATGATATGTATCACAGGCACCCTCTTATACTTCTAAGCCCTCCGCAAATGACTATTGCCAGCCAGTGAAATTGGAGTGTATTCACACATGCTTCAGTTACAATAGCCAGTTGTGATCATTGACTCAAAAAGATTCAAAAAGATTAATTCATTCATGAACATTACAAGGTGAAAATAAAATAAAAATTGACTTACATTTCAATGACAGGATTTAAAAGGCTTGGAATATGGTGCACGAGGAATACTTTTATGGGCCACCAGGATATCACATTTTGTGTTCCAAAGAAAAAATTCTGACAGATTTGAAACAAATTGTTTTCATATTTAGGTGAATGATTCCTAATTCTTTAACTAATCCACTTTCCTTTACCAGAAAAACTAGCCAGAGTGCAATACCCTAGTACGACGTCTTTCTTCAGACCTGATCTAAACTTTGAGAACACCAGTGAAAGAGAACAAGAGGTATGTATACATTTGTTTGACTCGTACACACGTTGTTATTTGTACTAATAGTATTCATTGATTAAAGGGGTGGTTGATTGCCCCTTTTTACAAGATGTAAAATATGTTTCTGATGTCCCCAGAGTGTGTATGTGAAGTTTTAGCTCCAAATACCCCACAGATCATTTTTTATAGCATGTTAAAATTGTCACTTTTTAAGGGGGAACAAAAACGTGCCGTTTTTGTGTGTCCCTTTAAATGCAAATAAGCTGCTGCTTAAGGGGCGGAGCTTCAAGAACTCGTTAGCAGCTCTGATAACCTCATGCAGACAGGCAATAAAACTGTTCAGCCTTTTATGTTCAAACCGGAGTCGGACAATGATGGAGACTCAAGAAGAGGTGACAACATGTAGAATGCAACAGGACATTTCTGAATGGTTAGTTGATGAATTTATGTAGCTGATGTGGAGTTAACTATCTTCAAGTCATTGATTAGCATATTCTGTCATGATAATCTCACCCCCTTTGTTGTGTGTTCCCGAGGGCAGGGTTTATGTAAATTTCAGGAGAAAGTTTGTGTAGTCCCTACCAGCTGTTTGTTGTAGTCCTCAAAAAGTAATTTCTTTAAAAGAAAATATCTCCCTTTGCTTTGAACTTTGAGCATCATAACTTTGCAGATATTGTTTATGCTCAAACAGCAACATGACACACTAACTGAAATCATAAAAGTGAAATCAAAATCAACCACCCCTTTAAATAAATGCAGCCTTGGTGAGCATAAGATACTTATTTTAAAAACATAAAAAATTACTATACTGTACAGTACATTCTTTTACTGTACATTCATGTACATTTTGATGTCAGTAATTGTTTTTGTTTTTTTAAGTACGGTCACAATTGGTGCCCTGTTACTTGGCTCTTTACCCATTTAATCCGTTTCTCCAGGTTTGCATGCTGATCAGAAATTGTTGGGACGAGGACCCAGACAGAAGACCAGACTTCAAAAAGATAGAAATCACTCTATGGAAGATTATCAGGTCACTTTTTATATGCTTTTGTTCGACATTGAGAAATCTTAGAGAACTGGTAGACAAAGAAGAGAGAAATACAAATCAGACCATTAGCATGTATGATTTAAAAATCTCTCTAATACATGATTTCCTGATTTGGTTATGAATAGTCTGGACAACCAGGAACATGAGAGCTACATGGAGAATCTGATCCGCCGGCTGCAGATGTATTCCCGTAACCTGGAGCGGCTGGTTGAGGAACGCACAGCTCTATACAAGGCTGAGAGAGACAGAGCGGACTGCCTAAACTTCATGCTTCTGCCTGGGTCTGAACACAACTAACAGAAGAACACTGCAGAATCTTGTTGTGATCATTATTAGATATGCATAATGTATCTGTAACATATTGATTATTGGCCAGTATTAGTGGATTTTTGTTTGTACACATGCTCATTTCCCCTATTTTTACATTTAGATTGTCCTTGCTGTCATCGAATGCTCAATTAAAGTTAATCTTTAAAGTCACTATGAAATCAAAATGGACAATTCTTATTTTCTTATGGAATATTGCAGTATTTATTGTAAATAATTTATCCGTGCACATCATTATTTTTTTTTAATTCATGTGCCCTCGTAATCTTTAATCAAAATAACTTCTCTTCTCAAATCATTAACCTATGTCATTTTGTTTTTGTTGCAGACCAGTTGTGCGCTCTCTGAAGGAAACTGGAAAAGTGGAGTCTGAGCTCTTTGACGAGGTCACCATCTACTTCAGTGACATTGTGGGATTCACCACACTGTGCCACTTCAGCACACCCATGGAGGTGGTGGACATGCTCAATGACATCTACAAAAACTTTGACCGCATCCTTGACAATCACGATGTCTATAAGGTATTTCAATTAACTATTGAATGAAAGAGACCCCGTATCAGAGAAGGCTTTTACAATGCCTCAGTAATTCAAGGCAATGTGTCTGTGTGTCTATTCCAGGTAGAGACGATTGGGGATGCATACATGGTGGTGTCTGGTCTTCCTCGACGGAATGGGAACAGGCATGCAATGGATATCTGCTTCATGGCACTGGACATCTTGGCCTTCATGGGCACATTCCAGTTACGCCATCTCCCTGGGATGCCCGTGTGGATTCGCATTGGTGTGCATTCAGGTAACGGCCAGTCATTCATTGTACAACAGTGAGGCCTTGTATACTATTAGATTAAAGTTTTCAATTATTGCAGAGGGCATTTCTTAATGGCACAGCAGCAAAAAATTGTTTAAAGTGCTCCTAATTTTGTTTTGGAGGTCTCCTACAATAGGTTAAAAAACACTTGCATCTTCTCATAGTATATATTTCAGCATTGCGTCTTTTCTCACAGAGTCTGAAATGGTTCAAAAAAAGGATTCAGTCTCTCTAAACACCTCCTTTCCGCGAGCCTACTCTTCTCTGATTGGTCAGATGACCCAATCTGTTGTGATTGGTCTTCTTCGTGATGGAAAGAAAATACAGACTACCATATCTGAATTTCAGCTCTGAGGCTTCCTCAGTACTTGTATACACAGTGATAAGAACAGTAACGATGGCGTCAATTGAACCAGAGTAATCATCATTTGGAAGTGCATGCAAATCGGGCTCGTGCAGGAAGAAAGATTTACTGACTTGTTTCAGGCAGTCCAGATTCGGTTCTGTCTTTTGGCAGACAATAATTCCATTTATTGCGCATTTTGACCTTTGAGACTTTGCATTCACAAACAGCAATAACGCAGTACATGAAAGGTAATATCCAAAAAAACATAATGGGACACTTTAAATGATGTTTTGTTAAAGTTCAGGAGGAAGACGTTAAAATGATCTATTCAGTCAGCACAAGAAGAGGCTATATATATATATATACATACGTACATACGTAGCCAACTCGCCTATGTTCCTTGGTATTCAAAATCCCAGCTCGGAGCCCTCTCCTCAGACAGCACACCAAATACGCATACTATTTTACTCAATCTGATTATTTAAACATAATAGAAATCCCTATATCAACCAATATATATTAAGAGAAATGGCAAGCAGAATGGATAGAATGTCAAAATAATTTATTTGAAATACATCTTTTCCCAACCACAGAATTTATCTACCCTTTTAAATCAAGACACGACCAAGTGGTATTTACAAGGTGTCAAGTAGGTCATACTAGACTGACTCGTAGACATTTATTGAAGGGTTAAGAAGCACCAAAATGTCAATACTGTACTACCAACTTGACTGTAAAACATGCTTTTGGACTGCCCAATTTTTTATGTTATGAGAGTTTTTATCAGGACAAACTTTTAAGGATTTATTTATGGATCCAGAAAATCTTTTACAATTTTTAGCACAAGCACATTTAAAGAATCTTTTATAAAATTAAATAATACTCATTTTGTACATGTACTTATTTTTATTTTTTTAAATGTTTGTTTTTATTATATTGTAATTATGAAATTATGTTGTTAAATGTTTAATATGTATCTGCCATGTAATAGCCAGTAATGCTGATATGGCAATAGACTACTATAACTAGTACTACAATAAAATACTACTACTGAAAAATATTTTAAATACTAAAAATTTATACCATATAACCCCTTAGTTTATCATTTTTATGTTGCATGTGCACAGGGCCCTGTGCTGCTGGTGTAGTGGGAATTAAGATGCCCAGATACTGCCTGTTTGGAGACACTGTGAACACTGCATCTCGTATGGAGTCCACAGGTCTACGTGAGTAGTGCTGCCTTTCAAAACCTACACTACCGTTCAAAAGTTTGGGGTCAGTACGATTTATCTCTTTATTTATTTTTATATTTATTATATATTTATTATTAATACTTTTTTCAGCAATAATACATAAAATTGATCCAAAGTTAAGGTGATGACATTTATAATATTATAAAATATAATGTTATATATATACACCGATCAGGCATAACATTATGACCGGTGAAGTGAATAACATTTATTCGTTTTGATTATCTCTTCATCACGGCACCTGTTAGTGGGTGGTATATATTAGGCAGCAAGTGAACATTATGCCCTCAAAGTTGATGTGTTAGAAGCAGGAAAAATGGGCAAGTGTAAAGCCGAAAGTATACTTTTTTTTTTTTACGCGTACGCGAGCTTATGCACACAGTCGAACACACAGCCTTACAAAGTATACTTCTTTTGACTCATATGCATACTCAGGCGTTTGACGCATGCAAAGTTTTGAGGAATCTCTCGCAATCCCTCGAATGCAAATATGCATGTGCAACCTGTGCATACAAAGAATCCAGAGGTGCGCATACTCTTCTGATGATGAACTTGCGTCATGCTCACTGTACACTGACCCTCGCATACGCGTAAAAAGTGAAGTATACTTTGGCCTTTAGGATTTGAGCGAGTTTGACAAGGGCCAAATTGTGATGGCTAGACGACTGGGTCAGAGCGTCTCCAAAACTGCAGCTCTTGTGGGGTGTTCCCGGTCTGCAGTGGTCAGTAACTATCAAAAGTGGTCCAAGGAAGGAACAGTGATGAACCAGCGACAGTGTCATGGGCGGCCAAGGCTCATTGGTGCAGGTGGGGAGCGAAGGCTGGCCCGTGTGGTCCGATCAAATACACAAGCTACTGTAGCTCAAATTGCTCAAGAAGTTAATGCTGGTTCTGATAGAAAGGTGTCAGAATACACAGTGCAACGCAGTTTGTTGCGTATGGGGCTGCATAGCTGCAGACCAGTCAGGGTGCCCATGCTGACCCCTGTCCACCGCCAAAAGCGCTAACAGTGGGCACGTGAGCATCAGAACTGGACCATGGAGCAATGGAAGAAGGTGGCCTGGTCTGTGATGCTTTGGGCAATGTTCTGCTTGGAAACCTTGGGTCCTGCCATCCATGTGGATGTTACTTTGACACGTACCACCTACCTAAGCATTGTTGCAGACCATGTACACCCTTTCATGGAAATGGTATTTGTGGCTGTGGCCTCTGTCAGCAGGATAATGCGCCCTGCCACAAAGCAAAAATGGTTCAGGAATGGTTTGAGGAGCACAACAACGAGTTTGAGGTGTTGACTTGGCCTCCAAATTCCCCAGATCTCAATCCAATCGAGCATCTGTAGGATATGCTGAACAAACAGCTCCGATCCATGGAGGCCCCACCTCGCAACTTACAGGACTTAAATGATCTGCTGCTAACATCTTGGTGCCAGACACCACAGCACACCTTCAGGGGTCTAGTGGAGTCCATGCCTCGACGGTTCAGGGCTGTTTTGGCAGCAAAAGGGGGACCAACACAATATTAGGACAACATAATGTTATGTAATGTCATAATGTTATGCCTAATCGGTATATATATATAAAATTACACATTTCAAATAAATGCTGTTCTTTTGAACTTTCTTTTGATCAAAGAATCCTGAAAAAATATACCATGGTTTTCACAAAAATATTAAGCAGCACAACTGTTTTCATCATTGATAATAAAAAATGTTTTTTGAGCACCAAATCAGCAAGAGACTTCTTTCAAAAACTTTTTACCAACATTTTGAACAGTACTGTAAATCAGTTCACTAGTTTTCCCCAACCAAAGCATTGTGAGTAATCCATCTATGTGTATTCTATATTTTATTCTACATTCATCTTCTCACCCCAGCACTTCGAATCCATGTGAGTCAGTCAACTATCAACATTCTCCAGCGCACAGACTGCAAGTTTGAGTATGAAAAGAGAGGAGAAACGTACTTAAAGGTAGTGATTCCACTATCGTTGTTTTGATAATTGTCCTCGTCAGTGTTATTTTTGTATTATTTATATACTATTATAGCATTTGTTAGTATTTTGAATTAGATTTTATTTTGATTTAAGTTTTTTTAAGATGAGATTTTTCATCTAATATTTATACTTTTTATTTCAGCTTGATTTCACTGAATTAAAATGATTTGTAATAGTTTGTTACAATAACAGCACTGGTCCACATGTACAATACAGGGTAAAGGAAAAGAGACAACATACTGGTTGACGGGAGTTACAGGGCAAAATTATAATCTGCCAACGCCTCCGACAGCGTGAGTTTAACATTTTATGATCCTTATTATTCCTCATAACTAGTATGTGAACTCATTACTTGTATGTGATATACTTTAAAAAAGATTTAATTACTCTCCCGACAGGGAAAACTTCCAGAATCTGCAGCAGGACCTGTCTCAAATGATAAAGACATGCCTGGAGAAGCGGCCATCCAGCTTGTGGAAGAGACAGACCCTGTCAGCACGTCACAGGAAGCCCATAGTGGAAGTGGAAATGGAGTGCACAGAACTGCCAGAGTATCTCCACCTGGCCACCGGTGACAGTCTAAGCACATACCTGTAACCCCAACCCTGAACATGACACTAACACACTGGCTGCATCCGAAATTGCATACTTCCCTACTCTATAGTAGGCGAAAAACAGTATGTGACAAAAGATGTCACAATTCTGAAGTTTGCATATGATGAGTTTGCTTCACTATCCAATGAGGCCACAGGAGAGGATTTGTGAATGACAGTGAATCAACGTAACTGATGCGGTTGGTCACGTGATAATGACAACATGGGGGTATCGAGCGGATATAGTATGTCCAGATTACATTCATATTACATACATTCATACTATATAGAACGTACCTTTTTAGTAGTCCTAAAGTAATTACTTATTTAAAATAAGTACCTACTCAAGAGAGTATGCGATTTCAGACACAGCCACGGTCTTATCAGCATCTGGTCCAAAAGCCCTTTGTTGATGACAAAACTGGATTTTAATTGAAATCACTGCAAAATGTAAATACTGTATATTTGGATTTATAAAAAAACATTTATACTAAGTGTTATAGCATTAACTAACATTATTTGTTGTTAACAAGTGTTCTAGAGCTTTCTAAAAAAAAAAAAAAACGACTTAAACTGAAAAAAACATTAAACTAAGCTTTAAATGCAGTTGCATTAATATGTTTAACCATACAACGGTATTAAACACTTAAGTAGATCTGCTGTTAGTCAGTGACTGTTTATGAAGCATGATAGTGTAACAATGTTTCACAGTAAAGATATTTAATTTTCAGCTAAATAATAATAAACATGATAAATACTTCACACACTTTTGAAAAAGAAACGAAACTTTATTTCAATTATTTTACTATTTACACAACAATGCTGCTTGGACATCTATAGCAATTCATGATTGTTTTCTGTGCTAAAAGATATTCTCTTGGTTGAAGAGACTAACACATATCCAATTTTCTTTGGCATACATACACTACTAAGGGTCTGTGCCCAGTTTCAACAAAACCCTTTAAGTTAAGAAAACCCTTCAGTAATTATTACTAAACATCTTCTTAACTTGAGGAGTTTGTTTCAACAGGCTGAAGTGATTTTAATGCTAATGAAAACTCAGTAATTATGCAATATGTAATAATTAATGTACATAATTATATATATAAAAGTACATAAAAAAACTAAATAAATAACAACAAAATTCAATTTTACCTTTCACACCATGAAAAAAAAAAATTAGGAACCACAACACATCCCTTATTTTATAAATAAACGATAAGTGCTCAGACTGGAAGTATGGTGTACAAACTGCCTATACTGCACATATAAATGTAAGAAAACATAACATAGAGGGTGGGGGGGGGGAGCAAAAAGACCCCAATTATTGTAACATTTTGATACTATTAACTAGTATCAAAAACATGATCTGTGTCATCAAAATTAGGTCATTTTCATGACACGGGCTGTTTTTGATACTAAAGAAATGTTACACAACTGTAACAAAAATTGGACATTGTGTGTGTACAGACTAAAATTCAATATAAACCAAAACATTGCCTGTGCCCTGACAAGTAACATAATCTGACATTTATTATAATAAAATAAATACAGATGGATGGCACAGAATGATTAGAAAAAAATACAAGGCCATAAAAATGATGCAATTAATACATAAAAGATCAAACTTAAACTAAAACATACCTTTGAAAACCAATGCAGTGAGAAGATTTGTTCAATACACCAGTACAAATTTAAAGAGATTATTATACTGTACTGCACTGACATGCTATGATATGTGTCGTATCAAAACTTCTGCTGCTTCTACATCAGTTGCACACGTTGATGGAATTTATGATATCTCCTCTGTTTCATATAATTCACTATTCTCTGTCTAGACACAAGGACTGTTATTATGCTCACGGTTCTAGAACATAGCAGCAGCTAATGGGGACAGAATAAGAATTGATCGACCCAGTAACACACTGAGCTACAAAACTGTGTTTACAAATGCCTCTTTCCTCTGTATAAATGTAGTAGTAATAATTATAAGTCATGTTACCATTACAAAGTGATTGAACATATAGTGTTTACTAAAAAAAATGGTTTGACCGATAATGCTGTCATAAAACATGACAACGAAACAATATTTCACCCATCTAAATATACAGTGGCCCCAAAAAGTATCTGAACAATTTTGCACACTTACACAGCAAGTCAGATTTAAAAACAGATCGTTTCACTGCATTAAACAGAGAATATGTGGCATCTGCAAACAAAGGAAGCTTGACTTGGAATTAACTTCACTTTTCTAAGCTTTTTCTTTTTCAATTACTTTTAATCGACTGGTCCCAACGCTATTTTTAGTGGATGTACTATGAAGCCCGTTTCCCATGGTTTACACCGGTGTCCTATCAGAAGGACCCCAAAAACCTATCCATTTTCCTGTGAAATGTTTGCTTGAAAAGTGTGCTTGTGCTATCTGTCTTTAAAATAAAAGCCACTTGGTTTGCTATTGTTATATAACATGATGATATTCATGCATTTTTAACATGGCTTAAGCATCCAAATATGTTTAGGGGCACTGTATCTATGCAAATTTTGTGCAAAACTACAGCATATTTAATAAACAAGCTTAGAGCTTAGGCATGCAAATCAGCCCACAGTACATACAAATTCCAAAGAAAGCTAATTTGCACGGCTCTAGGCTAAAAAGAGCAAAAGGGGCTTGATCATTTGTTGAATTGAGGCATGTTGATTGGAACGATTTTGATTGCCAGGCTAGTTCCCTTGAAAGAAATCTATCCTTCACACAAAACACATTAACAAATGACACAGTATTATAAAGCAGCACATTAGCTGAACGAATAAAACTAACTTCAGTGTAAGTAAACTGTGCCCGGAACTATTAAAAATCCATATACAGCATACAAACACAACCAGAATCCTCCTGAGCCCTGTAATATCCCAGTGACCTCTAATGACACCCTGACCTTCTAGTCGGCGCCAACGACTATCAAAATTAACTTCCAGACTGTAAATGGGGGTAAAGTGCGCTGCTGGTGGTCTGCCAGGGTGACACTGCTGGCACTTTACCCACAGCTGATGCTAGATGGAACAAGACATGGCCCGTGTCTGCAGCAGATCCGCCCTTCTTCTGCTACAGCAAATGTGCAAAACCTAAACACTAAATAACTGATTACAGTCTCATATCCACACAGTCTTTCCATAATTGATGACAATGTCTATCCTGACTAAGCCAGACTAAGTCTTTTAGTTATTGTTTAAATGCCTTATATTTACTATTTGCTTACATTTACTATAGCATCCCATGACTAGGTTGCACTCTTTGGTAACAGGCCATGTACTAAGATTAAGTAATTGTGATCTTTTCTTAATACCTCAGGTGCCTTTTGATTTTAGGAACATTTCAATTTTTTTTTTTTGCTGCTGGTTGTGAAGTCTCCCGCTAATACCCGTTGTTTGAGTCAACATATCTAAAAAAGTATGGCTATAAAAACAGCATCATGAGCACATGAAAAAAAATGGATATCTAGAAAAATAAAATTCTTTGTATCCTACATCCGGGACCCATGGATCTGGAACAGCTGCAAAAGAGTTGGAAAAGATATTATAGTCACAGAAATACTACCGTTCAAAAGTTTGGGGTCAGTATGATTTTTTCAGCAAGGATGCATTAAATTGATCAAAAGTTAAGGTGATGACATTTATAATATTACAGAAGATTTTTATTTCAAATAAATGCTGTTCTTTCGAACTTTCTATTCTTCAAAGTATCCTGATAAAAAAGGGTTCACGCTTTCCACAAAAATATTAAGGAGCACAACGGTTTTTAAAATTTATAATAATAAGAAATGTTACTTGAGCAGCAAATCAGCATATTAGAATGATTTCTGAAGAATCATGTGACACTGAAGACTGGAATAATTATGCTAATATTAAGCTAATTATGCTGAAAATTCAGCTTTGCCATCACAAGAATAAAATAAATTTTAAAATATATTCAAATAGAAATAAATTACTTTAGATTGTAATAATATTTTGCAATATTACTGTTTTCACTGTATTTCTGATCAAATACATTTAGCCTGAGGGTTAGTAAAAGAGTTTTTCTTTTCAGAAACATTAAAAAAAATATTACAGACCCCAGAACTTTTGAACAGTAGTGTATCTCTAGAGAAATATACAATTACTAATAACTTTGGATATGGATAGTGTAGCTTGAGAAATATGCCTCCTTGTATGTTTCATGTAATTATGACAAATACAAAGATAATTTTTTGCTGATATGGATATGGGTGGAGATGGCAGTGACTCAATGGCAGTTTATGGAACAGACGCTGTGCTAAATATTGAAGTCATTCGGTTGAGTCATTTGTTCACCATTTCTGGTCTAGTGCTAAAAAAAATAATCCCATTTTAAATATATACACTATATTGCCAAAAGTATTGGGACACCCCTCTAAATCATTGAATTCAGGTGTTCCAATCACTTCCATGGCCACAGGTGTATAAAATCAAGCACCTAGGCATGCAGACTGCTTCTACAAACAAAGAATGGGTCGCTCTCAGGAGCTCCGTGATTTCAAGCGTGGTATCGTGATAGGTTGCCACCTGTGCAATAAGTCCATTCGAGAAATATTCCACGCTCAACTGTTAGTGGTATTATAACAAAGTGGAAGCAACTGGGAACAACAGCAACTCAGCCATGAAGTGGTAGGCCACGTAAAATCACAGAGTGGGCAGAAGTCGCCAACTCAGTCAATAGCTACAGACCTCCAAACTTGTGTAGCCTTCAGATTAGCTCAAGAACAGTGCGTAGAGAGCTTCATGGAATGGGTTTCCATGGCCGAGCAGCTGCATCCAAGCCTTACATCACCAAGTGCAATGCAAAGCGTTTGATGTAGTGGTGTAAACCACGCCGCCACTAGACTCTAGAACAGTGGAGCGTGTTCTCTGGAGTGATGAATCACGCTTCTCTGTCTGGCAATCTGATGGATGAGTCTGGGTTTGGTGATTGCCAGGAGAACGGTACTTGCCTGACTGCATTGTGCAAAGTGTAAAGTTTGGTGGAGGGGGGATTATGGTGTGGGGTTGTTTTTCAGGGGTTGGGCTTGGCCCCTTAGTTCCAGTGAAAGGAACTCTTAATGCTTCAGCATACTAAGACATTTTGGACAATTTCATGCTCCTTTGTGGGAACAGTTTGGGGATGGCCCCTTCCTGTTCCAACATGACTGCGCACCAGTTCACAAAGCAAGGTCCATAAAGACATGGATGAGCGAGTTTGGTGTGGAGGAACTTGACTGGCCTGCACAGAGTCCTGACCTCAACCCAATAGAACACCTTTGGGATGAATTAGAGCGGAGACATCAGTGCATGACCTCACAAATGCGCTTCTAGAAGAATGGTAAAATATTCCCATAAACACACTCCTAAACCTTGTGAAAAGCCTTCCCAGAAGAGTTGAAGCTGTTATAGCTGCAAAGGGTGGGCCAACTCCATATTAAACCCTACGGATTAAGAATGGGATGTCATTAAAGCTCATGTGCATGTAAAGGCAGACGTCCCAAAACTTTTGGCAATATAGTGTGTGTGTGTGTGTGTGTGTGTGTGTGTGTGTGTGTGTGTGTATGTATATATATATATATATATAAAAATATAAATATATATAATATATATACACACAGCTCTGGAAAAAATTAAGAGACCACTTAACATTGAGAAATCAATGTTAAGTGGTCTCTTAATTTTTTCCAGAGCTGTATATTCAAGGTTCAGTGTAGCGCAATAGTTTGTCTGCACACTTGTGAATTGTGTTTACATAGAGAATAGTTACTTACAGGGGAAAATCATGCTTGGGAGTTGCAAGGAGGTGAAGGCTATTGCATTTCATTGCACTGTGCACATAAAAGGCAAGTAAAACTAGTTGGATAAATCCTCCTCGTACAACCTTCTATCAGAGGACTATTTTCACAGCCAAACAAACTAATATTCGTCTTATTTGGTGCACTGAAATGCAATTTACCAAAACCCTTCGACTACTAGAATTTTGTACATCTACCACTAATACAACCAACATGACAGCAATTCCTCACCAATTCCTTTGACACAAGTTTCTGCTAATCTCTAATCCACTCATTGGGGATGGCATTTCTCTCTCCCTCTTCCTCCTCCTCCTCCTCCTCCTCCTCTTTCTTCCTTGCTCCATCCTCCTCCTGTGTGTCCGAGGTCTAGTAGTGTTATGAGTGGACAACAGGGTGAACAGAAATCGGAGGGATCGCAGCACGACAGATGATGGCATACCAAAAAAAAAAAAAAATGAAAAAGATTTATGAATTTGTGAAGAGTAGGTGTGCGAATGGATCTCAAGGCTATTGATGTGAAATGAGATGAAAAGATGCAGATTTTGTAGGTCGTAAGCATGTTTTTGAGGAATCTGCCACTGAAACTGTGCTTTATGGTGTTTGAGTTGGCACGATCAAAAACAGACAGCATAAAATGAGCCCTTATGTGTGCATGTGTCTGTAGGTTCTCCAACCTTAGTCTTGTGGCTCTGCTCCGTCCCCAAACCTCCACCCGAGGTGTGCAGCTCTTTTGACACCACACACAGAAATTCAGCCTGGTCCTCTGTTCCATAACTGTAAGATGAGCCAATGTTCACCATCTTGAAAAGCAAAGAACAGCCAAGAAAGAGAGAGACAGAGAGAAGGTCTTTCATCATGACAGGTACTTGAGATTTGAGGAAAGGGGAAAGGACCATGAAGGAAAACATCAAGATGGATCAAATACCTAGTCAGCTGTACCAAAAACATCATTGCATTCATTAGAGATAGGTCAGGTTGGCTAGTCTATTGGTGAGGTTCACCTAGTCCCCCACCCTAGTGTTTTAGCTGCAATGTTTTTCATGGCTGTGCTTTAAAGCCAAATAAGTTTAGCATGTCGAGAGTGTTGTGCTTTAGCCTGGAGTGAACAATGTTTGTTTAATTATGCATATGCAGAATGTGTGGATGCATACTTTTTGTGTAAACCAATCATTTTGTGCAATATAGAGTAATAGATATTTATGGCCTTGATTTTTTTTTTTTTTTTTTTACCTGAAGTTTTTTAAATGTTAGTTTATGTACACATGCATATGTCTTGCATTTGTTTTTTAGTGTCTCACACCATGAGCATTGCATTTTAAGGATGTATTTTAAAGGTATAGTTCACCCAAAAATGTATATTTTATCATTTACTCACCCTCATGTCGTTTCAAACCTGTATGACTTTCTTTCTTGTGTAGAGCACAAGAGAAATATTTTTCTCAGATATATATTTTTTTGTCTGCACAATGCAAGTCAATGTTCTACAAAATATCTTCTTTTGTGTTTTTACAGAAGAAAGAAATGCATAGAGGTTTGGAATGAAACGAGGGTGAGGAAATTATGACAGAATGTTCATTTTTGGGTGAACTATTCCTTTAAGAAACATATCTTATTGGTGTATGGTGGACCCTAAATCTTAGTCTTATTTTGTTAAAATATGTAGTTTTCCACATTTCGAATGTGAAAAATATCATTAGGGATATGCAAAACTACATACTGACAAAACTGGAATAATATCATATAGTTTGTCATTTTTAAAAAAACGCATTATGATTAAGAGGGTTTGGTGCAACTGACCATGTAAAATCCAGATGGATACAAATGGCAAAAGTTTAATTTCACACTTTAAGCTATGTTACTGGACTCTGAATCTGAGGGGAGAATTGGACACTGGGAGCATTAGGATCAGGGGAAGGGAAATCAACTCAGTGTCAGTCCAACCCACAGTCCAGAGCAGTCCGGGGCGGGGTTTTCGGCAGGCGCGCACGCTGACCTGCTCAAACTTCCAGCCATCTGACATGGTGGACACCATCTGGGTCAGCTCCTCTTCCTGACACTGCAACACCCGATAAACGTGCTTTGGTGGTACCTGCTGTATGAGAGACAGAGAGAGAGGGTGGGTGAAGACTGGTGAAGTGTAAAAAAGAAATGTAGTGGGTAGTAGAGGAGAATGCCAAAAGGCAAGCAAAAGAAGACCGAGAGTGGGCGGGAAACTGACGTCTGTTGCATAAGCACGCAAATATAGTCACAAATGTACAGTAGAAACTGAGACGGACAGAAATATAGTGCTGAGAAAGTGATGAAGCCGAAAACTAGATATACTAATGGAAAAAATGCAATATATTTCCAGAAAATGAAGCTAAATGGGAGGCATGATAAAACACCCTGCTCATTACCTGTGTGGCCTTGGAGTCTCGCTCAAGAATCCTCTCTTTGATTAATTTAATCAGCGGTGTGATGTTGTAAAATTCTGCCTCCTCCAAGACACCTGACGGCACAGACACACTTCATTTTTATGTTAAGTTTTCTTATAGTTATGTGCTGTTTTGACTAGATATTGAAATTCTAAATAAATTAAAAATAAAACACCCAAAATGAATGGTTGTTAATGCTGCAAGTGAATTTAGGCACCACATTATAAATGTACAAATGAGTGTTAATGACGAATGAGACATAAAAAAAATTAATCTAAATGCAAAAATAGGGGAATTGGCATATACAAATATCCAAAATCAACTGATATTGTTCTTAACTAAAAAAACATTTTCATCAATAAAAACATTTAAATAAAAACATTTTAATTAAAAATGAAAATATACAAATCAAATACATACTATAATATTACATTAATAATACTAAAATAGCACAATTGAATAATACCGATAAATAAAAAGAGTTGGGTGATAATCATATGGTACCAATGCATCAATAGTTATGATGGGTTGATATTAAAATATCATATATTATTATAATATTAAAATATGGCCATACATTTGACAACTGACAACAGTTCTGAAAATAAATGAACAGACCTTCTTCTGCCAGCTCCTTGTTATATACCAGTTTCCCATGTCGCAGATAGTTGAGTATGGGACCGAAATAGGTGGGATCTCGGTCAATCACATAAGCGCCAGTTTCATCCTACACAAACACATCACAGGTCTCTCAGTTTAATAATTAAATTAAATTAGAGGTTTAATAATGTCATATTTACTTGTATTAATACAATTACATTAAATATGTAATACATAAAACATTATTATTATATAAACTGTTTAACTGATGTACAGGATGTACTGAACAGTACATCACCTCAGGGAATAAAAATGTGACTTAGCACAAGAGAGGAAAAACATTAAAGGAAAGGGCATGTGGAAAGTGGCAGTGAGCAGAGGTCACATTAGCATGGCCACAGTCATTGTCCCAGAATGGCTGAGGGTCTTCTCTGCGAGACAGGACCTATGGAGCAGGACATAATGTAGGCTACATCATACCCTAGTACAACATGCCCTACGGAGAACATTACACAACTGAGCCCAGGGCAAGCACTCAAAAGGCACAAAAAAGAGAGTGCATAGAAACACACTATGGTGAAAGAGGTAAAAAGAAAGAGGAAGATGTTAGCGTTACAGAAGGCTCAAGACTGAATAGCAGCGCTGCAAGGTTATAAAAGCACTATAATAGAGAAAGCAGAGAGCAAAAGAGCATAAATGAGATAACTCACTGCAGATTCACAACATGGACATGAACAACACACCTACACAACAAGCTAGAAGTGATTCATTGTACAGCCCTTCTTTTGATTTATTCGTCCAAAATGTTGGTGATATTCTGCTCTACATGGTATTATGTTAAAGAGAGATAGTTGTGTGGGTTATTTATTGTTGTGTTATACAGTTATAACCATTAGTAAGAAGGGTATTTACAGTTACTTAACACACTAAAGAAAAAGGAAAACACATCATATGACCCCTTTAATTTTATTACAAGTATCCAATTCATGACCTTAAGTATCCAATTCCAGAATTAAAACCGATTTTTAATTCCCAACCCTACACAAAACACTCTACATAGTGCTCTTTGTGGCCATTGAATATTTGAAGCAATTGTTTCAACTACACACTGGTATGGCGGAATTTGAAAAATACATATTTCTTCCTTGTAAATTTTCTTAAAGGCACAGTATGTAATTTTCATCACTAGAGGTCGCTTATTCAAAACAAAGGCGTAGCTTGATGATGACGCCATGACTAAGCGTAGATTCATGGGAGTTGTCATCTTCAACCCCAACAGCTGATGGAAAGGAATCCGACAATTTCGGGCAGAAATCATGTTCATGAATGAGCGAATGTATTAAAGTTTTATTAACGTTACAGTGGTATGAAGCAGAGCGGGCTGAGAGCTGTGGGAGCGAATGCTAATCAGAGAGACCTGCACAAAACACAGGTCTGATTTACACCCCTAAAACAATCATACTAAATACATTTGAGTGTGTTGAAAGTTGTTATAATGTTACTCTGTGCGTTCACTCGGTGGCTGGTATAAGACACTTGTTGCACTTTGCAGTAATCTAGATTGAAATGAGAAAAACATTAATAAAAACTGGATGACAAAATTTTGTTAAATGACATGCAATTCATATATTCATATATCAAAAAATATATTGTTTGAGTGGGAAAGGTCTCTCCAATTATGCTGTTAGCCACTTGATAAAATAGTGTTGTCTCTGAGGCATGGTAAAAACATGATACGCGGTAAATTAAGGAAACAAGCGATTCAAACAATAAGACTATAATTTTTTTTTTTTTTTGATAAATGTATCCAAACAGTTGCTCACCTGTCTCATAAAACAAATATATTAAAGCGTCTTTGTTGTTTCTATGCTACAAAAGTAAAACTTACGACGTCATTGTAGGTGACACAATGGTCCGTAACACTGGTTAATAGCTGATTTCTCTGGATTTAAACATTGTTGGAAATGTTTGGGATAATGGAAATACACAGGTCAACAAAATATATAACATTGTTCTAATGTTTTTTAAATATCTTAAATCTAAAAATTGTGCTTTTAATTTAATTTACAATCATTTTGGGACTAACTCCAGATTCACAACATGGACATGAACAACATACATAGACAACAAGCTAATTATCACATACAGAGTTAAAAAAAGCATTAACAAATATTTTCACTAGCAGCACAAAATCTCACAGATAATAGCAGAGAACTTAATTTACACATGATGAGCAAACACACACATATACAAATCCCATTTTCGAAACAGCAAGTGCAGCAGACAGCCCCACAGTACACATGACTAGACTTGACAGCAGCAGGCATGACAACACCTGCGCATGACTTCTGCAGTGAGTCAGAAGAGACAAGCTGTCGTCCCGCTCGGGATTTCACAAGAACACGAGAACGCACAGGGGATTTTACACATAATACTACTGTATATGCCTTAAACACACAGAATTCAAATCGGACAAGTTTGCTATCTGTCCATGCTCATCTTGCATTAACGTTTAACTCTGCAGTTGCACAAGGAAGTAT
The DNA here is from genome assembly GCA_039654625.1 of Rhinogobio ventralis. Lineage (NCBI taxonomy): Eukaryota > Metazoa > Chordata > Actinopteri > Cypriniformes > Gobionidae > Rhinogobio > Rhinogobio ventralis. Next base: position 17,477,161 of record CM077212.1, read on the forward strand.
AAGAACCAAGTCTCAATAGGGAACTAGCTGCATCCCATGGGAAATACCTAGTAGGCAAACAAAGAGCTTATTAATTTCAAAACAGAACTGCATAATAACCTGTGCCACATAAAGCATCACAGCATGCAATAAGAAAGCCAAATTAACAATAACAGAACCAATTCTGGCTCATGTTAAAGGGTTGGTTCAACCAAAAATGAAAATTCAGCCATTAATTACTCACCCTCGTTCCATACCTGTGAGACCTTCGTTCATCTTCGGAAAACAAATTAAGATATTTTTGATGAAATCCGAGAGATTTTTTTTGCAACGTTATTACCACTTTCAAGGCCTAGAAAGGGAGTAAAGACATCGTTAAAATATAAAATATAATGCTCACGTGAACAGCGTCAGAGACTGACATGGAAGAGAAGGAATTGTTGAATAAAGTTGTTTTTGTTTTTTGCACACAAAAGTATTTTCGTCACTTCATAACATTAAGGTTGAACCACTGGAGTCAAATGGACTATTTTAACAATGTCTTTACTATCTTTCTGGGCCAAGAAAGTGGTAATAACATTGCAGTCTATGAGGGGTCAGAAAGCTCTCGGATTTCATCAAAAATATCTTAATATGTGTTCCAAAGATGAACGAAGGTCTTACGGGTTTGGAACGACATGAGGGTATAATGACGGAATTAATGAGTAATTAATGACAGAAATTAAATTTTTGGGTGAACTAACCCTTTAAAAGCCCATTCACTCAAGATGTTGAGAAGTTAATAATATTCACTATAATAATAGTCAATACCCCCTTGTGACATAAAAGATAAGATGCATCTTAAGAATGTTGGTAACCAAACAGTTTTGGTTCCCATTGATGCCCATCGTATGGACAAAAAAACAATGGATGTCAACTGTTTGACTCCCAACATTCTTCAAAATATCTTCTTTTATGGTCCACAAAAAAAAACGAATCATACAGGATTGGAACAACATGAGGGTGAGCAGCTGATGATGACTGAATTTCCATTTTAGGTTGAACTAACACTTTAAGCCCTTAACCAATAAATGATGTACCTTAAAGTCTTCTTTTTCTAAATTATAAAAAATTTCTGGCTCAACAGAATGGTTATGAAATCATTTAACTCTATAAACCCAAACTCTTTGAAAAGGAAAAATGCATGTTAACTAGCAATGAAACACAGACCAGTCCAGGAATAGAACAGAGAAGCCTCCCATAGATATTTTTGTACAGAGGGCTGGGAGTCGTCAAGGTGCCATGACTCTAATCTCATTAGAAGAGTGACATGAGCAGTGAGAGAGCACACAACACCGCAGCGGCCAGTAATAACTGAGCTGTGATGAGTGATCGTCTGTGCCTCATCACTCACTGTGGGGATGGAGGTGCTTTGTGTGGGAAATAAGAGGGAATATAAGAGGATAGCTTGGGAGGGGGTGGATACTGTGAAGGCAGAGGACCATCTGTTAAGTCAAATACTTTTTGTATGCCTATAAGATAAAAGACACATTTATAACACATTTAAATCTAACGATATTTCACCGCATTTTGACATTATTTTCATAGCTAAAAATACATTTTATATGATAACGATCTAATGATTACTACTAAACATTTAAAAACAACACTCATTACTGTAATGCTGAAAAAAACAATATATAGGGTGAATTCTGTATTGAAGACATATTGAACCATGTTGAAATCCATTTGTATATGCCAATACAATTCAAAATATCCAAACATTTCATATATTCCCCATTCACTGGACTTTATAATCTCTGATTGTCATGCGTTTAAAATGTAAAACTGAAGTTGATACCATACTGCATGTTGTAGGTATTATTTTAGGTGCAATATTGCACATGGTCATGTTCCAAGTGTTATTGGAAATACTAAAAAAAAAACTAGAATCATATCCAGTTTTATTAGATTTGGGCCTTCCAAGCAGACACCTGCCAACAGGAAATTATATAATATTAACCTCCGCTGCCAGAAGAAAACATTTTATTGCAGTGGATCAGTGATAATAAGGCCTGCTTCACATAAGAGTTGGCATAAGATGATATTTGCTCTGGTCCCACTGGAACTCCTGGCATGTGATTTACATTCTGACAGATCAGTTCTATAAGATATGGATGCTTTATTTGGATTACCTTTGGCCTCCTTTCACTTTGGTCATTTAACAAGAAGTATCCTAACCATAACCCTCGATTTATTTATGACTGTTTCTGACTTTACATGCTTATCTGGCTGTATTGTTTATTTCTTCTTAAGGATTGTTCATGTGGCAGATTTCAATTCATGCTTTCCCACCAACTCAATAAATATGATGTAAAAAATAAATCAAAATAAAATAGTAATAAATAATAATGATAATAATAACGCTTACTTTATCTACATCCAAGATATGATTTCATGAGATTCACTCCTATAAATTTAGGATGTGCTGATGATCTGGCCATCACCCCATCAAGAGGACTTCCCTCTACACAAAATCAGCTTCAGTTGGATCACGTTATGTGATAAAGGCTGTGTGAAGTAAAATGTGGATTTTACTGGCCAGTAACTGCAATGGTGCACAAACACCTGGGTGTCCGCATTAAAAATCATCGCGTACATCCGTCTGACTGAAGACCCCCGACGCTTCATTAATACACCTCAGCGCCCTGGATCACTAGAGTCATACATTAACATCACTCACTGCTGTCTTACCGTGTCAGAATGTAAGTCTTGCTGCTGGCACAGTCGGTACAGAAATGAAGTTTGTTCCTTTAGCAGCGTCTGTCGTGTCGTTAGAAACACCGTCCCACCGACGTTGAGACGGACCCATTTGCCGTTATTGCCTCCGTTGGCATTAACAGCTGAACCGTTTCCTATAATATTTTCAGCCCCACTGGATTCAACAGCAGTAGATGTGGCTGTTGTGGCACCTTCGCTTCCCTCGTTGTCTTTGTTGTTATTATTATTGTTGTTATTATTGTTTAGATTGCTGTGTGTTGTTGTTGCTGAAAGGGATCCCGTTTCCGGTAAAGCCTGGGGCGCCGCCGTTTTTCCTTTGTCCTCCGTTGCCATTAGGGTACTACGCTGAGGCTGGTATGCGGACTGTCGGTGCGGCTCGGATGCTGTTCGAATGCCGTTCTGTCTCCCCCGGTGAAGCGGCGTGCTACTGTTTTTTTCGTGTCATAGAAGTAGAATAAGCGAGGCAGTTGATTGGCTCGTATCTTGCGATGTGTTCGCCCCGCCCACTTGCCAGTTGATGCTCTTTTGACGCAGAAACTAGTGCAGATTGTAGGATGCGGTGTGCATTTATGAATTAGCAGCTATGAATATTTAATATTCTGCATTCTTAAAAAAATATTTAAGATTCTAGGACATTAGTTACATTTTTTATTATTTTGATAACGTTATTAATAGGTTTTACACAGCAGCTGGAGTGCTGCTGTTATGAAAGTAAAAGAGGGACAAATCAAATACTGTTTCACTCAATTTGTTATGCTGATAATATATTTGTGTAACGAGCCTATGTCAAAATATTTATTTTGAAGTGGCTGAAAACCAATACGAACAACCACTCTGAATATTAGGGTGGATTAGGGCAGGGGTTTTCGAACTGGGGTCCGGGGACCCCCAGGGGGGCGCAAATGCGTGACAGGGGGTCCGTGGAAAAGTCTAGAGAAAAACCATAAAAAATCTAAATAAATAAGGTTAAAATAAATAAATAAATGATTGTAAATAAAGTAAATAAATAAACAAATGAGATTAAAATATATGTGGTAAAGCGTGAATATAATAATAATAATAATAAAAATAATAAATAAATAAATTAGCTTAAATAAACCTGCAAAAGTTTAGAGAAAAAAAACATATATTAAATTAAGTACATAAATAAATAAAATAGATAAAAATAAATAAATGATTAAATGTTAAATTAACATATAAAATTTAAAAAAGTAAAAATAAATAAATTTGATAAAAATAAATGAATACTTTTTTATTAGTCTATTAAATTAACGAATAATATAAATGAATAAAAATTGGACTTAAATATACAAATAAATGATGCAATTAACAGTATATTCTTATAGTGAGTAGAAAATATATATATAAAAAAGTAACTTAATAGAAACTAATGTTAGATATATAATAGTACTTTTTTTGTGTATTAATTGGGTGCTAATAAAAGAAAGATGTCTTTTAAATTTCAGGATGGGGGTCCCTCACACGAGGATGTTCATATTTGGGGGTCCGTGGCATCTACAAGTTTGAAAAGCCCTGGATTAGGGGGCATTAATTAATGTTTAAAAAGTTTATGCCTTTTTATAATGGTTTCATATTTTTTGACCATATGGGCATATAGAACTACCGACAATTCACTAGTAAAATGTAACATCCATTTATATATTAACAGTCTATATTCAGCCTGTAGTTACAACTTATTCAGCTTGCAAGGACTTTCAGAAAACAGATTTATATAAATAAAATTTGTGCAATTTGTTCATACGCATCACTCATGACAATGAACCTTGTCATTAACACAGATATCAAATTGGACAAATTAGGGCAAATATTTGTTATTATAGTCTTTTATTGCATAAACAATTATTATTGTTTATTAATTAGCACATATAAACAATTAATTATTAATTATTATTATGCATTCAATCTCACAAAAAGTATTATGGGGCAAAAATGTACCCAATGACTTTGTAAAGCTGCCTGTAAATATCTACTAAATTATTTTCAAGTCTTTTACATCTGTATCCTCTAGACTGCTGTTCATACACTGTAGCAGACTACTATCAGCCTTGTCTTGATCTCTGGAACCAAAAAGAATGGTGATGAATGAGAAGTTGTAGGTCTCAGGGAGCCCCTGGTGAGCTGTCCGATTGAAACGGCTCCAAGAGAAAGGTGGAAGACCATTCTGAGTAGTGGGTCCGTTTACAGCTTCGGTCGTAAACATCTGGGCCATGTGATAATCTGTAACCTAAATGGATGCAGCATCCATTAGAATCTCACTATTTATTCTGGCATTTATATAATAATAACATATAGACCAACATGACCTATTTCTGTACCTTGGTATCATAACAACCCCCTGGATGAGGTCGTCGGAGCCTCAGGTCATTACGGCAGCAGATGGATTTACAAGGGTGCTTCTTTGAATATGGGTCTTTTCTGTAATCTAATATGACAAAGTGCTACTGTTCATCAAATAAATGAGATTAAGAAGAAGGCAGATTAGTTGGAAGAAAATTTTTTGAATAATTTCCAAAGAGAGATCCTAAACTCACCATTGTGCCTCATAATGTATTTCAAGGTGTCCAGATTAGTGACTTTTCCCTGGTCCCTGCGGAAAATCTTAGCACGTGGACAGAGGTCATATGAGAAGTCTTTACCATGCTTTTTCCACATCGTACCATAACCACTCATTCGGTAAATGTCTGAGTGGAAAGGTATGTTGTAGGATGCCCAATAACCTATTGAGAAGATTTGTAAAGCATATGATCTTGTTGAGTGTTTCCAACCTTGCATCCTCTCAAATAAATTTTCATTGGACTGATCATACTGCTTTCCTTATTATGAAAATACTCCTCACCATGACGCAGCACTTGTGACTGATCTGAGTACACCACCAAGCCAGGAATCTGCTCCACAACAGTCAGACTCCATTCTTCAATCTGCTTCCCAAGTAAAACTCTTTTCAGGTCCACCACCATATACTGGTTATTGTAGGTCCCTGATAAAATTAATCCAAAAATAATTGAAAATAAGACAAATTTCAAGACCAAAAGTATGTGGACCTCTCATTAATAGGTTTAGCTGTTCTAGTAAATTTCCAGTATATCTATTTTTGTAAGGTCAAATCTTAAAGGGACAGTTCACTCCAAAAAATGAAATGTCTTTCATCATTTACTCACCGTCATGTCATTAAAAATGTGTTCCTAGGTCGTGTGTCCACCAAAGCGTTTTTAGCCAGCTGAAAACACCAGATGCTCTTCTAAAAACGTCTAAAAGTCGTTTTGATCTGATTTCAGAGATAGTTTGTTTCTGAAAATAAAATGTCAACACAATGTGAAGTACAGTTGTGGTCAGAATTATTGGTAAATATGATCAAAGATGGCTGTCAAAATAGATCTGCATTGTTTGATCTTTCATTAAAAAAAAATCTCAAAAATCTAACCTTTCATTGAAGTAAAATAATTGAAAGTGGGGGGAAAGTCACATTATGAAATTAATATTTTTCTCTAAAACACGTTGCCACAATTATTGGCACCCATAGAATTTTTTATGAGTAAAATATCTCTGACGTATATTCCCATTAATATTCCCATTTTTTAGCACACCAGGGTGGCCAGGAACATGAAATTGTCTGACCATGACTACCTGTTCCCCAGGAATATAAATATGAGGAACACAAAGGCCAAATTCCCTTAATCATCCATCACAAGGAGTAAAGCCAAAGAATATAGTTATGATGTGCAGCAAAAGATTGTTGAGCTTCACAAAAGAGAAAGTGGCTGTAAGAAAAGCTAAAGCATTGAAAATCCCAATTTCCACCATCAGGGCAACAATTAAGAAGTTCCAATCAACTAAAGATGTTACGAATCTGCCTGGAAGAGGTCTATATCGTCCTAATGCACAGTGAGGAGAGTTTGAGTGGCCAAAGTCTCTCCAAGTATAACAGAATTGCAGAGATTAGTTGAGTCTTGGGGTCAGAAAGCCAAAAAAAAAAAAAAAAAAAATCAAACAACACCTACATCACCACAAGTTGTTTGGGAGGATTTCAAGAAAAATCCTCCTCGCTCATCCAAAAACAAACTCTAGCATATTCAGTTGTCAGACACAATTGGACTGTTTTTATGTTCAGATGAAAAAAAAAAAAAGAGTATAAAAAGCAAACCCACCAGATGTATAAAAAGTACCATTTCAAATAGGATAAAAAGTACCCCATGCCCACGGTTAAAAATACCGCTGGATCTTTAATGTTGTGGGCCTATTTTTTTGCTGGAGGTCCTGGACATCTTGTTCAGATACATGGTATCATGGATTCTAGCAAATACCAACAGATAAAAAATCAAAACCTGACGGCCTCTGCTAGAAATCTTATAATGGGCCATGGTTGGATCTTCCATCAGGACAACAATCCAAAACAAACATCAAAATGAACACAAAAATGTGTCACTGAACACAAAATGAAGCTTCTGCCATGACCATCCCAGTCCCCTGAATGGTACCCTATAGAAAATGAGTGGGGTGAACCGAAGAGAAGAAGCACAAACATGGATCTGGGAATCTGAAGGATCTGGAGAGATTCTGTATGGAGGAATGGTCTCTAATCTCTTGTCAGGTGTTCTCCAAACTCATCAGGCATTATAGAAGAAGACTCAGAGCTGTTACCTTGGCAAAAGAATGTTGTTTAATAAAAGTATTTAATAAAGGGGTGCCAATAATTATGGCCAACGTGTTTCGGAGAAAAAACAATGTGATTTTCTCCCCACTTTCAGTTCTTTTACTTCAATAAAAGGTTAGATTTTTACGATTTTTTTTAAAATGAATGATCAAAAGGGTAAACAATGGAGATTTATTTGTACAGCCATCTTTGATAATATTTACCAGGGGTGCCAATAATTCTGACCACAACTGTACTTGCTCTGGTTCTTGTTTAGGATGATTTTGTTCCATTGTTCCATCTGTTGTCGTTATACAAGCAGGATGTGACGCCCTTCCTCCTCTGTGATTGGACGGCTGGGTAAATAGTGACATTGATGAGCTCTGCTTTTTACCCAAAGTTGAACATTTTCAACTCTCGGCGACCACATTTTTTCCCCTTCAAATTATTACTTCAGATATCTTGTTTTGTGTTCAACAGAAGAAAGAAATGCATACTACTACTTTTTTATAGGTAAATGATGACAGAATTTTCATTTTGGGGCGAACTATCCCATTAATGTTACACCATACAATCAAATTCTAAAGAATTGTGTGTTTACAACTTTGTTGCAATGTAGAAAGACGACACCACCACAGAGCACTGCAAATAGGCACCACAATATTTGCATATAATAATCCACCTTTGTCTTGTGCATCTCTGTCTCACCCGAGTTGTGCTTGGAAAATATTTGGGCCCATTGCTTCCCTGTGCAGGCAAGTGCATTTGCTACACGCACCCTTTGCCAGGCAAGCAAAGCCTCTGGGGTCACCAGGGAGAACAGAGAGGAGTTCAACACGTTGTTTGTTGTCTGAGTTACAAACATCCCCGTTCCCAGCAAATATAAGTCATCCAGAGATGACAAGGTCCCTGGAAAGGATGCGAGAAATAGGTTTATAGTACTGAATTAAATTATGAATGACTAAATCTGAATGATAAAAGGCAAACATCTGCCTTTAAATACCAGGATAGCTGCTAAAGGACAGTCTGCTTGTGCCATTATGTTTATTTTTCAGTCTAAAGTCCCAGTGCTTGTAGATTCTCATGCTGGCTGCATAGGTGTAGCAGCTGGAGTGACCAAGCAACAGATTCTCATAGCCAGGTAACAACTGCAGATAGAAAAGGAACAAAACAATTAAAGCTGGAAAACAGAAGGTGCACATTGACAAATGTTGTTGAGGTGGAGTGAATCAAAGCCCCAAATGGAATAGGCAGCCCCGAATATTCAGATATGTGGTCTGACATGGGGCTTTCAATGGCCGATTCCTAAACTCTTACATTTGGTTCCACCCAATCCATAATATGTGGTTACTGTCATGAGGTGAAGGCATCATTTTACCTCTAACCTTGATGAGAGCAGAGCAGTGACTCATGCCTGGTATCCTGAAAGAGTCCGAAGAAAAGTTGGAACGCCTTTTGAGTGCAGGGATTAAGTCTAACAAATCCCCAATCCCATTGAGGAATTGAACCGCAAACATGGGCAGAGGCTGGGAGTTGAAATGCAAGCATGTATTTTCACTCATTAACACAAAATGAAAAATGAATACAAAGGAAAAAGTTCACTGGAGAAACTTAGACCTTTTCAAATGTCCATGAGTGTTATCAAACTTGAAGAATGAGATGTACAGTACAAATAAACAGATGAATGCAGAATTTATGTTTTCTGACCTCTTCCTGTCTACTTTTGGCCCAGTATGCTGCTCCAGCATGCAATCCATCCATCTGAGCCACTAGAAGACCCACATGATGCCACAAGAGATCACTTTTCCCATTTAATTTCACTTGTGTTCTTGTCCATGAGTCCTGCTCACTATTTCAAAGAATGGAAGTTTAATAAATAATTCAGTAGAATATATGTGTTTATGCAAGAAACAATTGTATAAAATAATCTTGGAAACCATGAACAACTCAAAGTCTTCAAAACCTTTCGTATGTTGCAAAATATGTTATGAATACATACTACAGTGACATATACAAATTGTATGTTTAATATGTGTAATGTATTGTCTGTGATTTGTAAATACATTGCAAGCAGGTGTATTTCATCATATCCAACATTATTATTGTATTTTTGGAATAGTGCAATCAGTTTAGATAATAAATGTCAACTTGGCTCATAAAGCATTTCAGATGTTTTATAACACTATGATCTTTTATCATCTGAGGATACATATTAAAGTAATGGGTTATCATCTGCCTGTGAGTGAAAAAGAAATTGATTATAATTTTAACTGTAGTGTGTTGTTTGATATTTCATTTAAAGGTAATATATTTTAAATGCAGAACAGAAATGTCAAAAGTATATAAATATGTACTTAAACCCCCACTTAAGTGGGTATAAAGCACCTATAAGTACAACTAATTGCTTTTAATATAAATTTAAATTATTGTACATTTTCATTCAATTGTAAACATGCATTTAAGTGTCCAAAAACATTACTACATTCAGTTCGCAGTTAGACCTAAGTAGATATTCTTTTAAAGTATTATTTCCGTAATAGGTAGGCCTGCTATATTTTAAAGTATGCTAAAGTCTGCTTTTTTTCCACACGGCTTAAAAACGTACGAGGCTGTAAGGTATCCTTCGAGGTATCCGGCCAAAAAGTATGTAATTTCATCGTTCTCCTGGGATTCTCCATAACCAGCCTGCACTTCCAGCACTCCCCATCCAGAAACGGATAGACTATCATTGAAATAACCAAATGCATCTCCGTCCTCTTCCATTACACCCTCTTTCAGCACCACAGACCTCTGAAGAGCATCCCAATACACGGTGGCTCTCTGAACATCTGATAAACAGAGAGATCACACATCAAAAAGCGTTAGGGGTTGAATATGATTGATGTGTTTTTTTTTTGTATCGTCGTTTAATAACCAAATGCCAAATAGGATTAACGAGCACGGGTTTGTTGTATCTCCGAACCGCCTTATTTAACTTGGGGTTTTTTCATACTAGTCTTCTGATGTTATGCAAACATGCAAAAAAAGAGGACCAGTATGACCAAAACATGGTATTAAAAGAGTAAAATCCAGTTAAGACACTTACGCTGAGCCTTTATGAAGGTCGCCGTTAGGACGTACAAAATAAATCCCCGTGTAAATCGATTCATGTTTCACGTCAGAAGTTTACTTTCTGGATCTGACTACTACATTTGCTAATACTATCTACTCTATAACCAAACCTTAGTCCAATATAACATCCCAGAAGCTACTAGTTTTCAGCATTGTGACAGGTAATGATCGAAGAGCTAGCGAATTTCCATCCGATTGAAGTCTGAATAATGGTTCGCTTGGTTTTCTTATGTTAAAGCCTGTATTTAGCTATTAATCACCTGTTGGATCGCTAAAAAACGTTTAAAATTTTCCACCCCAGATGGGACTCGAACCCACAATCCCTGGCTTAGGAGGCCAGTGCCTTATCCATTAGGCCACTGGGGCTTGCGTCACTTGGCGGTAATTGGTTGACTAGAAAGATACACTAGAACTGTATGTTACGTATTACATTTATCTTAAATGTTAATATATTTGGTTTATATATATCGCAGTATCTGATGAATATAATTAACAGATAAGTATTACTTGCTATTCAGATACACCTATACGTATTAATCAGTGTTTGTGTTACATTCACTATTTTAAACATTTGTTAAAAAAAAAAAAAAATCATAATTTTTATTATATAAATAATGGTGTATTCAGTGCGAGCAGTAATGTCATAAACAGTCAAAAAGACATAAACTGTTGGTGCTTTTATTATGAAATAACGTGACACCGGCACTTTCAAAGAACTGCCGCCTCCATGTGCCTCCTGTTGTGATGGTTTTTCACTAGTCAGGCTAGTTATCTGCTCTCCTTCATTAATAACTGAGCCCAGGTGTAAGGTAAATATTCTTAGTTATAAATATTCAATATGATTAGATTTTTTTTTTAGATTTAACTAATGTTGCTGCGCTTGAATGGCTAGTTTGTGGTAATGGGTGCTATGTTGCTAATTCTCTGAGCTAGCCTGAGCGGTGTGTATCAGCCGTTGTACCAATGATGCAATGATATTAGATAGTTAACTGTGTGGGACAACGTGAACTCATCATCATCTTTTTGTGTTTATCGAGATGCAAGGTGCAACAGCCAATTTTAAAATTGAACGTTTTCTAATTATATGTATATTGACAGGCTAGCATATTGAGCTAATGGTACAGTCCTGTTAATGAGTTAAAAAGTGTGGATGTAATTATATATGTATGAGTAAATTCATATGCTTGCGAGATAAAGCGGTTGTTTGAAGTTTAGTGTCTGTTGGTGCTATGTTTGTGATACCTGTTCATGTTTTAATAACTTTACTAGTACATAAAGCGAAGGGAACGCAATGGCCTCTAGAGATATTGCTCAGATTACAGAGGCTCTGGCCAAGACTCATGTTGGAGAAGTAGAATTAAGTTATAAGGGACGAGGGCTCAAATTGGACAATGCTGAGTCAGGTGAGTAAACCTCTCTGTTACCAAATGTTTACATTTGCCATGTCTTAGTGCATCAATAAAAGTCACTCATAATTTTCCCTCCTTTTCTGTGATGTTGCAGTGAAAGAGATTGTGCAGGAGATTGAACAGTGTCAGGGTCTGCAGTCCCTCAGATTAGAGGGAAACACATTGGGGGTTGAAGCAGCACAGGCTATTTCCAAGGCTCTTGAAGCTAAAAGTGAATTGGAGGTACTTTTCACTTTATATATTTTTGATGCTAATGTGCTATTTGCTGTATATAATCTTTGTTTTTTCGTTTTTTCGTTTTTTTTAAGCAATGTCATTGGAGTGACATGTTCACGGGTCGCCTGCGCTCTGAAATTCCACCTGCTCTGGTAAGAAAATATCCATCTCAAAAAGTTCAGTTATATGTATTTGCTGTGAGTAAAAAGATGTTTTATTTCCAACATTTGATTTAAATTCTCTAGAAATCATTGGGCAATGCTTTGATGACATCAGGGGCCAGACTGACTCAGCTGGACTTGAGCGACAATGCCTTCGGCCCTGATGGTGTAAAGGGAATTGAAAGTCTTCTGAAGAGCCCCGTGTGCTACACCTTACGTGAGCTCAGGCTTAATAATTGTGGCATGGGCATTGGAGGGGGTATGGTAAGTTTAGGCTGAGATCAACTCTGATGCAACTCTTTAAAGACAAACCTGTCATCTTTTGTTTATGTTAGTGAGATGTTTTTAACGTCATCTTTTTTAAGCTCATGGAACAGAGGGACTGTGATTTTATTATTGATTATTTGTTTGATTTGATTGTTTTTTTAAAAGGTCCTTGCTTCTGCATTGACTGAATGCTATAAGCAATCTAGTGCAGCTGGCTCCCCCCTGAAGTTAAAAGTCTTCATAGCTGGACGTAATCGGCTGGAGAATAAGGGTGCCACTGCACTTGCCAAAGCATTTAAGGTATTGAGACAATGTTTATTGTTTATATATATTTACACACATATACATACATGCATACATGCATACAGTGGTTGGACGAAATAATGTGAACACTCATTGTTATAGGGGTTAAAAATATTGAGTAGTCTACAGTGAAAAAAACAAATGTTGCAATTATCTTTTGTTTATAATTTGTTTGTATACATTGTCTAGGTTGCATGCCAGTGTAGTACATCGTGTTGTCACGATACTGGAATTTCTTACTTTGATACGATACCTGGAAAAGTATCTATTCGATACCATTTTCGATACCACGGGGGGAAAAACGCTGCATATACTGTGAAAAAAATATTTTTAATATTATTTCTTTTTTTGTCCATCTATTGATAGTCTAGGCAATCTATCATTTCTTCTGAAGAGATCACTTTATATGATAAAACTTTTGAAGCTTTTTTTTCATATATATAAACGTTGATCAATTACCATTACAATTATCTCACAAATATTTCCTATTTTTTACAATGGGGTAATTTTGTTGCAATAGCTTACAAACAGTAAGCTTGATTTCAAATGGTAAATTGAATTTAAAAAGACAAGTAAACAGTAATAATATAAGAACAAATAAATAAATGACTAACAATAGCACAAATAAATACAATAGAATAAAGATACAAATGAAGTAGACTGCTTTATTTTTTCAGGTAGGTCTAACTGTAGGATTCAGATAAGAAACTGAATTAAAAAAGTAATCAAATTTAAAATAACATTGGATAATCTTCATTGTAAAAAATTAAATGCAGATTAATTCATTAAATTTACACAAGTTAATCAGTCAAGAGCAGTAAGTAATCGTTTTTTTGTAGTTTGAATAACATTAACAACATAGAGAGTGGCACTGCTGCTGTCGTCCCTTTAAGAGCTGCACACGCATGGATCCAAAGTACTGTTCCTGTTACACATTCTTTCTGAACTATTTACGGCTGTGCTTACGTTAATACTCACCAAGATGGGCATTTTGACATTATTTATTTTTTAATTGTATTTAACCATTAATAAGCTGGAAAAAGAAGCTCATTTTTGCACTTGTATGTCGGTATGTGTGTAAGCATGAAATCTGCGGGAATGAGTAGAATTATGTGCAATCCTGCGCGAAATTCAGACCCGCCACACCACCACTAACACGCTGTCATGAGGAAAAATCCAGCAGAAATTGGTGAAATGGGTGACTTGTCAGACTTCCAAAGTGGACAAATTGTGGGAGCCCGTTTAGCAGGAGCATCTGTAACCTTAAAGGGTTAGCTCACCCAAAAATGGAAATTCTGTCATTAATTACTCACCCTCATGTTGAATCACCCTCCGATTGAATTTAGGCTTTTGTTCACATATAAACATTCATCAACGCACACGATCAGTTGTGGTAAACCGATGGAAGCTCAAGCATGTTTGCTTGATGTGCAAGAACCAATGATGTTCATTCCCGTGTGTTACACAGCACGTTTTAGCTTCTGCAAGAACCAGTGAGGTTCATTTTCGTGTTATGCAGCATGTTTGAGCTTCTACTAGAACCAATGAGGTTCATTCTCATGTTACACAGCATGTTTGTGCTTCCACTAGAGGTTTGTTCTGGTGCGTCAAGCAGGTTCGGTTGAGCTTCTGTTTATATTTGCTGATCAATGTTTATATGTGAATATTTGATGAACAGATTTAATTTAGGTTTTTAAAGCGATCGAGTCTCTTCAGAAAATTTGGACTAAGCCGCTCAATTCATATGGATTAGTTTTACGTTCTCTTCATGAACTTTTTGAAGCGTCAGAGTGTCAGTTGTGTAGTTGTCAATGGAGGGACAGAAAGCTCTCCGATCAAAAAGATCTTCATTTGTGTTCCGAAGATAAACGAAAACCATATACATAGTTAAGATTGTGTATAAAAAGCATGGCAAGAATTCGTCAGCAAAGAATGAAAATGAAAAAGTTGGTGTCATGATCATAAAACCTGGACAGCAGAAGACTGGAAATGACTGATGAATCATCATTAACATTATTCCCAACAGAAGGCCGAGTTTATGTATAGAGAAGCGTACAACTCGGGCTGTCTAGTTGTAATGGTCAAACATTGGGGTGGATCTGTGATGACTTGGGCAGCCATATCTTGGTATTCTGCTGGCCCCATCATTAACCTACATGATCGAGTTACTGCCAGCAAGTATTTGGTGGCCATTTTTCAAGATGACATCCAGATCACAGCCAGAACAGTTCAGTCTTGGTTTAAAAGAATACTCCACTTTTTAACTACACGATCTAACTACAGAAGAGTCCAGTTTTAAATAGGAAAAATATCGAAAGTCTTTGGTAATTTTTGAGTGAGATGCAAATGGTCTAATCAGATTCAATAAACTATGCTAAGCTATGCTAAAAGTTCTACTGCCAAATCCAGGGATCGGCTGAATTGATTCGAAAACGGTAAAACTCAAACTGTTTAACTGTAAGGGAGTTGGAAAATGAGCCTATTTTCAAAAAAAGTGGAGTTCCTTTAAGGAGCACCAGAATGAACTTCGTCTGCCCGGGCCAGCTCAGTCACCTGACTTGAATATCATCTAAAAACTGGGGGTAGTTTTGGAGAGATGAGTGAGAAGCAGAATCCCTCCTCCAACCTCTATGAAGCAAATGGAAGAAGTTTTGCAAGACTAATGGTACAACATTCGATTGTAAACTATTCAAAGGTTGTATGATTCAGAAAACTGGTTGGAAGCTGTATAAAAGGCAAATGGTGGTCCAAAACCTTATTAATAAAGAGATATTACCTATTTTCCCAGTGTTCACATTATTTTGTCCAATCCTTGTGTATGTTTATAAATGTAATATATGCACACATGCTATTGTTTAAAAGTTTGTGGTCAGTAAGATTTTTATTTTAATGAAATTAGTTTTATTCAGCAAGGATGCATTAAATGGATCAAAATTGATAGTAAAGACTTTTACATTGTTACAAAAGATTTTTATAGATGCTGTTCTTTCTAACTTTCTGTTCATCAACAAATCTTTTTCACAAAAATATTAAGAAGCACAACTGTTTTTAACATTAAGAAATTCTTGAGCACCAAATAAACATTTTACAATAATTTCTGAAGGATTATGTTACACTGAAGAATGGAGTAATGGCTGCTGAAAGTCCAGCTTTGCTATCATAGGAATAAAGTGCATTTTAAAATGTATTTACATTTTTTTAAGAATATTTCACAATATTAGTTTTTTTTTAACTGTGTAAGCTTAAGAGACTTATTTTAAAAACATTACCCAGTGTAATAAAATAAGTGTTTTATGTTTTACATTTTGTTCTGTTTTTCAAAGTTATTAGGCAGTCTTGAGGAAGTCCATATGCCACAGAATGGAATCAACCATCTTGGTATCACAGCTTTAGCCGATGCCATGAAGCACAACCCAAACCTCCAGGTCCTCAACCTCAATGACAACACTTTTACAAAGAGAGGATCGATAGCCATGGCGGAGGTATGTTGTGCAATCTGACTGCATCATGTCACAAAAATGATAGAACAGGTGTTCATTATTTGCCGTGTCTGATTTCTTCCATTTTCAGACCATTCGTCACCTCCAGTGTCTTAAGGTCATAAATTTTGGGGACTGTCTGGTACGCTCAGAAGGTGCAATTGCTATAGCAGGAGCCATTAGAGAGGGACTGCCATTCCTCAGGGTTAGTTAATACATGATACCAACATTAAATCTGGCTAAAACACACACAAACACTTCCTTTCAGTGACTCAACATCTTAGTGTTTTTATAATAGACATTCTAAAAAATGTCTTGTGTAGGAGCTGAATTTGTCATTTGGAGAGATTTGCGAAGCTGCGTCTTTGGTAGTTGCAAAGGCTGTTCAGGGCAAAGCTGATCTGGAGAAACTGGACCTCAATGGTAAAGTATTTTTTTGCTGTCACTGTATTTTATTATTACATAAATGGGCTTCACTCAAAGCCAGTATTATATTTTTTAATTATATTATATATCCAGGGTTCCCATGGGTCCTTAAAATCTTTGAAAGTTTGTGAATCTGAAATTTTTTTTTTCTTCAAGGACCTGGAAAGTTTTTGAAAATAAACATACATGGACACAGGTCCTTGAAAGTGCTTGAATTTATTTTGTGGGAAAAAAATCCATATTATTCCCTCCGGTCCGCTAATGTGTTATTTCGCCAACACTTTGTGGCCTCTGCATGCTAGCTTGCTTGATTTACGTTAGTTGCACACATTTATGCGTTACGTTAAGTGTTTCCCACGTGTTGTACGTTGCCATGACATTAACGCGCACACGAAACTTAGAACAGGTGTTTTTTGCAGTCCATTATTACTGCTCCATTTTAACAAACCTCTTTTCAAAGCCTGCAATGCCTACTGACACGTTAAAAAAAACAAACTATACTGAAACATGCTGCAAAAATCTAGACCATTTACATACTTTAATTTAAATGCTTTGCATTGAAATACTTTTAAGCCATGCTGCGGCCCTCTCGTTGAGAACCACTGCTTTAGATACAGGTGCCAAAAGAGTAACTTTCTGGACTAGGAAGGTTTATTTCTGAAAGTATGTTTTCATAGTATATGACATGACCCCCTTTAATTAATATGAAACCGAGAAAAAAACACTATTAACAGTAGGACATTTAGGGCACTTTCACACTGGCCATGTTTGCTGTTGATGTATGCATATACATGTTATTTCATGAACAAGTCTGGGCCATAGTTTGTGTTGCTTTCACATTCAATCAAATCACACCACAGATCTATTGTAACCAAATGAAGGATGAGTGTTACAAATTTGCTCTCGCTATAAACACTGATGCTTGCATTGGATGGCTGTTGTTTTCAGTTTTTTCTTTGCATATTGTATCCGTCCCTATTCAAATCAACCATAAATAAACTCAGACTGCCTCCTACAGGTAGTCTCTGGTTCGGTACCGCGGTGTGCATGAATGCTTTCAGATAACCAATTTTTTTTTTATGCAAACATGCTCTGTTTCGAGCTAAACTGCCAGTGTGAAAGCCCCCTTAATAATGTGATCTTGCATAGTTTAAATAGTTTCTCTGTTCTGTTAAATTTAGTTTGGTGTCAAAGTCAGTTATTCTGTGGTAATTTGATCTTGTCTGGGTGCTTGTTTAGGAAACTGCTTTGGAGAGGACGGCTGTGAGGCTCTCAGGGAAGCGATGGAGAGCATGAACATGGAAGAGCTGCTGGGCTCACTCAGGTATTTATCTGGGTCTTTGTTAAAAACATAGCTTGTTTTTCATGTGCAATTAAATAGAAGGCAAAATGTTTTCCTGTATTTGTTCACACTGAGAGTAATGAAAGATGTGATTTTAATGCAGTGATGATGAAGGAGAGCCTGAGGATGATGATGATGATGATGATGATGAGGAGGAGGAGGAGGAGGAGGAGGAGGAGGAGGAGGAGAAGGAAGGTGAAGCAGAGGAAAATGGATTTAATGGTGTCAATGGAACAAAAGATATCATTGAAGAAAAGGTGATCCTAGCAAAAATCTGCATGCCTGAATGAACCGCTAAACCTGATGTGTGCCAATAGCTGCTTCTCTATTTTACATTGGTAAACCACTGATTTTTACTTCTCCACAGCAGGAGCCTCACTGCAGTTCTGTTCAACTTACATCCTTCCTCATCTCCCCATCGGCTGAGAAACTGATGTCCCTTGGAGCCAAAAGGATCCAGCTTGTTGAGCAGGTATGGTGTTGAATTGTAAGGTCCAGCTGTACATCAGGACAGTTTAACCTGTTCTCCAACCCCCTGAAATCATCTCTCTCTTTTAGGTTGATGTTTCAGATGCTAGTAAGGTGTCAGAAGTTTTTCTCAAGATCTCCTCAGTATATGAAGATGAACCGGAAGTAAAGCAAGCTGTTTTCGAGAGCACTGGTATGAGCAGCGTACTTGCATTTAATGGGATAGTTTACCCCAAAATGGAAATTCTGTCATTTACTCATCCTCATGTAATTCCAGTTGCTTTCTTTTGCGGTGCACAAAACAAGATATTTTGAAGAATATTGGTAACCAAACAGTTTTGTTGTCCATTGACACAAATTGTAGAGAACAGGTTTAGAACAACATGAGGTTGAGCTCTTGTTACTGAAAATGTTGAATGCCATTGTTATTAAAATCAGCCATTCATCTTGTTTCCCAGATGCCCTATTGAGGAAAGCCTTTTCCAACTCCCACTCTCAATCTTATAGTCTTATCTCTTCGCTGATAGTGAACCTGGGACTTTTAAAGGTACCACACTCTCTGACGTGATGTTTAATTCAGTTTTTCTTGCATTTCTCCCCATTTTGTCAGTGTTGTTAATTACTGCTGATTTTTTCCCAGAGTGAAGATAAAAAGATAAAGAAGGTGTCTGTACTGCCTGGACAGTTGCTCACTTTGGAGCATGCAGCTGCACAGGAGTTTTTCCCAGTGGATCAGGCTGGCGTTCTGGAAGCATTTGTGTCACGGTTAGTTTGTGTTCAAAATATTATGTATGTCTAGTTTTGTTGCATTTTCCTGACCACCTGGGGTCCGTTCTTTGTACGTCACTAACTCGGTTAGCTGGATTTGATTGTTGACGATTTGGCATGATCTTGGATTGTTTGGTTCTTTCGGCGCTCATCCTGGACTTGCTGTCATAGCAACAGCTCTGTAATCTTAAACCTGCTCGGGAGCAGAGCATCTTTTTAAGCGGCGTTGATACTTAAAATCTGTCCCGGCCACTGCTACTTGATTACAAGAGTACTGAACCAGGGGCAATAATAATTTTAAATAATGATAATAATCAAAAAATTAATTTGAAAATAATATAATGTTGTGTAGTCTATAATACTATAGACACAGCCACTTGATTGAGAGATTTATTTGTGATGAAATAATAATTTTATAATTTTATTGGAGTCTTCCACACATGCTGTACAGTTAATCTGAGCCGTGCATTCATTTGTGTGGTGACAGATATTATAGGAGTGGCTTGATGCAGCGCAGGAGATGTAGATAACGTGAGATCTTGAATCTTGAGACTCGACCCTTAAAGGGATAGTTCACCCAAAAATGAAAATTAGCCCATGATTTACTCACCCTCAAGTCATCCTAGGTGTATATGACATTCTTCATTCAGTTATATTAAAAAAGTCCTGGCTAATCCAAACTTTATAATAGCAGTAATAGTTGCTCTGTTTTTAAAGTCCATAAAAGTGCATCTGTCCGTCAAATAACGTGCTCCACGTGGCTCCGAGGGGTTAATAAAGGCCTTCTGAAGTGAATCGATCCGTTTGTGTAAGAAAAATATCCATATTTAAAACTTTATAAAGTAAAGTTTCGGCCGATCGCCTTCCGTATTCAATTTATGGAAAAAGTGTTGAAAGTGCCTCTGCAGTTCAAAAGGTTAACGCTACCAGGTATGCTCGTTAGACGTAGCGTATCTTGAACGGTGCGAACTTTACTTTATAAAGTTTTAAATATGGATATTTTTCTTACACACACGCATCGATTCGCTTCACAGAAGGCCTTTATTAACCCCTCGGAGCCACGTGGCCTTTATTAACCCCCCAGAGCCGTGTGGAGCACGTTATTTGACGGACAGATGCCCTTTAATGGACTTCAAAAACTATTATAAAGCTTGAATTAGCCAGGACTTTTTTAATATAACTCTGATTTTATTCGTCTGAAAGAAGAATGTCATATACACCTAGGATGACTTGAGGGTGAGTAAATCATGGGCTAATTTTCATTTTTGGGTACACTATCCCTTTAAGAAACTTTAATGCTGTCACATAACAAATCTGCTTCAAATACAAAATTACATGAATTGCTAATTACAAAATTGAAATAAAATGTAAAGCCTGTACAAATACTAGAAATTGTGAATATAAATAATTGGGAATCATGTTTAAAAAAAACAGTGCACATTTTGTTTATCTGTTATAACTTATGTTGTTTTGGTTGCTTGGCTGTTGCCTTATAAAGGTCCAGAAATTCGTCAAGTTTTTCGCCAGGTGTCTTTTTTAATTATATGTTGTCATTATGTTGCTGTCTTGCCGCCAGCCAATCGCTGCTTTGCTGATCGTGGTTTCGAGTATCAATACATCTGCCCTCTTCAGGGAGCACAAGTACGCGCGGTGATCTCAGACAACTTAATCCAGATATTTTAATAAAATCTGCAAATTCGTTTGAAGAACCAAATTAGCCAGAGATCAGTTATCACGATTAGAAGATCTGGCATCTGTCAAATCATCTCAGATGTATTAAGCGAGGTACAAAGAACGGACCCCTGTACATTAATGATGTTGATACATTTAAACTTTAATTTTTGTTTTCCAGAAATGGCAAAGTCTTAGAATCCTGCTCCAGTGCCAGAGATGCTCTCAAGACCACATTAATGAAAAGGACCACTGCTTAAATCTTAACATCCCCTCCCCCCAATACAGAGCCACTGAAATGAATACGGGTCAAAAAAAAAAAAAAAAAGAAGCTGGATATGATACATGAAATTTCTAGATTAATGATCTAGTTTATCTTTGGTTAGTCCATTCTGGATAAATTTTGGCATGCAGATCTCAGACAACTGCAAAGTACAGTGATGACTAGTGCCTCATGTCTAACCCAAAATGAATTTCCTTACAGAAGAACTGTATACAGTTGGAGTAGCTTTGAAATAAGAGTGTTGTGTTCTTTTGTCTCTTTTTAGAAATACTGTCTATTTTTTATACATAAAAGGGAAAAATAGGAAAAAAGGCACTGGATGATAATTAGGGCGTAATTATCGTATAAACCATAAATGATTATAATGTTATAGCTATGACATTTCTGAACAATTGTCATTTAGGAATAAACATTGACATGGAGCTGAGAACATGATCAATCTCTCATGCCTTTGGTTAGATGTGCCATATTGTGAAATATTGGTGGTGGGATTTGTTTAAAACCAAATCGAAAGTATAAACACCTAAGAGGCTTTGGTTAGAAGTGAAGAAAGCAGTTAAAGTGAAGTAACAAAAAAATGGTTGGACATTTTAGTATATTTAATACTACAACTGGTATGCACTGAATATTATATTTGCAACATTCCAATTTGTTGATATTAAACTTGTTTTTTTCTTGGGAGGAAAGTCGTGTCGTCTGTGTTTGTGTAATGTTCACCATTTTCAAATTTAAATCCGCTTTTCATGCAGTTACAGATGTCGTCTTGTATGATTTATAAAGTCCTGTAGGTCAGCTCTCACTCCATTGCCCTTTTACGCAACGCCTGAGTAACACAAATGCCCCGAGTTCACTGAGCCTTGAGGACTTCAGCAAACCTGTCTGTCTCAGTATCTTGGTTCTGAAAGGAATATAGGTGTTGAACCCCTTGCAGGGAACCTTCTCCTCCAGCGGTTTATTTATGAGAGCCTGAGAACACAGCGCGTCTTTGTGTGGAGCAGAGCAGCGGTCTGAAGTCTCTTGAGACTCAACGAGCATATTTCGTGTTTGGAAAATCAGTTTCTCGGCTTCTTCGCTCGTGCTGATCCTTTTCTCTCGGTTTTTTTTATGTATGATTTTCTCCGCATTTATGCAAAATGTTATTTTATAAGTAGGCTATTGTTTATGACGGAGCGATTCCTGAGGCTTATCCGAACTTAAAATTTGATGGATATTGCATGAGGGCCGCGAGAGAAATTCATTAACAATAAGGTGTCGAATATTTGAAGACCTTTATATTGCTTTTTAAGAGTAAGTTGTTGAATGTTTTATTCTTGTAAAGTATATTATTGTGCATTTAAACTTCAACTTGCTGAGACTAACGGCAGAAACATTTCTCTTCAAACTGTCAAATGAATCGTTCATGCCTAATAGCAAGGCAGATATTCATACAGCGGGGTAAGTTGTTACACGAAAAACCTGTCTTTAAACTGTTTATTAAAAGGTTTTTTTTAACTAAGTGTAAACTGTCTAAAACAATTATGAAACCTGACCATTCATGAAGAAGCAAAAATGTGATGTATAGGCTACATGTCAGATTGTTTTGGACAACGATTCTGATCTATAAATTGATTTTAATCAAATGAATAGCATTTTAATCAATTTGCCAAATTGTATGTACACCGTTCAAATTCTGGTTAGATCTATAGCTGTCTTTGTGTTCACTTGTTTACACTTACTGTTTAAAAAAAAAAATCCCAAATGACTAAGAAAGTTTTAAAATATGTTTCTGCTATAAATTGTGCATATACTTTTGACTCAAAATCATAGTATGAGCTATTATGGCAGAATCTACTTTAAGATTTGACATTGGAGTTTGCTCCTGAAGTGCTTGTTTTGACATTCAGTTGTGAGGCGGTGAAGTATCTGCATTCAACCATAAATTGTGAATTCCTTCAATCCAGCCAATTTAAACATACCAGCAGAGCACACACCAAATCATGCAGCATTGGCAAACTAATCCGAATCTAAATCCAAACTAAAATTTTTTTTTAATTAATCTGTTGGTTTTTCTTACAAAGTAATCTGAAAACTGGTTCTTTTAGGTGTCACAAATCTCCTCTTGTTTTACACAGAAAGATGTATAGCCTTCCGTTGCTGGTTCTAATGTTGTTTGCCCTGAAGATCCAAACAGTGAAGTCAGGTAAATGCCCAAAGTTCTGTATCTGTGACAACATCCAGCTCACGATTGCTTGTGTCAACAAGAATCTAACTGAGGTTCCACCTACGATTGATGAGGTAATCTGTGCAATCTCTTATGCCTTATTTTTGCTGTATTTCTTTAAAATGATTTGCATTGTTTTTATGCTCTGCTCTGTATATCTCCAAGATAACAGTGAAACTGGACCTGAGAGGAAATGACCTGCAGGAGCTTCCTACAGGGGCATTCACACACACACCTTACCTCACCCACCTGTCCCTGCAGAACAGCAACATCCAAAGAGTTCGGGAAGGAGCCTTCCGTAGACTCGGCCGACTGGTCTTACTCAACCTGGCCAACAACAAGATTGAGATCCTGTACCAGGAAAGACTTATGGATTGGTCTTTGTAGTTGTAACCTGTACAATCTTTGCATTCATCTCATCATTTTCTCTCCCTACAATCTAGGAGTCATTTGATGGGCTTTCCTCACTGAAGCAGCTGATTATTGACCGAAATAGAGTGGAGGAGATCCAGCCTGGAGCATTTTCACAGCTTGGCCTTCTCAACCTCCTCTCCCTCACACACAACCAATTGGTGTACATGCCTAACATGGCGTTCCAGGGTTTGCAGAACATAAAATGGCTACGTCTCAGTCACAATTCCCTCAATTATCTGGCAACAGAGGCGTTTGCTGGCCTTTTCACCCTTACTCGTTTGAGCCTGGATAACAATGAACTGCAGTTCTTTCCCACTGAGACAATGACACGGTGAGCTTCAAGAAACATTCTGGGTTTAATAGTTATTGCATTAGGTGTCATAAACTAACAATGAAGTGCAATCATCTGGTCTTTAGCAGGTCTTAAAATTAGGTAAATAAAACCTCAGATGAACAACACATGACATATTACACAGTGTCATGATTTATTTAACACAGACAAAACGGAGAAGTCATGTGTGACAAATTAAGTACACCCTATGATTTAATTGCTCGTAGAACCAGCTTTAGCAGCAATAACTGAAAGAAATCATTTTCCATATGACTTTATCAGTCTTTCATATCGTTGTGGAGGAATTTTGGCCTGCTTTTTTTTACAATGTTGCATCAGTTCATTGAGGTTTATGGGCATCTGTTTATCCACAGCTCTCATAAGGTCCCACCACAGCATTTCAATCGGGTTGAGGTCTGGACTTTGATTGGGCCAGTGCAACACCTTGATTATTTTCTTTTTTAGCCATTCTGTTGTAAATTTGCTGGTGTGCTTGGAATTCTTTTCCTGCATGGTCCAATATCGGCCAAGCTTTAGCTGTCAGACAGATGGCCTCACATTTGACTCTAGAATACTTTGTTATACAGAGGAGTTCATGGTCGACTCAATGACTGCAAGGTGCCCAGGTCCTGTGGCTGCAAAACAAGGCAAAAATCATCACCCCTCCATTAGCATGATGGACAGTTGGTATGAAGTGTTTGTGCTGATATGCAGCGTTTGGTTTTTGCCAAATGTGGTGCTGTGCATTATGGCCAAATTATGTGCATTATGACTTGTCTGTCCAAAGGACATTGTTCCAGAAGTCTTGTGGTTTATTCAGATGCAACTTTGCAAACCTAAGTTTGCTGTAATGTTCTTTTTAGAGAGAAGCTTTCTCCTGGCCACCCTTTCAAACAAGTACAGTGTACAGTTTGTCACACATGGCTTCTCCATTTTGGCCTAAATTTTGTTGAATAAACCATGACACAATGTAATATGTCGTGTTGTTGTTGTTCATCTGAGGTTGTGTTTACCTAATTTTAAGATCTGCCAAGGACCAGATGATTTTTTTTTATGTCCTCCTGATATGTAAAACCAGAATTCAAATAGGTGTACTTTCTTTTTCACATGACTGTATGCATTTTAAACATTTCAAGTTGAATAAACTCCAGTTTCCCCCACCGTCCAAAGACATGCAGGTTAGGTGGATTGCATAAAGTAAATTGGCCGGAGGAGTGAGTGTGTGTCTGAGTTTGTCCCAGCACTGGTTAGTGCTTGAGTTAGTGCTCTGAGGCTTTTGGTGTTGTGGACAATGGGGGGCCCTGGAGTCAAAATGTTGAGAACCACTGACCTAGATTAATAAATTATGTAAAAACTTTCACTGTTCATTGTTATTTCATTATACTTAATGCAATAACTAATGTTAACAACAAATTGTATCTTGTTGTAAAGTGTTAACTAACCACTTAAGTGTTAAAAATTGTACAGATGTGTTGACAGTTGTCTGGATGTCTATTGGTTTTTTCATATTTAAATTTTATATTTTATTATTTATATATCTTTTGCCAAAAAAATGTGCACAATACATTCGTGAATGTGCATTAAGAAAAATAAATAGGATAAATCTGATTGCAGATTCAAATAACATTTGACTTGTGACATGGTTGTTGGTGCCAGACTGGCTGGTCTGAGTATTTCAGGAACTGTTGATTTACTGGGATTTTCATGCACGGCCATCTCTAGAGTTTACATAGAATGTACAAAGAACTGAAAAAGAGAAAATATCCAGTGAGTGAAAATGCCTTGTTGATGCCAGAGGTCAGAGGAGAATGGCCAGACTGGTTCGTGCTGATAGAACAGCAACAGTAACTCAAATAACCACTCATTACAACTGAGGTCTGCAGAAGATCATCACATCAAACCTTGAAGCAGATTGGCTACAGCAGCAGAAGACCACACCGGTACTTCAGCTAAGAACAGGAAACTGAGGCTACAATTCGCCCTGGCTAAACAAAATTGGACAATAGAAGATTGGAAAAACGTTGCCTGGTCTGATGAGTCTCGATTTCTGCTGCTACATTCAGATGGTAGGGTCAGAATCTGCCGTAAACAACATGAAAGCATGGATGCACCCTGCCTTGTATCAGTGGTTCAGGCTGCTCGTGGCGTAATGGTGTGGGGGATGTTTTCTTGGCACACTTTGGGCCTCTTAGTACCAATTGACCATTGTTTAAATGCTACAGCCTACCCGAGTATTGTTGCTGGCCATGTCCATACCTTTATGACCAATGTGTACCCATCTTCTGATGGCTACTTCCAGCTGGATAATGCACAAAGCTCAAAACATATGAAACACTATACTGGACTTCAAAGTCACCAAATCTCAATCCACTAGAGCACCTGGAACGGGAGATTCGCAGCCGATAAATCTGAAGCAACTGTGTGATGCTATCATGTCAATATGGACCAAAATCTCTGAGGAATGTTTCCAGCACCTAGTTGAATCTATGCCATGAAGTACCGGGTTGGACCCCCTTTAGCCTTCAGAACTGCCTTAATTCTACGTGGCATTGATTCAACAAGGTGCTGAAAGCATTCTTTAGAAATGTTGGTCCATATTGATAGGATAGCATCTTGCAGTTGATGGAGATTTGTGGGATGCACATCCAGGGCACGAAGCTCCCGTTCCACCACATCCCAAAGATGCTCTATTGGGTTGAGATCTGGTGACTGTGGGGGCCATTTTAGTACAGTGAACTCATTGTCATGTTCAAGAAACCAATTTGAAATGATTCGAGCTTTGTGACATGGTGCATTATCCTGCTGGAAGTAGCCATCAGAGGATGGGTACATGGTGGTCATAAAGGGATGGACATGGTCAGAAACAATGCTCAGGTAGGCCGTGGCATTTAAACGATGCCCAATTGGCACTAAGGGGCCTAAAGTGTGCCAAGAAAACATCCCCCACACCATTACACCACCACCACCAGCCTGCACAGTGGTAACAAGACATGATGGATCCATGTTCTCATTCTGTTTACGCCAAATTCTGACTCTACCATCTGAATGTCTCAACAGAAATCGAGACTCATCAGACCAGGCAACATTTTTCCAGTCTTCAACTGTCCAATTTTGGTGAGCTCGTGCAAATTGTAGCCTCTTTTTCCTATTTGTAGTGGAGATGAGTGGTACCCGGTGGGGTCTTCTGCTGTTGTAGCCCATCCGCCTCAAGGTTGTGCGTGTTGTGGCTTCACAAATGCTTTGCTGCATACCTCGGTTGTAACGAGTGGTTATTTCAGTCAAAGTTGCTCTTCTATCAGCTTGAATCAGTCAGCCCATTCTTCTCTGACCTCTAGCATCAACAAGGCATTTTCGCCCACAGGACTGCCCCATACTGGATGTTTTTCCCTTTTCACACCATTCTTTGTAAACTCTAGAAATGGTTGTGCGTGAAAATCCCAGTAACTGAGCAGATTGTGAAATACTCAGACCAGCCCGTCTGGCACCAACAACCATGCCACGCTCAAAATTGCTTAAATCACCTTTCTTTCCCATTCTGACATTCAGTTTGGAGTTCAGGAGATTGTCTTGACCAGGACCACACCCCTAAATGCATTGAAGCAACTGCCATGTGATTGGTTGATTAGATAATTGCATTAATGAGAAATTGAACAGGTGTTCCTAATAATCCTTTAGGTGAGTGTATATATATATATTTCTTGCTCTCATTTTACTCATATTTTTCTTTCCTTCTCTCCAGACTTCCAGAAGTAACTCGCTTAGAGCTAAGCTACAACCCTATGACCTACCTCGGAGAGGAGTCTGTATCTATGCCCAAGCTCACTCACCTCCTCCTGGATCACAACTCCCTGCAGGATTTTTCACATGCAGCTATCCTGCTCTCTCCCCATCTCGCTCATCTGGACCTAAGCCATAACCAGCTGCGTGTCCTGCAGCCAATGGCCCCTGGCTCTCCTAAACTGACTCGCATCAATCTGGCAGGCAACCCCATCTACTGCAGCTGCTACATGCGGCCTCTGCGCGAATGGGCGATACGGGAGCGTGTTCGCCTGGGTGGTACATGTGGAGGTCCTGCACATCTGTCCGATGAGAATTTGGAAGCTGTAAAGCCTGTTGATTTGCGCTGTCAGAGCCAGGAGGCCATGTTGAAGGCTGAGCTGGAGGAGCAGAGCAGGCTGCCTACACTGCCCACAACCCCACCCCCAGATAAAGTCAAATGCCCAGCCAACTGTGAATGTGAGGTGAGTGGAAACTTACTGGGGTTAATGCAAAATATTACAGAGTGATTAAAAGGTCCTTAGGTCAGTGACATTACTCTTTTCTTCCCAATTAATTTATTCAAAATACTTAAATGCAATACATCACACATACAATGACTTTACTGCACCTCTTTTATGATGAGCATGTTTTTTAATTTCTGAATTAAAATTCAGAATATTTTTGGGGAGCATAAAGTCAAAAATGTCTGGCTGATACAACTGTCCTGATATCACAATGAAGAAAAAATATTAAAAGAATAAAATACTTGAAAGAAAAATGTTATAGTAAGGAAGGAAGCAAGCATCTATATAGCACTTTTGTGTCTATATATGTACTGTTGTACACCTAAAGTGCTTTGCAATCATATCACCCACCCACCAGTAGTTTGGCATAATATATTTTTATTATTAATATTATTTGATAAGGCAAGTTTAGTTCCGTTTATAAAATGTCATGTGGTGCAACTCCTCCAAAACTTAAATATTTATGATCTAATCATTTATGAAACCAACATGAATGCAGTGTGTAAATATTTATTAAATTGGCACTTTTATTTAATAGATTTTTTAAAGGGGTCATCAGATGCATATTTTCCAGAAGTTGGTATGATTTTTTATTCTGTAACATACATTTACCTCCTTTTAAACCCCTTTTACCTCCTCAAAAACAGCTCTGTTCACAGTGACCCGTTTCGGTGCTTGTCTCTGTAAATGATAATGATCTACTGCTCACCCCACCCCTCTCTTCCGTGGGGCATGTAGACACGTGAAGTGCTGCCTTGGCGGACAGTGTACAACTGGCTGAGGGCGGAAATATGCTAATATGGGACAGTCCGTCAGCGGTTGTGGGTGGAATATAAGCAATATGACATATTGCTCAGAAAATTAAAACGGCTTGATTATTGAGAGAACTTTTTGAGGATTAAAAATGAGTGAATGGATTTTTATCATTGTAGGTTGGTTCTGTCCACACACTGCAAAGACACATTTATATGCAAACACCATATAAAAGTGAATTTTGCATCCGATGACCCCTTTAAATAATAAAATGTAATTAAAAAATATCTATCTTGAACACTATTCAGAGTTATTATAATATATATTATATATATATTGTAATAAATTAAACATGAATTGAAATAAAATACAAAAACTTAAACTGATTTTATTTCAGCTAGTTGGCCAGGCAACATTTCTCATTTCTGTTTAGTGTGTTAAAGTACTAAAATAACCACAACTAAATAAACTACAAGCTAAAACTATATAGACATTTAAAAAACAAAATGACACAAACTAACTAAAATTAAAATACAAAAAAATCTAATTCAAAATATAACAACTATAATAGTATATCAGTGATACTAAAAATAACACTGACAGTGTCACATTGCCATTGCCCCACATACATTTTGCAGGCTGAGAACCACCACTCGTCATGTGAAAACAAAGGCCACACCAAGATCCCTCGTGGTTTTTCACCAGACACAAGCTTGCTGGACTTGCGGGGCAACCATTTCCACTACATCCCTGCGAACAGTTTCCCAGGCGTTGCAGAAGTGGTTTCCCTTCATTTGCAGCGTTGCAAGATCCATGAGGTAGAAGATGGAGCTTTCAATGGTATGAAGAGTCTGGTCTACCTCTACCTCTCAGAAAATGAGCTCACTTCATTGAGTCCCGAGGCGTTTAAGGGGTTGCCCCGTCTCACTTACCTCCATCTGGAAAAGAATCGTTTCACCCAGTTCCCAAAAGGAGCATTCAAGCTGTTGTCTGGTCTGCTGGCTCTGCACATGGAGGACAATGCTATCGCTAAACTGGAAGCAGGACTCCTGACAGGAGCTGAGAAACTGAGGGGCCTCTATCTCACTTCCAACGCCATCACAGCGGTTGCTCCTAGGGCCTTTGATCCTGCACCTGATTTGGATACTCTTCATCTAGGAAGCAACAAACTGAAGGAGGTTCCAAGTGAGGCCTTTTCTAAAGCCACCAGCCTAGCAGAGCTTAATCTCTCCCGTAACCCTATTCGCTGGATTGGAGCAGGGGGTTTTCAATCAATCGCTGCCACACTTAAACATCTTTACCTTAATCATATGGGTTTAGAAAAGGTAAGGACAAAGCCATTTCTAATGCTAAAACAAGAATGCCAAACTCTTTAAACTTTAAATCTCTCTTTCCTTTTAAAGGTATCTAAAGATTCTCTAGCAGGACTGAGGTCTGGTCTGCGGAGTCTGTTTCTTGAAGGAAACCAGCTTGAGGAACTTCCGGACTTGAGTCCACTCACAGGACTCGAGGTCATAAACTTGGCGGAGAATCCACTGCTCTGTGATTGTCCACTGCTGCCTCTTCGCAAGTGAGTTTTGCTTGGTAAATGTACATTTACTGTTCAAAATTAAGGGGTCACTAAATCTTTTTTGAAAAAAATTAAGACCTTTAATTATCAGAGATGCATTTTAGTGATCAAAAGTGACAAATACATTTATATAATACTTTTGAACTTTCTATTTATCCTGAAAAAAAAACATACCATGGTTTCCAAAAGAAAATTAAAGCAGCACAAATATTTTTAACATTGATAATAAGAAATGTTTATTAGAAGGATCTTTGTAGGATCATGTGACACTGAAGGCTGGAGTAATGGCTGCTGAAAATTCAGCTTGGCCATCAAAGGAATAATTTTATAATAATTTAAAATATATTAACAGAACCTTTTTTTTTATTATTTTTTTTTTATTGTATTTCACTGTTTTTACTCAGTTTATAAATATAATTTTTTTTTCTGTCAACCTTGCCATTCCTGTGATTTAAGACCCCGGAATACAAAGTCCTTTTTCATTCTTCGCTTAGAGGTATAAAGTAGTTTGCAATACCCTTTTGGCGGTATACTGTTGGTGAACATCCCGTCCACGCTGCTGAATGAATATGTAAATACACTATATTGCCAAAAATACATATAATATATTGGAACAGGAAGGGGCCATCCCCAAACTGTTCCTACAAAGTTGGGAGCATAAAATTGTCCAAAATGTCTTAGGGTGCTTTCACACTTGGTTCGATTGCCTGGACCAAACCCGAGTTCGATTGCTCCCCCCTGCCCCCGCTGGACTGTGTTCATATTATATTATTTGGGTCCGAACCGGGGTGCGTTTGCGTCAAAGCTGGTTGACGCAACCTGGTTGCTTAGTAACGACAGCGAGCGTGAAGGCGGCAAAATGCATACCGTTGCTTACCTCACTTTTATATATTTGTTTTTGAACCATGGGTTTTGTTTCCAAAGCTTCAGTACGTAATGGCACTTGCATCTATTTGCGAATGTACTGCAAATGCTCTAAAGAACGCTAAAGACGAGCAGAAATTAGATCTACAGCTCTCTGCTTGCAGTACGTTAGTCACTCTCGCCAGGAAAATGAGTGAAACACACACACACATTTTTATCAAATCATACGTCATTAATAGCGGTTCACTTCCGCGATTTAATACGATTGTGTTCACATCAACAGCGAACCATACCCCAGACCACCCTTTTTAAGCGGACTCGGGTATGGTTCACAGGTGCGCACCGGAGTTCGGAAGACAGCGTTCACATCATCCAAACGAACCGAACTCTGACGTCAATCGAACCTGGGTGCACACCAAAACTGCTAGTGCTAGTGTAGCACCCTTAGTATGCTGAAGCATTAAGAGTTCTTTTCAATGGAACTAAGGGGCCAAGCCCAACCCCTGAAAAACAACCCCACACCATAATCCCCCCTCCACCAAACTTTACACTTGGCACAATGCACTCAAGTACTGTTCTCCTGGCCACCGCCAAACCCAGACTCGTCCATCGGATAGCCAGACCGTGAAGCGTGATTCATCACTCCAGAGAACACGTCTCCACTGCTCTAGAGTCCAGTGGCGGCGTGCTTTACACCACTGCATCCGACACTTTGCATTGCACTTGATGTAAGGCTTGGATGCAGCTGCTCGGCCATGGAAACCCATTCCATGAAGCTCTCTACACACTGTTCTTGAGCTAATCTGAAGGCCACACGAAGTTTGGAGGTCTGTAGCTATTGACTCTGCAGAAAGTTGGCGACTTGCATGCAGTCCTCAGTGAGGAAATTTCACGAATGGACTATTACGCTTGAATTCACTGAGCTCCTGAGAGCAACCCATTCTTTCAAAAATGTTTGTAGAAGCAGTCTGCCTGCCTAGGTGCTTGATTTTATACACCTTTGACCATGGAGGTGATTGGAACACCTGAATTCAATTATTTGGAGGGGTGTCCCAATACTTTTGGCAATATAGCGTATGTGCTGCAAGCTTTTCTCTCAAAAACACAAAAAAGACAGTGGTGAGCAGGGCCGTGCACAGACATTTTGAGGGGCAGTGGCCCAAACTAAAAAAAGAGGCACTATAAGGGGGTTGAGTATCGTCTTAATGTAGAGATTGAATAACAAACCTTTTACAATCATATTGTAAATACAATTGTTAGGCTTTAGTGCTAATTCATTCAATTTATGTTGTTGTAATTACGCTTCCAAAAAGTTGATTCTGCACTAATTTGATCTCATATTTAATGTTTTTTTTTTAAATGTTGTAGATTTATGTAGCAAATGAGAATCGCTAAAATTATTGAAATATATTTTGAGACAAAGGTCTTCTTAATGATTTTCAGTTTTGTTCAAAGTAAATAAAGTAACAGTTTTCTAATAACGGAAGAATATGTAAAAGTATGTTATTTGGGGTAAAGGGCACAATAATTAACAATAATAAACAGCCAGTTGACTTTTCCATTTGTTGACAATTTTTAGATTCAGATGGTAAATATCATATATTAAGTTGGTTGTCTACCTTAGATATAATCATATTTATAATGAAACCATCAGATTAAAAAAAAAATGATAATAATCATATATTATATAATAAAAATATATTTATTTGTATGTGTATATATATATATTAGTAAAGCTTTATTAAATTATTATGGGATCTCATTCAATGCTTTCAGAATCTTTACTTTAAAAAATAGTTTCTGTATTTTTTAAATATATTTTTATATTAACATATTTTAATATTCATTGAACAATAATTAATTATTTTATCAAAATAAACCAAAAATAGTACAAACTTTGGTAAAGAGACTTTTTTGAACAAGTATTAACTTAGACATGATTAAAAAGCACATTTTCTTAGTGTGTGCCTTTAGCCCCATTGTAGGCTACCCTATGATGCAACTCATTTAGAATTATAGGCTATATTACATTAATAAAATATCATAAATATGATGTATGTTAGGCCTACTAGTATTAACTCAGACAATTGATTATAATAGGAAATATACTTTACAGGAGTTAAAGTGTGACAAACTGTCTGCTAAATATTCTATATGACGATTCACCCGCTGCCTTGCTGGAGCTTTCAATCCATATTTGCAGTGTTGAACGGGCTTTAGCCTCCCTTTACTCTCTCACTTCTCATTCTTTTTTGTGAAGTCATTGTTTTTTTTGTCTACAAAGTGTGCTGACAACAGCCAATTTGGCGTTTTTTATATTAGATCAGATCAGGTACAATAATTTGATTAGACAATTAATTATGTTCCAAGAACATGGATATTTTGCACAAGTTGTTAGCACTATTAGCAAGCTCTGCAATCCAGCGCTCAAGTCACGTCATGTTAATTTATATACCACTTTATACAAATGCGTTAAAGCCAGCTTTACAGTATTAATCATGAAAAAAGTGTCAGTATTGCTTTCAATTAGAACTAAAACTTAAATTTCTGCTATAAAGCAGCTCTCCACCATGTTCATGTTTTTACTTGCATATGACCCCAACAGACTGAAGGCGGAGTCCCAGATACCTATAATGTAACTGGCATGAACCAATGGTAGTTTAAAGGTTTTTACCAGCCAGACTGGTTTGCTTTGGCAAGTTGTTTCTAACTCTTGAAACAAACTCCAAACAAATTTCGTTTCAGCCTGATTGTTTGAAATGTTGTCACACCAGTTCATTCTTTTACTTCAATATGATACATATAGCCCTTCTATTGTTCCTTCTACTTCTAGGTGGATTGAGCAGGTGAATCTGAAAGTCAGAGCCACCTGTGGCCACCCTCCAGAACTCAGAGGTCAAAGGATCAAAGACGTCCATGTATTTAAGAGTTGCCCAGGGGAAAAGCCTCTTTCTACTCAGCACCCCAAACCAACTAAGGCCACAAAGACTGAATCTGCTCTAATCAGTCCTCCAAAAGTCAAGACAGTTAAAGCTAAAGGCAAACCACACAAAAGTGCAAAACCTAAACCAGTGAAGAAAAGGACCATGAAGAAAAGGAAGTCAGTGTGATCCTGCTGTATTTACAATGTGGTTACGGATTTAGATAAATAAAACCCGAACCCAATTTTAAACAAAGTTTACATCAGTAAGGGTGCTAGTTTTATTTATGGCTGTTTAGAGTGTAGAATTAACTTGCTTAATGCAGTTTTAGTTTACAAGGGATGTACTATGCTAGTTCGCT
The DNA here is from genome assembly GCA_039654625.1 of Rhinogobio ventralis. Lineage (NCBI taxonomy): Eukaryota > Metazoa > Chordata > Actinopteri > Cypriniformes > Gobionidae > Rhinogobio > Rhinogobio ventralis. The sequence goes on from CM077212.1 coordinate 17,512,152, forward strand.
GGTCAATAAAAAACAAACCCTTTTAAAAACGCTTTTTTGTGCGCGCATTATAAATGTACTGAGACTAACATTTATGAAACATCTGCCAGATCTGTGTTTAATGGCTTATTAGCAGGTATAGAAAAGAATAAAAATTCATTTTAATTTAGTATCTACCATATTATGCAATGATTCTATATTGCAAGCATCGACATTACTCTGTAAGCTTAATTTCTGTTGCGAAAAATGTATTAAAGTCAGACAATGCCTCAACAAAACTCAAGTCAATTTAATACAAGATTGTAAGATTTCAGTAATGTGAAAAAAAACTGTATAAAAAAAAAACTGCACTGTATAAAAATAATAAAAAATATCTCTCAACTATACTTTTACACTAATAGTCAACTACCGGTGTTATTTAATAAAATAAAGTAGTGATAACTGAGAAGTTTTATCAGTACAGGCGGTGGGTTAAACAGAGACGTCTTCCTGTTTGAAGATTAAGGCCTCTGGGTTGGCGCTTTCTTTGCTTTGTAAACTGGACAATATTGGGGTTTCCATTTCCTCCACCTTCACTTGTACTGCAATAACTGTGTTAGAGAGAGAGAGAGACAGGGAAGCCATGTCAGAACTATATTTAAATGTGTATATATATATATATATATATATATATATTTGAAAGAAATGCTACATACTTTCGTCCTCCGGTTCAGTCTTTATTTTTAAGATGGGGGCTGTGACGGAGGTGTTTGGTGCCTCTTGTGGTTGATTTGTCTCTGGATTCTCATTATGCTGAGTGGGCTGGGTTTTAGATGTGCATTTACTTGTGTTTTTCTTTACAAATCTTCGTCCTTAAGTGAAAAATACAGAATAGTAAGAGAATGAAGAAAAGAGAATGACAATACAAATCTATCAATTCAAGGGGAATTTTATGAAAGTAACCATCATGTGCTTTAATTGCTTGTTTAAAATGAAATATTTAATATTCATTCTTTAAAGAAGAAACTAATAATAAATTGAAATAAAACATACTCCTTTTTCCCATAAAAGGTTTTGCCTTTTTGCTTGTGTTTGAGCGTTCCTGACCCTGGGGTGGTTCTACACAGAGAGCATAATATAACATGAGAACCAAATTTTGGAGTAAATGTATGAATACTATGAAAATGACAATCTACCTGGGCCAATGGGTGGCTGCAGCTGGTACCCAGTGATTTCACACCAGCCCACAGGATAAATTTCAGGGGACTGACAGTCTACCCACTGATCAAACTCAGGCTCCCAGCCATCAAAGTGGAGAAGGAGAAGCCGGCCTACACAGCGCCTAACAGTGGCCACACACACCAGCCTGGGCTCCATGAGGTCCACTGCCTCTAGCTTCATACCTGGGTTAAAGCCATGGCCTACATCATCCTGGGAAAAACGTATGAGGGAGGGGCCACGAGACCAGCTTAAAACACATTAAACCCACAGATGCAGTAGCACATTGTATGTGGCTCAATTGTCAAAATAAAAAGTTTACCGTGTTGAAAAGTCTTCGTGGAGCAGCTAAAGTTCCTGTTTCTTCTAAATATTTTGTCCATGTGAAAGTGGCATGATCATAACCTGATGAGAAAGAAGACAATATCAACAAACACCTTATGAAATTGCAAATAAAGGCTCTTTAGCTTAAATAAAGATTTTTGTTGCAAGACGACAACTGGAATAATCTGTTGAGCACATTACCAGGAGGTAGAGTAAGAGGTATGTCGTTAGTCTCACAATATCCAACAGGTAAAATGGCATGTGAGCTGGCATGGTAGCAAAACCAGTCAGAACCATCACCGATCTCGACACCATCAATGCCTACCATGATGTATCCATCCAGCAACACCTGAGCAATAAGATAAGCCTGGTCAGTGCAATTACGTTCAACAAGGTAATGTGAAATATTCATTTAAAGTCATAAATAGTGGCTGTATTGTACCTTACGGACTGATGCAACGCAGATGTTCCCAAGGTTCAGAGGATCAACTGCTTCAAGTTTCATGCCTTCCTCAAAAAACGTATTTCCCATGTAAACGGTCCTCAACTGTTTGCATATAATAATAAATTATACATACTAAATGATTACATGACATAAGATTTTTAAACTAACATTTAACAAAGTAAAACAAAGTCATGTTAATATTTATTTGCACTAACCTTCTTAAACTGATCTGGCATACTGTTTTGAAGGACTTTGCGAAATGTTGGATGGCTACCCATGTCGACATTCACATCTGTGTCAGAAAAATCATGCATGATAATCATTACAAATAACCTAATGACAAAAACGCAGAGTGAAGAAAATTATGGGGAAAAATGTAATTTATTTCTCTTAATTGCTTTTATCTCACAGTTATTTATTTTTGTTCCACATTTTTTTCTTTTTTTTTTAAATCTGAAGCAGAAATGGGCCTCCATGCAAAAATTTAATTTCTTTTTTTTGAAAATCCATGGAAGAAAAAATATTGTGACCACGAATCAAGAATTTGTTCCTAGGACTTAATTTGTGGTCACTTTCTTCACTTCACTGTTCCCACTACAACCATTTAACTAAAACAAGGGAACGAAATAATGTAATGGGAACAAATTATTTTCTTTTAACCATATCTTTATCTGAAAAATATGAAAATCCATTACTTACACTATATTGCCAAAAGTATTGGGACACCCCTCCAAATCATTGAATTCAGGTGTTCCAATCACTTCCATGGCCAAAGGTGTATAAAATAAAGCACCTAGGCATGCAGACGCTTCTACAAACATTTGTGAAAGAATGGGTTGCTCTCAGGAGCTCAGTGAATTCAAGCGTAGTACCGTGATAGGTTACAAGAAGTCCATTTCCTCACAACTAAATATTCCATGGTCAACTGTTAGTGGTATTATAACAAAGTGAAAGCAATTGGGAACAACAGCAACTCAGCCACGAAGTGGTAGGCCACGTAAAATCACAGAGCGGGGTCAGCACATGCCGAGACGCACAGTGCACAGTAGTCGCCAACTTTCTGCAGAGTCAATAGCTACAGACCTCCAAACTTCGTGTGGCCTTCAGATTAGCTCAATAACAGTGTGTAGAGTGCTTCATGAAATAGGTTTCCATGGCCGAGCAGCTGTGCAATGCAAAGTGCAATGCAAAGCTTCGGATGCAGTGGTGTAAAGCACACCGCCACTGGACTCTAGAGCAGTGGAGACGTGTTCTCTGGAGTGACGAATCACGCTTCTCTGTCTGGCAATCCAATGGATAAGTCTGGGTTTGGTGGTTGCCAGGAGAACGGTTCTTGCCTGACTGTATTGTGCCAAGTGTAAAGTTTGGTGGAGGGGGGATTATGGTGTGGGTTGTTTTTCAGGGGTTGGGCTTGGTCCCTTAGTTCCAGTGAAAGGAACTCTTAATGCTTTAGCATACCAAGACATTTTGGACAATTTCATGCTCCCAACTTGTGGGAACAGTTTGGGGATGGCCCCTTCCTGTTCCAACATGACTGCACACCAGTGCACAAAGCAAGGTCCATAAAGACATGAATGAGCGAGTTTGGTGTGGAGGAGCTTGACTGGCCTGCACCTCAACCCGATAGAACACCTTTGGGATGAATTAGAGTGGAGACAGTGAGCCAGGCCTTCTCGTCCAACATTGGTGCCTGACCTCAAAAATGCTCTTCTAGAAGAATGGTCAAAAATTCTCATAAACACTCCTAAACCTTGTGGAAAGCCTTTCCAGAAGAGTTGATGCTGTTATAGCTGCAAAGGGTGGGTCAACTCCATATTAAACCCTACGGATTAAGAATGGGATGTCATTAAAGTTCATGTGCATGTGAAGGCAGGCATTCCAAAACTTTGGCAATACAGTGTATGTACTTACATATTAACTTCCTTCTCATCCTCCCCTCACAACCCTCTCTCAGCATCCACACATTGAATTACAAACACTAATGGAACAAATCCGTGGCCATAATATCTTTTTTTTTCCACGTCCTGTGTGAAGCTCCATATTTTTCATCTCATGTAAAAAATTTCAGACATTTACATGAGATGTCTGTATCAACATTTTGTCTATCTGTGTGTTTCTAGGCTTGACTCAATCCATAGATGCCACAGTTTCTTCTCACCTGTTTCTTTGATTGAGTGCCCCACTCTTTCAGACCAGCCTACATGGTGTACTAGAGGACTCTGCATGTGACACCAGAAATCTGAGAGCACCTCGCCTGAGGGTCCCAGTCCCCCATCTTCATACAGAAGTCTGAGTCGCCCTCCTATGACAGTATCCACCACTGCCAAACGGGTACGGCTCACCTGCGAGCGATCGACCACCTCCACACGAACCCCCTGTCTGAACGGACACCTCAAACTGTCTGCCATCTGAAACATATACAGACGGGAAACACAGGAAGACAGTTATGCAGAAATTAAAGAAAATCAGATGGCATCAATGGATTACTAATTTGCCACTGCCGTCACCTTGACATGAAAGTCAACAGGAAGTGTGTGTGTTCCAACTAGTCTCTCCATCAGGTATGATTTCCAGTCTTTAATATGCTGGTGGACCTCTGTAGGAAAAAAATGCTCAAGATTTAGCCTTTTTATGGCATTTATACCTAAAGACCTACGGTGCAAACATTCACCTTGAGGAGGGACCAGGAGCTTGCTATTCACTGCACACCAGCCAATAGGATGAACATCAGCCGTGCCTAAGTTACACCACAGGTCATGGCTGTCATCGTCCTCAAAACCATCATAGCGCAGAAGAGCCTTATAGCCTGATAGAAACACATCACATAACACAATATATATGACAAAGAATTAATCAATTTATCACACAATATCACATAATAGTCCCCATAATTAAATTTAAGTTTCCTCTGTCACCTGTCCGGAGTCATCTGTTTATGAATCACACTACACAATTTTTTTAATTATTTTTTTAATTAAAAAAAGGGGTATTGTATTGTTTAATGACATAATGAGGATAGTTTCTTTTTAAAACTGGCTGAGGATCTGCATATAAAGATCTGCATATAAAGATCAACACTGACCAGTTAGATGAATTAATGACAGAAATAATTGAGAGTCAGCAACCTTTGGAGAACGTAGCAGATGATGACCATGATTTCCTGGAGGAAGGCTAGAGGCTTAAATTAAACCTACCAGGAGGCAGGATGAGTTTGTTTTGTTTAAATATATTTTTCATTTAGTACTTCAGAAGCTACTTACATGTTTCCCAGAAGACAAAATAAGTACAATTTACCCTGAAGTTTACCAGGTTTAAATGCAGTGAATGTTTGAACCTTTTTAATAGTTGTGTATGAGTCCCTTCAGTTGTCCTCAGTGTAAAAAGATGGATCTCAAAATCATATAGTCACTGCTGGAAAGGATTCAAATATGCAAAAGATGCGGGAAAACTGAAGAATTTTCAGGACCTGGAGGATTTTTCTGAAGAACAATGGGCAGTTTAACTGTTCAGGACAAATAAAGGACTCAAGAACAACCATCACACAACAAAAGAAGCAGCTGTGAATCATCCAGGTAACAACAAACAGTATTAAGAATCAAAGGTTTGTAAACTTTTGAACAGGTCAGTTTTATAAATTCAACTTTTATTTTGTCTTATGGACTACATGTAAATTATTTGATGTAAAATATCTTCAGGACAGTACTAAATAAAAAATTAACGCATTTTGTATGGTCCCTCTTATTTTGTTAAAAATATCAACATTTTGCAGATTCTGCAAGGTGTATGTAAACTTTTGTCCACGACTGTATATATAGGGTGAATTCAGGTTGATTGGGACACTTTTTGCCCAATGAGATGACTGGGAAAAAACTTTCATCCCTATAATTCATTCCTAAAATAAATAAATATATATATATATATAAAATTAATCTGAAGTTAAACCTGCCTCCTTAGTCCTGGAGTACCTATAGTCTTCCTCCAGGAAATCAGCTTATTAACCTCTGGACTAGACCAAGTCTAGGAGACTATTTAAAACCATGACAGATAAAGCAGATTTATGTTAATCTGGTTTAAATGGCCATTTTGATCCCCAAAATGTGTATCACTGTTTTTTTTAACATTGAGAATAACAATAAATGTTTCAACAAATCAACGTCTCAGAAAGATTTCTGAAGGATCATGTGACACTGTAGACTAGTGCAATGGCTGCTGAAAATATAAAATAAATATTTATTTTAAAATGTAATAATATTTCTTTTTTTTTCTGTATTTGTTATTAAATAAAAGCAGTCTTGGTGAACACAAGAGAATTCTTTCAAAAAAATCTTAACCCCAATCTTTTGAATGGTAGTGTTATTTTAAAAATGTAATATATTAATATTTTAATATAGAAAAAATATACAAATAAAACATGTTTATTTGCTCTAGTGCTATATTCAGTGGTGGCAGAAACACAAGAGTACCTGTGAGCTTTACAACAGTGGCGATCCAGTACACCTTACTAGGCAAGGCTGTATGGGTGTTCAGAACCTCCACTTTTAACCCCACATAGATGTCTTCCCATTGAGCGCAGAGTGGTGCCTGTGAAATGGGCAACCATTAAAATGCAACAGCAAAAATAACGCGAAGGAAATTTACACATATAGGTAATATATCATGTTATTACATCCACCACATTTATTTTCACAGGTACATTTCCGCAAGGAGAAGCTCTATGGATAGAAATCACTCACATGTCGGAAGCAGGACACAGGGGCAGCGAGGAGGCCACTTTTCTCAAGGTAACTACCCCAGTCAAATCCAGCCAAAGTAGCTTGGAAGAAGACAGGGCAATTTGTACATTCAAACAGCCAAAATTACATTTGTAAAGCTCACTGTAGTGAAAAACGAGAGGGTTTGTGTGTTTTCTTACCATCTTGTCCAAATGCTCTGCTCTCCTGATGCTGCTCATTGGCCTTTGACCGTGGAGCCTCAGTCTGTGATTTCAGACACAGTTTTTGTGATGACTTCCTTATGGGCGGCCTTCCCTGAATACAAAGACACACAAAAATTAAATCACTGTTAGAATAAATATGTATATAATTCTATACCAGACAATCCCACCTGGAGCCGTGCAAGAATTGAAGATTTTTTGGAGTTGGATGAGTATGAACGTGAGCAGGACACACTGCAGAAGCGCTTGGACCTGGAGAAGAAGGTGTCTGTAGTGCCACTGGCTCCACACATTTCACATGTAACTGCAGAGACATGAAATTGAGTGGGGTTTCCAAATACTTTTCCATGTACTTGTGTAAGTTCATTGATATAGGAGTTCCAGAATTCACCTATTCCATCATTTTCTGCCCAGGAAGAATGTGTCTCAGGATTATTTGCACCGTCATCACTGGAATTCTGCTGATTGTGGTCTGCTCCATTAAATATTTGTTCTTCTCCATCGTTCTGATTGTCATTCATAAATGTCTCTTCCTGTTCATCCTTTTGAAAGAGTGAAGTTATTTATTCATCAATCAAATAAGTTTGAGTTATTAAGTATATTGAAAACAGTTTTGCTGCTTAATGTTTTATTAAAAGGTTAAGGCAAGTAAGATTAGTCCTGGGCAAAAAAAATGGGCTAAGCCCAAAATGGCTAAACACTAAGCTTTTATTGGTCTTTAACCACAAATTACTGGTAAGATAATTAGCAAGAATTAAGCAAATGCACTCCGTAAAAAGCCATATGAAGAGTTGGCAGAATATGGGAAGTTGTGTGTTAAGTAATGAATCACAATGAAACATGAGTTGCATGGTGATGATCCAGAGCAGTTTCTTTGAAAATCTGGTGAGAAATATAATAATAAACGTATCTCTAGCACAGTGAAGCATGGAGGAAGAGGTGTCTGTCTGGGGAGCCTTTTTAGCTGCTAGTATTGGTGAACTACTTCAAGGCTTTAAATGACTTTTAACAGTGGAGTACAGGAGAATATTGCAGAAGGGCTTGCTTCCCACATATGAAAAGTTGTTATCTAAAGAGGAAGGATCAGATGTCATTTTTCAACAAGACAATACTCTTGCCCACACTGCAAAGACAACCAAGAAGTGGCTTGAGAACAAGTCCATCAGGCTCATGTTTTGCCTGATCAGAGTCCAGATTTGAACCATATAAAGAATATTTGGTCTCACATTAAACTCAAGCGAACTGGAAGACATGTTCAGCTACCCATTAACTGTTTGAAGCCATTAACATTGAGTGAAACAACTTGTACTGCGTCCCAATTCAGAGGCTGCATCCTTCAAAAGGCCGCATTCGAAGGCAGATTGTGTCACCTTGGCGCGGCAAAGTCTGTCCCAATTCGAAGGCTCCTTCAAATGCGGCCTCCAAATGCGCCCTTCGTTTCCCGTGAAATGAAGGATACAACAAATGGATCCTTCGCAGCCTTGCCTACCCCAGAATTCATTGCGCACCACTGGGGGTTGGGTAATTCGGTACCGGTACCCAACGGTACCTTTTCTTCGGTACTTTAGGGATGTTTACATCAATAACTGTAAAGAAACTGTAAGTCATTTATAGAAGTGTTATTGACATTATGCCAGAGCTGCCTTGGTCGCTGTCTGCCATTGTCTGTGATGTTTGTATACGGTAATAATTTACCAGTAAATAGTAGGCTACTAGCTACTTAATTAACTGAATTCATAAAACTCCACAGAATTCTTTTTTTTTCTTTCTTTTTAATTTCATTTCTATGAAAAGATTTCCCAAAAATTCTGTGTTGTGTATTTTCTGGTAATCAAATAAAGACATAAAACATTCATTTAATTTATCTTTTCATTTAATTAAACAAACTTTTTTGTCAAACAAAGTGCTGCACAAATGAGCTTTATACTGTTAAAATTAAAACATGGAAGAAAAATAATGATTTATTACTTTAAAAATAATGTTTTGATAATGTATTATTATTACATTAGTGTTAGTATTATTATTACATTGAGACGTATCTAAATTCTACTGTACAACAGTAATTTATTTGTCAAGTTAAACCGAACTTTTATTTAGACGGGTTGACGTGAAGACCTTTGAGTTTCTGTGTGTTTATATGACGATAGTTTTTCTCAAATTAAACGGTAAAATGCTCATGAAATTTTTTTTTTTTTTTTTTATGCAAAAGCTACAGAGATGACATGTTTATAATATACAAGTTTGTATATTATAAACGTCAGGTTATATCGACTGAATCGATGATCACCCGTTGTTAGCGCCATTGCACGGGCATCTACGCATTACTCGTTCCCTTATCTCAGGGAACCGAGGTTACGTTAAGTAACCGAGTACGTTCCCTTTCGAACGGTCAGTCGTACTGCGTCTTGCTAGACGCAATGGGAACCTGTTTAATCCCGTTGTGCTATGATAAGCGCAATGACATGTACTCCCTCAGGTTGAACACTTATTAAAAAGGGCCTAAGACTAGAGTTATTAACATATCATGATATATACACATATACATACACATATATATACATATATATATACATACACTCACCTAAAGGATTATTAGGAACACCATACTAATACTGTGTTTGACCCCCTTTCGCCTTCAGAACTGCCTTAATTCTACGTGGCATTGATTCAACAAGGTGCTGAAAGCATTCTTTAGAAATGTTGGCCCATATTGATAGGATAGCATCTTGCAGTTGATGGAGATTTGTGGGACGCACATCCAGGGCACGAAGCTCCCGTTCCACCACATCCCAAAGATGCTCTATTGGGTTGAGATCTGGTGACTGTGGGGGCCATTTTAGTACAGTGAACTCATTGTCATGTTCAAGAAACCAATTTGAAATGATTCGAGCTTTGTGACATGGTGCATTATCCTGCTGGAAGTAGCCATCAGAGGATGGGTACATGGTGGTCATAAAGGGATGGACATGGTCAGAAACAATGCTCAGGTAGGCCGTGGCATTTAAACGATGCCCAACTGGCACTAAGGGGCCTAAAGTGTGCCAAGAAAACATCCCCCACACCATTACACCACCACCACCAGCCTGCACAGTGGTAACAAGGCATGATGGATCCATGTTCTCATTCTGTTTACTCCAAATTCTGACTCTACCATCTGAATGTCTCAACAGAAATGGAGACTCATCAGACCAGGCAACATTTTTCCAGTCTTCAACTGTCCAATTTTGGTGAGCTCGTGCAAATTGTAGCCTCTTTTTCCTATTTGTAGTGGAGATGAGTGGTACCCGGTGGGGTCTTCTGCTGTTGTAGCCCATCCGCCTCAAGGTTGTGCGTGTTGTGGCTTCACAAATGCTTTGCTGCATACCTTGGTTGTAACGAGTGGTTATTTCAGTCAAAGTTGCTCTTCTATCAGCTTGAATCAGTCGGCCCATTCTCCTCTGACCTCTAGCATCAACAAGGCATTTTCGCCCACAGGACTGCCGCATACTGGATGTTTTGCCCTTTTCACACCATTCTTTGTAAACTCTAGAAATGGTTGTGCGTGAAAATCCCAGTAACTGAGCAGATTGTGAAATACTCAGACCGGCCCGTCTGGCACCAACAACCATGCCACACTCAAAATTGCTTAAATCACCTTTCTTTCCCATTCTGACATTCAGTTTGGAGTTCAGGAGATTGTCTTGACCAGGACCACACCCCTAAATGCATTGAAGCAACTGCCATGTGATTGGTTGATTAGATAATTGCATTAATGAGAAATTGAACAGGTGTTCCTAATAATCCTTTAGGTGAGTGTATATATATATATATATATATATATATATATATATATATATCTCCTTATGCGTAGTGGGCTCATAGAGGCCAGTGACTTTAAGGAAAAAACTTGTTTAGCATTGAAGCGTATGAAGGCCCCAGATGCCAACTTATGATGGGGACGGGCTTCACAGAGGCCGCCTTATTATTCATTATACAGTGAGGATCTGTGCCTGCAGCGCAGGGACCTCCAAGCTGTAGGATCTGGTAAAAGTAGAGGACCAGCCTGCCGATCTACAGATGTCACCAATAGATACTCCACTAGACCATGCCCAGGAGGAGGCCATGCCTCTGGTGGAGTGAGCTTTGACGCCTATGGGACATTGGAGGCCCATAGTATCATAGGCTAACGCTATCCATCTGGCTAGGCTTTGCTTGGTGACCGGAAGTCCCTTAGTGCGGCCACCAAAGCTTACAAAGATCTGCTCCGACTGCCTAAAGTGGGAGGACCGCTCAATATATGCTCTAAGCGCCCTAACTGGGCAGAGCAGGTGTAACGGTCTCTCGTCCTCAGAGGGGGGAAGAGCAGAGAGAGTGATTACCTGTGCTTTGAATGGTGTTGAAAGCACTTTGGGTACATAGCCATGTCTCGGTTTGAGGATGACTTTAGAATCACCTGGGCCAAATTCTAGACAGGACGCGTTTACAGAGAGCGCTTGAGTGTCACCAACACGCTTAACTGATGCCAATAGCAGGGCAGTTTTCAGCGAAAGCGGTTTTAATTCGGCCGTCTGCAACGGTTCGAAGGGTCCTTTTAGTGCTCGTAGGACCAACGAAAGGTCCTAGGATGGCACCATAGGAGGGCGAGGAGGGTTAAGCCTCCTGGCTCCCTTTAAGAATTTTACGACCATGTCGTGTCTGCCTACTGATTGGCCAGCTATCAGCGCATGAGATGCGGCAATAGCTGCTGTGTAGACTTTGAGTGTGGATGGAGTGCGTCCTGCATCCAACATATCTCTTGCAGAAAAACGAGTATCTGTGATATCTCGCATGACACTGGGTTATGGTTTCTGGCTGAACACCAGTCAGAGAACACTGACCATTTAAGGGCATAGAGACGCCTAGTAGACGGAGCTCTAGCTTCACTGATAGTGCTCAGGACACTCACTGGGAGGTTCTCGAGCTCCCCTTGAGGGGCCAAAAATGTAGCGCCCACAGTTTGGGATGGGGGGTGCCAGATTGTCCCGTTCGCCTGAGATAGGAGATCTTTCCTCCATGGGGCCATGGGGCTGCTGATAGTAGCTGAATCAACTCGGGAAACCAGTGGTGGGTTCGCCAGAGTGGAGCCACTAGCAGGACTGTGTGCTCGCATTCCCTGATTATTTTTAAGATCTGGGGAAGGAGCAGGACTGGCGGAAAAGCATAAAGCAGCAAGCTGGGCCATTCGTGGGCCAGCACATCCCTGCTCTTTGAAAAATAAATTGGGCAATGACAGTTGTCTTCGGAGGCGAAGAGGTCGACCTCTGCCTTCCCGAAAACACTCCATATCATTTTGGACCCTTTGGGGATGGAGGGACCATTCCCCCGGGGACAGGAGGCCCCTGGAGAGCATTTTTTGGGGACGAGGAAGTAGTGGCTGTAGAACCCTGACTTGCCTTTCATCAATAGGCTCTCTACTTCGGTTTTGAGGACGTGAGTTACGTTGCTCTCCACCGAAGTATGTGTTATGCCTGCGAAGCAGGGTGGTTTGCGAGCAAATTGGAGCGAGTAGCCTTGTAGTATTGTGTTTATAACCCACTGTGACACACCAGGGATGGCTTTCCAAGCCTCTGCCCGCTTGCACAGGGGTTTTATAGTGTCGAAAGGCGGCACGCTGTGCAGGGTGCTGATCGTGCGGTTGGCGGGGCTGCGCGAGCGCCGGCCTGTGCTGCTGCTGGTTCGGTGCTCTCGGGCGAACTGAGGAGGCAGAGCTGGATCGTTTTGGCAAGAAATGTCGTATTGCCTGGGACGCTTTCTGAGCCGTGGTAAAGCGTTCTGCAAAACCATCCACCGCGGGGCCGAATAGGCCGTTTGGAGCGACGAGGAAGGCAGTCTTATCGGTTTCCTTGATCTCCGTGAGGTTTAACCACAGGTGGCGCTCCAACACTACAAGGCTGGCCATGGACCTGCCTATGGCCTGGGCTGTGGCTTTAGTGGCGCGAAGGGCCAGGTCTGTGGTGCTTCGCAGGTCACGGAAAGCCTCTTGATCTGGACCAGTCTCATCCGCACGGAGGAGCTTGGCTTGAAACACTTGCAGGACCGCCATCGAGTGGAGGGCGGAGCCTGCTTGGCCGGCGAAAGCGTAAGCCCTATTCGCCAAGGCTGACATTGTACGGCAGGGCTTGGAAGGGTGGGCGATCTTAGGCTTCCAGCCTATTGCGGAGGGCGGGCAGAGGTGCGCTGCTACCGTTTCCTCGAGCGGAGGAAGCTTCTCGTAGCCCTTTTCGGCAGCGGCGTCAATGGTGGAGAGCGCGTGCGAAGTGGATGGGCGGAGACGAGCAGAGTAGGGCGCGCGCCATGACTTCGCCAACTCCTCGTGCACCTCGGGAAAGAAGTGCAGCTTTCTGTCGAGGGGCCTGCTGGCGCCCCGGCAGATACCACTCATCGAGGCGGCTGTGTGCAGGCTCTTCAGGCGAGGCCCAGTTCAGGCTGAGCTCACCGACAGCTGTGAGGACACGGATTAGCTCGCGTGTGTCTTCCTCATTGCCGCCGAACGAAACCAGGCCCTTTACGTCGAGCGGAGGGTGCAGGTCCGATCGAGAGAACGTCACAGGGGAGACGTCTCTCTGAGGCGAAGACGAGGCACGCGGGCAATGGGTCGACGTGAGCTCGCTAGCCTCAGTGTACTCAGCCCTCTGGCTCCGCCATTTTTTCCGCCGAGGTTCGGACGGGAAAGGGAACGGGAGAGCATGAGGGGCGGGGGAAGAGAGGAGATGGGCATACTCTTGCAGTAAGAGCAGCCGGACCTGGTGAGAGCAGCGTCCGCGTGGGCCTTGCCCAGACAGATCACGCACTCATCGTGGTCGTCCTCCTCGTGCAGGTGAGTGCTGCACATGCCACATGTGGCGCGACATGACGCATGTCGTTTGTAAGGGTAAAAAGGATACACCGTAGGGTTCGTCGGGAAAGCGCAGGGGAATGGCGCAACAGCTCGCGGGATCACTGTCGATTGAGCGCGCTGAAACAGGCTGCTGACTCGTTCGCAGGAGGTCCGGGCTGGCTAGCTCGCTATTCCGCTGCAGGCTCGTCTTTTCTCGGTGAAGGTGGTGTAGGCTTCGAGAGTTATCAGCGAGGAACGAGATCTGACGTTTATGGCATTACAGCGTCCTTTATGGGCAGATAGGCTTTTGTGCTCAGCTTCACGGGCTTTGTGCCCATTAGTTCATGCAGTTCCCACTGGCTAGCCAATAGCGTGCGAGAAGTCTCGACACTGTTTTGGCTGTGCAGTAGCACTGCGTGATTTTACAAATGCTTCAGTATTTCGAGAAAAGGAATTATTCCCATTGCGTCTAGCAAGACGCAGTACGACTGACCGTTTGAAAGGGAACTTTAATGACATCCCATTCTTAATCCGTAGGGTTTAATATGGAGTTGGCCCACCCTTTGTAGCTATAACAGTTTCAACTCTTCTGGTAAGGGTTTCCACAAGGTTTAGGAGTGCGTTTATGGGAATATTTGACAATTCTTCTAGAAGCGCATTTGTGAGGTCAGGCACTGATGTCGGACAAAAAGGCCTGGCTCGCAGTCTCCGCTCTAATTTATCCCAGAGGTGTTCTATCGGGTTGAGGTCAGGACTCTGTGCAGGCCAGTCAAGTTCCTCCACACCAAACTTGCTCATTCATGTCTTTATGGACCTTGCTTTGTGCACTGGTGCTCAGTTATGTTGGAACAGGAAGGGGCCATCCCCAAACTGTTCCCACAAAGTTGGGAGCATGAAATTGTCCAAAATGTCTTGGTATGCTAAAGCATTAAGAGTTTCTTTCACTGGAACTAAGGGGCCAAGCCCAACCCCTGAAAAACAACCCCACACCATAATCCCCCCTCCACCAAACTTTACACTTGGCACAATGCAGTCGGATAAGTACCGTTCTCCTGACCACTGCCAAACCCAAACTTGTCCATCGGATTGCCAGCGTGAGAGCAGGGGCGTAAATTGCGGGGGGGTCAGGACCCCCCTAAAAACCATGCTGAGTATTGTAAATAATATAATGATATATACTTAAAATAATTGTGTAAGTAGTAAAACAATACAAACGCAAACGGGGCAAAAAATGCGTTTTAAGTTTAGAAACATTTTGAGTCCCTCCCCCCTCCCTTGCCTCACAGTGGTTTGATCCACCGTGCACTTCAGCTACCTATAGACTGTAAAAAAAATAGCAACTACCACACAAGTTTGGGGAGAGAACAAAGCTCTTCAGACAGCAGTTGTGAAACACCAGTAAGTAGCTGTCAATGCTATTTTATTCACTTTAAACATCAGATGAAGTGATTATTTTCTCTTTAATACAGAGGCTTATTGCTGCGATAGTCGGTGCCCACCGTGGCACCGCCCCACCGTCGTTTTCACTTTTATAGTAATAAAATAATTTTTTCCAGTTAGAGAACAGACACAACAATTAAAAACTGAATGTGTCTGCTCAATACAGTGTGAGCCGAACGAGAGTCACAGCACAAACGCAGCAGGAGTCATCAAGAGTCATTGATTTCATTCATCAAGAGTGAGGAGAGCTGACAGACAAGATGATCGCGGAAGATTTGGTTTCAAAGCGAAATGTAAAAGCGCCTATTTAAGTGAGTTTGTCATTGTACTGTTTCCTTGTTTTGTTTTTCATTTAGAATAATAGGCTAATTAACTCACAATTCAAGCAACTGCCACCCCTGAATTGGCGCAAATTCTAAACCGAAAGTATATGCGCACGGGTCGGCCGCACTGTCAGATCTGTGTTGGGTTTTGCTCAATATAAGTGACAGATCAGAAGGCTTGCTGCAGTTGAATATCTAAATGTCTGAATATCATATTATAAAATACTATGTGGAGGACGCAAGATAATTTAATAATTATAATATGACTACGTGGTGAACCTTACTCATATTTAAACATTAAATATTGCAATAAATACATAGTTTTGAAGAATATTTTTGTCAATTTAGTCAGCTTTTTCATTGAACCAAAGAGAAATTTTGAGAAGAAGGATAATGGCACGGTCTCCATGCTACACTAATAATAGTAGTAAGGCTTTACTTTGTGTACACATCCTAACAAGTACGATTTTGGCTCTATTATTTGTGTGCCCTTCAAAAATTGCTCTTGAGAAATTTTATGTTTATTGTCCCCCCCAACTGTTAGATGATATTTACGCCCCTGCTCCAGAGAACACGTCTCCACTGCTCTAGAGTCCAGTGGTGGCGTGCTTTACACCACTACATCCAACACTTTGCATTGCACTTGGAGATGTAAGGCTTGGATGCAGCTGCTCGGCCATGGAAACCCATTCCATGAAGCTCTCTACGCACTGTTCTTGAGCTAATCTGAAGGCCACATGAAGTTTGGAGGTCTGCTGTAGCTATTGACTCTGCAGAAAGTTGGTGACTTCTGCACACTGTGCACCTCAGCATGTGCTGACCCCGCTCTGTGATTTTACGTGGCCTCCCACTTTGTGGCTAAGTTGCTGTTGTTCTCAATTGCTTCCACTTTGTTATAATACCACTAACAATTGACCGTGGAATATTTAGTAGTGAGGAAATTTCACGAATGGACTTACTGCACAGGTGGCAACCTATCACAGTACCCCACTTGAATTCACTGAGCTCCTGAGAGTGACCCATTCTTTCACAAATGTTTGTAGAAGCGTCTACATGACTAGGTGCTTGATTTTATACACCTTTGGCCATGAAAGTGATTAGAAGACCTAAATTAAATTATTTGGAGGGGTGTCCCATTACTTTTGGCAATATAGTGTAGTTTATACTCTTTATTATACAGGTGCTGGTCATATAATTAGAATATCATCAAAAAGTTTATTTATTTCACTAATTCCATTCAAAAAGTGAAACTTGTATATTATATTCATTCATTACACACAGACTGATATATTTCAAATGTTTATTTATTTTAATTTTGATGATTATAACTGGCAACTAAGGAAAATCCCAAATTCAGTATCTCAGAAAATTAGAATATTACTTAAGGCCAATACAAAGAAAGGATTTTTAGAAATCTTGGCCAACTGAAAAGTATGAACATGAAAAGTATGAGCATGTACAGCACTCAATCCTTAGTTGGGGCTCCTTTTGCCTGAATTACTGCAGCAATGCGGCGTGGCATGGAGTCGATCAGTCTGTGGCACTGCTCAGGTGTTATGAGAGCCCAGGTTGCTCTGATAGTGGCCTTCAGCTCTTCTGCATTGTTGGGTCTGGCATATCGCATCTTCCTCTTCACAATACCCCATAGATTTTCTATGGGGTTAAGGTCAGGCGAGTTTGCTGGCCAATTAAGAACAGGGATACCATGGTCCTTAAATCAGGTACTGGTTGCTTTGGCACTGTGTGCAGGTGCCAAGTCCTGTTGGAAAATGAAATCTGCATCTCCATAAAGTTGGTCAGCAGCAGGAAGCATGAAGTGCTCTAAAACTTCCTGGTATATGGCTGCGTTGACCTTGGACCTCAGAAAACACAGTGGACCAACACCAGCAGATGACATGGCACCCCAAACCATCACTGACTGTGGAAACTTTACACTGGACCTCAAACAACGTGGATTGTGTGCCTCTCCTCTCTTCCTCCAGACTCTGGGACCCTGATTTTCAAAGGAAATGCAAAATTTACTTTCATCAGAGAACATAACTTGGACCACTCAGCAGCAGTCCAGTCCCTTTTTGTCTTTAGCCCAGGCGAGACGCTTCTGACACTGTCTGTTGTTCAAGAGTGGCTTGACACAAGGAATGCGACAGTTGAAACCCATATCTTGCATACGTCTGTGCGTAGTGGTTCTTGAAGCACTGACTCCAGCTGCAGTCCACTCTTTGTGAATCTCCCCCACATTTTTGAATGGGTTTTGTTTCACAATCATCTCCAGGGTGCGGTTATCCCTATTGCTTGTACACTTTTTTTGTATCTTTTCCTTCCCTTCGCCTCTCTATTAATTTGCTTGGACACAGAGCTCTGTGAACAGCCAGCCTCTTTTGCAATGACCTTTTGTGTCTTGCCCTCCTTGTGCAAGGTGTCAATGCTCGTCTTTTGGACAACTGTCAAGTCAGCAGTCTTCCCCATGATTGTGTAGCCTACAGAACTAGACTGAAAGACCATTTAAAGGCCTTTGCAGGTTTTGAGTTAATTAGCTGATTAGAGTGTGGCACCAGATGTCTTCAATATTGAACCTTTTCACAATATTCTAATTTTCTGAGATACTGAATTTGGGATTTTCCTTAGTTGTCAATTATAATCAACAAAATTTAAATAAATAAACATTTGAAATATATCAGTCTGTGTGTAATGAATGAATATAATATACATTGAATGGAATTAGTGAAATAAATCAACTTTTTGATGATATTCTAATTATATGACCAGCACCTGTATACAGAAATGGACCATGGTGAATTTAGACAGTTTGTGAACCCCATTTTGTTTTCAGACAGATTAATATAACTTTCAAAAAAGTCCAGTACAAACATTACAGTCACTCATCAACTGCAGCTGTCACAGTTGCTAGGTGACAAGAACAGTCCTCCGTAGGCTAGACCACTCTCTTTTGCCTTTGGCTTTTGGCTTGCTTAGTTGGGGACACTAAATATTCAACTATATTACTGATCCGCCCGCATTGACACTATATGAGAACTGAACTGAGCTGGATGACATAACTGTTTTCTCCAGAGCGGCTCTACAGCCGAATCAAATTCTGTTGCATTATTTTCCTGTTACTACTGTGAAGCTGCTTTGAAACAATCTGCATTGTAAAAAGCGCAATATAAATAAAGGTGACTTGACTTCACAGTCTTTAAAGTCCCAGTCCTTTGAAGGATGCAGCCTTTGAATCGGGATGCAGCCATTGACTTTTCTTCCTGTAAAAAGCTGTCTGCAAGTTTATCCACACAGCTAGAACGTTTAAAGAGAACAAAGGGAAAGGCTATCCTGTACTAAATTACTTTATCTACAGTATTTGTGCAATTCTTGCTAATTTCCTGACCAGCGATTTGTGGTTATAATGGTAAAATGTTTGCCCAGGAGTGTACATTTTTCAATCTATTAAAATATAAAACAGTTATTTAATATTGTAAGAATATTTAACAATATTGCTGTTTTACTGTATTTTTGGTAAAATAAATTCAGCCTTGAAGCAGTCAGTCAAGTTTACATTATTTAGTAATTTAGTTCCACTTTAATAAAAAAAATAAAAATAAATTAACAAACAGTATTAATGTAACCATTTTAAAGAAGGAAGGATGTTTTGTTATAGCTTTTGGAGCAAGGCCACTGCCATCTTGCAATACCACAGCTTGTGACGTCACAGGGTTTGTTTGCTCCGTGGGCCAGTGAAGTAATATAAGCATTTCTTTACTTTTTGAACACACGCTTGTTTTGAAATGGAGAAAGAGGAACTTGAAAGGACTGTTGATCTCATAAGTCCAATTGCTTATGCATTTGAGTCGATACGGAGAGGGGACCAAGCAGTACTACCATTACAGGTGGAAGAAGTCGGTTATTAGGGGCCAAGCACCTATTGTAATCGTTGGGGTTCTTATTATTCTTCTTCTTCCGTTTCTTCCACTCTGGATAGGTATGGCAAAAAAGTTGTGAAACACTCATAGATGACAGTCTGAACTAGCAAATTTGGAGTCTCTAACTAAATCCCTCTAGCGCTACCACCTGTCCAAAGTTTGACTTACGTTTGTGCTAGTAACTTTTGAACCGTAAGGGCTAGAAACAATTATTTTTTCCTCTGATACCTTGGCTCATTGACATCTATGATGTCATTTTCTGTAGTGCCAATTTTCTCACCAAATGTTTCTCGTTAGATTCGTGGCAGCATGCAGAGTCAAATGATATCCAATTTTTCCATATCGGCCATTTTATATTTTGTAGTAAAATGCTGTATTTCATGAACGCATTACCGTATCCTTATGGGTCATCGTCACGATGCCCTGAATGAGCCTGATAAGTTTGAGCCAGCGCACTCTAGTGGTAAAATCAAATATTCACATGCTTATAGATTTGGTTGACATATTTTCATGGGAGTCACATCCTTAGATTTCTGAATCCTTGTCGAGTCCAACGATACCAAACATGCTAGGTTTCGCCTCTACTACAGGGGCGCCCCCAAACTCGGTCCTGGAGGGCCACTGTCCTGCAGAGTTTAGCTCCAATCCCAGTTAAACACACCTGACCCAGCTAATCAGTATAGGTTAGGTGGTTCAGGTGTGTTTAACTGGGGTTGGAGCTAAACTTTGCAGGACAGTGGCCCTCCAGGACCAAGTTTGGGGACCCCTACTCTACTATATCTAGTATTTACCTCAGGCAACTAAACAAACCCCATAATGTCACACTCTGTGTCGGTATTGCAAGATAGCGGCGCCCTTGCTCCAGAAGCTATAACAAAATATTTTTTTCTAACTGGTTACATTAATTGAACCTTAACATATAATTAGAATATCATCAAAAAGTTGATTTATTTCACTAATTCCATTCAAAAAGTGAAACTTGTATATTATATTCATTCATTACACACAGAATGATATATTTCAAATGTTTATTTCTTTTAATTTTGATGATTATAACTGACAACTAAGGAAAATCCCCAATTCAGTATCTCAGAAAATTAGAATATTGTGAAATGGTTCAATATTGAAGACACCTGGTGCCACACTCTAATCAGCTAATTAACTGACCTGCAAAAGCCTTTAAATGGTCTCTCAGTCTAGTTTTGTAGGCTACACAATCATGGGGAAGACTGCTGACTTGACAGTTGTCCAAAAGACGACCATTGACACCTTGCACATTAATAGAGAGGCGAAGGGAAGGAAAAGATGTGGTAGAAAAAAAGTGTACAAGTAATAGGGATAACCGCACCCTGGAGAGGATTGTGAAACAAAACCCATTCAAAAATGTGGGGGAGATTCACAAAGAGTGGACTGCAGCTGGAGTCAGTGCTTCAAGAACCACTACGCACAGGCGTATGCAAGACATGGGTTTCAGCTGTCGCATTCCTTGTGTCAAGCCACTCTTGAACAACAGACAGCGTCAGAAGCGTCTCGCCTGGGCTAAAGACAAAAAGGACTGGACTGCTGCTGAGTGGTCCAAGTTATGTTCTCTGATGAAAGTAAATTTTGCATTTCCTTTGGAAATCAGGGTCCCAGAGTCTGGAGGAAGAGAGGAGAGGCACACAATCCACGTTGCTTGAGGTCCAGTGTAAAGTTTCCACAGTCAGTGATGGTTTGGGGTGCCATGTCATCTGCTGGTGTTGGTCCACTGTGTTTTCTGAGGTCCAAGGTCAACGCAGCCGTATACCAGGAAGTTTTAGAGCACTTCATGCTTCCTGCTGCTGACCAACTTTATGGAGATGCAGATTTCATTTTCCAACAGGACTTGGCACCTGCGCACAGTGCCAAAGCAACCAGTACCTGGTTTAAGGACCATGGTATCCCTGTTCTTATCTATGGGGTATTGTGAAGAGGAAGATGCGATATGCCAGACCCAACAATGCAGAAGAGCTGAAGGCCACTATCAGAGCAACCTGGGCTCTCATAACACCTGAGCAGTGCCACAGACTGATCGACTCCATGCCACGCCGCATTGCTGCAGTAATTCAGGCAAAAGGAGCCCCAACTAAGTATTGAGTGCTGTACATGCTCATACTTTTCAGTTGGCCAAGATTTCTAAAAATCCTTTCTTTGTATTGGTCTTAAGTAATATTCAAATTTTCTGAGATACTGAATTTGGGATTTTCCTTAGTTGTCAGTTATAATCATCAAAATTAAAAGAAATAAACATTTGAAATATATCAGTCTGTGTGTAATGAATGAATATAATATACAAGTTTCACTTTTTGAATGGAATTAGTTTAATAAATCAACTTTTTGATGATATTCTAATTATATGACCAGCACCTATATATACACTCACCTAAAGGATTATTAGGAACACCATACTAATACTGTGTTTGACCCCCTTTCGCCTTCAGAACTGCCTTAATTCTACGTGGCATTGATTCAACAAGCATTCTTTAGAAATGTTGGCCCATATTGATAGGATAGCATCTTGCAGTTGATGGAGATTTGTGGGATGCACATCCAGGGCACGAAGCTCCCGTTCCACCACATCCCAAAGATGCTCTATTGGGTTGAGATCTGGTGACTGTGGGGGCCATTTTAGTACAGTGAACTCATTGTCATGTTCAAGAAACCAATTTGAAATGATTGGAGCTTTGTGACATGGTGCATTATCCTGCTGGAAGTAGCCATCAGAGGATGGGTACATGGTGGTCATAAAGGGATGGACATGGTCAGAAACAATGCTCAGGTAGGCCGTGGCATTTAAACGATGCCCAATTGGCACTAAGGGGCCTAAAGTGTGCCAAGAAAACATCCCCCACACCATTACACCACCACCACCAGCCTGCACAGTGGTAACAAGGCATGATGGATCCATGTTCTCATTCTGTTTACGCCAAATTCTGACTCTACCATCTGAATGTCCCAGGCAACATTTTTCCAGTCTTCAACTGTCCAATTTTGGTGAGCTCGTGCAAATTGTAGCCTCTTTTTCCTATTTGTAATGGAGATGAGTGGTACCCGGTGGGGTCTTCTGCTGTTGTAGCCCATCCGCCTCAAGGTTGTGCGTGTTGTGGCTTCACAAATGCTTTGCTGCATACCTCGGTTGTAACGAGTGGTTATTTCAGTCAAAGTTGCTCTTCTATCAGCTTAAATCAGTCAGCCCATTCTTCTCTGACCTCTAGCATCAACAAGGCATTTTTGCCCACAGGACTGCCCCATACTGGATGTTTTTCCCTTTTCACACCATTCTTTGTAAACTCTAGAAATGGTGGTGCGTGAAAATCCCAGTAACTGAGCAGATTGTGAAATACTCAGACCGGCCCGTCTGGCACCAACAACCATGCCACGCTCAAAATTGCTTAAATCACCTTTCTTTCCCATTCTGACATTCAGTTTGGAGTTCAGGAGATTGTCTTGACCAGGACCACACCCCTAAATGCATTGAAGCAACTGCCATGTGATTGGTTGATTAGATAATTGCATTAATGAGAAATTGAACAGGTGTTCCTAATAATCCTTTAGGTGAGTGTATATATATATATATATATTTTTTTTAAGTGGACATCAGTTTACTGTAATGTAAACTTTTCTGCTTCATTTCCACTTTAATTATTCCAAACTTTTGACCTGTAGTATTTATGTCTCCCAGCTTCAGCTTTACAATGAAAGTTATCAGATACTCACTGATGCAAACTGTTGAGGTTCAGTGGTCGCTCCGGATTTCCTTCTCGTACATAGGGAACAAGAGACACCTCTACCTCCGCATTTACTGCACGGTGGTCGGATAAAAACAGTCGGGACAGCTCCTTCCTTCAGTCTCAGCCCTTTGAATCCCATTGTCTTTGCAATGGCATAAGACTTCGGATCAAAGCAGTCCCTGCTGAAGTGCTCAGAGCATAAATGGGAGTATGTCTTGGCGACCCAAGTTTTGCGGGTCTTCTGGACCTGTTTCTCCCATTTGCGGAACTCCAGGGGGTCTTT
This sequence comes from Rhinogobio ventralis, assembly GCA_039654625.1. Taxonomy (NCBI): domain Eukaryota; kingdom Metazoa; phylum Chordata; class Actinopteri; order Cypriniformes; family Gobionidae; genus Rhinogobio; species Rhinogobio ventralis. The sequence goes on from CM077212.1 coordinate 17,535,574, forward strand.
GGGAAATCTGAACATTGAGACATTCTGCCCGCTGAACTTCCCACAGCCATAAGCAACGCATTTGTTAGGCATTTGGATTATAGGTGATTATAAAGAGGTCTTTGGGGAATGTAGTCTGCAGCTGGCTCCAAAGGTTGACTGCGAATTACATTTAAGAAACAATAAAAAACTTAAACATTTCCACCAGATAAAATTATACCACATTGGTTTACTGTTACATGTACTCGTTCAATGTTGCAAGCATATAAACAAAGCTTTGAAGAACATTAGAGAGTTCTGTATGAATGGCAAACTGTGAGAAACACAGACGACGATTCAAAGCAACGATATATAAACATTGTTATGTGTAAAAAATAAAAATTTCTTACCTGCTTTACCTCTTAGAAAATCCAGTGTGCAGTGGTTTGCTCATCGTGAACAGCGCAGTAGCGCCATCATCCGGACTGGAGAACCAGATATTATATTCCAAAATGGCTTTATTATACATGTCTGATTTTATAAACTGGTTGTTTGGTATGCGATGTGTTTAATAAAACCCTTAACTACATAGCAAACAATCTATAGTTATATATTATACATATTCGTATCTTTGATATACTCATCTGCACATATTGTGTCGTTACGCGGTTCCATGGTGTAATGGTTAGCACTCTGGACTCTGAATCCAGCGATCCGAGTTCAAATCTCGGTGGAACCTGAATTTTCTTTTCTGAAAAAGACAAATCAAGTAAGTTTTTCTTTTGTTTACTGTTTTAAGATACATAGTCAAATAACCCAACCAGCCAACCTTCTCCTCTGGCCAACAAATGAACAGTGCATGATTATGATTCAGGCAGCATTAGAGGTCAGAAGTCAGATTGGATTGGAACATTAAAAATATTTAATCCAGTTCCATCTGGTTGAAGATCGGATTCATCAAGCCGGTGTGGAGACGGGTTTGTTGAGGATCTGTGTCACTGGCTGTCGTGTCCATGAGGGCTTCACAGGGGATAGTCTAGTAGTTGACACAATCTCTGATGACACTTCAGATTATAACTGTAAACTGTAAATTCTCTAAACTCTTGTTTACGCCCTCATTTACCCTCTTATTAGCAAAATGTGAATTGATTATTAAAAAGACTTATAGCCTACTTGAAATTATACAGGGTTAGAAACTACTGCTGAAATCACCTGACTGTACCTATACTGAGTCAGCAATGATGTAGGTTAACATTATACAATTCCTTCTATTTAATATATTACAGTTCATTGACTTCATTCACAGCTGCATGCTCGCACAAGTTCTCGAAATGGCAGGAAATTAACTAACTAGAATGTTTACTTTGTAAGCAGAGATTCTGTCAACTAGACAATCCCCTGTGAAGGCCTCGTCGACATGACAGTCATCAGCACAGATCCTCAACAAAAACCGCAAGAACCAGACAAGTCCTCCGCACAGACCTATGACCAGTTTACCCCCATACTGCCGTGATGAATCTGATCTTCAAGCAAAAGTAATTGGATGAAATATTTGAATGCTACCGATCCACAATCTGATTTCTGACTTGTGATGCTGCTTGAATCATAATCACACCATTGGCCAGAGAACTGCCCCCGACTGAGACTGGTTTCTCCCAAGGTTTTTCTCTCTCCATTCTGTCACCTGATAGAGTTTGGGTTCCTTGCCTCGTTGCCTCTGGCTTGCTTAGTTTAGGACACTTAATATGGAACAATATTATTGATCTGACTGTACTAATGCTGCTGTATACTCAACTGAGCTAGATGATGACATCACTGTTTTCTGCAGAACTGCTTTATAGATGAAATGAACTAATTTAATAATTGATGACCTTTACAACAGAACTGAATCAACACTGAACTAACTTCAGCTGAACAATAACACTATTGTCTTTTTAGAGCTGCTGTACAGCCGAAATGAACTCTGCATCATTGAATCATTTTCCTGTTGTCACTGTAAAGCTGCTTTGAAACAATCTTTATTGTATAAAGCACTATTTAAATAAAGGTGACTTGACTATGTTTAAGTCAGCATGAAAAGGAAGTTGCAATAGTCTTTTCTTTTCTATTGTGAAATACACTGATCAGGCCTAACATTATGTTGGTCCCCCTTTTGCTGCCAAAACAGCCCTGACCCATCGAGGCATGGGCTCCACTAGACCCCTGAAGGTGTGCTGTGGTATCTGGCACCAAGATGTTAACAGCAGATCCTTTTAGTACTGTAAGTTGCAAGGTGGGGCTTCCATGGATCGGCGCTGTTTGTTCAGCACATCCCACAGATGCTTGATTGGATTGAGATCTGGGGAATTTGGAGGCCAAGTCAACACCTCAAACTCGTTGTTGTGCTCCTCAAACCATTCCTGAACCACTTTTGTTTTGTGGCAGGGCACATTATTCTGCTGAAAGAGGCCACAGCCACCAATACCGTTTCCATGAAAGGGTGCATCACAGCCATCCACATGATGTAAAAGAAAACGTGATTCATCAGACCAGGCCACCTTCTTCCATTGCTCCGTGGTCAAGTTCTGATGCTCACGTGCCCACTGTATGCACTTTGGCAGTGGACAGGGGTCAGCATAGGCACCGTGACTGTTCTGTGGCTATGCAGCCCCATATACAACAAACTGCGTTGCACTGTGTATTCTGACACCTTTCTATCAGAATCAGCATTCACCTTTTGAGCAATTTGAGCAACAGTAGCTCGTCTGTTTGATCGGACCGCATGGGCCAGCTTTCGCTCCCCACGTGCATCAGTGAGCCTTGGCTGCCCATGACCCTGTCGCTGGTTCACCACTGTTCCTTCCATGGACCACTTTTGATAGATACTGACCACTGCAGACCGGGAACACCCTATAAGAGCTGCAGTTTTGGAGATGCTCTGACCAAGTCGTCTAGCCATCACAATTTGGCCCTTGTCAAACTCGCTCAAATCCTTACGCTTGCCCATTTTTCCTGCTTCTAACACATCAACTTTGAGGGCAAAATGTTCACTTGCTGGCTAATATATCCCACCCACTAACAGGTGCCGTGATGAAGAGATAATCAGTGCTATTTACTTCACCTGTCATAATGTTATGCCTTATCGGTGTATATCCTGTGAAACAACTTCTGGAACAAGAAAAAATGTAGGGCGGGACTTAATTTTGTCCATCAGGAATTGAGTGGATCATTGTGGTTAGCTATTGCTGTGATCTCATGTGAGTCACAGGTTGTCCCACCCAGACCTGCACAAGTGGGAGAGGAAGTGATTTTGATTGAAGATTCATGAATTAAAATAATAATAATGATGTGCACAGGTAAATAATTTTTAGGCCTATTATAAATACTGCAATATTCCATAAAAAAAGAAGAATAGTCATTTTTATTTCATGGTGGCTTTAAATTTTGCCATCCATTTTTTTCTAAGGCAATATACACTCACCTAAAGGATTATTAGGAACACCATACTAATACTGTGTTTGACCCCCTTTCGCCTTCAGAACTGCCTTAATTCTACGTGGCATTGATTCAACAAGGTGCTGAAAGCATTCTTTAGAAATGTTGGCCCATATTGATAGGATAGCATCTTGCAGTTGATGGAGATTTGTGGGATGCACATCCAGGGCACGAAGCTCCCGTTCCACCACATCCCAAAGATGCTCTATTGGGTTGAGATCTGGTGACTGTGGGGGCCATTTTAGTACAGTGAACTCATTGTCATGTTCAAGAAACCAATTTGAAATGATTCGAGCTTTGTGACATGGTGCATTATCCTGCTGGAAGTAGCCATCAGAGGATAGGTACATGGTGGTCATAAAGGGATGGACATGGTCAGAAACAATGCTCAGGTAGGCCATGGCATTTAAACGATGCCCAATTGGCACTAAGGGGCCTAAAGTTTGCCAAGAAAACATCACCCACACCATTACACCACCACCACCAGCCTGCACAGTGGTAACAAGGCATGATGGATCCATGTTCTCATTCTGTTTATGCCAAATTCTGACTCTACCATCTGAATGTCTCAGCAGAAATCGAGACTCATCAGACCAGGCAACATTTTTCCAGTCTTCAACTGTCCAATTTTGGTGAGCTCGTGCAAATTGTAGCCTCTTTTTCCTATTTGTAGTGGAGATGAGTGGTACCCGGTGGGGTCTTCTGCTGTTGTAGCCCATCCGCCTCAAGGTTGTGCGTGTTGTGGCTTCACAAATGCTTTGCTGCATGCCTCGGTTGTAACGAGTGGTTATTTCAGTCAAAGTTGCTCTTCTATCAGCTTGAATCAGTCGGCCCATTCTCCTCTGACCTCTAGCATCAACAAGGCATTTTCGCCCACAGGACTGCCCCATACTGGATGTTTTTCCCTTTTCACACCATTCTTTGTAAACTCTAGAAATGGTGGTGCGTGAAAATCCCAGTAACTGAGCAGATTGTGAAATACTCAGACCGGCCCGTCTGGCACCAACAACCATGCCACGCTCAAAATTGCTTAAATCACCTTTCTTTCCCATTCTGACATTCAGTTTGGAGTTCAGGAGATTGTCTTGACCAGGACCACACCCCTAAATGCATTGAAGCAACTGCCATGTGATTGGTTGATTAGATAATTGCATTAATGAGAAATTGAACAGGTGTTCCTAATAATCCTTTAGGTGAGTGTATGTATAGCACGCTTACTACATCAGGGCAGAGGGGCCCCACTCATATAATTTTGTCCCCATGAATTTTAGCACTGGCCCTGAACACTGGTGTACGACTCCCAGAAGTTGTATAGCACTAGCCAATCACGAAAACAATCACATTTTTGTGTGCAGTATGCATCAGAAAGTCAGTGAATGGAGGTAACCATAACTTTAGTACCTTCAGAGTAAAAAGAACAAGAGTAAAGACTACGATGCATAAAGTAAAAAAAAAAAAACGTGATTTTAACCATAGAATGCCAACCTCAGAGGCAATGTTATGTGTCCTTTGAGACTATGGATAACTGTCCTCCTGCAATAATTGTCAGAAAAGTTCTCAAAAGGTGATTTGCCTGTTGTTAGGCTTATATATAACCACTTCTTCCTTTCATCTAATATATTGATAAAAATGGTAATTGCTCTGGACTGATTGAATTTGCTTAATTTTGCCAAATTACTATTGCTTACAAAATGTCTTAAAACATTTTTCAATAGCAAATTACTTTCATAAAAATAAAGCATTGGAGAGCATTTTCACTACAAACCTCTCCAAAACACGTTCAGTCTTTTGTTAAAGTTAAAGTATAGAAAAAATCTGCTGCATTATTGCTAGCCAATGATAAATCAAAAGCAATGTGACATTCAGTTCCTACAAAGGCTGATCTAGAAAGTCATTTTCTAATACATTACCCAGGGCCAGCATAATTGCCACTCGGGACAATCGGTGCAACTGTCACTTACCCGATCGAAAAAAGTTTACAAGTTTATAATAACACAAAAGTTTATAATTTGCACATGGTTTTAAGCCTTGCCAATTTAAATATTCAAATGTGCAAGAAGATGCGAAAGAGAACTCAATTCAATAGTGTGAGAAGTTTTGTGCGCACACACCGAAGCACGTGCCCAGAAAGCCGCTTCTCAGACAGCGTGCGGATGCTGAATTGAGCTATTTGTTTTCTTGTGCTTGAACAGACATATTCACAGAAAATTACGTCAAAAAATAACCGTCTCTGCGAGTAACCTAGTAAACATGGTCTGTTTTATCTTAAGTGAACATAAACAATTGAGAAATATAACACATGTGTAACAGTGACAGCAACCTAATATTCCTGCTGCCGTCTTTGTTTTAATGTTAATCAAACAACAAAGGACAATGAAAAAAAATCACTAACTGCTCTTGACTGAATAACTTTTGTAAGTTTAATAAGGATTAATCTATATTTAATTTATAAAGTGAAGACTATACAGTGCTATTTTACATTTGATGATTAATTTTCTTTAGCTGAAAATTACTGTTAGACTTAAAAAATTGTGTTTATTTGTATGTTTGTTCTATTGTATTTGTGCTATTGCTCGTAATAGCATTATTATTTGTTCTTATTTTATTACTGACAGTTTACTTGTCTTCAACAATATTTGAAATTTATATGAGTTAGGCTTGTAGTTTTTGGTGTCACAACCTTATTTATTAAGGTCAAAAGCAATGAAGACAATAGGCCTATTTAATTTACTTTATTTATTTATAACTTGTGGTGGGGCCAGTGAAAATGTTGGCAAGTAAAAATTTGAACCACTTGCCTGACCGGGCCAGTAGAAAAAATCCTTAGCACTGAGCTCTGTTACTAGTAAAATAAATGAGATAATTAAAAATTGTAGTCTGTGTTAATTAATGTTAATAAATCATATTTATTTAAACTATTTAACACAATTTAGGTATCATATAGCTGTCATCCAACAGGATACAACAACCTCAATTTAAAAAGCAGAGTAGGCCTATAATATATAAAGGTTTAATATTTCATTGCCATTTAATTTTCTTTTTGCCAATTTCTTGTGTAATGACTAAAAATGAAGTAAGATAGATTGACCGTTATATATAGAATGCTGCTACAGAATAAGGTGAATAATATTTCAAAAGTTCTTGAATCAGTAGTAAATCAAATCAAATGTAGGCCAATTCTTAAATCAGTTCTTGCCTTTGATTTTTGCATATTGCCTAAGTTAAAACACTCATCAAAGTGGGATATTGTTGGTTATTGTAGGTTATTTGTTCCTCTTTTTAAATAAGTAGCTTACTTTCAAGCCAATGCATCTAATAACTAAATCCTGTTAATATCAACAATGTAAATGTAGTATAGCTGATAAGATTTCAGTGACTTTTGAAAATTTCCCATTAAAATGTGAAAGGTGATGTTCATAAGAGATTTATTATAGATAAGTTAAAAACATTTTCAGGAAGTAAAATACCAATTGACATATGTGGCGGAAAAATAGATAAAGAAAGAAAAATAAAATTCACTTATTGACAATATAACTTCCATTTGATACTGACAACCCCATACGACTCCGTCTACAAAACACACCTCTGTTGCGAACAGAAATGGCAGACGAGCTAAATTATTTCAAATACATCATCGCTCGATTCCGTAACTCTTGACGGGACTAGATGAGTTCTTGTAGAGCCGCTGCGAGTGTCTTTTTATCCTTTCTTGCCGAGCCGACTCCCCCTACCTCCTCCTCCGCTTGCAGAATTGTATAAAGAACAAAAATCGGACAGGGGAGGGGGGTTGATACGCTGAAGCTGAAATCGAGAGGCGAACCCAGGAAAGAGGAGTATTTTGTACACGGGACTTTCCCCCCCTTCGTCCCTAAAAAGGAGGGGGAAATGTCATATTTTTAAAAGCGATATTTTTAAAATCGATGATTACGAATAGGCTTACGCGCCTATCTCGGAGGATATATATTTTAATTCGTTAAAAAATATGGCCGAGAACGTTCTGGACTCTGGCCCGCCTTCAGCCAAGAGGCCTAAACTGTCCTCCCCGGCACTATCTGTCTCAGCAAGCGATGGAAACGGTAAATATTTATTTTGTTTAATATTCACGATACCTAGTTATTTGAATCACTGACTGCTTGTTTTGATTATACCGTTGCAAACTCAAGTCTTTTAAGCGGGGAATTATTTTTTCTCTGTTAGTTTTGTCACAGGCTAGCAAGCTCATGCTAGTTTGGGAAGCTAACGACGTCGTATCTGCACGAGACTAGCTTTAGCTCGTCAGTCCAGCTAGGTTAGCATTAGCGCTTCTCTCGTCGCTGTTAGGATTCACTCACAGCGGCAGACCTGCACACGCTGCTCCCTCAGCCAGGAGTTGTGTTTAGTGGCAACTGGTGTAACATATATGTAAAACTGACGGGTGCAATGAAAAATATAATCGTTCTACAATGTTTTTTTTTTTTTCTCGGTGAAATGCCAGTTTCGTTTTGGTTCTCACTTGCAAAGAGTTTGGATCAGTTCTTCAATTATACGTATAATGTATGAAGTTTTATAAAAAAAAAAATGTTACAATAACTAGACTGATACGCATAGCTGCTGAAAGCTATGTCTTGACATTTCACCAAGGCTCCGTTTACTAATAATCGATTGTGATTAACATGAATTAGCCTGCTAAACTGTGAGTCAATCAACTTCAAAACTTTCTGACTGCACTCAAACACTGTTGTTTTCATAAACTGCCCTTGTGCAACGAGCAAAAGTCATTGTGTTTTCCTCAACATATTCTTCTGTTCTCTTTAACGTTAATACATGTGATTTAATATTGGTTAGCTAGCTGGTCAGCTAATAACAGACTGATGCTGAAGGCCCACACAACAACTCCCTGCCATTGTTAGCTAGATGCATATCAACTCAGTCCTCATTATTTTATGATCCCGAGGTTTTTTCACGGGTTTAGATGAACGTATGAGCTCGTTTATGGAGCTAGAATTGACTTCATGTTTGTGTGATATGGAGGATACAAAATGTACTTGTGTTTGAGTGAGTTCGTTTGCAGGCTCAAATAGCCATTCGTGCGTCGGTCATTTTTTTCGGATCTTGATTTCCATTGTTCAGCCATAACAAAACTGACTAACTCGTCTCTTAAAAACAAACTACAAGACGTTTTATGCTAGGCGATGCGAATTATTAGCATATAGGTGTCCTGTTGTTTCTTATTAAATGTTAAAGCTTCGAGTTATTATACTTGCACGTATCTTCAAAAACGAACTACGTTCCTTTGTTGATGTCTCTCATGTTTTCAACCTTTTGTTCAAAGTCGAGTTTGATCCGGTTCTGACACTAAATGGAGTTTAAGTTGCATAAATGCAAATGCATCAGAGGATAACGTTTTTCATACACATTATGCTTCGCATCAAATTGTTTTGTCTGTGGGGTGAATGTGTGGTCCCCATCAAAGCTTCTGCACTTCATTTTAAGACCAGCACAATTTCATGAGCAAATTGACCCATTTTCACCTGTTTTACCAATGGCTGATTTGTTGGATGAAACAATGCTATATATCTCAATAAAGTGTACATGTATGTTGGGAATTACATGCTGTTCTTGTTTAGTTTTTTCAACTTTTGAATGGATGCAAATGATGATTGCAGTACTTCCCAGAAGAAAAATCTATGTAGTAACTACCTGAATACTTCACATCCTAATTCAACAACATGTACTCACTGTCAAACCACAGCCAGTCATTTAATATAGTCATTAATAGGGGTGCACCGATGTATCGGCCAATAAAAGCAATTATTTTCACTATCTGCCATCGGCAAATGACAATGCATTAACAGTTTAAAAAAAATATGTTAAAGCAGGCTCTATTTGACCCTAAGAAACACCTGTAGTTCAAGCCAGGGTTGCCTGGTTGGTTGTGTGATTAATCGTAATTGATTGTCAATTTCGATTTGGGCTTCCAACAATTATGAAAACAAGATAATCGTCGTAAAATGATTATCGTCCTGCTGTCTATATTTAATGTATACAGCAGTGTTATTTTACATTTGATAACTTTATAAAATTTCTGTTGTAGTCTATGATTTATCTGAATACCACTGTTACCACAGTACATCTTCCTGAAAAAAAGTTTATTTAATTTATACTTTTGTTCTGTTGTATTTATTTGTCAGGTTGGTTTTGTGATTAGTTTTTTGTTCTTATTGTATTACTGACTCTTTACTTGTCTTCTGTAACTGTTTTGAGGACCTTTTACCTAGCTACAATAGTTTACTTAGTATTCGTTTTTGCTGAAGTATTGATAATTATGAAATTTCACTGATATATAAAATGACTTATATCATGAAATAAGTCTTTCCCTTATGTAACTTAAAAATAATAACGATTTTAGTATTGACCAAAATAATTGTAATTATTTTTGCCATAATCGAGCAGCCCTACACAATAAATTGCATTTTGATGCTCTTAAATGTGACGTGACAGATCGATGTAGTGCCTCAGTTCAAGCCGAAGGGCGAGTCTTTTCTTCCACTTTAACACAAGTTATAGCACAAAAAATATGCATGAACATCAAAAGATAGGTTAAAAGATACAGTACAGCTTACCGAAATGTATCAGGTCTCATGTAATTTCTCAATCAGTGTTTCAACTGTGGAAAGACTAAAAACCGCTTGAGAACAATATTTCACTTTTGCATTTACTGCAGAAGACTTCTCCAATGTTCACTGTTTGTTAGTTAGCCATAAACTAGAGAGGAGCTTATTTACTGTTAATTATACATGTTTGAAAAAAGACACTTATGTGTAACTCAGTTGTATACAAACATTTCAGCTTTTATTTGTGTAATTTATTATATCAGGAAATAGCAGTTAAATATAATATTTTGGGCTCTGTTGTACATTTTAACCTCCAATATTCTAGTAATGTACCAAATGAGAGAGTTCAGTTTGTCATTAGTTGGGAGAGATTTTTTTTTTTTCCTTAAGAAAATCAAATTATCGTTATCGGCAGATGTCATTCTGAATAATCAGCTATCGGTATCGAGAAGTTTAATATCGGTGCATCTCTAGTCATTAGTAAACCAGGCTATCAGTTATCCAGAGAAGTGGATGTGTTTGGCACATCGTTTTGATGGATTGAATGACAGCTTTACATAGAGATTATTAAAACTTTATAGTTCTTGTCCGTGGTGTGAATGGGCCTTTACTGTAATTTTTTTCATGAGTATAATAGCACTGATTGAACTGACATTGTAGACTGACTTAGGGGCCATTAACACAAAATGTGTTTGTGTGTTCTGTATGGTTGGGTATCATTTGGGTTTTTTACTATACCAAACCGATACTTTTAAAACGGTACCGGTGCCTGAAAAAAAAGAGCCACAAAACGACAGTGGATGACATTAAAGAATGGCTTTTTATTGGAATTTTTTTTATCCTATAAATTGAACAATTTATTAAAAGTTTAAAGTATATTTAAATATAAATAGATACAAAACACAATTTACTTAACAAATTCACAGTAAAACCTAAGCCACCTAACCCAATTACAATAGGCCTAATTTAACACTAAATAACAGTTACAGGACTAATAACAGCAAAGTAGTTGGTATTCTTGGTATGCTACAAACCAGCTTCAAGATTCAGCATTATTTTGCAGAAACATGACCATATTCTCTGGCTAAATATTTTAGAACGCATCGCCTTATTGTTTCCATGGCGGCGCGTCATGCATCTCATGTGACACACAGCAGCCGCAATAGTGCTGTATGACCGTTTTAGTGTTTAGTCGTTTAAACGCCTTTATAATGATCATGTTAGTGTATCTTCAATGCGCGATGGGCGCCGCCATGTTAGTTTGCGCTGCAATTCATCCATGTCTCACGAAATACATGAAAGTATTATAGGGCACCGGGTTTCGGTACCCAACCCTAGTGGTCTGTGTTTTGCGTAAAAACGTACATGGGTCTGCTGAAAAAGATGCAATTTGCCAGTACAACGGTCAAACACGTCAACTATAAAAAGATGTGCAGTGGAATGCAAAAAGACATGTTCTGTGTGAATGGCCCCTTAATATTTTTTTTAATTATTATTTTTTTTCTTAGTGAACCTCTGACTTGATGTTCTTGCTTAGTCCAGATGTCAGAGTTATATTGAGAGATATATTGTTCTCTTTTGAGAGACCAGGGGTCGGATTCACAAAAATCTTCTTAAGAAAGAAATTAAGAAAATTCTTAAGATAAATTCGAAGAAGTTTGTAGTTCTGCCCCCTAATAGTCGACAAGAAGAGGCTTAAGGGGATCACACGAGAAGCTCAGTTAACGGTGGGTTCTTGTGGTATCGACCTCAAACATGGCTTATCATTTGAAACGTGTAAGTAGTAGCAACTTTACATGGACGTTCGCTCTAACTTAAAGTCCTCATGAAATCAAAATCGATCTTATTTACTTTGTTAGCACACATTACAGGTCTTAGGGTGAACAATTAATCCGTGCAAGTTAATACACAGAAAAAAATAGTTTGCAGTGGTAATCTTTAATCAAAATCTGAAAAGTAACTTCCGGTCTGGAATGGCATTCCCTTTCCGATGACGGCAGTTTGGCGGCTTGGATTTGAATATCCTTAACCACTCCCCTCCAACTGTTAGTCTTCTGTGAGCGAGAGATGGAGAGAAGGAGCGCTGAAGTAAAACCCTCCCCTCTATTCAATATTCCGTTTCACTTGGAAATGCGTCACAGCTCTGAAATAAAATCAATTGCAACTTCCGGTTCACTAGGACTTTAACCTAGATAAATGAGCGCTATTATTAGGCGCATATCCAAGTGTTCATGGAACGAGTGTTGAAGGCAGCTAAAGTACAGCGCTTTACTACATGGAGGTGCTGGTGCGATCACTTGCATTTTTAACTTGAAATCTGTCATTTTTAGTCATACAGATAAGAGTAGTTACATCATTCCAAACTGTAATGGGTCTACTTGTGTACACTCACAATAACAACAAAATGTTGTGCTTTTGTAAAATAAAGTAAACAAACAGGATTCGCTTTCTGCTGTCTTGGGTTCCCTGAACTCCAGCACGTCACAAAAATAAACCGATACTCAGTGTATACTTGCCTCACAGACATGAGAAATATATCTGTAAAAGCTTAAAATGTCCACTTCTAAAGGAACCAACTAGAAAAATCTTCAGTTGGGGGCATCCCTAGAAGTTTGTAAAAATGTTCATGAGTGCAATTCTTGAAAAATTCTTAAGTTCTCAAATATTTCCTTAAGAAGAAAATGACAGGCTTTGGTGTTATGACAGGTAATGCTGAAGACTCTTGGAATGAAAAACACCTCAAAGCCCGTCTTTTTGCACTGTCTGCAGATTACTGTAGTTATCATAACCCAATAACTTCATTAAGCATCTTACTTTTGAGGATTTAAGACCGCTTGGAGGTTATCCTAACTTTGAAAAGTTATTTGCAATGTTTTTTGAGAACATTATTTTCAGGAATATGAATACTTCTTAAATTTTGTCTTAAGAACAATTTTAAGAAAAAAGACTAGAAGATTATTAATATCTCTTTGGAGTACAAAATATTCTTATTTTTTAACTTAAAAAAGAAAAAAAAAGAAAATAGCCGTTAAGAAGAAATGTATTCTTAAGAATGTTTTGTGAATCTGGCCCCAGGACCAAAAATGTTACATAATATTCTCCCATCATTAATCTTGCTTCTAAATTCTCATTTCCTGCTGTAGATTTTGGCTCGCTTTTTGACCTGGAGCATGACCTTCCAGACGAGCTGATCAGTTCCTCAGAGCTGAGTCTAGAAAATGGAGGGGACCTTGGCCAGTTGCACGCCAATTTGGGTAGTGGGGGCGGGGCCATTGGAGGAGTTGTGTCCAGTGGCCAGGATGCAGCGGCCAAGCACAGGCAGCTCTCAGAACTGCTCCGGCATGGACCCGCACCTGCAGCACCGCAGCAGGGTGCGATGGGCAGCCCAGCAGGAGCCTCAATGGGGCTTTTCGGGAATATGAAGGCTTCTCCGGGTACCCAGGGCATGGGCCCGCAAGGGCAGCAACATCTTTCCCCACAGCAGGCCGCCCTTATGCAACAGCAGCAGATGGCAGGGATGGGGGGCAACATGAACAGAAATATGCTCGGACCTCAGAAAGGCAATGGACAGCAGCAGCCAGGAGGGCCCATGCCCCAGCAGCAAAACATGTTGGGAGCACAGATGATGAACGGATCGCCCAGAATAGGACATCACAACACGGGCATGGGCAGCAACAGTAACCTGTTAGCAGAGGCTCTTCAGCAGCAGCAGACAGTAGGAGGCCAGGGTGGACTGAGGGCACAGCAACCTGGAGCAATGAACAAGGTAATGACATCATCAACATTGGCCTGAAGTGTCACACACACCTTATAAAAATGCTTTTATTTTGGCCATGTTGGAACTATTCTGTTTATTTATTAGAGATGCACAATATATCTGTATCAGTCGATAAATGTGGCTTGTAATGTTATTAGTATTGGGCCGATATATTTAAGACTAGGGATGCACGATATCTCAGCCACCATATCGGTATTGGCCAATATATGTTTATTTTTAATGTTATCGGTCCGATAAGAAATCAGATAAATCAGATTTTTGTATACACAAAATAAATGTATTACAACTTTATTACAAACAAAAGGCTCCGCATGCACAAGTGAACTTGACTGTGCCAGTCAAGGAGGTGTAACGCCATTTGGTTAAGTTAATTAATGCGTTTGTAAAGTGCTTACTGGTGATCATCTTTAGCTTCAGTGCATGCAGCTCAAACAGCAATGCACGACATTAATAACTGTGACTGGGAATGTCATATTAGGCTACATAACATTATAAAGAGAACACTATTGTAATAAAACTTTGTGAATTCTTTGGGTTAAGTTTAGGGCTGTCACGATTCCTCGATTAAATTCGAGTACTCTATTTAAAAAAATCCTTGATTGCAATTTACCCGCGTCGAGTAACCAGCAAAATACCAGAAGTGACGCATTTCAGGGGCGAGAATCCATGAACTGCATTATTAGACTTTTCTAAGGCTGTATTAAAACCATTTAAATATATATATGCACTTGAATTATTTACATGCGTGTAGGTTACGTGCGTCTCAGAGCGGCTCCGTTCACCGTAAATGCTGCTCCACATGAACTGTTATCATTTACGTGCGTGGAGCGCGTCTCAAACTCCATCTCTGAATATGCTGTTTGGGTTGCTTATAATGTTCATCTGGGAACGCAGATTACGGTTTACGGTTTAATTAAAACACTTTTTAAAACATGGATGAAAAATGGTGTGATATGATATCCCTTAAATGTTTTGTTTTGAGTAGTACGTTCTTCTGTATATTTTTGTCATGATTTCTTCAAGTTAACCTTTGTTTTGGTGGGTTGTAGTAAAGACCTTTGAATTGCTCTGTTTCTGAAATAGTTTTATCAAATAAAGTGGTGAAATGCTGCAAAGTAAAATTTCAGAGCACCTCTGGAGATGAAGGTCATATGGAGCATTATCATATAGCAAGACAGCACGCGTTAACACCACGAGTGTCACGTGCACTTGAGTATGTGTAGTAGACAAAACTGCACAACATATCACAATTTGATTTAAGTGTACACATTTTTAAAGATTAAGTCATTCATCACACAGTAAATTCCATTTGTATGAGTGGATTTCACAATTTCATCAGCATTTTCTCAATCATAAGGCCTTACTTTCATCCATAATTTTTCTTTGGAAAAGCATTGTCATCTCCCTCTGTCTGTTTGTTGCAGATGGGGATGAATTCAGGTTCAGGCCCCTATGGAGGCCCATATGGTCAGCCTGCCAGTCAGGGTCTGGGTGTTGCAGGGCTGGCCCCTCAGCTCCAGAACAAAGTAGGTCTGTCCAACAGTCCAGCCCAGTTTAACCTCGACAAGAAGCCTCAGCCTATGCAGGGCATACCTGGCATGGTTTGTATTCATTCAGACTTTTATATGCAGACATTAGACTTTTTAATTTTAAAGCTGCCACAAGATACAACATATCTTAATGTCTTTTAATTTGGGATTTCAACAGCAGGCTTCTCAGCTTTCCCCAGCGGGCGCTGCCGGAGGCGCAGGTGTAGGCGGTATGGTGCCTAACGCCCAAGGAACTCTCGGCCCCGGATCAGGTGCATCAGCCGTGTCTGCAGCAGCGGTGGGAGGTGTTCCTCCAGCGGCCGATCCTGAAAAGCGTAAACTCATACAGCAGCAGCTGGTGCTTTTGCTCCACGCCCACAAGTGCCAGCGGAGGGAGCAGGCCAACGGGGAAGTACGGCAGTGTAACCTGCCCCACTGTCGCACCATGAAGAACGTCCTCAACCACATGACGCACTGCCAGGCTGGCAAATCTTGCCAAGGTGAGTGTATAAGCTGCACAGAACTGAAACAGCGTGGCATTTTCATTTCTGTTGTTTTGACTATTTAAACAACATGGCACTATTACTAATATTGGGTTTGTGTTTTTAATATTTTTAGTGGCGCACTGTGCCTCTTCCAGACAGATAATCTCTCACTGGAAGAACTGCACGCGGCATGACTGCCCTGTATGTCTGCCTTTGAAAAACGCAGGAGACAAGAGAAATCAACAGAGTGAGTGTGTGTGTGTGTGTGTGTGTATAAATACAAAACATGCTTGTACCCTTGTGGTGTTATTGCTGTTAGAATCTTTTAATTGTATTTAATGTAGCAGAATTGGACAACATTTTTATTGCTATTTTCAGATTCCAGCTCCATGGTAACTGTCTCTTATTTTGGTTTATTTCTGCTATTTTTCTATACATGGCTTCAGCTTTGCTAGGTACTGCAGGTGTGGGTTTAAGTTCTTCTTTGGGTAATGTAACTGGTGGTCCGCCCAGTGCCCCCAATCTCAATACCCAAGGGCAGATAGACCCCAGCTCCATCGAGAGGGCTTACGCAGCCCTGGGTCTCACATACCAGGGAAACCAGGCTCCCCCTCAGCCTGTCCAACAAACACAACGGGCAATGAATGCCATGGGTAATGACAGAGGCTTCAGATTTTTTAATCTATGAGTTTGGAGTCTTTTTTTTCTTATAAATGTTTTTGGTAACACTTTAACATGAACTAATAATGAACTGCACTTCTACAACATTTATTAATCTTTGTTAATGTTAATTTCAACATTTACTAATACATGATTAAAATCAAAAGTTGTATTTGTTAACATGAATGCACTGTGAATTAACATGAATAAACAATGAACAGCTGTATTTTTATTAACTAAGATTAACATACATTAACAAATGTTTTCTCATGGTTAGTTCATGTTAGTTAATACATTAACTAATAGGGGTGTAACGATACACTCGTGTCACAATACAAATCGCGATCTATCTTCCTATTGTATCGCGATATTTTAAGCCAAAATAAAGAGTTGTTTTTTTTACTTTTGAATTATTATTATTATTAATATTGTATTATTATCAGGACCCACAAATATTCCCCCATTGCATTATTATACATTATATTCAACATTATATATAGTCATTTAATGTAGTAATGTCACTGAAACTTCGAAGACTTAATTTTTTCCCCTCACACAAGTACTAGTGCTTTCAATGCAGGCACAGGTCTCCCGGTGCTCACTATGTCCTATCTCTCCTGCTATTAATTCTCTCTCTCTCTCTCTCTCTCTCTCTTTCTCTCTCTCTCCTCTCTCTCTCTTTCTCTCTCTCTCTCTTTCTCTCTTTCTCTCTCTCTCTCTTTCTCTCTTTCTCTCTTTCTCTCTCTCTCTTCTCTCTCTCTCTCTCTCTCTCTCTCTCTCTCTCTCTCTCTCTCTCTCTCTCTCTCTCTCTCTCTCTCTCTCTCTCTCTCTCTCTCTCTCTCTTTCTCTCTCTCTTTCTCTCTCTCTCTCTCTCTCTCTCTTTCTCTCTCTCTCTCTCTTTCTCTCTCTCTCTCTCTCTCTCTCTCTCTCTCATCTATCTAATCAATATAAATATATATAATGAACCATCTAAAATGCTTTGAATAATCATACTACTATAACTAAATGGGATCTGGTCATTTAAATGATGTTTGCGCTTTGAGGAGTGCTGTTTCAGATGATCAATGCAATCTATCACAGTTGTAATCGCAAGAAAGCGTGTCAAAATGACTATTCCCAAACTGTACAAAATGTCCAAACATCCAAAACATCCAAAAATTTAAATTCTGCATTTACTCACTCTCACGTTGTTTTTGCGCGTCACGCAAGAATTTGAACGTCCGTGCTTACTACAGTATGTGCGTCATTGTAAATCTGTTCATCATATAAAGCCATCATGTCTCTTCAGAAGACTTGGATTTGGATTAGACCAGTTTTAGAGGAATGGACTTAAAATGGAGGGACATAAATCTCTCAGGTTTCATAAAAAATATTTTAATTTGTGTTTGGAAGTTAAACGAAACGACATGAGGGTGAGTACATGATGACAGAATTTACATTTTTGGATACAGTAAGTTGAGCCTTGGATAAAACAACTCTATATTGCAAATCACATCGATTTCATCAACGATACATATCGTCGCATTTTTATATCGATTAACGGTGTATCGTTACACCCCTATGAACTAATCTTAACAAATGAAGCCTTATTGTAAAGTGTTACCATTTTTCAAATAAATGCTGTGCTTTTAAACCTTAAATATTAATCATATATAGAATCAAATCATATTAATATTAGATGAATATTATTTCTCAAGAATCATGTGACTGAAGACTAGAGTGATGGCTGCTGAAAATTGAATGTTAAAATGTATTAAAATTGATAAACAGTTATTTTAAATTGTAATAATATTTCACAATATTACTGTTTTACTGTATTTTTTATCAAATAATGCTTTGGGGAACATAAGAGACCTCTTTCTAAAATATTATAAAATGTTGGTGTCTTTTCTCATGATGACCTTTCTTGTTACAGGAGCGAATCCCATGGGAGTAAATGGGGCTGTGAGTGGTCAGTCTCAGAATCAGCAATCTAACCTTCTCCAGGACACAATGCTGCATCTGAACATGAACTCACAGAGGTAAACAAACCCTTCAGTACATCTCACCTAACCAGTCACCATTCTATCCTCCAAATTCAGAGGGTCTTAAAATCTCACAGTAACACTAATCCGCTGCAGCAGGCGTCTGTCAGTTTTGATAAGTTCAAATGCAAACATTGAGTGGTGCTTATTTGTTTCCATCTCTTACCTTTCACCAGTCTGATGAATGACAGTGTGGGGTCAATGCCTGTGGCCAACCCAGCTGCCAGTGCTGGCATGAGGAAAAGTTGGCACGAGGACATCACCCAGGATCTACGCAACCACCTAGTCCACAAACTGTAAGTTGTACACTTGTTTGTGAAAATTATGAAAGAAGCTACAGTAACATCTGTCTTTTTTTTTGTTAGTGACATTTTATAGTGGAAGATCTTTAAAAGCAGTACATAATTGGTTATTTAATAACTTTAACCGTTGACCAAGGCTTTTGATATTAAAGGTGTCATGAACTGAATTTTTTTATACTGTTGTCTGAGGTCAACTTATGACGTTCACGTGTTTTTACATTCAAAAACATCATAATGAATAAGTAATAGGCTATTTTCTACCCTGGTTTTGAGGCTCTCTTAGTTAATGGGCGTGCTGCACTGAAGACTTGGAAGTAAACGCCCACTGCTATGATTGGATAAGCTTTGCATATTTAATGAGCTTCAGCTCCCCTGTCAGTACATGTGGGAATTGTTTTGAAAGCGTGTGGGAAAATGGCAACCGGAATGAATTGCCCACAGGGCTCGCAAAACGTCTTTTATCAAACAAACAGAATGATTTATCTCTCATCCACCCGCGATTGATTGGAATGTTGAATTGAAACAATTTGTATTACTTGGCCCGCCCAATCGGTGGATACAAGCGTGAACCGTGCATCACTAACACACACACACACACACACACACGCTAAGTACGTTGCAGACAGCATGACCAAAACTTCCGCGATTGTATTTTTCCTTCAAATATCAAGTCAAGAGAGTGAACAACGCACATCAAGAAAGGAATGTTATTTCACTATTTAAGATAGCCCGTCAGCAGGCCGGGCTTACGTTTTGGTAGCCAGTCTGGAAAACACATAGCCCCTGGACGTTGGGCTTTGCGAGCCCTGGCCCTGTGGCCCTTACATGTATGGTTCTGATCCCGAATCGCAATGAACCAACAACACCACAAATAAAGGATTCTCCAGCCTGTGACAGTGTGCTAAGTTATGTTCTGTTAGACACATACACATAATCAATAGATATCAAACAATCTGTAACAATGCAATACTATCACATGTAAAAAAAAATGTTTTACTCACATTAGTGTGTTGTTTCATTCATTTATGTAATCTCATCCTGTCTGCAAATCCAGTCTCATGTTTACAAATGAATCCGTGGTGAAATGAAGGAACAAACGCGCAATATCTTCCCCAAGTGAGCTATATATATTCATTAAAAATAAAGTTCATCCATGCATTCATGATATTGAAATCCATAATATTGGAATCCAATATAAGCTTATGCAGCATGTTTATTGCTTAGAAGTTCAATCCTGGTGTCAATAAAAGCTTTTCTTTGACTAACAAGGAAGTTTTCAGCTCTGAAACTTACAGGATATTCTTCTATTACCATGACCTTTTATATATCAAAAGCTCAAGGGAAAGTTGATTTCTCAATTCAGGACCCCTTTAAGTTAATATTCATTTCTGTGTCCCTTGCTGTTGTCCTCTTTCATCAGAGTCCAAGCCATATTTCCCACTCCAGACCCAGCTGCACTGAAAGACCGGCGGATGGAGAATCTAGTGGCCTATGCGCGTAAAGTCGAAGGGGATATGTATGAGTCTGCTAACAGCAGAGTGAGTATATTGTCTTGTCTGTTAATTGTATTGTTTGTATTTTATCATATCACTGGTTTATAAGTCACTATTATACATTACACTTTTCAGGCGGAGTATTATCACCTGCTGGCGGAGAAGATCTACAAGATCCAGAAGGAACTGGAAGAGAAGCGAAGGACACGGTTACAGAAGCAGGGCATGATGCCCACTCAGCAAGGGCCCACTGGGATTGGTCAGCCAGGGCCACCCACAGGACTGCCTACTAGTGAGTACTCATCCATGAATGTTGCCCCTCTCTGTCACAGTTTTGGCTAAGTGGAGCTATAACCATAGATTTTCACAAGTTACATATCGCAGCTCGTTTTCGCAAATGGCAGTCAACTGTGCCAGATTACAAGAAAAATACCATCAATAAGATTTTTAAAATCACATTTATATAACTGAATTTAGTAATTAAAAGCCAATGTAAGCAATTGTGGTTTAGATCAAAATCGAACAGAATCATAAATAGCCATGTTTCCACTGTCGGGCCAAAAGTGAGCATGCTAGTGCGTGCCAGGGCCTGTCGCGTTTCCACTGTCACTTCCGGGGCTTGATCGGGCCTCGTCAGGGCTTCCTCTGGGCCAACTGCCAGGGTTTTTTGGCCCGCCAGATACCTTGGTCCAAAGCGGGCCAGCTCAGGCTTGAGGAGTGGTTATGAACAGGCGGAGTTTATCTGAGTCTGGAGACGGCAGCGCTGCGGATGATTTCATATACCAGCTAACATCAGAATTAAAGACTTTTAAAATAATTTTAGCTCAACTCACTTTAAGACAGCAGCAAGTGTTTGAAATAACTTCTGTTTGTGATCCGATGTGGATTTTGATCAGCGTATAAGGCAGAAATATTTATATGCGGTGCAAAAAGGTAAATATTAAATCATATTGGCTATCACAATCGTGTGTGTATTTTATCTGTCAGTATGTCTCGTCTCTTTATACCGGAGTGTCTGATATCCATATTTAGTTCTGCATGTCATAAAATAAATTAACTCTGGTTTTTCAAGAGCTTCCTCTGTCTCTGAATGAAAATATAGCTTAATTGTATTGGGACTGTCACTGGAGATAGTGCTAAAGCTCCTCAGGTTGTAATTTTGGTGAAAAATTTGTAGAAATTATCATTCTTTCTAGGGGTCAACCGATATGTGTTTCAGGGGTGATGCCGATACCGATTATTACCGATCAAGTAGACCGATAACCAATATATATGTCTGGTGTAAAAATGTAAATTAATATCAAAATTAAGAATAACAAGAGCTCTGACAAACACTTTAAATGCTTTTAAACACTGAGAACTGTTAATAAAAATATTAATAATAATAATAATAATAATAATAATAATAATCTTTCTGTCATCATTTACTCTCTCCAGTTGTTTTAAACCCGAATGAGTTTCTTTCTTCTGTTGAAAATAAAAAAAAATGTGGGTAACCAATAGGGCTGGATCAGAATATTCGTTCGGTGGGTTGGTATTCGATTTTCAGTTTTGGGATTTGAATATTCGTTGTTGGTTTTTTTTGTTTGTGTTTTTGTTCGCACACATGGCATCTACCTCGAAACTTTTTTTTAAAATTTTTTAAATTCACCTTTTTTTTTTCTTTTTTTTTTTTAACAATTATCTCATATAGCCTAGCCATTTTTAATAGGATGGACAGTTGAGAAACCCAACCTCGTTATACTTAATAAATATATTTGCTTCTTCTTAGGCTAAGTGTTCCCTGCAAGGCTGCAACTGAGAATACTCTGTGTAGAGCGCACAACTGCATGAGCTTATATGGAAGAAGCGCATGCCTGAGCTTGCATTTTGGGTTAAGCTGCGTTCGTTTGACATTGTGGAAAATAGAATAATAGAATCTAAATGTATTAGCCTTTTTACCCTTTAGGGATGTGAGAATTTTCCCTCACGTCACATTTTATACTTTCGGTTTAGAATTGGCACCAATTCAGGGGCAGATTGCTTGAATGGTGGGTTCATGTTTGCCTATTATTATTATTATTATTATTATTATTATTATTATTATTAATGAAAAACATAACAAAACATTACAATGACAAACTCACTTAAATAGGCGCTTTTACATTTTGCTTTGAAACCAAATCTTCCGAGATCATCGCGTGAGGTGCGTCACTTCTCGAGATTCCTGCCTTTATTAGAGAGAAGAATGTTCAGCCCCTTCCCTGCGAAGCTTTGAATATTCGGTGTTGATTACTACCGAAGCTTCGAAGCTCAAAAAATGGTATTCGGACCAGCGCTGGTAACCAAAGAGTTGCTGGTCCCCAGTGACTTCCATAGTATATATTTTTTTCCTATTATGGAAGTCAATGGGGACCAGCAACTGTTTGGTTACCCACATTCTTCAAAATATCTTTTTTTGTGTTCAGCAGAAGAAAGAAATTAATACAGTTTTGGAGCAACATTAGAGCGAGTAAATAATGACAGAATTTTTGGGGTGAACTGTCCCTTTAAGGACAAACAGCAGCATGTTTACTGTCACTTTAAGACCTGCACGCATCCAGAGACGTATCTGATTTTCTTTCAAATGTTTACTTTCACTTTAGACATGACCAACTGTGTTTATGTAAACCTTGTGTGTATTTGACAGTATTAGCGCAGTAAGACTCAAAATATAACTAGTAATCAGGTGCTGTTTTGTTAGCATCTGTGCGCTTCGGATGTATGCGCTCAGAAAAGCGCATGTTAGTCAGAACAGCGCATCAGCACGCAAATGAAATGTTTAACCGGCAAGGCTTTAAAGCACATGCAAATAAATTATGTTTTATTAACAAGGTTCGGGAGGAGCATGTTTAAATAATTGACACAAGTGGAGAGCACTCAGCCAATCAACATAAGAGGTGTATATATATGCAGCAGTCTTACCTCTGTTTGTTGACAGTTTATCAGCACCCCTCCACCACCCCTTCTCCACACTTACTCAGGGTTCGGGCCAAATTCCGAGCTCAAAGCCCTCCCCCCGGACAGCACGCCAAATACGCATTTAAATTTACTCTATAAATTATATGTAAATGTGAATTAACTTTTGTGAATTGCAGTGTATCTTGTGAGTGTTACTCTACCGCTGCTTTAACATGTGATGTGAATGTACGTCGCGTTGTGTGTTTGCGTACAGTATGTTGAGGCGCCAGAACTGCAACTGATAGAATGCACTGTAGCACGATACTACGATATTTCTTCAAAAGCAGATCGTGGAGACATTTTAATTGTTTTGCAACTTCAGTGTAGTGATTTATTGCAACTTCAGCAACATCTGCTGCTGCTTTACCTTTGAGAGACAACTGATGCGTCATCACTGAAACCGCTCCAGTTAGCAAGTGCTTTCAGTGTGAGAGGGCTGAACTTGTGACTCCCAACAAATCAGATGGGTGGTGGGCAGGCATTGCCACAGAGTCTATGCCACAGAGTGAGTTCAGACAGACACGGCTGCATCAGAGCCAAGTAGTGCATTTCAAAATTAAATTATTTTATATGCAAATCGGTTTTGAAAATGACCGATAACCATAAAAATGCTTAATATTGGCGCCGATAATCGACCAGGCCGATAAACGGTCGATCCCTAATTCTTTCTAAATGTGATGTAACCTTACTGTCCTGTGACTACAAATAAACAAAGACCGATATGACTGAACAAGTAGGCCTACGTTTGTCAACTTTCTTTCGTAAAATAATGGTAAATACCGCTTTATTTCTGTGGGGCTAATGTGCAATCTTGATACAAATTAGTTCATGATGATCAATGTATCACTTATTAACTGTGGTAAAACATTGATGCTTGGGTTTTAAATCTTTAAGTAAACGACAAAAATGCCAACAAACGGCCGCTTCAAACGATCATGTGATTTCTTTCTGATTAGTTTTTTGACAACTTCCATTTGTTGGTGAAATGATGTTCTAGAGAGGCGGGTGGGTTTTAGTGAAGTGCTGCAGAGCTTCTAGCCCGACGGTGTAAACGCAGCGTGGTTTTGGGCTCTGTGCTACAGGTCCGAGGCTTTTAGCCCGGCCCGTTGAAAGCCCTGGCTTGCTCTGGCCCGACAGTGGAAAAGTGGCTAATGGGGCCTCCTCGGGGTCAACGGCCAGGGGCTTTTACACTGCTGCATACCTTTTTTCCAAAGCGTACTAACTGTGGCTTGAGGAGTGGTCATGAACAAAGGCGGAGTTCACCTCAAGAGAGGGTCAACACCATTGTTCATTTCTCATGTTATTATATCAGGCTACCAGCTAATGACAACATTTAAGGCATTTTAAACCATTTTCAGCTTTCAACTCACTTTCAGACACCAGCAAATATTTGAGAGAACGTCCTTGCTATCCAATGGGGATTCTAATCACAATATGAGGCAGAATATATTTATATGCGATGCTAAAGGCTACTTATGCTAACCATTGCGATTAATACACATATGTTTATGGAAAATAGCAGAGACTGCTGAAGAGCGTAGTCAAATCATATGTGTCTATAATTGTGTGTTTATTTGGTTTCATGTTTTATCTGTCTCTTCCCTGTGCCTTTGTTGATACCGGATCTGACTGTACTGACGCTGTTGTATGAGAACTGAACTGAGCGGGACGATGACATCATTTTTTGCAGAACTGCTTTATAGATGAAATGAACTAATTTAATAATTCATGATATTTACAATGGAACTGAATCAACACTGAACTGACTTCAGCTGAACAACAGCTGAAATGCAACATTTTCCTGTTATCACTGTAAAGCTGCTTTGAAACAGTCTGTATTGTATAAAGTGCTATATAAATAAAGGTGACGAGTAATGCATCCGCAAATATGTCAAAAAACATGCACTCCAGTTAACTCGTATAACTCTTGTTTTCTTGTGAGCTCCCTCTGTTGATCTGACTGAAAGGATAACAGTATAGCGAGATGGGAGAGATCGCTCAAACCTCCTCAGATTGTGGAAAATTAATAGAAATGCTCACTCTTTCTAAAGAAATGTGACGTAAACGTATGGTATTTTCTCAATATTGTTCTTAATGTGTAAGCCTTTGGACTTAAAGGCCTTACTGGAGTTCTTGTGATTGCAAATAAATGGAAGCAGGTGCAACGGAATAGGTGTGTTCTCTTTTTATGTGAGATGGTAAATACAAGTTTGATTAAGCATGATTGATGTGCTCTCCTGACACAAATTAATAAATTGTCACTGTAACATTTTTTTATTGTAAAACATTGGTCAAATGTTGATGCTGGAATCTTAAGTCTTTAAGTAAAGACCAAATTGCTAATTTTGCGATCTAGCTAGCTTTCAGTCAGCTGGTGAAAATGGTGGGACGTCATTGTGTGATGATGTTTAGGGGAGGGTTGTAGGGTAGCGCTGCAGGGCTACTGGCCTGACAGTGGAAACGCTTGAGGTTCGAGGCTATTGGCCCCGTATGGCTTGTTGTTAGCCCTGGCTCACACTAGCCTGACAGTGTGGCTAATGTCAAAATTTAATTAGATCTGTGCTTTTTCATGGACTGTGCAGATGTTATAATGCAGCAGGCTACTAATACCCTGTTCTTAATATCTATAATGTTATTTTCTCCTTGCAATAAAATAAACTATAGAAAATGTGAATTATATAGGCTAAACGTTTATTAGTAGGCTTTGTCAATGTTGTGACCACATTATTTAATATTTGTCACAAATAAAAACATTTGAAATGTACATTTTAATTAAACAATTTCCAGTGATTTTATTATCTGTCATTTTTATTAGTAGTATGTTTATTTTTTTCATTTTTAATTGATACTTAATGACAACTTAAATAGAAACATTGTAAATATTTGCTCTTAACTGATGTTGGCAGACAGTGTTTATGCTTTACCATTCTTAGTGATGGTTAGAAATAAGAGACTGTTATTATGGTTAAAATAATTCCAAATTGCAGCATTACAATAAATTCACTCACGAAATTGAGAAGATTATCAGCGATAACCATAGCAATGGATGAAAAGCATAACATTTCAAAATAGATCTGTGCATTTAAACAAATTAGTGTTGGCTGATAGCCTCTAATCTGTCAGCTTGGAACAAAAATGTTTATGCATGTGAAACGTGATAATTTTGCATTCCTTATGTGAAGGATAAATAATATATCAGTTAAATCTGTATATTTGTTTTTATAATGTTTTAATAACTTTTAAGAATTGAATAGTCTCAGTTAATAAGTAGCTGAAGTAGGCTACTTGGAGGTTAATCATTAACTAAAATAATAACTTGATAGTATTGATTTATAAAAAATAATACATTTAAGAAGATACTACATCTGAAATTCGGTTTAAAAATTTAAAATAATGTAAAAAGTCTTGGAACAGTTTTTAGACCACTTATTTATTACAGGTTTGCATATAGAGTTTAGTGTTTCTGTTCCCTCTGTGATTTAATGAAAAATTAGGAAAACAGATCTTCTTATTGCTGAATTTTTTTAAATGTGTTGCTAAAATTGTTACAAAATTGCAGTTTTGCTGCGTAAAATTTAGACTTAATTAAAAAGCTAAATGAAAATTAACAAATTAAAAATATAATTTTTTTCTTTGTCTCCCTCGCTGACGAGCCTTTTGACGTGTCCTACCCAAACTTCCAATTCTAATAGGAAATATATCAACAGAACAAAAAACTGCGATTTCATAGACTTTACTTGTTTATTTCCTGTTTTGCCCCTCTATCTGTAGATGGTCCTCTCTCGGATCCTTCAATGGTGCGGCCTACTGGTCCAAACCAGATGATGAGCAGGATGCAGAATGCTGCTGGTTTGTATACATTTTAATACATTACACTATTGTTTTAAATTGTAATATTTTACAATTTTACTGTATTTCTTATAAAATAAATTCAGCTTTTGTGAGCATAAAATACTTCTTTCAAAAACATTTTAAAAAATCTTACTGCCTCCAAATTTTGAATGTTTAATGTATGTCTTAAATCTCTCTTCTGCTGTGTGCTTTGCAGGCATGAATCCGTTTGGGAACCATATGGGAATGCAGTCCATGAGCCAGAGATCTACACCACCTCTTCCACTCAACACGACTCTTAACCAGGTCGTTACTGTGACTAGAAGTGATAGCTTTTGTTATTTATTACTGCATAGTAGTTCCGTGGGAGATTGTTTTAAAGGTGCGCAAAATATGTCTTCTAAATGCTCAATGTTTTGACTGTTTCAGGGAAGCATGGGCACTGGGAGGATGCCACAACCGAATGTTGCACAGATGCAAAATCAGTACATGCAAGCTGGACAGTTTCAAGGTTCAAGTCCTGGTCTTGGTGCTGGATCTGTTGACATGGCACACCCAGGAAATGATGGCGCTATTACTCAAGTAAGAAAGTATAGATTTTCTCAGAATTGTATTACTTTGAATTCATCCTATCTGTAATAGTAATCATTTTATGAATTCTTATTGCATTGAGCAAACACTACTATTACTACTACACCACACGAATACCTATCTGTCGTTTATTTTTTGTGTACATGTGGTCCTTGTTTTTGTCATTAAACATTATGTAATGCATCACATATGATATTTGTTCAGAACTGCATCATGAGTGCATTCTCAATGTTTGCTTTTTTTAATTTGTCAGCAGGGGCAAATGCCTACTTTATCTTTACCAGTCGGCAGTCCTTTAGCCCAGCCTGGGTCTGCTGGAGGGGCAGGCAGCGGGTCCTCGGTCGGCTCTCTGGGTCCCAACAGTATAAGTGGGGTTCCTTCAGTGTCCACACCAACACAGTCCATCAACCTCCCCCACTGCACGCCCGTCCACCAGAATTCGCCTTCCCCAGCACACAGTCGCACACCCACGCCCACGCCGGGCTCCCAGACACCACAGCCCCATACACCCAGTCTACCCCAGTTAGCCACGACCGGCAGTCAGCAGCAGTTACCTCCGTCCACCAGTTCTGACAATGCCATGCAACCTCAGCAGCAGCCATTAGGAGGAACTCCTCCACCTGTTTCTCAAAGTGGCCACTCCACGCCAAATGCCAGCCAGCATCCCCGCACTCCAGTGAGTACTATTGCTCTGTATACAACAAAAATCCTGGGGCCTCATTTATAAATACACACGTAGAATGGTCCTAAATGTGAACGCACAACCATTGCTGATATGTTCCTATGCAGGGCTCCAGACTAACTTTCTGCCTTGGTTGCACTGGTGCGCCTAACTTTTTTATTTAGGCGCACCAGCACAAAATTTAGGTGCACCCAAATTTTTTCCCGGCTCACGTCACCTTTAACGCCACAATTTCAAGGTCACCTTTTTTTCATGCTCATATATATTATGTAAATGACAACTTACACAGGGATTAAAATCACAGGAAACAATGCTTTGAATGTTACTATTTTAAAACTACAGTTTTAACAAAGTGTTATGAATTAAATTAATTTGACAAAAATAATGAAATAATAATAAACAATGAAATACGACTCATAAGAAATAAAAATACGGAATTTTTAATTTCCTCTGCCTGCTATGTATATCACGCTTTGATTGTCATAATTATGTGGTAACGTTACTGATAGGCTATTGTAGGCTACGGTAGCCTATAATTGTTTATATGTCCTAATAAAATTGTGCCAGCTGGAACAAATGCTATAATATTTTTTCAAAGAGCCAGAAAGTCACTTTGCAGCAGGCACAACAAATTAACAATGATACTAACGTTAGCGTTTCAGGTAGGACCGTAAATATATCAGCAAATATCGTTCTCAGATTATTTTTGGAATATAATATAACAATGCACAATCAGATACATTGACGCCGACTGGGTTAAGCATTTACTGTATCTGAGGGAAATGTTGCAGCGCGATCTGCAAATCTCTTCAAAGGAAGATTACAAACTGCGAACACCAATTGATTACACACGGCGACTCTGTTATTTTGGTGGTTTGCTTGACGATGTGAGTACAGGACTCTTTTACTTTAATGGTAGACATTTTTTTTTATTTGCCTAAAACATTCGCCTTCCGCTTCTTGATTCTCGCGCCGCCTGAGCTGACACTGATGGGCGGTTGTCATAACAATGACGTAGTTTAGGGCGGCACAAGTTTACATTCATTCTCTCACATACACACACACACACACACACACACCTTTAGTGAAATGGACTCACAAACGGTTTCAGCGTCGCCTTTGATACTAGGGGCTGAGGTGGGTCAGACCCGGCGTATTTTAAATCTGTTTTTATGCGGCGTTGCGTCTTTACACAGAATTTTGAGCAGACACAGCCGCTTTAGATCAGCCTTAACTCGACTGTGTAAAGATGCCTTATGGGACTATTTCTTTTCATTGTTCTTCGTCGTCATGTTTTCTTGCGTTTATTTTGCTGATTGCCGTAACTGATTCTCTGGTGCTCAGGTCGCAATTTCAATCACACACAGCACGGAGCAGTGTAGGCCTAGAGGAAATCTGGACCACAGCCAATCAGAGGCAAAGACCTGCCGCATCTCTGTCTCTGATTGGTTTAGACCACAATATGTTCCAACCATGAGTGTGAGTTGCGTCAAAGGAGAACAAACGCTTCGTTCGTGGAGAGGCAGTGGATGTGAGGACATTAGGTGTACCGGTGCGACCTAGGAAAAATTTTAGTCACACCCTTACAAATTTTGGGCGCATGTGCTAGGGCTGGACCAGAATATTATTCAGTGGGTTGGTATTCGATTTTTAATTTTGGTATTCGAATATTCGTTTTTTTTTTTTGTTTTTGTTTTTTTGCACACCTGGCATCCCCCTCGAAACGGTTCTCATTCAAGCTTGAATGTTTACACTATAAAATCTGCAGAAATACAAGACTATTTTTTTTAGCCTAGCCGTTTTTAATAGGATGGACAGTTGAAGAACCCAACCTCGTTATACTTAATAAATATATTTGCTTCTTCTTAGGCTAAGTGTTCCCTGCAAGGCTGCAACTGAGAATACTCTGTGTAGAGCGCACAACTGCGCATGGAAGAAGCGCATGCCTGAGCTTGCATTTTGGGTTAAGCTGCGTTCGTTTGACATTGTGGAAAATAGATTAATAGAATCTAAATGTATTAGCCTTTTTACCCGTTAGGGATGTGAGAATTTTCCCTCACGTCACATTACAGTGAGTGTGCACTCTGAATGAATGACCAATTCAGGCGCGGACTGCTTGAATGGTGGGTTAATTTGCCTATTATTATTAATGAAAAACATAACAAAACAGTACAATGACAAACTCACTTAAATGGGCGCTTTTACATTTTGCTTTGAAACCAAATCTTCCAAGATCATCTTGTCATTCAGGTTCTCACTCTCGTGAGTCGTGATGAATGAAATCTGACGACTGCTGCTGATGTGCTGCGACTCTTGTTTGGCTCACGCTGCATGTTTAGTTTTTAATTAAGGCTAGTTAAACTGTTCTCTAACTGAACTAAATGATTTTTACTAATAAAATATCGAAACGACGGTAGGGGCGGTGCTGCGGTGGGCAAGTGATGTAACCGGTGTTATGCCTGAACACCGGTAACACAGATTATTACCCGTTATTATCAATCTAAATGAATCTACTGCGAAATATAGCAGCTTGTTACTGGGACGTAACAGACCTGTGTGTTTTGTATCACTAGTGCAGTGTCCGTTCTCGGAGCATATAAGCCCTGTGCGCTGCTTCTCGAGATTCCTGCCTTTATTAGAGAGAAGAATGTTCAGCCCCTTCCCTCCGAAGCTTCGAATATTCGGTGTTGATTACTACCGAAGCTTCGAAGCTCAAAAAATGGTATTCGGACCAGCCCTAATCCATACACTCCAAAAATATTCCAGAATCCTGCTTTATAAATTGCAGTTCATCTTCAATTCAAGAGCAATGTGAACAAGTGCTCCACCTATATGTATATGTTTGTATATACACACGTTGTTCATTTGCACATAGAATAATGCATATTGTTATTGTCTATTTATCTTTACATTTTAATACACATTGTTGTTTTTTTTTAATTACTGGTATATATGAGTGCAAAAAGTCTGTACACATATGAACGTTTTCACGTCAGTTTTTGCCTTTTATAAAGCCTAACTTGTTCTTCACTTTTGACGTAGGATGAGATCCATGGAATTTAGGATCAAATCCAATTACATGTACACTTTATAAATGACTCAAAGATGTTCTTATTAATGCTGATATTTATTTAGACTATTGCGTTTCACTTGTGTTCTTAGATTTTGGTTCCTTCTATACACTTCATTTTTGACCTTTTTGTCTTTTCTCTCTTAAGTTGTCTCATAAGGGTTCTCTGCCAGTGGA
This sequence comes from Rhinogobio ventralis, assembly GCA_039654625.1. Classification (NCBI taxonomy): domain Eukaryota; kingdom Metazoa; phylum Chordata; class Actinopteri; order Cypriniformes; family Gobionidae; genus Rhinogobio; species Rhinogobio ventralis. The sequence continues at coordinate 17,567,200 of CM077212.1, forward strand.
CGGCCAGGCTGCTACCCCTGCCTCTGTCAGCAGTACAGATGGATCATTTCAGCAGGGCCCTTCAGACTCCACAGCCCCCTTTGAGCACAAGGTGGAGGTCAAGCAGAAAGAGGAGGAGGAGGAGGAGGAGGATGATGAGGATGAAGAAGCCATGGTGGGAGGAAGAACTGGAAAGCAGGAAGACATTAAAACTGAGGAAAAGCCTGAGGTAAGTTGCAGAATTTGTATTTTCAGTAAATAAGAATTAAAGTCTGAATGGTGTTGATTATCTGACAGTCAGACTATAAACAGGGCTTATTAGTAACAGGGCTCGACAATAATGGAACAGGAAAATACACACAAAGTTATGTCAAAATGGCTGTGTCTTGGTCTTTTTTTGTCTTGGTAAGTATTCACGTAAACGGTGTCGGTTATGAATTAACCGAATGTAAACAGATAAAAAAGAAAATGCATGCGTAACAGCGTTTGCATAAAAACGTCTGATAAATGATTAAATGTAAATGTAAAATGTAACGGAGTATTGGATCTGTTCATTCAGTCTTAAAGTAATAGCAGCCTAATATTCCTTCTGCCTTCTGTCATTAATGTTAATCAAACAACAAAAGACAGAGATAATCACTTACTGATCTTGACTAAACAACTTTTGTAGCTTTAGCAAGGATTAATCTATATTTGATTTATTTTATTCAATTTCTGTACCTAATCTGTATCCAAGATCTGTCTGTTAGATCTACCTGAAAAACACTGTTTATTTCATTTTTTTAATCCGTGTTCTATTGTTTATTTGTGCTATTGCTTGTAGTTTGATTATTTGTTCTTATTTATTACATACTGTTTACTTGGCTTTATTTTTTGTATTAGATTTATATAGAATTTTTTCATTTGCATTGTTCTTGCGTTCTATGTAAAAAGTCTGGCGAGAAAAATAAAAAATTAACTAGCCAATGGTGACTCGACCTTTAGTGTGTCCATAGAGGGTTGTTCAATAATGTTTGAACTTCATATTGGTTACTCTAGTAGTATTTGCTGGGTATCGAAATTGGAATCAAGTGAGAATTGTGAAATTTTGGTGGCTTATTTATTAGAATACAATGTTGCATGGGTTAAACAACAACTTTTTATTTAAATTATTATTAATATTTCTTTTGGTGGGGCAAGTAAAAATGTTAACCACTGGCCCAATCAGGCCAGTAGAAAAAAATCCTTGATTTTAAAATCATTTCATGAGAATTGACTGTTTTCTTTTATCAGATAAAGAAAGAAGAGCCGATGAGTGTGCCAATGGAGACATCTTCCACTGCAGCTGGGGAAGACAAAAAGCCAGAGATAAAGACTGAGCCTAAAGAAGAGGAAGAGGGTTCAGGGTCTACAGTTACCCACAGTTCACCTTCCGGAGTCCCTAACAAAAAGAAAAGTATGATCAGACCCCACTTGGGTATTTTAGCTGCTAGGGTTGGCTTCAATACAAAACCAACTTGGTGGTACCTTGGTAATGATACTATAATATAAAAATATAATGGGCAACAATTAAACAGCCATGCAACATATTTAATGAATCTCACACATCAACAGATATGTTTGACTGTCTATTTGACTACAGATGACGTTGTAATTTGATTCTTGTGCTTAAATTGCTGCCATCAGTAATGACTGAAATTTGAACTTTTTTTACATTTTTATCCATTTAAAATATTTTTTTAAATATGCCACAGGTTAGGTACCTCTGGTTTAGAATGAATAGCTTAAATATTCACTGTTGTGTGTTTTTGACAAAGAATTTAAGGACGTATGTAGTAATTCTGTTTATCTTACTTGCTTTTTCATCAGTTTTTAAACCAGAGGAGCTGAGGCAGGCCCTGATGCCCACACTGGAGTCTCTTTATCGCCAGGACCCCGAGTCTCTGCCCTTCCGCCAGCCTGTGGACCCTTCACTGCTGGGAATACCAGTATGTGTGCTGTCTGATGCACAGCCACCTTAACATAATGTTGTTTTTGGTTTAACATGCATAACCATACTATTAATATACACTACCATTCCAAAGATTTTACAAATATTTTCAAAGGTCTCTTATGCTCACCAAGGCTGCGTTCATTTGATCAAAAATACAGTACTGTAATATTGTGAAATAATATTATATACATTTTAATGAACAGTTTTGTATTTTTAACGTTTTAAAATTGTATTTATTCTGATGATGGCAAAGCTGAATTTTCAGCATCATTACACCAGTGTCACATGATTCTTCAGAAATCATTCTAATATGCTGATTTGGTGCTCAAGAAACATTTCTTATCAATGATGAAAACATTAATTTTTTTAGGATTCTTTGATGAATATACAAAAATAACATTTATTTGAAATATAAATTTTTTGTAACATTATAAATGTTCAATGCATTTTTACTAAACAAAAGTTTTAATTTCTTTTAAAACTTCCCCCCAGACTTTTGAATGGGAGTGTATACATTTTCCGTCAACTGTGTATAAAATTGGGAATGTTTATAATTTGTGGGATATCAGATACATTTTCTAAGTATTAAGTTCATTCTCTTATTTATGTAAATGTACGATTCTACTGAACTGATTTAACATTTTCACTTTTGGAAAATCACAGGACTATTTTGACATTGTGAAGAATCCTATGGACTTGTCTACTATAAAACGGAAGCTCGACACAGGCCAGTACCAAGAGCCGTGGCAGTATGTGGATGACATCTGGCTCATGTTTAACAACGCCTGGCTGTACAACCGCAAGACGTCACGAGTCTACAAGTACTGCTCCAAGCTGGCGGAAGTGTTTGAGCAGGAGATCGACCCGGTCATGCAGAGCCTTGGCTACTGTTGTGGGAGAAAGGTAAAACAGAGGGTGCAGGCAGGAGTGTTTGCACACATTAAATTACCCTTCTAATATGATGCCTGTTTTATAAATCAATACTTTTCTCTTTGTTTGTAGACCAAATGAATAAGGGCTTGTGTCTGATGCAGTAATGAGCTTTATATCGTAGGCGTTGAGCTAACCAAATTAGCTTTCTCATTTAAAGAGTTGGTCATAATATGGGATTTTGTGTCAAAGCACAAATCAAGTACATATTGATCTAAAAGACACCTAAAGTTGATCTGTTTTTACAAATAGCGGCATTTGTCAGTGTTTTCTGCATTTTCACCATCATAACACTGGCTGATGTTTTTTGTTTTCTCTCACAGTTTGAGTTTTCTCCCCAAACTCTGTGCTGCTATGGGAAGCAGCTATGCACTATACCACGAGATGCTGCTTACTTTAGTTATCAGAACAGGTAAGGAAATTACGACTGAGGCCAGCATCAACGGACACGCAAGCATATATATCTGAACGATCCATGTTATGATTATTTATTACATATGCATGTGAAACCTGTTAAACGGCTGTTTTTCCACTGTACCTGGCCACGTAAAGTGAATTGACTTGCACCACAGTTGTTAAGAGTGTCTTCTTATTCCACCTTTTCCACCAATCAGTCCTTAGCCTTTGCAAAACCCTATGTGTGTGAAAAGACCTGGCATTTTAAAGTGTGCTCCTTTTCTGCTACATATAGTCATTAAAAAATGTTATGGGATCATATACTGTATATACTAGATCAGTGCTGTATGTTAACGTTTTTTTCTTTTGTTTGTTTTTGCACATAGCACTTGTGCTAGAGAGGTTGAAAGTTTTGCAGCACAGGCCACACAAATATAGCACAAGTATAAAAAGTATAGATGTTGCCATCTCTGAAAACAACCATAAGTAGTGCAGTTCATCACTTAAACAAGATTGTGACTAACAAAGGACATTAATGTTCCATACAGGGCATACAAAATACAAACCTTAACCAGAAATGTTTTGTACTGATACATTTTTTTTTTTTTACTTATTTAAACCTACTGAAGTCCATTTATATATTTAGTCAAAGTTTCTTGAATCAAAAATAGTAATTTTATTTAATACTTATTTTATTAAATATTTAATAATTACATGCCTATTTTCACCCTTTCTGTGATCCTTTAAATGAAATGGCCTGTTTGTGCTTGTATACCTAAATGTGGTTAGTCATATGTTAGCGTGTCTTCATAATACATATATAACTCTTCTACATACAATTTGTCTATTTCGTGATATGACCCCTTTGTCATGAATTTTAGTCATTTCAATAATTGCTCAAAAACAAATACAATATGTACGACTTGACACTGATCAGTGTAACAGTGCCATAAAAGGAGTAATTCATCTATTATTTGAAAGAGCACCTTTAAAATGCCTGTTTGCTTGACTTTGTGGCTAGTCTTTTTGTTCATGTTTAATGTGCTCATGTGTCCATAAGTCTCAACACCCTTCGCAACTGATTCTGCTCCAGTTTTGCTATAATGGTTTTTCTCATTATACATGTAAATGCTAATCTGTGCTTTGCTTTGGCTTTCTGCTTGTCTGTTGTCTCCCTCCTTATCCATTCATTTCTGTCTTGTCTAATGTTTTTCTTTGTCAACCCTTTTCTTCTCCCTGTACTTTGCTGTTTGTTGTGTCTGCTATCGCCTGCTTTCATCTGCACCTAAACCCCTCCCTGCTCAAACCCCTGCTCAAAAATCCTGCATCATGATTGGCTCCTCTGGCGACGACCCTGTCCTGCGCTCCCCCTTTGGCCTGCCTGCCCTGCCTTGTCCTGCACTGATTGGTGGCTACGTACCTCCTCGTTGCCTCTCTGTGATTGGCTGTGGTGTTGGCGCGTGGTGTAGTTCACCAAAATATGGGCTTCTTGCTGACAGGTACCACTTCTGCGAGAAGTGTTTCAATGAGATCCAGGGTGAGACTGTGTCCTTGGGAGATGATCCATCCCAACCTCAAACGTAAGAGTCTCCTCTTTCACACTATTTTTAAACAGTGTTTTATTACAGCATGATCTTTTTTTCTTCTTTTTTCAGCTGTACAACAAGAAAACAAGTTTGTTTAGTCTGTCTAGCATTTGCAGTATCAAGACCCCAATATTATATATCTAACCCCCCCCCCCCATATTACATATAACGATGGATGTGTTGTGATTTGTATAGAGATCCGACTGCACTTGTCTCTTATAAAAGAACAACACTTGTATATTACATCAGAGGTTTCCGTTGATTGAATTTTCTGTTATTTACCAAATGTTTAAACGAGTAAATGATAATAAAGTAGTACACTTTAGTAAGGCTAAAAAAATTTCCATCATGTAATTAGAATTACCTTATTAAGATATAAGATATAACTTATTATATCTGCTTTCAACTACACAAGTAATAAGGACGGACAAGCATTTAATCCATTTAATGTGGCTAGAATCTGTCCCTCGCCACCTCCAAACATAAAATTCAAGTGTAAATGCACCCAGAATGCATTATGTAGTAAAGTGCCATCCGATTGCGATCTGAACACCGAAAATGTTTGTTAATTGCCATGTAAAGGGGGACTAAGAGTTAGAATGTACTTTTTTTTTTTTTTTTTGCCATTTTGAGATTTTGAAGCAGGATTTTTGGAGATCATAAATGCACCTTTTGAGTCTTTTGATATTGCATAGTCTTGTTTTAATAGTGCTATAATTTGCATACATTTCTAGATCGATCAACAAGGATCAGTTTGAAAAGAAGAAAAATGACACACTCGACCCTGAGCTGTAAGTCCATTTATCCTTTAATTCCAGTTTTGTGCTCTCAGCAAAATTATCAGGATTAATACCTGATGTTGCCCCCCCCCCTCACTTTCTCTGCAGATTTGTGGAATGTATGGATTGTGGTCGGAAGATGCATCAGATCTGTGTTTTGCACCATGACACTATATGGCCGTCAGGGTGAGTTTTCTGCACTAAAATTTAATACAACTGACTGTGGGTTTTGAAAGGTGTTTCTAACATGTGGCCTACCTTTTTCACTTTTTGCTTGTTTAGCTTTGTGTGTGATGGTTGTCTGAAGAAGTCTAACAAGACCCGTAAAGAGAATAAATATGCTGCTAAAAGTATGTGGTTCCATTTCAACTGTCAACTCTTTTCCATGTATTTTCTTCTCACTGATAATGTAACTAGTAATGACATTTTAAACTCTTTTTTTTTTTTTTTTCCCCCAGGGCTTCCACATACCAAACTAGGCATCTACTTAGAAACGCGGGTTAATGACTTTCTGAAGCGACATAATCACCCAGAGTCTGGTGAAGTCACTATTCGTGTTGTTCATGTCTCGGACAAAGTGGTGGAAGTCAAACCAGGCATGAAATCTAGGTAATTAAGAATAGACGCTCAGGTTTAATACAACACATTTATCTGTAGGACATTTCAAGAATAGTTACTTTAATACACATTTTGTCATTTATATTCTTGCCATGAAGCTTCATTTGTTTACTCCTGATTTATAATGTAATATTCCTCCCATGCTGACTTTTATCAATGCTTGTTTGTCTGCTTGGATTAATTTTCACAGGTTTGTGGATAGTGGAGAGATGGCAGAGTCTTTCCCATACAGAACGAAAGCTTTATTTGCATTTGAGGAAGTTGATGGTGTTGATGTCTGCTTTTTTGGTATGCACGTGCAAGAGTATGGCTCGGATTGTCCACCCCCTAATCAAAGGTCAGGCATATATAATTGCTGTTTGTATTATTTGATGGGCCTGTTTTTATGTCCTGCTAAACTTTTTTCTTTTTTTTTTTTTCTTTTTTTTCCTTCTCCTCAATCCTCTAGACGAGTTTACATATCCTACCTGGACAGTGTCCACTTCTTTCAGCCACGCTGTCTGAGAACAGGCGTGTACCATGAGATTCTTATAGGATATCTGGAGTATGCTAGAAAACAAGGGTAAGATAAACAAACAAGTATTTTTATTTTAACAAATGTTCACAGTTTTGCATTATGAAATTTTTAATTAAACCTTTTTGGATTTTGTTTTTCGTAGGTTTACCACAGGACACATCTGGGCTTGCCCTCCTAGTGAAGGAGATGATTACATCTTCCACTGTCACCCTGCAGACCAGAAGATACCTAAGCCCAAGAGACTGCAAGAGTGGTATAAAAAGATGCTGGATAAAGCCGTAGCAGAGCGTATCGTGCATGACTATAAGGTACAATTGAAACATTTTGTTCAGTATACAGGATATCTGGAATTGTGACTTGTGTATGTGCAATTTTTTTTAAATATTTATATATTAGGGGTGGAACAGTTCAAATTACTCATGGATCGGTTTGTATTAAGGTTTTAGTGTCACGGTTTCGGTATGTGCTATGTTCAAGGAAATTGGGACAATTGTCAAATAAAAATAAAACAAAATAAGAACAAATAATCAAACTACAGGAAACAGCACAAATACATACAATAGAGCAAATATGCATATAAAATAAAGGTTTTCCAGGTACAGAAATTGAATAAAGTAATCAAATATAAAATAACATAATAATAATAATAACATATTATAATCTTCACTGTATTGATTAAAAATTAGATTAATCATTATTGAAGTTACAAAAGCTATTCAGTCAAGAGCAGTGAGTGATTTCTTAGTCATTTGTTGTTTCATTAACATTAAAAACACAGAGAGCATGAATAGGCTTCTTTCCCTTTAAGACATAATGAACAAATCCAGTACATACTGTTACACATAAACACAAGTAAAACGTAAGCAGTCTTTAAAGACGTAAGACATAACCTACTATGTTCGCTAGGATTACTCACCAAGACGGGCATGTTGAAAATTTTTTGTGTGAATTGTCTGTTCAAGCGCAAGACTTGAAAGAGAACTCATTATTTGTGTGCTATCTGCGACGTGGCGTGTGCGAGCTTCAGATGAGTGCACCCACACAAATCTTCTCTCGGCGTGCGCAAGTTCAGTTTTGCGTCTTGCTCTTGAATGTTTAGATTGGCATGGCTTAAATGAGTTTAAACACTGTGTGCTGTTCAGGTCTTGTGAGTCAGGTGTGAGTTTGAGTGAGTCACGTTCGAGCATACTGCGCTCGCATACAAGAGTGACTGTTTTGTCCACGCTTTTTGATCATCGCTGTTGTTGTGATGTATTGGGAAGCCAGAATGTGTATCCATCGACAGAAACATACATTAGCCTAACTCTGTCTGTTTTACAAGTTGTTATTTTCAAACCATATTATAGATGCGTCATCAGGTTTGAGATGAACTGCGGTGCAAGCGTGTGCCGAACCGTGGGTAGAGAACCGTACAGTTCGATTTAATTTTTTATCTTGAACCGTTCCACCCCTATATATAAATAAATAAATATTTATATTTTTTTTTTTACAGGACATCTTCAAACAGGCAACAGAGGATCGCCTCACCAGCGCCAAAGAACTGCCCTATTTTGAGGGTGATTTCTGGCCCAATGTGCTTGAAGAGAGTATCAAAGAACTGGAGCAAGAAGAGGAGGAAAGGAAGAGGGAGGAGAACAGCACATCCAATGAGAGTGTTGATGTTAGTCTTTAAGCTCTTACTCATCTCAGGTTTTGTTCCCTTCTAAAAGCGTTTTTTCACACAACCCTGAATGCTTCTCTTTATTTCTCCAGACAACAAAAGGTGACAGCAAAAATGCCAAGAAAAAGAACAACAAGAAGACGAGCAAGAACAAGAGCAGTTTAAGCCGAGCCAACAAAAAGAAGCCGGGGATGCCAAATGTGTCCAATGACCTTTCACAGAAACTCTATGCCACAATGGAAAAGCACAAAGAGGTATGAGAAAGACTAAAGCCTGATTTCAACTTTTTTTTTTCCTTCACTATGATTTAGTTTAATCAAGGTACATTGTACAAAAGATACTGATCAGGGTGCCACCAAACGTGATAAACGCTAAATGTTTGACAATGTTCACATATGCCTTCACATTTATTTATTTATTTTTTCTCCAACATTTTTTTTTTTTCTCCAAGGTGTTCTTTGTTATCCGGCTGATTGCAGCACCCAATTCCAATGCTCTGCTGCCTATTTCTGACTCGGATCCTTTGATGGCGTGTGATTTGATGGATGGTCGCGATGCCTTCCTAACACTTGCACGGGATAAACACCTGGAGTTTTCTTCAATGCGGCGCTCCAAATGGAGCACTATGTGCATGCTGGTTGAACTGCACAACCAGAGCCAGGACCGCTTTGTCTATACCTGCAATGAGTGCAAGCACCATGTTGAAACTCGCTTCCATTGCACTGTGTGTGAGGTAAGGACTATAGAATGGGTGGGGAGTGGGTGGGGAGATGGTAATGATTTATGATATGTGATCTTATGCCATTTTTATTAGTTGTCTGTGTAAAGCTTATATGACAGGAGAAGATTTTCTCAGGACAGACACACATTTTTTTGCACTGTCCTAATTTACTCAAAAATTGTGTAAAACAGTATGTCTGGCCACTGTAGTTATATAAATCATCAGTCGTACTTAATGCTGCTAAATGGTGTCCTTTTGTACAGTACACAATGATAACTGCCATTTAATGATTATTCTAACCTCTCCTTCACAGGACTATGATCTCTGCATCACTTGCTACAATACAAAAGGTCACGAGCACAAGATGGAGAAACTGGGCTTGGGGTTGGACGACGAAAGCAACAGTCAGGCTGCTTCATCAACGCAGAATCCTGGAGACTCACGGCGTCTCAGTATTCAGCGGTGCATCCAGTCTCTGGTGCATGCTTGCCAGTGCCGCAATGCCAACTGCTCACTTCCATCTTGCCAGAAAATGAAACGTGTAGTTCAACATACCAAAGGCTGCAAACGCAAAACGAATGGTGGTTGTCCTATTTGCAAGCAGCTCATCGCACTCTGTTGTTACCATGCAAAACACTGCCAAGAGAACAAGTGTCCTGTGCCATTCTGCCTCAACATCAAGCAGAAACTGCGACAACAACAGCTCCAGCACAGGCTACAGCAGGCCCAGATGGTGCGTAGAAGAATGGCCAGCATGCAAAGGACAGGCCAGCAGCTTCCAGGAGGCAGTGGTGGGCTACCATCTCCTGGGAACAGTAGTACTACTGGTCCGAGCACACCAACACCAAGCAGTCAGCCTCCTACCCCACAGCCACCCACTCAGCTATGCCAGCCTCCAGCAACTCAGCCTGGGGTTGGAGGTGTTCCATCAAAGCAGCAACAGCAGTTGGCAGGGATGGCCCATCAGTACCAGCAAATGTCTGGAGGTGGTGTTATGATGAACTCCCCGCAACAGTCCATGATCCCACAGCAGCAGCCAACATCAGTTCAGCATCTTCAGCATGCCAACAACCTTCCTCCATATGTGCAAAGACCTCCAGGTTCCTCTCCACTTTCTCAGTCAATGGGAAAGCCAGGCATGGTGCCAGGTGGCTTCCCTCAACAGCAACAGTCGAGCCTAGGGCAACCTGTGATGCCTCAACATCAGCAACCTGGCCCTCCACCTGCTGCAGTAGAAATTGCCATGAAAATTCAACGAGTTGCAGAGAGTCAACGGCAAATGGCTCAGCAAAAGATCCTGCAGAGAAACCAGGCTCCTGGCATGATGCCTCCACATGGCCTGCATCAGGGTCCCCAGACACAAAGCCAAATGGGCATGAACCTTCCTGGAGCTGCAATGGTTGGACCTCAGGGAATTCCATCCCAGACACAAGCCGCAGTGGCACGAACTCACATGGATCAGCAGCAGGGAATGATTTCAGCAGGCATGCAGCAGCAGCAGACAGGAGCTCCGACTCAGCTTCCTCAAGTCCAGTTGCAGCAGGCCCAGCAAGGAGCACCCCAACTTCAGGGGACGCCACAGCAGCCGTGGACTGGTCCTGGCATGCCTCCTCAGCAGAGACCTGGGGCAATAAACCAAATGGGTCTGCAAGGAATGGTTGCACCTCAACAACAGCAACAGCAGACAGTTCAACAGCAGCAGCAAGGGCATTCAGGTGTAATGGGTATGATGAGTGGCCAAGGAGGGCCTGCACTTGCAGGTGCTGGCCCTGGAAATCACTCTCAAGCTGCCTTAATGGAACTCGTAAGAACCTTAAGGTTACCCAACTCTCCCCATCAACAACAGCAAGTCCTGAATATACTACGTTCAAGCCCTCAGCTCATGGCAACCTTTATAAGGCAACGAGTTCCTAGGTATCTTGGTCGAGGAGGGCCTGGAGTAGGAGGTGTGGGTGTACCAGGAGGACCTGGTGGAGGTCCAGGGATCATTGATGGCCAACAAATTAATGCAAATCCCGGGGCAGCTCAAGGAAGTATGCATATGGCACAAGGAAATGGCATGCCAATGAATCAGCTTCAGCAGCAGCAACAACAGCAGCAGCAACTTCAACAGCGGTCTATGATGAGTGGAAATTTGCAGCAACAACAGCAAATGGCAGCGTTGCAGCAGCAACAACAACAACAACAACAACAACAGCAACAGCAGCAACAACAACAACAACAACAACAACAACAACAACAACAACAACAGCAGCAGCAGCAACAACAACAACAAGGTGTTATGCCCAATCAGGGCGCCAACATGTCTAACATCTCCCCCCAGTTCAGAGAAATTATGAGGCGGCATTTGCAGCAGCAGCAACAACAACAGCAGCAGCAACAGCAACAGCAACAGCAACATATGGGAAATCATGCACAGTTTCAGCATCCTCAACCACCCCAGCAGCAGGGTTATCTTGGCCAGGCTGGAATGCCCCCACAGCAGCCTGGCCAACCTCAGCCTGGCAGTCTCCAACAGCAGCAGGGAGGTACCCAGCCTGGGACCCAGCAAAACTACTCTGTGTCCCATCAGCAGGTAGCAGCAGCTCTGCAACAGAGACTGCAGCATCAGCAACTCCAGATGCAGCAGCAGCAGAGTGCTATGGCAGGACTCCAAGGTGCAGATGGAGGTCCTGGAGGCGGTGGTCCCCTCCAGCAGCAACAGCTGCAATCCGCTGCCATTGGTTCACAACCTACGGCCATGCTTCAGCAAGCTTTGCAGCAACGGCTCCTCCAGCAGCAACAGTCACACCTAGGAGGAGGATCTCCTGCTCAACACAATCCCATGAGTCCTCAGCAGCCCCAGCAACAGATGTCCCAGTCTCCCCATTTGCAGGGCCAGCAGTTGCCTAATTCCCTAAGCAACCAAGTCCGCTCACCCCAGCCATCGCCTCGGCCCCAGTCACAGCCGCCGAACTCTAGTCCATCTCCTCGCTTGCAGCCCCAGCCATCACCTCATCACATCTCGCCCCAGACCCAGACGGGGTCGCCTCACCCAGGTCACCTTCCTCAGCATCACAGTGGCATGTCTGCTGTGCACCCGCCACAGCAACAACCGCAGACATCCCAACAGCAGCAACCGGCTAATGCGATGGACCAGAGCCCATTTGGAGCAGACCAGAGTGCCATGCTTTCGCAGCTAGGTGGAATGGGAGCCTTGCATGGGCAAGGGACAAATGACATGCTGACAAATAACCAAGATATGGGGTCGAACATGAATCACTCGTTAGATTTGATGTAGTGTTGCAGTGCTCAAAGAACTGTCCTGATTGCCAGAGTTTGGTAGCAGATCTAGGATTTACAAAGGCTGTCATCGATAGTATTATTATTATTACTATTATTATTATTATTATTATTTAATATTTTTCTTATGTAATTGAAAAGAACTGAACTTCCTATGGGAGATACTACATGTGCAAGTCAACAAATTAAGTTAAATGAATGGTAAGTTATTGCTGTTAATATATAAAAATATATAAATATATTTTTTGCCAATTGTGTTCAAAGGGTTTTGGGTTAAGGGATGGGAAATATTTCCTCTTGGTATATGACCAGAAATATTTTTGGGGTGAAGAAGTCTGCCTTTTTTTATAGATATTTTTTAAGATTTTAAAAGTGGCATGAAATTAAAAAGCAAAATGCGTAAACAAAATGGACTATTTTGTTTTCTTTTTCCTCTAAATAGTCAAAAATGTCATCAGTTTTGGAGAGTATTAGAATTATTCTCACAAATGTAATGATTATGATGGCATTGGTAATAACTGTTATTTATTACTCAGCTCTTTTGGTTGGCTAATAGATATTTTCTTGTTCTTTTGTTTTGGACAGTTTATGGCATATGCTATTTGAACCTCCTACAATTCTTGAAGAGTATATTTTTGTTAGTGATAGAACCTGACTATAAATGGATGAATTTATATTCTTATTTTTTATGTTATTTTTTTTTTTTTCTTTGCTTTTTTGAGGGGTGGTTGGGGCTTAAATGAAGTTTTGATAGTGTTTGGGAAACAATAATGTGTTTTCTGATGGCTTGTTGCATGGGAAATATCTGTCCTATGCATGTCGCAGTTTTCCCACCCTCATACACCCTGTCCCATGAATGTTTTCACTATTCCCTCCTTCTCAGTAATGGAACCTGATGACACTACAGATGTACGTAGGACAGTGCAGTGATCTCTACTGAGAAGACTAAATGCAGATAAGGGATTATGGATTTTGCAAATAATCACCTTGAACTTCCCTCTTCCATCTCTGACTCCAAGTTCTCTCTTCTCCCCGTCTCTCCAGTAAGGAATTGTTGTTCTGACTCTTCACGTGCATCTCTAGTGTTCTGAACTTTGGGATTTAAGTGATGATCTTAATGTATAAAGAAAATTCTGAACTGAAAATAAATTACTGAAAATGAAATGTCTTTGTAAAAAAACAAAAAAAACAAACAAAAAAAAAACATTTTTTTATATATATATATATATATATATATATAAAAAAGTGTGTGTGTGTGTGAATGGAGGTAAATGGACAGATGTTTCTTCTTGATTTAAGATGCTTTGAGCTGAAGAACTATGGGCAGCTTAGACTTAACCTGTGAGATTTATCTTTTTTTTTTTATAAATATATATATATATATACATAAATGGAGCTCAAGTCAGACAAGCACCAATGCGCCTTTGTATGTGTACTTCATTACAAGGATTTCATTAGTGTGTACTAAACCAACACTGTCTGTCATCTCCATCCTGTGCACAAATACAGTGAGGACGAGACAAATAGTTTTAGATAAGGAAGTGGATGGTGTTTTTGATGGCACATGACAATAACCTATAAATGAATTGTTTTCTCTTGGTTAAAGGGGTGCTGGATGACTACACAACAGAGGCAATATGGCTTTAGACTTATTTTATAAAAACAAGGAGAACAATATTTGTTTTATATATATATATAGATAGATATATAGATATATTTAATTTTATTTTTGAGAGTAAAAAAACTTGAAGCTAATTCAAGGGTTGATATTGAATTACACTTTTTCAAAGATATTGATGATGCAACATGACACTGCTGTTATACCATATGCGTCCCACTTTGGGAAATAATGAGAAATATGGCATTTTGAGGAAATGTCTTATGAGTGTGTATAGACGTATACAGATTATGATTCACTGTACAAACCATGGAAATTTGCTTTGATCTGTAAGTTGTTGTTTTTTCTTCCTTCTTTTTTTCTAAAACCGACTGGAAAACCAACCATACAGTTTTATGGTTCCTAGCTTTGACCACTTTTCTCTTGCTAACACTTTGGTGCTTGCTGAGAGGAGCAAAAACTGTTGCTCTGATTTCAGTAGTTTTACTGTTTGTTTGGTTGGTTGGCTGTTCTTTTTTTAAAGTTATTATGGTGGTCAGACGTTTTGCCAATTATTTAATTGTACATTAAAATATGTTTGCACCATTCAAAAATAATTGGTTTTTGGTGTGGTGTAATTCTTGCGTTGTAGATGTGGAGCTAAAACAATGTCAACCCAAGATGGCTTGAAACAGTTAATCAAGCCACAGTACCACGCATTGCTAATTCAATATTTTAAAAAAGCATTTTAAATTGATGATACTGTTACACCAAATTTTTATTTATGACATCATAATACCAGGTTTTCCATTTTAAAGTGCAAATACCTTAGCAAAAGCAACCACTGACATTTGGCACAGACAATTTATCAAATATATACAGGTCACATGAGATACTAAACAGTTGAGCTTCCAGAGATGGACATTCCTAGAGGCTAAAGATACATTCTAGAGGCTAAATATACCTCAATATAGAAAAATTGTCTTCAAGTCTCAGTTTAAATCTCAGACTAAAATAACACCAAATATTAACAGCAGTCGAGTTAAATCTAACATTGTAGACTACTGTGTAAGATGGTGCAGTCATACTTGGCAAGAATATGCACAAGAGGACCAAGGAACATGTAAAAAATTGCACAAATACTGTGTGATAGATATGAGATATTCGCAAGCAATAGTGTTGGAAAACACACACAATTACACTAAAAGTAGAACATTGTGAAATCACAACTTTTTCACACCACAATATTTTGTTGAAGTCTCAAAGATGGCACACAGTGTTGAAATGCTTTCACAAAGCTGTATTTCTCATATTTTAAGTATGTGCAGGCCACTAATTCATATTTACTGCATACGAGGTATGCAATTCAAATTGAAGGTCACGATTAGAATAATATATACGTGTTTACCGAGTATATCATGTACACATATATCTAATGTGTATATGTATGGACATATGTGACAGCTTGGATTTTCAGAATATTTAATTGTGCTAATTACTCTGTACTAGCATTATCATTTTATGCAAGTACATGACCAGACCAAATTAAGCTTATCTCAGCTAGTTGAATCTGTAAACTACAAAACATGTCAAAATCAGTATCAGAGAAACTAGCTTAATTTGTTTCATGACCAATACAACTTCAAAATCTCATAATACTATAAGAATTGTAACTAATGTAATCATTGTTACTGTGTCAATCCTGAAACAACATTTTAAATGACTTTAACTTGATTAGAACTAATAGTGCAAATAAATGTAGTCTGAAAGAGTGGCGGAAGTTGTGCAAACGCATAAAGCAAAAAAGCAAAAAGGATGTACCAATTCTCTTTCCCCCTTTGCTCACACCATCCTCAGTCTCTGTAATGTCAGATCTCCAGCTCCCAGCTCCTGAAGAACCCCCTCGCTACGAAGGCCTCTCTAAAAGTCACAGTCAGTGAGTTGATGGTGATATCTGTCACGGTTACCTCCTCTGGGCCCATAACTGGACTCCAGTCCTCAGATAAAGGAGATATTGTCATTGCCTCTGATTCAGTGGTTGGACTCCAGGCTCCCCTCCTGACATGCTCTGAGACACAGAGTAGAATTTGTACATATTTACACCTTCATGTGATATAAATATATCATGATTAAGAACAATCTAACATTGTAAGAGATACTTGTAAAAGGTAAGAGATCATTTTAAAAGGTTATTTTGTCATCCAGCATCAGAGTCTGATTGCATCTTCCCCTCCGCTATGTAAGGAACGCTGCAACACTTAATTTTTCGGTTAGTAAAGTGCATCATCTAGGTATTTGAAGGGGAGATGTTTTTTTTTATTATTTCAATGTGAATACAAAACTCACTATTTACGTGAGTTAAAGGGCACAGAAAGTATGCACATTTGCATACTAAATGTCATTTTTAGCAAATCTGTAAATGAATATTCCTAATTGGTACTATATTATAATGTAATGTACAGACTTTTTTTTTTACATCATTAAAATCTGGTGCACTTCAAGAGTTAAAAATTAAGAGCTCCAACACATTTTCAGTCCAAATTGAACAGAGTAAAATGTCTTTGCTTGTACATTTAATAATAATGATCAACATACTTTTATATTATTATTATTAGCTGTAGTATCCCTATGACAGTAATATATTACTATTGTAATTCAACTGCACTGTAAAATAAATGTAAATGAATATTTTATAAGTATATTATTTTACTTTACAATAAGAAAATTGCAGTACTCTTATTTGAATTAAATAGTTCATTAATAATAATAATAATTAATTAGGCAGTTATTTTTTGCAGTTTTAATGAAAAAATGTCAATTTTTTTTTTTACAAATGTTACAAATCTGGTGAAATAATGTAATTGTCTGTCAGACTAATTATGTAAATGTGAAAATAATGTGTAAGTAGTGCCCGCTGCCTTCCAAACTCACAGCACACACGGAGATGGAGTTCCGTATTCCACATTCACTGTGAACCACTTTTGTTTTTTGTTCATTTGACATACTTTGTCAAAGCAATGGTACAAAACACAACATCAAAAATGTTTTTTGGTATTATGAGATGTGTAAAAATATATTCGGTTCATTATGAGACTCTGGCAGTCAGAGTCTAGGCAATTAATGGGAAATACTAATAATTACTAGGCCTAATATATATATATATATATATATATATATATATATATATATATATATATATATATATATATATAGTAATTATGCATTTGTAATTATATATGTGACCCTGGACCACAAAACCAGTCATAAATCACACGGGTATATTTGTGGCAATAGCCAACAATACGTTGTATAGGTCAAAATAATTTTTCTTTTATGACAAAAATCATTAGGATATTAAGTAAAGATCATGTTCCATGAAGATATTTGGTCAATTTCCTACCATAAGTATATTAAAAAAATTATTATTATTAGTAATATGCATTGCTAAGGACTTCATTTGTACAACTTTAAAGGCGATTTTCTCAATATTTAGATTTTTTTTGCACCCTCAGTTTCCAGATTTTCAAATAGTTGTATCTCGGCCAAATATTGTCCTATCCTAACAAACCATTAACCAACCTTATTTATTCAGCTTTCAGATGATGTATAAATCTCAATTTCAAAAAATGGTCCAGGGTCACATATTGTAATTCTCTATAATTCACTTGTAGCATTTAAAATAGGTTTTATTTTATTTGGAACTTTATATAGGCTAACTACTAAATAAAAAAGTATTATTTTGCATACAGCAACAATTGAGCCAAGACTGCCACTGGTGCCCTTAAAAAAAAAAAAGTAATAAAAAAAATTTGTTGCATGATGCCCCTGCTTACTAGTTCATGGATCTGTTCAAAAAGAACTATTTACTTGTTGTAATCTAATGTCAGGACAGTTATTTTCTATAAGGCTAACAAAGGACACTGCAGTCTTGCCTATGTCTGCCCTCTGGCCAACTAAGGCCGTCCCAAATGGCACCCTAAACACTTGCTGTCTTCCTACGAGTCCGCACTTTCGTGACATAACGCTGCTTTGACTGTCGAGAAGAAGTCTGCCATGGAGCTTGCTGAAGTGACTCGGCAAAAGTGTGCATATCGACCGCAAAGGGGGCGCCCGCAAACACCCTTCTGAAACCTAAAATGACAAATGGGACACCCTACGGTCTCATGGACGTGGCATCCATTGAGTCCACAAGACTGAAAGTACATATGAAGAGTGGCATTTGGGACAGGGCCTAACATACTTACTGTTTAAAGTATTGCTGCCAGTTTTAGTTCCTCCTGGTCTTGTGTCCTCCTCTTCCTCCTCCTCCATAACCCCCTCATCATCATCATCTTCTTCATCCCTTCTATACCATTCTTCCTCAGAAGTCTCTCTGGATGTTTTCTTCTTTTTCTTGTGGTGGGTTAATTGTCGATATATACAAGTCCCTGAGGACTGGAACCTTGGGTCAAGCGACCGGGTCAAAGAAAGCGGCAGATGTGCTGAAGACTTCTCTGTATCTTTGTGTGTGCTGCGTAGATCCATTGCGTAAATGCTCCTCTTTGAGAGAGCAATATGCAGATCGACATGACATTAATGACAGTTAAGCAGGGAAACAATCACAGAAATGAAGATGTTTTAGTGGTCATTACCTGCATTAGGAGTCTTTTCGGTTTTGGCCCTCTTTTACGACACCCCACTGATCTGTCTCTCTGTTCTCTGTGTGCAATTAGAAAATGCAGTGTGATGATTCAGATACATGGCTGAAAGTGAAAAAATGAACAAGGATGTTTCCTTTTTATAATGGCTCACTTTTCTTCATACGCTAAAACCAGTCGAGGGTCCAGGATGTGCTCTTCTGGCTCCCATGTGCTGTACCTTTGAAATCATAAAAACATAAAAAAAAGGTGACATATTTATATTGAAATGACATACCATAGCTGATAGAGTAATAATTGTAGAACTAAAAAACAAAAGGATATTTAAGACTTTTAGAAATAACGCATGTTCTTTCATTTTAATTTTAATAAAAAAATAAAATTAAAAAAAAGGCTAATAATAATAATAATACTTACTTTGGAGGCCAGCCCTTCCACTTCAGTAAATACTCTACATGACCCTGAAACATAAATAAATATAAACCAAAACAAAATCAACATTTTCATTATATTAAAATATCATCAGTTAACATTAATACACTGTTTCTTTTCAATTACACGTGTGCGATTACGTAATTATATACCTGCGTCATAAAGAATTATGAAGGGACAACCCCTAAACTAACAGCTCCTCCTTTCTATTTTAATACAGTCCTGACATTTTACATATGAGGATAAAAGTAACGGTTATAAACGTGCGTTATTTTAAGCGGAATGCATGTTTTAATATCATTTAAAATTAATTAAGAGCTACGTCTGTTCGCAACAATAACCTCAAATGTTGTTTTAAGACCAGATAAACCTCATGTTCTGTCTCTACATGGCCAAACTTTACAATTAGCATTAGTTATTAGATCCCAACGGAAAATAAAACTGCGTAGTCTCCATGGCTACGAATAGGATCGCCACCCAATTCCAAAAGCGTGGTGTGCGACATGCGTCATCATCGAAGTTATAAGACTACAAACACACTTCCACGTTGTTGTAAGAGGACGTGTGTGTCCTCGCCCCTCTAACATGTATGTGTGCAGCGGGCACAGATTGAACTGTCAACAAATACTCAGCTACACGCGCATGTCACTTACCTTTCTAACTCTTTTCTTTATGATTGATTCCACAGCGAACACTTGCTCACCGATTGCCGACAGTTCCATCTGTTAAGTTATTCCTCCAAAAAATAATGAAGTAGCTGTCAATGTATCTTTGTGTTTTTCCTTCTTGTCGTTAAAATAACTGTGAAATACAAATCGCATGCACAGTTAGAATGGCTGCACACGTTCCTTTTCTTCCGCTGCCTTGTTTACAATTCAGTGTTTTATGCTTTGCACTGCTCCATTTCCTTGTACTAGATGAGTACAGTGACTTTTTAAATCTGCGACACATCTGCAGCGCGCAGCGCGCCCCCGTGCGCCACACAGCGGATTGACTTGCACCACTGTTAGTCGGATAATCAACCAGCAGCTATCACATTAGTTTTGTTTCACTCAGGATTGATATGATTTATACTGTTTTTCATATTAGATTTTTACAATACAAAATATGAAATATAAAAAAGACATTATGTATTACAAAAGCATTACAATGGTATGTATGGGCGATCTCTCCTACCTAAATGTTTCTGAAAGAAGTATCTTATGCATTTATTGGATCAGAAATACAGTAATATTGAGAAATATTATTACAATTTAAAGTAACTATTTTAATATATTTAAAAAAAAAAATGTTGTCCTCAGTCACATGATCCTTCAGAAAGGTGGTGCTCAATAAAAATTTCTTATTATTATCAATGTTAAAAAACAGTTGTGCTGCTTAATATTTTTGTGGAAACCGTGATATAGAGGGGTTGGACAATGAATATTATCAATAAGAGCAGAGTGTGATAAGGTTGAATTAGCAGAGCAATAGCACAGCTGTACATAAAATATTACAATCCATAATAGGGGACATTTCAGAATTCAAGAGGACAAATGGTTGGTCGCGTCTCGCTGGCTTATCTGTGACCAGGACAGCAAGTCTTTGTGGTGTATCGAGAGCTATGGTATCCAGAGTAATGTCGGCATACCACCAAACCACATGGAGTAACTGTCGATGCAAGAGGAATCTGTCTGAAAGGGATGTCTGGGTACTAACCCAGACTGTATCCAAAAAACACAAAACAACAGCTGCCTAACTCACTGTAAAATTAAATGTGCACCTCGACTCTCCTGTTTCCACCAAAACTGTTCATCGGAGGCTCCACAGAGTCAATATTCATGGTCAGGCTGCTGTAGCCAAACCTTTGGTCACTCATGCTAATGCCAAATGTTGATTTCAGTGGTACCAGTAGAGGAAATCTTGGCCTAAAACATATATTGTTCTCTGATGAGACCAGTGCCTTTACTGTCTTTCCCACATTAGTGCAGTGTGGAGAAGCCCCAAAGAGGCTTAACACCTGGATTGTGTGCACCCAGGGGTGGATCAGTGATGGTTTGGGCTGCAATATCATGGCATTCCCTACTGTGCTCGATGGCGTCACTGCCAAGGACTAGCGAACCATTCTGGAGGACCATGTGCGCCATGGTTCAAACATTGTACCCTGAAGGTGGAGCCGCGTATCAGGATGATAATGCACCAATACACACAGCAAGACTGGTGACAGAATTGTTTGACAAATGAAAGTGAAGTTTAACTCCTGTCATGACCTGCACAGTCACCAGATCTGAATATTATTGAGCCACTTTAGGGTGTTTTGGAGGAGCAAGTCAGGAAACAGTTTCCTCCACCAGTGACCTAGACACTGTTTTGGAAGAGGAAGGGCTCAAAATCCCTCTAGCCACTGTGAAGGACTTGTATGTGTCATTCCCAAGATGAATTGATGCTTACACCATACTAATAAATGATTGTGGTCTAAAACAAGGCGTTTCAGTTTCATTGTCCAACCCATTGTCCAATTTAATAGTGCTCCTTTCTTTCAAAAGAAAAAAAGACCCCAAACTTTTTAATAGTAGTGTAGATGATGTGAACAAGATGGATAAAGCAGCACTACATTGTATACATAAAGACATTTTTAATGATGTCACAGCACATTTTACATCATACATAAAGTGCCATCATAAGCATTTTATTTGAATGGAAAACAATGGCATGAGCACATGTTGTCCCCATCTCCCTGCAAAAAGGGACATGGGAATTTAGATTGTCATGGCAAAAGAATCTATTCATCTCTACAGTATTACAAAGCACCCTGTGTATGGACATGTGGAATGTTCCTTTTAAGTTGTAGTATCTAATTTAAGTGTCTATAATCCTTTTGAAGTGTTTTACACATTATGTTGAAGATTGGTTTTTAATAAGTGAAACTGAATAGAGCTGGATCTGAAGATAACCTGAGATGAGTTAGACTTCCCTTTGTGTAATCTGCTCCCTCTGTAAACAGTTTAAGGCCATGTTAATCCAATATCAATCAAAGATGAATTGACTTGAAAGATTTTAGAGACCTCAGCCTTTCTGAATATTAGCATTTTCTATGTAAAAGTACATACAGGCGTTTTGTTTTAACAACCGTTTTTGGCAGTTGACATTTTTTTACTACCAACACTCCCGTTCTATTTTCCTACATGTAGTCTAGGATTCAACAAGTCTAACCGTAACCGTTTAACAAGAAAGAGTGTCGAGAGTAACCATTTAAGGTAAGAGATTAACAAGTGACCGTTTGGTAACTTATGTCATAGGAAACTAACACAAAACATCCAATTACTGTGGTGCCATGCCGTACTGTGATACACAGGAAACATCTCATCTGTCACTATGCCATTAAATATGTAGGGAACGGTTAAGCAGGGGCTACTGGTGTTCCTTCTCTAAATCTTCAAGTACATGCACTAAACAAGTACATATGCACCCCTGTGTTCAAAGAAATCCAGTTGGTCAAACAAATACCTTTTTTTACGCTGACCTGTAATGTGTGGCGGACACTTCAAACGATCACATGGATGCACGGGACTTTACATGGAAAGAGAGAAGAAGTGAGGATGACAGGTGATGCACAAGGAGAACACATCACTAAGAATTCCATAACCTCTCACTTTCAAGTCAGAAAACAGTACAAAATAAAAGAAATAATCAACGTATAAAAAAATGCATCAGAATCCCAAATACCAAACAAAATTCTCTGCGTAGTGTTTAGTTGTCTTGTGATATCTTTGCTGCTCCAGTCTCAATGGCAAGAGTCCAGTGGTGTGTGTGTGTGTGTGTGTGTAAACAAAGTCTGAGCAGTGTGCTTTCATGACTGGTTGAGTGCAACTCTATTTGCTGCTCTTTAAATGGGTCCCTGATTGAACCTCACATTTCCCTCCTGAGCATGAACTTGAGAAACCTCCAAAAACAAAACATAACAAAAAGAACAACAATAACAAAAAAAAAATCCAAAACATTCATCAGTTATCAGACCTCCACGTCTGGTGGACTTCCACCTCCTCTGGCACAACCAATAGGAGTTCACAGTTCTTCCCTCGAAGCTGATGACGCAAGAACTTCCTGCGAAATTACCAGAATGACAGCTAGAGATAAAACAGACCTTCGCGTTAAAACCGGCCGCAACTTTCTCCTTTAGCATTTTACACCTACCTCAGTTCATCAGCTGTTCCGATAGCATGAGGACTGCGCAGTTTGGAGTCCAAGTTATAGTAGACTCCTCCCACTTCTCGAACTCCAATCCAGTGCTGCCGCTTGAGGGGCAGTCGCAACGGCCCCCAGCGCAGATTGGATGGCACATTCAAGATGAAACCAGTGACGTTCGGCAGTGCAATGCTCCCAACGTCCCTGTGGGATAAGAAATACATAGGACCAAAATTTTTTACATCACATTAAAGGAATAGTTCACCCAAAAAAGAAAATTCTGTCAATCATTTACTCACCCCAAAAATTTCAATGTTCTAAACCTTTATGAATCTCTTTCCTATTTATAGAAGATATTTAGAAGAATATGGGTAGCCAAACAGTTGATGGGCCCCATTGACTTCCATAGTATGGAGAAAAAAACAAAACAACTGTTTGGTTACGGACAGTCTTCTTTTGTGTTCAGCAGAAGAAAGAAATTCATACAGGTTTGGAACAACGATCAACTTGAACTATCCTTTTAATGGCCCACCTAATCTATTAAACAAAAATAGATTAAAAATGCATTGCATACATACAATGACTGAAATACACCTCTTCTATGATACACCTCTTCTAACTTCTGGGGCATACAATTAAAGGGACAGTTCACCCAAGAAATTCACCCTTCGCAGGGAGTTTGATTGACAGGCAATCTGACCGCCATCCGCAAAGCAGTCAGGAGAGTTTGTAGATTAACGCCGGTGGACTTGAACTTGAAAAATGGTGTGTACTGACGCCTTTTTGCGGTTGAAAAACTCCTGATGTTCATTCATGTTTAGTTGATGCTATAAATTAACTAGAAGGAAGAGATGATTGGTTCACAAGCAGCTTTAAAGGGGACCCATTATGCAAACTTCACTTTTATAAGGTGTTTGAACACAGATGTGTGCCCACAGTGTGTGTAAACAACCAGCCTATAATGGTAAAAATCTACTCAATACTTGTTTTATAATCCCCATCAATCCTTATCATTCTCTTTCATATTTCACCCTACTCCTACGTAAGAGTAGGGAAACCCCACCCATGACTGTTGATGATCTCCACAACAACTAACGTTACATAAATGTATCCACTTAACCATTCAGAAACGTCCAGGTGCAGTCTAAAAGTTGCAACCTCTTCCTGAGTCTCTCCATCGGTGTCTGACTCCGGTTCAAACATGTAAGGCTGCACTCCACAACTTATTTCTAACATTTTGGCTGTTTTGTTGTTGACGGAGTATCCGAAGCTTGTGTAAAGGATCCACCCTCTTCTGGAAGGGGGAATTTGCATTTAAAGGGAAACATAAAAGCGGCACGTTTTTGCTCACACCCAAATAGGGGCAAATTTGACAAGCTATAATAAATAATCTGGGGGGTATTTAGAGCTAAAACTTCAGAGACACATTCTGGGGACAACAGAGATTTATATTACATCTTGTTAAAAGGGGCATAATATGTCCCCTTTAACTGAGGCGCTACAGCGATCTGTCACAACACATTAAAGAGCCACAAAATGTTTTCTATTGTTTACATTTCTTTTAAATTTTTTTTTTAAAAATTAGAAAGTTGAGACTCTCATATTAAAAGTAAGCTGCTCTGTTCGGTCTGTCAGTGCGTTTTCAGTGTCCTTTTTGCTCTGCAATGTGTTTTTCACGGCATGAGAACATGATGTGTGGCATGAGAGCACCATGGCTTGCAGGACATAGCAATAGTAACTAAAGGGGGACAGTCTTTGCGAACGGTCAATTAAGATCAAAGTATCTTCTTTTGTGTCCAGCAGAAGAAATAAATGTATACAGGTTTGGAACAACTTGAGGGTGAGTAAATGATGACAGAATTTTCATTTTTGGGTGAACTATTCCTTTAATGGCCCACCTATTATTACCCATTATCTTCTATGATACACCTCTTCTAACATCTGGGGCATAAAATTAAAGGGACAGTTCACCCAAAATTCTGTCACCATTTACTCACCCTCACCAAACTTTTATGACTTACTTTCTTCTGTCGATCATAGAAGAATATATTTTGAAGATATTTGATTCCCATTGATTTCCATAAAAATACATTAGAAGTCAATAGGAACCAAAACGGTTTGATTACTGCCATTAAAAAAAAAGAAAAGAAATTGTGTGCCACAAAATAAAGGAACGCATACAGGTTTGGAACAACATCAGGGTAAATGTAAATGATGGGATTAAATTATGATAATTTTCATTTTTGGGTGAAGTATAACATTATTTCTGTGATCATAAAAAGAGTTATACGAAAGTCTTGGTATCATAATGAAGTCAGAAGTCAAAGACATTCTTAAGAAAGTAAATTTAAAATAGGAGTTTGCTATATTTTTTTTTTTTTAATTGTTTCTTTAACAGAAATGCTTCATTGCTTTCTTGTATGAAGAAGTTGTCATCTAATCAAGTCATGTGTTGCATTAGACAGGAAACTATATCATAGATATCATGACAGACACTCATGACTTTGTGTAAAGGTCAATAAGTCTCTTAAAATATCAAATATTGTGCAACTTTTCTTAAATTATTTGAAATGTTTTTCAAAACCAACAGAAATTCAAAGAGCACGTGTTTTAAGCTAGATTTTTTTTTTCAAAACTTAAAACTACAACAGTATAATAAAATACCTTCTCTTGTCCCACCAAACAGCCTCAAACCCACGAGTCTGCAATGCAGCCATGATTACATTCACATCATAGTTGCCATTACCCAGCATGTTCTTCTTGTGTGGTGTGACCAAAGTGCTAGGAGAGAGCCTGAAAAAGAAATAGGAAGCAGAAGTGTGCAGAAAAAAAAAAAAAATCCCAATATTAGAGCACTTCAGATGTAACATTACATCTTAGCACTGACCTCTGGTAGATGTCCTGAAGTGCATCACGGCTGAATGCTGCTCCATCCTGGAAGACATTGTTTAGAGCATGCAGAGCGCACAGCTCTCGATGCTGCTTTTCGTGATAAATGGCGGGAGGTTGTGACGAGGTAAGGGGCATTCCAGCATTCGGCCCATCCTCTAGCTCAGACCCACGTCCACCGACGGCTTCTCCTTTCTGCTTGCTGACCTTCCATGGCATACAACCCAGCTCCTGAAAACCCCCTACCCCCCTCCCCTTACCAGAACATGGAGTACTCCCCATTCCTGCTGCTATGTCACCACTATCATCTCCACAGCAACCTCTCAGCTGCTAGGGATGAGTGGCAAGGGGAGGGGAGTTTGCTACTGGGATGAAAGGCGAGCCAGTGCACCTTGCAGTGAATCAGTGAAAATAAGAAAAGCACAAGTGGAAACCGACACGTCTTCTCAGAAGCAGACTCGATTGTGTCCTCTTTCTGTGTTCTTCATGTTGTTATTGCACAAAGACTTGCTGAGCACCATAGTAACCACTAGGGCTGAGAAGTTCTTTCCATTTTGGCTGACACCTAGGTGGAAAAGACAGCTTGACTCGTACAGCTGACCAGGACTAAATGGGTCAGCAGTGCAGGACCCTGGCAACTGCCATAGAAGACCACTGTGAGAACTGCAGAGATAACCTTGGCTTTAGAGTAAGAAAGAAACACAACAAGAGACTGGTTATTAATCAGATAATAAAAATAAAAAACCAGCAAATGCTTCAGTACTGAACCTTAATTAAGCGAGTGGCAAGTCTAAACAGGAACCCTTTTGACACCTCTAAGGCTAATGTGAGGTTGTGCCCAGGATGACTGCACTGGGAATGGCTGTACAAAACTTCCTGCCAGCTGACAGGATGGGTGTATATGACTTATTAGCGGACAGAAACGATATTCAACACTTCGTACGCAAGTTTAACAAGATATTTTAAGACATGCCATATTCCTCTTTGAGCTTCTCAACTACTGCGTTCAGACCAATTTGACACTCTGGCTACGTGCTACTCGTGATAGCAACGGATAAAACGGCATTTTTCAAAGTCTCAGTGTAACTGTTAACCATTCCCAGCACATACCTCTGTCTGCATACGATACGGTACAGTCTAGGTTGCTTTCATTCCTCAAACTTAGTGTTTTGGCGTCCACTCCGTGAGTTGTTTATTCCTTTGTCTCTTGTACTTTTTCCTTGCAGCTCTCTGGCTCAACGTGAGCATGCGCAAAACGTCATTGGCTTTCCGCTGGCTTGCGTCACGAGCAGGTTGCATCCCATGGGACTGTCAAAAAACGTCTCGGACGCCCACATGCCCCACGTTAGGAAATTAACAAGAGACTTCCTATATCTTTTTGGAGACATTCATTTTCCTTTTTATTCCCCCAATATAAATAATTTAAGGATTGTGTAGGGTCTATTCTGGGGCTGTATAAACAGTCCTCTAGGTCTGTGCCTTATTGGTTTAGCAGAAAATAAGATCCAGACATCAACATTTAGATCAGCTGCAATTTCAAACATCTGTGGCAAATGGGTAGTCACCCTTCTGTTTGTTTTCATTTAGTGCTAATGAGAAAACAAATGACAATGCCAGATGACTTCATTCCAGATGTTCTGTAAACCCAGAAACTATTAAACTGTTTATTAGTTGCATAACAAAATAATGTATCATATATATTGCATGCCTAGACTGGGGATGGAATTTGTATTTTTCTCCACAGATTTTGAAGAAAAATAAGTGGAATTGATTTCAAATAAGTTTAACGGAGCTGAGAGAATTAAACAAACTAGTTGCTGAAATCATGTGTATTTTGAGGTGTTAAATTAAATTTCTTCCTTTACTGTAATGTATTAAATCATGCCAATACTGGCTTAATAAAGTTGAAAAATAAATAGCAAACAAAGTGAAATAAGATGTTCAATGCTGTCAAAGCTACAAAATTCAAGCTTTTATTGCATACGTTATGACAACAGTCACAATGCTAAATGAAATTATGTGTGATGTGCCCTAGATAGGCAAGACTCAAAATGACAGTCACTTAAAATGTGCAGACATACAAATCTTTCTGTATTGATTTTATCAATATCAAGATGTCAAATACGGTTCAAATTAAGAACATTAGCTTATTTAGAGAGCTGCGTGGTCAGGGCATCTATAAGCTCCTGTTTCTTGGTTCCCGTTGTACGTATTCCAAACTGCTTGCATGCATCTTTTAGCACAGGAACTGTCAGTTTGCCCAAGGTGCCCTTTGCCACATGGTTTTTCAGCTCTTCCTCAGACATCTCAACTTTTGGCTTCTTTTCAGCACCACCGCCAGCAGATTCAGCTGTGCAAAAGGATGAGACAATTCAAGTCAAGATCCTATCAATGTCATCTTTCAAAATTTCTGAAAGTAGTGGCAACAGTAGTAAAAAGAAAAATGTAGTAAAACATTTTGAATACTGCTAGTCTCTGGAAGTTAGCATACAGACGTAATACAGTCATTTCCAATGCATACTGAACCATGCCGCTCTGTCATTGCACCTGCAGTATCCCATCTAGTTATTAATCATTAGGCATGTTATCAGATGGACAAAAAAAAGAAAGACAGCCTATTTTTCCCCATGTATTATGACTATATAATAATAATAATTATTAATAATGTTATTGTTATTTAAATTAAACCAATAAAGAAATATATTACTAAATATTTCATAATTTTTTTATTTTACAGAATATTTATTTATTTTACTAATATTTATAGCTGTCTTGCTTCCTTTCCTTTCAAATGTTAAACTATAGAGCTTTAAGAGACCGTAAAACTTTTAAAATATTTTAATGACAACAGATTTATAAATGATTTATATGAATTTGGGAAGAGAGTTAGCACATTGCAATTTAAAATACATGTATTGAGTGACCAGAGATGGAGTTTGCATTTACTGTGAACCGAGCTGCTCCGAGACACTGAAAACGCCGGCTCGTGAGCTGCTCGCATTTAAACAGACACATCCTTCAGTGGCCAGTTATCAGCCAGCTGGGGAGAATCACCATTTCATTTACTCTCAATTGTTGATTGTTGACCCTGGCTGAGATGTTCCGCACACAGCCCTTCAATGGCGCCGCTAGCTTGTGTAGTGCTGTCAGAAGCTAAACTATACATGCAAGAAATAAATGTATTCAATGGGATTTACGCAATTCATGCGGGTCATACTTTTTAGGTTGAACAAAACGTAAATACCAAGCGGCAACCTCCCGCGGTCTCTCTTGAAGCCAACACGGAAGTGACTTAAACTGCAATTCATTGACTAGCCGCTAGAGACAGGCTCCAAAAGGGAGTTAAATCTGTATCTCCCCCATGTTAAAATGCCCAACTTTGCAGCAGAAAAGAAAAAGTTTACAGCCTGGTACAAAAAGTGGTTTTGGTCTATATAGCTAATTTTGCCCTTCATGACAACTGTAAGGGGGGTGATTTAAAAAAAAATTATATTAAGCCTTAAAGTTCTGCATAATTAAGGGCGTAGCCACTTGAGTGACAGGTGGATTGCCACTATGGTCGAGCTAGGCGGGTGTGGTTTCAGCAACTCCTGTGGTTTCAAGGCTCCTCAGCTCCACCCACATCCCGCCTCTTTACCCATTTTCTGATATCCGAGAGTGACGCGTGGTGACATGCTGCCAAGATGGAGACGGCCAGCTCCACCCACTTTAGGCTTCAAAAATGTTCTTCAGAAACCTACGGGTGATGTCACGGACACTACGTACATATTTTTACAGGCTATGGTAAATACGTATAAATATGAAAAAAAAAAAATAATCAAATCCCTTTTCATGCTTTATATCAATATAAAATCATCTGAAACCTCACCAGGTTTGCGTTTAGCTGCAGGCTTTCCCTCTGGGTTATAATCAGAAGGATAGACTAAATCTTTAAACTCTTGAACCAACGGGCCAAGACGATCATCCATCATTTTTACCTTGGGCACTGAGGGAGCATAAAGAGTATGAGAACGTAGTAGGGTAAAAAAAAGATACATTGATCCATTTAAAACAATCAGAACACAAGAAATACTTGTCAAATCCTCAATGGCTTCAGGTGCAAACATATCAAGAGCCAAAGCCTCCAGGTTCTTGTAGTGCTGTTGCAGCACTGGGTTTTCAAATGCATCACTCCTGTAAATACAGAAGACTTGCAGTACAAATCAACTAAAACTCCACGACTGAAAAATGCAATTACATCGTGCACAACTGGTAGACAATCACACACCTGTATTTAAAGCGGAGCTTATGCACAATCTCCTTCATCTTGTCCACCTGCTCATCAGAGGCTGTGGGACCCTTGTGAGCATCCAAAGTGCGTATGTCATCAGCAAAGGGAAGAAATATCACATGGAAACCTAAATTATAGGATCCCACAATTTGATATTACTATTTGATAATATATATTAAAAAAAAAATTTAACCATACAGTTAAATTTAATATGTTCAGTGCAAATCAGTGATAAGCAACTTCGGTCCTGAAGGGCAACTGTTCTGCAGAGTTTAGCTCCAACCCTAAACAAACACACCTGAAAAAGCGAATCAATGGTTACTAGAAAGTTACAGGAGTTTTTATCAGGGTTGGAGTTAAACTCTGCAGGACAGTTGCCCTCCAGGACCGAAGTTGACCTGGTGTAATGAACATTTCTGACAGTCTTGACTACAGTTACCTGGAGGTGTTGCCTGGGTTTGACTATGATCCAGTTCCTCTCTCTGAGGAACTAGTGCTACAAACCGAGGTGGAGTGTTACGACGAGGGATGTATCTGCACAATGCAAATACATTTTTTTCACTGCACTTCAAAAGCAGAGCTGTAAACATACAGGAGCTCCCTATAATAAGCAAAAGAAAAACAGCACATCAGCTTTCCAAAGTATGAAAAAAATGGTATGAAAATATATGGGTTGAACTGAAAGAGGTGCTTAGGCATCAACTAATGAAGACCTGCCTGATATCTGCTCTTCCTCAGGGTATATGAAGAGTGCAGGTCGTAAATGATGGTGCATTTTGAGGCGGTCCATGGGCTTAAACCCCATCAGCACCAAACCTGGATCATCAAACTTTTTAATCTCATCCACCTCATCCTTTTCCATCACAATCTGTTTCTTCCCATAAACCTTCATAATTAAGCAAGTATAGTAAGTTTATAGAGTATGATGAGAAAATAAAGTAACTTTTAAGTAAAAGGGTATTGATTTTAAATCAAAGTGACATCTAGTGCTGTACCTGTGCCCTCTTCATATCATTTGGCAAAAGTATGCCCCCATTGTGGGTGTGGAAGTAACGGGTTTTAGTACGCACAGGATCGTTAGTATCTCTGTAAAGTCTGACGGCAGGAGGTTTGGTGGCAGTCCTGGCCAAGACATACACACCGACTGCCAGACTGACACCTTCTCCGAGAGAGAATGTTAACCTTGAAAACAAATAGGTGTAAATCAAAGAACTGCATTCTGGAGCCATTTTGTCCAAGAAACAGTGTTGACATTTTAAAAAAATCACCATTGAAATCTAATTATTTTCTGGAACAATGCAGTGTTTACAATAAATGATTTATCTGTTAATGATTTTAAATCATCACAGCAATTAGCAAATGGCAACGATTCCAACGATTCAATCAATTCTTGATGTACAAAATCAAATCCCACCATACATTTTTTTCTCATTTGAGAAGCCTTTTTGTTTAGATATGTATGTCACAGAAAGGAAGAATTTGCAATTTGGATCACAATTTCCATTTCAACTATCAATTGATTTTTGACATACCTGAAGCAAACTGCATTAAAATCCTTTCACAAACACTACAGAAAAATATTAGCTGCTATACAAATTTTGGGCATTAAAAAAGCTCCAGCATCCTCGCGACCCTGCATAAGACAAGCGGTTTGGAAAATGGAGTATTTACCTGCTTTGAGCTCTTTTCTTCAACTCTTTAGCTCTGACCCTCTTCTGCAAATCCTCAAGTTTCCTACAGGGCTCAACCTGGACGCCAAGCTCACTTTCATCTTCTGGAGGGCTTACAATATCACAGAAGAACTGGGAAACATCAAACCCTCCAGGCTTTGTGAGGTGCATCAAGTCTATGACCACACCTGGGGAACAAGCAGAATACAGGCTATAAAATGTCCATCATTCGCCACTGAAACATTTCCCCTTCTATTCAGCCTACCTGTCTCTTTAAGGTCAGCAGCTTTTGTACGAGCCTGTCTGTCTTTTGCACCTTCTCCTCCGTGAGGGTCATCCCTGCAAGTGAAGATCATGAGGCGCTTGTGTGACAGTCGCAATTTGATGTCACTGTAAAGGTTGGAGCAGCACCACAGAGCCTCTCCGAGGGAAGTTTCCCCACTGCCCATGATCTTTTCAGCCAACTGAGCTCCTTTCTCACCCTGCAGTTTATCAATATCTTGTACACGCTGAGCTCCTGAGAAGGAAATTGTGAGATAGAATCACCATCAAACACGCAATCTGAAAAGCATAAAGAGTGAGTAACCCACCAGGAGAATCCAAGTCGTGGTAAACGTAGACATGCTTGAAGGAGTTTCTGGGGTTCTTGCTCTGCTCAGTCCCGTAGAACACCAAAGCGACCAGATCTTTGTCACTGCTTATGATCTTACTAGTGTACACACTGCGCACACACTAGATACAAGGGAGAATAACATCTAGGCTATTATAAATGCAGATACACAGGCAAATACTATTAAAATAAAAGCTAATGAATAAACAAAGCTCGTTACAGTTAGACTCACCTGCATAGTCATGTCAAAATTTGATGGCTCTCCATCCTCACCCTTGATGAACATCTCTTTGGACGCATCAACCAAAAACACCAGACTGTCACGGCCACTGACTTTGTAATCGCCTATTAATAAAAAAATGTATGTGTAGTAATCACATCTTAATTTCATACAAGTTTAATGGAGGACAAAACGAGCAACTTGTATGAATGAATTTAATGCAGTTAGCAGTGTTAACCTCCAGCATCTTCTTCGTCCTGCTCAACATCATCGTCTTCGTTTTGATAGTACTCTCTCCACTCCGCCATTACTCTTTGCTTTATCTAAGAACTGCGTCAGGGGTGCTTTCAAATACAGTTGGGGAAAAACAAAAAAAATTCCTTAAACTTAGAATCAGGCACTTTTCTGTTTTGAGGAAGAGAACTTTGTATCCTTATGCGACCAGGAACGCATCCAGTGCGCCACAATTTGAGTGACAGCTCCTCTAGCGTATCAGAGACGACTATTGAATAGCAAGAACCAATGGCAAGACAAGAGCGAAGTGACTGGTTAATCCAAGCAAGAGGAAGTAAACCAACGTTTCTGACAAAAACGCTTTAGCAGTTTACCAAATATTGCTTAAAGTGTTTTATATAGTGTTTACCATTTGTAATGGTACTCTGAAACCAGGATCTTAAAAAATATTAAATATTAAAAAATAAATAAATAAGGAGGTCATCCATTTTCATAACTGGCCGTGAACGAATCGTTCTTCTCACCCGGATCTTTTCTGAATGCAATGTATTGACCGTATTGACTCGGTTCTCAAAAAAGGTCTGAAGAATTTGTTCACGAATCAGACGTTCAGCGGTTTTTGAGTGAACCGAAAAACTTCCCTTTCGAACTGGCCCGACTCGTAATGAGTGATCATTTGGAGTGTATTCAGGATATGAGTAGAGCAATGATAGAAAAATAAAAACATAAATGCAAAACTGTATAGATGCCACAAGCTGAATTGGAGCTGATTTACAATAAAAAAAAAACCTTATTAATAAAACGAAATCGGCAATAAACAGCAATATGTGCCATATGTAGTTTTACTGAAACGTTTTAGAGCATGTCAGGATGTCACTAAATAACGAAAATTGCTTTATCTGGTTTATTTCAAACGAACCGATTCACGAAACTGACTAGTTGAATTAGTGGCGAGCCTGTTCGTGCGTGTTTTAGTTTGCCATCTAGCGTTTTGGAGTTTATTACAGATGTTTGGTAAGTAATGTATCTCTGCTGCCATTGGTCGGGTCCGGGTCTCTAATGAATAAGCACATTTGTCACAACCGGTGTCAAAATATCTTGAGTCACTGTGACGAAGCTGGCCGTGAACGCTGCGTCGGACCTGTTCGTTATTTTCTTGAAATAATTTAAACCAACAACGAACGCGTTCCTTTTGCGTGAATGTTTAATGCGACGATGGGTGTTATGTGAGCCAGCAAAACTGTGAAGTCTGGTTTTTCGAGTTCAGTCAGAGCGACAAATACCAAGTTTCAGATTGCTAGCAGTAGCATTGAGTTTTTGTTTGTAAACACACATTTGTCTAAAGTCGTAGCGATGGCTGATGGAAGTTCTTACAACGTAAATTTGTACATTTATGACCTGTCAAAAGGACTGGCCCGTCAGCTGAGTCCCATGATGTTAGGTAAGTTCTTCAGCTAGCCGGATCAAGTTGCTCTAGGATGTTGGTGATGCTTCTAGAATAGAGCTTCATGTTTTTGTGTTGAAATTGTTTATTTTTATAAGATATTTTACGCATTGTAGAGAAAATGTACCTTATTTAATGGCATCTTTAGAATATATGTAAAGAAATACTGACAACAATTGTTCTATATCTTAACTGACAGGAAAGCAAGTCGAAGGAATATGGTGAGTATTTTTAACTCGACCTTGCTACTTATATTCAGGCAGCAGAATTAGATATTACATTAGGGTCCAATGGTCTGAGACCACTAGTAAAAATGCTTATGTTTAGATTTTTTTTTCTTCTAATTGATTAAAATTTTGTATTAAACTTTTTTATATTAATGTATTGTTCTTTGGTATCTTAATGAAGGCACACATCAATAGTGGCTTATGGGGAAGAGTTTTTCTTTGGAGGAGGAGGCATCACAAGCTGCTATCCGGTAAGAAATGATCAGTGGATCTTTATGCATGACAGTTTATTTCTTAAAGTCACCATGAAATACATTTTTATGTAATATTGCAGTATTTATTATAAATGTTTTATCCGTGCACATCATTAATAAAAGAAAATTCATGTGCCCTTGTAATCTTTTATCAAAATCTCCCCTCCCTCTTGCAACGTCACCTCGTCTTTTTCTCTGATAATGTGTTTTTATCATTATGAGGGCGAGACAGCCTGTCACAGCAGTTAGTGATAGCAAACCACAATGATGCAACAATCTAATCAATTCCCAGTGGACAAAATGAAGTCCAGCCATTTTTTCTTGTATGAGAAATCTTGTTGACTTCAAGCGAATATATCTCACAATAGGGAAGAAAAGACAATCACAAATTCTGTTTTATGCTGACTTAAGAAATCTGAAAGTTGAAGGCTATATGCACTGCCGTTCAAAAGTTTGGGATAGGTAAGGTTTTAATGTTTTTAAAGTTAGACTCTTCTGCTTACGCATTTATTTAATAAAAAAAAAACAGTGATATTGTGAAATATTATTACAATTTAAAATTACTGTTTTCTGTTTGAATATATTTTAAAATGGAATTTATTCCTGTGGTGCAAAGCTGAATTTTCAGCATCATTACTCCAGTCTTCAGTGTAACATGACCCTTCAGAAATCATTCTAATATGATGATTTGCTGTTAAAGAAAAGGATTATTATTATCAGTGTTGAAAACAGTTTCAAGATTCAAGATGTTTTTCAGGATTCTTTGATGAATAGAAAGTTTAAAAGAACAGCATGTATCTGAAATAGAAAGCTTTTGTAACATTATACACGTTAAAAAGTTTGGAGTCAGTAAGAAATTAAAGAAATCAATACTTTTATTCAGCAAGCATTAAATGGATCAAAAGTGACAGTAAAGACATTTATAATGTTACAAAAGATTCTATTTTAAATAAATGCTGTTCTTTTGAACTTTCTATTCATCAAAGAATCCTGGAAAAAATGTGTACACTATTTTCAACATTGATAATAATAATAATAATAATAATAATAATAATAATAAATGTTTCTTGAGCAGCAAATCAGCATATTACAATAATTTCTGAAGGATTATGTGACGCTGAAGACTGGGGTAATGGCTGATGAAAAATCAGCATTGCCATTACAGGAATATATTATATATTTTAAAACATATTCAAATAAAAAACAGTTATTCTACATTGTAATTATATTTCACATTACTGTTTGTTTTGTATTTTTAATGAAATAAATGCAGCCTTGGTAAGCATAAGAGACTTTTTATTTTTTTAAATTTTTTTTAACAAAAACAAAAATTTACCGATCCCAAACTTTTGAACGGCAGTGTATATATTTGGAGACATTAAAAAAAGGTACCCACCATAATCAGGAAATACTCTCATGTTTCAGGGTGGTACTATTCTAGGCATGCCTGATTCCACAGTGAATCTTGGAGACACAGAAGTTCCCCGGGATCTCTTTCTGGAATATCTGTCTTCACTCAGGGAGTCTACTTACAGGTCAGTATATTTTTGCATGTAACAGGAAACTGTTGAAATTGTCTTTTTTTTTTTTTAAATCAGAATATTTTTCTAGTTTAAAGGCACAATATGTAAGATTTTTGGATTAAAATATCCAAAAAACATTAGAAACATGTTAACTTGTGTACCTACATTATCCCAAATGTTTCCAAGAATGTTTAAATCCAGAGAAATAATCTTAACCAGGACACGGACAGTGTCCGTGCGTCGCCTATCAATGACGTCATAACTTGCGCTCGATTTCCGGTTTTATTTTGTAGAAACCATGGAAACACCAAAGACACTTTAATATATTATATGTTTTATTAGGGAACAACTGTTTGGATACATTTATAGGCAGAAAACTAATTATTGTACAGTAATACAGCATTTTCTCCATTATGCAATATGTTAAAATTAATTGCATGCCATTTAGCAGCACAAGCCATCCAACATTTATTAATGATATTCTAATATCTATCTAGCTTACTGCAGTGTGCAAAAAGTGTCTCATAGCAGCCGCGGAGCAAACGCACAGAGTAACATTAAAACAGAATTTTCAACACACTCAAATGTATCTAATATGATAAAACAGCGCTGCGTTACCCCACATGCGCTTGACTGTAAGAAGCGGAAGCGGCGACTGTGCCATAATAAAAGCTCTGCTGCTGTCGAGCCGTGTGACATGCTCGTCTCTCATTAGCAATCGCTTCAGTGACCTCGTTCAGCTCCCACAGCACTCAGCCCTGCTCTGCTTCATACTACAGTAACGTTAATAATCTCATCCATGAACATGATTTCTGCCCGAATCCCGCCATGATTCTTTTCCACCAGCTGTGAGGTGAAGACGACTACTGTCATCAATCTACGCCTTTGTTTTGAACAGGCGACCTCTAGCGACGAAAAACTACATATTGTCCCTTTAATATTGAGAGACAAAATATGGCAGATGTGTTTGAGAAACCTCATTATTTTTGCTATTCTGTTTGCAGTTTGCACTAGTGGCACAGAAATGACACTCTTTACACATGCAAATCTGTACTTCCTCCTTTTCTTTCCACAGCCCTGAAAAATACCACCTTTTTGAACACAACTGCAACACCTTTAGTTCTGAGGTTGCACAGTTTTTAACAGGAAAAAAGATTCCCTCCTACATCATTGACCTCCCATCTGAGGTGCTCGCTACGTAAGTTTGCCCTTACAACTTTGCAATCAAATACGTCAGTGGTAGTATTAGTAATAATAACTGGATTGAATTACATGATTTCTTCTCCATAGGCCTTTTGGACAAGCGCTCCGTCCTTTTCTAGATTCGGTCACTATCACGCCATCTGGGAACATTGGCATGAATGGATATGGCCAGAGGTAGATCTGGCTGCTTCTAAGAATGTATTATTACAACAGTTATAAAGAGTCACATAGTGCCCTTCTAGATAAGAGAATCGCTTTTATATGGTCTTCCAGTTTTTCTGCTCAGTGCCTTTTCATAAAGTGATAACTTTTCAGTCTATTAAATTTTTTTATATTTCCTCCAGTGATCTGTGATGCATACAGATGGACCAACTAGTCTGTATAGTTAACTTTTCAGTAGAGCATTTACAGCTAAAAAAATAAATAAATAAATAACTATATATATATATATATATATATATATATATATATATATATATATATATATATATATATATATATATATATATAGTTATTATTATTATTATATATTTTTTAAAATAAAACTAAAAGTAATATATAAATAGATTAAATGTGCCAAAGCAAATTTTAGCAGGAATCCCCTCATCGGTCTGCAGGTGTCTCTGTCCTACCTCAATATGATCTGTTACTTCAGATGCTTTGAGAGCAGTAGAGGATGAGAATAAGGTCACTGATTCTGTGATTGATACATAAATGTATAGACAATTAGACAACTCGTTCCCCTTTACTGTTAATAGAGGTCATAATGTGCAGTTCTCATTTTCAGATGTCTAACTCGGTCAGTCTTTCTATACATGTTCAGTCACTTCCTTTGTACTTTGCTGATTATTGATACTTTCTGTGTTGTAAGTTATCTAACCTTACCTTTACTCTGAAACTTCATATCAATTCTAGAGTGCATTGAATATATACTCAAGATGGTTTAAGGAGATCAATGTTAGCACAATAACAGTGTCATAAATCTAATGAGTGTTTTTAAAACGTGCATGTGTCACCAGCAATGGACCCAATGGGGCAGTTGTTTTTTAAACATTTGTTACTCGATAAGATAGCAATATAGTAGGAATGTGGCTTCAGTGACACAACACGATTAATAATATTTATACAACTAACAGTATATAACTCATAGCTTTCTGATGGTAAGTGTCCATAGGATGTGTAATCATAAACGCATTACTGTGCCATTAAGCAATTTAATGTACATTTTTAACGTGCACAATTTCTAATTTAATATATGGTAACACTTTACAGTAAGGTCTCATTTGTTAACATTAATGTATTATTAACTAACATGAATTAACCATGAGCAATACATGTGTTACTGTATTTGTTAGTCTTTGTTAACGTTAGTTAATGAAAATACAGCTGTTCATTGTTCATGTTACCTCACAGTGCATTAACTAATGTTAACAAATACAACTTTTGATTTTTATAATGTATTAGTAAATGTTGAAATTGACATGAACAAAGATGCTGTGGAAGTGCAGTTCATTATTAGTTCATGTTAACTAATGTAGTTAACTAATGTTAACTAACCTTATTGTAAAGTGTTACCTGATATTTTATATATGATAAAAATTTGTAGTATAAATTTCCGCAGTATGATTCAGGTTGCTGCCTGACGTATCTGTACTACTGTTCTGTAAATACTATTTAGAGGTCTTAGTTCCTTTCTGCCTCAAATAAACCTCATTTATGTATTTATGTGTGTTTAATATCATTGTGTCCCTGCTTGAAAAACAAAAAAATACATTATGAAAGTATAAAGAAGTGGTTTTGTTTTTAATTGTCAGGTTGCATGACTTTAGTAATATACACTATATTGTCAAAAGTTTTGGTATGCCTACCTGTACATGCACATTAACTTTAAAGACATCCCATTCTTAATCTGTAGGGTTTAATATGGAGTTGGCTCACCCTTTGCAGCTATAACAGCTTCAACTCTTCTGGGAAGGCTTTCCACAAGGTTTAGGAGTGCGTTTATGGGAATTTGTGAGGTCAGGCACTGATGTTGGACGAGAAGGCCTGGCCAAAATGTCTTGGTATGCTGAAGCATTAAGAGTTTCTTTCACTGGAACTAAGGGGCCAAAAAACAACCCACACCATAATCCCCCCTCCACCAAACTTTACACTTGGCACAATACAGTCAGGCATGTACTGTTCTCCTGGCCACCGCCAAACCCAGACTCATTCATCGGATTGCCAAACAGAGAAGCGTGATTCGTCACTCCAGAGGACACGTCTCCACTGCTGTAGAGTCCAGTGGCGGCGTGCTTTACACCACTACATCCAACGCTTTGCATTGCACTTGGTGATGTAAGGTTTGGATGCAGCTGCTCGACCATAGAAACCCATTCTGCGCACTGTGCACCTCAGCATGCGCTGACCCGCTCTGTGATTTTACGTGGCCTACCACTTCATGGCTGAGTTGCTGTTGTTCCCAATTGCTTCCACTTTGTTATAATACCACTAACAGTTGACCGTGGAATATTTAGTAGTGAGGAAATTTCACGAATGGACTTATTGCACAGGTGGCAACCTATCACGGTACCACGCTTGAATTCACTGAGCTCCTGAGAGCGACCCATTCTTTCACAAATGTTTGTAGAAGCAGTCTGCATGCCTAGGTGCTTGATTTTATACACCTGTGGCCATGGAAGTGATTGGAACCTGAATTCAATGATTTGGAGGGGTGTCCCAATACTTTTGGCAATATAGTGTATATTCTGCTAAATACATAAATGTTATCGACCTCCAATATATGCATACTGTACGTTTTCAGGTGTAAATGCTGTATGATTGATTTGAATTTTAAATCTATTTAGCTAGCTTTAAGCAACAATGTTTCAGATAAATGTCTAAAATAAATAAATGATTCCAGAGCCAACACTATCATTTCTATAAATGTTTTCCATAGTAAAAAATTAACTTAAAAACTTTACATGCAGAAACACATACTGTACAAGTACAACAGTCTGTACTTTTTAATGTTGCGTTTGAATTGCATCATCTTGCTCACATCCTCCATCATCGTCATATCCTCTATCATCTTCTTAAAGGTTCTTTATACATAGTGAAAATATGCTGATGACAGATTAACTAAGGCAGTCTTTAAAAATACAGAAAGAGAGCTTTGTACTCTATATTCATTTGCTTAAAGTTTCCCAGCTTTCTGGTTTTGAATTTAGGTCTGGTAAATCCACCAAATCAGATTCAACTCTCATTTCTGTATCATTTATGGTGGCATTCACATGGCAGTTTTCTTCTGGTAGCTGTCCACTCACACAATCCATGACATATATATGATTTCATGGGCCATGCCACTAATTAACAACTACGGCTTTTCAGGATGTGATCCGCTCATCCAATATTACTGTCACAAGCAGATAAAAAGATTTTACATCTAATCATGTAATGTACTTTCAGTACCATTAAAATTAGAGGACAGAAGGTCAAGGGAGAGCGTGCTGTCTCCATTGCTCATGAGCAGAGACATTTCAGAACATGCATGTTTTAGCATACAAAAATAAATGTATAAAACATAATCCTTAAAATGTACAGTAGGTGGTATTAAACATAATCTGACTGTTTGATGTCTTCGTCTGCAGCTCGGGCTGTGGTTTACATTGAAAAACTAATCCATTGTGCAAGAAACTGTTTTTAATGTAGTTGCATGTAGGTTATGTGTGAGTTAGGTAAGGCTGGAATGACAGATTGTTTTTAGTGCATTATACAGACAAAAAAGAAAGAAAGCAGACTCTTCTCAGATCTTCTAAGCGTGAAGGTATATGGTCCTTCATCAATGCATACCTATGCTGCTGGCCATTTAATGAGAAATAAAACAAAATGATTCACACACATGAACTCATTAACATAATTTAAGCAATTTCAACTTTTTTTATAAATTACGTGAGATTCTACTTAAATTTAAGGCAAGTGAAAGTTAAGTTTTTAATTTGAAATAGGTGGACTTTTTTATAACAGTAAAATGTTTTTAAAATAAAGTGTAATAAAACATGTTTATTTTATTACACTTTATTTACATCTGTACATTTCAATTACAA
Source organism: Rhinogobio ventralis (assembly GCA_039654625.1). NCBI lineage: Eukaryota > Metazoa > Chordata > Actinopteri > Cypriniformes > Gobionidae > Rhinogobio > Rhinogobio ventralis. The sequence goes on from CM077212.1 coordinate 17,609,099, forward strand.
TACATATTTTGTTATTTGTTATTATTTGTTTTCTCAAAATGAGTTTTTTTTTTCATGCACTGAGCCAGAAATCTCCACTTTCGTTTAAATCCGTATTTTCTGATTTACACTTCTGGTATTATTCATTTGGGGGTCATACTTTGTGTTGTTTATGGTCAAAAGGGACCAAACACCTGAAATGTAACTTTTGGATGTGTCTGTTTTGCACTCTTGATATTTTAGTCACCCCTTCATTACTGTGTACATTTTTTCTGTATCGTGGCTGATTTGTAGATTAAATTTTGTATTTTTGCATATTTCCCATTCATTTTCTTGGGCAGTCATTTTTGGAACAACTCAAGTGTGACCATTTTTTTTTAGATCATTTAGCTTTTTTGAATCAGGTCCCTGTTTTTTTTCTTCACATATGGCGATTGCCACAAAAGTCACTGAGTTTCGTAGCATTCCGATGAAGATGCGATTTTAAAAAATTCAACAAAAAAAAAAATGACGAACAACACCAGACAGTTAAGGAGTGATAAAAAAAGATCCAAAATCCCCTTTGTAAACATAACAGGAACATTTCTGCAAAACTTTTATAATACAAAACAGTTGTCTTAATGTAATGTGATTAATCAGCTGGGGATAGTCTGTAACTATTAGTTAAAAGTTGTACCCCACTGTGAAATGGAATTAGTTCATCTTACTTGGAAAAAAAGAAACGCTACAAACCGATTGTATACAAAAACAACTGAAATAGGAATAGCATGTTGTACTGACAAATGCTTAGTTTGTGTAGTTGAGAGTACTTGATCATTTACTATAGATTTACTCTTTACAGTATAGAATTAGTATATAATTACTGACTCCCAGAGTGCATTGCAACATGAATAAATTAAGCAATTGCTCTGTTTTACTATTTTTGCGTTTATTTGCCAATTTTATTTGCTAAAAAATATAAAATTGTTATTGTTAAAATTAATAAATAATACACAATTTAATTGTTACCATTGTCGTGTTTTGCAGGCTGAATGCTGATGTCTTTGTGTGACTCAAGCAAGGTCAATTGCAGGATATTGTGACAACTACAGGGGATTATATCAGTTTAATGCCTCATGTTTCTCATTTGAAACCACAAATAACTGATTTCTTGTTGCATCACTGCATAAATTGGAAGGGAATTATAGTACTATAAAAGTTCCAAGTGCCCAACCAAAGGGAACACTGATCACCAAAATGATGAGTTCAAACAAAACCATTTTAGGAAATCAACATCAAATATGAAGTCAACTTATCGGATGTTCTCTCAAAAATTTCAGTTGGATTGATAATTCAACTTTCAAGATGACTTTGTAAAACAAGTGAATGCAAGGTGAAAGATAAAGGGATAGTATACGAATAGTACAGATTACTAGATTTTTTACTATTAAATTAATTAAAAAGTAGTGTATTTATCTATAGTGTCTTACCTGTAAAATCTCAATGAGTTGTAGAATAGTTTTTTGTTATTCCATTAACTGTTTTACCCATTTTGTGTAAGACTGTTATAAAACTGGTTATCAATCAAAAATGAAGCAGGAATACAAGGCCTTTTATAGATTAAATTTGTTAACAGTAGGAGGGTTTTACTCTGCTAAAATAGTTGACCAAGGAAGTCTTGCTGTTTAAGCCAGTTAAAGGAGTTAAAGCCAGGTGGGAACTTCCCATTTTAAAGCACCAGACATGTGAACTTCAAATGTAAAGAGCTCCTGTAGCGACAAGGGTCTAATCAAGAGTTTTTCTTCCCTCATTTTCATTATTCATGGCACTTTTCTCTGAACAAGACTGGAAGGAACAGAGCTATAACAGAGCAGGGAATTTTATAGTCCTCTTCTTGGTGTAATTTAGTAATTTAGTATTTGACTTAATGGGGCATATAGATCTTGTTTGCATCTAACTAATTTGCATCTGAGATCAACTGAGTGTGAGGAAATTATTATTCTTACTTTTATTCTGCATTTTGTTCTTCTCCACCAGTGAAAATAGTTACAACCAAGCCCAAAATCAGCCGTTGCATGTTTCACAGCAACACAAAGAGGTGTTTAGTTCCAGAATGAATCAGTGTTTTGGAACAAATCGGTTGAAAGAATGATTCAATGAATCGCTTATTCTAACACTTGTCGCCACCTACTGGCGTAATGATGTGACCCGCAGAAAGACTCATGGCCCTATTTTAACAATCTGAGCTCATGGCGCAGGTGCACTTAGGGCGTGTCCGAATCCACTTTTGCTAGTTTAACGACGGAAAAAACGGTCTGTGCGCCAGGCACATGATCCAAAAGGGTTGTACCTAGTCTCTTAATGAGTCATGGGTGTGTTTTGGGGCGTAAAGTGCAATGAATCAATCATTACCTTTAAAAGCCAGTTTCGCTTGCACCATGGCGGATTCGTTATTTACATGGCGGAATTTGCGAGCGGAAAGACTGAACACTTCTCCAGTGAGGAATCCTTTCATTTTTAATATTTAAAAATGTTTTTGTGCTGCTGCGCGTCCCTGTGTGTGTAATAAGCAGAGTGTACGCGTGTTGTGCACCCGCCTATAGGCGCATATTACTAACGCTCCCTTTAAATAACACAAAAAATACTCCACTATTAACTTTAGACCAGGTTTTTGTTGGTCAATGGCGCAGTCGTTTTCAGTTGCCTCAAAATAGCAACGCACCAACAATGCGCCTGAACACACCTCATTTTCAGACCAGCACGGCCATGGGTGCACAGATGGGCGCAAGTGCATTTGCTATTTAAACAACATGGCACTGGACGTGAAAATGATAACTGCGTCGGGCTGAAACTAGCAAAAATAATTAAAAACACTTGCGTCGCGCCAGCCGTCGCATTGCAAATGTTTTCATTTTTAAAGCTCTAAAAATGTTACTGACTGGTGTTTTAGTGTATTTCCTGCAAATATGGAAAAAATACAGGGTCTCAATTAAATATGTGCAGTGTCACATGGTTGGTGAATTGTCACATGACCAGAGCGGTTTTTGTTTGCACCATGAGAAGATGATGGCCGCATCAAAGGTCCAAAACAAAAGGTTAGTAAAGTATGTTAACATAAAGATATAACAAAGATTTTTGGTACACATTATCTTTAAGGTGTCTAGTATTAATATATGAATTCACAATTATTCAGTTTTGTTGAGTGTGGTCATAGAGTAAACATGTTGATGGCAACAATAGTGACCGTTGGATAATACAGTGCATTTAGGTATACATATACACTCACCTAAAAGATTATTAGGAACACCTGTTCAATTTCTCATTAATGCAATTATCTAATCAATCAATCACATGGCAGTTGCTTCAATGCATTTAGGGGTGTGGTCCTGGTCAAGACAATCTCCTGAACTCCAAACTGAATGTCAGAATGGGAAAGAAAGGTGATTTAAGCAATTTTGAGTGTGGCATGGTTGTTGGTGCCAGACGGGCCGGTCTGAGTATTTCACAATCTGCTCAGTTACTGGGATTTTCACGCACAACCATTTCTAGAGTTTACAAAGAATGGTGTGAAAAGGGAAAAACATCCAGTATGCGGCAGTCCTGTGGGCGAAAATGCCTTGTTGATGCTAGAGGTCAGAGGAGAATGGGCCGACTGATTCAAGCTGATAGAAGAGCAACTTTGACTGAAATAACCACTCGTTACAACTGAGGTATGCAGCAAAGCATTTGTGAAGCCACAACATGCACAACCTTGAGGCGGATGGGCTATAACAGCAGAAGACCCCACCGGGTACCACTCATCTCCACTACAAATAGGAAAAAGAGGCTACAATTTGCACGAGCTCACCAAAATTGGACAGTTGAAGACTGGAAAAATGTTGCCTGGTCTGATGAGTCTCGATTTCTGTTGAGACATTCAGATGGTAGAGTCAGAATTTGGCGTAAACAGAATGAGAACATGGATCCATCATGCATTGTTACCACTGTGCAGGCTGGTGGTGGTGGTGTAATGGTGTGGGGGATGTTTTCTTGGCACACTTTAGGCCCCTTAGTGCCAATTGGGCATCGTTTAAATGCCACGGCCTACCTGAGCATTGTTTCTGACCATGTCCATCCCTTTATGACCACCATGTACCCATCCTCTGATGGCTACTTCCAGCAGGATAATGCACCATGTCACAAAGCTCGAATCATTTCAAATTGGTTCCTTGAACATGACAATGAGTTCACTGTACTAAAATGGCCCCCACAATCACCAGATCTCAACCCAATAGAGCATCTTTGGGATGTGGTGGAACGGGAGCTTCGTGCCCTGGATGTGCATCCCACAAATCTCCATCAACTGCAAGATGCTATCCTATCAATATGGGCCAACATTTCTAAAGAATGCTTTCAGCACCTTGTTGAATCAATGCCACGTAGAATTAAGGCAGTTCTGAAGGCGAAAGGGGGTCAAACACAGCATTAGTATGGTGTTCCTAATAATCCTTTAGGTGAGTGTACTTACAATGAACTATCCAATTGCAGTTGTTAGAGAAGGTTGCACTAAAATATTGCAATGACAAAATTACAGTGAATAATGCACTAAATAAATAAAAAAATAAGAAGTTACAATATTGATGTTTTAATACTGGTTGCACTAATGTATTGATATATGTTACAATAAAGTAACAATTTTGAAATACGTTGATGGTTGTACCTAGTGTTGTATGAGGGTTTTTATGTATAATATAATAGTAATCCTAGAATGTGATAAAACAGAGTTTAAAATGTGTTAATAACTGGGCTGAGATATATAAATAAGAATTTTGATGACTGCAGAAATATGTTAATTCAGTATACACATTATCCCACCGGTCACAATTCTGACCCACCATAAAACAAATTTTTTCACACACTTTTCCATAAAAACTCAATTTTAGCATTTTTATTTATCTTTTTATTATATATATATATATATATATATATATATATATATATATATATATATATATATATATATATATATAATTTTTTTTTTTTTTTTAAGTCTACATTTGCACCACTTGAGGAAGTAAAAGAGTGTTTGGTGAGTTAGAGAGGATAAAAAAGTGGGGGGAAAAAGAAAGTTCAAGATCTCTCATCACTGAGATGATGAGCCATTGTAAAAATGAATTTAGAGAGAAGATGAAATAGACAATTCAATCAAATTCAACACCACCCCCTGTCTAATGCGCTTAAGATATAAGTACATTATTTCTGACTGGGAGATATATAAAAAAAGTTTGAAAACCTTTAAACCTTTGTGCTGCTTTAATTATTAAACCACGGGGAGAAAAGAAGAGGCCCCTGGCATAGAAATCCCACGTCTCTTCAATACATTCATTCCTCTAGATATTTTAAACATTATCTGCTTTCAGGCCAAGTCTAAAATAAACTTGCTGATGCAAGTGCGTCAGTTGTGAAACTAATCCCGCATTTTGCTATAATCCTTTTGTTTGTGAACCGATACTAAGATTTTAGACCAATCAAAATGTAGGCTCAAAGAAATTAAACCTATAGTTTGCAAGGAAGGAGTAAATCATGTAATTGAAATTTTGAGATGAGTGGCAGGTTTTCTCAATGGGTCCAGGTGCTTCTAAACCAATTTACAATAATAAAGAACTGAGCACAGAGGAGTGACTGGCTATTTGCATCTCTTTTCACTTGGTAAAGGTTAAGTTTGACAGAGAGTCTACTGAGACCTCAAACAGACCTGACTGTTTATGAGACATTAAAACACACCAGAGATTTTATAGCCATGAAAGGGCATATGGTTAATTTTGTTATCAAAAATTCTTCTTTCTTTCTTTCTTTCTTTCTTTCTTTCATATTACCTACATGGCCGCCACTATTTGAGACATCATCCTTGATAGTGTTCAGTACATTTTGTAGGTATTGATCAATATCAATTTCAATATCATTACTGATTTATTGTATAACAATGTTTATTATTTTATAATTATATCATTATTTTGTATAATTAACCATATAATTAATTATAATACATTTATATGTATTATATTATTAAATAATATTTGTTGTTGTTATGATTATTATAAATAACAATATATATTTTTTTTTATATCAGTTATTTTGTAGTCATTTTCAGATGACTTTTTATGATTTTAAAAGGTTTTGCTAAATTCCTTTGCATAATAAATCAAATTACAATCCGACTGTATATTCCTGTACTATTTTCTGCTTATTCTGCTTATACATTATGACAGGTGAAGTGAATAACACTGATTATCTCTTGATCACGGCACCTGTAAGTGGGTGGGATATATTAGGCAGCAAGTGAACATTTTGTCCTCAAAGTTGATGTGTTAAAAGCAGGAAAAATGGGCAAGCGTAAGGATTTGAGCAAGTTTGACAAGAGCCAAATTGTGATGGCTAGATGACTGGGTCAGAGCATCTCCAAAACTGCAGCTCTTGTGGGGTGTTCCCGGTCTGCAGTGGTCAGTATCTATCAAAAGATGTCCAAGGAAGAAACAGTGGTGAACCGGCGACAGGGTCATGGGCGGCTAAGGCTCATTGATGCACGTGTGGTCTTATCAAACAAACGAGCTACTGTAGCTCAAATTGCTCCGATCCATGGAGGCCCCACCTTGCAACTTACAGGACTCAAAGGATCTGCTGCTAACATCTTGGCAGATACCACATGGGTCCTTCAGTGGTCTAGTGGAGTCCATGTCTCGACGGGTCAGGGCTGTTTTGGCAGCAAAAGGGGGACAAACACAATATTAGGTCATAATGTTATGCCTGATCAACAAGAATGTATGAATGTAATTTGCATTATTATGCAAAGGGATTTAGCTAAATCTTTCCTTCTAAAAAGTCATAATGCCCTTTGGAACTCATAAATAGGGCCAAAAACATAATAAACACCTGAATATACACTCACCTAAAGGATTATTAGGAACACCATACTAATACTGTGTTTGACCCCCTTTCGCCTTCAGAACTGCCTTAATTCTACGTGGCATTGATTCAACAAGGTGCTGAAAGCATTCTTTAGAAATGTTGGCCCATATTGATAGGATAGCATCTTGCAGTTGATGGAGATTTGTGGGACGCACATCCAGGGCACGAAGCTCCCGTTCCACCACATCCCAAAGATGCTCTATTGGGTTGAGATCTGGTGACTGTGGGGGCCATTTTAGTACAGTGAACTCATTGTCATGTTCAAGAAACCAATTTGAAATGATTCGAGCTTTGTGACATGGTGCATTATCCTGCTGGAAGTAGCCATCAGAGGATGGGTACATGGTGTTCATAAAGGGATGGACATGGTCAGAAACAATGCTCAGGTAGGCCGTGGCATTTAAACGATGCCCAATTGGCACTAAGGGGCCTAAAGTGTGCCAAGAAAACATCCCCCACACCATTACACCACCACCACCAGCCTGCACAGTGGTAACAAGGCATGATGGATCCATGTTCTCATTCTGTTTACGCCAAATTGTGACTCCACCATCTGAATGTCTCAACAGAAATCGAGACTCATCAGACCAGGCAACATTTTTCCAGTCTTCAACTGTCCAATTTTGGTGAGCTCGTGCAAATTGTAGCCTCTTTTTCCTATTTGTAGTGGAGATGAGTGGTCCCCGTTGGGATCTTCTGCTGTTGTAGCCCATCCGCCTCAAGGTTGTGCGTGTTGTGGCTTCACAAATGCTTTGCTGCATACCTCGGTTGTAACGAGTGGTTATTTCAGTCAAAGTTGCTCTTCTATCAGCTTGAATCAGTCGGCCCATTCTCCTCTGACCTCTAGCATCAACAAGGCATTTTTGCCCACAGGACTGCCGCATACTGGATGTTTTTCCCTTTTCACACCATTCTTTGTAAACTCTAGAAATGGTTGTGCATGAAAATCCCAGTAACTGAGCAGATTGTGAAATACTCAGACCGGCCCGTCTGGCACCAACAACCATGCCACGCTCAAAATTGCTTAAATCACCTTTCTTTCCCATTCTGACATTCAGTTTGGAGTTCAGGAGATTGTCTTGACCAGGACCACACCCCTAAATGCATTGAAGCAACTGCCATGTGATTGGTTGATTAGATAATTGCATTAATGAGAAATTGAACAGGTGTTCCTAATAATCCTTTAGGTGAGTGTAATTACAGTGTTGATTTAGGCTACATCTACATCACTTTTACATAATTTCATGTTCATTTTAAAACAAAAGTAACAATAAAAACCTTATAAATGAAATGCTTATAAAGCATACACTTTGTTGCTCGTCCCATCAATACATGCACTCCTGCATTGCTTCATTTCTTCATCATATTCTCTTCTGTTAAATAGTCTGATCTCATATTCCTTTCATTATATTTAGTAGAGAGACTGAATAATATATTCTCCATCTTATAACTAAATATATAAAGAGAAGAGTGCTGTATATCTGTTAATACTTCTCCATATCAGGACTGTCAAGGCTGTATTTCACGCTTCAGCAAATCCATCCAAGACCTTGCATCTGACAGCATTTATTTCAAGCACAGAAAAACCGCACTGCGGTCTTTCATACTTTTACAAAAAAAACAAAAAAAATAGAGAACAGCTGACAGGTTGACAATGACAAAGGAATAAATAACTAAAAAGACTGAGAAAGTTTAGAAATAAAGAAAAAGGAGACCCTGATGTGAGATGATTAGAACATTGATCAGAGTCTTTATCTGTTAACAATTCAGAGGAATGTAACGTCTGACCAAAAAAAAAACAATAGCAACTGTGAACGATTTACAAGTAAAATGCTGTCCTTGTTACATGAAAAATGAGATTCAATAAAACGCTAAAGTGAATGAATAAAGGGCAAGATAAAATATGCACATAACACACAGAGTTTAACATCGGAGAGCAATGTATTCTGATGAGAGGGCACATTTATCTTCCATACTGAGAGGGAAATGTTCTGGCTCAGGATTCATATTAAACTGAGATTGCGCTTATTCAGATTCAACATCATAACCCTCATATACGTACAAATGAAACATGCTCTCAAAAGCAGGTCAGAACACACACACAACTGACGTTCACACAAGTCATTTAATTTCTTTTCATCCTTTCTTATGATTGTTCTCCCACATATAAAAATTCTGTCATCATTTACTCATCTTCATGTCGTTCTAAACCTGTATAATTTTCTTACTTATGTAGAACACAAAAGAAAATGTTTTGAATAATAGACTGGCCACTCTTTTCCATGTAATTGTAATAAATGTGTAGTACGGCTTTCATGCTTCAAAAAGGGCACAAAAAGCTGAAAACCCTTCTAACGCCAGCCAGGAAAACAGTTTGACCAGGCTGGGAGACTAAACTAGACCAGCAAACCATCTTAAACTGGTTTAAACGGTTTTTGCAGCAGAAAAGCTGAAAAGCTTTGATTCGGCTGTACAGCCTCTCAGGAGAAAATGGTGATGTCATCCAGCTCATTTCAGTTATCATATAGTGTCAATGCGGGCAGATCAGTAATTTAGTTGACAATTTAGTGTCCCCAACTGAGCAAGCCAAAAGCCAAAGGCGACAGTGGCAAGGAACCAAAACTCCTTCAGGGGCCAGAATGGAGAAAAAAACCTTGGGAGAAACCAGGCTCAGTCGGGGTGCCAGTTCTCCTCTGGCCAACGAACAAACAGTGTATGATTATGATTCTGGCAACCTTACAGGTCAGAAGTCATATTAGATCGAAAGATATTTGAAAGATTATTCGAAAGATCGGAGTCGTCACGCTGGAGATGGGTTTAATGAGGATGTCGTGTTGATGCGGCATTTACAGGGGGGGAGTTTACTTGACACGGTCTCTGCAGACATTTCAGGGATATGTTAATCTGATTCAACTATCAGTAAGTGTGTGGTCAATCTCTTAAACTCCATTTAATACATTTTTGCTATAATTACATGTCATGATTTCCCCTGTGTTTTGTGTTCTGCATTCTAGGACTTTTATTTTGAAGTTATTTTCTATTGTTCCCTGTGTTTTGTTCCTGTTTGTCTTAGCTGTTTTGTATCTTATGGTGTGTTCTAGCCAGGTTTTTGAGCCTGTAAGTTACGACTTCAAACCACGACTCACGACTTTGTAGCGTTCCAGGCAAAGTCACGCCAAACTGCCTGAGTGCAAGGAATTGTGGTAGCTAGAGGTAAACAAAGCATGGCGGACCGTACGGGGCTTATGCTCATTTACAATCATTTCTATCGCCAAAGGTGCGAAATGGAGGAGAAAAAACGGCGCATAAGGCAAGAGAAGCTGTTATACCTTTTATTTTACGTTATTTGTATATTTGGAAATGTATTTGTATCACAGTGTGTCACGGTTTGTTTCATGTTCATGTTTCTTGCTCTTATTTTGTCATGTTCACTGTAATGGTTCCTGGTTGTCATGTGATTCCCATGCCCTCATGTGATCTTGTGTCATGTTGTCATTGGTTCATTTAGTCTTGTGGGTTCTTAGTTCTGTTCTGTCATTGGTTCTTTGTCTTGATCATTGTTCACAGGTGTGTCTTGTTTGTCATTAGTCTCTGTGTATTTAAGCCCTCATGTTTGCCTTGGTCCTGGTCGAGTATTGTTGGTGTAACCCACTATTGGTGAGTGTCTGCTCGAGTCAAGTCTTTGTTTAGTTTGGTCTGGTCTGGTCATGTTTGGATTTATGTTAGTTATTATTTAAATAAACTGCACTTGGGTTCATCAAGCTTGCTTCCAGTGGATGACTGTTACAGAATACTTGACCCCACTATGGACCCAGCAGTTTGTCTTCTTTGTTTACGCAAGGGGAATCGTTCTCTGGAAAATTATGTTTTGTGGACTTTCCTTCTTGCCAGGTAGATTTTAATAAGGCACTCAAGGACATTTTTCATTTTGGACTGAATGAGCACCTAGCTTATTTAACGCCTGAGAGCACTTTGCCGTGGACTCTGGCCCAGTATATTGACCAGGTGCTACTGTTGAGTGGCTCTGCTTTCACTGTGGGTTTTTCAGAAGAGGAGCACCGTAATCCCGCCACACCAGAGTGTCTCCATGGCCCTAGTGTCATGTCTGGGTTAGTTCACGTCATGCCTGCCACGCCTGATTTATTATAGATTTGGCTTTTAATGTATGACTTTCATAAACACTGCATCCGTAGGGGCAGCCATTGTTGTTTTGTGGGCTATGTGACGTCAGAGTGCATAAATGGGAGTACATCGATCTAGTACGAGTTCATGGGTGGGAAGTCACGGGTTTGACTGCCGTTCCAGTGCACTTTCACCGGTAGAAGGTTGGAAAAACACGGGTTACGGGTTGCCTGGAACGTGGCGTTGCCATAGCAATTCATTACCCTCACCTATTCCTTGTTAGCCTCTTCTTATCCAGTGTATATCCCTGTGTTTCAGTAGTCTGTTTTTGGTCATTGTCTTTATGTGTGTTTTTGTAGAGCTGTTGTGTTTTTGTTCCCCATTTGGATTATTGTCTTCCCAGTCTGGATCTTTTTTCACTGTTTGTGTAGCTGCCGTCAAAGGTAACTCAAATATTTTAGTTAAATATGGTTCACAGTTAAAATATATATATATTATATAAAAGAGGTTAAAAATCATATGTTTGAAACAATGTCTCATGGCCAATAAATAATAATTTCATGTTTATTTCTTTCTGTTAACTTTGTGAAAGAGGGGGGAGCTTATTTTTTTTTTCTTCCGTGTGGAAATTATAATTTGTTGCTATGTGGACGCTGTATGGGTGCACTCGCTATGATCAGAGAGATATGTGCTGAGGTTTGCGAGCCTGCTGTCTGAAAGTCGCTGGAAGATTAAGTTATCTATAAGTTTGTCGGTGAAGCATGAAGATGAAACCCCCCTAATATTCCCCTTTCGGGTTCATGTGGCCAATGAGGTATATTTTTCTCTCCTTGTCATTTATTTGTGTTACACGACTGTGTTTGTAACAAGCCGATTACGATATTATTTTACATGGCATAAATGTGTCCTTTATTTCTTAGTTTATATGTGATTTCGTTTAGTATTAACTGCAAGTATGTCAAGAATTTAAGGTTAATTTACGTTTTCTGTGTTTTATTTATACCAGTTCTGACGGCAATGTGGAGATGTGGCAATAAGGGAGCATGTAAAGACATGTTTGAAGACTTTGTCATCGAATAAATGCCCGTTAAAACCCAGGAACGACTTGAGCCTTTATTAAACCTCGAGGGGAGTAACCGTTTGGATCAACTTTTTCTGTGTTTATTCAATAAATCCTGCCTCTCCTCTTCCCTGCGTACTGTAACAGAACACAAATTCTGCAGAATTCTACATATTTTCTCTTAAACATGCAAAATATTATATATATTAATACATTCAATATGGGCCTGGATATTAAACAGAGGAGACTGGGTGATGAGGAAAACCGACAGTCACACATAATTGTTGTAATGTGCAAGAAGAAAGTAGGGCAATGTTTAATAAAGTAAAAGTTTTATCGTTTATTTTGACTTTAAAGTCATCAAGACATTGCATTCTCAAAAAGGACAGGCAAAAAAAGGCAGAGTAGGATATTGAGAGAAAACCAAAAGCGATCTGTGAGAGGCCTTATTCATCCTGTCCTGCTTCCTCTCTTCAGAAGTCTAGGTTATGTTTGTCACATCTTAACCCTGTGAAGAGAGCTGATCAAAGACAGAAGTCCCACCAGAGCCCATCACAACTGCACTATACGTAAAGAATGGAAGAGAATGGCAGAGAATAGAAACACTGCACAAATTCAAAAAGTTGATTTAATCATGTTGATATTTTGACAGTGGACAGTTTGGCCATTTTCTGTCTGTGCACTAAAAATGTCTTTGGTTCTTCCAATGTTGGCGAGGAATGCTATAAGACATGGTGAATACTGATGTGCTGATGGACAGGGGGTGGGGCATACTTCAAGGGGATGTTGGCATCAAAACAAGTCAAATGTAAATTCAGTTCTAGTTCCATTTGAAATGGACAGTTTGGCCAATTTCTGTCTGTGCACTAAAATGTCTTTGATTCTTACAATGCTGGAGAGGAATGGTTATATGTCATGGTGAATACCAATGTGCTGATGGACAAGGGGTGGGGCACACTTCAAGGGGATTTCGGCATGTTCTAGTTCCATTTGATGTTTACACACGTTCTTCAAGGCGTGTGGAACAGTGTATTACATTACATTTAACAACAAGCAACTGATACTATAATGTATGTTTATATAAAAAAATTAACAATTTTAGTTAAAACCATGTCACATAACAGTCTCATATTTTTGTTTTATATCTGCTTCAATTTAATAACTACATTAATACAACAACAACCTGATAGTATCTGAGGGGAGTTCTACGAACGGAGGCCTCAGCAAGATGACTCTCTAAAATGAGAGGAGGCCTAACTACGTTCTACGCTAAGGACTGCTTACCAAGGAGGTTCACAAAAGAGCATGACAACTCGATACTGCTATCCAAGCGGAGCTCTGGGGAGTGGAGACCTCAGCAGGATGACTCTCAAGAGCGAGATGAGGCCTAACAACACTCTAACTTAAAGACAGTTCCACCAACGAGGCTCACAGAGAGCCATACCATTTTATATTCCACCGTCTATAACGGAATGATGCTGAAGTCAGAACAAGCTCATTACAGGGAGCAGAGGACCTTGCCCATAACTGGGAAGGTTCTACTCCATGCTCATCCTAAATGACCAATAGGAGTGACCAGCTAAGGCAAGCTACAATCATTGTAAAACCTGTAATATGATTTGATCTCTAGGATCCAGCACTCTCAGAGGTATTGTACAACATGAGGGGCGAACATACCACTTCCTGTTGAAGTCCAGAGACCAGAAGAGCTCTGAGCCTTCTTTGGTCGGCAGATCACAAGAAAGTATAAGGGGGCTAGCCGCACCATTATAAATGCTCAACTGAGACTCCAGCAACATACCGAGCTCCTACTGTTAAGGATTCCACTTACAATCAACCATGAAGACATTGCCATCAAGGGGAGCCAGCTGTGTACTAGCTGCGACCACTCGGAAACAAATGTCTTCTCAAGACTGCAGATACTCCCGAAGGTGCCTTATGACAAAGGAGGGTTTGCAAAAAACAACTTCCTGATGGGTCAAAAGAGCTAATCCCAGGGACTGGAGGACCCAGCTTCACAACCCGACTAAACCAAAAGAAAAAAAGGGGCTCTCTAGACTCGTGCAAACACAAACTACTATCCCTCAGGTGAGAAAGAAGTAAAAGCTTCTTACCTGTCTCTTTCAGTCAGTCTCGAGAATGCCTCACAAAGAGCTCCTTACACAAACTCATAACGCACAAGTCGTGTGTTCTCAAGTGTCATATCTGATTAAATCTACTTAAACAAATCCCGAAGACAAAATAAATTGTTGACGTGTACTACAGGCGCCCTTTTATACTCTAGTCGCACCAGTAGTGGCACCATAGGCTGTCGCCGGCCAATGTTATTTCCACATTTAGACACGTGCTTCCGAAACCAGTCATGCTGGAGGCGATTCCCAAAAAGCGTCCTAGGACGCAGTGCAAGTTCCCATTTGAAAGTGAAAAATTCTTGCTTACAGACCATAATCTAGCCTCTGCTAAACGGGAAGGTTGAGACATCCAGAATAGGCTGTTCAAATGAACATTATTAATGGTGAGATCAAACTGCTGCAAAACCAACTGATATATACAATGCGTTATAATATATATTGTTTACAATAAGATAATAACGTATAATATAATTAAATATTTATTTCCCCTTTTTTGCATGTTCTTCACTCTCAATTGGAATTTTTTTTTTCTTCAATATCTATAAAAGTCTGTGAACTAAGCCCTTCAGTAGTGTCTCCTCTCCTTTCACACTATAACCAGCAGCTGGATGGAAAATATGCCCCCCACCCTTTCTCTCTCTCCCTCTCTCTCTTCTCTCTCTCTCTCTCTCTCTCTCTCTCTCTCTCTGATGTGCTGAGAACAGACGGGAGGAGTTTTAATTTGAATACTGAACTGTTGCCCTTCACAAGGCTCAGAGACAGCACTCTGAGTGGATCGCTGTGGATTAAAACACCTGTCTGTGGGTTCAATCGCTCCTCTGGAAAGGATTTTTTACGGCAAATTGCTGTGACTGCTTGTTTACAGAGGTGAAAAGAAAACTGAAAAGGAAGTTTTACTACTGGTGTTGAACTACAATGGGAAAACTAAAATGAGACGCATATCTGGACAGGACCAGGGCAAGACAGCAAATGTCCAAGCATTTTTTTTTCTCTGAAAGTACAAAGGTAATGCAATTGCAATTAAAGAAACTATCATTATATGTAACTAACACTTTTCAGTAACTATTTTCTTTTTAATTGTTGAAGGAAATATACTTTGTTCTGTTAACAATGCATTTTTATTGAATTGAAACAATTCTGAAATGAAAGAATTTATTGATTTGAACAAATAAAATAAAAACCCAAAAAATTTATATTCTAAACATTCTAAAAACACAATTTTAATATTTTTAAATCTCAAAATTATTTTAAATATTTTTAACTATATTTAGTTGACAATCAAAGTCATTCAACACTTTCAAGAATTCTTCCATTAACATTTATGCTTGGGTATCTTCTCTCTCAAAGTGAGGTAAATCATTGAGTGCAGTGTGTCGAGTGAAGCATGGCTGGAAATTGTTTTTTACTACATCTTCTGCTCACTGCCATTCTGGGACGGGCTGCTAAAGCACAGGACGAGACTTCTACTGATACGGACATCCAAACCACCAATCAGACCTTAGATCCTTTGATGATTTCTGTGACATCAGAGGGGCCTCCAACTTTGACCACACCTGGAGAGGTGGAGGAGGATACTGTGCCGTCCACTGGCACCCGTTGCCGGGGTTACTATGATGTGATGGGCCAGTGGGACCCTCCCTTTAATTGTAATGCAGGTATCTTCTTGTACTGTTGTGGCACCTGCTTCTACCGGTTCTGCTGCCAATTCCGTCAGCAGCGACTGGATCAGACCTCCTGCTCCAACTATGATACTCCCATTTGGGCCAACACTGGAAAGCCTGTGGCCACCAACACTGAGGTGCAGCCAGACCATGAGCGGGATCGAACTCACATGATTGTGTACATCATCTGTGGTGTGGTGGCCATCATGGTCCTGGTGGGAATCTTCACCAAACTGGGGCTGGAGAAGAGCCGTGGAGGCCAGAACGATCTCAGTAACTCCAGGTGAGTAGAAATGAGCTTTTTTTTATTAATTTTTTTTTTTACAAAATATAGTGAGCTGCTCTGCATCCCAAATAAAATTCAACCTCCATAAGTGACTAATGTGAAATGGTCCAGTAACTACACACTACAAAAATAGTGCTCTCCACATTAGACTCGCAATTGATTCCAACAGAGCTATACCGTTAGCATGTTTCTAACTTACAAAATACAATACAAAGTACACACATATATTGTGTGTTTATAATTGATATTTTTTGGACATTTTCACAATTAATTCTAGGACTCCTTAATATACTTTACTGTATATTACTGTCATTTCTAATGAAACTTGTATATCATGTTTTTAGATATATTTGTACTTACACATTTGTAATGAAGTTTTAGTACATTTAAAATATATTAACAATAAATATAATATAAAATAACTCACTAGAGTTAAAATGATTAACTAAGTGCTTTACGTGTGCTTTAGTATAGTCAACACATTAAAATAAGTGTATTTCTTTAAAGCATTACAAAAGATTATTAAAACATAATGATTTAAAATGTACTGTAAAGTAAAACTTTTAATTTGACATTCTTAAAAAGTGAATTTAAAAAAAGGGTACTTAAGTGTGTTAAGAACTATAATTGTGAAAGTGTACTCTTAAAAAAATATACTTTTATTTGAAGTAGGCTATATTACAAGTGCACATTCAATGCATTTCTAGTAGTGCACTTCTTTTTCACAAGGGCTAACTTCTTCATAAACAATAAATGTGAGGTTATCTTAGATTTTAAAGATGGTATCTTAAAGCAACATAAGTATGCTGCCTACACTAAAAATAAAGGTTCTTTATTGGCATATATGGTTCCATGATGATCCAGTAACATCCATTGAACCTTTCCATCGCACAGAAGGTTTTTATAGTGGAAAAAATATTAAAATGTTCTTTACACTAAGAAAAATGGTTAATTTAAGAACTGTTCAATGAAAGGTTCTATAATGTTTCTTCTTTAGCATCACTGTGAAATTCCCCTTGTGGAACCATTTTTGAGAGTGTACTTTTTTTTTAATGGCCTTCGTGCCAGAAGCAGACATGTTTTAAAATGCTGTCTAGATAGACAGCTCACTAGGTTTTGGAACAGAGCTAAAGACTCACAGAAGAGTCAGTGTGTTTTTATGTTAAAAGTACTACATTCGTATTAGTACATTCAGAGTGTGTTAATTAACCAAAGCTATTTTGGCATCTGTATCACATGTAGGCTACAGCAGACTAAATACCAAGTAACTAGTGCAGCATAAAGCCAAGACTAAAGCCATTAATGTGTATGCTGCTCTTTTGAATTTAACAATCATATGTACAAGAAAAGAGTGGAAAGTGGAAAGTGTTGTCCTATAAGGTTATTCTAATATTCATGCCATCAATGCATTGAAAAGCTAACCCGATTCAACTAAAATATTTGTTTCTTGTCTCAATTCCCAGTTCTTCTTCTCTGTTCCTTTCCCTCCAAACATCAAACTGATCCTTTTGTTCTCATCGTTCTAAAAATTCAAAACATTTTTATGAATATCAAATAATTAATACAGGCAATTTATAATTCTCAGCATTCTGCTGTAACCCCATTTTCAGACATGAAATGACCCAACAATGCAAACAGCCCTATCGAGATGAACACATGTGGAGGATGAAAAATATTCATCCGAAGATTAGCACTTTTTTCTGAGGTTAACATTTCTCCAAGATTTCTCACACGCTGAACACTACACACCAGATTAACTCTTCTTACACGATTAAGAGTTCTCCTGAGATTAACACTCCGCTTTAAGATTAAACCAACTTCTCTACAGATTAACTCTTTTTGATGCTACTGCTGCACTTCACAGCTCTAGACAACTTATTTATAATTTTCCATTCACACCATTAAAAAGAACCACAAACATTTGCTCAGATGTTGAATTTAGGCTCCTAAATAATTACTTCTATTTTCAGCCATGCCTTAAAAGTGCCCCTATTATGCTAATTTAAAGGTTCCTAATTTTGTTTTGGAGGTCTCCTACAATAGGTTTACATGCATCCAAAAGACTAAACACTTTATTTTTTTCATAATATACATTGCAGCATCACCTCTTTTCTTATAGAGTCTGAAACGGTTCGTAAAGGATTCAGTCTCTCTAAACCCCACTTTCCAAGAGCCTACTCTTCTCTAACTGGTCACATAGCCCAGTCTGTTGTGATTGGTCTACCGCTTACAGCACATGTCAGAAATGAAACGCCCATTACTATATCTGAATTTCAGCTCTGGATCTTCCTCAGCACATGAAGTGACAAGAAGAACGGTAATGATGCCGTCAGTTTTACCATATCAATTCCATTGAAAGTGCATGAAAAGGGGATTTACAAAACAACGTCTTCTCCACGTTGACAACACACATCAAACTCTTCCAGGCCTTAGCTACAACTACAGTGTTTGAGGGCGGGTCAAAGTAGATGTTGTTCCCGGGCAGCCAATGAAGACCATTGGATGGCATTATGCAAATTTGTTAAAAACCTATGTAGGTTCATGCAGGAAGGAAGACTGGAATTACTGATGACTCGTTTCATGCAGTTCAGAAACGGTTCTTTCATTTGGGAGACAAACTTTATTTATCATGCAACTTTGCAGACCTTTTACATTCACAAACAGCTATATTATACACTACATAGAATGTATAACATTCGAAAAAGCATAGTGGCACTTTGATATTTGAATGTTACACCAGTATGTCATATTCCCTGGAACTCTCTAACCTATGAAAGCTTGTTTCCGCCACAGAATAAAAAATAAAAAAGGTAATTGCGTCTTTTTATCTCACAATTCTGACTTTTTTCTCAGAATTGCATAATATAAAGTCGCAATTGCGAGTTATAAAGTCAGAATTGTATGATATAAAATTGCGTGATGTAAAATTTATATCTCGCAATTCTGACTTTTTCTCGCAATTGCGACTTTATATCTCACAATTCTGACTTTATATCATGCAATTCTGACTTTATAACTCGCAATACTGAGGAAAAAACTCAAAATTGCAAGATGTAAACACAATTGTGAGATAAAAAGTCACTAGTATCTTGTTTTATTCTGTGGCTTTCATACTAACCTCAGTCAATCAGGGAAGAGGAAAACGGTATTTATCTGTCAGGCTGAACTTAAACCATCCATCCATACTTTGTCATAGTTTTGTCATGTAAGCACAGAAATGGCCTGCATTTCTTTAAATGTGTCATTGCTGAACAGAGAATGTGAGTCATGATAATGTGAGACATAATGCACAGGATACCCGCAGTGATACTGAAATCCATGATTCAGATCACATCTTAAGCAGCTTGCCGAGACCAAAGGCAAGATTCTGTGCCATACAATATCCCATCCACAGTTAAAGAAAAAAATCAGCATGCTGGGCAGAGTATTCCACCATACGGGTGTCCGGAGGCGCTGAGATCTTTGAGATATCACATTTATATAACGTGAGAGGGCACAACATTTTAAGTCGTGTGAATTTTGAATCCTTTCTTTAATAATTAGGTTACATAAGTACTGTAGATAAAAAAGTGTGTAAAATAACCACACATTCACATTCCTATCACACCTTCCACAGATCATTAGTTTAAAACTGACAGTTCTGTCATTATTTACTCACCCTCCTGTCATTCAAAATTGTCTCTGTTTGTGAGTCTGCACATACATTCAGGGTTACTTTTTGAAAAATGGAAGGAGAGAAGGACAAAGTGAGGAGGGATCAAGCAGAATACCTCTCCTTCAGCTCCCCCTCTCTTCCTTCAAACCCCTGAGCTTGTTTGTCAGATTTTAACCTGTGTCTTTCCTGTGGCTCCGAACTGTCTGAACTCAGTTGACATGAATGAGATGTGGCTGCTCATAGCTGCGCCCTGTGTGTTTGTGTGTTAATGTGTATGTACAAGTGTGTCTTCGTGTCTCTCTGATTCTGGAGACGTCTCTCCCGCATGGTTGAGTCTTAGTGGGTGTGCACTGACATTTGCGTCCTCCTGGCCCCCTGCCTCTGTCTCAACTCCTTCCTGTTCCTCTGAGGCTAAAGTAAGGGTCTATGCTCTCGGACAAATCTACTCATTACCACACTCTTTGTGCTTTTCTCTAGCTCTGCATTTGCCCTCTGGGTGACATGATGATCTAATACAAAACTTTCTGACTCTTATAATAGAACATAACATAATAACAGACCATATTTCTTGTAAAAGTTACAAAAGGGAAGGGGGTCACCTAATTTAGTGGTAGTTGTTGTAAAAGGATACACAGGAAAAACTTCACAACCCTACTCCATTACACTTGAGAAGCAAAGACAGAGAGAGGATGACAAAGGGCAACCAGCAGGACAGGACCAACTACCGGAAAATGACACTGCGCAACAGGCATACATTTCTAATGCTTTGGCAATGTAAAGTTTTCACCATGTCAATAACATAACATTGTCTGAAAGAAAGAGTAAAAATGTTTTCCCAAAGTAAGAATTATCAATATGAATAATTCCCTAAACTTCTGCTGCAATTAATAGAAATAGTGTGCAAATTATTTCACATAAAAGTAACATTAAGTATTGCACATTAAGTAAATGACACGATGGTCTATTGGGATGGCACAATGTGAATTTGACTAATTGGTTATATGCGGGTTACACATTACAAGAGTAATTCAGTTCTACATAGCATTAAGCGAGGCGAAGCTGTTCCCCCTGCAATATAATTAGATATGGCATCCTACGAATAATTGCTGATAAAATTACTCAACACAGATCCAAAGATACAGAACCCTGTTCCGCATAAAACACGGCGGCACAGGAAATGTGACAGGGCTGCCTGTCCAAGCGCTTTTTGGAATGACTGCGATGCAACCGGTTATAGGCCTATTACTACAATAAATTATGTAGTAATGATTATTACAATTAAGTGAGATAACCAAACTTGAATCAAAAAGACATTGTTCTGTAATTTGTGTTAGTTGGGTAACTATTAGATATTTATTAAAAGGGTAAACCTCATTAGGCTTCCATTGTTTTGTACTGATATCAATGTATGCCAAAGAATTGAAATAAAGCCAAACAAATTTCACTTTTACACATAGGGACAGATTTACTAACAGCTTGCGCCAGCGCAAACCCTCTTTTGGCCTTAAAAAAATACTGTTAGGATTTACTAAAAAAAGGATTTACTTACAACGCTATTTTTGTGGCTGCCCTTATTGCATATGCATTTGTAGGAGTTTCCCTTTCAGACGCAAAATTCATGGGAGGAGAGTATTTAAATGAATCATGCAAGGTGATTTACTAAGGTTTGCACTAGTCAATTTACTGGTATTTGCGCCATTATTTAACAGCCCCAAAAAAGCATTTGGGCTGCTCTTGGTAGATTGTGTTGGTCATTATGGAAATGATCCGGCTGCGTCTGTGTTCTGAGATTTAATTTGTGTGTCGTCAGTAGATCACATGTAGAACTTTCCACTCCCATCTGCACTTTTATGGAATTGCGCTCTCACAGTGCTGGGTAGTTACTGGATTACATAATCAGATTCCAAAAATTATTACTTGTAATTACATTATATTATGTTTTAAAAATACTTGTAATCAGACTACAGTTACTTTTTATTTGATTACATGATTACATATTATTCACACAATGGCAGTAAATCATAAATAATATATTGATTCTCCCTAATATTTCTTTGTCATGGTTTACATTTTCCTTTCTAAAAAAGCATATCACTTATATACATTCAGAAAGTCTTTTGTGAAAATGCACACACAGACCAGCCACTAGTCAGGTAGCTATAATTACATCAAAAATGTAGAAGCCACAAAACATTTGATCACTGGATTTACAGAAATGATTTCACTTTTAAGAAGTGTTTTCTCAACATTGCATATCGAATCAACTCCTGATGAACACATTCATTATTATTTGAATTGTCACTCAGTAAATCATTTAAACATGCATTACTGTCTATGGAAAACTATTTTCTTTCAAACTATTTTATTATATTTTTTTATTTTAATTTTTAAATGATTTATTTACATTTTACATTTTAATGAGAAACCATAACATAATGTAATGTTTAACGCACTTCATGTTGTGATAAACAAGTTAGATAAAAAGTAATCAGATTATATTATCTTAAATGTGTAATGTAATGGATTATGTTACTAACTACAATTTTTGAAAAATAAACATTTTACACATTATTATTTGCCTTACAACCAATACCTGCCCATCAAATAGCACATAAATGTCCATATCAGCTAGTTATTGGCCTCTTTACTAACCAAACCCTGAGGCAGAGTGTAAGAAAAAAATGCACCATTAGCTGCAATAGGAACAGGATGATGATTCAAGGCCCCGATATACTAACAGCGAAGTTCTTTTTCGTTCTTCATTTATGGGTAAAACGGAGCTAGAAAAGTAAGTGAGCAGCGATATACTGTTAGCGAACATCCGACACCACCCACTCTGCAGAGAGCGCCGTTTATATGTTATATAGTTTTCTGTTTATAGTTTTCGCAGGACAAAAACGTCATCTCAGTGTGGACGGAACGGAAGGCCAAAA
The DNA here is from genome assembly GCA_039654625.1 of Rhinogobio ventralis. Classification (NCBI taxonomy): domain Eukaryota; kingdom Metazoa; phylum Chordata; class Actinopteri; order Cypriniformes; family Gobionidae; genus Rhinogobio; species Rhinogobio ventralis. The sequence goes on from CM077212.1 coordinate 17,631,851, forward strand.
TGGAGAGAAAAGTTTTCAAAAGAAATCCTTTTAGTGTGGACAAGGCCTGAGAGAGACAGATGATGATACAAATTAGCCGTATTGTCAGATAGCATTGCTTCTGACCCAGCATGGCTGACTGCCAGAACACTGTATATCTGAACCCCTCAGGAAGGACTCGTGGTGCTATCCCAGGATGCCCTTTTTATCAGATCTCCTACACTGTCTACTAGACACTGGCCTGTACTTTGTATCTAAACACACTAGTCTGTGTTGTGGGAGAAATGAATGTGTGTCACTCTCTGCAACTCGTATTCAGTGTGTGAGACATCATGGCAGCGGGAGTGATGATTGAGTCTGTATGCAATGAGGCAAAGGGTGAAAGCCCAGCAGGATGTCTAGCAAAGCTGAAGTCAATGACTTCAGCCGTCTGAGCATAAGCATGGCACATCCTCAAAGTCACCCTCAATGAGGACAATCATTTCAGCATGACTGAAAAGAACCACCAAATGATTTTATGTTGTTATCCCCTTAACAAGATGAAAGCACTAGTTGGTAAACACACAGCAGTTGTCATATTCTCTTGATAAGAGAGACAGATATTAAGGACAATCTAAAAAGGAAGCCTCACATACTTATTAACAGGTAAACAGACAATATCTTTGAGTCGAGTCAGTTCACTTGACGGCCATCTTGGTAAAACAACAGGTCAGATATTTTTTATGTATGCAATACACAAACAATTGCAGCACCAATTTTTCCTTTCAGCTGCTTTTTTTGTAAGCAGTATTAGGGATATAAATGGGATGGGTAAGGAATGGGTAAAGACCAAAATCTCCAAAATGTTTGTCGATTATGTTTTAGTTATATTTTATCAACAAACAAATAAACAATTAATAATAAATAATATAAAAAATATAAAAAACAAATAATAATTTTAAGCTGTTATCCCCTTTAAGTTGAATTATATACACTATATTGCCAAAAGTTTTGGGACGCCTGCCTTTACATGCACATGAACTTTAATGACATCCCGTTCTTAATCCGTAGGGTTTAATATGGAGTTGACCCACCCTTTGCAGCTATAACAGCTTCAACTCTTCTGGGAACGTTTTTCACAAAGTTTAGGAGTGTGTTTATGGGATTTTTTTTTTACCATTCTTCTAGAAGCGCATTTGTGTGGTCATGTACTGATGTTGGACAAGAAGGCCTGGCTCACAGTCTCCGCTCTAATTCATCCCAAAGGTGTTCTACCGGGTTGAGGTCAGGACTCTGTGCAGGCCAGTCAAGTTCCTCCACACCAAACTCGCTCATCCATGTCTTTATGGACCTTGCTTTGTGAACTGGTGCGTAGTCATGTTGAAACAGGAAGGTGCCATCCCCAAACTGTTCCCACAAAGGAGCATGAAATTGTCCAAAATGTCTTGGTATGCCTAAGCATTAAGAGTTCCTTTCACTGGAAGCCCAACCCCTGAAAAACAACCCCACACCATAATCCCCCCTCCACCAAACTTTACACTTGGCACAATGCAGTCAGGCAAGTACTTTTCTCCTGGCCACCGCCAAACCCAGACTTATCCATTGGATTGCCAGAGAGAGAAGTGTGATTCGTCACTCCAGTGGCAGCGTGCTTTACACCACTGCATCCGACGCTTTGCATTGCACTTGGTGATGTAAGGCTTGGATGCAGCTGCTCGGCCATGGAAACTCACTGAGCGCAACCTGAGAGCGACCCATTCTTTCACAAATGTTTGTAGAAACAGTCTGCATGCCTACAATATAGTGTATATATAGTTATAGTTATTTCTACAGATCCCCTAAACACATTTGATATATATATTTTCCTTGCATCTCATATTTTTCCCCATGACCATGTCCTTTATGGGGTTCCGTATATTAATACATTTATTTGAATAAAATCTAACAACAATGGTGTCATATTTCACTTCCATGGCTTAAAAAAATTCCAAGGCCAGTCCAGTTAATGTGAATAAGCAAACTTGTGATAAGTTCTTAAAAGAGAGAACTTCAAAATCCTACAGCTGCTATATTGAGCATTACCATTTCTCACATTATCTCGTATTCGATCTTTTCCCTTTATACTGCATCTAAATCCTGCCAAAAAGACCAAAAATGCTCAGGTGCCCATATCATGGACATATTGGGAGAGGACAGCTGTTCAGCATTGTCCAGCCCAATGACTGATAGGTGTGAGCTCCCAAGAGAAACCTAGAAGAAACAGATGTTTATCTTAGTCTGAGTTGAGTTTTACTCTCCTCAAGAGAATTTCAAAAACACTAGGGTGGGATGCAAACAGAGATGGCAGAGGAATGGCTGCTCCCATCCAATTACACTGCTATCTGTTGCCCTGCTCCACTGCAAATGCTTTTTCTGTCCTCCCTGGAAGATGTCATCACCGGGGTGACTATAGTCTCATGCCTTTCTGATGTGTTGTTTTTCTTAGGCCGTGGTGGCCTACTGCCACTGGCATCGGCCGACCAAAGGCCAGTGCGCTTGTGCTTGACAATCACATTAGATCTCATCACAGTCCCTTGTTGGTTAAAGGGTGTTGGACAGAATTAGAGACCTCACTAGGGATACAAGTGGAGGCCGTAGGAAATAGAGCAATAATGGAGTGTCAAGGATTTGAACACAGTACCCAGGAGGACACAGGGATGCAAGAAAGGGTTTGGGAACTCTGGGACAAAGCCAATGTAACTGCAGTCCTGTGAATGCCAAGAGGTTGTTAACTGCTTAGACATATTTATTGTTTAATGTGACTAGTGTAATGGATATAAAGTGCATCCAGTTTGTAGAGAGAACATATTGAGTGTGAATTCAATGACAGCCTGCTACACAAACAGTCTGTTGACTGCCAGCAGATGCTGAATGACTATATTGATCAAATATGACAATATGCTGATTGTCAGCATAGGTTTCACAGCTCACAGCTCCAAACCAATGTTATACTGATATGCACTGCCATAGCTACAGATCCTTACCCTTAATACTTTTTCAGCAAAACAGGGAAGGGATGTGGCCTTATGGACTGTACACTGCTCTGATTAAGTGCCCTATGACAATATGACAAAATGAGATCTAATCCAATTAGTGCCATTTTCTGATCTCACCTATTATATGGGATTAGAACATAAAAATACTACAAAGTGTAATATTTTTGTCAAACTGATTGGTGCAGATGGTAGCACACTTGACTCAAGGGAACCTGGGTTTGAGTCCTGATTCCTGAGTTATGTTTTGATCTTTTTTTCTCCCCCCTACTTTCCTGTTACTCTACACTGTCCAACAAGAAAAAAAACAATAGAATTGCAAAAAAAAACAAAAAAACAACAACATTTCTATCAGCGGAGGGGAGATTAAAATAAAAATACACGATTGTTAAAAAATTTGAGGTCAGTAATATTTATTTTAAAGAAATGAAAAAATGAGCAAGGACATTAAATTGATCAAAAGTGACAGTAAAGACTTCTAATTCTATTTCAAATAAATGCGGTTCTTAAACTTTCCATTCATCAAAGAATCCTGAAAAAAGTATCACAAGTTCAAAAAAATATTAAGCAGGTCAGCACCAAATCAGCATATTAGAATGATTTCTGAAGGATCATGTGACACTGAAGACTGGATTAATGATGCTGAAAATTCAACTTTGCTATCACAGGAAAACATTATATTTAAAAATAGAAAACAATTATAGTTTTTAAGCTTTAATTTCACAATATACTGTATTTTTGATCAAATAAATGCAGCCTTGGTGAGTATTTAAGAGACACTGACCACAAACCTTTTAATTGTATAGTGCTTTTATAAATGTAAAATATAATTTTCCTTCAATTCAGTTTGGCATTTTAATTCTAGTTCCTGTCACCTCAAATCAAATACGGGAATTCAATGGTAAACATAAAAGCATTCTTGATTCAATCCTGAATGACATCCCTGTTGGACATAATGTTTGGGTAAATGATTACTCTTGTCTCTTCACAGGACTTTGCAGGAGTTGCTGAAGCAGCCAGGAGGGGAGTTGAGTCCTGTGGATGGACCATTGAGCAGCACCACATCTGTCGGAGCAAATGGCATCTCTGCCAGGATGCTTCGCAGCCGCAGTGGTGAGATCACTTTCTCTGCTGTTCTCTCTACATACAAACATACAAGAAAAAAACTGCTATAGATTCTGCATTTATGGATGCATCACCTTTGTACATGTCTGCTCACACAGCTTCCCAACGGGGCTCTCTTCCCAAGAGTATTGCATGACAACACACGCTGTGAAATCACTGGCTTACAGCTGCTCAATTCTTTCTGTTCTTGTTAATAGCAAAAAACAACAAATATTTGTTTCTTTGTAGCTACCTCGGCTATATTTATGGCGAGAAAAAAGTGAAAGATATAAAAAGAGAATAAAGATAGTAAAAATAAATAAATAAAACAAAACAAAATAAAAAGTTAAGTAAAAATAATTATAAAAGGTTTATCTTTAAGAGAAAGTTTATCTTTGATAAAAATTCTAAAACTAAATCTGGTCTTGTACTTAATTAAAAATCTTTTCAGAGTCAACTGAAAAGTAAAGAGTCCTAATCGAGTTCAAGCCATCACAGTCCATCAAAATAGGCTTCAGCGATTAAAAAAACAACAAATAAAAAAATACAAGTCTAAACAATTAAATAAGTCATGAGTTTCCTCATATAGAATACCAAATGGTTGTAGGTTTGAATCCTGCAATGTTGGGCAAATTTTTTTTTGAGCTATCACAATCACATAATAAACCCAAAAATAAATGATTGATGTCACTGATGTCGTTCCAAACCTGTATGACTTTCTTTCTTCCATGGACAGCATTGGACCCCATTGATTTTCAAAAGCTTAAACATTTAAAACAAATAAATAAATAAAGATAATATAATAATAAATAATATATTTACATATATATATATTGCATATACCCAATAATTTTAGTGGCTGATGAAAATTCAGTTACATAATAAATTACAATATATATTTTGTAATATTATATTATTTATAATATATTTAAAATATAATATAAAACACACAGACAGACAGACAGATAGACAGATAGATAGATAGATAGATTTGCCAATATATTTTGAATACATATATACTTTAATATATTACAGTAAAAATACTACAATACAATAATTTGTTCACAATTTCATTCATTAATCTTCAAATACTAAAATCAGAATTATTTAATAATGGGCATAAAAAGATTCACCTCATAATGGTGATTGTTCCCAGGTGTGCATCTTGCCACTTTTGAGTATGATTGAGATAAAGTGGCTCTCTCACTCTGCTTCTTTCTACACCTTACCTTTTTATCCTTGGTTTTCTCCCCCATAATTTCCATTTCTTCTCAAGAGCCAGAGGAAAATAAATCTGTAACCTCTTCTTACTCATCTATAAATGCAAGCGAGGTTGTCTCATCTGCGATTGCACTCGGTGGATTTACACGGGCGTGAGACACAGCGGGCTTTAGACCGACAGTTGATGTGGGGTTTATGCTGAAATCCAGCGTCTGTGCCAGGCTTAAGCGGCACACTTTCCTCTCCTCTTTATGAGGGGGATTTAAGTTTCGCTCCACAGTGCTTAGAGGTTTTAGCGATGCGACTGTACACATCTCACTGCGTACTTTCTGTGTCCTCAGTAATAGTGTGACAATTATAGTACTTGTGCTGTTTTTGGTCTTGCACTGGGAACGTGGCATTTAATGCCAGGGTTCAAAAGGCATGTCTTCACTTTGGCTTTTATCTGCACAGGGTTAAATTGGGAATATTACACTGCCACAGTGCCTGGAAGAGTTAGTGTGATAAGCACTATGGTTAAAGGGCCTGAGGCTGTGTAATAACACAATGCCTGGGAAGAGATGTTGTATGTTGTGGCACCAATAGCGGTATGTTGTAAATCAGCAGAAGCTGACATCATATAGCAATAAGCCCCACGGGTCAGCAAGCAACAGCCTCTTTCATTTAAAGTCAACATGAAATTATCAACCTTATTTATTTAACTGAAGCTCAGTTTAAAGCAAATTCCTGGAACTATGAAGAACAATTCATCCATGGATGATAAAAAAAGATGATATTTACTTAATTTTTCTTTGTCAAGTTTTTGCACACATATTTTTAAAGTAAATTTTACATATGGAATTAAGTAAACTCTACTTAACTAAGTAAAGTAAAATTAACAAAGAAAATAAGTAATTTTACCTTAGCCAGTAAAAGGTTTCCTTTGAAACACTTTTTACTCTATCTATATAACACTTAATTAAACCACGGTTTTAAAGTGTATGTTTTACTTAGAAACGTCTAAGTAAATAACACATGAAGATATTGTGTGAACACCATATCCACGTAATAGTAGTAACACGGCACCTGAACCTGAACTGGTGCATTGCAACGCCAGGCGTGACGAGTGTTTTTTGCTAATTTCAGCCCGACGCAGTTATCATTTTCACGTCCAAATGCACTCGTGGCCATCTGTTCGCCCCTGGGGGTGCTGGTGTGAAAACAAGGTGTGTTCAGGCGCATTGTTGGTGCGTTGCTATTTTGAGGCAACTGAAAACGACTGCGCCATTGACCAACAAAAACCTGGTCTAAAGTCAATAGCGCAGTATTTTTTGTGTTATTTAAAGGGAGCGTTAGTAATATGCGCCTATAGGCGGGTGCACAACACGCGTACACTCTGCTTATTACACACACAGGGACGCGCAGCATTACAAACCATTACAGACCACTGACGGCTCCTCATTACCATGCAGGCCAATGTTAACTTTTTTCTTTCTTTTTTTTTAATCTATAGCATTTGTTATGAAAAATAGCATCACAGTTAGAAACTATAGCTACAACATGCCACATGTATAATATACATCTTTAGTGAAAAATCTATTCCCTTAACTGATTGTCTATTATAAATTCTACAACTAGTCAAAATTTACCACAATAAATACAATAGAACGTGATAAATTCTAGTAAATGTGGTCATCATGAGTTTAAAAAGCTCGCAGGATGATGTTTTCCCCTCTTTTCATCAGTCATTTTAGTGGCTGTTTTAGATCATGTTCGACTTGCTCCAGTGTTTTACTACAATATACACACGCACATTTTATCATCAGCGTCGCACTGGAACGGCTCGTGCAAATCTTAAAGCCTTGTTTACTCGACGCGTCCGCACGAGTGCGAGGGTACGCGCGGCAAAAATACAAGATCCCATTTCGCTTGGCGGTGTGCCAAGCGGAGGAGGCGCGCGCGCAGTCAGCGGAGGCTCGCGCTGCAGAGGCAGACGAAAGTATAAACAAGGCTTTTGGAGCGCGCTTGTGAACGCACCTACAGTGATTTACGCGCCACTTAATTAAACAATTGGGCTTCAGTCACAGTCATATTGCACAGACAATGGATCCGTATCCTATAAAAGCGAGAAGTAGCGGTACACAAGAATAAGTGCAGGTACGCTTAAGAGTAAAATGTAGAAGTGCCGGTATTTCGTACCGGTGAGTACCGCCCTACTTCGAGCACTGCACAGCAGCACACAAACATTTTTAAATATTAAAAATAAAACGATTCCTTACTGGAGAAACGTTCAGTCTTTCAGTTCGCAAATTCCGCCATTTAAATAGCGAATCCGCCATGGTGCAAGCGCAACTGGCTTTTAAAGGGAATGGAAGATTGGTTTATTGCACGTTACGCCCAAAAACACCCACGACTCATTAAGAGACTAGGTACAACCCTTTTGGACCATGCGCCTGGCGCGCCAACTGTTTTTTTTCTGTTCTTAAACTAGCAAAAGTGGATAGTCCACCTAAGTCCACCTGCGCCATGCGCTTCAGACCATGCGCTCAGATCGTTAAAATAGGGCCCAGTTACAACTTAGCCTAGTTTTGACGTAAATGGGTACTAAGTTACAACTTATGCACTACTAAATATTTTTGTGTTGCACCATTAAACTTAGTTGAAGCGTAACTCTATGTATAAACTAAATATTTACGGAAGCCTCCGATCAGGAGTAACGGTTGGAATAATATAGCAGACAGACTGAACTGCATCAATAAGCTCTTGTTTTACATGACAGACTTCAATTCTTTACACGTATATGATAAAGCTTACATTTACACTCGCTTACATTTTAAGAGAGAAAACATTATGTGAATAGATTACTTTGTTATCGGCTCTTCAACACCAACCTGTCCAAAACAGCGTGCCGCTGTGTGCATCTGTCCAATCACTCCGTGTTGTGCATGTCATGATGTCAAATAAAATCAGTCACAATCAATAAATGTAATTTCTTATGTTTTTTTCGTTTCAGTGTTTTTTATTGATCTTTATTAATTTAGTTTCAAATACTGAATGTTTCTGAATTTGATTTATATATAAAAGCACTTATGTTATTCATGATTAAGTGTCGTAGTATTTAATGGAAACTTATTTTTACTGTTATTTACGTGAGGCAAACGTAGTTAGAATGAAGGATAAACTGAAATTCACGGCATTTTAACACAACTTCTTCTCTTGTATTTGAAGGCTGCTATTGGATCATTGAGGGTAAACGTCATATTATGCGACTACGCATTACTTTACGTAGAGCTTTACGACCTACTAGTTACGTTCTGCCTTAAGAACATATGGTGCAACCGAAAAAAGTACAGAGTTAGTTACAAACTAGCTAGTAGTTACTAAGCCTCTAGTGTGGACTTTACGTTCCAATTTAAGAAAGAACTAACGGACGGCTGGTGCAACCCTACCCAGAGACCTAAATACTTGGTGACCCAAATGACCCAAAATGGCAAGTTACTACACCTAACAACAAAAGCAATGATAAAACAGTGTAAATAAAACAGCGAAAAATCAACCTCATTAATTAAAGTTGAGTAGTTTTACTACATTTTATAACGTTGATATTTAAGCTTTAATTTCAACAAGCTTGAAGTACTAATATAGAATTTAATTCTTGCCTGAACTAACTTTTTCATGTAGAAATTACATTTGTTTTTTCTGTACTATTAACTTAACCACAGAATAATTTTTTTTTATCAAAACATTTTTTTAAAACCGCTCTTCCTCTGAAACAATTTGTCTAATGATATTGGACAATGGGATTGTTCACCCAAAAATTAAATCACTGTAATCATTTGTCATTCCAAACCTCTATACGCCAGGGGATAGGACTACAACAAATGGCTGGTAGGGACTACAACAAGCTTATTCACGGGATAGTGACATCACTAAACCTAAAATTTGCATAAACCCTGGAAGAGTTGTTGTAGTAGTGCACATTCAGGAGTCTGTAATTGGAGCTGCTAGTGCAAACTCTTGAAGCTCCGCCCTCTTCTTGAAAGGGGGCGGGGAGCAGCAGCTCATTTGCATTTAAAGGGACACACACAAAAACTGCAAGTTTTTGCTTACCCTCAGAAAGTGACAAATTTAACCTGCTATAAAAATGATCTGTGGGGTAGTTTAGCTAAACTGTCACAAAATGGAAGGCACAGGGGATACTGTGGGATATCAAAGGCAGTGAAGGATACATTTATGCTGCCTTTAAAAATCGATCAGATGAAGGTATCTCAGTTAGTATCTCATTATTCGAAAATGCCTTGATGTCTTCCAACCTTGGAATGCATCCCCCAAAGGCAGCTTTTTTTTTAAAGATTTCAGATGCAGCCTTGGTCTTACTGCATTATTTTACACTTTTCACCATCCAATTGACTCCTGGCCCATATTTTTTTCAAGCAAAAATACATTACAGTAGTAAAGCGGTTTGTAGTTGACAATTCATGTTGACAATCTCTTTTCAAAGGACTGCACTTTGAAAAAATCTAGAGAAGTTGCTTTATCATTTAATCTGATTATTGCATTCTTCCACAGTAATTTCTCACAGTGTTGATTTGTTCTCATACTAAATCTAGAAGATTCTTATGCATGCATATGCATCTCATATGCTGGAATGTGCTCAGAGTTCAATTGCCCTTTATTTCTATTCAGATGTCAAATAGCCCTAAAACTCATCTGGTGAAATCTATTCACTCTACAACAATGTATTTACATCCTTAAACAGTTCTTGCATTGATCCTCCATTAAATATCCTTCCCATTAAATATAAAAATCCTTCCCTTTAGATATACTCTTATAATAAAGATTCTTTATTGGCATCTATAGTTCCATGAAGAACCTTTAGCATCCACTGAACCTTTCCAAGGATCTTTATAGTGGAAAAAGTTTATTAAAGTGTTCTTCATACTAAGACAAAAATGGTTCCTTTAAGAACTGTGCTTTCATTGTTTTCCTCACATTTTTTTCTCTTTATTCTCTATCTTACCAAAATACTCAAAGACACAAATGTTGTATTTTCTGTCATTTTGCAAGAATATTCTGACATAGGTACAATACCTCCACCCCCCTTTCACCTTGGCAAAAAAATAAATAGCAGGCATTAAGTCTAAACCTCCAGCCTATCCACAGTGAGAATAGAGGTTAATATCAGGCATCAGAGCTTGTAAGCCAGAATGTGTGTTTATATGAGCACATGTGGCATGACAGTGTCATACACAAAGACGAACGGTCCAATTTTAGACTTCCTCTTATGCAGTCCACTCTTTAATTCTCTGCCTCTGGCATTTCAGGCTTTGGTTTTATATGCCACTACACACACATACACCTCACACTACAGCATCACAGACGTCTCCATTGCTTCAGGGCTAAGAACATACACAACAGGCCTTGATAGGGAGATGGTGGCACTCCAGTGAAGAGCGTGAACAATGACGCACAAATACACAGATGCCACCCCGTCCCATATTAATGCATCTCTGCTGCACATTCTCAATCCCCCATTCAATTCACATTGCCATCCCCAAATATGGCAGGCAGGATGTTTACCTTTGAGTTTATATGGGCTTGAGGAGTCACTTTTGGGCTCTCACTTTGTTTTGAGTTATACATCTGTCTGTCCCTGAAGCCAAAAAAAAAATTAAAAATACTCAGCTAAATGGTAACTCACTTTAAAGCCATCAGCTACATAACATTACCACAGTCGTAACATGCTTTTGGAAAAATATGACATAGTTAGAGGAATTGAATGGCTAGGCTGCACCGGGACTTGTGGGCTGTTGAAAATTATTTTTATATATATTTTTTAAATATAATTGATATTTTTTATATAATATATTTTACATATTTATTCTGTATTTATTATGTTGTATTCACAATATTAATTTATTTTAACGCAGGTCTACATGATTTAATTGCATGTATTTTACCTATTCATAATTAGGCCTACCTATTCATCTAATGATCTTTATGTTTAGCAATTTATTTATATATATTGTGCTGCTTTGCAATCTAAAAACATCCAAGCATATTTCTGACATATTAAAGTATAGTGAAAATTATTATAATAACAATTATGCACATAGTGGGGGGTTATTCACTGTGGGTTGTAGTCAAAGTTTTTTAGTATTATTTATACTATTATAAAAAGGAATATATTTTGAATTACCTTTTATTTTTACATTTTCACTTTAATTCTAGTTTGTTTAATTACACACAGTATATATATATATATATATATATATATATATATATATACACAGTACTGCGCAAAAGTCTTAGGCACGTTGGTATTTTCACACGAAAAATGTTTTTAAGCCAGTTATTTATATTTTTTACTGTAGTGTGTCAGTAGGAAATATCAGTTTACATTTCCAAACATTCATTTTGCAATTAATTGTAATAATCCAGTGAGATTTTTATTTATTATTTATTTATTTTATTTTTATATCAGGCTCAAACTGTGAAAGAATGGTTGGGAGGGAGCATGAAGAATGATTTTCACACATGAATTGGCACCTCTGAGTCCAGACTCCAGACCTTAAAATCATTGAAAGTCTCTGAGATGTGATGGAGTAGATTTTACAGAGTGCTGGACTCTTGCACTGTCAATACAAGATCTAGACCAAACATTGATGCACCTCTTGATGGAAATAACATATCCTGGAGTCTCAAACGGTCGTATTTTAAAGTCCGAATTGTTAGAATTTTAAAGATGTGGAGCTGCATGACATTTCTCTCAGTGTGCAACCCTCTTTATGCATTGTTTTGCTAATGTTTGAGGCTCCTCATAAGATTCATAATTTACGAATCATAACCTGCCAAATTGGCTAGTGCGATGTGGCTAGTTCCATTTCGAGAGTACTCTCATATTGCATAAGCTAGCTTACGCTATGGGGAAAACTCCTTTTCTCAAGAATATTGAAGCCAAAAATGATCCTTATAATTTTATATATGTAAAATGCAGTGCAGCTGCACAGCAGACCCAAGCAGAGCATACTAGAACGCTGATTGGCTGTGTTGCGGCAACTGCACGAACCTATGGCGAGGCGGCTGAGGCGTGCGAACCAATCCGGTCGCTTCGCGCCCTAGTACGTCAGCTCCTGCCAGAATGGGCGTGGCCTACGGCTATAAAAGCCCATCTTACACCATAGGATTCAGATTTAATCTCCTTCAGCTCACTTAACTTCGCTGACCTCCGGATTGAGAAACCGCCGCCTTCAGCAGGCCTTCAGCCTGTTTCAGCCAGCAGAACGAGCCACCTGCCCTGCAGTTCTGAGGACGCTGATTCCTGTCTTCACTGGACACCGCCTTCAGCCCGCTGTTCAGAAGCGGAGCAGAACGAGGATGACAGCCTTTCGCTCGCTGCATCCCAAAGTGAGGAATGGTCAAGCTCCATAGCTGCCCCCGCACCTTCTGTTCAAGACAGCACCGGTGGCGTCAGAGCCAGCCTCGATGCTGAGCTCATTCGCCTGTTGACCAGGGCCGTCGAGACATCGGACTCGATTTGTCTCATCCCAAAAAACCCACGTGAAGCAGGCTGGACGAGTGTTTTCTGCAAGGTCTCTGTCAGGCCCCTCTGCAGAGGCCCGCCCCATTCTTCCCTTAAAGTTCAAGACAAGCTAACAAAAATCACCGTCCAGTGCCATTTTCAGCCCGTCTCGGCTTCTTCAGCGCTCTCGACACTCTACGGTGCAAAGGAAAAAGGTTATGAGAGTCTTCCCCGTCTTGAGGAAGTGGTCGCCGCACATCTTTGCCCGCCCTCCGCTTGGGGATGGCAGTCAAAAGCGATGCACCCATCCAAGCCCTGCCGCACTACGTCAGCTCTTGCTGTATGCCTCCGCCGGCCAGGCTGCTTCGGCTCTACACACAATGGCTTGTCCTTCAAGTGTTTCAGGCCAAACTTCTCCATTCTCTGGATGAGTCTGGCCCTGATCCTGAGGCATTCAAAGACCTGCGCAGCGCCACTGACTCTGCGTTACCACACGGGTGATCCGGGTTCGATTCTCGCCTCAGAAAATATTTTCTGCTTTTTCTCCTAAAGCGCTCCAGTTCTGCTTCGGGCCGCCCCCTCAGCCTTCAAAGACAGCGCCGCCGGTCTTCCAGCCACGTTCAGTGACAAACCGTTCACCGTTCACATTCTGCGAGCCGCCATGGACAGCCAGAGCGAAGGGAACTCCGACCCAAGATTGTGTTGAACCCCGAGCCTCCAAAGCCTTCCTGACCACAGGAAGAAAGAGACAGTGGTTAAGTCCCACTGTGGCCGGATTAACACCACAGACTTCCTTTACACTTCTCCCAGTCCCCTCTATTCAGGCGGCTGGAGATATCAACATTGCAGTCAATGAGCCTGTTATAAAACACGCACGCCTGCACACAAATGCCATTTTAACGGCGACCCTAATAAAACACAAAAATATTTTTTTGCTCTGTTCTGACCGTAGGCAGTGTGCCCACTACACAGTATGCACCCCTGCACATAAGCACACAGATTATCCTCTGTTGGCTCGTTCGCCGGCTCGCGCAGAGCGCGCTCTAAATATAGAGCACGCGCCCACCACACAGTGTGCGCCACTAGACATAAGCGCTGTCCCTACAGTGTCACAAGCACAAAATAGCTGGTTGACCGGGTCCCTATTACAAAGCGGCCCGTCCCCAGACTTAATTCAACCCCTTGCTATGCGGACCGAGGCTTGGGAGGCCATCCTCGGTATATCAGAGTGGGTGTTGAACGTAATAAAACGAGGTTACTCGCTACAGTTTGTTTCGCAGACCCCCGCGCTTTCACTTGTACATCATACCGAAGTGTCAAAACTGTTAGCAAACGGGGATGTAGAAACTGTCCTTTAGCAATAAGTGAGTCAGGCTTTTACAGTCGCTACTTCCTCGTTCCAAAGAAGGATGGCGGCCTCAGACCCATCCTAGATCTCAGACATCTGAACAAAACGCTTATGACGTGCCCATTCAGAATGCTGGCAAAGAAACAAATCCTTGTGCAAATTCGCCCAGGGGATTAGGTTTTTCTCAGTGGATCTGAAAGTGGATACTTACTTTCACATTCAAATAGCACCCCGCCACAGGCCATTCTTGAGATTCACCTTCGAGGGGCAGGCTTACCAATACAAAGTCCTACCATTCGGTCTGTCCCTAGCACCCTGTAGATTTACGAAGTGCATGGATTCGGCCCTCACCCCACTGAGACTACGGGGAGTGCGAGTACTGAACTACCTCGACGATTGGCTGGTTATAGCCCAATCAGAGGAGCAGTTAATAACTCACAGGTCCTGGCTCCTCAGCCATCTAGAATGTCTGAGTCTCAGGATCAACAAGAGTGCGCTGTCTCCCAGCCAGAATATTTATTTTCTGGGGACAGATGAGAGGGCGGCTTATGTCACAGCTCACGCCCGCCATCCAGCGCCTAGCGGCGCTGTTCAAAGCTGGCACTTACACTCCTCTCAAACGTTTCAGAGGATGTTAGGCCTCATGGCCTCAGCATTAGTAGTACTCAAACTGGGCCTACTGTATATGCGCCCCCTCCAGCGCTGGTTAAAACCCTGTGCGTGGTCACTTATGCATCAAAGTGAACCACGGCTGTATCAAAGCCCTGGCTCCTTGGAAAGCAGCCGACTGGTACCAGTCTGGTGTGAGTATGGGCTAGGTCTCAAAATGGAAAGTGGTGCAGATGCATCCAACCTAGGTTGGGGTGCTCTGCACGAAGGCAGGCACATCTCTGGCCTTTGGTCAAGCTCGGAGAGGTGGCTGCAAATAAACTGTCTAGAGATGAGAGCAGTCGATCTGTTGCTAAGAGCTTTCCTCCCCTACATAAAGGGTCACCACGTCCTGATCTGAATGGACAACATGTCAGTGGTATCCTATATAAATCGCCAGGGTGGACTCAGGTCAAGCAACCTGCACACCATGGCCAAACACCTCCTTTTATGAGCTCAGCACAACCTGCGCTCCCTAAGGTCTCTTCACCCACAAACGGTTCAGTTAATTTGGAGCATCCTTGTCAAGGCAGAGGTTGATCTCTTCGCCTCAGAAGAAAATGCTCATTGCCCAACATTTTTCTCCAAGAGCAGGGATGTGCTGACCCACGACTGGCCCAGCCGCCCGCTGTGTGCATTCCCTCTGGTCGCAATGTTACCTCAAGTCATCAAATAGCCCCTCTCTGGAGGAACCAACTATGGTTCTCTTGTTGACTCAGTTGCTAGAAACAGCCCCATGGCCGATACCGCTGAGGAGAGACCTCCTCACACAGGCAAAGGGGATGATCTGGCATCCCTGTCCCGACTTGTGGGCCCCTTCATGTGTGGCTTATCAACAGATACCCGGGAACCCCCCAAAAAAAGGGGTGATGAAGCGAGAGCACCTTCAACCAGGCGACTTTACGCTCTAAAATGGTCAGTGTTCTCAAGCTGGTGTGCAGCACGGAACCTGGACCCACACTTGTGTGGAGTGACAGAAGTGCTGTACTTCCTTCAAGAGCTTTTGGATGCGAGTTGCGCCCCTTCCATGCTCAAAGTATATGTGGCGGCCATAGCAGCGTTTCACGCTCACATGGCCGGACAGTCACTGGGGAGAAGCAACCTAATCGTCCGCTTCCTCAGAGGAGCTAGGAGGCTGAACCTGCCTCGACCCCCATCGGTTCCTATATGGGACCTTTCCACGGTCCTGGAGGCCATGAATGGTGCCCCATTTGAGCTGCTTCAGTCTGTGAGCAGGGCCGGATTAACATAAGGGCTAGGTGAGGCTGAAGCCAGAGCACGCAGGGGGCCCATGATTGGCCGAGGAAATGATTGACAGTCGATCGGGAGCACCTAAACTTTTCCTGGTGGGCCGCTCGCCAAACCCCATCACGCCCCCACATATTAAGCGCTGTTATTTACTGGAGTGCTGCGAGTGCATGGGAACAAACACCAAAAGCTATTTTTTTTAAGCCTTCAAACATCTTAAAATGCACATATATAGATCAGAGAAATCGAAATTTTCTTGGGGGACCATGCCCCCCAAAATAGCTCAAATTTGGGACCTCACTGGTTTTAAAACTCCTTAAGGCAGTTGCATACTCAAAAGTTGTTGCTGTTTCTGGAAACCTGTTTGCTTTGACCTCATATCTGGAGTTAATGCATTTATGCTGTTAATGTGTTGCAGCCTGGTATATTTATATATATATAAAATTTAATATTCAGACAGTATATGCTCATTGTATCTCTGTGCTTTGAAGATTAAAAAAATAAAATAAAAAATAATTATTTCTGTGGTAGAAAACATTGTGGTACCCAGATCGGCTACTATGGTCACACCAGAGGGTGCGCAATCACAAAGCAGAGATTATCGCGATGGATAGTTGATGCTATCTCGCTGGCTTACGAGTCAAAAGGTCTCTGCTGCCCCTTAGGCATCAGAGCTCATTTCATGGTCTTGTTCATGGGTTTGGTCCAGTGGAATACCACTTGAAGATATTTGTGCGGCGGCAGGCTGGGCCTCTCCGTCCACATTTATTAGATTCTATAACGTGATGGTGTCTATTACAGCCTGTGGTAGGCCACCTAGAACCTCCGCATCCTGTCCAGGGACCAGAGGTCCGGACGCGGGTGCCATAGGGTGCCCCATCTCTGAGTTACTCAGAGGAATGGGCCAAGGAGGGGCTGTTGCGAGGAGCACTAGTTCCGGGAACCAGGAACAGGAGCCTCTGAAAATGTTTCAGTGGGACCGCTGTTTTGCATTCGAACTAATTTATGCAGCTGACTGGCAGCTGAGACGGGTGGCATCGTGGAACCGATGCCCATGGCGACAAGCAGACCGAGGGGCTGCTGCTGAGGAACAGCACCTTAGCCCGCTTTGAACTATGGAGACTGCTGTTTGGCACAGTCACCAACGGTGTCGCCGAAAGGGTCACCTTGTGAGACGGGAACATTGCGAATGCGTACTTTGGCGACGTCCACACCCCTTCAAGGTTAGCCCAAGGGTGTTTCTGGACCAGGGTGGACATCGTCTGGCCGAGGGCAAGCGTTGTGACTTTAAATATGATCAGTCACTGAGCGCAGCTCAACCTCGGCTCAGAACTACCCTCGTCTCTTTTTAAGAGTGCAGGGTAGAGGTGGCCTGCCAGTGGCACTGCCACCCCACCGCTGAGGGTAGTGAGAGAGGGGAAAACTTTATACAGAATTATGGCCCCATATTTTGGCACCAAATAGTTCCACACTGCCAAAGCTTTCCAATGCACATCCGGGAAAAAGGCAGGGGGGCGGGCAAGGCGATTTACGCGTTGCACTACGCCTCAGCCACCCGGGAAAGCATGGCTGTAAAGTCTGAATCTGATTCAGCATGAGCACACACTATTATAGTGGGAATCTCAGCCTCATCTTCATTTCCAGCACATAACAGCCCTCTCTCCGATGTAGCGATTGACATCTGTCCTCTGCTAGAGCCCCAAATGAAATGCTTATATATATATATATATGTTGTGTGTATTTGTACTTTATTTTAGTACTTCAACTTATATTTCAATTAGTTGCCAAGGCAACACTTTTTATTTAATATTTACATTTTATTTTATTTCAATGAACAAAAACAATTTGTAATAGTTTTAGTTATCAATAACAACTGGCTGTAGTGGGCTGACTACTTTTTTTAATCTTAGTTCATGCCTGCAGTTACGGAGAGATTTGTCTTTTGTAAATTTTTGTTTTTGTAAAAACAGTTTTTTCCACAGCAACTAAATGTTTATTATACATTAGATTTAAAACTGTACACCCATGGTCACAATGCTGTGCTTTAGGATCTCTATAGGAATCTAAAAACTGTTTAGCAATTGCTTTAGAAATATGCATGACTTTATTAATATCCAGCTAAACTGCTCAGTACTCAATGCACACAGTCCTAAAATATTACATAATGTATCAAAATTTGTTATTTCGCCTCTGGACTTCCTTACAATGATTTTGACTTCAAAGGTCTAGCCAGAAATATCTAATGAATACATTAACGTGCACAGAGGACATCACCCTCGCTCTTCTATCCCTCTCGCTCAATTAGATCACATATACTTTATCTTACGAAAAATCTGGTTTGATTTATTTTTGTAATGCTAGGTCTTGTACCCTGAGAGATACTTTACCCTGACAAACCCCCTTCATTAGTTCCTCCCTTTACTCTTCATCATTATCAAACACAGCAGAGAGTGTCTTAGAGGGCACATAGATAATAAATGGTGGTTAACGGCACTGCTGATGTTGTATTAAAGCTAATGTCCTCAGGGCACCACACACTCAGTTGATCAAGGTTTAGAAAAGAGACCTGGTGAGAAAGGTAATACTTCCCTTAAACAGCAGCTAAAGACAGCTAATCTACAACTGCAGAGAATAAAAAGCAAAGAATCTCAAATGATCTTGAGCAAGCTTGGTTCAACCGATGTAATTTGCATGCAAATAAACATCAGAATTACCCAGACATGCCTTTAATGCAGCATGATGACATCAGAATAGTTTTTGGGTGTACTAAATTACCACACTGAAGGGTATGCTGTTGGATTTAATGCAACATTAATTTAAAGCATTTAAAACACTGTTTGCCACTACTAGGAAATGCCAGGATGATTTCAGAATGTCTAACACAGGTTTACCCCAAAAGAACGACTGTCCACATCTCTCAACACACCGCTCATGTTAAATGAGATGTGACTAATGAGCAATGGAACAAACAGGAAAAAAAGAAAAGCAACATCTAACATTCATTAAATGCATCAATGTCCTTCCTGTGCCATCACCCACAGCTTACAAAGAAAAATAGGTCATTCAGACTAGAGCATCTGAACCACTCAATGGTCAATATAGGGTCACTGCATATAGAGCGGATTTAAATAGGTCTCTATTGCAGTTCATCAAAGTGAGTTCAAACAAGTAGTTTGTGCTTTTGAAAATAGCTAAACTACTCATCAGCCATTACTCCATAGTCTCCAGTCACATGATCCTTCAGAATTCTTTCTAATATGCTGATTTGGTGCTCAAGAAACATTTTGTATTATTGATGTTGAAAACAGTTGTGCTGATTAATATTTTTGTGGAAACTGTGATTTTTTTTTCCAGCGTTCTTTATTATAGAGTTTAAAAGAACAAATTTATTTGAAATAGAAATCTTTTGTAACACTATACATGTCTTCACTGTCATTTTTGATCAGTTCAATGCATCCTTGCTGAAATCTTACTGACCTCAAACTTCATACTTTCATTCATGAAATATATTGTACCCACATATACAGACTTTTAATTTTAAGGTTCTTCAATCCTTCTTCTGTATTCCAGAACAGTACCATTTAAACAATGCCGGCTTCTCTTTTTGTACACCGGCCGGACTTTCTCATCCTCAAAGCAACATCAGTATACCAGGCCTGGCGCTGAATAAGTACAACTCTCTGAAAGCAGTTGGTAAGAACAGAGTGTGCACAAACATACTTCATTTACAGATGCTGAATTATTTCATGCTCTGCTAGATGTCATAAACAACAGTCCCAGAGTTTGACTGAAAAGAATCAGGGAAGCCTTCTGCTGTGGTGAGGACCAGTCATGATTCCTGTCTTGTTTCCCTGGTTTTGAGTTAGTGTTTTCTGTTCCTATTGTTTCTGTGTTCACTGCCTATGTTCAGTTCCTGTGTTAGGTTTTGTAGTCCTTTGTAGTCCTTTTGTTGATAGGTCACCCCTGTTCATTAGTCTTGATTGTTCCCAGATGTACAGTGTACATTTTAGGACATCCTCAGACCTCAGTCATATGATGAAAAGGCATCCCTCAGACTAAAAGGCATCGGATGAAACAGACTCAGAAGGAAGTGTGGAAGTTTTGAATCGCCCCACCTCAATGTGACGTCACATGCACACATTTTTCTTATTGCTTTAATTAAATGTTACACTGGTTAAGTTGTGTAGAATATGTCCCACTGAGATTATTTTGTAAATTTGTATTATTCGCTAGTTTTATTTGCACATTTAAAAACAGCGCTGCGTTGTGTACAGAGGTTACCAGGGAAACTGTTTTATTTCTTCTGACCAATGTTACATATAAAGTACTAAACGTGAATAAATAAACGTGTCGTGACTGGAGCACTGAATTGCAGAGCTTGTGCTAACATATCCACATCGCTATGATCAGAAGCTTTCTGCTATAATTTTTGTTGTGTGCAAATATTTATAGAAATGCCACTCTTAGCAGTGTGGACAGTATTGGGATGTTCACCATATTGCCCTGCAAAGGTATTTCGCGACGCGATGCCGTTTTGTCTAATGACTGAAACCTTTCAGTCTGAGGCATGACACCTTTTTGTCATATGACTGAGGTGTGAGGATGTCCTAAAATATACTTTACCCTTGTGTTTCCCATGTTCTTTGTCAGGTCTTGCCCCTCATGGCTATATGTTTGGTGAGCTTATTCTGTTACCTTGGTTCTGTTCTCTGTTATTCTGTGTATGGACCCAGGGGGGTATTCCAGAAAGCAGGTTATGTGACATACCCAGGTATGTTTAAGGGTAAGCAAACAGATAACCTCAACTTTCTGTTCCAGAGGTGTTCAGCGCATACATGCCCTATTGATGAGGCTCTAGTGGGCGTAACATATTGCGCACAATATTGTGTATATATATATATACAGGTGCTGGTCATATAATTAGAATATCATCAAAAAGTTTATTTATTTCACTAATTCCATTCAAAAAGTGAAACTTGTATATTATATTCATTCATTACACACAGACTGATATATTTCAAATGTTGCTTGCAATTTCTTTTAATTTTGATGATTATAACTGACAACTAAGGAAAATCCCAAATTCAGTATCTCAGAAAATTAGAATATTTAAGACCAATACAAAGAAAGGATTTTTAGAAATCTTGGCCAACTGAAAAGTATGAACATGAAAAGTATGAGCATGTACAGCACTCAATACTTAGTTGGGGCTCCTTTTGCCTGAATTACTGCAGCAATGCGGCGTGGCATGGAGTCGATCAGTCTGTGGCACTGCTCAGGTGTTATGAGAGCCCAGGTTGCTCTGATAGTGGCCTTCAGCTCTTCTGCACTGTTGGGTCTGGCATATCGCATCTTCCTCTTCACAATACCCCATAGATTTTCTATGGGGTTAAGTTCAGGCGAGTTTGCTGGCCAATTTGCAGGGATACCATGGTCCTTAAACCAGGTACTGGTTGCTTTGGCACTGTGTGCAGGTGCCAAGTCCTGTTGGAAAATGAAATCTGCATCTCCATAAAGTAATGGTTCTTGAAGCACTGACTCCAGCTGCAGTCCACTCTTTGTGAATCTCCCCCACATTTTTGAATGGGTTTTGTTTCACAATCCTCTTCAGGGTGCGATTATCCCTATTGCTTGTACACTTTTTTTCTACCACATCTTTTCCTTCCCTTCGCCTCTCTATTAATGTGCTTGGACACAGAGCTCTGTGAACAGCCAGCCTCTTTTGCAATGACCTTTTGTGTCTTGCCCTCCTTGTGCAAGGTGTCAATGGTCGTCTTTTGGACAACTGTCAAGTCAGCAGTCTTCCCCATGATTGTGTAGCCTACAGAACTAGACTGAGAGACCATTTAAAGGCCTTTGCAGGTGTTTTAAGTTAATTAGCTGATTAGAGTGTGGCACCAGGTGTCTTCAATATTAAACCTTTTCACAATATTCTAATTTTCTGAGATACT
The DNA here is from genome assembly GCA_039654625.1 of Rhinogobio ventralis. Lineage (NCBI taxonomy): Eukaryota > Metazoa > Chordata > Actinopteri > Cypriniformes > Gobionidae > Rhinogobio > Rhinogobio ventralis. The sequence continues at coordinate 17,653,862 of CM077212.1, forward strand.
GAATTTTCCTTAGTTGTCAGTTATAATCATCAAAATTAAAAGAAATAAACATTTGAAATATATCAGTCTGTGTGTAATGAATGATATAATATATGATATAATATACAAGTTTCACTTTTTGAATGGAATTAGTGAAATAAATAAACTTTTTGATGATATTCTAATTATATGACCAGCACCTGTATATATATATATATATATATTATATATATATATATTAACTTATACTGCCTTTGCAAGCACAGACTGTTATTTAGTTTAATCAGTCTTTTTATTATATAATTAGCATCAAACAATCAATATAGTTCTTACAGCGATTAAAGATTATTAAATGAAAAGATTGAAAAATGATTGCACAACCTCCAAATAGGTGGTGATATGCACTAAGTATGTACAAAATAAGAAAGAAGTAGTATGTCTTGTCTTGTATATTAACCGTGAACATACTCTTGGTTGGCTGAACTTACTCCCAGAAATGTTTTTGGAACTAGCATACCGTGAGTAAGCAAGGTTTGGGTTAATCAACCGAGAGTTGAGGGTATGTTTGACAGTAAGATAACCTTACTTTCTGGAATACCCCCCTGCTGTGAGGATTATGCGTCTCTGTCAAGGAGATCGCTGCCTGGAAGACTATGTGACGGACTTTATCGAACTGGCTCATTTGGCCATGGTCATGATTTTTTAACAGGGAGAACCAATCAAAAAAAGAGCTAAAAAAAACATACTGTACATAGGCAGTGAACACAGAAACAATAGGAACAGAAAACACTAACACAAAACCAGGGAAACAAGAAGGGAATCATGACAGGACCACAGTTGGGGCACTACATGATTTACTCTGTCACTCCCGGTATAATTTAACATCCCAGTGCTGGTGGCTACACTTTTAGACAGACATGTACATTCAATTTTTTTCAGAATCCTACTACACAAAAGGTGTTGCTTATCCACTGCAACACTGAATTTTTAGCCTCATCAGACCTTTATAATAGCAAAGTGTATAATGAGGGGAATTCAGTTTTATTTTCAGTTTAAGCTGTAAATAATCTAGTTCTTTCAGGTCAATGAGACGTTTCCTATAGACATTTTCTTTTTTATTACTTCTTCATTCAGACATTTTGATGTTTTTTATTGTTCAAGATGCATAATATTTATCTTTTTTTAAAAGGCAATCAGAGGCCACTTCCACACACAAAACCCATTAAATTGCAGTAAAATGTCTTATTCCGCTAAATGTACCACATCTGCAATTAACATATGCAACAGCTTCAGCACTAAAATGCTGTCAACAGTGTGAATAGGCACAAATCCGTGAACAGACACCACTTCAAAGCGTATAGCCACCTCATGGAGGGGCTCTGGCTTGATAGTCCACTTACAGTAGGTCTTCTGCATCCCGTCCAGGACCCTGATGCTGAGTGCCCATTGCATATAGCACCCCAGCCTGTGTTGGAAACGTCTGTTGTAACCACAACATGTCTGGACACTTGTTCTAAGGGAACCCCTGCCCGCAGAAATTCAAGGTTTGTCCAAATGCTGAATGAGTGGCGACAAATTGGTGCGATAGACACGCAACGTGTGCTGCTGCGCCATGCCCATCTCAGGACTCAAGTCTGAAGCCAGTGCTTACATGGTTTCTTATGCATCGAACCGTCAATGACCATATGTCCCAAGAGACTCTGAAATTGTTTCAGTGGGACCACAGTTTTCTGTCTGAATAGGGCAGTTCAGCACAGACGCATTCTACCATGAGATGCACCGTCATAGTGACTGAGTCCAACTCCACACCAAGAAAAGAGTTGCTCTGCACTGGGGAGAGCTTGCTCTTTTCCTAGTTGACCTGAAGCCCCATTTGGCTGAGGTATCTAAGCACCAGGTCCCTGTGCACACACAATAAGTCTCAAGAGTGAGCTATAGTCAGCCAATTGTCATAATAATTGAGATGTGCTTTTAGCAGTGTGTCTGCTTCCCAAACAAGGCTAGGAAGACTATTCAGAGTTTAGGTGATAAATAGGAAAAGGATCAACATCGGCAGTTGATTTTGATATTCTAGGTATTATCAGCTGAATTTTGAGGTCACAATGGACATGAAGGAATACAGCATTTTTTTTAAAAAGTATTATTATTTTTTAAACAAAAGTTTCATGGCCCCCAGAATATTTTGTTGTATGAATATCTGAACATGCAAGAAAATAAAAATAAAAAACACTGTAAAAGACTACATCCGGATCAGATTCACACCGATGATCAAAACATAGATTGAGTAGATCGAGTCCATCAACACCCCCAAAGCTTGCACAGTCATATAGCTTGTCCTGGGTCAACATTTCATTCAGTAATGTTAGGCAGTTTTGATTTATATGCTGTTTAATGTTGATCATGTTATTTTACATATGCATCTCTTACATATGATATTGCTTGTTTCTGCATCTTCACCTATGTGTGAATCTCAGGAGATTCAGTACTCTTTCAGAAGATGTGCAATAGCGCCCCCTACCATATAACAGGGAAAACATGGAAAGCCGGAAAATTCTGTCAATGGCGCGGAAGTGTTGTCTAATAAATGACGGAAAATTCCATCAATGGCAGGGAAAAAGTTAATAGGGAGCCAATGCAGTGCTGACAGAACTGGGCTAATATGGTCATACTTCCTGGTTCTATGAAATCTAGCAGCTGCATTTTGGACCAGCTGGAGTTTGTTTATTAAAGTATTACTTATCATTAGGGCAACCACCCAGTAGAGAATTACAATAATCTAGTCTTGAGGTCATGACCGCATGAACTAACTGTTCCGCATTTGTCATTGAGAGCATATGTTGTAATTTAGATAAAGTATTTATAAAATGAAAAAATGTGGCTCTCAAATAAAAGATTGGTATCAGTGAGCACACCCAGGTTCCTAACTGATGACGAAGACTTGACAGAGTAGCCATCAAGTGTTAGACAGTATTCTAGGTTACTACTTGCGGAGGTTTCTGGTCCAATAATTAGAATCTCAGTTTCTTCAGAATTATGTAGTAGAAAATTACTAGTCATCCAAGATTTTTAATCAACTATGCATTCCGTTCATTTTGTGAATTGGAATGTTTTGCCAGGGCATGAAGAAATATGAAGATATATGAAATATGAGCTGAGTATCATCAGCGTAACAGTGAAAACTAACACTATGCTTCCTAATGATATCTCCCAAGGGTAGAATGTACAGGGTGAAAAGCAACAGTCCTAGCACTGAACCTTGTGGTATTCCATACTAAATTTGTGATCGATAGGACACCTCTTCATTTACTGCTACAAATTGCTACCGGTCAGATTTATGAATAAGTATGATTTGAATGCCAACGTATTTTTCAAAAGAATGTTGAGGACAATATTATCAAATGCAGCACTAAGATCCAGTAACACTAATAGAGAGATATAACCATGATCGGATGATAAGAGTAAATCATTTGTAATGATACAGTCTAAATCCTGACTGAAAATCCTCACAGATACCATTTCTTTCTAAAAAAGGCACACAGTTGTGAGGATACTGCCTTTTCTAGTATTTTTGACAAAAAAAAGGTAGATTCGAGATCGGTTTGTAATGAACTAATTCTTTAGGATCAGGTTGCGTTTTTAAGAGGTTTAATAACAGTCAGCTTAAAAGTTTTTAGTATGTATCCTAATGACAATGATGAATTAATTATATTAAGAAGATCTATAACTTCTGGAAGCATCTCTTTCAGTTAGTTGGTATAGGGTCTAACATACATGTTGTTATCCAAGGAGGCGGCCTGTGCAGCAGTGCTGTTGGCTCTTGCCGTCATGGATGATATGAACCTATATGCTTTGGACAGGAGTCTCAGACGGATCCTCCAGGTGGCGGCGTCTCACGGGTACGGGAGCACCACAATCACCCGCTCAACCTGGGAATGTCGGCGTAATCCCTAGCTGACCCACCGTCGAAGGGCGGAAGAACCTGCAAAGCGTGTTCTGGCAGTAAAAAGATCTTTCAAGAATTTATGAACTCCTCATGCACCTCCGGGCAGAAAGGAACTGGGGCAGTTAGATGATTGAGATGATTGGTCTCTGCCTGGGCTCAGGGCGCTGCACATAGCCATGCTCCGAGCACAGAAACCAATCATCTAACCGCAAACTTTTGAGACAGCAGGAATCCACTCATGCCCAATGTTCACGGTAACAAGCACAGCAGCCATCTCAGTGTCAGACTCGTTCTGCGCAACCACCTGTTGGTTGAGCCCAGGTGAGTCTTCTGTGTCAGATGGCAAAAACTCACCTTCCGATGCTCTGATTGGCAACATCTCGAGTGCCGAATGAGGAATTAGGTTTGCCCGCAGAACTGCCTAACTCATCCATTAACTTGACTGGGAGAGATGAGTGTGCTGAGGAAGGTCCGTGGGGAGCGGAAATGCTTCCATTGGTACCCTCAGATTGCCCTGTGAGTGCATGTATATGGTGGCAGAGAGAGTTCAATTAGCTGCAACTGAAGAAAACACACGCAAATAGAAAGAACACCAGCAAATTAAATAAAACATCTTCATCAGTTTGACAACACGTGCTGCTAATACTCACAACGCAACCAAATACAGAAACGTGTTGCAAATGTTAAATGTGGCTGCAGATGTTAAAATAAACTTTTCAGGTCATCAACAACACAACTGACAAGTAGACATTAAACAATAAGCATGTCCCAGCCAGGTTCGTCACTTGTTGGGGTCCCCTTGAAACATTTACTTTGTGGTCTGTACTATTTACAGCGTGTTTCTGTATTTGGTTGCTTTATGAGTATTTGCAGCACTTACGTCACTTCCGAGTTCCTATTAGCGGTGCGAATGCAACCAGGAAAATGGTCCTTGGGGAACTTTTAGTTTTTGGGGAACCAACCTGGTGGTTAGTTCCTATAACTGAGTTCTTAGAACTACCCAGTGCGAAAGCCCCTATAGAGACAGGTGTTGACCGCATCCAGAAATAAATGAGCGAAAAAGCAACTTTAAAAAGACGTTCTTTGTCCATGTTAGCTCTTTTAGAGGAAATTTCTCTTTTACAGAAAAAAACCCTCTTGTTAGAGAATATTCTCTTTTGGAAATTTGAAATTTCTCTTTCTAGTTGCTCGTTGAAGCGCCCAGGGGAACTCTCTTGCACTTATTTGTGTGTATGGGAGAAAGAACCACTGAAATATGCCATAGGAATCCAATGACGCTTCTAGGCAGAGGGGAATGGAGAGATAATTACAGACGCGTCTGCAAGCCACCTCCTGTTATACCCCGTATGTGCGGAGGAGTGGCATGAAAGTAAAGTAGTTAATTTTACAAAAATAGACTGTATGTGCGAAAGTGCCTAGATACTGTTCATATTTTCTCGAGTTTGTGATTGGTTGAAAAAAATGCTAAATAATAAATGGCTATTTGTGTATTTTGCCAAAGAATTAAATATTTTAACAGACAGAAGAAAAAAAAGAAAAAAAAAGTCTGTGAGCTTGAGAGGTGCACTTTGTTGTCCATTTAGACAGGAGCATTAGCCTGCCCTACATTCTGGGAACATGCTAAGCCAATAGTGTCTGGATCACTATGATTCAGTGACATGACGACATACATAATACATACACATTATTAGCTACTTTCACATATGAACACATCTGTTTCTGACTGTTACCAAACATTTGATGCCAGGATGGCCTGCAATCAGCACACCGTGATGATGATACTGAAGATGATGCACACTGACAATACAGCCTTTGGAGTAAGCTCAAGGATTTTCAGATGTCATGTATTTGAATCACTTTGTGGCAAGAAGAAAGTAATGAATGAGAAAAAATATTTTTTTATTATTATTATTTATTTATTTTTGTTTGTTTGTAATTTAGGCATGTGGGCCCATATGCAATATGTCCCCTGACATACATACACACACACACACACACTCACACCTTCTAAAACCTTCTGATTTACTCCAATACAAGAACAAACAGAACAAGTGCATCTAGCAGACATTAATTCAGCGAGACAGAGTGAGCAGCTCACAGGTACCGTGAGAAGAGAGATAACTCATGTCCGAGGCATGACCTTTAAACATTTCAGGCAACATAAAGTCAGTGTTTAATAAAACAGACAAGCTCTCAATGGACATCTCAACAGGAATACAGACAGCTGTTTTATGTCCTTCATCAAGGTTTAGATGGACAGATTTTACATGGTGAACATTATTTTATTAAATCTTTGAAGATTTTGTAAAAACATTTTTTATGTGTACATGTACTTTAAAAATCTGATTTCAACTGGACTAAAACAATAGTTTGCATTTTTAAAACAATAGTTTGTGTTTTTAAAACCAAACTTTGGTTTGACTGAAATCATACCAGTCTGGATTTTGTGAAGTCGGACTAACAGACTTAGAGAATGTGATCTTCGTCCAGCATGTATATATGTTAATCGCACAACAACTGGCCTCAGTGTTGTTCACATGCTCAGAAAGACAGAGGTGACACGCAACATATTTAATCCTTCAAATATAACATGTATACTTAGACAAACATATATGGAGCCCCTAATGGGTTCCCACCGAGCGGTACAGTTCAGTACAGTACAGTATGATTCTGGATGGTAAACCCTGATCTGGCTTGCGTTTCCACCGCCAACAGTACGCTTATGATAGGTGTGGTGTAGCGATCAAAGTCGTTCTTGTGCGAAGAAGAAAGCGACACTGTAAACAACAATACAGCAGATCTTGTTCTTGCTTCTCGGTATGTGGCTGTTGTCACCAGAAGAAGACATGCTTTGTAACTTTGAGCCAAGGCTGCAAGGAAAAACACAGCCGAAAAAGCATGAGCAAGTGACGATCCTCTGTCAACCAATCAACGTTCTGCAGTGAGTCTAGCCCTACCCTTTTGTACCGAACTACTGTGCTAGGTACCCCAACAGAACTAGGTGCCAAAAAAGTGGTACAATACAATTCGGAATTAGGGTACTATTCACAACCGTACTGAACTGTACTGAACCATAGCACTCGGTGGAAACGAGCCATAAGTGTACACGGTGATGGAGAAATTATATTTGAATGCTTTTCCATGTGCTTGCAAAAAGTTTACTTTACCGTGAGAAACTTTGTGCTCGCAAAACTTTTGTATTCCCCTGAGTAACTTTATACTCGGCCACAAAATTTTACATTCACTCAGAAAACTCTCGTTCCCAGAAATGTTGCATTCACTCACAAGATTTTTGCATTTGCAAAACTTTCATGTACCCCACAAGAAACTTTGCATTTGCTCGCAAAGAATGCCAGGGTTTTACGCTTAAAGTTTCTCTGGGAAACACAGAACTTTTGTGAGAGATCCCAATAGCAGTGGAATATGCTGTTTCCTTCCATCCCATATTCTTTTCTATCCACATGTCCCTTTAGGGGCTCCGTAGCCACATAAAGACTGTAGCTCAACTATACAAAAATCCACTGTAGCTCAATTATAATGTAGTTCAAATATGAATGTAAACAATCTTATGTTTGTCTGTCTAACTTCTTCTGTTTCTTCTCTTCCCTTACAGCTGATACTGCAAACCGGGGCTACTACAAGAGTTATCCACTAATGGATTTCTCCCAGCATCATTCCCCTCCTGTACCTTTCCAACCGATGTCAATGCACCCAAAAGACAAATCCTACCTCCACCAGGTCCTCCCCTCCCATGACATCCATTCCCCCCTGTCCATCTCAATCCCAACCAACCAGTTGAAGAGGACCCGCATCCCAAAAACCATCACCCACCCTCAACTTTCCAGCTCAGCTTTCAAAGCTTGGGATTCTGGACAAAGACACGTCCACCGGCAGACCTCGCATCCAGGGCACTCTGTTCGCCGACAGATCCACAGCGACAGGAGACAGTACAGCATAGAAACACTACCGGAGTTCAACTCCCAGCCCACGGGCTATGGGGGACAACCGCTGTATCATCCTCATCCCAAATTTAAGGCCTATCAGACCAACAGCAAGACGGAGGTCACTGTCTGAGGAAACGAGAATGAAAGAAACAACTCTGCTGACTGTTAACGGACTGTATGCACAAAGACTACAATGTCAGGACTGTGTAATCACCCCTACTTTTAGTGCTAAACCACTCTTGTCTAAGTTTATATGGTTTCTTCTGTGTGCCACTTTTTCTGGGTTTATCTCTGGCTTTTGTGTCACTGACAATGAGGTGAGCGTTCAAACCAGAAGACAGGAATAGTGCCCAAGGCCACATTAACTCAACGGGGACAATGCCATCATCACGTCAGCCTAAAGGGACATTATCCTGGCCGTCTTTATGTAAACACAACCTCAGGATCAATTGTGTGAGGAAAAAAAAGCAAAAGCAAACCTGTTCTCCTACCCCAGAAGAGGCAAAGAGCGACACCCAGATGTCCAGAGTGTGTTGAGGATTTTGTGCTCATGAAGAAAGGTTTTTTGAGTTACCAAATTTCAAAGTTTTCCTCTCTGGCTTGGGAAGTCTCGTTTTGACAAAGTCACTCATTAAATCACTAATTTGTTTTAGGGGATGAAGTTGAGAAAAACCAAAAGACAGTAATCCCGTTCCAGTGGGTTACAATCAACTTTTTACAAAAGAACCAACGTGAAACTCTCAATGATAAATGACACAAACTTGACTACAATTCTGATAAAGCGCCATTAAACATGTTTATACTGAAAAAGACATTCCTGCATTTTTTTAAAGATATACTTTTTTGTCTTTATTGGGACAGAACTTAACAGGAAGACAAGTGGGATGTGATCGAGAAGGGACCACAAGCCAGGACTCAAACTCGGGTCGCCCAAAGCGCAACTGCACAACATTTCAGAACACTGCCCACGAGGCTATTGACTCTGTCCTAGATACATTTTCTGTGGAAATACAAAAGAGAGTCTACATCAGTTCTGACATTCAAATCACTCCAGTCATTGACTGAAGACATCATCAAACATAATCTTATCTTCCTGTTTTTATCTTGTGTTTGCTTAAGAGAGTTTGATCTTCTCTATCTCCTCTGTTTCTCAAGACCGCCTATGTTAAGTCCTTAATGTCATACTGAGTAGTTCACTTTACAAATGGTTGACCAACGCTGATTGCCTCATGGTGTGAGGTTGAAGAAATGATGCTAGCAGCTCAGAGCAATAATCTGGATCTTGGAACTGGGAATGAAGCACATCATTCTTGTAAAACAAGCTATGCAATGGCAAAAAAATATCAGCTCTAATGAATTAACCAACCTTGAAATCAAGATCTCACAAGCACTAGTTGTCCTCCTAGGCAAGCCTTGCACTTTTTACCTTCTACTTGCGTGCCCTTTCTTTTACTTGGATTAGTGGAGTAAAATACCAGAACTTGTACCTCAGATAGCCTACAATGCATCCAAATAAAAAAACAAGATCTACTTCAATACCATAGCAAGTCTAATGGGGAAAATCAGATCATACTTCAGAATCTAAGTGAATTGTGCTAAAAAACGCTAAAAAAACCCAGCTAGCATGATTACAGAACGCACTGAGAGGGGAGGGGAAATCTCTGTTACAAATCTTTACACATACAGTTTACTTGTTAATTAAACTGTTGCATACATCACACTTACAGTCTGAATATCAGCACGGCTGTGATTATCTGTGGCCTTTTGCCTACAGCCAATTGACAGCTGTGCTGACATTCAGACCAACAGCACTTTCTAGTGTGATGTTTCTTAAATATCCGTAGTATTTAAAATATATGTACTTATAAGTGCTTCATCTGTTCCTGTATTGTGTCGTGCTTTGCTTTAATTCAAACCAGATATTCCTGTGAACTGGACACTTCTGTTTTCATATTTATATTAAGCATATTAAATATATTTCTGTATTTATGTACATGAATTGTATTATTTAATTATATAAGAATTGTATTTACTACACACAGGCGCTTTGTTCAGAAACGTTTAAAGATATCTGAAATTGGAGTGTTTGTATGCTACTATTTGTTACGTTGATAATGCCTGTGTTGGTAATGCCTATTGTGTAAAAAAGTGTGGTATTTTAATGAACTAGTGGTATAAGGGCTTTTAACAGCAATTGGAGAAACTAAAACTGGAAAAACAAGCTGAAATATTTTTAAATAGTGTTTTATATTCACATTTTGACTAAAATAGTTAATAAGACAAACAATAACAACAACAAAATAATGCTTGAAATTGTAAATCAACGTTATTAAATGAATTTGACATAAAAAAATAAATAAAAAAAAGAGTGTGAATTTGTACTTAAAACATGCCCCTTTTCAAAATAAAAGTTCTCAAACGTCAAAATGGTTTGATTATTTTCGCAGTGTTAGGTTTTATTTATAGGCTACTTACTTCTACGAACTCCCTTAATCCATCACCACCCACCCTGCACAACAAGCAGGTACATTTAAGGTGTCGGTCATGGTTGTCGAGGCAGAAAGCAGAAAAACTAATTTGCCTCACACACAACACGATGATCTGGGTGGGCTATGGGCCGCTATATGGATGTCTTGCGCCCTCTTTTGACGATACCGCATAGTGTAGCAGAACATTATCTGTGCAAGTATCACGATACAACGACATTGCTTTAAATAACGTGTTTGTAAGTCATTAAAAATCTACTCCACATCATTCATGTTCCAAAGATAGTTGGAGAGTTCTCCCAAAATAATTCTGTCATCATTTCATCACCTTCATGTTGTTCGAAATCTGCACAAACCGTGGAACTCATTTATGACTCATCTTCAACTTCTTCTTTGGAAAATCATAAGGTGGATCTAGTAGCCTAAATTATGATAATTATATATTTTTTGACAAAATGTCCCTTTAACGCTGTAATTCAGTCCGTTCCCAATTCCCAGCATTTTCAATTCTCCTACAGAAATCTCAGTTCTCCACACAGCAGCTCATTTGTGTTCAATTATTTAAGTGATTTTTATTGTCTGACATTACTAATATATTTAATGTTATAACTGCATATCTAAAAAAAATAAATAAATAAATAAAAAAGCGTCTGCCAAATGCATTGTGAAATGTAAAAATAAATGTAAAATCATTCATTACCATTATATATACCTTGTTTGCTTCTTTGACACCCAGGTGATTCTATAATTGCAGGTACATTTAGTGTCAAAATTCATTATTTTTTCCCCTTCTTTTTTCAAATGGTTAGATTTTAAATTATTTAAATAATTTGTTTTCTCGTTGTCATGGATCACAAGATATTACAGGCCATAACACTATAATACTTTATTTATACAGCTGAAAATCATGATGTTCTCCGAATTAGTCAGTGTATTTTTCCATCATGTGTCGTGTAATCAAAATATTTTATCTTACTTTTGGTAATGTTTCTTTATTTTATTTATAAAAGCCCTAAATAGTAATTTTCCTAATTCTACAACATTAAATTATTTAAAAATAACTTTTATCTTATAAAAATGTGTATCCATAAATCTTGTGTCAATTCTGTATCTTACTTTGCCTTTAAATTGATGGAATTATCTCCCCCAACTATGTAAGATTCAGGAAATTATGGGTTAATTAGTGGGTTGTTTAAAAGTCTTTTAATCATGATTTCATGATTAAAAGATGTGCTCTTAGTATTTACTCTTAGTGTTTAGTTTTTAGCTAAAAAGTTTTAAATGGTCCTGTTACCGTCAAACTGTTACTAATGTTATTTCCACACATTGCCTAAAATGTCTGTAACAGAGTTGACAAACAATACTATAAAGAAATTACTTTTTCGTTAAAGGGAAGAAAGAAAAAAAAAGAGAAAAAAAAAAGGAAGCAACTTGTGTTTGGCGAGCACTGAATTATTAAAATATGTTTTCAATAAGAATACTGGAAAGAATTTCTGTTAGTGAACAATTTTTTTCTCAACTTTTTGAAAGGCAAAATATATATCCAGTTATAGAATCACACACCTATTCATGCTCACCTATAGTGGAAAATACTAATTAGGTAATTTTCAGTATTCTAAATACTTTTAAAAATCCCATTTTCTTCAATAGCAGAAAAAGAAATTGTGGGTAAATGTGTTGTGTATATGTGAGTATACAACAAAAATATGACAAACACACACCACACTGCATTTTTTTTCTTTTATTTTTTTTCCTTTTTTTAAAAAACAAGAAGTTCCAAATACTCTGAAACCTGAACCCCAGCACTGACCTCCACCAGAGAATCGCTACAATCAGAGGGAAAAGAACAAAGGTTTCATCAATACATGATCCTAAAGTACAGCAATGCATAGAGATCTGGTGAACGTCACCAAACCTGGTTCCCTGCAGAGCCCATTAAATTGGGTCGTGTAGACCAGAGCACCAGTCGGGTCAGCTTAAGTGCAATGTTGGAAGAACTAACAAGCCAAAAGGGTTCAAAAGCAAGGAGGTCTATGATATCTCATATTTTTCCCACATTTAGTTTGTCGATGCAAGTGACTACTTGAAACATGTGGAGCAGAAATAGCCTCGTATAATGGTCATTAGGTCATAATTTTATTGAGATGGGTAGAAGTAACACTATACGGTGCCAAAGATAGGTAGTGGAGATTTTACTAACTGGTGTGCTTAAAGTGAAAAATTTGCCTAACCAGCATGGACAACTGGTCTAATAGCTAGACCAAAGTATGGGTTTAGTTGAGCTGTTCAAGGTGTGAGAAGTTGGTGTAGGGGTCCAGATTGGTCTCTCTGTTGGCAAAGGCAACAGTGCCATGTGATGTAAAACATTTTGGTATGATGAAGTAAATGAGAGCTTAAAATTCAGTGCTTAAGAGGACCTATCAGACACAGGAACTGTTTAAATACCATTCGGCACAGGAATATGAAGAAAAAAATTTCAGCATAAGAAACAGCATATGTGCGTCTGGAGTGTTTTGTGTACAGCCTATACACAGTAAGGTTGAAGGTGCTAAATTGTGTCATCAAGCAATTAAGACCAAAAGCTACAAACATGAGTCCCAGTGGATCTGCAGATCCGAACTGTCCAAAAAGTCTGCAGAAAATACACTGGGTGGGGTGTGTGAGCTGAGAGGGGCAAGGACCATACCCCCGCTGTTACAATTACTGCCCCCTCCTACCACAGGTATATCCAGCCAATCCATGCTATCCAGGGTTGGGTCTTCAAAGTCCAGGTTGGCTGGGTGGGGTGAGAAGCTCAGGTCACTGGTGTCCATTGGAGATGGGGGATGGTCCAGAATACTGTAAGTGCTCAGCATTTGGTTGTGGAGGTCATCGATCAACGTCAATGGGCCGTCCGGCTCCACGCCGAGAAGAGGAGCACCGGTGGTGCTCTCCAGGAAGTCCTCGAGGTGGACAGTTCTAGAGCAAGGCCTGTCCTGGAGCTGCTGGGAAGGAGTGGGAACAGGGTCGGGGGGGTGTGTGGGTGGTGAGAGGTGGAGCGGAGGAGGTGGGGATGGAGTGGGTGGGCTGGAGTGGAGGTCTGACAGGGAGGGGTCTTGACTGGCTTTAAATCCAGATGAAATTTCTGTAATATGGAAAGAAGAGAGGTTTATTATTATTAATATATTTTTTGAAAGAAGTATCTTAAGTTCACCAAGGCTGACTATCATACAGTACAAAAAAAATACAGTAAAAACAGTAATTTTGTGAAATATTATTACAATTTAAAATTTCTATTTTAATATATTTTAAAATGTAATTTATTCCTGTGATGGCAGCAGTCTTCAGTGTCACATGATCCTTCAGAAATCATTCTAATATACTGATTTGGTTCTCAAGAAACATTTCTTATAATTATCAATGTTAAAAACAGTTGTGTTGTTTAATCATTTTGTGGAAACGTGATCATTAAAAAAAAAAGTATTCTTTGATGAATAGAAAGTTCAAAATATTTAAAAATAGAAATGTTATAAATGTCTTTACTGTCACTTTGATAATTTCTTTAAAAAAAAAAAATCAAACTTTTGAATGGAAGTATATATATTATATGTAAGACTTTTTTACCTCCACTCTTGATCAGGATTTCGAACAAATCATCTATTTGCTGGTTGTTAGAGACATTATCCTGTAAACAGAGAATATCACCAATGTTACTATAAGAAAAACAGTGGAAACAGAAAAAGAATGTGAAAGAATGAAGGAGAAAAAAAGAAAAAGAAAGAATGTGAGTGAAGGCCATACTTTAAAACGTTGAGGGGGTTGAGGGTTCGGCTTTGGGGAGGAAGGGGTGAATAAAGTATGTCGATCAAAAGTTGGGCAAATGTCCTCCTAAAACAGATGGACATGATGGGGAGACGAAAATGGAAAAAGAAATGCTAGCTTTAGCAAAGGAGGAGATAGAAAGACAAAAGGAAAATGAGTAACAAAACTAAAGCACGAGTATTAATGCATGTGAGATACCTTAAATGGAGGGGGTGAAGAGGGTTTGTTCAGTGGGTTGGATTCCTCACAGAAGAAGGGTTCAAAGCTGGGTGGGGCAGACACTGGCTGGCTAGACTCCTGAACAATTGTGGTTTCCAAGTGGAGCCCTAATTTCTGAACCTGGAAATAGGAGATTTCAGCATGGGTCAGCTGCAGTGAGGAGCTAAAGCACAACTATATGCAGCCTAGCCCCTTATATTCCCCTAAATACTATAATTATGATACATATACACAGTTTTGTTAGCTCTAAATGCAATCCACAAATGCACACAGGTCATTTCATATCTGTAATTTGAATGTACGTTTGAGTCTGTCATTCTGTGATGTTGATTCACAAATATAAGTCCACAGGTCTATAACTATCTATAACTTTAGAAACTCCTGCATGTTACATAAATATTTTAGAAGTGTTATTAAAGTGTCTGGGTAAACGTGCAATTACTTTGTACTTTTGGACCAAGCCCCCATCTCATGAATTACACTGAAGTGGCATACATATTCGGTCACACTTTAGTTTAGGGTCCAATTCTCACTATTAACTAACTATTAACTATGACTTTTTCCTCATTAGTTAGTACGTATAATAGTACGTAATAGTTACTAGTTGTTAAGTTTAGGTATTGGCAGGATTAAGGATGTAGAATATGGTCATGCAGAATAAGGCACTAATAAAGTACTAATAAACAGCCAATATCCTAGTAATATGCATGCTAATAAGCAACTAGTTAATAGTGAGAATTGGACCCTAAACTAAAGCATTACCACGTTCAAATCTGGTGTAAATCAGACGCATCTAATTCAAATTCATGCACTGCTAACTCTATGTTGATTTAAAATGAGAGGAATAGTCAAAAAATCCCTAAATTAACTATTTTTTCTCCTTATAAGTTGAAAGTAACGTGCTTAGCATTGGCTTTCATCATACACTATTTGTACATATCTGTTTTACATCTTGGTGTTTCATACCCCTTTAAAGACTTCAGTCTCAACAGAGATCTCTCTATCTCACGTAAATGCTATTTTCCAAAACTGTAACAGGTTTGAGTATGCACATCCACATTGTTATATGCACATACTTTGGTGTTGGGCTCTTTGACAGCTTGTGATTGGTTGGCAGGACTAGCTATTTCAGCAGATGACTGACTAGGTAGCTTGCTAGGGGTTGACTGCAATCTCTGAAACACAACAAACCAAGTATTTTAATAAAAAAGCAGAACAAACTACAACATTGATAATAATAAGAAATGTTTCTAGCGCACCAAATCAGCATATTACATATTATATATGATTTCTTGTTTTACAGTGTAACGGCTAAAACATATTAAAATATATATAAATTAAATTTCATTAAAATATTAAAAGTTAAACTGTTGTTCAGTCACCTGTAGAGTAATCCGTCCATTAGATTTGCTCTGAGGAGACTTTCCAGTCAGGCTTTCCACACTATTGCTGGTGAGTGCAATCAGATAACGGTTGCCATTGCTGTCTGTGACCAGCGTGGGTGTGGAGTGAGCTTTCAGGAGATCCAGTGGGAAAGACGTAGTAATTTGAGTACTAGACGGCTGATTGATAAACACCTGTGAAACCTGTAAAACATAAAATAAAGTAAAAAATAATGCGAAGATGAAGGCAAGAACTGTTCACCATCCAAACAAATATCTGGCCTAGCAGAAGAACTGGAAATGTCGCCGACCTGTGGTGTCTGTAACTGCTGATTTTGTGGCGTCTGCTGCTGCTTCTGATTGGTTTGTAGCTGCTTTTGTTGGCTCTGCTGGATGATGAGCTGCTGCAACTTTTGTTGCTGCTGCTGTTGCAGTAACGCTGTCTTTTTTTGCTGCTGCAATTGAGTCTTCTGCTGCTGTTGTAACAGTGTCTTCTGTTGCTGCTGTTGTAGTAACTTCACCTTCTGCTGCTGCTGCAGTAACTGCAACTTCTGCTGCTGCAGTAATTGTGCCTTCTGCTGCTTCTGCAGCTGCAACACCTGTGTCTTTCCTTGCTCTTGCTGCAGTTTCTGTGGGTCAATTTGCTGCTGCTGTTTTTGCTGTTGTAGTAACTGTGTGTTCTGTACGTTTGGTAGGTCCACCAGCATTTGCTGCTGCTGCACCTGCAGCCGGTGAATCTGCTGCAGCTTGAGCAGAGTCTGCTGCGAACACTGCGTCTGGATCTTTTTCAGTGGCTGGACTTGCTTCTGCAGGTCTTCTGATGTGTCCATTTCCTCCTTGACCTCTTCCTTCACCTTCACTTCCACTCCGTTAGACATTTCAGGATTAGCAGTGTTGTCTTCGACCTCTGCAGCCGCTCCACGCTTACCCTGCTCCAGCTGAGAGCGTAAGGTCTCCACCAACCTCTGCTTCTGTCTGAGCATGCGTGTCAACTCCTCAATCTGCTTGTCCTTCTCTTGAAGCATTTGGTCTTTGTCCAGTGGAGGCACTGCAGATCCTGATGCTGCCACTGAACCTGGATCCTGATGCTGTGAGGCTGGCAGCGGACCCGGGCGAGAAAGGCTGCAGGATGCCTGCATCTGCCCGAGAGACTCCTCTTTAATAGGAGACGGGTGGTCTGGAGAGGGGTGCAGGCTGAGCTGGGTAAGAGGTGAGCTAACCTGTTAAGGGAGAAACAAAAAAGGGGATGTAAAACTGAACTAAAATAAAAAAATAATGACAGCTTTATGCATCACAACACTATAATGTAGTCAAGTCAAATTTATTTGAATAACTGTGTGAATAAAGTGTTAGCAGTTAATCTAAATGAAACTAGGGGAAATGAACTAATGCATGAATTGAATATCCAACATTGAAAGATAGATGTGCATCTTTAATGTTCTTTTGACCATTTCTGCTGTGCATCTTCAAACACACAGACCTACCATTTCCCCAAACACATCCCCATTGCAGCTGGTCTCATCTGGACTCAATCCAGCCAGCGAGCGGTCGGAGGGGGTAGGAGATACAGGAGGAGAGGAACTAGTGCTGCTGAAGCGCACGATTTGCGGTGAAGTTGTGATGTGGACCCTTGTGGTACCCGTTATGGAAAAGGCAGACACTGGAGCAGCCGCATCTTTCAGAGTTTGATGTGGCGCGGCACCAGATGACTGAACTGACACCTGCGGTAACTGAGCAGGCACGTTTTTCATAGCTGCAGCTCCTGCGGCTGATGATCCATTGTTCTGCTCTTGGTAGTTCTTCAATCGTTCAATAAGATCGTTCTTAGTTCCCGATACTGTCAGACCCCTCAGTTTGAGCTCTTGTTTAAGTTCTGCAACCTGGAAGCGAGATAAACAATAAGTTGATCAATCAGTTCAGTTTTAAAATATCCACAGTAGAGTGCAACAATCGGAAGTAAAATTTCCCATAATTTTCTCCAATGGTTCTAATATTGTGACTCATATCAGAGCTGGTTGTTTTGGTTTATGGCTTCAATTCTATACAATTTTTAAAAATCGCAAAAGACAAAATAAGTAGGAAAAATACTTCTGTAACAAAAATCAACAAAAATAAATGAATACTGTTTTCAATATTAAATTACAACTGTTACCCACTTTGAATTCATCCAGGTTTGCAGGCAAAGTGCTGGGCTTAGCTCCTCCCGCTGTAGGCTGGCTCTGACGATTGGGCCCATTCTGATTGGAGGAGACTGTCGAGCATGTGGAAATAGTCTGGGAAGGGGAAGTGCCCAGACTGGTGGATGGTTGCTGCTTTTCAGCAGAAAGTCTGGAATTTAACAGATTTATTTTTGTTTTATAGTTAAATCAGTTAGTTGTGTCTACACTTCTCTAGAATGGCGGCACATATACCTCTGTTAAAAAGTTTAGGGACATTAAGATTTTTGTACATTATTTTGTACATTATACTCAAATTCATAATTTGCAATATTTGCAATAAATTGATCAAACGTGACAGTAAAGACATTTAAAATGTTACATAATATTTCAATTTCAAATAAATGCTGTACTTTTGAATTTTCTAAAAATTTAGCTTTGGCAACACAGGAATACATTTTATTTTTTAAAAAAATATTAAAATAGAAAACAGTTATTTAAAATTGCAATAAAAGTTTGTAATATTACTGTTTTTAATGTGTTTTTGATTAAATAAATGCAGCCTTGGTGAACATGAGATTTATTTAAAAAACATACCGACCCCATACCCAGACATAATACAACACAGTAAAATAAATCCATATCCTGTGTGGTTCTACTCACTTTGGAGGGGCGGGTAAGATAGTGTGGTAGTTGTAGTGCTGCTGTTGCTGGTTGATGATCTGAAGCTGAAGGAAAAGCTGCTGCTGGTGGAGGATTTTGGCATATGAAGAGTCCAGCTGAGGAGGAGGCTCCCGATCGTTCTTCTGGTCAGGTGGGATATACTGGTGATACTTGAGTTTCTTCACTTTGGGCTTGTTATCTTTGGGTTTCTTGGATCGATGAGAAGTTCGATCTGTGCTCGACTTGGACTGCTGCTTGTGGTGAGAAAAAGCAAAGGAACAAAAAGAGAAGCATGAGTGATGAAATCACATTTTTTCATTGGTTTATACTGAAAAATGAAACTGATGATAGGTTTGGTGGCCTTAGCTTTACCTTTGCATGTCCCGTCGGTGGACGGGAAGAGTTTGTCATGTTAGTTTCACTGGTTAGATTCTGTGGCGGAGAAGCATCGGACGCAACGAGTGGAGGAGGTGGTGCCTGAGTGAGGAACTATGATATATATATATATATATATATATACACTGGTTAAATACGTTATGTGATCATAAATGCATTTCTTACATTGTCCTCAACTCTGCATATGTTCCTTTGTGATGCATAATAATGAGCCAATTTGAAGGGACAATGCAAATAAAAAAAAAAGAACATTGATCATTCTGCTAAATTTCTGTATTTGTGTTCCACAGAAGTCAGTCAGTCATATAGGTTTGCAACAACATGATGACAGAATTTTCTGGGTAAACTGTCCCTTTAAGTGTAGACCAGTGCTGCCCTCTAGTGAAACCACAAAATAAATATTCCATTCATCTCATTGAACAACTGAAACAGGAATATACCTGTGTAGGTGAGAGGTCTCCATTCATATTCAGCATATCAGAGGGGGAGTGTTGAGGGGCAAGACCCAATGGAGAGTCCTGACTGCACTGGGGATCCGGTGACAGCGCATCACTACTGTCCTCATCCAATGAGGAGCTCTCACCCTTCGGAGACTCTGTACCTGATAATACACACAAGAAATTAGTTGTCTGATGTATGCATAGATACACACAAGAAATTAATGATGGTAAAACTAAACATATATTTAAAAAGCAAAGTTTTGTGGTAACAGAATTTGTAGTATTTGGGTTGTGAACGAATCAATCTGAGCAAATTTTTTAAGTGAACAAATTGACTTTTATTGACAGGAAATGTAGCAAAAAAAGTCTCTTCCTTTTGTTTTTGCAAATAATAGATTTGCATTGTTGTCATTTGTGGAGAAAATGCTTATGGTGAAATGCTTAAAGCTGACATTGCTCTAAAAGTGTGTGCAACATAAACGCTGTTTGTGACAGTGGTTATAGACTAACCAATGAGCGTGTGCACAGGGAGGATGTTCTTGTGGATGAGCTCGATGGGACCAGGGCGGTGGGAGATCTTATCATTGAGATCGTCTGCCAATCGAGCTCTCTTTAGCTTCAGCTGCTTGGCCTGCAGTGAGGGCTCGGCTGAAGTCTCTGCGGGTGAAACAAATGTAATCATTAACATCTGAATCACTTCCTTCTATGTAAATACCACCTAAATTCTACTAACTCAACTAGTATTTTTTGCATATCAACTACCGGTTTCTCTAATAACATAAATGGAAAAAATACTAAAGAATATAAAAGTTAAAGACAGCTCCTTCACTTCTGAACAGGTCAAGATGAGATGATGGCTATGGACCCTTTTCACATTTCCAGGGTTCTCAGAAGCAATTACATGACTTGCAGTAGATTAAATAAATTGAAATAAATAAATACCAAGTTCTTGCATGAAAGTCTAGATGGCACAGGTTGATAGGCCCTTAACTCATTTGGTAGAGAACGTATCATCATCTACATAGCGCAGCTGATTGGTTGCTGTTGCATCAGCAGCCAATGAGCTGCGGCTCAACATTCTAACAAATACTGGTAGTGTTGCTGTTAGCAGTCTACACTCAGAGCGCTTTCAGAAACCCTCCACCTTCCTCAGCTCCACCTGTATAGATCTGCTACGGGGGTTATTTCATGTATGATATATGTGCAGCAGCAGCATGTCTTACATGCTCACAGCAATGTCTGTGAATGGCAGTATCAAGTCTATCATTGCCATATCCATTACCATGCCAATCTCTCACGACATAAATATCGTAATCATTTAATATTACTCTATTTTCATATTTAAAAGGAATGATGTGACAGTCACCTTCTAGGATGTGCATCCTGACCAGTTCTGACCTCTCTGGCCGACTCCTGATCTTCCTCTTCAGGTAATCCTCAGTCTGCATCAGTAAAAGAGAAAACAACTGTGTGTCACAAAAGTGTCCATCAAAGATGAGAAGTCAGTTAATTCTTTGTATTAAGAGGAAAAAGAGACAAAGTCACTCACGCGTGCTCTCTCCAGACTTTTCCTCTGTTCGTGGAAGGCAGCCGGACTCTTCAGTGCTGTGTACAGAAACAGAGATGGTCTTACTTTCTGATCTTCAGTCACAGGGACTGATGTGCATATTGGTCGTTGTGACTGTCAGGTACTCGATAGATTAATCAGCCGAGTATTCAAGATTGGGTGCGGGAGATGGAGCGAAAACACCAGAATGTTTCCTGTGTGAGCTAAACTACTCCAAACAGCTGCCCAATACATATTGTGTTCTCTCTCAATCACTGCTATGACTTTCAAGTATTCAAATACTCATATATCTGTACCGATCTGTGCCAACAATGAATCGTATTTGATATTGAGGAACTACATAAGGAGAAGGTAAAACTAGTCATCAAAGGTCATATGTTATATGTACCCTTCATACTGAAAGGTCATAAGTTAAAAAAGAGAACATCCAATTATATCAGTCTGTCTCAGATCTGCTGAAAGAACAAAGGGAGTTCATTGTAATAACAGCAAGTGTGTGTGTAACCATCTACATGAATGAAAATGTACTTGGGATGTCAAAATCAATATATTTTAAAATAATTTATTTCTTTTTAAATCTTTACTCTTTTAAAAATTGAATTTTTGCCAAATAGTTTGCTATTATTCCTATATTGGTAAGTCCACCACAACTCCATTAACACAGGGTGTTCCACAGGGTTCAGTTCTTGGACCGTTACTTTTTATCATCTACATGCAGACTCTTGGTGATATCATACACAAGTTTGGACTTTGTTTTCATTGTTATGCTGATGACGTCCAAATCTATCTTACCACCTCCTCTGATATTTCAATTCTGCCTGACTCACTCACCGCATGTATTAGAGAAATCAAACACTGGATGGCTCTGAACTTTCTTAAATTAAATGACAGCAAAACCGAAATAATGCTGATTGACTCCACCAAACCTATAAACAGAATGGACCTGTCCTTTGATGTAATCTTGGTATTTTATTGGATTTGTCTCTTTCATTTGTTTCTCAAACTGCTTCAACTCCTTTTATTACCTGCGTAATATTGCACGTCTCCGCTCGTCCCTCAATCTGACAGATGCAGAAACCCTTGTTCATGCACTAATAACGTCTCGTTTGGATTACTGTAATGCCTTATTAATTGGCTTACCAAAAAAACGTATTAAAAGGCTACAATATGTACAAAATGCAGCTGCGAGAATGCTCACCTTGACTAGACGTAGTTCCCACATAACACCCCTTCTCCATGATCTTCACTGGTTACCGGTGCATCACGTATTCAATTTAGGGTACTCCTGTTAACCTTTAAGGATCTAAATGGTCTTGCACCTCTTTATCTATCAGACCTTGGCCTATTGTCAGTTTCTAGATTGCGGCTTTCTACTATAGGTGGACGATCCTTTTGTGTTACCGCTCCCAAACTCTGGAATTCACCATCCCTCTCTCTTCGAAAATATCTCCTCTCTATCTACTAGTCTCAACTCAAAATGTATTTGTTTGAAATGTATTTTCAATTATTTTATTTTTCGCTTTGTTGTTTGTACACTGTAAATGTTGTTCAACTACGTCTGTTAAGCGTCTTTGGGCCTGTGGAAAGGCGCTATATAAATAAAACTTCTATTGGTAGTAAAGTTTACTATTAAAGTGGATGTGCAGTATATATTCACTACTACAACAGTGGATATTATTTCTCTAAAAAGAAGGCTGAAAATTATAATAATAAAAAAACCAACAAAAGAAAATTGCACATATGATTGAGCTGTAATGTGAAAGGGATAACACAGAGTAAGAATGTGATGTAACAGCTAAGCTTGGGTAACTAAATTAATGAAATTTCCGTGTCTCTGTGCAAGAGAAGTTCACAATAAGCTCCATTTCACACAGTACTGTACAAATACAGTTGCAATTTTTAAGCATATTAAAATGATATCAGAAGGTGACACCAAAGACTGGATTAATGGATGCTGAAAATTCAGCTTTGACATCAAAGGAATAAATTACATTTTAAAACATAATAAAATAGAAAACAGTTTAAATTGTAATAAAATTTTACAATATTACTATTTTACTGTGTTTTTGACAAATGCAGCATTAGAGACTTTTTTTCAAAGATCTTACAACCACAAGCTTTTGATGGTTTATAATAGGGGACACTACAAATCTGACCTAAACAAAAAAGATTGAAGATTCCGGTTTATACATACACACATACATACAACTAATGTTTAGTTAGATCAGTGTAGTGGGCTCTGAAAAAATTATAGTCTATAACATAAAAGTATAAACGTTCCCTTAGACATTTAATATCAATTTCAATCTAAAATCTTCGATAAAGTCAGTGGACACATAATGTGTCAGCTACCCTCATACAGTTACATTAAACAGTTATGAAATCTTAATATAATCCTGCTGGCTTATGTGTGCTGTAATGAATGGTTTTTGGATTTGACATGAGCCATGAAAATGTGCATGTCACTTAGTGTCTTGCAAAAAATGGTGCTATTATGAATATTGTAACGTACGTGTTTAGTGCTATATCCGATCTAATATTACTTCTGACCTATAAGGCTGCCAAAATAATAAACATACACTGTTTGTTAATTGGCCAGAGGAGAACTGGCACCCCGACTGAGCCTGGTTTCTCCCAAGGTTTATTTTTCTCCATTAGGACACCTGATGGAGTTTTGGTTCCTTGCCACTGTCGCCTCTGGCTTGCTCAGTTGGGGACACAAAATTTTCAAATAAATATCCAAATAAATTGAATTACTAAACTAAATTATATCAACTACATTACTTGAATATATATGATAATTGAAATGAGCTGATGACATCACCGTTTTCTCCAGAGCGGCTGTACAGCCGAATCAAATTCTGTTCATTATTTTCCTGTTTAACACTGTGAAGCTGCTTTGAAACAATCTGCATTGTAAAAAGCGCTATATAAATAAAGTTGACTTGAAAGTTGACTATATAAAGCTAACTAAACAGTTCATTTTTGGCTGATGCTTTTAAAGAGCAAATCTAGAGCTGCACTTCCTCCTTCCTACAGAGGCCACATAGAAAGCACAGTGTGAAGACTGCAAATCCTCTTGCCTGATGAGCAGAACACAGAATAAGGAAGTGGAAACAATAGGGGAACTAGATCCACCTGATAACACAACAACAGGCCCTTTCACAATGACTGTGTGCTAGCAAACAAGAGTCAAGTCTTGTATAGAGGACATGCCAGACCACAGCTAGTGGATTGTCCCATCAATTAATGCCTGCTGGAGCCTATATGCAAAATGCATGTTTTTATTTTTTTCGACAATATGTAATGCATATACTGCCAGAAGCATACATAGCTTAATATTTTTTGAATGGGTGTTGATTTCTACATAAGCATTGATGAAATATTAAATTTGAATGTTGCAATATCCTACAGTAACATGAAATACTTGTGGCTATAGCAGCACCACAACAGCAACTTACTGACATACCAACAAAGAGTAAAACGGTCCCATACCAGGAGTCTGCATGTCATTGTGGATGCATATTGCAGCTAAATTGTATAACACAAATATCTAAGAATATTGTCATTAAACCTTGCTTTGAATATATGCAGTGGTCTCAAGAAGTCACACTTAAAAATGTCTAAACGTCATTGCATACTAAATATCAATGCAAGTAGCATATGGAAACATGATGCTGGAGCTTCATTTTTGCAATTACTTTTAATCAAATGGTCCAGAAGGTATTTTGTGGCTGTATGAAGTCAGTTCCTGTTAAGTTCACACATATGTCCTAGCAGAGTATCTTAACAAATCTTAACAATTTGTTTAACCTTGCAAAGTCTGATATATGAAATAATATTCTGAAAAATCTTTATATAAAAAGTCTTTAAAAAAGCTTGATGTATTATGTTTGATACATCAGGCTTTTATGGCTCATGTAGTACAATATAGTGGGAATATGGAGCTCACGTTCGAAAGAAAAGAAAAAAAAGACCTCAATTTTATTCAAAGACCCAAAATTAGCAAATATATGCAATTTAGTGCAGATGTTGCTATTTATATGGCGTATACAATGACCTACTGTTGGACATTTTGACAATTATAGTAAAAGGCTTGTTAAAAAGTATAAATGATCAATCATAGGGCAGAAGGCATGTAGTAAATCATATACAACAGGTCTTTCAGAATACGATACCAATACTGTACGCTAATACTGATACTGCAGCTTAATTTTGCAGAATATGGTTGTCATATTGGTTGTTTCATAATATGAAACTTCTATAATGTTTTGCTTGATAAGTGTTTGTGCTATATTACTATAAAATAAATGCCATTAGTTTTGCCATTATTTAATGCCAGTAGATATTTTGATATATAATGCATAGACATTCATACATTTTTAAGTGTCAAAATATTTTTGGGAGCTATTATATATGCAGCCTGCACAAATATTCCCAAAATTAATGACATAATGCATTGCAAGCTGCATTTGCTGTAAGTACATGCACACATGCAAATGTGTATGATGCTCGACATAACTAGAGGAATAAATGTGACTTACGAGGCATGATTCCTTGGCTGACCAGCTCCTCTCGCGTCCTTCTTTGTTGTAGTTTGAGCTGAAGAACTGCATGGGGAGAGAGGGAAAGTGTTCAGATACAGAGAATGACAGACGGCTGCAGCCAGACGACTATAACAGACAAGACAAGAGCTCAACCGGGCCTCTTTCGGTTTCTTACTAACTAAAGGGTGAATGCTGAGGGGAGGGACTGTGAATTTTGAGGTTGTTTGGGTGATTTTCATACTTCCCGTTTCACCACACTCAACCACTTTTTTTAAACGAGAGGCAATAGGCGTTCTCCAAATCAGGAACTTGCATGCTGGCCCAACACATTGAGTAAGTTGCTCAGTGACTATAAAGAGGGTGGTGTGTGTAGACAGCTTTTGAGATTTGTTGTTATTGCTTTGTTCAGTGAAAAGAAGCCGTTACAGTACTATTATGTCAAATGTCACATTGGGAGGGATGTGGCTCATGAGTATTGAGTATCCTGGGACGCTTTAGAGGCAAGTGAGCACCTGTCAATCCTGACACAATGACATCATCACCCACATGGCACTGCTTTGTGTGCACTAGTCAGCTGTTCTGACCGACCTTCACAGCCAATATGTCTGGGGATCATGAAACCAGAACATTGTCTGCGCCTCAATTACTGTAGTTCAGCATGCCAAGCCCTCCCATTCACTCCTTTTGAAACCTTTATTTTTAAGGGTGTAAGATGACAAAACCATTTGCTTGCGTTTTGGCGATCAGTTGTGAGGATGTGAATCCTGCACTTTTAAATTAGGGCCCCTTTTTGTCACAAGTTCCCATAAAATCCCAGAACACCCACTCCGTTTCTCACTTGCAAACTGAATATTAAAAGTTCCACTATTTATTCTAAATTCTTCCTATTCTCACTTAATTTTAACAGCTGTTTTTGACCACCCACTCCTTAGTGCTGCTAAGCACTATTTTTGTAGCTACTGAAGAAGAAACACAAGCCCACTCGCACCTCTCCAAGAACCTGGCCTGATACTGTAAATCAATAAGACACTTTTAAATGCCAACACTTCAATCTTGTCTGTGCCAGCCTGGAAAATTCTGTGGGAGACCAGGAAAGTGTGGCGTCAACATCCAGATCTTGAAACAAAAGGGGAAAAAAAACTCAAATCATGCAGACAACTGGGTTAATCCAAGAGCCTGTGTGTCTAGGGTCTTAATTAAATGCGCCTCTTGCTGACCATCCTCAAAATCCCTAGGCCTGGCACAGTTTGCAGGTCAACCGGTGCTCACTCTTGGCTCTGTACGAGCAGCTGGGGTGATCTCACCACTAAGACTCTAAAATAATCAGGTCCGACGTGTTGAGACTCGGGATGAGCAAATAATGAAGCTAAATTCAAGGTATTAAGTTGCACACCTGGAGGGTGTTTTATTTATACTCCATAAAAGCATAAAAATAGCAATGCCCACCTTCTTTGAGGCTATGATATGCATGTCTGTCACAGTCCAGACTGTCTGTGAGAGACATCTTTTCCTGACCATTTTGGATGGGTTGATCCTCAAAAGAGGAAGTATCAATGTGAAGGCAGTGGTTTGTGTCCAGCATGTTTGGATCCAGTGTTGAAAGTCTCTGCAAATGTTTCAAAGTCGAAACTGATATTCCATCGAAAATGGATAGCTCGGTGCAAGGTATGTTAATCCACAACAACAGTATTTACAGCCTTTCAAATCACAGAAATGGAGAACAGACAGCTTCCACCTGGTTTCTTCCTCAGCCAAAATCTGATCCTCTGTTTTGTCCTCTTTTATTCTCAAAGGTGGATGCAGAGGCTCCGCAACTGCGTCACGCAGAGGCAGAAAATGAAGCAAATGCACAAAAAGGTGAGGATGGCAGAGCACAGAGCCTGCTCTGCACTCAGCAGAAGACATTCACAGAACAGCGTGTCTCTCGCCCTCCAACACAGAGGAGGGTCCGCTGAGTGCCAATGAATGCTCGCTTCAGCTCAGCTGTTGCCTCTCGTTTACGCTCTACAATCTGGCAGACCCCCATTCACCCCCTCAACTCCATTTCATTGGATCAAAACCCAAACCAACCACTTATTAGGGTTATTATAGTTTGGAATATTTAATTGGGCTTTCATTACTCCAGACTTCAGTGTCAGATGATCCTTCAGAAATCATTCTAATATGTTGATTTGGTGCTCAAGTAAAAAAAATGTATATTATTATCAATGTTGAAAACTGTTGTGGTGCTTAAAGGGTTAGTTCATCCAAAAATTAAAATTACTCACCCTCATGCCCTCATTCACATATAAACATTCATCAACACACACATCAGCTTGACGTACAAGAACGAGAACCAATGAGATTCATTCTCGTGTTACACAGCACGTTTGAACTTCCTCAAGAACCAATGAGATTCATTCTCGTGTTACACAGCACATTTGAGCTTCCTCAAGAACCAATGAGGTTTGTTCTCGCGCATCAAGCAAGTTCAGTTGAGCTTCTGTTTATGCTTGCTGTTGTTATGTAAATAAAAGCCTAAATTCAATCTGTTCATCATGTAAAGCGATCAAGTCTCTTTGGAACATTTGGACTAAACTGCTCAATTCATATGGCTTAGTTTTACGATCTCTTTATGAACTTTTTGAAGCGTCAAAGTGGTAATTGCATAGCTGTCTATGGAGGGACAGAAATGTCTCAAATTTCAATAAAAATATCTTCATGCGTGTTCCAAAGATAAACGAAAGTCTTACGGGTTTAGAACGACATGAGGGTTAGTAATTAATGACAGAATTGTCATTTTTAGGTGAAGTAACCCTTTAATATTTCTGTGGAAAGCATTATACATCTTTTTTTCAGGATTATAATATTTTTTAATGAAAAATTTATTTTCAGTCGTCATTTAATTCAATGAAAATGTAAAAAGATTAAATCATTTGTATATCCTTTTGTTACTCTAATTGTTAGTGTTGTACCAACAAATGCTCTTTAATAAAATATTCACAAACTATGAGCTTCTAACTGGTGTTTTTATCACATGCACATCAAGTGAAAAATTAAATGTAAAAAGTAACAGATGACAACTCACATGACATGTTAACAGCAAACACATAGTTCACATTTCACAAGGTATTTAATATGGAAACCTCTCATGTCGCTCTCAGAAATGGTGTCATGCGGGGCTCTCGGGAGTCCCGGTGACATGAGCAGAGAGAGTGGAAGGAAGGAGGTCACAGGAAGAATGCAGGTCTCCTTTGACCTTTCCTTTCTTTCTGGCAGATAAAGTACAGGAGTTTGCCTGTCAGGAATTGTCAGGCTCACATACAACACACATACTGGACTGTTGGCGAACCCCCTCATCCCCCCACCCGGGTCCTCTCTCAGTTTTAAATAGTAAGGCCAGCTGGCCGAAAGGCTCTATATTCAGCTCAGTATCACCTGTGCAAGCACTGGATAGGGTTACCCTCCGCTAATCATGCACTACAGTTCTTGCAAACATGACTCACTCACATTTTCTAACAAACACACACAAAAACAATATTCCAAAAAGCAAAACACTAAAGGATGGCACTTGTAAATGTGGATAAAGTATATGTTAATCACTTAACTCTTACCTTAACTCTATCTGAACATACAGTATATCAAAAGAAAGAACAGAACCTCTGCTTTAAAGCATTCTAGTTTCATTAATTATTTTTTAAAATCAACACTTGAATGTGGGTAAGTTTCATAAAAAAGTAACATTTTAAAGAAAAAGCTGAGAAAAATGTTTGTGTCAAAGACTATGTCCGAATCGGGTTCAGAACGACGATCAAAACATAGATGGAGTAGATTGCGTCCATCAACACCCCCAAAGCTTGCACAGTCCTATAGCTCTTCATGGGTTTGATATTTCATTCGGTAACCTTAGGCAGTTTTGATTTATTGCTGTTTAATGTTTGATGACATAAGAAGCATTGCTTACACATATGTAAGCTATGCTTGCTTCTGCTTCTTCGCTAGTGTTTTGATCTGGAGATTCTGTACTCTTTCAGAAGATGCGTAATAGTGCTCCCTTCTGTATAAAAGTGAAAATATGGATTGCCAGAAAATTCAATGGCAGGCAATTGTTGTGTCATAAATGAAAATAAATAGTGGGGAAAGAGTTAAAGGGATAGCTCACACCAAAATTCTAATTGTCATAATTTACTTACACCCATTCTTCTGAAAACAAACAAAAATATATATATTTTAAATAATTTTTCTGTTTTTGTTTTTGTCCATATAATGAAAGTTAATGGGGTCCAAAAAAACTCTCTTTTTTGTGTGTGATTCATACAAGAAAAAAAAGTCATATAGGTTTGAAATGACATGAAAGTGAGTAAATGATGGCCAAATGTTTATTTTTGGACTATCCCTTTAAGAAATTCTACGTGTGTTAGTCAGGTGACGGGAAAAAACTAGATCACTCAGCATTTAATAAACATGTTTTTGGCCACTATATATATCGTTCAGATTAAATATGAAAATGTGTGCTCTAATGATAAACAGCCATATGTTTATATTATACGGAAACGAAGGTCACTATGCACAGACTCCCCAGAGACAAAAACATTACTGTGATCTGCTTTTAGCCCACGAGCTCATCGCTATCATCATCACTCGGTGAGAATTCACAGCAGTTGACGCTCATGCTGTCAGTGACCAGAAGGGCCCAGCACTGCAAAGTGTCGACTGACCACAGAGGAAGTCTAGTGAAGTCTATGCTAAGCCCATAAGTCAAAGAACAAAACACCATCTTTATCAAATAAAGCACCACAGATAATAAAGCCAAAGTTCATCGAGCTCTCAGACAGATCTAAATGAGTAATGCTATGTAGTTTTTATTACAAGCTATGCAAACAATTCGTTATGACTGTCAGAATCATTGCTGGTTGATTATTATTAACTTCTGATACAGTTTTTCCAGTTGCCACATCCGCTTTGGCATTTACATTTATCTTGAGATTAAATTAACATAAGCTTCTTCCATAACAACCACTAATTATTTTGAAGTATATATGAAAACACATTTTCTCAGTCCCAAAATGGAGAGGTTGATTTTCTATTACATCTACACTTTTCTATTTAATGAGACTTTTTACTGTTAGCTGTTTATACCACATTAAAATACTTTTCTTGCTGCTATTTTCCTCTATGCTTTCAATCACTTGACGGAAACACCGTCATCGCTACTTAATTTCCAGCACTAGCCAGAAAAATAGTTCCTAGAGGACTAGTTTTTATGCAGTCTTCATTTATACAATGATGTAAGGCATCCCACTGCCATAAAGTCATCAAAATGATAAGCGCATGAAAGCCAGACACACAAAACATGATTATACAACAAATCTCCTTAATTTAATCCAAATTGGGCCCCACTAAATTTTCATAAGAGTGAAAATCTGAAGGAACGAGAAAGAGCACACAGAAAATCAGGCCAGCTGCCTGACTCCAGTAATATAAGCTGCTAAAGTGCAGAAGGGACGTTAGATTGAGCTCAACAAATGAGGTTATGGGAGGAGAGAGAGAGAGACGAGTGAAGAGGAGAGGTTCACGTCCAAGCTCTCCTGTTTTTGTGAATGTGTTACATAACATCTTTCTGAACTCGTTTAATCCGAACCTCTCTACCTCCTGCCCTACTTTCCCGCATCTCTGCAAATCATGACTCTAGTTTTTATAGTTGACATTCTCACACGTTGTGCCATCCTGCTATATCTAAAACAAATGGTATTTTTTTTACAAATGGCAACTCTAGAGTTATAGGGATAGTTCACCAAAAAATGAAAATTACCCCATTATTTACTCACCCTCAAGCCATCCTAGGTGTATATGACGTTCTACTTTCAGACGAATACAATCAGAGTTATATTCAAATATGTCCTGGTTCCTCCAAGCATTATAATGGCAGTAAATGGCAGCCCAAAATTTGAAGCCCAAAAAAGTGTATCCATCCATTATAAAAGTAATCCATACGGCTCCTGGGGATTAATAAAGGCCTTCTGAAGTGAATCAAAGGGTTTTTGTAAGGTCTAGCTTCCGGCGGACCGCCTTCTGTATTCAACTTACGAAAAAAGTTTTGAACTGCAAGAGGCGCTACACTTTCTTCCACTGGAAGCTAGATATTTTCCTTTATAACATGTTAAATATGGATATTTTTCTTACAAAAACCCGTCGATTCACTTCACTTCCTTTATTAACCCCCAGAGCCGTATGGATTACTTTTATGATAGATGGATGTGCTTTTTTGGTCTTAAAATTTTGGGCTGCCATTCACTGCCATTATAAAGCTTGTAAGAGCCAGGACATATTTTAATATAACTCCGATTGTATTCGTCTAAAAGAAGAATGTCATATACACCTAGGATGGCTTGAGGGTTAGTAAATTATGGGATACTTTTCATTTTTGGGTGAACTATCCCTTTAACTCTACAAAGCCTACTGTTTGATATTTGATACGCACATTTCTAAGGCCTCTAAATTATCAACATGATCAAAACTTTGCTGAAAAACCTGTTGTACACAATCTTCTGCCTTCTGTTTTGGGATTGGTAGTTTATTTATTTAGTGTAAATTTACTTTTAGTGTAATTCTAAAAACGCCCCCCCCTTCAGGTCGAGTTACTTGCAGTGAAATCTTTACTGACTTTTATAAAAGCAAACGTAAGAAAATTTTATATTGACAGTAATATTTCAAGATGAACACTTGACTGAAGCAAATCATGTTAAAATATGAGCATCAAATATGATATATCAAGCTTTTGAGGAATCTCCTAATCTCTTAATCATTGTCCTGCTTTGCATTGTTTCAAAATACAGCTTCTCATAACTCTACATCAAATATCCTCTAATTAGACTGAGAGACTGAGAGAAAAGTGCAGCTTAGACTGAAAACAAAAATGAAAAGAAAAAAATATATATTATTATTAATAAATTAAGTTTAATAAATAATAAATGTAATACATTTTAAATGAATTAAATAAAAGCAGAAATAAAACCATAACAATTGGTTCTGCATATCTGTTATTGGACCAAAATAAACTGTACAGGTGCTGGTCATATAATTAGAATATCATCAAAAAGTTGATTTATTTCACTAATTCCATTCAAAAAGTTAAACTTGTATATTATATTTATTCATTACACACAGACTGATATATTTCAAATGTTTATTTCTTTTAATTTTGATGATTATAACTGACAACTAAGGAAAATCCCAAATTCAGTATCTCAGAAAATTAGAATATTGTGAAAAGGTTAAAGATTGAAGACACCTGGTGCCACACTCTAATCAGCTAATTAACTCAAAACGCCTGCAAAGGCCTTTAAATGGTCTCTCAGTCTAGTTCTGTAGGCTACACAATCATGGGGAAGACTGCTGACTTAACAGCTGTCCAAAAGACGACCATTGACAACTTGCACAAGGAGGGCAAGACACAAAAGGTCATTGCAAAAGAGGCTGGCTGTTCACAGAGCTCTGTGTCCAAGCACATTAATAGAGAGGCGAAGGGAAGGAAAAGATGTGGTAGAAAAAAGTGTACAAGCAATAGGGATAACCGCACCCTGGAGAGGATTGTGAAACAAAACCCATTTAAAAATGTGGGGGAGATTTACAAAGAGATTAATTCCTTGTGTCAAGCCACTCTTGAACAACAGACAGCGTCAGAAGCGTCTTGCCTGGGCTAAAGACAAAAAGGACTGGACTGCTGCTGAGTGGTCCAAAGTTATGTTCTCCTGTGAAAGTAAATTTTGCATTTCCTTTGGAAATCAGGGTCCCAGAGTCTGGAGGAAGAGAGGAGAGGCACACAATCCACGTTGCTTGAGGTCCAGTGTAAAGTTTCCACAGTCAGTGATGGTTTGGGGTGCCATGTCATCTGCTGGTGTTGGTCCACTGTGTTTTCTGAGGTCCAAGGTCAACGCAGCCATATACCAGGAAGTTTTAGAGCACTTCATGTTTCCTGCTGCTGACCAACTTTATGGAGATGCAGATTTCATTTTCCAACAGGACTTGGCACTTTGCACACAATGCCAAAGCAACCAGTACCTGGTTTAAGGACCATGGTATCCCTGTTCTTAATTGGCCAGCAAACTCGCCTGACCTTAACCCCATAGAAAATCTATGGTGTATTGTGAAGAGGAAGATATGCCAGACCCAACAATGCAGAAGAGCTGAAGGCCACTATCAGAGCAACCTGGGCTCTCATAACACCTGAGCAGTGCCACAGACTGATCGACTCCATGCCACGCCGCACTGCTGCAGCAATTCAGGCAAAAGGAGCCCCAACTAAGGATTGAGTGCTGTACATGCTCATACTTTTCATGTTCATACTTTTCAGTTGGCCAAGATTTCTAAAAATCCTTTCTTTGTATTGGTCTTAAGTAATATTCTAATTTTCTGAGATACTGAATTTGGGATTTTCCTTAGTTGTCAGTTATAATCATCAAAATTAAAAGAAATAAACATTTGAAATATATCAGTCTGTGTGTAATGAATGAATATAATATACAAGTTTCACTTTTTGAATGTAATTAGGGAAATAAATCAACTTTTTGATGATATTCTAATTATATGACCAGCACCTGTATTGTAAAAAAGCAATATTTGGTGGTCTCTAATTCTGATTGGATGATTGTGGCACATTGCGTAGGAGTTTCACATTCAGTGTGGAGAAATTGCTTGTTGCTGGAAATTGTCACACTGTGACTGGTTAGGACACAGGGTTGTTTTATTTATCTGTGGTGACATTACCAATAGTCACAAATAATTGCTATAAAACAATGCACATTCTTTTAAACCTGAAAATCCCTGCAGTAACGCCTGAGTATTTAATCCTGGCCTGTCATGACTTGTTAGCCTGGTAAGGGAGAGTCGCTAAGTTGTCACACTGATCATTATCATCTGTGTCCTTTGTAAATGTCACTTTTTTCAAACACAATTAGAATCTGACTTCACACTCTAACTTTACTGTTTTTACAGGGAATTAATAACAAGCAAAAGCATATATTTCCCAAATTCTGCACACGTTTTCCGAGATTGAAATTCTGTGGTAATATCTCACCAGGATACAATTTGGTTTGTGACAAAAGGTGATCTCTCTATATAATCATGTGCAATCAATCTACAACCACTGATATGTGAATGAGTCAGTGGATGCTATCAATTCAGCCAAAGAGCTGGAATTACAAGAACAGACAAAAACAAAGCAGTTGATAGGAGTGGTTCCCTTGTATTCCTGTGTTTATGTCCAGAACCTTAAACAGAAACAATAAAAACTAAATTATACACATTTGTAAGATCAATATCGCTCAAGATAACAGAGCACAAGCAAAGTTTTTTCAATTCCTGAGTCTCTTGATCAAAAGTACAGTAAAACTTTTTGTGAAATATTATTACAATATAAAATAATTGTTCACTATTTTAATATATTTAACTTTTTTATATTTATTTTATATCCATTACTCCAGTTTTCAGTGTCACACGATCCTTCAGAAATAATTCTAATATTGATTGTGCCCATTTTAAACCATTTTATTAATTTAAAAAAAAAATGTATTACATATATGTACATTATATTTTATAATTTCACTGACACCATACAAGTCACAGATTTAAGTCTGGATGTCCTGTAAAGAGCACATTCAGGGCTTTTCAGAGATACCAAATATTTGGAGGTGACATCAATTTCTCCTTGGTCTTTAAAAATTACTGACATGAATTTAGTGATCAAATTTAGCACTCTTATAGAAATATGATAATATATTATAATTTAGATCAGACTCATTTTCAAATAGTTTGTAATAAACCAACATCTTAGGAAAATTTGATGGGGCTTCTAATCAAAATATGACTTTCTGTTACAAAACTGGGAATTTATTTCATACATGTCCTCAATAGAGTACACCGGGACTTAAATCATGTTTAACAGGCATTTTGGGAGACACAGCAAGTGAATATGAAAATAAATTATATATCCATATTCCTATGAAATATTAGATATTATTACAAATGTTGCCAACTATTACTCCCATTATTACACTTATTTTTTCATTACATGTTGCCCCAAAGAACACATTAATATGCAAATTATATACAGTGTATAGATACATTGTATTGAATAGGAAAACCCATTCATGGCCATTTTACCCACATATTGCATAAAGTAAAATGGTATATCAATTAATTCCAATATCTCTTATAACATTTTTCTTCAGAAAATGGTTTCTTATGCTCTAAACAATGTAATGACATTACAAAATACTAACTTAAAAATTCTGGGTCTCAAGATGATATATATAAATTTTTTATATGTACTTGTGTGAAATAATGATACACCAGGAATCTGGTTGATGGGTTAGCTGTATGCAGATTTGGTGCATTGGAAGCATCACTGAGAATGTCTAGCTGACAAAGCACTTTTCATAGCTCTGGGACATGAGTGCATTATTGGTTCTGGCATACTGTACTCGGACAAATCAAATAAATCAAAGCTCTAAACTGATGTAATCTTATAAAGGCCACTTTATTATCAGAGGTCATGCCCGTGCCTGCAAGTACATAATTCATAACAACTAAGCCAGATAATTCTAGGAAGTTTCCCTGTTCCTGGAATATCCATTCCTCCTCTTGTCAACCATGTTGTCATTTTATCATCAACACCACAACAAGCATGGTGTATTTTCCAGTGTTATGATTCGCCTGACTTGTTAGTATGCAAGAC
Source organism: Rhinogobio ventralis (assembly GCA_039654625.1). Lineage (NCBI taxonomy): Eukaryota > Metazoa > Chordata > Actinopteri > Cypriniformes > Gobionidae > Rhinogobio > Rhinogobio ventralis. Next base: position 17,690,099 of record CM077212.1, read on the forward strand.
AGAAGATGCCTAGATAAACCAAGGGGCTGCTGTTGACTGCTGGAGGATTAAGCCCAGCTGTGGGTCGTGTCTAGTTAATGCAAAGCAATGCCTCTCTTTTCCTCTGTTCCTCCCTCCATCCTGTTTAGGGCCTGTGTAAGCATGCTGGAGTTAAACTTGGCAAGCATCCCTAAGATGTTACATAACATAGAAACCACAGCGCAACCCATAGACAGTCAGTGCAAAACCCACTGCAGAGTAACTATGCTCTGGAAAGCATGCAAAAAAATCATGCATTTTTCACAAGACTGTCAAAATCGAGACACAAATATCATTTTAAACACCAATCGCCAATGTTAACTGTGCCAATGGGACTGAAAATGACCAGAGAGCTTCAATCAATCCATCAGTTGCACTTAAAAATCCATGTTAGTATCTCATGGTGACTGGCACTGAAGCTTTTCTTTTATCTAAAATCTCACGTCAAGGCACCTCCATCTGGAGGAGGGGATTCTCACAGATAATCAATCACTCTGTCAAACCTCCTTGTCCATGAGCTAATTTATAATACAGCTACAAACATGACATGGTAACTCTGTATGCTTCCTTGTCTTGTTGACCCAGACCATTCTGTCCCAAAAAGAGTCTGTTCTTTTCCTCAAGGCCCTGAGATCCACTGCCAGACGTTTGGGAGAAAACAGCTGGTTTTAACAACAGAAAGAGGGAAAACTCCTATTCATCACTGACACATCCCGCCCCTTCCAGCAAGATGGAGCAATTCCAGGGTGGCTCTCTGCATATCTGTTTCTATAGTGTATCATTCTGGAGAATTCCATTTGAAAGTATGAAAGCAATGAAAAAGAGTAGAAGTAAGTAGTACGCAAGTGAGTAAGTAAGTGTGCTTTATGCTCTGAAGCGTTTGGGGGTGCGTCACAGGCAAATGAATGATTTATATTATATATATGAAATGAATTATATTGTGCTATCTCTGTTTCTTTGACAGTTTCATGTTGTTGTCATGCTCAGGACATTCGAATCCAATCTGGGCCATGTCCCCATTCCCCTTCTCACACCCCTACTTTCCTGTCTATGCTTGACAGTGTTATGGTTAACTAAAACTATTAAAAAAATGTTTTTGTTAATTGTAATAAAGGCTTAAAAATGTTGCCTTGCCAACTAACTGAAATTAAATAATTAAGACAAAGTACTAAAATTACTGAAGACAAATAGAAATATTAAAAAGGAATCTAATAAAAATGATTATTAATTATTAAAACTAAAATTAAAATAAAAACTGAAATTTTACAAATAAATGGTCATTCAAAATATTATAAATACCATAATAGTATATAAATAATACTAAAATAACACTGATGCTCAATTGTCCTTAAAAAGAATAAATTAATTCAATAAATAAATAAATAAATATGAAAACATAAATAAATATATGTTTAAATAATAAAACATATAATGGTTACTATAATGAATAATCATGAGAAACAAATAATCAGTCACATTCCACAACTGCTTATCTGGAAAACTGTTATTTTCCATATTTAACATCTTCAGCAGCTAAAAATCTGGATTGCTTTGGCTCAAGAGTAAGTAAATGTTGAGGTTTAGTGAGACCTCAGTTCAAACAGCAATAAATCCTGTGAAGGACTTCACAAACAGCAGGCTTAACTATTAAACAAAGTTGTTAAACCTTAACCACGGATACCACACCTCACCTCAACATGAGCAATCATCTAACATTAAAAAAAACCAAACGTGCAAGTACTGTACCTGAATGTATGGCCATATCCTTCCACCGCAGAAGGATACGGATACAATCACGTCCACACTTTATTAATCCATTTCAAGACCGGACAACAGAACAAGCAGTGAATGAAGTTGACTGACTGAACTCAAGTCTGTTCTGCTGAGAGATAATTCCCGCAGTAGATCCAAGAACAGCAGGGTGTGTCTTTGCGCCCCTCACCTTCCTCCGCTCAGTGCTGGCGTGTGTGTGCATGCCCTACAGATGTGGGTGTGTTAGCACAAGTGTTTGTGTCTATGCGAGCCGGTTTCTTCCTTATTACTGGTTAAGCACTGCTTTCAGGCTCCGCTTTCAGCTGTGTTGAGCAACTCCTAGTTTTCCTGCTCCTTGAAGTCATTTTTTTTTCATTCCAAGAGAGAGGGGAGGAGAGATCAAAAACTTTGTGCCCTGATTTAGGGTCACTCGTTTACTACAGAAGAAAACGTGTGCAGACTACAAGCCAGAAACTGAAGCCAAAACACATTCCAGATCACCTTTGGCCCCCGTCATTCTCCTGACCGCCTGCTTTCTGAGAGGCAGGATTTCAGCTCTGTACACACAGTTATGTAATCAAGTGTTCAAGACGGCTACCTCAGGCCTCTGTTCCCTCTCCTAAACTTTTTCACTTCAAACTGTTCTCAGCGATAACTCGGGTTGCATATTGTTCATTTTGTCAACAGTTGCTTGAATTTCCAAGACTAACTACCTCTAAATCCTAATTATTACATTCATTTTCCTGCTATATATGGCTTGCCAAAAGTGATGCAACTAAAAAGTCTCGGCTGAAAGCTAAACTTCTGTACTGGGATAAAACTTATAAAAATGCTCTGTTTGAAACTTTGCTTTTCTAGTTAAAAATTCTGCATCATATCTGCTAGCTCAATTCCAATCGAATTCAAATTCAGGAAATGAACTGAAATTTTAAGGGCAATTTCAATTCAATTCTGAAAGACATAATATTGCTTTTTATTCATTTACCAGCTTTATAATTTGGCATGCTAAAAATGATGCAATTAAATTAGGGCTGTCACCATTAACGCATGCGATTCATTTAAATTCCTTAACGCGTTAAAATAATTTAACGCAATTAACGCAAATAAATTACAGAAGTACGTGAAGCTGCGTCATTAACATACTTTTCGTCACGCGAAGTTAGATGATCTTAAAAGTCGTGAGTTTATCACAATCACACTGAGCATCTACAAGCATCTGTAATCCTGGTAGGAGGAAATTTCCATTCTAACTCTTTAACCCGATTCTGCTTCTCATGCCATTTTAAGCCATTAAACTCGGGAAAAGTTTTCAGTGATCTAGTAATCGAATTAATCTAAACAGTCCAAAACAGCGATTATGTAAAGAAGGCCAGGCTGATTACATCAGACACATCAGAGAGAACAGAGACTCACAGCTCCAGCTAGCCTACTGCTCAATAAGTGACAAAATAACGGCAACATTTTCCTATATATACACTCACCTAAAGGATTATTAGGAACACCTGTTCAATTTCTCATTAATGCAATTATCTAATCAACCAATCACATGGCAGTTGCTTCAATGCATTTAGGGGTGTGGTCCTGGTCAAGACAAACTCCTGAACTCCAAACTGAATGTCAGAATGGGAAAGAAAGGTGATTTAAGCAATTTTGAGCGTGGCATGGTTGTTGGTGCCAGACGGGCCGGTCTGAGTATTTCACAATCTGCTCAGTTACTGGGATTTTCACACACAACCATTTCTAGAGTTTACAAAGAATGGTGTGAAAAGGGAAAAACATCCAGTATGCGGCAGTCCTGTGGGCGAAAATGCCTTGTTGATGCTAGAGGTCAGAGGAGAATGGGCCGACTGATTCAAGCTGATAGAAGAGCAACTTTGACTGAAATAACCACTCGTTACAACTGAGGTATGCAGCAAAGCATTTGTGAAGCCACAACACGCACAACCTTGAGGCGGATGGGCTACAACAGCAGAAGACCCCACCACTCACCTCCACTACAAATAGGAAAAAGAGGCTACAATTTGCACAAGCTCACCAAAATTGGACAGTTGAAGACTGGAAAAATGTTGCCTGGTCTGATGAGTCTCGATTTCTGTTGAGACATTCAGATGGTAGAGTCAGAATTTGGCATAAACAGAATGAGAATATGGATCCATCATGCCTTGTTACCACTGTGCAGGCTGGTGGTGGTGGTGTAATGGTGTGGGGGATGTTTTCTTGATGGCTACTTCCAGCAGGATAATGCACCATGTCACAAAGCTCGAATCATTTCAAATTGGTTTCTTGAACATGACAATGAGTTCACTGTACTAAAATGGCCCCCACAGTCACCAGATCTCAACCCAATAGAGCATCTTTGGGATGTGGTGGAACGGGAGCTTCGTGCCCTGGATGTGCATCCCACAAATCTCCATCAACTGCAAGATGCTATCCTATCAATATGGGCCAACATTTCTAAAGAATGCTTTCAGCACCTTGTTGAATCAATGCCACGTAGAATTAAGGCAGTTCTGAAGGCGAAAGGGGGTCAAACACAGTATTAGTATGGTGTTCCTAATAATCCTTTAGGTGAGTGTATGTTGTGATGTGTATAGTTACATCGTGTACTAAGACCGACGGAAAATTAAAAGTTGCAATTTTCTAAACGATATGGCTAGGGACTATACTCTCATTCCTGCGTAATAATCCAGGAACTTTGCTACCGTACCATGGGTGCAGTGGTGCAGTGATATTATGCAGCGCCTAAAAATAGGCTAACTTTCGTCAACATAACCAACCTGACAACCTGCTTGCACAGAGAGCGTGCTGGGGACTATTTTCAGGGGCTGCGTAATATCATTGCGCCGCTGCACCCATGGTACGGCAGCAAAGTTCCTGGATTATTATGCAGGAATGAGAGTATAGTCCCTAGCCATATCAGTCTAGAAAATTGCAACTTTTCATTTTCCGTCGGTCTTAGTACACGATGTAACTATACACATCACAACATGTAAATAGGAAAATGTTGCCATTATTTTGTCATTTATTGAGCAGTAGGCTAGATGGAGCAGTTTACCTCCAGTCTTTGTGCTAAGCTAGGCTAGCGGTGGGTGCATCAGACAGAGTTATGGCACGCACGGAGATAAAAATGGTGGGGACACAGTAAATAAGCTAAAGTCCCAAAAAGTCGGCGTGTTCCTTTAAAACACAAGCTCTGTCGCAATTCTGCAATTGTTTCTGAAGAGTGCAATTTTGGTGTCGTATAGTAAGCGCGTGAGAGTCAAACCGTGTATGTGCGCAATCTAGATCAATGATCGCACGCTGTTTCCACACACATTCGGGAAGGATAATGTTTGATTTGTCATGTGTACATTGTTGTGATTAGTAATCGTAGGTTTATGCAGTCAAAGCGGTTGATTTAGAAGTTTTTGGCGTCCTAACGGTATCGCAGCTTGACTCGTCTAAAATGAAAACAAGCTCTTTGTTGCTGCTCTGTACACATTATACACTGTGAATTCTGTAATGTTTTTTTTTTCATGGATGCTTAGGTGTGTATAAATGTATTATATAACATAATTATATGGACTCCTTATATTTGGTTATTTGGTGTCCTTTTGGAGGCTCCAATGATCCTTGAAGCTTGCAGAAAATACAGTTTTCTGATTGTTTACTTTGCTGGATATAGCAAATGATGACAAAATGAATGCGTTTAATGAATGGCGTATGCTTCATTTTATGATAAGTGTGCGATTAAGCGTGATTAAAAAATTTAATCGATTGCCAGCCCTAAATTAAATATCAATTCCTGACTGAAAATGGACAAACTGGGCCAAAACTGACAAAAATGCTAATTTTAAATTGTAAATAATAAAAAAAAAAAACTGTTTAAAATGTATATGAATTTATTTGAATTAAATTCTACTTAAATTTTCAAACTGCAATTCTGCAGGTCCAGATGAATATTTAAGTCATTAAATTAAAGTTCACGTGAATGCTTCCCTCCATGTCTGTCAGTCATTCTCCATTCAGCTTCAAACTGCGTGTTGCGTTCGGTTACAACAGTCAACACGATGACACTCTCAAAAATGATTCAATGTTCCTGTTATTATGCTTGATCTGTAAATAACGGTCTATGGTTTCGCATAAAATGACTTTATCTGGCTGGAGTTTATTGCTGTAAATCGTGTTACTTTCTACCGGGTGTCTGTTAGATCACAACAGTGGACTAGAGATTGTATTGTTCTTTACACACGGTAACTGAAATGTTAAACTGTTAAAAGAAACGGCTCAATAAAATATTGCATAGATAGATACACTACGCGTCGATATCTCTTCCCTTTGAGTTTTGAACTTCTCAATGCAGACGGAGCGCTGCGCTGTGACTCCATGTTGCTTCAAGCACATCATCCTGCGCATACGCGCTTTGTGCCGCGCTGTACTGGAGCCGCTCGTATTATAATGCTTTTGCGCTATGCAAGATTATTAATAGCCTTTCTTGTTCTGCCCTATCTATATGTTTGTGCCTCAAAAATCTGCGCTATATATTTAAAATAACTGTAATTTCTTAGTATATAGGCCCTATTTCTATAAATATATTTACTTGTTTTTCATGAATGTATTTTACAACACCGTGTAACATTTTTACCAGATTTAGAGCTACACTTATTCACTTTTATTGTTTTCTTTATTTTTCCCCACTAAATGTTTAGATTTTAAACAATTACTGTGCACTCATGATTTTTCTAGAGTAACTTTTGCTGCTGAATTATCTACCATCTAGTTTATAATAGTATTTTTGTCATAGATTGTGATTATTTTTTTAATTTGATGTTTTTCTCTATAATGAAATGTCTGTATTTAGTAGATTGTGTTTAACTCACAAAAGAGTGATTATCAGTTCAACACACTGAGGTACAGAAATTCTACATAGAATTTTTAAACAAAACTGCATTAGTATTAGATTGGTATCGGCCGATACTCAGAATTTTTAATATCGGATTGGATCGGTTCTGAAAAAATGGTATTGGTGCATCCCTAATTCTGACCACAATATGCCTCCTAGGCAGCGAGTCTGCGGTGCAGTTGCACTCATCTGTCTTGATTTCTCATTGAAAATTCATTCTCAGAAGAGGGTACGTGTGCCTCATCAACAGCAAATGTGACCTTTTTACCATCAATATACAAGTTGTTTACATCTAATGTCTAATTAAACTTGTCGTTTCATGTGCATTCTGTTTTTTCTTAAAGTCACTGTTAACAGTAAACCAATAAAAAACAGCAAATTTTAGCTGACAAAAAAAAATTGTAGCAATAAAAGAATTTTATGGCATTTTTGTCAGAAAATATTCTGTGGCTAAAACTTTCAGTGCATCCCTATAAACTTACTAATAACAAATGTATGCAAAAGCCAGCATTGTTTTCCAAAAGCCTCAAAAGTGATCACTTCTGTTCAGGAGAAGAGAAAGGTCCTGCATTAACATGTCTGCTACTACGATCTAACCCTCAATGAAGTGCAGCTCGGGGTGGCTGAAAAAAGGAGTGGTGACTGCAGGCCATGCGCTTCTAAGGTGCTGTTACATGGGACTTTTAACTTTATTGGCATTCCTGCAGTTCTGGAATGGCCGTCACAAAAAAATAAATCAACATCCCACCACTCAGCAACCTACCACAGCAAACCTTACATAATAACATCCCACAGATTTTTCAGGATGAAAATATAACATCTCCCATTTGGAAAGAAATCACAGCATGCTGCAGCGTCTGTCCGTCTTCCTGCTGGCTCTGTTTAATCTTAACTTCTCTAAATCGTCCTTCTCTCTAAGCTTCCTGAAGACAAACAGAGTGTCTGCTGTATATCAGAGAGCTGAACGGACACACTTTAAAGTGCCCTTCTGCATGATACGCAGATTTAACAGACCATTTCATTTTCAATAATGTATACTTCCTTGACACCCTTCTCCCACAGGATCTGAATATTCATCCTTTTATTTAAAGACGACGCTGCATTACATAACTTAATGAATACAATGCTTATGACATGGACATTTTCAGAATTTCCTACAAAAAATACACAACAAATAAGTGCCGCAAATGACACGGGAAACGGAGGGAAGGAGAATGAACAGCCCACACTAACAAAAAAGTACCAAAAAGCACCATGTTTTTGAACACCCACCATAGTTTCAATGTAAATAATACGATTAGTGTCAAAAATAATATCACCCTCTTTTCTTCCATCTCCAGCCCACCCACTGTCTCAAACTGTCTCTTAGAGGAAGGAGAGCAGAGAGCATAAAGGCGAGTAAAGGCAGATGCGTATTTGTCTCTGATGTCTTCTTCTTTTAACACTGTTGAGACTTGTAGGTTTCTGCACATACAAAACTGTAACATTGCAAATGATCCAATTACTTCATTACTATGTGCTAAATCTAATTAGGAAATCATCCTATATGTACATCCATATGAACTATATTCTGCTGCTGTACATCTTGTTGTTTTGAAACATCACAACCATTGAATTCTACCATTAATCTTCTTCATCGAGTTACCTAATATAACGCATTCTACCACTACAAAACCTATTAGATCTCAAAACAAGGTGGATAGTAATACCATGGTAAATATTTTGAAATACACTGAAGTATATGAATATTAGGGCTGAGTATCAATGGAGATTCAATTTGATTCACGAGCTCTTGATTTGATTCCCATTTTATTTCATCATGTTTCATTCTCTCTCTTTGCAAATGTTGTATATTATACAGAGCAGGGTTTTGAATTGATTTGAGCCAGTAACTCATTTTTTAAATAGTAAAAGAACTGGCTCATACGATTTGTTCCTGAAGCAGACTACACTGGTCACGTTGTATGTTTTTGCATGCAGCCTGTGAGAGCAACTCAATAGAAAAATGTTTCTTGCCATTATTTTGTGTGGTAAACAGATATTTGACTGCATAACAGAAAACACACACTGCAAACTCATGTTCACCATTCAGGAAAATATGAAGAAGCAACAGGATATGTTAGGAATACAAAAGAAGACTCTGATTAACTGGAAAATTTTAAACCAGCCCTAATGAATGTGGTAATCATTAACCATTCACAATTTTGGTGTCGTCAAGATTTTTCAAATGTTTTTGAAAGAAGTCCCTCACGCTCACCCTCAGGCTGCATTTATTTGATCAAAAGTACAGTAAAAAAAATAATATTTTGAATATTACTACAATTTTGTTTTTGAACACTTTCTGAAGTGTACTTTTTAAAGTTGTAAATATGGATATTTTTCTTACACAAACCCACTGATTCACTTCAGAAGGCCTTTATTAACCCCCTGGAGCCGTATGGATTACTTTTATAATGGATGAATGCAGTTTTTTGGGCTTCAAATTTTGGGCTACCATTTATAATGCTTGGATTAGCCAGGACATTTTTTGTAATATAACTCTGATTGTATTTGTCTGAAAGAAGAAAGTCATATACACCTAGGATGGCTTGAGGTTGAGCATATCATTTTTATCCTTGGATGAATATAAAGTTTTACTTGTATATTGTTGGTGATAATGTATAAAACATGATACTGAATATTGACTGGGCAGTTTGCATGGTTGACATTCAAAGGGAGTTTTGCTAATGAACTAGCACTAGTGTGTGGTTAACTCACCATTCTTGCGTTCTTTCAGAGGCAGTAATCTCGGTACAGACTGCAGAGAGAGTTCCTGCAGCTCACTGGCCACCGCCTCGCTCTGAGGACTGGGCACGGAGCCGTTCCCCCCAGCAGACACCATGCTGCCAGGGCTTAGCTCCTCCCCACGCTTGGCTTCCTGCGCTGCCAGGGTGACAGGTGGGTGAAGCAGTCAGACCTGTGACAGGTTAATTACAGAGACAAGGCTGAATTAGAAACTGGAAAACACCACAGACAGACATAACACAGATACAAAGGCTTTGCAGAGCGAGAACAGAAGGTATTATTTCTAACACTGTGCATCTGAAAAGTGTTCTATTTTGCAAGAGCACAAATAAAGACATCACACATTTAACAAATGGAATTTCTGAGTCAAATCTTAAATACATTTTCAACAGGAAAGTTACATGCAGCACAGTCTGTGCGAACAGGAAAATATTCCCATATAGTGACATGTCCAATTAACCTATATAAAACACTGTTACTCGCTTACGCTTACTTAAACCAAGTGAAACCACTGTGTGTGTGTTACATGCTCTATAAAGCACACACACCACAAGTTCAGACATGAGACGTGAAGCATTGTGCAACTCACACATTCTCAATGTCATCCAATATGACTGGAGGCAGCAATTTACACAAACATGTAAAATATCATCAGGTGGGGAACTTAAAGCCTCCAGCAGTAAGTCATTTAGAAGAGTTTTGGAAATTGCTTTGTCTGTTTTCCTTTTTTCAACAGAACAAAGAGCGATTGTATTGCCATCTAATCTGTGAGTGAGAAAAGTACTGCAGAAACAGATTTTCAAAGAATCCAAATGCTCATAATTCACAGTTCTACACATTTGATAATGTACTATCTACTTACATAACAATTAGAACATTCCCTCACAACACTACCGTTCAAAAGTCTGGAGTAAGTACGATTTTTTAAAGCAATTCATTCATTTACTTAGCAAGGATGCATCAAATTAATCATGCGACAGTAAATACATTTACAATGCATTTATAAATGTTACAATTTCTTTAAAATAAATTCTGTTCTCTTGAACTTTATATTCATCAAAGAATGTATCATGGCTTCCATAAAAATATTATTTTGAAATCAACTGTTTCAAAATTGATTACACATGAAATGCATTCCCATCACATAAATAAATTTCATTTTAAAATACAGTAAAAAGAAGAGTTATTTTAAATTGTAATAATATTTCACAATATTACTGAATTTCTTCCAAAAACTTTCTTAAACTTTGGAACGCTAATATATGCTGAAATTGTGAATAAAGCCCAATTTAAAATGAAAAGTAATGTAAAAAAAGAAAAGAAAAGTAGGATGACAAAACAATGTCATCAGCACAAAGAAAAAAATGCAATCAATGGAACACAACACATAATAATACTAAAATCCAAATATTTAACATCCAATTTCAGAAGAAGCAGATGAAGAATTCTGGAAAATGCAATTAAATGTCTTTAAAAGCCTTAGTTATTGAAGGATTTCAGAAGACTTGAAATGAGCAACCAACACATTCTTCAAAATATCTTCTTTTATGTTCCACAGAAGAAATAAAGTAATACAGGTTTGGAATGACAAGAGGGTGAGTAAATGACAAATTTTGGGGGATCAACTTGTATTATTTATTCACACATCTGTCCACATCTCCATGTTGCTTATTTTATCATTTAGCCGTCTTTTTTTCTTACCATCATTGTCCTTTTTTATCCCAACTGTTTGGTAGAACGTATTAGGCAGAAAAAGGCTGGCTCAAGCCCTGAAAAGACATCAAGGACAATCCCTGTAAAGGCTCCACATGGAGCATTAGATGCAGTTTCCAATGAGACATTAAAAACAACTTAAAGTATCATCTGACTAGGAGCACAGTGATGGCAATGGTCATTCTGAGCATTGAAACTGTAGAGATGGCATTCACAAATGCACATTATGCAACTCTCCATTTGTGAGGTAATGTAGTACATCTACTGACATTAAAGGGATAGTCTACCAAATTAAAATTCTGTCAATTTTCTGTGAAACACAAAAGAAAAGAACAAGATTTTGAAGAATGTTGGTAACCAAACGTTTAGGTTTCTATTGACTTCCATTGTAATTTTGTCAATGCAAACCAAAAATATTTAGTTACAAACATTCTGTAGAATATCTTCTTTTATGTTCCACAGAAGGAAGTAAATCATACGGGTTTGGAACAACATGAGGGTGAGTAAATAATTACAGAATTTTCATTTTTGGGTGAACTATCCCTTTTACTGTATGGTGACATGAAAACTGATTTAAGGACTAGATCCAAATATTAGAGAAGTATTGCTGAATGCTATTCTTTAAGAACAACCAAAATCAATGTCTAACTGCATGATTGAGTTTTTGCTTTTTGTAAGCCATCTTGTTAGCTAATGCATTCTTCATTGTGAGCTCATCAGCATCCAGTCTCTATCGACATGGCAATCCCACCCTGAAGTCCCACGAGAAGAGAGGTGGAGTAGAAAGAAGAAATTACGCTTACCTAATATTTGACAAGCCTTTAGAGACTATTTAAATGTTTTTCCTATTGCTATAAGCCTAAAATTTACAGCGGAGTTTCAAGTCCCACGGCAAGTTGCCATTTTCTTTGAGAAGTGCTATTAGATTACATTGTCTCCTGCCAGATATGACCAAAAAAAAAAGAAGAAAAAAAAGAATAATATGTTAACACCAAAACCTGGCTGGCTTGTCACACTCACTCAAGCTCTCTGGAATACTTGATTCTGATTGGTCTATGGTGTGACTGAGGTCAAATATTTTTTATAATAATGCTAAGCTGTACATTTCACAGCTGTCCATACCGACATACCGGTTCTACTTTCATATCATGCCTTGATATCTCCATGGCAACTCAGAACACATCTAATCCGAACAGATCTAATCTCTAATCAGAACTAATTTGCAGAACTGTGCAACTAATTAGTTGAAATATTGTAGTTCAGTATTTTTAGTAATTTTATGGTTAGCATAAATAGAAATGTTTTATTTTAGCGGCTGGTTTAATACAGTGGTTTTCAACCATGGGGGGCCTCAGTAAACTTCCAAGGGGGCTGCAGGATGACTTAAAACAGAAATCCTGGATGTAAATTCAATACCTTTTAATACCATTTTTAATACCTTCTCAATATTTTTTAAAACCAACATGCCATTGAGTTGCAGGTTTATACGGCAACACATCGTTTCTAACCATTAAACAGTGTTTGAGATTTATAAAACTACACCCTCTTGGCCAATAGAAAATGTTTCATCCAGTTTTGCCGACCGGAAAAACTTTGTTGCTCTGGTTGGTTGTAGCGCTATCCTATTGCGTGCAGAGGGAATTTGAAAGACAACCGTTTATCCCGTAGTTTGCAAAAAAATAACTCAAAAAATTAATACCTCGTAAAATGGTGATTAATACCTTTTAATGGACTTAATTTTTACTCATTTGATTTACTACCTTTTAATACTTTTTAAAACCCCGCGGACACCCTGTAAAAGAATTTAAATTAAACAATTATTATTCATTTATTGAAATAATATAACACTAATCTAAATTTAAATGCTAAAAAACCTCCACACAAAATCAATATATGTTTCCCTTTAAAAACTATTGTTTTTATGGAAGAACATACAGTTTTTGAAGCTTCTGAATCCCAATATGAATCGTGGTTAATTCATTTAATATATCAACACTCACAGTTCCTGTTAACAAAAACAAGTCTGAAAACAAGCAGCGTTGTCATAATTACAGCAGAAATACAGAAAATATCTTAGTCTATATGGCGTGTGGGGAAGGCTTCGATTATGGGGTTGGAAAACAAGAGGCCTTCGAGTCAAAAAGGTGGAGAATCATTGGTTTAATACATTATGGACTATTTTTCTTAGTAGAAACTTTGAACAAATCTACAAGTAAGATAAAATATTTCAATAATAATTTCATAATAAAAATATGCAAAATAAACCTTTCAAGGTGGTACAAGACCCCTGGGATTCATGTGGGGGTGTCAATCACCCTGTTGGGCTGTATTTTGTAAAAATGACAGACTGGCTGCACACCATCTCTTATAAATCAAATAGTGGGATTATCTTGCAAGAACATTCCTACTTTACTTGAGAAACAGTGTTCAGACATGCAGTGTTCAGGTTTAGTACACTGACAAGGGAAAAGACATAAAGCCCTCTAACATTCCTCAATGTGCACGTCCACACCTGCCTTTAACCATCAGCTACAGAAATAACTAAAAACACATAAAGGTAACCCCATACCACATTAACCAGACAGAATTACATAACATAGATAGACATGCCCTTAAGAGATCAGCCATTCTGAACTAGCCATACATTCACCAAACTGTCCAATTCTCACTATTAACTATGACTTTTCCCTCAATAAATCGATAATAACTGCTAAATAATAGTTAGTACGGCTGTTAAATTTAGGTATTGGGTAGGATTAAGGGATTTAGAATAAGGTCATGCAGAATAAGGCATTAATATGTGCTTTATAAGTACTAATAAACAGTCAATATCCTAGTAATATGCATGCGAATAAGCAACTAGCTAATAGTGAGAATTGGACCCTAAACTAAAGCGTTACACATTATTCAAACATCAATATTAAAGTTGGAATGATACAGAAGTTGTGATAGTCTTTTCTTCCCTATTATGGTGTATATCAGAGTGAAACTGCTTCTTGAAAGAGAAAAAAAAATGTAAAATGGGAATTGATTGGATTTTTGTTGTTTCGTTGTCCACCCTCGCACCAAAAACACATGATCATATGTTGTTGCAAGGACAGGAAGCTATTTTGATTAAATATTATGAGACAAAAATTGAAATGCACAGATAAATAATTATTAATAAATACTGCAATATTCCATAAAAAATAGGACAATTTAGATTTCATGGTGATTTTAAAGAGTACAATACCTTAATTATGTGATCCACAATAACAGATTCCAGCCTCATTTCCACTCACAGTTTGAGAGCATCTTGAAGGCCTAATGAAAGAGACGGCCATCATTTGTACTGAAGAATTTTATATATACAAATAAATACATAATCACTATACAATACCTCAAAGCAAAATAGGCAAATCATGCCTTGAGGTTATATTACCGTGTTGGCATAGCAGTCAATGCAGATGCTTATGTAATAATCATTTGTGCATCTCACTAGTTCATGAGCATGCAGATAGAAGATCTAACCTAAATTTGGCCCTACAGATTTTTATTAATAAGCCCCTTGATAGTTTGTCTGTGTCAATCAAGTGGAAAAGGGACAGATCCGCATGTGATGATGATGATTAGTAGGTGTGCCCCAGCACCAGCTCACCAAAAACTAATATATATATATATATATATGAGCATAAATAATCATACACCTACAGGAATATGACAGATATTTGATTTAGAGAATAAACAAACCACGATACACATTTCTTTTACAACACTTTCATTATCGCTTGCTGTTACACATTCATTTTCTGATGCGACATGGCAGGAAATGAGACTCTGTTGAGAAGCTCATACATATGAAAAATCACCAAATTTAACATTTTAAACAAGCCTAAACAGGCCAGATATAGCAGGCCAGATCCTCGTCGCGACAGCTGCATGTATGTAGTAACAGACACTAGTGGATCAAGTGAAATGTACGCTGAGCAACAATACATGAGAAGCGGATGAATTGTCACATTCCACTGCTTGTTATTGCTACTTTAAAACTTTCACCGTTTAAAGGGGGACTCACATGCGAACCCGCTTGATTTTAACAACTTACCGAATCGCAAAGTGAAACGCAACAACCGTTCGGCTTTACAAAGGTATTCATATACTCAAAAAAACTGTGCTGAGACATCCGGCTACTCTCTGCTGTTCAACAACCGCAGAGGGCTGTGAAGCCAGTCAATGCAATCACAGCACTTCCTGTAGATAAAAGTCCTAAAATAATAACATCACGATCTTCAGATCAGGATACATGACTGCAAAAATTTATTAATTTTCTTCCAAATATAGGGAAACATCAAATAAAAATATAATAAATTGTAAAACAAAACAACTTTACATTACATAAATAATAAACAAACAATAATAAATGATGATGATGATAATAAACAAACAAAACAAACAATTAATAAAACAGTTTAATTAACAAAATTAAAATAAATAACATAGTCGTTCGTTCCTGTGTTTGCAATACAAGGGCGAGGCTACTTTGTGTTAAAATAAAAGTTCCCATATCCAATCTTTTTTTCAATTTCCTCAGTAGGGAGATTTTATCATAAAACGAACTAAAATGCTAGTTATACTGTATGCTAAATGTATGCAGTATATGTACCAACTGCACATCAAAATAACTAACTTTGACATGTTTTATTGAGGCACTTTCACAATTTAAACATGAGTCATGAACGAATTCACATTCTGAAGTGAACTGTAAACATTTTAAAGGTTAAACATTCAGACAGCAAATGTGTATCCACATTTTGTTTTACTGCCTTACTATTTACTTTCTATGAAAATAACATTTCTTAAAGCGATTCACATTTATGCATACATTTTGCAGCTATATAAAACAGTGAACAAGCCAAGTACAAAATCTTTTGTTCTCACCACTAACCAAATGATCACAGTTAAACAAACAAAAAAGCAAATCTCTTAAAATAAGGCCCCTTCAGTCATAAAAGAACAGTGACATCAGAATACGAATTTATGTAAAACCAGCTTTAACCAAATAATTTCATTGGCTACAGTAACATGTAGGCACTACTTAAAAGCTATCAAAAATAACAGACAAGTCAGTTAGAGATGAGGTTACTTCATACATTACTAACCACAGCCTTCTCGGAGTTGTAAGACAAAATATGCATGACACAAGAGTTGGTTCAGTGTATTTACTTCCTCTACACTCTTAAAAGTAAATGTTCTTTATTGGCATCGATGGTTCCATGAAGAACCTGTAACATCCATGGAAACTTTCCTTTCCACAAAATGTTCTTTATAGTGAAAAAAAGGTTCTTTAGTTCTTTAGAAATGTTCTTAAAACTAAAAGGGTTCTTTTAAGAACTGATCACTGCAAGGTTCTTCTGGGAATCAAAAATGGTTCTTTAATGGCATTGCTGCGAAAACCCTCATTTGGAACCTTTATTTTTAAGAGTGTACTAACTCGTCTGTGACTTTTCTATCCAGCTCAGTTTTGTTTGGTGACAGTTTCCCATGGGCAAATGATTTCTTTCACACCTCCTCTTGCTGCATCAGGACTGTCATCCTCCTCATCTTCTGAATCAATGGGGTAGATGCGGCATTCAGGTGGGATGTCAACTTTGATTTGAAAAAAGCTGTGAAAGTAGAAAGTAGTTATTTTTCATACATTGTAAAATCAATCGGACCAAAATAAAATCAAAAAGTGCATACTAACTTTGCGATTCTTCTGGGCTGGGGTTGTGTGAGTGGCTCCACTCCTAGCGGTTGTACTTTGCCTCCCCCTGAAGCCACAGCACATTTCGGGGATAAGCTGGCAAAGACAGACGGGGCGTTGCATCCTCTGCGGAGGAGTCTGCTCAGTGACAGAGCCACACGAGACTTAGGGGCAGGTGGCTGGTTGTCTTCCTCTGATACAGACGCCTCTGCAATAGATGGGAAATGGGAGGAGGAAGGCCCTCCGTTGCCATCAAACCTCCTCTCTGAGGCTGGAGTACTGTCGATGGCTACACTGATGGGAGACGGGCAGGCAGCACTGTTGGGCAGTGTCATGAGCCCAGGGGAGGCAGTAGATTGAGCTTCACAAATGCCTGTATATACGGCCAGATGAGGCACAGGTGCTGTGAACCGGCAGAGCTGTAGGGCACAGTTCATGCAATTATTGTATTAGTATTTAATACCATTTGTGTAAAGCAACCTGGACTTTATAAAATAGAGGACTCAATATAGTCCATTCCTGACAGATTCTGCTCTTGGCCTCTTCCCTATTCATCCAAGAAATCATTGAAACATGCAGTGGGTATAAAACGTCTACAAACCCCTGTTAAAACAACTAGTTTTTGTGATGTAAAAATGAAACAAAGATACATAGATGTAAAAATGACAGCTTGTGCTTGACACATTTCAGGTAAAAAAAAAAAAAAAAATTTAAATAATCTAATGCATAAGTGTGCACACCCCTGACTGATTGTATTACTCATTTTGTTTGGCTAATATGATATATATGGACAAAAATATTGGGACACCTGACCATTAAACCAACAGGGATAGTAATGACATCGCATTCTAAATATATATTCATTAATGTGGATTTTTTTTGCAGCTACCATATAACAGCTTCCATTCTTCTAGGAAGTTGTTTCTGTAGGAATTTTTGCCCAATCAACCAGTAGAGTAGGTGTGAGGTCAGGCACTGATATTGGACAAGAAGGCCTGGCTCGCAATCTCCGTTAACAGGTCTTTGATGGGACTCTGTGCAAGTTCTTCCACATAAGGCTCAACCAACCATGTCTTTATAGGCCTTTCTTTGTGCACTGGGGCACAGTCAAGGGCCTTTCCCAAACTGTTCCCACAAAGTTGGAAGCATAGCATTGTCCAAAATGTCTTGGTATGCTGAAGCATTAAGACTTCTCTTCAGTAAAAGTAAGAGGCCTAGCCCAACCCCTAAAAAACAGCCCCATATCATTATCCCTCCTCCACCTAACTTTACGGTTGGCAAAATGCAGTCAGACAGGTAATGTTGTCCTGGCATCTGCCAAACCCAGACTTGTCCATCAGACTTTTCACTGCTCCAGAGTCCAGTGAGGGCATGTTTTACACCTCTCCACCCTATGGCATTGTACTTGGTGATGTAAGGCTTCCTTGCATGCAGCTGCTCGGCCATGGAAACTCCCGCCACACAGTTTTTGTACTGATATTAATGCCAGTGTTGGAAGTCTTCAGCTATGGAGTCAGCAAAGCTTTATTGGCATCGATGGCTGCCAATATATATATATATATATACTGTTGAAATTGTGTTGTTCTAGGAGCAGTTGGTGAAATTCATGGTTTGTTTTTCTAATCACGTTTTGGATCATTTTAATAGATTTAAAAAAACAATCTACTGAAAATAAAAGAATTGTATTAGTATGAGAGCAACACAATCATGACCTTTACTGATCACAATACAAAATACGTCAGACTTTTCTGGAAATATTTTCAAGGCACTTGCATAAGTATGGAAGCTTGTTTTCATCACCAAATAAAACAATTTAAAAGTTAATTCTGACTTTTTCCCTCACAATTGTGAGTTTACATCCCGCAATTTTGACCTTTTTTCTCAGATTTGCGAGATATAAAGTCAAAATTGCGGGATATAAAGTCAGAAATGTGATATATGACTTCGCAATTCTGACTTTATATCACGCTGTTCTGAATTTATATCTCGCAATTCTGATTTTATAACTCGCAATTGCGACTGTATATTACGCAATTCGGAGAAAAAAGTCTGAATTGTGAGATATAAAGTCGTAATTACCTTTTTTATTTTTTATTCTGTGGCAGAAACAAGCTTCCATTCGCCTATATTTAAGATTTTTTTTTTTTTTTTAAATGTGATACAGTAATTTATTTTTCAATTTCAGTGAATTGTATTTAATATCTATATATTTATTTCAAATTCTTTGGATCTAACTTATCAAATCCTTAGCTTACCTAATTTAGCTTTTTAGTATTTTTCAACAGAATGTTTTATTTTTTCTTATTTTCATTTACTCACCCTCATTGTTGTACTAAACCCATTTGACTCTATGTCTTTTGTCATGCACAACAGGACAGGTTTAGCAGAATATTTATGCTGTTTTTTTCCATACCATGAAAGTGAATGGGGGCCAGAGGCTGTCAGTCTTCAAAAGTGACACAATGACTTGTGCTGCACAGATACTGCTTATCAACTGCTGATACTGTTGCCTTGAAAGTCTTGCTTGGCAGCCAAGGTCATCATTCACTTTCATTGTATGGAAAAAAGCAGCTTGTACATCCTGTTATAAATATCTTTTATGTGCTTTCGAAATAAAGCAAGTCATTCTGGTTTCAAAATACATGACATTATGACAGAATATTTCAGAATTCACACAGAAAAAAACTGCAAGTTAATTTCCTCTCAGTAAATGGCCAGTTATTTTGACAACTATGCACAAACCGATGAGATACATGATGACATATATACAGTATATACTGTACATTTCACTCCAAAACAATCATGAATGACTAAGACACATGATGTGACCACAGATGGCAGAAATGGTTTTACTATGTATTTCAATAAATTCATGATTTACAAGGAAACTGCAACTAAAATGGAACAAACACAAGACAAAAACAAACTGTAGTAATGAGGAGGACAACATCTGATGTATAAACATGAATTACACATGTATAAAGTTTGACAAAACATAAATATGACATAAAGGTTAAAAATGATTGGGAATGAGTTAACAAGTCTGGGAAAGAGTAACACACAATGGCCTAATAAAACGGCAAATAGATTGCACAAATTGATGACATTTTTAAAAACATATCAAGCAAACTTTCAAAAACTAGAAATATCTGTGTAATATTACAGATAGAACAATAACATAGCAGAAAAAAATCTCTATTGCTCCCTATATAAACATATTGGCTTGCTAAACTTTTTATTGCTTTGACCAGAATGGTGGTTTTCCTTTTTGTTTATCATAAATATTTGTTCAAATCTATTTTCTGTGTGCTAGGTCTCCTTTCATTTTTTCTTTTCCAGTTTGCTCATGACCTGTGTGATGTCCACCGGTCCACTTGCTGCAAGTTTGGCCTTCTGTTCTTCCTCCTGCTGTCTCAGGATGATGGGACTCAGGCTGGGCCGCCTTCTCTTGGCATTCTGCTCCAACTGTGCCTCACTACAAGACATTAGAAAGGAATAAAGATCATGTTTAATGTCACTTATGTATTATAAAGTAGTTTTTATATATGAAGAGGAACTAACAGAAAGGCACATATAACCTGAATCTGTGTTCTTCGGGAGCAATGGCCTTCTTCTGAGTTTCCTTGAACACCGGGGACTTGAGATATCGCCCATACGAGTCCTTAAATGCCAGATCATAGCTAACATTAATTTCACGTTTGTAAAGGCCACAAGCATTTGAGTTGCAAAGTTTTACAAGAGATCAGATACCTTTTTCATGAGCATATAAATATGAGTCTGGGCAGCATCCAGTACATAGCGATGAGGATGGGCCAAACCTTTCACTGTTATGTCCATTGTTTTGCCATCAATGTTGATCCAACGTGGAGCTCCACGAGCCAAAAAGGTCCTAATCAAACAAGAGTAAAAAAAAACACTGGATTAAATGCTAGTGTTATTAGTTTCATTAGTGATTAAAACAAGTAGAGAAAATGGGAAAACATAATATATATTAAAATATATTTTTCATAAAACTATATATATATATATATATATATATATATATATATACATACATACAACGATCAGGCATAACATTATGATCACCTTCCTAATACTGTGTTGGTCCCCCTTTTACTGCCAGAACAGCCCTGACCCGTCGAGGCATGGACTCCACTAGACCCCTGAAGGTGTGCTGTGGTATCTGGCACCAAGATGTTAGAAGCAGATCTTTTAAGTCCTGTAAGTTGCGAGGTGGGGCCTCCATGGATCGGACTTGTTTGTTCAGCACATCCAGATCTGCTGCTAACAGATGCACGATTGGACTGAGCATGCTGACCCCTGTCCACCGCCGAAAGCGCCAACAGTGGGCACATGAGCATCAGAACTGGACCACGGAGCAATGGAAGAAGGTCTGATGAATCACGTTTTCTTTTACATCACGTGGATGGCCGGGTGCGTGTGCGTCGCTTACCTGGGGAACAGGTGGCACCAGGATGCACTATGGGAAGAAGGCAAGCCGGCGGAGGCAGTGTGATGCTTTGGGCAATGTTCTGCTGGGAAACCTTGGGTCCTGCCATCCATGTGGATGTTACTTTGATGTGTACCACCTACCTAAGCATTGTTGCAGACCATGTACACCCTTTCATGGAAACGGTATTCCCTGGTGGCTGTGGCCTCTTTCAGCAGGATAATGTTGACTTGGCCTCCAAATTCCCCAGATCTCAATCCAATCGAGCATCTGTGGGATGTGCTGAACAAACAAGTCCAATCCATGGAGGAACCCACCTTGCAACTTACAGGACTTAAAGGATCTGCTGCTAACATCTTGGTGCCAGATACCACAGCACACCTTCTGGGCTCTAGTGGAGTCCATGCCTCGACGGGTCAGGGCTGTTTTGGCAGCAAAAGGGGGACCAACACAATATTAGAAAGGTGGTCATAATGTTATGCCTGATTGCTGTGTGTGTGTGTGTATATATATACACTCACCTAAAGGATTATTAGGAACACCATACTAATACTGACCCCCTTTCACCTTCAGAACTGCCTTAATTCTACGTGGCATTGATTCAACAAGGTGCTGAAAGCATTCTTTAGAAATGTTGGCCCATATTGATAGGATAGCATCTTGCAGTTGATGGAGATTTGTGGGATGCACATCCAGGGCACGAAGCTCCCGTTCCACCACATCCCAAAGATGCTCTATTGGGTTGAGATCTGGTGACTGTGGGGGCCATTTTAGTACAGTGAACTCATTGTCATGTTCAAGAAACCAATTTGAAATGATTCGAGCTTTGTGACATGGTGCATTATCCTGCTGGAAGTAGCCATCAGAGGATGGGTACATGGTGGTCATAAAGGGATGGACATGGTCAGAAACAATGCTCAGGTAGGCCGTGGCATTTAAACGATGCCCAATTGGCACTAAGGGGCCTAAAGTGTGCCAAGAAAACATCCCCCACACCATTACACCACCACCACCAGCCTGCACAGTGGTAACAAGGCATGATGGATCCATGTTCTCATTCTGTTTACGCCAAATTCTGACTCTACCATCTGAATGTCTCAACAGAAATCGAGACTCATCAGACCAGGCAACATTTTTCCAGTCTTCAACTGTCCAATTTTGGTGAGCTCGTGCAAATTGTAGCCTCTTTTTCCTATTTGTAGTGGAGATGAGTGGTACCCGGTGGGGTCTTCTGCTGTTGTAGCCCATCCGCCTCAAGGTTGTGCGTGTTGTGGCTTCACAAATGCTTTGCTGCATACCTCGGTTGTAACGAGTGGTTATTTCAGTCAAAGTTGCTCTTCTATCAGCTTGAATAAGTCGGCCCATTCTCCTCTGACCTCTAGCATCAACAAGGCATTTTCGCCCACAGGACTGCCGCATACTGGATGTTTTTCCCTTTTCACACCATTCTTTGTAAACTCTAGAAATGGTTGTGCGTGAAAATCCCAGTAACTGAGCAGATTGTGAAATACTCAGACCGGCCCGTCTGGCACCAACAACCATGCCACGCTCAAAATTGCTTAAATCACCTTTCTTTCCCATTCGGACATTCAGTTTGGAGTTCAGGAGATTGTCTTGACCAGGACCACACCCCTAAATGCATTGAAGCAACTGCCATGTGATTGGTTGATTAGATAATTGCATTAATGAGAAATTGAACAGGTGTTCCTAATAATCCTTTAGGTGAGTGTATATATATATATATACTGTATATTGAAATTTATATTTTATTCAACAACGATGCATTAAATTATTCAAAAGTAAAAATAAAGACAAAGTGACAATTTATAATGTCAAAAAATATTGTATTTTTTAATAAATTAGTTATTTTAAGCACAACTGTTTTCAACATTGATAATAATGATAAAAATGCACCAAATCAGCATATTACAATTGATTTAAGATGGATCATGTGACACTGAAGACTGGAGTAATGAAAATTCAGCAATGCCATCCCAAAATATATGACAGAATATAAAACAGTAAATTATTATAGAATTTTACAATATAACTTTACTATATTTTTGATCAAATAAATGCAAGCTAGATAAGAGATTCATTATGAAAACACAAAAAATGAACATTTGAACAGTAGTGCACTATTGTCACAGTTATTCTTAATTTGATGTGTTTTAGTTTCAGTTTCAAGTTTTGTTTTCCATTTTTCTTTGTTTCATTTTCCTGGTCTATGTTTGTATCTATGGTTATTGATTAATTAGCACATCTGCTTGTAGTTTGGTTTATTATCACTGTGCATTTAAGTACCTCATTTCCTTCTGTTCTGGGTCCGGTATTGTTTGTGTTTAAGAGCACATTGTTACGCCTTTTACTCACTGGAGTGTTTTATAATATAATATAATATAATATAATATAATATAATATAATATAATATAATATAATATAATATAATATAATATTAGGCCAAAATATGATGCTTACTTGTATATTTGCTGAGCTTTTTCTTTCATTGTCTCTGCAGCACCCCATTTCAGATCCTCACATCCCTCCCAGAAGGCAAGATTCTCACCTATTCACCAATCAGATTATAGTCACAACCTCCCCTAATAAATAACAATTATTGCAGTTTTGAATTTGAACATCAACCATTTAATTCCATTCTTAAAAAAGGGCACAACTGACCCAACAAATCACCTAGTAAGTCTCAAGCCAACATGTTTAAAATGATAGCATCTGGTATTTTGAATAATACATACCGCTGAACTCCTTTTTAAGGAAGAGGCGAAAATCAGCCCTTCCTCGCGGGTCAGAAAGCAATTCTCCAAAGCTGAAAGTCCAGCGCTCCACTCTCATTTTAGTAGGGGTCTCAATGCTGCATGAACCAAACACAGAGTACATAATCATCATTCGTTTTTAAGTTAGAAATAAAAATGTACTATCATTTCAAATAAAAATGTTTGTATCTGACATTGAAATACTTTAAGATATTGGAGCTCACTTTGGCATGTTGAGGTTCCAATATGTAACATCATCTGTTAACCAGGGGTTGCT
This sequence comes from Rhinogobio ventralis, assembly GCA_039654625.1. Classification (NCBI taxonomy): domain Eukaryota; kingdom Metazoa; phylum Chordata; class Actinopteri; order Cypriniformes; family Gobionidae; genus Rhinogobio; species Rhinogobio ventralis. The sequence continues at coordinate 17,714,468 of CM077212.1, forward strand.
TGGGAGGCAGGGGTGGAGAAAGGGGTCATGCTCTTTGTATGTTGTTGAGTACTTAACAAGTCTGCAAAAGATTACAATAAAATTGAAAATAAATTGTTAAAATTATTATAATATATTAAAGATATTTCATTATTAGTGCTGGGCAATCGATTAATCGTGATTAATCGCATCCAAAATAAAAGTTTGTGTTTACATAATATATGTGTGTGTACTGTGTATAATTATGTATATATAAATACACACACATGCATGCATAAATTTAAGAAAAATTATATATTTATATATTAAATATGTATATTATATAAATATATATACATGCAAATATTTCTTAAATATATACATGCGTGTGTGTTTATATATACATAATAATTATACACAGTACACACACATATATTATGTAAACACAAATTTTTATTTTGGATGTGATTAATTGTGATTAATCGATTGCCCAGCACTAATATAAATATAATATATATTAAAATATTTTATATAATGACAAAAATATGTTTTTTAACGCAGAACTCCTGATCTAATGTAAGTCATAACGGGAATTGTTATATCAGTTACATACGCTCCAATCGACACGGATGACTTCACCCTTGGTCTCATGATACACTGCTGAGTGAACATAATCTGCAAGAAAACGCAATGAATCACTGGTCAAGAACTAACAAATTTTATGTCTGACCATTGTCTTATACAACTAAATATTCGTGCTAGTTCTTTGGTACTTACAATTCTTCTGTAGTAGTCAGGTGTTTTTTTCTGAAAAACAATTTTAAAAGTAGTTTAAGTGCAAAGAAAGGGAATGGTGACTCATACTAGAGGATAGTGTTGAAAACAAAAGATTGACATTTGAACATGTTTGGTTTATGAGTCATGGTGAAAGACAGTGAATACGGTTGCTTTGTGGACTCGCAATGTCAAGCAGGTACTCATATTTATATTACACAGAGCCCACTTTATGATCCATGAGTATGTGCTTTCATTTTTGAAGTCATCAGATTTTTCTTGTCATGTGCTTCCACATGTAAGTTTAGGAATCAAACCTGTAGAAAAGAAAGTGAGAACGGGTGTAAGACAAGCCTATTTTATTGAACACAATGAGACATTTGGAGTGCTAAGCAGTGCGATTATGATCATTTAAATCCTATTGGATACAAGCTGACATACTAGAAATATCCTTGATAAGCCTAGACTTGATAATCTCAGCAGTAATATCTGTCAATGTTGGTTATACAGCCCATTGTTTCATTACAAGATTCTTCATCAAGACACATTATATTTTGAAAGCGTGGTTGTCATAATTTTTTTTTCATTTTAGCTCCTTAGAAGTTATAATTAATTGTCACACATACCTTTACCTCCTCCAAATTGGGGTCAACCATCCTTTCGTGTCCATAGTCCATGGCACTAACTGTTCCTGGCTGTTGAGTGAAAATAATACACTTATACTTAACTATAATGTCTTTCTAAAGTTCTGAAGCTTTAATTAAAGACAAAATCAAGTTTTTAATGTTGTTTATATGTTTATAGCCTTATTCAGACGGTAATTGTTTCTCACGTGGAAGTCAGTAAAAATAAATTTGCATGCCACCTCAGTGATAAAACTTGTGCATTCGGATGGTGATTTATGCATGACGGAGGAGCGAGTTTTGTGATCCTGTGCACCTGGGAACACGCTGCTCACGTGGTCAATAACATGATTGTATGCTGTAAATAAAATGTCATGCTTGGTATAATAAGAATAAATGCATATTTAATTTAATAATAGGAAAATAATATCCTAATTAGTTTAAAAATAGGAAAATATATAGACGCACATTATAGTTAAAATGGTTTTCTGTCTTGTATTTTATCTCAGAATAAAGGATTTCATTTTATTCCACATGGAAATGAGCGGAAATAAGTTAATACAGCCTCTTATTTACATGAGGTAAATAATGCTGCTTGGTTATTTTAACATATATAATTGCTGCCGTAATAACGGCCCATTTCAAATGTTTACGTGCTTTTCTTCTTTTTATTTTTTGAGCGGTGATGAAATATATTGCTCTTGTAAATACTTGCCAGCATTTCAGTAATAAAAGGCTAGATATTTAAAATGCATCCAAATTACAGTGAAACGCAACCGTACGGTGCTCTGCAGTGGTCAAAAAGGATTTAAACAGTGAATTTTAGAGTGATATATTCTTGAAAACTGTTTGCCAAAAAACAGTCGGTAATTCGGCCGGGAATTTTTACGTGGGTGGTGGGAGAAAAACACTGACATTCTGGATTCGGACGGCAATAAAATCACTGACTAGCCCCTGTCAATGATGAAAATACCTTATGACCCCACGAGAAACAATTACTGTCCGAATAGGGCCTATGTGTTTTTAATATGCTTTCAGACAATTCATAAGTCAAAACCATTGCTGAGTATTTTCTCCTTAAAACTGCAGTGAACCAAAGTCAGTCTCAAAAACGCATTTTGAAAGCAACAGTGTTTCTTACGTCACAAACTACCTTATCCCGGTAGATAGAAGCCAGGTTATCCCGGTATATTTTTCTGTTGATATGAAAAATCGGCTACATTTATAATTCACTCTTCCACTTCTTCTGAATCAGTTTCTGGTTCAAACATATATGTCTGAATTAAACCAGTATTTCCACTTGCCATTGTGCAGCGTTTACTACAGTAAAGTTGACTGAGTGGATCAGCTATTCTGAGCTTGTGTGACTGTGTGGAGGCGGGGCTAATTTGCATATTCATGGGTCCACGTATACTAAATGAAGCAAGGGTGTAGAGTTACATTCAAGCTATTTTAAGGCATGAGGAATATTTGTTTTTCAGGAAAAAACTTTTAAATTATGTCATTTTTAGTGATCAAAGATGATTTTTAAGGGATACAATTATTAACTACAGGGGGACTTTAACAGAAGCCTGAGTGCAGAATTATAAAAAAAGCAAGATAATTAAAATTCCTTAACACCTTATATATACTCAGTCCAGTCCAGAGTTAACTCACCGGTGGCCGATGTACAACCCAGTAGGCCCGTTCCTGACAGTCAAAAACCACCCGGTCCGGCTTCTTCCTCTCCTTACCCGCCCTGCACAAATAAGCAATAGGTCTAGTTATATGCTGACACAAATAGTATAAATAAATTATATGCCGAATCACTGGGTCTCGTTCACTAACTTGTGTTCATATGAATTTGAGTGTAACATCTGCGTATGAACGTTTTCTCACAGTTTTATGCAAAAAACGGGCATGCGGTTGATCATTTAGAATACTTTTATGTGTGTATGCACCTGTTGTGAATCTTGCTGAAATGTTTTGTGAGAAGTTCTCTGGGTATAAGTTCAAATAATTCACGCACTGAATTAGTGAATAAGACCCATTCTCGAATTGATCCATAATAAATCATAAATATTCTCCAATATTTTAAGTAAAGCGTGTGTGACTTACCTGTACTGCTCTTTGGCCTGCATTACAATAAAATCCCACTTGTGATTCATCCATTTGTAAAGATTGTTGTACTCTTCCTGGGTTGAGAAACACACAAATTTTTATGTCATTTGTATTTTATGTGTGTTTTACTTCCTAAGTGTCATGCAATTTATTATAGTAAATTCAATCTTTCTATGCATTACAACATCATATTTTTTTATTTTAGCAAAAGATTTCAGAGAAATTAATTAATATATATATTTAAAGCATGATTATTACAACAATGAAGAATATGATGTCGTATTACCTGTTCATACAGCTCCAACATCCCTTTCTTGCGTATATTTCTCTTTGCCAAATAGATTGCTGGAAAATGCACATAAAAACATCTGACCTTGCCAGTAAAAGTCAATTGAAAGATGTGATGTGACTCAACAAGAAAACTATTTATCAAATTCTTTATCTCAGACATCTGTTTGAAAGCATAATGAATAACCTCACTGTGACTTATTGCTATGACAACCTATCAGCATGCATGGAAAATAAAAGATGATTACACACCATAGTCTGTGTCTTCCACTGGCCATTGCTGTGCAGGCCAAAAATATGGTGTCTGGAAGAAGAAATATGGAACAAAACATAAACGATTAGTACAAAGAAACATTTACTTTATACATATGTCAAGTCATAAGGCACTGCAAAAAGGGCTATCAAAATTTGTGGAAATGCTTTACTTACACACTAATAATTTTGTGGTTGGCAAGATTTTTTTTAATGTTTTCTCTTATGCTCACAAAAGTTTCATTTATTTGATCAAAATACTGTAAAAACAATAATATTGTGAAATATTAATACATACAACAGCTTTCTATTGTAATATATTTAAAAAATGTAATTTAGTCCTGTGATGGCAAAGCTGAATTTTCAGCAGCCATTAGTCTTTAATTAGTCATTAGTCCTTCGGTGTCAAATTATCCTTCAGAAATCATTCTAATATGCTACATTTAGTGCTTAAGAAACATTTCTTGTCATCAATGATGAAAACAGTTGTGCTGCTTTATATTTTGGTGGAAACCGTGATACATTTTTTTTCTGTGTTCTTTGATAAATAGAATGTTCACAATAATTAAAGTGTATATACTAAATAAAATAATAATAATAATAATAATAATAATTTTAAGGTGACATAGTTACATTGTACTTACTCAAATAAGTACTGGAGTTAGGGTTAGGGTTTGGTTTAGGGTTAGTTACTTGTAATTATGCATAATTTACTGTTATTACAATAGTAAGTACATGTAGTAACGTGTAACTATGCCACCTTAAAATAAAGTGTTACCATTTTTTTGTTGCATTATAAATGTCTTTACTGTCACTTTTGGTCAAGTTACCTGAAAGCGATACAGGGATGTGTCTGGTTTAAGGATAAGTCTCTTATGATCTTGTAGTGGATAGATGTACCCAAACGCCACCATCATGGTCCCCATAGTTTGGGCCTCTAAACATTAAGTGTGAGAAAGTTACTTAATTCATCTAAGTAAAACCCAAATGAACAGTACAACATCTCACCCCATCATATTTCATAGCACTAAAATATATTTCTTCAAGCCTATCTGTAATATAAAGACCTGGACTGGGAGATATTCTTATTATTATATTACTAAACACAAAAACAATGTACTTGACTTACCCAAAGCATCTATTTTTAATCGATTAGCAATCCATGCAACAATATCTTCCCCTGAAAGAACAGTATATGGAATAAACAACATTTCAGAACAATAAAAGACTATCATCGGGCGGAAAAGTTGGCCTTCAGATTGAATGTGCCCACCAGGATTCATCGGTACACACACACACACCATATGGAGAATATGGAGAGAGAAGCAGGGTTACTATAATCAACTAAAACTAAAACTATAAAAATGCATTAATTGAAATAAAATAAATGTTAACAGAAATAAAATCAATATATAAAAAAAACTTTATTCAGCTAGATGCCTTGGCAACATTTGCCATTTTCATTTAGTTTAACGATGTACTAAAATAACTAAAACTGAAATAGACCTTATGTAGCCCCGCCCCTTTGTTTGTTGTGTTCTGTCTTGCGGTTTGTATTTCCACAGCATGAAGGTATATCTTACAAATTTATGAATGAACCACTCATTTTAAAAACCTCCTAGTCTACTGACATTAGTTGTGACATCCGCCTCAAACATTACAATGCTCATGATAACTTTCGTTAACTGTACAATAAGTAAATCCACTTCACCAGCTAATTACCCTTTAACAGCGGCCCAGAGATACCGCAAAAACGGAAGTACAATGACAAAATTCTTAAAGGGATAGTTCACCCAAAAATGAAAATTAGCCCATGATTTACTCACTCCTAGGTGTATGTGACATTCTTATTTCAGACGAATACAGTCAGAGTTATATTAAAAAATGTCCTGGTTCTTCCAAGCTTTATAATGGCAGTGAAAGGCTGTTTCTGTTTTGAAGTCCATAAAAGTGCATGTATCCATCACAAAAGTAATCCACACGGCTCTGGGGGGTTAATAAAGGTCTTCTGAAGCGAAGCGATGCATTTGTGTAAGAAAAATATCCATATTTAAAACTTTACAAACTGTAATCTCTAACTTCCACTAACTGTCGTACACGCGTTCACGAGAGACTGCCGTTCCAGCGTAGGACGTAGGACGTTCCGGTCAGAATAGGCTAGTTCTTACGCTACGCCTGCGTCCTACGTCATACGCTGGAACGTGTGTACGACAGTTAGCGGAAGTTAGAGATTGCAGTTTGTAGAGTGTGGCAAGCAGCGAGGCGAGGGACCGTGAGAGCGGGCCGGTGGCGATTGATAATGAGCGCCAGCTGCGCGCCACACCGGTCTCGTCTCACGGTCCCTCGCCTCGCTGCTTGCCACATAGAGTTTTAAATATGAATATTTTTCTTACACAAACGCATCGTGTAGATTACTTTTATGATGGATAGATGCACTTTTATGGACTTCAAAACAGAAACATTCACTGCCATTATAAAGCTTGGGAGAGCCAGGACATTTTTCAATATAACTCTGATTGTATTCGTCTGAAACAAGAATGTCATATACACCTAGGATGACTTGAGGGTGAGTAAATTATGGGGTAATTTTCATTTTTGGGTGAACTATCCCTTTAAGATGGCTGCGCGCTTGTTTCTTATAAAGTGTTTCTATAGGTCTTCTAGAGACATTTATTAAAAACTAAAAAAAAAGACAAAAACACTACACTTTCACTAAATTAAAATTAAAATGGAAAATATACATATATATATTTTCAGAATATTAACAAAAAACTCTCTGTGATACTAAAATAACACTGGAGAGAAGTATCATCAATACTAATATGAGCATATGAAACATAATGAGAACCTAAAAGTGGCAGACAGGAGTATAAGTCAAATAGAAATGCTGAATTGGAAGTAAAAATGGAGGCAGAGGTTAATTACGAACAGTGTTGGGTGTAACTAGATACTAAGTAATTAGTTAGCTACTGTAATTTAATTACTTTTCCCTTGAAAAAGTAAAGTAAGGGGTTACTCTTATTTTTTTCTGTAATTTAATTACAGTTACTTCTGATGTAATTGAACTAAATACTGTGTATAGACTGTAGAACAATTACTTATAATACAATAGTGGAATTAATTTAAAATCTAACTTTAAAATGCATGTTTTTATGTATCCTTCTCACATTTGTAATACTTTGGTCAGTCAATAAGAATAATTTATATAGTTTTATATTATTTATTTGAATGAATTAAAAGAGCCGTTTCATGTCTATCCTTGAATCACTTAACTAGTTAAGGTTGATATAGGATTTAGAAAGTAATTAGTAATAAGTAATTAAATACTTTTTGGAGAGAGTAATTTGTACAGTAATCTAATTACACTATTGAAGATGTAATTAGTAACAAGTAATTAATTACTTTTTTAGAGTAACTTACCAGACACTGATTACGAAGTATATAATTTATATATTTATAAGTATAATTTATATTTATTCATTTAGCAGGCTTTAAGAGATTCATCAAAAGCATTACAGGAAAAACAACAGTGAGTATTAGACACGAAACAAAGGTGCATTCTCAAAATAGGCATCGAACTATGACTTGGTCCTCCACTGTGTGTCCCGCTGAGGCTCTCGTGATAGGAGACTAATGAGAAGATCTCTGCAGGGGTGAATCTGGGTGGCTTCATTAGTGCCTGCTAGCCTGAGGAGCATACCATATCATTTCAATGAATTTTTAAATAAAAACCTCAGGTGTCTTACCGTTATATCAATTATATATAAAAATGCTGTAAATAATCACAGGCTCCAATTAAGTTAAAAGGGTTAGTTCACTCAAAAATGAAAATTCGGTCATTATTTACTCACCCTCATGTTGTTCCAAATCCGTAAGACTTTCGTTCATCTTCGGAACACAAATGAAGATATTTTTAATGAAATCTGAGAGCTTTCTGTCCCTCCATTGATAGTCTACGCAACTACTACTTTCAAGCCTTAGAAAGGTAGTAAAGACATCATAAAGTAATCCATGTGACTTATAAAGCAACACGAGTGCTTTGTTGGCGCAAAAAATTGGGCAATTTTTTTTTTACCACTTTATTTACAAAATATTAATCGCGTATTCACGAGAGCATGTGTGTTGTATTAACATTGTTGCATGAACGCGTGTTGGAGATTAATATTTTATAAATACAGTGGTACATTTTTTTTGCATACGTAAAGCACTTGCGATGCTTCAAGAATTTGAGGTTAAACCACTTGGAGTCACATGGATTACTTTAATGACGTCTTTACAACCCTTCTGGGTCTTGAAATTTGCGTAGGCTGTCAATGTGTCCCTTCAAAGCTCTCAGATTTCATTAAAAAGATCTTTATTTGTGTTCCAAAGATGAACGAAGGTCTCACGGGTTTGGAATGACATGAGGGTGAGTAATTAATGACAGTATTTTCATTCTTGGGGGAACTAAATCTTTAAGCAACGTAGTTTATGTTATGTAGTTGGCTAGCAGCATTAAGACGAACAGTGGAGATTACAAGAGCTCTCCTTCCTGAAACCATGCAGCCTAGAGGAGAGCTGCTCAAAGGTTGTCATGGCAATAGATTCTTCAGTCTCAGACCCACATAAGCAGACTCTAAATGCATGGACCGCACAGATGACTACCACTCCCGAGGAGTAATCCAACTGCAGAAATCAATACAAATGAGTAGGTGAGCCCATCTTTCACTATGGATGCTGCATCTCACATTTTTCTTCTTGAGTAATAGTACCAAGTGATGTAAACGGCAGCCATTTTTGATGATCTCACCTGTTATAGCGTGTGGGATGGTTGTGATAACAAGCCTCTGGGTCTGAGATTTCACTCCAGTTTTGGGGTCCTGCATCTCCAACACCGCAATCTCCACCTAACATGCAAAAAATGGGATGTGCAACATGAGAACATCTTGAGAATACAAAATCTATAATGACAGGCCTTTTTACCTTGTGGCAGCCTGTGTGCACACCTCACTAAATTATTCCACCGTGAAGTCCTTGCTGCTGGTTTACAGTCTGAAGGGGCTGCGGCTGACCCCTTTGAAATATACTCAGTGATTGATTTGTGACTCAGCTGTTTGAAGTTTTTCTTGCTTTGTCAGGGTCTCTGGCTTTTGAAGACTGTTTGTGAACTCCTGCTACACTCTAGTCTGGATCACAGAAAGCTCTTGGCTGAGTTATTGGGTCATTATCAGTGCATTGGCAAAGAGCAAAGCAGTGCACCAATAATATATGGTCTAGTGTCGGGTTTGAAGGTTTGAAGTATCATAATGATAGAAGAGGGACTACATTATACCAGAGGCTCATGGCAAAGCCATACTAATACTATTAGCACACAGTGACCTTATCTGAGAGTAAGCTGCTAATAAACAATTAACACCTATCAATGTAAAAAGTGTTTTTATTATTAGGTCATAACATCTTTAGAATCCATTTCAGTTGTAACATAACATAACATTTGACCAAAGTGGTCAAAAAGTTTGATTTTTAAAACCACTTTGGTTTCAGTTAATGCAGCAATTTAACCTTAACGTTGATTTATAATATGAACAAATTTAATTCACAATTAATTTATTTTAATTTGAAGTTTTTGATTTTAGTGGGTTGAATTGTTGTGGGTCAGAAGTAATAATACAATCTATTTTGTAACTGGAAAGCATTTTAAAAAAACAAAATCAATAGGAATTGCACAAAAAAAATCTAAATCAATGTACAGGGAGTGTCAAATCATCAATAAAAAATTCTGACCTGAAAACAATGTAGAATAAATGCAACAACAACAAAAAATTAAATCAACAAACATGAGAAACGCAATTTAATTTACAATTTGAATTAATCTAAATAATTAAAAAGTTCCTCTGTGACCAAAACATAGACAGTGTTTGAATACTTTTCAAAATAACAGGGCTATTTCTGATACCAGGTAACAATATTAGCATATAGAAAAAGATGCTTTAATATTCAGAATAGATGGAATATATGGAAATCGCCATTGAAATTGAAATTGACAGCCTTAATTAATACTACACGATAATTTGGATTCAAGTAGCCTAATTATATTGGTGAGCTCAATTACACTTTACAGGACCGGGGCCAGCAAAAATATAATTAGACCCCAAGGCTTGAAAGAATACTTGTTAGGCTATATGAAATGTAATATTATTCTTATCTCATTGGCGAGAATGTAAATAACACAGATGGTGATGAGCAATGGATGGAGCTCCAACCCACCTTCTTCAGGCATGCCATACGCGGTCTATAACGCTGCCCATGGTCCCGTACATTCCTTATGGTCATATTCGCTTCTTCACGCCACAATCTCTCGACGGTCGTAGACGAGGGAATGAAATGGGAAATACTCGGGAGGTAATCGTACTATCGTTTTGGCTATGTCTAATCTATAATCATCACTGATGCACACAAAGACTATGACTGTGTGCGCCAATCAGGTATCAGCTCTGCTCGTGTAGGTAAACCTGTTTGCAGAAAGCAGTGATTACACTAACACGTCATCTCCGGTAGATGTCGCTGGTGTCGTTGTTTTCACATGAAAGGACCTGAGGATGATGATGTGCATACCATAGGGTGCATACAAACTGTACACGATAAGAAAACAAAAGCCTCTGAGCTGGATTTATGAATATAGCACTGATCTATCAGTGGATTATAGTACAAAAACCATGTCAGTAAAAAAAGTTTTACTGAGAAGAAAAAGTAAATCACATTTTTGTGAAGGCAACATGTTTTACATTATAATTGTTTGACCAACTTTCATTATTATGCAGTACCTTTTGAACTTTGTAATTAAAAAAGGATTATTGATTATGAAGGATTATATAAAGAAAATATTAATCACTGGAACAGAACTGAGTAAGACCAAACAACCACAAAATATCATTGACATTATCAAATCCATTGCTAATAATCACTGATGTTTTCACACCAAAATGATGTCACATTCATTAAAGAACTTACTTTTGTTAGTTAAAGGGACATTGCAAAATACTAACAGAATGGAGTGATATGCTTATGCATATGTAAAAATAATAAAACTGTTAGATTTTTTTTATTGCAGAAAATGGAAAAATAAAAACAAAACCTGTATAATATAATATATAATATACATTTACTAGTTTTCCATGTCAGAAGTGGCATTATGGACAAAATGGCAGTATCCACACAAACCAAAGTAATGAAATTGTCCACTATGTTCACTTTATTGTCAACTGACAACTTTTATCCAATATATTAGGACATGCCGAGGACATAAAAATGCAATACTTAATTGGAACGGCCTATTAATAAATATAAATACTCAATAAATATAAATGATTAAAAAAATATCTGTCAAGGTATTTTATTAATAATTTACAAACATTAAACCACACCCGTGGTATGCGCCCATTTGTGCGGAACACGTGAACGCGCCGCGCGCGGCAGTGTGCGAGTGATGTATCCATGAAGTCGTTACTACAAAAATGGCGGATTTCCTGCCCTCCCGGACTGCTATAGTTTGTATTCCCAATTGTCTTCTCTCCAGCGGCGAAATTGATCAAATTAGAAAGTCTAAGGAGATCGACAAAAGCCTGTCTCGAGAGAAGACTTATGTGAAGAAACTGGTGAAGATCTTGCTGTTAGGAGCAGGCGAAAGTGGCAAGTCAACTTTCCTCAAACAAATGCGCATAATTCATGGGCAGGACTTCGATCAGCGGGCCAAAGAAGAGTTCCGGGCTACAATCTACAGCAACGTTATCAAAGGTACCACAACAATAACTTGAAATTGAAAGAGACAAGTTCATTATTGAAAAAATTAACGGTCAATGTAATTTTAGCGGCAGGTGAAAGTGTTTATAGATTTCTTTCACTTACGCAAACTTTCGATTGCTCACCCAGCCCATAGACGACGCGAAGGCCAGTGCTTTTAAATGTTGGTATTGTCGAGCCCCAGTTTTAGATGGTCAGATAACACATTTGTACTAAGGAAAAGGAAACGACTGTTTCTAAAAACATTTGTGTATGTAGCCTATGTTCCAATTTCATATAAAACCTTTCAGTAAACTTGGCGCCTCATAGAAAGAGTGCAGAGTACAGCGCCTACTTTTGGTTTGGGTTAGTCATCTGAATGTGTGATTGTTTTATGACATATTCTGATAAGTGTGCCTCAATATACCGCTGATTTCTGAGACATGCATGTCAAAACAGGCTACAGAACAAACCCCCCCCCCCAAAAAAGCGTAAAACTTGAGGAAATATTTTGGTTAACATTTTCTGTCACGTTTAGGTTTTCTCTCCTGCTTCCATTTTCAGACAAAATGATGTGTTTCCATTGCCTCAATATGAGTCAACACCATTAAATACAAACATTTATTTCATATTTATTATAGATATATCCACTTAACTGAATGAATGGGTATTATAATGATTTAATACGTACGGCCAACATACACCATTTATTAAATGTAGAGCTACTTAATGATGGGAAATGACCTAAAAGCCAACAACAATTTCTTTACAGTTTGAGTGATGAAGTTGACGTGCTCAGTTACTTTTAATAATCATGTTTGTTTTGTATATTTCTTAAGTTAATTATAAAACAAACTAGAACTCATATGGCCTTGTTGACCTCATAAAAAGGGGAAATATGAAAAAAATAAAAAAATAAAAATAAATGTATTATTTATTTATTAAATTTGATCATGTTGTCAAAAAGGGACATTATGTTCTGAGGATACATAGTAACTGTTTCATTTTCTTTTTTTAAGCTCATCATGTCAGCAGTCTCAAGTTTATTTTTTATAATGACCTGATTACTGCAAAATGTCAATATCTCTTATGGGTGTCTTGTTTAGGTATCCGGGTGCTGGTGGATGCCCGTGAGAAGCTGCACATCCCTTGGGGAGACCCTGAGAATCAGGTCCATGGGGAGACAGTGATGGCCTTTGACACCCGCTCATCCTTGATGGCCAAAGGGATGGTGGAGACCAAAGTCTTTCTGAACTATCTGCCCACCATTATTGCGCTGTGGCAAGACAGTGGTATTCAAAATGCCTATGACAGACGAAGAGAGTTTCAGCTGGTAAATGAAATTATCACTCATAATTTTATATTTATTATTAAACCTTCTAAATGCTTGTGCATCTTTTGATCTGATTATTTAATTTGTTCTTAGTCACCAAGAAGTAAAGTTTTGGGTATAGAATCCATCCACTCAATCTTTTTCATAGGATTTGTGTAATTGTGGGGTCTGTGATCTTGGAGGAATGTTGATCTGTTGTTAAATAGTTTGGTATTATGAATCATGACAGATAAGCACAGTGTACTTGCATAATTACTCCTATCAAGTTTGTGTGCCACCAGCCGTACACTCCATACACAAGGCATTAATCATGGTGTAATGCTTAATTATGTTTTTCATACATTTAGAATGTAATTTACGGGCCATTCTTTATTTTATTGGGCTGATGATGCTCAAGGAACTTGTGTGTTTGCTGCTAGTGTAGCATGGACAGTGATTGAAACCTGAGAGTAATGTACAGATATGCGTGAAGGGACTTGTTAGACATGACAGTGAGGGCGTTCTGTCTGCGGCTGCGAACTTTTGAACCCTCCTAGAACCCTTGTGACTTAGATTAGGAATTAGCTCATTTTCCAACTAAAATCTCCATTGTTGTACAGGTTGTGATTAGCACGTTTATCCGTATTTATTCAGTGATAAACATGAATTTTTGGTACATTTAAGCCAGTGACTAAGTCACTCTTTCTTTCTCTTAAGGCTGATTTGCATACCACACAAAGCAAGCCAGTAGAGGCCAGCTTTATTTTCCTGGAAACTCGCTTGCAAGAGCCAGAGTAATCTAGCAAATTAGTATAACATAATAGTGTCTCCCTTGGACCAGTAAATGTGGTTCATGCATAGGATTGCATAGTTCATGACATTCCCTATGCAATCCTATATAAAAGAAAAACGATTAAATAAAAAAGTATGTGTGTGTGTGTGTGTGTATATATATGTATGTGTATGTGTGTATATATATATATATATATATATATATATATATATATATATATATATATATATATATATATATATATATATATATATATATATATATATATATATATATATATATATATATATATATATATATATATACACACACACACACTTTTTTATTTAATAGTTTTTCTTTTATATAGGATTGCATAGGGAATGTCATGAAAGGGAAGGGGAAAAATAGTGCAATTGGGGCACCGCACAATACAAATTGAAAGTTTCACCTTCTGCACCATAGTTCACATTCCAGAGACTTAATTATGATTGTGTGTCTTTTTTTCTCTTTAGGGTGAATCTGTGAAATATTTCCTGGACAATGTGGATCAACTTGGAAAATCGGTAAAAAAAACATTTAAATGTTAATGTCATCATGTAATGGTATCCAGAGCACAGGGTAGTTGATGTTATGCAAGTATGTACAGTACATGATGAAATTTAATGACGCTTCTTAAAATTAACAGAAAAAAAGCTGATTTTTTTTTTTAATTCATTGGCAAGGTTATCGATAGATTTTTAGATCCACAGACATCAGGTTGGCTGATATATTGGTTTTTACTGGTACTGATGCATTTTAACATTGGTGCAAGTTAGGGGTGGGCGATATGAACAATCTTTTATCACAAAATGAGTCATTTTATTTCACAATAACAATATATCACATTATAGCTATTTTTGGTTATGATTTAAAGTTATGATATCAAAATTCTAAATAAATGTCATTGAAATTTAATAATTTTTGATGCCAATTTCGATATCACAGCAATAACTAAAAGTTCTGAAGCTTACTGTTGACATGAGGACGGTCAGTAATAAAATAAAAATAATGTAATTACAAACAATAGGACAAATAAATATAATAGAACAAAGATAGAAATGAAAATATAGCTGCTAGCAGTGATACAGGGCCCAGTATTGAAGTGAAATGCGGAGCACGAGGAGCACAAAGAAGAGAAATAGGTTTGCACGAATAATAGATACGATTCAGAAGTTTAGGTAAGAATAAGAAGTAACACAAAATGGGGAAAAAAAAAAAACTTTGCAAGACAAGAGGTTAAAAGATTAGTGCAATGCTAAACCTAAGAGAAGAACTGAGCAGATCCACTACGACATGCTCTGTTATGGTGTAATATCCACGGATCTGGTTTTCACCCAACTATTTACGTTAATTTAAAGGCCCTTTTGTGCTGAGTGCGACGCGATAAAGCGAAGCGAGTCGCCTACGAATGGTGCTCTCACACCGAACGTGAAACTATTTACCACCTTGGCTAATTCTCAACTGCACGATAGATGCCGCTGGTGAAGATGCCTTTTTCCTTGTGTATGTATCTAGTAGGTATTTCCATTTTGTTTTAACCTCATCTGCTGCAAAACATTAAAAAAAAAAAAAAAAAGGTAAATAAAGTTTCTACACCAGAAACATAAACTACCTAGAATGCTTACAAGACCTTATGAGAATTCTTTTGACCAAATGCATCATAAAATCGCAGCTGGATAACAGGTGCATTGGAGCTACAAGCTCCACATCACCATTTATGAGATTACTGTTTTTGCTCTCAACCTACTTTAAACCAGCATTAAGTGCTTGTAATAACTTCTGATTGCGGTCTAAAGTGGATTTTGATTATATAATGGGCAGATATGCATTATTTGTAGTGTTTTATAATGGACTGAATGCTACACCAGCTTAGCATTTCTCCTGTAAACATCGTTTATTGTTATAAAAATACCCTGAGCCGCATGAAAAAAGCGATTTCTGAGAGATATCTAACCAATGACAGCATATCTTGGTTCTGTGTAACAGCAAGACCAATGTTACTCATATATTGAGCAGAAACAAAGCAACCCCGGCGTACGTTTTAAGGCCTCCCCGCTCTCTAACGCCTCCAGCACTGGAAAGCTTCTCGAATATTAACGTGGGTCCTAGATCTTGCCTGATCGTAACCCTTTTCCCCCCAGTTATATTCCTCTAACCTTTTCTTCTTTGGTAATATCTCAGCCATCTCTATTTCTGCAGTCTTTTCGCTAATGTCCCTCTTGCTCACTCTCTCATCCCCCATCATGAATGTATACAGACATCTAGCAAATATTCACAAAATTGTTTGTTTGAGTGTTGATTTAAATTTTCAATTTTCAAAATAATTGCTTACTGCACCTTTAAACTGCCATGGCTTAAAAACGCATGCAAATAAACTTTCGTGACAATGCAGAAGTGCTGCAACTGTGATCCATGGCCTTTTATATTGTGTCTATTGAATTTCTACCTGTATATTGTCTACCGTCATATCGTTCACCCCTAATACAGGTGCTAAATTTTTAAAAATGTTTTTAGTATGTGTATTAGTATTATGCCTGTCTGATGTTTGTTTCCATATAATCTTCAGGACTACTTGCCCAGCCAAAAGGATATACTGCTGGCACGAAAGCCCACCAAGGGTATTCATGAGTACAACTTTGAGATCAAGAATGTACCTTTCAAGATGGTGGATGTGGGAGGGCAGCGGTCGGAGCGCAAGCGATGGTTCGAGTGCTTTGACTCGGTGACCTCCATCCTCTTCCTAGTCTCATCCAGCGAGTACGATCAGGTGCTCATGGAAGACCGTCAGACCAACAGGCTCACAGAGTCACTCAATATCTTCGAGACTATCGTCAACAACCGTGTCTTCGCCAACGTCTCTATCATTCTCTTCCTCAATAAGACAGACTTGCTGGAAGATAAAGTTAAGAATGTGAACCTAAAGGACTACTTCCCCGAGTTCACAGGGGAGCCCCACGATCTGCAGGATGTGCAGAAGTTCCTGGTCGAGTGCTTCCGTAACAAGCGCCGAGAACAGCAGCAGAAGCCCCTTTACCATCACTTCACCACCGCCATCAACACAGAAAACATTCGTCTCGTCTTCCGCGATGTCAAAGACACCATCTTGCACGACAACCTTAAACAACTTATGTTACAATGAAAGGCACGATTGGCCTTTAAGAACATTCCATTTTAATTAGGTTTTACTTTATTTAATAAGTAAAAGTGGTTCAATACATATTGTGGTTGAAGAAAAATGGATAGGATAATTATGCAACTGGTTTCTTTTTTGTGTAATATGTCATATATATGCAAAGATTCTGATATAAAAGCAACCTTTTTCAGCTGCTTGTAGCGATATCAAATATGCCAAGGAATGGTCCTCAGTTATTCACCAAAATGCTGTAATTATCGTTTACTGTATGTTTATGAGCGCAAAGTTTCACATGATGGAACAGTCAACACTCCTCTAGCCCTAGGGCTTAACACCTAGTTTTGGATATTTTTTTCAAAAAGAAATTGTAATAACTCAGGGCTTTCAATATTTAATTCAAAGAGCTCTTCTGCACCAGTGAACAGGTTTTTATATGGCTCGAGTCTGGTTATATTCTGAAAGGTCCCATTGTCTATTTTTTGATAGGAAAACATGGTTTCACTGCCTTTGTTTTCCCACACTCAAAATGCCTTCTTTTCGTTGCACTCATCATTACTAAAGTAGTACAATTAAGGTACTTTTGTATGAAGTACTTATTTGTCATTTATATGTAAAGGGAAAGTGTCTTTGTTCAAGCCTGTACAGAGTCTCTGTACATACAATTTCTTTTGACAGTTTTTTTCCTTCTGAGCTTTATATTTTACACACTAACGTAATACCATACTTTACCATATTTTTCATAAAAGCCCTGAAAATCTCTTTTTTCCTCTTTTTTGGGTGGGGGTGTGTGTGTGTGTGTGAGAATTCACTTTAAAAACAGAAAGTGGCCTTGTTTCTTTGATCCCGTGTAGGTTAAAGTGGACTGCTTTAGCTCAGGGTTTTATAAAATGACTGTTAAAGCAGTCCGGGTGCCTTTCTGTGTAGTGGTTATGGTTACTACAGACATTCGGTTTGTTTTTTTACAGGCCAAACAAAGGCCTTGCCTTAAATGTCTGTAGATCAACCAAAGCTGGTTTGATAAGACAAATTGAAATGTGTTGATGGAGTGACTTAAGTCTTAATGTAATCTTAATGAAAACAAGCACTGTAATCTGACTGTTGGTAGTAAAGTGATATTAACTGATTGCCTGAATTAAGGTCTTTATGTATAAAATCTGTAAAAGAATTTGCTTATACAATGCTGTGTAACTTTGTCATGGCCATAATCACTTGCTTTTTGTATAGTTTTTTCTTATTGTTTTTTGTTGATCACATTTGTGTAATTCTGTTCATTAAATCTGATTATTTTATCAGAATGGTTGCGTTTACTTTTTTTTTTTTTCAGGTGACTTGTCATTTCAGTGAGAAAGAGGTTATACAGACCCAGCATCCCACTAATAAAACATCCTACAAAATTCCAGTTCCTGTGTAGATTTTATTGTTTTAGAAATCATGCGTTTTCATTCTGTAATTTAACAACCGTGCCACTTTTCTAAAGATGTGTTTAAGATGTTGGTTACACTTTATTTTAAGGTGTCTTTGTTACACTAACTATACATTTAAGTACGGAATACATGTACTTACTATAGGGTTAGAATTAGGGTTTGGTTTAGGGTTAGTAGCATGTAATTACGCATAATTTATATTTATTACTATAGTAGCAGCATGTAACATAATAAAGTGTTACCAATATGTCTAAATTCGTAACATTTATGTGCTGTTATTTTGTTATTGAATTATGTTTGAAATATCATTAATTATAAATAGGATTAATTACTCACCCAGGTCCAATAATATTATAATTTTTGCACTGTATAAAATAGAATATTCTTTAAATGTTTGAAATTAAAATAAATGAAACAATTTAAAATACAAAAAAAGGGACTTTGCGTTTGAAAACCACAATGGCAGCCAATGTCAAAATCAAGTTTTGTTTTGATCTGAACACACTTGCCTAAAATGCTGCGTAGGCTGCACCCACTAGGTTTGCCGTTTATGGTTTCCGTTTCTATTGCTATTTTCCAGTTTTACCCGAAACATCCAGTCTTCGACGTTCATTCTGGAACACATTTTAAAGGTAGCTTTAGCTTTATTAATATGTGTTGACGTGCTTTTTATTTGTTATCGCTAATCAATCTATTGTATGTAATCACAACGAATGCCAAGTCAAGTCAAACTGTGTTGTCATTCAGTCATGTGTGTGACTGCGAAGTCTCATTCATTTGACACGCCGTGGTAAAAACAATTTAACTTCAATATATAATAGCGTGCCATCGCAATATGATACATACAGTACATTTCACTAAGAGTGTAGCATATACAGTGCAAGTGTGACAGACGTTGGACACAATAAAGTAAATGCCAATACAGTAACACACCTGTGTAAACACCAGAACATGCATTTTAGATTTGATATTTTATGTACTAACGTTACTATTTGTGAAAAAATTAGTCAGTTACATGAAATCAAATTTACATTTAATTTATTTACTTTCTTAATGCCTTTCTTGGTCTTATTTTCAACAACAACAACAAAAAAATATTACTTAAAAAAATGTTTTACATACACTACCATTTAAATGATTTTAACAATAAATTAATAAAATAATAATTTTATTCAGCAAGTATGCATTAAAATGATCAGAAGTGACAGTGAAGACATTTAGGCCTGGTTTCACAGACAGGGTTTAGATTAAACCAGGATTAGGCCTTAGTTTAATTTAATAATACTGGTGTGCATCTTGAGACAAAACAATGGCAGTGACTTATTTTAAGTTATTTCAGGGCAAGTTACTTTCAGTTAAAACAGCTTAAACATGCATTTTAGTCTGGGACTAGACATAAACCTTGTCTATGAAACCTGGGGATATAATGTTACAGAACTTTGTATTCATCAAAGAATCCTGAAAATAAAAAAAGTATCACAATTTTCATAAGCAGCACAACTGATAATAAGAAGAAATGTTTCTTGAGCACCAAATGAAATCAGCATATTACAATGATTTCGTAGGGATCACGTAACACTAAATCCTGGAGTAATGACTGCTGAAAATTTATTAATTTTAAACCAATTTTTTTTACAATATTGCTGTTTTTACTCTATTTTTGATCAAATAAATGTCTTGGTGACTTCTTTAAAAACATTACAAATCTTACCTCAAACTTTTGAACTTTCATGTATATTTGTTATATATAAATGATGTAAGTGAAACATGACGTGTAGCCAAGTATGGTGTCCCATACTCGGAATTTGAGCCCAAGTGCACACACACAGCAGTGAGTATTGAATACAGACACACACCGTGAACACACAACCGGAGCTGTGGGCAGACATTCTTTTGCTGCAGCGCCTGGTGAGTGATTGGGGGTTAGGTGCCTTGTTAGGAACTCTCTCTCTATATATAAATTACATTCATAATCTTTTAGAGGTCTTTTAACAAGTTTTATTAATGCTTTATTTTTTCACCTTGCACGTGGATGTCAGTAGTATGACTGTGTGTGTATTTCTATGGACAGATGCAGGTTATTGAACATCCTGTTGAGAGGCTGCACACTGCCCTCCTGTCCACACGGAAAGATTTAATAAAAACGTTTCAAAAATTCAGCAGAGCAGAGAAGACGCTTCTAGAAGATGGACTCCTGCCTGGCAATTCACTTTTCAGCCCCATCACCATTCACTCAGATTCAGACTGGATTCCTGCACATCCAGAAGATCCTCAAGACTTTCAGAGGTTTTACATCAACCCATACCGCCGTTCTCCAAACCATGGACATAAAACCATCTATATTCAAACTATTGGTTAGTGTACTTAATATGTAAATAAGCTTAAATGTGTAATTTATTATCATGTTAATATTTGTAATTTTATCATGTTGATGAATGCACAGGCTCTTTCGGGGAAGGAGCGGTTGTGACAGAGCGATATGTTGAATGGATGAAGGACTACTGTCAGGCGTTCTTTTACGGACTAGTGGTCAAGCTTTTACCACCAGTAACAGTTCCTTCAACAGCCTGTTCATTTCGGGTCAACAACAACACACATAACCTTCAGCTTCATGCTGGTTAGTACTGCTGCAACAGAACACCAGAATATAGTCAGCGAGTCTTTTAGTCACATTTGTGAAAAGTTAGTCAGCATTCAATTTACATTGAGTTTATTTACTTTACTAATGCATTTTTTTTGCAAATGTATTTACTTTCTTAATGTCTTATTAAAAACAATATATATATATATATATATATATATATATATAATTTTTTATATATTTTATATATACACTACTTAAAGCCTTTATGTATAATGCATGATAAAAGTACTTGCATGATTTGCATTATTTATGCCTTGGAATGCACCTAATAATGCATGGTATGGTCTCTTGAATAATTGAAACCCCAGTTATAATACATTATAATTATAATACATTAAAACCTAACAAACAACCAATTTCAGATGTAACAATGAATCTGTGAATATTATAATGCATTTTAACGTTGGATACAAATATTTATGAAAATATGTAATGCATTATAATAAACATTATGAATACCTTTATAATGCTTTATTCATTCAGTGTTACCTTTAAAAAAAAAATGTATTCAGCAAGGACGTGTTAAATTGATCAAAACTGAGAGTAAATACATTTATAATGTATCATGTAAAAATGTATCATGGTTTTAACAAAAAATATTAAGCAGTACAACTAATAATAATAAGAAATGTTTCTTGAGCATATCAGCATATTAGAGTGATTTCTTCTTTCGAGTAATGGTTGCTGAAAAATTCAGTCATTTTAAATCATAATAATATTTCACAATATTGCTGCTTTACTGTATTTTTGATCAAATAAATGCCAACTTGTTGAGCATAAGAGACTTCTTTCAAAAACATTTAAAAATCTTACAGACCCAAAATGTTTGAACACTACTGTATATACGTATTACATATGTAAACAATTACATTCATAACCTTTGATTTAAAAAAGAAAACTTAAAAACTTCAGCTGAAATCACTGTTAACCAATAGCCAAATAGTTCCCATTCAGTCGGTCACTCTCGACGCCACGTCGGAGTACCGACGAATAGGAATCTTGCTCGCGAGAGCCAATCTACTTCGAGTGAAACTAAACGAGCCAATGCACATTGGCATGCAATGATTGCACCAGGTGCTCATGCCACGCAGCGCGGGTATAAATGAGACACAGGTGTTTGCATCAAGTTAGCTTTTTGCTTCGGAGCCGAGTGGTAGATGGTTCAGCCAGATATCACTCTCTACTTCGCAGTCCTGACCAAAAAGAAGCCTGCCCTTTTGGAAGCGATCTCTTCAGTCGGTGTTGGTGTGACGGCACTGCAGCGGGTCGTGTGGTTCTGTGATCATCTCTCTTTCTCTTTTCTGAGCAAACACAAAGGCTGTTCTCACAGCCGGTTCGGTGCGCTAGGTGGAGAGCGCTGAAAAGCCGTTCTTACGGCTGGTAAGAGAGCGCCTTCATGTGAGAGAGAGCGCGCACGTCAGGCTGCACTATCCCCTGACTGTGTCGCTGCGACCCCTCCCCCTGCGTGCTTCAGCACCAAGGAGAGCGTCCTTCTATTAGAGCAACACAGATAGAGCTTGCGTCCTTTTCAGGATGACATTCTATCTGTGTGTTTCTGGATGCGGTGGTTATCTGTCACCGAGGGATGGTCACAAGCGCTGTATCTCGTGTTTGGGCGTTCAGCACGCTGAGGCAGCGCTGGTGGATGACTCATGTTCTCACTGCGGGAACATGACCATCTCGGAGTTGCGGTCGAGACTCCATCTCGCAAGGGGTGGAGTCCCTGTGCCTCTGCCTCGATCTAATCCTCCACAGAGGGTTACTTCAGGCAGTAGCGCGGGTGATCTGAGGATTGCGGTGAGCGCGCTTCCCCCAGGGAACCAACCCCCGGGGAACCCTCACTCCTCCCGCACTTCGCAGCCAGTAGAGCTGCCGTTGGAACGCGGTGGGCCACCCACGAGGTGTGTACCATCCGTGTCCTTCGGGGCTCCTCTTGACGATCAGATGTCCATCGCTGCATCGGAGGGAGGGTCAGAAGTTTCTGGAGATGACGTGTCGGCGCAGGGGGCTCCTTCGGGAAGATCCGCTGTGCCCGATACGGATCCGGAAATGATGGCCATGCTTTCCCGGGCCGCTGAGAGAGTCGGGCTCGTGTGGAACCCTCCACCGTGTCCCGAACCCTCAAGGCTGGACGATTGGTTTCTCGGGGTGGCCCGTGCTGGTTCTCAGCGCCCCACCCCGGTTCCTTTCTTTCCGGAGGTGCATGACGAGCTCACTAGGTCATGGACGGCACCTTTCACTGCCCGAAACCGGCCCAGTGGCTCCTCCTCCCTCACCACCCTCGATGGGGGAGCGCAGAAGGGTTACACGCAGGTTCCTCCCGTGGAACGGGCCGTTGCCATGCAACTGTGCCCTAACTCCACTTCTAGGGGGAACCCGTGTCTCCCCTCCCGGGCCTGTAGATACTCGTCCGATCTGATCGGAAAGGCCTACCAGGCTTGTGGGGATGCTGCCTCCTCCTTGCACGCTATGGCGTTGTTGCAGGTCCATCAGGCCCAGGCACTGAAGACCTTGCACGAGGGTGGTCACGATCCCGCAGTTCTCCAGGACCGCACCGCTCCATCATGGAGAATCTTGTGTTCCGTTTTGTTTCTGTTCCAAATTTTCAATAAAAGAGCAGTTTCCCCTATCTCCGGGTCCCCAGGGGGCTCGGAGGGTTGTTGGGGCCGGTCAAACCCCGGACCACACTCATCCTCCCCCTACGCCAGCGGGCAGCAGTGGACGATCCCCTCACAGTCCTTCTGCCCACCTGTGGAATCAGGTAAGTGTTGCAATGCACACTCACACTTCGCTGCGGGCCGCCTCCACGAGACAGCCGCCCCAGCCCGGTACCTGCATTCCACCTCGCTGCCCCACGGTGGGTACACCGGTGGTCCCTTTGGTCCCGCTTGCACGGTCTCTGCGAGCCTGGCTAGCGCTCCCCAGTCCGTCTCGCTGGCTCATTCGGACCATCAGGCTCGGCTATGCGATTCAGTTCGCCCGGCGTCCCCTCATGTCCTGCGTGCGGAGATCGCAGTCCTACTGGCGAAGGACGCGATAGAGCCGGTCCCTCCAGCCGATATGAAGACAGGCTTCTACAGCCCGTACTTCATTGTACCCAAGAAGACCGGTGGGTTACGGCCAATCTTGGACCTGCGAGTCTTGAATCGGAGCCTTCACAAGCTACCGTTCAAGATGCTCACGCAGAAACGCATCTTCGAATGCATCCGTCCCCAAGATTGGTTTGCAGCCATCGACCTGAAGGACGCGTACTTTCATGTTTCGATTCTTCCTCGACACAGGCCGTTTCTGCGCTTTGCGTTTGAGGGTCGAGCATATCAGTACAAAGTCCTGCCCTTCGGCCTGTCCCTGTCCCCCCGTGTCTTCGCAAAAGTCACGGAGGGGGCCCTTGTGCCCATGAGAGAACAGGGCGTTCGCATCCTCAACTATCTCGACGACTGGCTCATTCTAGCACAGTCCAGGGATCAGTTGTGCGAACACAGGGACCGGGTGCTCAGACACCTCAGCCAGTTGGGTCTTCGGGTCAACTGGGAGAAGAGCAAACTCGCCCCCGTGCAGAGGATCTCTTTTCTCGGTATGGAGTTAGATTTCGGTCGGACGGACAGCGCGCCTCACAGAGGAGCGCGTCCAGTCGATGCTGAACTGCCTGAACACGTTTCAAGGCAGGATGGCGGTTCCACTGAAACAATTTCAGAGGCTCCTGGGGCATATGGCAGCCGCAGCAGCAGTAACACCGCTAGGCTTGCTTCATATGAGACCGCTTCAGCATTGGCTACACGGCCAAGTCCCGAGATGGGCGTGGCAACGCGGCACTCACCGGGTGAGCATCACACTGGCCTGCCGCCAATCCTTCAGCCCATGGTCAGACCCCTCGTTCCTTCGGGCCGGAGTGCCTCTGGAACAGGTGTCCAGGCATGCTGTGGTCTTCACGGATGCCTCTGCCATGGGCTGGGGAGCCACGTACAACGGGCATGCAGTGTCAGGGGTTTGGACGGGCCCACACCTGCATTGGCACATCAACTGCCTCGAGTTGCTAGCAGTGCATCTCGCTCTGAGCCGCCTCAAAAGGCTGCTACGGGGCAAAGATGTACTGGTCCGCACGGACAACACCGCGACCATTGCGTATATCAACCGACAAGGTGGTCTACGCTCCCGTCGCATGTCGCAACTCGCCCGCCATCTCCTCCTCTGGAGTCAGAAGTGTCTGAGGTCGCTTCGGGCCATTCATGTCCCTGGTGTGAGCAACCGTGTGGCCGACGAGCTTTCACGAGCTGCGCTCCCAGGGGAATGGCGACTCCACCCCCAGGTGGTTCAGCTGATTTGGAGACAGTTCGGGGCTGCACAGGTCGACCTGTTTGCCTCCCCAGAAACGTCCCACTGCCAGTGGTTCTATTCGCTGACCGAGGGTACACTCGGCACGGATGCACTTGCGCACAGCTGGCCCCAGGGGCTGCGCAAATATGCGTTTCCCCCAGTGAGCCTACTTGCACAGACACTGTGCAAGGTCAGGGAGGACGAGGAGCAGGTCCTGTTGGTGGCGCCTTACTGGCCCAACCGGTCCTGGTTCCGACAGCCCCTCCTTGGCCGATTCCTCTGAGGAAGGACCTTCTGACTCAGAGACGGGGCACCCTGTGGCACCCGCGTCCAGATCTGTGGAAGCTTCATGTCTGGCCCCTGGACGGGACGCGGAGGTTCTAGGTGACTT
This sequence comes from Rhinogobio ventralis, assembly GCA_039654625.1. Classification (NCBI taxonomy): domain Eukaryota; kingdom Metazoa; phylum Chordata; class Actinopteri; order Cypriniformes; family Gobionidae; genus Rhinogobio; species Rhinogobio ventralis. The sequence goes on from CM077212.1 coordinate 17,740,253, forward strand.
ACCCCAAGAGGTAGTTAACACCATCACTTCGGCACGAGCACCGTCTACAAGACAGGCTTATGCTTTGAAGTGGAACCTGTTCTTCAAGTGGTGTTCTTCTCGCCGAGAAGACCCCCAAAGATGTTCGATCGCGTCTGTGCTTTCCTTCCTGCAATGAGGGTTGGAGCGTAGGCTGTCGCCCTCCACCCTCAAGGTCTATGTTGCTGCAATATCTGCCTATCACGACCACGTAGAAGGTAAGACAGTTGGGAAGCACGACCTGGTCGTCAGGTTCCTCAGGGGGGCGAGACGGTTAAATCCTCCTCGACCCCCCTCCATACCCTCTTAGGATCTTGCTCTGGTGCTCCGAGCACTTCAGAATGCCCCATTTGGGCTTGCGGTCAGCAGAGCTTAAGATTCTGTCTATGAAGACTTTGCTGTTGGCCGCACTGGCCTCCATCAAGAGGGTAGGGGACCTGCAGGCATTTTCGGTCGACGAATCGTGCCTAGAAGTCGGGCCGGGTGACACCCACGTGGTACTGAGACCCCGGCCTGGCTATGTGCCCAAGGTTCCTACCACTCCCTTCAGGGACCAGGTGGTGAACCTGCAAGCGCTGCCCCTGGAGGAGGCAGACCCAGCCCTAGCTTTGCTCTGTCCCGTCCGCGCTCTGCGGATCTACGTGGATAGAACTCAAAGCTTCAGGACCTCAGATCAGCTCTTTGTCTGTCACGGAGGCCAGCAGAAGGGAAAGGCTGTCTCCAAGCAGAGGATGGCCCACTGGATAGTGGATGCCATCACCTTGGCTTACCAAGCACAAGGTGTGCCCTGTCCGCTCAGGGTGCGAGCACACTCTACTAGAAGTGCCTCAGACGGGTAGAAGCACTGAGAGGCCCTGGCTCTTGTCGGCTTGCTGCGCCCCGGCGCTTTTATTCTCCAGAAGCAAACTCTGTCGAGTCCTCCATCTCCCTCGGTGCCGGACGTGGCGGAACGTCTGGCATCAGGCCCCTTGCCGCTGAATCCTTGAGAACCGGTACTGGGCTGGGGATATATGAGTGACCCTGCGGGGATCCCATATATTTTTCCACGGTCGCTCCTACGGGAAGCCCGTGTCTTTCCCTTCAGAGAGCCTTCCCGTCACTGGGACTGAGCCCCCTCTCTCCATTGCGGGCTACGGCTCAGCATTGTACTCCACATAACTCCTTCGGGGTACGATGTGGGCTCCGCAGCGTTCCCCTCACTAGGGCACGCTTTCCCAGTGTTATCCAATAGTCACTGAACGGGTCATGCGGAACAGCAGTGATGGACTTCTCTGTGTGAGCCCCGTCTCATCAGGTAAGAGAGCTCAGGAGGCTCACACAGGGCACTGGACGGGGGCAGAGGCCATGGCGCTTTGGTAGGGATTCCTATTCGTCGGTACTCCGACGTGGCGTCGAGAGTGACCGACTGAATGGGAACGTCTCGGTTACGTATGTAACCCTCGTTCCCTGAAGGAGGGAACGGAGACGCCACGTCCCGTCGCCATGCCCTCTGCACCCTGCTGGGGTGCCAGTCTACCTACTCGGCTCCTCAGCAAAAAGCTAACTTGATGCAAACACCTGTGTCTCATTTATACCTGCGCTGCGTGGCATGAGCACCCGGTGCAATCATTGCATGCCAATGTGCATTGGCTCATTTAGTTTCACTCGAAGTAGATTGGCTCTCGCGAACGAGATTCCTATTCGTCGGTACTCCGACGTGGCGTCTCCGTTCCCTCCTTCAGGGAACGAGGGTTACATACGTAACCGAGACGTTATGTAGGAGGTTTTTAGCATGCTTAAATTCGGTCTGGGCCTTATTCTGGTATGTAACACCTAATTTTTACCATCCAGTCAATTCCTTCTGGATAAAATCTGTTGTGACTGAACTATATATTACGATAATTGCAAATGGGTTTCGATCGGTAGTGACTTGTTTGTAAACTTAAAGCATTCTTTTATTTCCAGGAGACCTGTTGAACTTCTTGAAAAAGAGGAAGCCCAGAGATGCTTTTTGCATTGTGGGGATCACCATGATCGACTTGTACCCCAAAGAGTCATGGAATTTTGTTTTTGGCCAGGCTTCTTTAACTGAAGGTGATTTTTGATTCAGTTGCAACGTTCTTATTAACTTGCGCTTCAAATGTTGTTGTAACTTGAAAGCAAAGATGTCATTGTAGCCCAGTGTGCTTTTTGATTTAATTTACGTTTTGTCATTTTAGCCCTTCTATTAAGTTTGAATGTTTTTGTTACTGTAGGAATGGGAGTCTTCAGCTTCGCCCGATACGATGATCATTTTTATGAGAGAAGCTATGCAGGACGGCTAAAGAAGAAAATAGAGCTGAAGCAAGGAGACTATTCTGTGTTTGAGAATTACTACACTCCTCAAATCACCAGCGTTCTCCTCCTCCGCTCCTGCAAGGTGAAGTGCTTCTAAACTCCTCAACCCTTACACAGAAAAAAGTTAATAAATGTTTTTTATGCTTTGTAATATACCCATTCATATATTTAAACACAAAACTAGTGAACAGATATTTTTTAATATAGTTTTTATAGATGAAAGGACACTATCTAGGTCAGTGGTTCAACAGGTTTGGCCATGGGACCCACATTTTCCCATGGTCATTAAGCTGTGACCCAGAATTTGAACCAAGCCAATTTATTTCTAAAAATGTTTGACACAGACACAATTTCACTTTACTTAACACATACATTGAAGAATATCACTAACACTGATGAATGACCAGTAAACGGTAAGTCTGTTAAAGGGTTAGTTTACCCAAACAGGGGCGCCGCTAGCAATTGTGGGCCCTATGAAAGAATATGAGGTTGGGCCCGCTACCATACCAAACATACAGGCCAACCTACAGCGATCCAAAATCGCTGTGAGCAATCGTCTGTCGCTCGTTTAAAACTTCTTTCGTAAGACAGCTGTTTAGTTTAGCTACACATCTCTTCTTGCACTTTATGACCGCTAACTGAAGCATCACCCTGGAATTCGCGCTCAGCAGCTGTGAACATAAAGCCAGCAGAACTTATATGTTTGGTTGACTGTAATTTATTTTGATAATGAACAGGCTGCAATGTCAAATTAGCAGCGCTAAAACTGACATATTATGCGTGCGTGCGAGCCACCGGCGCGATCACTTGGATTTTTCCCTAAGCAGTGGAAACAACTTAATACTCTGTTATTTATAGTCATTTTATTTGTGTACATTTAAAATGACTACAAAATGTCATGCCTTTGAAAACTAAAGAAAACAACAGGATGCGCTTTTCTGTCTCATCTTCTTGAATATCTTTCTGGCTCACGTGCACAAAAATGAACCAAAACACAGCGATTAGCCTACTTGACGCACAGACTGACATGAGAAATATATCTTTCAATAGAAATCTTTAAGTGCCTACTTCTTTTTTTTCTTTCTTTTTTTTAAAATGCATTAGGCTATAAAAGTCACATTTACAAAAGCCAAAATTACATTACATCAGGTAGTGGTTGGCTGTGCAACTAGCGCTAACATTACAGCAAATATAGCTCCGTGAATAAACATATACCCTTTCTTTTTAAAGAACTGGGTGAGTAATTGTCGGGCCGTGTTCTCACTCTCTGCCCTCTGTATTCTCGGTTTTGATGACCAGACTTATACTTCTTTGTCGATTGCGAAGACATTTCTAATTTGACAGTTTACCATCTGATCTGACTACATAGGACAGGACGGAACCATGCAGTGAATGGGGGGGGGGAAATAAGCAGAATAATAATGCAGAAATAAGACATAATTTTGTTTTATTTGTTACTCTGGTAGATTATACATTTATAATTTCTATCACATTACTACTAGTACTGTTACTACTAATAAAACCGATATCTGGGGGCCCCAAAGGTGTGTGGGCCCTTAGAATCGTCCTAACTTTCCCCCCTTAGCAGCACCCCTGCACCCAAAAATTACATTTCTGTCATTAATTACTCACCCTCATGTCGTTTCACTTTCAAACCCATAAGACCTTCATTCATCTTCGGAACACAAATTAAGATATTTTTGATGAAATCCGAGAGCTTTCTGACCCAGCAACACAACCACTTTCAAGGTCCAGAAAGGTAGTAAAAACATTGTTAAAATAGTCCATGTGACTCCAGTGGTTCAACCTTAATGTTATGAAGCGATGAGAACACTTTTCATGCGCAAAAGAACAAACAGAAATAACGACTTATTCAACAATTTCTTCTCTCCCGTGTCACTCTCTTACGCTATTCACGTTGTTGGGCTATTCACTCAGTGCTGCGCTTCTGTGTTCTACAGCAGAACGGCGGCTCACTATTGGCTGAGCACCACATGCATGCGTTGTGGTGCTTATGTAAATCACGTAGGAGAGTGACACGAAAAATTGTTGAATAAAGTCGTTATTTTTGCACAAAAAATAACAAAAGTTCGCACAAAAGTATTCTTATTGCTTCATAACATTAAGGTTGAACCACTGTAGTCACATGGACGATTTTAACGATGTCTTTACTACCTTTCTGGGCCTTGAAAGTGGTCATTGTGTTGCTGTCTATGTGGGGTCAAAAAGCTCTCGGATTTCATAAAAAATATCTTAATTTGTGTTCCGAAGATGAACAAAGGTTTTGAACGACTTGAGGGTGAGTAATTAATGACAAAATTGTAATTTTTGAGTGAACTAACCCTTTAAATAGTAGTAAGTTGGTATGAGCCACCATAGTCATCAAAAATATAGACAAGAACACTAAAAATAATACACAATAAAGTGGTATTTTGGGTTAAGGTTTGGCTAAAATGATCATGGTAAATACCCAATATTAACATGAGCTGTTAATGAAACATATGGACATTGATCCTGATGAATAGATTGTACAATATACCTGCATGCAAATCCTTCCCAGCTAACACACAACATACCAGTTATGTCATTTATTGGTACTTTTTTGGTCATTTACTAACTTACTAATTGACATGTAACTACAACGTTGCATGCTCATCATTTCATTAGCTTTTTATATATAGTAAAGTGATAGCGCGTGCCTCCACATTTGTGTGCATAAACTGCCTCTGACAGTAGTCAACAGCTTTCATGCACGTTTTTCAAAATGAAAGTCTCGCATTAGCAAAACATTTCAAATGACTTTTTTTTTTTGTTTCTTTGACTACATACTCCGCTACCCATGCAAAACTGGTAAAGACCAGTTTTGGGTCACAACCCACCAGTTGATAAACACTGATCCTGGTCATTGTGTGGTTGAAAACATGTGTGGCTGTCTGTAAGTGCACTAAACTTTTTATTTGAGCTCTTTCAATCAGAACTGTTATTTGTGCATCTCTTTTAGACTCTGACTCATGAGATTGGACATATATTTGGGATAGAGCACTGCCAATGGCTAAACTGTGTCATGCAGGGCTCCAATCACTTAGAGGAGTCTGACCGTCGGACACTTGTCCTCTGCCCCATCTGTTTGCGTAAACTACAGTGTGCCATTGGATTCAAAATAGCTGACAGATACAAGGTAAGCCCAAATCCTGCCGCAACTGACTAATTTGCACTCTAGTGTACTGGCCCACTGATGTAATCAATATACAGTAACATCAATATACAGTAACTATTAATATACACTCACCTAAAGGATTATTAGGAACACCATACTAATACTGTGTTTGACCCCCTTTCACCTTCAGAACTGCCTTAATTCTACGTGGCATTGATTCAACAAGGTGCTGAAAGCATTCTTTAGAAATGTTGGCCCATATTGATAGGATAGCATCTTGCAGTTGATGGAGATTTGTGGGATGCACATCCAGGGCACGAAGCTCCCGTTCCACCACATCCCAAAGATGCTCTATTGGGTTGAGATCTGGTGACTGTGGGGGCCATTTTAGTACAGTGAACTCATTGTCATGTTCAAGAAACCAATTTGAAATGATTCAAGCTTTGTGACATGGTGCATTATCCTGCTGGAAGTAGCCATCAGAGGATGGGTACATGGTGGTCATAAAGGGATGGACATGGTCAGAAACAATGCTCAGGTAGGCCGTGGCATTTAAACGATGCCCAATTGGCACTAAGGGGCCTAAAGTGTGCCAAGAAAACATCCCCCACACCATTACACCACCACCACCAGCCTGCACAGTGGTAACAAGGCATGATGGATCCATGTTCTCATTCTGTTTACGCCAAATTCTGACTCTACCATCTGAATGTCTCAACAGAAATCGAGACTCATCAGACCAGGCAACATTTTTCCAGTCTTCAACTGTCCAATTTTGGTGAGCTTGTGCAAATTGTAGCCTCTTTTTCCTATTTGTAGTGGAGATGAGTGGTACCCGGTGGGGTCTTCTGCTGTTGTAGCCCATCCGCCTCAAGGTTGTGCGTGTTGTGGCTTCACAAATGCTTTGCTGCATACCTCGGTTGTAACGAGTGGTTATTTCAGTCAAAGTTGCTCTTCTATCAGCTTGAATCAGTCGGCCCATTCTCCTCTGACCTCTAGCATCAACAAGGCATTTTCGCCCACAGGACTGCCGCATACTGGATGTTTTTCCCTTTTCACACCATTCTTTGTAAACTCTAGAAATGGTTGTGCATGAAAATCCCAGTAACTGAGCAGATTGTGAAATACTCAGACCGGCCCGTCTGGCACCAACAACCATGCCACGCTCAAAATTGCTTAAATCACCTTTCTTTCCCATTCTGACATTCAGTTTGGAGTTCAGGAGATTGTCTTGACCAGGACCACACCCCTAAATGCATTGAAGCAACTGCCATGTGATTGGTTGATTAGATAATTGCATTAATGAGATATTGAACAGGTGTTCCTAATAATCCTTTAGGTGAGTGTAGATAATACCATATGTACTCTACAGGCCATGCTGCACTGGATTGAAGATGGAGCTGACAGCAATGGACAGCATTCAAAACCCACACAAGCTTTCCAAGAGTATAAAGACTGGTTGTATAAGTGCTTACGAATATTGGAAAGTGAAACATCATGAACCAGCAAGTATGATCTTTTGCTACCTGCCGACAAGCAATGTCAAGGCAAGTTGAAACATGCCATCATTCTTGAAAATAACTTTGGCGAGAAAGCTTCTGCTGAGAAAATACAGGTAAATGTATATATAAAGTAGTGCTTTTGGTTTGTATGTATGGATCAAACTAAATAAAAATGTATTTCTCTCTTTCCTTTGTTTTTGCTTTTTAAGATAAATCTAATCAGAAAACAGTTTTCACACAGCAGTCTAAAAAAAGTGTTTTTATTTTTTCTTATCTGATTTAAAGATTGTCTTGTGCAGAAAGAGAATAGATCATTGCATATTTACATTCCACTGAACATACAGCAAATAATTCCTTTCCAGTTATAAAATTCAAGTCATGTGACAGTTGTTTAATAACAACAAATGCAGTTTTATCTAAAGAGGTAAGTGATGAAGCAGTCATATAAGACACTTTCACATTTTAATTTGACTTTGCATTACATTGGACATCCTTCATCTTTATTTCACAGTTGCATCCATCAACCTGAACTCTGTAAAGCATTACATTCACAGTAATTTATTTTTAATGGATATGTAAATGTTATCTACAGTTGAAAACTGTAATGGACGACCAAACAACAGACACTATTATCATCAATAAAGTTGTTCATCTGGGTTTAGCATTTAGAGAACCTGGTCCTGTAGTAAACTGGCAAAAAATTTACCTGAAATGAGCTAAATATGGAGAACTGAAGAGCAATCCATCACTCTCTTAGGGAAAAAAACGATATAAATAGGTTCCTTTTTAAAATAAAGCATCAAATACCTCGTGCCTTTTCTATAACATTTAGATTTTGTTTTATACAAGTTTTAAGTAACTGAATTCAACATTATCTTTGATCATTGCTTTACCCACGAGTGCCTAGTAGTCACCCATAGATTCAGTGCCTATAATCGCTAAAACCACGAAAATGTGGTTTCCTGTTACAGATTATGTTTGTTTCTTTTGTATCTAGGACTCTAATCAACAAAAGTCCCAGTTTTACTTTCAAGTCTAATAATAGTTTTTCATGACAGCTACTGCTAATATAATGTAATATTGCACATCTTAAAGGGACAGTTCACCCAGAAATTATAATTCTGTCATTATTTACACAACCTCATGTCGTTCCAAACCCATAAGACTTTCGTTCATCTTCGAATCACAAATGAAGTTATTTTGTATTGAAACCTGAGAGATTTCTGTCCATTCCACCACAAACTTTGACACTGATTCATAGAGAGATAAAGGAAAGCCATATGAATCAAACTGTTTAATCCAAGTTTTAGAAACACACTTTATATGATTAACAGATTTGATTTAGGCTTTCATTCCCATACAAACACTGATCAGCTCACATGCGTAAAGCAAATAAAATGTGATAAACTGTAGCTCAACCGTACTTTCTTGACACGAAAGAACAAATCTCTGGTTCTTGTTTGTCAATCATGACAGAATTTTAATTTTTGGGTGAACTAACCCCTTAAGCAATTATTATGAATCATAATGTAGTTGTACTGCAGATACATTCACCTGTAAAAGTTTTACTATATTATCAACAGGTCTGATAGACCAGTTCAGTTAAATTCACAAAGTATGACTTTTTTCAAGACTTAATATCTTGATTATCCAGTTCTAGGAATTCTTCCGGTCTGTCTTTGTCTTTGTTTTTGGACACTTGCTCCACTGTGGGTTTATTCCGTCCACAATCCCTCCTTGTGCACAGATGACCTGTCTTAGCTGGACGTACAAGACCAAGGAAGATGGCACCTAGTCCCATTCCTGCAGCGCAGGAGTAGAATGCAGCACTGTACTTTTGTGTAATATCCACAAGGACACCTAGAATATTTTGGGGGAAATGCAGTAAATTGTAGGGGTGTAACAATACATCGATATAGATACATTGATTTAATGTCTAACGACACAATGCAACACATTCAGTATACAAGGTAGATAAATACTATTCAGTAGATAAAAATAAGAGTAGATAAAAGTAACTGGTTGTGTAAAATAGGCACATAATATCATAACATCGAAATATTGATTGATATACCCCTGAATCCAATCGTATCGCAGAACTTTTTGAGGTATCGGAAAATATTGTATCACTGGCTATGAGAATCGATATTGTATCGAATCTTGATGAACCGTACGATTTACACCCCTAGTAAATTGCTTGTTTAGGTTTGCGTTTTATATATACTGTCGATCATCGATCTATTTTTTTTAGAGAAATTAATACTTTTATTCAGCAAGGATACATTAAATTGATCAAAAGTTGAAAAAACGACACTGTTTTCAATATTGATAATAAGAAATTTAGTTGTTCTTACCTCCTAATGGTGGACCAGCCAGTCCTGCAAAGCTCTGAATACAGACGTAGACGCCTACAGCTAAGGGCATCCTTTTGATCCCTATGACATCATCCTCGGCCAACATTGGGATGTGCGTGGATGCAATATTCCCGAGTAAGAAGCCATAAAGCACACAGCACACTGTTAGTCCCCAGAATCCATTTACCACAGTGAACAACAGCAGGACTAGGCACATCAGTGATACGCATACGAGAAGTACAAAGATCTTCCTGATGTGCCCCCAGTTCAGGACCCATCCGATAGCAAGACGTCCAAAGATCTCAGCGATGGCCATTGTTGACAGCATATAGGCAGCTTTGTCTCTCTCGGTACCCATACTGGCGCTGAGCTCCACCACATACAGCTGTGGGGCAAAAAAGCCCAGTGTTGCAAAGAGACCAAAGGCTGAATAACACAAAAAACTACCTTCTTTTAGTACAGTCAAATCCAAGAGCTTATTTTTACTCGTAGTGTCCTGTTGTTTCGGGAGGATCTGAAGTGGTTCCGCTTCTCCCTGTTCATTCCCAGATTTGAGGCTCCGTTCCAGCTCGTCAACTGACTGTACACCTGAATCTCCAGAGCTCACAGAACCTTGCATTTGTTCTTCAGGGAGAGAGTATGTGATCTTCTGCTCAGTCTTTTGTTTTATGACTATGGGACAGAGCAGAGCCCCACAGACAATAGTGATGCCCTGCAACGTTCCAATCACCACCATTGTGTACCTCCAGCCAATGTAGTTCTTAAGAGCTGTGAACGCTGCAGAAACAATGTAACAATATGTGTGACTCTTAAAAACTCTTGTTTCAACATAATGACACATAATATTTGACGATATTATATTGCGGTTGAGCACACCTGCCCTCACCTGGAGCAAAAGCAAATATAGCAAATGACTCTCCAGTGGAGGCCATGGCTGTGACCACAGAACGACGCCTGCTGAAGTACTGGGATAAGATTGTGACGGTTGGCAGGAATGTCAAACAGTAACCCAGTCCTACAGAGAGGAAAGAACATCTGAAAATCATTAGTTGCTTTGTTTTGCTTATAGCTGGTAATTTAATCTTTTCAATCAAACATATACAATATTAGTTTTTAATTGTAAAATGTCTTTATTTACAGACAATTCTGGAGCAGCTTAGTTGTACTTCTAAAGCATAAACATCAACAGATATGGACAGTGTTAGGGGTAACACATTAGTAATGTGTTACATAATCAGATTACTTTTTCCAAGTAACTAGTAAAGTAACGCATTACTTTTAAATTTACAACAAAATATCTTTTGTTACTTTTCAAATAAGTTACTTTGTTTTCCCATTTAATGATGAGACACTCTCCTGTCCCCATGTTGAGAGAAATCAAGAATAAGTGCAGAGGCGTTGTGTGCGCTGTGTTAACATGATAGTTACTGTTGTTCTAGACTAAATGTGAGCATGCATTTACACATCTCACTTGCACAAAAACAGATTCAGTATTCCTCAAAATGAATAAAAACAGTGAAATGCAAACAGAATAATTTGCAAGCATGTCAAATTATTACAAAAATCTCAATTAATCTCACTTTATTAACCAATGTCTTTTCTGCTGACCTTCAATAATCCAATTCAACCATTTCAGCCAATTCAACCATACTAATAAGGACTTATTATGTGATAAACAGTACATTTGTGTTTCATTTTTGTGTTTTTATTGTTGAGGTAAGAGTGTTGAACTTTCTTCTCCTGCATCCTATTCCAGAATGGCAACACAGCTGAATTTGCATTTCTTTCAGCTTGAGGTTTATTCATTTGCACTTTTGGTTTTCACTGATCATTACCTTGTAACATGCTTACTGCGTACTGCTGATATTTGCCATATTGTGCCACATTATCAACCAGGTAGAACAATTATCCCAACCACATAGATTCATAAATAACCTGCCTGATCTGTGTCAGCTGCACAGTGTACCCAAATACACAAATGAACTTGAGGAAATGACTAGCATTATGGGCATTTTTTCAAGTACATTAGAACATGTTTAAAAAAAGGTTAGATAGAATATCTAGAGCGCAAATGGAAACAAACTTATTTAGAGGTCTTTAGAATCTCATGGAAAGATATAAAATATAAGTTTTAAAAAGGCTTAAAAAAATAACCCAAAAAATCCAAGGTTTTTGTTTAGTACAGTGGCTAGATTAACAAAAAAAAACAGACATCACCTAAACCAACAACATGTTTATTAGATCCAATACACACTAAACTGCTGAAAGAGTTGTTACCTGTAGCAGAAAAGCCTCTTCTCAATATTATTAACTCGTCTTTAATAATCATGTCCCAAGACCGTTCAAGCTGGCAGTTATTAAGCCTCTCATTAAGAAACCACAACTAGATCCAAATGAATGGGCAAATTACAGACCCATTTCAAATCTTCCATTTATGTCTAAATACTAGAAAAATTTGTGTCCGCTCAATTGTGTTCCTTCCTGCAAAAAATTATATCGATGAAAAATTTAAGTCCGGTTTCAGATCCCATCATAGCACAGAAACTGCGCTCTTTAAAATGACAAATGACTTCTAGCTTCTGACCAAGGCTGTATCTCAATACTAGTTTTACTTGATCTTAGTGCTGTGTTCAACACTATAGATCATAACATACTCTTAGATCAACTACAAAATTAAGGTGGTCAGACCATTACCATTTTGTCTATTTAAACAGGGAAAAATCTTAGATAATGAAAGTAAATGATGGAGTGCTGCAAGGATCTGTGTTAGGCCCTCTGTTATTTTCAATATGCTGCCTCTTGGTAATATTATAAGAAAACATGGAATTAGTTTCCACTGTTATGCCAATGAGATATATATATATATGTATATCATCACGACCAGGTGAAATCTCTAAATTATCCAAGTTGACAGTTTGTTAAAGATATAAAATATTACTTCATCCTCTACTGTAAAAGACCTGGGTGTTCAGCAACTTGTCTTTCAGAAAAAACATATTTCATATGTTACAAAAACAGCCTTCTTCCACCTCAGAAACATCGCTAAACTATGGAACATGCTATCTGTTTCTGATGCAGAAAAGTAAGTCATGCATTCATGACCTCTAGACTGGATTACTGTAATGCATTACTAGGTGGTTGTCCTGCATCCTCAATAAACAAGTTACAATTAGTCCAAAATGCAGCTGCTAGAGTTCTTACCAGGTCAAGAAAATATGATCATATAACCATCATCTCTACACTGGTTATTAAGTTACGTATCAATTACAAAGTATTGCTACTTAACTACCCTAAATGGTTTAGCTCCTGTGTATAAAATGTAACAACACACTAACAAAGTAACAACACATTACTTTACATAAAAAGTAAGGTAATGCAATTAGTTACCTTTTAATTGAGTTACACAATATTGTAACGCATTACTTGTAAAAGTAACTTTCTCCAACACTGGATATTGTGAAGTATTAATACAATTTAAAATAACTACTTTTTATTTGAATACATTTTAAATATATAATTTCTTTTTTTAGCAGCCATTACACCAGTCTTCAATGTCACATGATTCTTCAGAAATTATTCTTTTTCTAATTATTCTATTAGGTGTTTATAAAATATTTCTTATTTTGAATGTTGAAAACAGGCTGTGCTGCCTAATATTTTTGTGGAAACTGATACATTTTCTCCAGGGTTCTTTAATGAGTTCAAAAGAACACCATTTATTTGAAATAGAAATCTTCTGCAACATTATAAAGTATGCAGTACTTTTCACTCTCACTTTTTGATCAATATAATGCTTCCTTGGTGAATAAAAGTAGGCCTATTAATTTTTTTTTTTTTAAATAATAGGGTAGTGCAAGGCTTTACCTACCAGTCACAATCCCAATGCTGAGGTACATCTGATTGATGGAGCTGGTGAATGCAGTTGAGATTGTGCCCAGAGATATGAGAAATCCTCCAAACATCACAACTGGCTGGAAGCCAAATCGATTACTCAGCACTGATGATAAAGGAGCTGAAGGGGTATAGACATGGATGCCAAAGTCACAGAAATGAACACATACTGTATAAAGAAAAGAGTCAACATGTAGCTAAGCGGAGCTCTAAAATTTAAAGTTAAAATGACAGTTTTTACCTGTGAAAGTCATAACAAAGACACATATTGAAATGATCCATGATACTCGACTGTTGCTTTCCCCAAAATCACTCATTAGGTCTTTGAGGAAAATCCCAAATGTTTTGATAACCCCATAAGTGAACATCTCCACCAGGAAAAAAGCCACAGCCACAATCCAACCCCAACCACCATCTGGGACCTCTGAGTACACTTTAGAGCCGAGGCAACCTTTCAGTCGGAAAATCCACTGTGCCATTTTGACCTACTACCTGTAAACATGACAAAGACAAATGTAAGCTATATTAGGTTATATATTCAGCCACTCAGTAAAATGTATTTAAACACATCTATTATCATTCATAAAGAGACATCTCTACAATGCAACCATGTATGCTAGAAACCAGTGTTGTTAATGTTTACTTAAAGCTGAAATAAAATAAAATATAATTATTAGATAACTAAACTTAAAGTCACAATTAAATAAAAAATAGTGTCCTATGTGATCTTTAATCAAAATAACTTCCCCTCCTTCTTGCAAAAAACATCTCTTCTCTTTCTCTGTTGACTTGTGCATTAGTGTGAGGGCGGAACAACCTGTCACTCACATGAAATCACAGCAATAGTAAACCACAATGATCCAATCAATTCCTGGTGGACAAAATCAAGTCCCGCCATACATTTTTTTCTTGTTCGAGAAGCCGCTTCACTCAGATATACATCACAATAGGGAAGAACTTCCGTTTCATGCCGACTTCAAATAAAAATGAGAAATGTTGCCTTGGCAGCAAACTGAAATAAGTTTAAGTTTGAATAAAAATAAATAAAGAATAATTAAATTACAAAATCAAATTAATACAAATTTTACTAAAATTAAAATAAAAACAGAAAATGTAAAAATAACAGCTGATTCAAAAAAAAAAAAAAACTATAATAGTATACAAATAATAAGCTACTATATGCTATATGACAGAGATACACTCACCTAAAGGATTATTAGGAACACCTGTTCAATTTCTCATTAATGCAATTATCTAATCAACCAATCACATGGCAGTTGCTTCAATGCATTTAGGGGTGTGGTCCTGGTCAAGACAATCTCCTGAACTCCAAACTGAATGTCAGAATGGGAAAGAAAGGTGATTTAATGTTGAGCGTGGCATGGTTGTTGGTGCCAGACGGGCCTGTCTGAGTATTTCACAATCTGCTCAGTTACTGGGATTTTCACGCACAACCATTTCTAGAGTTTACAAAGAATGGTGTGAAAAGGGAAAAACATCCAGTATGCGGCAGTCCTGTGGGCGAAAATGCCTTGTTGATGCTAGAGGTCAGAGGAGAATGGGCCGACTGATTCAAGCTGATAGAAGAGCAACTTTGACTGAAATAACCACTCGTTACAACCGAGGTATGCAGCAAAGCATTTGTGAAGCCACAACACGCACAACCTTAAGGCGGATGGGCTACAACAGCAGAAGACCCCACCGGGTACCACTCATCTCCACTACAAATAGGAAAAAGAGGCTACAATTTGCACGAGCTCACCAAAATTGGACAGTTGAAGACTGGAAAAATGTTGCCTGGTCTGATGAGTCTCGATTTCTGTTGAGACATTCAGATGGTAGAGTCAGAATTTGGCGTAAACAGAATGAGAACATGGATCCATCATGCCTTGTTACCACTGTGCAGGCTGGTGGTGGTGGTGTAATGGTGTGGGGGATGTTTTCTTGGCACACTTTAGGCCCCTTAGTGCCAATTGGGCATCGTTTAAATGCCACGGCCTACCTGAGCATTGTTTCTGACCATGTCCATCCCTTTATGACCACCATGTACCCATCCTCTGATGGCGACTTCCAGCAGGATAATGCACCATGTCACAAAGCTCGAATCATTTCAAATTGGTTTCTTGAACATGACAATGAGTTCACTGTACTAAAATGGCCCCCACAGTCACCAGATCTCAACCCAATAGAGCATCTTTGGGATGTGGTGGAACGGGAGCTTTGTGCCCTGGATGTGCATCCCACAAATCTCCATCAACTGCAAGATGCTATCCTATCAATATGGGCCAACATTTCTAAAGAATGCTTTCAGCACCTTGTTGAATCAATGCCACATAGAATTAAGGCAGTTCTGAAGGTGAAAGGGGGTCAAACACAGTATTAGTATGGTGTTCCTAATAATCCTTTAGGTGAGTGTACATGTTGCCTCTAAATTGTACTTATTTTTTTTAATTTGTCTATTTAATTAAATGTTATTAGTAGAAAATGGCACAATGGCACAAATCACAGTTTGACACTGTAGTTCCACAGGTAACAGGGTTTAAAAATGCATCTAATAAATAATAACAAACAGATCATATAAAATTTATGTTGACCTCCTGAGGTGAAACACCTTTCACCAAGTGGTGCTGCTCACTGCAGAGCCAAATGACATCATGCTCCCCCTCTCTAGACGCAATGGGTGGAGGTTTACCTAATTTAGGTTAGATAGGGTTATGGTAGGGTTAGGGAGTAGCTGGACCTTCAATTTACACCAAAGTCCCTGTTTACACGAGAGGCTGCTCACTGGACGTAATGGGTGGAGCTAGACGATCAAACCTCACCCCAAACCTACCCATAACCCTATCCTTAAACATGTTAGGTCCATGGAGGTGGAGTCAAGGTCAAGCTCCACCCATTATGTCCTCATGCAGTGAGCAGCACCACTTGGTTTCAAGAGTCAAATGACGTCCAGCTCCACCTCTCTGGATGTCTAATAGGGTGGAAGGATAAAGTTATGGGTAGGGTTTGGGTTAGTGGTTGGATATTTAAGCTCCACTCATTAGGCCCAAATTATGTAAGCTCCACCCATTTGCTCTGCAGTTTGCAACCTCTCCTTGGTTTACACCCTTTACATCCAGAGAAGGGAAACTGGATGTCAAGCTCCACCCATTTGCTCTGCAGTGAGCAGCCTCTCCCTTGCACAGACCATGTCTTGAAAAAGAACAAAACTTTGTGAAAAGTTGCAAACAGTGGGTGCTTCTCAAACAGAAGGCTGCATCCTATAAGGCTGCAAGGCATATCTCGGCTGCCATGCCATCAAGCGCCGGCGAAGGCCATCTCAATTTGAAGGAACCTTGGAAGGCAGCCTTCGTTTAGCGTCCTTCATTCAGCTCATTTTGAAGGATGCATCAAGAGTAGTAGCCTATCCTTCGCATCCTTCAGTCACCCACAATCCTTTGCACACATTCTAATTCACGAAAAAGAAGTGACGGAAATCGAGACGGCACTGAGTTTGCTTGAGTTCATTATGAAATGTAAGACAAATATAATGTTTTCGGATAGCCTACATGTTATTTACTTAACACTAAACTGCCAATAAATGTAAGCCACTCTGAGACCACTAACAATTGCCATTCACTGTATTGCATTAATAGAAAGATAGTTAATATAAAATTTCTAATGCATTTGTAAGTATTTTTGTGCCGTGACCAGGGGGCGGTGTGACATAGCCATGCGCACTAGACCGTCTCATTCTAGCGTTTTTATTAGACAGCACCTGAATTTTTCACCCCGATTATCCAAAACAAAAAATATATTTAGTAGCTATAGCTTCAAAGAGATTTGTCAATTTTAGGTTTTTTTTTATCCAAGACAGAAGGATTATCCAGATTTGTGTACACCTCCCTCTATTTAGCAGTAGATAATCACACCTCCAAAAATATTGATAAGGTTTTCCTGGACTTTATTTGTAATAATAAACCTCGTAAACTGAAGAAGCATTATTTGGCTAACAAAATATGTGAGAGGGGTCTTGAAGTTCTGAATTGTGATGATACTAATAACACATTTAAAATACATTGGTTGAAGAGATGCTTGCTTGGAACAGATTCTATGTGGTTTTATCCCTAATAACATATTTAATAGGGTAGCTGGCCTTTCTTTTTTTGATGAAATGTAGCTAATCACTAGTAAATGACCTTTTAAATTGGCTCAATTTCATTAACAAACACTAGCCTGGAAATAGGTTTACAATCACAACTTCCCCCCTACAGAACCATCTTATGGAATAATTAAAATTAGAAATAGAAAATAAATTTATTTGGATAAATGGTTTGATAAAAACATAACTTTTGTTGCTAATTTATTCAACCTTAATGGTGACATTCCGTCATATGAAAGTTTTATGAATATCTACCAATATCCAGTCACATTTGAAGAATTTAATTCTGTGATAAATGCTATTCCAAGCAGCATAATGTTTTTGATGAAAGCCTCCCTTACCCCTAAGTCATGCTCTAAACTACAACCCCATTATGGTTGGGAGGTGTTTCACTTTTAAGTAAAGAATGTAATAATAGCTTACATTTATTCGTCAACTTTCTAAATCTAGAAACTCAGTTACTCCAAGAGGAATTTTTTTAGGGGGTCTATAATAGATGACATTCAGTGGAGGAAAACTTGGTTATTACCATACAAATATTGTATACCCAATAAAATTAGCGAAGTGCATTTTAAAATTCTGCATAAAATAGCCTTGCAATGCTCTCTTATCCAAATACTGTGATGTAACTGATATACGCACCTTCTGTAAAAATGAAAGTGAAAACATTTGTCATTTATTGTTTTCTTGTAATGTTTCATCCCTTTTCTGGAATAATTTGAGTTCCTATTGTTTCTCAAAAGTTAATATGAACAGTAATTTACACAAAAAGGATGTTATTTGTCTTTTTGAAAACCAAAACAAATCTTTAGAATCTACTGTTAACTTTCTTACCCTTTAACACAAAATTGTATTTTCACAAACAAAAGTTTCTTAAGAAAATACATACTTTTATAGATTTCCTATGTGATAGAACATTTAATCAAAACACTAAGAATAATTAATAATAAAACTGTACTTTTTTTGTGTGTACTATGTACTTTAGCCCAGGGGTTTTCAAACAGGGATCTGGGGACCCCCAGGGGGCCACAAGGGAGTGTCAGGGGGTCTGTGGTCTAGAGAAAAACTGTAAAAAAAAAAAAATTTTTTTAAATAATACTAATAATTAGATTAAAATAAATTAGATCTAAATAAATAAATAAAAAATATTATATAAATAAATAAAAATGAGATTCATATTAAATAAATAAACCAAAAATAAATAATACATATAACAACTAGTACTGTCAAATCGATTAATCGTGATTATTTAAGAAATATTTGCATGTATATATTGTATATATAGTATATAATTTATATTATATATAAATATAGATATTTTATATATAAATATAAAAAAAAATCTTAAATATATACATGCATGCATGTGTATTTATTTATACATAATAATTATACACTGTACACACACATATATTGTAAACACAACTTTTATTTTGGATGCAATTAATCGCGATTAAACGATTTGACAGCACTAATAACAGCACATTACTACAGTAAGTAGAACAAAATATATAATAATGTAACAAACTAATTTTAGATTTATAATATTAATTTTTCTGTGTATAAATTGGGTGTTTATAAAAGACAGATGCCTTATACATTTTAGAATGAGGGTCCCACACAGGGATGATTATATTTTGGGGTCCATGGCATCTATAAGATTGAAAAGACCTTATCTATAAGACCCCTGCTCTTGCCTACAAGCCTCCGAATGACTAGACTAGGAAGAACACAGCTCCAGGATGCTGCCTTTAGTTTGAGAAGCCCCCAGTGGGAGCGCTGGGAGGCGCGTAGCCAGTGGCGTTGCCAGAGGGATGTTACGTCACGAAAGAGGCGGCGGGACTCGCGTCAACAAACTGATGCTCTTTTATTAGGCAGCAGAACAACGTTTGAAAATACTTTCAATGAAGTCATCGCTCGGCATTAGGTGAGCAGTAATGAGTCTCATAATAATTATGTCATAATATAGCTTTTTAAAATTCTCTAATTTCTATGCAGTTTAAGGTTGAAGTTTGTTACATTTTTTCTCAGTCTTTACAGTGTTATTACAGCTAATACTCTAGGACAGCTCCATTCCCTAACCATATTCACACTTTCTCGACTACGTTACTGCTGTAACTCCTGTGTGGCATGACATTGTCCCAAATAAAAAATAAGTAAACATATATTAAGTGTAATTAATTTAAAAATCACGTTTGTTTGTTTTTCCTAAATCACTTTGCACGTTATAAAGTTATTTCCCCAACCATCTTCCACCAGCTGCTCTCATGAACATGTTTTCTCGGCTCTTTGCCACGTGGTCGTTTCTATGATAAAGAACACTATACAAATATATACGTGTGTCCTTTTGTCTTCCTGCAGTCGTGTGTGGAGCACCTAACTGACCAATGTCAATAGGAGTTAAGTAGAAGTAGCCACCCAACCATTGATACCCAACCATTGATATACTGTAACATTTAACAACAAAGAGTGCTTACCTGTTCCTATCAGTGAGGGGAATGTTGCTGCTCTTCTGCTGTGCTGTGGTGTGTCCACTGCCAAGAGTCCATGTGGTGCTTCCACTGTCTCAAACACTGAGCTCTTCTATGGTGGGAGGTTACAGCTGTTGAGTAAGTTGAGGATTGGTTTACAGTCAGTGTTGAATGAAAGGCCACACCAGCAACCCCCTTTCCCTTCAGCTGGAATGTCACATGCTGTGTGCCTGTCTCTTCTACCCCTCTATATTGTGAAGTGGGAACTGCAAGAATGACTGTACTGAAAGATTTAAAAGGACTTGTGTATTAGGTAAAGTTTTTTAACAAGCCAATAAGATCTGTTTAAAGCCAACAGTGAAAAGACTCTCCTCAGAGACTTCCAGAGGGTTTTATGCTGTGAGCATAAAGTGGCAACCTCTAAGCTATTTCTACCTAATTTAACCCATAAAAAGAATTTTGTTGGTATAAATTAGTGTATTTAGGTTGATTCAGTAATGGTAAATGTTAACATATAATATTTTTGACTTGAATAAAGCTAGTTAATATAGACTTTTTTATGAATGTGATTATAGCGTACTGTTAGTTTGACCACTATATATCATTAATGAAATCTAATGGATGTACATTTATGTAATTCAGGGATATCTACCAGGTAGAGAAACACTTAGTGAATAGAAAGATGGAGCATGGTACGTTACACATTCTATCAAACACCTAAAATATAATTAATATATTACCATATGAATGTACTTATATACTTTATGATTCTTTACATTGCAAAGACATTAAAATAACTATTAATGATGTACAGAGTCATATACCTCTACATTACATAATAATTTAATTTAACATTTACCTGAACTTTAGTTTCTTAAATTTAACTTTGAAGTTAACGTAGTATTATATTTTTGTTTAATGCATATTTTATTTTATTTTTGATTTTATGATCAAATGGTACCACTGCAGACCATTGTTATTTTTTATTGATATTTTGTATCATTGAGATACTATTATAGTTTTTATTAATATTTAATTTATTATATATAAATTTTATACATTTTGTTGTGTTTTTTTGTAATTATAATGTTTTTTAAATGTCTATATAGTTTTTTTTTTTTTTTTTCAGTTGTAGTTCCCATTCAGTCGGTCACTTCCGACACCATGTCGGAGACCGACGAATAGGAATCTCGCTCGTGAGAGCCAATCTACTTCGAGTGTAACTAAACGAGAAAATGGACATTGGCATGCAATGATTGCCCCAGCTGCTCATGCCATGCAGAGCGGGTATAAATGAGGTACAGGTGCTTGAATCAAATCAGCTTTTTCCTGCGGAGCCGAGTGGTGGATGGTTTGTCCTGAAATCACTCTCTACAAAGCAGTGGAACTGACTGAGCCTGCCTTTTTGGAAGTGGATCTCTTCAGTCGGTGTTGGTGTGACAGCACAGCAGCGGGTCGTGTGGTATTCCCTGACTGTGTCGCCGCGACCGTTCCCCCTGCGTGCTTCAGCACCAGGGAGAGTGTCCTTCTAAAAAGAGCTACACAGATAGAGCTTGCATCTTTTTCAAGATGACATTCTATCTGTGTGTTTCTGGATGTGGTGGTTATCTGTCACAGAGGGATTGTCACCAGCACTGTATCTTGTGTTTGGGCATTCAGCACGCTGAGGCAGCGGTGGTTGGATGATTCATGTTCTCACTGTGGGAACATGATCATCTCAGAGTTGCGGTCGAGACTCCCATCTCACAAGGGATGGAGTCCCCATGCCTCTGCCTAGATCTAACCCTCCCCAGAGGGTTACTTCTGGCAGTAGCGCGGGTGATCTGAGAATTACGGTGAGCACGCTTCCCCCAAGGAACCAACCCCCAGGGAACCCTCACTCCTCCCGCACTTCGCAGCCAGTAGAGCTGCTGTTGGAACAAGGTGGGCCACCCACAAGGTGTGCACCATCCATATCCTTCGGGGCTCCTCTTGATGGCCAGATGTCCATCGCTGCATCAGAGGGAGGGTCAGAAGCTTCAGGAGATGACGTTTCGGCACAGGGGGCTCCTTCGGGAAGATCCACTGTGCCTGATACAGATCCGGAAATGATGGCCATGCTTTTTCTGGGCCACTGAGAGAGTCCTCGAGGCTGGATGATTGGTTTCTCGGGGTAGCCCATGCTGGTTCTCAGCCCCCACCCCGGTTCTTTTCTTTCAGGAAGTGCACGAGGAGCTCACTAGGTCATGGACGGCACCTTTTAATGCCCGAAACCGACCTAGTGGCTCCTCCTCCCTCACCACCTTCGATGGCGGAGCTGCAAAGTGTTAAACACAGGTTCCTCCCATGGAACAGCCGTTGCTATGCAACTGTGCCCTAACTCCACATCCAGGGGGAACCCGTGTCTCCCCTCCCGGGCCTGTAGGTACTCGTCCGATCTGATCGGAAAGGCCTACCAGGCTTGTGGGGATGCTGCCTCCACCTTACACTCTATGGCGTTGTTGCATGTTCATCAGGCCCAGGCACTGAAGAGCTTGCACGAGAGTGGTCACGATCCCGCAGTTCTGCACGAACTGAGGACCGCGACGGATCTCGCGATGTCCACTATGGTGGACCACTATTACATGAGGGAAACCGACAATGTCAGGTTTCTTAATTCCCTTGTGTCCCAGACCGGCCTCTTCGGTGACACGGCCCAGAACTTCGCCCAGCATTTCTCGGCTGCACAGAAGCAGACTGAGGCATTCAGTCACACATAGTTAACACCATGCTTATCACGACCACATAGAAGGTAATGCATCTCACCTCAAATGGGTAGAAGCACTGAGA
Source organism: Rhinogobio ventralis (assembly GCA_039654625.1). Taxonomy (NCBI): domain Eukaryota; kingdom Metazoa; phylum Chordata; class Actinopteri; order Cypriniformes; family Gobionidae; genus Rhinogobio; species Rhinogobio ventralis. The sequence goes on from CM077212.1 coordinate 17,762,911, forward strand.
GGCCTTGGCTCTTGTTGGCTTGCTGCGCTATGGTGCTATATTCTCCAGAAGAAAACTCTGTCGAGTCCTCCATCACCCTCGGTGCCGGACATGGCGGAGCATCTGGCATCAGGCCCTTTGTGGCTGAATCCTAGAGAACCGGTACTGGGCTGGGGTTATATGAGTGACCCTGCGGGGATCCCATATATTTGTCCACGGTCGCTCCTAAACGGAAGCCTGTGTCTTTCCCTTGGGAGAGCCCCCCTTCAGTGGCGCTGGAGCCCCCTCTCGTTTGCGGGCTACAGCTTAGCATTGTACTCCACATAACTCCTTCTGGGTATGATGTGGGTTCCGCAGCGTTCCCTCCTACTAGAGGGCACACTTTCCCAGGGTTATCCAATAAGTCACTGAGCGGGTCATGCGGAACAGCAGTGGTGGACTTCTCTGTGTGAGCCTCCTGAGTTCTCTTACCTGATGAGACGGGGCTCATACAGAGAAGTCCATCACTGCTGTTCCGCATGACCCGCTCAGTGACTTGGAGCACTTGAAGGGGGCAGAGGCCATGGCGCTTGGTAGTGATTCCTATTCGTCCGGTCTCCGACGTCGGAAGTGACAGACTAAATGGGAACGTCTCGGTTATGTATGTAACCCTCGTTCCCTGAAGGACGTCCTGTCGCCATGTCTTCTGTACCCTGCTGGGGTGCCAGTTCACTTACTATATAGTAGTATATATATAGTTTTTGTTAACTATTATAACCTTGCCACAGAACCCCTGTTGAAGATCTCAGATTGGCCTGATTCATTAATAACACTGTGTTTTATAATGCTCCCCCATTATAAAATACTTCTATAATTTGAAGTAGCAATCAGAGTATTAGTTTTTCTCTGCCAAATATATCATAATGTAAATGACTGTTTTAATCTCTTTTTTTTCATTTTTTTTAGATTTAGCATTTAAAAATGGCACAGTTTGGATTATGTGCACTGCTCCTGTTCTCTGGACTGGTTCATCATATCAAAAGCCATATTAGAAAGGAGGACAAAACTGGTGAGAAGGAACGACCCAATTTCATCATTATCTTAGCTGATGATATTGGATGGGGTGACCTCTGGGTGAACAGGCCTAATAACTCCACACCAACACCCTGGCTGGACGCTTTAATGCTGAAGGGCAAAAGGTAGTGTTGTTATTATAATTTGGCTATGCATTGCCAACTTTTGTGCCTGATTATGTCAAATTATGGGTGATTGTGTCTGGTGATTTGCAGATTCACAGACTTCCACTCTCCTGCCTCCACATGCTCTCCATCACGCGCTGCCATCCTGACCGGCAGACACGGGCTGCGCAATGGGGTCACTCATAATTTTGCAGTGCGGTCAGTTGCAGGACTGCCACTCAATGAGACAACATTTGCTCAGCTCCTGCATGACGCAGGTTATTATACAGCCATGATTGGTAAGTACAGAATCTCTTGAGATCATGCAGAGAACAACATGATTAACTTCCTGAGCGCAATAAACTCAACATTGTGTTGTGATTAGTTCCTGATTAACAAATGCGCATTGTAGCCATGGCCACCAATAAGCCTCCTGAGCTAAACTTATATGTCATAATATTTCCTTTCCAATTATTTATAGTGCTTATATTGATTTTAAAACAGGGAAATGGCATCTTGGACACAATGGTTCCTACAATCCTGTTCATAGAGGTAAAATTTTGTTCCTTTTTCATTCCATTTTAAACTCTTGTAATTATACATGATATTTTAAAGGTGAATTGCTGTTAAATAAAAATGTATTTATAAACAATGTATATATCAGGCATAACATTATGACCACTGAAAGGTGACGTGAATAACACTGATTATCTCTTCATCACGGCACCTGTTAGCCTGTGGGGTATATTAGGCAGCAAGTGAAAAAATTTTTCCTCAAAGTTGATGTGTTAGAAGCAGGAAAAATTGGCAAGTGTTTTGATTTTTGAGCGAGTTTGACAAGGGCCAAATTGTGATGGCTAGACAACTGAGTCAGAGCATCTCCAAAACTGCAGCTCTTGTGGGTTGTTCCCAGTCTGCAGTGGTCATTAGCTATCAAAAGTGGTCCAAGGAAGGAACAGTGGTGAACTGGCGACAGGGTCATGGGTCTCTTACCTGGGGAACACATGGCACCAAGATGCACTATGGGAAGAAGGCAATCCGGCGGAGGCAGTGTGATGCTTTGGGCAATGTTCTGCTGGGAAACCTTGGGTCCTGCCATCCATGTGGATGTTACTTTGACACGTAATACCTACAGGATAATGCCCCCTGCCACAAAGCAAAAATGGTTCAGGAATGGTTTGAGGAGCACAACAATGAGAATGAGGTGCTGACTTGGCCTCCAAATTCCCCAGATCTCAATCCAATCGAGCATCTGTGGGATGTGCTGAACAAACAAGTCCGATCCATGGAGGCCCCACCTTACAACTTACAGGACTTAAAGGATCTGCTGCTAACATCTTGGTGCCAGATACCACAGCAAAAGGGGGACCAACACAATATTTGGTCATAATGTTATGCCTGATCGGTGTATATATATATATACACATACACTGTATATACAGTGCCTTTTGAAAGTTTTCGTAGCCCTTAATTTTCTCTCATTTTGTTATGTTTCTGCCTTATGTTAAACTACTTAAAATTATTTATTTTTTTTCCACATCAATCTACACTCCATACACCTGTCAGGTTATGGACAGAGACAGAGGATGAGGTGAACTCAAAGTGATATTTATTTGACAGAGACACGAACACAGGTTGAACTTGAAATAATGGTGAGTATCAGATCAAGCACTTCAGAACAGTCACTTAGCTGTGGATAATGGAGTATGTCGATTGCAGGAAACGGTACACAAGGAACGAGGAACTGAAGACAAGGAATCAGACGTTGGATGCTCAGGAGAGTAACGGGTAGGGAGTCCAGGTATGTATGGCGAGACCAGACACTGCGGTGAAGGGAGTGAGTGTTTATGTAGTGTCTGTGATGATGAGGTGAAGGTGATTAGTATTCAGGAGATTGTGAACGAGTGGGCAGAGCGTGGAGATCTGGTGACGATGCATGTGCGTTGTTGGGCGTTGGCTGTGACTCTGTGACAGTACACCCTCCTCCACGGGCGGCTCCTGACGCCTGGATGGGGCGACGACGACGGGGTCTACCTCGACAGGGCGGTCCGGATGTTCAGCATGGAATTGAGTGAGGAGCGAGGGGTCGAGGATGTTGTTACGGTTGACCCAGGAACATTCCTCTGGGCTGTAGTCCTCCCAGTCAACGAGGTATTCAATACGGGGACCCCGTTGTCGGGAGTCAAGGATCGCCCTCACCCGGTAGATGGCTTCATCCTTCACGACGTCAGGAGGAGGAGGTACCGCATCGTCACCAGGATCTGTGGAAGGAGAGGACAAGGGTTCAGTGTGGGGTTTCAACAATGCCACATGCAATGAAGGTGAGATACTGTACTGTGCTGGGAGGTTGAGACGGTAGGTGTATTCGTTGAGCTGTATCGTGAATGGACCTATGTACCGGGGACTCAGCTTACGGCAAGGCAGTCGGAGATGGATGTCCCGTGTAGATAGCCACACCTTCTGGCCAGGCTGATAATGAGGAGTGGGACCCCTTCTGGTGTCATCTTGTCTCTTGTGTCTCCGAACTGCCTGCTGGAGATGGACATGAGCTGAGTCCCAAACTCTCTCATTCTGCTGGAACCAGTGGTTGACAGCTGGAACCTCTGAGGGCTCATCCGACCAGGGGAAGAGAGTTGGTAGCGCAGGATACACTGAAACGGGGTGAGCCCTGTGGTAGTCTGCCGGAGGGAATTTTGTGCATACTCTGCCCAGGGTAGGTACTGACTCCAGCTGTCCTGGTTCTGGTGCCAATATGACCTCAGGTATCTCCCGATTTCCTGGATCTTGCGCTCAGTTTGGCCGTTGGTCTGTGGGTGGTATCCAGATGACAGGCTGACTGACACATCTAGGAGCTTGAAGAAGGCATTCCATACTCGGGAGATGAACTGTGGTCCACGGTCTGATACAATGTCCTCTGGGATGCCAAAGTGAAGAAACGCATTGTGAAATAGGGCTTCGGTGGCTTCAAACACCGTGGGCAGGCCTTTGAGGGGGATGAGCTTACACGCTTTGGAGAAACGGTCCACGATTACCAGTACACAGGTGAAGTTAATGGAAGGTGGAAAGTCGGTCATGAAATCTATGCCCAGGTGTGTCCACGGCCGGTGAGGGATAGGTAACGGGACCAGTTTACCTTCTGGGAGCCTCCTAGGAGTGTTGGTAATGGCACAAACTGAGCAGCCTCTGATGTAGCGGGAGACACAATCTGAGGCATGGAGGGCCACCAGTAGTGTTTCCGCAAGAGTGAGAGGGTACGAGTGCTGCCTGGGTGTCCAGAGCCCGGGGACGTGTGAGCTATATCCATGAGGGGCTGACGGTGGGCCGGTGGAACATAGAGAAGCCCCTAAGGACCTCCCGGCGGAGCAGGTTCGGCGTTGTTATCCTGGGCGATGCGCTGGTTGATGGACCATTGGATAGGTCTTACGATCATGGCTGGAGGGAGGACAGGTTCTGGATCAGAGTTCTCAGGATCGGGCTGATATAAACGGGATAAGGCGTCTGCCTTGCAGTTCTTGGTTCCGGGCCGGTAGGAAACCGTGAAGTGGAATCGGGTGAAGAAGAGGGCCCAGCGGGCTTGATGAGGGTTCAGTCTCTTTGCGTCACAAAGGTATTCTAGATTACGATGATCGGTGATTACTTCGAATTGGTGGTTAGCTCCCTCCAGCCAGTGTCTCCACTCCTCCAAGGCTAGCTTAATGGCCTGCAGTTCCCTGTTCCCAATGTCATAATTCTGCTCCGCCGGGGATAGCTTCTTGGAGAAGAAGGCACATGGATGGAGTCGTGATGGATCACCCTGCCGCTGGGACAGCACCGCCCCGACCCCCGTAGAAGAGCCGTCGACTTCGACAACGAAAGGGAGGTCCGGGTTTGGATGAACGAGGATCGGGGCGGTCTGGAAGGCTTCCTGGAGCTGATTGAAAGCTTCTCGGGCAGATGGAATGGGCCGGCCTTTGAGAAGCGAGGTGAGGGGTGCACTGAGCAGACTATATTTCTGGATGAAGCGACGATAGAAGTTTGCAAACCCCAGGAATCGTTGGAGCTCCTTCACGTTAGTGGGTAAGGGCCAGCTTCGGATGGTCTCCATCTTCCTCTGGTCCATCTGAATGCCGTGTTGGTCGATGACATAACCCAGGAACTGCACGGAGGGGATATGGAACTCGCACTTCTCCAGCTTGAGGTACAGGTGGTGTTGGCAGAGCTTCTCAAGGACCTGGGAGACATGTCAGCGATGTTCGGCCAGGTTCTGGGAGAAAATGAGTCAAGTCAAGTCAAGTCAACTTTATTTATATAGCGCTTTTTACAATGCAGATTGTTTCAAAGCAGCTTCACAGTGTTAAACAGGAAAATAATGCAACCGAATTTGATTCGGCTGTACAGCCGCTCTGGAGAAAACGGTGATGTCATCTTGCTCATTTCAATTATCATATATATTTAAGTAATGTAGTTGATATAGTTAATTTAGTTTAGTAATTAAATTTATTTGGATATTTATTTGAAAATGTAGTGTCCCCAAGCCAAAGGCGACAGTGGCAAGGACCCAAAACTCCATCAGGTGGCCTAATGGAGAAAAATAAACCTTGGGAGAAACCAGGCTCAGTCGGGGTGCCAGTTCTCCTCTGGCCAATTAACAAACAGTGTATGTTTATTATTTTGGCAGCCTTATAGGTCAGAAATAATATTAGATCGGAATATTCGAAAGATCGGAGTCATCACGCCGGAGATGGATCCATTGAGGATGCCATGTCGATGAGCAATTTCAGAGGGTAGACTAATTGACACGGTCTCTGCAGACACTTCAGGGATGCGTTGGTAATGTCTGGGCGCTGGTCCACCATCTGATCTGGATACGGCCCGGATCCGGCTGACTGCGGTAAACCTCGGGATAAACAGAGAGACTAACATTAGCGTAGATGCCATTCTTCTTATGATGTAATGAGTACATCAGGTGTTATGGGAAGTGTTCCCGGTTCCGGCTGACCTAGTTAATGCAGCCTAACAATTTGAATAAAATATAAATTAAAAATGTTTTATGTGTATGCCATAGTAAAGAGATGCGTATTTAAACTGACAGAGTGCGTCTGCTTCCCGTACAATGCTAGGAAGGCTGTTCCAGAGTTTAGGTGCTAAATAGGAAAAGGATCGACCGCCTGCAGTTGATTTTGATATTCTAGGTATTATCAACTGGCCAGAGTTTTGAGACCGCAATAGATGTGATGGAGTATAATGCGTTAAGAGCTCGCTCAAGTACTGGGGAGCTAAACCATTAAGTGATTTGTAAGTAATTAGCAAGATTTTAAAATGTATGCGATGTTTAATAGGGAGCCAGTGCAGTGTTGACAGAACCGGGCTAATATGGTCATACTTCCTGGTTCTAGTACGAACTCGAGCTGCTGCGTTTTGGACCAGCTGCAGTTTATTTATTAAGCGAGCAGGGCAACCACCCAGTAGAGCATTACAATAATCTAGCCTTGAGGTCATGAACGCATGAACTAACTGTTCAGCATTTTGCATTGAAAGCATATGCCGTAATTTAGATATATTTTTAAGATGGTAGAATGCAGTTTTACAGATGCTAGAAACGTGGCTTTCAAATGAAAGATTGGTATCAAAGAGCACACCCAGGTTCCTAACTGACGACAAGGACTTGACAGAGCAGCCATCAAGTGTTAGACAGTATTCTAGGTTACTTGAATTACAGGAAATTACTAGTCATCCAATTTTTTATATCAGCTATGCATTCCATTAATCTTGTGAATTGGTAAGTTTCGTCAGGGCGTTAAGAAATATAGAGCTGAGTATCGTCAGCATAACAATGAAAACTAACGGCATGCTTCCTAATGATATCTCCCAGTGGTAGCATGTACAGGGTGAAAAGCAACGGTCCTAGCACTGAGCCCTGCGGTACTCCATATTGAACTTGTGATCGGTGTGACATCTCTTCATTTACTGCTTCAAACTGATAACGGTCAGATAAGTATCACGAGGTGAGGATGTCATCTATGTAGACTACTACTACAAAGCGGTGGAGGAATTTCCGGAACACCTCATTCATATAGTTTTGGAAGACAGAAGGAGAGTTGGACAGGCCATATGGCATGACCCAGTATTCATAGTGCCCTGACGGTGTGATGAAGGCGGTCTTCCACTCATCCCAGTGTTCCGGGATGGACAAAGGGTACACTCTACCCTTGGGTAGAGTAGCCCCAGGCAGCAGGTCGATGGCGCAGTCCCATGGCCGATGAGGTGGTAGCTGCGTTGCCAACCACTTGCTGAACACATCCTGGAACGCCTGATATTCAGGAGGAATTTCCACGTGGTGACTCGGTTCAGGACTTTCGATGAAAGTGGAGAGGAGAGGAAGAGCTTCGGAGTAGGGAGAATAAGGTCGGAGAATCACAGAAGATTTCTTGATTGGAGATAAACAGTTTTGTAGACATTCATCGCTCCACTTAAGGATCTCACCCGTGCTCCATTGGATGTCCAGTTGGTGTTGTGTGAGCCAGGGGCGTCCCAGGATGATGTCCGCAGTGGAGCCTTGCAGCACCATGAACGTGATCTCCTCTGTGTGGAGACAGCCAATGCGGAGCATCAGTGTGGGGGAGTAATGCCAGATGTGGCCACGGCCCAGCGGTTTTCCTTGGATAGTATGGACTCCGAGATCCTGTTGGCAGCGTTTACGACGGACTTTCATCCTTTGGAGAATTTGGGGGCTGATGAAGTTCCCCGCGGAACCGGAATCGATGAGGGCTTGTGCTGAAATACAGACATGAGAATTAGTGGGATGCACCTTGGTTCTGGTGAGAGAGCTATACGGGCAGGTAGTTGGATAGTACTCACCGCCGTGCGTACTCACTTGCGTGGGTTCTGGTGCTGGAAGGGCGACAGATGATGTGGCGGGCAGAGGATTGACAGTGGGCATGTGAAGTGTGCATGCTGAATAATGTTGAGCAACACGGATGGTTTTCTGGATCAGGTTTTCCAGCCCCATGGTATCGTCGTACACGACCATTAACTGTTTCACTTGGGGATTAAGACCATGTTGAAAGGCTGTTATAAGCGCCGATTCATTCCATCCACTAGCGGTGCTAGGGTACAAAATCGAAGGGTATACATACTCACAGTCACGGCAAGATTGGCGGTGCCTTGACCGAACACTTCCCGGAAGTGACTGAAGAGGGCAGCGATGGTGGCGGTTAAGGGAGCATTTGTTTCCCAGAGAGGTTGAGTCCATTGTAATACTTATCCCGAGAGCAGGGAAATCACAAACAGCACGCGGTTGCATTCGGTGGGGAAGAGATGAGACTGGGCTTCCAGATAGAGGAGCGTAACGGGTAGGGAGTCCAGGTACGCATGACGAGACCAGACACTGCATTGAAGGGTTTATGTAGTGTCCATGATGATGAGGTGCAGGTGGATTAGTATTCAGGGGATTGTGAACGAGTGGGCGGAGCGTGGAGATCTGGTGATGATGCATGTGCGTTGGTGGGTGTTGGCTGTGACTCTGTGACAACACCATAATGAATTACCCTTGAACTACAGAAGAGTCAAGTTTTAAATAGGAAAAATATCGAAAGTCTTTGGTCATTTTTGAGTGAGATGCAAATGGTCTAATCAGATTCAATGATCTATGCTAAGCTATGCTAAAAGTTCTACCGCCAGATCCGGAGATCGGCTAAATGGATTCGAAAACGGTAAAACTCAACTGTTTAACTCTAGGGGAGTTGGAAAATGAGCCTATTTTTTTTTTTTAAAGTGGAGTGTTCCTTTATGGATACAAATACAAATACAGATTTCATACAAATACTGTTTTCTGTTTTTCCTTTTTAATAAATTTGCAAAGTTGTCACAAATCAGTTTTTTGCTTTGTCATTATGGTGTATGGTTTGTAGATTGAAGTTAATTAAAGTTAAAAAAGTAATTTAAAGTAGTTTAACATTACATAAGGCAGCAACATACCATGAAGGGCTACGAATACTTTCACAAGACTCTGTCTATATATATATATATATATATATATATATATATAGTCATATATATATGACTTTGGTATTGACAAATAGAATTTCTTGACATTAAATTATTTTTTTCCCCAAATTAAATTACATTTTGATTTATTTTGAGTTATTTCATGAGGATATGCTTTTGTGTGTTCACACTACAGGTTTTGACTATTACTTCGGTATTCCTTATAGTAATGACATGGGCTGCACTGATGAACCAGGCCTCGACCTTCCCAGCTGCCCTCCCTGCGTCCTTGATCAATATACTACTAGGTGTGTGTTACTATCCAGGTCATCATTAAGTCAAAACACACCCGATGCCATATAGCCTGAGGTTTTGTATAGGCCTACGTCTGGTGCTTCACTGAAATATGTCAAATGTTCACTCACCAGGAAACATGAAGGATGCTACACTCAAGTGGCATTACCTCTGTTTGAAAATGAGACAATACTTGAACAACCCTTGGATACACGGAGCCTTAAAGACCGATATGCCAGAGTGGCAGTCAAGCAGGTATTTACAGCCAGGTATGTTCACTGCTTCTGACTGCAAATATATACAGAAAGTCATACATTTCTGATTTGGATACCTACCTGAGCTCATTTCCACAATGGTCTGCCTTCCTGGCAAATTGTGCTTTTGAGCATTACTAATGAGTATTACTTTCTATTGTGTACTTTTAATATTATTGTTATTAAAGGTTATTAAACGCCTTGAACTTCTTGGTAAAACATGTGAATTAAAAAGGTCTTATGCAGGATTTAGGCTCAGCACTTATGGTGAAACCAAAAAAAAATTATTGATTAAAAATAGATTATAAAAACAGTTTTGTTACTCACAGGGGCAACTGTTTGTGGACTTTGATCAGTCAATATAAGGTTTGGTCTGTAAACAAGTTTGCTGGGCAGGCGAAGTTGCAGTGTTGACCTTTGACACAGTCCAAGGATAGATCATCATCTGTTGGTGTGTGTGCAGCCAAATCTAATTTATTAAAGGAATTAATCAATTTATTCAGCAAGGATGCATTCAATTGATCAAAAGTGAGAGTAAAGACTTTTATTGCTGTTCTTTTGATCTTTCTATTCTTCAAAGAATTGTGGAAAAATATATATATACACCGATCAGGCATACCTTTATGACCTAATATTGTGTTGGTCCCCCTTTTGCTGCCAAAACAGCCCTGACCCATCGTGGCATGGACTCCACTAGACCCCTGAAGGTGTGCTGTGGTATCTGACACCAAGATGTTAGCAGCAGATCCTTTAAGTCCTGTAAGTTGCGAGGTGGGGCCTCTATGGATCGGACTTGTTTGTTCAGCACATCCCACAGATGCTCGGTAGGACTGAGATCTGGGGAATTTGGATGCCCAGTCAATACCTCAAACTCTTTGTGCTCCTCAAACCATTCCTGAACCATTTTTGCTTTGTGACAGGACGCATTATCCTGCTGAAAGAGGCCACAGCCACCAGGGAATACTGTTTCCATGAAAGGGTGTACATGGTCTGCAACAATGCTTAGGTAGGTGGTACGTGTCAAAGTGACATCCACATGGATGGCAGGACCCAAGGTTTCCCACCAGAACATTGCCCAAAGCATCACACTGGCACTTGCCTTCTTCCCATAGTGCATCCTGGTGCCATGTGTTCCCCAGGTTAGTGACACACACACGTGATGTAAAAGGAAACGTGATTCATCAGACCAGGCCACCTTCTTCCATTTCTCCGTGGTCCAGTTCTGACGTACCCAATGTTGCCGCTCTCGGCGGTGGACAGGGGTCAGCATGGGCACCCTGACTGGTCTGCGGCTATGCAGCCCCATACGCAACAAACTTCGATGCACTGTGTATTCTGACACCTTTCTATCAGAACCAGCATTAACTTCTTGAGCAAGTTGAGCTACAGTAGCTCGTCTGTTTGATCAGACCACACAGGCCAGCCTTCACTCCCCACGTGCATCAGTGAGCCTTGGCCGCCCACAACCCTGTCATCGGTTCACCTCTGTTCCTTCCTTGGACCACTTTTGATAGATACTGACCACTGCAGACCAGGAACACCCCATAAGAGCTGCAGTTTTGGAGATGCTCTGACTCAGTCACCTAGCCATCACAATTTGGCCCTTGTCAATCTCGCTCAAATCCTTACACTTGCCCATTTTTCCTGCTTCTAACACATCAACTTTGATGGCAAAATGTTCACTTGCTGCCTAATATATCCCACCCACTAACAGGTGCCGTGATGACGAGATAATCAGTGTTATTCACTTCACCTGTCAGTGGTCATAATGTTATGCCTGATCAGTGTATATCAGTTTTCAGAAAAAATATTAGAATGATTTCTAAAAGATCATGTAACGTGACAGGCTGGAGTAATGCTGATAAAAATTTAGCTTTGCTATCATAGGAATAGAATACATTTAAAAAAAATAGAAAACAGCTATTTTAAACAGTAATGGTACTTCACAATATTATTGTTTTAGTGTATTCTGATCAAATAAATGCTATTCTAATATCAGCTAAGCAATATGGTACCACTAAATTGTGCCTCTCTTTAACAAAATTTGTCTTCTGTTACTGTATTTTATTTACAATATTATTTGTTTTGTGTTAATGTGTCTGTGTAGCATTTCTAAGCAGCAGCCGTTCCTGCTGTATGTGGCCCTTGCTCACATGCATGTCCCACTGTTCCATAACACCTTCCTAAACGTTACAACGCAAGATCCTTACACAGCCAGCCTCAGTGACATGGACTCTTTGGTGGGGACAATCATGCAGGCGGTCAACACTGAGCAACTGAAAAACACATTGATATGGTTCACTGGTGAGTTATCACTCAATGTATTCAGTGGGGTTCATTTTCCTGAAGTCTCTGATTGCAAATTTATGAAATCAATTTCTAAGGTGACAATGGCCCGTGGGAGCAGAAATGCCAGTTTGCTGGGCATATTGGGCCTTTTGTTGGAAGATGGCAGACAAGCAGAGGTAATGCAGAAGCTGCCAGATGAAAGTCTCTCTCGATTTACTTATTAAAAACAAATGTCTTTTTCTGTTTTTGTAAGGTGTCATACCTTTAACCTATCAAAAATAGAAGACATTCAAATGAACGACATACAAGAGTTTTCTGTGGGTGCAGATTTCATGCTTGTCTTCAGTTGTTTCAGATAACAAACACACTAATTGAATGATCATGTTTTAGTCTGTTTTCATTCTTTTGAGCAGGTGGTGGCTCAGCTAAGAGAACCACATGGGAAGGAGGTCATAGAGTTCCCACAGTGGTCACATGGCCTAAAAAGATCAAACCCAACAGCACTAGCAGTGCCCTGCTGAGGTACTGGAAGATTATGAACATTGTGTAACATGATTATGTTTGTTTTCACCATATGATGACTGGCTTTTAATCCTTAGTGGTCTGGATATCTTTCCAACTATCCTGTCCCTGGCTGGTGTAAAACCACCATCGGATCGACGCTATGACGGCATTGATATAACATACATTCTGCTCAACGACTCTGACGAAGGGCATAAGGTACAGTCAGTTTGAATGACACACTTTACAGACCAAAACAAAAATTTGCTCTGACTGGCTTTTTTTTATAAACTTTTGTTCCATTATCAGAGTCTCATGCATCCAAACAGCGGCGCTGCAGGACGATTCGGGGACCTTCAAACCGTCAGGCTGAAACATCACAAGGCATTTTACATCACAGGTCTTTATTTGTTGAAAAAAAATAAAAGAATCAATGTATTAATTCATGAATAAAAATGTAAATAAATAATGTTTGTAAACTAATTAATTTGTTAAAAAATTTTGTTTATGTAGAAGTAAAAAAATAAACTAATCACATTTTAATTTGATAAATAAATATTCTTTTAAATATTTAATTTGTTTAAAAATGCTGTTTAATGTGATTTATTAATTTATTATTTACTTACATTTTTTTATTTGATAAATATATATATATTATATATATATATATATATATATATATATATAAGTTAATTATTAATACAACATTATTAAATACAACAGTAAAATAATAAATAAGTTACATTTTAAAATGGATAAATATAAAGACATATTTTAAACTGTTTCATTCATGTTTTAAAATGTGGTTAAATGTAACAGTGAAAAAATAAATGAACAAATCAAATTTTTCAAATTGATAAATTTTGAGCTCTTTGATTAATTTATATTTAAAATGTAGTTAAATGCAACTAAATTGCATTTAAATAATAAATTAACAAATATAATTTCTTTAAAATAACAATTTAAATGATTAAATAAAGTATATTTTTTTAATTGATAAACAAGTACACATTTAAAACAGTTAATGTATAAAACATTACTTAAATGTAACAATAAAATCATATATTAATAACTAATTTTGGCTGCTCCCATTGCATGTTTTTTTATTTCTTTGGTACGTTAATATACTGGTATTGGTTGGTATAGTGGTTCTGATGTTCCCCCTCAGGTGGATCAGTGGCGTGTGGCGGAGGAAGTGGACAACAGCAGTATCACGACCCCCCTCTGGTATTTGACCTCTCACAGGACGAGGCAGAAGAGACCCCTCTGAACCCTGAAAGTGAAGAGTACAGATCTGTCTTGAAGGAAGTGGAGAGAGAGAGGGAGGCTCTGCTATGGGACATCGCCACAGACAGGGTATCGTCGGCTGACTACACCATGATTCCGGCTGCAGTCCCCTGCTGCCAGCCACACAACCCTGTCTGCCGATGTCACAGTCTGAAATGAGGTCAGTTGACTCAGCCTTGAACTCAGCACTGTTTGTCAGTGTGTTAGATCGTATCAACATATTGAAAGCACTGTCTTTTCATACACTGAGAAGAGCATAGTTCAAATATTGAGTGCAATTTCCCAGAAAACCACACTACTTTACTAAGAAGATATGCTGATGTATAAAGTTAAGTCTGCGTAACAGGAAACTATAGATGTGCAAGATGTTGTAATACTTTTTTATACTGCTATTTCATCATGAGCTAGACCAGGGGTTTTCAAATTAGGGTCTGGGGACCCCCAGGGGCCTGTGAGGGGGTGCTTGGGGGGTCCTTTTTAACACAGTTACTGATTTTTATATTACTGTTTGATTGTGCTTTCTAAAAACTGGTCAGAAATCATGAGATCAATCACAACACCTTTGACAGCTCGATTTTTCAGCAGTAAGAAATAATCTTTTATAAATTAATTTTATTTTAAAGGTTTATGCATCTTACATTTATTAATTCGATCATATTAGTTTTATATAAATGTATTTTATATAAAAGTGCAGTAATAGCTGGCTTTCCCTAGTTTGATATCATGTCTCCATCTTGTGGTAATACTGTTGCCATAACTGTGATTACATAACTTTAATTAATACTTAAGAAATGAATGGTATTGTGTTTTGTTAATTACTTTGAAAATATATATCAACTCTGTCACTTGATTGATAGAAGCACCACAAACAAATGTATTATTATATTTCCAAGATTACTGATAAAAATAAAATAAAATAAAAAAAAACCACTTAGACCCACTGTATCCAATTCATGCTTTCACATAAAATAAAACATTAATTTTGTATTTTAAAAATGCATCTTTTAAGGCTGGAATACACTACATGATTTTTAAAATCTGAACACAGATTTTAAAACACTAGTCATCATACTCTTATGCTTGCTGACTTTGTAAATAGGGATGCATGATATATCGGCCACCATATTGGTATTGGCCAATATATGTTAATTTTTTATGTTTTCCAGTAAGAAAATTTGGCCGATATATTAAAGCCAATAATTAATGGATTATTTCCTTCATCTGTGACACTTTAGATGCCCACGGTTCGCCATGATGGTTTTAAATTGCTTGAATTATGATTGGAATCACTTCAAAAAAGGAAAATACAGTTAAGTGCAACATGTGCAGTGCAAGTCTGTCATAAAGGCTACATAAAATTATAATGAGAACATTATAATTGTGTGCTTGGGACATGGCTTTTAATAGTGAGACTTAAATAGCTACAGAGGAAAACCTGGGCATCATACACTAAACGAGTGAGGATTTCACACTTCCAGACTTTCAAGTCATTACAAACACTCAGGCAGAAACGTGCCATCGCGTGACAAATGAAATTAATTTGTTCCAAAATCGCCTCAAAATATGTAACATGTTTGATATCCTCCAAATGGAAAGAATCAAACTTTGAAGCTAAAAAATTGGAGTCTGTGACCATCATATATTACACGATTTTCTGTGAAATCAGTCTGGCTCTGACTTTCAGCAACTAGCATCAATTTGTGATTGAAATTTGGGGCTAAAGTCATGTACTGTATTCCAGCCTTTAGTCAAAAATGCATTGGCTGCTCCAATGCCATTTTTTTTAACTTACTTGGTCAGCAAATATACTGGTATTGGTTGGTATACTGAATGTGTTTTCTCATGGATCAGTACATTCGGTTTCATTTTAGCCACTTTTACTTTATTGGTTTGCTGTTAGTAAACATATTGGTGAATTCAAACATACATACAGTGATGAGCCCCTGTACAATGTAGTCTAACCTAACAGGTATGGTGGCTCTTTTAAAGAATGAAACCACATTCCACATGACGTGAAGCCAAGAATGTTTTTACACTCTTCACAACTAAGAAAAAAAAAAGCAAAACTTCAAACTGTTAAAAATTGTAACTTAAAAATCTTTTAAAAACATAAAAATAATAATAATTTAGCGTTAATTGTTTGTAATAATGCTATTGTGCATTCCAAATCGTCTTACTGTGCTGATCTGCAAAAGAAAAAACACCTGTGTTTGATAAAAATCACCTTATTTAAGGAAATAAAGAAGTTCTCTTTTCTGTTAATCAACATGGAAGTCCCTTTTGAGTATGTTTCTGTTCCCATATTAGCATTATAGGCAGCAACTGTAACATCACAGCAGAATATAGACAAACAGTCAATGAGCAGCATACTTACAACCTTGTGCAACATTAGTTAGGAAGAGGAAAATAAAGTACATTACCATTGCAAACAACCTGCACTGTAATCTAGGTTTTTTTCTTAGCTCAAAGTTTGTATGGAAATTAGTGTTGACCATAAATTAAGCAACTAGGAAATTAAATACCAAAGAACACCCTGAAACAATAAACACTCTGAACAACCACACCGATTCGGAACAGATAGTATGAAATTCTGTCATCATTTACCCTAATAGAGTTCCAAACCTGTATGACTTTTGAAGAGTTTTTCAACTGGTTGTGTCTAATATACAACACTGGACAGAAAAACAGACATTTTTCAAAATATCTGTTTGTTTCACACAAGAAAGTCCTTCAGGTTTGGAACAACAGGAGGATGAGTAAATTATGGCAGAATTTTCATTTTTGGGTGAGCTTTCCCTTAAATTACCCAAAGTTTCAGCATAGCAAACATGCAACATGTTTTTACCATTGGGGGAAAAAAGGGAAGTGCTTTAGAAAGTGACAAGTCAGTCATAATTGGGTTTTGAAAATGCTACAATTAGATCAACATGTCATGGGGTAATTCTTGTTTAACGGTAAAGCTACAATCATACAAACACAAAAACATTTTGATTAAGAATGGTAAAAATTAAAACCAAGGCAGCATAATGATGTATATGCTGCTCTCTGTACAGTTCCCTTTCTTTGACCACTACAATGGATTCATAATTATTCGTGGCAAGTGAAATTTGCTCACAATCCTGAATGGGAGAAAAGTGCATTATCTCTGTTTGTTCACATTGTTTGTTGGGAAAAACACAGCCTGTCTAATCATTCAGTGTATCTTCTGTAAACAGTCTGTAACCGAACACGACAACAGTGGATCAATGCAGAAAAACGGGATGTGTTCCTCCCTTTACAGCTACATTCACTCAGTCATTTTGAGATCACAGTAGAAGAACATCTTGCATGTTGACTGAGAAAGAGCTGGAGGGAGGACTCTTTGAACACTATGGGTCTAGTCTATGACAGTGGGTTGGTGGGTAGTGATGATTATATGACTGTCCATCTCCTGACATTGCATTGATTCAATCTCTATGGCTTGTAAAACAAGCGTGTTGACATCAGCAATATTTGCATCAAGGTTGCTGACAGTCTCTGTCACGGGGGCAGTTTGTGTGCTCACTGCTTCCTCAATTCCCCCATGTATCAAAATGCCACTGCCGGGCTGGTGACATTTTGCATTGAGCTTGTTCACCTCACCAATATGTTCCTCATTCGCATTCATGTCCTCTTCCTGGACAGCAGTATCTTCGCTGTAGTCTTCATCACTGACTCCATTCTCTTGGACCGTATGGTCCTCTGTTATCTCTGCTTTATCATGATCTTTAGTATCTGGCGTGTTCTCCTCACAAGCATCATGGAGTGTAACATCTACAGTTGTAGCTGTGCTTTCAAGTACCTTCTCTCTGTGATGCTCCGCATTGTCTTTCTTGACAGCACTGAGATCCAGAGTTACTTCATTATTATGGATCCTTACTCTTGGATATTCTTCATAAAGGTCCTTTTTAGGGGTTTGTCTAACAGTGCTTTCCTGTTCAAGTCTGGCATCTTGACCTCCCTTCATCGCTTCATTGATATCATCAAGAGTCCTTTCCTCAATGACTCCATCTACTGAGGTAATGTCAACAACATCTTCGCCAACAGACGTTTCTTGATCAAGATCTTCTTCATTGCTTGTATCTCCTTGTCGAGGCTCATCTATCTGTGAAGCAGTATATTCACAATCATGCCTTTGTAGATATTTGTTTCCACCCTCTTCCTCAGTCTCTACAGAACCAACAAGGTTCGGGTGGACTTCAACTACTAGTTTAATGCAACTCTTTCCCTCTTGAGGCAGCTGTTCATGGCTAATAACCTGCTTCAGGTCATGTGCAGTCTCGTCTGCATCACTCAGTCTCGACTCTGAGTCTGAAACGTCTGTACGTTCATTTGGAGGTCCACTGAATGTGGCTCCTGGACTTTGTAATGAAGGGAGGTGAGGGGCAGGGCTGCAAAGAGAAGTATAACATTAGGAGATAAGTGGTCTTAATGGTACAACATCATGTGCTTTATGTCATTGCGACCAGTTTTTACCTCTCTACAGATTCATATGAAACAGGGGTGGGCCATAATTCTTGGGCCCCGTCCCCTTCTTCCTGGACCCAGCCGAGGTTGGAGGAAGCATAATTTAGAATGGCCTCTGTCACAGTGTAAGGGGTGTGACCCTGCACACAGTCCTCAATGTGCTTGACAGGAAGCTGAGTCTGCAGGAAAAGATGGAGTTGGCTATCTGACAGGCATACTGTCATGTGCAGCACCCTGTAGATGAAGAGGAAAAGCCAGAAAACTGTTTAACATTCAAATAATATTTCTGTAATGCTATTTTTATTTATTTTCCTTTGTTACACCAGCAAACACTAGGAGATTTTGACTAAAGAGCTAGACGGACTTATCCAAGAAGCTCTGAAGACCCTTTCTCCTTCTTTCAATGAAGTCATCGTTAATAAACGAGAAGAGAGACTTTTTGGGGAGATCAGGAACAGGTCTGTGGGAAATACAGCAATGCATTATCGGTAACTGGAAAATGTAAAAATGTAAAAGATTTTTTTTTTTTGATGGAATAAAAAAAGTCCCTTCTACATCGCAGAATAATAACAATACTTACAGTACATTTAATTTATAATTTTAATTTCTAATTGGCATTATCTGACTAATTATTTCCTATATAAGTATATATTCCTTTTAAGTATATATAAAAAAAAAATAAAAAAAATAATGATGCACGTTGGCTGAGATGTATATGCAGCCATACTGCCATTTGGAAGTGTTTGTGCAAAGGAACTTACACCAGACCAGTATTCTTTTGAAGCTTTTTCTTCAACCACACAAACTCGCTGTATCGCCGCCTCACACAGGATGTTTTGGCAGTGAATGCTTTACTGTTTGTCTAGTAAATGAAACCAAGTAACCAAATTCAGATTACTGATACAGTTAACATGAGGCCTGACAAAAACAACTTTTAAGCAACAGAAGAATAAGAACATGTATACTGACTATCTGGCCATTTTGAGGTTACGGTCTTCTTATTAACAGATGTGTTCACTGTGTATCAAACAGTGTGTATCATATTTGCTGTGCATTAAATTGCATTATGTACAGTATTTCAGCCATAGCCCACCTTGCTCTCTATATATTGAAATACACGTCATTACACAACTGTAAACAATACAGGACTATCAATCAGTTGTAAAAAATAAAATAAAAAATACATTTATACATGTAACGTTTTTGTTAAGAAATTCTTTATAACAATGTCCTCTTAACATCTAAATCTTGGGCCAGTTGCATAAACTTATGTGTCTTAAGAACTAGTTGGACCAACTAGCGGTTAACCAAGGGGTAATCAGTCTTTCTTTCCCCATTCAAATTAGACTGACGTACCTTTATGTAATGACTTTAATAAGTTAAGCCCAGTCTTAAAGGGAAAAAAAATAGATGACTAACTTTTAAGACTAGTCTAAGCAGTTTATACAACTGGCCACTGTTTTCAAGTTGAACTGGTCAATGAAGTATTAAAAAGTCTTTGGAACTTTGAAAGAGTCACATTATTAAATTGTAATCTGGTAACATTATCAGAAATCCTTGAGGCAGAAATACTCACATGAAGGAAAATTTTGAAGTCCACATAGGAGTTCCACGACCCTTCATTCTGAACACGAGGATCCTGAACTCTCACTGCAATGAATTCCTAAAGAAAAAATAAAGGAAAATGTTTTAAGATCAAAACATACAGTGCTCATACATTTATGACATTTTATACCTTTAAAAAGAAAATCCTACAGCCCATCTTCTAAGCCTCAACATCTGAATGACCCAGCCTCAATATCTTAGACCCTTAAGATCTCATTCCTTAGGGGTTTTAGTACAATATTCAGATCTGTCATTGCACATAACACAGCTAAACTGGAAAGAATAAGAAAGAAGATCTTACATCTTGCTCTTGACTTTTGATCATCCTACCAGAGGTAACACGGCACAATGGACATCTGTGGAAAAACAGTGAACATGAGTCATCAACCACAACAAGAACAACAAGAACAACAACAAATCATGCATGTTTTACTAAATCTATTAACTCGCATGATTTTTTCTTTGGTTTTCCATAATTTGAGGAAAGCAAATATCTTCACAAATCCATAAAGGGAGAAATTAACAGATTCCTCAGACTTACTGTCTACTCTCCCAAACATCACAAATTGTTGATTTTGAGTATCTAGGGGACAGACATCTCCTGACTCGCTCTTTTAACCCTTATGATGAATCATCTGCCCCTCCTCTTCCTCTAAAAGGCCATTAATCGTGACTATTCTTCACTTCTGTGGTCAATAATGTGATTTACCCGTGATTACATTAGCAGTCATTTGGTATTAATGAACACTTTGGTATTAATGTACTGAATTTTAACTTCTTGTCTGTTATCTGTCACAACGCTTCTTACTAGAGAATAGTTAGAAGAGGCGTTTTCGCATTTTAT
This sequence comes from Rhinogobio ventralis, assembly GCA_039654625.1. Classification (NCBI taxonomy): domain Eukaryota; kingdom Metazoa; phylum Chordata; class Actinopteri; order Cypriniformes; family Gobionidae; genus Rhinogobio; species Rhinogobio ventralis. The sequence goes on from CM077212.1 coordinate 17,783,571, forward strand.
TTATATTGTAAAGTATGATACTTACTGTAGTAGTGCTCGATTTCCAGGTTGTAATACAGCTAACGTTAACGTTAGCGAGTTAATGATCTCATATATACGAACGTCAAAGAATAAAGCAAAATCATTACCTTTCTCCTTATCCGATCGTAAAACGATGTTTGGTATTTCACTTAGATTGTATTACATCGACAGATAAAACAGATAAGAGATATTAAAAAGCACGTCCAAAACATTATTGAGTAAGCGAGTAACGTGGTCAGCTTCCCTTTCCTTCAGCTGTGATATAAACAAGCTGAGGTGAGATACTGCCGTCTAGTGTTTGGGTGGCTAGTCTGCTTATGAATTATTGGTCTGTTTATTATAATAAAACAAACAAGTTTGAGACACAGACAATATGTACTGCTTATCTTTTCCCTTGAAATTGAGCTAATAGATAAAGTAGAGTGGGGAAAAACGCCCCTTGCAACTTGGGGTAAAACGCCTCTCAGGGGGCATCGCTTACCACTTTCATAATTACTGTAGTTGCCATGGTCTGAACATCACATCCTTTGTTCCATCAAATGTAATCTAACTAGGTTGTTGAATACAAATATTTGGGCTTTACATTTAAAAATGACCTCAAGTTAGCATCAGCTAGCTTGTTAGCCTGCCAGTTAGCATCAGCTATTTTTCAAATAGGCTGATTTTTAGCATATGGTTCATTAATAAATATTCATATTTATCTACTGTTATTTTGTCTTTTTAATTTAAAGCTAAAACTGCTTGTACTGCTTACCCCACCTCGGTAGCCTACAAATTAATTTTTTTGTTAAAAATCTAATATCAGTAAAACAAAATTTTCACATATGGCTTATAATTTATGTCATTGTCACTGAAAACTAGGATAACTATTCTAGATACATTTAACTTTTGTTTCACAGAAAAAATTACACCGTCCTTTAGTGTGGCATTTCCCCCCACTCTGGCTATCACCATATTATTTTGCTGACATATTAGAATAAAAGTTTTTTATATTGAGAGTATTTTGGATAACTCTTTTTATCACTACATAAAGAAAATACTGTCAACAGACAGGGGGAAAAATAAATTTTCACCATATTTTTTGGGAATAAAATTTAAACCAGGCTAATGATATATCAACATTATATTGCATTTTTTAGGACTTTAAATTTAGCACAAAAACAACTGCAGTGTGTGTTTGTGTGTGTGTGTACTATAATCCTGTCACATAAGTGTTCAGTCACTAGGTACAGTATGTTGCCATCCACCTATTTTTATGTGACTTTTGGGATAGCAAAAAAAAAAACGTTGGATGGAAACACACAAAGATGCGTACCAAAACCGTATGTGCTCAGAGCCAGAGATTTTTTATCCGATAAGAAGAAATGCGCATAAACTACAATGGAAACACATTTTCCACATAAATCCCTCGATGCTCAACAAAAACTCATGTGACTTTGCCTTAAAAGAGGAAATGACTGATAACTGGATTGGAATCATCATAAGGGGTTGGTTGTAACATTTTAATGAACTGTTACAACTATCCCCACCCTAAGCAGCAACAACTTAGCTAACTGTTTTAGCATGTGGGTTTTAAGTTAGCATGAATGCAAAGCATCAAATTGAACTAGAGAAATGGCTACTTTAGGTTATGTAAGTCAAATAGTTGTATCTACAATACAATGAACACTAGGCAAAAAATAAAATACTTATTTTGACTATACTTATAATATTATGATATTGATGGTGTGTTCAGCACTTCAGAGTCATGAAATAGTCTCTGATGTCAGTGATGATGAAGGATCTATTCTACATGGCGTCTCAGTGGTGTTGAGTGTAAGAACTTTATCCTCTGTAATCTTCTTTAGCTTCTGTTGCATGCAGGTGGGGATGTCATATGGAGCTGCTGAGACACACGGGGACCATGAGACATTTATTTCATTTGATAGCTACTTTGAGCGTGTATTCTAGCTGGTGAGTTTCTGACATTAACAACATAGTGGATCATTTGTATAAATTATTTAGTACTGCCAAAATGTTGATATTTGTTCTTTTTCAACAAAAGAAATGGAGGACGCAGAGGTCCGACAGCAGAAGCTGGACAATCAGGTAAGTGTCCCAGAACGTAGTATCTTTTGATTAGACATTCACTTATATACTACTTTTGTCTATTTTATCAATAACATTTATTTTTTCAGTATTATTTTACCTTTTGACATTGCTGTCACGCTTAAATTAGTTCTTCAAATTTAAAGCTAAATAATGGATATGAATACAAACACATTTTTTTAATCTGAACCACATATGAGTTCATACACAGAACCACATAATATATTATGAAGCTATTTCTACTTCATTATGTTTTGAGGATATGGATCTATTCTGTAGTAATAGCATTGCTGGGTAGATGATCTATAATAAATAACTGGATGTTTAGCAGCAGTTTTTATCATGTCCACTCTCATAGCGTTCGCTTTTAATCAAGAAACAACAAAGAAGAAGGGCAGATGCCCGGATGGTCACAGCAAATCATGACATTCGTCCCAAAACACGCAAACAGAAACCTGAGGCTGATGATACAGCTTTATTGATAAGCCAGTCTCAGAGCAACACTTCCCTCAATGGTTCGTACACACTTACACTATAGGATATCATTGTTAACATATATAATTGTTTAGTAGTAACTATTTTCATTTTGTAGAGCTTTACAGAAAATAAAACCCTGCCTTTTTCTTATCAGACACACAACCTGAGCAGATTTATGAAAACACAGTGGAAGAAATTTGTTTAGGAGAACTGGACATTTCATCCAGGACAGAAGAGGTATTAAAAGAGGCAGCTCATCCTGTTCCGGTCATCACTAAGAAAATTGATCTAGAGATCAGCCCGCAGCACAGCACTAAATGCACTTTAGACACAGACAGCCAAGCAGATGGAAAGAAAACTAAGAAGAAGGCTGTGAAAAAGGGGCAAACAAAATGTAAGTGTTTTCACTATTTAGGGCCCGAGCACCGATGGTGTGAGGACCATATTGGAATTGCTCAGCCTATTATTATTCTTCTCCCAAATGAATCGCATTTTTGATGGCCTAAACATGCTCGAAAAACTTTGCACACAAGTCAAAAGTGGTGAAAATTTACGCCTGATATGGGTTTCAGAATTAGGCGTGGCAAAATGGCTCGATAGCACCACCTACAACATTTCAACGAAGTGCCCCTCCCGCTACGTTTCACGTACAGGTATGAAATTCGGTAGACACATGTAACAGCCCAATACCTACAAACAGGAAGTGAGATATTTAGATTTTTCTTTGCAAAATTGTTGCAAATTTTGCCATTTCCAGACATTGTACTTTAACGAACTCCTCCTAGAGATTTAATCAGATCAACATCATATTTGCACAGTCTAATCTAAAGGCCTTTGTGATGTTAAATTGTGAAGATCTTGAGTTTTCCCTGAAGGGCGTATCCGTGGCGGCCTGACAAAGTTCGATGTTTCGCCATGAAACAGGAAGTTGTTGTAACTCGGACATACAATTTCCGATCTGCCCCAAACTTCACATGTTTTATTAGAGTCCTGGCCTGAAGACATCTACATGCCAATATTAGTTAGTCATAGCGCCACCTGTGGGCAACAGGAAAGGCTATGTTTTACACTGTGATGAGTATCCCTAATTGAGATTTAACCAGAACAACATCATATTTAGTCAGTCTAATCTTAAGGCCTTGGTGATGTTAAATTGTGAAGATCTTGAGTTTTCGCTGAAGGGCGTGTCCGTGGCGGCCTGTCAAAGTCTGATGTTTCGCCATGACACAGAAAGCTGTTGTAAGTCAGGCATACAATGTCCGATCTGCCCCAAACTTCATATGTTTGATAAGAGTCCTGGCCTGAAGACATCTATATGCCAATATTAGTTAGTCATAGCGCCACCTGCCGGCAACAGGAAATGGCATGCTTTACACTGTGATTCACTCCTCGAAACACATTTATGCAATGAAGTACCAAACATGCTAGAAACACATTAAATCAAGCAACACGTGGCTAAGTGCTAATGTATGCGATTTACGCCACGAAACAGGAAGTTGTTGTAACTCAGGCATACAATGTCCGATCTGCCCCAAACTTCACATGTTTGATAATAGTCCAGGCCTGAAGACATCTATATGCCAATATTTGGTTATAGTCAAAGCGCCACCTGCTGGCAGCAGGAAGTGTGGCACATTGAAGTGACTTTGCCATATTTCTCCTATATTTACCCACTTAAATGCATGTCGCCCACTATTCGCTGTTTTCCTGAGGCCACCGGGTGGCGGTGCTCCCAGGTGCGAAGGCCCTTTCATCGCTGCTTGCAGCTTTAATTTCAATTGTCTTTTTTATATCTGCCTTATTGTGATGTGTATTGAACCTTGTTTCCGCCACAGAATAAAAAGGTAATTGCGACTTTTTTATCTTACAAACAATTCTGACTTTTTTCTTGCAATTGTAAGACATAAACTCACAATTGCGAGTTATAAAGTCTGAATTGCGAGACAAACTTGCAGAACTTTTTTTCTCTCGCGATATTCATTGATTATCGTGAAATTTACACAGAATCGTGAGATAAAAACTCACAATTGCGATAAAATGTCAGAATTGTAAGCTGCTTTGCTTTTTTCCCTCAGAATTGGACTTTATAACTCACTATTCTGACTTTATATTCAATTCAATTCACATTTATTTGTATATTGCTTTTCACAATACATATTTTTTCAAAGCAGCTTTACAGAAAACGCACGTTTCTAAATTTAGAGTAATTTGTTATCAGAGGTGACTGTGTCAAAGTAATGTCCATATGTTAGAAATGTACAGTTCTAAGATAATACAAATCATGCAGTTAGCTAACATCATGTATTCATTTAGACAGAAACAATGAGCTCATTAAAGCAATTATTACAAGTTGTGATTGTAATGATTACATTTAATGGTGCAACAGATCACAAAACTCATGGTTTGGATCATATTACGGTTTTTGAGTCATGGATAGGATCATTTTTCTGATACACAAATTACAAGCATAGATACAGTATATAGTATACAATATAACAAAGTTAAAGTAAGGTCTAACAGTAGTATTCAGGTATGTAATCATTAAAATGTAAAATAACATAGTGTAGTGGCACCTAGTTTCTTCTAATTCTTCTGTACCACCTTTTGAAGTCAGTCTAACTACAACCAGTATTTGAAACACAAGCAAACCAAACTGTATTCTTTTTAAATGTTTACTTCCAAAACATTCAATTATACATAGACATGGTACGCACGGTCAAAAAACTGTGTTGCTTCCAACGTCTCTAACTTCAAAATAAACTAACTAATCGAACTAACTAACCAATCGCTTACGATATGACGTAGTGCTGACTGGAAGCTCAAAATACTGAAATGTTATCAGATCTAAACATTACTAAATCATGCATTTTAAACCAATACATTTCTTATGAATTTTCATGAAATAGTTTTTTTTAAAAATACTCTTTTTAAACTATATTATTTCAGATGAACTAGTCCTTATGTGGCTCTTACAACATAGTGTTGGCTGCTTAAATTAAATATAGATTAATCTTTGTTAAAGCTGTGTTTTATTGTTTGATTAACATTAATTTATAGGCTGCTGTCACTTTAAGACCTAATGCACGGATCCAATATAATGATACACTTCTGATGTTTTTCTCAACTGTTTGCATTTACTTAAAGGGTTAGTTCACCCAAAAATAAAATATCTGTCATTATTTACTCACCCTCATGTCGTTCCAAACCCGTAAGACCTTCATTCATCTTCGGAACACAAATTAACACTTTCTGACCCCCAATAGACTGCAACGTTGTTACCACTTTCAAGGCCCAGAAAGGTAGTAAAGACATTGTTAAAATAGTCCATGTGACTACAGTGATTCAACCTTAATGTTATGAAGTGACGAGAATACTTTTTGTGTGCAAAACAACAACAACATAAACAACTTTATTTAACAATTTCTTCTCTTCCATGTCAGTCTCCTACGCTGTTCACATTGCACAGTGCAGCGCTTCCAGTTTCTACGTCAGAAATCCAACTCAGTATTGGCCACTGATTGGCCAGCTCTGGAGCTCCAGCTCCCCCTCTCTTGACCTACTGTGGGCATGATGGGTGGAGGTGCATCCCCTAACCACACCCTAACCCTACCCATAACCCTATCTCTCCACCTATTAAACAGGTTAAGCTCCACCCTCCAGATGCTCTGCAGTGAGCACTACTTGCAATAATGAGCCAGAGTTCTGATGTAGAACCCGGAAGCACTGCACTGTGTTTACTACGTGCACAGCATAGGAGACTAACACAGAAGAGAAGAAATTGTTGGCTAAAGGCGTTATTTTTGTTGTTGTTTTTTTTGCACGTCGCTTCATAACATTAAGGTTGAACCACTGTAGTCATATGGACTATTTTAACAATGTCTTTACTACCTTTCTGGGCCTTGAAAGTGGTAATAACATTGCAGTCTATCGGGGGTCAGAAAGCTCTTGGATTTCAATTTAATTTATGATCAGAAGATGAATGAAGGATTTACGGGTTGGAAATGACATGAGGGTGAGTAATTAATGACAGAATTTTTCAGTGAACTTTTAAGACATAATCGACTGCCAAGATGGGTATTTTAACATAATTTTGTGTGTATGTAAGCAAGAAGACACAAAAGAGGAATCAGTAACTTGCAATTTTATGTAAATTCTTTGTAAATTTATGTAAATGAAAAAAAAAATTTGAACTATTTGCGAAAAAAGTCAGAATTGTGAGATAAAAAGTCGATTACCTTTATTTATTTATTATAGCAATTACAGCAATTACCTTTTGTATTTTTTTAATTCCGTGGCGAAAACAAGCTTCCATAGATGTGTCTTTACTATTTGTTTAATTGCACATTCTAGTACTTGAACCAAAACCTGCATTAGAGGCCAAGGAAAATGACGGGAAAGAGAAAAAAACAGTGAAGAAGAAGGATAAGGCAAACGAATCTAAGGAGAAAGTGCAGACAGGGGAACAGTCTTGTAAGTGTACCGGAGATGTGTCTCCATTGTTAAGCATAACACAAGTTAAAGTCCATTTCCTGTAGCACAGGCCAGTGCCTCATCCATAGATAGGAAATAACCTGACATTGTTTTTGATAACATTCCAACTTGTGGTGTTTTTTTAGCAATTCAGACTGATTCAGTGGTGGAATTCAACATTAATGAAGAGAAAAAACCTGAATCAGAGAGTGAGGATGAAATAAAAGACTGGACAAAGAGCCCTGTCCCTCCCGCACCAAAGAAACAACAACAGCAGAAGCCAAGTAAAAAGAAAGCTCAAAATAAATGATATTTGTCTTTTTGGTTAGAGATGGTTTCCTTTGATTAGGCCTGTTTGGTGATGTTCGTTTTCTGTCATTGTAGCGAGATGTCATCTCAGTGATAGTGAGGAAGAAAAACAGGACGAAAAAGAGGAGGACAAGAAGAGCGAAGTTAAAAAAACATCAAAGAAGTCTAAAAAAGGAGCAAAAAATAATAACGATCTTGCTTCTTTAAACTCCAACTATAAGGAGCCTTCCTCTGACAGCGACTCTTTGGACATGGGAAAGGTAAGATTTAGTAGAAATTCATTCATTTATATATAGTCAAGAAAGAAAAAACAAGAAACAAACAGTATAGCATTGTTTTTCTTTCTTGTCCAGTCCTCTCCTATGTCTTTGGAGGATCTGGAACAGTTTGCCATGCGTCCTGCTCCAAGAGATGTGACTATTCAGTGCAGGATCACCAGAGACAGGAGGGGAATGGAAAAAGGGATGTATCCCACATATTACCTCCACATGGAAAAGGAGGATGGGAAAAGGGTGAGCAGAAGTGTTACTGTGAATAAAGAACATTTTGAAAAACTATCATTTTTTATCTCTTGATACATCATTTTTCTCTTGTCCAATGTTTCGGATGGGCAGGTCTTTCTGATGGCTGGCAGGAAAAGAAAGAAGTGTAAAACTTCAAATTATTTGATATCGATCGATCCTACTGATTTATCTAGAGACACTGACAGCTACATAGGCAAACTAAGGTGAGTGCCATAAAGTGTCTTTAGTTATCATAAATACTTTTATTGTTTGTAATTCTGGCTATGCAAAAATATATGATTTGTCTCCTCAGGTCAAATGTTTTGGGGACTAAATTCACTGTGTATGATAATGGTGAGAATCCAGAAAGGAAACAATTCATCAAAGAAACGGATACACTGCGACAAGAGCTAGCTGCAATATATTATGTAAGATGCTAATTGTGCATTAGATGTCTAAAGTAGGTTTTTTAAAAATGTATTTTCTTTATTGTGATTGCAAAAAAGCTTTTTCTTTACCGTCACACAGGAGAAAAATGTTCTGGGTTTCAAAGGTCCCAGGAAAATGACAGTAATCATTCCTGGTATGCATGAAAATGATGAAAGAGTCGTTATTCGACCAAAAAGTGTGAGTATTTTATTGTGGATTCTAGTTTTCTTTTCTTTTTTTATCATTTGTAGCAATATTGTATTTCTTTTGGAAATACACTACCATTGAAAAGTTTGGGGTTGGTAAGATTTTTTTTATATTTTTGAAAGACTTGCACTCACCAAGGCTGCATTTATTTGATCAAAAATACAGTAAAAATAATATTGTGACGTTTTATTTTATTTAAATAACAATTTTTTATTTTATATACACTGCAAATCTTATATATAAGATTTTTAATGTTTTTAGAAGAAGTCTCTTCTGCTCACAAAGGCTGCATTTATTTGATTCAAAAGAATTATTGTAAAATTACTGTAATATTGTGAAATTTTATTAAAATGTAAAATAACTGTTTTCTATTTGAACCTATTTTAAAATGTAATTTATTTCTGTGATGCAAAGCTGAATTTTCAGCATCACTACTCCAGTCTTCAGTGTCACATGATTTGCTGCTCAACAAACATTTATGATTATTATCAGTGTTAAAAACAGTTGTGTAAAACATTTCTTTTAGGATTCTTTGATGAATAGAAAGTTCAAAAGAACAGCATTTATCTGAAATAGAAAGCTTTTGCAACATTGTACTACCGTTTAAAAGTTTTGGGTCTGTAAGAATTTGTTTTTTTGTTTGGGAAAGAACTTAAAGAAATGTATACATTAATTCAGCAAGCATGCATTAAATTGATCAAAAGTGACAGTAAAGACATCTATAATGTTACAAAAGATTCTATTTAAAATAAATGCTGTTCTTTGGAACTTTCTATTCATCAAAGAATCCTGGAAAAAAAAGTTTTACACAACTGCTTTCAACATTGATAATAATCATAAATGTTTGTTGAGCAGCAAATCATCATATTAGAATAATTTCTGAAGGATCATGTGACACTGAAGACTGGAGTAATGATGCTGAAAATTCAGCTTTGCATCACAGGAATAAATTACATTTGAAAATATATTCAAATAGAAAACAGTTATTTTACATTTTAATAATATTTCACAATATTACTGTTTTTTTGTGTGTGTTTTTTTAATAAAATGAATGCAGCCTTGGTGAACATAAGAGACTTCTTCTAAAAACATTAAAAATCTTACCGATCAAAAACTTTTGAACAGCAGTGTATATATATATATATATATATGTCTTTGATATATATTTCTTACACTTCACTCAATTAAAGAATATAAAATACATCATGTGTTTGATTCACTGATTAAAACAACTGTCAATTGTGTATATATTAATAAGGATCTCTGAACATATGAAACTCTTTTGCATGTCCCAGGAGCTGGAGTCTCTGCTCACCCGATACGAGAATGGGAACAAAGAGAATCTTGTCACCCTTGTAAATAAATCACCCAGCTGGAATGAGCAAACTCAGTCGTATGTGCTTAATTTCCATGGCCGAGTTACTCAGGCATCTGTGAAAAACTTTCAGATTGTCCATCCAGATAATGGTGAGAACTTATCCTTCTGTTTCTCATTTTGTATCTTAGTTGCTACACTCTAAAAAATAAAGGTTAGCGACATCAGTGGTTCCATGAAAAACTTTTAACATCTATGGAACCTTTCCATAATGTTCTTTATAGTGGAAAAAGGTTCTTCAGGTTATTAAAATGTTTTTATTTAAGAACTGTTCACTAAAATGTTCTTTTGGGGATCCAAAAATGGTTCTTCAATGACATCGCTTTGAAAAAATTATTTTTAAGAGTGTATCAAATAATATACAATTCTCAATACTAATCCTTATAAATGAATATCTCTCTCCAGAGGACTACATCGTGATGCAGTTTGGTCGGGTAGCAGAAGATGTGTTTTCCATGGACTACAGCTTTCCCATGTGTGCCCTACAGGCATTTGCCATCACTCTATCCTCCTTTGATGGCAAACTGGCCTGTGAATGAGCTTCATCCATCTGTATTCCTGTTCTTTTAAAAAGGGAAACTTTGCAGTACTTTAGTATATTAAATGTTCTCACAGTCAGAAATTAAAGAACTTTAGATCTTCTCTATTATTTGCAAATTACGATGTACCTGTACAGTAGAAACTTGATCTGCTTATCTAATTAATCATGAATATACAATTAGTAACGTGAAATTGTTCCATCTTTTTTCAGTCTGTTTTCCAAGACTGTTTAAGCAAATCATTTTAATTGATATTTTCCTTCCTTTATTATTTTTCCATGTTTACATGGAAACGAAAGTTTGATCATTCTTGTTCAATAAAGACTGGATTGTTAATATTATGCAGTTACTCTTCGTAAGGTTACATTGACTTATTTTGTCCATCTTACAGGCCTACATTATTCTTTCTTTTTTTGAGATATTTGATGTGATAACAGTAGCGTAAATATTGTAAACATGGTAGAATATTTCCCCAATAGGGGGCAGTAAAAGCCTTGATTATTTTTCATAAGTCTGCAAACTAAAATAGAAGAAGAGAGGGACAAATTCGTATACAACTGCATCGGCCCATGTTGAACTCTAGGCATAACTGAAGTTTATCCATATTATTTAAATATTATCATTCGGGCACCTCACAGCAGCGCCCATCAACAATCTGCTCTGAAAGTTATTTGTGGAAGTTGGCTCTGGCGTGAAATGTGACTTTGAATGGAAACTCCCTCTTTTTGGATTTGATTTTTTTGCGAGTTTGCAGACAGATGAGCAACGCCTGTTGAGACAGGAACTTTTCATCAGAGTTGGATTTAAGATACACCGAAAATGCGGGACCGGACCAAAGAACTGGGCAATGTGAGTACAAAGTAGGGCAGTGCACTCAGGAAACCGGCTAACGAGCTAACGGGCTAGCCTGAGGATAGTGTAACTTACCCACCGCCACAACTGCGATTTATTAACGCTCACATTTTCACGGGTCGCAGCCTGCTGCTATGTGACTTTTGATATGTCTTTATGCCAAGCGTTAAAAATATCACAAGTCAAATTTCACAAACTGAAAGCTAACAACCTCCCGCACTGCGCTCTAGTTTTGCAGTGTTATAGTTGGGGTGTGACTTTATTTAGCCTACACACACACTAGCAACAATGAATGTTTGCAGTTGATTAAGTGAATTGTTTCCCAAGCATATTCAAAATGGCACCCATTTTCAATTATTATTTCGCACTGTTAACCGTTGGATTTGTCACACTTTCAGAAAGAAAAGTTTAATATCACATCCGTTCAGAGCCCTGTTTCTTCTCATAACACTGAATTATGAGCTCTTAAATTTGTCTAATATCAAAAGTATAAGAGTTATTATATAGTTTGTAAATAAATATTTTAAAGAAATGACTATCTTTAATGTATCTTGCTAGACTGCTGATGCCTCAGACGAAGATGAAGAAACCACAGCTCTCATGATAAAGCCTGGATCTGGGAGCTCAGCAAATGAAGAGAAAGAAAATGAGGCTTTCTTCAAAAAGGTTCATTTTTGGTCACTGTAGCAAATTAAATTTTTTATCAGAAGTAACACTGCACATATATTTTTAGGGAACTGCAGAGAAGAAGCTTGTTCTTTTTGTAAACAACTCCAGAAACTGCCTCCAAACTCCATGTTAATCAATACTTGTGATCTTGTAACGTCAGTTATTCAGCATAAATTACTTTTTAATTTTTTTTTTAATGTAGTCTGTATGGTTTGGGCTTACAAAGTTCTCAGAGTGAAACATATTATTGTCACAATTATCTTCTTTTTTCTCTGTATAGGTTCAGGAGATTCGAGAGGGGCTTGAAACTATTAAGAAGAAGGTGTCTGAATTAGAGAACAAACAGAAAACAGTGTTAGGAGTCGCACTTCCAGAGGACAGTGAGTAGCCTAGCTTAGATTTGGGTATTTATATTATATTTAAACGAATTTCTATGAAATAACTCCATGGAGAACCATGAATTTTTTGTCCAGTTTAGGTTTTATCATCCAACACTATGTTCAGGATGAATTATTTATTTTTTAAAATGATTTTTATGTAATAATAACAATTTGTTTTTGTTTGTTTTTTATCGACATGTTATTCATGATTTATAACCCTTTTATTTTTAAATAAATAATTATAAAATAAATTTTTACTTAACCCATAGGTATGAAAAAGGAACTTCAGTCCCTCAGAGAAGACATCAAAGTCATGGCCAGCCAGATCCAAAGGAAGTTAAAAAGTGAGACTTATAAATAAACAGGTGGATGTTGAACTTTTTACGCCGGACCTTCTGGATGTGAAAAATTAAACAATTATTTTACGTCACAGGCATCGAACCTAAGAAAGCTGAAGGTGAAGACAAATATATTCCAATAAACGTAAGAATGCGGCGAACCCAGGTTAGTTACTTTTAATCTTTATTACATATATAATACATAAACTGTTGTTTTGGCACAGAATAATCTGCTTCTCCCTTTTTTCTCAACATCTTTTGAAAGCATGGTGTTTTGTCCCGTGAATTTCTGGAATTGATGGGTCACTGTAATACAATTCAAGCCCAATACAGAGACAGAAATGTGGAGAGGATACAAAGACAACTCAAAATCAGTATGTCTTGTTTTACTCCATTGATAATACTAGCATTCTCACACAGGTCTCTCATAGTATAGTCATTTTAAATGTGCACGGAGTCATTTTTTCCCCTTATTTAAAAGTTTTCTTTTTTTTATAATCCACAATGCTTGGTGTTGGTATGAGTCCAAGACTACTGCCATATCAGCCAGTGCAATGTAAAACAAAAAATAGTTTGCATTTAATGCTTTCATATGCATTACTCCTGCAAAATGAATAAAACTAATGTGAATCTGGTTTCTTTTACAGCTGGTAACAATGTAACAGATGAGGAACTGGAATCAATGCTTGAGAGTGGACAAACAGATGTTTTCACACAAAATGTGAGTGTGTTGTTTTGTGTAGTTTTGTGTTGTGTTGTCATTTTCTACAATTACCTCAAGAAAACAGTCCACAGCAGAGTGATATTATTTTGTATTACTCACATTTCAAGTCTTCTCTTTTGCTTTCTTTGGAATGGATATTTAGTTTTGGTAAGATCCATTTAGGAACAGTTCCATATGAAATTCAGTTGATGTTATTTCTTGTTTTTGATGAAGTTGATTAACCTGTCTGGCTATTTAGTGAAATAACCATTTATAACAAATGGGAACATTTCTGTGGAATTTTCCTGTTTCCTGACCCTTCACTTTCTGAATTTCTCGTGGTAAAAACAACAAATAATAGGCAATGTGAGACCTACAGTTGAACCTAAGAATCCTGAGGGTACCTTGAAGATCACATTTGGACATAAAGTATCTTGGGATGTTATTTTGCTTTTTTTATTTCACATTAAGGAAATCTGGGTTGTCAACATCATTAAAAGCATTGTAGAAGTAAATGCTCTCATTTTCAGTACCTACTTTTTTTTTATTTTTTAGATTTCCTCTTCCCTTTTAGATTTTTGATTACTGTCATTCTTGCGTTCCAGCTCATGTATTCAGTTTTCTAGAACGGTTCCACCCCCTTTGAAGCATCAGCAACACAAAACATTATTCTGTCCTATATGTCACATGATCAATGCCGGCTCTAGCATTTTGAAAATGGGGGCCCCCCTGCCAACGTTTTGACCTAACTGGCCCCCATCCCGCTATGTACACATCCTACATTGACACTGTATTGTAAAACTTTACCAAATTGTCTTACTCCGTATGTTTGAAGATATATTTACTTAAAGGTGCACTGTGTAAATTTTAGCGGCATCTAACAGTGAGGTTGCGAATTGCAACTGCCCACTGCTCACACCTCCCTTTCGAAGCACATAGAAAAGCTACAGTGGCTGACACAGGACAAAGATGCCGTCGTCTGAGACAGCAGAGAGTGACTAGCACTCTGTAGAAACATGACGGCGCAAAATGGTGATTTCACTGTAAGGGGACCCGCGGTGTATGTAGATAGAAATGGCTCATTCTAAGGTAATAAAAACATAACGGTTCATTATGTAAGGTCTTTATACACCACTGAAAACATGGTTATGTATATTATATTGCATTTCTGTCAATAAATCCTCATAAATATTACACACTGCACCTTTAAATCTGGATCAAAACACAAACGACAGCATATGTAAGCATATGCATATGTAAAATAATGCGATAATCAACATTAAACGGCATATAAATCAAAGCTGCCTAATATTACGAAATGAATTGTCGACCCAGGACGAGCTATAGGACTGTGCAGGTTTTAGGGGTGTTGATGTCTCGATCTACTTCATCTGTTTTGATCGTCATTCTGAATCTGATCCTGACATTGTCTTTGACAACCTGATTTTCTCAGCTTTTTGCTCAAAATGTTCCTCTTTTTTATGAAACTTACTCACATTCAAGTGTTGATAAAAAAAAAAATCCATGCTAGAATAAAAATAAAAAGCAGAGGGTCTGTTCTTTCTTTTGATACATTGCATGTTCAAATATTCATACAAAAAAAAAATTCTGGGGCCATGCACATTTTGTTAAATTAATGATCAAAAATGCTGGCGGTGGCTGGCAAAAAAATGCTGGTGGGGAAAGAGTTAAAGGTGGGGTAAGTGGTATTTTAAAACTGCTTTAGAAAAGTGTCTCGGCCGAGTACCAAAACAAACTTATAGCCAATCAGCAGTAAGGGACGTGTCTACTAATGACGGGGAGAAGAGAGCGCTTAGTCCATGTCATTATTCAAAAGACACGACACAGGACGGACAGAAAGAGAGAGATGGCAGATTAAAAACAAAAGTGGAAAATGTCTGTGGAACAAAAGAAGGCTTACGATCAGGCTAGAAGTAGGACCTGTGTAAATATCGGATCAGCTTTCCAGCGCTTGAGAGATCTCATGGAGCGAAGGCCGAGGTTGCTTTATGTCTTCTGGATAGGCGAGTAACATTGATTTTGTTTTGTTTCACAGAACTAATATATGCTGGCTTTTGCTTAAATATGCTCATGTGTCATGTTTGCTTGCTTGTCCATTTGCAATCGTATTGTCGTTCAATTCAGCTATGATATTACCCATTCATTTCCACACCGTATAAGCGTCTAAACCTCCTCGCTGTCTGTTTCAAGCGTCAGCTCCCAAAGTGTGTCTGAAAAGTAAGATAATATACTCCTAATATATGTTTGTTTCCTTTGGTTCCTCTTTTCGTGATCGATATAACCCACTAATCTTGTCATAATTGTAATATGTTCGTTACTTGGACTGTCGTGCTCGTGCTATCGAGTTGTTCATGAGAACTGTGTTAGTGTTTTTGGGATGGAAGGGATGACTTTTTCACTTAACATTTGATCTAGATTACCATAGTAACACATTGCTTTCACTTATTGATGACATCATACCCTCGACCAGCTGGCACAGCAGATTCCGCCATATTCGTTGGCTGGGTTACGTATGTGTTGGGCGGAGCTATCAAAATAGGGGCGTGTTTGTTTTGGTGATTCGAAATCAACACCAGTTACCAGAAAGCACTTACCCCACCTTTAAGTATGGTGTTTCATAAACGCCAAAGCGAATACAAAAATCTGGCATGGGGCCCCCTGGTGGCCATGGGGGCTTCATGCAACCGCTTAGCAGTACACATAATGTGTGATCATGTGAAAAATCCTGTTTTACCACAGCAGCCATGTTTAGTGCTCTGAACCCTGGTGTAAAATCAAATCTTTCTTGCAGATTTTGAATGATGCTAAAGCTACCAGGCAGGCTTTGAATGAGATTGAGTCGAGGCATGATGAGATCATTAAACTGGAGAGAAGCATCAAAGAACTACATGATATGTTTCAGTACCTTGCAATGGAGGTGGAAGCACAGGTGAGATCAACACACTGGTTTTATTTAGTACATTCCATAGATGTAGCAATCTAGCAAATTAAAAACCATCATGTCCTATGATGCAGTGATGTTTAATAAATGTGGTTTTACTTTAAATCTGTATTTGAATTGAAATGAACTTGTTTTGTCCAGGGTGAGATGGTGGACCGCATTGAGGAGAACATTAAAAGTTCCCATAACTATGTGGAAAAGGCTGTTGCCGAGACGGCCGCTGCTGTAGAAACGTCAAAAAAAGTGCGCAAGGTGAGTCAATGTTTTATTTATTTATTTATTGACATGACATTATTAAATCATTGAGCAGTGATCATGACCACTTCTTTTTCTTCACAGAAAAAGATATGGATTGCAGTATGCCTTGCTATTTTAATTTTAATAATAGGCATTACCCTGGCTGTCACTTTCAGCTGAGGTGAGTCCCATCAATTGTATTAAATTTGAATGCCAACTTTATGCAAGCTATTCAGGTGAAAGTTATCTGTTATAGCAAAATGTGTTACAGCTCTTTTAATAATATCCATATATATTTTCTTTTTACAGTTTTCCTTTATTAGATGTTTTTGCCCACCAAGCACTGGGTTTTTTTCTTCCTAAACTTGTTCCTGAAGGCCCTTTTGCAAACAACATGGCCATGCGTACCCATGACCATAATTGGTGTCCCAACTCTAGCTACATGTGTTTAAATTTTAAAGTGTTAATTTGTTGTTTTAGCTGCTTTGACCTACTTTATTTAGACTTCCTGAAAATGTGTCAGTGTCACCCCTTGGACATATACAAAGTTACATGGTAAAAGTAAACTGATTACTGTATAGACTGGATTTCCAAGATGGTGGACTTCAGTTGCAAAAACCAAGACTTAAACATGGTCATATAGGGTAGATTAAGAAAAAAATGTTAATGAGATTCCTAATATATAACACTTCCATTTGGAGACAAGTTCAAGAACTGAGTGATGGGCTGTTTGTCTTTGCCCTACTATGTTTATAAGATGTATTTTGTGTTATGTTGTGATTTATCCTTTTGTAATATCATTTCAAACTTGAAATTCACTAAAAATAGCATTTAAGTTCATCTGTAAATATATACATATAAAACTAATTTTATACTCCGCTTTGCATTATAGTAACTACCTTTCAAAATATTTCTTTTCTTGCTCTCACAATGACATGTTGCATACATATGTATATTTTAACACATTTGTGCTCTGTCGCAGTTAAGACATGCAACTCTTAAAAAACTGAATATGTACAGTTACTTGTTTAGTGCCTCAGCCTTGGTGCCTTTTTTTGAGCAATTAATTGTGGAGTGTCCACTGTGTGGCACCGTAAAAACCAAGATCACCAAGACTGCTTATCTGGTTTCACTGTGCAGCCTCTGGACATACTGCCACACATTTAACTTGTTATGGTGTAAAATTGTAATTTTTAAATAAACTACATGTATATTTTATTGTTTTGTAGTGTTTTTCTTATTTTTAAGTAATTGTTATATTTTAGTGCATTATTTATTGTACTGTACAATTAATTGGATGACATTATTCAAACATGAGTTGATTTTCTTTTTTTGGGCGCAGTTGGTTTGTCACTCGTAAAAAGTCTTGTGGCAACATAACATCATTCGTTAACTGTTAATATCTTAGACATTTCAACAAAACACTTTGGGTTACACTTTATTTTAAGGTGTCTTTGTTACACTGTAATTATACATTTAAGTACTGAGTAATATTAAGTAACTATGTACTTACTATAGGGTTAGAATTAGGGTTTGGTTTAGGGTTAGTTGCATGCAATTATGCATAATTTATGGTTGTAACTGTAACATATGTAGCAATGACACTATAAAATAAAGTGTTACCAGTTTTTATGTTTAATAAATCCTTTTCTTTTATATAAAAGTGCTCGAGCTGCCTGGTCTGCTAGTCCTCTGTTTGGGAGTATATAGCCCATGTAAATAATTTGTAACTTTGTGAATACTGATTTTATTTTGTTTTTTAACTCTTGAAATGTACGTTACAAACATTTGTTTTAATTTGTTTTTAATGTTTTTGAAAAGTCTCTTATGCTCATTAAGCCTGCATTTATTTGATCAGAAATACAGAAAAAACTGTAATATTGTGAAATAATATTACAATTTTAAAAAATGGTTTTGTATTTTAATATACTAAAGAAATCATTCTAATATGCCGATTTGATACACGTTATTATCAATGTTGGAAACTGTTGTGCTGCTTAATTTTTTTTTTTTTTTTTTTGGAACCTGCAATGCTTTTTCAGGATTCATTGATGAATAAAAAGTTAAAAAGAACATTTATTTAAAATGGAAATCTTTTCTAACAAAATAAATCTTTACTATCAGTTTTTTTAATCAATTGAACATGCTGACTAAAAGTATTCATTTCTTTTCAAAAAAGAAAGAAAAAAAATTGTAGTGTATATTGCTACAAATGTATTGCTGTATATTGCTACAAAAGTTTAATTCTATTTTGAATAAATGCTGTTTTTTTTTATTCATCAAATAATCGTGAAATAGTATCACAGGTTATAAAAAAAAATACTAAGCAGCACTTTTTCCAACATAGATAATAAATCATCATATTAAATGATTTCTGAGAATCATGTGACTGAAGACTGGAGTATAATGATGCTGAAAAATCAGCTTTGCATCACAGATATAAATTATATTTTAAAGTATATTAAAATACAAAACCATTATTTTAAATTGTAATAATATTTCACAATATTATTATTATTATTATTATTTTTGATCAAATAAATGCAGGCTTGATGAGCATAAGAGACTTTCAAAAACATTAAAAAATATTAATTTTTCCAAACTTTTGACCGGTAGGACTACTGTGTAAATACTTTTTTTTTTATAAAATACATATTTTGAGGCATGTATTAGGGTGGTCAGTCCCCTCATAATTCATACACTGGATGACATGAACTAAGGCAGTTCAGGTGCCCGACCTGTGCGTAGAACTACATCTCCCAGATTGTGTTTACTCTCTGCTTCTATTTATAGCAACAGTCTTGTATAGCACTGCCTGTGTTGAACACGGTCTGGACTGCGGCACAACGAGGTTCAGGTAACATTTTATATATATATAAGTTGTTTATTGTGACAATATCCCTAAATTATACGAGTAAACACGTCCAAGCTTGGGTTTACCCAATGACTGATGCTGATTTCTAAAATATAAAAAGTTTGTATTTCAAGATAACAAGCTGTATCGTGTTTTTTGTCTTTATATTTTTACTTATTTACCGAGCTAACAGAATCAAACAAAACCAGTGTGTTTCAGTCGATGTTGTCGCTTTTGTTTAGTTAGTTACGCCCGTTTCAGAAATGAAAGTGAAAGGAAAACTCAACAATAAACTAACTTCTTACTAAACTGATTTTTTGACGAATTGAAAGGTGACTGCGTCCCCCATAAATCCCGGGATGAATGACGGAACGGAGGGCGAGACCGTTCCCTTTGTAATGGAGACTTCATCATACTCTCAGGTAGTTTTCAACGATGTTCCTCCATCATATCCGCCAAACATCGCAGTTTCGTGTCGGTACACTCTCACCGGTGCTCTGCAGCCCAGCCCGAGAGACTGGGTCGGGATCTTCAAGGTGACTCATTTATAACATTAACTCATTTACAGTTTACTGACTATACATTAGATTTACTGTGATTGCCTATTTATTATGGTCACACTTGTTACATTTTATAATCGATAAAATGTGTCTAATAGTGCTTTCAAATAAGTTTAATTAAGTCTGTGAAATGGTTCAGGTTGGTTGGACTTCGACACAGCAGTATTATAACTATGTATGGGTGGAACCTTGCCTGGACCATGTTGGACCAGAACCGCTTTTGAAACAAGTGGTTTTCAAAGGTAGGAATCGTCCTCTTTCTCAGTCCAGCTCCAAGGGGTCCTCAACACTGCACACTATTTTAAAATACTATTTTATTTATCATAACTTTCCAGTATTGCTCCATGACCTGAACTGCCGTAGATTGGTGCCAGAGAAAAAAAGGCTTTAGGTCTTAAAACCTAAATGTAATATAATCATGATTGTGACATTGAAATAAATATTCACTACTGGAGGAGACTAAAGGTAAAAAAGGGACTTGGTGTGTCCTCAATGTCTGTGGTTGGGGCCCTGGGGCCGGTTGTATAAACCTCTAAGACCAGTCTTACAAGTGAAACACTGGTTTAGCTATCATTTTTCCCCCCTTTAAGACAGTTAATAAGTCAGTTACATAAAAAACATAGGTCTAATTTTATACCGAAAAGTAAGACTGCCCCTGACTCACTTTCTTAAGAAACATTCTTTATACTAGATCTTAAGACACTGTTTTAAACATAATGGCTATGTTCATGCAACTGACCCCTGGTGTAATTACTGTGCATCAATGCCATGGATGTGACGTTGTGCTGCTATTTTAGTAAAGGCAGAACCACTAACTTGAGTGGTCCACATCTACTCATCACGCTACTCAGGGGTCCTAAATCAAGGAACCTTGTGATGTGTCAAGTGTCTCAAGAATTTGGTTTGCTGCCATGCACCACTTTCTTGGCAGTTTATTAAGTGTGGAGCAACAGGGTGAGGATTACTTGAGCATTGCAGGGTAGTTTTTTCATATCAGAAACATTTAAGTACTCATAAACAATAAATGGATATATAAAATTATATTTTATTTGTCTATTTGTGTCTAAAATTAAAAATATAATACTAAAAACTGAAGTAATTTTAAATGCTACAAGTGAAGTACAGTATGAAAATAGGATTTATATTTTGAGATTTGCTAAAGAACATTTAACAGTTTTATTAAATTATTAGTGTTTCTAAAGAATAGCTTAGTGTGTGATGACAGCAGAGGTAATCTAATTGTTAAAATGGGTGGAATGAGCACAAACAATCAATTATTCAATATCAGTAGTAATTTAAATTATTATTATTAATTAAGTTTATAATAATTAATAATACATTAAAACAATCTAACTTATTTCAAATGCTAAAAAACAGTCAATCAAGATCATAAATCAAAAATCATATTTCTTTTTTCCCTACAATAACTATAATTTTTTATTCTAGTTATTGAAACTTACAATATAAAATCAGAAAATGATTTGTGGTCAATTATTTTACCTATATTAACATTCCCAGTTCATGTTAGTATTATTTTATGTATAGGCTCCAAATATTGTGACTGACTGATTTTAAATCGTAATTTTGGCCAGCCCTGAAATGGGTCATAGGTCACCACTGAGCAGTTTAATTAAATACTTTTTTTGCATTTCTTGCATGGAAGTAGAACATAATGTATTTAAAATGCATATACACAATGTAATGATAATATTTGTCCTCTTGAATGCTGTTAAACTGAATGTTTGAAGCAAACTGTTTGCTGAAAATATCCGCAGCTTAACAACAACACTGAAATAGGAGCACACAGTTTATCTGTCAATCAATTGCATGTGAAAGTTGTGTTCATTACTATAATAGTAGGTGTGTATATATATATATATATGCACTATATTGCCAAAAGCTTTGGGACATTTGCCTTTACATGCACATGAACTTTAATGACATCCCAAGAAGGCCTGGCTCGCTAATTCATCACAAAGATGTTACTACTCACTACTAAATATTTAACTGTTAGTGGTATTATAACAAAGTGGAAGCAATTGGGAACAACAGAAACTCAGCCACGAAGTAGTAGGCCACGTAAATTCACAGAGCAGGGTCAGCGCATGCTGAGATGCACAGTGCGCAGAAGTCACCAACTTTCTGCAGAGTCAATAGCTACAGACCTCCAAACTTCGTGTGGCGTAGAGAACTTCATGGAATGGGTTTCAATGGCCGAGCAGCTGCATCCAAGCTGCAATGCTGTAGTGATGAATCACGCTTCTCTGACTGGCAATCCGATGGATAAGTCTGGGTTTGGCGGTTGCCAGGAGAACAGTACTTGCCTGACTGCATTGTGCCAAGTGTAAAGTTTGGTGGAGGGGGGATTATGGTGTGGGGTTGTTTTTCAGGGGTTGGGCTTGGCCCCTTAGTTCCAGTGAAAGGAACTCTTAATGCTTCAGCATACCAAGACATTTTGGACAATTTCATGCTCCTAACATTTTGGGAACAGTTTGAGGATGGCCCCTTCCTGTTCCAGCATGACTGCACACCAGTGCACAAAGCAAGGTCCATAAAGACATGGATGAGCGAGTTTTGTGTGGAGCAACCTGACTGGCCTGCACAGAGTCCTGACCTCAACCCGATAGAACACCTTTGGGATAAATTAGAGCAGAAACTGCGAGCCAGGCCTTCTCGTCCAACATCAGTGCCTGACCTCACAAATGCGCTTCTAGAAGAATGGACAAAAATGACCATAAACACACTCCTAAACCTTGTGGAAAGCCTTCCCAGAAGAGTTGAAGCTGTTATAGCTGCAAAGGGTGGGCAAACTCCATATTAAACCCTACGGATTAAGAATGGGATGTAATTAAAGTTCATGTGCATGTAAAGGCAGCCGTCCCAAAACCTTTGGCAATATAGTGTATATATATGCACCCCCAACTCCCTGAAGGCCATTCTGTAATCTGCACCCCCTTTGAGTCAAAAAGGGTTAGAACCACTACCGTATAATTCTGATAACATTCTATATGAAAGTTTATATGATACAGATTTTTTTGTTCTCAGAGAGCTACCTGCCCAAGGATGATGGGGAGTTTTACCAATTCTGCTATGTGGACAGCATCGGTTGTGTCAAAGGAGCCAGCACCCCGTTCTGCTTTCAAGGCCCAGCAGAAACAAGCCTTGACTGCAGCTTGGAGAAGGACCTGTTAGTTATAACAACACAGGTACAACCTGGACGCCATGTGGATTTAAAGTTTCTAGTAGCTTTTCCTTTCTGCTAGCAACTAAAAGTTTAATACTAATACCAACTGGCCACAAAATCTGTTATTGAATGTCATTGTGAGTAGGAGCAGGCAGAAAAGATGGAGAAAGAGAAAGAGGACTTTGTCAAAGAGATCAAGCACTTAAAAGAAACAAATGAGATCCTGAAAACTGAGTTGGGTGAAAGACTGCATGAGATCCGCCGTCTCAGGGTTAGTCAGATTCTCTTCCTTTTACAATACATGTAAAATGTATGTTGTTTACAGTATTTGTGCTATCTCCAATCATACTGGATGTTTTTGTAATGAAGGTCAACTGATTGTCATGTAATCATTACTGCATTGTTCTTTTACTGACGAAACATCACTGTGTATAAGCAGTGGTGAATAAAGTGGTCATATATGTGCCTTTTTACTAAACTGCAGAGCTCTCTAGATGAAGTGAAGTCAAAGGATAAACCAGAAACACCACTGCCAGATGTACAGAGTTTTAACTCCACTGAAGAGGTAAAGGTCAAGCAAACACCCAGTTGAAACATGTCTGTAATTTTATGTCTAAGTCTGATTGAGAATTGTACGAGATATGTATGACTTTTATCAAACAAAATTATTCACAGTCACTGAACAATCTTCATGAAAAGCATGAGAGAGCTGTTCAAAAGATCAACTTGCTTAAGAGAGAAAGGGCTGAGTTACAGCAACAGGTTGAACTCCACGATGCCGAAAACCTCAGGTAAGTTTCCTCATTATGGAAATCTCTGTACCAACATATGTTTTTATATGCAAATGTAACCGGTCCTACTCGACCGCTCCAAGTGGGTCTCAAACTGGGGTCTCCGGCGTGGAAGGCAGGTATGCTAACAAGGACGCTAAAGACCACAGTCGCTAGCATCAGTCGCTAGTGCGCCTCTTGAGGCTAGGGGAGTGAAGTTTACACACACACACAGCTCTTACTGGCCAATGTCCGTTACACTCACCCCCCTAAACCTCACTCCTATCTGGATCAAGGAACCAAATGTAACCGGTCCTACTTGACCCGCTCTGAGCGGGATTTGAAATGGGGTCTCCGCCGTGGAAGGTGGGTGAGCTAACAATGACACTAAAGACCGCATCAGTCGCAAGTGCGCCTCTTGAGACCAGGGGAGTAAGGTTTATATGCACAGCTCTTACTGGCCTACGTCCGTTACACTCACCCCCCTAAACCTCACTCCCATCCAGGTCACGGCACCAAATGTAACTGGTCCTACTTGACCTGCTCTGAGCGTGATTTGAACTGGGGTCTCCAGCATGGGAGGCTAGTGCGCTAACAAGGACGCTAAAGACCGCAGCCTCTTGCTTTAGTCGCTAGCACGCCTCTTGAGGCCTGGGGAGTGAGGTTTACACGCACAGCTCTTACTGGCTTATGTCCGTTACACAAACATTTTAAAGAAATATTCATCTGTCCTTTTTCTCCAGGCTGAGTACCTTGCTGAAAGAAACAGAACAAAATTATAACAAAGTACAGGACCAGGCCAAGTTGCTACAGGTTTGCAAATGCTTTCTCGTTATGTGTTCTTACTTTTAATGATATTAAGAATAAAATTATTTATTTCCGTGGTGCCTGTCAAGACCAAGACACAAAAATACGAGAGACAAAATAGAGAGAGAGAAATTAAAAGTAAACAAAATCATATGAATACAAAAAAGGCAGGGGAAACAAGTTGTGACATAAATAAAAGTTGGAAGTAAATAAACATTTCTGAGCTGGTCCGTGAGCTTCACCATTGTCTTCAATATGGCATTTATTTTATTTTAGGTGGATGTGCAAAACAGCAGGAAAGACAATGAGAAATTGCATATTGAAATCCAGGCGCTCAAGATGAAAAAGACTCTGGAGGACCGGAGAGCTGAAAACAAAGCATTACAAACATCCATTTTAGAGCTAGGAGCTCAAGAGAAAGAAGAAAACAAAGTGAGGCTTGTCTATTTAGAAGTTGGAAGCATCATGACTTCAAATCATTAATCAGTAATAACTATATCGTCATGAAGTAATCTCTTTGTGACCGAACACTCAGGTCCAGATTCAGGCTCTGCTTACTCAGCTGACAGAGGCCAGAGGCCTGCTTCGCCATGAGGTGCAGAATTGCAAAGAAGCCTACAAGCGTGCAGAAGGAGCTGAGCAGGAACTGAAGGAAGTGAAAAAGAAGCTGGAGGAGATGACCCTGAAACAGGCTGAGGGCGAGAAAACCAATGAAATCCAGGTATTGAACAGTGTCATGTTTTTTTAATTTATGCATTTCACTTTAAACTTTAGTAATTTGTGACTATTAATATTAAGTATTTCAATCCTGATTCAAGACAATTCTGTTATTACAGGCACAACTTCAGCAAGCACAAGACAAAATTTACGAAATGGCAGAGACATCAAGATTAGACAGGGAGGCGCTTGAGGAAAGTAATGAGGTGATCTGTTTTGTTATGACACAGATTAAACATCACTGTTCGGTACATTACCATTCAAAAGTTTGGGGTCAGTAAGATAATTTCATGTTTTTGAAAGAAAAATGTTTGTGTAACCCTCTCTTATGCTCACCAAGGCTGCATTTATTTGATAAAAAAATACAGTTAAAACAGTAATATTAGAAAATAAATTGTAAAATATTTTTAAAATGTAATTTATTCCTATGATGGCAAAGCTGGATTTTCAGCATCATTACTCCAGTCTTCAGTGTCACATGATCCTTCAGAAATAATTCTATAATGTGCTGATTTCTTATTATTTCTTATTATTATTAATGCTAAAAACAGTTGTGTTGCTTAAAGGTACACTATAGAACATCAAACAGGTTCTCCCCACTCAGTGATGCACCCACTGAGAATCCTGTTGAAAGTGCCCTAGTTATTGGTGATTCTATTACACGGAACGTGAAAATAGAGACACCAGCCACCATAGTCACATGTTTACCGGGAGCCAGAGCGCCTGACATCAAAGCAAATTTAAAAGTGCTGACTAATGCTAATCGTAAATTCTCTAAGATTATTATTCATGTCGGCACTAATGCTGTTCGACTTTGCCAGTCGGAGATCACCAAAATTAACATTAAAGAGGTGTGTGAACTTGCAAGTACGATGGCTGATAGCGTTTTTTGCTCTGGTCCCCTCCCCGTTAAAAGGAGTGATGAGATACTTAGCAGACTATCATCACTCAATGGCTGGCTGTCTAAGTGGTGTCCGCAAAATAACATAGGGTTCATAGACAATTGGAAAAGCTTTTGGGGTAGACCTGACCTGTTGAAAAGAGATGGTATCCATCCCTCCTGGGGTGGTGCCGCTCTTCTCTCTAGTAATTTGGCACATAGTCTTAAAGCTAAACCTTGACTAACTAGGGCCCAGGTCAGGAAGCAGACGGACTGGCTTACCCGACCGTCTGCTAGCTGTCTCGCGTTACAGAAGTCAGATAAATCCCAGCACATAGAGACTCTTTCACCTAGATATTATCACATAGAGACTATGTCTGTTCCACGAATTAGTAAATACAAAAAAACACCAAAACTATTCAGCGGTAAAAATTTAATTGATGTCCAACAAATAAACAACAGATATAATACAGATGAACAAATGATAAAGCTCGGGCTGCTGAATATTCGATCCCTTTCCTCAAAAACGCTTATTGTTAATGATATGATTACAGATAATAATCTAGATGTGCTGTGTTTGACAGAAACCTGGCTAAAACCTGACGACTACATTACTTTAAATGAGTCCACCCCACAAGATTATTGTTATAAACACGAGCCGTGTCTGAAAGGTAAAGGGGGAGGTGTTTCTGTAATTTATAATAATATCTTAGTAATAATCAGTATTACTCAGAAGTCTAGTTTCAAATATAATTATTTTGAAGTTTTGGTGCTTTACATAACGTTATGTAGTGAAATTGATAAATCCCGTTTAACATTTGTGTTGGCTACTGTATACAGGCCACCAGGGCACAATACACACTTTACCAGAGAATTTGCAGATTTTTTAGCAGAGTTAGTACTGGCTACAGATAAAGTCCTAATTGTTGGTGATTTTAATATCCATATAGACAATGAAAAAGACGCATTGGGATTGGCATTTAGAGACATTCTAAACTCTATTGGAGTTAGGCAACCCTAGGTATTTATTCGATACAGTGGCTAAATTAACCAAAAATAAAGCTTCAACTTCTGATGTCTGCCAACAGCACAGCAGTAATGACTTTATGAACTTCTTTACTTGTAAGATTGATAATATTAGTAAAAAAACTATAACCATGCAGCCATCTACTACTGTATCACATCAGACAGAGCATTGTAGTGTCACTGAGGAAAAATTACATTCATTCACTGCTATCGGAGAAGAAGAATTGGCTAAACTCATTAAATCATCTAAATCAACAACATGTATGCTCGACCCTATACCGACTAAACTACTAAAAGAGATGCTTCCAGAGGTCATAGATCCTCTTCTTAATATCATTAATTCATCCTTGACTTTAGGATATGTACCAAAAACTTTTAAGTTGGCTATTAGTAAACCACTTATTAAAAAAACGCCACTTGATCCTACAGAATTAGTCAATTACAGGCCAATCACAAATCTACCTTTTCTGTCAAAAATACTAGAAAAGGCAGTGTCCTCACAATTATGCTCCTTTTTAGAAAGAAATGGTATCTGTGAGGATTTCCAGTCAGGATTTAGACCGTATCATAGTACTGAGACTGCTCTCAGTAGAGTTACAAATGATTTACTCTTATCATCCGATCGTGGTTATATCTCTCTGTTAGTGTTACTCGATCTTAGCGCTGCATTCGATACCACCGACCACAACATTCTTTTGAATAGACTCGAAAATTAAGTTGGCATTAGTGCAATTGCATTGGCATGGTTTAAATCATACTTATCTGACCGTTATCAGTTTGTAGCAGTAAATGAAGAGATGTCACACCGATCGCAAGTTCAATATGGAGTACCGCAGGGCTCAGTGCTAGGACCGTTGCTTGTCACCCTGTACATGTTACCACTGGGAGGTATCATTAGGAAGCATGGCGTTAGTTTTCATTGTTATTCTGACGATACTCAGCTCTATATTTCTTCACGCCCTGAGGAAACTTACCAATTCACAAGATTAACGGAATGCATAGCTGATATATAAAATTGGATGACTAGTCATTTCCTGCAACTTAATTCAGAAAAAAACTTAATTTTTAATTTTTGGACAAAAAAACTCCACATGTAGTAACCTAGAATACTGTCTAACACTTGATGGCTGCTCTGTCAAGTCCTCGTCGTCAGTTAGGAACCTGGGTGTGCTCTTTGATACCAATCTTTCATTTAAAAGCCACGTTTCTAGCATCTGTAAAACTGCATTCTACCATCTTAAAAATATATCTAAATTACGGCATATGCTTTCAATGCAAAATGCTGAACAGTTAGTTCATGCGTTCATGACCTCAAGGCTAGATTAGTGTAATGCTCTACTGGGTGGTTGCCCTGCTCGCTTAATAAATAAACTGCAGCTGGTCCAAAACGCAGCAGCTCGAGTTCTTACTAGAACCAGGAAGTATGACCATATTAGCCCGGTTCTGTCAACACTGCACTGGCTCCCTATTAAACATCGCATACGTTTTAAAATCTTGCTAATTACTTACAAAGCACTAAATGGTTTAGCTCCCCGGTACTTGAGCGAGCTCTTAACGCATTATACTTCATCACGTCTATTGCGGTCTCAAAACTCTGGCCAGTTGATAATACCTAGAATATCAAAATCAACTGCAGGCGGTCGATCCTTTTCCTATTTAGCACCTAAACTCTGGAACAGCCTTCCTAGCATTGTTTGGGAAGCAGACACACTCTGTCAGTTTAAATCTAGACTAAAAACGCATCTCTTTACTATGGCATACACATAAAACATTTTTAATTTATATTTTATTCAAATTGTTAGGCTGCATTAACTAGGTCAGTCGGAACTGGGAACACTTCCCATAACACATGAATGCACTCGTTACATCATAAGAAGAATGGCATCTACGCTAATGTTAGTCTCTCTGTTTATCCCGAGGTTTACCGCAGTCAGCCGGATCCGGGCTGTATCCAGATCAGATGGTGGACCAGCGCCAAGACATTACCAATGCATCCCTGAAGTGTCTGCAGAGACCGTGTCAATTAGTCTACCCTCTGAAATTGCTCATCGACATGGCATCCTCAATGGATCCATCTCCGGCGTGATGACTCCGATATTTTGAATATTCCTATTTAATAATTGTTTAATCGACACGCCATCCTCAATAAACCCGTCTCTGGCAAGATGCCGCCGATCTTTCGAATATTCCGATCTAATATTACTTCTGACCTATAAGGCTGCCAAAATAATAATCATACACTGTTTGCTAATTGGCCAGAGGAGAACTGGCACCCCGACTGAGCCTGGTTTCTCCCAAGGTTTATTTTTCTCCATTAGGCCACCTGATGGAGTTTTGGTTCCTTGCCACTGTCGCCTTTGGCTTGCTCAGTTGGGGACACTAAATTTTCAAATAAATATCCAAATAAATTTAATTACTAAACTTAACTATATCAACTACATTACTTAAATATATATGATAATTGAAATGAGCTAGATGACATCACCGTTTTCTCCAGAGAGGCTGTACAGCCGAATCAAATTCGGTTTCATTATTTTCCTGTTTAACACTGTGAAGCTGCTTTGAAACAATCTGCATTGTAAAAAGCGCTATATAAATAAAGTTGACTTGACTTGACTTGACTATAGCTGCGTCCCAATTCAGAGGCTGCATCCTTCGAAGGGCACATTTGAAGGCCGATTGCGTCACCGTGAAGCGACGAAGGCTTTCCCAAACTCAAATATGTAATGATACAAATGTAAAGATAAAAAAAAAACTTAAAAACGGTTCAAATGTTGACTTTTATCTTACTAAGATGTGATTATATATAGTTTATACTCTTTATTATATACAGAAATGGACCATGGTAAACATATTTAGACAGTTTGTGAACCCTGTTGCTAGGTGACAAGAACACTCCTCCGTAGGCTAGAGTAAGCTGTTATAGTAAGCTGTGGCCTTCGAAGGATGCAGCCTCTGAATTGGGATGCAGCTTGTGTAACTTTTAAACAAAACTTAAAAACAAAACTGCATGCATTTTACAGAAGAACATTGTTTTGGTTGTGCTTCCCATGCGGAGGAATATTAATCTACTCCTCAATAAATCAATCACTACTAGGCTTAAGAGATATAACCAGTTTAGATGGAAAGGATCTCAACTGAGTAGCTGAAGACGTTACTGTAGCTACACCCATTAATAGACACAGTACTTCCCAGAAAATAAATTCCAGCACAGCGCTACAACAACTATAATGAAATAACCCTTCACAATGAAGCTCTCTACCCACTGTTCTTGAGCTAATCTGAAGGCCACACAAAGTTTGGTGGTCTGTAGCTATTGACTCTGCAAAAAGTTGGCGACGTCTGCGCCTCAGCATGCGCTGACCCCGCTCTGTGATTTTATGTGGCCTACTACTTTGTGGGAGTTGCTGTTGTTCCGTATTGCTTCCACTTTGTTATAATACCACTAACAGTTGACCGTAGAATATTTAGTAGTGGGGACTTATTGCACAGGTGGCAACCTATCACGGTACCACGCTTGAATTCACTGAGCTCCTGAGAGCGACCCATTCTTTCACAAATGTTTGTAGAAGCGTCTACATGCCTAGGTGCTTGATTTTATACACCTGTGGCCATGGAAGTGATTGGAACACCTGAATTCAAGGATTTGGAGGGGCCCTACTTTTGGCAATATAGTGTATGTTGTGGAAAAATGTCTTCTCTGTCTTGCAAATGAAGTTCAAAAGGAGTTCCAGAAATCAAAATAAGACTTTATTGAACAAAGCAACAAAGCAGAGATGCCTGCAGAACATCAGAATTTTCCTTTGGCCAAGCCGCAATTCTTATACCTTTTTCTTATCTGTTATTTCGCAATAACCAAGTGACATCATTTTCTGGTAAGATTCACCCCTCTTGTTTTCCCACCATTTATTTCTACATCTTTTGCCTTTCTCTCTAATTGTGGCATTCTGCCAATTGATGATCAACCCTCTCTCATACGCAAAATGTATTCTCCAAGGACAATCAACCCTTCCCAGAGGCAAGACACCTCCACGGGACACCTCTTAACAATGGCCTTATTCTTTTCACCATCATCTGTTGTTTACTGGAAAAGCCCTGACTAAGCAAAAACTGCTCAGTGAACGCACAAACTTCTCAGATGTTCTTGATCTTTGCAATCACAGTCACATAGGCCACATCTGGCTTTATAGTATTCAAACATTCTACAACTGTTTTTTATAGGATAGATAAAATATTTCAGTACATTTAATATTATTGTGGAAATCATAGAATAATCCCCCCCCCCCCCCCCCCCCCCCCCAGTATTCTTTGTTAAATAGAAAGTTCAAAAGAATAGCATTTATTTAAATGTCACTTACTGTCACTTTTGAATTAATGTTTTCTTGCCGAATAAAAGTTGTACTGACCCCAAACATTTGAACAGTGGTATATATTAGGAACTTAATACCAAAGATGTTGTGGAGTTCTGAGTTAAATTATTATTTAATAATTGTTAAATGATTATTATTTGATGTAGGTTTTTTTTTTTTAATCTCCAGGAACTGCATGCAGAAGTAATTAAACTTCGTAGGGCGTTATTTGACTACCAGGTCGCATCTGTTGCCGCAATGTCTGATCAACTACCCAACCCTCAAAGCCCATCCACCTCCCAGGAGCAAATATACCAACCTACCTCTCATTTCTATGAGAGCATTGATGATTTAACAGGTTGGTACAATAACAATAATTGTAAAAGGATGGTGAAACATTCAGTTAGATAAAAATCTAGAATTTTTCTTAAAATTAGTGTTAACCTTTATTTGTACATTACAGCAAATCCTGCAGAAACAGAGATCCAGGTAATGACCTTTTCTTATGAATACAATATTTTAAGAATGAGTTTCCACAGAGGTCAAAATGATTGAATTGTCTGTATTTCCTTATGTGCAGATTAGGGTGTGCCAGCACTGTCAGGAGTGTTTTCCTGGCATCAGCGATGATGAATTAGCACAACACGAGCAGTCCCACAGAGTGTGTCCATTCTGCACTCAGATCTTTGACGACTGCCAACAGCAGGCATTTGAAGATCATGTCTACGGTCATGAGTAGTCAGTTCTGATTTCTAAATCTGATATAATGTATTTAGGAAAGTATGGTGTTGCTTTTTAAAGTACTGAATGGTCCAGGATTTTCTAGATATGCATCACTTTCATTATTAGCTATTATCTATCTAAAATAGGGAATGTTTATTATTTTTATTATGTAATGATTACAATATCATTGAAAAGATTGGTACAAATTAAATTAATATGTAGAAGATATAATACAGATATAAGATAACATTTTTGCCATTTTCTTTTATTTACCCAAACTTTTTTCCAGTGGTTAATCTGGTTTTAAATAATAAACATAAAACATATTGAGACTTGAGAAATATGACTAAATGGATGTTTTTATTCACATTTTTTCCTCTCAAACAAGCTTGGCTCACACAACACTGACATTCTTTGACCTTCGCCTTCATCCCCTTCTCCCTGACAATGTGTTTACAAAATAATGTCTTATTCTCAAGGTGTCATTTGGCTGGCCTCCTCGGGTGTAACGTCTTGCAATAACAGTTCTGCGAACAGAGCGGGCAGCCAGTACTGTGGCTCCCCTGCAGCTTGGGAGTCCAGCCATGCTAAGCCTTCTTTCAGCAGGTGATCCTGAAAACAGTGCAAAAGGTATTAAAGAGGACCTATTATGAACCTATCACTAAACTTTCTTTAGTGTGTAATGTTGCTGTTTGAGTAAGTAAAAGGTCAGTAAAGTTACAACAGTGGCTATGTTTAAGGACTTGGCACTTAATCTGGACTGAAAGACTAAAGGATCTTGGTGTATTATTGTATTATTATGGTATGACAATGATGACAATTGTTGTTACATTTAATAAAAAAAAAAAAAGTAAACATGGAGGACATTAAAGTAAGCAATTACGCGTTTATTTATAGTGTGATCTGCCGTCGAAGCCAGCGAATTTATGTGCAGGCAATATAAAAACAGAGGGGGATGCGGAAAAAGAGAGGAGTTTAACTCTTTTCCCACCAAACACAGAATTTTTTTATTTCTTGTGAGAAAACGCTTCCCCGCCATTGATAGTAGCCCCTCACTGCAGAACACGAGATCCAGGGGGAGGAGACGGGTAAGTTTAGGGATATATAAAGTGGGAGGACTTGGATCCAGCTCCAGGGGGTGGAGATGGGTAGGTTTAGGGTCCGGTGGTGGAGACGAGTATGTTTACGGATATGTAAAGTGGGTGGAGTTGAATCTGGATCCAACCTCACCCCCTGGATCTTGTGTTCTGCAGTGAGGACCATCTCGCCATTGACAGAATTTTCTGTGTTTCCATGTTTTCACTGTTATATGCTAGGGGGCGCTATGGCATCTTCTGAAAAAGTACTGAATCTCCTGATCAAAACACATGTGAAGAAGTTGCAGAAACAAGCAATATCATATGTAATCATATGCATATGTAAAATAACGCGATCATCAACATTAAACAGCATATAAATCAAAACTGCCTAATGTTACCGAATGAAATGTCGACCCAAGACGAGCTACAGGACTGTGCAGGTTTTATGGGTGTTGATGGACTCGATCTACAAACTTCTTTTTCCTTTTTTTTTTAAACTTTCTTTTATATATTGCTTGATATATTTTAAATTGTGAAAATGATCAAAAATGCTGGCGGGGAAAGAGTTCACAACATTTATGTTACAATCCCTTTATGTTTTGCTTGTATATAGAGTTGTCACTGTAATTTTTGAGTTCTAACACATGAGATTATTTTATGTTCCATGTCTTTCCACTGACTGCCTTTTGCTACTGTCTTGATAACGCTGGGTATGTAAAATCTTTAAAGTGACTCCCATGAGCACAGAATTGTGACGAATGTTGATCTAGAGTGACATAAAACTCGCATGAATTCTGATATGACTGTTCAGACTGAGGTTGCCTAGCAAAACATCTGACCTGTATTAGATTTAGTACCACATACTGAAGTGGCACAAATCGGAATTAAAGTTATTCTCTATATGAGTAAGCACTGTTTCTGAACTCCCTGAAACACTTTGATTTTGTATTTTTCTAGGAAAATACACATCTCAATTTAAATAATTCCCGCCCAAGGCATACACAAAAAAAGGGGCGAGGCCTGGTTGAGCTTTGTTAGTAGTGTTTTGAAACTTTCGGTTATGGTCAGAGGTGTGACATTTCAGAAACATGCTGATCCAGCTGACCAATCACAACACACTGTGCTTTCCAGAAGGACCAGAACTAAACAGACAGACTGGGAAGTGTGCTTCTGCGACAATGTATAATATGTGAAAAATTTTGTTTTTTGAACATTCAAGCATGAAAACCTATTCTAGTAGACCCAAAAACAAAATCAAGACTTTGTAAAAGGGCATAATAGATCCTTTTTAATTTATGATATAAAAATAAAAAATATTTTTACAATTTTCCTGCACACTTACAAGAACGTGACAGGCCCGCTCTCTCTCCCACTTGAGGCTGTCTCTGATCTCACTCACTGTCACATAGCCCTTTTTCTGTAAAACATGGCCAATAATCAGATCTGACATCACAATGTAAAGGCCTCAGACTTTGAGTCTGGTATTGATTACCTCTGCTAGCTGAAGGACAACAGTGTGATCCATGTTGAGCTCAGCTGGGACCGACTGGACTAGATAAGATCCTCCAACAGGAATCATCCCGAAGCCATTTCCCATAGCCTTGAGCTTCTTTATGGCCCGAACCAAGTCATCCCTGAGTGACGACATTAATGGGTGGTAAGAGAATTCATGTGTTCAGAATAGCTAGAGAACAGCATGTACAATCACAGACACTCACTGGCTCACATCTTGTGCAAACTTTCCTCTTCCTTTCAAGACACGGTGGTGAAGTTCCTCCAATGTGATGAGACCTGCACAAATAGTAATTTATTGATTAAAATTTACATTTATATATAATTTTTTTTTTAAGTAAAAGGTGGTCATTATTGCAAAATAAACCAGGTGACAAGGTGATGAGGTCTTGTATGGTGTTTAGAGATTGGTGTTTAGGAATGTGTCATCATTATTTAGAAATATCTTACTGCTGAATGCCACGACTGAGCAATCAGAATTAAGTATTTTGTTTTTCCACACATATGTAATATATCCAAGGTACAAAATACTACCATCAATATAGGCATGTTTTATTGTCAATATGCAATACAATAACTGCGTTATCACTATGAATTGACAACTGAAACGTACCACCATTTCTGTGTTTTAGAGCTAAGCAGACTTCAATGATCTGTACACCAAGCTCATAATAGAAATCTCCAACTCCAAGCATCTCAGACCAAAATCCTTTTCCAGCTGCACAAAAAGAGAATAAAGTTCATAAGGTCATATAACTCTTTCTCTGAAATTCTAATTATTTATAATTATACATACAATAATGTATAATTTATATAATTATACTACATATAATTTATATACAGTACTGGTCAAACATTAGGAAACATTACTATTTTTAATGTTTATATTACAATTTATTACAATTAGATTTATCATCAACTGAATTTTTATCAGCCATTATTCCAGGCTTCAGTCACATGATCCTTCAGAAATCATTCTAATATGCTGATTTGAGACTCAGTCATTATCAATGTTAGAAACAGTTGTAGTACTTAATATTATTTTGGAACCTGTGATACTTTTTTCAGGATTCATTAATAAATAAAAAGTTAAAAAGAACAGCATTTATTCAAAATAGAAATCTTTTCTAACAATATAAATCTATATCTAACTTTTTGATCAATTTAACATCCTTGCTGAATAAAAGTATTAATTTCTTTCAAAAAAAAAAAAAAGAAAAGAAAAGAAAGAAAGAAAATGACCACAAACTTTTGAACAGTAGTGTATATTGTTACAAAAGATTTATATTTTAAATAAATGCTGTTCTTTTTATTCATCAAAGAATCCTGAAAATTAGTGAAGTATCAAAGGTTATAAAAAAAATATTAAGCAGCACAAGAGTTTCCAACATTAATAATAAATCAACATGTTAGAATGATTTCTGAAGCATCATGTGACACTGAAAACTGGAGTAATGGCTCATAGAAATTCAGCTTTGCATCACAGAAATAAATTATATTTTAAAGTATATTAAAATAGAAAACCATTATTTTAAATTGTAATAATATTTCACAATATTACTGTTTTTTTCTGTATTTTTGATCAAATAAATGCAGGCTTGATGAGCATAAAAGTCCTATTTCAAAAACATTACAAATGTAATAATATTTCCAAACTTATATGAATGAGTATAAATTATAAAATAATAATTGATATTAATTATAATAATTGATCAATTATAATAATGTATATAATTATACTTAGAATTATATAATGTCAGTTATACAGATTTCATATGAGCACTGCCGCACCCTAATATTAAATAATGCAATTATATAAAGGGAAACATTTAGGATCAATACATACATGCAAGTGGATCAACCCCTATGGTGGCACACATCTCCTGGAACTGCACCCTGAATTGAGAGTTTTTTCGGATTTCCTGTTTATGCTTGCTGGCAAACTCCTCCAAATGGGTCTTAAAGGTTTCCAATTGTTTTGACATCTACAGGGACAACACATACATACTGATAATAATGGGGCCAATGTTGTTTCACATCTGTGAGGTTTGCTTGCATTCAAAATCCATGTCTTGCTCATCAGGGTATACGCACCTGTGCAATCTGATCCTCAGCCAGGACAGTCCCTCTCTCTTTATACTTGGCCTGTGACAGTAAACAAAGTAGCTGGATGAAAATGCGAAATGATTTGCCTAGTTAATAAATCTCGCAGAAGTGCTGTGATCATACCTC
Organism: Rhinogobio ventralis; assembly: GCA_039654625.1. Lineage (NCBI taxonomy): Eukaryota > Metazoa > Chordata > Actinopteri > Cypriniformes > Gobionidae > Rhinogobio > Rhinogobio ventralis. Next base: position 17,820,823 of record CM077212.1, read on the forward strand.
TGCCAGTTTCTTTTTGGCGATCGCTCCAGCTCCGACTCCTCTTCTGTGCATGATGTCTAAATGTTAAATAAGAATCTCTAAAATACTACACACTTAAACTGTGTTATTTCCCTGTTCTGACAACTGCAGTAATTTAATTGATTTCCTATTCAGCTGAATAGCTTACGAGTTACATAGTCACAAATCGAGACCGAAAATGACAAAGCAGGCAAACTACACTAGATACAATAACACAAACGAATCTTTCAATTATCTATTTATCTACAAAGTTTCCAACAGTCCGGAAAGAAGACATCCACAGAAGTGTATTATTTCTTCTGTACACGAGTTAGGTCACTAATGTTTTGGTGAATGTGTCCGATAACGACACCTATCGGAAAGGAGAGCAACTGACGAAAGTTATTTGTAAAGATTCTGTTGGTATGCAATGCATTAATAATTATTGACAACTTTGCACTAAAATGTAATTTATGCAGTTTAGAACACAAAGCGGAATTATCGCAAACAATCCTCGCTGTTATTAAACAAAATGTAGCATGTCATGGGTAAAAAATAATCCTAAACAGCACCTACTGATATTTCCACGAACAGCTTAAATGTAGGTATTTAAGAAAAAAAAAAAAAAAAAAACTCCATTACACATACATGACATAAAACTTATATGTGATCTTATATGAGTCTTATATATATTTATCTTATATGAGTCTGAATCCTTGAATTGAGAACCTCCCCTGTCATGAACGAGTCGTGCAGGGAAGTTTTGTGAACCGAATCAAACGATTTATTGAAAAGAGCAGACTCAAATGAAGTATTTTGGCCGTAATGGCTGCTGCTATTTAGAATTCCATTACAAAACACTGTCACTAATCGACTATTATGTCGTAATAACTAAATTGGAATGCTGAGCATCAGTCTGGTGCAGTTGAGTTCAGTGATTAGCACTGATATCAGACTGTTGATTTTGCTAATTCAAATCGGATTTTTGGATATTTGATCAATCTATTGCATAAGTATCATAGCAGACATATCAGAGAATTGATATTTGATCTTTGGATACATGCGTAGTCAACTCATTATGATCTATTGCGATCCATTGTGAAAATTACATTACTCAACAGATTTCTACGTTGCTTAAGCTTCTTCTTGCCAAGACACCACTTGTCAAGACAGTACAGTAAAGGCAACCTAGCATCTAGCAGCATTCAGGAGGAGCTCATCCAGAGACCTCCAGAAGATACAGGTGTGGAGGAAGAGAGAGCCTATGAGGACTCTCTTGTTAAGATGGAAATGTTGCCAGATTTCTCCACTGTGGCAGAACCACTGATGATTCAAGTGGAGGAACCTGAATACCAAACTCTACATGCTGGAGTGAAAATATTTCCACGTTCCTCAACCACAGAAGCAAAGCCATTGTTGATCCAGGTGGCACCTCAACACCCTCTACCTGATGAGGTGGAAACATGGCCATCTTTTTCCACTGTGGCAGAACAATTTATGGTTCAGTTTGAGGAACCTGAACAGCAAACTCCACCTGATGAGGGGGGGAAATTGCCACATTCCTCCACTAAAGTGGCAGAACCACTGTTGGATCAGGAGGCACCTTGGCATCTCACTCCACCTGCTGAGGAGGAAATACTGCCATCTCTCTCCACTGTGGCAGAACCACTGATGGTTCAGATGGCACCTGCTGAGGTGGAGCAAGAGCGTCCACCTGAAAGGCCAAGGAAGAGAATGACAAAGAAGGAGAGAAAGACAGACTCTTCAACTATAAAACGTCCAGATGCAACTTCGCCACCAGCAAAGCCAAAACTTGCTTGGATGGACAACCCTGCTCAAAATACCAAGGCTGAGGAAGAGACGATGAAGAAGTTGAGAGAGCTTGAAAATAAAACTCATGTAAAGCAAGAGACAGTGTGTGTGGAAATAGTGGAGGATATGAAACAAGAAAGGAGAATGAAAAAGGAGAGAAAGATTGAATATGCAACTCCACCACCAGCAAAACCAAAGCTTGCTTGGATGGAGACAGACAGTACAAAAGTCGCACATACGAAAAATAGAGAAGATGAAAAGGGAAGGCCTGAAAGACAATCAAACAAGATAGAAGATACAAAGACAGAGCAGGCAGCAAATATTACTCCACCACCTGCAAAGGGAAAAAAGACACATGTAGGCCAACAGGAGCCTGAATGCAGCAGCCAAATCAGTCAGCAGTCCAGCAGAAGGCAGAAGGGAATTCTTTTCATTTATAAACTGGCAGAGAAAAAGGTTACTGCTGAGAAAGAGAAGAAGAAGATCAGAAAAGATGAGAAAATACAAAGGCAGTTACTGTATGAAAAATATGTCAATGATCCATCCATGAAACACCTGCTCATCAATAAACACAACAGACTCATTAAAAGTCATACAGCTGCATCATCTGATCATAAAGAAAATGTACAGGCAGTAGGAAAATGACTCTAAAAGAACAAGAAGATTGAGCCTCAAGAAAATACAAAGGTGACGAAAGAGACCAGTTTAGGATCAGTTCCTCCAGGAAAAAGCACAATATCATCCAAGATCCAATCTGAGGCCAATAAAATGCATCAACATTTTGTTCATGTGTTAAAATGTCCTTCTTCTGTCTTCTGATTTTTTTAGATAAATCAAATAAAGAATATTTTTCTAAAAAATAAATAACACACACACACACACACACACACACACAAACAGTAACCTAATCAAACAACTGAAAAAACTGGTTGGTCTATCTCGGTTTATCTGTTTGTCTGTGTGAGTGTGTTAAAAAAATGTAAATCTAGTTTTGAGAATGTAACTTTTTCACCTGTACCCTCATATGTTCACCACTAGATGTCCTACCTTTCTAATAATGCTTTCTGGATAATAATTTCATGTGACATAAAGTTAAATGGAAATCATTCTGTTGAGATATATTATATATACTTTTTTATTCATATTTTGATTTTACTTTAGTAATTTTCTTGTTACTTTACATTAATTGTTATTAGTTATTTAATGTTTATGTAGTATTTACTGATTTTTATTTCTGTTTTAGTTATTTTAGTATAGGCTATCATGTTAAACTAAATGAAAACGAGAAATGTTGCAACTGTCACCATTATGTTCTGTTAGTTTCTTTTTCATGGACTTTTAGTTTAATCTTCATTCTTCTTCTATTGCTTTTATTGGCGGTTGGCAAACAACTTTCGGGTGCATTGCTGCCACCCACTGATCTGGAGTGTAGACTAATGATCTATATCAGTGGTTCTCAAACTTTTTATACCAAGTACCACCTCAGAAATATTTGGCTCTCCAAGTACCACCATAATGACCAACATTAAAATACAGTAGCGTAGTAGGCCTAACTATTCAGCTACAGCTCTGCACAGTTCAAAAACGAGGCAGTTTATTCCTAATAAGAATATTTATTGTTGTCAGCCACTTTAACATTGTAAATACACAGTTTGTACTTTAACACTGCACTGTGCTTACATACAGGTAAATACAATAATTAAATAATGATTAAATTAAAATGTGTTGTACCAAAGTTAAATTAAAACTGTACTGTATTTATTCACACTTAACTCAATACCAGATTCTTGATTTATTTCATGATGCAGCAAAAATAGACTATAATAGTAAGAAGATGTTGTATTTGTGGTTTTCTCATTAATCTCATGACTGCCACTTTTCTTAAAATGTTCCTTACCAGAAGTTACTGTCTTACCCATGACATTCCACAAAAAACTGATGCCTATCCACAGCAGTGTATAAAACCTGATTTCTTGTTTATCAAGATGAAATGATCAAACTTTATTTTGAAAAACAAAACACAAGAGCACGACAATAACTTGATAAGATAATAATAATGAATATTTTAATTCCAATATTAGTTAATTGTGAACCTTAATGTAGGGTGGACACTTGCGGAACATTTATTAATGAGTTACAAACATTTATAACCTGTGAAAGTGAACCTTAATGTAAAGTGGAAACCTGTGAACCTGTTCACTTCAGGAATCTGGTATTGAGTTAAATAAGTGTGAATAAATACATTTATGTATTTATAACATGTGAGTTAAAAGTTTCATTCACTTCAAACTTAAGTGAATGAAAGGCAATAATCAGCAAAATGCACTCCCATGCAAATAACTTAATTCGATTGTTTCAATTGCATTGACACAGATGACTTTATTTGAATGTTTCCTTGATATAACATGAAATGCATAAAAAGAAATGCATAGTGACATCATTGCATGATGACATCAGGAACCTATGAATCGCCTTTTTGAACCGGTTCATTGAGAGATATTAACCTTATTATTATGCTTTTCTTTCTGTGTCTGTAATTATATATTGTGATGTATGCAAATCCAGGACATTTATGTTTTCTTCTTTTCCCTGATCTTGCATGTATGTGTAAGTTCATAAACATGTTCAGTCTCATCATGTGCTCCTTTGTACATTTGTGTCAGCTGTGTTCTATTAACCCTTTGATACATACGATCACACCAGTGTGATCATTCTAGGCTGGTCCCTGGAGTGTATGATCACACCTGTGTGATTAGAACATTCAGTGATCAACTGCCAAATTCAAATCTGCCTTAGCACGTCGACTGGCGCTGAGCCAGAGACTCAGTGTCTTTTAATGTTTATTTTAGGTTTCATACACTTCAAATTAAATTACACAATCACAAAAATACTAGCAAAAAATAAATATAGTTTGTAATTGCATACTAATATCTATAACAGCAAGATAACCATGTAAACATTGTAATATTATTTTATTTGCATCAGACACACAATATGTAACGTTAAATTAAAAAATAAAGTTTACTCAGTTCCACTCCCAGTTTGCCACCCACGTAAATGTCACATATATCAGGAGAAGTGGATTATCTTGTTTTGTAAATCCAGCAGGCTCCGACTCCCTGTCAGTGTTAAACTTAAAATTTTCTTTTACATATTTAAACCATAAGGAGTTCACTTGCATGTATTTAATTTAGTTATTAAATATTTTGTATAAAAAGAATAAAAAATAAAACATTTGAACAGTCATGCATTGCAAGTATTTTTTCCCATTTTTTCAAGTTATGTCACTGTTACCTCACAACTTGAGACACAATTTTAATCAAATTTACCAGTTTTTATCTACTTCAGAGAAAATGAAAGACAATTTATTTAAAAGAAGACAACTGACAAATGAGGAAATTGAGGACATTTTTTTTAAATTCTGATGAGGAGAATTTTGACAGTGAGGCAGAGTGACAGAGATGAGGACCTTCCCCCGAACCTTGAAGCTCTTGACAACATTGAAGGTGAAGACAAGACTTCATCCACAATGCCAGTTCATGTTTTACCCATGTCAAATGACGCAGCCAAGGTAAACTCAACATCCTGGAAGGTAACCAACCTTTTTAATCCTCCTGGCCAAGGCAATTTTGACGACCAACTGTCTGGTGTGCAAAATCCACCAGAATCCCCTAGTGAGGACAATTGTTTTAAATTGTTCCTTACCGAATAAGTCATCAGGGTAATTGTGGAGGAAACAAACCGCTATGCCTCTGACTTGCAAGAAAAAGAAGTGAAAGGAAAACTGGTTAAATGGGTTCCAACAAATATCCCTGAAATGTACACATTTTTAGTGACAGTTCCCCTAATGGGAGTGGTCAAAAAACCATTACTTTGTGATTACTGGAGCACAGAGCTCATGCTCTTGACACCATTTTTCGGGTCTTTGTTTTCACAGGACCGCTTCCTTCTGCTCCTCCGCTGTCTTCACTTTGCAAACAATGCAACAGCAGTTTTCAATGACCCTCTGAAAAAATCGGAAACATTTTTACTGCTCTCACCTCCTCTTTTCGTCGATCTGTGTGTGGATGAGTCTCTGATGAAGTAGAAAGGCAGGCTGGCATTTCGTCAGTTCATTCCATCTAAACGGCACAGATTTTTGTTTTGTGTGATGTGCTCACTGGTTATGTGCAGGACATGATCATTTACTCCAGATCTACCAGTGATATACAACACTACCAAGGACTTGGGATTTCTGGGTCTGTTGTAATGACCCTACTAGCACCTTACCTCAGAAAGGGTCATGTCCTTTATGTGGATAACTGGTACAGTAGTCCCACACTTTTCCAGCACCTCTTGTCTCTTGGCACTGGAGCTTGCGGTACTGTGCGTGCAAACAGGAAAGGGATGCCAACATTCACCTGTAAGATGACAAAGGGTGAGGTGGAATTTAAAGAAAATGGATCAGAGTTGGCAGTCAAATGGCATGATAAGAGATGTCCATGTCCTTACCACAGTCCACCCAACTGGTATGGCAGCCACAGGGAAGCTTGATCACGTCACTGGGCAAGCAAATATGAAGCCTTTCTGTGTGCTGGAGTATAATAAAAAGATGGGGGCAGTTGACAAAGCTGACATGATGACTGGTTTTCTTGAACGCACCAGAAAGTCTACGAAGTGGTACAAAAAGATCTTCTTTCACCTACTTGACACGGTTTTACTCAACAGCCACATTGTCTACCGGCAAATTACTGGTGAGAAATGTCTATAAATCAAGGTAAAACATAAACAAGGTAAAAAGTGATTACATTTTCAATTAATGTAAACGTAAGGGTTATAATGGGTATGCATGGACGTCATTTTCCTGCCGGAACACGCCCCTCTCAGAGTGGCAAAAGAGATGCTGCGTGACTGGATTTAATAAGGGAAACTGCGAAAACAACGAGTAAAACAAACAAGTTTCAGTTGGACTAAACTAAAGGTTGGACTTGATATAGTGTTCCTTACAATTTTACCAAAGATCCGGTGATCCATGGATATTGACAAGAACGTTTCCTGACATTTATATGTGCCTGATTTCGACGCCAGTAAAATACATAAATCAAATTTGCCTGGAAATGCTTTAAATAAATACAATATACTAGGGCTGCAATGGTACACAAAACTGACGGTTCGATATGTAACTCTGTTTTGAAGTCACGGTTCGATACGGGTTTGGTACAGCAGGGGAGATAAAACTAAATATAAAATAGCTTTTTTTATTAAACAGTGGTTTACTGAACACATTGTGTCTGTCCTTAAATGAATTCAATTATAACTAAACATTTCTTAAAGATAAAAAAAAAGATCTCTGCTAATGTTGTAAAGTGTAAACTATATAGGGAGCCCTTACTTGCGCATTACTATAATACAACAACAGAGCCCAAATTAGCCTAAATTCAGTAGCTATTTGTTTTTAGATATAATAATCAACACTCAAATAACACATTGTATGCAAGCATGTAAACTTCACATTAGGCAGTGTTTGCATTAACGTCTAAATCTAATTATAAAATTATGTTTTTACTCTAGTTCGTTGTTGAAATATAATCATTTATACAGTCTGTCACTTTCATGACAGATTTATTTAATCATACATTAAATCATCAAGACATCAGTAACAGGTTAAGTAAGGGATAATGTAAACGAAGACGAAGGGATAATGTACACCCAGCCGGTTGTTATCGCAGAATAAACCTCTTAAGAGTGATCACTCTGTCGGGGTTTATTCTGCGATAACAACCAGCTGGGTTTACATTATCCCGCTTATTACATGGCTACTTGTCTCAAGTAAATTAGACACGAAATATTGTCTTGAGTTTAGCTTTTACGCAAAGCTTCCGCGAAGAAAAACAGTTCCAAACTGCTTTAAGCCTTTATCTATTGCTGAAAAGATAAATGAGACCGCCTATAGGGAGGAGATCCAGCACCTGGCCACATGGTGCACTGAAAATAATCTGCTCCTCAACACCACCAAAACAAAAGAACTCATCGTGGACTTCAGGAAAGAGGCAAGAGGCACACACGACACCATCCACATCAATGGAACGGCTGTTGAGCGTGTCTCGAGTTTCAAGTTCCTGGGGATCCACATCTCGGCGGACATGTCCTGGACAACCAACACCTCCAGCCTGGTCAAGAAGGCTCACCAGCGTCTTTTCTTCCTGAGGACACTGAGGAAGAATCAGCTATCCTCGGCTATACTGGTGAACTTCTATCGCTGCGCAATAGAAAGCATCCTGACCAACTGTGTTACAGTATGGTATGGGAGCTGCTCTGCTGCAGAGCGCAAGGCACTACAGCGGGTGGTGAAAACCGCCCAGCGCATCACAGGGACTCCACTACCTGCCATCGACCACATCCAGAGGAAACGCTGTCTGCATCGAGCTCGCAGCATCCTTAAGGACTCCTCTCACCCAGCCCACAAACTGTTTTCTCTCCTGCCCTCTGGTAGGCGTTTCAGGTGCCTCCGGACCAGGACCAGCAGACTTAAGAACAGTTTTTTTCCCAGAACTGTCTCCATATTGAACTCTAACCCTCGTTGATCCCACTCCCCCTATATACTGATAACCCTCCTCTCCCCCTCACATCTGCCTTCACTTGTTATTTGCACTACTGGATGCTCATTTGCACTATCGACTGTTTATTACAGTAACCCCTGTACATATATGCATCTTGCACTACTTACCTAACTGGAATATGCTCATTTGCACTATCGACTGTTACTACAGTAACACCTGTTCATATATGCATCTTGCACTACTACCTAACTAGAATATGCTCATTTGCACTATATCGTTCATTGCTATACTGCCCATCTTAGCTAACATATCATTATATACATCTATCTGTAAATTCTGCTTATAGTAATAGCCATCTGTATATATATTCAGTACATATCTACCCTGTAAATTCTGTTTATAGTAATATCCATCTGTATATATATTCAGTACATATCTATCTGTAAATTCTGTTCAGTATATATCTATCTGCAAACTGTTTATAGCAACATCCATCTGTATATTATATTCTGTACATATCTATCTGTAAATTCTATTTATAGTAATAGCCATCTTTATATTTATTCAGTACATATTCATGTCCTGCACTTGCTGCTATTGCACTTCTGGTTAGACCCAAACTGCATTTCGTTGCCTCGTACCTGTACTTGTGTAATGACAATAAAGTTGAATCTAATCTAATCTAATCTAATCTAAAAGATTCGTTTTTTCCATATAACTTATGTTGAAATTAATGAAAGGGATAGTTCACCCAAAAAATTAGCCCATGATTTACTCACCCTCAAGTCATCCTAGGTGTATATGACATTCTTCTTTCAGACGAATAAAATCATAGTTATATTTAAAATGTCCTGGCTAATCCAAGCTTTATAATAGCAGTAATTGTAGCTCTGTTTTTGAAGTCCATAAAAAATGCATCTGTCCGTCAAATAACATGCTCACACGGCTCTGGGGGGTTAATAAAGGCCTTCTGAAGCGAATCGATGCGTTTGTGTAAGAAAAATATCCATATTTAAAACTTAATAAAGTAAAGTTTCGGCCGATCGACTTCCGTGGAAAAAGTGTTGAAAGTGCCTTCTCGCAATTCAAAATACTTCTGACGACCGTAACCATAAAAATGTACACTCACCTAAAGGATTATTAGGAACACCATACTAATACTGTGTTTGACCCCCTTTCGGCTTCGCCGTCCAATTTTGGTGAGCTTGTGCAAATTGTAGCCTCTTTTTCCTATTTGTAGTGGAGATGAGTGGTACCCGGTGGGGTCTTCTGCTGTTGTAGCCCATCCGCCTCAAGGTTGTGCGTGTTGTGGCTTCACAAATGCTTTGCTGCATACCTCGGTTGTAACGAGTGGTTATTTCAGTCAAAGTTGCTCTTCTATCAGCTTGAATCAGTCGGCCCATTCTCCTCTGACCTCTAGCATCAACAAGGCATTTTCGCCCACAGGACTGCCGCATACTGGATGTTTTTCCCTTTTCACACCATTCTTTGTAAACTCTAGAAATGGTTGTGCGTGAAAATCCCAGTAACTGAGCAGATTGTGAAATACTCAGACCGGCCCATCTGGCACCAACCACCATGCCATGCTCAAAATCGCTTAAATCACCTTTCTTTCCCATTCTGACATTCAGTTTGGAGTTCAGGAGAGTAGTCTATATAAGATACATTGTGTCAAAATGATTGATTGCTTTGACCTTTGACCTACCACGCCCCCTATCCCATCCCCCACCGGACCACCCACGTCGTTCCCCTCCCCCACGGTTGACCTTGACCACCCACGTTGCGGTCACCTTTGACCTTGTGTATCCTCCGGGGACCAATATGACCTTTGAGGTTGCATATTTGTAATACCGATGGTGCCCTATGACCTCCGGTTGTTTTCTGTGGCGATCAAATGGAAGAATGATTGTTTTGAACTTTGACACGGCTATTTGAGGTTTGTGATTTCGGGGCTACATCTGTAGGATACGTGTGTGCTTCCGCATTCCATAGCAGGGTTCATTTTACAGAGGAGCAAGTGACAAAAATAAGATTGTATTATCGTCATTAGGGCAAATCACTAATGCTCATTGGTTTTATAAAAGGAATGCATTTTAAATGTGATGAATATAAACAAAATATATAAATATATTACACTGTATAATAACAATTATTTTACTAAATTGTACTGAAATACGGCGAATCAAATATTATAGTTTTAGCTAGATGAAAATGTAAAAAACACCTTAAATTTTTCAGAGAGCAGGAAAAAATGATGCTTATGCAATGAATATGTATATACATTGAATGAATGATTTACAAAAGAAAATACAGTTTTAAAAGTTGAAAAATAAAATCTCTCTCTCTCTCAGTCTCTCCAAGAGAGAGCACCTCACACCCAGGGTTGTAAAACACCCTGCTGAAATGTGAGACACTGCTGCAGGGAGTAATCTATTGGGGACACACCACATGTAAGGCTTTAACTTTTTCCAGAGCCAATGTTTTGTTCATACTAATTTTATTTCAAAGCATAAAAGTTTAAATTAGATCTAAATAAAGTTTTAATAAAACCGTATTTTCTATTTATCTTCCAATAAGACTGGCGTATCCACATCCAACATCTGATGCCATACAGGAATGATTTCCGCTTAAATCTAACCTAAAGTGTTATTAAACAGTGCATGTTCCAATACTTTAGCTTGTTTAAAATGTAAGATCTTAGATGTTATTTCTACAAAAAGATTCAAACAACATGTTTGTCACAATCTGTATGATAAAAAAAAAAAAAAGGAATATTGAATTTGATTTAAAAAAAGATTCCAAAATATAAATGTGTGTTTGACATCAGCTCAAACAATGGTCTTTTTAAACTAGGGATGAACTATTACACTCAATAATAATAACAATTATCTTGCTAAATTTACCGAAACACAGTGAATCAAATATTAGTTTAGTTAAATGAAAATATAAAACAACATTTATTACATTTTTCAGAGAGCAGGAAAAAATGGTGCTTATGCAAACATGTATATGTAACACTCTTCGTATGTTCCAGGAAGAAGGAGGCGGGAAAACCGGCGAACATTTAAAACTTTAATCAACTAAATAACAAAATGAAAGTCGCCGCGGCAGCCCCTCACGGACGACTGCCGCGCACACACACAAAATAAAACGTAACCAAAAACACAACATAAGTCCAGGCCTGGTCCTCTCTCTCGTCTTGCACTGTCGTCGCTCCTCCTTTTATGCTCCCGTCACTCCTCCGTGAGACGAGACCGGTGTGGCGCGCAGCTGGAGCTCATTATCGCTCGTCACCGGCCCGCTCTCACGGTCCCTCGCCTCACTGCTCGCCACATACCCCCAACGCCCTTCGCAGGCCGGGGGGCACTCCCGAGACTGCGCTCTACTCCCCCCCCCCTCCTCCGAGGGGGCCGATCACGGCGGCCGCGGTACCTGGGGGTAAGGACAGAGAGGCGAGAGAAACGGAGCCAGGAGCATGAGGAGCGACAAAACGAGAGAGGGGAGAGAGGAGAAATGAAAAGAAAAGGGAAAAAACAAAAATTGTGGTCCGGTTCCCCGACACACTGCCGCTCGGTCCTCAGCCAACCGAGAGGCTCTTCCTCGCGGTGCCATGCGATGGTACTGGACGCTCGGTGGACGGCTCGATCCTCCTCCGCCCCCTGGCGGCCGGCGGTGGCTCCTCTTATTGAGGGCAGCCGGCAGCGAGTCCCGCGCTCCCTGCTCCTCCCCATCATGGCGGATGGCAGCAGGCTTCGGCCCACGGCGAACGCCGACGACTCCTCCGCTCCCTCTCAGACGGCAGCCACCCCACCTCGACCCAGGGGCGCGGCAGCGAGCTCTCCGTCCCACCGGATCTTCACTCGCTCCAGCACCACCGCCTCGGGCAGCCCCTCGCGGTCTTCACTCATCCGCGCTGCCCGACCTCCTCAGCACCGCGATCCCCCTCAGCAGCGAGGGCTCTTCGACAGCATGTCCCTCCTTCCTCCCGGGTTTCGGCACCAATGTAACACTCTTCGTATGTTCCAGGAAGAAGGAGGCGGGAAAACCGGCGAACATTTAAAACTTTAATCAACTAAATAACAAAATGAAAGTCGCCGCGGCAGCCCCTCACGGACGACTGCCGCGCACACACACAAAATAAAACGTAACCAAAAACACAACATAAGTCCAGGCCTGGTCCTCTCTCTCGTCTTGCACTGTCGTCGCTCCTCCTTTTATGCTCCCGTCACTCCTCCGTGAGACGAGACCGGTGTGGCGCGCAGCTGGAGCTCATTATCGCTCGTCACCGGCCCGCTCTCACGGTCCCTCGCCTCACTGCTCGCCACAGTATACATTGAATCAATGATTTACAAAAGAAAATACAGTTTTAAAAGTTGAAAAATAAAATCTCGCTCTCTCTGTCTCACCAAGAGAGCAGCTCACACCCAGGGTGTAAAAACCCTGCTGAAATCGTCGCAGCACTGGGACAGAGAACAAACTCTGGGACGCTTCCACATGTTTGGTTTCCATATTTTATGGAGGCTTTCCATAGGCATAATGACTTTTGTACTGTAACTGTACTTCCCTTTCAGTCAGTACACTACGAGTTACGTCAGTTACTGATGGAATGGGGGTTTCGCTTAGAAGCCAATCGCCTTTGAGCTCTACAAAACGAGCCAATGGCATGAAAATGCCATGGGTCTGCGGAATTTGCATGCCGCAACCCCGCCCCACGGCGTGGGTATAAAGGGCGTTGCGTGGCAATCTCGCATTATGTTTCTGCTTCAGAGCCGAGTTTACTGCCTGAGCGCTTTTCTCTTCAAGACGAGTTTCTCTCCAGAGTGTTGGTGTTACGGCACGTTCCAGCGAGTTCCGCATTTCCTGTCTGATCTGTGCAGTGATCGAGCACAGCGTGCGCGTTCTCCCTGGGTGCTTCGGCATTCTGCAGAGTTTTCACTCCTCTCTAAAAGAGCTGCACGCGGCACGTCTTTTTAAAGATGGCTCGCCCGTGCTCCGTTTCTGGGTGCGGTCGACTGGTACCTCCGTTCGATGGTCATGATCGCTGTTTGGCGTGCTTGGGCCTCGTGCACGCTGAGCGCGCGTTCATGGATGAGTCATGTTCTCACTGCGGGAACATGACCATCTCAGTGTTGCGATCGAGACTCCATGATCTCCGTAATGGGGGAGAGTCCCCTCTACCACACCCCAATCTACTTCCTCCACTGGAGGGGGTACTTTGGCTGGTGGTCAGGGTGATCTGAGGGTTACGGTGTGGTTACGGTGTGGAACAACCCGACAAATCCTCCTCGGGCCACACCCCCCTCCTGCACACTGCAACCCGTGGTGTTGCCTGATGGGGGCGCCGGGGCTTCCCGTTCGGAGCCCTGCGTTTCATTTGGTGCACCCGCGGAGGATGCTATGTCGATCGCCGCATCACAAGGTGGGCTGGACTCCTCCGGAGATGACGATTCGGCTGTGTTGCCTCCTTCGGGAGTCCCAGCATTGCCCGAGTCCGATCCGGAACTCACAGCCATGCTTGCCGGGCGGCCGAGACGATTGGGCTTGTGTGGAACCCTCCGCCATGTCCCGAGCGTTCCCGGCTAGATGATTGGTATCTGGGGGCGGCCCGTGCCGAAGGCGCCCGTCAGCCCCCAGTGCCTTTCTTCCCGGAAGTGCATGAAGAGGTGTCGAAATCGTGGAAGTCTCCCCTGACTTTTCGCGATCGCTCGGCAACCACTTCCGCCTTCACTGCCCTCGATGGCGGCGCGGTGAAAGGGTACACTGGGGTTCCCCCTGTTGAGCGCTCTGTTGCGATGCAACTGTGTCCTCAGAGTGCTTCGACATGGCGCGGTGACCCAAAGCACCCATCCAAAGCCTGTAGATTCACGTCCACGTTGACGGCGAAGACCTACAGAGCTGCGGGCCAGGCCGCGTCCGCCCTGCATGCCATGGCCACCCTACAGGTCTATCAGGCCAAGGTGCTCAGGGACATGCACGAGGGCAATGCTGACCCTGCATTAATGCAGGAGTTGTGGACGGCCACCGACCTCGGTGGTCCTTCCCTGGTCTCCTCTGTCAGGGCGCGGAATTCGACCCTGCCCACACCCCGGGACGCTCCCATGCCTCCCTTGTCTGGGCCGGTCATTCCGCCTCGCTGCCCCATCGGGGGTACGCCGGTGGTTCGCATGACCCCGCTGGTTCAGTTCTTGGGAGCCTGGCTAGCGCTTCCCAACCTGTCCAGTTGGCTCGCCCGCACCATCCGGTTCGGCTATGCGATTCAGTTCGCTCGGTCTCCTCCCCGCTTTCGGGGAGTCCGCTACACCGTGGTGGGTGGCAATGCCCCTGTCATGCGTGCGGAGGTCGACACCCTACTGGCGAAGGGTGCGATCGAGATCGTCCCTCCAGCCGAGATGAAGTCCGGCTTCTACAGCCCTTACTTCATTGTACCCAAGAAAACCGGTGGGTTACGGCCAATCCTGGACCTGCGCGTCTTGAACCGAACCCTGCACAGGCTTCCATTCAAGATGTTGACAGCCAAACGCATTTTCGAGTGCGTTCGTCCCTCGGATTGGTTTGCAGCGATCGACCTGAAGGACGCGTACTTTCATGTCTCCATTCTTCCTCGCCACAGACCGTTTCTACGGTTTGCCTTCGAGGGGCAGGCATATCAGTACACGGTTCTCCCTTTCGGGCTAGCCCTGTCCCCTCGCGTCTTTACGAAGATTGTCGAGGCAGCCCTTGTGCCGCTCAGGCAACACGGGGTTCGCATCCTGAACTATCTCGACGACTGGCTGATTCTAGGCCATTCTAGGATCTCTTTTCTCGGTATGGAAATCGACTCGGTCGCCATGTTTGCGCAGCTTACGAGCGAGCGCACGCAGTCTCTGCTGACTTGTCTTTGCCAGTTCGAGGGCAAGAGTGCGGTTCCACTGAAACTTTTTCAGAGGCTCCTGGGGCATATGGCGTCAGCAGCCGCGGTGACCCCGCTTGGTCTGCTCCATATGAGACCGCTTCAGCACTGGCTCTGCGATCGAGTCCCGAGATGGGCATGGCAACACGGCACCCTCCAGGTCCCAGTGACCCGAGCCTGCCGTCACACCTTCACCCCGTGGTCGAACCTCAGCTTTCTACGGGCAGGTGTTCCCCTAGAACGAGTTTCCAGGCATGTTGTTGTCACAACAGATGCCTCTTCCACGGGCTGGGGCGCCATGTGCAAGGGACATGCTGCCGCGGGCACCTGGATAGGACCCCAGCGCCTATGGCATGTCAATTGCCTCGAGTTGCTGGCCGTACGTCTTGCCCTGCACCGCTTTCGAGCCCTGCTCAAGGACAAACACGTTCTGGTCCGTTCAGACAGCACGGCGACAGTAGCGTACATCAACCGACAAGGTGGTCTACGCTCCCGCCGGATGTCGCAACTCGCCCGCCATCTCCTCCTATGGAGTCAGAAGCATCTGAGGTCGCTTCGTGCCGTTCACATCCCGGGAGACCTGAACTGCGCAGCCGATGAGCTGTCGCGGTTCCAGCCACTCCCGGGGGAATGGAGACTCCATCCCCAGACGGTTCAGCTGATTTGGGAACAGTTTGGCGACGCACAGATAGATCTGTTTGCCTCCCGCGACTCTTCCCATTGCCGCTGGTACTATTCCCTGACTGAGGGGACCCTCGGCACGGATGCACTAGCGCACAGCTGGCCGCGGGGCCCACGCAAATATGCGTTTCCCCCAGTAAGCCTTCTCGCACAGGTTCTGTGCAAGATCAGGGAGGACAGGGAGCAGGTCCTTTTGGTCGCCCCATATTGGCCCGGCCGGACCTGGTTCTCAGAACTTGTACTCCTTGCGACAGCACCTCCCTGGTCGATCCCTCTGAGACAGGACCTCCATTTGTTCATGTTTTCATGAATTCCTGCGAGTAGCTGCATGTTTGACCACACTTTGGCTTCATCTAAAAACTGTACAAAAACAAACAAACTGTAAACAGCGTCCTCTGGTAGTGGAATAAGTGGCATTTACAATCTTTCGCAACAGAACAGAAGAGAGGATTTCTTTGTTATGTTTTTATTATAGCTAAATATCTCTTTTCTTATATTCTTACATAAAACAAATTAAATATTTCTAGTTTATCTTTTTAAAAAAAAAAACAGATTTGTGACAAACATGTTTCATTGCATGGGTTCATCCATTGTTAATGGTTATTAATCAAGACCCGCTTGAATATTTGTAGAAATATCTAAGATCTTAAATTTTAAACATGCTAAAGTTTTTGAACAAACGCTGTTTAATAAAAATATACTTTAGGTTGAATTTAGGTAAATAATTCCTACAATTGGTCATCAGATGCTATCTGGATACAGTCTTCTGGGAGATAAAGAAGATACGATTTTAGTAAAACTTTAAAGATTTTATTTAGATCTAATTTAAACTTTTACGATTATGCTTTGAAATAAAATGAGTATGAACAAAACATTTTCTCTGGGAAATGTAAAGCCTTGTGCCATGGTGCACAGAGTCTCATCTGGTCTGTAACTCCTCCCGTCTCTGTGAGGATCTGAAGCGTTTCACACTGGAGTTTATCCCTGGAGGAGCTGGGGGGTGTTTTGACTTAAACAATTTGCTTTTTATCATCTTCAACTCTCTGAAAATGTAAGGTATTTTTATATTTAATTATTTGTATTTATATATTTATTATTAGATTTAGCTAAAACTATAACTAAAAGTGTTCAAATAATGTAGTAACATATTTGTTGCATTATATTTTATTTATAATCATTTATTTTCCAATAGAGATAAGTTCCTTTTATAGAACCAATTACCGTGTGTGTGTGTGTGTGTGTGTGTGTGTGTGTGTGGTTTAGGTATTCCCTAACGTTGTGTGGGACAAAATGTGGACAAAAGCGTAGTAATACCACAAATTTTGATCATGAGCAAAACAACTTATAAATGATATAAATGTATTAATTTATTTTTGAAAATGTAAAATGCAAAAAGTTTTCTGTGAGGGGCCGTGTTTAGATGCATGAGATGTACAGTTACAGTACAAAAGTCATTATGCCTATGGAAAGCCTCCATAAAATATGGAAACCAAACATGTGGAAGCGTCCCAGAGTTTGTTCTCTGTCCCAGTGCTGCGACTTTCTTCACATTTCAGCAGGGTTTTTACACCCTGGGTGTGAGCTGCTCTCTTGGTGAGGCAGAGAGAGCGAGATTTTATTTTTCAACTTTTAAAACTGTATTTTCTTTTGTAAATCATTGATTCAATGTATACATGTTTGCATAAGCACCATTTTTTCCTGCTCTCTGAAAAATGTAATAAATGTTGTTTTATATTTTCATTTAACTAAACTAATATTTGATTCAATGTGTTTCGGTAAATTTAGCAAGATAATTGTTATTATTATTGAGTGTAATAATAATAATAAATCATCTTCGTCTTCGTTTGCCTTCCTGCAACCACCCATGACAGAAACTAGATGACATATATATATATATATATTTATTCATTTAGTTAAAGTTTACAGTATTTTATTTCAGGTAAAATAATTTTTTATGGTTTTACTTAACTATAATAAACCAGATTTACACCATATTTAAAAAAATATTAATATTAAAAATTAAAATATTAATGTGTGGCAAAGTTAATAGAGCAGGCATCTGATGTTCTGGTGGTGCAAATGTGTTTTGTGTTACTTGTATGAATTGAATTATGAAGAATGTTGGATTGGAAATGATTTATCTCTGTGTTGTAAGCCTACATGCCTTCAGAAAGTTATTTTTTCAGTTGCTTTCAAAAAGAGGTGAGGACAGAATAATTTGACAAAAAAAGGTGTGGACATGTATACTATGCTGAGTAAACAGCATATACAAAAAAATTTCTAATGCTAAAAAAAGCACAAATGACAATTGATGATTTTAAAAACAATTTATTTAACAGATTTTCATTTAGAGATACATGACCAGATATTCAGATAGGGGTGAATTCAGGTTGATAGGGACATTTTTGCCATTGAGATGTCTAGAAAAATGTGTCCTAATCAACCTATGTACACCCCTTTGCTCTTCAAAGTCGCTTTAGAGGAACATCCAGTTTAGCTTTATTGATTCCTGTGGATCACGAATAAAACATGATAAATGCAATTTACATGATGGTAAATCATGATTATTTTCACTTGCAGAAGGCAACTTACTTCAATGCATCAGCTTTACTCTGAACCCACATCACAAATTCTTTTTTCAGCAGGTCATTGAAGACGCAGGTGTCTGAATGATCTGCCATAGTTGGTCTGTAGAAATGAGTATCAGATGCTGCCTGTTACTTTATGTAAATATGTATATGCAACACACATGCTGTCCATTTCCCCAAACTTACTCGCTCTTCTTCTCCCTCTGATTGAGCAGATAGTTTACAAAGTTCTTCTGAACCATCGAGTCCACAATTTTGCTGATATCACTTGCAATGGTTGATTCAGCATAACGACGGCCAAACTTCTGTATGTCATTTGTTGAGCTATTAATGATATTTGAAAACAAAACAATCTTCTCTGACACTTTTCAATAACATTAATACATCTGTTATAGCATTTATTAATCTTTGTTGATGTTATTCAATGAAAATACTGTTCATTGTTAGTTAATTTAAGCTTAGGTCTATGCATCAAATTATTAACACATACAACTTTTGATTTTAATAATATATGTTGAAATTAACATGAACTAAAATGAATGCTTAAAGTTAGTTCATTTTAACGTTAACAAATGGAACCTTATTGTAAAGTGTTTTTATATACATATACATATGCAAATGTATTATTTGAAAATGATTTGAGGATGCATAATTATTATCTTACCTGCTATCAACAGGCTGGGATCCTGCACATGACCATGAACTGCCCAGGCATATCAAAACCAGCGCAAATACTGCAGCCTTCATTTTCCCTTATTTAATAGGCCTGTATCAAAAAAGATGAGAAAAATGGATATCAAGCATACAACACTGCTAACAAATAGTTGAATTTGAATGCTTCAGACCTACCTTTTCTGGATCTGGTCTTAAACTGGTGTGCAACTACAGCAATCTTGGCTGGTTTTTATGCAATGTGATTGACATTAACAGCAGAACAACAACTTATTTCCACATCATTAAAACAATTAATAATGAGGGCGATACATAAGACTCAAAGTCTGATAAGGCTTTTTCTTACAGTCTTAGGTGTCAAATCTATTTACACTCTTTGTGGTTTGTACTGGACAAATAACATGTTCATGGAACTGAAAATAGTGAAATGACCCCATTAAACCATTAGTTTTTAACAGCAAACATATTTTCATTATACAAAATCTGACTAGTATATTCGTTGACGTAAAGGAAATAGGCTACCAAGCTAATGACTCGAGGTGCACATTTTCAGGCATTTTAAGAAATGTAAACAGATTATATATTTCTAAAAGGTTCTTATGTTCTTGTAGCCATAACAATAGTGGTGATGGATATGCAATTATTAAAGGAAAGACTGGTAAAATATATTATCAGAATTAAATAGACAAAAATAACCATTCATATTTCTACTAATAATATTTTGAACAAGATCGTCTTACAAATAATGTAGTAAAGAGAACATTTTGACTAAGCATACATTCTGTGCATATACACATTCTGTATTATAAATGCAAGCATTGGCTATTAAAGTTGTTTAATTTAAATTTGCCTGTCCACTACGCTAGTTACCAATTTGTATTTATTATTATTATTTTACAAACGCACGCAATATTTAAATAATGAGAAGTTAAGTTCGTTTAAATATCTTCTGTCTTTGTCAGTCACGTGGGTTTGTTGTGTGTGACGTCACCGCGGCGCCATTTTTGAGGTATCGCTACTGACTGACTCGTATTGAAGATATTATAAGAGTAGAGATAACAAATAAATAACTTGCAAAACTGGAGAAGCAAAGGAAAAATGAGGCCGTACCGCGATTAACTCAAAGATGCTAGGGACAGTTATTTGGAAAAAATTGTCATCCTTTTAGAACATAGATCCATATGAGCTGACTGAAGTAACATTAAGTTGGAGCGCTGAACCCCGCATTGCTACCTCCATCCTCATACCTCGACATGGTCAACTATCTTGTTTATGGTATAAGCGCATATACCAGTGAACAATTTAAAACCTATACATCTCTTGAAGCCCCCGGACATTTCACCAATGGCTGGGTACAGGATTTATTTCCATTCCGACCGAAGGACTGCGACAACACAGTAGTATCAGCAAAGGTGGGTTTGCTGTAATGTTAACGTTAATTAATTAATTATTAAGTACGGCTTGTTTAGTTTGAACGTGCTGCGAGTAGAAGAATTTTTAATTATTTAATACTAAGTTGCCCCTTTTTCATGCATTTTTGTCCTTTATTGTATCAGTTACACAAACCAAAATGCCTAACGCAATAAAACAGAAACATTGTTCCAATAAAACAAGTCATCATCATGAAACAAACTGTTCACTGAATTTTATTACTGAAGTAAATCAATGCATGTAGAATTGAATAGTGTATTTTATTAGTACATTCGGAGATATGTTTGCAAAGGTGATGTTTTTGCGTCGCACTGCTGCAACCCTCGTTACGACCGCTACCTGCTGTCCATGTCTTTTCTTCAAAGTGGGAAAGCTAAAAAAAACGTTTAGTTTTTGACCCTTTCCGTCATGAGACTTACTATTGCAAACAAGCCAAACAAGAACGTACCATTTCACCACTGAAAAGAAATGAATCAAAAACGCAACTCTTTAACAACAGAAGCCCCCAGCATTGATACCTTACAAATGGCGGCTGCACCCATAATGCACGTCGGTTCTCACGAGTGTGACATCACCTGACAAAGACAGATACAATAATCCATCTTTGTAATGGTTCGGTGCTTTTGTGACTGACATTTCTGAAGCTTTTATTTTGAAATAGGAACTTCCGGTGTGAGTAGCTACATAAAATTCAGTGTATATTTCTATGTGGACTGATCTATAGAGTCAAGTATAGTGATTTCTAAAACAGATTAATTCGTAGCAGTTGCACGCTGTCAAAGTATGCATTTATTAAAACACGCGTGTCAACAGACAAGGAAACTCCTACGTCAGCGATAGTTAATCGGATATTACAAACTAAGAAAGTTATTCCATAGTCATGATGGAGGCAACCTCAGATCTGTTTTGGCCGGCGATTCTATTTACGCTTCTTGCAATTGTAATAGCAGCAGTTGTTGTTTTGGCCAGAAATAAAGGCCCCGTGCCGTCAAAGTGCACCCATCAAACTGCTGTTGTGGAGGAGAGGGCTGGTCCAGATCCTGGAGCTTCCTCACAGTATCATGAGAAACAATGTAATGAAACCAGACAACAGCTGCAATCTAGTGCAAAGAGCCTCAAAGCCAAAGATGAAACTCCGGAACATGTAAAGGTAAGGATTTATTATGCTTTATAAATGCATTTGTAATTGTTTACAAGTCAGAGAAAAATTACAAGACAATGAAAAACACAAAGGAAATTATTTCTTGAATATTTCTCTAATCAACCATTTACTGATTCTGTATTTACCTCAGGATTCAAACTCATATAATGCAGAAGAAGTGTGCAAGTCAGATTCTCCAGTTCACTCCACCATTGGATGGGGGGAGGATTCCTCTGAGTCTGGGATAAGGAATGCTCTGAGGGATTATGCTCAATCACCTGGTATAATATTAATAATAATAATAACAATCCTCTTTACTAATTTCATGTTTATTTCTCTTATAATATTATTTATTCTTAGGAAAAGGAAAAGACTTTGTGGGTTACTGCTTAGGTTATATTGGCTGGTTTTGAACTATTTTTGAACCTCAGATTTGTGAATATAAATGTATTCGCAGAAATTACTTAAATATGAACGTATTCTACATATAACCTAATGATAAGAATTTCCTTGTATCTCAAAATCTCAAAAGCTGGTTCCATGTTTAGTTTTTTTCAAATGTGATCCACTTAAAAAAAAAAAAAAAAAAAAAGTAAATTTTTGTTAACTTTGAACCCTCCTGTAGTCATTTAGTTGTGTTGTACACATTGTTGCTCAGGATACATTATCTTTATTGCTTTAGAACAGAGGGAAATATTCTTAGTCATAGTAGGTTTACCCTTGTGAAAAAGAAGTGCTCTTAATTGCATTTAATGTGTACTTCAAATCTTAATGTACATTTAAAAAAAGCTCTACTTGCAGTTTTAACCAGGACACGTCGCCTATCAGTGACGTCATACCTGCCTTACCCTCGATTTTATTTTGTAGAAACCATGGAAACACCAAAGAAACTTTAATATATTAACATAACTTTCAGCACACTCAAATGTATCTAATATGATAAAACAGCACTGCTCGCATGATACGCATGATCGGAAGAAGCGGAAGCGGCGACTGTGGCATAATAAAAGCTCTGCTGCTGTCGAGCCGCGTGACATGCTCGTCTCTCATTAGCAATCGCTTCAGTGACCTCGTTCAGCTCCCACAGCACTCAGCCCTGCTCTGCTTCATACTACAGTAACGTTAATAATCTCATCCATTAACATGATTTCTGCCCGAGTCCTGCCCTGATTCTTTTCCACCGGCTGTGAGGTAAAGACGACTACTCCCAAGATTCCGCAGTCAATCTCGGTGTCATCAATCTACGCCTTTCTTTTGAATAGGTGACCTCTGGCGGCGAAAAACTACATAGTGTGCCTTTAAAAAGTGCACTTTGTAATAATGTCAAATTAAAAGTTTTGCTTTCAAGTACATTTTAATTCATTAAATCATACACAAGAAGTAAACTTATTTTGATGTGGTGACTAACATACTAAAGCACTTGTAAGTGCTTGATATTCATTTGAACTGTAATGTGTTATTTGATATTACAATGCAATTAAGTGTCCAAAAACATAACTTTTTTTAAAGAATGCTCTATACTTCTTTTTTACAAGGTCTTGACATTGTGCTTTATATGTCATTTCCTACATACTGTCACATGTTTAAAATATACCCCAAACATTTGAATGGTAGTGTATATAATAATAGGCCTAAGTATAATAAACACAGAATAATAATCAACATTAATATTCAGGGAAGACAATTAGACTACATTTATTTATTATTTTATTGGGGGGGGTGGTAAGGGTCCTAGACAATGGGTAGGGGGGCACTGGCCCAAAAAAGGTTGATAACCACTGCTCTACACCCTTGGTTCAGTTAGTATACGTGGGCATGGGCGTCGGAACCATTGTATGTGGGTAGGACAAGACCCACCCACTTTTTAAGACCAATGATATTGGACCCACTCACTTTTACTGTCTATAATTCTGTTCACCTACCCCTAACCAATAAACACTTTTATTATTAAACACACGTTAGACGTTTTTCAAATGTTTTCTTAATTTTTATTGAAAATAAATGCTTTTCCGATCTGATATGTGATAGGAAAAGGGAGTTGAGTGAGTTCGTCAAAAGGCGGATTCGAACCTGCGGTCGATTTACGTCAAAACTTTCTGCCATGCGTCTTACCCCTACGCTATTGTCACTGTAATTGATTTTGTGACTTTTGTAATTTTGTCTGGCCCAACCAGACGTTTAGTAAACAATGCGGACTGTTTGCACTTAATGTAGCCTAAATTGCATCTACTCTAGTAAAGATTTTGGGGGGACCCACCCACATTTTTTTGCTTCTGAAGCCCATGTATGCGGATACATGAATATGCAAATTAGCCCCGTCTCCACTCACTCACACCAGCTCAGAATGGCTGATCCACTCAGTCAACTTTACAGTAGTAAACGCTGCACAATGGCAAGTGAAAATACTGGTTTAATTCAGAAGAAGTGGAAGAGTGAATTATACAGGCACATCTACAAGTCGATGTATCAGAATGGCAATGCGTTTTATGTATCGCTCTCCACAACAACGGACACATAACAGTAATTAACATGATTAACCTTCTGCTTGACTACGTAAACAGCTAATAATGTGTTGCCAATGTTACAAAAATTATGTTCCCATCTTAGAGTCAAACAGCTGCCTTTTAAAAATCAGCATCCTTAAAAACGCTTTGAACAACTTTGAACATCAGTGGAGAAAGGCATATAGTTCATCATAACATCAAAATATACATCATATACATAATTCACCCGCCATGTTGCTAAATGTACCCAATTTTTCATTTCAACAGAAAATATACCTGGATAACCTGGATAACCTAATGATATACTAAAGCCCGCCTGCACGTTAACTTGGTTGGTTACAAGGTAGTTTGTGACGTAAGAAACACCGGCGATTTCAAACTGCGTTTTTGAGTCTTTTTTTCACTGCAGTTTTAAGGAGAAAAAAATTCAGCAACGTTGTTGACTTCTGAATTTGCACATGGTTTGTCTTAAAGCATATTAAAAACACCACACAGACATACATATCCACACAGATATAAACCACATTTAAAACTTGATTTTCACCACAGGGGGTCTTTAAGGCAATTTTTGTTTACAAGGGAAATTTTATTTGACTTTTGTTAAACCCGATAAACTTAATAAACATCCACAGTTTGCAGGCTTCACAACCATTACTGTTTGGCTATTTGGAAGCTGTTTTCACTTGTAAATAATTTACTTGTGTCTTGTAGGATGGTAAATTTGTGAACATATTGCAGTGGTTTGACATTTTCCTCTTTGCAATAGATGCTGAGAATAAACCCTTGAAGTACATGGCTGGCATGCTGAGGACCTGCCAGCTTGAAAAGATGATGACCAAAGAAGAACTGGAGGAAGAGCAGAGGTGATTCAATCCATCCCCAAATATAGCATTATTTGTTTTATATTTTATATTTTTCTGGTTGGCTGGAAGGTTCAAACCTTGTAATGCACAGGTAGTTCCAGTCAGTTTAAGCACGCTTCTATATAAATGTGGTGACTTAATTGAAGCCCACGCACACACGTCACTCACACACATTGATCAGAGATCGTGCTGCGCACACACAGAAAAATTCAGAAGCATGGAAACTTGTCAACGCTGCCTTGTGACTTATCAATAAAATACATTTGCTACTGAATCCCTAGATTATATTTATCAGCAAGAAGGTAGTAACGTTGCTGTTTTGAAGTAATTAAACTCAGAGCTTTATTGTTAGAGAGAGAGAGAGAGACACTGCACAGATGAAGGTAATTCACACGAGCACATCTCTCTCTCGTGCATAATTCTAATATTAAATGAGGCATTTAGATAGCACTCTATGTACTGCTGTACACCCAAAGTGCTTTACAATCATATAAGGGGATCCCTCCTCAACCACCACCAGTGTGCAGCATCCACTTGGTTGATGTTACGGCAGCCACAGAACAACGGCGCCAGTGTGCTCACCACACACCAACTATAGGTGGAGAAGAGAGAGTGATCGAGCCAATACAGTGGATGGGGATTATAAGAAGGCCATGATTGATTAGGGCCAATGCAGGAAATTTGGCCAGGACACCAGAGTTACACCCCTACTCTTTATGAGAAGTGCCATGGGATTTACTAGCCAATGGCAAATCTATTGCCAAGGTGTGCGTAGAGGGTTGAGTCGTCAGCTGTCACTTTGCAGCTCTCCCCTGGTTGCCCACTGAAGCTAAGCAGGGTTGAGCCTGGTCAGTACCTGGATGGGAGCCCTCCTGGGAAAACTAGGTTGCTGCTGGAAGAGGTGTTAGTGAGGCCGAGCCCTTGACTCTCTGGTCATAAAAAATCCCAAAATGTCCCTCAAAAAAAGAGTAGGAGTGTAACCCCTAGGCATCCTGGCCAAATTTACCCATTGTCCTCTGTCCATCATCATGGCCTCCTAATCATCCCCATATATACTCACTGGATTCATCACTCTGTCTCCTCTCCATCAATAAGCTGGTGTGTTGGGTGTTCTGGTGCAATATGGCTGCCAGGTGGATGCTGCACATTGGTGGTGGTTGAAGAGATTCCCCTTCCATGTGTAAAGCACTTTGAGTAACCAGAAAACAGCTATATACATGTAACAAATTATTATTATTATAATAATAATTATTATTATTATTAAATAAATCTTATCGCACTACTGTGTTTGATTTAAAGCATGCAAAATTCTAGATCTAACAAAACTGATGAAAATAACATCATTTTTACACTTCCAGTCAAATTTTGCGCTGGAAACATTAATAACAGCTTCAACTTGTCAGTGTTGGCATGGTATAAGAAGGATAATCCACGGTTAGGTCTGCATTACATGATTTTAATGCACTTTGTGGAGGCAAACACCTGGTAACACTTTACAAAAAGGTTTAATTTGTTAACAGTTAACTACATTAGTTAACATGAACTAACAATGAATAATACATCTACAGCATTTATTAATCTTAGTTAATAGTAATCTCAACATTTACTAATACATTATTATGATCAAAAGATGTCTGTTAACATTAGTTAATGCACTGTGAACTAACATGTACAAGAACATTTTTATTAACTAACATTAACAAAGGTTAATTAGTGCTGTATAAATACACTGCTCATTGTGAGTTCATGATAATTAATGCATTAACTAAAGTTAACAAATGAAACCTTATTGTAAAGTGTTACCAACCACCCTCCACTGTGTGTCTTTTTTTTTTACTTTTCATAAATCCTTGCTAAAGTGCTGGTGGCAAGTGAGAACATTTACCGGTATCAGGATGATAGTTTAGATAGAACTTGGCGTTTTTCCACGACTAACACCACCATTCAGAAGTTTTTTTATGGTTTTGAAAGAAGTCTCTTATGTTCATCAAGGCTCCATTTATTAGATAAAAAATGAGTAAAAACAGTAATATTATGAAATATTATTACGATTTAATACAATTAAAAAATATATTTTAAAACGTAATTTATTACTGCTGAATTTCCAGCATCATTACTCACATGATCCTTCAGAAATCATTCTAATATTCTAATTTGGCACTCAAGAAAAAAATATTATTATTATTGTCAGTTTTGAATAGTTGAAATTGTGATTTTTTTTTTTCCAGGATTCTTTGATCAACAGAAAGTTGAAAAAGAATAGTTTTTATTTTAAATAGAAATCTTTTGCAGAATTAGAAATGTCTTTCCTGTCACTTCTGATCAATTCAATATATAATTGCTGTAAAAAATTTATTTCTTCAAAAGAAAACTTACTGACTCCTAACTTTTAAATGTTCACATCCTTTGTATTTATCTCAGTACCAGATGCAGTAAAATGTTTCTATTGACAAGGGTCTCAGAATTTTATTAATAACATTTAATTCACATTTTATTAATTTGAAATTTAAACATACATACATCATTATAATATGTGTACAGTACAATCAAGGTTCACGTCGATCTAAGTCTTACCCTTACTCTTTGTTGCATTTAGTTTGTCTACTTCTCAGAGACCAGGATTGTATGACCCATGCAAACAATCTTCCTATGTTTTAACTCCACCTATAACCAACATTTTGAAATAATCATTCTTAAATAAACTTAGTCAGCAAACAGTTCTGTCCGGCAGTTTCACCTTAATATTATAATTCCACAGTTTCAGATGTTTTCCTGTTTGCGTTAAACATTGCATGTAGTTTGCATTGACCCAATGTGCCTTATTTCAATTTACACAACTAGGTAAACAACAGCATTTTCTGTTTGAACAGCATACACTTTACCACACCTCAGTGGTCATGTTAGATAAACTCACAATTACAGACTAGAGCAGGGGTACTCAAGTTCAGCAGCCAGGAGGGACACATAAAATGTGAAGGGCCACAAATTACTTTAAATTACTAGACTTTGTTTACCCTACTTAACTAAGTATTTGTTTTTTATTTGCATTTTATTTACAAATGCAGTTTTTGTCTTGCTAGTCTTTTAATTATTGTCTTATTTAAAGTGTCACTGAACATGAAAATAAAAATAAATTCTACAACATAAAGTGTCTTGCAATATTCCTAATGCAAAAAATGCATGTATGCTCAAACATAGTATGAAAAAATAGTCTATAAATGCATAAAGCGAACAGTGAAAATGAGCCTGGTTCTGTCAATTGTAAATGTAGAACAGAAAAGTGACAGGGCTCAACGGTGTGAGCGTTTCACTCAAATTTGCGATTAAAAATAGCCTAGATGTGTGCAAACTGTAAAATGTATTTAGGTGCATGTGTGTGAAATAAATGTTTTTTTTTTTTAAATATCTGAAATCGTATATGCCTAGAGATCGACCGATATCAGTTTCCCGATATTTAAGCATTTTCACATAATCGGGTAGGCCTATTGGTTTTGTAATATCGGATTCGGCGATAAATGGCGCCATCTTGTGGACGTTTTGAGAATTGGATGCAAGCCCGCCATTAAAGCACTGCCTCTGAGGGGAGATACGTCAACTTTATTAATAAACTTTATTTAACATAATAGCCAGTGATGCACACATAAGATGTTATGTTGCTGTTATGTAGGCCTAATTTAAATTTGGCGATAAAAATAGAGCCAAACTCACGGCACGTATCCCTTCGTATCCCAATAAAGACGTAACTTTACATGAATTAAATAAATGAATTTTCAGGCCTATCTCCGCGATAGATGTAATGTGTAAACGAATAGATGAAAACAGCGCTCTGTCATTAGCAGGTATTTCATAATCTAGACCGACAAAAACATTATTAATAATTCTGATAACGTGCCAGATGAGATGGATTCTGTAATAGCGATGAAGTATTTGCTGTTTTGTTTATTTTTCTGACAATGTTCGAAGAGAATATGGAGAATATTCCAGCGCGTTTCATTCTCTTTACTCTTTGGGTGGGTTGCACCAACAAGGATTAAATTAAACTCAGTTTAGAGCTTATCTAGGATTTGTTGATCTAGGCTTTATTTTAAATCGAGTTGTGTTGCACCACTTAATTTTAAACCCAGATTAACAAATCGGGGATTAGAATTTTACCTGCGATTTAAAACCTCCATTTACGATTAATTTTCGCCGCCATGATGGATTCGCCATTGACAGCAACAATACTAATATTCAATTTCCTTCTTTATTGACCACTAGAAACTCTCTCTGACATAAGCTCTTGCCGATAAAGTAAATAAACGTGTTAAATGTCAGCTGTCTTTATAAAGCGTTACGTAGAGAGACTGTTACTGATCAAGCAGGCAATGAAAACATTGCGGCAGCGCGTGCGGATTTCATAAACCTGGAAATATATTTATAGTATCAATTAATGGAGTATATTGTGGCAGCGTAATTTATGACAAACTGTCATGATTGGCGGAGTGACTATCTCCGCTCTTGACAGCGCTGCCTTCTGTCCGTTTGATCGAGTGGAGCGGGCATAAGAAACGCGAGGCACGGCCGCGATCACTGGCGCTCACCTCGTCATCCGTTAAATGCTAAATATACTAATAGTCCTCTCTTCTTTTCTTTGTCCGACACCGAGGTGCACCAAGATTAGTGACGGATTTTCAATCCCGGACTCGGGCGTAAACGCAGGAGTAAACTCATGGGCCGCCACGACCCCTCACACTCTGACGGCTCAATTTGCTTTATTTTTCATTTTTACTAATAATAAACACCTCGCTGAGACCTGACGACACACCCACTGTTTCTATCTCTGTTCAATCATCTGTATATTTTAATTGTAGGGGCACTTTATTTTATTTAAACCTCCTCACATGTAAATTTAAAATTAATCCATAATTGAGATTTAAATCTGAGTTTAAAGTTATGGAGCAACATGATTAAAGTTAATCTATCTTAAATATAAATTAAATCCAGGATCAAAATGATGGTTTAAATGTAAACCTGCTTATTTTTAAACAAGGTTTAAAGTTTGGTGCAACAGAATTATTAGATAAAACTTGATTTAATCTAGATTTAAGATTAATCCTGGTTGGTGCAACCCACCCTTTATCTCTTAAACAACACTGAACAACAACTACAAATCTAAATGGTGATATTTATGGGGAGTTTATAGACTCGCCTGTCATTTTTACATGTTTTGTCACTTTGACTTTGTACATTTATTTTGCCTGTTGTTAATATGCTGTTGTTATAAGTAAAAAGATGCAACAGCAGTAATGTTAAACAGACTTTAGTGACAGTGCACTGTATTAAAAAAATGCACTCTTTCAGACTCTATTTATTGATGTAGAAGCGTTTTGTTTTGAAGGGAGTGAAATTGCAAAAATTATAGTGTAAAAAGTGTTAAATAAAACAGTTTGTACAGTTCAGTGCTGTTGCTATAATTGTAAAAAACAGAAATAACACAATAAATAAATATCGGTTATCGGGCACATAAACAAGCAAATAATTGGTATCGTATCGGTTATAAAAAATCTATATCGGTACATCTCAAAACCAGTGTTGGGGTTGAGTTACGTAATCAGATTACTTTTTCAAGTAACTAGTAAAGTAACACAATACTTTTTAAATTTACAACAAAATATCTGAGTTACTTTTTCAAATTGATTTGACTGACCGCTCTCCTGTCCCCATATTGAGAGAAATCGTGAGTAAGTGCAGAGGCGTTGTGTGTGAACATGATGGTTATTGTAGTTCTAGACTAAATGTGAGCATGCATTTACTCATCTCACTTGCACAAAAAAAAAATTCAGTATTCCTCAAAATGAATAAAATCAGTCAAATGCAAAATCAGAATACTATGCAAACCTCCAATAATTAAATGTTAAATATTTGTATGCATTTAATCTGACTTTATTGATTAATGTCTTGCTGCTGACCTTCGATGATTTAGTTAAACCATGAGCAAAAATGGTTTTTATTGGTGAAGTAAGTTTTAAACTTTTTTTTCTCCTGTGTCCTATTCTTCCATTATCCAGAATGGAAGCACAGCTGAAAGGTTTGTTTGAGCTGCGCCCTCTACTGTACACATGTGAATTTGCATTTTTACCTCAGCCTGAGGCTTATTATTTCAATTTAGGTGTGAATGGGTCTTTACATTTCCACAAAAATCTAACTTTTATTTTTATAAAAAAACAAAAACAAAGAAGCCCAGGTGAGAAAAAGTAACACGAAAGTAACAACGCATTACTTTTCTTAAAAAGTAACTAAGTAACACAATTAGTTACTTTTTAAGGGAGTTTGCATTACTTTTCAAAGTAACTTTCCCCAACACTGGCTATAACACACTTCTAAGGGCCAGATTTACTAAACGGCAAATTAGCGTGAGGGCGA
Organism: Rhinogobio ventralis; assembly: GCA_039654625.1. NCBI lineage: Eukaryota > Metazoa > Chordata > Actinopteri > Cypriniformes > Gobionidae > Rhinogobio > Rhinogobio ventralis. The sequence continues at coordinate 17,852,342 of CM077212.1, forward strand.
AATTCCATAAAAGTGTCGATGGGAGTGGACAGTTCTGCGCGTGATCTACTGACGACGTGCAAATTAATGAACGCAGACGCAGCCAGATCATTTCTATAATGACCAGCGCAATCTACCCGTTAGCGTCTGGTTTAAGCCGCACTTTTTTGGGCGGTGAATAATGGCGCAACCACCAGTAAATTGATGGGCGCAAACCTTTGTAAATCACCTCGCATGATTCATTTAAATACTTTCCTCCCAAAAAACTCCTACAAATGCATATGCAATAAGGTCAGCCGCAAAAATAACTGTGTCCAAATTTATCTGCATGCAGCAGTCAAAAACAAAGGAGAAGCAGATAAGTGCAGAACCTGAGGACAGCAGCGCCAGGCCAGCAACGTCAGACCGGAAGTTATGGCGGTGGTGACGATCGCGTATACCCGCCCCAACCAATAACGTCACCCTTCACTATAACTATAACCTCTACCTTAACAAAATGCCCAACCCCTTCCAACCACTAAACCTACCCTTGTTAAAACTTATCCATGTTAAAACCGTATAAAATATGCTGTATTGCCTACTTTATCAACAATAAAGGCCAATGTCATGTATACCTGTGGTTGTGTGGAGTATTTTACAAAGGTTTAGAGGAAATTAAAAGTTAATATTACCCATACTATAAAAGTTAATATTACTCATAAATAAAAACAGTTAATATTACTCATAATGATTGTTTTTTAAATATTTTTCCACAATTATTTCTACTCAATTTTATTTGTTAATGTACCAAATGCAGTTACTCAGATCTACTTAATTTTTTTTACTTACACCGTATGAACTAAGTAAAGGTATGTAACTGATTTCACTGCTTTAAAATGTAATTAATATTTTTTAGTGTAAAAATGTTTCACCAAAAAATTGACTAAATCATTGTAAGAGTTTTTAGAGTGAGGATGGGGTCTTATGCTTTCAAAAAGCTAACTTGCTATTGCTAAGCTTTCCGAAATTGCCTAACCTACCTTAAACACCAACACCACGAACCGCACCTGCATTGAAATTCGGAACTGTCTCTCCTGAAACTGAAGTGTAAACATGGCCGTTGGTCCTCTTGGCAGCATGAAAAATAGAACTTTTATTCAAAGACTATATATACAGAAAGAGGGGAGAGTGGGTAGAGTTGCAACATGGCTTATTCCTCTAATCAGGAATAAGCTATAGTGATGATATTTATACCACACATGCTTAGTTAGTCCCTCGTCCTACCTGGAAGAAAGCAGGCACATGTGACCCTTCTGCAAAAAATACTTTTCAAGTAAAAAAAAAAAAAAAAAAAGTAATTTTTGACACAACTTTTTGCATGAAGCATTGTAAAGTCATATAATTTGAATCTGTGTTTTCTTAGCTTCTAACAGGCATAGCTAGCATGTGTCAAAAGGCAAAGCTATTGTGTCAAGCTAGCATAGCAAGTTTTTTCTCATGGCTGTCAGTGTAGGGACAGTTGCAAGTTGCAACATACTGTCCCTTGTCACAACACTGATGAACTGTATGGATTGGAATGAAAAAAAAAAAGCTTTCAATAGTATGGTCTTGATTAGCTGGTTCAGATGTGTTTGATTGGGGTTGGAGCTGTTTTGCTAGATGTTTAAAAACATGTTTATAAGCCTTTTTAAATAGTGACTGAGGACCAGTAAAATGTCCTCACTAGTCGGTTGTCATAATATTTCACTTTATAAGTGAGGACATTTTGCCCTCACAAGTATAACCAAACTTGTGTTCAAGTTCACAAAAGTATTATTACATTTCATTGTCTTGATTTTGATTTAAAAATATTTTGTAGTTCAAATGTATTGTAATAATAAACCAATAAATGATTGTTACTTGAAAACTGCCTACAAATTATAATAAAAATACATTCATATTTAGCATGATGCAAACCACAAAATTAATGCAGACGGGCTGCGGCCGCCTGTTGAGTACCCCTGGACTAAAGGTTCCAGGCTATTCTCTTTTTCATGGCACAGGAATCAGTTATTTACATTTTACTTAGCCTTCTTTTTTTTTTTTTTGATTAATGTCTACCCTGACTAAGGTCCAGACTCATTTACACTTAAAGGGAGCAAATATTTACAATATATATCCCATTGTCCCTTTAGACCCGGATAAGCACGTCACAAATTTACATAATTTATTATTTGAATAGGACAAATATGTGTACATAGGCTATAAGCTCTTCAGATCATGCTGCTTTGCTCAGTAGATCAAACGTCATTAATATACAGCTGTGGTCATACATTTACATACAAATTGCAGAATCTAAAAAGTAAGAGGCCTCATAAAAATTGCTTCTATAATAGCATATTCAGCGCAGTACTAAATAAAAAAAACATGCTATTTTTATGATTCTCTTATTTGGTTAAAATTATTAATTAGGCAGTGTTGGGGGTAACGCATTACAAGTAACATGAGTTACGTAATCAGATTACTTTTCAAGTAACGATTAATGCATTACTTTTATATGCAATAAAATATCTGAGTTACTTTTTCAAATAAGTAACCCAAGTTACGTTGTTTTCCCACTTATGGACACTTCTCCTGTCCATGTTAAATAATACAAATATACTTTGTATACTAGTATTTAATGTCACTTTATTAACCAATGTCTGTGCTGCTGACCTTCGATGATCCAATTCAACCATACCAATACAACACAAAAGTAACGTAACATCTCCTTCCATAAAAAGTAACTAAGTATCGCAATTAGTTACTTTTTTTAGGGAGTAACACAATATTGTAACGCAATACTTTTAAAAGTAACTTTCCCCAACACTGGCTGTAGGTACAGTATGAATGTACAGACTGAATATCTGCTATATATATTTTATAAAGTATATGTATTCTGTTTCAGGATACAACAGAAGCAGTTAGCTGCCATCTTCCAGCTACTCAGAGACAAAGAAGATACATTCGGTGAGGTGACAGAGAACGATTTACAAGAACAGCTTAAACTCTACTCTATTTGACAGATCAGCTCAAAAGACTGTACTGAGAGACGCATTGGGATGTCTGTAGTTGATGTGGATATGATTAAACGCCTAGTCATCTTTATAGAGTCAAATACTTTTTATGCAAGTGCAAATGAATACCTGTCTCAAATAATTCACAAATGATTGTATTAGATCAGATTGATTGAACTCACTGACTTATGGAAGCTTGTTTCAGCCACAGAATAAAAAAAAGAAAAGGTAATTGCGACTTTTTCTCGCAATTCAGACTTTTTTTCTCAGAATTGCGTAATATAAAGTCGGAATTGTAAATTACAAAGTCAGAATTGCGTGATATAAAATCGCAAATGCGAGTTATAAAGTCAGAATTGCATGATATCTGACTTTTTTTCTCACAATTGTGCATTTATATCAGAATTGCGAGATTGGGAAACAAGCTTCCGATTTCAGTTAACCTATTATATAAATATTTTAAAATATTCCAAATATGAAAAAAAGGGTTTGTTTATGACTTATATGTATATATTTATTTATTGATTGGTTATTTACCATACATAAAATAAGTAATGAAGAGTCAAAAAAGTCTGGAAAAGTTTAGTAGTAGTCTTTTTATGATTTTGATTCTTTAGCTTTACCATGTCAGTTCAAACCTAATCCATATTAAATATGTACAGTATCAACTGAAATATAGGTAGTATTACTCTAGCTATCAGCTGTCCATCTTACAAAATTACACTGTGCTTAAGTTACTAGTATGCAAAATGGACAAATTATGCATATTATTTTTGTTTTTATAAATAAAAAACACTTTTTGCTTTGTTGTATATTTTTTTATATTTATTAATGGTTTTCTTTTTAAACACTGCTCATAGATCTGTGCTGGCTATGGTAATCATGTGAATATCATTCTTATATATGGATGGGCGGGCTGTAATCCAAAAATAAACACATGGTTTGATGATGTAATGAATTTCAATAGATAGATTATAAAACACTGTTACCAATCGGTGAAGTCTGAAGAACTAGTGCGCATGTTTATTGCCAGACTGATAAAATGAGTGGATGAAATATGCAGAAAGCTTGGGGTGTTGTTAGTCTCATTCTGACTTCTTGCATGCTGCTCTATCTAGTACTTTGGATAAATATCTCTGAACACTTTCACAGGTAAGAAAATTTGTGAATTGATGAGTGTGAATCTTTTGAAAATATTTGTCTTGTGGTGTAATTATGATATTCTAATGACTTAGTATTAATACTGTTTGTCTGGATTACCACAAAAAGTTTGTTTCTGTTTTTAATTTACATTTTCCTCCTCATTAGCAAAACTTTAACCATTTCTACACTGATTTTATCACCACGAGGAAATAATAGTTTGTACCAAACTGAAAAACCCTTTCACTCTGCTGAGCGAGAAGTGAATATCACACCTATTCCGGTTATTTATAAGACACATTTTACGAAACTGCCAGTGTGGGATTTCGAAGATGTTTATTTGCGAGACCATCAAGCAAGAAAACCCGTAAGTGCTTCTTTTCAAATACTATTTTCACATCACGGTGCAGTTGTGCACTTGTTTTGAGCCTTTGAAAAATCACCTTTTCCGTAGACCTGTAAGAAGTCTGTTCAAAACACAGAGGATCCCAAGTTCAAGGAAGCTGTCCTTCCTGACATTCAGCTGTGGCTTTACAAAGGTCAACTCAACATAACAGAATGGAATCGATTAGCACACTTCAACAATCCTTTTGGCTTCATGGAGTACAATTACAATGGTGATCATCTATGGCATATTTCAGAACATTTCTGGCAGATTTTCAAGTTATATGGGTGTGTAAAGCCTCTAGCACATCCTGCATGTGTTTGAGAAAGGCGTGTAGTATTTCCACATCATAGGATTGATGTTTTTGGACTTTAATGCATTGTCAAAAATGAAGCTCTCTTTCTGTATTTAGAGAAACATTCTGTGTTAAGTATAGGTTAAGCTCAAATTAACAGCATAATGTTAATTACCACTCGTCCTGTCTTTTCTTTTGAAACACCATGAAATCAAAATGGACAATTCTTAATTTCTATGGAACATTGCAGTGTTTGTTATAAAGGATTTATCTGTGTACACATCATTATTTTATGATTTTTCACTGGGTGGAGGCAACTCAAGATCAACTCAACATGATCAATGGAATCGCAAACATTGATCCAACGATCCAATTAATTCTCAATAGTCAAAATCAAGTCTCATTTGCGAAGCCGTTTCACGCATATATAAGCCACAATAGGGAAGAAAAGGTGTTCGCAACTTAAAGTGCCCCTATTATGGTTTTTTGAAAATTACCTTTCATGTAGGCTAGTGTGTAACATAGTCTAAGTGAATGAAAACATCCTGCAAAGTTTTAAATCTGAAAGCCACCGTACATAAAGTTATTGTCCCTCAAAAGTAAGATTCGACTCAGAGTCAATTAAACAAGTCCTAAGCCGTTTCTTTGTGACGTCAAGACGAAACATTAGCATATTGCCCGTCCACTTATTGCAGGCGCAGACACCAGGGAAAACTTGAACCACCTCAAACACTGCAGCGGATACTGGATAGCATCATGTCGAGAAGACGCTGTTCTCTACAATATGTTTATTGTGTTGGTGTCTGTCTAACCGGCTAACACACTTTATTACTGTCTTACTGAAATACTACTATAAATCAGCTGTGGGCTGCAGTATTACCTAAAACTGTCTATTAATGCAGATTGTCAGTCATTCTTACCACTTTGAGTAAAGATAAAGGATGGAGCAAGATTTGTTTTGATTTTGTTTTGTTCCATCAGTCATTCACGTTAGTACTCTGCACTGTTATTGATACAGTTCCCACGTGCACAGCAATAAATTAGAAATACACGCACACACTTTTTAATGCTGATGGTGAGGAATTACAGTTGAAACATCTCATAATGTACCTCAAACTGAGTAGCATCACTGAGAAACATCCTGCTCAAGGTTTGGGTTGAATAACGAATTCTTCTAATGTTTCATCGATTCGGACACCGCTGGGATTGGTGTAAAATAGACGTCTTTGTTACTGTCTTTACAGTGTGTACAATCGAAGCCTCTGGACGCCGGACAGAGCTGGAGTACTTTAAATGGGGCACTTTAAATATGGTCAGTCACAAAACCTTCGGGGGACTTTAGCTCAGAGTAGTGCCATATTTAATCTTTTGACAGGGATGAAAACGAGGCTGTGAGGGATAGAATACAGTGTGTTAAATTTTTACAAAAAAACTTTCAGTGGACAAAAGCAGTTTTAAAAGTTGTGAGTTGTGAAAATTACATGATCCAGAACGTCTCGGTTACGTATGTAACCCTCGTTCCCTGAAGGAGGGAACGGAGACGCCACGTCGGAGTACCGACGAATAGGAATCTCGCTCGCGAGAGCCAATCTACTTCGAGTAAAACTAAACGAGCCAATGCACATTGGCATGCAATGATTGCACCAGGTGCTCATGCCACGCAGCGCGGGTATAAATGAGACACAGGTGTTTGCATCAAGTTAGCTTTTTGCTGAGGAGCCGAGTAGGTAGACGGCACCCCAGCAGGGTGCAGAGGGCATGGCGACGGGACGTGGCGTCTCCGTTCCCTCCTTCAGGGAACGAGGGTTACATACGTAACCGAGACGTTCCCATTCAGTCGGTCACTCTCGACGCCACGTCGGAGTACCGACGAATAGGAATCCCTACCAAAGCGCCATGGCCTCTGGCCCCCGTCCAGTGCCCTGTGTGAGCCTCCTGAGCTCTCTTACCTGATGAGACGGGGCTCACACAGAGAAGTCCATCACTGCTGTTCCGCATGACCCGTTCAGTGACTATTGGATAACACTGGGAAAGCGTGCCCTAGTGAGGGGAACGCTGCGGAGCCCACATCGTACCCCGAAGGAGTTATGTGGAGTACAATGTTGAGCCGTAGCCCGCAAAGGAGAGAGGGGGCTCAGTCCCAGTGACGGGAAGGCTCTCCCAAGGGAAAGACACGAGCTTCCCGTAGGAGCGACCGTGGAAAAATATATGGGATCCCCGCAGGGTCACTCATATATCCCCAGCCCAGTACCGGTTCTCAAGGATTCAGCGGTAAGGGGCCTGATGCCAGACGTTCCGCCACGTCCGGCACCGAGGGAGATGGAGGACTCGACAGAGTTTGCTTCTGGAGAATAAAGCGCCGGGGCGCAGCAAGCCGACAAGAGCCAGGGCCTCTCAGTGCTTCTACCCGTTTGAGGTGAGAACACAGGAGGACACTGGCTCTACACGTAGGCTATAGAATCTAGCGAACGTGTTGGGTGTCGCCCAGCCCGCAGCTCTACAGATGTCTGACAGCGAGGCGCCACGTGCCAGCGCCCAGGAGGATGCAACACTTCTAGTAGAGTGTGCTCGCACCCTGAGCGGACAGGGCACACCTTGTGCTTGGTAAGCCAAGGTGATGGCATCCACTATCCAGTGGGCCATCCTCTGCTTGGAGACAGCCTTTCCCTTCTGCTGGCCTCCGTGACAGACAAAGAGCTGATCTGAGGTTCTGAAGCTTTGAGTTCTATCCACGTAGATCCGCAGAGCGCGGACGGGACAGAGCAAAGCTAGGGCTGGGTCTGCCTCCTCCAGGGGCAGCGCTTGCAGGTTCACCACCTGGTCCCTGAAGGGAGTGGTAGGAACCTTGGGCACATAGCCAGGCCGGGGTCTCAGTACCACGTGGGTGTCACCCGGCCCGAACTCTAGGCACGATTCGTCGACCGAAAATGCCTGCAGGTCCCCTACCCTCTTGATGGAGGCCAGTGCGGCCAACAGCAAAGTCTTCATAGACAGAATCTTAAGCTCTGCTGACCGCAAGGGCTCAAATGGGGCATTCTGAAGTGCTCGGAGCACCAGAGCAAGATCCCAAGAGGGTATGGAGGGGGGTCGAGGAGGATTTAACCGTCTCGCCCCCCTGAGGAACCTGACGACCAGGTCGTGCTTCCCAACTGTCTTACCTTCTACGTGGTCGTGATAGGCAGATATTGCAGCAACATAGACCTTGAGGGTGGAGGGCGACAGCCTACGCTCCAACCCTCGTTGCAGGAAGGAAAGCACAGACGCGATCGAACATCTTCGGGGGTCTTCTCGGCGAGAAGAACACCACTCGACGAACAGGTTCCACTTCAAAGCATAAGCCTGTCTTGTAGACGGTGCACGTGCCGAAGTGATGGTGTTAACTACCTCTTGGGGTAAGTCACCTAGAACCTCCGCCAGAGGAGGAGATGGCGGGCGAGTTGCGACATGCGACGGGAGCGTAGACCACCTTGTCGGTTGATATACGCAACGGTCGCGGTGTTGTCCGTGCGGACCAGTACATCTTTGCCCCGTAGCAGCCTTTTGAGGCGGCTCAGAGCGAGATGCACTGCTAGCAACTCGAGGCAGTTGATGTGCCAATGCAGGTGCGGGCCCGTCCAAACCCCTGACACTGCATGCCCGTTGTACGTGGCTCCCCAGCCCATGGCAGAGGCATCCGTGAAGACCACAGCATGCCTGGACACCTGTTCCAGAGGCACTCCGGCCCGAAGGAACGAGGGGTCTGACCATGGGCTGAAGGATTGGCGGCAGGCCGGTGTGATGCTCACCCGGTGAGTGCCGCGTTGCCACGCCCATCTCGGGACTCGGCCGTGTAGCCAATGCTGAAGCGGTCTCATATGAAGCAAGCCTAGCGGTGTTACTGCCGCTGCGGCTGCCATATGCCCCAGGAGCCTCTGAAATTGTTTCAGTGGAACCGCCATCCTGCCTTGAAACGTGTTCAGGCAGTTCAGCATCGACTGGACGCGCTCCTCTGTGAGGCGCGCTGTCCGTCCGACCGAATCTAACTCCATACCGAGAAAAGAGATCCTCTGCACGGGGGCGAGTTTGCTCTTCTCCCAGTTGACCCGAAGACCCAACTGGCTGAGGTGTCTGAGCACCCGGTCCCTGTGTTCGCACAACTGATCCCTGGACTGTGCTAGAATGAGCCAGTCGTCGAGATAGTTGAGGATGCGAACGCCCTGTTCTCTCATGGGCACAAGGGCCCCCTCCGTGACTTTCGTGAAGACACGGGGGGACAGGGACAGCCCGAAGGGCAGGACTTTGTACTGATATGCTCGACCCTCGAACGCAAAGCGCAGAAACGGCCTGTGTCGAGGAAGAATCGAAACATGAAAGTACGCGTCCTTCAGGTCGATCGCTGCAAACCAATCTTGGGGACGGATGCATTCGAAGATGCGTTTCTGCGTGAGCATCTTGAACGGTAGCTTGTGAAGGCTCCGATTCAAGACTCGCAGGTCCAAGATTGGCCGTAACCTACCGGTCTTTTTGGGTACAATGAAGTACGGGCTGTAGAAGCCTGTCTTCATATCGGCTGGAGGGACCGGCTCTATCGCGTCCTTCGCCAGTAGGACTGCGATCTCCGCACACAGGACGTGGGCGTCTGCGGCGTTCACCGAAGTGAAGCGGACGCCCTTGAACCTGGGGGGACGCCGGGCGAACTGAATCGCATAGCCGAGCCTGATGGTCCGAATGAGCCAGCGAGACGGACTGGGGAGCGCTAGCCAGGCTCGCAGAGACCGTGCAAGCGGGACCAAAGGGACCACCGGCGTACCCACCGTGGGGCAGCGAGGTGGAATACAGGTACCGGGCTGAGGCGGCTGTCTCGTGGAGGCGGCCCGCAGCGAGGTGTGAGTGTGCATTGCAACACTTACCTGATTCCACAGGTGGGCAGAAGGACCGTGAGGGGATCGTCCACTGCTGCCCGCTGGCGAAGGGGGAGGATGAGTGTGGTCCGGGGTTTGACCGGCCACAACCCTCCGAGCCCCCTGGGGACCCAGAGATAGGGGAAACTGCTCTTTTATTGAGAATTTGGGCCGGAAGAGGCCGGAACAGAAACAAAACGGAACACAAGATTCTCCACCCGGCCCTCCTCCGGGGGATGGAGCGGTGCGGTCACCGTCTCCAGAAGAGCAGTCCTCCCCATCTCCAGGTCGCCCGTCTCAGGGCCGCTTGCCCTTGCTCTTGCCACCCCTCTTGGCAGCGGCCTGGACGGGCGGGGCGGCCTGCTTACGCCCGGCTCCACGACGTCGCTTGGGTGGAGGCTGCTGCTGCGACGCGGGAGCGGAGGCAGACGCAGGCGGCCGCCCTCGGCGACGAGCAGGCTGAGGCGCTGCCGGCGGCGGGGTGGAGACAGCAGCTGTCCGCCGTGGCAGGATGTGACTGATCGCCTCAGTCTGCTTCTGTGCGGCCGTGAACTGCTGGGCGAAGTTCTGGACCGCGTCGCCGAAGAGGCCGGTCTGGGACACGGGGGAATTAAGGAACCTGATCTTGTCGGTTTCCCTCATGTCAGCCAGACACAGCCAGAGATGGCGTTCCTGGACCACCATAGTGGACATCGCACGACCCACTGCCCGCGCCGTAACCTTCGTCGCACGAAGCGCGAGGTAGAATCGAAACATGAAAGTACGCGTCCTTCAGGTCGATCGCTGCAAACCAATCCCCGCGGGAGCGGAGCGGAGGCAGACGCAGGCGGCCGCCCTCGGCGACGAGCAGGCTGAGGCGCTGCCGGCGGCGGGGTGGAGACAGCAGCTGTCCGCCGTGGCAGGATGTGACTGATCGCCTCAGTCTGCTTCTGTGCGGCCGTGAACTGCTGGGCGAAGTTCTGGACCGCGTCGCCGAAGAGGCCGGTCTGGGACACGGGGGAATTAAGGAACCTGATCTTGTCAGTTTCCCTCATGTCAGCCAGACACAGCCAGAGATGGCGTTCCTGGACCACCATAGTGGACATCGCACGACCCACTGCCCGCGCCGTAACCTTCGTCGCACGAAGCGCGAGGTCCGTTGCGGTTCTCAGTTCCTGGAGAACTGCGGGATCGTGACCACCCTCGTGCAAGGTCCTCAGTGCCTGGGCCTGATGGACCTGCAACAACGCCATAGCGTGTAAGGAGGAGGCAGCATCCCCACAAGCCTGGTAGGCCTTTCCGATCAGATCGGACGAGTACCTACAGGCCCGGGAGGGGAGACACGGGTTCCCCCTAGAAGTGGAGTTAGGGCACAGTTGCATGGCAACGGCCCGTTCCACGGGAGGAACCTGCGTGTAACCCTTCTGCGCTCCCCCATCGAGGGTGGTGAGGGAGGAGGAGCCACTGGGCCGGTTTCGGGCAGTGAAAGGTGCCGTCCATGACCTAGTGAGCTCGTCATGCACCTCCGGAAAGAAAGGAACCGGGGTGGGGCGCTGAGAACCAGCACGGGCCACCCCGAGAAACCAATCGTCCAGCCTTGAGGGTTCGGGACACGGTGGAGGGTTCCACACGAGCCCGACTCTCTCAGCGGCCCGGGAAAGCATGGCCATCATTTCCGGATCCGTATCGGGCACAGCGGATCTTCCCGAAGGAGCCCCCTGCGCCGACACGTCATCTCCAGAAACTTCTGACCCTCCCTCCGATGCAGCGATGGACATCTGATCGTCAAGAGGAGCCCCGAAGGATACGGATGGTACACACCTCGTGGGTGGCCCACCGCGTTCCAACGGCAGCTCTACTGGCTGCGAAGTGCGGGAGGAGTGAGGGTTCCCCGGGGGTTGGTTCCCTGGGGGAAGCGCGCTCACCGTAACCCTCAGATCACCCGTGCTACTGCCTGAAGTAACCCTCTGTGGAGGATTAGATCGAGGCAGAGGCACGGGGACTCCACCCTTACGAGATGGAGTCTCGACCGCAACTCCGAGATGGTCATGTTCCCGCAGTGAGAACATGAGTCATCCACGAGCGCTGCCTCAGCGTGCTGAAAGCCCAAACACGAGATACAGCGCTTGTGACCATCCCTCGGTGACAGATAACCACCGCATCCAGAAACACACAGATAGAATGTCATCCTGAAAAGGACGCAAGCTCTATCTGTGTTGCTCTAATAGAAGGACGCTCTCCTTGGTGCTGAAGCACGCAGGGGGAGGGGTCGCGGCGACACAGTCAGGGGATAGTGCAGCCTGACGTGCGCGCTCTCTCTCACACGAAGGCGCTCTCTTACCAGCCGTAAGAACGGCTTTTCAGCGCTCTCCACCTAGCGCACCGAACCAGCTGTGAGAACAGCCTTTGTGTTTGCTCAGAAAAGAGGAAGAGAGATGATCACAGAACCACACGACCCGCTGCAGTGCCGTCACACCAACACCGACTGAAGAGATCGCTTCCAAAAGGGCAGGCTTCTTTCCAGTCAGGACTGCGAAGTAGAGAGTGATATCTGGCTGAACCATCTACCACTCGGCTCCGAAGCAAAAAGCTAACTTGATGCAAACACCTGTGTCTCATTTATACCCGCGCTGCGTGGCATGAGCACCTGGTGCAATCATTGCATGCCAATGTGCATTGGCTCGTTTAGTTTTACTCGAAGTAGATTGGCTCTCGCGAGCGAGATTCCTATTCGTCGGTACTCCGACGTGGCGTCGAGAGTGACCGACTGAATGGGAACCGTGCTTATCATTGTAAAGAATGTAAGTCTATCCCTCGCAGCCACGATTTCATTCAACAATATGATGTGTTGAATTTAGTGTGAAAAAAGTCACTGATTTACCTTTGAATGTCAACTTTACAGTTCAAAGTTTTTAACAGAAAAATTAATGTATGTGTTTGTATAAAGCTTAATTTTTTTCTAATTTCTCTAAAGATTGGCCCTATTTACTTAAAGAAAAAATGAGGGATGACTAAAAATGTTTTTGTTGTAATCATCATTATGCCACAAATACTGTTGATTGAGCTTAACTTGCAACCTTAAAATATTGGATGAATTTGGATGCCCCATGTATGCTTTCCTGCACTTTCAATTCCTTTACGTACATGGATTTTGATTTTTGATTTTTTTCCACTAAAGAGGTAAAAAGAGCAGTGGATTTGATACCAAAGCCCAAGTCTTCAATATTACTGCCTGTGCGTGAAGGTTCAAAGGATGGCTGTATCCGCTGTGCTGTTGTGGGCTCTGGTGGCATTCTCAATAACTCAAAGATGGGCAAAGAGATAGACTCACATGATTATGTTTTTCGGTAAGCATGAAACTTTTAAACTAAAACTAGCTTTGTGAAAAATATCTAAGGTAGAGTTGACAACTGAATGAAAAAGTTATTATTGTTAATGCACTACAAAAAAACAACAACAAAAAAACGTATTCTGAGGTCATGACTGTGTATTGTAATACTGTTTATTCTTAAACAGAGTAAATGGAGCTGTTACTCAAGGTTTTGAGGAGGATGTTGGAAATAGAACATCAGTCTATGTACATACAGCTTATTCCTTATATTCCACTGTTCTGACATTACAAAACTATGGATTTCACAGTGTTCCACAAGATGAGGTCAGTATTTTGTACACTGAATTCTAAAATAATATATTCACTGTCATTTGTATATAGCAAATATTCGGTGTATTTTTCATGTATAGGTAACTCACTTCAGTGTACTGTGCTGCTGTGCTCTCCATTGAGAATTATTTATATAAGCTAAGTTTGTTTTGTTCAGTGGCAGGCAACTACGGGTCGGTAACGTTTTTTTTATGTTATTGAAGAAGCCTCTTTTGCTCACCAAGGCTGCATTTATTTAAACAAAAATACAATAAAAACTGTAATATTACATTTCAAAATAACATTTTTCTATTTTAATATGCATTAAAGTGTAATTTATTGCTGTGAAGGAAAAGCATCATTACTCTTAGTCTACATTAGTCTTTAGTGTCACATGATCCTTTAGAAATAATTCTAATGGGGATTTGGTGCTTAAGAAATATTTCTTATTATTATCAATGTTGACAACAGTTGTTCTGCTCAATTTTTGTGGAAACGTGATAGATTTTGATGAATAGAAAGTTCAAAAGAAAGGCATTTATCTGAAATAGAAATATTTTGTAACAAATATTTTTAATGCATCCTTGCTGAATAAAAGTATTAATTTGGTAAAAAATCTTACTGAACAGTAGTGTATGTTTGTGTATGTGTGTGTGTGTTTGATTCTATTATTGTAATATATCTATTGTTTCTTGTTAAATCTTTCTATAAAAACTGAAAATGTTTTACAAATAGAACTGAGACTGGTGTTATTCAATAGGGTATCAAATATGTAATGATCCCTGAGGGCCAGAGGGACTTTGAGTGGCTTCAAGGCCTTTTGCATGGAGAAGTAGCCAATGGGGCATTCAAGGATGTGAGGTAAAGTATCCAGCTCTGCCATTAAGCAAAAATGAACACAGTAATATTATTACAGAAGTCTTTTCAGTTCATTTTCACCACAGTCGACTGGCCAATCAGAATTAAGTATTCCAGAGAGCATATAAATAAATAATCTTAAAACGTACAATGTTTGACTCCACGATAAGTGGTAAATATTTATCATTGTTCTTGCATTTATTCTTCCGTAGACCACTGGATTATTTCAATGGGAATTTTAATGAGAGTCGATTCTATGTTCTTCACCCTGATTTTCTTCGATACATTCGCAACAGGTAACATTTATGTTTATAGTGACCAGTTTGTTTGGTCATAGAACAACCTAAGTGTGATCTATCTCTTTTGAATGACCCCTTACTTTTTTATTTAAAAAAAAATATATAGATTCATGCCATCCAAACAAATGCAGGACAATTACTGGGCATTGTACAGACCGACCAATGGAGCGTTTGCTTTGTTCTTGGCTATTCACACATGTGATATTGTAAGTAAATGCATATTTTTTTTCTATTACTTCAACTTATTCTTGAATATCAAACTGTTTGTAGCTCTTTAAAAACTATAAAGTAATTTTTTTTTGTTCATATGATCATAATTGCATTGTATTAGTAATACTTTATGAACATTACTTGAAAATGCTTTATGCTCAACATCAGGTGGATGCCTATGGATTCATTACAGAAGACCACCATAAGTACTCCAACTATTATTATGAAAAATTAAAAAAAACCAGTGTCGTTTTCTATATTAACCATGACTATGGACTGGAGATAAAAACCTGGAAGAATCTGCATGACTCTGGAATCATTAGACTCTTCCAAAGACTCTAACACATCGAAACCAGAAGGTAGACTCTGTTCTGTCAACAGGTGTTCATTTAAAAGATATTTCCAAGTCTTGGTGGTTGGTTATTTATGGGAAAGATGGACAAAATCTTGGAAAGTCTTGGAAAGCTATGGACAGAAACTAAATGAAACGTCTGTGAAATGCTGCGAATGAAAGCATGTTTTTGGTTTACTTTTCATAAAGTAGAGAAAGCTGATATTTATACATTTAAATTGGCCAGGTTTGTGTGTTCTTTAATGAATTATTATTCATTACCTTTGATAAAATTGAGTATAAAACTATATATTTTTTTATTAATCATTACTCTTTTTACGACATAATTAGATTAGATTAGATTAGATTAGATTAATATCTTCCTAAAACTGGGACCAACTTTAAAGAAGTATGTTTTTTATTGATATCTAGATCTATATTGTATATTAAAAATGTTTATATATTCGACAGCTCCATGTCCTATCTGACAAATTCCAGTTCTGTGGATTGCAGAAATGTGTATTGATACGCATCATCAAACAACATGAAGAGAAGAATAAAAAGAGGTTACTAAAGTGTCTGTGTTACAGTGTAATTATGCATTGTGTAATAATTAACTACATTTACTTACTATAGGGTTAGGATTGGGGTTTGGTTTAGGGTTATCTGCATGTGATTATGCCTAATTTATAGTTATTATAATACTACAGTAACTACATGCAACATGTGTAACAAGGACATTGTAAAATAAAGTGTTACCTAAAAAGACTAATGCGAGATTGTTTTTTTAATATGCTGAATTATCCAATGTACTATTGCATACTAGTTTGCTTATGTTGTAATCTGCCTATACAAATTCACTGCATCATCAAACCAATGTTTATTTTTGGATGAGGAGAAACCGGACATATTCATCACAATTTATACAGTAAATATTTGTCAGGGTTGCCTAGGGAAAAAAAGTACTGTAATATGTTAATTTAACATGTTGTTGGCATATAGTGGCCAAATGCAATGTCTGGAGGGGATATTTGCTTTTAGTGACACTTCAGGTATTAGACAATCAAAATATGAGTATGTATATTGGGAAGAAGGATACACTAAATTTGGTTAAGGTATTAAAATTACGAAATTATTTGGCAAGAAAAGCAAACTCCAGCATTAATTATGGGTTTTATTGTATTATGCAAAAAAAGTATAAAAAACAAAAAGCTCACAGGAAATAAAGCTTCCATTGACTACAATGTAATCAATTATTAATATTTTATTTTGTTCTTGCCATTCTCCTGGGCATTGACTCACAAAATTTGCGCATGTGTCAACTTCTTTCCAATTCTCCTTAAGTTCTTCCCAAGATCAGTGTGACTTGTCATAATTCAGGTTTATAATTTCACAAAGGTTTTCAATGGCTTTAAGTTCAGGAGACTGAGAAGGCCACTTGAAGATTTCAAAATGCTGAGCATGAACACTTTCATTGTGCACAACGGTGTGTTTGGCATCATCATCATGTTGCGAAATACACATTTGATCTCCAAACAGATCCTCCATACTTGTTCAGCAGGATTCCCAAGTATTGGTCCATTTTCAAAGTGCCAGCAAAGTTGTAGATCCTTCCAACACCTGCTGCAGACATGTGTCCCCAATACTGCTGTGCTTAATGGTGCCACGCATGCATTTTATATTAAAACACTTTGACTTGTCGGACTGCAGAACACGGCTCCAATCTTCCATACCCCAATCCTTATGTTCTTTGGCAAATGCAAAGTGTTTCTCAGAGTAGGTTTTTAGACTTTCCTGGTCAACCTCTCAATAGCCTCTTATAGCCGCTAGCACAGGTCAAGATGAAATTGGATGTTGGAAATTGCAGGTCTTTAGAAGCTGTTTTAGGGACCCCAAATTCAGGCGATGTTCATCCTCCTGTCAAATGCTGTCCAGCCACAGCACTTTACATGGCAGTGGTCTCACTATGCTTTGAAATAATTGCGACATTGAGATCATTTACCTCCAGCACATGAAGCGATTGGCCAGATTTAGCCATTTCAGCAATATCCTCCTTGGTTGCAGAGATGTACAGCTCCTTCTATCTGGCCATTTTCACTAAAAACATCTAATATAGCTAATACATGCCACATAGTGATTTATTGAAGTATAGGCTGGGAATAATGAATCAAAATGACATCCACACAATTCAGTATATGTTTCACTGCATCTTGACAAATGATACAATTGAAACGTGGAACGTGTACATTCGTTTTACAACTTGCATACAAAATATTTAATAATTATTTAATAAGAAGTTCCAATAAAGTGCGAAGAATCCAGTTTTTATATCATTATACAGTGGGGCAAAAAAGTATTTAGTCAGCCACCAGTTGTGTTCTCCCACTTAAAAAGATGAGAGAGGCCTGTAATTTTCATCATAGGTACACTTCAACTATGAGAGACAGAATGAGAAAAAAATCCACAAAATCACATTGTCTGATTTTTAAAGAATTTATTTGCAAATTATGGTGGAAAATAAGTATTTGGTCACCTACAAAAAAGCAAGATTTCTGGCTCTCACAGACCTTTAACTTCTTCTTTAAGAGGCTCCTCTGTCCTCCACATGTTACCTGTATTAATGGCACCTGTTTGAACTCGTTATCAGTATAAAAGACACCTGTCCACAACCTCAAACAGTCAGACTCCAAACTCTACTATGGCCAAGATCAAAGAGCTGTCAAAGGACAACAGAAACAAAATTGTAGACCCGCACCAGGCTGGGAAGACTGAATCTGCAATAGGTAAGCAGCTTGGTGTGAAAAAAACAACTGTGGGAGCAATTATTAGAAAATGGAAGACATACAAGACCACTGATAATCTCCCTCGATCTGGGGTTCCACGCAAGATCTCACCCCGTGGGGTCAAAATGATCACAAGAACAGTGAGCAAAAATCCCAGAACCACACGGGGGGACCTAGTGAATGACCTGCAGAGAGCTGGGACCAAAGTAACAAAGGCTACCATCAGTAACACGTTATGCCGCCAGGGACTCAAATCCTGCAGTGCCAGACGTGTCCCCCTGCTTAAGCCAGTACATGTCCGGGCCCGTGTGAAGTTTGCTAGAGAGCATTTGGATGATACAGAAGAGGATTGGGAGAATGTCATATGGTCAGATGAAACCAAAATAGAACTTTTTGGTAAAAACTCAACTTGTTGTGTTTGGAGGAAAAAGAATGCTGAGTTCCATCCAAAGAACACCATACCTACTGTGAAGCATGGGGGTGGAAACATCATGCTTTGGGGCTGTTTTTCTGCAAAGGGACCAGGACGACTGATCCGTGTAAAGGAAAGAATGAATGGGGCCATGTGTCGTGAGATTTTGAGTAAAAACCTCCTTCCATCAGCAAGGGCATTGAAGATGAAACATGGCTGGGTCTTTCAGCATGACAATGATCCCAAAAACACCACCCGGGCAACGAAGGAGTGGCTTCGTAAGAAGCATTTCAAGGTCCTGGATTGGCCTAGCTAGTCTCCAGATCTCAACCCCATAGAAAATCTTTGGAGGGAGTTGAAAATCCATGTTGCCCAGCGACAGCCCCAAAACATCACTGCTCTAGAGGAGATCTGCATGGAGGAATGGGCCAAACTACCAGCAACAGTGTGTAAAAACCTTGTGGAGACTTACAGAAAACGTTTGACCTCTGTCATTGCCAACAAAGGGTATATAACAAAGTATTGCGATTAACTTTTGTTATTGACCAAATACTTGTTTTCCACCATAATTTGCAAATAAATTCTTTAAAAATCAGACAATGTGAATGTCAATCTTTCATAGTTGAAGTGTACCTATGATGAAAATTACAGGCCTCTCTCATCTTTTTAAGTGGGAGAACTTGCACAATTGGTGGCTGACTAAATACTTTTTTGCCCCACTGCATTTATGAAATGACACCTTTTAATGTAAAAATGTGAAACTTAAAATTCTTAATTGCATCCATTCACATTTGAGGTCTCTAAATATATATATATATATATATATATATATATATATATATATATTTGTATTTGATTTATTAATCATGCTTTATTAGTTGAGACTGTTCTCTTTTTGAATGAAAGTGTATATATAAGGCCTGGACACTGTGATGCAACAAGACATAACCCAAATCACACAAGTAATTCCAACTGAGGAATGACTGCAAAAAGAAGAAAATTGGCCAGTTTCACAGACGAGGCTTAAGTTTATGGACATTTGAGCTGTTTTAACTGAAAGCAACGTGTCCTGACATATCTTATAGTGCCATTGTTTTGACGTTTATTGAGGTGCTACCTACCCTGCACAAAAACAAAGATGAAAATTAAACTTCTCCTCTCTAACCAAAAACAGGAGAAAAAGGATAATAAAATAACTCTGTCACTCCCTATACTTCACAGCTAATACCACAAACTAGTTTGAAACAATAAAAGGGATACAATGGACACTTGCACAACTACTTCCGCGTTCTACTTATTACAACTCAGGAGTTACATGAGAATGCAGATTATTACTAAGTTTTGGCTGTCAATTCATTAAAACAATGAAATCATGTTCTCTGTGTTAACATGAATTATCTTAAACCTGCTGAAATGTTACTATATATACACATTTTCTTTCCAACTGTGCATTACAATAAATAAATATATTTCCCCACTAACCTGCAGCATTCCAGAGCTCATCTTCTCATTAACAGTGTTTTTCTTATACTTCTATTTCATACCTGTTCAGTTTTCATTTTTAAATGAATTGACTAATAATAATTGCTTGTGTGCGTAAATCACACAGCATAGAGGAGATTGACAGTCAACTAAAATTGACAATGAAAAATGTCACAGAATAATTATTAAAATATAAATCAATGTTCATATGATCTTATTCATCATGGGGTATTCCAGAAAGCAGGTTATGTGACATACCTGGGTATGTTTAAGAGTAAGTAAATGGATAACCTCAACTTTCGATTACAAAAACGGAGGTAACTTTCAGGGTATGTAAGTAGCCATAGCAACTCACTCTCTAAACATAACCTGCTCTGGAGTTAGTTTGCTTAAGAGGTATTCAGATGTGTTTTATATAATTAATATAGTTATTAATTAATTAATTAATTAATTAATTAGTTTCAGTTATATAATATACAATATCATATATTAATTCTAAAGAATTAGAATAAAAAAATTACAACAAGGTAATGTTTAAATGTTAATTCAATTAAATATATTTATTATTTATTTTATTGTAATCTCACACATGGATCTGCATTCAATTAATTAGCATCAAACAAACAATATAATCCTTATTCTCAGTGAATAAAGATTACTTATTAAACGTAGACATTGAAAAAATGATTGCACAACCACGAAATAGGTGGCGATGTGCACTAAGTAGGTTATGTAAACCGCCATTAAACAACAACAAGAAGAAGGAAGTAGTAGAACGGCGCGCTCTTTCTTAGCGTCTGTTTCCATGGTGAATCATCGATTCGTCTCTCTGTTGAGAATGTCTTGTGTTTTAACGGTTAACACACTCTTGAGTTGTCTGAACTTACTCCCGGACTCGTTTTTGGAACCAGCATACCTCGAGTAAGCAAGATTTGGGTTAATCAACCGAGAGTTCAAGGTACATTATATGTGACGGTAAATTAACCTTGCTTTCTGGAATACTCCCCAGGGGCCTGTTTCAATAAGTAGGTTCAACCAACTCTGAGTTTAAACTTGAACTCTGAGTTGACCCTGAGGGTGTCAGTACCATAGACATAATAAATGGTAAGAACAGCTGAATTGAGGTAGTTCAATCGACTCTGAGTAGACTGACTCGGAGTTAAACGCGTGCACCACGACTATGAAAAGCCACTATCAATGGATCTCCGAAATTACGATTCACCATGGCAACAGCACCCACCAAAAAAGACATCTGCATACTTCAGGGTCAAACGTAAGTTTAATTCTTAATCACTGTTATAATATCAGAGGTGAAAACTGGCAGAACAGTAAGTTATTGAACTAATATAAATTTTCATGGTATCCCACGGGGAAAAAAATGGAAAAAAAGAATGTAGCAGCAGCTAAAAAAATCAGGTAACGTTAAAGCTTTAAGCATGAAAGATTGGTTGTATGCTGCATGACTTTACGAACGTTTGACATATTAAATAAATATTCAGTGTATATTTCAATGTGCAGCAGCTTTTTCCATGTAGTCTATGCTATAAATATGCATGTGAAAGTATGTAAATGCAGGCTAACTCTCTACGAATTAATGCTGCCTCCTCATCTACAGGATCCTGTAAAGGACATGCCATTTTTGTCACTTTGACAGTGTCTGCATGATGAAAATATGAGCAATGAATGAATGTACCTGCACTGCAAAAAATGCTTTTCTTAGTATTTATGTCTTGTTGTTTCCAGTCAAAATGTCTAAA
The DNA here is from genome assembly GCA_039654625.1 of Rhinogobio ventralis. Classification (NCBI taxonomy): domain Eukaryota; kingdom Metazoa; phylum Chordata; class Actinopteri; order Cypriniformes; family Gobionidae; genus Rhinogobio; species Rhinogobio ventralis. Next base: position 17,873,786 of record CM077212.1, read on the forward strand.
GATTCTTAAATCAAGAAGGATTCATAAGAAAAATAACATAAGGTTTTTAGTCTTGATTTCTTGAAAAAAATATTTAAGAGCATTTTTCTTTCTTTTTTTATCTTTTATTTATCTGCCAGTGTGTTAAGAAAAGTAATCTTTTGCATTAAGAATATTTTTCTTATCCCACTGACAGATAATTGTACTTGTTTTAACGATCAATGGACCTCCGAAATTACGATTCACCATGGCAACAGCACCCAACAAAAAGACATCTGCATACTTCCGGATAAAACGTAAATTTAATTCTTAATCATTGTTATAATATCAGAGGTGAAAACTAGCAAGTTATCCCACGGGCAAAAAAAGAAGGAAAAAAAGAATGTGGTAGCAGCTAAAAATAAAGTATAAAAACATAATTCAATCAGGTACATCTTTAAGCATAACAGGTTCATGAGTGTAGGTTTCATGACTTTGCAAACATTTGACATATTAAATAAATATCATTCAGTGTCTTTTTCAATGTGCAGCAGCTTTTTCCACATAGTCTAATGCTCTTTTCACATAATGTTCTCTAATCCAACCTGTTACATTTCGGGAGTAACGTTGGCGTTAATAAAATTAACATTTGACCTACTCAGGCAACAGCAAGAAGACAGAGGCTCACAAAATGATGGGAAGACCTGCACCACCACCACTGACAGAAGAAGAGGAGATGGAGGAAGAATATTAAAATCCAACAGGAAAAAAAGAACTTTCTTGCTTTTGTATTTAGCAAATAAAGATGACCAAATAAATTGTGAATAATTTGTGTTTATTTAACACCTGTGGTATATGGCATATATTTCAGACTACCCTTCCATCTGGTATTCTTCCATTCCATATAGTAATCTGTTTCATTTTCGGAAGGTGCGATGATGGGAATATGCGTATCAATGCATCCAACCACATTGGAAATCCTAAAGGAAATTCTAATTATTAGGTTCCGGGCTCGACATTAACGCTTGTCCGGGACAAGTGGATTTTTTGAAGGGGCAAGTGAAAGAGAATTTTATTCGCCCGACCGGAAGTAACGTTAGCCTGATTAAAACGCTAATAGTAAAAAACAATTAGGGAATCACCAAAATGCAAGAATGATTCTGCATTCATTTAGTGTAAGTGGCGATCGATAGTGGATAATAATATATAATGTATAATGAACTGAAGAGGTTGCGCTGTTGACGCTCGCGCTGCCTCTCGAGGAGAAATCGAAAAAATGAGCGCCGCTCACACAAAGAAACTCAGTTAACATACACGGTTAAAATTACAAATTGTGGAGTTTTTATATTTATAACATATGATACAGTTGAGCAACATCACACGACCAAGAGGGCTGTTTTCCTGAATAACATCACGACTGAAAATGATACTGATTTCTTATGACAGTTCCATAAACAATTAATTAACATTAAGTCACTTACATTTTAGATGCAATATTGACTGTTTTTTCTATTTCAGCAGCGAAAATAGTTCCAAACAAAGATCACAGCATGTCTCACAGCAACAATGTGTTACTGAATGATTCAGAGCTTTGAATGAATCGATTGAATCAAAGATTCAATGACCTATTCGTAAACGACTGCCTCATTCTTGAATGAATCAGCCGTTTGAATGAATCGTTTGAATGAATGACTCAATGACTCACTCATTAAGACGGTCACCTGCTGCTACCTACTGGTGGTTTAGTTTCATGTTTAAACATTATTTCCAATATTTCTTATTTGTATATTCAAAAATATTTAAAACAAGCTCATAACATTTTTCAGTGTAAATTATTTAATTTGATTGGTAACAGCCCTATAGTGTCTTATTCTAATTTAATTTATAGATTAAATTTAAAAAATATAAAATGAAAGATGAAGCATAGCCTATATTTAATAAGATTATGGAAAACATGCCCTTCATAAAAGGTAAAAAATCACATATTATCATATGCAGATTTAAATATGTCAAAGCTGACTGAACACTGGTGAGAATATTGCTTCAGAATAAATTATATATATAACACAAATTTCCGGACAAGCACATTTTTTACTCGGACAAGTGAATGACAGATTTACTTGTCCGAAGGACAAGCACGTGAACAGGCTTAATGTCGAGCCCTGAGGTTACTTCCAGAGGTTGCAACAAGATGTTATCAAGTGAACGTCATTTAACCTGATTTCTACACCAATCCTGTGAAACTCCTCTTTGATGCTCTCATGGGTTTATGCAGAGAAAACAACACGAACATATTCAGAAAGAGCTCACGTGAGAGTGAGGCAAACTTTCCTTACCTCTCTGCATACAGCGGCCTTACTAATATGCTCTGCATCTCTGATATTATACATAAAACTATTAAAACATGGTACTGCTTAAATAAATGCATGTGGATACAGCAAGCAAAAAAATCCTCTCCTGACAGGATTGTAACTCCCTATAAATTATTGCAGCCTTCTCATCTACAGGATGCTATTTTTGTCATTTTGACAGTGTCCTCTTGATGAAAATATTTGCAGTGAATGAATGTACATGCACTGCAAAAAATGCTTTTCTTTTGTCTTGTAATTTCCAGTCAAAATATCTAAAGATTCTTAAATCAATGTGAATTTTCTACATAAGAAAAAATACATAAGTATTTAGTCTTGTTTCCTGGGGGACAAAACAAAGAGGCAAATTTAAGTGCATTTTTCTTATTTTGCAAATTATCTGCCAATAGGGTAAGAATAAATGAATTACGTAAACACTGCTGGCGTTTAAAAAAGGGGGAGGAGACCGAAAGAAACTCTGGGTTTACCGAAGAAAACCTGCTCCCGACCAGGTTAGGTTCACAGAGTAAGTTACCCTGGTAACTGGCTCGGAGTATAAATTACCGCTCTTTCAGAAACAAGCTTGATTCTTCGTACGTTGCTAACTCAGTTAGCTGGATTTGATTGTTGACGATTTGGCATTATCTTGGATTGTTTGGTTCTTTGAAGCTCATCCTGGACTTGCTGTCATAGCAACAGCTCCTTAATCTTAAACCTGCTCGGGAGCAGGCTTATTTCATGTAAACAGGATTAGATTGCATCTTGAGGTGATATTTAAAATCTGCCCCAGCCACTGCTACTTTATTACAAGAGTTCCTTACTGAACCAGGGGCAATAATAATTTTAAATAATAATAATAATAATATAAAAATGTTTTGGAAATAATATTATATATTGTGTATAATACTATAGACACAGCCACTTGATTGAGAGATTTATTTGTGATGGAATAATAATAATTTGATTGGAGGTTTACACACATGTTGTACAGTTATTCTTAGCCCTGCACTAAATTGAGTGATGACGGATATTATGGGATGGCTTGATGCAGCGCAGGAGATGCAGATAACTTGATCTTGACCCTTAACAAAAACTTTAATTAATACTGTCACGTAAAAAATCTGCTTCAAATTGAATACAAAAATTCAATGAATTGCTAATTGCAACATTGAAATAAAAATGTAAAGGGTGTACAAATACTATAAAATCGTGAATATAAATAATTGGGAATCATGTTTAAAAAAAACAGTGCACATTTCATTTATCTATTATAACTTTTATGTTGTTTGGCTGTTTCCTTATAAAGGTCCAGAAATAACCTAGTTTTTTAATTTTTTAATTTTTTATTTGTCAAGTTTTTTGCCAGGTGGCTTTTTTAATTACATTATGTCATTACGTAGCTGTCTTGCCGCCAGCCAATCGCTGCACTGCTGATCGTGGTTTCGAGTATCGCATCTGCCCTCTTCAGGGAACACAAGAACGCGCAGTAATCTCATATCATTTAATCCAGATATTTTAATCCAATCCGCAAATTCGTTTGAAGAACCAAATTAGCCAGAGATCAGTTATCATGATTAATAGATCATCTCAGATGCATTATGCGAGGTACGAAGAACGGACCCCAGAGAAAGTACGACAACCTCCACCTCTGCCAATGGATCTGGCGCGATAGATACACGCGAGCGTCTTTTTATATACGCAGCGTGAGTGTAGCACGCGCTACACGCCATATAAGGAAAAGGAGGAGAAGAAATTGCACACAAACCTAACTGGTTCTAGCGTCTATCGTCTATTTCAAAATGCAAAAAGTTATCGAGAACTGTGAGAACTAGGCAGTGTTTAGACAAAATTAGAAAACAACCAGCTATCAAGCGCTTCCACATTAGTATTGACAGTGCAGCTAATACGCAAATAATGTTCAAATTCAACAAATGTTTGTAGGTCGTCGGTAATCGGCCTAACCAAGTTAACAGGTGCGCCTGCAGGCTTTCACCGATGATGTTTCTCCTAAGGGTATTCTTGGCCAACTTACTTATTACTTTACTACTTATGTTTATTTTTGCTACACTTTACAATAGAAACTACACTATAAAAGCAAATGCACGGTAAGGAACCAAACTGAATTCAAATATGTCATTTTTAAATTCAACATTTTACTTTTATTAGTACTGACATAGGCCTACTATCATATAAAGTTACAGGCTAACTGAAATCCCTTCTCCTTAGAGAGTTTTACTCCTTTTGGGTGGATAAAGGCCATGTCACAGACTCTCTAGTTAGGGAGCCTGTCCCAACCAACAGTTCTGCGGTGACTGACGCAGGAGCAAACACTACATTAAGTCCTGGTCCTCTTGGGAATTGGGACCTAACCCTTGTGCCCGCTATGGACAAGCACAACTTCACTGCTCTGCCCCAGTGGAAGTTTGATGATCTGTATCGATTGGATCCACAGTTTAAACGGAGTGTAAGTACAGTGGACAACAACAAGAACTAGATAAAGTGTGTGAACATCCTGCCAATGTGTGTGACATGACTGATGTATGTTAACTCTGCAGAAAAAGAAACGCATCCTAAACCAGCCTAATAATGGTGTGCTGGTCTTCCAGACTGGTCTTTGGCTTAGACGGGTTTTGGGCCATTTCTTAATCTTTGTTGATTAATTTTGAGCACTGAATGATGATCACAATATACATATTTTGTGTTCTCTAAGTGTGAAACATGTTTAACTCTATAAAGCCTATATATATTTGATGCGTTAATTTCTAAAGTATTTCCAAAAACTGAAACAGTTTTACACAATTTTAAATGCCTTCTGCCCTCTGATAGTTCATACTTTTTTAGCAAATAATAAGCCTTTTATTGTAATTCTAAAAATGCCTGCCTTCAGGTTGTTACACGTCATTTTCTGTCACTGAGAAAAATATTTACTGGACTGAAGCAACTTAGGTTTACTTGATTTATTTATACATTTTCTTTCTAAAAAATTAAGTAGCCTATAGATAAATCAAGTAAACCTTTTAATACATTGTATCTATATCAGTCTGACAAGACACTGATTCACATTACAATCAGAATTTTATCTTTTTGGCCATATTAATAACAACTGCACCAAATTGCAGAAGTTTGCTCAGTTTGGGCCTGTGTTTTTCCTTCCTCGAGTATAATCTATATTCTTCTATATCATACTATATGAGCTATAAAAGACTGATATATCAAATATGATCTAAAACGTACCGTACTTGTCAAAAGTTTGGAAACATTAATAAAAAAAAAAAAAGGTTTTGAAACAAGTCTCATACTCACCAAGGCTGCATTTATTTAATCAAAAATATAGTGAAACAGTGATATAGTGATAATATTGTGAATATTTCAAATAAAAAAAAACTTTTCTGTTTGAATATATTTAAAAATGTAATTTATTCCTGCGATCAAAGTTTAATTTTTAATATCTTTACACATTAGTGGCACATGATCCTTCAGAAATCATTCTAATATGCTGATTTGGTGCTTGGGTAACATTTTTATTATTATTAATGTTGAACGGTACTGTATAAAACTTATTTTATTTTTTTATATTTTGTTTTTTTATATTTTGTTTGTTTGAAAGCTTGAATAAACTGTTCAAGTTAGGCTTTACACGGTCTCCAACATGTTTTTCAGGAATGCACGGCATCCTTGCAAAATTCCTCTAATCCAGTGTTTATGGAGGAGTTTATTCCAAACATTCAGCTGTTCTTACAAAGTGATCATCTCAACGTGAGTGAGTGGAACCGGCTTTATCACTTTAACAACCCCTTTGGCTATATGGGACTTGATTACACAGGTTTGTTAAACATAAAGCATGAACGTGACAATATAGATGGTTTATTATTATACTAGGGAGTTATAATAATGCTGTATTTCCTCCTTTTTATAGCCATAAAAGCAGCTGTTGACACCATCCCTAAGCTTGCATCTACCCAGTTACTACAAGTACCTACAAGAGCGAAAGATGGCTGTATTTGCTGTGCTGTTGTTGGGAATGGTGGCATTCTCAATGGCTCCAGGCTAGGAGCGGAGATTGACTCGAATGATTATGTGTTCAGGTAAATGTTAACAAGAACAAACATTGTTAAATGCAGATTAAATAAATCACCTTTAAAAGAGTAAATATGTGAAAACCAGGATATCTTGTGAAAGCTTTATATATCAACTGATTTACACTCACCTAAAGGATTATTAGGAACACCTGTTCAATTTATCATTAATGCAATTATCTAATCAACCAATCACATGGCAGTTGCTTCAATGCATTTAGGGGTGTGGTCCTGGTCAAGACAATCTCCTGAACTCCAAACTGAATATCAGAATGGGAAAGAAAGGTGATTTAAGCAATTTTGAGCGTGGCATGGTTGTTGGTGCAGGACGGGCCGGTCTGAGTATTTCACAATCTGCTCAGTTACTGGGATTTTCACGCACAACCATTTCTAGAGTTTACAAAGAATGGTGTGAAAAGGGAAAAACATCCAGTATGCGGCAGTCCTGTGGGCGAAAATGCCTTGTTGATGCTAGAGGTCAGAGGAGAATGGGCCGACTGATTCAAGCTGATAGAAGAGCAACTTTGACTGAAATAACCACTCGTTACAACCGAGGTATGCAGCAAAGCATTTGTGAAGCCACAACACGCACAACCTTGAGGCGGATGGGCTACAACAGCAGAAGACCCCACCGGGTACCACTCATCTCCACTACAAATAGGAAAAAGAGGCTACAATTTGCACGAGCTCACCAAAATTGGACAGTTGAAGACTGGAAAAATGTTGCCTGGTCTGATGAGTCTCGATTTCTGTTGAGACATTCAGATGGTAGAGTCAGAATTTGGCGTAAACAGAATGAGAACATGGATCCATCATGCCTTGTTACCACTGTGCAGGCTGGTGGTGGTGGTGTAATGGTGTGGGGGATGTTTTCTTGGCACACTTTAGGCCCCTTAGTGCCAGTTGGGCATCGTTTAAATGCCACGGCCTACCTGAGCATTGTTTCTGACCATGTCCATCCCTTTATGACCACCATGTACCCATCCTCTGATGGCTACTTCCAGCAGGATAATGCACCATGTCACAAAGCTCGAATCATTTCAAATTGGTTTCTTGAACATGACAATGAGTTCACTGTACTAAAATGGCCCCCACAGTCAACAGATCTCAACCCAATAGAGCATCTTTGGGATGTGGTGGAACGGGAGCTTCGTGCCCTGGATGTGCATCCCACAAATCTCCATCACTGCAAGATGCTATCCTATCAATATGGGCCAACATTTCTAAAGAATGCTTTCAGCACCTTGTTGAATCAATGCCACGTAGAATTAAGGCAGTTCTGAAGGCGAAAGGGGGTCAAACACAGTATTAGTATGGTGTTCCTAATAATCCTTTAGGTGAGTGTATATTGATATTGACCTTTTTTAATGCACTGATTTAATAGAAATACTCATTCACTTGTTTGTTTCTGATAGGCTGAATGCAGCCATTATAGCAGGACATGAGGAGGATGTTGGGAAAAGGACATCTGTTTATGTGCACACAGCATATTCCTTAATCCAGTCCCTCATGTTATACAAAAACAGAGGTTTCAAACAGATTCCTACTGATAAGGTTGTGTCTTAACTATCACTTGTTCTTATGCGGGATGCTTTGGCTGAACCTCTAATAGGTTTTTTTGTTTGTGGCCTTTTTATGGAAGGACATTAAATATGTTCTTATCCCAGAGGGTCCAAGAGACTACAACTTTCTCGAGTCCCTTATGAAGAACAGAAAAATACCATCAGGAGCATATCATGGACGAACGTAAGACATTCTAACAGAAATGTAATTATCAACTAAATCTTATCAACTTATCATAAACTAAAAAGGAGAGCGATTAACCTCGTTGATGATTGTTGTCTACACACTAATATTGATTGGTTTACATATGCCTAATGTTTAATGATTTATTATTTTAAAGGCCAAGGAATTATTACAGTGGCCATTTTAATGAAAGTTCTTACTACATCCTCCATCCAGACTTTCTGAGATATGTACGAAACCGGTAGGGGCTCAAATGTGCACACATTAGTTGTGTTAGCATTAGGGGTGTAACAATATATCGTGTCAAAATATATCGCAATACAAAAATGCAACAATATGTATCATGGATAGTGAAAATCTGTATTGTGTATAGTTCGTGTATAGCATATTCGTCTAAAATAATTCTGTATTGTCAGCTTCAGAATTCACCGTCCAAACCTATTCATTTCTACCTGTAATGTAATACCAAATTTAGCATTTTAAAAACCTTTTACCATATGTCTTATCGTGAGTTCAGTATCGCGATATGTATGGAATCGTGACATGAGGGTATTGTTACACCCCTAGTTAGCATATATTTAGTGCATGACCATTTTATTATTTGTTAATGGCCATGTCTCTCACTTTTCATTTCATTTTAGGTTTCTTAGGGCAAAACAATTAAAAACTAAAAGATGGTGGCTAGTCAGACCCACTAATGGAGCATTTACCCTTTTGCTGGCTATGCACACATGCGACATTGTAAGTGCTCATTCTTTTCTCATACAAATGTAACACATTCTCTTTAAAATGAAACACAATTGATTACTTATTATAGGGATTCAGATTTGTTTTATCAGATGACCTTACCCCTGATTGTATCATTGTATTGTGATGCCTTGTTTTTCCTTCTCTTCATGTAGGTGAGAGTCTATGGTTTTAGCACAGCCAACTTTCGGAAATATCCGAACTACTACTATGACACCAAACACACTAAACTAGTGTTTTTTGTTAATCACGATTATCCTTTAGAGATGAAAACCTGGAAGAAATTTCATGACGACAAAAGTATCTGGCTGTATTTGGGAAAATCTGATATCTAAGTGAATCTGGGTAATTCAGCTTTCTTGAAATGATCCAAATAATTACTAGAAAAAGAATATAGTTCAGCCAGTGTTATTTGACAATAAAAAGGAGGACATGTAACTTGTTGCAAATGTTGGGTGTGTTTTATAACTTTTTGCATTGTTAGTCTCTACTTTGTTTATATGTATTCTGGAATAAACAATGAATTAACTGTGAGTCAAATCTGTTCTCTTATATCAATATGTGAAACTCTGAGAAGCAACCAGACATTTAACTAGTTCAGTTAAAGGGATAGTTCACCTAGGAATTATAATTATTTTTTTTTTTAACTCAACTTCATGTTGTTCCAAACCTGTATGAATTTCTTTCTCAGCTGAACACAAAAGAAGATATTTTAAACACTGTCGGTAACCAAACAGTTGATGGGGCCTTATTGCCTTCCATAGTATTTTTTTTCCTGTACTATAGAAGTCAATGGAGACCATCAACCGTTTGGTTACCGACATTCTTAAAAATATCTTCTAAATTAATTTTTGGGTGAACTATCCCTTTAATTCTTTTGCGGTTTATATAAGAATAAGATGTTAATTATTGAAATACATGGATTATATTGCATAGTGATATTAACCGTTCATCTCCTTTCAAGTCGTTTCTGCATAATGTTACATTAAGGGATTTACGCAGGGGGAAAGTCAGGAGCTCTGGCGGGACATTACATCGTTAAGACACCAGATGTCGCACTTACTTTAGAAACAACAGTGACTTTACATTAGTATCCCAACTGTCTGCTTTATATATCTCCGAAATTACTATCAAAGCATACGGAGACAATTGTGAGAGAGCATACGGAGCCTAACTGTTAGGTTAGTCTTGATTAACACCTATGGTGTAAATACAAACTGTAGGCCTACATGTAACATGCAAAGATATAGACAGCTTTAGAACATAGCATTCAACCATTTAAACATACAGAGGATTTTATACAATATATTCGCCAATATCCTTTTTTTCTGGAAGCGCTAAATTGAAGCGAGAGTCTCAGTGCACCTTTCAGGAAGAGAGTTACGCCAGGGAGGCGCGTGACAGACGCGCGCGCTCACGCATCGGTCACTTGTGTTGTGTCAAACACCTTCAAGTATGGCATTGCGATTTTACCATCAGGAACAGAAATCATAAACAGGATTATACTTATTGAACTACTTCGGTTTTGTGGAATAAGTGGCTTTAAGCGTTTAATCGACCTGTCCACGTATTGGTGAGTATCTATGTGATCCTACAGCTCTACATGGCAAGTGTATTCCCTATTTAGCTTTTGATTAAAAAAACATTAAGACAAGTAACTGGTCATGAAAGTTGTCATTGTTGTGTAGGGTTATTTTTATCGTCTTATTTTCCGTCCTACGCTACTTTCCATAACCAAATGACCACAGACGCGCTCTGAGGTTGTCTTGGAAGTGATTGGTTGCCTGTTTATTGTAAATGAAAGAGAAATTAAATTCTGTTGTCTACAGATTCAAGATGCCATATAGTGCTTTCTTCAAAGATATATTAGTGTATAATGATAATAACGCAGCATGTTTGTTTGTTCTTTCCATAGGTTTCCATGTGATGTTTCTGGCATTAAGGATGGCTTGCATTCATTATATACCCCCTGCTTAAGAACAAACATGTAGCATAACACCTTAAAAATAACTCCAATACAAATTAAAAGCTTAATGTGCTAAATGTTTTGACCATTTAAAAAATGATAAGGTAAACCAAAAGCCAAATCCAAGGTTTCGTGAGCAGAGAGAATCATGATATTTTGAATCCAGATTGTAACACTCTTCTGGGAGCTGGACAAGAGCCATGGGCAAGGAGCAGGACCTTCTTCTGGCTGTGAAGAATGGAGACCTTCCCTTAGCTCATAAACTTCTGGCCAAGATCAAGACCAACCGAAATAGTGAGTTTTTTTTTATTTTAAAGCACTTTTTTTTCCTTTTGACAGCTAGTCATTGTGTGTTAACGCAATAGTTTGTAGCATAGTTATGTGCAATTTTTAGACCTTTATAAATGTAGTTAACAAATTCATCATGTACTGAGTCAATACGTTGTCAGCCACAGATCATATTATACATCATGCTTTAAGTATTTAATCTCATTTTAAAAGTGTTTCAAATTTGAAATGAGCTAAGCTGCAACTTGATACCCTGTACAATCATGCTGTTATTGTGTCCCAGATTACTCTTCAGGTGAAGAATTAATTTTCAAGTGCATAAGTCATTGTTTTGACTTGCCTAGATTTTACTGTCTGATATTAAGAATAACCATTAGGGACTTTATTTAACATCTGAGCTGCATTAACAATAACACCAGACTAATCACTGAATCAGCCTTGTATGACAGTAAACAACAGCTGCATCCAAACTGAACATGAAAAGACCATTAGCATTTCTTGGCCATTCCAATAATGTGTTCACTTAGATGTAAATAGGTACCTTCAGATATCAACTCCAGTTGGAATAGTATGCCAAAACCTTTTTTGGGGATTAAACCAAGTAGTCTGTTACTCAGTAGGGTTCAAGTTAGTGCAGTGCACCTGCAGAGGATGTTTTTAGGACAGTCTGTAAGTCTTTCTCAAGCAGATGGAGACCGTATCGACTGGAGGCCAAACTGGTTCCTGGTGGGCCAGACGGTCAATGAACTCCACTGAATATCTGAATGGTGATAGTCAGTCCAATTATGGTCATATTCTGCTGCAGGATATTGATCGCAGTGTTATTAATATTGAATATACAGGTGCTGGTCATATAATTAGAATACCATCAAAAAGTTAATTTATTTCACTAATTCGATTAAAAAAGTGAAACTTATGTATTATATTAATTCACTACACACAGACTGATATATTTCAAATGTTTATTTCTTTTAATTTTGATGATTATAACTGACAACTAAGGAAAATCTCAGACAATTAGAATATTACTTAAGACCAATACAAAGAAAGGATTTTTAGAAATCTTGGCCAACTGAAAAGTATGAACATGAAAAGTATAAGCATGTGCAGCACTCAATACTTAGTTGGGGCTCCTTTTGCCTGAATTACTGCAGCAATGCGGCGTGGCATGGAGTAGATCAGTCTGTGGCACTGCTCAGGTGTTATGAGAGCCCAGGTTGCTCTGATAGTGTCCTTCAGCTCTTGGGTCTGGCATAGCGCATCTTCCTCTTCACAATACCCCATAGATTTTCTATGGGGTTAAGGTCAGGCGAGTTTGCTGGCCAGTTAAGAACAGGGATACCATGGTCCTTAAACCAGGTACTGGTTGCTTTGGCACTGTGTGCAGGTGCCAAGTCCTGTTGGAAAATGAAATCTGCATCTCCATAAAGTTGGTCAGCAGCAGGAAGCATGAAGTGCTCTAAAACTTCCTGGTATACGGCTGCGTTGACCTTGGACCTCAGAAAACACAGTGGACCAACACCAGCAGATGACATGGCACCCCAAACCATCACTGACTGTGGAAAATTTACACTGGACCTCAAGCAATGTGGATTGTGTGCCTCTCCTATCTTCCTCCAGACTCTGGGACCCTGATTTCCAAAGTAAATACAAAATTTACTTTAATCAGAGAACATAACTTTGGACCACTCAGCAGCAGTCCAGTCCTTTTTGTCTTTAGCCCAGGCGAGACGCTTCTGATGCTGTCTGTTGTTTAAGAGTGGCTTGACACAAGGAATGCAACAGCTGAAACCCATGTCTTGCATACGTCTGTGCGTAGTGGTTCTTGAAGCACTGACTCCAGCTGCAGTCCACTCTTTGTGAATCTCCCCCACATTTTTGAATGGGTTTTGTTTCACAATGCTCTCCAGGGTGCGGTTATCCCTATTGCTTGTACACTTTTTTCTACCACATCTTTTCCTTCCCTTCGCCTCAATGTGCTTGGACACAGAGCTCTGTGAACAGCCAGCCTCTTTTGCAATGACCTTTTGTGTCTTGCCCTCTTTGTGCAAAGTGTCAATGGTCGTCTTTTGGACAACTGTCAAGTCAGCAGTCTTCCCCATGATTGTGTAGCCTACAGAACTAGACTGAGAGACCATTTAAAGGCCTTTGCAGGTGTTTTGAGTTAATTAGCTGATTAGAGTGTGGCACCAGGTGTCTTCAATCTTGAACCTTTTCACAATATTCTAATTTTCTGAGATACTGAATTTGGGATTTTCCTTAGTTGTCAGTTATAATCATCAAAATTAAAAGAAATAAACATTTGAAATATATCAGTCTGTGTGTAATGAATGAATATAATATACAAGTTTCACTTTTTGAATGGAATTAGTGAAATAAATAAACTTTTTGATGATATTCTAATTATATGACTAGCACCTGTAATTACTGTATATGCTCCCTGTCAGAGTCAAACATTCATATCGATCTTAATCATGTCAAGGCCTTTGATTAGAAGTGCCTTGGAGATTTTTTTGAGCTGGGTTTGGTTCTATGAAACAAGTCAAAACCAAGACCTTCTCAGTAACTTTTTTTTAAAAAAATTTTTTATATATTTCTTTCTGATTTGAGCTGGACTTTGTTTGCTTTTATAAAATTATTCAAGTCGCAATGAAATGGAATTAGCGACACATCTTTTCTTTTGTGTTGTGATGTACATATGACTGAAATGGGTTATTAAAGAAAAAATGTATGGCGAGAGCTTGGTTCTGTACAGCGAATGTTGATTGGATGGAGGCAGATCTTAATGAGAGCTTGAGGTCAAATTTAAGAAAGGGGCAGGGATTAAGTGGACTGAACGATTAGAGAAGTCCCATACGCCACCAGAGAGAAGTTATGATATTTTAATTAAAAATGACGAGGGGATAAAAAAAACTAAAAATCAAACATCATTCAAAATCAGTAACATGCATTTTAAAATATATTTTCATTTCATGTTGACTTTAAAGGGATAGTTCACCCAATAATGAAAAATCTCTCATTTACTCACCCTCAAATTGTTCCAAACCTGTATGCATTTCTTTGTTCTGCTGAGCACAAATGAAGATATTTGGGGCACCATTAACGTCCATAGTATGGAAAAAAAATACTATGGAAGTCAATGGTGCCCCACAACTCTTTGGTTACAAACATTCTTCAAAATATCTTCCTTTGTGTTCAGCAGAACAAAGAAATGTATGCAGGTTTGAAACAATTTGAGGGTGAATAAATGTTGACAGAATTTATATTTTTGGGTGAACTATCCCTTTAAGGAATAGGAGCACTGGGTCAGTCATGCCACAGTTTCTGTTGATTGAGCGTAACTTGTATTGAACCTGGAAAAGCCTTGAAATTCCTTCCATTTTGCCCAAATCTAGTATCTTGTGTTCATCCCTGCCCCCACCTGTCTTGTTACAAATCAGGGATAACCCATATGGCAAACTGACAGATTAACTTTAAAGAGAGCTGAATTTCCGCACCCCGTTCACTGTTTCTATTGGGCTGCTTTGCTTTCAGTCACTTTTGTTCCCTAAAAATGTAGTAGCCATGTAAATTACTGGGGTAAATACCATCAAGACACATGCGCTGACTTAAAGCCAGTGAGTTTTTCCACACAAAGCATGTTTAACGCAAGCATATACATGTTTTAATACTCCTCTTGTTCATGACAGATGGGTCAGGCTACTCAGGACTGTTTTGGAATCTGCTCAATGAGTTAATCCATGAGCGATGTTGTCAGTCATCACTAGATCTAGTATAAACTGTGTAAGCCGGCCGTTCCTTTAACTGAGCAGATCTTACAGTCAGCTTTTAAATATTCATCGAAACTAGAGATAATTAAAGGATGGACAGTATTATTAGCATTATCTGAGAGCTTGCATACATTTTCTATTTTTAGCTTAATTAGCCTAGAGAACACAAGGCTACTGTAGAAAACACAAACGGCCCATACAGAAGACCCATACAACATTTTAAATCTAGATCCTCACATTTATTTGCTTACTGGATATGACTGCATGTCAATGCGCTCTTCTGAATTTGTTTTAATAGTTTTAAAGTGAACTTAAGTTTTGTATAATACGTTTTGCATCACGCTGTTAAAATAGGGAAACGGTGGCATGACAGTGACCAGCGATAAAGGATATCTCATGTAAATCTGTATTTTTGTCCATGATGGCAAACACACTTGATTAGTTTAACTGATAAAGTAATAAATTAAAGTAGACATTATTAGGCTACCTATTAAGCCTTTCGGTTTAAACAGCTGTAAATATCAAACAAAATATTATATTTAATTTAAAGTGTTTATAATTTTTTGTAAACTACATTGGCACAATCATAAGAGATGAACCAGTCAAAAGTGAACATTACGCGAAACTTTTCTGAGAGAACACAAAAGCATTGAATATTGTTTTTCATCACCGTCACCTTTAGGGGCTCCGTAGAGCACTATTAATCCAGATTTAGTAATCTGAAAAAGTGTGTGATCCAATCTAATTTTGCTTTGAAAAACCGGCACAAAAATAATATGGATTACCTGATCCTGGATAGCAAAACATGTGATTTCCAAATCGTCCACTTTTTTTCAGCTTTGATCCATCTCACCGTTTCATTTCTGGTTTCATTGTTGATGCAAATGATAGTGAATCTCAACTGGCTTTAAAAACACATTCACATCCTCATTGGCTTATGTAATGGGTACAACGCAAGTGTAATTTCCAACCAATGTGGAAGCAAGAAATCACCACTTTGAATAATAATAAGAGCGAATAATCAGTTATTTCAGTGTAGAAATGTTTTAATAAATAACAAATTACACAGGCATGCTCTTTTTAGACAGTTTTGTCTTAATATAATGATACAATAACCTGGATTATATTTGTCCTCTGTGACCTAAATGTTCTGTATTGTAAACCTGAATAATGACCTACTTTGAGGTACTTAACATAATCTTTGATATCACTATGGCCAATGGTCATATGGTCCACCAACACATTTTTGTTTTTTGATAAAACGTTACTGGCCTGGTTATTTTAATTTCACAAAAATTAGCAATTAAATGGAAGGACACTTTCATAATAAAAATGTCCTGTTTGGAGAAAAGTCTTTATGTACAGACTAGCAAGGTGTATTTGATCTGACTGGTTCTCTGCAGCTTTGTTTACAGTCATCAGCACCAAAACAACCTTAAAAAGGCAGGCGACAAAACCAGACTTGCAGGAGATATGAAATCAGAACACCGTGTCTGCTTTCGTTGTAATGATTTTATCGTCCTCCAAGTGAGTAACTAGGATCAATCTGTAGTTTATCTTAAATACCTTCTTTACTTCCTCCTTCATGGTTGGGTAAAGATTTTAATTTTATCATCTATTTTATTAATCATGTATATTCATAGCCTTTTTTTGCCTCACAGAACTTGTTATAGTTAAGTTTTTGTGGGTAGCATCTGATTTAAATAAAAGCTTGTTTCTGGTACGAAATAAAAAATAAAAAGGGTAATTATTTTTACTCACAGTTTATCAAGCAAATTCGTTTATTTCAAAATTCTGAGAAAATCCGAATTGTGAGCTTTTTTTCTTTTCTTTTTTTTATCAATTTAGTTACATTTATGTGAAGGAAAATGTTTATGTGATAATTAATATTCATTGATTGTTTAATATGGACATATTCATACCCCAGTGTCCGTAAGATAAATGGATGGCAGTCTAGTATTTTGCAGAATTTGAATTTTGTTGTGAAACTACATTTGTGTGAGTTTTTTGCAAGATCATTTACATTATTTTCAATGTACATTCAGCCAGTATAAGTCAACCTTGTGCACAGTCACGTGGTGTGTGTTACATAACCGGGTGCTTCGTTTATCTCCTCTCATCCACTGACAGTGAGCTCAGACACCTTGACAATTTTCCACTTGTTTTGTTCAGGGAGGCTTTCATCATTTGGCAGAATGTTGTTTAAGAAAAGAGCCGAGATCCAGTGTTTTGGAGAGGTATTACAGTAAAACCTTTTTCCTATTTTGTAGTGGTAATTTCCTTTGAACACACTGTCACAAAGGCTCATGGGATAACAGAAGGCTGCTGGGTCTGGATACTGAAATCCATGTGGGTAAACCTTATGCAAAGATGAAAAGTTTGTCTTTTGTCAGTCCAAGTCAGTCTTCATTTCTAATGCCAACTTGTTCCTTTTTTTTTTTGGTTTCATGGGTAAAATAAAATGGCTTACAGCTTTCACACACTGTTATAGAGTAGAGAGTTTGTTGGCTTGTATTTCACACTGTACTATTTACTGGAACAAATTGTAGGTAGGTCA
This sequence comes from Rhinogobio ventralis, assembly GCA_039654625.1. NCBI lineage: Eukaryota > Metazoa > Chordata > Actinopteri > Cypriniformes > Gobionidae > Rhinogobio > Rhinogobio ventralis. The sequence goes on from CM077212.1 coordinate 17,891,242, forward strand.
TTCAACTCTTTACCCTAAATTGATTCTGGCAAGCCAAACCCAATGAGTTGTGATCCATCTAATTAAAGTAATTATCTAATCTGTTGAGAGATTTACCTCCAACACCTGCTTGTGTTCCTGTACATTTCTAAAAGTGTTTAGGATCATGTGATTTTTTTTTTTTTTTTTTTTTTTTACCACCATTGTGATTAAGTCATAAATAAAAAGTCATGACTTAAGGACTATTCTTTTCCATTTCACTTGAATAACAAAATTGTTTTTTATTGCACCTGACCCCCCCCCCCCCCCCCCCCCCCCCCCCCCATCCATGATCACACGATGATCCTTCAGAAATCATTATAATGTGCTGATTTGATTCTCAAGAAATATTTCTTACTCTTATTGTTGAAAACAGTTGTGCTGATAATTTTTTTTTTCTGGATTCTTTGATGAATATATCACAAACATTTGAACAGTGTGCCTTCTGTCATGAAAGAATGTATTTATATGGAAAATATGAACTTTTATACATTGGTATGAAACACTGCAAGTGTGTCAGAATGATAAAGTAAGTGTAATACAGTGCTGCAAAAATCTTATATTCATATAGAGGTTTCGCAACAAGATGTTTGTCTTCTAAGTCTTATCTCTAAAAGTTGCATTTCGTAATGGATTGGCATTAATTAAAGGCAATCTAAAAGCTGATACACTATATTGCCAAAAGTATTGGGACACCCCTCCAAATCATTAAATTCAGGTGTTCCAATCACTTCCATGGCCACAGGTGTATAAAATCAAGCACCTAGGCATGCTTCTAGACTGCTTCTACAAACATTTGTGAAAGAATGGGTCGCTCTCAGGAGCTCAGTGAATTCAAGCGTGGTACCGTGATAGGTTGCAACCTGTTCAATAAGTCCATTCCAGATATTTCCTCACTAATAAATATTCCACGCTCACGCATGCATAGCGTTGGATTCAGTGGTGTAAAGCATGCCGCCACTGGACTCTAGAGCAGTGGAGACGTATTCTCTGGAGTGACGAATCATGCCACACCTTTGGGATGAATTAGAGCGGAGACTGCGAGCCAGGCCTTCTTGTCCAACATCGGTGCCTGACCTCACAAATGCGCTTCTAGAAGAATGGTCAAAAATTCCCTTAAACACACTCTTAAACCTTGTGGAAAGCCTTCCCAGAAAAGTGGAAGTTGCTAGCTGCAAAGGGTAGGCCAACTCCATATTAAACCGTACGGATTAAGAATGGGATGTCATTAAATTTCATGTGCATGTAAAGGCAGACGTCCCAAAACTTTTGGCAATATAGTGTATAAGTTTGACATTTTCACAGATGTACTTTCAGTGATTTTGTTATTGTTAGCTTGTCGAATTCCTAAATCCTGTGTATATAGAGCTATTGTTAATTATGACACTCTCTTCTCACATGGTCACATCCGTTCTTCAAATGCATTTTAGTGCATGTATGTTGTTGTGACTTTTTTGTTGTGGTTTTTGAGGGGCAATTCTATTCATAAAAGTAAAGGTGGAAAGATGCCTTCAAGCATAAAAATATCAACAGACCCAGTCACAATGAATGACTTGATATAAGGTGTCCTTTAAATTGCTCATTATGTTTATTGTGTGGGTTTAGGGAGTGGCTGAGCCCTGTGTGGTTTCTGTGGCTCATTTCATTTGAAAGATGCCCACATTAGAAGCAGCTCTTCCATTCAACGAGAAAAGACCACTGTTGACAGACACAAAGGGTGTTTGTGTTTCCACGCACGCTTTTGTGTGGATACTGTGAGTGAGGGAGAGAGAGAGGGACATAGATGGAAATTTAGAGATTGGGTGGGTTAGCCATGTCTGGAATGTTGTGTCATGTTGAAACTCGAACTCCTCTTGAAAGACCCACATCATTAACTTTTTTCTTCCCCTACAGCCATATGTAAAGTTCATAGCTCCGTTGGCATTGTGCCCTCTGCCCGCTGGCCGTGGGGTGCCTCTGTTGGAGTACAACAGGGCCTGTGATTAGCCCAACATGAGCCAAAGGCATGGCTCACAGACCCCTCAGATCCATAGGAAATCGGTGATGGCAATTTGATACAATGTCAGCCTATACTTGGATTGGCCAAAATAGATGTAGGGATCTGCATTGATCTGTAGTTAAATGTTATTTTCTTGTTAAACGTTTTTTTTTTTTAATATCTATTTTTAATATTGTGGCCATGTTCTGAATTAAATACTAGCTTACTATTTACCATTGTGCAACAATGTATGTACTGTATACTGGCTACTAATTGTGAAAAAATGGTATGATACGGTAAGCATTATTCCATGATAAACAGTTTAAACAGTACAGTCGAAAGTTTAAACAGTCACATGACCTCATCACATTGCATATTAAATTGGCATCCAGTAATCATCTTGGAAATTAAAAGGGTTATTTTTCATTTTTTGATTTTGTGAAAATGGTCTTATGTTTGGCAGTCTGATCATGTAAATGAATGAGTCAAAAACCATGTGTTGAAAATCATTGCTGATATTACTTCATTATCACTGAAAATGGAGGGTAAAGTTGAGTGTATTGCATTGTGGGATACAGTGAATAAATGCAATATCTGCTTTAATTCGCTCTTACTATTTCTGCCATATCCTTACATGAGTACGGGTAAATAGAAATATACACTCACCTAAAGGATTATTAGGAACACCTGTTCAATTTCTCATTAATGCAATTATCTAATCAACCAATCACATGGCAGTTGCTTCAATGCATTTAGGGGTGTGGTCCTGGTCAAGACAATCTCCTGAACTCCAAACTGAATGTCAGAATGGGAAAGAAAGGTGATTTAAGCAATTTTGAGCCTGGCATGGTTGTTGGTGCCAGACGGGCCGGTCTGAGTATTTCACAATCTGCTCAGTTACTGGGATTTTCACGCACAACCATTTCTAGAGTTTACAAAGAATGGTGTGAAAAGGGAAAAACATCCAGTATGCGGCAGTCCTGTGGGCGAAAATGCCTTGTTGATGCTAGAGGTCAGAGGAGAATGGGCCGACTGATTCAAGCTGATAGAAGAGCAACTTTGACTGAAATAACCACTCGTTACAACCGAGGTATGCAGCAAAGCATTTGTGAAGCCACAACACGCACAACCTTGAAGCGGATGGGCTACAACAGCAGAAGACCCCACCGGGTACCACTCATCTCCACTACAAATAGGAAAAAGAGGCTACAATTTGCACGAGCTCACCAAAATTGGACAGTTGAAGACTGGAAAAATGTTGCCTGGTCTGATGGGTCTCGATTTCTGTTGAGACATTCAGATGGTAGAGTCAGAATTTGGCGTAAACAGAATGAGAACATGGATCCATCATGCCTTGTTACCACTGTGCAGGCTGGTGGTAGTGGTGTAATGGTGTGGGGGATGTTTTCTTGGCACACTTTAGGCCCCTTAGTGCCAATTGGGCATCGTTTAAATGCCACGGCCTACCTGAGCATTGTTTCTGACCATGTCCATCCCTTTATGACCACCATGTACCCATCCTCTGATGGCTACTTCCAGCAGGATAATGCACCATGTCACAAAGCTCGAATCATTTCAAATTGGTTTCTTGAACATTACAATGAGTTCACTGTACTAAAATGGCCCCCACAGTCACCAGATCTCAACCCAATAGAGCATCTTTGGGATGTGGTGGAACGTGCCCTGGATGTGCATCCCACAAATCTCCATCAACTGCAAGATGCTATCCTATCAATATGGGCCAACATTTCTAAAAAATGCTTTCAGCACCTTGTTGAATCAATGCCACATAGAATTAAGGCAGTTCTGAAGGCGAAAGGGGGTCAAACACAGTATTAGTATGGTGTTCCTAATAATCCTATAGGTGAGTGTAGACTAGTATGCTAGTGTGTTTTGTGTTTCGATTCCTGTCCAGACCGTGGCATTTGTATTACTTATAATAGGCATAACTAAATTAATTTAAAGTGCCCCTATTAGGCTTTTTCATATGTTACCTTTCAGGCAGTGTAATATAGCTATTTGTGAATGTAAAATGTCTGCAAAGTTTTAAAGATCAAAGTGCTCGACAAATTCTCCTAAAAGAAAGAATTGATTCTGAACTGCTGAAATGAGTCATTAGCAATTTTATTCTCACTTCCTCTATGTATGTAAAAATTTGAATAATGCAGCCTATTGTCTTCATTGATTTCCTGCTAATGACGTCTACTTTGTCCTGCTCTCAAACACTGCAGTTGCAGCTGAGGCCTCGAAGTGTTTGGTTCGTGTTGTTGACATTTCGAGAACACGCTGTTTTCAGCGCTGCAAACCCACTATGGGTTAGAGGTCGAACGATTCATCGGTTTTGCCGATTAATCGGCACCGATAGATGATTGGTGGAACAATCAAGTTATCGGTAAAAAAAATCCATACTGATAGTTTTTCCGGGTTGCGTCCGTTGCTGGAGTGGCTGAGAAGGGTGCGCTGTCATTACACAGTATGAGAGCTCTGAGAAGGGTCTGCTGGCATTATATAGCACGTGAGCGGCCTCTGGAGGCGAAATAACAACTTGTGTTGTTTATATTAACAAGTGAGGCTGCGTCCTGCACAGAGCGCTGACACATCAGATGCGCGTTTAAAAACACAGACAGCGAAACGGTATGAATACAGAACACTTCAGTACATGTGGCCAAATCATTATAAAATAATTAATTTGTTGACTAGATGCTGCATTAGCAGGGAAAGAACAGCAGTATGTATGTACTTTGTCATCATCCTGAGAGGATGCTAACATTAGCAGTACCTTAAGCAGTTAAAACGATGTAACAACTAGTGATGTGAGAAAGCAAACTGTATCGTCAAGCAGCCAAAAGAAATATAAACAAATCAGAAACGCATTCAATTTCAACGACGGAAAATGAAAAGTTGTGATTTTCTAGGCCGATGTGGCTAGGAACTATACTCTTATTCCTGCGTAATAATCAAGGAACTTTGCTGCCGTACCATGGGTGCAGTGGCACAATGATATTACGCAGTGCCTGAAAATAGGCTAACTGCCGTCAACATAACCAACGTGACAACCTGCTTGCACAAGGAGCGTGCCTTGTAACCATGGAGACGTTTGTGAGAGACGATTCAGAAGATATCAGCCGTTTCTCAAAATCAAGTACGCAAACTTCAGGCGTCCTTGTTAGTTCAGATTTGCCAAGTTCGACTCAGGAGAACGAACTCCAGAGGAAGTCTGGTAATTCTGCAAACGGTACAGCAGCGTTCTTGATAGCGTCAGCTCGCTCTGGCTACTCCGGTTATCTCTATGTATATTTGAGGCTACAATGAAACGAAATGTTATAAAACACCACTCTGCCTCTTTTCGTTTTCATTTTAAAAAATCTTAAACATATCAATAGCCACACAAATGTAGTTCAGGCAACGCGTACATTGATTATCTTCACTGCATATATTTATAACAAAACGAAATATAAAACACAACCCTGCCTCTTTTCGTTTACATTTAAAAAAATATTAAATATAATAATATGTGGTTCACGCAATAAGTGTGCATATATGATTATCTTCACTGTAATAAAATTAAATATATGACATAAAACACAACCCAGTCTCTTTTTGTTAAATGTCAGTTTTAATGATAAAAGAAATAAATGAAACTTCACTTTGCCCTCAGCCAAAACGAATAGCCAGGGAACAAATTATAGATTCATGAGACCAAAGATCGCCCGTTACACAAGATTAATTATATCTCATGTTTAACCACTACAGAGACATGGTTACAGAGAGGGTTCATGATGGTCGACTGGATCTCACAACTCCGAAAACGGAAGATCAAATTTTCCAAAAGACGCTCTCTTTATAAATAAACCACAGATTTGAGCTTTGAACAAGTACATTCTCGCCTGTTGAGAAACTTTGGTGCTGATCCTGAACCGTATCTATTTGAACCGGAATACATTGAAGATGAGCTTTTGGAACGTGAAAGGCAAGAAAGTGTGGCTGAACAGACTGGGGCAGAAGGGAGGAGGAGAGCAGATTCGAACCTTTACAACGCACAGAACCATGGCTAATCGCACAGGTAAATCCACTACCTAATTTGCCGGCTGTAACTCTGCAACTACACGTGCTGGTCACGTTAGAAGTTACCTAGCTGGGGACTATTTTCAGGCGCTGCGTAATATCATTGCACCGCTGCACCCATGGGGCAGCAAAGTTCCTTGATTATTACGCAGGAATGAGAGTATAGTTCCTAGCCATATCGGTCTAGAAAATCACAACTTTTCATTTTCCATCAGTCTTAGTACACGATGTAACTACAGAAGAGTCAAGATTTAAATAGGAAAAATATAGAAACTCTTTGGGCATTTTTGAGCGAAATGCTAACGGTCTAATCAGATTCAATGAATTATGCTAAGCTATGCTAAAAGTGCTACCGCCAGATCCGGATCTAACTAACATGAATGATCAAGGTACAATTGTATTGCTCAAATATTAATACATGCTGTAAAATGTATATTGCATAATGCATTTAGTTCATGTAAGCTAGCTAAATAAGCTAATACATCCTTGTTAACAAGTGGGACTTGCAGTCTGTTACCTATGACATTTACATACATGTTTCTAGGTTATAGCTAAAGAAACATTTATTTATAATATTTTAATGTTTTCTGTTAGAACTTCTCATTTTAATATATTCATATTTACATATGCAATTTAGCAAATTTTCTTGGTTCAGTACTGTTTTTTTTAATGTCTTGTAATAAATTTCAGCACTGTTTTACTTAATGTTATGTTTTTTTATTCGTTTTTTTTATCCAGTATCCATTTTAAAAACTATCGGTCGATTAATCGGTTATCGGCAAGTGCGGTCCAACCTTGTTATTGGTATCAGTAAAATCCACTATCGGTCAACCTCTGCTTTGGGTGAGGACTCGCTGTGGAATTGATGCTGAAAAAACGCCGCCGTTGTTCGTATCACTGTATCAAGCGCTGAGGAAGCCTCCGGAGCTGAAATTCAGATATGGTAATAGGCGTTTAATTTCTGACATGCACTGTGAGTTGTAGACCAATCACAACAGACTCGACCATCTAACCAGTCAGAGCACGGAAAGGAGGGTTTTATAGAGACATGCCCCACGTCCCAATGTCCATACTATCCATACTAAATAGTATGTGAGATTAGAAGAAGTGTATCCCAAAGCATAGTATGTTAAAAAGAGTATGTCAAAAGTCCCCAGATGGTCTACTATTTCCGGTAGATTTTCGAAGTGTGGATCCGTGCACACTATAAAGGCTAATATTGCCCACAACCCATTGTACTTTGGAGGAGGATTCGGTTCAGAACTACAAACACGAGTAAAAAGTGTTAAACTATAAAACATGGGGGGTGTGCACGACTGACGGTGAGAGTTTAGATAAAGGTTTGAGTGACTAATAATCAGTTTAACCTGATGATTAGTATTTATTTATTGTTATCTGTGTTATATTTCATCTGCAATAACAATTTGGACTTTTACAAAGATCCGTTTGGCCATTATATTTTAAATGCATCATTATGCATTAATATGAGCAGAGTTCTCTGCATTAAAGAGACACAACTGCAGATCAACGTGCTACTGCATTTCTTTCTGATATGGTAAGAAATGAAATGAAATGTGGAGGATTTTAACTGACAAGATGATTGACAGGCTAGTTTACAGTGTCAGGGATGCGACAGAGAACAAAGACGCAATTGTATGACGTGATATGTCCCAAAGCTTGTCTACTCTTTTGCAACACACTCAAAAGTATGTACTTTGTCTTCACAAAAAGAGTACATTTAGGGCATAGTATAAGTAGGTGAATAGAGTGGTGCAGGTATGACGTCACTTTGTAGGCCAACCGGCAGTTAGCTTCACATAGGTTCCCTCGAGAAAAACCCAATAGGATTTTCCCATAGGATTTTGGATAATCGCAAAAAACAAGCTGTGATCAACACAAGTTTATGATACTTACATGTTTTGTCCATCAAGATAATTATCACAGATGAACACAACTTTTATGAATTTTGAAGCTAATGCAGTCGCCAGAAGTAAAAGGCTAAAAGTAAGCTATAAACGGACTACACCACGATTTCAGCGTCACTATCAACTCTTTCATTTTTTATCTTAAAACATTTCCCCAGAACGTTTGTGTTAAGCTAGTTTATAAGAGCACAATTATGAGCATAATGAGTCTGTAAAAGCGGACTGAGCTTACTTTTTCGGCGCGACAGCCTCTATATTGCCATTTAGCCACTTGTTAGCAACCGCCTTTTCGAGACACGTAACCGCTTCAAAAAATCATGAGTGGGGTATTTTTTTGATGTATTTTATGTCGTAGAATAAAACGTGAAAGTGTCTTGAGCTTGTGTTCACTACATGGCTTATTTTAACCAAAATCCCATTCAAAAAATCCATTGACTTCGGGACGAGGGAACCAGAAGTGCTAAAAAGCTAACTCCACGTTTTGGCCTACAAAGTGATGTCATACCTGCACCACTCTATTGGGACGCAGCATGATTCTTTGAGCAAACCGTTTTCAGATTCTTTGAGAAATTAGGTGATATGCAATGTATATTATGAGAAAATGAAAGTGTTTTTTTACCTTGGATGCATGTAAACGTATTGTAGTAGATCTCTAAAACAAACTTAGAAATATTTAAATTGGCATTTTAGGGGCATTTATAAGTTTATACAGCGAAATTTTTGAAAATGCTTACATTTAATTGCATGGGAAAAGTTTTCCTAAAAATTGGTTTTATTTAAAAAAAAATTGAGTATGCAGGCAAACCTCCCTTAACAAATTGTATGAGCTGCGAAATTATGTTTTAAATGGTCACAAAGACATACAATACATCACATACTGTACACATCCTTACATTTTTAATCTTATATGTCATTACCGGTTGTCCATGACCATGAAAGGCCTCTCTTTCATAAGGGAAATGTTATGTTTTAAGTGAGCTGATAGATATAGATGCCATAGATGCCTATAATCAGGGAATAATCAGATTTTTTTTTCTAATTTGGTTTTAATCCAGAAGATGTGGGGGCAGGAATTCATTGCGTCTTTATTGCACCCACTTTGCTGGAGGGTACAAATAGTTATAGATCCAATTTCTTTCAGTGTGATTTGGAGCATGAGAGAGGATCTGTTTTGAGGCTGATGGTCTTATATATATGGATTGGATGGAAAGGTTTCCAAGCAAGTGAATGATTGAAGAGTGTATAGGGTGTAAGAACACAAAGGAAACTTTAAAGTCAAAATGGGGCAGGCAGCTGTGTGTGTACTGACAGGTAAGTGAACACTGTTTACATTTACAGTTAAGATTCTTCTTTTCCACGTTTGAGATAAAAGTGGTCAGGATGCTGTGTAGTGCAGAGCTCATTTTAAATGATGACACAGCTCCGTGTTGTTTAGAGGACAGACTTGTCTACTGTCTCTGACAGTTGGGACAGTCTTACTCTGCATTCATCGCTCTTCACTTAGTGACCTAGATCACATTTTCCCTTCAGCGACAGGTGGAGCGTACATTTTTTTCAGTGTTTCATTTTTTTGTGTGTGTTTACAGTGCGTACAAAGGAGCTCTTTATTCAAAATATTCAAAATGTTTTTCTTAGAAATCATTAGAACATTTGATCTCACTTTATAATAGGTGTACAATGTACTAACATATAAATTAATCATTTGATACACTGCACTTATTGTGTACATACACAATTTTTACATTGTAGAAAGCAATTACATCCCAAAAACATCCCACTGCTGCCCAGATGATACGCAAATATGTTTCTCTGCTGGATAAAGCAAGCCAGCATCTCACTAGTAAAGTTCTGATGTATGAGGATTGCAATCAAGCTAAAGAGGAGTGAGGTGACTTACCATTGTCATATACAGTAAGAGCGCGTGAATTTGTTATATTGATGTGCAAAGAAACTCTCACATTCACGTTGTTTCCACGCATATTCAGGATAATGGTTTGATTTGTCTTGTGTATGTTACTGCGTTTAGTAATTCTGAATGGATCTGTGTACTGTAGTAGGTATATGCAGTCTTTTATTCCATCCATCCCTCCATTCATCTGTCCATCACTCCATCCATCAATCCATCACTACATCCATCCATCACTCCATCCATCATTCAATCACTCCCTCCATCCATCTTTCAATCACTCCCTCCATCCATCATTTCACCATTCCATCACTCATTTCATCACTCCATTCATCATCACTCCATCCATCCATCACTCCATCCATCACTCACTGGGTCTGATTTGGGCTCAAATTGATAAGGCAATATTGACGCCAATGTTTACAATCCACCTAAGCACATGCAACTAACCGTAATGGTGAGGGGCTTGACGTTTCCGGACAACGTGCACTAGGCGGTTAGCGAATCACAACACACTGGGCCAGCTAACCAGTCTGAGCCCATTGCTTATTTTTGAGGGAAGGGGCTTCATAGAACCAGGAAATCATCAGACTGTTTTTACAAGATGGGACACAGTGGTGTAGAATAAAGCTAAATTATGTGAATTTTTTTTTGAACACGTTAGAATGTACCCCATAAACACAATCAAGCCTTCGAAAAAAGTGGATCAGCCACCCCTTTAATAGGTGCTTTGGTGTGTATACGTTTATGAATTATATATGGACTCCTTATATCATTTGGTTATTTGTTGTCCTTTTGGAGTCTCCAAGTGTCCTTTTTTTGAAAAGCTAAATTTTCCTTGAAAAAGCTTGCAGAAAATACAGTTTTGTGAGAATCATCCTTCAAATCTGATGGTTTACTTTGCTGGATATAGTAAATGATGACACAATAAATGTGTCAAACAAGATAAATGGTGTAGGCTTAATTTAACCATAAGGGTGCAATGATTTTTGACCTGGTAAGAAATCTATCAGCTGCATTTTGTATTTGAACTAACTGTATCTTGTTTATTGAAGATGCATTGACTGCACTGGGACTTTCCACTGTTTGTATCACTCCGCTTGTTTGCGTTTGCATGTTCCAAAAAAGGAAAAAAGGACCATTTATTCTATTTGAGTCCTGTGGCATGTGTTGTTTAACATTAAAGGTATTGGTGGTCACTCTCTGACTATGTAAAACAGAATATGCAAGCCACTTTTTTGGTCTTGACCTTATTGTATACATGGAAAAGTTTATTCATGGAAATCATTCCTAATTTGGATTGTTAGGAATCCTGCATGGCTGTTAAGACAGTGTTTTTGACAGGATTAAATAATGAGACCATCTGTAGACAATGGCTGATCTCATGAAGGATCCCTCAATTAAAGGGATAGTTTACCAAAAAAATACCACAACTGTCGTTTTTTTTATGGAAAAGAGCTGTGTGAAGATTCTGATATTCATAGCATGCAGGCTTGGAATTGCATGAGCATAAGTTAATAATAACAGAATTACCATTTTTGGCTGAACTGTCCCTTTAAGTTTTGAACATAGAAATACTTCTCTGACTTTTTAGTTTATATGCAAAAAAAAGTAATTGTTATAACATAAATATTGTGCAGATGACAAAACAGACACGTAATGAATATTTTGTTACTCACTGGAAAAATATGACAACCATCAATCTACGTTGTGTTTGAGTACAAAACAATTGCCTGTTGAAAGTTTGAAACAAGTGCTTTCATGCCGTAACATCATCATGCCTCATACCTCTCTAATGGAGGGATCAGCGGCTGACTGATTTGTTGCAAACATCACATCATGTCCTGACTTTTATTTCCATCTGTTTTTCTAGAGTTACTGGGCTCCACAAAGAGGCTGAATGTGAACTACCAAGATCAAGATGGGTAAGTTCTCTCTTTTTCCACACAAAAATGAGGAAAACAAGGAAACACGAACAGGAGTGGTATATGACTCTATATCAGAACAGATGAGGGGTGGATTCAGGTAGATTTTGGCAAAAAGTGCCCTGATCAACCTGAATTCACCTTACATAAATTTAACATATTTTGGTGGGTCATTTTGTGAATCATCCAAACCTGTTCCCTTTAGAGTTTAATATTTATGCAGTAAACTCTGCAAACTTCACTGAAATGTATGAATTTTTCATGTTTATAACTGCTGAGGAGCAGATTGAAGCAAACAGAGCACATCAGACGCAAAAGCTTTAATCACATGTGCAAGGTTCATGTGCACCTTTGACTGATCAGAACATTGCGTGTGTCCCACCTGTTTAAACGCTGAAAATGTGCTGTTCCATCATGTCGACATCTTTTTTACTAGAAGGTGGTCTGTGCTTTCTGACGCTATGGTTATTCAATTAAAAAAACCTTTAAAAATCTTGTCAAAAATAAATGGTCACAAAAACATCAATAAGGGATTTCTTTCTGTTTGATAAAAAACACTTTAATTAATAATAAAAAATTATTAAAAAAAAAAAAACACCTGCCAAACTAGAATCAACATACATGAACAAACATACATTACTTTATTAGGGGCCAAGCACCGAAGGTGCGTAGGGACCTATTATAATAGTTGGCATCTGGTAGGGATGAAACGGTATGAAAATTTCATATCACGATTATAGTGACCCAAATTATCACGATTATCGATTTTTGTTCAAATGAGATTAAAGTGTTCAAAAAGAACTGATGCACACACTGAAAACATTTCAACAAGTTTTATATTTGAAAATCAACAAACAACAAATAAAACAAGCAGCTCTGTGCACTTTTTTAAGCAAGATTCTATTCTGTGGCATTTCCTTCCTTATAATGACCGTCGTCAATAGCAACACATTATAACACAGTGCACATCCATGCTTTCATTTCATTCAAATGCGTCTTGTGTCTCTGTTTTTGATTGTATTGAAAATGAAATCAGAGGACTTTACTATTAATACTACTATAATTATTACTATAACTTCTTTTGATCATCTTGTCTGGTCGATTGTTTCGTACACTGTACAAAATGGATTTATAAACAGGTCAGATTTAAAACATTAATCTCAGTTCAATATGTCCGCTTAATTATTTATGTGGTAAAGAAAGTCAGTGTAATAAGTGTACAATGAATACATTATTGTCCCTTAAATGTTACCCTAGTCTTGTCTGAACTTGTTCGTTCGTCTTTGGCTCAAGCTTCACGTTTTTATTTCCCAGACGTAGTTTTAGTATTGAGGTCAAAGTCCACTTGCCTTGCGTTCGCAGACTTGGAAGTGTTTGCCATACTCACCATACTCCATACTCGATTAAGTTTCCCTCAGGACTTGTAAAATCCAAAATATGACCACACCTCAGATTTGGTCCTTTTAGAGGGCTGAAAAATCTCCCGGCGCTGTCACTGCCTTCCGCCATTTCTTCTCGTTCAAAAAACAACATTGCGCGCTGCGCCTGCGCCAGACTGACGCACAATCGTGATAATCAAACACGGTTTTAATGATAATTAAATTTTAAACGATATTACTAACCGTCAGTACATTTTATCGTGGTTTATCGTTCCATCCCTAGTCTATGGCAGCCCATAGAACCGCTTGCGGGAAAGTTCTGAAATTTGGCATGGAGGACAGTCTGAACTGTCACCATAGCAAATTTGGAGTCTCTAACTCAATCGCTCTAGTGCCACCAACTGTCCAAAGTTGCTAATAACTTTTGAACCGTAAAGGCTAGAAACAAAATATTTTTTTCCTCTGATTCCTTGGTTCAAGAACTCCTCCTAGACCGTTGCTCCGATTTTCATGAAAATTTAACCAGATCATCTTCAGACCATACCGAGAGAAAGTTATGGATTTTAAGTTGATTCATCAAACCATTCTCGAATAACGTTTGAACAAACTCAACGTGCCCGCCAAAATGAACGTGAGGCTATATCTCTGCAACGCTTTAACGTATTCTGGCCAAATTTGGGCCCTGTCCCAAATGGCACCCTAAACCCTCGCGGTCTTCCTACGAGTCTGCACTTTCATGACGTTACGCCGATTTGACTGTCGGGAAGAAGTCTGCTGCGGAGCTCTTATCAGTGCGGGCTCTGCAAAAGTGTGCATCGAGGGCGCATATTGACTGCAGAGGGGGTGCTCACGAGCACCCTTCTGAAACCTAAAATGACAAATGGAACACCCTACGGTCTCGGGGACTTAACGGACACGCACACACGGCAGCCACTGTAAGTCCATAAGACCAAAAGTGCATATGAAGTGTGCCATTTGGGACAGGGCCTTGGTGTGTGTTATAACAACCATGAGGCTACCTGCACAGTTTCGGCACAGTGTCACCTAGTGGTCAGGAAATGTTTTTTTTTTAAATTATAACTTCTGAACGCTTTGGCCAAAAATCACAAAACTGAACTGGTCTCTTTAGATTCGGTGCAGCATGCTGAGTCGAGGCTGTATCTCTGTAGTGCTTTAGCACATTGTATGTGTCATTGTCGTCTTACTCTGACCACACCACATCAGTTTCATAACAGCGCCACCTATTGGACGAATTAAATCACATTACTAGTGATTGTACTTAATTTTTCAGGCATTTTGCCTAAAATAATTTAAATATGCTTTTAATTGCTCATTGTTGCAGTTGGTCTGATGCTCCCAGCCATGCAGTCATGACTTGTCATGCCTTCTTTGTGCTTGGCCCCTTAATGGCTGCTTGCAGCTATATTTTAGCAATTTTTTTTTGTATATTGACACTCTGTGCATTGTTTCCGCACTCAGAGAAGAGATGCGTCCTCATCCGTCCCTAAAGCAGTAATGACGTTATCAAGAACATTAATTAGTTAAACCTAGACGAATATGTTACCTGCAGGGGATAGCTGAATATTTGACTCATCCATCACTTCCTCTGTGTAGAGTCTCACAATAATGTTCCCCATGTAAATTAATTAGTGAAGAAAGATAAAACACTTGGCATTAAGCTGAGTTTAATTACTCATTACAAAATGATCTGTAGAATTTTGCCTTGTTTATTTGCCTAATATTTAAATGTTTTTTTTTTTTTTAAATCATTAATGATTTATTAAAGTGATTTTTTCACTGCATTATATTATAGCAATATAGTGTAAATCACAGTGCATTAAAAGTAAAAACAGAGTGAAATATATTGTTAATTTTATGATCAGGAATTTGTATTGTAAGAATTAAACATAATATGTCCTATTATATTAACCTATTGTTCTGTTTACTGCATGCCCTGCAGACACATATTCAAATTATACTCCATGTCTTGACTTGTATTTGTTTGCTGAGCCTAGCTGTGGTTTTGTATGCTTTCACAGTGTGTTTGCATATATCCTATCTAAACATTGTTCTGTAACACCTTTGTGCGCAAACAGGAAAAAGAAAGTGCATAGGTGCTTGTCTAAGTGATAAAAATTAAATTTTGTCTGTCGTTTCTTCTCTATATATTACACAAACTTACATGTATTGTAGGTTTTCTTTTAACTATAGCTCATCGTTAGTCAAAAGCAACGTGACATGGTTTGACTCATTTTCCCATGACTCTTCCCATGATTCCTTTCTGCTTTGAGCTACCATCACTGTTTGAAATCAAAGCTTAGACTGTTGAGAAAGCCGCAGACTCAAAGCTCTGATCACTCTTAAAAATACTGGTCTGTGGCTCTGGGAAATGTTGTCAGGAGATGAAACTGCTACGTGTATGCTTTGTGTGCATTTGAGATCACAACCAATGTACATTAAAGGAAGATGACATGGAAAAAAGATTTTGTATTTGATGATAATGACTGAATTGAATGAACAGCTAGAGTTCGCCCCAAGGTATTGTTGTCATAAATAGCTCACAGATGAAGATTTTTGTCTTAATATTGTCCTTTTGTTTGCCAACTTGAATTTGTTTGTTCACTGAATTTCTCATTCAATCAGTAAATTCCTGTCAAGGCAACTACTAATTTCTTGTTTCAGAAATTGCAATTGAATTGAATTGTTCATGGTTTTATTCTTATATGTTTTAAAGCACATCAATATATGAAGTACACTCTGCAATCTCTGCCTCAGAAAATATGGCACAGTAAAAATATTTCATGCATTAAATTCACCCCTTTTTTTAAATGCATGTTTTTTGATCTTGTGACGGATTAATCTATGTATACATTTATTTTTTTATTTTGACCTAGTAATTTTTAACTCAGTCTTCTGAAACGACAGACTTTTTTTCTGGTGATTTATGATGAAATTTTCCAGTTATTTAGTCTGCTTAAACCCCACCCCTTTCTTACAATCAACTGCAAGCTTGCATTCAGATCTGCCTCCATTCAATCAACAACTGACTATTAAACCCAAATCCCCGTACTGGGCAATTTCATGCAAATGCAACCTTGAAAAAAGCAAAACACTTAGCCTGACAAACCAGACCCACATCAAGATGTTGGAACACACCATTGGCAAGGCTCAGTCCGAGGGGCGGGATAAACGGTTGCGTTTCAAATTCCCTCTGCACAAAATAGGATAGCGCTACAACCAACCAGAGCCATCTTCCTTTTTTAAGAATGACTTCAGTGCCATTCTTTGTTCTTTTCTCAAAAAAAAGCTTAACTCCAAGTCTTCCAGGGTCGCGGCCAAAGCCGATTCGAAAGACCGCTGTTCTCCAGCAGCAGCAGCCATCTTCTTTGTTTTCAAGTAGCAGGGAATTCACACGGAACCTGTGCAACTCTGCCGTCATTATGTTAAGCCCGCCAACCGACTCTAGATAAATTAGTAATTAAAACAAGTTATGACAGCGCCATACATTCAAATGATCAATAAAACCTAATGATCATAGAATTGGAGCAGCGTCGGTCATTTTAAAAACGTCAAATAGCCTTCAATTCATAGGTTATTATAACTGCATCTGTCTTGGATGTAGACTGGTGTAGATTTATTTTAATATGGATCCCACACTCTAACGTTGACCTAGATAAATGTACTCTATTATTGGCGCATATTCAAGTTTTTATGTGGAGTGTGGAAGCTGAAGTAGGCCTATTAATGCACATGACACTAGGCGCCGGCACGATCACTGGCATTTTTTCCTGATAACAAAACAACATAAAATACTCCAACATTTTTGGTCATACAAATAAGAGTAATAGATTTTTTGAAACTGTAAAAGGGTCTAGGCCTATTTTTATTTCTGTAAACTGACAATAACAACAAAACGTTGTGCTTTTGTAAAATAAAGGAAACAAACAGGATGCGCTTTCTGTCGACATATGGAGGGCGTTAGACATGAGAAAAAATGTCTAGCCTAAAGCTTGAAATATCTACTTTTAAATGAACAGTTCATATCGAAATCAAATAGGCTACTCTGATTATGTAATCCATATGTGAAAGTTGCATTTCTGTCCAAAGGCGCATCCACTAGCTACTGCGGAGTCAGCGTTGTCAACTTCATCTTTGCTGTCAATATGGACTGAGAAAACATTAGTTTATTAATAAATAATTAAAATGTCAATTTTTTCCAGGCACATTCATAATCATTAGGCTACTTTTGCTGGTGCTTTGCAGCAAGCTTTATGTGTGTTTTTGAGCACGGAATACATTTCTATATGTTAAAGGCTCATTATTATTATATTAATTAATGTAATAAACGTTTTCAATATATTGGTAATGAATACATTCTATGAGAATTTATATTTCAAGTTTTGACTGCAAATGTCACGTCCATAACGCTGGAATTGCCCTACATTTTTTTCTTTTTTCGATAAATAGAAAAAAATGTTCATCACACTACGGAAGAAAAGATCTGCTACATATTACATAATACATTGCTTTAAAAGCCCCCTGAAAGTTTTTTTGCTGTTAGTATAAATATGTTAGCCTTAAGGTTATGAATAAGCTGGTGTGCTCCAAAACAATGACCAAATTCGCATTTAGGAGATATAAGCATTCAAAACTTAGTCTCTCACTTCGGCTAAAATGGATCACAGATTTTTATGACATCACCGCAGACTTCAGCTTCTCATCACATCTTCTGTCCAATCAAATGCTCTAGAATCTAAAGAGTCCCGCCCCCTAAATAGACACTGAAGCTGCAGCTGAAATCTGTACATTTTTAACACATTTACTATCTTCTACATGGTGAATGGCACATTAGTGTACTATATAGGGGATAGGGAACGATTCAGACAGTGTAAATATGCTTTCAGTTGAGACGAATGAAGTCTGGTTTCACGCGCACCACCGCAGCGCACACACAGTCTGCTCCGGTCCAGAGAGAGCACAGAGCGGATCACATCCGCGAGGCGGCGCAGACCACAAAACACATTGGACCCATTTGAATTCTGCACAGAATGCTGTATTTCAAAGCGATATGGTGGAGATTATGATGAGAAACGGTTAGAGATTAGGAGGAAACTGCGGCTTTACTGAGCTGAAGGGCTCTAGTCAAACTGTGATATAAACTAAACGCTATTGGCTGTTTTTAAAAAGGGGAGGAGCTGTTTGATATGTCCCGTCCTGACTTCCTGTTTCAGGAGAAGTTACATCAACACATTGAATAATGCTGCGCGTTTCAAGGCACTTCAGTGGGCCTTTAATAACCAACTTTAATAACCCCACCAACCTCACAGTCAACACATATCATTAAGTAAAAACATATTTTCAGTATAACAAATTAACAAATGCCCAACAGTGATGGTTAAAACAACAACATAAATAAACAATAATCTGAGAATTTTTTTTCATGCTGCAGTGCATGCTGGGAGCTCACGGTTCAGCTCAATGTGGAATTTTTTGTTTAGACAACTCTCTTAGGCTATTTGGGGGAATAGTGTTGTAATTCTCATTTCTTGTATCTGTGATTCACTAAGCCCTGTATACTTTTGTATAGTCAGTGTGGGCACAGGTTGAATCTGTTGTTGAATATGGGTGTCCCATTAGTCTTGAGCGACGAAAGTGGCAGAAAGTTGAAAGCGTATCTCGATGAAGTTGAGGGCCTCACATTAGCATGAGTGCTAATTTGCGCTTTCATGAGCAGCAGGGGAAGAACTGAGGAACCGGCTCCTGAGGGACCTGCAGCTGAGGTGGAGGAAAAACATTTCATTATTCATCACTGCTACTGGTGCTACTTTCTTTCTTTCTTTCTTTCTTTCTTTTTCTCTCTCTCTCTCTCTCTCTCTCTCTATATATATATATATATATATATATATATATATATATATATATATATATATATATATATATATATATATATATATATCTGTAATATGGGAAGAATAAAAGTTTTTAACACATTTTCATAGGGTGACATACTGGTGTGTAAGAGGTGTCCCTAGTGGATGTGTTTAAGAATGCTGTTTAGAAGTCTGGATCAGTGTGTGCTGCTGAACCATAGACTGAACACAGCATTCTTCAGATATGTGCCATATTAATCATCAGCGTTACTCACTCTCAACATCTGTGACTGCTGAACAATAGCTGTGGGGTGCTTTTTTCTAATCTTTTATTTGTTAGTTTCACAAAACTCATGAGTCCCTGCCGAAGTTATGAGGGGTTATTTTGGCTTAAAGTCTCTTTGGGAGATGATATATGTGAAGTTGTGCATATGAATGAGATAAAGGGGAAACTTTCAGGTTCAGTGTGGACAGACAAATTACTTTTAAAAGTTTTCCTGCCTGGTTAGGACACGTACGTATATGAATGAGATAAAGGGGTTGGTTCGTCTGGTTGTAGGAGCACTGCACCAATGAGATGGAGAAAACAGTGGAAGTAATAAAAGGAGTTCAGAAAAACGTACGTGTCCTAACCTGGCAGGAAAACCGTTAAAAGTAATTTGTCTGTCTACACACTGAACATGAAAGTTGGTGTTTAATGTTTAATGTAAAGTTAAGAGGGACATAACATCCATCACACATAATGGGTAATTTTTAATTTAATGTTTACTTTAACAAACACTACCATTCAAAAGTTTGGGGTCAGTAAGATTTTTACGAAATAAATAAATAATTTTATACAGCAAGGACGGATTTGAGGGAAAAGTTTACAGTTTATGTCAAGTTTAGGTTTACAACCAAGGTTAGGTGCTTCTACAGTGTTATTTACCTATTATTTCCCTCTGGTTTTAGGGATAAGTTATGGGTAGGGTTAGCTTTAAGGGTAGGGATATGGTTAGGACAAAGTTTTCGGACGGGAATGTTGTTCCAGGATCAACAAAATATGTTGACCCAGGAACATGTCTTACTTGGCAAAATTACTGTGACCCGGCTCTGTGCACGTTGCTTCTCACCCCGCTAAAGACAAATCGATACAAGAGCTGCAGATGACGCCGTTGTTTTAACAACAGTAGCAGAAACACATTGAGCAACAAAGTAGATTTATACTTTCACAAAACACTGCAGAAAAGGGGAATAAATCAAATACATTTATTTTTATCTGTCATACATATTACTCATTAGCATTATTAATCAGCATGTTAAGAGCATTTTATAATAAACAATGTTATAATTGGGAAAAGTATTTTCAGGAAAAGAAAAAAGACAACTATTTAACTTTGTTTTCTGCTCATAAATAAAGTGTTTGATTATTATGTACATTGTTTGTTTGTTTTCAGTAGATACTTATTTTAAGAAAAGTATAAAAATGTTCCAGACTTCAAGAGGAAAACCCTGAACGCCCATGCATTTTTTCTCAGCCAGATGTCCTTCTGCTATCTAAATGTAAAAATAATAGCTGATCTTACCTTTTTATATTCATATCCAATTGGTCTCAACTGATGAAATATTACATTTTTTTTTTTTTAAATTATAGAAAAATTCTCAGACTCACTGCTTTTGGCTCTCCCAATATCTTCATCTTTGATGACGTGTTTGATTGTTTGGGATTTTTTTATTTTACAAAGCACTACTGCTGCCCAGATGGAACTTTATTCCAAAAAAAGTATTGTCCGACTTCGACTTCGAGAAAATATAGAGGCCGGACCTCTTTGGAACTTTAATTGAATATCCCTGGTTTATAAGTATATAAGAAACACATTCACATTACATAGAACAAGTGGCATGTCTTTTCATTTGCATTTACACTTTAAGACTTAATGCACATCTATTTTGACATACTACAGTTTCAAATATCAATCATATATTGATCGCTGAACTTCTAATGTCCTCTGTTTCATTTCACCAATCCATACACTGTACTCCGTGAGCACTGCTAGAGCCCTTGATTCTCCTGTATTTAAGCTGTTTTTGGTAAAATGGGGTTTGTGACAAGTGCACTGTAAATGCATAAATATCTCATGTATCATTAACTCAAGTCAGAGGGACTGTGATGCTGAGTTACCCTTGTGGTCTGGAAAGGAATGTCTCAATTGATCCTTCAAACTTTGAATAAATACTGAGCAACTTCAATTGGAGCATCATTGAACCTGTTCACACGGACACTGAATGACAGTATACTATAAAGCAAAAGCTAGCTGCTAGTGAAAACAGGGAAATCTTGGTATTCTATTCCTGTGATACATTTTTAATACAAATTATATATTTATATGTCTTAGACAGACATGCTTTGTTGGGATTTGCGCAGTTCCACCAGATTCACTCCAGAAACAATCTGAGTCTGCAATGAAAAGTCAGCTTAACCATAGGGAGCTAATTATACACTTATTAGCTGCACTGACACATTTTAATAGCCGTTCCTAGAACTTTGCCTACTACACGACCACATATTGTCCTGTAGATTAGTAAGTGCCAAGTACACTTGGCATCACATTTGAGAAATGATAATCCTTTAATTCAGCTCCTCTTATAACAATCCCTTCGATGTATCATATATCTCTAGATCTGTCTCGACTCTTGAACAGCACACTATTTATGTGTTTGGTTTATAACTTATATACATATGAGGGCATTTATTTGGCTTAATCCGCATAGGTTGAGTTCAGTCCTTTTAAAGTATGATAAAAAAATTTCTTTTATTCATTTTTCAGTCATCTATTCCCTCAAACACATGCATATTTTAGAAGCTGGACCATCCCCTGTCATAAAGTGACTGTAGAAGCAGAGATAACTGCTAATTGGGCAGTGTGCTCTTGCTGTACCGTCAGGACTGATCGCAGTGCTGTACTCAGTTGAACTCTGTGACAAAAACTGTGCCAGACTGGCCAACATTTCCCTCTTTCACACCAGATGAATTGTTCTGCGAAATGAGATGCATTTTTCATGTTCTGTTTGTAAAATGAAGGCTTTTTTTAATATATTGATTCAGTATGGTTCTTCTGGGCATAAAAATACACCATATTTTTGATGTTTACAGTTTATGTTTCTTAATTAAATCTGAAGAGTTGCTGCTTGGCCAAATGCTTTGGTAATTTAACCAATAAACATATCAGTTCAGAGATCTAAGTAGTTTTTAACAGTTTCCGTGAGATTTTTGTGTTGTTTTCAGGACTTTTTCCTGATTTTCTGTTCTTCACAGTTTTTCTGCTCTTCATCATGCTGCTCTCACTGGCACCACTGACCTCTTGTCTCTGCTGTTGGAGGCACAGGCCACTGTGGACATCAAAGACAGTAACGGTGAGACCTTTTACCATGTTTATCCCTTAGCCAATGAGTTTATTTTCTTCACAATGTTTTTTTAATTGTACTTTTTCCCATATCAACACTTTCCACCCAAAAAACCCCAATGTTTTTTTTTTTTTATAAAATAATAATACTAATACATGAACGAATAGATGGATGGATGGATGTCCCTGTCCCAATCCACTTTCACTGTATTGGAAAGAGCAGAGTAGACATTCTGCTAAACGTCTTATTTTGTATTCTACGGAAGAAATCAAGTCATACAGGTTAGGAGCAACATGAGTCATTTGGTCAGTATCTCTTAAATATACCATCAAAACAAACTGGATAAGTGACCTATTCCTAGCAAATAGTAATTTATTCATATTCCAGACTCCAAGACATTTCGATGCATACATAATGTTGTGTTGTGCATGAGCTGAGCATAGAAAAAGTAGGTAGTCATTGTTTTTTCCTTTTTGAAAGGGGCTATATGTAAAAATAAATAAATAATGTATTTCACATTTTCATTGTCAAAGTGTGGACAGCTTGTAACAAAACTGAGACGTAAAAAATTAGACGTTCCTCAACGTCCTTGATTGTCTATGAAAGCCTGTAGACAGATTTGTGAAGGACTCAAAAGGATGTTCAATAACACATGAAATCAATGCTTATACAATGTTTAGGATAATGTCCAAAGAGCCATTCTGTAATGTCAATGTGTCATGCAAAGAAAAGTGATTAATTAAAACTATAGTTTCACATAGCCAGATCTATATAGTTTATACTCTCAAATTTACTTTATAATCAAACTATCATAACCGTGTAATTTTAATTACTTCATCTGTCAACAACATAATGCCGGTGAATTGCAGAGCTGGTACAAGCGAATTCACATCGAAATGATCAGATGCTTTCTTAACAGCTTTCTCACTGCTGTCATTTTTGTTGTGTGTTCATTATGTTAGTGAGATGAAAGCACGCAGCACATATTTACATATTCATCTAAACGTCACTCTCAGCAGTGTGGATGGTGTTGGGATGTTCGTTAACAGTATATCACTACAAAAGTATTTCCAACTTATTTTTTCTTCCAAGCAAAAAAAAAGAACATCGTCGTAAGTATATTGGGGCCTTGAATCATATTCAGTCTCTTGTACATTACGTGTGCACGAGTGCGAGCATGAGCAATAAGTATCTTACTAATTACTAATTTTCTTTCTAATGTCGCTAGTTACAAGGGTTTCTGAACTCTACATATAGCCTCTATAACAGTGAACTTATTGCACCACCAGAGAAAACCCCCCAAAAACAAACAAACTAGAAGCTGTGAAAATAACGATTTTCTGCTCACTGTTGTAGGTATGCGTCCATTGCACTATGCTGCCTGGCAAGGGAAGGCTGAGAGTGTACTTATGCTTCTGAGAGCTGGAGCTTCTGTGAATGGGGCTTCACAAGATGGACAGATCCCTCTCCACCTGGCTGCACAGTACGGACACTATGAGGTGGTATGTACCTCACTACTCCTCTACTTTTGACCAATTTGTCTACACTGACACAAGGGACAACAATATCAAGAGTCAAATACTGTATGTCATAGACTTTCACCTACATCATGGTTCATCGTACCAAATTGGGTTTGGTTGACAGGTATGGTGGGGACTTGTACTGATGTAGTCTGGTACGCTTTAAGGGTGTGATGATCACATTTGTAGCTCGGTTCTTTTGGTCCGCACCATAAAAGAAAATGAAACAGGTTGAAACAGTCCTGGTTTGCTTAGCATTCATACGGTCATTTTTAACACTGAACCTAAAGCTACAAAACATAAGGCATAAGGATAATAACCTGATTGGACAGCATTTATGACATTTTGCAATGGAATTTTGCAAATATCCAAAACAATGCTGTGTGTTGGGCTAAATGCACTTAATCACCATGCGTTTTTTTTCTTTTTTAATGATTATCATAGAAGTTTGTATTGCCATCACAAACTATGGGTTTGCACTTGTTATATCTAGTAATGCACCACAGTGAAACTGAATTTAAAGGAAAGCGAAAAATTATGTTTATTTAATAATCAATTAATCAATCACATTTACTTTAAAAATCAACACTCAAATAAAATCTGAGTTGTATATTCTACTACAATTCGTTGTTGAAATATAAACATTTAAATGGTGGCTGTAATAACCTGTTGTCTTCATTATTTAATGTGTTTGAATAAATCTGACAAAGAAAGCAAGTTAAGTAAAAATAAAATGAATATATAATATAGTGCATATGTCTTGCAAAATGCTCCTCTCTAGAGTTATTTTTCTGAGGTAACATGTAATTTAATATTTTGTTTAATTTAATAACAATATTATACAAATATTTTCAGTCGATGCATCACTAGTTACATCACTCAGTAGTATGTTCAAAATAAATGGGCAAAAAGGCTGAATGCAGCGCTTTGATAGTGACTCAGGAATGTACTGCGACTCAAACCAAAATATTGCTTTTGAGGCTGTTTACAGATCTCTGGCAGCTAGATAAAAACGATGCATAGTGTTTTATGTTTTCTAAAGGAAAAGGAAGGAAAATGCAAGACATGTCGTTGCACGCTCAAGGCAAAAAAGAGGTCCCTAGCAAAGATATAACATTACTTTGCAGGTCCAGGGCTTTGTTTTAAAACAATGCATTTTTTAGTTAACCTAGCTGTGTATATGATACCTCTCAGAACCAGGTTAGATTGACCAGTTGTTTGGCCTGAAATGCAGAGTATTCCCTTTCCAAATGTCCTACCCTTTCTCACAAAACATGTCACAGGATATACTGTGTGCCATATAACGTAGTAATTTACAAAGAATCAACTGTATTTCTTTGGCTCTTTCCTCTTAGTCCCTGACCTTTTTGGATGCTATTTCATCTTTTCATATGTGTAGACTTAAACCGATACAGCTTTTGACATTGTCCTCTATTGTGTAGTCCCAGAAACCTTATGCAGCCAGACACAGCTCCTCTGACCTTTCACTGTATCTCTGTTTCTGTGTGTTCCCTCAGTCTGAAATGCTACTACAACACCAGTCCAACCCCTGTACTGTCAACAAGGTGAAGAAAACCCCTCTGGACCTGGCCTGTGAGTTTGGCAGACTCAAGGTGAGCCAGGAGGAGATTTTGAGAGTGTCACTTTCAATAATAATAATAATACCAACATTTGTTGTGACCATGTAACTTGGCCTGCCATTATACCACCAGTGGGATTAATACGTGCTTGAATTGTGATATTCAGGTCTCAAAAAAAGCATATCAGAGATGCCAATGTGGTGTAGCAAAAAAATAAGAAGATTGATAATACCCTTGCAGTTTATCTACACGATGCTGAAAAACGATATTAAACAGAATGCACTTTTGTTAATGAGTTAGGATTATTCTCACTATTGATAATTATTGAGTGAAGCTGGCTTGATTTAAGCTATTGCAATCCGTGTTGGATAAATTACTCTAAAAAGGTAATTAATTACTAACTACTAATTACATATTCAACGATTACTGTACTAATTACTCTCTCTAAAAAGTATTGGATTACTTAATACTAATTACTTTCTAAATCCCATATCAACTTTAATCAGTTGAACAATACAAGGATAGACACAAAACCACACTTTTGATTTTCAAATAAACAATATATAATTGCATTAATTATTCTTGATCTGATCAAAGTGTGTTAAAGGAGGTTACATTAAAAGCATACATTTTAACATTAATTTTTGATGTTAAATCCACTATTGTTTTATATAGAATTGTTCTATAGTCTATATACAGTATTTAATGCACTTGCATCAGAAGTAACTGTAATTAACTGTAAATACCATTTTGAAGGGAAAAGTAATCGAATTACAGTAATTGGATTACTTAGTAATGAATTACACCCAACACTGATCACAATTAATAGGCAAAATATTCAGTGTCCTCACCATTTGCAAGTATGTTTTTGCAAACAAGACCAACAAACAAATAAATAAGATTTTAATTATATTGAATGGAAGTAAGCCTGTGGGTCAGAAATTGTCTTTACACAATCATTTGTTCAACTAAAGTAATTTATATACTATATCTTACAATTTTGTCATGTCTACATGCATCTGTAGCATTTCAAGTGATTCGTTTTTATTTTTAGTGTTTTATTTTTAATTTATTTTGACAAAATAGTATAGAATTTCGACAATAACATTTAAAAAAAATCTGCCTATGTATCAGCTGTAATTTTAATATTGGTTTAATATTGATATTTATGTCATTTAAGAATATGTGGGCACAATAGTTCGATTTCATCAGAGCGTGATTACATGGGTGCAGTGGAATTGTTCAGCTATTGGTATTTGTGCATCAATATAGTTAGGGCTTATCCGATTTAAAATTGCTGTGCCTTTTATAACTTCTATTGTAGTGTAAGTATATTGCGCTGAATCTATTTCCACACTGCATTCTCAAATATAATATAATATAAGCAGAAGTTCATGACATAACAAAGCTTGAAAGAGATCTTGTTTACTGGCCTTTCAGTGGCAAACAATATCAGTAAGCTAATACAAACGGATTTAGATTACTTTCCTGATGACAGTTCCCTGAAGCAGTCTTGTTGAGAGATCTTTAATTCACCTTAAACTAGATTTGCCAGAGTGAACTATTTCCATTTAATCTTTCGCCCAAGTCATTTGGAATTATAGAATGCAAATGCTGCAGAGAGTCAGGCTGATGGAATGAGTCTAATTTAGCAGCACACTAGCGAGTCAGTTGCTGGGCTGCGGGAGGATTCTGCCCCAGCTGGAAACTGAATTCCATTTGACAGATTCTCGATGCCAGAGAGTACAATGTCATATGCTCGGGCTGACAACTCAGGCTGGATGCTTTCCTGTATTTTAAATTGCCAGTGACATCTTGTTTAAACTTAAGTAGGCAAAACTGGAGCACTTTTTGGCTGAAAGTGCTCTAGTTTTGGATCGCTTTCTCACTGTTTCTCAATTCTTTCCCTCAGGTGACCCAGCTGTTTTTGAGCAGTAACATGGTGGTAGCTCTCTTAGAAGGGAATGGCAGGGATAACACCCCCCTCCATCTTGCTGCCCGCAATGGCCATAAGGACATCATCAGGTCCACTTTTCCCTAACCCCTTGCATCCTGTTGTGTATTTATGCATTTTCCTTTCAGTCTACATATCTGCTTGTGTGCTCAAACTGTTGTCATTGTTTCAGAGGAGAGGTGAGCTCTTTTTAAAAACCTAGTGAGCTGCCTACTACATGGAACCTCACAAGTGAATGACTTGGAGTGCTTTACATAGGCAGCAAGTAGCATAGCACAAATAGCATATATATGCATATATATATATATATATATATATATATATATATATTAGGAGTGGCACGGTTCAAATTAATCACAGTTCGGTTTTTAATCACAGTTTTAGGGTTACGATTTCGGTAGGGTTCGGTATGTGCTATGTTCAGGGTAATTAGGACATTTGTCAAATAAAAATAAACAAAATAAGAAAAAATAATCAAACTACAAGCAACAACACAAATACATACAATGGAGCAAAGATGCATATTCAATAAACAGTGCTTTTCAGGTTTTCCAGGTACATACATTTAATAAAGTAATCAAATATAAAATAACATTGCATATTTTTATCTTCACTGTACAAATTAAATAAAGATTAATCATTATTGAAGTTACAAAAGTTATTCAGTCAAGAGCAGTGAGTGATTTTCATTTGTTGTTTGATTAACATTAAAAACACAGGAATAGGGATGATGAAAGGAGCAGGGCCTCAATTGCGGGAGGAAAGGGTTATTTAGTCAGTAATAAAATAAAACAAAAACAAACAGAAACATCCCCGAGGGGGAAAAAGCAAGGCTTGACTTGACTTGACTTGGAGCAGGGAAACATGAGGGACATCCGACAGTAACAAACGACAACGATCCAGCACAGGACTGCAAACACAAGGAGAATTAAAGCTGCAAGCAGCGATAAAAGGGCCCTCGCACCCGGGAGCACCGCCCCCCAGTGGTCTCAGGAAAACAGTGAATAGTGGGCGACATGCATTTAAGTGGGTAAATATAGGAGAAATATGGCAAAGTCACTTTAATGTGCCACACTTCCTGCTGCCAGCAGGTGGCGCCTTGACTATAACCGAATATTGGCATGTAGATGTCTTCAGGCAAGGACTATTATCAAACATGTGAAGTTTGGGGCAGATCGGAAATTGTATGCCCGAGTTACAACAACTTCCTGTTTTAATGGCGAAACATCGAACTTTGTGAGGCCGCCACGGACACGCCCTCCAGGGAAAACTCAAGATCTTCGCAATTTAATGTCGCAAAGGCCTTTAGATTAGACTGTGCAAATATGATGATGATCTGATTAAATCTCTAAGAGGAGTTTGTTAAAGTACAATGTCTGGAAATGGCAAAATTTGCAACAATTTTGCAAAGAAAATTCAAAATATCTCACTTCCTGTTGGTTATCAGATTTCGCACCATGAAACTTTTTTGTAGGTATTGGGCTGTTACATGTGTCTACCGAATTTCATACCTGTACGTGAAACGTAGCGGGAGGGTCACTTCGTTGAAATGTTGTAGGTGGCGCTATCGAGCCATTTTGCCACGCCTAATTCTAAAACTCATATCAGACGTAAATTTTCACCACTTTTGACGCGTGTGCAAGTTTTGTGAGTTTTCGAGCATGTTTAGGCCATCAAAAATGCGATTCATTTGAGAGAAGAAGAATAATAGGATGAGCAATTCCAATAGGGTCCTCACACCATCGGTGCTCAGGCCCTAATAAATAGGGAGCAAACAAAAGAGGGTAACGAGGAAGGACAGGTGGGGCAAATGAACCAATAATCAGGAAACAAGGTGGGCGGGGTTAGGGTTGAGCCAGGGAGGCTCAGATGGGTCTGGAGTCCCAGCGGAGCCAGAGGGACAGACCAGGGTGGCTCCGGCCAATCAAGAAGCCCGGCAGACGACCAGGGCGGGCTCCGGCGGATCTAATGTCCTGGCAGAGGGCGAGGGCGAGTCAGGAGTCCAAGCTGAAGGCCAGGGCGGTGCTGGAGGGACATACCAGACGGGCTCCGGCGGGTCAGGAATCCCGGCAGAGGGCCAGGGTGGGTCAGGTGGGTCTGGATGCTTGACTGGGGCCCTCACCGGACTCAGGACAGGAGCCGGAGTCCTCTCGGGACAGGAGACCGAACTATCACAGGACTCGGGACAAGAGACGGAGCCCTCTCTGGGCTAGGGACAGGAGACTGAGCCCTTACTGGATGCTGGTCACGGGTTGGAGCCATCAGGGCAAGGCACTTGGGCGGCGGTGGCAGGGCGGAAGCCAGATATTTTAGTTTATAAAGTTTTAAATACGGATATTTTACTCACACAAACGCATGGCTTCGCTTCATAAGGACTTTATTAACCCCCCGGAGCCGTGTGGATTACTTTTATGATGGATAGATGCACTTTTATGGACTTCAAAACAGAACTTCCCATTCACTGCCATTATAAAGCTTGGAAGAGCCAGGTAATTTTTCAATATAACTCCGATTGTATTCGTCTGAAATAAGAAAATCATGGGATAATTAATTTTTTGGTGAACTATCCCTTTAAGAAATAATGCACGGAAAGAGTACATACTACACATGAACAAACTGTTAACGTTTTACTTAAGACATAACCTACTATGTTTGCTAGGATTACTCACCAAGACGGGCATGTTGACATAATTTTTGTGTGAATTTGTCCGTTCAAGCTCAAGACTTGAAAGAGAACTCAATATTTGCACAATATCTGCGACCTGCAGTGTGTGATGCATGCACACACACACACACACAAACACACAAATCTTCTCTCAGCGTGCACAAGTTCTCTTTCGCGTCTTGCTCTTGAATGTTTAAATTGGCAAGACAAGAGTTTAGTTTAAACACAACGTGTGCTGTTCAGGTGTCACTATCAACACCCGGTGGATGACGGCGTATATGACTAGGTCATGGTCGAGCATACGGTGCTCACATACAAGAGTGACTGTTTTGTCCACACTTTTTGATCATCGCTGTTGTTGTAATGTATTGGGAAGCCAGAATGTGTATCCATCGACAGAAACATACATTAGCCTAACTCTGTCTGTTTTACATGTTGTTATTTTCAAGAAACCATATTATTGATGCGTTGTCAGATTTGAGATGAAGTGCGTGTCGAACCGTGGGTGGAGAACCGTAAGGTTCGATTTTTTTACAGAACCACCCCTAATATACACTCACCTAAAGGATTATTAGGAACACCTGTTCAATTTCTCATTAATGCAATTATCTAATCAACCAATCACATGGCAGTTGCTTCAATGCATTTAGGGGTGTGGTCCTGGTCAAGACAATCTCCTGAACTCCAAACTGAATGTCAGAATGGGAAAGAAAGGTGATTTAAGCTATTTTGAGCGTGGCATGGTTGTTGGTGCCAGACGGGCCGGTCTGAGTATTTCACAATCTGCTCAGTTACTGGGATTTTCACACACAACCATTTCTAGAGTTTACAAAGAATGGTGTGAAAAGGGAAAAACATCCAGTATGCTGCAGTCCTGTGGGCGAAAATGCCTTGTTGATGCTAGAGGTCAGAGGAGAATGGGCCGACTGATTCAAGCTGATAGAAGAGCAACTTTGACTGAAATAACCACTCGTTACAACCGAGGTATGCAGCAAAGCATTTGTGAAGCCACAACATGCACAACCTTGAGGCGGATGGGCTACAACAGCAGAAGACCCCACCGGTACCACTCATCTCCACAACAAATAGGAAAAAGAGGCTACAATTTGCACGAGCTCACCAAAATTGGACAGTTGAAGACTGGAGAAATGTTGCCTGGTCTGATGAGTCTCGATTTCTGTTGAGACATTCAGATGGTAGAGTCAGAATTTGGCGTAAACAGAATGAGAACATGGATCCATCATGCCTTGTTACCACTGTGCAGGCTGGTGGTGGTGGTGTAATGGTGTGGGGGATGTTTTCTTGGCACACTTTAGGCCCCTTAGTGCCAATTGGGCATCGTTTAAATGCCACGGCCTACCTGAGCATTGTTTCTGACCATGTCCATCCCTTTATGAACACCATGTACCCATCCTCTGATGGCTACTTCCATCAGGATAATGCACCATGTCACAAAGCTCGAATCATTTCAAATTGGTTTCTTGAACATGACAATGAGTTCACTGTACTAAAATGGCCCCCACAGTCACCAGATCTCAACCCAATAGAGCATCTTTGGGATGTGGTGGAACGGGAGCTTCGTGCCCTGGATGTGCATCCCACAAATCTCGATCAACTGCAAGATGCTATCCTATCAATATGGGCCAACATTTCTAAAGAATGCTTTCAGCACCTTGTTGAATCAATGCCACGTAGAATTAAGGCAGTTCTGAAGGCGAAAGGGGGTCAAACACAGTATTAGTATGGTGTTCCTAATAATCCTTTAGGTGAGTGTATATAATAAAAATAAGATCCCTCTTATTTAGTTAATTATTTACATTTTCACAGATTCTGCAATGGGAACAAACTTTTAAGCAGAAAAATGCGTCACTGCAATACATTCTAGGATTGCATTCTTCACAGAGAATACATGCAATGGCCAAAATCGAGATACATCATAAATAAGTTACCTACATTTTAATTTGTTCGTCACATCTGAAGCACACCTATTATGCCTTAAAATGCAACTTAGGCAGATAGAGGCAGTCAGTTGCAATAAGAGGGTGAGAAAATATGGGTATTAATATACATGCAAGCATGCCGGGTGGGAGGTTGTTTGTCTTTTTTTGCAACATAGTTTGTTGTCAAACCGGCAGTCAGGCAAACTTTGGCTGGACGCCTTGTTTACATGTTTGTCGAGCAAGTGAGGTGAAGAGAAGGTGTGGAATGAGTGTAGTGTGTGTAGTGTGTTTGTTGGTGTGTGCATGTGTTGACCTGGGCTGCTCTGAGTGTAATGAGAGGGCTGTGACTGCGCTGTGATGGTAACATGCATAGGAATGAGGCCGAATAGGGTTACACCAGCCAGTCAGCTGCTTAACATGCTCCTCTAGCAGTAACCATATATGAAAGTTCAAGCTTCAGCTCTCCCCTCCACTGCCTTCTGGAATGCTGGAACTTGTAAACATGGGAAAGATGGACAGTGGTAACAGGAGCCCACTCTACACTTCTTAGTATAAAGCTTGGCCTTCATAAAAACCTAATTAATTTATGATGAACAAACAGATTTGTTATTTACAAATTATTATTATATTATGTTTATTTATATTGTCATATTGACTACTGACTGATAGTTCAACCAAAAATGAACATTCTGTCATCATTTACTCATCAACCCTCATGTTGTTCCAACCCTGTATGGCTTACTTTCTTCAGTGGGACACAAAAGGAAAAGTTATAAAGATTATATTGGGACAATGTTCCAAATCGTTATTTACTGATAATTTCTGAAAAGCTCTGAAATGGACTACAAAAGCCATACAGACTACAACAGTTATTCTCAGGTTCTCACATTTCTCGGAATGTCAGTACATTAGTCAAAAATCTTATGGATTTGGAGCATGAATATGAGTAAATGATGACAGACTTTTCATTTTTGGGTGAACACTTGTGGTGACCTCTTTTAAAGAGGGAAGGCAAGTCTTTAATCCATTCAGTTGGCTTAATTAATACATTTCATCTTAATGGAAAATGGAGACTGTACTACTGCTTTGGATGCTGAATCCTGAAGAGACACTCAGAATGTAAAATGATTGATGATACACAGGCTGTTTTTTTTACTCAAAGGCTTTAAATTGCCATGACTTTTGACCCCTTACTGGTGGTCTTGAACTTACTATCATGTGGTTTCAGTTCTGCCCACTCACTATGCAGTTTTTGGTGTTGATTTTGGTTTCTCACATATTAAATTAACTTAAACTGAAATCAGTATTTCATATCAATTTGTTAATTAATTTGGTAAGCAGCAATTTAATAAGGGACATAGTACAGTATAAGACCTGATCACCCTGTCAGGTTCAATCTTGTGGTAATGAGCAGATGACTATGACGTTTATTAAAGACATGAGTGAATTTGTTCGTGTCTTGTGGACAAGGTGGCTCATGTGTCGATCTGGTCTATCACTCATTTTTAGACTGCTGCTAAAAGCTGGGATTGACATAAACAGAACCACTAAATCCGGAACGGCTCTGCACGAGGCTGCCCTCTACGGGAAAACGGAAGTAGTAAAATTATTGCTTGATGTAAGTAGATACATACAGAATAATAGGAACAGTGTTGTAACTAAACATCTGCATATTTTCTGTCCCTACACAAGATGCACTATGGCAATACATGATTTATTTCTAAGCGTTTAAGATTTATTAAGAATAAATACTCTGGGAAAGACCCCAAAATTGGCACAACAATTCTTAGTAAAGTGCTTGAGCCTGTCTGTCATATCCATAGACCGTAAAAAAAAATATAGCTATATATATCAGAGCACAGTGATGTATCATTTTGTAAAATTTTTTATGGAACGAACCCCCTCACATTTCAATTCACTCATTTACCATCTGTCACTTAGGCTGGGATTGATGTGAACAACCGCAACACCTACAATCAAACAGCCCTGGACATTGTGAACCAGTTCACCACTTCACATGCCAGCAAAGAAATCAAACAACTCCTTAGAGGTGACTCAGACATTCAAAACTCCTGTCTTTTCATTCTTCCTCTTCCTCTTCCTCTTCCATTTCCTCTTCCTTGCCTTTTCTCTTTTTCATCTTCCTTTTCCTGGCTTTTCCTTTTCCTTCCTCTTCCCTTTCTTTATATATTTTTTCCTTTTCCTTTCTTCTCATGTCCTTTTCCCTTTCCTTACTGTTTTTCTTGATCCTCTTCCAGGCTTTCCTTTCCTTTCCTCAGCTCTCTTTCCTTTCCTTTTATTTCCTTTCCTTTCCTTTCCTTTCCTTTCCTTTCCTTTCCTTTCCTTTCCTTTTCTTTCCTCGGCTCTCTCTTTCCTTTTCTTTTCTTTCCTCGGCTCTCTTTTTCCTTTCCTTTCCTCGGCTCTCTCTTTCTACTGTTGATTTACCTTATATTATTTAACAGATTTAGAAAGTAGTTGTCTAGAGCAGGGTTTTTTAAACTTTATGATGCTAAGGACCCCCAAATATGATGAACCTTTTATGAGGGACCCCCTTCCTAAAACCCGTCTATATATTTTAATGTATGGAAAAAAACATTTAAACTGTTAGATAAATAGTAAGTGTGTCATTATAAATGCAACATATTGTTTCCAAACTTAAATTGGCTATACTTAATGTTGGATGTATAAACCTGAAGAAGAAAAATTATTTGTATTAGCAACTTTCACAATAAATGTATGTAAGCAGCTTACGTACTGCGTTAAGAATACTGCCTTACAACCCCAGTGAGCAAGACAAAGGGGACTATAGTGAGAAAAACTCACTAGAAAGATACAAAGCAAACATATACAATTTTGGAATTGTAGGTCTAGAGTGTGTTCGTTTCTGGGAATCTGTTTTCATAGCTTTTGTTATAAAGCTTATAGAGTTGCATAACATTACTGTCCTGGGGCATAACAATGGCAGCCATGCCATTTTGTTTACGTTTTTGCGTGTATGTGTCTAGGCGTATGTCTGGATGTGTTTTGTAGCTGCACCCTTC
This sequence comes from Rhinogobio ventralis, assembly GCA_039654625.1. NCBI lineage: Eukaryota > Metazoa > Chordata > Actinopteri > Cypriniformes > Gobionidae > Rhinogobio > Rhinogobio ventralis. The sequence continues at coordinate 17,926,392 of CM077212.1, forward strand.
TACTGTCCCTCCTGTAACCCAGCAGCTTTTTGTCTTTGAAGTGCACACTTTGATACGAGCACTAAAACAGCTGAAGAAGCTGTGTTTGAAGATGAGGGGTGTTTAGCATCCCTATTCTGAGCTCAGCTCCTCATTAAATTTTCAGATGTGCTAAGTGCTTCAGAGTATTTAAACACTACATTACTCTTCTTTAAATTCTGCTTATTGCACTTCTTTATTGGAACAAATTCTTGAATTTTAAAAATTTCAGGCTGTAGTTTTGTGTACCTTAATCAATATGAGGTCTTCAAAAGTTAGTGGATTTGATGAATATTCAAGGCAAACTGTTTTTCTGTCTCTCTTATTCTCACTCATTCATCTATTCATTGTCCTGGGTTGTGACATTAGATGCCAGTGGAGCATTGCAGGTGAGAGCTTTGAAGGACTACTGGAATCTCCATGATCCCACTGCACTCAACATCCGGGCAGGCGATGTAATTATGGTAGGCTCAAAGAAATTACATTAAGCAAACACCCCACTATTTCTCACAAGAGGTGTCCTAATTTAGTACTGTATAATGTGCATTATGCAATAGGCCTATATAATTGCCTATGTGCTTAAGCGTTGCCTTGATCTGCATTCTTACCAAATAACTATATTCTGAGAAATCACAGAAACATCAAAACCCAAAACAAGTTTAGGCTATAGTGGAAGAAACAGAAAAGCTGAAAGCAGTTTTAGAACGCTTTAAATATGCACTAAGATGCAAGACATATTTCTTATTTCTAATTGATATAATCATGTCCTGCACATAAGACCTAGCAGTAATGTGAAGAAGTGAGGATGGTAATTTGATCTTCCCTACAGAGAATACTTTAGCATGTTGCAACAGGTTTTTTTCCAATCAACCTTTGATGTCTGACTCAAATGAACCATAGCTTGTTGTTTGTGCTATAGTAGTGTGTGTTCAGCCTAGTTTCCCTTCATAACAGCGTGCTTCACCCCCACTAAAAGACTTGTGTTCAGTGCGTGTACTCTAGAGTGCAGCCCGAGGCTCAGTGCCATACGTATGCTATGTCACTGTTCACACCTTGTCTGTCTAGATAGCTTTAGGCGCCCATTTCTGCTAGCATGAAAGACTGCTGCGCTTTTGTGGCGGTGAGACATAAGAGACTTTAGGTGTTTTTAAAAGATAGCAATGAAAGATAGTTCCCTTACAGCAATATTAGGACATTAGGGAGTTGAATTAGGGGTAAATTAACACATATCTTAATGATTAATACAGTAAGAGGTAAAATATGAACTGTTATTCACCTTTAGGAGACAGATGTGCCCTTTAAAATGCGGTTTTGAGAAACAAAGCACTATGGGGTGAGTTCATTAAACAGCGTGGTTTATTTGCAGATTGTATTTCAGCACAAAAACGTATTTACTTATCACCAACAGTACAGTTTACCCAGGCACTAAAATGCTGAAATAGCACTTAGCCATGAGTATTTGTCATTCTTTTCCTCATGAACATGTTGCCTTTTTATGTAAATTATTTGATTTATATAGTAAATTACACCTTTTCACAAAACTCAGCACTATTTACCTGGTATAAAGAGCATTGTGCTGTGTTTTCTTTTTATGGCTCTCAGTAATACTTAATTCTAATTTGCCCAACAATAACAATACTGCATTGACCAATTAAAATTTATTTAAAATTAATTTTCATCAATTGAAATGAAGCTGAAATAAACTATAAATATTGAATGAAAAACGTAAACAAAAATTAGAAATCTAAAATTCTTTCATTAATTACTCACCCTCATGTCGTTCCAAACCCGTAAAACTTTTGTTCGTCTTCCAAACACAACTAAAGATGTTTTTGTTTAATGAAATCTGAGAACTGTCTGTACTCTCCATAGACAACTATGCAACTACCACTTTGACGCTTCAAGAAGTTCATAAAAAGATTGTAAATCTAATCCATATGAATTGAGCAGTTTAGTCAATTTTATATGATCGCTTTATATGCTGAACAGATTGAATTTAGGCTTTTATTCACATAAACATTCATCACCGCACACATCAGTTATGGTAAACAGAAGCCGATGAGTTTCATTCTCGTGTGTTACGCAGTACGTTTGAGCTTCTGCAAGAACCAATGAGGTTCATTCTTGTGTGTTACACAGTACGTTTGATCTTCTGCAAGAACCAGTGAGGTTCATTCTTGTGTGTTACGCAGTACGTTTGAGCTTCTGCAAGAACCAATGAGGTTCATTCTTGTGTGTTACACAGTACGTTTGATCTTCTGCAAGAACCAATGAGGTTCATTCTTGTGTGTTACGCAGTACGTTTGAGCTTCTGCAAGAACCAATGAGGTTCATTCTTGTGTGTTACACAGTACGTTTGAGCTTCTGCAAGAACCAATGAGGTTCATTCTCGTGTGTTACGCAGTACGTTTGAGCTTCTGCAAGAACCAATGAGGTTCATTCTTGTGTGTTACACAGTACGTTTGATCTTCTGCAAGAACCAATGAGGTTCATTCTTGTGTGTTACGCAGTACGTTTGAGCTTCTGCAAGAACCAATGAGGTTCATTCTTGTGTGTTACACAGTACGTTTGAGCTTCTGCAAGAACCAATGAGGTTCATTCTCGTGTGTTACGCAGTACGTTTGATCTTCTGCAAGAACCAGTGAGGTTCATTCTCGTGTGTTACGCAGTACGTTTGAGCTTCTGCAAGAACCAATGAGGTTCATTCTTGTGTGTTACGCAGTACGTTTGAGCTTCTGCAAGAACCAATGTGGTTCATTCTTGTGTGTTACACAGTACGTTTGATCTTCTGCAAGAACCAATGAGGTTCATTCTTGTGTGTTACGCAGTACGTTTGAGCTTCTGCAAGAACCAATGAGGTTCATTCTTGTGTGTTACACAGTACGTTTGAGCTTCTGCAAGAACCAATGAGGTTCATTCTCGTGTGTTACGCAGTACGTTTGATCTTCTGCAAGAACCAGTGAGGTTCATTCTCGTGTGTTACGCAGTACGTTTGAGCTTCTGCAAGAACCAATGAGGTTCATTCTTGTGTGTTACGCAGTACGTTTGAGCTTCTGCAAGAACCAATGAGGTTCAATCTCGTGTGTTACGCAGTACGTTTGATCTTCTGCAAGAACCAATGAGGTTCATTCTTGTGTGTTACACAGTACGTTTGATCTTCTGCAAGAACCAGTGAGGTTCATTCTTGTGTGTTACGCAGTACGTTTGAGCTTCTGCAAGAACCAATGAGGTTCATTCTTGTGTGTTACACAGTACGTTTGATCTTCTGCAAGAACCAATGAGGTTCATTCTTGTGTGTTACGCAGTACGTTTGAGCTTCTGCAAGAACCAATGAGGTTCATTCTCGTGTGTTACGCAGTACGTTTGAGCTTCTGCAAGAACCAATGAGGTTCATTCTTGTGTGTTACGCAGTACGTTTGAGCTTCTGCAAGAACCAATGAGGTTTAATCTCGTGTGTTACGCAGTACGTTTGATCTTCTGCAAGAACCAATGAGGTTCATTCTCGTGTGTTACGCAGTACGTTTGATCTTCTGCAAGAACCAATGAGGTTCATTCTCGTGTGTTACGCAGTACGTTTGAGCTTCTGCAAGAACCAATGAGGTTCATTCTCGTGTGTTACGCAGTACGTTTGAGCTTCTGCAAGAACCAATGAGGTTCATTCTTGTGTGTTACGCAGCACATTTGAGCTTCCGCAAGAACCAATGAGATTTGTTCTCGCGCGTCAAGCAAGTATGGTTGAGCTTCAGTTTATGTTTGTTGATCAATGTTTATATGTGAATAAAAGCCTAAATTTAATCTGTTCATTATATAAAGCGTTTGAGTCTCTTCAGAAAATTTTGACTAAACCGCTCAATTCATATGGATTAGTTTTACAATCTCTTTATGAACTTTTTGAATCGTCAAAGTGATAGTTGCATAGCTGTCTATGGAGGGAAAGAAAGCTCTCGGATTTCATCAAATAGTTGAAGATGAATGAAAGTCTTACAGTTTTGGAACGACATGAGTGACAGAATTTAAATTTTTGGGTGAACTGTCCCTTTAAATTACTAAAACCTGAAATAAAAAAAGCTAAATAGAAATATAAAAAACAGTTAAATTACTAAAACATTAATCTAAAATGAAAATTCACAATATTAATACATATTATAATAGTATTTAAATTATACAAAAGTATTTGAGCAGTCAAACATTTTATATAATTATTCTAAACTGGACAAAACATTAGAAACAATAGAAAAATAGAAAACTATTGTTTTCAAAGTTGAAGTAGGATAATAGAATTATTTCAACCCAAATCAATATTGCATGTCAATGTGTTTGTTTATTCTGCTTAACATTGGGCATGCAATCATACAAGCGGCGTGTTTGCGCCATTACCTGATTTGCACATTTCTATTATTTAATCTACTTCTAAAAAAGACATCCATTGCACATAAACAGCAAATTTATTCTAGTGTCTTTTTCCAGGCTCGCTTTAAACACAATCAGTCAGATGCACTGACTGCTACACCGGTCCTCTCTGCCATGTGTGGAATGTCAACTGATGTAATTTACCGCATTGTTCGGCCAAATGAGGAAACAATCACAGGCTCGGCCATAAGGTTAGGAAAAAAGGTTAGGAGATTGATATTTAAAACTAGATGACACAAAGGTCATTCAGCTTTGAATAGTGAAGGGTACACAGAGGGCTATAATTAAATCATAGATTATTTAAAATGATTGTGATTATTCATGATTACACATGAAAATAAAAGAAAAAAAGTAGAATTCTCTAAAAATGGTTTTAGAAGACTGTCATTTTGACACTATATCCTAACCAGACGTGATGCAATAAGATTCCAGCGACAAGTAATTTGTCTGTCCACACCTGACACGACGCGTCTATGTTACAAAATCAATCAAAAATCACAGCTAATTAGAAGAGCGTGTGGGCGGAGTCTGTCTGCAAGCTCACGGCACTCGCAACGAAATAGATAAGTACATAATCAAATTCATAAATATTACATCATTTTAACATTATTAAATATACATACTGAGTGACAAACAGTCTTTTTCATAGAATACACTTGTTTGTTCACAATGAGTTCACAGAACCTTAAATAATCCTTTAATTTATTTTCAAGATCTGAGGTAAATTATACATTGTCACTTCGTGTGGCTATAAAGGTCATGCGATATTCAAACCCACTTTAGATGCTTTTAACATTAAATAAATCACATAAACAGTCATTCTTTGTATGTTGTTGTTCTAACCGCAACATCGCAGAAATAGAAATGTATCGCTGTCGCGGCTGGTTAGGACAAAAACACTGATTAACATGGAAAAGATGCCTTTTTATCTCGTGTCACTGTTGGCCCTGAATATCCTGTGATCTAATTGGTCTTCCAGGTCTTAGAGCAGCACATGGATGGACGTTGGAAAGGGCACATCCATGACAGTCAGAGAGGCACTGACCGTGTGGGATTCTTTCCTCCCTCCATCGTGGAGGTCATTAGTCGCAGATCAGGTATATTGGATATATCTATGTTTATTGTTCAACATACTCAAGCATTCATAAAAAATATGGTCCATTGTCAAATGTATGATAACCTATCTACTTAGCTACATTTTCCACCAAAGACAAACTCAGTTACCGTCATTTTTCCAGTAGGGATGTTTCTATTTCAATCAAATGTTTTTCATTGTGAATTATATTATCAGCATAACATTGTGAGTGCAGATTTAAATTGAAAAAATGTCATCCTTTTGCTTAAAAAAAAGCTGCATAAGTTTTTGACTTAGAAGTAGTGCAGAATTATCTTTAATGAAATTTTTTTGTAGTCTTTCATAATCCTAAAACTTTCTTTATTTTCAAGTTTAAAATAGAATTTGAATCCTAGATTTTAAATGCGCTGTCTGACATTTGTATACCACAGTATGCATGTCAAAATAATGCATACTGAACTAGTGCAGTTCTCATAACTTCTTGTATAGACATGTGGACATGTAGTCCATTGATAAAGGCACACGCAGACACACACTCTAATGGGATTAACAGGAACATATTGGGGGCAGGCGGATAAGCTTTAGAGCCCTGTGCCTCCATGAAAAGGGGAGCTGGCATTAGATTGCTAGGGCCTGAGCAGAAAATCTTTCCCTAAAATGAGTCTGGATTTTTTTTCTGTTTGTGAGAGCGAGCGCAGCGGCAGACTCAGCATTCTGTCATGTCACAGCGTCAACATCCTGCTGCTCGCACTAAATTAGCCTCCGCTCTAAGCTCCTGCTTCAATACTGCTGAAGAGGACATGATGGAGGCAAAACAGCCAGATTAAGACCCAACCACTTATCTCATTGTGCTGGGGTGTTTCTCCCACCCGTTTTATCTCATCAGGATGCTAAAACCTCCCCAGGTCCGTCTCAGTTTTTGAAATGAACGTAAGGAGAGGAAACAGACTATTGTCTTTCATGTTAAAAAGGATAGTTGACACAAAAATGAAAATGTTGTCATTCCAAACCTGTATGACTTTCTTATTCTGTGGAATGCAAAAAATTTTTTTAAATTTTGTTTTATTGTTTTTCTCCATACAATGAAAGTCCAGTGTTGTTTTAGACCCCATTTATATTTATTGGAGAAAAACAGGTTGACATGGAACAACAATGAGGATAGTAATTGATGACAGAATTTTCATTTCTGGGTGAACAATTCCTTTAAAGATGTGATTTTCTTTTTTCTTTTTTTTTTTTTACTTTTATTTTATTATTTATTTGATGAATAATAAAATTATTATTTACACTGCCGTTCAGAAGCTTGGGGTTGGTAAGATTTTTTAATGTTTTTGAAAGATGTCTCACCAAGACTACATTTATTTGATCAAAAATACAGTAAAAACACAAATATTGTAAAATACCGTTTTATAATAATTATTAAATAATATTAATTTAAAATAACTGATTCTATTCTAATATATTTTAAAATGTAATTTATACCTGTGATGGCAAAGCTGAATTTTCAGCACCATTACTCTAGTCTTCAGTCACATGATCCTTCAGAAATCATTCTAATATGCTTATTTAGTGCTCAGGACAAAAATTCTTATAATTATCAATGTTGAAAACTACGGAGCTCCGCACATGACATGCAGGAAAAAATAGTAGGCTAAATCGTGCATGCAATTTACTAATTCGTTCCCTCGATTAATAGATTGTGCGCGCGATTTACTAATTCTTTCCCGCAATTTGCTAATCGAGGGATCTAATTAGTAAATCGTGTGGACGGTTTAGCAAATTGAGAGAACGAAATAGTAAATTGTGCGCACAATTTACTTTTTGTTTCTTGCACATCATGTGCGGGGCTCCGTAGAAAACAGCTGTGCTGCTTAATATTTTTGCTGAAAATGTGCTACTTTTTTAAGGTATGATTTTTGAGAAATAGAAAGCATTTATTTAAAAATAGAAATCGATTGTAACAAATGTAGTTACTGTCACTTTTGATCAATTTAATGCATCCTTGCTGCATAAAATAATTTCTTAAAAAAATTTACTGACCTCAAACTTTTACTTTAAAACATGGTCTAATGGAATCATCTTCCTCAAGGATGATGTTTCATTTGTGTCCATGGTGCCTCGTTTGTGTTTCAATGTTGTGTCTATAGGGGGCGTTCTCTCCCGGCAGGCCTCACTGCCCGTCCAGAGACATCACATTCTGTCCCGAGCCCTGCCCTCACACAGTTCTCATCTCACCTCTCACACTGACGACTCCTACACCTTATACTCATCCACCCGTCCTGTACTGACTCACCACAACGGGCTGGATCAACACTCAGGTAGCGTGAGAATTAGACTCTTAGGGATTAATTCAAGTATACATGCCTGCAAACGCATGTATGCGTGATGTGTGCGCCCTGCAGCCAATTCTTACGATTTTATTGGTCATGTCAATCACAGTACTGATTGCCTACACCAAACACTGATCCCTATACCTACCCGTCACTGTAACCTTAACCAAAGTAATTAGCTGCAGGGCAGGATTTCTGGTGAAGTAGTTTGGGGAAAAAAGTCATGCCCTGCAAATTTATAATCTCACTTTAAGAGACCATTTAAGCATCTTTGAGAGCAAAAAAGTCCTCTATCACTGACCTTGTGAACAACATAAACTGCACTTTAACCCATCATAGCCACATTTTCCAAACTCATGTGATTCCTAGTCTAAAGCTTATTTTGATCGGCACTGAGCCCTAAATGCCATAACACACCAAGCCGATGTTTGGCTGTCTGCTCACTTTTTGTGGTGTGTTCTGCACCATTACCCTGTCAGCACTAGTCAGATCCCATCGGTGGATTTTTGGCCGATTGAGCATGTTGAATCGGCGTCAGGCAGTCTGTGAGACGGTCACTCTGTTTGGTTTTGCGAACCACTGTACGAGAAGAAAAGTGAAAGTGATGAAAGCAAGTTAAGAAGACACACAGAAAGCTGTTCTAATTTTACATCGTCTTACCTGAGAATTCCAATACGCGAATATTTTCATAAGGACATGGTCGTCTGTAATGAAGAAAGTGAACAACATGATTTGAAATGGAAATCTAGCACTACTTTGCTTACGGTTTGTATAATCCGTAGTCCTAGTGTCCCTTACTGAAAGACAAATATAGACTACTACCAGCAGCTGATATAGACAGTCATTCCCTCTCACACAGGCGCAGAAAGTACAGTATGTGCTAGTTGGCCGTTGGCTACAGTCTTTGCGCTGTGTTCAAGCAAAAACTTTTAACGCGACATGAAGAGACAACACAGTCTGCTTGCGTCGCTAGTTTTTTGGTGTCGGTTTAGTGTGTCATGGCCTTAAGACTCCCAAAGTTCCCCCCTCTGGCCCTTTAAAGTGTTTCTATTTGCTAGGTGTACTTCCCGACTGTCCCAGTGCCCTGTGTAAGCCAGCTAGTCCCAAAGAGCCAGAGGATATTTGGGTCCTCAGGACCTCCCTCAATGGTAAGAGTTGTGCGTTTCCCCAGGCCCTTGTTCGTCTCGAGTATTTCCCTATTCTGTTTTGTCCTCCTTACGTCCATCCGCTTGTCCTAAATCATGAACACCAGTGACTTTCGTGTCAAGTTGAAGTTTTCCCAGCTGTTTCACAGGGTTCCTGTTCCCTTAGGCTATATTTGTCCCATGCTTGTCAGCCTACAATCAGCTTGCCATTCACGTTCCTTAATTCGCACTAGTCCTCCTCAACTTTCCCTTGTGCTCCTTAACATTCCCCTTGTCTAGAGAGACCTTGCTGGAGTTTAGAGGTTGCAGTGCAAAAAATCTTTCCCCCGTTTGTTGGCCAATGTGCAAAAAAGGAGTGTTTATTAATATGGGACATTATTTCACCAACTGTTCTTTTTCGTTCTCCTATCTGTGTCTGTTCCTCTTTCAGCAGGAGACAGGAACAGTGTGGGGAGCGCAGGCAGCATGGGCAGCAGTCGTAGTGCTGGCAGTGGACAGAGCACTGAGGGAAACTTTCCACACAATGGACCCCATCAGTCACCTTCTGTTGTCCAGGACACCACCAAGGTGGGCTTCAGTCTCACACACATCCAGTGTTCCCTTTAAGCAAGGGGTGGGCAACTCTGGCCCTCAAGATCCACTTTCCTGTGTTTATCTCCAACCCTGATAAAACTTGTCTGCCTGTAGCTTTCCTCAGTAGCGCTTCTTCCGAAATCGAATACTTCCCTACTATATAGTTTGCGAAAAATGGTTGCCCACATAGTAAGATGTCCAAATACCTAGTATTCAAAAAAAAAGTAGGCGAAAAGTCCCCGGATGACCTACTACTTCCTCCGAGATTCTTAAGTGTGCATTTGATAGACAATTTACTATCCCATGAGGGATAGTAACAACATGGCGGATATTCATACTATATATATATATATATATATATATATATATATATATATATATATATATAAACATACATTTTTAATGGTCACAAAGTAAATTCAAATGTAGTACCTACTCACAGTACGTGATTTGGGACGCAGTGCAGTAATTTTGAAGACCTTCATTAGCTTGTACAAGTGTGTTTGATTAGGGTTGGAGATAAACTCTGCAGGAAAGTGGATCTCAAGGGCCAGGGTTGCCCATTCCTGCTTTAAGCTGGAGATTTTGTGATTCTTTCTCCATGTCCATTGAATTTCATTAGGGAACTGAAGCTGTGAGAATTTGTGTGGAAAAATATGCAGCACTGATTAATTCTCAAGATAGGGACCCCATCCCAGTACATAGATTTCATGGTTTGTAGAGGCACCAAAAGGAAAAAAATAATTACTGTTATATATAGAAGCCCACAGAAGCCATTTTTGTCGTGTGCTCTAAATATCTTATTTTTCTTGTAATCTTGACAAAACAAGTTATTTTGAGTTTGTCTTGAGTTTTCTTGAAAAAACAAGTCAGACAAATAACAATTCTTACCAATATTTAATATCTATTACCCTGTTGTTATTATTAGCCTAAATATTTATAATAGACTACATATATCAGGGTACCTGTGGGGTCTTAAAAAGTCTTAAATTCGCTGAAAACAAACAGTAGCCTACCTAAACTTAAAGCACTGTTTGTATCTGTATCTTTATGTTGTATATATTTGTCCTATTGTCATTTGTTTATAAGTTCTTATTTTATTACTGACCATTTACTTGAGAACTTTTTACTTATATTAAGCAATTGCTTATTGCTGTGGTTTACTTGTTAGATTTTGGTCATATTTCCCACCCTAAGCGATCATGTTATTAAAGCTAGATAGCACACCACCGGACCAGCCTTTTTTTGTAATACCAAACAAGATTTATGCATTTTGTTTATTTTATTGCCATGTGTGACTATTGTGCATCTAACATAACAGTATGGTAAATGTGGCATCCTAATTATGAAAAAAAAAAATCAGAAAATGACCACCACAAAATCAGTCATTTTGATCTCAGAAAATAAAAAATTATATATATATATAGGATTTCACTATATATATATAGTGAAATCCTGGTGGGATTGAGCTATAAGGAAGTGCAAGTTTACTGATACTTTGTTCAATTTTAATAAATAAATTTGCTTTGCAAGTAATTTTGTGATTCTGCATTTCCTTTGTATGTTTTTTTATTGCGTGATATAGGTCTTAAATTTAATTCATAATGGTCTTAAAAAGGTCTTAAAAAGTCTTAAATTTGACTTTGTAAAACCTGCAGATACCCTGATAAACAAATAATAATAAGAAAGAAAGAAATTAATGATTCTGAATTAGGTCATTGGAAGAAGAAGTCTCCATGCTCACCTATACTGTGTTTATTTGATCAAAAATACAGTAAAAAACATTAATATTGTGTAATATTATTACCATATATAATATACCTTTTTCTAATAACTGTCTATATTTAAAAATGTAATTTATTCCTGTGATAGCAAAGCTGAATTTTCAGCATCATTACACCATGATCTTTCAGAGAACATTCTAATATGCTGATTTTGTGCTCAAGAAACATTTCTTACCATTTTTTTGTTTTCAGGATTATTTGATGAATGGAAAGTTCTATAAAACAGCATTTCTTTAAAATAGAAACCTCTTATAACATTATCTTTACTGTCACTTTTAATGCATCTTTGCTGAATAAAAGTATTAACTTCCTTAAAAAAAATTTTTTTAAATTAACTGACCCCAAAGCTTTGAACGGTAGTGTATGTGGCCAAAGGCTTCGGTAAATAGAAAAGGATTCTGCTAAGCATGTATAGTAATTAAGGGAACATAGCTCTCATCTCTATCACAGTGGTATTCCCACTTATTACATAACACAATAATCTCTGCATTTTATTTGCAGCTGAGCATACTGTTACTCATACTGCAGAATTTATTGTATTTAAATGATCTTTGCGTGCGTAATGTTGATTTTCATGCTTTGATTTACCCATAATATTTCAATGATTGGGTCTGTAAACGTCTGTAATATAGAGTCTTACATTTGAAATTAAAGAGATATTCATTTATGTTCTTGTTGATAATTATAATATTCATGTGTAGTAATTAGACTCTCTGTGTGAAGTCTTTCACACGCAGTAGTCGTCTCTGAGCTATTTCTGCCAGACAGCTGTTGAGTTAAATTGTGACACAGTGCTGTGTTTTTCCTACGTGTAGCTGCCTCCCTCTGCTGGAGAACTGATGGAGCAGTGCAGTCAGGCCCATGACCCCGCAAAACAGACGGACCCTCATTCAGGTCAGCACTGTCTTCCAGAGAGTAAGCCGTAAAAGCAGAGGTGAAGAATTGTAACTAATCAAAAGATTAGAACTTACTTGGGGGAAACTGTATATTTATATAACACTTAAAATTAAAAATAGAATTTTAATAAGTAAAGCTCTGGCATCACTGGATGCCACTTGGCTTAATATTATAGTAAATATCTAATGCATGGTAGATATTTTTATATAATTATATATTAAATATCTAAGTGTGTCTTAAGTGTCCAAATACATTTCAGGGCCTCTTTATATAGACACTCATTAATGCACTAAATATAAAAGACTTTTTCACTGTCCTCTAGCTCACTCTTCTAATTTGTGATATCCTTGAGCATGTCTACATGCTGTGTCTTGCCCATGAAAAAGACATATTCAGAAAATGGTGTAATACAAGTGTCACCCCAGCTCTGTGTGTTCATTAATTCTATTATTCTTGAACAAAAGAATAATAATTTATTTAATATATCTATTGCGGTTTAAAAGTAAGAAAAATGTTCCTCCTAAGACCACAATAAAGACATGAGCAAGGCAGCTTAAAATACCTGCGCATACCTGTTCATTTTTACTTAAAGACTGATACTGTGCAGTGTCAGATTTCAGTAGGAGGGACACAACAGAGGCAAAGTTGTGTGTAAGTCAAAAATACCAAGGAAAAGAGGAGAATTTGAGAGGGAGAGAAGATTATCAATGACACGGACACGGACACAAGACAGTGTTTTTGTAGTGGCTTTGACTGGAAGAGGATCTAAAAATAAGCATGAGATCAAGAAACACTCCTAAAATCAGCTTATTTTATGGAGGTGAGTTAAATGGAGGCGTATTCACATGCATGTTATTGCCACTGTGGACATTTTAAAAATATCAGTTCAATCTTATTGTCAAGCTTTGTTACTTTGTTAATGGGTTGTCAATATATGGATTTTTATTATTTCATAACTCTTACTGTTTGTTATTATAGAAGTATGTATATGCATGTCTGTCTCTCACACAAACACATACTTTCACAATCACTCATCTAAACAGCCTTCAGTCTTAAATCCTCATCTCTAAATGTCAGTGATTGCGCTATTCTGGTATGATCCATTGTTAATAAAGATGAAAAAACAGTGCCTCGGGTCACAGGAGAAATTTTTTTTCTGCTGAAACATGTACTCCATCAGCACACTGATTTATAAACATGCAGGTATAATAACATGAATGAAAGACTGCTTCGTGAGTTCATACTCAACAGCCTAAGGCAAAATCCGAGTCTATGACCAACAGAAATGTGTGTGTGTGTGTGTGTGTGTGTGTGCGCGCGCTTCAGGTGCTCTTGGACGAAGGATTCCACTGTGCAGCTCCAGACCTGGGGAACATGTCATCCATCCACAGCAACTTCTAGATGGCAGGGTGAGGCCAAGGCAGAACATATACAACCATATACAACATTATATATTATTTTTACAATGTAGTATATAGTACGTATACTGTGAGCCAGATACAAAATGTGTATATTCAACAAAAAGACTGTAACCAGTGCAATGTGCTTGATTTGAACTTTAATTTCCAGTGTGTTTGCTGTACCTATCTTTTGCAACTCTTTCTTGACTCATTTTGTCAGACGAATCTTTTTACACAAAAATGGAGGATGATAATAGTAATAATAATAAATTACTATTAAGCAGTACTAATTTTATATAATATATAAAACCATTTTATATAATTTTATATAATATAACAATTACACAGATCAAGCATAACATTATCCCATGATCCTAATATTGTTTTAGTCCCACTTTTGCTGCCAAAACAGCCCTGACCCGTCGAGGCATGGACTCCACTAGACCCCTGAAGGTGTGCTGTGGTATCTGGCACCAAGATGTTAGCAGCACCTTTAAGTCCTGTAAGTTGCGAGGTGGGGCCTCCGTGGATCGGACTTGTTTGTTCAGCACATCCCACAGATGTTCGACACCTCAAACTCGTTGTGGTGCTCCTCAAACCATTCCTGAACCATTTTTGCTTTGTGGCAGGGCGCATTATTCTGCTATTCAGCCACCAGGGAATACCGTTTCCATGAAAGGGTGCACATGGTCTGCAACAATGCTTAGGTAGGTGGTACGTGTCAAAGTAACATCCACATGGATGGCAGGACCCAAGGTTTCCCAGCAGAACATTGCCCAAAGCATCACACTGCCTCCGCTGGCTTGCCTTCTTCCCATAGTGCATCCTGGTGTTCCCCAGGTAAGCGACGCACACGCACCCGGATATCCAAGTGATGTAAAAGAAAACGTGATTCATCAGACCAGGCCACCTTCTTCCACTGCTCCGTGGTCCAGTTCTGATGCTCACGTGCCCACTGTTGGCGCTTTTGGCGGTGGACAAGAGTCAGCATGGGCACCCTGACTGGTCTGTGGCTATGCAGCCCCATACGCAACAAACTGCGATGCACTGTGTATTCTGACACCTTTCTATCAGAACCAGCATTAACTTGAGCAATTTGAGCTACAGTAGCTCGTCTGTTTGATCGTAACACACGGGCTAGCCTTCGCTCCCCACGTGCATCAATGAGCCTTAGCCGCCCATGACCCCGTCACCGGTTTACCACTGTTCCTTCCTTGGACCACTTTTGATAGCTACTGACCAGGGCCGGCACGTGCCTATAGGCGAACACAATCAGGGCGGCAAGAATAAAAGAGATTTTTGTTTTCCATTACATTTTTGTTTTTATGGACATTCGTTTGAATTGTTGCACTTCCATCATCAAGTTATCACTCCAAGCCATCACAATTTGGCCCTTGTCAAACTCGCTCAAATCCTTACGCTTGCCCATTTTTCCTGTTTCTAACACATTAACTTTGAGGACAAAATGTTCACTTGCTGCCTAATATATCCCACCCACTAACAGGTGTTATCAGTGCTATTCACTTAATAATGTTATGCCTGATCGGTGTATATTTTATATAATACCGCTACTACTACTACTACTACTACTAATGATGATGATGATGATTATTATTATTATTAATAATAAATTGTATTAAAGTTTAAAACAACCATTTTTATTTTCAATATGTTAATTAGATGTCACTTGCTGAGGTCTTGTGACAGATATAGTAAAGACATGTGATGTTGCATACAGTTTGAAATGTTGTATTGTGGAATAATGCCCACTCTTTCACTTTCTATTTTAATGTATTTTTTGGCAGTACACAGTATACACTGTTTATTAAGTAGTAAACTAGTGTTTCCTTAGAATAGTAGCCATAAACAATCATCTGAATCTTCTTTATTTTTCTTTTGTTTTCAGTAATACGCTTATTATCATTTTCACATCTAAATGACCCATGGCCCTTAACATGACTGCCGATTCTGCTTTAATGCATAATGCTCAATCATTTCTTTGTATCAGGATGCTGAGGCTATTTACCAGTGGCTCTGTGAGTTTCAGCTTGAGCAGTACACATCGAATTTCATCACAGCTGGTTATGATGTGCCCACAATCAGCAGAATGACCCCTGAGGTGAGCCATCTTTTTGTGTATCAGCATTTGAGTACACAGGCTTATGTTTGCATCCTGCTGCATTTCTGGCACAACACATTAGTATACACTACTGCATCTAATAAATATCAAAGCTGAACATACCGTAATCAGGTTTCTGAGGTGCTTTTAAGAAAGCTATTACTTTTGTAAGTGTATCAATCATTTTTTTGTATGGTTTTAGGATCTCACTGCTATTGGTGTTACAAAGCCTGGCCACCGCAAGAAGATCTCTATGGAGATCAGCAACTTCAATATCCCAGAGTGGTTGCCGGATTACATTCCAGTAATTCAATGCTATGTTTTCATATAAACAGTTTAAAACATTTACATACATGTACAAGTTCAAGGTTATGACACACCTAATGAGAACTTCAGTAGTTAATAAATAGATAATTGCTAAATTCAAATCACAGACATTGACTTTTATATGCTTAAAGGGATAGTTCACCCAAAAATGAAAATCCTGTCCTTAATTACTCACCCTCATGTCGTTCCAAACCCGTAAGACTTCCGTTTATCTTCGGAACACAAATAAAATTATTTTAATGATCTGTCCCTCCTTTGACAGTTAGCGCAACTACCATTGTGTAAATGCTTTGTTTGGACAAAAAAAACATTTACAAAATATTATTCTCCAACACACGTTCATGAGCGCGCCACAACGCAAGAACATGCATTTTGTAAAAGAACTTGCTTTATGAAACTACTATGTACTTACATCAAAAAATAAGTACAGTGTACTTATTGTGTTCATATTGTATTGCAAAATAAAGTTAGGGTAAAGTTAGGGACAGGTGTGGTGGTATGGGTAAGTTTAAGGGTAGGGTTAGGTGTAAGGGAAGTGTCAACAGTGTAATTATAAATGTAACTACAGAAATTAATTACAGATGTAATTACATGCAGGTCATTTTTAAAATGTAAGTATAATGTAAAAACATGTATGTACACAAGTGAATTGTATCAAATGATTAATTAAAATGTTAGTACATAGTAGTTAAGGCCACCTAATATAAAGTGGGTCCAATTACTTTAATGATGTCTTTACTACCTTTCTGGGGCTTGAAAATGGTAGTTGCATAGTCTGTCAATGAAGGGACAGAAAGATCTCAAAGATTTCATCAAAAAGATCTTCATTTGTGTTCCGAAGATTAATGAAGTTCTCACGGGTTTGGAATGACGATGGTGAGTAATTAATGACAGAATTCTCATTTTTGGGTTAACTAACCCTTTAACCATCAGAAGCATTGTTGGTTAATCAAATAAAATAATAGACAAATCACACTTGTCTGTTTGTTTCAGCCTGATATTGGGAAATGGCTCAGTGCTATTGGGCTGCCACAGTACCAGAAAAATCTAGCAGAAAATGGATATGACTCCATCAGCATAGTGCAGGATATCACATGGGAGGATCTACAGGAAATTGGCATCATTAAGCTGGGTAGGTGGATTGATAGATACATAAAATATTTCTATTTAATGACTTTTTAATGTTTTTGAAAAAAGTCCCTTTTGTTCACCAAGGATGCATTTATGTGATCAAAAATACAGTAAAACAGTAATATTGTGAAATATTATTACTATATAAAACAACTATTTTCTATTTTAATATATTTTAAATATTTTAAAATTACATTTTAAAATGTAATTTCTTCCTGCAATGACAAAGCTGAATTTTCAGCATCATTACTCTAGTCTTCATTGTCACATGATTGTTCAGAAAACATTCTAACATGCTGATTTGGTGTTGAAAACAGTTCAAAAGAACACTAGAAATCTATTGTAACATTATAAATGCCTTTACTGTCACTTTTGATCAATTTATGCATTCTTGCTGAATAAAAATATAAATTTCTTTCTTGACCCCAAACAAAAATGATGCACTCAGTTTACGTATATACCAGATAAACGACTGTGAATGAACTAAATGTTATTAATGCCTATGTACATCAGATCCAAAACCACATTTCTTTTTTCAAAGTATTTTTCCTAAAAGTATATCTGTGGATTAACATATATTGTTTATCTACAGGCCATCAAAAGAAGCTGATGCTTGCTGTTAAGAAGCTCAGTGACATACAGAAGGCTCGTAAGAACCAGGCCGAGGGGCAGGCGATGCTACAGCGCAGGAGAGCTCCCCCCACCCTCGAGCTGGTGGCCATCGAGCACCACGACAGCTCTGACTGCCCCTCGTCCCCTCTATCACCAAAGATGCTTACTTTCCAGGACAGCGAACTGAGCATTGAGCTACAAAACGCCATGGCTCGGAGCGGATACAGTGGAGGCCAAGATGGTCTCAGCAATGTGAGTGGAACAGCCATGCGTCTTAGTCAAGAAAGCATTGGTACACGGTCAGGAGGGTCAGGGCGGTCACAAGAACGCCCAATGGCATCGGTAACACCCCACAGCCACTCACAAGAGAGTCTGGGCAGTATGGACAGCAGTCCCAGCAAGGAACAATATGTCATTATGGAATCTCAGAATAGAAGCCAAATATCACCTGTCAAAATGCCGCCGGTGTTGACACAACCTAATCAACCCTTATCTGGCAGTCCAGCAAGGACGCCACCCATAATCACTAGTAAAATAGCACGCTTTGCATACCCACCCGTCCTCACCAAACCCAGACCGGTGGTTTCTCCCTCTCAGCCCCATCATGGATCACCTCTTCAGAGGGGCTTTAGTTACCTGCAGCATCAAAACTGCAATGCCAACATGAGAAGCCCAGGTCCAATCAGACCCCAGCCACCAAACGGAGACACATCCCGGTCCAAAAAGCGAACTCAAAGTCTTTCACGCTATGCTATGTCGGATGGAGAGAATGATGAAGATGACATCTCAGCCCCTACGACAACTTCCATCAATGTGGCATCTTATGCCACGCTTACTCGCAAACCCGGCCGCAGCCAACCGTCTTATGGATCCAGTGAGCATCAAGTGGGCCGCAGTCATTCCTTCGCCATACGTGCCAAGAGGAAAGGTCCTCCTCCTCCTCCTCCAAAGCGACTAAGCTCTGCTGCGAGTGGGGTAACTACAAGCGGGGTTGAAACAGAGAGTGCAGGAAGTGTCCGAAGCATTGCAGCCAGACTGGAGAACAATACTGGAAGCCCCAATAAGACATGCAACAGCCCTGTTTTTAAAGCCATGTCGCCAGCTACCCCACCAAAAAATATGGGGAACCGTAGGAGGACCACTAGTGAATCTTCGATGTATGAAACAATGCATGGCAGAGAAAATCCTGCAGATGAAAACATCAGCCCTCTGAGGAACCAGCAACGTGCAGGTTCAACATCCTCACAGGAGAGTATACCTTTCGCTGAAGAGGGCAAAGTTACAATCAAACAAAGGACCAAAATAGCACCTGCTAAGATAGAGTCTGAGGCCGGTGTTGAAATTCTAAAGCCAGCTCAATCTATCAAATTGTCCCTAGAGGTGCCTGAGTTTAACTTAAAGGAATCAGACACGGTCAAAAGGAGACACAAACCAAAAGAACTGCAGATGAAAGGTCAGGGCACCTGCACGCAAATAGGAAATGAGAGGGGCACAGTGACTGAGATGGTCTCGCAACACATGCAGAATGGAGGATTGACAAAAAATCCTTATAAATCTGGCCTCTCTCTAAAACCAGGCTCTCCACATAAACCTCCCACCCCTTCTAAGCCCACACGGCATTCTACTGCAGCAACCTCAGGTAATGCAACAAGCCACTTTAGGCTATTATTTAAAGTAATAATAAAATAAAAGATTTTTTATTTTAAACACATTCATAACTACTTACAAACATACACTACTGTGTGGTCAGTAAACGTTTTTTTTTATTCATCAAGGACACATTAAATTGATGAAAAGTGACAGGAAAGACATTATGTTACAAAAGATTTACTGTTAGAAAAGATTTTGTAAGCCCATTTTACTTTCCTTTACATTTTACTAAAAGATATCCATTGTTTTATCCATTAGGATTGATTGGCTCCAGTGTTATTTTATTATTTTTATATACTGTTATAGTATTTATTAATATTTTGAATTAGCTATTATTTTTTATATTTTCAGTTTATAGACATTCTACTAACTATACTGTAAGTAACTTTGCAACTACATGTCAGCTACCACTACCAGTCATTATTAGACTGACATTATTACATTATTAGTAGACTGTCTTCTTGATATCTGCTAACACTTTTTTTAACAGAAATTCTACTGAACAGACATACTACTGACTATAAGTAACTTTGCAAGTACATGTACACTTATTTTACCTAACCCTAACCTAACAGTCTACTAATAACGTAGCTGCATTTTTTTAGTTTTTCATCTAATATTTATATATTATTTCAGCTTTATTTTAATGACCAAAAGTAATTAGTAATAGTTTTAGTTTCAGTTAACCCTAAATACATAAATGTTTCACCAGTCATTATTACATATTCGGGTCTTTAGCGACCCGGATCTATATCTAACACGGATGGATGTCTACCTGTTACGATAATATAAAACTCTCCAGATATTAGACTAACAGTTACAGAAGAATAAAATAAAGCATATTTTATTACCTTTTGGAGCTTGGAAGGATTCAGTTTTTAGCAGATGTTTTATACCATCATCACTGTCCTCGTCAAAGCTCATTTTCCAGGACATTCAGCATCTGGCTCATATTTGCGAGCTCAAACATATTCTCAAAACTATAATTTATAACATCTTCAAAATCAAAAAAAGAAGCTGACAGCTTCTTCAACAGGTCCACCATCAAGTGACGGTGACACTAATATTTGATTGCATTCAGTACTTGCTCTGCAGTAAATCACTGAGACATTTCAAGTTTTCCTGATGATCCTTCCAGCTCTTTTGTTTTCTGACTGCGGTAACTATGAGTGAAAAGTCACTTCATCATTGTGTATCAGACATTGCCACCTTGTGGAATTAAGGTGAACTGCACTTATTCAGTCATCAAAGATTCGATTATTGTGTAGAAGAAAATATACTTACACTGTTACACACATCGGGTCATGAGCGATCCTATACAATTACAATTCCCCAAAAAATGAATGGTAAAACAGGTTTTCTTTTATAATTTTATTATATTTTTCTTGTTATAATGTTTATAATGAATTGATTGAGCAATACTAAGAAGGTTGATGTCTAACCTCTATCTCCTCCTTTGGCTGTTGTCAATTTTCTTCAGGAGTGACAGTCAATGTCGCACAGAGTGTGGCCTTTCCCGTTTCACCTCCCTGCAGTCCTCTAGCTCACTGTCCCCCAAACAAAGCCCCCCAAGGTCAGGCTGCGCTGGCAGGAAAGCCACAGGCTGTGACGAAAGGCCAGGAGGTTTTGGTCCACAAACGACTTGAGCAAACAAGCACATCTCTTGAGGCAGCACTTAAAGTTGTGGAAAGGAAGTTGGCTCAGGAAGATCCAGCAGAAAGGTAACATAAACCACTTATTTTTTTGTCTCTTTGTATCTGTCCTCTGTCAAAGTAGTATTAAACAGCTTGAATCCACTTTTTCACACAGTAGAGGAAATTCTGTATTTCAATGAGACAGCCTTGCAGATGGTACTATCATGACCGAATGACGACTTGTCACAACAAGCCTGCTGGGAAATCTAGCAATAAGTGATCTCCTTAAAACTAGTGGCTGTTTTTCCTTTGACTCTTTGATCGTTTTGGCTGCGATGAAGACAGATTGTTGATGTCCTTATCTCACGGACAGAGACAGATGGTGTCTCAACAATTTAGACTTTAATTTGACTCCCCTCCTACTTCATCCCAACAAATCCACTGTCAGCAGTGTTGCTGGTCAATCTGTCTGCGTTGAACCTTATTTTACATTTTGAACAGATTTAGCTCATAGCATAGCATATACTAATCAAGGATAAACCCCCCAGTCAGTATGTTTTACATAAAGTAACCCCACTCCTGATGTTTGGATTGGAGTACTAATATACTAACTACTGAATAATGTGCTGTACACACTATATACTAGACTTCTATTTAAAAAAAGGCCTTTATTAACCCCCCGGAGCCGTGTGGAGTATGTTTATGATGGATGGATGCACTTTTTTGAGCTTCAAACTCGTGAGCCCCGTTCACTGCCATTATAGAGCTTGGAAACATCAGGATATTTATTATTAATTTAACTTAGACTGTGTTCATCAGAAAGAAGAAAGTCATATACACTTAGGATGTCTTGAGGGTGAGTAAATCATGTGGTAATTTTGCAGTAATCATGCGGTAATTTTGCATTTATCTAATCAAAGTAAAAAATTGTGAAGTATTACTATTTTAAAACAACTGTTTTCTATTTTAATATATTTTAAAATGTAATTTATTCCTGTGATGGCAAAGCTGAATTTTCAGTAACCATTACTCAGTCTTCAGTGTCACATGATCCTTCAGAAATCATTGTAATATGCTGATTTGGTTCTCAAGAAATGTTTCTTCATTTTAGTTTTTAAAGATTCTTTGTTGTTCAACGTTCAATGGAACAAAATATGTTTAAAATAGAAATCTTTTGTGACAATGTAAATGTAGTTTGTGGTACAATGTGGTAGTGTATATTAATATATTATTATTTGAAGTAAAACTGGTTATTTTGGCTATATTTGTGGCTAATATTACCTTCAGTTCATCAATCACACTGAAAGTTCAGGTCAAGTGCATCTCATTGTAAGAAAATGTATGCCCACATCACATTGCCGACGGTCGTTCAAGCTCCTGAAAATCGCAAACTCTCATAAAAATGTAAAATGACTGCATTAAGATGCTCCTTTATTAAGACACACTCACAATACCAACATATTAAACCTTCTTAACCTTGTTCTTGCTTTTCTTTCTCTCAGGGGCGTTAACACAGTGAAGGCAGCTGGGAACATTCTTGACGATATAGGGAACATGTTCGATGATCTTGCTGACCAGCTGGAAGCCATGTTGGATTGACCTACTGGTCAATAACCTTCGCGTGGGGCCTTCACATGCGAGCTTGTGGATGTTTTAGACATGCAATATCTAACTTCTCACACTTTGTTTACAACACACCTTGGTGGTCCTGCTTACAAGTATTGGTTTTAACAGTTGAATTAAATTAGCTAATTTAAGACACTAGTTGCAGACAGGTAGACCGTATCTGTTGGGTGGAACCTGCCTCAAATTTCCACAAAAGATCCACTTGAGAACTTTCACATCTTTCTTACCAAATTGTTGCTTTCTGCATCTTCGGTTTGCCCTGACAGGATATCTGCAGTGAAGATTGCAGAATGTAAGCACTTACTGTTCAGATCTACTGTACTAAAGCTCTTCCAACAGAGACGGTTTAATTTCCTGTTGTGCTCAGATCAAGACTCACAGTTGGCCTCTAGCAAATGGATATACGGTGTAAAATCTACAACCTGAACTCTGTTTCAAGTGCTCTGAGACTGATCACTCTTCAATTTTGTTTTCTGTAGACTGGAGGATCCTTTATTCGGTTCAAAAGTAAGCAATAATACAACTGATCAAAACATTACCAAGAAAACTGCTCAGCGGACATCATCATTGTGTAGTGACCCAAACCTTATGGACCAAGTATGTTTGACTATAATGAAATGCCATGTCCTGCCAACTGATTCAGTGTTGTATTTGTAGTTTCACTGTACACTGTGCGTTTCAACCTTTGCATAACAATTTAACTAGATCTTAAAAGGTTATATTAATAGAGCAATAGTATATTTTGACAACTGTCGTGTTTTAGGAAAGAGAAAACATTGTATGGATTACATCTATTATATATTTTTGTATCAGAATGATAATTTATTTGCTTTGTCAGGTTAAAAAGGGACAGTCCCTCTTTGTGAATGCTGTCATTCTGGTTGAAATTGACATGCAAAAATAGAAACTGTTGCAAAGCACCAAATAGGAACTTGCATTTTAATAAACTGGGGCCCATGTGGTTAAAACACACAAAAACACACCAAACTATAGGACAAATGTTCAAATGGAGCTTTAAAGTTTTGAACAGCTATTCACTTCTGTGACTCTTGTGCACTTTTACCACATTTATGTAGTGTATGCACTATGTATCTTTTATTGTATCAGTTTATTTCTGCATGTACTGTACACTGGTGAGACAGCCAGTACTTGACTGAAAGAGACTTAATCTAACTGTTTGATGTAAACTACATTGTTTAAAAGAATCGTATATATAATAACTGCAAGAAGACCAGACCATCCTGTTCTTGCATGCTTTTTTTCTAAGTAACAATCTGGAATTATAGATTTTGTATTATGTGGCATAATGATATTTTAATGGACTTTATGAAAACAGCACTGCTGGTGCTACAGTATCATTTAAATGAGCACTGTGTACTTTATTTCCCAAGTTCATTCCTTTCTGCAGTGCTTTGTGTGGCATTGCTCTGTCAAAAAACTAGACACATGGTTTGTTGCTTTGCCTGGGGCCATGAGTACCATACAGTAAGTAGAAATCTAATTCATCCATTTAAACTACTTGAAGTATTATGTTTAATAAAATAAAAATCGTCAAGAGATCAATCCCTGAATTACATTGTGTCATCATGGCTCTAGCATTTGTTTTATTATATAGTACCAGCTCATTGAAAGTGTCCCTCGAGCTCACAGGATGTCTTGTTTTATTGTAGACAAACTGAAACTGAAAATGAACGCAATCAAATTAAAAAACCCCAAAGAAAGGTGCAGAAAAAGAATAAAGTATTCAGCCATTGAGCCAGCTGTCCTGACATTTGGTGTAGTCACAGATCTCGTCTGGTTTGAACCACAGGTTGATCTCAGCGTTGGCACTTTCGACAGAATCACTGCCATGAATGATGTTCCTGAAGCGAAATAAACTTAATATTAGCATAAGTGGAAGTACATAAATGGAAGTGACAGACAAACAGATGCAGTCTCGTGTGCGCACCAAGGCTGCATTTATTTAACTGAAAAAAAAAACAGTAAAAACTGTAATATTGTGAAATGTTATTACAATTTAAAATTGTTTTCTATTTTAAAATGCATTTTATTCCTGTGATAGCCATTTTAAGCATCTTTACTCCAGTCTTCAGTGTCACATGATCCTTCAGAAATCAGTCGAATATGTTGATTCGGTGCTCAAGAAACATTCCTTATATTATCAATGTTGAAAACAGTTGTCCTGCCTAATATTTTTGTGTAAACTGTGATGTATTTTTTCAGGATTATTTGATGTTCAAATCAAAGTTCACTTTGAAGGGCCTTTCACACTGAGCGCCATTAAGCGACGTGAATGTACAATGCGATAACGCTTTTGAATTGAAACCATAGATCCAATAATAAAATCAAAACAATAGATTTTAAAGTACAAAAGAACAGCATTTGTAGAAAAGAACGGAAACCATTTGTAACACTGTAAATATCTTTACTGTCTGTTTTGATCAATTTAATGCAATTAAGTATACTTTTTTTAACATGGCGTGAGAAAGACATAAACCACGCAAAATCCTATCAGCAGGCAGACTGAAACAGATTTCCAAAAATGCGATTTGATTAGGATTTCAAAACGTATATGAATGTAGCTCGAAACGGATTTGTAATAGTTGCATTTCATGTGATTTTTGACAGTTCACACTTGTATTTTAATTGGATATCAATCGGATATGCACAAAAACCAGATTTGAATTGACAGTTTGAATGTAGCCTTTTGACTCGCCCTCAAATGCTGTAGTTGTAGCTGAGGCCTGGAAGAGTTTGTTTTGTGTTGATGACGTATTGAGAAGATGCATGCATTTCAAAAGGATGACTCGCTCTGGAATTGATGCAAAAAAACCTGTTCGCATCAAGCTCTGAGGAAGAACCCGGTGCTGAAATTCAGATATTCCGACACGCGCTATAAGTGGTAGACCAATCACAACAGACTCAACCATCTGACCAATCAGAGCAGAGTATAGGCTCACGGAAAGGAGGGGTTTAGAGACTGATGTGGTGGAAAAATGTAATCATAGAAGAAAATTAATTTTAATCATTATGCATGAGAATTTATTGTACACATATTTCCATATATGAAAGAATATTATGCATACAGAAAAGCATAATGGCCCGTCCATGACCCTAGGGGTCACTGTCTAAATCTGAGGGCCTAGGTGTTAAGATTGATGAAACATGGGGTTATTTGTGTATGTGCTCCGACTTTTACCATGTGTGTGGAAAACTACAGAAGAAGCTAGTGCTGACCTTGGAGGTCAGGGGAGGTATAAGAATGGAAAGGATTGTTTGTGTGTCAGTGAACACTCTGCAGACATTGAGATGGCTGCCGACTGTTGGCTCCCTTTGCAAAGGAAACCATTTATTATAAATATAAAGATTTGTCTCTTATTCAGAGTTGATTAAAAAACTGCCACAACACTGATGAATGGTTTTCAGACTCTTTAAGAAATGATGTGATATACAATGTATGTTTTGAAGTGTTTTATGACCTTGGATGCATTTAAACCTATTGTAGGAGACCTCGGATACAAAATTAAGACCCTTTAAAATGGCATACAAAGTCGTCAAAATGATATTTTGGAATACAGTATGAGATCTTACCGGACAACCTGAACGCAAAAGTCACCTCGGATAGTCCCAGGTTTGGAGTCAATGGGATTAGTCTCGCCGAGCATTACTCTGCCGGTTTTTATAACGTTAAAACCTTCCCACACCTAAAGATATATCACAGAAATAACATTAGTACAGTCATCTTCATGAAATGTATGAAGAATATTTATTAGCAATATGGGAGAAACATTATTAAATTCAAAGTGCCCTAGAGCTGCACTCTGGGGAAAATAAATATAAATAGGTTTACCATGGCAACCACAGGGCCAGAGGACATAAAACTGACAAGCCCAGGGAAGAAAGGCCGATCCTTTAGGTCACAGTAGTGCTGTCTCAGAAGATCCTCGTCGGCCTGCATTGACAGCAAAGAAAGTTTTGTGAATTTTTGTGACTAAATCTTCATTTTGAGGTCATGTTTACTGTAACGAGATGGTAGCATGAGAATATATATAGACCACAAGGAACTAGTAATTGGTTTAACCCCTAAAACAAGTGTGTGTCTGAAAGAGTTTAAGTTTCCTAACACTAAAAATAGAGTTTTGTACAATTATAGACTAGGGAAAAATCTAGTTTTTAATCTGTTTTAAAAAAACGTAACAATCAGAGAATCAAATGAAACTGCAGTTCTAATACAATATACAATTTTTTTAAACTATTAACTACAAAATATTATATATTACATAAAATAATTGCCCCTACAACTTATTTTCAGTGGCATATTTTTTTCTAACCATGTAATATATAGCCTACAGTATATATAGAAAAGAAAAGAGCTTTCTAAATCATTGTAATACAATTATATATTTAAAAAATTATTCTTTAAAATATATAATATGTTTTAATATTATGTAGCCTACTTGTACCCTTCAATTTATTTTCAGTGGCATTCAGTGGTCTGACGCCCTCTTTGGCACTGTTTGGCTATTAAAAGTAAAGGCAAGTCCAATATAAAGTGTTTAGATTAAAACTGTTAATTTAATTTACCTGGATTAACTTCATAGCAACTAACTTGAAGCCTTTCTGTTCGAAGCGCTTGATGATCTCTCCGATAAGTCCCCTCTGCACTCCATCAGGCTTGATGGCAATGAAAGTGCGCTCTTCATTTCCAGACATTGGGCTAAAATTAAAAAATAATTACCGGTAAAACATACAAAAAACTGCTGCTGAGAGAACTGCATTCAAACTTACGTTGTCCTACATTTGGCACACTGGGCTGGAGGTGTGGATGGGGGTTTCGGCGATGAAACCCCTGAGCCCATCACTACATTTCAAGTTACAGGGAAGATCCTTCTGTCTTGACGGCTTACTTAGACTGTAACTGACTGCTTAACCGGGACTATTGATCTGATCTGACCGCTGTCCTCAAGCATCCTGCACGTTATCTAATCACCCTTTTCATGTTAACAAACTTTATTTAGACAAATCTATTATATAATACAATAAAGGCTGAAGGCATAGCATATTAATATCATCATTTTCATTCAAATTTTCTTTTAAACGGACACTTCTATGAAACAATAATACAGGCGACTTATATTTGGTAAACTGTGGTGTTTAACAAATCACTATATAAGTAGCATTAAACCGATCTGCGCGTGTGCATACCACCCGACCTCAGCGTTGTCATATTTCATTTGTAAGATTAAACTTTATAATATAATATTATAATAAATATGATACAATTAATATAATACAATTATAGACGCAATATAATAAAACGCAGAGAAAATGTTTTTCTTACTTTCTTTGTCGACAGTCCACGAGTCTGAAGTTGATTCCTCTGAAGTCTGAAGCGCGTGCTTTCACTGATCCATGATCTTCTGCAGTAAGTGTTTTATGTAGGTGGGCGGAGACTGATTCCAGCGCTCGCGCATCCAGTGATTTTTAATCTATTGTGATGAATTATTTTAATTATTATTAGATTGTTTTTTTTTTCACTTTGATAAAGTTCTTCTATAGGCTAACTTTAAAAAGACAACACAGCTTTCTGTCCGTGCATCATTTATTTTTATTGCCACCAAAATACATCTGTAGCCTATCTTTAAAACACCCCGGCCCACATTTAAAATGTATGCCTCTTGTACATCGTCTTATTATCTTCTGGGAGACGCCTGTGTCATTTCTAATCAAGAAAAAACTAGCTGGTTGAATAAAAGTAACTTTAAGGCAGAATTTGCCAGGGGTATGAATAATTTCGGCCTTGACTGTATATGTTTCTCTTTTTGATTTCTCTTTCTTCCTTTTCCTCTTTAGTTTTGTTTGTATTCCCTCCCCCATAAGAGAATGATTCTGTGTGCACCTCTGTTTATAAATGCATTAATAATAATAAGATTCAGTCATTCAATGAATGTTTCATGTTTTTAAATTTAGTCTCATGTCAACACTATTGCTCTAATGAGTTACAGTAATTCTAACATGTAACTGCATATCAAAATTCATTATGCAATCATTGAGAAGCACATTAGAGCATCAGAAAATCTCTGATTTATTAAATTCACCCAAAGCAATTTATCCACTAAGCACTAATTTAACAGCTCCAGTTAAGCCACAGTATACTGCACATGGCCATTATCTCCATCTGTAGAACATATTTCCATGGTGGAAGTTTGATGGTGTAAGATTTGGGACCCATTAAGGCCATCTGTGCAGTTAAGAAATATGCATTAAATCTCTGCTCAGATTCAGTATCATATACTGAGTTCATCCTCAGGGAATGCACTTCAACATACTCTTTTCCACAGTTCCATTAAATGTTTTATGCAACTGTCAGTGTCTAATAAATGCACAGTCAGTGTAGTGGCACTTTTGGCTCTTGTTCTTGTATCACTATTAATTGACCATTAGTAGAGTCTTTTGAAAACATAGTGAAGGCATGCAAGGCAGTTAAATTTCAGCTTTGTACAAAAGAGCCTGGAGGTTTTTAGGTCTCAGTCCTATTAAGTAAGACTAAATTAGTGCACCACACTGACAGTAAAATGCAAAGCAAGAGTGGAAAAGTCTTCATTGCTCATAAGTATACACTGAAAAAAATGAAACAACCGCATTTATATAAGTGCATTGTTATATTGGTCTAATCGAAAACCATGGTTCCTGGTTTATTCAGTTTATTTTTTTTATATTAATTAATTTTAAATCAAAATTTAGGTTTGAACCAAACAATAATATTAACTAATACATTTAGATATAACAGTACATTTCAGTGTACATGTATGCAGTCACATACACATAAGGAAAAAAGAAGTAAAACACAAAAGTTTATCTTTAGCATATTAATCAATAATGCAGTGCAACTTTTCAATATAAATGCAACCCTACCAAAGTTTTAGGCTACTCAGTCTTTTGTCCATTTCAGATATGACCCTGACATGACAAGAACGATTGTTGATAAGCTCTGTCCAGTTTTAGCAATAATTCATGTTTGCATTCTCAACCCATCATTCCTATTTGCAGTCAATGCAGTTTTGGCAACAGAGGGATTTACGGTGCTGACCCTGAGAAACAGACAAGAAACAAACAACTCAAATGCCCCCAGCAACCTTAGTACCCAAACACTCACACTGTGCAATGGTGGGGTAATCATATACTGACCAAAGCAAATGTGCAAATGTGTATGTCATGCAACACAACCTGACATGTATAATTATAAGTAATCTAAAGGTGTGGCCACATTTAGCGTTGTTCAGCAAATTTTCACAGGCTTAAGAAATTCCACTTAAGATTCACAGGCTTAAGATTCCACACGTACCAGATGTGGGCCGGATCTGAGCCGACACTATGTTGCTGTCTGGGACGCAATTTGGAACGTCAGCAACACGTATAAAAAATATTTCCCCACGCTGTTTTGACCAACAGAAAGGTGCTTAGTTTTAAAGTGACTTCTCCGTGAGTTCTGCTTCATGTCTCGATTCGTTACACTATTGACAAATTGACCTTTTAGCCCACAATATTTTGCTAATGTATCTGTAGTCACATTTACCATTGTTCAACGAATTTTCGCAGAAGAAGTCCAGTCATTTCAATAGGAATCCACACAACCGGAAATGTTGCATGTGGGTGAAAGATTTCCTCACATAGATTTGTGCTTCCTACACTAGTGATAATAGACAATAGACCTTGGTGACCACACCTTAACACATATTTGAACATGCAGTCTTCTAGTTCATCATGTTTGTAGAATAAGATCTTGACCACTAACTGAAGGGACATAACGGCCAGGGCTCTTATTTCCACAAATTCTTCCTTCTAACAGAATATGCGCTTATCTGACTAAATGGATAAATAATCCTCTACTAATCTCTCCAACAGTACTAGATGGTTTGTATTCCATGCTCTATTTTTTTACCAGGGCTTAAAGTAAGGATTAAATGAGGTAGCTGCCAAGTGGTATAGTGTGAATTACTGTCTCCTTAAATTTTATTTAAGTCACTCACTTTAGATCTTGTCCTTTCTCCTTCAGCAGAAATGTTTCCCCCTTTTCAGTTTTAAATGTTTTAATACACATCACTTGTCTAAATAAGTATTAGGTGTTAGGATACCTGATTAATGTGGCAGAATGTCAGTCAATCAGCACAAAAGCATTATGTAATGCTCATTGAGGTCTAACTGCTCTGGGGAGAATCCGCAGGAAATATTAGCAAGTAAAAAGTCTATTGTACATTACACAATTTTCTCTACTATCCATTCCATTTGCTTATAATTACATTTGTACTCCAGCAGCTTTATTCAGGTCACCTCATGTAATTGTAAATCACTGTGATTTTTTTGGTGCTGTAATTTTCCGCATCATTTATTTATCCGCATTGTAGCAAGCAGAGTGCGCAGAACCAATAATAAGCAGGTATTCTTAGTGTTTAAATTTCTTTTCATTAGAGACTTCATTAAATTATTATAGTACTCAGATGAGGTCTACTCCAAAGTTAGATGACAAACCATAAAGTAAATGCTGACTAGAAACTTTAGTATTACAAACTAACCCTCAGCCTTTAAATAAATTTGGGGATTTAAGTGACCGGGAGGGGACATGTTCGGTTCCCTTTTGAGGAACTTCTATGTGTCAGCTGCTGATGCTATGGGGGACGCTCCCTCTCGGAACCCGGTGTCTGAGGCACGTGTACAAACACGCCATACAATGGCTGACGCAGTGTGATGGCGTTGGATGCCTCGGTTGGAAAGGAATTTAGAAAATCCTGTTCATGTTTTGCTCTCTAAACCATGTCAGATGACATTGAGGTTGGTGGGCAGAGCGTATGTGGAGGCTGGGCAGACAGGTAGAGCTCTGCACACTATCCCAGACAGCAACATACAGGTGCTGGTCATATAAGAATATCATCAAAAAGTTGATTTATTTCACTAATTCCATTCAAAAAGTTCACTTTTTGAATGGAATTAGTGAAATAAATCAGCTTTTTGATGATATTCTTATTATATGACCAGCACCTGTAGTGTCGGCCCAGATCCGGGCCACATCTTGTCCATGTGGATTCCACACTGGTTCAATGTTGCTGTCTGGGTATAGCAGTACTGCAAGCTTACCAGGAAGATCTGCTCAAAGACCTGGATCAGGGGGAGGTTTTATATCCAGATCTCCGTGCCATCAAGCAGGCGGCCCACTCTATTGGCCAGTCCATGGCTGCTATGATGGCAACGTAGAGACATCTCTGGCTTAATTGGTCAGGGATCAAGGAGTCAGATAAAGCTGTCCTCCTGGGAAGTTCCTGGGAAGAAGAGCAGAAGATGAGTGCGGCTGCCCCTCCTCCCCCTCCAAGGAGTGGGGAGCAAAGTCAGCGCAATGGGAGAAGACCATACACAGATTGGGGAGCTGTGGGTGTGGCGACTGAGAAAGAGGAGATTGACTGATCGGGGCTGCTACTGAAGCTCTCGCCCCCTTTTTTTTTATTCCTTTCAGCTCCTCCTAGATTGTCTGTGCCTTTTCCAGGAATGAGTTCCTGGTGAGAAGAGCAAAAGGTGAGTGTGGCTAAAGCTAGCTCTCCTACTGAGGAAATGGGAGCAAAGCGAAACTGTATTTAAAAAAGCCACACACATTTAGGTGCTGTATTAAAAAAGAGGAAAATAGAGTGATCGAGTGGAGTTGCTGCTTAAGCTCTTGCCCCCTTTTTCATTCCTTTCAGCTCCTCTTAGATCGCATGTGACCTTTCCAGGAACAAATTCCTGGGGAGAAGAGCAAAAAAGCTAGCTCTCCTACTGAGGTACCGGGGGTGAAGTGAATCAAGTCACACACAGATCTGGGTGGTCTAAACTGAGGTTGGCCCCACTCCTCACCCGAAGAGTGAGCTATAATGCTTACAGCAAGTACAGGCAAGTATCGTTCTCCTGGCAACCGCCAAACCCAGACTCGTCCATCGGATTGCCAGACAGAGAAGCATGATTCATCACTCCAGAGAACACGTCTCCACTGCTCTAGAGTCCATTTTAGCGTGCTTTACACCACTGCATCCAACGCTTTGTATTGCACTTTGTGATGTAAGGTTTGGATGCAGCTGCTTGGCCATGGAAACCCATTCCATGAAGCTCTCTACGCACTGTTCTTGAGCTAATCTGAAGGCCACACGAAGTTTGGAGGTCTGTACCGACTCTGCAGAAAGTTGTCGACTTCTGCGCATTGTGCGCCTCAGCATGCGCTGACCAAGCTCTGTGATTATCACTTTGTTATAATACCACTAACAGCTAACCGTGGAATATTTCGTAGTGAGGAAATTTTACGAATGGACTTATTGCACAAGTGGCAACCTATCACGGTACCGTGCTTGAATTCACTGAGCTCCTGAGAGCGACCCATTCTTTCACAAATGTTTGTAGAAGGAGTCTGCATGCCTAGGTGCTTGATTTTATACACATTTGGCTATGGAAGTGATTGGAACACCTGAATTCAGTGATTTGGAGGGGTGTCCCAATACTTTTATCAATATAGTGTATGTGTTCAACAAGCTGACAGAAGTTAATCCATTTCTTTGTTGGAAACCTATAAATCTAATTGTTGTCATTGTAAATATTCACTTTCCCATATGGCCAAGAGGGAGAATCAGAGATGGTCACATTCAGCGCTCAGATACTGTATTTTTTTATTTATTTCAACAAATGACAAACAAAATCAAATCCATAGAAGCTTGTGAACAGGTTTAAAGTGGCTGCAAGTTCTGCTAATTCACCAGCCAAATGAAATGTTAATTAGCCTATTAAACCAAACAAAATACAAAAATTTCCTGAACGATGATGTGAGTTACTATGGCAATTCTCGATGCAGCATGAATGACTTACAATGGCGACATTTTTCACAGTCATGACAAAAAATTAAAACTCACAAGCAGATATATATACTCCCAATATGGTGTATAAACCAAGCAGTTACCCAGAACTCAACATGGTGTGACGTCAGCTTCACATTCTCTATTGTAAATGAAAATCATATTTAGATCTGTCAGTTGAGTTGATGAGTAGGGTGAGCTGTTTAAATGTGATGCATTAAGCCCTGATGACATTTTGTTTTTTAATACTATGCTATATTTTGTGAATTCCGGTAAAGTAGGTCTAAAACATGATTTGGGAGGTGGATGTTTTAGATTTGCACTCCAATTAGCCTAATGACATTTTGTTGTTGTTTTTTTATATAAAAAAGTTTAACATTTTCTGATATCAGCAAACAAACGTTCCTTTCAACAACAAAATAATTATTTTTCAGCCAGGTATTATTCAGTAATTATTTTTCTAACCCACTGAATTTTCTAATCCCCCATTGATTCCACCTAAGGCCACACGAGGGCGGTGTATAGGCAGCGCAGTCATTCCAGATGGCTTCATTGCTCCATTCTCGGCCTGCCAAACACACGTTATCGACAGAGCAGTCTAGCTGTTGATGGATCACTATTCAGCTGCCCTACTGCAAGGATGAATTCGGGAGAACTGTAAATGAGGACTACCATATGGTTGGTAATTTACTGTGATTTACATATAAATTGATACAGAAAGAGAACTCCCACCCGTTCACACTTAACTTTCCACTTGTTCTCCTGGCTCGTTTTAGTCCACTCGATCGTCTCGAACGGATAGTTGGGTAAACGTTTAGAGCTGAGCCTTTCAAAAATCTGATTTTGTAAGGCACATGGCGAGTTCCGGTTGTAGTGTTTTATCCAATAATGGCGGGAAAGAAATCCAGCGCCACACACTGTTGCGAAGATAACAGAAACTGTTATTATCATATTTACAATAATAAAACCTTGTTATATTTAAATCATTGTAAACACTAATATATGATAATATTAGATGATAATGTTGTAATGATTATACATTATGACGTATTTGGTTCACATATTATTTATTTCGTTTTATGTTTTTTATTTTTATTTTTTAACCCTTTCATGCATGGTGTCCACACATTTGTGGACAGTTAATTTAATTTAATGACATCATTAATCCAAGATGGCCGACAGCGATAGTGCCAAATGGGCATATAGTGCCCCAGGCATATCTGTGAAAAACTTTTATACAAGCAATCCACTACGCACAACTTGGCAATATAATCGCCATTGGCTAGTAAATTTTTTCGTTAAATTAAAGTTTTAATTTAACGTTCATTAAAGTTTTTGTATACATATTATATGTGTGTACTGTGTATAATTATTATGTGTATATAAATACACACACATATGTATATATTTAAGAAAAGTTTTTTATATTTATATATCAAATATTAATATGCAAATATTTCTTATGTGTGTGCATTTATATATACATAATATATATATACATATACACACATGTATGAAAGCATGTTTGATAATTTAACTGAACTTAGGACTGGTGGTGGTGCTTAAGATATTGTTGGTCATTCAGTGTTTCTATAAAAAAATATAATAGTAATAGATCATATTAATTATTAATAAGAAACTACTACTCCTACTACTACTACTAATTGTACTAACAATATACAATGCACTAAAGACTGATGAGCTGCTGGGTTCATGAATATCACGTTGTCAGCATTGCTCAAACTGATTTGCTGAAATCAAAGCAGTGAAGGTAATAGATGAGCGCCAGCCAGTGAGATTGCCGATTGTGCATTAGTCCCGCCCACTACCGCATATCTTCTGCTTCTTCTTAAGAGCTGAATAATTCCAAATGAACGTACTCGGTTACTAGCGTAACCTTGGTTCCCTTAGATACGGAACGAGTACTGCGTCGTTCGTCTTAAGATAAATAAGACAAGACGCTACGGGGAAAACTCAGTTTTCTCTGATTCTGAAGCCTTTATACAATCACGCAGT
This sequence comes from Rhinogobio ventralis, assembly GCA_039654625.1. Classification (NCBI taxonomy): domain Eukaryota; kingdom Metazoa; phylum Chordata; class Actinopteri; order Cypriniformes; family Gobionidae; genus Rhinogobio; species Rhinogobio ventralis. The sequence continues at coordinate 17,962,001 of CM077212.1, forward strand.
GAAAACTGCACGTCGATTGGTTCGTAAAGTTAAAGAAAACGAACCAATGACGTTGCAGTACGCGCAAGCTATAAACCCGGTGCTATAAAAGCGGCTGTTTCACCATGGCAAATTGGTTGGTTTCGACTGAAGGGACACGAGGCGTCTTCGCGCGTAGCACTGCAAATTACGCATTACTTGTTCCATATCTAAGGGAACCGAGGTTACGTTAGTAACCGAGTACGTTCCCTTGCGATACTACACTAGTACTGCGTCGTTCATCTTATTAAGATAAATAAGACAAGACGCTACGGGGATAATGCAATCACACTGTGCTATGTAAGGGGACGACTAAATAAAAGTGTGAAGCACTTAAAAAAGGGCTCCATTCAAGAGATACAAGTCATCCACCAGAACCCCATTACTAGGGCCTGCAGGGGCCTAGTTTATGTATATATGAGGCAAACAGTAGTTACTCCCAGACTTAGTCGGGGATATAACAAAAAAGCATGTGAGTGCAGCAGGTTTATGCAGAAAGGACCTGCGATTGAAGCGCAGAGACCTCCAGATTATAAAATCTAACAAATGTGGACGGTGAGGCCCAGCCGGCTGCCGCACAGATGTCATCAATGGAAACACCAGAGGACCATGCCCACGAGGAGGCCATGCCTCTCGTGGAGTGTGCTCTTACTCCCAAGGGACATTGAAGGCCCAAGGAGGAGTAAGCAAGAGCTATGGCGTCTACTATCCATCTAGATAGTCTGGGCTTTGTGACCGGAAGACCTTTTGTGCGACCACCAAAGCAGACAAAGAGCTGTTCCGCCTGACGCAAAGAGGCGGAGCGATCAATGTACGTCCTCAGGGCTCTGACAGGACAGAGAAGGTTCAACTCCTGTTCATCCTGAGAAGGAGGAAGGGTGGAGAGAACTACCATCTGCGTCCTAAAGGGGGTAGACAGAACTTTCGGGACGTATCCATGTCTAGGTTTCAGGACAACTTTAGAGTCGTTGGGCTCAAACTCAAGAAACGAGGAGCTCACAGAGAGAGCGCCTGCAAATCTCCCACACGTTTAACCGATGCTAGAGCTAGCAGCAAGGCGTTTTTTAGCAAAAGGGTTTGAAGGTCAGCAGTCTGGATTGGTTCAAATGGAGGGCTTTTTTTTAGGCCCCTAAGAACCACAGATAGGTCCCAAGTAGGGACCGTGAGGGGACGTGGAGGGTTTAGCCTCCTTAAGGAAGCGAACAACAAGGTTGTTTCTTCCTATAGACTGCCCTGCTATAGGAGTGTGTGAAGCTGCTATAGCCGCAACATAGACTTTAAGAGTAGAGGGGGAACGGCCTCTATCCATTAAGTCTTGAAGAAATGACTATCTGAGATATGTCACAAGTTAGAGGGTCGCCGCCCCGGGTTTTACACCAGGAGGCGAAGACGGCCCATTTTGAGGCGTAGAGACATCTTGTAGATGGAGCTCTGGCCTGAGAGATAGTGTTTAGGATATTCTCAGGGAGGTTTAAGGGCTCCCGCTGAGAAACCACACATGAAGGTCCCACAGCTCGGGTCTGGGGTGCCAAATTGTCCTTCTTGCTTGGGAGAGGAGGTCCCGTCTCAGAGGGATCGGCCATGCCCTCAGGGGCGATAACCGAGACAGCTCCGAGAAAGAAATTTGTGGCTGCCCTCCATGGTTTGCTTGATTTACCTGAGGAATTAGAGCGATCGGGGGGGAAAGCATAGAGGAGGAGGCTGGGCCAATCGTTTGCCAGCGCATCCCTGGCTTTTGAGAAAAATATTGGGCAGTGATGATTGTCCTCTGCCCTCCCAAAAACTTCCCAAATTCTCTGAACCGAGCGGGGGTGGAGCGACCATTCCTCTGAGAGAAGGTTGCTCCGGGACAGCATGTCTGCCCCTACGTTCAGCACGCCCTGTAGGTGCGCTGCTCTCAGAGAGAGTAATAGAGTCCACTCTAGGATGGTTTTCGCTAGGGTGAAGAGGGGTTTCGATGAGAGACCGCCCTGGTGATTTATGAAGGACACCACCGTCATGTTGTCTGATCTGACCAAGACGTGGTGTCCCACCAGAAGAGGAAGGAAGACCTGGAGAGCTGAATATAATTTCTAGGCGGTTGATATGTAGCTCGCTTTCCAGGTTGCTCCAAGCCCCGAAGGCTGGGCGGTTGTCACACAGAGCTCCCCAAACTGTCTTGAAGGAGTCTGTGAAGACAACTTTCCTCTTCTCCATAGCACCTATTGCCACGCCTGGCTTGAACCAGCAAGGGTTCGTCCAAGGGGCCAGGGCTGTGACACACGCCTAGTTCACCTTGAACGAGCAACGGCCATGATGCCAGGCTGAGGGCGGGACCTGCGGTTTCAGCCAGAACTGCAGAGGGTGCATATGAAGCAACCCCATCTGCAGAACTGGAGATGCAGAGCTCATTAGGCCTAGCATTTTCTGAAACGTTCTGAGCGGCAGAAAAACCCCGGGTGTAAATGTTTGCGCAAGCTGCTGAATGGCCAGAGCACGCTCTGGAGTGACTGTGGCCCTCAAGAGAGTTGAGTCTAAAATTATCCCTAGCTCTTTGCAAAATTGACCCTAAGACCCAAGCACACATCCAAGTGGTTGAGGATAACGGATCTGTGGAATATTAGTTCTGCCTCCGACTGGGCCAGGACGAGCCAGTCGTTGAGGTAATTCAGAATGCGCACACCCATCTGTCTCCGAGGGTGAGAGAGCCGCATCCATGCACTTCGTGAAAGTGCGGGGGGCCAGGGACAGGCCGAACGGCAGGACCGTATATTGATATGCCACTCCCTCGAAGGCGAATCTCAAAAACTGCCTGTGATGGGGGGCTATCTAGATGTGAAAGTAAGCATATTTGAGATCCAGGGTAAAGAACCAGTCTCTCGGGCGTATTTGCAGGAAGATCTGTTTCAGAGTGATCTTTCTGAACGAGTGCTTTATTAGGACCTTGTTCAGATGTCTGAGATCGAGGATGGGTCTGAGACTGCCATCCTTCTTGGGGACGAGGAAGTACCTGCTGTAAAATCCTGACTCGCTCAGTGCTGGAGGAACCACTTCTATGGCTCTTTTTGCCAGCATGATGTTTAACTCGGAACGCAGGACATGTGCATCCTTGCTTTCTACAGAGGTTTCGACCACGCCGTTGAAAAATTGGTGTACATAACCTCGTTTTATTATGTTTAGAACCCAGGCTGACACTCCGGGGAAGGCCCCGGAGTGTCACCTCTGCACTAGAGAGGCGAGCTGAAGAGCAGAGAGTGCTGCGGCTGCTCGAAGCGCCGGCTGTGCGGGCGGCGAGCTGGTTGAGAGTGGCGAGCAGGATAGAGAGCAGTGAGTAGGGAGGCGGGCTGATCAACTGCACGAAGGCGAGAAGATCAGCAGGCAGTGAGCTGCTTGAGAGCGGCGAGCGGGATAGAGAGCGACAAGCAGGGAGGCGGGCCGATCAACTGCACAAAGGCGAGAAAATCAGTGGCGAATCCAGCTGCTTGCAGATGAAGGCGGCTTCAATCTGAGTTTCAACAAAGAGATGTTATCTGTGTCACTGAAGGAGAATTAATCGATTTGCTATGGTGAAACGGCCGCTTTTATAGCCAGAGACCCTGCCCCTTTGGCAGGCTCGAGCGGGCTCGTGCGTATCGCGCCGTCATTAGTTTGTTTTCTTTAACTTTACGAACCAATCGAAGTGCAGTTTTCACTGCATGATCGTATAAAGGCTTCAGAATCGGAGAAAAAGGAGTTTTCCCCGTAGCGTCTTGTCTTATTTACCTTAATAAGACGAACGACGCAGTACTTGTGTAGTATTGCAAGGCAACTCAATTGTTTTGACAGGAAAATACAACAAAGTTTACATGTAGTGCGTCGATTCTGCGTGGTATGTAAGACTCTCTCTCTTTGCATGTGTGTGTGCGTGTGTGTGTGTGTGTGTGAGAGAGAGAAACACAGCCCTCTCTCAAAGCGACGGCGAGTTGTGCGCCTTCACACTAGAGTTTACGGTACGTCAGATACAGGTACGCTGCGCATCTGTTGAGCTGAACTGAAATAGACAGATCGCTTGACAGAGAGCAAAGCTCTGTTTCTCTGAGTATTCAGCGAGTGAAAATATATCTATGCTAAACTTATTATTAGCCTCCCATTGAAAATGAATGACTTCCGGCCACTTCCGGCGGCGGTGTGAACACACAGTTAGACACACTGGCGAGTAAAATCTAAGCATTTATTAGCCAATGGTTAATGATAGATATTGTTTAGTCGCCCAGAGTGAAGATTTACTCGCAAATGCGAGTGATTTACTCACATTGTAGAGGGTTGAGGTCAATTGAGCAAAAAAAAAATATTAGCATGTACAGTAAAGTATGATGAATATGTTAGTATTTTATAAACTAAAATTTAGAGTAAAATGTAGTTTTTATGCACCACGTATGTGGACGTCATGCAACAGTGGAGTCAGATTGCATAAAGTCTGATTTCTGTAACCTGCTAGTATATCTGTCTATTTTTGCAAATATGTTTTGAATTGTCTTATATTGTAATAAAACAGACATTTAACAAATATCTCAACATAAATAACCATTCAAAATGACATATTACGGCATTAAATGGCAACTCTACACATACATACCGAGACAAATTTGCATTTTGCCTTCCAAACAGGGACAGCATAGGTCAAGCACTCAGTACAGAATAATAGAGAATATCCCAGAGGACAGTGGAAGTGACAGTGACAGCATTGATGAGGAGTATGTGCCAGCAAAGCCCAGCCCATATTGCATATATACGCTTTGTCAACCAAAAATGCCTGCAGGTCCCCTACCCTCTTGATGGAGGCCAATGCGATCAGAAGCGCTGTCTTCATAGACAGGAACTTAAGCTTGACTGACCGCAAAGGCTCAAAGGGAGCCCTCTGCAGAGCATCTAAGACTACTGAGAGGTCCCAAGAGGGTACGAGGGGAGCGCGAGGAGGGTTTAATCTCCTCGCTCCCCTCAGGAACCTGATGACCAGGTCGTACTGACTTACCTTTTTTGTCTCTACAAGGTCGTGGTAGGCTGAGATAGCGGCCACATAGACTTTCAGGGTGGAAGGAGACAGCCTTGATTCCAACCCTTCTTGTAGAAACTGGAGCACAGACCCGATCGGGCATTTTCAGTGGTCTTCTCGGCGAGAAGAGCACCAGGAGACGAAGAGGTTGCACTTCAACGCATAGGCGTGTCTAGTAGACAGGACCCTAGCGGAAGTGATGGTATCCACCACCTGGTGGTAGGGTACTCAAACCTGCCGCATCCCATCCAGGAGCCACACGTGAAGGTTCCAAAGATCGGGACGTGGGTGCCACAGGGTGCCCCGTCTCTGAGAATAGAGGTCCTCCCTCAGAGGAATCGACCAGGGAGGGGCTGTCGCAAGGAGCATGAGTTCGGAGAACCAGGTCCGGCTGGGCCAATACGGGGCGACCAAAAGGACCTGCTCCTTGTCCTCCCTGATCTTGCACAATGTCTGTGCAAGAAGGCTCACTGGGGGAAACGCATACTTGTAGGCCCCGCGGCCAGCTGTGCGCCAGTGTGTCCGTGCCGAGGGTCCCCTCGGTCAGGGAGTAAAACAGGCGGCAGTGGGAAGAGTCGTGGGAGGCAAACAGGTCTACCTGCGCGTCACTGAACTGTTCCCAAATCAGCTGGACCGACTGGGGATGGAGTCTCCATTCCCCCGGAAGTGGCTGGAGCCGAGAGAGTTTGTCGGCTGCACAGTTCAAATCTCCCGGAACGTGAATGGCACGAAGCGACCTCAGATGCTTCTGACTCCATATAAGGAGGTGGCGGGCGAGTTGCGACATCCGGCGGGAGCGTAGACCTCCTTGATGGTTGATGTACGCTACTGTGGCTATGTTGTCTGAGCGGACTAGAACGTGTTGACCCTTGAGCAACGCCCGGAAGCGGTGCAGGGCGACCCGTACCGCAAGCAACTCGAGGCAATTGACATGCAAGCGACGCTGGGGTCCTGTCCAGGAGCCCGCGCAGCATGTCCATTGCACACGGCACCCCAGCCCGTGGTGGAGGCATCTGTCGATACGACAACATGCCTGCAAACTCGTTCTAAGGGAACACCGCCCCGTAGAAAGCTGAGGTTCGACCATGGGGTGAAGGTCTGTAGGCAGGCCCGGATTACTGGGACCCGGAGCGTGCCTGTCTGCCATGCCCACCTCGGAACTCAATCGCGAAGCCAGTGCTGAAGTGGTCTCATATGAAGCAATCCGAGCGGCGTTACCGCGGCTGCAGATGCCATATGCCCCAGGAGCCTCTGAAATAACTTCAGTGGAATGGCACTCTTGCTCTCGATTTGACGGAGGCAAGTCAGCAGTGACTGAGCGCACTTGCTCAAATGCTGCGCGAACATGGGACCGAGTCGATCTCCATACTGAGAAAAGAGATCCTCTGCACTGGGGAGAGTTTGCTCTTTTCCCAGTTGACCCGAAGGCCCAGTCAGGCTAAGTGGCGGAGTACCAAGTCTCTGTGTTCGCACACCTGCTCTTGAGAGTGACTCAGATTCAGCCAGTCGTCGAGGTAGTTCAGGATGCGAACCCCGTGGCACAAGGGCTGCCTCGACAATCTTCGTAAAGACGCGAGGGGACAGAGCTAGCCCGAAAGGGAGAACGGCGTACTGATATGCCCGCCCCTCGAAGGCAAACCGTAGGAACGGTCTATGTCGAGGAAGGATGGAGACATGGAAGTACGCGTCTTTCAGGTCGATCGCTGCAAACCAATCTGCTGGACGAATGCATTTGAAAAGGCGTTTGGCTGTCAACATCCTGAATGGAAGCCTGTGAAGGGAACGGTTCAGGACGCGCAGGTCCAGGATTGGTCGTAACCCACCGGTTTTCTTGGCTACAATGAAGTAAGGGCTGTAGAAGCCGGACTTCATCTCGGCTGGAGGGACGGTCTCGATCGCACCCTTCGCCAGCAAGGTAGCAATCTCTGCACGCATGACAGGGGCATTGGGGCCCACCATGGTGAAGCGGACTCCCCGAAAGTGGGGAGGAGACCGAGCGAACTGAATCGCATAGCCGAGCCTGGCGGTCCTCGCGACCCAGCGGGACAACCTGTGAAGCTCTAGCCAGGCTTCCAGGAAGTGACTGGCCCGGACGTGGGAGGGCGTAGCGTCCCGGTGTGGGGGCACAGTCAACTGCAGCGTCCTGACAGAGGAAGACCAAGGAAGGACGCACGTTCCACGGGGGTCTGCTCTGACAGGAGGCTGGCACTAAAGGGGGACGAGAGTGGTGTGGCCCGGGGGCGGCGCACACTGCCATCCGGACTCTCTGGGTGCTCAGGGATGGAGGAATCAGTTCTTTCTTTAACCATATTAGGGTGCTGCCCGGGGGCCAGCAGCGGAACAAAAGATTCTCCCCCGGCCCTCCACCGGGGTAAGGAGTGGCCCTGCTGCCATCTCCTGAAAAGAACTCGGCCGCAGCTCATCCATGAGAGCGGGGTCAGCTCTACCCTCGTGTATGTCCTTAAGCATCCTGGCCTGGTAGACCTGGAGGAGTGTACCTTTTAGCCGCGGCCCCGTCGAGGGCAGAGAAGGCGGAGGAGGCCACCGAGCGGTCACAGGAAGACAGCGGGGACTTCCAGGACCGCGTGATCTCCTCATGCACCTCTGGGAAGAAAGGAATTGGGGACGGGGTCTGACGGACATCAGGCCCGCTGTTTCAGTTCGAGGACTTGCGGGTTGCGGTGCGCAAGAGGGGGGCGTGGCCCGAGGAACTAGCGCCAGGGCTTTGTTCCCCACCAGCCAAAGTACCGCCTCTCGCGGAGACGGTAGATTGGGGTGTGGTGGAGGGGACTCTCACTTTTTTACGAAGCTCATCAAGTCTCGACCACAGCACCGTGATGGTCATGTTCCTGCAGTGAGAACATAACGCATCCATAAATGCTGCCTGAGCGTGCTGAAAGCCCAGAAACGTCAGGCAGTGATTATGTCCATCAGAAGGCGATAACGACCGGCTGCACCCAGAAGCGCACGGGCGAGACATCCTGAAAAGGACGTGCCACGTGCAAGCTCTTTTGTGAGAGGAAGCTTCGCAGTAGTGCCGAAGCACCCAGGGAAACACACACCAGCTGTATGCAGACCACTGCACAGATCAGCAGGCAGGCAGTATGTGATCGCTGAAACACGCCGTCACACCGGCACCACTGGAGAGCTGCTCACCTTGAAGAGGCTGACGAAAACTCAGTATCAGGCTTGAGGAGTGAAGAGGTAATCTTGGCTCCGAAGCAGAAACATAATGCGATGTTGCCAGCGTACTTCCTTATATACCCACAAGGTGGGGCGGAGTTACGCTATGCAAATTCCGCATGCCCATGGCATTGCATCGCCATTGGGCGCTTTGTTACATCTCGAAGATGATAGGCTTCTAAGCGAAACCCCCATTCGTCAGTCACTGACGTTACTCGGAGTGACTGAACGAAAGGGAACTACCATTATAGTTCCTACAATATGTGATTTATCGTTGTTATATTGTAATATTAATGCTTTTAATAATTGAGCTGATATACATAGCATAACATGACACATAAAAACGCAATGTTCCATATTGTCATCTGTGGCTTTTTGTCCCATTTTACACCTTTTGTTGCATGGTGTCCACATAGTGGACAGTTAAATAATTTCTAAATAAAACTGAATTTTGTAAAAATGAAAATGGATTTCAATTTTAGCATCATATTAAAGTAATAAAAAGAATCTTAAAAAAATCTAGATAATGTTTACATAATTAATGCATTAAAGGGTTAATTAAAACAAAACTCTTTGAATCATTTAAAATTTCTTATTAAATCTGTCTTGGAAAGCTTTTATCATTACCCTTTTTCATTGTTTTTGCTACTATCTCTTTATGTAAATAATTTGTTTACTTTTGTCTCAGACCCAGACATTAAACTCTTAAACTATTAAAATTCATCATAACAATATGAGTTATTACTTGTTTAAATGATTAATTATCAACACCTCTGAAATATTTGTATGCATTGCTTTATGGGACAGGTGGTCTGGGACTGGGATTTATTTTCTATTATTATACATTTTTACAGTTGCTGTAGAATGCCATGACCAGTATCAATCTGGTATTATTTGTTTTGTGTTTTAGGCTTTTTTATTCTTGCTGTTTGAAAGTACAGTGACATTATGAAAATGCACTTACCCTCCATTTCTGGTGACTTGATGGACTGAGAAAGACATTAACCTACAACATTTCTGGTAAGCTTTATTAATTTCTATAGTATCTGCAAATAGTGATTGACTGTTGTACAACTCAAGTCATTGGCGTCAAGGTCGTAATGTGATCAATATGTGTTATGTTATGCAATGTGATATGATCAATGTGTTATCAAGGCACACATGATCCAAGTTAGCCATTACACTTTCTCCAATGGTGGAGCCATGGATCCTCTTATCTCCCAATAATAATACCATCTCTGATATAATGCTTACAGTTATTAGGGTGCATTCTGGGCCGTAAGGGTTTGAGGGCAATGTTTGTTGAAAAGCATTCATGGGTGCACACTTTGAAAATCTGTTGTAAACAAGCATGACATCCAGATACTTTTGGCTTACTTTATTCTAAACTGAAAGTGACATGTGAAGGCCAAGTAAGGTAACCCATACTTGGAATTTGTCCTTTGCATTTAACCCATCGAAGTTAGTGCACACAGATCAGGGGCCCGTTTCAGAAAGGAGGTTAAGTGAAAACTCTGAGTATGTTAACCCTGAAATGAGGGGAACTCTGGGTTTTCCGTTACAGAATGGGAGGTATGTTAAGCCCGAGAAAGCAGGGTAAGTCAAGCTTGTTTCTGAAAGAGAGGTAACTTATACTCAGTTACCAGGGTAACTTACTCTGTGAACCTAACCTGGTCGGGAGCAGGTTTTCTTCAGTATACCCATAATTTCTTTCGGTCTCCTCCCACTTTTTAAAGTGCCAGCGGTGTTTAAATACTTAATTAATTAATTCCTGCTGCACAAATGCTTTTCATACTGAGTATTTTTTCTTACCCTATTGGCAGATAATTTGCAAAATAAGAAAAATGCACTTAAATTAGCTTTTTTTTTGTCCCCCAGGAAACAAGACTAAATACTTATGTAATTTTTCTTACGTTGAAAATGCACATTGATTAAAAAATCTTTATATATTTTGACGGGAAATTACAAGACAAAAGAAAAGCATTTTTTGCAGTGCATGTACATTCATTCACTGCAAATATTTTCATCAAGAGGACACTGTCAAAATGACAAAAATAGCATCCTGTAGATGAGAAGGCTGCAATAATTTGTAGGGAGTTACAATCCTGTCAGGAGAGGATTTTTTGCTTGCTATATCCACATGCATATTTATTTGAGCAGTACCATGTTTTAATAATAGTTTTATGTATAATATCAGGGATGCAGAGCATATTAGTAAGGCCGCTGTATGCAGAGAGTTTGCCTCACTCTCACGTGAGCTCTTTTTTAATATTTTAGTGTTGTTTCCTGGGCACAAACCCGTGAGAGCATCAAAGAGGAGTTTCACAGGATTGCAGGTCATTGGTGTAGAAATCAGGTTAAATGATGTTCACTTGATATCTTGTTGCAACCTCTGGAAGTAACCTAATAATTAGAATTTCCTTTAGGATTTCCAATGTGGTTGGATGCATTGATATGTATATTCCCATCATCACACCTTCCGAAAATGAAACTATTACTAATGGAAAATTACTATATGGAATGGAAGAATACCAGATGGAAGGGTAGTCTGAAATAAATGCCATATACCACAGGTGTTAAATAAACACAAATTATTCACAATTTATTTGGTCATCTTTATTTGCTAAATACAAAAGCAAGAAAGTTCTTTTTTTCCCTGTTTTTTCCTGGGATTTTAATATTCTTCCTCCATCTCCTCTTCTTCTGTCAATGTTTTGTGAGCCTCTGCCTTCTTGCTGTTGGCTGAGTAGAAGTTAAATGTTAATTTAAAAAAAAGCTGCTGCGCATTGAAAAAGACACTGAATGATATTTATTTAATATGTCAAATGTTTAAGTCATGAAACCTACACTTATGAACCTTTTATGCTTAAAGCTTTACCTGTTTGAATTATGTTTTTATACTTCATGTTTAGCTGCTACCACATTCTTTTTGGGATACCATGAAAATGAATATTAGTTCAGTAACTTGCCGTTCTGCCAGTTTTCACCGCTGATATTATAACAATGATTAAGAATTAAACATACTGGAAGTATGTGGACGTCTTTTTGTCGGGTGCTGTTGCCATGGTGAATCGTAACTTTGGAGCTCCATTGATCATGGCTTTTCATAGTCGTGGTGCTTAACTCAGAGTAAGTTAAGCACCACGCTTAACTCAGAGTAAGTCTACTCAGAGCTGATTGATCTACCTGAATTCAGCTGTTCTGAAACCCAAAACTCAGAGTTACCCCATCTCAGGGTAAGTCAACTCAGAGTTCAAGTTTGAACTCAGAGTTGGTTGAACCTTTTTATTGAAACGGGCCCCAGGAGTAGTGAATACACTTCAAACCGTACACGTACACCTGGAGCAGTGGGCAGCATTCAGAATCAAACTCTCAACCTTCGGCTTACTTGTCTGACTCTCTAACCATTAGGCCTTGACCGCCCTACTATTCAGTGTACTGTGAAATCTAATCTTGTTGCATGGTTGTGTTGGGTTAATTTGTTTGTATCAGATTATTGTGATGGCTTAAATGTGTAGTGTTAAGTGGCCTTCAAACAAGAATGTTTGCTGCACTTCAGTTAAAATACTCCCCATTAAAAGGTAAATGTGCGTTCCTATCATTTTGACGACTGTGAGTGTGTGTGTGTGTGTTAGTGATGCACGGTTCGCGGTTATATCCACCGATCGGGCGGGCCAGGTAATAAAAAATAACATTCCAATCAATCGCGGGTGGATGAGAGATAAATCAATGTTTGTTTGATAAAGATATATTGCGAGCCCTGTTGGCGAATCATCATTCCGGTTGCCGTTTTCCAACACACTTTCAAAACAATTCCTCGTGTACTTACGGGGGAGACAGAGCTAATTATAATATGCAAAGCTTATCCAATCATAGCAGTGGGCGTTTACTTCCAAGTCTTCAGTGCGGCATGCCCATAAAAACCGAGCGTTCCATGAGAGGGGCTCAAAACCAGGGTAGAAAATAGCCTATTACTTAAGTAAGTTTTAAACTTTCAAAGCAACTGTTTGACTTAGCTGAAATATTGCCATACACTTTGAAAGTAAAAAAAATAGTGTTGTCAAAAATATTGATATTTCTATATGTATCGATACTGAAATATCTGAAACGATTCCAATACTCCTTTCTGCAGTATTGATACACCGATACCAGCTGCGCTTTCTTGCTCTCCTGTCCGACAGCGACACGCACCGCCTCCTCTCATTAACTCCGGATAGAGAGTGCTTGTTTGACCGGGTCTGAATTTCGGCGCGGGATTGCGTATAATTCCAGTCATTCACACAGACTTCACGCTCACATCCGACACGCACACACATAATAAAGCTGCCGCTGAAATACAAGCTCAAAAAAATACAAATTTAGCTATTTTTCGCTGCTTATTTATGGTCAAATACACTCAAAAATAATGTCACAATGGCCATCTTGTTGAGTATTAACATAAACACAGTTGGAAACCTTTCAGAAAGAATGTGTAACAGGAACAGTATTTTGGATCAGTGCGTGCGTCAGGTCTTAAAGGGACAGGCAGCCTAATAAACGTGCCGCTCTCTATGTTGTTAATGTTACTCAAATAACAAAAGACAAGGAGAAAATCACTTGCTGCTGATTTAATTAATCTGCATTTCATTTTTACAATGAAGATTATTCAATGTTATTTTAAATTTGATTTCTTTGTTTCTTTATTCAGTTTCTTACCTCAATACCTGAAAAAATAAAAGCAATTTATTCTATTGTATTTATTTGTTCTATTGCTAGTCATTTGTTTATTTGTTCTTGTTTTATTAGTTAATTTTAAAAAAAAATTTTTAGTTCAATAAAATGTTCCTTTTTTAAATTGGATTTCCTCGAGGGGAAGTGCTTAGAGAAGTTTGCAAGTGCGTGTCTAAAAGTGGAGTGGAATGCAGCATAGAGCTGGCCACCTGGCCAAACTGAGCGATCGGGGGAGAAGGGCCTTAGTCAGGGAGGTGACCAAGAACCCGATGGTCACTCTGACAGAGCTCCAACGTTTCTCTGTGGAGAGAGGAGAACCTTACAGAAGAACAACCATCTCTGCAGCACTCCACCAATCAGGCCTGTATGGTAGAGTGGCCAGATGGAAGCCACTCCTCAGTAAAAGGCACATGACAGCCCGCCTGGAGTTTGCCAAAAGGCACCTAAAGGACTCTGACCATGAGAAACAAAATTCTCTGGTCTGATGAAGCAAAGATTGAACTCTTTGGCCTGAATGGCAAACGTCATGTCTGGAGGAAACCAGGCACCGCTCATCACCTGGCCAATACCATCCCTACGTGGTGGTGGCAGCATCATGCTGTGGGGATGTTTTTCAGCAGCAGGAACTGAAGACTGGGGCAAAGGTTCATCTTTCAACAGGACAACGACCCAAAGCACACAGCCAAGCTAACAAAGGAGTGGCTACGGGACAACTCTGCAAATGTCCTTGTGTGGCCCAGCCAGAGCCCTGACTCGAACCCGATTGAACATCTCTGGAGGGATCTGAAAATAGCTGTGCACTGCCGCTCCCCATCCAACCTGATGGAGCTTGAGAGGTCCTGCAAAGAAGAATGGGAGAAACTGCCTAAAAATAGGTGTGCCAAGCTTATACTCAAAAAGACTTGAGGACTTTTGAATAAATTAGAAATTTTTTTCAAACAAACTTCTTTCACGTTGTCATTATGGGGTATTGTTTGTAGAATTTTGAGGAAAATAATTAATTTAATCCACTTTGGAATAAGGCTATAACATAACAAAATGTGGAAAAAGTGAAGCGCTGTGAATACTTTCCAGATATACTGTATGTCTCTATTACAAAATTACAGTTTATTTTACAGTTTGGAAACATTACTTTCAAAGAGTCAACTAATTATAGAAACCTAATTCTCAACTTAGTTTGAACCTGCTGCGGGAGGAATAAAAATCTCAGGTTCCCATCTGTCTTGGGACTTAGTTTGACAGCAGAACATCCTGAAAATTGGGCTGTTTTGGGATCTCGCTACAAACACTGTGTTGGTGTGAATCCCAAACATGAACAGCAAGTCCCTGCTGAATAACTAAATCTGAGAATTATACAGTGTGATTCACAAAGCAACTGACACGCAGACACCACCTCTTTGTAAAAATGCACTACGTGAGAGTAAAATAAATGACTTAAAGCAAGCATAAGTCTTTTTGTCATGAAGTTAAAGTCTGGAAAAGGGTCACCGGGGCCACTTGATTTGTCAAGGACAGCGGAGGTGTCCATTAATATAACATTAACCTTCCTCACCCACACCTTCCCTCCCCAAACCTCTCCTTTTGTCTTCATTAGATGCCATGACGTGTTCTCCGAATAGCTCAGAGTGCCTGTTAGCAGACTCAAGCATCAAGTACCCTGTGAAGACTTTGAGTTTGTGAAATCGCTTTTCTGGCTGGTTACGACAGAGAACATTTTTATTGGAAAGGCGAAAAGCTGAGAAATCCACCGAATACAGATATTTTCAGAAGCTGTACTTTAGCTTTGTATCCGAGCAGATAGTTTCATGGGAGCAGGTCTACTTTTTTCAGGTGTGGGATTTGTTGTGTCTTGTCATTACAGAGGAGCAATAGGAACTCAGCCATCACTGTTGTTCACCTCTCTTGTCATTCTGGGGATGGATTGTACAGGGATGAAAAAGACAGCAGACAGGCTCGAGATAGAAGGCTCAGTTGAACTGTCAGATATTCTGAGCCTCTTCACATGAATAAGACTCCTTAATGTTGGTAACCTTGAGGTTTGTGTTTGCTCTCCATAGAAACAGACTGCTGAATCTTTGTTCCCCTGGTAACCTACAACGTGAGGCAGTCCAGCTGGTGAGAGAGAATTCTTCCTATACCAATTGAGCAAATAGGGTGACGATGATGAGAGAGACTGTAGGTGGAATGGCGACAACAACGTCTGAGGAAAAGCTTTGGCACAGTCTTAGATTACATAAAGCCTCAGTGTTGCTTAATATTCACTGCGTCTCTGACACTTCTGGCTCTGTCTTTATCTTATTGAGGATCTTATATTCTTCAACACAATCTTCCACTACTTTTCTCTCCGGCTGCTTATATTCGCAAGCATTTTTTGACTGAGCAAAACTCAGCTGTCAGAACAGGAACAATGCATCTCCTTTAGGCAAATTTTGCATCTCTTTTAGGCAAAGATATTGCATGACTGATGCGTCGCTTTTCAACTTTGACCTCCGGGCTTGGCATTAATGCATTTCTTGCTTGTTCATTTGAACAAAAGCAGTAATATGTGTCAAATGCATGAGATAAGTTCGCCTAGTGTCTTTTTGCAGTCTTTGAAGTGAGGCTTTGAGTCCGGACTCCTCAGATGCCTTATCAAATAATGAAAGTGCTGGGGTTACAACATATTCAGATTGCTTGGCGAACACCCAACAGATACTGGTTTGAAACAGCAGAGGGCAGTGTTCTCTTTGTTTCACATAGGGCTCTGTCAGGTGCAGGCTGTTTGATTTTAGGTTTGATTCAGTGGAGGTGTGTAAGCTGTGTAGATGTGAGAACAGTAGCAGCATTACAGATGTTATCAAAAGTGTCATTTAGTTTTTCAATTCTAGGAGTTAATGTGTGATATTTTTCAAACCAATGCAAAATTCAACTATGTATACATTAATGTTCAAAAGTTTGGGGTCAGTAATATTTTTAGTGTTTTTACTTTTATTTAGCAAGGATGTATTAAATTGATCAATTTGACAGTAAAGACATGGTGTTATGTTAAAAAGATTTTCATTTCAAATAAGTGCCTCTCTTTTGAACTATCTATTCTTCAAAGAATACTGAAAAAAAATCAGTTTCCACAAAAATATTAAGCAGCACAACCATTTTTAACATTAATAATAAGAAGAAATGTTTATTAAGCACTAAAGCAGTGCCACATGATCATTCAGAAATCATTCTAATGATGCTGAAGTCTAGGTTTGCTGCGGTAGTTGGTGTTACTGGTGTTACATGTCTTCGTTTGTACACTGATTACATTACTTGGCCACTGCAGTACTGTCGTTTTGCTTTTTTAAAAAATAGAAATAAAATACATTTAGTTCAGTTTGACAACGGACACTACAATTATAAACTGAAAGCATCTGCTCTAGAGTAAGACATCCCACAAAACAAAATATTTCCAGGAGACATTATTTCAAGGAGACATGGGTGTTGTTGTTTATAATTTGTGGGCAACAGGGAGCTGCTATCAATATGTGGCAGACTCCAGGACCTTTTGGGAGGGTCAACCGATTTCAATACCCTGTATATAGATAGTGGCTCCTTGATGCCTACAAATTATAGGCCTATACAAAGAGCAGCAGTGATTGCGAATACAAAATCAAAAGTGAAAAGCAAGCACTCATTTAAAATGGCATGCCTACAATGGTCATGCAAGCATCAGAACTGGACCTTGGAGCAGTGGAAGGTCGCCTGTCCCGATGAGTCCTGTTTTCTTTTATGTGGACGGCCGTGTACGTGTGCACCCTTTACCTAGGAAAATGATGGCACCAGGATACACTGTGAGTCGGCGACATGCCAGTGGATGGAGTGTGATGCATTGGGCAGTGTTCTGCTAGGAAACCCTTGGTCCGACCATTCATGTGGACGTCAATTTGACACATGCCAACTACCTAAACAGTAGCCTGCTTTTCCACTGTCGGGCCAGTGCGAGCCAGGGCTTTCAACGGGCTGGGCTAATAGCCTCGGACCTGTAGCACCAAGTCCAAAACCACGCTGTGCTTCCACCGTCGGGATAGCTTCACTAAAACCCACCCGTAACACGCCTCTCTGGAACAACGTCACACAAACCCATAATTTCACCAACAAATGGAAGTTTTATCAGAAAATGAATCCGAAAGAAATCACTGGAAACTAGTGAGAACGCAAAACATACATGATAAAAGCAGCCGTTTGTTGGCATTTTTGTTGTTACTTAAAGATGTAAACCCAAAGCATCGATGTTTTACAATAATAAGTGATGCATTGATCATAATGAATTCATTTGTCAAGATTGCACATTAGGCCTATGTACCATTATTTCACAAAAGAAAGAGGACACACATACTTATTCAGTCGCGTCTGTTTCTGTTTATTTGTAGTCACAGGACAGTATGTTTACATCACATATAGAAAGAATGATCATTTCTACACATTTTCCACCAAAAATACGACCTGAGGAGCTTTAGCACTATCTCCAGTGACAGTCCCAATACAGTTACATTTTCAGTTAGAGAAACAGAGGACACTCCCGAAAAACAGGAGTTGCTTTATTTTATGACATATGCAAAGCTAAATATGGATATCAGACAGTCCGGTATAAAGAGACGAGACACACTGACAGATAAAATAAATACACAATTGTGATAGCCTATATGATTTGTCTGATTTCTTTAAGCAGTCGTATTTACCATGTTTACTATAGTTTACTATAGTAATGGTTAGTTTGCATCGCATATAAATATTTCTGCCTTGTACGGTGATCAGAATCCACATCGGATCACAAACAGAAGTTAATTCAAACACTCGCTGCTGTCTGAAAGTGAGTTGAGCTAAAATTATTTTAAGAATCTTTAATGCTGATGTTAGCTGGTAAATGAAATCATCCGCTGCCATCTCCAGACTTAGATAAACTCCGCCTTTGTTTGTAACCACTTCTCTGAAGCCCCAGAAGTGACAGTGGAAACAGGACTGGCCCTGGCACGAACTAGCACGCCCGCTTTTGGCCGACAGTGGAAACGCAGCTATTGTTACAGACCAGGTACACCCTGGTGGAAGTGGCCTCTTTCAGCAGGGTAATGTGCCCTGCCACACTGCACACATTGTTTAGGAATGGTCTCCAAATTCCTCATATTTCAAAACTAAACTGAACAGAATGGTGACACTGTCTGTATGTGTGGAATCTATTGTGACTTTTGTGTATTAAGTATATGCTTTTTATTTTTTGCTAAAGTCAAATTCCACTAAAAAAATTTGGAATGTAAATTCTGGTTGAAAAGCTTCAAGAAATTTGCAGATTTGCTTCTACTCTTTTGTTGTTGTCACTTTGTAGACTGATCCATTATCTCATTCATCCCGCTAGCTAGAACTGTTGATCACTTTGGTAATTCTTTGTGACAGAAGGCTTCCTGTGGTCTCTGCCTCCTGAGACTGTAATTCATTTTTGTCCCCTATAAGGGACTCGAGATCTGAATCCATGGGAAGGAATAGCTTCTGGCCTGAAACCATGTTCTAATAAAGACTACATACTAGCCTTTTCAGTCATATCTCATTTGTTTGATTAAACCTTGGCAGTCATTTGTCCTGTCTTCTCAAATACTTACATGTACATACTCAACAAAAGTCCTGGACCGCTGGGTATAGGAGGCTTGTTTTGATATTTTGGGATCTGTGACGTCATGCCGGCAAATACATTTGCATATTACTGCCTCCAGTGCAAGGCATAAATGCACCATATGCCCGGGCCACTGGCATTCAGTCACTTAACAGCTGACACTTGCCTACACTGTATCTGAGCATTGTGTCACAACAAAAGCAAATAGAACCTATCTCTGATGCTGTCTACACTCTGAGGCCTACAGATGCGCGTTCAGTTTCTGACATACATGCACTTGAGTTTGTCGAATGTGAAAAATGTGAGAGACCACAAACATGACGATAAGAAATCAATTTTGTTCCTCTGTTGTGTGGAGTGCCATGATGTGATCAGGAAAGCACACTAACAGATTCCATTCATAAACAACAGAGTCCCGCCTGTGAACACTGGAAATCTTGCAAAATCGCTCACATCAAATGTGACTTTAAAGTAAACAAACATGGCAGACATTTGCGGGGGAAAAATGTTTAGATGAAGTCGTGGAGATAGTGTGAACATGGACTTTTACAGTACATGTTACAGTGCGAGCTGGAGGTGAGTCCTCCGTCAGCCCGCTTTCTGATTGGGTATTGTTTCGTTTCACGTGATAATCTCTAGAGCGTGCGCGCGGATTTCAGATTGTAAATATTCAACATGAATATGACCACTGTTTATGATGAAACTTGGTTGCAGTGACATTAATTTCTTATGTCAGAAGTGCAAAATAATCAATTGGTAACTTGAATAGAATATAAACATGCGCTCATATTCAGTCACGTCTGCTACGGTTTATTTGTGTTCACACAGCTGCACTAAACAGCGTCCGTTAGGGGTTTTAGTCCAAAAGTGTGCATATTTGGAGAACTATGGATTTATTCTCACATGTTTGCAAAATATTTTGTCATGCAAAATATTTTGTCATACAAAATATAATTTTTATTCATTTCCCACTGAATTATGCAACCTGAAGAGCTGAAAAAGATTACATAGCGCTGTCTGTCTGTTCTGTTCCAGGTTTGAGTGAGTTATGACTTCAGCGAGTGCTCATTTGGTCTAGAGCTGTCAATCATATTACATGAACATAATTCCTGCCCTTCTGGGTGACGATGTCCTGTACACTTACTCGTTCTGAGCTCTGTGAAAAACAAACCCAAAGAAACATTTCTACACATGAACCAGGAAGGTAATAAACACATGAGTACAATAGTATATGATTTGTGTGATTTTTATGCGATTTGGGATATTTTCATATCATAAAATGCTAAGCAGGTGTAGCAATTAGCTGCTTATAAAAGGATATACATAACATATAAAATATTTTATTGCCCTGTAAACATTATATTATTATTATATTTTATTAGCATCTTATCAGCCTTCTCTAAAAACTTACATGACATGGTCTTAGAAAACGTTTTAATAAAAATCCTAGTTTTAGGGATAACATCCTCAGATTTGAAATGAAGCATGGCCACACTTGTGGCTTCAGCTTCATTGTGTTTCTATGTTTCTACAACATAGCCACATCATATTTTTAAACACTTACATCACATGCAATAGCAAGTGGGCATTGGTATGTTTTTCTGCATATATATTTGTGCAAAAAACTCTTTTTGTGCAAAAAAACTCTTAACATAAGTGAACCTCAAGGAAAAAAAATCCATGTCATGACCTCTTTATTATTTTTTTTGTTTGTTTCATTTTTATTTAATTTTTTGAATATTTTTACTTTGAAAATGTCTTGGTTACGACTGTAACCTCAGTTCCCTGAAGAGTTCAGTGTTGTGAGTGTGAAAGCATGTGTGAATTCAATCCAGTGTTATGACGGAATGCCATAGGTGGGTGACGTCATGACCAGGAAGCTATGAAGTGCACCTAGACCAAACTATGTCAGCTTCTGATAGGCTGAAGCTTGATCACAGGCATGCAGGAAGTATGGCTGGGCGACGCAGTGTCTCGTTTTCTTATCAGGGAACCAAGGTTACAGTTGTAACCGATTAGTTCCCTTTCAAGGGAACTTGCGCTGCATTGTAAGTTTACGACACTATTAGAACATTAATGCCCACTCTGCCCTACTAACCAATGCCTGTCTTGTGTGAAATCAGGTGAGTACAACTGAGACAGAAGCATCTGGGATCCCGGGTTGAAGCCCAAATTTGTGTGGGTAGGACCAGCACCTTGATCTTGCGGAATGGGTTGCCCAAAGGTACCACGTTGGCTGCTGCTGCTGTCAGTATCTGAAACTGTTTGACAGTGCACAAAAGCACACTCTTCTTGGCGTTCAGCCTTAACCCCAGTTCTTTCATGTGGGCGAACATCTCGATGTGGAATCGATGTGCTCTGAGTAAGCTAATATCAACCAATCATTGATATAGTTTAACATGCGAATGCACCGGAGTCACAAAGGAGCCAGTGCAGCATCCATGCATTTCATGAAAGTGCAGAGTGACAATGCTAGGTTGAAAGGAATTACCCAAAACTGATATGCTTCGCCCTCAAAAGCGAACCTGAGGAACTTCCTGTGTTGTGGAAGGATGGGCACATGGAAGTATGTGTCCTATAAGGTGTATCGTGACAAACCAGTTCCGGACCTAATTTGATTCAAAGTTAACATTTAGGGGCCTATTTTAACAATCTGAGTGCATGGTCTGAAGTGCATGGCGCAGGTGCACTTAGGGCGTGTCCGAATCCACTTTTGCTAATGGGTTGTACCTAGTCTCTTAATGATTCGTGGGTGTGATTTGGGCGTAACGTGCAATAAACCAATCAGAGTCTCATTTCCCATTCCCTTTAAAAGCCAGTTGTGCTTGCACCATGGCGGATTCGCTATTTAAATGGCGGAATTTTTGAGCAGAAATACTGAACACTTCTCCAGAGAGGAATCTTTTATTTTTAATAATTTAAAATGTTTGTGTGCTGCTGCTGCACTCTGCTAAGCAGAGTGTATATGCTTTGTGCACCCGCCTATAGGCACATATTACTAACACGCCCTTTAAATAACACAAAAAATACTGCACTATTGACTTTAGACCAGGTTTTTGTTGACGCATTGTCCGGGTGTATGATAGGGCCCTTAGAATTTCAGCTTTTTGACCGATCCATTTAGATGTGCAGATCTAAAATCGGACGCAACCCCCAATCCTTCTATGGAACAACAAAGTACTGGCTAGAACCCGGACTCTCGCTCGGGTGGAGGTACATATTCTATGTCCTCCTTGGCCAAGAGAGTCTTTACCTCTTGTTCCATCACCCGAGCCTAAAGGATTATTAGGAACACCATACTAATACTGTGTTTGACCCCCTTTCGCCTTCAGAACTGCCTTAATTCTACGTGGCATTGATTCAACAAGGTGCTGAAAGCATTCTTTAGAAATGTTGGCCCATATTGATAGGATAGTATCTTGCAGTTGATGGAGATTTGTGGGATGCACATCCAGGGCACGATGCTCCCGTTCCACCACATCCCAAAGATGCTCTATTGGGTTGAGATCTGGTGACTGTGGGGGCCATTTTAGTACAGTGAACTCATTGTCATGTTCAAGAAACCAATTTGAAATGATTCGAGCTTTGTGATGGTGCATTATCCTGCTGGAAGTAGCCATCAGAGGATGGGTACATGGTGGTCATAAAGGGATGGACATGGTCAGAAACAATGCTCAGGTAGGCCGTGGCATTTAAACGATGCCCAATAGGCACTAAGGGGCCTAAAGTGTGCCAAGAAAACATCCCCCACACCATTACACCACCACCACCAGCCTGCACAGTGGTAACAGGGCATGATGGATCCATGTTCTCATTCTGTTTACGCCAAATTCTGACTCTACCATCTGAATGTCTCAACAGAAATCGAGACTCATCAGACCAGGCAACATTTTTCCAGTCTTCAAATGTCCAATTTTGGTGAGCTCGTGCAAATTGTAGCCTCTTTTTCCTATTTGTAGTGGAGATGAGTGGTACCCGGTGGGGTCTTCTGCTGCTGTAGCCCATCCGCCTCAAGGTTGTGCGTGTTGTGGCTTCACAAATGCTTTGCTGCATACCTCGGTTGTAACGAGTGGTTATTTCAGTCAAAGTTGCTCTTCTATCAGCTTGAATCAGTCGGCCCATTCTCCTCTGACCTCTAGCATCAACAAGGCATTTTCGGCCACAGGACTGCCGCATACTGGATGTTTTTCCCTTTTCACACCATTCTTTGTAAACTCTAGAAATGGTTGTGCGTGAAAATCCCAGTAATTGAGCAGATTGTGAAATACTCAGACCGGCCCGTCTGGCACCAACAACCATGCCACGCTCAAAATTGCTTAAATCACCTTTCTTTCCCATTCTGACATTCAGTTTGGAGTTCAGGAGATTGTCTTGACCAGGACCACACCCCTAAATGCATTGAAGCAACTGCCATGTGATTGGTTGATTAGATAATTGCATTAATGAGAGATTGAACAGGTGTTCCTAATAATCCTTTAGGTGAGTGTGTGTGTATATATATATATATATATATATATATATATATATATATATATATATATATATATATATATATATATATATACATATATATACATATATACATATATAATATTATATTACACACACACACACACACACGCTTGAGACAAACAAACAATAAATAGACAATTCCACACAGGGTGCTTGCTGAAGGCACAGAAGCTGACATAGTTTGGTCTGGGTCTGCTTTTATAGCTTCCTGGTCATGACGTCACTTGCCTATGTTCTGTCATGCCATTGGACTGATATCTTCCTACACAAAATCAGTTTGGTTAACTTAAAAAAAAAACCCCAAAAAAACCAAGCAAAAAAACTTAAATATATCAATATTTTTTGGTGGATCAGATTGTTATTATTCAAGCTCCATGCACAACCCATTAAAAGCATTGTAAAAATCATTTAAAAATCAGTTTCATGAATGACATCGGAAGTCTGCTCAAAATTACATTGTAAAATTGAAATGCTTGCCACTTGTTGATGTTTATAAATCAAAGCAAGGCTTTTTTGGAATGTGCTGTATGAAATCCCAGGGGTCATTCTATAGTAGGTACTTATTCATGTTGGGGCAGAAATATGGCTGCAGTGCTCTTTAGCTCTGCCAGAGCATGGCCTAGAGCGGCCCTCTGTTCTGTCTGAAATGAAATTGTCTTGAACACAGTTTAAATCCTCCTTTGAAATAAATCCTTATCATCAATTTGATGTCAAGGTAAAGTGTCTGACATCACCTGACTCTCCTCATGTCTCCCACATTAATGGGTGTCTTTTTCAGGTTTTAGCTGCCAAACCGCTTCAGCCTGCCTCTCTCCCTCTGTTTATAGACCAGCATGAATAAATGATGAAATGATAATACACAGCAGCAGAATCTTTTTTCCCCTCTCCAAGAGACGACTCTGCAGGAGACCGGGGACTTGCCTGTATTAAAATGCATTAACAGTAAATCAGGTCAGGCCTCCACTGCCTGCTATAGTTTTTTTTTTTTTCGCTTTCGAGGTGTGGGGCTGCAGGCAAACATCCCTGCTAGTATACATGGCTGAGATTGGGATCGAATCAAGGGAAAACAGATGATTATCTACAGAGATACACACACAGGTGTAAGTGTAGAAGTAACAGACCCAAAACTGATTCCTAGCATCTGGGGATTATGATCTAGGCTGTATGATGGTGTACAGTATACTGTATAATGTTCAGTTTAGTTGTTTATGGTTGCCAAGTAATAATAAATCTTGCTGCACCAATGCACTTAAAGGCCAATTCACACCGCACCGACAGACAGTAACATATGCTTCTGGCATGGCGCAGGTGCATTAAGGGCGTGTCCGAATCCACTTTTGCTAGTTTAACGATGGAAAAAACAGTCTGCGTGCCAGGCGTATGGTCCAAAAGGGTTGTCCCTAGTCTCTTAATGGGTGTGTTTTGGGCGTAACATGCAATAAACCAATCAGAGTTTCATCTCCCATTCCCTTTAAAAGCCAGTTGCGCTTGCACCATGGCGGATTCGCTATTTACATGGCGGAATTTACGAGCAGAAAGACTGGGATTCAAGGAATCCTTTTATTTTTAATATTTAAAAATGTTGTGAGCTGCTGCGTGTCCCTGTGTGTGTAATAAGCAGAGTGTACGCACGTTGTGCCTAATAACACAAAAAATACTGCGCTTTAAACCAGGTTTTTGTTGGTAAATGGCACAGTCATTTTCAGTTGCCTCAAAATAGCAACGCGCCTGAACACACCTTTGCTGTGTTCGAAATCGCCCCCTATACACTCATTCACTATTCCCTACATTAGTCCACTAATATAGTCCACTTGAAGGAGTGAATAAAAACGAGTGAGTGAATTCGGACACTGAGTGTGCCAGAAGGGCTGCCACGTAGCAAACTTGCAGCTCCAGAAAATAAAAAGATTTATCTTGAACTCTCATGGAAACTAGCATGTATAAAACACAATTATACATTTTAATAATCAATAAAAAAGTTATTTATAACCTGTATACGCTGTAGCTACATTGGAAAAACGGTTTGGAAAAGCTGCGGGCGCCATCTTGTGGTCAGACGTGGGAATTCATTCGACGGCGACGTGCGACTCTCACAGTGCATTATGGGTATTCTCTAGCTTTTGAGCGTACATCGGCTGTACACTCATTATTGCAGTGAATTGTGGGATTAAATGAGTGCACTCGATAACGTCCACTATGGTTTCAGACACCACTACAAATGGCTGTCCCCTCAAATAGTGCCCTATTTAAGGGTATAGGGGGCGATTTCGGACACAGCCCTTGTTTTCAGATCAGCACGCCCATGGGCGAACAGATGGGTGCGAGTGTATTTGCTATTTAAACAACGTGGGTGCTGGGCGTGAAAATGATAACTGCGTCGAGCTGAAACTAGGGATGTGCTGATCCGATACTCAGTATCGGTATCGGTTCCGATACCACCATTATTTGCTGGATAGGGTATCGGTCAGACAGGACCGATCCAAATCCGATACTGTGCGTATAATATTCTGTTAATGTTAAGCCCCAGAGCCCCACAAAAGGCACAAAAACATTATAAGCATCATCAACACTTTGTGCACTATATTAAGTGTTCTGAATCCATTCCATAGTTTAATGTAGGTACAGATGAATATTTAACCCAATAAATTCAAGTTCACGTAAATGCTTCCCTCTTCTGCGTCTGTCAGTCATTCTCCATTCAGCTTCAAACTGTGTATCGCATTCGGTTACGACAGTCAACACGATGAAACTCTCTTCAAGATGATTCAATGTTCCTGTTATTATGCTTGATCTGTAGATAATGCTCTATGGTTTCGCATAACATGACTTTATCCGGCTGGAGTTTATTGCGGTTTCTAAATCGTGTTACTTTCTACCTGGTGTCTGTTAGATCACAACACTGGACTAGAGATTGTATTGTTCTTCACACACACGGTAACTGAATTTTTAAACTGTTAAAAGAAAAGGCTCAATAAAATATTGCATAGATAGATAGACTAACACTACGCATCGATATATCTTCCCATTGTGTTTTGAACTTTTCAATGTGGAGCGCTGCGCACTGTGACTCCATGTTGCTTCAAGCACATCATCCTGCGCATGGGATGCGCATAAGTGCTTTGTGCCGCTCTGTATCGGAGCCTTTCGTGTTATTATACTTTTGCGCAATGAAAGATAATTATTAATAGCCTTTCTTGTTCTGCCCTATCTATAATATGTTGCTGCCTCATTAAAAAAGCTGTGCTATACATTTAAAATAAATGTCTTTTAATTTCTTAGTATATAGGCCCTATTTCTATAAATATATAAAAAAAATTCCTGAATGTATTTTATAACAATGTGTAATATTTTACCAGATTTAGTGCTATACTTATTCACTTTTATTTGTTCCGCACTAAATGTTTTTTTTTTACTAAATGTTTAGATTTTATACAATTATTGTGCACTCATGATTTTTCTAGCTTTTGTAACTTTTGCTGCTGAATTATCCACCATCTAGTTTATAGTAGTATTTTTGTCATATATTGTGATTCATATATATTTTTTAATATGACTTACGTCAGACGTCACCGACGAATTGGGATCACTTTTGGGAGCCCCTATCAGCTTCGAGATATAGAGAACGGGCCAATGGCCATTGCCGTGTGAGATTTGCATCTCACGCTCCGCCCCGCGCCGCGGGTATAAACAGGAGGCGAATGCAGCGCATCATTGTCATTCACTTCGGAGCCGAACACGTTGTCGATAAAGGAGACTGTTCCTGCTTCAGCAGAGAGAGAACGAGAGAAGATGCTTCTTTGAGTGCTGGGAGAGAAGGCACGATTGGCGCGTTGTTCATCTTGCCATCTTCATAGGGGCTTGAGTCTGGCGGCCACGCTCACAGTCTCACGTGCATGCTGGTAGCTTACAGGTGGGATTGCTGGTTCCAAAAAAAAGAAAAAAAGGGACCTAGCGTTTCATCTGGGGCTCTAGCAGAAGACAGATGTCCATCGCTGCATCGGAGAGAGGGCTGTTATAAGCTGGAAATGAAGATGATGCCGAGTTTCCCACTATAATGGTGTGTGCTCATGCTGAATCAGATTCAGACTTGACAGCCATGCTTTCCCGGGTGGCTGAGGCGTAGTGCAACGCGTAAATCGCCTTGCCCGCCCCCTTGCCTTTTCCCCGAATGTGCATTGGAAAGCTTTGGCAGTGTGGAACTGTTTGGTGCCAAAATATGGAGCGCCAAAAGGGCCATAATCTGTATAAAGTTTTCTTCTCTCTCACTACCCTCATCGGTGGGGTGGCAGTGCCACTGGCAGGCCACCTCCGCCCTGCGCTCTTAGTGCACGAGGGTAGTTCTGAGCCGAGG
This sequence comes from Rhinogobio ventralis, assembly GCA_039654625.1. Taxonomy (NCBI): domain Eukaryota; kingdom Metazoa; phylum Chordata; class Actinopteri; order Cypriniformes; family Gobionidae; genus Rhinogobio; species Rhinogobio ventralis. The sequence continues at coordinate 17,989,406 of CM077212.1, forward strand.
TCCCTTTGGGCTGTCCCTGTTGTGTGAACACAGACACGGTGATCAGTCACCTCAGTCACTTCTTTTAACTCTGCCCTGTGCAGAGGATCTCTTTTCTCGGTATGGAGCTGGACTCGGTCAATCTGACAGTGCGTCTCACAGAGGAGCGTGTCCAGTCGGTGTTGAACTGCTTAAATTCGTTCAAACGCAGGACAGCGGTACCACTGAAACGATTTCCGAGGCTCTTGGGGCAGAGGCCGCTCAAGAGGCCGCTACTAGGCAAGCACGTTCTGACAACACTGCGACCGTTGCGTACGTCGACAAACAGGGTGGTCTACGCTCCCGCTGCATGTCACAACTTGCCCGCCATCTCCTCCTCTGGAGTCAGAAGCATCTGAGGTCGCTTCGTGCCATTCACATTCCAGGCCTGCTCAATCACACAGCCGACGAGCTCTCACGACAGCAAGTGCTCCCGGGAGAGTGGAGACTTCATCCCCAGGTAGTCCAGCTGATCTGGAGTCGCTTCGGGACCGCACAGGTAGACCTGTTTGCCACCCCGGACACGTCTCACTGCCAGTTGTTTTATTCCCTGACCGAGGGAACCCTCTGCTCGGATGCCCTGGCACACAGCTGGCCCTGGGGCCTACACAAATATGCATTTCCCCCAGTGAGCCTTCTTGCACAGACACTGTGCAAGGTCAGGGAGGATGAGGAGCAGGTCCTATTGGTTGCTCCGTACTGGCCCAACCGGACCTGGTTCCCGGAACTAGTGCTCCTCGCGACAGCACCTCTTTGGCCCATTCCTCTGAGGAAGGACCTCCTGACTCGACGGGGCACCCTATGGCACCCGCGTCCGGACCTCTGGAAACTCCATGTCTGGTCCCTGGACTGGACGCGGAGGTTCTAGGTGGCGTACCACAGGCTGTGGTAGACACCATCACTTCCGCCAGAGCCCCCTCTACGAGGAGCCTCTATGTGTTGAAGTGGAACCTGTTCATTGAATGGTGTTCTTCTCGACGAGAAGACCCCCGAAGATGCTCGATCAGTTCTGTGTTACGGAGGCCAGCAGAAGGGAAAGGCTGTCTCCAAGCAGAGGTTGGCCCACTGGATAGTGGATGTCATCGCCTTGGTGTATGAGTCCCAAGGCGTGCCCCATATTGCAGGGGTGTGGCTTCTTCCTGGGCGTTGGCTCGTGGCGCCTCGCTGACAGATATATGTAGAGCTGCGGGCTGGGCGACACCTAACACGTTCGCTAGATTTTATAGCCTCCGTGTAGAGCCGGTATCTTCCTGTGTGCTCGCTTCAAATAGCCAGTAACATCGAAGGACCCATTCTTGTGTCGGCTTGCTGTGCCATTCCCCTCCTCATGGACCAGATACGTGCGCTGATATGCTCCAGTCGAGTTCCCCAGAACGGCAAACCCTTTTGAGTCCTCCACAACCCATGACAGTCGGACGTGGCGGAGCGGGGGCTTCGCTGGGCGCTGGAAGTGGTAGTAACTGTGGCGTTTTCCATAGGGATCCCAATTCGTCTGTGACGTCCGACATACCCAACGTGACCGACTGAAAGGGAACGTCTCGGTTACGCATGGTAGCCCTTGTTCCCTGAACCGTTGCCACAGTTGCTGTACCATCACTGCATGGCCGAGTCACTAGTTCGGCTCCTCAGTGAAAAACAAAGGTGCGCTGCATTCGCCTCCTGTTTATACCTGCGGCGCGGGGTGGAGCGCGAGATGCAAATCTCGCACACCAATGGCCATTGGCCCGTTCTCTATATCTCAAAGCTGATAGGGCTCCCAGAAGTGATCCCAATTCGTCTGTGACGTCCGACGTACGTCTCCGTTCCCTCCTTCAGGTAACGAGGGTTTCCATACGTAACCGAGACGTTTTTCTTTAGAATGAAGTTGTCTGTATTTAGTAGATTGTGTTTAACACACAAAAGAGTGATTATCAGTTCAACACTCTGAGGTATAGAAATTCTACATAGAATTTTTAAACAAAACTGCACTGGTATTGGATTGGTATCGGTATCGGCTCTGAATCGGATCGGTTCTGAAAAAAGGTATCAGTGCATTCCTAGCTGAAACTAGAAAAAACATGTGTCGCTCCGGGTGTAAGATAGGGCCCTCAGAGTCAGAAAAATTTATTTTATAATATTAGTTTCACAGTTTGACATCATTTTCTTCTCTCAAGTGTTACATACAGTAGTATGAAGCTGTTAGACTGATACCATACCATACATTTCAATAATAATAATAATAATAATAATAATAATAATAATAATAGTAGTTTGTCCATTTAAGTTCCAAAAATCAAACAAGATGAAACATTTCACTTTTAATTCATTGCATTGTCCAAAAACATACATTACTACATGGTTGTTTAATATATAAACCATTTTTCATTGAATATCTAGTGGAGATGCACCGATATTAAAATTTGAGCAAATAAGCTGATAATTATTTTCATTTAAAAAAATGGCTGATATTATAATTCTATAATATTTTGCCTAAATAAATAAATAAAATAAATAAAATCAGTATAAAATGGCAGTGAATTTAGGTCTCACATAATTTAGGCATCACAATATTAATCTCATTTTGAAATTTGCTGAAGATTACATTTAGCAGTGCTATTAATTGTTTTTAAAGATTAACTCATGTGAGCATTAGATGGCAAAATTATTCTAAATTTAAAAATGGGTGAAAATATTCAATAGCAAAAACTCTTGTTAGCTGATATATTGTTCTTCCCTATTATCCAGCCCAAAAAAGTAACTATATCATGATATACAGTAGTGGCCAAAAGTGATGTCCGGCCTAGAAAAATCTACATCTTCGTCCATTATTCAAATATTATATTTGAAGCATATTGCATTTTTTGTAGTTGTGCATGAAGTATTTTTGTTTGTTTGTTGTGATAACGTATTGAAACATGCCTAATTGTGCAGACATAATTTTTTGGCCAGGCTGTCATACATGCTAATTATTGTAGCGGACTCCCCCAATCAGTTACACTCTGGCCATTGGCATCACTCCCTTCACTCCCTGTTCATGGACTACACTACCCAGAATCCCTTACTCTCCTCATATGACTCTAGTGCTGGGCGGTATACCGGTTCATAATAAAACACAAACTGTCAAAACGAGGGAGAAGCGCGGAAGAACATTTAAAAGGTCTAAGGATATTTTCAGTACATTTAAGAGCACCACAGTCTCTGACAAACGACACACAGAAAGAATAAAGGCATAGTTACTTTTTTGCCCATTCTTTGAATTGTCAGTCTACATTGTCTTCTGTGTAAATCCATCGTGTCATCGCGGTCATGATCAGACGTACGGCTGCATCAGTGTCCTTGTTTGCACATATATTTAAAGTATATTTACAAATATTTATATTTACATTTAAAGGTGCACTATGTAACATTTTTTCAGTAAAATATCCAAAAACCACTAGGCCAGTGTTATATATAGTAATGTCATAACATCATATTCAACACACTCAAATATATCTAATATGCTAAACAGAGCTGTGTTATCTCATACTCATGACCGGAAAAGCGGAAATGGCACCGGCGACTGTGGCATAATAAAAGTCCCGCTGCTTGCGAGGCGTGTGTTGCGTTCATCTTATTAACAATCGCTCCAGCGGCCTTGCTCAGCTCCCACACCACTCGGTCGTGCTCTGCTTCATACTACAGTAACGTTAATAATCGCATCCATGAACATGATTTCTGCCCGAGTCCTATCCCGATTCTTTTCCACCGGCTGTGAGGTGAAGACCACATGTCCCAAGATTCTGTTTTGAATAGGCGACCTCCAGTGGACGGAAAAGTTACATAGTGCACCTTTAAAGATGAAGTGATTAAATATGTACGAATACCGGTATTTATTTGTGATATGAAGTTTTATTATACCGCAGTCCACAATAGTATGTCGCTTAAAACAACGTTCGGAACACGGCGCAGTGTGACACTATTTGAGAGGGGTCCCTTTTCACTGTTGCACTGTAGTGAGGGCACAGCTGAGATCGCATTACAGCCTATGATTACAGCAGAGAATTCAAACAACATGTGGCGCACACAAAAGCGGTTTCTGTGCGGAGCGGCGTGATGAGTTTAACAACACTCACCACATGGATCATATAGATCAGACAAAGACCGAAGTGAGCGCGCTTAAGTTTTTGATGGACATATTTCATATACTCTAGTGCTCTAAAAAATTAACCAGCACCGTGTATGCGCACATATTTAATCACGTCGTCTTCAAATGAAATATATGTGCAAACAAGGACACTGATACAGCCGTACGTCTGATCATGACCACGATGACACGATGGATTACACAGAAGACAATGTAGACAATTCAAAGAAGAATGGGCAAAAAAGTAACTATGCCTTTATTCTTTCTGGGTGTTGTTTGTTCAGAGACTGTAGTGCTCTTAAATGTACTGAAAATATCCTAAGACCTTTTAAATGTTCTTCCGCGTTTCTCCCTCGCTTTGGCAGCTTGTTGTTATATAGGGTTAGATTTTTAAAATGCTTAAATGTCTGTAATGAGTGTGGTCTGTGTTTTATTGGTTGTTGTCTCCCCACAGCATCATTTTGTGGCGTTTTGCAAACCTGTATTAATTTTAGTGTGGAATTTTTCTGCAATATTCACTCATCATGACAGTAAAATAGGGCATTCTAAGTCAATGTACTGCAGTATTTCTTCTCCCAATCAGTAGAAAATGCGGTTAACACCCGGTCATGCATGGGGGTTTAATACCGTCATATATCACGAAACCGGTATAATTTAGAAAAATACAGTGACATAAATTTTTGGTCATACCGCCCAGCACTACCTGACTCCCTTTAGTATTCACACACCTGAAACCACTCACTTCATCACCGCAGCTCTACAAAAGATACTATCACTCCTCCTCCTGTGTTTGGTCACCAATCTGAAAAATGTAGGGTACGTTTACACGACAACGATGTACTTCGTGTTTTTCACATACAGAAAAGTTTAGTGTTTTGTTCTTCTCAATATAACGTACTACTTGTATTTTATTTAACTTGTCTTGTAGGGACATAAAAAAAAAATGCAAACAAAAACATCCCCTCTGGACATCACTTTTGGCCACTACTGTATACTTGTATTATTACCATGATATAAAATGATTCATTAAAAAAAAATTCTATTCTATTAGCCAACATCTGCTGAAATGTTTGAAATTGACAGCATTCATATTTTTTTTTAATCCAAAAAAGTCAAATTATGTGGGCTTGAATCACAGTAGCTCTTTTTTCAGAGTAAAGGGTGCCTTTGGCTACAGCCCAGCTGAGAATATTGAAAATACAACCGTCTTTTGGATGACTGGCTGTATAAAGATAAAGAACAGAGATTACTTTTCAATTAGCTGCCGGCGCAGATTCACAGTATGACCATGCATTCATAGCTATTCATTAGCAAGCAACAGTGAAAACGGTGCTCTCCGCACATGCCTGACTAATCCTAGAGGGCTGAGATAGGACCATCACTCCAAATCACATCGGCTGTTCGTCTTCCTGTCCTCAAACAGCTGCTGTCATGCAATAATAATCTGACATTCAATTAAGCTTGAAATCATTTAGTGAGCTAATTAAGAAGGAGAGAGGTAGGGGTGTTAATCTGTCTCTAAATCATTAGGGTGTAAAAACACTGCTGTAGCCACATTAAACAAATAAAACACCAGTCAGTGCTCTTTTATTTAGGTTGTATTTATGTGTCCCATTAAACCTCTTTTAACAATTCTACTGTAAAATCTGTGCTTCAATCCTTTAACAAACTGTAGTGCATCTTGAAACCTGGTTTACTATACTATATACTTTACTATACTATATTTTTCCCTTGCTAATTCATTACTGTGAAGTAAGTGTAAAAAATCTATTTAAGAACTATTTCTCCCACTGATGATCAATCACTCACATGGCGCTGAATGAGTTTTGCATCTGTCGGTTTGAAGATATTGCCCATTTTGCACCTCATGGGGTTGAGAGCTTTGTCTCAGATGCCACTATGACGTATCCCAGCTTGCCTTGGTCTTGTAATCACCTTCCCCCACCATGCTTTGTTCTTGCAATGCATGAAAACAAGACTCAGTCATGGATTAGAAGTTTTGAGGTTTAAATTCACACATAGCATATTCATGTGTATTCAAATCTCTGTGTAAAATTGTCAGGGGATATTGATCCATTTTCCTCATCGTCATGATTCTGTATTAGAAGCAATGAGCGTCAACTGCAAATGGTCTGCAATGTCTTTTGCCTGTAAAACTATGACCCTCATTTTCAAAATGAATTGGCTGTAAGCAAAGCAAAATTTACTTTTGCATTAAATATTCTGCTGTCTAAATGAAGGCCAATAAATGTCAACATGCATTATTCAAAATCTAGCAGAGGTAATGAATATGGATTACAGGTAGTGCATTGCAGAATTTTCTTATCATACATTTTGGATATGATGAAACTATGTGTATGATAAAACTAAAATTAATCAAGCATATATATGCATTATAAAACTATGTATGGTATGTATGTGTATGTGTGTGTGTGCGAGTGTGTATGTAATGGCTAGACAGTCAGAGCATCTCCAAAACTGCAGCTCTTGTGGGGTGTTCTCGGTCTGCAGTGTTCAGTATCTATCAAAGTGGTCCAAGGAAGGAACAGTGGTGAACCGGCGACAGGGTCATGGGCGGCCGAGGCTCATTGATGCACGTGGGAAGCGAAGGCTGGTCCGTGTGGTCCGATCAAACAGACGAGCTACTGTAGCTTAAATTGCTGAAGAAGTTAATGCTGGTTCTGATAGAAAGGTGTCAGAATACACAGTGCATCGCAGTTTGCATTACATAGCCGCAGACCAGTCAGGGCGCCCATGCTGACCTTTGTCCAGTCCACCGCCGAAAGTGGCAATAGTGGGCAAGTGAGCATCAGAACTCGACCACGGAGCAATGGAAGAATGTGGCCTGGTCTGATGAATCACGTTTTCTTTGACATCACTTTGATGGCCGGGTATGTGTGTCTCGCTTACCTGGGGAAGACATGGCACCAGGAGAAGGCGGCAAGCTGGCGGAGGCAGTGTGATGCTTTTCTGCTGGGAAACCTTGGGTTCTGCCATCCATGTGGATGATACTTTGACACGTACCACCTACCTAAGCATTGTTACAGAACATGTACACCCTTTCATGGAAATGGTATTCCCTGGTGGCTGTGGCCTCTTTCAGCAGGATAATGCGCCCTGCCACAAAGCAAAAATGGTTCAGGAATGCACAACAACGAGTTTGAGGTGTTGACTTGGCCTCCAAATTCCCCACATCTCAATCCAATCGAGCATCTGTAGGATGTGCTAAACAAACTAGTCCAATCCATGAAGGCCCCACCTCGTAACTTACAGGACTTAAAGGATCTGCTGCTAACATCTTGGTGCCAGATACCACAGCACACCTTCAGGGGTCTAGTGGAGTCCATGCCTCGACAGGTCAGGGCTGTTTTGGCAGCAAAAGGGGGACCAACACAATATTAGGATCATTATGTCATAATGTTCATAATGTTATGCCTGATCGGTATATCTCTACATACACACACACACACACAGTAGTAATAACATGCAGGCTATGTTGAGTCAATTATGCAATTTATTGTATATACATTTGTAATCACAGGAGTTATATCCAAATAATAGCATTCATTATAATGAACATACAGTATGAAGACCATGATGTGTAAAAGAAAATATATATTTTTAACTCCACAGTTCACTTTAATTATTGCTATCACCCATTTATCTCCCTGTCCATTGCAAATGAAAGACTCCGCAAACACCAATGATTGGAGTTTGATTTACTTAACTCTTTCCCCCGCTAGTGGGTTTTTAAAAAAAGGTTGCCAGCCACTTGTAGATTGAGTCCATCAACACCCCCAAAACATTTCATTCAGTAACGTTAGGCAGTTTTGATTTACCTTATTGTTCTGAATATAAGATGACCCTGATTATAAGACAACCTGCCTTTTTCCAAGATGTACCTTTTGGAAAAGGGCTTTTTGAAGACCAAATCTTGTATTTTATAAAGAAGAATTTCATATAAAATTTTGTTGTATTGCAGTAAATACTGGTAAAATGCACAAGTGATCACATTTAAATATAAACACTTTTTGGCATAACAGAAAAATAACCTGTAGCCCATCTGAATTATGTAACAATTATTGCGGCTGTATTCTTGACATGAAAAGTCTAGACCCTGAATATAAGACTATGATTTCTAAGAAAAAATTATATTCTTTAATGTTGATGATCACATTATTTTCCATATGCATATGATTACTTATGCTGTCACTTGTTTCTGCTTCTTCGCCTGTGTATTGATCGGGAGATTCTGTACTCTTTTTAAGAACATGCGTAATAGCTCCCCCCTACCGTATAACAGTAAAAACACGAAAAGCCAGACATTTCCGTCAATGGTGGGGAAGCGTCGTCTCATAAATGATGGAAATTTCCGTCAATGGTGGGGAAATAGTTAAAGAAACTCATATATTTATATATAACTCTCTGGCAAAGTTTGTCAAACTCGATAATACAAAGAAAATGGAGACCAAATCTTCCGAATTTTTAGGCTTATCTTTGAGTGAGGAATTGGGGCAATATTTCCCTTGCTGGTGGTGGTATCAGTCAGAGTCGCAGACCTAGTACCTGATGGTAATCATCAGCCGTTCGCTCTCTCTCTCTCTCTCTCTCTCTCCCTCCCTCTCTCTCTCCCTCTCCCTCTCTCTCTCCCTCTCCCTCTCCCTCTCCCTCTCCCTCTCTTTCTTTCTTGCTCTCTCACACACACAGAGAATCTGGAAAGTCCCCAGAGAGAAACAGAGAATTCTTTTCTCTCTTCCACACCCACACTGACATTTCCAATATCCCCCACCAATAGAGCAGCAGCCCATATTATTTGTTTATTTTTCATCCCTGTATTATTCCCTCATTTTGGCTCATTGTTTCCCAGACCGATTTCCAAGTGGGTTATTGTCGCTCATTGTGAGTATCATTCATTAGTTTGCACCAAACAGCAGTGCCTTAGTGAATTGTAGATATATTACGGTGACGGAAGAAATATTCCTGCGAAACAGGCACTTGTCACTCATATTTTTATTACCTTCAGTAAACCTCAGCTGTAACTTGTTTCCAGACTTCCTGGGCCGTTTTGGAGGCATGCGGTTTCTTTGCAGTAATGCCATTTTGTGTGATTGGAAGCAGCAGGAATCTGTCCTATAACCTCTAATTAGCTCAGCACTTGTGTGAAGGCAATATTCTCACCTCAGAAGGTCCATTTAAATGACTGGTGATTAGCATCAGGGATGCTGCTCTTGTAGAGCTTCAGCTGCCTGCTCTATTACCCAGAGTTCAGGGAAGACCCTAATGTACAAATGCAACAGCCTTTGATCTGTGTTGTGCTGGGTGGGAAAATAACAATCAATAGATCCTGGCATTGCTTTGAGAACAGCTCTTACCAAAAACATGTAGATGTATGCAACAGCATTATAGAGTGGTGCAGGTATGACGTCAGAACCCGAAAGTCTAATTCACCGCTGGTTCCTTCGAGATTTTCATATGGGATCAATGGGATTTTAATAGATTTATGTGTAAAATAAAGCCTGTGGTAAACATAACTTGACTATACTTTTGACTGCACACACTCACACCAAGCTGTCTTATCTAGTTACTTATTCTAAAAGTACATTTTCAAAAATGAACATAACTGCTACAATATTTGCGTTTTCACTATGGGTGTGTAATTTTACTTTGTAGAACAAAAAATCAAAGTAAAAAAAGTAAAAAATAAAAAAAAAGAATTCTATCTATGCTCTAGTCAATGTATCCACCTGTGAGCTTTTTGTTTTCTATGGATTTTTTATAGCTGTAGTTTGCCCTATTTTGCCAAATAATTTTGTTAGATAAATACCTTAACCAAGTTAAGTGTTTTGTTCTTCCCTAATATTTAAAATATATATCAAATGTGTTCCCCATATTTTGATGGTTTAATCAAACTTGTAGGGTCAAAAAATATCCCCCCCAGGCATCACTTTTGGCTACTACTGTATGTCATTATTAGAATAAAAACTACACTCCTATGTAAATTTGAAAATAGAGTTAAAATAAAAATAAATTTAAGAATGCAAAACTTGATGCACAAATGGTAGCTTTCTTTCTTTTGGAGAATACAAAATATGATATTTTGATACATTTTAACAATGAAATGAATACCCTGCAATTAAAGTCAGTGGGGACCAATGCTGTTTTGCAAAATATCTTTTTTTTTTTATGTTCCACAGAAAAAAGAAAGTTATACAGGTTTGGAACAACATGATGGTGAGTAAATACATGTTCATTCAGAAGTGATCCTTTTAGTGTTAAACAATTGCCTTTTGCATTTTGTTGATGGACTGTTTTCCATGTTTGACCACATTGAAATACAGAAACCATCAAGAAATGTACATATCTAACCATCATGTGTTCCTAAGAGTTCATACTCATTCATACTCATGAAAGCATAGCACGTACCTTACTGTCATATTTCCCCAACTCTGCTTCTTTAGAAGAGAAGTGAAATCAACAGTGCAGAAACATCATTAATTCAACTGCTGAGAAATATGAAAAACACAAGGTCTGCAATGTCAAGTGCTTTGAAGGCTGTGAACTTGCGTAAAGTCTTTGCATGTCTCTCGTTAGGGTAATGCAGGGAGTGTGCATGGTGTGTAGAGAAAATTTTATGAAACTCCATGACGCAATAGCAGTAAAACAAAAATATCAGTTCAGTTTAGATACTTCAAGTTTAGGTTGTAGAATAATCACAGTATTCTATTCAATATTCACTATTATGTATTCATTTTATCGTTCAGAAACTATCCATTGTATGCAATTAATTTTGTGCACCAAGTAGGCAAAATGAAGTTGTCAAATCCTTTTTTGAAGTTATCAAAGCATATTCATTACTGACCTGAATCACGAATCACTGGGGATATCTTGAGTGCAATTACCTTCCCATCTGGACAGTTTTTCTGTAACTTTTTATTCAAGTAAATTATTCCCTATGGCCTTCAGAGCTGATGGGGGAGTTTGTTCCCCAATTTCCCTAACAATTTTTTTAAAATTGGGCGGACCCTTAAGCCACCTGAGAAAAAATTATTTAAAAATGAATTCTCATGCAGTGTATTTTCATGCTGTGCTATTTATCACATGTGACACTTGAAAATAATTAATACATTAATTATTTACGTAAGTTAATGCATTGGGTATGATTGAAAGATGAATATTTGTACAGCACTTATTAATTCTAGGTTAATTTTTGTTTATAAATATACTATTGTTCATTGGTATTTCATGTCCATTCTTAAGAGATTAATGCCAACATTAAACAACTTGAAATGTAGAATTAGGGGTGTAACGGAACACAGAAGTCATGGTTTGTATGTACCTCTGTTTTGGGGTCACGGTTCATACGTGTTCGGTACAGCAGGAAAAAGCAACAAATCCCCATTGCTAGGTTTCTTTTCATTTATTTTGAACAGACAGTAGTGCAAAATTAGAGCTTGTTCCACCTAGCGGCATTTAGTCCCCCGTGTGGTAGTTGGTACAGTACAGCCTCCTTTAGTGTATTAAGCATTAAACAAAAGAGTATTTGGAATTTGGTCACAATCAACTACAAAACTAAAAAGCATCTCGTGTTATAAAAGTACAAAATAAATAGAATAATGAAAAATAAAACTTGTGCAGAGATTAGTTTTCTTTGCACGTGAGAGTTCATTAACATGCGGTGACAATGATGGATAACTGCACAAAGTTTAGAAATCATGGAAAGATGAGCAAGAAAGAGAAAAAGTGCCATCTACATGTGAGCTTAATTCACCTTTCCAAGAGGAGACAGCAAGTGAACCGTGACCGTTTGGGACGAATACATGTACCATTACACCCCTAGTAGAAATTATTTATACTTGTATATATAGAAAATTAGAAATTATTAACATTAATTAACATTAATCTAGAATAAAAAAAACAAAAACGAGTTGGACGTATGATGGAGTATTTGTGCCAAATACACTCCTTCAGGATTCGAACAAATTTCGGAAAGTTTTTTTCGAGTATGAAATCATAAATTGCGGAATTGCTTGTATGGGCACTTCACCCGGATGAGCATGTGCGCAAATAAAGCAGAGCTAGAGCAAGAGCGCGCCCATCAACAAGCTTTGTTTGCATTACGGGTTATTTACATAAAACACACTACACTGAAAACTGCTGAACAGTTGATCTCCACATCTAGAAGCAGAGTGTTGTATCTAGCCAGCGACTAGATTAACATTAATCACAACTAAGCAGGAGGAAATGATAGCCCTGCTGAGGAGAAACAATATTAGAGTGTGGTGTCAGTGATTTCTTTCATGCTTGTTTATGCTTTTATTTTTCCCTAGTTGTTTTTTCTTAATAATACTGGATGACAAGATGTACATTCCAAGTGCCAAGGCCAATAAGCAAAACAAAGAAAAACAGCTTCTGTCTAATTGACTCAGGGTCTATTCATTAGACCATTTCAATCCCACAACAAATTGCTTGGGGGATTCTTGAAATCCCTTAACAATCTCAAACACTGACTTAAGGAAGAAAAAAAAGTACATGAAACACCACAAGGTACAAATATGGGGTATACAGAATATGTGAATAAGGGAGCCCACTCAAGAGAAAATGTGATAAAAGTAAAAATAAAATACAAAAACTTTCAGCAATTCTGAATTTTGGCCGGTATTGCACACAGTACTGTCCATTTATAATAATTTACTCACATTATATGTTTCATGTACTGCAAAAGTATAATTGGTAGCTATAGTGCAAGACTACAGGATATGAAAATAGAAATGAAACTTGAGAGGAAATGAGCATGAGATGACTTCTTCAAATATGATGCAATTAACTTCCTCAAAGCAGGCGAAATTTCTGTAAATGAATTCTGTTATGCATTTCAGAGGACTAATCATTTCATTTTTTTTCAGCTTCACGTGTAATCACCCTCATTAGTTTTCACAACAGAGAAGGAGATGTTTAAATTTCTGACATGTAATCTGTTGCTTTGGAGACAGTTGAGAGTGAGTTTACATCTCTCACAGGAGCCTGCAGATGTGTTATCATCTGCTATTATGTACAGGAACACTCCATCCACTCGATCGGCTTTATCTATCTACACTACACAAACATTTTATGATTGAACGAACAAATATCCTTTGGGCACAAATCTTGTTGTTAAATGCATTCAAAACATTCATGAAACTCCGGAGAATAGCACAATTATTTCAGGTTGTTTTCAAAGCTACAGCTGGATTCATTTCCCCAGTCCAATCAGTTTTGATCAAATAAACTGAGACATGGAAAAATGCTTCTGCTGATCAGAGCGTCATTATTTTCAGCTCAAAGAGAGAAGAGATCATCAATACAACAGTGACATTCCACTCAGCTGTCCCATTTTATACTGTTTACCAGTGTGCTCAGTTCCAGATTAGTAGTTTACGGACCATTTCTAGAATAATTCAATCAGAATCGCTCAAAGTTGGATATATTCTGCTTTTTCTTCATTTTATTTTCCCCATTGTGCTGAACACCCTTTATGAACTAGGCTGTGTTGGTGAAGCAGGGTTGTGAATGATAAATGGCTAAAGGTCTAGTGAGGGGGTGGGACTGTTGTAGCAGCAGAACACAGTGCTTTAAGGAGCTCATTTGTCATCCAGAACCCAGTGCGCTGCGCGAGGTGAAAAGGTCCACAAGTCTCTTAAATGAGCTCTGAACTTTCCCGTTGTCCACCGGCTATACTACGTAGCAATCACCTCCACGTCCTGCCTTCCTAAGTTCTCCTTGAGCTGTGTCAGCCGAGAAGGGCAAGATTAAATGGCATATCGAAACCGTGCAGGTAGATGACCTCTCGTGTCTTGCATGCCTATCCTGGCTGTGTTGTTCTTCTTTGTTGGTCTTAATAAATATATACACTGGGCTATATATACAAAGTGCGCAGAATTTTTTTATACGCAATTCTTTTATTATTGCATACATACATAAATTTGTTATGTAAATTAATCCGGATTATTCTAAATGAAGGAAAGAGTGTCTGTAAGTAATTATTAGCATAATACTCACCGTAAAGTCTCCAAATAAGGAGACTATATAATATAAACTGTATAATTGTGGCAAGCAGCGAGGCGAGGGACCGTGAGAGTGGGCCGGTGGTGAGTGATAATGAGCTCCAGCTGCGCGCCACACCGGTCTCGTCTCACGGAGGAGTGACGGGAGCATAAAAGGAGGAGCGACGACAGTGCAAGACGAGAGAGGACCAGGCCTGGATTTACGTTGTGTTTTTGTTTACGTTTTGTATGTGTGTGCGTGGCAGTCGTCCGTGAGGGGCTGCCCGCGGTTTATTCGTTTTGTTTATTCCCCTCACGGACGACTGCCACGCACGCACGCACATACAAAACGTAAACAAAAACACAACGTAAATCCTCGCCTCGCTGCTTGCCACAATAATATATATACACACCTGTCAATTATTGAATTCAAGTGTTTCAATCAGACCCATTACCACAGGCATATAAAATCACGCACCTAGCCATGCTGTTTGCATTTACAAACATTTGTGAAAATATGGGTCGTTCTGAAGAGCTCAGTAAATTTAAGCATGGTACTGTGATAGGATGCAAATAAGTCAGTTCGTGAAATTTCATACCTGCAAGATATTCCATGGTCAGCTGTAAGTGGTATTATTGGAAAGTGGAAGCGTTTAGGAACAGTAGCAACTCAGCCACGGAGTGGAAGAACACAAAGTCACAGAGCTGGGTCACAGAGTACTGAGGCGTCACGCTCTGCTGTTTCCATAACTGAAGAGTTCCTAGCTTCCACTTATCTATGCATTTAGAATGCGATGTCATTACAGTCCCTGTTGGTGTAATAATCAGGTGCCCCAATAATTTTATCCATATAGTTTGTTTATATATATTCATATGTGTATATATATGTGTATATATATGTGCTGTCAATCAATTAAAAAAATGTAAAGAATCACACATTTTTCTGCAATTAATCGCGATTAAAAACATTTAGAGTTTTTCATATTTTTATATTGTAATAATTTCAGTTACTCTCCAAATTAATGTAGAAACAACTTAAAGACAGTATATTTTAAATATTTGTTGTAATGGCATTTTCTTTTTTTCTTTTTTTTAGACATTTAGCATTACAGTATAACTGAAAGCTGTCAATTTTAACTAGGCTTTTAATTTAAGTGAACTTAAAACAATCTTCACATAAACCCATTATAATAAATGCCATACTTATCTCTGCCCTTCATATATAATCAATATACAGAAATTTAATAAAGTTATCAAACACTTTACAGTATTCTCTGCATAAATTATACATTAAATATAGATCAATCCTTATTAAAGCTACAGTTTTCTTTGTTACATTTTGTTCTTTGATTAACATTAATTACAAAAATCACAGGAACAGTTTTATTAGGCTGCTGTGACTTTAAGAGCTGCTGCTGCCGAACATGACACGGATCTGACGCGCTGTCACGCGCATCTCTTTAAGTTCATTTAAGACATTATTTAACTAATTTAAGACTGCTCTTATGAGTACTCGACAACTGACATTTTGGCATAATTGTGTGTTGTTCGTTAAAACGCGAAAGAGAACTCGATTCTGGTATGCTGTCTGTGCGCATGATACTGGTGCGCGTCTTTCTGTGCGTTGTGTGTCACATAGACAGGACATTCACAGACAGCAAGTTCTCTTGACTTGTCATGCTTGAATGGTTTAAAAGCATTTGCATGAATAAGAGCGTGATCATATAATGTAACACTAGCCAAAGGATGACAGAAAATGGGGTAATGCTGCGTTAATTGCGTAAAATATTTTGAATACGTTAAACTGAAAAAATGAATCACATGCACACATGCTAATTTAGACAGCACTAATATACATACATGCACTCACCGGCCACTTTATTGAGTACACCTGTTCAACTGCTCGTTAACACAAATATCTAATCAGCCAATCACATGGTAGCAACTCATGGTCAGCAGACATGGTCAAGACAAACTGCTGAAGTTCAAACTGGGCATCAGAATAGGGAGGAAATGTGACTTTGAACGTGACATGGTTGTTGGTGCCAGATGGGCTGGTCTGAGTATTTCAGAAACCGCTGATCTACTGGGATTTTCATGCACCACTTTCTCTAAGGTTTACAGAGAATGGTCTGAAAAAAAGAAAATATCCAGTGAGCAGCAGTTCTGTGGGCAAAAATGCCTTGATGCCAGAGGTCAGAGGAGAATGG
The DNA here is from genome assembly GCA_039654625.1 of Rhinogobio ventralis. Classification (NCBI taxonomy): domain Eukaryota; kingdom Metazoa; phylum Chordata; class Actinopteri; order Cypriniformes; family Gobionidae; genus Rhinogobio; species Rhinogobio ventralis. Next base: position 18,005,755 of record CM077212.1, read on the forward strand.
CCAGATTGGTTTGCGCTGATAGAAAGGCAACATTAAAGGGGACCTGTAATGCCAAATTCACTTTTATAAGGTGTTGAACACAGATGTGTGTCCTCAGTGTGTTTAAACAACCAGCCTATAATGGTAAAAATACACCCAAAACTTTTTTTATAATCCCCATAAATCATTAAGAATTTCTACAAACGTGCATTTTTAGATTCCGCCCTACCCTTACGTAAGAGTAGGGAAGCCCACGACTGGTGACGATATGCCCTATTAGCATAGACAGCCCTGAGTAAGAAGCACAGAGACCGCCATTTCTGTTTACTTGCTAGAGATTTACAATGTCTGCGCCAAAAAAACCCAAAATGTTCTGTTGTTCGATGTAGCAATGAACAAGAGAGAATAAGAGTCTCCATAGACTCCCGGCATCCGAGCCACTTGAGGACACCGTCGTTGAATTTCATTTTCAAAGGAAATGTCCCGAAGAAAATGTATAAAGTCTTACATAGACCATATAGACCATAGTTGGCCCAATAAATGTTACATGCGTTCTGAAGAGAGTACGCTTTTAAACAAACAGGCTCCAGTCCAGGATGTTCATTTCATACCTTCAGGAGTCTGCTTAAGCTGTCGCATCCGTCTTTTCACTTTTATTGCAATACAGTACACAATAGCATGTCATAAAAGCAGGGTGACAAAGTTACCGTAATTAAACTAAACTCTACCTGTTCTATGTCCATGCAGCATATATTCTCTGGCTCTTTTACAAGAGTTTCCACACGAGCACCTGTGCAGTGATTTATTGATTTTCATGATGGAACATGCTAATCAGTGACTTGAAGATAGTTAATTCCACATCAACTACATAAATTCATCAATTAATTAAACATTCAGAAACGTCCTGTTGTCATTTCTTCTTGAGTCTCTCCCATCATTTTTCGACTCCGGTTCAAACATGTAAGGCTGAACACAGCTTACTGACAGATTCTGACATTTTCAGTGCGTGTGAGAACACCGGAGCACAAGCTCTTGAAGCGCGTTCGTGACGTCATGTAATACGCAATTACGCTGAAAAGGTCACGCTTGACGTAGGCGGAAATATCGAAGTACAAAGACATTTGAATATGTGTATAGGGTCCTCCTTCCGCACATTTGTAAACACTGACTCGGTACTTCCGCCTACGTCAAGCGTGACCTTTTCAGCGCAATTGCGTATTACGTGATGTCACAAATGCGCATGACAGAACAGAGCAAGGCGAGCATTTGTGCTTATAAAACGTAAACTTTTTTTTGTGTTTTTTTTTAAATGACAGTTCGTTTCGCTAGATAAGACCCTTATTCATCGTCTGGTATCATCTGGTATCGTTTAAAGCCCTTTGAAGCTGCACTGAAACTGTCATTTGGACCTTGAACCGTTTGGTGCCCATTGAAGTCCATTATTTGGAGAAAAATCCTGGAATGTTTTCATCAAAAACCTTAATTTCTTTTTTGACTGAAGAAAGAAAGACATGGACATCTTGGATGACATGGGGGTGAGTAAATTATCAGCAAAAGTTTATTTAAAAGTGAACTAATCCTTTAAATCAAATAACTACTTGTTACAACCAAGGTCTGCAGAAGAGCATCTGTGAATGCAACGTGTCGAACCTTTAAGCAGATGGGCTAAAGCAGCAGAACACCACACTGTGTGCCACTCCTGTCAGCTCAGAACAGGAAACTGAGGCTACAATTTGCACAGGCTTACCAAAATTGGACAATAGAAGATTGGAAAAATGTTGCCTGGTCTGATGAGTCTCGATTTCTGCTGCAGCATTAAGATGGTAGGGTCAGAATTTGGCCTAAACAACATGAAAGCATGGATGCATCCTGCCTTGTATCAACGGTTCATGGTGCTGGTGGTGAAATGGTGTGGGGGATATATTCTTGCCACATTTTGGGCCCTTTAGTACCAATTGAGCGTCGTTAACGAAGAATTAAGGCAGTTCTGAAGGCAAAAGGTGGTCCAACACAGTACTAGCAAGGTGTTAATAAAGTAGCCATGTGTGTTAGGAATAATTGACTATGGTAGTATCATATTTTAATGGAAACTTATTTTACTGTAGGCAATCTAGGATGAACTAAAATTCATGGCATTTGGCAACACAACTTCTACTCGTGTTTTTGATAGCTGCTATTGGATCATTTAGGGTAAACGTCATATGTGACTACGCATTACTTTACGGAGAGCTTATGACGTTCTCCCTTAAAAACAAATGGAGAACAGAGTTAGTTGCAAACTAGCTAGTAGTTACTAGCCTCTACGATGTACTTTAGGTTCCAATTTAAGTACAAACTTATGAATGACTGGTGCAACCCTACCCAGGTAATAATTCAACGGCCCGGAGTCAATTATTATACTAATACTATGGTTACCACGCCCCAAAACTATTCAAATGTTTTATTTCAAGACATTTGTCAGATTTTTGTTCTAAAAATTCTCGTGTATAGGATATGAAGGTAAATTGATGCCATAAAGAATCACATGCGCAGGGTAAGATTTGGGAAAGTGTACATAAGATTGCAAGTGTAAATTAAATTTGCATGCACAAGAGAAGCTTTGTAAAGGTGTAAATCGTCTTTCAAGTGTAAGAAAAAAAATATTTGCAGCATTTTACTGTTATTCGTAAGTGTAATTCATGTATTGTGAAACTGCAGTTTCATGCTAATGCAAAATAAATATGATCTGTATTCTTCTGACTTCCATTTTTCCGTGCTTACACTTTTGACACGTTTCTTTCGCTAAAATACGGCCAAAATCATTGCACGCCCGTGAACATCGATTTGCAAGTGGAAACAACAGTCAGGAACTGCAAAATAGAGTAACCGTGTAAAACCAACCTTTGTGTAAAAAAAAAAAAAAAAAACTGTTGCAAATGTCTAAATTAAACAATCAAATGAGCGCGCTGACTCTCGATTTACTCTTATCTGATTGGTTCAATAAACACCTCAGACGCCAGAACACATCTTTATCTTCATTTGGCTCAGCATCGTTCTCGCTGCCGAAATTTTACTTTTAATGCACATCATCATCATCATCGTCCCCCTCTTGCCATGATATTAGTTTGTAATCTTGATGCTGCTAAAAGTAGACCTAGTATCTGCACTACTGCATGCATAATTTCACCTACTGATCAGGGGCGATTCCAGTATTATTATTACTACTACTACTACTACTACTACTACTACTAGTGGTAATAGTAGTAGTTTTAGTAGTATTTTACTAAAATTAGTTAATAATAATAATATTTTTTCCTTTAACATGTATTTTAAGGGCATCTCTCTATGCACCATTTATCATCTGTAATGCCATCGTTTAACCTCTAGATGCCTGTATATCCCTATATATAAACATATAAACATGGCTGTGTATTCCCTGTTTGCTAGGTTTTGATTCAGACATAATTAGTTAGTTTGCATTTGATTTGGATATGTACATTTAGACATTATGAAAGACTACTCTTTGTCAAAGTTTTTATATTGATTTGAAGTATCAGTTTTGTATTAGCCTACAGTCAAATCTGGACACAGAGAAAGCATTTTGTTATTCATACTAGCTACATATAATAGCTTGATCAGTCACACTATAGTAATCAGAATCCATGTTGACAGTGCGCCCAGGACGATATTTCAAAATATATGTTAAATACCATGAAATGTGGTCTGAAAAAGTCTTAATCAGAATGGTATTATTACATGGGTATTAAAGAATAGGTATTAAATGTTTTGATTGTGAAGTTTAACATCAGCTCAGTGGTGTAAGCAGATTATATAATATATAAAATTTCAATGCAATTCCAAACCAATCTGTTAACAACACCATCTCGAAATTTTAATTAAAAAATAATTTACGCTTGCAATCTTATGTACACTTTCCCAAATCTTACCCTGCGCATGCGATTCTTTATGGCATCAATTTACCTTCGTAATAGGACTAATTTCTTATGCATCTTATCCAAAGCCTCATTTTAGAGCTAGTAATGGAGGCTTGCGTCACTGATATGCAGACTATCTACTAATAGCAAAGATGTAAGTTTAACTGCTTCAAAAACAGCAATGTTACTACCTCGCTACTGAGAAATGTTTTACTCAGTACATTTTATTAAGAAAAAGAGGCAGTGCATTTTTATCTGTGCATGTATGTTTCCATATCTGTACTGTATATGTGTGTGTGTTTGTATGGGAGAGAGCAGGCGAAAGAAAGTGAGCTTTCCATAGATAATTAAACATAATTTTGTTGGGAAAACATGGATATAGTTTGTCATATCTATTTGTATGGTCAATGCCTTTTGTGGGTTTTGGTTCTTTTGCTGTTGTAGGCTGTGAGGACCTTTTGAAATAACTGAAATAATTTGGCGAAGTCAAATGGAACATTATGACTAGTCACAGGCGAAGCGAAAAATGTCGATCATCTCCTAACAAGGTCATGTCAAGGTCTTGGTTGATTAGATGGTAAGCAAACAATCAGTTCTCATAGTCATTGTGTTAGATACAGGAGAAATGGGCAGGAATAAAGACCTGAGAGACTTTGACAAGGGTCATATTGTTATGGCCAGAGAAGTGGGTCAGAGCATCTCTGAAAGGCTTGTGAGTTGCTCCTGGTCAGTATTGGTGAGAACCCACTGACAGTGGTCAAAGAAGGGACAGACCACTAACCGGAAACCATCCAAGACTCCTTGATGCATGAGGGCAACAAAGGCTATCCCGTCTGGTCCGAACCGACTGAAGGTCTACTGTGGCACAGTAAGTCATAGAAAATTTTTATGATGGTTATGGGAGGAATGTCATATGGGGCTGCGTAGCCGCAGACCAGTCAGAGTGTCCATAATGACCCCTGTCCACTGTTGAAAGCACCTACAATGGGCACAAAAGTGTCAGAACTGTAGAACATGTTCCTGGATAAGCATCCTTGTTGATCCTGGAACAACATTCCAATCAGATTTGAGGGTTAGGCTTACAGCTACTGTCAAGTTAAAGCTTACAACAAAGGTTAGTGGCTTCTATACCATTCTTATTCACCTATCATTACCCTCTGATTTTAGAGATAAGTCAGGGTTAGGTTTAGGGGTAGGGATAGGGTTAGGACTATGTTTTTGGACTGGAATGTTGTTTCAGGATCAACAAAAGACACAAGAACAAGAGACATCCAGGAACATATCTTACTTGGCAAAATCACAGTGACTGTGACTTTTTTGGCATCACGTGGACGGCTGTGTATGTGTGCGTCATTTACCTGGTAAAGTAATGCCACCAGGATGCACTGTGGGAAGATGACTGCTGGTGGAGGCAGTATGATGCTCTGGGCATTTTCCAGGTGGGAAACCCTGGGTCCGACCATTCATGTGGACATCAATTTGACACTTGACACCTACCTAAATGGTGCAAATACACCCCTTCATGACAGTGGTGTTAGATGATGGCAGTAGCCTTTTTCCGCAGGATATTGCACCCTGCCACCAGTGTTACCAGATTGGGTCGACGATTTCCAGCCCAAAAGTTCACTAAAACCTGCCCACTACAAGAAAAAAACGACTAAAACTTTAACTGCCAAAATAATGTGATTAGAATTTTATTGCCATACCAATCATCTCCTTAAAACAAAATAATGATAATAAAGGCTCCAGGAAAACGGATAAAAAATATAGCAAATAGATTAAAGAGAATTAACAAATATGACTAAAATGTCCAGGTGAAAACTGTCAATACACAATCAAGAAATGAACTAATTACTTTAACCCTCAGAAAAACACATGCATCATTTTTAATGTCAACAGTAAGAATAAGCCAATTTAAGTGCAAAAAGTGCCTAATATAATTGATCAGAATAAGCAACTTAATAATTAGCAGGCATTTCACACACGTTAATGCACACTCCACAGCCAAAATGTGTCATTCTGTACGATAATCCAACAAAAAAATAACAGCAACAACAATGTGCTTACATTTGTGTTGTGCACTTCAGACAGAACTACAATACGTCTTTCGTAAAGTACATATTGTAGAACATAACGCACTTAGCACAGTCAAAACTGATTAATTGTTGATTCAAACCTCTTTCAGCAGCTGTCGGGGACGAGTAGAGTGCAGTCTAGACAGTTTAAATGTTGCAGATGTCCTGATCAGGCCAGTGTGCACATTTTCAACAACCCAAATACACAATGAACCCTAACTAAATATTTTTTTCATAACAAAGGTTTATCATAGTTATTCTCTTAACATGATCTGATCTACATACACTCACCTAAAGGATTATTAGGAACACCTGTTCAATTTGTCATTAATGCAATTATCTAATCAACCAATCACATGGCAGTTGCTTCAATGCATTTAGGGGTGTGGTCCTGGTCAAGACAATCTCCTGAACTCCAAACTGAATGTCAGAATGGGAAAGAAAGGTGATTTAAGCAATTTTGAGCGTGGCATGGTTGTTGGTGCCAGACGGGCCGGTCTGAGTATTTCACAATCTGCTCAGTTACTGGGATTTTCACGCACAACCATTTCTAGAGTTTACAAAGAATGGTGTGAAAAGGGAAAAACATCCAGTATGCGGCAGTCCTGTGGGCGAAAATGCCTTGTTGATGCTAGAGGTCAGAGGAGAATGGGCCGACTGATTCAAGCTGATAGAAGAGCAACTTTGACTGAAACAACCTTTTGTTACAACCGAGGTATGCAGCAAAGCATTTGTGAAGCCACAACACGCACAACCTTGAGGCGGATGGGCTACAACAGCAGAAGACCCCACCGGGTACCACTCATCTCCACTACAAATAGGAAAAAGAGGCTACAATTTGCACGAGCTCACCAAAATTGGACAGTTGAAGACTGGAAAAATGTTGCCTGGTCTGATGTGTCTCGATTTCTGTTGAGACATTCAGATGGTAGAGTCAGAATTTGGCGTAAACAGAATGAGAACATGGATCCATCATGCCTTGTTACCACTGTGCAGGCTGGTGGTGGTGGTGTAATGGTGTGGGGGATGTTTTCTTGGCACACTTTAGGCCCCTTAGTGCCAATTGGGCATCGTTTAAATGCCACAGCCTACCTGAGCATTGTTTCTGACCATGTCCATCCCTTTATGAACACCATGTACCCATCCTCTGATGGCTACTTCCAGCAGGATACTGCACCATGTCACAAAGCTCCAATCATTTCAAATTGGTTTCTTGAACATGACAATGAGTTCACTGTACTAAAATGGCCCCCACAGTCACCAGATCTCAACCAGATGTGGTGGAACGGGAGCTTCGTGCCCTGGATGTGCATCCCACAAATCTCCATCACTGCAAGATGCTATCCTATCAATATGGGCCAACATTTCTAAAGAATGCTTTCAGCACCTTGTTGAATCAATGCCACGTAGAATTAAGGCAGTTCTGAAGGCGAAAGGGGGTCAAACACAGTATTAGTATGGTGTTCCTAATAATCCTTTAGGTGAGTGTATATCCATATGTCTGCTGTAAAAATTATTTAAAAAAAAATTTCACTTCCTCTGTGTCTGGCATTATGTTGGCAGGAAGTATGCATCATGACTGATGCTGATAGTGCTGATAATGCATTCATGATATCTTACGCTGGACACACTGATGTGCTTGTCAAAAGGGTCATTTGTGCTTCTCTTAGCTTCAGCGGTGGAATGAACACAGCCAACTCGATCTCAGTACAAACACAACTAATTTTAATCCTGACAAGAGTCTTGGTTTTTATTTTGGTATGCTTTCATTCACTCCCTCCCTAACCTCTCTCTTTATCATTTAAAATTGATGCCAACTCCCCAATGGCCTTTCTTATGGAAGCAAAGAGACTTTGAAGTTTGGAGGACTCCTCTGAAAAGCCCTCGGGCATCTCCTTCATAAGGCTACTGCTACCATACACCCCCCGCCTCTTCCCCACCATATCTCGCTCTTTCTCTTGGCCACTCTGGATCTTAGGAATCCACTGCTACTGCAGCACAATGAATAGCAAACAAAACTTGAGAAAGGGCATGTCAACAAATTCAGACTATGGAAGATGGTGGGGGAAAAGTAATAAAAGGACATGTAATTCATATACAATAAATATCCGGTTTCAAAGTAAACTCTTAAATATTTACAAGCATATGCTTTTGTATAAAACAATGTAAAACACATTTTAAATATTTTAGTGCATGTGGCACATACTGTTTGTTTCTCTCCTCTCAGATGTTGTGTAAGGTCTAATACAGTTTCCTTTATAAGTATGCATACTTGAAATGGTATAATTCCCACACTGTATAAGAATTGTTTTAAGGTTTAAACAAAACAGATTATTTGAGTATGTTTTACAAGAACATGCCATTTTTTTTGTGAAATTTACTAGCAATTTCTGAGTGAAAAGTAAATCCTACACCATTTTTTTTCTTTTCATTTTACATTAACTTTGGTGTTTACCATATGCGTTTAGTGAAATGCATATAGACAGGAGCAGAATCAATTAATTTAATACGTTTATTTTAAAGTTGTCTTTAAATTAGATTAGTTTGTATTAGTTTGCATTCTAATGTCTTCTCATCTTCTTTTGTGTTCCACAGGTGAAAGAAAGTAATACGGGTTTGGAACGACATGAGGGGTGAGTAAATGATGACAGAATTTTCAGTTTTGTGTAAACAGAGTTACATTTCTCAGGACAATCTCTTCTCCTAAATCACCTTAAATCTGAAAATTATAAAAACCGATTATATCAGTTGTCCTAATCAAAAACAAAATCTGAAAACAATCTTTCGCAAGGTTTTCTCTTCTCACGCTTGGGGAGAGCTTGCTAGCAGCTCTCTGCTTTATTGGTTGTTCTTATAGAATAAACAAGCAATGTTTCTTTGCTTGTCCTTGACCCTTCAGAGCACCAGGCAGGTAATGGCTCTTGATAAGTTGGAAATGGCTGCCGGAGATTGAAGTGAGTAGTTTGTAGAAGCTTTATTGGGGTGTTCCCACCCTGCTGAATTGAAGTCAGCTTGGTGGGATGGGATATCCGTCTCATTACTTGGGTCTATGGCCTTGCAGGAATGGAGGCAGAGGGTAACACAAACATGTTTAAGAGCTGACCTGGTTTTGAAGGTGTCTGAGATGGAGAATCTGGAAGAAAGCGTGTTGTATCAGAATTTGCCATTAGCCATTACCATTTTCCATTTACCATTAGCACTTGTTCTTAGTTCAGTCTCTCTTCCCACTCATATGCTATATTAAAATGAATTGCAATGTCTTTAGGTTTTATTTTTAAATAAGATTAAGGGCAACATATAAATTATGCTGGTGAACAGCATCAATGAATAAAACCGTCTTTGAGGAAAGATTATGAAGAGCCAATTGTTAATATCAATTAGGTCAGACCGAAAGATTTTTATTCTTGACAAGCTAATTCACAATATTGTAGATGCCTAGTTTAAAGCATCTGGTACAGAACGTCCCAAAGCCAATATTGTTAAATGTATACTCATCAATTGAAGATACAAACATAGTAACTTCTCAAGAAGCATCTAAGAAACTACTACAGGAAATCTGATATCTGATGGTGAGTGCACTTCAAAGGCTTTTATGCTGGCATATGAATGCAGCCAGTGAGATTCATCATGTCTCAGGCAGATGAGGTTTTGATTTTTAATAAACCTTATTAAGTCTACTTTGAAAACCCATGGGTAATTTCATAATCAGCTTCTCAAATATCACACATTTCCTGAGATCACTGTTGCCAAGATCTCAGTCAGATCCATGACTAATTGTTTTTCACCAGGCTAAAATCCTGAGGGACTATGTTGCCCATACAGAATTTCACAGATAACGCCAGCGATAAACCAAAACTGCTTTGATTTTGACTCCCATTGGACCGAGACGTTGCAGCATTGTTCATAATAATGATAGAATACATTGCTATGCAACCACAAAAACTCTTTTCTACAAAACATTAACCCTTTTTCCTCTTGCTATGCTACATTGCCCTGGGTGTGTGGCTCAAACTGAAGAGTTATGATATAGAAGTGAACTCTGAAGCAAAACAGCTACAAGTTGTCTGTTGTCTTGTTTGTCAGATGTTTGGTGATGTACTGTTTCTGAAAGTCCAGATGAGGAGGTGTAAATCTTTTGCTGTAACAGTTTGAGGCCGATTGGATTTTCACCCTGCGGACATTGGCCCCCTGTGTCTTGGATAATGAATGCCTATTGATTTTCGTGTTCTGTGATATACAGACATCTACTTTATAAGATGTAATTGTCCTTCTTTGGTGCAGACTTTAACTAAATCACCACAGACACAGTCTTTATGAATTTTCTCCAACTTCAATTTATTTTTGCACCCCATTTACCATACTGTTAAAGAAATGTTTCACTCCTTTGCACATTAAGTATTCTCTCTTTTTTTAGAAATTACTTGGTCTGTTTTTTTGAATGACATATGTAAGACTGTGACCAAATTGTTGACATAATAAATATAGTATATTTATGGCAATGCATAGGAGAATATTTTAGTCTACTGACTATTGCATCATAGCTCATTGCTGTCCAAATCTCTTTTCAAATGCATTATAATGTACATTGAAATAGCTAGTATGTTATACAGATAACAGATGCAAAGAAAGAAAGAAAGAAAAAAAACATTAAATAATCATGACCTCCTCATCAAAAAGTCTTAATAAGCTAATTTTTTGTAGACTGCTCACTAAACAGAATTAAAAAGTTAAATATACTGTATTTAGTTGAATGCTAACTGTTTATGGTCAATATACTAAGACAAACTCTATTAATTCCCGAGTCTTTTACAAGAATTAAAACTGTGTATCTATGTAACCTAAAATTTGAGAGAAACATTATGAGCATTGTTCGACCTTACAAATGTCACCTGCACCATTGAGTTGACTTTTGCTCATTTGACATCCTTCAGAAAGGAAAGTGACAGTTATGGTAGTGTACACTGAAGGGCTTCAGGTTCTTCCCAAACCTCAGTGCTGTAATGAGGTTCCATATGGTTTAGAATTAATTGAATGTACTGTGGCTGACAGCCCAGGTCTGGAGGGTAATTCTGCAGCAGGGACACTGGTTCCGCCTCAATTGAGACCTGGCAGATTGGAGTCCTCTGAGAATTTGACCCTCAACCCTCAATCCAGAAGTATGTCATAATTTGGACATCACTGCCCAGCAGTACCTTTTTCTCCTTTTTGCTTTGTTTAAAGATTTCAGTGCATTTCTCCTTGTCATGAACATAATTCAACCTTGTAATGCTGTTTGGGGATGGAGGTGGGCACTATCCTTCAAAATAAGTTTCTGCTGATTTTTTGGGGTATTATAATGTAAATAGCATGTTAATAATCGGACTGTCAATTGATTATTTAATTGCACGTTTTTTTTTTTTTTTTTTTTTTTTTTTTTGTTAAACAGTTCAGTTCCTTATGTGGGAATAATGTGTAATTTTTGGGTTCAGCAATTTGAGTGGTTGAGTCTAGTTTAATATATATACGTATTAGCAGGGTTGGGAAGGTTTACAATGTATTCTGTTACAGTTACAAATTACTTACTACAAATTACAAGTTACAAAAAAAGTATTCAGTAATGTAATCCAAGTACCACAATATGAAAGTTATGTAATCTGATTACTTTTGGATTCACATAAAGTAAATAAAGTCAAGTAAAAAACAATATCAAAGTACTTTTATATGAATTTTAAATAAAACCTAATAAAAAATATTGAAACTAAGCAATTGTGTCTTGTTTCACCAACTAGAGATTACATAGCCCTGTATATACATTTATATAAGGCTGTACAGACATTTAGTGGCTATATGGTATTACAAATGGTTTTATTATTTTATGTTAATTAACATAAGGAAAAATACTTATTATTATTAAAAAAAGTCTACACCATCTACATAAAAGTCTATTTTAAAATACATGTTGATCAAGGCTGTGATATTTCTTAATTTCACTGACCATGTCAGTGGTGGGACTGGGAGTTCCTCTTTGTGGGGACTCTCTTGTTAATTTCTAAATTTTCCAGCTCATTTTCAGCTCAACTTACATACAACTGCAATCATACAAACTGTGGAATTATAAATCACAAACACAAAATTTTAGCTAACGCGATTTCCGTGCTAGTCGTACCTGTGAATGTTTAGGTTAGATGTTGAGTTCTTTGATAAAGAAAGCGTCTTCATATATGGAAGGCATGGTTTGCGCTATACAACTATGTTGTTTCCTTTTTCCTCTTTGAAAACAAAATAACTGAAATTTCCAGGCATGAAAACGGGGAAGATCAAGCATTGTAGACTGGTGTTATTGCGCATGCACCAGCAGGTGGCTCACGTGAGTCACAAAACAGAACCAGGAACTATAATCAAGCAGTGCTTAATATAACGTTATGATGTCAAAATACTAATTTATTTGGTTGTAAATTAAACCATTGTAATTGTTCTACAAAATGTAACTGTATTCTGATTACTTTGTTTTTTGACGTAACTGTAACTAATTAGTTACCATTTTTTGTATCCTGATTTCGTAACGCCGTTACATGTTCCGTTACTCCCCAACCCTGCATATTAGTGCTGTCAAATCAATTAATCACGATTAATCGCATCCAAAAGAAAAGTTTGTGTTTACATAATATGTGTGTGTACTGTAATTATTATGTATATATAAATACATACTCATTCATGTATATATTTAAGAAATATTTGCATGGATATACTGTATATATATATAATTTATATTATATATAAATATTTGATATATAAATCTAACAAATGCTTCTTAATTTGACAGCACTAATGTATATATTTAAGTGTTTTTTAATAAATAAATATATTAAAGCATCTGTTATACAATAAATGTGGTGTAAATTTAAATGCATTTTAAAACAACAAATGCAGATTCTATATTTCTTATCTGCATTAAAACAGGAATTGCAATTATGCCAATAATTATGGTAAAATCTTTCACACTTTATTAATTAAATCTTGCATGTTTTTGTTGATGTTTCTTTTTTTTTTTTTAACATGTTATGTTATTTCATAGGTGATATTTCATACTTGTTTATCTTCCATGATAATTAAGTGCTTTAAGTAATGATTGTTTTGGAATGCCACAAATAAATCATCCCTTCTACCTGACAATGGTTGTCTTGAGAAATAACGCTCTGTGACAGCCCAAGGCCATGTTTTTCCCCTCTCTGTCAGTTAATGTGCCTGTTAGTGTTTGTCGGCATCGGATTGGCTGACACGTCTTTGGATGGTGGGTTTTGAGGAGAGGCCGTGTGGTTGACGTTATGGTAACAAATTAATTAATTGATTGCATGTTTAGAAGCTGGTTTAAGCTGTAACTGTTTTAGGTTTAGGCAATGTACCAAAGCTTATAATATCTGTTTGGATAGATGTTTTATAGATTATTTCTGTAAATAATGGATTGGCTTCAGGTCTTACAAAGAATGGCTATTTAAAAGTTAAACACCGATGAAAAGGCTGTGTGAAAATTGATAGCCTCCTATTTTTCAGTGGTGGCAGGGCTGATCTCATTGGATTTTTTTCACCTAAATGTGAAGGTGTACGCTTTGTCCCCAGGCTGACGCCAGAGTTAAAAGCAAACAGGACGTCAGACACGCAGACAAACCGGAGGCATGTGCTGCATTTTAACCAGCCTGGCAGCCTCCTCACCTGCTGATCTTCAAAGAGTTTGATGATAAATGAGTCCTGCGAACAAAATATTCAAGGTGTGAGAGTAGCGTACCGATCTATGCCGCAGCTCTTTGAGAGGGACATGATATTTACCAATTGACTTTGATCTGCATAATTGTGTATGGTTTGTGTTTCTGTGGCACATTTTAAAATAAAGTGCTGATTTTGAAAGGCAGTTTCAGAAGAACTCTAGAGAAACTAGGTTTATCTTAGGCAGGTAGATTTCCTGTGAAATGCTATTGCTGCGTTCGATTCAAAGTCGGATGCGGCTATTCCTACTCTATATCTTCAACTTCTCATGATAAAGGCACCTGGTGCTAGGAAGGCTACGTGTAAGGAAACACAATGGCATCACTATTGCATTGCAGGACTGTGATTGTCAATGATTAAGTCACCTAACAACCAAATTATGAAGAATAATCAATGCTATGTACTACTAACATCGGTTTTGAAGGTATATATATCAACAGAGGTAATGTTTTACACACCTGTCTCTGCGAATGTTTACTAAACAGGTTTTCTTTTAAGGGATGCACTGATATTAAATTTACAGTGTAACGGCATAGTGACAGATCTTTTCTTCCATATTGTGATGTACATCCGTGAATTGGATTATGGAACAGAAAAATATGTTGTGCTGGGACTTATCCATTGGTTGGTGGTTGGATGGAGGCAGATCTGAATGCGAGCTTGCGGTCGATTGAAAGAAACGGACTGGGCTTAAGTGGACAAAATGATTGGAGAAGTCAGGCATATCACTAGAAGATCAAGTTATGACAATTTGATAAAAAATGACAAGGGCAAAAAAAAAAAATCAGATGCACATGTATGAAGTGGCCACAATAAGATCAATAACATGCATTTAGAAAATAGATTGGGTGAATTTTCATTTCATGTCGACTTATTTTCATGTTATGGATGATAAATGGCTGATAATAAATTACACCATATACGCTGTTTTTTACTCCCAGCCCTCGTTAACAATTATATATAACACCTAGATGATTATGTACACAATTAATAGTTATTAATATTGATGTGGTTTAAAAATTGGTAAAATGTGCTTGGGAAAAAAAAAATGATCAAAATATCGACCTGCATAATAATGTAGAGCGTTAAATGATGGCTAAGGTATCTAAATGTAAACATAGGAGAAATTAACATATTTACATGACGTTATACAACTGCATTTCTACAAATACTGCATTGTGGATGTCCGCATGAGGTTTTGAGTTGGAAGTCTGGAGAAGGAAGTTGGGAATTTTGACTACCAGAGTTGAATGGTCTTGTCAATACTACTACACCCCTTTCCACACCAGAAAGAACGGAGATGGGAACTTCAGCTCTGTGGTTATAAAATATGATTACAGTTTCTGTTTTCACAAACAGCACAGACAAGTACATAAACAGCCTGTGGTATATATTTTTGAGAACAACATGGATCCAGATTGCTTATTGAAGAACCACATTGTGACATTACATTTGTGCCAAATAGCTTTGGAGAAATTTTGTCTAATGCGGCACTCACACAGACACACAAACTCCCGAAAGCAGAAGAGCAACATCAGCTCAGTCTAGCATATCGTTTATATTTTAACCGCCAGCATATATAACATCAGCAGACTGCAGTGAAACGCTTGACTAGGCACTGTATTGTGAGTCACTTGGAGAGGCTGTTAGCTGTTGCTCGCTATATTGACTTTTGAGATCTATTCTCCCGCTGAATGCAGCGCAATCTCCTGCACAAATGTAATATTGATAAAGGCCGTAGCCTTCCTCTCATCCTGCCAACCCTGAGCTCAGAATCCAAAACTTGTGAATAGATCTGAATGAAAATTTGTGCCAAGGGAAAGAGAAAGAAATGTGTTTATATGGACAGGAAAAATTGATGTAGCAAACAGAAATGGAGCAGGTTTGTGTGGGGGGTGGATGTCTTGATCTCATAGCCTGCTGACTTTATTAGAATCTGCATTTAGCCTCAAATATGGCAGTCGCTCATGACCCGTGAGTGGGAGTGTTAATTGTACGTTAGCGGTTCTATGCTAATGTTAATTGGAGCGGATCAATAAAATGCTCACAGGGCAGCCATGAGCTTTGTACACAGGTCATCAGTTTCAGAGAGTAGCTGCTGCAGAGTATTGAAAATCCTGTTTTAACTGGATTTGCAATGTGGTTTTGAAATGTATAACATATAAATGTATAACGCAGGGAAAGTACACATCGAAAATGGAAATATTATTTCATCATGAATTCAGTGTTTTTGAACAAATCTGTTGAATGACCGATTCAATTAAGCGTACTTACTTTATAAAGACATATATTTATAAACAAATATAAAAATAAAACTGTTCAAAAGTTTGGGGTCGGTAAGGTTTTTGTAATGTTTTTGAAAAGTTTCTTAAACTCACCAAGGCTGCATTTATTTGATCAAAAATACAGTAAAATAGTCATATTGTGAAATAATATTACAAAATTTTTACATTTCATCTACTTTAAAATGTAATTTATTTCTGTGATGGCAAAACTGAATGTTCAGAAGCCTTTACTCCAGTCTTCAAAGTCATATGAACCTTCAGAAATCACTGAAGTGCATGTATAGTCTGCTGCACTGTATATATACAGTTGTGGTCAGAATTATTGGCACCCCTGGTAAATATGATCAAAGATGGCTGTAAAAAAAATCTGCAATGTTTATCCTTTTGATCTTTTATTAAAGAAATCACAAAAATCTAACCTTTCATTGAAGTAAAAGAATTGAAAATGGGGGGTAAATCACATTATGAAATAAATGCTTTATTAAATACTTTTTGCAACCTCCTTTTGCCAAGATAACAGCTCTGAGTCTTCTTCTATAATGCCTGATGAGTTTGGAGAACACCTGACATGAGATCAGAGACCATTCCTCCATATAGAATCTCTCCAGAGTTTGTGCTTCTTCTCTTTAGTTTACCCCACTCATTTTCTATAGGGTTCAGGTAAGGGGACTAGGACGACCATGGCAGCAGCTTCATTTTGTGTTCAGTGATACATTTTTGTGTTGATTTTGATGTTTGTTTTGGATCGTTGTCCTGATGGAAGATCCAACCATGGCCCATTATAAGATTTCTAGCAGAAGCGGTCAGGTTTGGATTTTTTTATCTGTTGGTATTTGCTAGAATCCATGATACCTTATATCTGAACAAGATGTCCAGGACCTCCAGCAAAAAAAATAGGCCCACAACATTAAAGACCTTGCAGTATATTTAACATGGGCATGGGGTACTTTTTATCCCTGTTTGCACCAAACACATCTGGTGGGTTTTCTGCCAAAAAGCTCTTTTTTTTAAAAGTTTCATCTGACCACAGAACCAGGTCCCGTCTGAAGTTCCAGTTGTGTTTGACGACTGAATATGCTGGAGTTTGTTTCTGGAGGGGTTGTTAGATTTTTTTTTTTAAAGGCTTTCTGACCCCAAGACTCAACTAATCTCTGCAATTCTCCATCTGTGATCCTTGGAGAGTCTTTGGCCACTCAAAATCTTTTGCTGCACATCAGAACTATGTTCTTTGGTTTTACTCATTGTGATGAATGATTAAGGGAATTTGGCCTTTGTGTTTCCTCATATTTATACTCCTGTGAAACAAGACGTCATAGCTGGACAATTTCATGCTCATAGTCACCCTGGTGTGCTAAAAAAATGTAAATATTAATGGGAATATACATGGGAGATATTTTACTCATAACATTTTTAGGGGTGCCAATAATTATGGCCAACGTGTTTTGGAGAAAAGCATTTATTTCATGTGATTTATCCCCCTACTTTCAATTATTTTACTTCAATGAAAGGTTAGATTTTTGCACATTTTTAAATAAAAGATCAAAATGATAAACATTGCAGATTTATTTTTAAAGCCATCTTTGATCATATTTACCAGGGGTGCCAATAATTCTGACCACATACTGCTCATCAGTGTGTGAGTAGTTCCGTTGCTTCAGGTTCCAAGATCCAGTTCCGTCGCTCGGCATGCCCATTGTAGACTCTTTCAACTGTGGACAGGGGTCATCATAGGCACTTTGATTGGTCTGCGGCTACGAGCAGAGTGCAATGCACTGTGTGTTGTGGCCTTGTCACCTTTATTTATGTCACCTTGTCATATGTCACGTTGCCATAACAATTTGGCCCTTGTCAAATTTGCTCTGATCTTTATTCCTTCCTATTTCTCCTGCATCCAACACGTTGATTACCTTAATATGTGGCCTTGTTAGGAGATAATGTGACTGTGACTGGTCATAATGTTTTGGCTGTATAAGACATTGTGACCACTTGGACTGTAATTTTAACGGTGCTAGTTAAAACAGACTTTATATTCACGTAAATGCCTATTTGTTCAAAATAAAATTTAAAACAAGAATAATTTTGATGTAACACTTTCTAAACGAGCGTAAGCAATTACTGAGTAACCCATTTTATTCCTTTCTGTTGTGCTGTTTGTGTGTTCGCATGCCATTTCAAATTAAAACACAAAGCCTGCGCATTTTCATTTCCTCATTACCGTAATGAGCAAATAACACAAATATCTGTGTTGTTTGCTTGTTTTTCATCTCTGCGTCTCAAGTAATGAATTCATCACTTTCAATGCCCCACATAAACTATTACTTTTAACTTCTGAACCATGACAGAGAGGCTACCATTTAGACTAATGGAAAGAAGACTTTGATGTGCTTTGGCAGAAGCGACAGGCAGAGAAAAAAAAGACAAAATGTCCTCTGAGAAAAGAGAACTTGCATCTGCATGCAGAAAACACACATAAAAGGATTGCAGGAAGGTGAATTGTTATTGTAGGTTTGGTTTGTGGAGGTCTAATAATGCAAAAACACACCTGCAGCAGTATTTTGTGGGACTATTCAAAACCTATGGATATATTTCACATTCTGCAGATTGATATTGTTCAGATAGACATGGAGGGTTAAATGTTGAAATGAAGTGTCCTTGTTTATCCTTTCCATACTGAGACCATGTTATATTTACAGATAAATGTAAGTTTATTCTCTTGACTTGTTAATTGTAACAAGAGAACAAGTCTGAGACCAATTTGAAAATCTCAAAATGTTATTTAAACCTGAGTATAATTAGGAATTCTTAGGATTTTGAAACATTTTAAATAAAGAAATATTTCTGATTTCTAGGTCCCTAAATAGATGAGCAAATTGTGAAATTTATCATGTGAACGTTCTATTTTCAAAAGGTTGTGATAAGTATTGCATTAGAAACATACAAAATAGAAGCATTTTACCTTTAAATCCCTTTATATGACAACATCATATTATATTATATTATATTAATTATATTATATTAATTATATTATATTATATTATATTATATTATATTGTATTATATTGTTCACTTCGTTTATTAAGAAGTTTTTTGATTTTTGCAAAGAATTTTACTGTATACCTTTCCTTGCACTTCACTTGTCCTTTTCAGATGAAACCAGGAGCCTAATGTGGAACAGCAGTATTGAAAGAGCTCAAGTGAGCGAATCGTTCAGGAGAGCGGAAATGTACTGTCTACTTCACAATAACAACTCGCTGTACTTTATCTACTCAGAATCACTGGAAGGATTACTGTCCAGATGAACCTGACCGCACCATGATCACGTCTGCGGCGCTACATGATGTGTCTTTCCAAGCGTGTGATTTTTCTCTTTACTCTGGTACCCGCCTTCAGAGTTGCCATTTGCTCCCACTCACCCACAGCCAATTAATATTTCACAGTCTCGACAGCCCAGGCACAAATTCAAATGGCCTTGAGAAGCGAGCTGCTTCTTTCTCACTTCAATCCATTTTAAATTCTATGTCAGTTAAGTTCAAGTTCTTATTTTTTTGGAGATTTTGAGATGCTTTCTCTTTTTTCCACCCCACTGTCCCAGAAGTCTTCATTAACAAACTGGGAGAACATATTCTGAATAGAAATGGTGTCATCCATTTGCCATCAGACAATGCCGTAACAAGTGGCACAGTGCTCCCATCGCCCCTACACTTGGCAGAATCCTTCATGCCTTTCTCTGTCAGCGATCAGAAGATTGCTGGCACTCCAGGTAATGTTTTTGTGCCACTAGAAAATAGGGTGACATCTCTACATATGAATCAATCCTCATCTTTTTTACGAATTCAATCGTAGAGTAATTTAACACTTTATCCGTTTCTTCTTGCCGGTTAATTGAATTTCTCTTGCTAATATTGTGACACGTGGTAAGCAGTTGTTGTATGCAACAAGGTGAGGAGGCGGAAATAGAGATTTCCTGTGCTTTTACACTTATTCAATAAATCAAATGCTTTTTCATCGTACTTTCTTGCCAGATGCCAATAATAATCACTTAACTGGGTTTGTTGGTGATACATTATATTGCCAAAAGTATTGGGACACCCCTCCAAATCATTGAATTCAGGTGTTTCAATCACTTCCATGGCCACAGGTGTATAAAATCAAGCACCTAGGCATGCAGACTGCTTTTATTCTATTTCACAAACATTTGTAAAAGAATGGGTCGCTTTCAGGAGCTTAGTACCATGATAGTGGTATTATAACAAAGTGGAAGCAATTGGGAACAACAGCAACTCAGCCACAAAGTGGTAGGCCACATAAAATCACAGAACAGGGTCAGCGCATGCTGAGGTGCACAGTGCACAGAAGTCGCCAACTTTCTGCAGTCAATAGCTACAGACCTCCAAACTTCGTGTGGCCTTCAGATTATCTCAAGAACAGTGGGTAGAGAGCTTCATGGAATGGGTTTCATGGAATGGGCAACTCCATATTAAACCCTACGGATTAAGAATGGGATGTCATTAAAATTCATGTACATGTAAAGGCAGGCGTCCCAAAACTTTTGGCAATATAGTGTATTTCAGTTTAGGAGTGTGTGAGAAGAACTGATTTTTTTTTTTTTTTTTTGAAGTATGCCATTTCATACTATTATGATATTTATTAATATGTTGAATTAGCCTTTATTTTTATATTTCAGTTATCATTTTAATTTAAATTGTTTTAGTAGTTTTGTAATGTGCCTTTGCTATTTTTGAATTAGTTTTTGTTTTTTATTGAATTTTGAAACAATGTTTTTAGTACATTGTTGTCTTGTAAATGTACCCTTAGTTAATTTAACGATACAGCAGCTCTGGAGAGAACAGTGATGTCATCATCCAGTTCAGTTCTCATTCAATGTTGTCAAAGCAGACAGATCAAAAAGATTGTTGAATATTAATTGTACAATTTTACAATTGTTAATTATTGTAATTATTAATTAAAGCACATATTTTCAAGGGCAAGCTGCCGTAGTAAGATCATGGGGCTCACGAGTTGATCTGGCTGAGGAACGAGAGACAGGTCAGTCCCTTTTGCTCGTTCTCTTTCCAGATCGGGATATCCTTGTGTCCGATTCCAAAGCGTGCCCCGGCGCTTCTTCGGATCGGGCAGAGGACGCTGCATCTCTTGTTTCTGGCGAGATGGATTTCCTGCTGTTTCTGCTGTGATGATAAAGTGCAAGAGGAACTACTCGAGTTGGTGACTCATGCAGTGGCCAGGTTACAACTGGACTGGCCACAGGAACAAGAGACCCCCAAATGCTCAAAGTTAGATGATAGATTTCTGCCTGGTGGCCAGGAGGAGGGACCTGAGCGACGGTCTCTTCCCTTCTTTGAAGACCTCCATGACGAATTAACTCGTTCATGGGGGAAACCATATATATCGTGTGTCTTTTGTACCTTTGACGTCAACATAGTCGACTATCATTGGTGCGAAGGCTCACAGTTATACGATGTTGCCTCAGATTGAAGAAACACTTGCAGGCTATCTTTCTTCTGGGAGCACATTGTCTTTAAAAAAACATACACACCCCACTAAGCCGTGCAGAACAACTTCCACGCTGGTGGGAAAGCGTTTCAATCAGCGGGTCAGGCTGGTGCTGCGCTGCACACTGTAAGAGAAACCGGTCAATTTAGCTCAAAGGGAATTCATTGATTAAATTTTGAAAGAGTCACTTATTTTACGGCCGACCAAATTAGTCCTTCAGCGTTCACTCTGTAGTAAATATTAATATCCAAACTATAGTGAAAACACTGTTTAATAGCAAGGTAACAGGATCAGTAGTTTAAGACATTAAATTTGTAATCACATAACACAAGAACACTTCTCTTTAAATACCAACAAGACGTTTGATTATTCTAACACATACAACTAATATCTAGCACATAAACACATGCACACACACATTCACACAAGTTGCAGAAAGAAAGAAAGGAAGGAATGAGTTTTAAGAGTGAAATGATGAAATCCCAAGTTTCTAGCAATATATGTCTATGCATTTTATATGACATGACCTAAACGAATCATCAATCATTAGTTTAACCCTTCTATCGTTTCTTAGAAGGGGTTATTCAATTTTATATCAATGCACTAGTTTGGTTAGAATCTGGAGGTGCTATACTTGTGTTTGTTTCTTTGGGGATTCCCTTTCTCACCTTAGATGTGAGTAGCCAGCAAAGGGGCCATAGAACATGTTCCTCTCCCAGAGAGAGAGAGTCAGGCTACTACAGTCGGTACTTTCTGGTCCCCAAAAAAGATGGGGATTGCATCCGCTTTAAGATCTTCGCGGTCTGAACCGTTCTCTCAGAACATACAAGTTCAAGATGCTAATGATCAAGATTACTGTGTCGCAAATCTAACACAAAGATTGGTTTGTCACGATCGATCTCAAGGATGCATCATTTCCTATAGAAATTCTGCCACAACTCGCTTTCGGGGGCAAAACTTGCCAATACAAGGTTCTTCAATTCGGCCTAGCCTTGTCACCCCACACATACACAAAATGCATGGATGCTGCTCTGGCTCCGCTGTGACTCTAGGGCATCCGCATTTTGAATTACATAAACAAGTGGCTGATCCTGGCCCAGTCTCAAGAGCTTGAGCTTTGACGTCGTCCTCATTCATCTTGTATCTCTGGGGTTGAGACTCAACGGCAAGAAAGCGTTCTCTCTCCTGTCCAGAGGACAACGTATTTAGGGGTTGTATGGGACATGGTCACTATGCGGGCACAATTGTCTCCCGCACGTGTCGAGACCATCTTAAACACCCTGAACAATATCAGGCTAGGCCAGGAAATTACTTTTCATCGCTTTCAAAGAATTCTAGGTCTTATGGCAGCTGCGTCCACGGTGATACCTATCAGCCTTTTCCACATGAGACCGCTTCAGTTGTGGCTTAAAGCTAGGGGATTTCATCCAAAAACCAATCTCCAAAGGCGAATAATGGTTACGCGCCGCAGGCTTCGTACCCTTTCTATGCGGCTCAGAGCCCGGTTCCTCACCTAGGGTTCCAAGATGCTAACAGTCTGGGGAGCGGTCTTAGATGACCATCCAAGGGATCTGAAGAGGTCATCATCTTGATTGGAACATCAATTGCCTCGAATTGTCCTAGTGTGGGTGGACAAAACTACGGTAGTCGCCTACATAAATCGCCAGGGCAGACTATGTTCATACTGTCTGAACAGGCTAGCGCAGCAGGCTCTGCTTTGGGCTCAGGACAAGTTCCTGTCCCTCAGGGGGATTTACATCCCTGGGCATTTAAATGTGGGATCAGAACATTCTATGACACATGGGGAAAGGAAACTCCACCCAGAGATAATCAAACAGATTTGGGAAAGATTCTACGAAGCAGAAGTGGATCCCTTTGCCTCTCAAGAGACAGCGCAATAAAAAAAGTTCGAATGTTCATGCTAGACTAGGCGCACACTACACAACCCTGAGGGGTCCAGGCACTTCCAGTGCAGTGGCATTGATATTCTCCTTCCCATAGCGCAGCATTGTGAGTAGCTTTTGAAAGGAAAATGTTTTGTTGCATTTCATATTTACTTCATCTCTGCATATGCTTTGAGTCTGGGTTGCTCATTACGTTCATCTGGGAATGCAATTTTCTCCATTTCATCAGATTTGTAAGTTAAGTAATTTAGAAACCTATGACATCACAGGAGAATATGTCAATATCCAATATGACATCTTTCTAAATGTACTAAATGTTCATGATGATTTCAAAATAAAAGTTTAAACTCTTTGATGTCCACATATTCTTGAAAATAAAGTGGCTGTAGCATTTCTGTCTTAAAGAAGTGTAATATTAAATAAAAGTTTCATTTGAATGAAATGTTGTTTGGCCACTTTATGTTGGATGGCCATCTCCACAGTAGTCAATGGGGCCCATCAAATGTTTGGTTACTGACATTCAAAATATCATCTTTTGTGTTCAGCAGAAGAAAGAAATTCATACAGGTTCGGAACAACTTGAGGGTGAGTAAATGATGACAAAAATTTTTTATTTTTAAGTGAACGATCCCTTTAAAATGAATGTATATTTACATTTATTCATTTATTCTTCTTATACAAGATTTTTTTTCCCACCTTCCTTTATATTTGTATTACTATAATAAGAGCTACACTTGAAATCGAACTGTGATTGGATATTTATTACAACAGCAATTTCACTTGTATTTTGAGAATGCGATGCCTTGGATTTTAACAGTTTTAAGATATTTCTGTATGTGAAGCGAAAGAGCGTAGGTTTGCAAAGTGACAATGTTAACACCTCTAGAGGCTACAAAATTATTTAAAAAAAGGTCTTTGTATTAGAAATGAAATGTTCAGAGAGACTGCAGGTTTTTCAAAGCATGGTACTTTCAAAAAGAAGATGCAGGACATCCTTTTCCAAGAAATGACAGAAAAATGTGAAAAAATCAGGCATTTCTCACATTATCTGTGCAATATGACAGCGAATGAAGCCCAATCGTTTAATTTTGCATGAGTTCACCAACAAGCTCCAAAAGTGTGATAAGATTGGTCACTCCCATCACGTCACTGATGCTAAAATTTGCAACCCGTTTGTGACCCTGGAGCACAAAACCAGTCGTAAGTCTCACAGGCATATTTGTGGCAATAGCCAACAATACATTGTATGGGTCAAAATGACCGATTTTTCTTTTATGCCAAAAATCATTAGGATATTAAGTAAAGATCATGTTCCATGAAGATACTTTGTAAATTTCCTACCGTAGATATATAAAAAAAAGTATTATTAGTAGTAATATGTTTTGCTAAGGACTTAATTTGGACAACTTTAAAGGTTATTTTCTCAATATTTAGATTTTTTTGCACCCTCAGATTCCAGATTTTTAAATAGTTGTATCTCGGCCAAATATCCTATCCTAACAAACCATACATCACTGGAAAGCTTATTATTTTGTATGATGCATAAATCTCAATTTCAAAAAATGTACCCATATGACTGGTTTTGTGGTCCAGGGTCACATTTGAATTCTATTGAGTGTAGTAAAACGCTACAGAGAAAGTCGAACATGATCTAAAACAGCCATTAAAAAGACAAAAAAAAGAAAAGAAAAAACATAATCCTGCACCAACATTAATTAGAAAGCTTTTTAAATACTCATGACCAAGTTTATTTGAATTTATCAAGTTCTATTGTATTTATTATGGTAAATTTTGATTAACATGTTGTATATTTTAATAGATAATCTGAAAAGATTTTTCAGTATAGATTTACATTACACCTGTGGCATGTTGTAGCTATAGTTTCTATGTGTATGTTGCTATTTGTTTATAGCAAATGCTATAGATAAAAA
Organism: Rhinogobio ventralis; assembly: GCA_039654625.1. NCBI lineage: Eukaryota > Metazoa > Chordata > Actinopteri > Cypriniformes > Gobionidae > Rhinogobio > Rhinogobio ventralis. The sequence continues at coordinate 18,031,094 of CM077212.1, forward strand.
AAGAAAAAAAAAAGGAGCCATCAAATGGTCTTACCTGTAATTATATCCTTATTGTAACAAATGCTATAGTTAAACAATTACAAGACCTATGCTACTTTTTCATAAGACCAAGTGTGTTTAAATCAAGAGCTTTAAAGTGTGTTGTTTCTTGAATTATTGACTAAACAGTTGGTTTTTCCCAATGTGTAAAATGTGTTCTGCTAATAATGACAGATATTAAAGAACCTGGCTTAGAGATATTCCAAGAGATGGAAGTTTAAAGTAAAGTAAAAAATTTTTTTAAAGTAAAGTTAGTTTGACTTTCCATGACCCATGATTGTTAAATATAAGCTACTTTATTGCAGTTATGTTATCAACCAACTTTGCATGTGTGAACCATTTTGCAAAAGACAAACAAATAAACAAATAAATGAAGGGAGCATGCCCTGGGACCCTGTTAAACGGTTCACACTTCAACCCCCCTTCAAACCAAAACTACTTGCCTTGCAACATACCCCCGTTGATGAGTACCGGCACTTTAATTTTTCCACGTCAAGCTCTGGTTTAAAAGGGTAACGAAGGAAAAGAAACTGGCAATGGGTTTTTGATTAAAATACAATACTCATATAGTCATAAATATGTGTATAGTATTCTACCCTCATGTTATTCCATATCTGTAGGACTTGCTTTCTTCTGTGGAACACAAAAGAAGATATTTTGAAAATTGTGTCAGTGTTTTTGTGTGTATGTATGAATGTCAATGGGGTCCAGTGTTGTATGGAACCCAATGTTCTGCAAAAATGTCTTTTTTGTGTTCCACAGAAGAAAGAAAGTCATACAGGTTTTGAATGACATGAGGGTGAGTAAATGATGACAAAAAAAAAATTTTTTGGAGTAAACTCTCCCTTTAAAGCACGAGATGCTCTCTGGAAAATTCCGAAGTCATGTTAGATAACACGGATCATCAGGTTGTTCACAAATATGTAAGTAAAGCCAAAATGAAATTTGAAATGTGCAGGATTACAGTGCAAAGCCTAAATGTAACCTGTAACTTCTGGCAGTTGTCCATTCGCTTGGTTAATCAGACTGTTAATTAATACACTCATAATTAATTTGCTAGCCAGTAATAAATGTGATACCAATGCCCAGGCTTATACAAATTATTTATTTATTTTTTGTTGTTGTTCTGCCAAAATGTGACATTGTCTTGTTTTTAATTATCCAAGGGCGTCATTACATATTTAAGCAAATTGCTTGCAAACGGAACAGAAAATTGTATCCGTATATCTGAAAAAAATCTTAATATATCATATGATGTTAGCGGAGAGCAGTACCACATATTTCAATGACTATTTTTAAGTTTATATTCCTAAACTTCCTTTTATACCTTTGCTTTTGCTAACTGTTTGGTAATCAGTAGCACTTTTAGCTTTTGTCTTCTCAACAGTATTGTCAACTGCTGTCTTTGTCCTAGGCTGCATCCACAAACTTAGGCAGCTGACTTGTTGCCTTGCTGCCTTGTAGGCAATGACTCTGCAGGCAGCAGTAGCACACAAAGCTACCTCACGAAATTGATTACGGACAGACTTATGAGGCAGCGTAACAGTTTAATGATCTACAGCAAAAAATTGAGCTTAGGTGAGAACTAAACAAATATTTAAATACTACAGTAGTAATTTCTCACTAGAAATGACATCAGAAGTGGAAAATGTTGGTCAAAAATGTACATTTACACACAAACTGACCAGCAACTTTTAGACGCCATCTTTTATTTTTCTAGCTCAACTGTCACAGAATGGAAAGCACAGGTTTGTGGGATATCAAAGGCAGCGAAGGATACATTTATGCTGCCTTCAAAAATCGATCAGATGAAGGTATCTCAGGAGACAGGAAGTGAAGCTAACAATGGATTCAGACATGCCTTAATGCCTGCTTACCTAGCTTGAAATGCATCCTCCGAAGGGAACATTTTTCAGTTTTGGGATGCAGCTAGACTGGGTAAACTTAGCCTGATCTGCCGGCGATTTGATTTCGCCCTGCAACTCAGTCTGGAAACCTGTACATTCATTTCTACTGCTTCTGTTACACTTTTGCGGGAACCAATCACAGACTGGCTATCCACCTGCCGCGCTATTGGCGGGTTTAACACGATGACGATAGAGAAGCGATGGGTCGTTGCTTGTTGATTACACCTCTTGTGGTCTGATTGGTATCCAATGTAAAGAGTCATTTGAATTATGCTCGTTTATAAATCCTCTTGTGCACGCCTCTTGTGCAGTAAAAAATACATAGCAGACTCCCCAGACCAATGTTAAATCTTAAATTGAGCTTGGTCTGGTCATAGCCAGACAAGGATGCAGCCCTAGTTTCCCGCTCTCTTTTAGTTACTTTGGCAATTCATCTGATCATCACACCTGTTAAGGTGATGATACATGGGGGAATTTTTTGAGAAATGTTGCTGGGCAATGTTGCTGTCAACAGGCAACCTAACCAGGTGAGACACAGGGCCCACAATCGATCTAAAGTATACAGATAGAAATTTGTTGCCCATTCTCAATGGGAAAATGCCTAAGCAACAACGCTCGGCAACATTGCTCAAAAACGTTGCCCTGCGTATCATCACCTTTAGTCTTTTAGTTCGTTATCAGTGTGTACTTAAGTTCTTTGTTTCCTCAGTTCAGTCAGTGTCAGTTGTTGTTTGTGTATTGTGCACACTGTTACTTCATCTTGGCTTACCATGTGTTTATTCTTTTATTAAAACCTTTGTGTTAAAAATCTCTGCATCATCTTCGTCTTTGGAACATCTAGAATTGTGACTTATAAATAAACATAAATACCATGTCAGAAGCAGCTTCTGTTCCACCTTTGCAGTGTAATAAAATTTTATTGGTAACAGCCTATAGTAATCTGATTGATTGAAATAATTGGTTACATTTAAGTATTGAAACAACAGAGAACACTGATATATTTAATACGGTAAGTACAAAAGTAAAAAAGTAAAAAAAAAAAAAAAAGTACTAATATCTGACCCTGGTCCAAACCTCTCTTGCAAAATTTCCAACTACTCACGTGCTATGTAATTTTCCTTACAGTGTCCAGCTAAAAAAGTCTTTCTCTCTGACAGTTTTCCCTGCGAATCCAAAATGCCAACGTGGTGCCAGGGGTAACCATATTTCATTCAGCTCCCTGCCAGAGAAATTGAGCCATGTGTGCAGCCTTGATGTTGCACAACAAAGCCTATTATGTTTCTGGGAAGCCCTAAAGTGTGCATATATACTTGTGGGAAAATGAACGATGTTCTAAAGGAAGCTATAAAAATTATGCCAGACACTCAAGCCTATTACACCGGTCAGAGTGTGTAGGTGGAGACAATGAATGTTTCAATCTGCTTTGCAGGAAAATATCAATTTAATGAAGGTCATTTTAAAGCTGGTGCCTTTGTGAGGAGCTTTGATAAATGGAGCAGCAGAGAATTTTTCGCCATGTCAGGGAATAGGAACACGTCAACCATAAGTCTGTATTACACTTGCACATTCACCTGAGAGAGAGACAGCAAATCACTCGAGAGACGACAAATCACTCATGCATTCTGAAAAAGAGTTAGGAAATATAACACCATTTAGCAAGTTAGACAGTGGAACATGGGCGAGATGGGTGGGCAGAGGACACAAATCAACCGAGGCGGCTGTTCATCCTTAGTGATTTGCTGAGGAATTGTATTGCTATGGTGGCTGAGAGCTTTGATGAACTGAATCTTATAGCCCAGAGTAAGAAAAGCGATCATGTAACAAATGTAGTACCAGTAGATGTCCTCAGCACACTGAGAAAATGAACAATGTAGGTTTACTTGCTTCAAACTAAATATATCAAGGTTCTTTTCTTGTTTTCACTTCTATATTCAAGCAGTGCAGTCCATCATAAGGGAGATTTTTGATGGACTTCCCTGATCATGTAGCACAGTGCTTTGGAGGTTTGTCCTCTGAGTGTTTTTAACAATACTGCAGAATCATATTTTCTTTGTGTTCACCAGAAATGTCTGTAAATCCATTATTTTGTTCTTTCTTTTTAGAATTACCGTATGTCGGTTTTACAGAAAATGAATCTGGATGTTGCAATTTTTGAATCTTGGAGACCACCTGCATCTGCTCGCATCCAACTGATCAATATTTTGCAAGGGGACCAGATGGGTTATTTGGGTTCTTTTGATGGCAAACAAATGAAACTTACAATCCCGGATCGATGCAGGATCAGGTGATGATTGCTGTGATCTTCCTAGATTCATTTTTTTTTTTTTTTTTTCTGGGTCATCTATTGCAGCATCCAAAGAGAATACCATTCGCCCTGCTGAGTTCAATCATTTCTGCCTGCACAGGTTCATGTGAGGGTAATAGAGCAAGTTAATGCTTCAGTGCAGGGTTAAAAGACAATATTACTAAGAGCAGCACTCACTATATTTGATTTGGGCCTAACAAATAATATGATTTGTATTTGGAAACTCTATGATAGTTTTTCATTAGAGCAAAATTACATATACTTTCCAGCTTCTCTCCACTTTGCTGCTATATTAACCATTGGAAAATGGCAGGGAAGAAAATCCTGTTGATAGTTTTACCAAGGGAGCTGATGTACAGAAAAGGGACAGTTATATTTTTATAATATATTGCTTATATTTTACAGACATTGCTTTCATCACGAAAGTTTATTATCTGTATTCGTTTTAAAGCCATATCTGTCTAAACTTCTGATATATGGTTTTCTGAGCGCACACATCGAAGCATGTGTACAGAAAGCTGCCTGTCAGACGGCGTGCCCCGTGAGTATTAAACTAAGTTCTCTTTCACGTCTTATTGCACTTAAAATGTCAAATACACACAAGGTTATGTAAAAAACACACAAAGTTCACATAAACAGTCACTTACGTCTGTGAATACAAACAGCAGGGAAAAATAATCGCATGTGTATATTAAATCTGTGTATTAAAGTGAAAACAGCGTAATATACAGTACCTACTGCTATATATGCTGTTAATATAAATCAAACAACAAAAGAAAAACAGAAAATCACTTACTGCTCTTGATTGAATTAACTTTAGTAGCTTTAATAAGAATATATTTCTTGAATGCTGCTGTTAAATGCTCTGAGGAGATAAACATGGCAGACTCTGTAAGGCTTGTTCAGTCTATGCTAATAGGGCAGATTCTGTCAGCAGTCGTGGGCGGGGCCTAAGCATATGTGACGTCACAAATGCTAGAATTTTCATATGACGTGTTTTGAGACAGTGCTTATGATTTATAGACATTAAAAAAAGAAGAGCGGGTAGATTTTTATCATTATAGGGTAGTTGTTTACACACTGCCCACACATATTTATGTTCAAACATAATAGGTCCCCTTTAATAATACAATGACCTCAATGACATCAAAAGATCATATGAGATCAAGATTCACGTGCTATTGGAATTATCGTAAATACTAGTTTCCTAGTTAAAAAATTGGACATGAACGGGCTCTCAAGTCAAAACTTGAATGCGATGAGCTTCAGAAGTTGGAAGTATTACATTTTCAGTAGCATAAGGCAGCAGCATAATGCCTCTGAAAAGTGTTTTTCTCTGCGCATAACTTGCATTTTATGGTTATATCCTTATCTGTAAATGTAAGGAACTCCCACAAACATTTCCATTGTGCATATTCTGAAAACAAGCGAGTCTTGGGACCCTTCACTGGCTTCAATGAATGAGTGCCGGTGGGTGCATGCGCGTTAAACTGACGGAGCTCAGTAGAATAGGAATGCAATAATTTTGACCAAAAAACACATTTTGCTAAAATATTTTTTGTTAGAAATTAAGTGTCATATTTAATCATATTTATGAGAGCAGTAACAGTAAAGGCACTGTTGTTGGAATAGCTGTCACAAAGCGACCCCTAGGGATCTGCTTTGGATAGCGTGAGGATTTGTTTGTGAAGGGAAAAAAAAGATGTCTCTACCCACAACAGCACTGTCGTGCAAGGTGTAATTTATTTACAGCACCGAAGATATATACAAAAGTCCATGAGTGATGGTGTGAAGATATATATACAGTGTAAAATTCCAAACCTCTAAATTATAAAGTGTCAAAGAAACAACAAACTGGAAAATAGAGATTAAAAATATATATATACAAAATATACACCAGGGTATCTTCAATATACTCGCTTTGGTAGATTGCTCACAGCACCACAGTTGCACGCTCCTGTTTGACTTGGTTAACAAGTGATGAAGTTGAGTCTGGCCTCCCCTCTTATAGGCCAGACTCCGCCCCTTCTATGGACGTACCATTTCTTTGGTCATTAAAATCATCAATAATCCGTCAAACTTCACCCATATACAATAGACACAGGTTTAAACACAAATCCTCATATAAAACATAGTAAAACACATAACGAAACAAAATCAAAACACAATAACACATGACTGGCATTTTCTTCCTAATTTGTCAGTCCCCCTCCAAACAACACAAATGGGTTCGCCAGACTTCGTGCGTTGTGTGCCGGCACGGCGCTAACAGCGACATCATAAGCGTGCGCTGCTCAATCGATCGGTTTCGCCGGCGACACCAGCCAGTCCGACTACAAAAACACTTAAGACACACGACAAACAAATTACAGAATACACAACACATAAATAGGACAAAGATGCTCATACTATGTGTGATCGGGAAACAACTATAGCAGGGAAATGGAGCATGTAGTGTGTGAAACGGTCCATGGGCTATCAGCTGCGTATACACCCGCTCTGCCGATAACCGGAGGGAGGGGAGAACAGCGTGGTAAGTATGTGTGGTGCGGTATATGTGTATGAGTGTGCGCTGTGTCCAGCGGGATTATCTACTTTATCACATCACCTCCACCTTCTCTTAGCTGCGTACTGTCCAGGTACCGCAACAGGTAGTCGGCAACCACATTCTGTCGTCCTGGTCTGTGCCGCACCTTAAACTTATAGGGTTGGAGGCTTAGGTACCATCTCATTACTCTGGAGTTGTGGTCTTTCATTGTCTGGATCCACATTGTCTCCAAATCAAACTTCCTCCCCAGGAGATAATATCTTAAACTTTCGAGGGAGCACTTGATGGCGAGACACTCCTCCACAGTTGAGTACCTGGTCTCCCTGGGCAACAGCTTCCTGCTGATGTAGACCACTGGATTTTCTGCTCCCACATTCCCCTGGGCCAGGACAGCCCCAACTCCTGTGGCTGAGGTGTCTACCTGGACCAGGAATCTCTGTGTGAAATCAGGGCTTTGTAAGATCGGGCTGGAGCAAATCTTCTCTTTGAGTATTCTGAAGGCAGCCTCACAGTCATCTGTCCATCCAATAGGACTCCTTGCTGCTTTCACTAGCAGGTTAGTAAGCGGTGTAGCAATGGTTGCAAAGTTTGGGAGGAATCTTCTATACCAACCCACCAGGCCTAGAAAGGATCTCATCTCCTTCTTCGTTCTAGGCCTTGGGCTTCTTCGGATGGCTTCCACTTTGTCCACCTGGGGTCTCAGTTTGCCATTGCCCAGGTGATACCCAAGGTAACTGGTCTCCTGCCTTGCCCACTCACATTTCCTGACATTGATGGTAAGTCCTGCCTATTGCATTCGTCTCAGAGTATTCTTCAGATGTTCCAGATGTTCTTCCCAGGAGTTGCTGAAGATCACCACGTCATCCAAGTAGGCGGATGCCCAACCCTCACATCCCTGAAGAACTTGGTCCATCAGTCTTTGAAATGTGTCAGGTGCCCCGTGCAGGCCAAAGGGAAGAACCGTAAACTGGTATCGCCCCATCGGTGTTCTGAACACTGTATACGGTCTGGAGTCGTTATTGAGGGGCACCTGCCAGTACCCCTTGCACAGGTCCAGGGTGGTAATGTATCTGGCCTGTCCAATCCGCTCCAGCAAGTCATCAATTTGTGGCATGGGGTAAGCATCGAAACGGGACTGTGCATTCAGCTTGCAGAAGTCTATGCAGACACGTAGCGTTCCATCCGTCTTCGGGACAATAACTATGGGACTGCTTCCACTCGCTCCTGGATGGCTCAATCACTCCCATTTCTAGCATAATCTTTACCTCCTCTTTCAAGGGATCCACTTGCCTTTCTGCCACTCGGTAAGGTCACTGTCTTGATGGTGTTGGGTCAGTGAGGTGGATTGTATGGTGAATTAGTTCTGTTCTTCCCGGCTGTTGGCAGAACAAAGCAGGGAACTGTTCCAGAAGGCTTTGCAGCGGAACTCTGTCGGGGTCTTCCAGGTGCTCTATGTTCACCTCAGCTGGTTCTCTCTGTGCCTTTGATGCTGGTTCCTCATCCGTCTTATCTATCACTTCTCTCACCATCAGCATTGGTGATCTCGGGGCTATCATTACCTTTCTGCTTTTTGGCTGAGGCTTTAGTTGGGGTGTTCTGTGACGAGGAAGACTCTTTGCGTTTCTCATTGTGATCGCCGTGGTCGACTTACATGACGTACTCATGTTCAGCAAGAGCACCCAAAGTTTTTACAGTCATTCCTTTTTGCCCTGGAATAACTATTTTCGGGTGATTAGAAGATTTTTTTGCGGACATAGTCCAGATCGTCGTTGATATGCAAAAACTGGAATGGTAAAAAGATGAAAATAATATAAAATGCAAGATTTGCTGAAGAGCTGAGAAAATTACGTGCTTAGCCTGCCATCTTGTTGCGACCACTTTGCGCGTAGTGTGCCGGCACGGCGCTAACAGCGACGTCATAAGCGTGCGCTGCTCAATCGATCGGTTTCGCCGGCGACACCAGCCAGTCCGACTACACAAAAACACTTAAGACACACGACAAACAAATCACAGAATACACAACACATAAATAGGACAAAAATGCTTGCGGTGTACTATGTGTGATCAGGAAACAACTATAGCAGGGAAATGGAGCATGTAGTGTGTGAAACGGTCCATGGACTATCAGCTGCGTATGCACCCGCTCTGCCGATAACCGGAGGGAGGGGAGAACAGCGTGGTAAGTATGTGTGGTGCGGTATATGTGTATGAGTGTGCGCTGTGTCCAGCGGGATTATCTACTTTATCACAATAGCCCATTAATGTAATATAATTAATATGTTGAGACGAGTGAATGTGTGTTCTTCATATCTCATTAAGATTTTGTCCTTTTGTTTATCATTTTTAATTTAGTTGTTTAAAATGCTTTAGTAAGCAATCACATGTTTGTATTTGAACCCTTTTTGCTTATAGCCTACATAGATACATTCACTATATTTGTATTCATAGGCTTTTATATTACACATTGTTTGGAGGACAGCATTGGGCAGGATGTGGAATAACATTGTTTAAAATAATGGATTAAAATTCATAATTAATGTATAATAATTTCTAGATTGTTTTTATTAGATTAATTGGAAAAATAATCAATAGATTAATCGATTATCAAAATAAACATTAGTTGCAGCCCTAAAGCAATCCATTATTTCTAATATAATAATGCATTCAGAAATGATTTAAAATTCATTGTTTAAATTATTACAGATGCATGGGCAGAGTGCGGAGTGTGTTTTATATTCTGTTGCATTGGTTATAGTCTATAGTTTTAGATTCCACACTAGTAGGAGTCCACTGTGATCATCCTAGTGATCAAGGTCAGAGGATGTCTTTTCCTCATTATTGTTCATCTCCCAGTGGATGTTTCAGTCCAGAAGAATCCGCAAGAAAATCCTCTATACACTTAAGACCGCAATGCCCCCTTATGTGCACTAACACTGTTGAACATACAGAGGAAAGTGGTATCATTTGTCTTCTGCTTAAAGGCAATGGCTCCATAGACAAGGCTGCCAGAGGTAGAGCTGATGGAAGTGCACTTCTCTGAAGTTTTGCCATATAGGTCTCAGAGAGATGCTTTTAAAATATTAATAATAATATCCACTGGTTATTTTTTAAATTTCTGAGTCTGTCGATAAAACATTTTATTAGGGAACATCAGTGCACTCGGCTCTCTCTGTTGGCATTGCTAGTTTTTAGTAAAAGGCAGAGTCTCTGAAAAAAGCAGAGCCGTGTTTCCCGAAGCATTAAGTTAGTAGCAAATTCAGTGGGGCCCATATGTCTGATACCACAGTAAAAATATATTTTTATATCTGGTATTCAAAATCACATTTAAACCTGGAAATAAAATCTCTATTTCTAGGCCATTAATCAAATAGCCAAATTCTGATCTTTTTCAAATACATTTTTCACTCAAATGCTAAAGTGATCATTTATAATAAATTAAAAAAAAAAAAAAATAGAAGCATTCACTAGTTGTGGTATAAGACTTTTCAAATACATTTTAATTAGGTAGAAATTTACATTTGTGTGCAGAATAGAAGCATTTATTGGTGGTCTTAGACTTGTATTAACTGATAGATTTTTCACTCACATTTTTATGCAGAAGTGATCTTTTGTAATGGAAAAATTTAAATGAGATACATGCTAAATGGAATCAGTCACTTGTGCTCTCAGAAGTTTGAATCCCTCTGTAAGAGTATCTAATCTCAATGGCACATTTCCCAAAAGCGTTGTTATCCAAGTAATGTGTAAAACTACTTGTAAAATCATTGTGTTGATATTTCTATTTTCTTCTGCAGTTTATCAGAGGCAAGTACATAAAACAGCCTATATTGATTTTTTTTTTAAAGCCAGTGCCGACCTATGCTATATCAAAGAATTTGAAAAGTGTTGGTGAAACAGTCTGTGCATGTCACATAATAGGCTTGAATTTACATGACAGATAATACAATTCTATCTAGGCCTGCTTTAAGTGTAACTAGTTGCAGTCATTTTATATTTAAGGTTTAATATGATAATTAATGTATAAAGTATAATTAATGTTTAATATGTTGCATAATGGCAGTCACAAACTGCGTCATTGTTGTAAGGCTTTTTTTGTGTATGTTTTAGGTTCCTAGAGCTCAACTTTAAGCTAAGTGGCAACTGCAGAGCCACATTGTGTGTAATCACATTAGATGCATTTATCTTGCCAAATTATTTATTTTTGACATTATTATTACATTAGGCAAGGTAACGTTCAATTTACACCTTAAATGTTCACAATTTACTGTTTTTGAAGGGAAAATTCTTGGAGATGTTCGTAAACATTTATTGCGCGGCAAATTTCATATTGTCAATAGTGTAGCGATGCATGTAGCACCGTTCACACAATTTTATACCAAGCAGCTTTTTGTTGGTCAATGCAATGAATCTGTGAAACACTTGTTGCGAAATCTACATGGGGAAATTTTTCGTCTTCACATGTACTTCCCGATCACATGGATTTCTATTGAAATGACCGGTAAATATGACCTCACCTTTATGCTGATTCAACTGTTAAAGAAAGTAACTATACTTCGACAGTTTTCGGAAAGCTGCGTATAACACTGGCCGATAGTTCATCCTACAAAATTGTAAAAGCAATTCAAAGGCTTTTTGCAGTTCTTAATGGCTCTATAGTCATTGATTTCTGATAGACTGAAAACTTAATACATCTCTATGGGACGGTTCCTCATACATTTTCAAACAAAGGAGTTTTTATTCGTGCATAAGCCATACATTTAAAACCTTCATGCTTCCTCCATGGCTGAGCCGTTTCCCTCCGACACCATCCCACAAATGTGCTATATTGATCATCGCATCACGTTCAGACTGTTTCAGCTATGATAACATAGACCTAAATTGATCCTAAGAACTGCCTTAAATTTCAACCATTTTAGCTTTTAGATGTGCTTTTTTTCACTTCATATCTGAAGCGGTTTTGTATTGCACCATGTCATATTATACTTTATGGAAAGCTGTTAACAAAGACAAATTACCCCAGAAGTTGGGAGCTTATACCTCCATTGCATAAGATATCTCTGCAAAGACTGTCTTAATATAGACATGAAAGATACTAAGTAATTTAAGTAAGATATCTTGTACTTCTAAAGTGTGGTTGTATTTTGCGTTTATTGGCAGTTGATGTTTGTTTTCCTCATTTTTCTTTAATGGTTTTTATGACTTAGTATGCAGAATGAAATGGGTTTGCAACAAGTCTGATTGTTGAACAGTGTCGTCCCACTCTTAAGAAAGAGACCTGCATTATATTACCTTGTCCTGTAATTGTCAAACACCAGCTATTGTTTATTGCATTGTATAAAAGGGAAAGGCTCTGTAATGTGCTCATTTGAAGAAAAATGAGTGTTGTGAAAAACAAAACAAAAACAGCTCAATTACTAATATCCATCTATGTCCAAAAGCTATTTCTGAAGCTTTCAAGATGGTTGAGTTACAACTAGCGCACCTGGAGTTATGTGTTTTGTGATTATGGCTATTTGAAATAAGTTTTTCCCATCTAATATCTAAGATCCAACTGCTTGCTGAGTGACCGGCATGAACATGAGACAAATAAACAGTAAAGACAAATACTAAAAAGTATCATAATATTGCAGGAAGCCTCCAGCACATACAGCACATGCAGCCACCCAACATGGCAAAATAGCTTTTCCGCCTTTTTATTTGGGCTCAGTAATATTTTCATAGTGTAAGGTTTGGTGCCAAAAAGCATTTCTTGTTTTACGAGTCCCTGCAGGGTGCTCCATTTCCAAGCAACATCTTTCATTCCATTTTGGAAAGGTATTTTTCAAACTGTGATAAATAGTTTTGTGAACATTTATTTCTCTTGCATATTTAAGCCTATTAGTTTCAATTGGCAAATGAAGCATGAACATTCATTAAATAATACAAAAAACTGTATGCCAGACAGAGGCAAACTGTCTAATTCATACAATATTTTACTGCAAAATCAAAACACAGAAATTATGCCATTATGTATTTGATGCAAAAAAAGCACAAAAAAGTTAATTAAAAAACATTGACTTATTTTGTTGTAGTGCATTTATGCTGATGATAAATGCATTCATTACAGTAATGCAGATTGAATGTGAATCACTATTGAGAATGGAAAGAAAAAAAAACTTGCAGCATTAAGCTAATGAGAATTTGGGGGTAGTCAGGTTTTCTTTTTTATTTGAATGCACAATTCATAAAATTGCCTTTATTTTATACAATATAACAGTAATATAATATATATTATTTAGCCATTTTCATTTTGCTTTGATTTTGAGGAGAAATGTGACCAGGATAATTCTCCCTTTTGTTCTGTAAATACAGAACAACATCAGCAGGAGCAACAAGAGCAATGTCATATCTGTATAAAGACCCAGCTGTCTGTCTCATGTTTGTTGGAACACAAGATTAGTTGTAGCTGATTGGGTAAAATGCTGTAAGACATGAATATGTCTGGCATCTAGGTTAAGGAATCCATGTTAATGGAAATTCAGAGGCTATGTTGAAGGATAAGAAGGCTAGCTGACAGTTCTGTCAGGATCAGAATGTACTTCAGCTGAACCTGCTGCCTTGTGGATTGCATTAAAAATATAACGTCTTATGAGAAACCTGAGGTGACTGTGTGAGCGGATTTATGGCACTGACTTGACAAATCTGAGATGGCCATTTTGACGTGAGAATTTGTCTATTTTCCAGCAGTGCAGTCGTGCTATCATCTCCTTTGTGTCTGTGACAGGCTCTGAGGAACACTGAGAAGAAAAGTCCCATCATCACAGGAGAGGAGAGGAGGCACATTTGCCGCCATCGCAATAACATCCAATATCTGTTACACTGTGTGACACTGAAATTAATCCAGAAAAATGTGATGATTTGTGGAAAAAAGGACTGAGTCATATTTCTATGTTTGATAAAAGAAGCCAAACCAGATTATGAGGACAGATATACATAGTCCTGTGTTTGGGTAAAGTGAAGGAAATTTCATGATTTATGCCTTTAAATGGGTCTGTACCTAGGCTAAAAACAACCATAATACCAAATCCTGCTTTCGAAGCATGATTCACATGTTTTCAATAGAAATGTATACAACATAGACAGCATGATTATAGAGGCAGGCAATGCAACAAGCACAAAAAAATTTAGTTATTTTTTATTTCAGTGACAATACATCCGTGGATTCCTTTTTGATGACTTAAAAGTCTGAATTGCAGATTGACAATTTTGACTGTGGGTCTTTTCCTCTTCTCTCTGCATGAGTGTTCAAATCAATCGTGTTTTATCAAACGGAGAGCTTTGTTGGATTATTCTTTGTTGGACGTAGTCTGATGTCCTATAACTTCAATACTTAAACTATGATTGTTCTATCGATCTATCATTGAACTATTCACACTGAAAGAATATATACTTCCTTGTCCTACTCCAAACGTCTACACACAGTGACTTCCCTCCTCATAATGGCATGTACATACACCGATCAGGCATAACATTATGACCACTGACAGGTGAAGTGAATAACACTGATTATCTCAGCATCATTGAGCCTGTTAGTGGGTGGGATATATTAGGCAGAAAGTGAACATTTTGTCCTCAAAGTCTGATGTGTTAGTAGCAGGAAAAATTGGAAAACGAACACTGTAAAACCCAAAAAATTACGGTAACTAAAACCATTTGAAGAAACCGATTGCGTTAAACCATTTAAGTTTTAAAACAATTAAGTATGAGTACTGTAATCTCATATACATTGAGCTAAATTAATTAATATTTTAGTGTTTTAGTCAATCATTAGAGTAAACTGAATTTAAAGGTTACGTTAATTTTATTCATTCAGTTTGAATTCAGTCTTAACAACTATATAGTTACTTAAATGGTTTTAGGAAACCGATTGCGGCAAATGGTTTAAGTTCATCAAACTCTAAATATATATAAAATTAAAATAACAAAAATATAAAACTATGTTGTAACACCAAAAGAAACTGAGTTTCATTTTTATGTAAAAAGGTTAATTTTTCCTCAAAATTCAAAAGCACTGTATGAACTTAGTTAGTGTACTCTAAGTGACTTGGCAGACATCACCACCTCATCTTTAAAGACAATCAAAGCATCCAGTGTGTTTAAAGGTAACGTTCCCGATTCCTCTTCAACAGCAACGATGGTGACTGTAGCCTTCTGCACCTGGTCAAGCTCCTTTTTCTATAGGCATTGAAAAAAATGTTAGTTTGTCACCACATATAAAAATAACCCTTGTCAGGGCAGACACCATAGTTACATTTTCATAAATAAAAATAACGTTGTGAGTGAAGGAACGGAGTAGTGTTTATTAAATTGGGTGTGTGCTTATTTAAAACCCTAGTACTTTAATTTTCACATCATGTCTTCCAGAGTTGTTTGTCAGGGGTGTATCAGCTGAATGTTCTAGACCTTAAATTGAATGTTAATTTTTATAAAATTTAATTTGGCATCAACCTAAAGTTATTTATTACACAAACAAAAGAAATGTGGTGCTTAAAGGGATAGTTCACCCCAAAATGAAAATTCTGTTTTTATTTACTCATTATCATGTCATACACCCCCCCCCCAAAAAAAATTTGAGATATTTTTAATACTCTAATACTTGTCCATCCATTGAAAGTCTAGGCAATCTATATTTAGCTTCAAGAGGTACATAAAGACAGTTAAATTGTAACTATGTAAATTTAATCTAAGTCTTCTAACAGCATGTTTACACCGGACGTGACCGTTGTCGCTCACCTCACAAAAGCTAAAGGCTGTCTACACTGGACGTGACAAAGCGCACATTGCAAAGCATTTGTTTTTCATGTCAGTATGTCATAAATAGAAAGAGGCATCAGTTTACTGTCTGAGATGCGTCTCTCGCGTCACGCTGCATCCAGTGTAGACATCACTGATTATAATGGGTTCTTTTGTCATGTCGCGCCACTCGCGTCCTTTGTAGACACGGTGAAACAAGACACAGATTTGATTAACAAATTTTAAAGGGATAGTTCACCAAAAAATGATAATTACCCCATGAGTTACTCACTCTTAAGACATCATAGGTGTAAATTACATTCTTCTTTCAGACGAATACAATAAGAGTTATATTAAAATATGTCCTGGTTAATCCAAGCATTATAATGGCAGTGAATGGCTGCCCAAAATTTGAAGGCCAAAAAAGTGCATCCATCCATTATAAAAGTACTTCACACGGCTCTGGGGGGTTAATAAAAGCCTTCTGAAGCAAATCATTGATACCAGCGTTGATACGGTGGAAATGGATTACAGACCGGTTGATTACACTTGAATTATTTTTAAATGTTTAATTTTTATTTCTAAAATGTTTGTTACACGAGTTTAAATGTTGGCAATATTGTATACATGTCAAAAGAGTAATATATGCTGTATTGCTGCAACGTTACTCATCGACAATAAAGGCCAATGTCATGTAGAAGTGTGGTTGTGTGGAGTATTTTACAAAGGTTTAGAGGAAATTAAGTTAATATTAAAGTTATACTATAAAAGTTAATATCACTCATAAATAAAAACAGTTAATATTACTCACAAATATTGTTTTTTAAATGTTTTTTCCCCCAATTTTTTCTACTCAATTTTATTTGAAAATGCACCAAATGTAGTTACTCAGATTTACTTAATTTTTTTACTTACATTTACTCAGCTCATACGGTGTATGTAATTGATTTCACTGCTTTAAAATTTACTCAATGTTTTTAGTGTAAAAATGTTTCACCAATGTTTTTTGTAAATCATAATATAAGTTTTTAGAGTGTACATTACATCAAACATCATTGGTCCTTGGGTGTCATGATGCCATTCATGTGGTGTCTAATAACCGATATGGCTTGATGTTAGTTGAGCTTTGTGTTATTTTTCGTCTGGGCTGTGTATGCATTGATCAATATGTTTAGATTTAAATTTCATTCTAATAATTGAAAAAAAATAATCATATTGCTTCAGAAGACTTACCAAAGCCCATCGATTTGTTCAATGTTAATTGTACTTACTCATAGTATTGTAGCCATGTTGTTGCCATTGATATTGCACCACCCTTCAATGTCTTTAGCAATTTGTTAGTGTGAGTTTCAAATTAGAAAACTTGAGGAGCAAATAACAGTCTAAAATGTTAACTAACGTTAGCAAAAAGCCATCTTAAATGCTCATCGAGCCACTTTGTTCACCGGAGCTTCAGCTGCTTTAATAAAATTAATTAGCATCACATATGCTAGATGAAACTGAAGAAGCAGATAACGATTAACAATAAGTTTAAAATGGTTGTTATATAGTGAATGGGTGAGTTTGCATTAACGTTACCTTTAGCTTTAGTTTCTGTGGCGCGAGAGAGATGTGGAAGATGGCCAGCCGTCTCAAAACATAAAAGTCGTGTTTATCTGTGTCCGACTGTGAGAAAGCACAAAGAAAATATTTTTTTAATTTCCCACTGACAAACTGGGGTGTAAAACGGCATATTTAACACCTGGAGTTAATAACTTTGATGACGTAATAGCGCATTTGCTCCTCGATTGTTTGCTAGCTAATGTTATACACAGCATTAC
The DNA here is from genome assembly GCA_039654625.1 of Rhinogobio ventralis. Taxonomy (NCBI): domain Eukaryota; kingdom Metazoa; phylum Chordata; class Actinopteri; order Cypriniformes; family Gobionidae; genus Rhinogobio; species Rhinogobio ventralis. Next base: position 18,048,485 of record CM077212.1, read on the forward strand.
TGAGCTGGTTAATCTTCGGATAAAGAGGTACGAGAATAAAACATATAAATACGTTTGAAATGCTTACCTGTTATTTTTCTTGACTGTGGCACGAGCTGTCCTGCTGTGACTGGAGGAGGGAAAATGGCGTGGTTTTTGTTGCCTTGGAAACTCACTGGGCTAATACTTTGACATGAGTAAATGTAATTACTTTAAAAGGGCTTAATGTAAGATTGTAGGCTTAATATGAAGTAGATTAATGTATTTTTTATTGTTTATATATTTATTTGATGAGCTTTTAGTTATTTAATTAGCCATAGATGTAAGCAGACTTTTTTTAAGGCCTAAAATTGTGAAATTTTAGACTTTTTTTTTACTTTTTAAGACCACTCGGAACCCTAATTTAGGCATGTAGACATGGTCAAGACGAACTGCTGAAGTTCAAACTGAGCATCAGAATGGGGTATAAATGTGATTTTGAACGTGACATGGTTGTTGGTGCCAGATGGGCTGGTCTGAGTATTTCAGAAACTGCTGATCTACTGGGATTTTCACACACAAGCATCTCTAAGGTTTACAAAGAATGGTCTGAAAAAGAGAAAATATCCAGTGAGCATCAGAGAATTTCTGAATGCACAACACGTCGAACCTTGAAGCAGATGGACTACAGCAGCAGAAGACCACACCAGGTGGCACTCCTGTCAGCTGAGAACAGGAAAATGAGGCTACAATTCACACAGGCTCATCAAAATTGGACAAATGTTGCCTGGTCTGATGAGTCTCGATTTCTGCTGCAGCATTAAGATGGTAGGGTCAGAATTTGGCGTAAGCAACATAAAAGCATGGATCCATCCTGCCTTGTATCAGTGGTTCAGGCTGCTGGTGGTGGAATGGTGTGGGGGATATTTTTCTGGTGCACTTTGGGCCCCTTAGTACCAATTGTGCATCTTTTAAACGCAACAGCCTACCATGTCCATTCCTTTATAAACACAGTGTACTCATCTTCTGATGGCTACTTCCAGCAAGAAGCTCAAATCTGAAACTGGTTTCTTGAACATACCAATGTGTTCATTCTACTCAAATGGCCTCCACAGTCACAATATCCCAATCCAATAGAACACCTTTGGGAAGTGGTGGAATGGGAGATTCGCATCATGGATGTGCAGCTGACAAATCTGCAGCAACTGCGTGATACCAAAATCTCAGGAATGTTTCCATCTCCTTGATGAATCTATGCAATTCTGAAGGCAAAACGTACCTAATAAAGTGGCCGGTGAGTGCATATGTACAGTACCATATATTGGCTGATATTAGAGGCTCATTTCTGCCTATTTAATGTTTAGATTATCTTCACCATCTAACAATTTAATAACACTGTTAAATGTAATCTTTAGCAATTGTCAAAATGAATATAAATTTTACTTACTCTATAATGTTGTGGTGCCTAAATTTTAATGTTTTATTTATTTAGACACGAGTATAGAATTTGAATTTATCAACTATTAGCCATAACATGAAAATAATTGGCTTGTTGTTATATGCCAGAATTATAATATATGCACATCCCTAATATGCCTTATCCAATTCATAAATCTTGAATGGTAAAGTTAAACAAATAGTAGGCTACTTGGTAGTATAGTAATAGTGCTGATTATGCATAACAAATCATTTCCTCTGCATGCCTATGGTTGTTTTACACAAATTGCAGTTCAAACCACTTTAGTCTGTGCAGCTGACTATAAAATGATCCCAGGTATTACTGTGTTCCCTCTTACTAACTGAATCACTGGTGACTGCTTTGGATTGCTCTCCCTCACCGACCTCAATCTCAGATGCTAACAGATACACAGGTGACAAGAGATGAATGGTATAAGTGAGAAAGTGAGGGTACACAATATGAGTGCTGTTGTACTTAGACTGACTTGCATTCATCACATGACAGTTATGAGTTAGTTTCGCTCCACTCACACCAAAATCCGTAGCTCTGCCCCACATCATACATTTATTTAGCTCTGTGCAGTGAACCGGCAGCGAAGGTAGTTGAGAAAAGCTGGTTTGGAACACAGAGAAAATATCTTATGTAGGATATAGTATGTCAGTTTTTATGTTACTCTTGACAACTTTGGATTTCCGAGACATGAAAAATAAAAGATACTGTGATGCAGTGAAATGGGACATTATGGTTCCCTTTCGTTCAGTCACTCCGAGTAACGTCAGTGACTGACGAAATGTTGCGGTCGAGACTCAATGACCCCTGTAAAGGGAAGAGAGTCCCCTCTGCCACACCCCAATCTACCGTCTCCGAGGAGATGGTACTTTGGCTGGTGGCCAGGGTGACCGGAGGGTTAGGGTGTGGCATAAACCCCGATGATCATTCCTCGGGCCACACCCCCCTCTCGCAAACCGCTACCCGCAAGTGGTCGGACTGAAGCAGCGGGACCGTCTGCGGACACCCCGCGTGTTTCGCTCGGTGCTCCAGATGACAACGAGATGTCGATCGCCGCATCTCAAGGTGGGCTGGAGTCCTCTGGGGATGAAGATTCGGCTATGCTGCCGCCTTCGGGCGTGTCAACATTGCCCGAGTCCGACCCGGAGTTGACAGCCATGTCATCTCGGGGGATGATTGGTCTTTGGGTGTGGCGCGTCCTGACAGCTGTCGGGCCCCGCCCCCAATTACTTTTCTCTCCCGGGGTGCATGAGGAGGTCACGCGGTCCTGGAAGTCCCCGTTGTCTTCCCGTGACCTTTTGCGGGCCTCCTCCGCCTTCTCTGCCCTCGATGGGGCCGCGGTCAAGGGTACATTGGGGTCCCCCCTGTTGACGCTCAGTTGCAATCACGGTCGAGACTCAATGACCCCCGTATGGAGGTAGAGTCCCCTCTGCCACACCCCATTATCCTCTCCACGTGATGGGATGTTTGGCTAGTGGCCAGGGTGACCAGAGGGCTGTGGTGTGGCATAAACCCCGACGACTATTCCTCGGGCCACACCCCCCCTCTTGCACAGAGTGCTTCAATATGGCACGGTGATCCTAAGCACCCCTCCAAGGCCTGTAGATTCTCGTCTACTTCGGTGGCGAGGTAATGCAGAGCTGCGGGGCAGGCCGCCGCCTCTCTGCATGCCATGGCCATCCTTCAGGCCTACCAGGCCCGGATGCTATGTGACATGCACGAGGGTAGAGCTGACCCAGGGCTCAGAAATGAGCTGCGTGCCGCCACCGACCTCGCCCTCCAGGCGACGAAGGTGACCGCACGCTCCCTGGGCCAGGTGATGTCCACAGCCATGGTCCAGGAGAGACGTGGCTCAACCTGGTCTATATGAGAGAGGCTGAGCGAACCCGGTTCCTCAACGCTCACATGTCCCAGGCTGGCCTCTTCGGCGGCACGGCTGAGAACTTCGCCCAACAGCCCAGAAGCAGACTGAAGCCATGAAACATGTACTGCCCCGGCGGCCAGCTGCTGCCTCACTCAGCCGACGGCTCAGTCGCCTCAGTCTGCTTGCCGCCGAGGGCGCCCTCCTGCGGCTCCACCCCTCCCGCCCGGCCCCAGCAGCAGCCAGTTTTCCGGGCCGCGCTGTGGAGGTGGTCGCAGGAAGGCGCCCCTGTCCGCTCCCCAGCCCCGCAGCCCGCCTTACGCCAGGCTAAGCGGCGCTCCTGACGCGGACAGCTCAGGGATGGGCAGTTCTTTCAAGGAGATGGTAGCAGGGCCACTCCTTCCCCCGGTGGAGGGCCGGGGGAGAATCTTGCAGCTGCTGGCCCCCGGGTCGGCAGCACCCTATATGTAGTAAGAACTAGCACCCATCCCTGAGCACCCAGAGACCGTGCACGGCAGTGTGCGCCGCCCCCGGGCCACGCCACTCTCGTCCCTCTCTGACGCCAGTCTCCTCTCAGAGCAGACCCCAGTGGAACGCACGTCCTTCCCTGGTCTCCTCTGTCAGGACGCGGCTGATGACCGTGCCCCCACACCGGACGCTACGCCTCCCACGTCTGGCCCGTCACGCCGTCTCGCTGCCCCACCCGGGGTACGCCTGTGGTTCGCATGTCCCCGCTGGTGCAGTTCTTGGGAGCCTGGCTAGAGCTCCCGGGGCTGTCTCGCTGGGTCGCCGGCCGACCTAGTGCTCCAGTGCTTAGCCCGTCTGGGCCTTCGGGTCAACTGGGTGAAGAGCAACTCTGCCCCGTGCAGAGGATCTCTTTTCTTGGTATGGATATCGAGTCGGTCGCCATGTGCACGCAGCTTACGAGCGAGCGCGCGCAGTCACTGCTGACTTGCCTCCGTCAAATCGAGAGCAAGAGTGCGGTTCCACTGAAGATATTCAGAGGCTCCTGGGGCATATGGCATCTGCAGCCGCGGTAACGCCGCTCGGATTGCTTCATATGAGACCGCTTCAGCACTGGCTTCGCGATCGAGTCCCGAGATGGGCATGGCAGTCAGGCATGCTCCGGGTCCCAGTGACTCGGGCCTGCCTGCAGACCCTCACCCCGTGGTCGAACCTCATGTTGTATCAACAGATGCCTCCACCACGGGCTGGGGTGCCATGTGCAATGGACATGCTGCCGCGGGCTCCTGGACAGGACCCCAGCGCCTCCTGCATGTCAATTGCCTCGAGTTGCTGGCAGTACGGTTCGCCATGCACCGCTTCCTAGCGTTGCTCAGGGGTTAACACGTACTAGTCCGGTCAGACAACACGGCCACAGTAGCGTACATCAACCGCCAAGGTGGTTTACGTTCCCGCCGTCTGTCTCAACTCGCCCGCCATCTCGTTTTATGGAGTCAGAAGCATCTGAGGTCCCTTCGTGCTGTCCATATCTCAGGAACCTTCCACCCTCAAGGTATATGTGGCCGCGATATCCGCCTACCACGACCTTGTGGAGACGAAACAGGTAAGTCAGCACGACCTGATCATCAGGTTCCTGAGGGGAGCGAGGAGACTGAATCCTCCTCGCTCTCCCCTCGTACCCTCTTGGGACCTCTCAGTAGTTTTAGATGCTCTGCAGAGGGCTCCCTTCGAGCCATTGCGATCAGTCGAGCTTAAGTTCCTCGCCTTGGCCTCCATCAAGAGGGTAGGGGTCCTGCAGGCATTTTCGGTTGACGAAGCGTGCCTAGAATTCGGGCCGGCCGACTCTCACGTGATCCTGAGACCCCGGCCTGGATATGTGCCCAAGGTTCCCCCAGGGGTGAACCTGCAAGTGCTGCCTTTGGAGGAGGCAGACCCAGCCTTGACACTGCTCTATCCAGTACGCGCCTCCGTGCTCACGTAGACAGAACGCAGTGTTCAGGACCTCAGACCAGCTCTTTGTCTGTCATGGTGGGAAGCTGAAGGGAAAGGCTTTCTCCAAGCAAAGGTTGTCTCACTGGATAGTGGACGCCATTGTCTTGGCTTAACAGACGCAGGGGCGCCCATGCCCCCTTGGGGTCAGGGCACACTCCACCTGGAGTGTGGCCTCCTCTTGGGCTCTAGCGCATGGCGCCTCGCTGACAGACATCTGCAGAGCTGCAGGCTGGGCGACACCCAACACATTCGCCAGATTCTATAATCTCCGAGTGGAGCCAGTGTCCTCTCATGTACTCGCCTCTACAAGTGGCGGTAATGGGCTAGGCTCAGGTGTCTTTGCTTGCTCGCCATTCCTCTCCACGGACTGGATACGTGCGATATTTTCCTCAGGTAGTTTCCCCGAAACCCTGAGTTCCTCCAGCACTGTCGATGCCGACACCAGTGCATCTGCCCACTTGCTCAGGCCCTCGTGTCAGGCTAGGTGCCACCATGTGCATGGTTCCCCCTTTGGGCGACCCCCACATGTGTATTTCCACTGTAAGCCTCTCCGAGCATGTGTATTTCCCTCGGCAAGCCCTTGCCTCCCCTGGGGGTAAAATTCCACCTTCGGCTGGTTACCCCAGAGTTCCTACATATGCAGCCCCTCGCGGGTCATATGTGTCTCCTTAAGTCCTCCCTACGGGTAGGCACTTTGGCGCATACTTCCACCTGGAATATGCTTCCTAGTGTACCTTGGTATTCCTGTGCTAAGTTGGAGTCCTTCGTCCGTACTAGCTTACGACAGGGAGCTCACACTTACGCAGGGCACTGGACGACAGCCGAGTGGCGTGATTACATTGGGACCCCCATTTCGTCAGTCACTGACGTTACGTCTCCGTTCCCTCCTCAGAGAACGAGGGTTACATACGTAACCGAGACGTTATTTTTCATTAGGGTAAATGTTTGTTATTTACAGGGAAAGTACAGATTTAATTTTTAGTTTTGTAAAAATGTAGCTTTTGTAACCGTTCTGATTTTGTAAAAAAGTGTTTTACGAAAAAAGTATTATAAACTCTTGGACACTAGCATTCATTGTTTTATGGTTATATGGCATAATCCGGAACTGAAAAGAAAGACATTTTCAGTTTCCAATGCATATTGTGTAAAACCGCACAGTAGGGTAATACAGAAAAACAATAAATCCTGAAATTCCTCAGTTTTTGTGTTTCTCCCTGTTGGCATTGCCTGTCTGATGCTCTGCCAGTCAATGATTAGAGCAATTCAGAGGAAATGACTTTTTGAAGCACCCTCACATGTGGTGTCACAGGCCGCCTCCAACCTTTTTGTCCGCTCATGCTGCTTTTGACTAAGTTCTTTTTTTTTTTTTTTACATTTGCAAGTTCAAAGCATTGTTTTAACTTTTGAATTAATTTAAGGCTGTTGACAATGATGTATGGTTTTGATAGTTATGTCTGTTCATAAACAATTACCAATGATAAAATGGTACAATGATGACAAAAAGATCCAAACTAGCATCTGACAAACCAAACTCAGCTACAGTAATAATTTTCAAAATTTGTTTTCATGATGCCTTCATTCTCTGATTGCGCTCAGATGTTATTAGTGTCTGTCCTTTGCATGAACTGACCAATAACTTTTGTTGATTTTTTTTTTATTGTTCCCTGCAGCATTTTTAAGAAAAGTCGCATCAGTCCATCGAGATTCATTGACTGAAATAAATTTTTTTTTATGCCTAACTCATAGCTCAAGATCTTTTAAAATGTTTTTATGAAGTCTCTTATGATCACCAAGGCTGCATTTTCTATTACTATTATTTTTATTTTAAAAATACAAAAAGAAAAAAAGCAATATTATGAAATATTAAAATGTAAAATTACTATTTGAATATTAAATGTATTCCTGTGATGGTAAAGCTGAATTTTCAGTAACCATTACTCCAGTCTTAATTGTCACATGATACTTCAGAAGTCAGTCTAATATGCTGATTCGGTGCTCAAGAAACATTCCTTATTATCAATGTTGATAACATTTATGCTGCTTAATATTTTTGTGGAAACCGTGGTGCAGGTTGCTTTGAATAGAAAGGTTAAAATAACAGCATTTATATGAAATATAAATCTTTTGTAACATTATAAATGTCTTGTAGCGAATTAGCTCAGAGGGGAAATATTAATAATTATTCATAACTCATTATGATTATTCATTATGATTAATTATGAATATTTGAATCAGTTAATGAGATTAACTTGATGTGGCTACATTAACATTACAATCAATCAATCAGTTCATCCTGTGAACGCTCCGTATTGATTATTAATTAATTCTAAGAAAAATCGATTTTTCATGGCTCTTTCTTTGTATTTACATAAGCGCTTAGAGCGCATAACAAGATCGATCATTTAAGTGACAATTTGTTTGCAGGCAGGGAGTCAGGACCAAACATATATTGTGCACAAACTTTATTAACTAAACCACGGACAAGACTAAAACTAACATAAAACACACATCACACATACATGGTAAGAGGCAAAGTTAAAGTGGTTGGAAGAACCGGGACAGAACAGATGGATGAAGTTATGGAAAGAGTCTAAAACCTGAGAGAACCATCATTGATAAGATCCTTTGTCTGAACAAAGGGGTTTACAGTTTTACTAACTACACAGCGATTTGTATTTCGTAGTACTTTACTTGCATTTGCCTAGGAAGGCGTCCAGATATACAGTCGCAGGAGAAAGTCTTGATGGTTTTGCAGTTGCGATCGTTTCCTTCTGTGTTGAGCGGAGGAATGACGGTGAACTTGCATGGTTGTTTCAACTCCGTCGAGGTTGAGGAAGTTGCACGTGGCATGAGGAGTTTGGGCCTGCTGGCCTACCGGCCGTGTGGTGGCATCGGGTTTCCTGTCCCACACAGCACATGGCTCTGTGTGGGTAGGCCTTATTGGCCTGGCCTGCTGGCCAAGATGAGGTGTTGGTTCAGCCAGAAAGAGAGAAGAGAGGAGGCGGATCTTGTTTGAGCTTGCGCGATGAGCCAGAGCTGCTGTGCTGGTCTGATACAGCATGCTTGTAGAATTGACAGGGAAACACACACTGCCTCCTATGAGGAAGTAACATACAGTGTAAGTCGTGAAACGAGCATTAATTTGATTGGAGACAAGACATATATGAGGTTACATGAATTAGTAAGTATCTCATAAGACATGCATAAACGAAACACCATACAAGAGACCCTTTACAAAACAGTTTAAATTGTACACGCAATGTCCTGGGGTGCATGTTCATTTATAGAACAGTTTTTCTGTAAATTAATGCAGGAAGGTCCTTTTTAAGGGCATTGGGTCCGTTTTCAAAAAGAATCAATTTCGAGTCACAGCTCTCTGAAATTCCTTTAGGTCGTAAACCAAGTCTTATCTGATGGTAGCCATGGTAACACCTTCCCTGTTCTTCTGGGGGATGTTTTCACCAAGCTTTGTTGGGAGAGTAAGTTTGCTGGATCATTCATTAAATATAATGAATAAATAATTGTTTCTGATTTGTCTCAGTCGTTACAGTCTTTACTGTCACTTTTGCTCAATCTAAAGCTTTCTTGCTGAATAAGTATTAACAAATATTAATAAAGTAGGCCTATTATTTTCTTTGAAAAAAATTTATCTTACTGACCCGCAACTTTTGAACAGCAATGTACACACTACCACAACCTACCACATTGAAATATATATACACCGATCAGGCATAACATTATGACAGGTGAAGTGAATAACACTGATTATCTCTTCATCACGGCACCTGTTAGTGGGTGGGATATATTAGACAGCAAGTGGACATTTTGTCCTCAAAGTTGATGTGTTAGTAGCAGGAAAAATGGGCAAGTGTGTTTGACAAGGGCCAAAATGTGATGGCTAGATGACTGGGTCAGAGCATCTCCAAAACTGCAGCTCTTGTGGGGTGTTCCCGGTCTGCAGTGGTCAGTATCTATCAAAAGTGGTCCAAGGAAGGAACAGTGGTGAACCAGCGACAGTGTCATGGGTAGCCAAAGCTCATTGATGCAGGTGGGGAGCGAAGGCTGGCCTGTGTGGTCCGATCAAACAGAAGAGAGCTACTGTAGCTCAAATTGCTCAAGATATTAATGCTGGTTCTGATAGAAAGGTGTCAGAATACACAGTGCATCGCAGTTTGTTGCGTATGGGGCTACATAGCCGCAGACCAGTCAGGGTGCCCATGCTGACCCCTGTACACCGCCGAAAGCGCCAACAGTGGGTACGTGAGCATCAGAACTGGAGCACGGAGCAATGGAAGAAGGTGGCCTGGTCTGATGAATCACGTTTTCTTTTACATCACGTGGATGTCCAGGTGCGTGTGCGTGGCTTACTTAGCACCAGGATGCACTATGGGAAGAAGGCAAGCCGGCGGAGGCAGTGTGATGCTTTGGGCAATGTTCTGCTGGGAAACCTTGGGTCCTGCCATCCATGTGGATGTTACTTTGACACGTACCACCTACCTAAGCATTGTTGCAGACCATGTACACCCTTTCATGGAAACGGAATTCCCTGGTGGCTGTGGCCTCTGTCAGCAGGATAATGCGCCCTGCCACAAAGCAAAAATGGTTCAGGAATGGTTTGAGGAGCACAACAACGAGTTTGAGGTGTTGACTTGGCCTCCAAATTCCCCAGATCTCAATCCAATCGAGCATCTGTGGGATGTGCTGAACAATCTAACAATTGGTGAATTAAAGAGTTAACATCACTTAACTTTCACGTTTGGTTCTACAAATTAAAATAAGATTTAGAAGTTTTAAAACCATAGTTTGCTTTTAAATGTTGCTATTTATACCTTGGTCTGTTTAAATACTCGATTCTGATTAGCTGGAAGGTGTACAGTAAAACCGTTTAATGCACAGGTAGTTCCAGTCAGTTTGATTACAGTTCGGAATTAATCCACCACTATAAACATTGGTAACCATAGTAACACAGTTACGCTTGCAAACAGAGTGAGAGACATCTATTAAAACGTTTATTTAGGTCGGCTAAATGGATGATTTTTGCATATTGTTTAATTTGTACGGTGAATATGGCAATTTTGAGAAATGGGCCCAGGCACAAGATGAAATAGAAGACTTGGAGAAGACGTTGAATGACAAAAAGCGGCACAAAGAATTAACACCGGCAGAGCTAGATAAGATAGAAGACGACAAAGATGAGGTCAATACGAAAAAGACAACTAAATGGGCAGTTAACACTTTCAGTGACTTTTTGCACCAAAGACAGAACAATTGTGATGTCGAGACCTACTCTGCTTCTCTTTTAAAAGAGACATTGCGGGAGTTCTATTCCTCTGTTCAGTCTACCGCTGGACGCGAATACAGTGTTGCAAGTTTGATGTGTCTCAGAGCAGGTATTAACCGTCACATTACAAAATACAACATCATAAGTGATAAAGACTTCAAGTCAAGCAATGCTGTTTTTAAATCAGTTTTAAAGCGCTACAGGTAAAATGGAAAAGACACCAGCGTTCATCATCTGCGTATTACTGAGTCTGACTTGGAGAAAATTAGAAATGCACCTGCACTCTCCCCTTTCACACCCACAAGACTTGTAAGAAAAGTTTGGTTTGACATACAGCTGTGTTTTGCATGGAGGGGAAGAGAAGGAAACCGTAACTTATCAAAAGAGTCTTTCGTTCCCTGGCAAGACGAGAATGGGAAAGAGTACCTGACACTGGCGCATAACTCAGAGACAAAAAACCACAAGGATCCCACTGCATCGGATAGAGAACATTTACGAGGATTTATGTTTGCGAGCCCCGGCGACCCACTTTGTCCCGTGGACAGCTTGAAAAAATATCTGTCAAAGTGTCCAGAAAGTGCCAGAGCGTTCTATTTGCATCCGAGACGCATCCCTCTGTGCAAACTCAAGAGCACCGAAGTGTGGTTCACCAGGGAGCCGATAGGTCTCAACTACCTTGGCAATATGCTAAAAAATATTTGTGAAGAGGTTAATAGATATTTCGATTTTGCCCATGAATTTAAACTGTGTTTATATTATTTTCTAAATCTAAATTGTATACTTTAAATTCTTGTTGTTCGCCTCTATGTCGTGCATTAAAATCCTTTAATGCATGGCTAGCCGTGGATTATCCCTTACATATACAACGGTTGTCTAGTTCATCAAGCATTTCCTTATTTAGCAACTTAGATGGCTTCATGTTTCAAAATTCATGTTTGAGGTGACTGTGAGAATTTAAGTCGAAAACTACTGTTCTAAAAACCCATATGACGTTCCCAAGGGAATACATGACTAAAAAATATTCTCTTCCAGGTTTTGGCCTACAAACTGAACAGTTTTATAGGAGAACATGACAACATTGAGCTACCATATACACGACAGGGTTGCAAAGTTTTAGTTTATAGGATGAGAGTAGGCCTAGAGCAAAGAGAAAGTACAAAATGTGGTGTTGGTGGTATGATGTGTCACTAAGAGGACAGGAAACAAGAATCAGGCTGACAAAATAATCCTGTCACCCATCACACACATGGCTAATGAGAAAGACAATGCCAAATCAACCATTCACTCTCAGACATAGAGTACAGAGCCTATTATATGCACATCATTGCCCCGCGCCCACAACACTGTGCTTGTTACATGTTTGAAGACAGCAAAGTCAAATGGATTTCTCTCTCTGATATGATGATTAATGCATTTCTGCATGTTCTCGCCTCTAATGAGAGTCAACATCCCCCTCATATGGACATTGATACCAGGGTTTGTAGCAGTAAAGTGGGTACCAGTCAGTGTGTGAGAATGCTGGAGGTGATCAGGGAACAGAAGCCTCTCTGGAGACACCTTGCTTCAGCATTCCTGTCATTTTGTCCACTACATCCATATTCTCCTTCCTACACATTATTGTTACCACTCTTCGAATCGGACGCAATAGACAGAATGCTGCGAATCGTGTCCTATTTGCTCACTCCTTTATTTGTCTTTATCTTACTACTCTTTCAGAAGACTCACCACACAAGGTGAGTTAAATGACTTGCCAAGCCTTCTCACCAGTTGTCAGTGCGGTTCAGATCTTGGCATCTGGCTGATCTTAGTTTGAGCTTGCGCGATGAGCCAGAGCTGCTGTGTTGGTCTGATACAGCATGCTTGTAGAATTGACAGGGAAAGGCGATGTGCCATCCCAAGGCATGACAGATAGGACTCAAAGTGAATAGATGTTGTGCCAGACATGTAACCTGTTCCTGTGCTCAAACCTTTGTCCAGCTGAGATTTACAACAACCCAAGCCTCGGGTTAAAAAATAACATTCACACACACAGAGAGAGGCCCTGTAAATGGATTACTGAGTATTTTTGTGAATAAAAAAATACATACTTTTGAGTAGATACTATTTAGCAGATGAGTAGTTACATTTTGGGACATACTAACATGTCATAATTGCATCTTTAATGGACCACTCTGTCTCATAGTTAAAAGCAGTATCCGTAACTATCACATAGATCTGTCTCGGGTCTTTCATGTGTAGAACTCATGTTTTTTTTAATGTTTTTGCAAAGTAATGCATTTGAAGGTTAATGGCCAAATGCATCTAAAAGTTAATAAACTTGTTGCAGGTGAAATAAATATTTTTCATCAGGTTAGATATTATTAACCAGGAGTGAACATTTTCATGGATTAATAACTTAAATTCTGCTCTGTACCTCATACAAAACTATTATATACCATCAGAGAGGACTGCGACTGCAACGCAACCTCATTTGAACATCATTTTGGTACCGCTTTTGACATTTTCGCAATAAATAAATTATTGTGATTACACTTATCTGCTTGTTATGTTTTTCTTCATAACTGTACGTAGTTTTAAGAAATGGTTATGGGTGGGTTTAGGAGTAGGAGTAGGATTAGCAGCTCAAAATATCTTTTTATTTACTCCACAACCAGGGTTGATTGCCCAGCAGCCGAAACATCATATTATTGGTGTAAGTCACTAATTTCTGTTATTGGATGACCTACTCAATAAAAGCGCAACATGCAAATCATAATCACCAGCTAGTATGGCAGAGAAAAAAAAGACAGAAAGAGGAGAGCCACCAGCAGCTGAATTTCGGGGCTGAGGGGGTAGCTCTGTTAAGTTTATCTCGACAAAGTCGGAACAACAAGATCTAAAATCTGCCGTGGCAGGCACATTTTTTTAATATTACAGTTTCTGACATGGTAGCCAGGGGACTAAAGTTTTCACGGATGAAATAGCGCACATACACTAAATGGCTCCATGGCATCTTTGATTTAGCACAACTATTCGCTGTATCACTGCTATAGTTTGTGCCCCCCACAATCATTCCCTTTAAATAGACTTCTAAGCCTTAACTGCCTAATGGTTTGCCAGCTGATGTAGTCAATTAGCCTAATTGAACACTGAGTGTATTACAACTTTAGAATTGTATTCGTATAGACTGAGATGTAAAGAAGCTTTTTGTAGAGTGGTGACCACTAGCTGAGTGAACTGTAAACAGTGATATCCCAGCAAGCAAAAGTCATCATTTCACCGTCTTGGTTAACTATAGACCCAGTGTAGTCCGGCTATGAGTAAACCACTTCTAGCCAAAATAACCTTAAATTTGGTTACATGTCGTTTTTGCCAAAATAACTTGCGAGATGTATTATATTCCATCATGTAAGCAAAGTCAACAGTGATTACAAGGTGTTTGGTTTCATTTGCTTGAAATTTTCATGTACTAGATGTCTAGTCTATTCTTGGGCTATGTTTAGGCGTCTATTAAATTTGAACTGACAGCCCAAATTTTGCCTTATTTAGCCTAGACGTCAGGGCTGTTTGAATGGTTATTAGATGCAAAATTGCTTGCTGGGAAGGTATAGCTAAGAGTGGTCCAGACCAACCTTACCAACGTATGACTTACAGAAGGTATACTTAACTAAGAACGTTTCGGGAAACACGTATTAACGTTAAGGTACAGCTTAAAGTATAACTTAAGAACAACATAGCGTTAAGAAGGTTTGGGTTAAGAAGCAATTGTTTGTGCCCAATATTAGCTGTTAGAGTGTGCATAGATCTTGAATTCAAATTTCCATTTGAAATAGTAGTCCATCTGGGTTTCTTTAGGGATACTCATTTCAACATACTATATGATTTGGGACACACTAACAAGCAAAAGCACAAATAAACACAATAGAAATAAATAGTGTTTTTCAGGTAGATCTAACAGTAGTTCCCTTTCAGTCGGTCACATTCGACGTACGTCGGAACTGACCGACGAATTGGGATCTGTTTTCAGAGACCAATCTACTTCGAGTTATTATAAAACGAGCCAATGGACATTGGCATGCGGTTCATGCATTCCACGCATGCCCCGCAGCGCGGGTATAAATACGGAAGTGGAATACTGCATTATTGCTTTTTACTTCTGAGCCGAACGGTTTGCTGTATCAAGCTGTTTCTACGAAGAGTGTTTAGACGAGTCTCGAGGAGGATCTCTCTCTTACCTGGGTGCTGGTGTGATGCGCGAGTCAGTGAGTGGCTGCTGCAACATACACTTGTTCCTGTGTTGGTTGGCTGGGAGTTACCGTTCTTTGAGTGCTCACACGCAGGCTTGCAATTGGACTGCTGTGAGCCGCGGCCATCTCCCTGAGTGCTTCAGCACTTCTAAAAGAGCATTTCCTTCTAAAAGAGCAACACGGTTTGACCCTGCGTCTTTTTCAAGATGTCATTCAAACCGTGTGTTTCTGGATGCAGTTGTTTCCTGTCCTCATTTGACGGCCACGATCTCTCTCGCATATAAACATGTGAGATTGCGTTCGTGGGTGATTCATGTTCTCTCAGGAGAACGTTATCACGTCGGCGCGTTGTTCGCCTCACCTTTCTCGTAAGGGCTTGAGCGTTCAGCGCGCCGTGTGGCGTCGAGCGCCTGCTGACAGCGGGGGTTGTCACAGCAACCCAGCGCGTCACTCGGCGGTCTAGATGCGCGGTCAAGACTATGAAACCTCAAACGGGGTTGAGTCCCTTCGCCTATTCCCCGATCTAGTTTATTTTCTGGTGCACCAGAAAAGGGCTACTTCGGCTAATAAGCCTTGGTGACCTGAGGATTACAGTGGGGCTTCCCCGTCGGGTACATCTCCTCGGGCCCCCACTCCTCTATCGCATCACGAGCGTGCTGAGACTTTGTTCGTGGGTGGTTCATGTTCTTTCATGAGAACATGGCCACGTCGGCGCGTTGTTCATCTTGCCTTTTTTCATAGGGGCTTGAGTGTTCAGCGCGCCGTGTGCCGTCGGGTCTGACGGCCATGCTCACTGTCTCACATGCCTGCTGGTAGCTTACAGATGGGATTGCTGGTCCTAAAAATATATATTTTTTTAAAATTAAATAAATAATAAAAAAAAAAAGGGGGGCCAGCGTTTCGTTTGGGGCTCTGGCAGAGGACAGATGTCAATTGCTGCATCGGAGAGAGGGCTGTTATGCGCTGGAAATGGTAATGCTGAGTTTCACACTATATAATAGTGTGTGCTCATGCTGAATCAGATTCAGAGTTGACAGCCATGCTTTCCTGGGTGGCTGAGGCGTAGTGCAACGCGTAAATCGCCTTGCCTGCCCCTGTGCCTTTTTTCCCGGATGTGCATCGGAAAAGTTTAGCAGTGTGGAACTTGGTGTCAAAATATGGAACACCAAAAGGGCCATAAACTGTATACATTTTTTCCCTCTCTCACTACCCTCTGTCCTGCATGCACAAGGGTAGTTCTGGCCCAGGGGTTATGCAGGAACTGTGTGCGGTGTTGGACCTCGCTCTCTGGGTGACGGAAGTCACTGCACGCTCCCTGGGTCAGGCGATGTCCACACTAGTGGTCCAGGAATGTCACCTGGGGCTAAACCTGGCAGATATGCGTAAGCCCGACTGAGTGCGGTTCCTCAACGCCCCTGTCTGTCAGGCTGGCCTCTTCGGCGACGCCATCGGGAACTTCGCCCTGTAAGCTCCATCCGTTAGCCCAAAAAACGGAATCTAACGGCTTGGTTGAAGGATTCTGCGTGTAAGCCTTTTCAGCATTTCTGTTAAATTCACTTAATTTATTAATATCTAATTTTAAATCTGACTCCATGAATAAAGTGATCTGACTCCAATTTTATGTGACTTCGTTCATTTTGTTACGTTTGTAATTTAACAGCTGGTGATTTGTTGTGATTTAATTTGGATCGTTGATTCTTCTTAGTATCTCTTATTTTCAAATATTCGTTCATCAAGGGACCCAAAACCACACAGAGACTGAGTGCTCGCGAGAATTACACTAGCTCACGCTCGCAAACCTGCCAGTTCTGATATTAGTCAGAGGATTGCAGAGTGAATATTTTACCTTTAAGTGGTCGCACCTGCTTACTCAACAAAAAGCGTAATTTGATTAATAGACACGAAAGCTGCAACTTGCTAATACAGTGATAGTCAGAAATCAGATTATCCCGCATGCTGCGCTCCATGCTTCAGTCATGGGGTCCTCGGTTTGATCTATCCTGGCCAAACATTTACGGAAGTAACGGACTCCACATTGATCCATACTAGAATAATGATTTCAGAAAATACAAGATGAATCAAGATTAACATTTATTTTGGCCAGACAGAACTTAAATAAACATAATTAAACATGAATTCATGGTACACAACTTTCAGCATAAAAATATAAAATACAATTACAAAAATAGTTTCAAAGAGTCATTATATCTGGCACAGTACACACAGTGTGTGTGAGTGCCTCTCGGACACTGACACAGCACTGCATGGGGGCTCTGGCTACAGAATGTTCCCAAATGGCAGCTCTGCTACCCTTCCTTAAATACCCAGACCAGAACAAAGGGTGGTAAATATTTTCAACACAACACCTAGTTTGGGGGAGAGGATCAGATATCTTCTGAGACCACTCAAAAGGAGAACAGAATTCTCATATGTTTCAATCTTTCTCATTCTACCAGTGACTACAGTGAAGTTGAGACCATTTTACCAATCGCACTGAGACCTTTAAAAAGATACCACACATGCAGAGGAAAAACAATAGATTTACAAGATGCATCATCTGTGGTATATCTGCATTCTGTGACTTGAATCAGGGGGAGGGAAGGGAGGAGGGAGAGGGGGAGAAGGTTTTGGGCAGGCCGATGACCTACTCTCTTTCTGTGAGATCTTCTCTCCAGATAAGTGAGTTTTATTGTTCTATTGCAGGGGGTTGGATCTTCAACTTTTGTCTTAGCAGTAAAACCGATTCTTACAGCCCAGCAGTTCTTGGTGGCCCAGAAGCGGACGGAGGCGGTTTAAAAAACATCCTGCCCCGACGACCAGCTGCTGCCTCCACCCAGTCGTCGGCCGCAGCGCCTCCGCCTGCTTGTCGCCGAGGGCGCCCCCCCTGCGTCTGCCTCCACCCCTGCTAAGCCAAGCAGCAGCCTCCACCCAGGCAGCAGGTGGCCGGGCGCAAGGGAGGTGCCCAACCTGTCCAGGGTCCCGCGAAGTCTGCTGGCAAGCGCAAGGGCAAGCGGCCCTAAAACGGGCAGCCCAGTGAAAAGGGGATCTGCTCTCTGGGAGACAGTGTCCGCACCCCTCCCTCCCCCGGAGGAGGACCGGGGGGAGAATATTTTTCGGTTTTGGTCCTGCCGCTGGCTCTCCGCCGCTTCAAAAAGCCGCTACAGGGCAAACACGTACTGGTCCGTACGGACAGCACTGCGGCCGTTGCGTACATCAACCATCAGGGTGGTCTACGCTCCCGTTGCATGCTCCAGCTCGCCCGCCATCTCCTCCTGTGGAGTCAGAAGCGTCTGAGGTCACTACGGGCCATTCACATCCCAGGTGCGCTGAACCAGACAGCCGACGAGCTCTCTCGTCAGTCGACACCTCCGGGAGAGTGGCGAATCCACCCCCGGAGTGTCCAGCTGATATGGGACCTCTTCGGAGCCGCGCAGGTAGACCTGTTCACCTCTCCGGACTTGACCCATTGCCAGTTGTATTACTCCCTGTCCGGGGGCACCCCCGGCACAGATGCACTGGCGCACAGCTGGCCCCAGGACCTACGCAAATATGCGTTTCCCCCAGTGAGCCTTCTCGCACAGACACTGTGCAAGGTCAGGGAGGACAAGGAGCAGGTCTTGCTAGTTGCGCCCTACTGGCCCCACCGGACCTGGTTCTCCGAACTCACACTTCTCGCGACAGCCCCTCCCTGGCGGATCCCCCTGAGGAAGGACCTGCTTTCTCAGGGGCGGGGCACTCTATGGCACCCGCTTCCGGACCTCTGGAAACTCCCCCCTCTACGAGGCGCCTCTATGCACTGAAGTGGAACCTGTTCATTGAGTGGTGTTCTTCCCACCGGGAAGACCCTGAAAGGTGTTCAATTAATGTCGTGCTTTCTTTTCTGCAAGATGGGTTGAAGCGAAGGCTGTCTCCCTCCACCCTTAAAGTGTACGTCGCCGCAATACGTCGCGGCGTATCACGATGCAGTAGAAGATAAGTCCTTAGGTAAGCACGACTTAATCGTCAGGTTCCTCAGAGGTGCGAGGAGACTGAATCCTCCTCGTCCAACCTCGGTCCTCCCTTTGAGCCTTTGCATTCTGTAGAGCTAACCATCCTGGCCATGAAGACAGTGCTCCTGAGGAGGGTAGGGGACCTGCACGCACTTTCGGTCAATGAATCGTGCCTAGAATTCGGGCCGGCCAACTCTCACGTTGTCCTGAGACCCCGGCCTGGATACGTGCCCAAGGTTCCCACCTCTCCCTTCCGGGACCAGGTGGTGAACCTGCAAGCACTGCCTTCGGAGGAGGCAGACCCAGCCCTAGCTTTGCTCTGCCCCGTCCGCGCTCTCTGCACCTACGTGGACCGAACTCAAAGCTTTAGAACCTCAGAGCAGCTCTTCGTCTGTTACGGAGGCCAGCAGAAGGGAAAGGCTGTCTCCAAGCAGAGGTTAGCCCACTGGATAGTGGAACGTGACCGACTGAAAGGGAACGTCCCAGTTACGTATGTAACCCTCGTTCCCTGAAGGAGCAATGATGCGGAAAAGCAATGATGCGGTATTCCACTTCTGTATTTATACCCACGCTGCGGGGCGGTGCGTGGAATGCGTGAACCGCATGCCAATGTCCATTGGCTCGTTTTTAATCACTTGAAGTAGATTGGTCTCTGAAAACAGATCCCAATTCGTCAGTCAGTTCCGACGTACGTCTCCGTTCCCTCCTTCAGGGAATGAGGATTACATACGTAACCGAGACGTTATATACAGAAATGGAATAATCAAATGTAAAGTAACACTGTATAAATCCTTATTAAAGTAAAAAATAAACAAATTCAGTCGAGACCGTTGAGTGATTTTTTTTTTCTCTCTGTCTTTTGTTGTTTGATTAACATTAAAAACACAGACAGCAGCAGGAATATTTGGTTGTTGTCTCTTTAAGACAATTCATGGAACCAATATACTGATACTCTTATGATGTGTTTTCTTTCTCAACTGTTTATGTTCATTTAAGACATAACTGACTATGTTTACTAGGATACTCACATAATTTTGAGTGAAATTGTCCATTCAAGCACAAGATGTGAAAGATAGATCTATTCGGTATTCAAAGTTCGCATCTTCTTTGCACTTCAGTGTTTAAATTGGCAAAGCTTAAAAACACGTGCAAATGAAAAACTTTCATGATGATGCAGCACTAGTCCGATCAGGACAGTTAATAGTTCCATCAACTCTTGGTCATCAGGCGTTTCTTATTGTTGAGCCCTGCATTTACATCTAGCACGTCAATTCTCTTTACGTGGCTTAAGCCTCTCTCTTTTTCTCAAGTTGAGTGCGCGTGTGTGAGAGAAAGCGAGAGCGGGCGCTCTTAGCCAAACAGCAGTGAATAAAGCTCACCAGGCAATGAAATTATATCTGCGCTAAACTTTTTTTACTCAATCACAGGAGACTGAAATCGTACAATTTAGTAGCCATTGGCTAATTAAACACTGATTTTTTTTGTCACCTTGGTGAAATTTGGTTGCATATGTGAGTGATTTACTTGTAGAGTGTTTATAGTCTAAAAAGTTTCTTTAGATTATTAAAATGTTCTTCACACTTCACACTTCAAATTATTCTTTTAAGAATTGTTTAGTCAAAGCTTCTTTGGGGAACCCAAAATGGTTCTTCTATGGCATTGTGAAAAAAAAAACTTTTTTTAAGAGACCTGTAAATTAGCGGTAACCCCAGACTCTACTTAATCTACTGAAAATATTGATTTCAGAATAATACAGAATCAAATTAAGCAATAAAAATCCAATTCAGGAATGATAAATATGTAACATAAATTGCTCAAAGATTGAGATTGCTCTAAGAGTGAGAAATGCATACCTGACAGCTGAGAGAGAGACAGCAGTGTGTGAATGTTGTGCAGGACTCAGGAGGACTCACACAACACTGCGTGGGAGTTTTCTGTTTACAGAATCCCATTGACTCTTTTTCAGGTTTCCTTTAAATACCCAGACAAAAAAAAGCAAAAAAACATTTGTGGTCATTTGTTGGTCCTTTTCTTGCACCCCAAAGGGTCATACTTGGTCTAGGGCGGTAGATACTGTTTATAAGTTTAAACTTGAAGGGGCATAACCCACATCAGAAGAATAAACCCTTTATTCTGGCCTCTTCTGTTGGTGTAGGCGTGAGACCAATTTTTCCAGTCAGACCAAAGACATTTGTATTCCACTTCTTTTTGAGTTTTTTGTAGACTTAGAAAAGATTGTTACACAATGAAACGGGGCGTCTGACAGGAAATAAAATGAAGGAGTAGTACACAAAACGGCCTGTGACAAATGACACATCTGGCTTGCAATGTGGTAAAGACAATGACAGAGTCCATTGTAGTTGCTATAATCAGAAATGGAAGGAAACCAAACAAGGCAGCTAAGGACTCAGGGACAGTGTTGGTATTCAGGGGCCTGCGAAATAGTTTAAAAAATGTCAGCATATTTGTTCATGTCCAAAACATATGTTTGTGGTCAGCCGGATATTGTTTACATCTATTACAGGCATCACTTCTGTTAGGGAATATTTACCAATTTAGCATTGGCAAAGTGCGCTTTGTGTATCACTTCTACATCTAGCAAGGGTGGATGAGAAATGCACTAGACTAAGAATATTCTTTAACTGATCTATGGAAATGTTAATGGCCAAATAATGCTCCCAGGACCCTTTGAGAGAGTCAGTGGAAGAAAGGGATAAGGAAATTATTTTACCATAAGGGTAGGGATGCACACGTCAAGATTTTTCATGGCCGATTGCTAATTTTATTTTATTTTTTACAAGCAAATAGGCTGATTCTTATACCAGTTGCCTATTATTATCATTATTTTTTTTTCTTTCTTTAAGAAAATGTATTTGTTGTTTATTTGCTCTATTACAGGCCAAACTGGCCTAAAACTAATTACAAATGGCTACAGATTTTTTGTTTGAGGCAACCACTGTATTTTAATCCTGACCCAAACAGATGTTACACACATGTGGCATGAGCAGTTGTTTTTTCATACCTGCACAAAACAAAAACAGCAGATGGACTGAAAGAAAATGCAAATTCACTCTCTGACAAAGAAGGTGGCGCTTATGTTTCCTTGGTTACTGCTGTACACAAAGCAGCGCTGCACTTATAAACACTACTTTAAAAGGCATTATACAGAGGTAAAAGGAAAATAATGTAAAAGGAAACTTTTCACATTCAGTCAGAGATGCATTCATATAAACCCTCACCCAAATCAGTATTTATACTTATCTTCCAATCAGGAAAAAAAAAAAGTCCAGTTCTGATTGATGGCTGGTCGACTGGTGCATCCCTAGTCAAGGGTGAAAAACTGGTTGAGTTCAGACTTATAAATATGTATGTATTTTATCACATTAGTCTAGTCACCAATCACTACATTGCTGATCATTGTATTCCGTATCGATATATATAGCCTTTGTCGCAATTGAGCACGCAATTATCACACACTTCTCAGTCCAGATATTATAATCTAATCAACAAAATGTATGCGTTTGAATAACTGAATTAGCCAGAGAGGAATTAAAAGACCTGGCATGTCATATTATCTTGAGACCTGGTATAAATTGATATTTAATAGAAAACATTTTAACAAAGAGAGGCTATTAGAATTCACATTGGAAACACAGGAAATGAGGTGTGTCCTGCAGTTATATATGGCTCAAACAATCTGCCATGTGACTGGGCTTGAGGTGTTGTTAATGGTCTGCAGTCATATTAAGCTAATTAGAGTGTGTAAGTGTTTAACCCCCTTGGGTTTTTCACATTTTATTATGTTACAGTATTGAACATTGTATTTAATTAAGAATATTTGCTACTCATGCTACAAAACCTATGTTCATTATGTTTCACATGGTTTCACAATAAATACAACATTGTCCGGTAGCACACCCACACATTTCCAAGGAAACAACGCAATAAAGAACAGGGAACAGTCGACTATAATCTGAGACAAGGTCCTTTAAAAAAAATACCAGTCAGCAAAAGGGTAAAAGAAACACGGAATATACCTTGAAGCACAGGGAAGTCCTAAGTCATTAAAAACTGAGAAAATACGGAACAAAATGTGAACATCCATCAAATCTGAGTGTCCAAGTAAGAAAGGCTATAGTAAAGGGGCCACCAAGAGGCCTGAGGCAGCTGTGGAGGAGTTACGAACCTTCATAACTGAAATGTGAGAAACATGAGACAACAATAGCTCACCCCCCCCATAAATCTGGCTTGTGTGGTGGGGATGGCAAAAAGAAAGCTTTCTGTTGAGAAAATTTCTTATGACTGGAGTTCATCCAAAGACATGTGAGAGATTCTATTTAGGGGAGCATTCAATGGTGAGACCAAAATGGAAGCCTGAGAAGTTCTACGGTAGAGACCTCATGAGAAAAATAACGGTAATAATTGTATTTTATGAGGAAAACATGCTGCATTCTCATACACTGGGCCCATAAATTATCTGGTCAAAAAAATCTGAATTTCATTGTATTGTAAAATATCTCTATAGTCAATAGCTACAGACCTCCAAACTTCATGTGGCCTTCAGATTAGCTCAAGAACAGTGCATAGAGAGCTTCAGTGAAGTTTACTGGAAAATACTTCAGTGAAGTTAGTCCTGAGAAAATGTATCTAAATACTTTTTGGGGCAACTGTAAGAACCTTGTTGACTTTTTAAAGGCAATTCATCTTGCAACAGAATAGTAATCCATAATTCAAGTCACAATTTAATGACTTAAAACCAAAGAAAAATCTATTTTTCCCTTTTTTTTATGTCTATATACTGCAACTTTAATGAGAGGATTCACGAGTGTGTTTTAATTGTAATTTTTTTTATATTTGTGATCAAACATTAATTGGCAGACCCCCTGCAGTACTGCTATGGACCCCTGGTTGAAGACCCTTGCTGTAGACCATCACATACCTGTTTTTTTTTCTTGTGACATAACCTTCCTTTTCCTCCATCACTCAGCAACAAGACAGAAAAATCATTTTTGAGAAAATGTAATTTTTTATGTATTTTTGAGAATATGTCTGCATAGGCATGCATGTGTGTTATAAGTGTATGTTGTGTACACATTATTATTTCAGCTACAGGAGCTTTTTTTGGGTTTGTTTTTGCCTTTTGTAGATTTTTTTGTATATGAAGCCAACTTGGCCTCACTCAAACCGGCATTGTAGAACGATGTGAGGAGAAAGCTTAACAGAGGGAGCTGCTGTCTGCTGTGTGTTTCACATACCAAATAATTTGCCTGGAGTCACAGATAAAAGAGACTTTCCAAACCCTCACGTATGTATGTATGTATGTATCTGGGTAAAAAACGCAAAAACAATTCTTTACCCTCTCCTCACACACTTCAGCTTCACTCTTTATGTTTTCACCTCTTAAATAATCTAAAATAACAGTGTTGCCATAGTGTAGGTGATGAGTGCAGACAGTGCTGTTGTATGGAAATATTACATATATTTAAAAAAAAAAACTCATTTTAAGCATTAAAAAAGGTAAGCAAATACATAAAATTCTAATTAAAAAATGAAATTGTTCTTTATTACCTCAAAAAAATGTGTAAATACTTATGTTAAATAATAGCTTTTTATTATTAAATTAATTATAATGTAATATAAGCTGTTTTTACTAAAATATATATATATATATATATATATATATATATATATATATTGCATTATATTATCTATAAATATGTTATGTAATATAATTTTTTATAATATTATTAAATTACTAAATCAAATTCATTCTTATTAGCTTTGATTTCATAAAAACTTTTTCAGTCATAATCATAGAACGTGTGCTGGAAGCCATTTTCCAACCACATATATTCCCAGCAAGACCCATGTAATAAATGGCCCAGTGGCGAAAAAAAAAACTGCTTTGCTGACATGGCATTATAGCAAATGGTTAAAAATGCATGTTTTTGCTGAGGCTTTAGCTCCTTATCTTAAGCTCACACTGAGCACTGATGTGCAATATGTTACTGTTGACAGAAAATAACTACTTTGAGTACTGCTCTCAGTCAGATCGTTTGTAAAACTCACATTATCTTTTAGCATGGGTGAATTTTGTCTTTGTGAAGGTGTATCTCTTGAATAAATATTTAATGGATAAACTACAAACCTGAATTGGGGGAAAACCAATCAAGTAACTGCTTCAGTTTTGTGGTAAATAGAGAGCTGTCACTTGGAGTGAGCTGTTGGCATTCCCATTGGTTGCTTGGCTGATTCACCACAAGGGACTAACCGAGCTATGCTAACCAGCCAAACATTAAACCATTGCTGTAGCTTTCTGTATAAGCATCTACAATATTGAAAAAAAAAGAGATTTTACTGTTTTAAAAACATTTGGATAAACAAAACACTAGATTACCAGAGAAAGCAAGCAGAAACTGAAGCACACTGACATTTTCTACACAAAACCTCTTCTCTTGTCTTCCCTTGTGAAGCTGAAGAAATATTGCCAGATCTGATTATGTGGTCATGACAGCCCAGAGGGAGTTGTTAAGTCAACCAATCAAAATATCTTTTGATGAGTGAGGATGCGGCTGAGTATGCTGAAGAGAGAGAGAGAGAGAGAGATGAGAAGCAGTGAGCGGCGGTGGGAAGCAGAGGGGGTGGGTATGACATTGAACTGATCATCTGCCATTTATCAAGTAACCAGGGACTCAATATAAGTTTTCCTCTCTCGACAGAGTGGAAAGATGAATTGTGTAGGCCAGGCCAGACTCACTGGTACTGAATAATAAACACTGCCTCAGGTAACCTAGCCGGCCCTCCTGCTGAGAGCACCAGTGCCTTGAGCAGAGTGACCAGGGGTCTTTGTTTGAATAACTCATGCCCTTCTGCCATCTGGTTTCACCCTATCTTCAGATCACTCCGTATTAACCAACTTATTCTTTGCTTTCGGTTTCTCTTGCTGACATACAGCATAAGAAAGTGACCGGAGCTCGAGCAAGAAATTCTGCATCTTGGGGTTCATTAAATGAAAATACTGCAGCTTCCAGTTGAACAACAAGATACTTTTGTGCTGTTTGGTTGATGGAATCAGACATTTCAAGGGCTTTTGTAATTGCAAATAATCCTATTGTTTGCAATTTAAAACCCAAGACTTTTATCATTATAAACGCTATGCAATCATATACTTTTTGAGTAGGGAAAAGTACATTAGTCATTTTTGTCATTGTCTTTCCTGTACTATGTTTCTATTCTCTAATCATAACTGCTCTATTTCCCCTCAATGCAATTTTCCATGATTATTCCTTATTATAGCTTCCAATTTCCCGCTCCTCCAGTTGGCACAACACCGACCTGTGCATTACACTTTCATCTCATTTGGTGCTGTTTAAGCTGGATAAACTTAGCGATAATTCCCCCAAAGAAGAAAATTCTGTCATTATTTACTTATTTACATTCTGTTTCTCACAAAAAGCTACCATATGGCTTCAAATGACTTGGAAGACAGTGTAAGGCATATGGACCACTTTCATAATACTTTGAATCATTTTTGAAGCCCGGAAGCTTTGTAAAAGCATGGAAAAGAGTCTGGCAAACATCTTCTTTTGTATTCTGAACAACAAGAAGGTTGTGAGGGTTGAGAGTGAATGATTTTGTGTGAACTTTGGTAGAAGTATGAGAAAATTCACTTTCTATATTGGGCAAATACTTTCAGTATTTGCCCATGGCTCTGTGGGAAGATGTGTCCAAATCAATTGGTCCTACCTGCCAATGTAACGTGCAGGATTTAGACATGTAATCACAAAAGAAACTGTATTAAATCTGGATCCTCAATTTGATTCACTTTTACAACAATCCGATTTGTTTTGTGGTGACATTGAAGAATGCCTTAGCCTGGTCAAGAGAACCAACCAAAGTTATCCAATGAGTCTGGCTTCTTATCAACCACTACTTCTGCTGCACTGAACTGACGAGTTATGAGTTGTGCTATTTTTAGACCACCGTAAGTCTTTGGATCCCAAAGAGTTAATCAAGGCTTAAACTAAAGGATGTACTTAGAAACTAATCGATAGAACATGCCGGCGAGTTTTCATTGTGTTGCAGTCACGTTAATCTATCTGCCCCCCAAAAAACAGTTTATTTTTCCTGTTTTTCCTGGCTTTCTTGGATATCGCTGCAAAGCTGCATGACTTGTTTCAAAAAAGGTAGTGGCTTTGTGTTCCCTGTGTGGCTTTTTTGGCTCAGTGTCCCACATTTTCAGGTGGTTTAAATGATTGGAAAGTGACCGTGGCTGTTTCAATGAGAAGTGAGGCATTGGTCCAACCGTCTCAACATAGAAAAACAAATTGTTGCAGAAAACCACTTCTCAGTAACCTCTGAATTAGCTTCCACAAGGGACTGAACTTCCTCTAAATACACATTGACAATCTGGTTATGATCAACCATTTAAACACCATTTATTATATTCATTTCTAAAATGAAGCTGTTCTTCCCATAATTCCTAATGAACTGGCTCTGCATACCGTTTTGCAAGCCAATGTGTGGTGGATTTTACAAATCAGAGGGATAACAATGTAGATAGGTTTTCAGATGATCACGTTTTATGTCATTCATTTAACAGTGCCTGTGTGAATGCAAATTCTGACCTCCATACCAAAACCTGATTAAAGTGTCACATAATGAATGCACTCCGAATTCTATGCCAATTGAGTTGTCTTTACATCAAACAAGTCATCATGTTCCAGACGCAATGTTCAGGCCCGTACAAATTTATCAAAAGGAGGGAATATAGTCATTCATACCATAGGCAAATGACAAGGTTACGGTTGCTGGAGCATTCAATCATAGCCCCGAAATAAAACCCTGATGCTATTTTTCTTCATCCCTCAAATGTAAATAAAACGCATCCATCACTTTTCTGACAGCCATCAGTGGATTACTAATGGCCAGCATGATAATTTGTCAGGCAATCCAACACTGAGACCGGTAGAGTGGATTTAGGTCGGGCTTTGCAGCTAGTAGTTTGGCGGCTAAGTGTTTGGTTTCATTACACTTCAGAGTACAACTGCAAGTAAGGCACTGGAGAGGGAATTTTCTGTAAAATACTTCTCAAATGTTCAAAAGCTTCAAAATTAAAGTCACATGACAGAGCCAGATTTAGACCTACCATCCATCTAGCCCAGACATACTGATGATAATCAGTATTGGGGAAAGTTACTTTCAAACATAAGGCATTACAATATTATGTTATTCACTTAAAAAAGTAACTATTTGGCTGAAGGAAATGCAAATTCACTCCTGTACAGTAGAGGGCGCAGATCAAACAAATCTTTCAGCTTCCATTCTGGATTGTAGAAGAATAGGATGCAGGAGAACTTTTCTTAAGCACAAAAACAAAAAGTAATCTGTTTTTGTGCAAGTGAGATGAGTAAATGCATGCTCACATTTAGTCTAGAACTACAATAACCATCATGTTCACACAGCGCACACAATGCCTCTGCACCTCACTCCTGATTTCTCTCCACTTGTGAACAGGAGAGGTGTCATTCAGTAAATGAGAAAATAAAGTAACTTGCGTTACATATTTGAAAAAGTAACTCAGATATTTGGTTGTAAATTTGAAAGTAATGTTACTTTACTAGTTACTTGAAAAAAGTAATCTGATTACATATCTTGTTGTTACCCCCCAAACACTGATGATAATGCAGTACCCTGTAGGATTTTCACTGGACAAAGCAAATACGTGGAATGTAGGGGAAACTATCAGCACTTCCCCATCATGTTGGATGACTTAAAGGGGAAGTGTGTAGATTTCTGCCTTAATTAACGTTGTATAACAGTTGGATGATTTATATAAAAAATATATTATATTGTTGTTTTCTAAAATGTTATCTCTGGTCCTCTGGGACTAGATTTAAATTAGAATTTACTTGGGGACGGTTGAAAAAGTACATTCTATATAGTATGAATATGGGTAGTAATATGATATGAATATGTTGTTACTGTCACGTGACCTACCAGTCAGTCGTTTCACTGCCATTCACTCTCCTGTGGCCATCGAAGTGTCCATCGAATGTGCACTTCAGAATCTTGGCGGAAGTTGTAGGTCATCCAGGGACTTTTCACCTACTGTTTTTTCGAATACTATGTATTCGGGCAAACTACTGTTTTTGGCATACTGTTTTACACAGGCTACTATATAGTAGGGAAGTATTAGATTTCAGACGCAGCGACTGTCTTTATGAGTGAGTTATTGAATCATTAATTTAACTGATTTATTCAAATACATTGATTTCAGTTACAAAACGTGACTGTTTTCATGAATCACTGAATAATTTATTAAAATGATTCAGTCAAAAACTCTGACTTGTTAAAAAAGCTGATTCATTTGTTCAAAGCTGATTTGTTTAGAACAGCTCATTCATTCAGAAGTTGAAACATCACAGAGTGTTGCTCTGAGAAGTTGTTCATTTTCTTTAGTGGAGAAAAAACAGACAATATTGTGCTTAAATATAAACATAGTTATCCCCTTAAAAACAATATGACATGAAAATGGACCTTCTCAATTTTCGTAATAAATGTACCTTGTCTTATTTTGCATGACTCGTCAGTGCAGGTTATTATGCAAAAGAAATGCATGTACAGCTGAAGATTCTGTTTCTGATGCAAATGCCATTTCATGTGGGGACTTGCAAGTATTAGCCCATAACAACTATTTTAATTGTTATGCACTGGCTTCCTGTTAAGTACAGAATCGATTAAAAATATATATATTTTTTTTGTTTAGTTCACAAAGCCCTCAGTAATTTGGCACCTCAGTATCTGACTGATTTGCTCCATCTATATACTCACTCTTGGACCCTAAGATCTTGCAATCCCTCTGTGGCTATATCTTGCATCTATGCTGTATTGTATTGTATGCTGTCTTTAAAAACACATCATTTGAATCCATATGTTCCATATTAAAGAGGTTAAACACTGTTAATAATATAAATAAACCCAACAATGACCTGTGAGTGTCTGTGTTCCTGTGTTGTTTTAGAATACCTCGGAAAATGACACAAATGTTCGGCAAATTTGAGGATGTAATTCTCACCCACAGATTAGCGCGAGAAGGAAGCGAAAACTGAGGAAGGTGGGAATAGAGAGAAAGGATGAATCAGCCGGAAAGCTTGCTTGTACCACCCCCTCACACTCCCACAGCCTCATCATCTTGCTTGAGGCTATTCCCCATCCTTTAGCAATATTAGTAGGTTTACAGAGAAGGAATCGAGTAGTTTCTTAGCACTTCATCTCAATGGGAAATCTCTGAGGGACCAATCAACTTTTCAGTAATCCCACAGTTTGATATCAGAGACTCCTGCTATGAACGAGTCGATTATCCAATCGTATGCCCTTACAAGTAGCCAGTCAGAGCTTCCTTATTTCTGCTCATAAGATACTGCGAACAACCCAAAATCAATCATCTGTTGGCCCCCCCACCCCCCCAAAAAAGATTTTGTTCTTATACCAATACTATATCATACTAATGCTTAATTGAAACTTGTTCAGCGGTTGTATGACGTAGAGTTGAGGCTGAATCTGTATTGCTTACTCCGGTGACTCAGGGGAGTTTGTTTATATTAGGGTCAAAGACGAGACGTCAGAATTTTGGTGCCCGCATCAAATTAAGTTTACAAAAGTAATTTTATATACAAAAAAAATGTTAAATGAGTGTAAAGTGTCCACTTTAATATTTCAAATAACTTTTGTCAAAATAAAATGTGCGGACGATTTACTACTTCATTCTATCGTCTTGCTAAACTGTCCACACGATTTACTAATTTGTTCCCTCGATTAATAAATCGTGCGCACGATTGATCAAATCGAGGGAACGAATTAGTAAATTGTGCGCACAATTTATATATCGAGGGAACAAATTAATAAATCGTGCACATGATTTAGCCTACTAGTTTTTTCCTGCATGTCATGTGCGGGGCTCCGTAGGATCCAGAAGCCATTCTGAAATCATATAAAAAACAGGTTGTCATTCGACAGTCTGTGACATCATCAAAAGGCACCCTGAAGACCATGTGGTGCTGCAGAAAAGGGAATTCATTGCTCTTAAATATTTGATAATTCCACCTTTTCATTGTGTGGTAGCCTAAGTTACAAAACCGCATGTCATTCAGTGAAATTCCAAAAAACACTTATATTGTTATATATTTTTTTAAAATAGGTAGATGTTGTGAAAAATTGTGATTAACCTTACTGGTCAAGCTCACTGTTTGATATAGGTGGCCAGTTGATGGCCTGCAATATAAGCTGAAGTAGAAGTTTTATCATTCAGGGTAATGTATTTTTTCATTCAGTGTAATGCAAATTCTCTGCTACACCACAGGGTCATCCATTACACTGAATGACAGCATCACTGTATAAATAACAATTTTAGCATCTTATTTATATTACAGATAAATGAGGAATGTTTAGCATGGACAAATATGTGTTAAACTTAATAAATATTAATATTTTAATGCATTTTTGTGTTGTTTAATTTGTGTTATTGATTCATTTTAGATGCCCACGAACGGAGAGAGTTGAAAGTTACTGTAAAATGCCAAAAAGCCAAAAAGTAAAAGCAGACCCATTAGGGTGACACTCTTAAAGCCCATTCACACCAAAACCGATAACTATTATGATAATTATAATGGTAACTATATCAGCATCCGCACGATAACACTGTTCATTCTAAGCATGTACTGTAGTTTTTTCCATCTGATGCTTTAAATGCTGGAGCTCTTTAAAGCGGAATGGATTCTGATTGGCTATCAATGTTTTTATCAGGGGGAAAAATCACTCTGAAAGTGATTCCACGATATCGCTTCTCTGTGCCATTATAGTTGTGGTGTGGACTCTACTATTCTTTTATATTTAGAATGATTTGTTTTTAACTATATCTTGGAATGATTTTTTAAACTATATCTTCATCTTGGTGTGAACAGGCCTTTAGCAAGGAAAAGAGAAAGGTATTCAGGATTGCGATTGTCAGAATAATAGCTTACCAATATTTCTGAACAAAGTTCCCCCTCACTAAAGTATGTCACAAGTTCAAAAGAGACCATTGAGAGGATTCTCCACCCAAAATACCCATCCTGATAATGTCATTTATGTTGGCAAACAAAAAGTATTCATAAATATAGCTGCAAGGAGTAATTGTTGGAGCCGAGCAAGTCAGAAACAATGTGCCAAGCGAAGCAAGCATGGCAGAGAGCATCAGAACAGTATAATAAAATGCTTATTATTTTTCAACATCTGCTTCTGCTGTCATTTACTCAGGAATATTATTAAAACTAATTTAATGATACAGACTAATACTAAAAACATTGCAATTATGGGAACAATGGCAATATTATCTCCATTCGTCCTCCATCGTCATTCAGAGTAACAAACCATGGTTATTCAGCATAACAGATATATTTATGTAAAAATGAAACAATATACTTATTCTGACCTGTAATTATTAAAATATATAAAAGAATGTGTGATCATACTAAATTGTATTATATTTTAAATGATTTTCACTTCCTTACAAAAACTTGTTACAAAAAAGTGGTTTGAAGGATAGTGGCAAAGTATAAAGATTTACAAATTACAATTAGTATTTGTGGCTGCTCTGTGATCCCTAAATAGAGTATTTTAATATGTCATCAAATGATTCCTGTTTTAAATATGCCTAATAAGATTTCCTGATACATAAATATTGTTACACTGAATGACATTTTAGTGGGTGTCTTCTGTAAATCATGGTAAAAAATGATAGTCATTATTTTTTTGCTCAGAAAAGTATAAAATTCTAATGTACAGGGGAAAAAACTAAATTTAAAGCTACATTACACATTTATTTTTTTTAATGCTTGAAACCCCCGTTTCGTCTTTGACCCATTAACTGTAATTAATATAATGTTTGGCATTAGTTGCATGTTCCTGTGGGTCTATGTTGTGAAAATTAAATGGGATGTTGAGGCCTTGCAACTACTGTCTACTCACTGCAATTTATTGATTAAACTGGATGTTTCTCTCTATATGTAATGGCAGAGTTGTAGAAGAAAAAAAAAACCCACATTTGTTTGCTTAGGGTGTTGTGAAAAAAAAGGCTGAGGCATGTTACTTTAAGTGTTAGGGTTAATGCTAAAGAACTGATTGGTGCAAGTACAAATTGCTAAGTTTACAGATGTTAAATCAGCTGGAATTTGGCCTGAAACACTCTCAAAGCGTATTAGAAGCCGACTGCAAAATTTCCACAACAAAGATTTGATGCAAAATCAATAATATTGTTGCTTAGTGCTCTCTGTTCCCCTGTCAGTTGTGTACAACCTTGGAATGCCATTGTGGATTAGTACATTTTTCTTGCTTTTTTATTATGTTAATATTTTTATTTGGCATTTATATTTCAATAAACATGTTCCCTAATCATTCAGTTTACTCCGTAACACACAAAACAGCTTACTCCTAACACTCTACACTCAGCTGGTCTATTGAAATGTTGATCTTTTGGATGCCTTTATTATTTTACATATTTTATTTTACTGACTAGTGAGAATGTAACATGTAGCCATTATGAACATGTTTAGCAATTACTTGCCAAAAATTTATCAAAAGTTTAGAAACACTTTGGAATCATGTGTACTTCTCTAATGAAGGGAATCTTTTTTGTGCCAATGTGGCCTCAGGCTTGCTGTTAGCAAGCTTTGGGCATAAGCTTTGAAGCAACCTGTCAAACATTTCATGACTTTTGACATAAAAAAGCCCAGACTGCAGTACAAGTGCAGTGCTCATTGCATGTTTATAGCCTAGTAAACGTCAAGACTGTCGACGCTCCCCTGATACGATCAGCAAATGCTGGACAGAGTGACAACAGTGCTAACTCAGCATGCTGTATCAATAGTGGACACTAGGGGCCAGATTTACTAACAGCTTGCGCCAGCGTAAAATGATGTTTCATTAACAAAGTTAAGGAAAGGAGCACGTTCAAATGATCTATCCAATCAACTCATCATCAGCAATTATCACGTCTAATCCTATCAGCATGAGAGGAAGCCTATATATATATATATATATATATATATATATATATATATATATATATATATACACTCACCTAAAGGATTATTAGGAACACCATACTAATACTGTGTTTGACCCCCTTTCGCCTTCAGAACTGCCTTAATTCTACGTGGCACTGATTCAACAAGGTGCTGATAGCATTCTTTAGAAATGTTGGCCCATATTGATAGGATAGCATCTTGCAGTTGATGGAGATTTGTGGGATGCACATCCAGGGCACGAAGCTCCCGTTCCACCACATCCCAAAGATGCTCTATTGGGTTGAGATCTGGTGACTGTGGGGGCCATTTTAGTACAGTGAACTCATTGTCATGTTCAAGAAACCAATTTGAAATGATTCGAGCTTTGTGACATGGTGCATTATCCTGCTGGAAGTAGCCATCAGAGGATGGGTACATGGTGGTCATAAAGGGATGGACATGGTCAGAAACAATGCTCAGGTAGGCCGTGGCATTTAAACGATGCCCAATTGGCACTAAGGGGCCTAAAGTGTGCCAAGAAAACATCCCCCACACCATTACACCACCACCACCAGCCTGCACAGTGGTAACAAGGCATGATGGATCCATGTTCTCATTCTGTTTACGCCAAATTCTGACTCTACCATCTGAATGTCTCAACAGAAATTGAGACTCATTAGACCAGGCAACATTTTTCCAGTCTTCAACTGTCCAATTTTGGTGAGCTCGTGCAAATTGTAGCCTCTTTTTCCTATTTGTAGTGGAGATGAGTGGTACCCGGTGGGGTCTTCTGCTGTTGTAGCCTATCCGCCTCAAGGTTGTGCGTGTTGTGGCTTCACAAATGCTTTGCTGCATACCTCGGTTGTAACGAGTGGTTATTTCAGTCAAAGTTGCTCTTCTTTCAGCTTGAATCAGTCGGCCCATTCTCCTCTGACCTCTAGCATCAACAAGGCATTTTCGCCCATAGGACTGCCGCATACTGGATGTTTTTCCCTTTTCACACCATTCTTTGTAAACTCTAGAAATGGTTGTGCGTGAAAATCCCAGTAACTGAGCAGATTGTGAAATACTCAGACCGGCCCGTCTGGCACCAACAACCATGCCAGGTTCAAAATTGCTTAAATCACCTTTCTTTCCCATTCTGACATTCAGTTTGGAGTTCAGGAGATTGTCTTGACCAGGACCACACCCCTAAATGCATTGAAGCAACTGCCATGTGATTGGTTGATTAGATAATTGCATTAATGAGAAATTGAACAGGTGTTCCTAATAATCCTTTAGGTGAGTGTATATATAGACGTGATAATAACATCATACACAGTCAGCTACAGCTACATTCCTCATTAGTTTTTCAGCATCCCTTCACCACCCCGACTCCTCACTCTTGGCTTGTTCTTACCACAGCAGGAATACGGGGGGAGTACTCTGGGTTCTGGCCAAATACCGAGCTCTGACTCATTTCTAAGTGTGAACTCGTGAACCCTCTTTTGTCTGTAAAAAACTACTGTCAGGATTTACTAATGAAACGGAGTAAAAAATTAGCGCTGAAAAGGTGTGAACAGTTATTTTTGCAGCTGAACTTATTGCATATGCATTTGTTGGAGTTTCCCTTTCAGATACAACGTTTATGGGAGGAGAGTATTTAAATGAATCATGCAAGGTAATTTACTAAGGTTTGCGCTAGTGAATTTACTGGTATTTGCGCCATTATTTAACGCCCAAAAAGCATGTCTTAAACCAGATGCTAATTTGCACTCCTCTTGGTAGATAGTGGTCATTATGGAAATGATCCGGCTGCGTCTGTTCTTTAATTTGCGTGTCATCAGTAGATCATCTGCAGAACTTTCCACTCCCATCAGCGCTTTTTTGGAATTGAGCTCTCACGCTAATTTGCCCTGTTTAATAAATCCTGCCCAAGGAATTCAATTGCCACTGAGGCCCTAATGAGATGTTTATTTGAACAACAAACAGTTATCTCTACAGGAAGTATCAAAGAAGTATGTTTTTTGACTATTTGATTTTAATTTAATATTGATAGTACAATTCTTATAACTTTTATATGAGGTAGAGCTTCCTGTGAATTTCGGCTTTTACAGTAAAGCTAATGTCCTTGAGATCACCCTGTGGAAACCGTTCTCAGGACTGTGAAGTGGAGTAGCATGGATAAAGACAAAGCACTTGAGTCTTATAAAGAGATTTGTGGTTAACCAAGCACTCGGATGAGATGGTGATCTAAGGACCATTTTTCCTGCTTATCAACCTGCCTACGATACACGAGCAACCAAGCCCGCTATGTGTTAGTAGGTCATTACTGTAGCTGTACTTAAAGAGTAATCAAATTCAGCAGAATGCTCATCTGCTTCTCTGAATGAAAATAAGAAAAGCATTACGCATAAACTAGGCATCTGAAAAGCATCCAAAAATGTGACGTTTCTCCTCAAATGAAAAATTATGTTTGAATTTTCCAAAAATATAACCCTCCCGGATGTGTTAATGACTATTTATAGTAAATGCTTTGAATATACAAACCAAAGCTTTGCAGCAGAGGGCATGGATTAGCTCAACAAAGATACCAATTGCCATGGTAACCAATTCATTCACTGGTGAGCATGTTATTACAGATGTTAGAAAACGAATATTTGTATCCAAATTTTTGGACACAACATCATTGCATTTCTTGCAGTTCTTAAACATTTGTTGTATAGTATGTGAGTCTTCACTTTTATGACTGTAAACACATTTAAATAATAACTGAACAACTACAAAAGCAAAAATGCACCCTTATAAAATAAGACCCCTCAGAACACTATCTGTTTGTACACTCAATTGTTGTTTTTGAACAACAGTTTAATTATTCATTTTCTGCATTATTAAACTAAGCTTATATTTTCTATATTTAAACCGTCCAGAGGTTTTAATCTTTGTTGGCACCTCCTTTGTTTCAATATTGATGAAAGGCCTTTTGCCAAGTCAGCTGACAACAATATGCATATTGCCTGGAACATTATCATAAAACAAACATATTGGTCAGGGTTATTTTATTTTGAGAGTATAGCTGTGGTGTCTGGGACCAAGATGTTAGCAGCAGATCCTTTAAGTCCTGGATTGGACTAGTTTGTTCAGCACATCCCAGAGATGCTCGATTGGATTGAGATCTGGGGAATTTGGAAGCCAAGTCAACACCTCAAAGTTGTTGTGCTCCTCAAACCATTCCTGAACCATTTTTGCTTTGTGGCAGGGCGCATTATCCTGCTGAAAGAGGCCACAGCCAGGGTGTACATGGTCTGCAACAATGCTTAGGTAGGTGGTACGTGTCAAAGTATCATCCACATGGATGGCAGGACCCAAGGTTTCCAAGCAGAACATTGCCCAAAGCATCACACTGCCTCCGCCGGCTTGCCTTCTTCCTATAGTGCATCCTGGTGCCATGTGTTCCCCAGGTAAGCGACGCACACGCACCCAGACATCCACGTGATGTAAAAAAAAAACGTGACTCATCAGACCAGGCCACCTTCTTCAATTGCTCCGTGGTCCAGTTCTGATGCTTACGT
Source organism: Rhinogobio ventralis (assembly GCA_039654625.1). Lineage (NCBI taxonomy): Eukaryota > Metazoa > Chordata > Actinopteri > Cypriniformes > Gobionidae > Rhinogobio > Rhinogobio ventralis. The sequence goes on from CM077212.1 coordinate 18,085,819, forward strand.
GCCCACTGTTGGTGCTTTCGGCGGTGGACAAGGGTCAGCATGGGCACCCTGACTGGTCTGCGATGCATTGTGTATTCTGACACCTTTCTATCAGAACCAGCATTAACTTCTTGAGCAATTTGAGCTATAGTAGCTGGTCCGTTTGATCAGACCTTCACTCAGTTTTGCAGTTTTGGAGATGCTCTGATCGTCTAGCGTCTAGCCATCACAATTTGGCCCTTGTCAAATTCGCTCAAATCCTTACGCTTGCCCATTTTTCGTTCTTCTAACACATCAACTTTGAGAACAAAATGTTCACTTGCTGCTTAATATATCCCATCCATTAACAGGTGCCGTGATGAATCAGTGTCATTCACTTCACCTGTCAGTGGTCATAATGTTATGCCTGACCGGTGTGTGTAAAATATATATATATATATATATATATATATATTAGGGGTGTAACGTACACAAAACTGACGGTTCAGTACATACCTCGTTTTTGAAGTTCGGTACAGCAGGGGAGAGAAAACTAAATATTAAATAAACCGTCTCGGTTACGTATGGTAACCCTCGTTCCCTGAAGGAGGGAACGGAGACGTACGTCGGACTTTGATCTCTTTCCGCAAGATGGGCGTCGCAGCTCCACATAACAGTGAAGTGGACGCCCAGAACTTGGGAGGATGTCGTGCGAACTGAATCGCATAGCCGAGCCTGGTGGTGCAGGTGAGTCAGCGGACCATCCCGGAAGTGCTAGCTAGGCTTCTGGAAACCGTACCACGAACACACCCGCCCCACAGACGTACCCGCAGTAGGGCAGCGAAGTGGAGGGCAGGGACCCGACCCAAGAGGCATAGCGTCCTAAAGTGGGGTCTGAGTGCGCACGCAGCACCTACCTGCCCCCACGGTTGGACAGAGGGTATGAGAGAAGGCATGGTAGCGTTCTCAAGCCATACGCTGCGGTCCGCTGGCGACTAAAGGAGGGGCAGAGGGTGGCAAGGCTTTGTGGCGTCACACACTGCCTACCTCACCTCCTTCCTCAGCGGGGAACAAGAGTGGCGAGGCATAGCGTCAGCAATGATTCTCCACCAGGCCCTCCTCCGGGGAAGAGCAGTTTCAACCAAGTCCGGGTCACCCGTCTCAGCTGACTGGCAGCCGAGACGGGTGGCATCGTGGGATGCCCATGGCGAGCAGACTGAGGGGTTCCATCTGCTTTGCACTGTGGAGGACTGCCGCCGAAAAGGGTCACCTTGTGAGATGTGAGCATCGAGAAAGCGTACTTTGGCGACGTCTCACACCCCTGCAAGGTAGCCCAAGGGTGTTTCTGGACCAGGGTGGACATCGTCTGACCAAGGGCCAGCGCTGTGACTTTAAATGTAAATCAGTCACTGCGCGCAGCTCAACCTCGGCTCAGAACTACCCTCGTGCACTAAGAGCGCAAGGCGGAGGTGGCCTGCCAGTGGCACTGCCACCTCACTGATGAGGGTAGTGAGAGAGAGGAAAACTTTATCCAGATTATGGCCCTATTGGCGCTCCATATTTTGGCACCAAATAGTTCCACACTGCCAAAGCTTTCCAATGCACATCCGGGAAAAAGGCAAGGGGGCGGGCAAGGCGATTTACGCGTTGCACTACGCCTCAGCCACCCGGGAAAGCATGGCTGTCGAGTCTGAATCTGATTCAGCATGAGCACACACCAATATAGTGGGAAACTCAGCATCATCTTAATTTCCAGCTTATAACAGCCCTGTCTCCGATGCAGCGATTGACATCTGTCCTCTGCTAGAGCCCCAGATGAAACACTAGGTCCCTTTTTTTTTTGTTTTGGAACCAGCAATCCCACCTGTAAGCTACCAGCAGGCACGTAAGACCGTGAGCGTGGCCGTCAAGACGGCACACGGCGCGCTGAACACTCAAGCCCCTATGAAGAAGGCAAGACGAACAACGCGCCGACGTGGTCATGCTCTCATGAGAGAACATGAACCACCCACGAACACAGTCTCAGCATGCTTGCGATGCGATAGAGGAGTGAGGGCCCACGGAGACGTACTTGGCAGGGAAGCCCCACTGTAATCCTCAGGTCATCAAGGCTTATTAGATCTAGATCGGGGAATAGGCGAAGGGACTCAACCCCGTTTGAGGTTTCAAGTCTCGACCGCGCATCTAAAGCGCCGAGTGACGCGCTGGGTTGCCGTGACAACCCGCGCTGTCAGCCGGCAGCTAGACGGCACACGGCGCGCTGAACACTCAAACCCTCACGAGGAAGGCGAGACGAACAACGCGCCGACGTGATCCCATTCTCCTGAGAGAACATGGATCACCCACGAACGCAATCTCAACATGCTTATGTGAGAGGGATCATGGCCGTCAAAGGACAGGAAACAACCGCATCCAGAAACGCACGGGTGGAATGACGTCTTGAAAAAGACGCAGTGTCACACCCACGCTGCTCTTTTAGAAGAAAGCTCTTTTAAATGTGCTGAAGCACCCAGGAACGACCGCGGCAAAACACAGGAGAGTAGTGCAGCCTGTGTATGCACTCACTGTTGGGAACGCCCTCACCAAACCAACAGTGCTGTAAAAACAGCAGTTTATCACTGTATCAGTGAGCTCGCGGCCGCCGCTGATCGTGCCTTCTCTCCCAGCACTCAAAGAAGCATCTTCTCTCGTTCTCTCTCTTTCTCTCTCTGCTGAAGCAGGAACAGTCTCCTTCATCAACACCGTGTTCGGCTCCGAAGTGAATGACAATAGTGCGCTGCATTCGCCTCCTGTTCATACCCGCGGCGCGGGGCGGAGTGCGAGATGCAAATCTCACACGCCAATGGCCATTGGCCCGTTCTCTATATCTCGAAGCTGTTAGGGGCTCCCAGAAGTGATCCCAATTCGTCGGTGACGTCCGACGTACGTCGAACGTGACCGACTGAAAGGGAACTTTTTTTTTGATTAAACAGTGGTTTACTGAACAAATTGTGTCTGTCCTTAAATGAATTCAAAACTAAAAGTTTCTTAAAGATACAATTTTTTATCTCTGCTAATGCTGTATTGTGTAAACTATATAGGGTGCCCTTACTTGCGCATTACTATAATACAACAAATTCCAAATTAGCCTAAATTCAGTAGCTATTTGTTTTTAGATATAATAAATCAACACTCAAATAACACATTGAATGCAAACATGTAAACTTCACATTAGGCAGTTTTTGCATTACCTTCTAAATATAATGATAAAATTATGTTTTTAATCCAATTCGTTGTTCAAATATAATCATTTATACACAGTGGCTGTCATTTTCATGACAGATTCATTTAAACATACATTAAATAATCAAGACATCACTAACAGGTTTAGTAGAATATAATGAATATATAGGCTAATATAGTGTATATTTAGTGAAAGAGTTTATTTCTCAACTAACCGGCTTTGGACACTGAATGACTTCTGAGGTAAATGCTACGTGACATTGTTTACAAGCTGTTTTAATGACATCTTTCCACTGTTGAAAAACTGATTGAGCGATTACACGACATATGATACGTTTCAGTAAATTGTAATGTATCCTCATACCGTCAGCTGTTGATTCATGTTTATTCTTTGACTAGGAAGAGATGATCGCGTTTACTTGCGCGCCACGCTGCCGTTTTGAACTGACGCGCCTAGATACTGTGATGTCACATCACATTAAAGAGCGTCAAAACGGCATTTATCGTTTGAATTTTGTGATAAAATGGACAGAATGCTTAATATGTTCGCGTGTTGAAGATTGCATTCGTACAGTTCAGTACACACGTGCACCCTACCGGAAGCCCTGTACCGAAACGGTTCGGTACGAATAGGTGTACCGTTACACCCCTAATATATATATATATAGGGTGAATTTAGGTCATCTCAATGGCAAAAAGTGTCCCAATCACCCTGAATTCACCCTATATAAATCTGTTCTAAATTGTTTTCAACATTGAAAATAATATGAAAATGTAGTATATTGCAATAGTATCAATTTCTGAAGGATCACTGTAATGGATGCTGAAAATTCAGCTTTGCATCACTGGAATGAATTATTTGTATGCATTAAAATAGAAAACATTTATAAATTGTAATATCTCACATATAAAAGTTACAGTGTAAAATAATACTTTTACTGTATTTTTGATCAAATAAATGCAGCTTTGATAAGTATAAGAGACTTCTTTCAAAAACACTACAACAATCTTACTGACCCCAACCTTTTGAATGGTAGTGTGTAAAATGTATAAAATTCTTAACTTCTATGGTAGATTTGTTTTGCAAGAATCCACAATATATGTGGAATAATTCCCAATGCAAGGGCCCTTATTTTGCAGAACACATTTTTAAAGACCCATTCCATGTAATGGATGTGTAGCTCTTTCATATTTATTCACATTCATACTGAAATGCATCAAATGTCTCTGGTCTCCATTTCTTTATTTGCATGTGGCACAGAGTGTTAGACACACATTGAACAACGTGCTGTTTTGTGAATGCCGGCAAACACAGATGGATAAAAGAGAATAAAAAAGGAATAGGTTTTGGCAGAGCCACCTGACTTAGAGGCACTTCCAGGGGACCAGCACACACTGGGCTTGTCTCCTTCATTGGCACTTATTTCATATTACTGCCATCATCTGTGCAATTGACTGTGTAATGATAGCTGTGGTTGTGCTGGTGGAAGATTCAAATGAAGCCTAATTGAACTGTAATGACTCTGCCATCCATCAGCCGATGGCTTCGTGGAGGGACTTGCTCTTCCGCCCTGTGGGTTGCTTGCCCCCAGGTTTCCCACGGCAGCAGTGCCCTCAAAACAGTACAGTCAAGGTCCTGAGCAGATCCAGACATCCTGCAGGAGCCCCAAATGTGGGTTAAGTTTGTCAAGAGGGCTATGTGTAGCGGCTGTGGTACATCTTTAAGTGAAGTGTTTCTTTGACAGATGAAGCAAGGGAATTAAAGTCGGATCTGACACCTGCTTGTATGTAACTCTGACACATAATTTATGACATTACTTTTATATTTGAAAGTAGAATGGCAAACCACATCACCGAATGGAAATTCCTCAGATAAGGCATGGCAGAGAATTCATCTTAAGACTTCGTTTTGCATGTCAGGTCCCTGGAGGCAACAACAACAACAAAAATAATAACAATGCAAGATGGTTGTATGATAAATTCTCCAGCAGCCTATTACTGTAACGGTTATGTTATGTATAGTTCTGTTTTATAGTCATTGGGTCTCAATCACTAATAAATACGTGGATTCTTTCGTATTTGTACGCATAAGAGAACTTCTCACGAAAAATCTCCACCTGATTCACAAAACGTTTGTACGCACATGAATTTGTTCTTAACCTTGTTCTGATATTAGTGAATTTGGAGTATTCTAAATGAATTTTTGCGTATTTTTGCAAAGCAAACTTAAAGAGAAAACTGAAGTTAATTTAATAATCAGCTAAAAGTAAAGAAAGCTAGCACTTCCCAAGTAAATTAAATAATAAATATCAAGTTAGTTTAATGGCAATTCTAGTAAACATACTCTAGAATTTTTACTAATCTTACTTAAGATTTAATAGTAAGATTACTTGAGTAATTCCATTTAACTAACAGTGTTATATTATGTTCTGCAAACATCTTAAATACTATTATTCTCAACATAGTTTTAATCTGTCATTTTCAGCTATGGTATTTTTAGTAGTTCAACTAGTATTGAATGTACTTAACACTCAATTAAGTAAGCTTAATTGCATTAAGTTGTTCTTACTTAAACCATTTAAGTTTTGTCAATTTAATTCTAACTGTGATCTGAGGAAGTGTACTCCCAGAAAGCATTGCGGCATGAATAAATTAATTGCTTTGTTTTACTATTTTTGGCTTTATTTTACTATTTTCTTAAGTAAAAAAAAAGAAAAAACTTGTTACCATTGTTGTGTTTTACATGCTGAATGTTGAAGTCTTTGTGTGGCTCAAGCATGGTCAGTTGCAAGATATTGTCACAAATATAGAGGGATTATATCAAACCAATTAAAAGTTTATGTCATAAGTGTTAGCAATAAAATGTTAAAATATCATTATTTGACACGAAATATAGTTATGTTTTTATAGTTATAAAAGTAAAAGTTTATAGTAAATATAGTTATTAGTGAATGCAACTAAGAAGAATGATGACTGCAGAAATGGAGGAAATTAGTGAAAAGTCTATTAAGAATTGCCCCGCCTCAAAAACCTTTTGCCCCTCCTGTTTTTTATTTAAAAAATTTTTTTTTGCTTTGGCAAAATGGTACTCAAACCAGTCAAGTAATGTTTACTTGGGTTTTCTGAGTAACAAAGGCATAGCATGCAAATAGTTCAGATTACTAAAAAGTAAGTTCAACCAATTATTGGACATTAAGTAAAGTTAACTAAATAGTCTTAGTAAGAACAACTGTTGGATTTTACAGTGCATATAAGGGCTTTCCGCACACTCTTTCCTTACAGCCTTTCGTCACTCTTGTCAAACTTGCCGCTGTTCGCAGACGTGCTCTCGTCTGGATCCTCGAGCAATGCCAAGTGTGCCATTCTCAACAGTTCTCACAATAAACACCTTTTATAAGTACCCGTATTACAGAGCTCTCATTAGCCAGCTGTAGCCTACATACGTGTATATCTGCGTTTTTCAGAGAAACCCCGCAGCTGAAGCTATAACGCAGCTTTTCTTACTCTTTAACTGTATATGATTGAATGTATTTAAGATGAAATTAAATTGTATTATTTAACAATTTCATTAATTTTTTATATGGATTATATAATACAATTAATATACCTACTTCAATGTTATTATAGTCATGTTAGGATGAAATATAACTTCTTAACACGATTATAAAGCCATAGTAAGTTCTTTTTGCGTACGTGTGGTTTCAGTTGTTCCTATATTTCTTCGTAAATTTATTTTAAAAATTATTACGAAATCTTTGGTGAATTGTGATTTGCACATTACACGCACAAATTTGTGCATACGCATGCTTAGTGAATGAGACCCATTGTGTTTTTTAGGGCTGTCACTATTGCTCAATTTTTATTTGAGTACTCAATTTGAAAAAATCTTCGATTGCAAGTTACCTGTGTCTACTATCCGGCAAAATGCCCGAAGTGGCGCATTCCAATGATGAGAATCCATAAACTGCATTATTAGACTGTTTAAGGCTGCACGATCATAACATAGCATAGTGCTATTGTTCACAAAGGCTGCGATTAAATTAAACAAATATATGTGCTGCAGGTTTAATACGTAATAAGTTATGTGCATCTTAGAGCTGCTCCGTTCACATTAATACTGCTTCACACAAACTCTGTGTCTGTAGTATTGGGTTTGTTTGGGTTTCCAATAACGTGTAAATCATATTAAATTGGTAAAGCATATAAAGTCTGACGTACTTTGTGTTTCATACCGTTTAGTGCTGACCATTTGTCATTTACATTTGTGGAGCACGTCTCAATCTCCATCTCTGCATGCTGTGAGTTTGGGTTGCTTATAAATAACGTTCATCTGGGAATGCAATTTGTGCTATTTTATCAGATTTGTAAGGTAACTAATTTATAAACCTATGCCAACACAGGAGAATATATCAGTATCTTTCTAAATATGCTAAATGTTTATCGTGATTTCAAAACAAAAGTTTAAACCCTTTGCATGTTTTGATGTAGAAGAAAATACAGTGGCTGTAGCATTTCTGTCTTAAAGAAATGGCCCAATATTAAATATTAAGTCGACATGAAATGTTGTTTGGCCAATATTAAACAAGGACTGCATCTGGAAACTTAAAAATGCTGCTTTCAGAGGACACATTCCAAGGTAGGAAGGCATCAAGGCACATCCGAATCCGATGTTAGCTTCACATCCTGTCTCCTGAGATACCTTCATCTGATCGATTTTTGAAGGCAGCATAGATGTATCCTTCGCTGCCTTTGATATCCAACAATCCTGTGATTTTCATTCTGTGACAGTTGAGATAGAAAAATAAAGATGGCGTCTGAATAGTGTGTTTGCTGGTCAGTTTGTGTGTAAATGTACTCTTTTGACTACTGATATGAACATTTTCCACTTCTGATGTAATTTCTACCAAGAAATTACTATTGTAGTAATTCATTATTTGCTTAGTTTTTACCAAATCTCGCTCTATTTTGTTGTAGATCATTAAAACTTTAAGCTGCCTCTGAAGTCTGTCCGAAATCCATTTCGTGAGGTACCTTCATGTAAGGCAGCGAGGCGACAACTAGGTTTTCAGAAGCAGCCAAGGATTTGTTCATGCTGTAAAGTGTGACAACAACAATCATCAGGCCATTTGCATCTGCATGCATTTGTTATAATACATAATGGACAATGGTTGATTGTTAATATTATGTATATTACATTATATATTTTAGTAGTGTTGTTCAATAAAACCATATGATTATTTGCTTTAAACTTTATTTAAACCAATTATTATTTCCTGTTTTCATATGTATTTTAAGTCATTTTAAAGGCTGTTGTTCACCTTGGGTCTATTATTATTACCACACAAAACAATGATCAGATTACTCCATTGATTGTTAGAATAATCGACTGATTACTTGATTACCAAAATAATTGTTAGTGATAGCCCTAGTGTTTTGGTTTCCTCGTTTGTTTGTCTGCCCACCTTATTGGTTCCTTATTAGTTTCTATAGCGAGTCATGAGTTACACAACTGTTTCCTGTTCTGTTGATTATCCTCCCTTGTGTATATATAAGCCTTCAGTTAATTCAGTTCTTTGTTCTGTGTTGTTTATGTTTAAGTGTGGTAAGACTTATTTCTTTCCTGAGTGATCGTTTAGTCTATTAAAGATTGTTTCCATGAGTCTCCTGTACTGTGTGCGTTGTAAAGCCACATCAATACTGTGACAATTTCACACAAAAATAAATGTTCTGAACATCCGGCATAGTAAGTAATCCATATAGTATTTGCTGACCTGCTGCTAATTACTTGGGTGGATGAATGTAAAAACATCCCAGTATAACGTTTTCATATCATTTTGTTAAAGGTTTGAGAGTGAATCACGCTGTAATTGTGTACAATGCATTTGTGTCACTTTTTTTCATCCTTTTAACATACGTTGACCTCGTCGCACATGTCGTTTATAGTACACGTTTATTTGTCCAACATTAATAGCTGAGGACTGTCAGCATCTCGCTTATGTTCAGAGACAGGAAGGTTGATCGTGAAATATGGTTGGTTTTAATGCTTAGGATTTGATTTATCTGCGACTCCCTCCATGTACCCTGCACATTTACCCCAGTCTGTCAGACTGTATTGTGAGGGTCTTATGTGTGTCACTTCAGCTCAAGGTCTCGAAAGAAATGAAGACTGATTATTCTGGCATCTGAGCTGAGTGCTTGTTTTGTTTTGTTTTTTTAATAAAGGATAAAAAAGAAATCACAAGTTCAGCGTCAGCTGCCAAGAAATCCACTGATCCTACCGTATCTTAATGTCCATTGTGGGAAAAGAAAAGCTAGTCTGTTTCAACACCTCTGGGTCATTGCCCTGTCTTTGGAGTAGTGCAATATCTTATGGATTCGTGCCACAGACGATTGTATGCTTTGTAAACCTCAGAGATGTTGAAATCACAAAATGCCCATTCCCCGAATGTGGATGAATTAGGTCAAAGAGATGTTATCTGGACTTTTACTTTGTTCTGTGGCAATGAGTCAAAGCAAAGCCGCGATGTAGTTGTGATGAGGAACAATGTTGAGTACAATCCCGGTATTTCTTCTCAGCCCCTGAGAGAGCAAGATAAGGAGTAATTGCCTATTTACTCATCAGAACCCTGAAAGAACAGGACAGCAGTATCTATCTGAGGCCTTTACCATGACAGGGCACAGAGAGTCAAAAATAAATTACTTGAGGGAGGAGCAACATAACAAAACACTCTGTAGCTACTAAATACTAATTTGCATCACTTATGCATAATAGTGCATTTATTACTTTGAGTAATGCAAATTAAACTTTGTGAGTCTCAGTGTAACAGTAGTTGAGATCTACTGTGAGTGTTTTTGAAAGATTTGTTTGGGTGAATGATTCAATGACACACTCATAAAGACAATGGACCCTTTTTACAGACTGTGATGATGTGTTTCCACAGTTATCAACATTTAAAAATATGTAATACACATTTATAACGATATACATTGTGTTATAATGCAATACATGAAAAAAAAATCTTTCTCTCTCCTGACCAACATAATCAATCTCTCAATTTTTTTCTTTCTTTTGGAAAATCATGGAAATGATATAATGGATTTTTTGTTTTGCTATTGGAGAAAATGAGTATACAAAAATTATATTTGCTGTCGTCTTCCATTCACCACTATAGAAGTTTACCCAACTTTGGCGACTTCCACTTCTGAGAAACATGTAAATGTGAAAAGGGCCATTGTTTCGTTTTTTAAGTGAATCAGTGTTTTGAACGAATCACTTGAGATAAGATTCAGTGACTCACTCGTTAAGTATTCACAGCCTTTGCTCGATACTTTGTTGAAGCACCTTTGGCACCAATTACAGCCTCAAGTCTTTTTGAGTATGACGCTACAAGCTTGGCACAACTATTTTTGGGCAGTTTCTCCCATTGTTCTTTGCAGGACCTCTCAAGCTCCATCAGGTTGGATGGGGAGTGTCGGCGCACAGCCATTTTCAGATCTCTCCAGAGATGTTCAATCGGGTTCAAGTCTGGGCTCTGGCTGGGCCACTCAAGGACATTCACAGAGTTGTCCCGTAGCCACTCCTTTGTTATCTTGGCTGTGTGCTTAGGGTCGTTGTCTTGTTGAAAGATGAACCTTCGCCCCAGTCTGAGGTCCAGAGCACTCTGGATAAGGTTTTCATCAAGGATGTCTCTGTACATTGCTGCATTCAAATTTTCCTCGATCCTGACTAGTCTCCCAGTTCCTGCTGCTGAAAAACATCCCCACAGCATGATGCTGCCACCACCATGCTTCAATGTAGTGATGGTATTGGCCAGGTGATGAGCAGTGCCTGGTTTCCTTCAGACATGACGCCATTCAGGCTAAAGAGTTCAATATTTGTTTCATCAGACCAGAGAATTTTGTTTCTCGTGGTCTGAGAGTCCTTCAGGTGACTTTTGGCAAACTCCAGGCGAGCTGTCATGTGCCATCTGGCCACTCTACCAAACTGGCCTGATTGGTGGAGTGCTGCAGAGATGGTTGTTCTTCTGGAAGGTTCTCCTCTCTCCACACAGAGTGACCATTGGGTTCTTGGTCACCTCCCTGACTAAGGCCCTTCTCCTCGATCGCTCAGTTTGGCCGGGTGGCCAGCTCTAGGAAGAGTCCTGGTGGTTCCAAACTTCTTTCCTTTACAGATGATAGAGGCCATTGTGCCCATTGGGACCTTCAGTGCTGCAGATTTTTTTCTGTACCCTTTCCCAGATCTGTGCCTCGATACAATCGTGTCTCGGAGGTCTACAGAAAATTCCTTGGACTTCATGGCTTGGTTTGTGCCCTGACATGCACTGTTAACTGTGGGACCTTATATAGACAGGTGTGTGCCTTTCCAAATCATGTCCAATCAACTGAATTTACCACAGGTGGACTCCAATCAAGTTGTAGAAACATCTCAAGAATGATCAGTGGAAACAGGATGCACCTGAGCTAAATGTTGAGTGTCATGGCAAAGGCTGTGGAAACTTATTAATTTTCAAAGATTTCAAACAAACTTCTTTCACATTGTCATTATGGGGTATTGTTTGTAGAATTGAGAAAAAAAATAATGAATTTAATTCATTTTGAAATAAGGCTGTAACATAACAAAATGCGAAAAAAGTGAAGCGCTGTGAATACTTTCCGGATGCACTGTATCAATGTAACCTACAGAAAGTGTCACCCAGTTGATTTTTTTATTTTTTTGGAAATGTCGTGGAAAAAAGAAACTTTAATAATTATCATGGTGAAGCTGGAATTGAAAAACACAAGCTAAGAGTCTTTAAAAGCTTTTATTCTTGCCAAGAAGGTTAATTCGGACATACAGGTTGTCTGCAGTCAGGAAAGACAAAAACCAAAGCCCCTCACTCATTCTTTTATACTCTCATTTCAGTGCGTGAGGGCTTCTTACACAAAACGCAATAACAAACTCCTTAGTTTGTTTTATCTGCCGCTATCACACCTTGAGTGAAACACACAACTTTCCGAGAACTTGTTCAAGGCTACAGACAATGAACACTAGTTCTATTGAGAAGAGTATCAAAGTTTATCAAACAAAAATGTGTTTACTACAGATAACTAGATTTCCCATTATATTTAACAAAAAAAGTGTAATATCAAAAACACCTTATATGGTTTGATATAGTTTATGTTCAAAATTTTCATTACAGAAATCATCAAGAGTCTTGAGCATTTTTATTGTAAATTTAGGGTAAGTTTACACAACAACTATGTACTAAAAACGCTTGTACTTCCTTTGTGTTTTTTCGTGTACAGACGACAACATTATCAAAAGGATCTCTGTTCACATGGATCCACAAAAACTCTTTCATTACAGTAAACTAACCACTACATTTCAAAGTCATAAAGAAATTACAACAATTTGCACTTGACTAGAAATAACATAAGTGTAGAAACATCCTTTATGATGTATGCTGCCGACAAATGCAACCTCCGAAGGACGCAGCCTTTGAAACGAGACATGTATGCGCATGACTTCACAGATTTCCACAGATTTGTATAATACTGTGATAATCCCATGATAAACCCATTTTCAAAAGTTTGTATTTTCAGGCTCCCAAAACACTGTTGTCATGTAAATGAACAGTCAAAATGCATAAAAAGTTTCCTGTTTTTAGTTGTAAAACTAAACAGCCCATTAATCTACAGCAGAGTTCAGCACCTTCTGTTGTAATTACTCAGGTCGGAAAGAGTTGTGTAATGACATTGGAAAAGTCTAAGCTAAATGCAAGCAAGCCAGAGATATTACTAATCTGCAATTACATGTTTACATTTGAGGAGGAGCGGTGATATAGATATTAATATATAATTACCTATCTGAGGCTTGAACACGGCTTCTTTTCATTCTGCTAGTCTCATTAATTTTGAAGGTTAGGAACTTGTTTAATGACCTGGAAAATTTCTGAAGTCTTTATCTCAGTTTGTTCCACTGGTTCTTGCAGTTCAATTTGTGCCCTATTCGGCTGCCTTAATTATATTTATAGGATGCTCTTGTTGTTGGCACTAAGATAAGATATGGGGTTTCTGTGACAAGCAACATACTGTAGTCATTACATTGTGGAAAAATGTTTGGAAAAACATGACAAGGGCAACATTTAATAATTTTAGAGCATTTGAACCCACATTAGCATTCAGTGGACTCTGCATTACATTGAATTCAGCAAACAGGTGAACTTATCAGTGCATAATGCTTTTATTTGAATATTAATAAGTATATTACTTTTAAAGAATGTTCTAGTGATAGAGTGTTTATCTAGAATCATTTTACAGATCTCGTTCTCATTCTAACCTTGAGACTCAGACCTTTCCAACAATATGTGTTTTGTCAAGATTAGAAAAGGTTTTGATTATAAAGTTATATATAATATAAATTTAGTAATATGAAACCTGACACCCACTAGGAGAGGAGCCCGCTTTAGAGTACTGTTTTTATGGTAACCCAATTTCAATTTCAAGACAGTTTTCACAGGATGAATTTTGAGTTCATAACCTTTCGAATGATACCTAATTGATGATGATTACTAAAATTGTTGATATAAAAAAAGGCAATAAATAAACAGAGCGCCAAAGTTAAGGGGTTAAGTGTACAGTTGCAAGAAAAAGTATGTGAACCGCTTGCAGAATCTGTGAAAATAGGAATAATTTTAACTAAATAAGAGAGATCATACAAAATGCATGTTATTTTTAGATATTTTACATAAAAAATGTTTACATATAGTCCACAAGACAAAAAAATAGCTGAATTTATTGAAATGACCCCGTTCAAAAGTTTATGAACAATTGATTATTAAAACTGTGTTGTTAACTGGATGATCCACGGCTGTTTTTTTGTTTTGTGATGGTTGTTCACGAGTCCCTTGTTTTTCCTGAGCAGTTCAATTGCCCAATGTTCTTGAGAAAAATCCTCCAGGTCCTGCAAACTCTTCAGTTTTCCAGCATGTTTTGCATATTTAAACCCTCTCCAGCAGTGACTGTACGATTTTAAGATCCATCTTTTCACACTGAGGATAATTAAGGGACTTAAACACAACTATTAAAAAAGGTTCAAACATTTACTGATGCTCCAGAAGGAAACACGATGCATTCAGACCCGGGGGGTAAAAACTTTTGGGATGAAGATGTCTAAATTGTTCTTATTTTGTTTAAATATCTTTTTTTTTTTTTCATTTACTACTGCCCTTCAGAAGCAACAGAAGATACTTGCATGTTTCCCGGAAGACAAATTAAGTACAATTTACCTTGATTTTCAAATTCAATACGTTTTCACCCCCCGGGTCTTAATGCATCATGTTTCCTTCTGGAGCATCAGTGAATGTTTGAACCTTTTTTAATAGTTGTGTTTGAGTCCCTCAATTGTCCTCAGTGTGAAATCATGGATCTCAAAATCATACAGTCACTGCTGGAAAGGGTTCAAATATGCAAAATATGCTGGAAAACTGAAGAGTTTGCAGGATCTGGAGGATTTTTCTCAAGAACATTGGGCAGTTTAACAAGAGACTCATGATCAACCATCACAAAACAAAAAAACAGCCGTGGATCATCCAGTTAACAAAACACAGTATTAATAAATCAATGGTTCATAAACTTTTGAACAAGGTCATTTTAATAAATTCAGCAATTTATTTGTCTTGTGGACTATATGTAAACATTTTTTATGTAAAATACCTTATTCAGGACAGTACTAAATAAAAAATAACATGCATTTTGTATGATCTCTCTTATTTAGTTAAAATTTTTCCTATTTTCACAGATTCTGCAAGCGGTTCACATTGTAACGTACTGCTCTGAGGCTTGAAGGGTTAGGATCCAAACGCAGCTTTAATGAAGGGTAATCCACAATCATAGTCAACAGTACGGACAAGGTCAAAACACAGGCAGGCAGTCCAAACAAACAAACAAACAAACAAACAAAGCAGGGGAAGGAGGCAAAAGGGTAATCCGGGAAACAGGCAAAAAATCCAAAGAACGAAGAGACATGAAACCGGGGAGAACGCTCAGAAGTGCAGTGAAACAACAAAACAAGACTCAGCAAAGAATGACAAGGTGAACAGGCTAGATATAGGCAGAGGTAATAAGGTAAATGAGACACAGGTGTAAACAGTGAGTGCTGATGAATCCGGGCAAAGGATTATGGGTGATGTAGTCTATGATGGAATGACAGTCCGGGTTGGAGTGCCCTCTGCTGGTGATCAGGGGCACTCACACTGGTGAATCGTTACACACATATTTTTCTTGCAATTGTATATCTTGTTCCTGAATGAGACTGAATATGAGACTTTTAAATGAACTGCTAGTGCTTTAATTACATTTTACAGTAATTACAGTGTACATGACTGGTAACCCTGGTAGAGGTCAGGGAAGCAGCATAAATAAAATGTTCAGGAATGATCAGTTTAAACAATTTCCGTTTACTTTCGTCACAAAACAGAAAATGAAGCAATCTTTTTCAGGGCTGGGCAAGGCCAAAACAATAAACAAAACGGCCACTAACTTAAACCCGAATCATAACTAAAGAAAATACAGTGATATTTGCCTAGCTTCCTAGCTAGCTCAACACAGGAGAAAAGATGTACACAAAAAAAAGGCACCCAACCCCTACCGCCTCAGTAGTAAAAAAAAAGTATATACAATATTTACAGAGAATGCCAACACAACCGCCACAATAAAGAAACGAAAATAATTATAAACAAATGTAAACAATATGGGCAAAAATCAAAAAGAGAGTGCTTTACAGAAGTGAATGAGAATTGGTGACAACCTTAAATAATATACACGATTTAGATCTCACTGATCAACACTGAGCGGGGGGAGGAAAAACAACAATACGTCCCCTGACGTAACAACACTGTAAGGGAAACTTAGGGTCAATTTAGCTTAAAGGGAATTATTGATTCATTTATAGGGAATTTTGAAGGAATCACTTATTTCACGGCTGAACAAATGAGTCGTCCAGCGTTCACTTGAGCGGGCCGTATCTATCCATTTCAAGGCACGGCTTGCTGCATAGTTTCCTGGTTCGTTGATTTGCTGGAGGTCTTTTGTGTCTGGAGTGATGTCTTACGAGGCCAATCACATTGGTGTGTTGGCGGATGATTGGATGAATTTAGTCTCATGGCTGAAGTTTGAGACGAGCAAAAACTGAGAGTCAAGTACTGCAGATTGGGGCAAAAACTTAAACTGAAACCGAGACTCTCAATGGAAACAAATAGAAACTAATTAAAAGAAAGAAAAGCAAATGAGACGAAAGTAGATAGATGGCTTGAATGAAGCTGTTAACCCATTTTCATCTGATCTTGATCTGATCTCCACTCTGTCTGATTCTTTGTTTGTGTCCTGAGTTTTGATTGAAACATTTGTCCAGCCTCTTTGAGGAGTTCTGACCAATTAGGTATCGTTTTTGGTTCAAAGGTGACTGTTTCTCCTTCTCTCATATAAATTACGTTATCACATGGTGTCTTAACTTTCCCACTCTTTGCAAGAGTACAATTGAGCAGATATTCACGCTGATGGTAAACAAGACACACTTTCAATCAACCATTCAGTAGTTATAACAATTTACCTATTGATAAGCCCCGCCCCCCTTAGTTACTGTTGCTAACTCGGACAAACAAACGGAGTTGCTCTTACAATGACAGCTGTCAGTGTGAAAACCTTATCCCAAGATGTTTTTGGACACAGAATGTAGCGGACCCCGTCCGAATGATGGCCAAAGTTTACTGATGGTTTATGAAGTTTATCACGTCCTTTATCACTGTAAGAGCTGAACAAACAAAGCATAAGAAGTGCGCATTAACGCCTTATTCACAAACTCTCTCTCTCTGTTACATTATCATTAACATACACAGCAAATTATACAAAAACACTCATACAACTAACAGTAAACAAACATATACCGACCTTATGCCTTTTCGGGGGTGCTAATAAATTGTAAACTTTTTATCTAAAAAAAAAAAAAACAACTCCGATAAACTGCGAGCTCTCCCTTTCACTACCCGTATCGCTCCGTAGACTATAATACCCATCAAAATAGGAGTCCCTCCTTAGTAAGACAGATAATGCAGACCTTAAACATATCTAAACTCACAGAAATATAAAAAATGTAAGCAAAAACTAATTAGACGATAAATCACAATAAAGTCTATTACACAGAAGGACCACCTCTCGTCGAGGAGCATTCAAGTGGGACTTAAATATGCCATGTACGGATATATAAAAGATTTTAAAATTAATATGGTGGGAGATTATTTTGGAAGCGATGGTTTACAGATCACGATGCAAGCGGGAGAAGCCTTTTGGGGCTCCGGCTGAGGATATGATCTCGATAGCTGCATCGGAGGATGAGCTAATGGGCTCTGGAGATGAGGATTCAGCTGCATTGCCCCCTTCGGGTGTGGTAACGTTGCCCGAGTCAGATCCAGAGCTTACGGCTATGCTTTCCCGGGCCACCGCAAGTGTCGGGTTCGAGTGGAACCCTCCATCGTGTCCCGAACTTTCGCGGCTGGACGATTGGTTTCTCGGGACGGCCTGTGCTGGTTCTCAGTGCCCCGCCCCGGTTCCATTCTTTCCGGAAGTGCATCAGGAGCTCACGAAGTCGTGGACGGCGCCCTATAGCGCCAGAAACCGATCTAGTGACTCCTCTGTCCTCACTACCCTCGATGGTGGCACGGCTAAGGGATACGTGGGGATTCCCCCAGTCGAGCGGTCCATGGCGATGCAACTGTGTCCCCTATGTGTATTCTCCACAGAACCCACTACCCTACTCGGCTAGCCCCATGTCTTTCCCTTGACAGAGCTTGCTCTGTCGTCTCTGGTGGTGTTCTTTCCCCCCTGGGACCAGGTTGGATCCATCCCAGCGACTGCCATATATAGCACTACCCTGCTAGGTTAGTCCTTATGAGTATTTCCACCTCTCCTCCCCTGGAGGACGTGGCTCCGCAGCGTTCCATCTCCCTGAGACGGGCATGCTTTCCCAGCGTTATCCAATAGTCACGCTGAGTGGGTCTTGCAGAAACAGTTGTGACGGACCTTCCCTGCTTGGAGCCCTGACTCCTGCTCCAACCTAGGAGCACTCTAGCGAGCTCAAGCCAGGTGCTGTGCTTCCGCTGAAGGGCTGAGTCACTTTTTCGGCTCCTCAGTTGGAAAAGCGAGGATGTGGTATTCCACTTCTGTATTTATATCCGCGGGGCGGTGTGTGGTCCGCATGCCAACGTTATTGGCTCGTTTTTATACACTCGAAGTAGATTGGTCTCTGAAAATTATCCCCAATTTGTCAGTTCCGACGTATGTCTCCGTTCCCTCCTTCAGGGAACGAGGGTTACATACGTAACCGAGACATTGGTCTGTTTCAGACTGAATGGTGTCTCAAATGTTTTTATAATATTCTAAAAACTATTAATTCACATTAAATTTATTTTAGTGTAAATTAATAGTTTTAATTTGAATATCAAATATTTGAACATTTGAACTTTAGTTTTACTCATATTAAACCCACCATACTGAAAGACAGTTGTGATCACTGCATTAAAATTGCAAACGAAAAAAATCCCAGTGCTGCTTTCTGATATGACACTGAAGGTGTGAATAAGTTATTGGATAATGATCAGTCATGTGTAGTGATTTCTCAGCCACAGATCACCGTGTTTCTATTGACCCATGTCAATGTCATTTCTTCAGCGCTGTCAGTCACACCAATCCAAAACTTGTTACCATCAATATCTTTTACAACATATGAACCAAGAGAACATGCATAGTTTAATGACTTGCTGAATAGACAGTGGGGTCCACACTGAAAATATGGGTTTGTAAAATAAAATTTTTAGTATTTTGAAAACTGCCAAATAAAGAATGTTATGATATGTTTAAGATCCCTCACTGTTTCTTGGCCACTAGGCAAATAAGCAAATTTGTCACTCTGACCACGTCAACTCCTTGTACAGATGGTCAGATGTTCTTAGTTCCATTGAAACAAAGATGCTATTTTGTACATTTTTACATACGACTAAATAAAATAAATTCTGAAATGCATGTAAATTGTTCAATTGAGCCAATTGTTATGCTAATAATATTTAAGTTTAAAGGACAAAATATGTAAATTAGAAAAATATTTTCACTAGTGATCTCCGACTTTTGGACTCCACTGTACCGTATACTGCATTAGCACAGATAGTCTTCTCTCCATTGCTTTCATTAATACTCCTTTAGCAGCTTTCAAGAAATAATGAAGGCTGTTTCAATCAGATCAAAGTGTTTTAAATTGTGTCAGTGTAAAAGAGTATCAGACTGTGTCTGTGCAAGAGCACATGACTAGTCTGCTAATATTGAGTCATGCAATTATAATCTTTATAGGCTAGCAGAAGAATCATTGCAATACAGAATCTACTGAATATAAATTATTTCGATTTTCTGCCATTTTGAACATTGATATTATTCCATGTTTCTCTTCTGTGTGTATCCAGTTGATGAATGTTACTCTGTGAGAGGAGAAAACAAACAAAATATAGCTCTCCATCTGTATGAAGTGATTACAGTATGAGATTGTTCATAAAGTTTGGACTGACTTCTCATTGTCTTCTGTATTTTTTCAGCTTTCTTATTATTTTTTCCGGCTTTTGTGACTAGCTGGTGAACTTAAGATGAAGAGTATAGAGTAATATACACTCACCTAAAGGATTATTAGGAACACCTGTTCAATTTCTCATTAATGCAATTATCTAATCAACCAATCACATGGCAGTTGCTTCAATTCATTTAGGGGTGTGGTCCTGGTCAAGACAATCTCCTGAACTCCAAACTGAATGTCAGAATGGGAAAGAAAGGTGATTTTGAGCGTAGCATGGTTGTTGGTGCCAGACGGGCCGGTCTGAGTATTTCACAATCTGCTCAGTTACTGGGATTTTCACGCACAACCATTTCTAGAGTTTACAAAGAATGGTGTGAAAAGGGAAAAACATCCAGTATGCGGCAGTCCTGTGGGCGAAAATGCCTTGTTGATGCTAGAGGTCAGAGGAGAATGGGCCGACTGATTCAAGCTGATAGAAGAGCAACTTTGACTGAAATAACCACTCGTTACAACCGAGGTATGCAGCAAAGCATTTGTGAAGCCACAACACGCACAACCTTGAGGCGGATGGGCTACAACAGCAGAAGACCCCACCGGGTACCACTCATCTCCACTACAAATAGGAAAAAGAGGCTACAATTTGCACGAGCTCACCAAAAATGTGCATCCCACAAATCTCCATCAACTGCAAGATGCTATCCTATCAATATGGGCCAACATTTCTAAAGAATGCTTTCAGCACCTTGTTGAATCAGTGCCACGTAGAATTAAGGCAGTTCTGAAGGCGAAAGGGGGTCAAACACAGTATTAGTATGGTGTACCTAATAATCCTTTAGGTGAGTGTATATATATATATATATATATATATATATATATATACACAAATGAAGAGTAATATATATATATATATATATATATATATATTTTTTTTTTTTCATTTAATGAAAAAAGGAAAATAGCAACTCTGAATCTATATAATATAAGAGGCAAATATTTTATTTTGTGATTTGCTTATCTTGACCTGTACTGTACTGCACTCAATCATCATTCCTCCGCTATGTTTGGCTTTTAACAGGTAAAGAGACTTTTTTATGGACAGACCACTTATCCTATTTCTATGGTGCAGACAGATAACAGCCAAAGTGAGAGGGGGTGGCACAGGGAGGTGCTTGGGAAAAGTTACCCACTTAATTCATTTTCAATGAGAGAGGAAAAGAGAGTGGGTGGAATCCTGTGAAACTGGAGAGGGCGTCTGAGAGATGTCTCCACACACAATGCCTCGCACCACACCGGAAAATGCTGACGCTCTTCCACCACTTGATCCACCACTGCTCAAAGTCAATAGTTTCACAACTTTATATTCATTTTTTTAATGGAGTTTAATACACTGTGAATGTTGAACTGAATACTACACTGATGAGCCAAAACAGTATGACCACCTGCCTAATATGCTGTCCTCCGCTTGCTGCCAAAACCTGCCAAGGCATAGACTCTACCAGACCCCCAAAGGTGTCTTGTGGTATCTGGCACCAAAACATTAGCAGCATTTGGATTTGGAGGCCAGGGCAACACCTTGAACTTTTCATCATGTTCCTCAAACTATTACTGAACAAAGTGTGCAGTGTGGCAGGCCGCATTACCCTGCTGAACGAGGCCATTTCCACCAGGGATGTACCTGGTCTGCAATGTTTACGTATGTGGCACGTCAAACTGATGTCCACATGAATGCCCGGACCCAGGGTTTCCCAGCAGAACATTGCTTAGAGTATAACACATCATCCCACAGTGCATCCTGGTTCCATCACTTTCCCAGGTAAACGCTGCACATGTCCATGTGCCGTCCGCGTGATGGAAAAGAAAATGAACTCATCGGACCAGACAACCTTCTTCCACTTCTCCAAGGTCCAGTTCCAACCCTTGCATTCCCATTTTTGCCACTTTCGACGGTGGATTGGGGTCATCATAGGCATTCTGATTGGTCTGATTGGTAGACTACATCTGCCACAGTAGACCTTCTGTTCGCTTGGGTCACCCAACATGTTGATTATGATAGCTGATTGTTTCCTTACCATCTAATCTACCCAGACGTTAATATGTGGCCTTGTTAGGAGATGATCAACGATATTTGCTTTACCTGTGACTGGTCATAATGCTTCGGTTCATCAGGGTAGGCTAGGGCTACACAGTGATATTTTATTTTAATATACACAAATACAAAACAATATATATATATATTTTTACAATGGTATATGTTTAGTATTTTGTTTATGTTTTATATTGTTTTTACTAAAAATATGTTTTATAAGTGTCTTTAAAGGGTTAGTTCACCCAAAAATGAAAATTAGCCCATGATTTACTGAAGTCATCCTAGGTGTATATGACATTCTTCTTTCAGACGAATACAATCAGAGTTATATTAAAAAAGTCCTGGCTCTTCCAAGCTTTATAATGGCAGTGACTTGTTGGTCCACTCGAAGTTAGTTATTTTAGTCTATAAAGTTTTAAATATGGATATGTTTCTTATACAAACGCATCATTTAGCTTCAGAAGGCCTTTATTAAGCCCCCGGAGCCGTGTGGAGCACTTTTATGATGGATAGATGCACTTTTATGGACTTCAAAAACAACAAGTCAATGGCATTATAAAGCTTGGAAGAGCTAGGACTTTTTTAATATGACTCCAATTTTATTCGTCTGAAAGAAGAATGTCATATACACTTAGGATGACTTGAGGGTGAGTAAATCATGGGCTAATTTTCATTTTTAGGTGAACTATCCCTTTAACTGCTACTGTATGTATTAACATTTAGGTTAATCATTTGATACAATGCGCTTACTGTGTACGTGTACATGTACGTATTTTGACCTTGTATGGTCCCACTTTATATTAAGTGGCTTTAACTATTATGTACTTACATAAAAAAAATTTTTTTAAACTTTTTCTGCTATTGAAGTGGAATACGGGGAAGGTTAGGGACAGGTTTGGTTGTATGGGTAGGTTTGAGGGTGGGTTAAGGGGTAAGGAAAGAGGCAGCAGTGTAATTATAGATGTAATTACAGAAATTAATAACAGCTGTAATTACATGCAAGTATTTTTTTAAATATAAGTACAATGTAAAAACATGTATGTACACAATAAGTGCATTGTATCAAATGATTCATTTAAATGTTAGTGCATAGTAGTTAAATCCACTTAATATAAAGTGTACTTATATTTGTACTTGTACTTATATATAAGTATATAATTGTACTTATATTTAAAAAAAATATCTGTAAATATTTACTAAAAAAAGCTTTAGAAGAATTTAAAACAATATTTTTCAAACTGAGCACAGTCAACCATAGTCATAAACAACAAAGAAATGTCAACTGGCATAAAAACGGCATATTATTTATAAATTTAATAGGTGCCAGTTTAATGTTTTGCTGAATAGTGAGAATGTGCGTCAAAAGTATACATTGCGACTATAGGGCTGGTTCTACATCAGTATATTTCCATTATTTTTCATCAGTAGGATAAATGTACAGTACATGCTGCTGTGCTGTGTACTCTGACCCAGTGCACAATGCTGTTAATGCATATATGATGACAGACAGCCTTATGACAACTGTCATTATGAAAAATAATGATAATGGAACAAAGTGTTTGCTACCTCCAAGACTAGCATTATCCTTAAAAGCAATGCATTAAGAGCACTATCCCTTTCTGTGCTAATCGTTCAGCAAGCAGTACTTCAGTATACACGTTAAATAATAATTGAATCTGTAAAACAAAACCATGCTCCAGGTGCTTTGAGATAGGTGCTCTCCACTGAATCCATTGTAAGAACGCACAATTTATGCATCACAGCCAACTACAGAACTGCCAGCTCCAGCATTGGATTTATGCAGTGAAAACCCCATTGAGACGGTTTGGCAGCTCATAGAAGTTGTCATTTCATTTATTCCATGTATTTAGTCCTCACATAAAGTTTATCTTTAATGTTGTAATATCAAGTTTTGATGTAAGGTGACCCTTACAGACAATTCATTTAAACCTTCAGTAGCATACAGCAGTTATAAAATATTACATTCACACTGAAGTATTGGAGGATAGCTATAATATGAATATGAGAACACCTGGGTCCATTCTTGTCTCAGTATTTAAAACACCTCAAATCCGTTCTTCGCCATGACATACCTCATTCCTCATTTTAAGGGTACCACTTAAAACACAGTGATAGCACCTTAAGCTGTGAAAATGACTTCTTCCATCATCGACCGCTTCCAACAGGACACGCCATCAGAAACGTTGAGCTTTAATATTAGCCCTGAGCGAAGACATATGACAAGCCTTCTCTAGAGGATCACACATCATCATTGTTTGGCTAATGGTCTTTGTCTGAGCTGCACAAAAAAACCCCCAAAAAACAGGAAGATTAATGATCAAATCAAATGTTCAAATTAAAAGTAATTAAGAGAGGGCATAGAAGTGGAAGCAATTAACTCCCATAGTTGGATTCTCTTGGTGGCATTCAGCATTATTATTTGCACTCTTCGCAGTCACTCCAGTGGAGTCCATGTGGACCTCGGTGTCCTTCGTCTTTCAATCCCCTACTGTGTGCTACTTCCCAGAGGCCATTTGTCAGAGGTTGGCATGGGTTGCCAGAGACAAAGTGTGGGGCATCCCAGGGCACAGTCTATGAGATCTGCTCCCCTGAAACGCTGTAATACCCTTGCAGTGGAACAATGTATCTGAGCCTTACAGAAGTGTGTAGAGACCTGCTGGGAGCATTTATTGTACTGTAAGAAAAAAGAACAGCCGTCAATCTAAAGGTAAAGATGTTGTCTGTATTGTTGTGTAGCGGATTCAGACTGATCCTGAACATTCAAAACCCAAATCTTAATGCCGAAACTGTTTGCTGGCCACAATATAAATAAAATAATGCTTCCCAAGGCTCAAGACAAAAAAGAAAAAAGAAAGAAAGAAAAAAAGACTACGGACCTAAAATTAAACAAATTACTTTTTATTTACAGAGTTATGTGTTATTTAGTTTAAGTTAGATATAATATAATTCTAGTTGTATTTAGTATAATTTTCAATTCTGATCACTCTTGAAATTCTTGAAAATCTGATTGTTTTGACATTACAGTCAATTCATCCTTAACATTGGACTATTTAAATGTTATTGTTTTTATAGAATAATTAAATGTTGTCATAAACAAACAGTGAGTACGATGATGTTACAACCTAAAGAATCACAGTAATTTGGGTGATTAATTACTATTAATTGTCAGTCTCCTAAGCAGTTTATGTTGTAAATACAGTGCAACTCCTGCGTCATCACCACACATGTGCGTCGTGGTGCTCGTGTGAACAGCATCGGCTGCCGTAGAACTCGAAAGTCGAAAGTGCTGCACTGCTTACAACAGAAACTGCATAGGAGACTGGCACAGGTTAGAACAAAATTGTTGAATAAAGTTGTTATTTTTGTTTGTTTTTGCACACAAAAAGTATTCTCTTCGCTTCATAACATTAGTCTATTTTAACATGTCTTTAATATGTCTTTCCTACCTTTCTGGGCCTTGAAAGTGTTAATTAAATCGCTGTCTACTGAGGGATCAGAGAGCTCCTGGATTTCATCAAAAATATATTAATTTGTGTTCCGAAGATGAACGAACGTCTTACGGGTTTGGAACGACATGAGGGTGAGTAATTAATGACAGAATTTTCATTTTTGGGTGAACGATCCCTTTAAGTAAGGGAGTCCATTTATGATTCAGTTTATGAATCATGGTAACTGACTGAATCGGTTCATAAAGCTTTTGTTCGTGAATCTTGTTGTGTGCTTTGTTGTGTGCTGCAAAATCTGGCTGATACACGGTTGAAAAGCGCATGGAGGCACACTAAGATTTTAAGACTGTCGCTTTGTCACATTAAGTCTGTGGCCTGGTTCCATTTTACAATTGGTGACTTTTTCAGGGTTTACCACCATTGTTGTGAAGGGACAAGCAAGTATGGACCTGCTTTTGTGTTAAGTGTAGTGAAACCATTTGGGGAATGACAAACTATATATATTGTTTGTTCCTGCTGGTGAAATGACAGACTTGTTTGCACCATTAGTTCATGTTTCTAGGTTATCATGCCTTTTCTTTTTCTTTCTTTCCTTCTTTTATTTCTTTCTTTCTTTCTTTCTTAAATTACTTTATTTCTTCATAAGGGTTTTCATTCTGGTTGGATGGATGGCCATTTATCATCAGACTGTAAGGGTGAAGGGTTTGCTGACCTGGGGGAAGAAATCAAACCCATAACTGATTTAATGTGTACAGTATGTGTCTGTGAAATCTAGTATGAAGCTAAAGGAACTTTGCAGGCTTAGTGTATTTTTTTTGTTGTTGCTGTAAATAAGAATGTAGATTCAGACCATACAATTATTTCTTAGAAATGTACATTTCTCAGCTTAGTTTCCCATAGTCTCCAGCAGTTCTCTTGACATTTCTTTGTTGGTTATGATCTTCCATCACCAAACGCAAACAGTGAATTATGTAATTTCAACAATATACATCAATATACATGATTTATGTTCACACACAGTATGTCAGTAGTTAATTCTTCGTTAGTGGAGAATTTTCATGCAAATTCCTTTCACTTTCCTTTCAAGGATTTACTTCAAGGAGACAGTCAACATATTTTATCTTCAGTAACCTTTAAATATTTGAAATTCCTCTAGAAAATTAAGGTTTGAAGGTCCATATCCAAGTTGGTAACTGTAAAAAGGTTTGTTGATAAGGGAAGGAGGCGGGAACCGGCAAACATTAAACATAACTTTAATAATAAAATAAACGTAAACAACAAGACTAAAGTAAAGCGGCAGCCTCTCACGGACGACTGCTGCATAAGCTAAAACAAAACAACATAATGTCAAATGTAAAATAGGTCTCTGATGTCCCCAGAGTGTGCATGTGAAGTTTTAGCTCAAAATAACAGATCATTTTTATAGCATGTTAAAATTGCCACGTTTTTGTGTGTCCCTTTAAATGCAAATGAGTTGGTGTTCCCCGCCCCCTTTTAAGAAGAGGGCAGAGCTTCAAGAGCTCATGCTCCAGCATTCTGGCAACAACAAAGCAGGACAATCTCACGCACTGAAAATGTCAGAAACTGTCCGTAGCTGTGTTCAGCCTTATATGTTTGAACCTCGTTTGTGAAGCAGTATAAGACTTTAGTGACTTCGGGACATGACAATTTAACCTCAATGTCCTCAGCGACTCAGAGGGCGGGAGTCTATGGAGACTCTTATGTGCATTGGTACATCCCAAAACACGACACTTGTAATGCCTTTTTGGCGCAGACATTGTACAACTTGGCTACAGCTGCTATAGCGAGGATACTGAAATGGCGGACTCTGTGCTTCTCACTCAGGGCCGGTTGTTCTCACACACTGCGGACACACATCTGTGTTCAAACACCTTATAAAAGTGACTTTTGCATAATAGGTCCCCTTTAATCCATTTACAAGACCTTGCACAATTTTGGGTTAAGTATTGGCTTAAAGGTAGGGACACCAAACCAACACCAAAGAACTAGCGCTGATGAAAGCCGACTGTGTTGTTGATTCGCATCGCCTGCATTGGGGGAAAAACAGCACCTGAACACACCACAAGGACTACAGACGACTGTCAACTAACACGTACGTTCTGCGCCTGTGTGTTAAGGAGATAACTGTCTATTTAAACATATATATTCGTCTATATTCATCATTCAAAAAGGGAAAGCGAAACTAAGACTGCAGGTATACAAACCATAAACAAAGCAGCGCTTGCTTACCGTTTTGAATATCAATCATGCTGATCACGTTCTTTATTCCACTCCGCTCATGTTATTATGAAAATATTTGCGCAGTGTTACTCGGATAAGATTATGTAAAATTATAACGTCCTTCTGTCTGTTCAGTTTTGACTTGCTCGCTTTCATCACTTTTTCTCTTATTCTCGTTCTTAGACTCGTTCGCTAATCTGAACAGCCAATCAGAGTTCTCTCTCACACCGACAGCCCGGCGCCAATTCTACATGTTGAATGTAGAAAAAAAAACAGGCGGCGTCCGACTAGAGCCAACGGTGTGGAACACACTGAAAAAACTAAGTCGGCCAACGCTTAAAAACGGCCCAATGTTGTCCAACGTGTGGTGTGTCCCTGGCTTAAAATGCATTTAAGTGAAGGTGCTGAAACCCTATTGTTTTTTTATGCTTTTCTTATTTTTTCTCATCTTTTTATTCTACTTATTCATTTTCTTCCCTGAAAGTGTACACAACTTGGTTTGATAATCAGAAATCCCAACCTAGGTTAAATTGCTAAATGATCAGCCATTTTTTTCAACATGAATAGCAAAAACGTCTCGGTTACGTATGTAACCCTTGTTCCCTAAGGAGGGAATGGAGACATAACGTCAGTGACTGACGAATGGGGGTTTCGCCTAGAAGCCTATCATCTTCGAGATCTTAGAAAACGCCCAATGGCAGGCCAATGCCATGGGCATGCGGAATTTGCATAGCGTAGCTCCGCCCCACCGCGTGGGTATATAAGGAAGTACGCTGGCAACATCGCATTATGTTTACCTGCTGAGGAGCCAAGACTGAACTCCTGGCCGTTCCAGCGGTACAGCGGAAGTGGCAGAGGGACGTTATGTCTCCGTTCCCTCCTCAGGGAACGAGGGTTACATACGTAACCGAGACGTTCCCTTTCATTCAGTCACTCCGAGTAACGTCAGTGACTGACGAATGGGGGTCCCAATGTAATCACGCCACTCGGCTGTCGTCCAGTGCCCTGCGTAAGCGTGAGCTCCCTGTTGTAAGCTAGTACGGAAGAAGGACTGCCACTTAACACAGGAATACCAAGGTACACTGGGAAGCATATTCCAGGTGGAAGTATGCGCCAGAGTGCCTACCCGTAGGGAGGACTTATGGATACACATATGCCCTGCGAGGGGCTGTATATGGAGAACTTTGGGGTAACCACTCGAATGTGGAAATTTTACCCCCAGGGGAGGCAAGGGCTTGCCGAGGGAAATGCACATGCTCAGAGAGGCTTTCAGTGGAAATACACATGTGGGGGTCGCCCATAGGGGGAACCATGCACACGGTGGTACCTAGCCTGACACGAGGGCCTGAGCGAGTGGGCAGACGCACTGGTGTTGGCATCGAGAGTGCTCGAGGAACTCAGG
This sequence comes from Rhinogobio ventralis, assembly GCA_039654625.1. NCBI lineage: Eukaryota > Metazoa > Chordata > Actinopteri > Cypriniformes > Gobionidae > Rhinogobio > Rhinogobio ventralis. The sequence goes on from CM077212.1 coordinate 18,114,783, forward strand.
GTTCCAGGGAAACTACCTGAGGAAAATATTGCACGTATCTCGTCCGTGGAGAGGAAAGGCGAGCAAGTGAAGACACCTGAGCCTTGTCCATTACCGGCCACTAGTAGAGGCAAGTACATGAGAGGACATTGGCTCCACTCTGAGATTATAGAATCTGGCGAATGTGTTCGGTGTAGCCCAGCCTGCAGCTCTGCAGATGTCTGTTAGTGAGGCGCCAAGTGCTAAAGCCCAAGAGGAGCCCACACTCGGGGTGGAGTGTGCCCTGACCCCTAGGGGGCATGGACGCCCCTGCGTCTGGTAACCCAAAACAATGGCGTCCACTATCCAGTGAGACAACCTTTGCTTGGAGAGAGCCTTTCCCTTCAGCTTCCCACCATAACAGACAAAGAGCTGGTCAGAGGTCCTGAAACACTGCGTTCTGTCTACGTAAGCACAGAGGGTGCGTACTGGACAGAGCAGTGCCAAGGCTGGGTCTGCCTCCTCCAAAGTCAGCGCTTGCAGGTTCACCACCTGATCCCTAAACGGAGTGGTGGGAACCTTGGGCACATATTCTAGGCACGCTTCGTCAACCGAAAATGCCTGCAGGTCCCCTACCCTCTTGATGGAGGCCAAAGCGATCAGGAGCGTTGTCTTCATCGACAGGAACTTAAGCTCGACTGATCGCAATGGCTCGAAGGGAGCCCTCTGCAGAGCATCTAAGACTACTGAGAGGTCCCAAGAGGGTACGAGAGAAGAGCGAGGAGGATTCAGTCTCCTCGCTCCCCTCAGGAACCTGATGATCAGGTCGTGCTGACTTACCTGTTTCGCCTCCACAAGGTCGTGGTAGGTGGATATCGTGGCCACATACACCTTGAGGGTGGAAGGAGACAGCCTTCGTTCCAACCCTTCTTGGAGGAATGAGAGCACGGACCCGATCAGGCATTTCCAGGGGTCTTCTTGGCAAGAAGAACACCAGGTGACAAAGAGGTTCCACTTCAACTCATAGGCGTGTCTGGTAGACAAGGCCCTAGCGGAAGTGATGGTAGCCACCACCTGAGGTGGTAGGGTACTCAAACCTGCTGCGTCCCATCCAGGAGCCACACGTGGAGGTTCCAAAGATTGGGACGCAGGTGCCAAAGGGTGCCCCGTCTCTGAGAAAGGAGGTCCCTCAGAGGTATCGACCAGGGAGGGGCTGTCGCAAGGAGTACAAGTTCGGCCTGATGGTCTTTTCGACCCAGCGGGACAGTCCGGGGAGCCAGGCTCCTAAAACTGTACCAGCGGGGACATGCGAACCACAGGCGTACCCCGGGTGGGGCAGCGAGGCGGCGTGACCGGCCCAGACGTGGGAGGCATAGCGTCACGGTGTGGGGGCACGGTCAGCAGCCGCGTCCTGACAGAGTCAGGGCGTCAGAGAGTGATGAGAGTGGCGAGGCCCTTTGGCGGTGCACACTGCCATCCCCAGACTCTAGGAGCTCAGAGATGGGGACATGAGTTCTTTCTGAGCGCTGCTGACCCGGGGGCCAGTAGCGGACAAAGGATTCTCCCCTGGCCCTCCACCGGGGGAAGGAGTGGCCCTGCTACCAACTCCTGGAAAGAACTGGAACCCATCTCTGAGTTGTCCGCGTCAGGAGCACCAGGATAGCCATGCCACATCGAAGCACTCTGTGGAACACAGTAGTGTCGCAACGGAACGTTCAACAGGGGGGGACCCCATTGTACCCTTGGCTGCGGCCCCACCGAGGGCAGAGAAGGCGGAGGAGGCCCCCGTGGCCACGGGAAGACACGGGGACTTCCAGGACCGCGTGACCTCCCCATACACCTCGGGAACGAAAGGCATTGGGGGCGGGACCCAGCAGCTGTCAGGTGCCGCCTCCAAAAACTAATCGCCCAACCGCGAGCGCACGGGACAGGGCAGAGAGTTCCACACCAGCCCGAGGCTCGCTGCTGCCCGAGATAACATGGCTGTCAACTCTGGGTCGGACCCGGGCAGTGCTAGCACGCCTGAAGGCAGAGCACAGCCAAATCTTCATCCCCAAAGGACTCTAGCCCACCTTGAGATGCGGCGAACGACATCTCGTCGCCATCTGGAGCGTGAACGAAACGTGCGGCCGTCAACAGACGGTCCCGCCGCTTCCGTCCAAGCACTCGTGGGTAGCGGTCTGCAGGAGGGGGTTGTGGCCCGAGGAATGATCGTCGGGGTTCTTATACCACACCGCGAGCCTCAGGTCACCCTGGCCACCAGCCAAAGTACCATCTCTCTCGGAGACGGTAGATTGGGGTGTGGCAGAGGGGACTCTCTCTCCTTTACGGAGGTCATTGAGTCTCGACCGCAACATCGCGATGGTCATGTTCCCGCAGTGGGAACATGACACATCCACAAACACTGCCTGAGTGTGCTGAAAGCCCAAACACGTCCAGCAGTGATTGTGCCCATCAGATGGCAACGGAGATCGATCGCACCCAGAAGCACACGGGCGAGACATCTTGAAAAAGACGTGCCACGTGTGAGCTCTTTTAGGAGAGGAAAACTTCACAGCGATGCGGAAGCGCCCAGAGACTGGATGCAGATCACTGCACAGATCAGCAGTTAGGCAGTAAACGATCGCTGGAACGCGCCGTAACACCAACACCGACTTGGAAAGCTGCTCGTCTCGAAGAAGCTGACGATACTCAGAAGGCTTGAGGAGTGAAGAGAGAGATACTCTTGGCTCCGAAGCAGAAACATAATGTGATGTTGCCAGCGTACTTCCTTATATACCCACGCGGTGGGGCGGAGCTACGCTATGCAAATTCTGCATGCCCATGGCATTGGCCTGCCATTGAGCATTTTCTAAGATCTCGAAGATGAAACCCCAATTCGTCAGTCACTGACGTTACTCAGAGTGACTGAGCGAAAGGGACCTGTATTGTTTAATAGATAAGAAATCCTTTTAGGTTTTAGTTTGGCATTCGTGTAAATGGTTCAGTAGCTTCACATGTAATAGAAATGCATAGAAATTAATTTATAGAACCACGGCCCATTTTATCTCTGAGTTTAATATTGAAAATACATTTGTCAAGTTGACATTTGTCGATATAGAAGACATTTGCCAATATAGAATAATATTTATACAAATAAACTTAGACACATTATATTTGGTACAATATATGGCAATTGTACCAGTGATTGAGCTATTGGTGTTTGGACCCTGAGGATTGCTGCTTGCTGCTAGATTTTAGTTTGTTTAATTACACATTTGTTTAAAAATATTCTGCATTGTGGATGTTTTATAATTGAAAATTGCAACATTACATTGACAGAGGTAACAACATGGCAATGACAGTCTAAGCATTGATCTTTTCCCAGCCCGCTAATCGCTAAATCCCCTGGCTGGAATCCAGTTTCTGGAAATAAAGCTGCTGATGGTAAGTGCTCAGTGCATTCCCAAGAGCAGATAAATTGATTTAATACTGTAGCATTAGAAGCTGCCGCAGTGGCATTGTGGGAACGCTGGTGGCAGATTTGCAGTGCTAATGGAATACAAGCAAAGGTGCAGGACACCTGTTTATTAAAGGTAATCGTGACATGGACAGGCATCTTTTAGCATGTCATCTTTCATAGAAGTTAAATAACTGGGTGCAGCTATTAGTGACTTGACCGTTGTCTCTAATAGGCCCCCTACGTCTCTTACTCAGACATACTTGTCTCGCTACTCGCTAGGCAGTGGCAGGTGGCAGGTGGCATTATGGTATTTAATTGGACAGAAATCTATGGAGCCCCTGAAAGGGACATGGTGGTGGAAAGAATATGATATGGGAGGAATTTTTAAAAATTTATTTCAATTCTTTTGCATTCTCTCTCAAAAGTTTTGCGTTCCCTGAGAAACTTTGCATTCACTCACAAAACCTTTGCATTCCCTAGCAAAAAACGTTTGCGTTCCCCAGAGAAACTTTGCCTTCGAATGCACATTTGCGAGAGAACGCAAAAGCATTGACTTATTATTTTTTCCTTGCATCTCATATTTTTTTCCACCACCATTTCCCTTTAGGGGCTCCATAGAAATCTGTGTAGTGCAAGCTGAGTCATCAATATTTTGACCACTTTTAGACTGTGAAATTTAAATGTATATGTTTTTTTTTTTTTTATTATTATTATTATTATTTTTTTTTTTATGTATACTAAAAGCCACAAAACTCCTATTTTGATTTCAATAGGTGTTACATGTGCTTTCAATCAACCATTTTTTTTTTTTTATATATATACAATTTGCCTTTGGCACCATTTTTATTAAAAAGCACAATAGATCAGGTGAGCTGTTTATATTTTAGCACATATAAGACAGGATCTGTGTAGAGCACACTGATGTATTCGTGAAATGGCACATCATCTAATTGCAGGCTAGCTTCAGGGTAAAATCCATGTTATTTCCTCAACATTATATATAATATCGACCGTATTATGCAATATCTGTAAGAACAGCAGTCCAATCTCTGTATTTATGAAGACACTGCCGTCTCCTGACATTAGGTTTCTTCTATATGGTGGACATGATCGCTGTCATGGGAGGAATGAGCAAATGCACTGCTATGAATAATTGAGTTTGGCAGAGCAAACGCTTGCTCTTTATGAGCTGGTCTTGGCAAGATGTCATTGGGAAGTACATTATGCTCCACAGTGAGATTGAAAGTACTGACCAAATAAAGGGCAGCTTTGTTTTAGCCTAAAATAGTCCAGTGGCCTAATTATGCAATGATGGTGTGTTATTTTTGGAGTTAAAACCGAGATGACCAGATGTCATGTTTTGTCACATACTGGCTCTAGTCTTTGTAAGATTTTCTGCCTGCAACTTTAAGAAAGAATCAGCAATTTTTAACATTTTAACATGTTTGACTTGAGCGATCCATCTACTTCAGCAACCTCAAATCCAATGTCTGTTTTTTGTTGAGTTTTTTTTATGTTGTTAATATAATAAAATGTAATACATATTTTTACTGCCTGTAATAAATAATTTCACACATGTCTAGTACAATTATGTGGTTTTGTTTCATTAATACAGTGTATACTTTTTTCTTGATTTACCCCGAAAGAATGGAAGTGAAATGTGACAACATGCCCCATAGATGGGGCACATTGTAACATGTGAGGGGCACATTGTAACATGAGCAAATGACAGCTTAAAATGTTATCAAAAATAAAAAAAATATCCAAGACAAACTAAAATATTTTGTCAATAAAATACAATTATTAACTTTTTTAAATAAAATTATTCAATTTTTTAATCATTAAAAATATACTAATTTTTGACAACAAACACACCTCAAAACACAGTTAAATACAGTTAAAAACATAATAATAATTAATAACTTCTGAACATTGACTCTCAGTCTTTATTCACCTTTTTCTCATGGTTTCTCAATAGAATTCATAAAAGTATAGAATATAATATCATAGTTCTAATAGGGGCTCATTGTAATGCAGTGTTACAACACACCCCAACTGCGCAACTGGGATTTAAACCCAGCTCGTGTTAGATCAACATTAAAGAACTAACAGATATAAGATTAAAATAATATCAGATTTGTCTTATTTTAAATAAATACAAATAAACTTAAGTAAGAAATTTACTTTTGCTATGGTTAAATAAATGTTTAGTGATATCTTCCAAAGATTTGGTAATTTTGGCGCAATTTTTTCTCTAAATAATGTTGATATGGCAACTAGTAAATACACTAAGTTTTGTCATCCTGGCATGTGTGGAAAGTTTTAAACCATGTGTGTTACCACTAAACCCGCGTTAGGTTGTGTCCTGCTCTCCCCTACTAACAGAGAGCGATCTCATGTGTTTACTGCTGTTTTTATGATCAGAATCTTTTTAGTTTATAGATCCTTGATTCATTGTGTAGCAATTTATCAGTGTATCATTGTATAGCAATTGATATTCTAAAATGGGTTTTCAAACTTTTTGATGCCCACAACCCCCAAAAATGATGACTTTTGACTTAACAAATTAAGTCTCACTTTATTAAATAATAATAATAATAATTTTAAAAAATGCTGTTCTTTTTAGCTTTCTATTCATCAATGAATCCTGAAAATGTATCATGGTTTCCACAAATATAAGCAACACAACTGTTTTAAAATTTTGACATTTTTTCATGCATAATAGGATCATGTGAGACTAAAGACAGGAGTAATGGCTACTGAAAATTTAGCTTTGCCATCAAAAAAACAAATAACATTTTAAATATATTAAAATAGAAAACAGTTTTAAATTGTAATAACAATAGTACTGTATTTTTAGCAAATAAATGCAGCCTTGGAGAGCATAAGAGACTCAGAAATATCTATACTTCAGTTTAGAACTGTCACAAACACACCAGATCCCACAGCTCACATCCCTCCGATCACAATCCCCGGAATTTTAACTCTTTGCACCTGTTGACAGTGATCAAGGACACTTTATATTCCCCTAACTCGTTCAGTTGTCTGGTATCATTGCTAGTATATACTTACCTGAACTCCCATTGCCTTTATCTTCTTCAGTGCTATAAATTGAGAAAAAGACAAAAGGGCTAGATTTACTAACAGCTTGCACTAGCGCAAACCCTCTTTAGGTGTTAAAAACAGTTAAAACTACTGTCAGGATTTACTACAGACACGCAGTGAAAAATTAGCGCTGAAAAGGCGTGGACAGTTATTTTTGCGGCTGCCCTTATTCCATACGCATTTGTAGGAGTTTTCCTTTCAGATGCAAAATTTATGGGAGGAGAGTATTTAAATGAATCATGCAAGGTGATTTACTATGTTTGCGCTAGTGAATTTACTGGTATTTGCGGCAATATTTACCGCCCTAAAAAACATGCTGAATAAAGCATTGAAACTTACTCATGCTCATATCTGTGACACCACCACTGCCTTTCTAAAACTTTTAAAGCATTGTCTTTAAAAAATATTGTAGAGTAGTCTTTGGTCACATTTTGAGTTTGGTCATGTTTAGAGTTTGCTTTTGATGTCCTTTTCTGTTCTGTTCATGTCTGTTTCTATTTGTTTTCTTGTTCTGGTAATTAGTCCTGTTGTCCTCTGTTGCCCTGCCTTTTAGTCTCCTAGGTTACATATGGGCTGCGTCCGAAACTTGGAAAATGCTGCCTTTGGAGGACACATTTCGAGGTAGGAAGGCATTAAGGCATGAATCTAATGTTAGCTTCACTTCCTGTCTACTGTGATTGAGTTTTGAAGGCAGTATAAATGTATCCTTTGCTGCCTTTGATATCCCACAATCCTGTGCGTTCCATTCTGTGACAGTTGAGCTAGAGAAAAATGGCGTCCGAAAGTTGCGTTTGCTGGTTAGTTTGTGTGTAAATGTACGTTTTTGACCAACATTTTCCACTTCTGATGTCAATTCTAGCGAGAAATGACTAATGTAGTAATAAATTATTTGTTTAGTTTTCACCAAAGCTGTTTTGCTGTAGATCATTAAACTGTTTGCTGCCGTAGAAGTCTGTCTGAAATCAGTTTCGCGAGGTAGCGATAAGGCAGCAAGGCAACAAGTCAGCTGCCTAGGTTTGATTGAGTTGTCAAAGGTGTTTTATGTTTTCTTGATTAGTTTGTTCTGTCTATTTAAGCCCTGCGTGAGTTTATTTCTGAATAAAGACTGCTGCACTGAGATCCTGCTTCATCTCTGCTGCAACCAACGTGTGACATCTTTCTTTTGGTCACATTTTCAGATGTTGTAAAAGGATCAGCCATAGCTCTGCCTCCACTTAGCCTACCTTTGAGAGAAACTCTCATAAAAGGGTTTCATGGCACTATATTTCTGTGTAAATCTCAGACAGCTGCCTTGCACAGTGGGTGGAAAAACATCCACACCCTTCATCCATTATTGCTCTCTGATTTCTCTGACAGGGAAATTACCTATACACCCTGGATTAACATATATGGCCATTAACTCCTTTACCGTTGTGTCCTTGGAACTGTTAAATCTCTACCTTGGAATTGTGACTCCATTGACCCCATGTCTCTTCCCATGCTCTAATAATTATAGTTGAGGATGTAATGGATTGCTACAGTGTAAGTTGCCAGCATTAGTGTGGTATTAAAGGTCACCACAGTGCACTCAGTGTAATTTAGTGTTGGTGTGGGTGATAGGAATCACCTGAATGCATGCACTTGACCCATGGACTGCCACCGTTTTTTTATTCCATTACAGGTGACAAGAGTGACTTGGGAATGTTCAAAACCTTCCCATTTCTTTGTGGGAATCAGTTCACACTTTGCATTCTCATTGCATGGGATGTTACTGTTAACGGCACGCTTTTCTCATTCAAACGTACATCACCCGAATCATGTCATGTCGCGATCTTTGACGAAACCGGCGAAAGCTAAAAGTAGCATTTGGCCCTGTTTACACCTGGTATTAAGAAGCGTATTCGTCAGTCTGATCACAAGTGGACAATGCTAAATACAGGTGTGAACCAGGGTCTAAAATGTTTTGAGCTTGTTCACTTTCGACCACTTCCAGAGATGGTCAAAAACGCATTCGTCCAGATTGCTTTTATAGTTTAAACGCTCATGTGGTCGAAATGTTTTGAACATCCACAAAAGACTTCCTAATCTCTGCCTACTGACCTAACGCGTAAACATTATGGGAAGCGCACTAGCCAGACGGGATTTACACTTTGTCTGCTGAAGACCCAAGTTTGGTTTGAAGACGAAAAACGTACCAAGCACAATGTTCTCTCACCATTCCTGATTTCTAACGGCTGTCAGTGACGAAAGCTGCTGCTCTCCGTGTGGTTCTTTTGACCTTTTTTTACGATCAGGTGTGAGGAAGGAGATAAATATCACTAAATAAAAGTTTGAATTTGGATCTGTTCCTGTAATAACTTGAAAGAGGTAGGTCTGAGAAATAAAGATTTATCATTTACTGAGTGAGTTCAACAGCAAGCAATACAATCAACCGCATCACAGGTGGACTCCACATGCACAAACAACAGGTTCTAATAACAAAAACAAATCGATAATATCTATTTTTCTTTTGGAAAAGTCATATTCCTTTGAATGAAGTAAAACTGATGACAAATTTAAGACTAGGCTGCAGTTCATTTCATTTACTTAGAAATTGAGACATCTCATACCAAAAGAAAGATGAACAGGGACATTCAAAAAATAAATGCACAATAGACTCTTTGTAATCAATATCCAGATGAAAAGGCTCTAATGTGTCTTTCACAGGATATTATCTGTGAGCAATTTTAAATGACACCTCTTTGGTTTTTATTTGTTGTCAGTAAATTAGCAAGAATTGCACAAATACTGTAGATAAAGTAACTTGGCACGGAATAGCCTTCCCCAACTGGTAGACAGCTTTTTTTTCAGGAAGAAGAGTCAGTGTTGTTCCACTCAATGTTAATGGCTTCAAACTGTTCATGAGTAGTTGAAAAATGTCTCATTTGTTTGAGTTGAATGTGAGACCAAATATTCACTATAGGGTTCAGATCTGGACTCTGACCTGGCCAAAAACATGAGCCTGATGGACTTGTTCTCAAGCCACTTATCTTTGCAATTTTGGCAAGAGCATTGTCAATTTTTCATTTGTGGGAAGCAAGCCATTCTGTAATATTCTCCTGGGTAGGGTTGCACCAGCCATTTGTAAGTTCTTTCTTAAATTGGAACGTAAAGTCCACACTAGAGGCTTAGTAAATACTAGCTAGTTTGTAACTAACTCTGTACTTTATTCGGTTGCACCATTTGTTCTTAAGGCAGAACGTAGCTAGTAGGTCGTAAGCTCTCTGTAAAGTAATGCATAGTCGCATAATATGACGTTTACTCTCGATGATTCAGTAGAAGCTGTCAAATATGTGAGCAGAAGTTGTTTAAATGCCGTGAATTTCAGTTTATCCTTGATTCTAACTTCTTTTGCATCATGTAACTAACAGTAAAAATATGTTTCCATTAAATACGATACCACTTAAAGGGATAGTTCACCCAAAAATGAAAATTACCCCATGATTTACTTAGGCTGCCATTCACTGCCATTATAATGCTTGGATTAGCCAGGACATTTTTTAATATAACTTTGATTGTATTCGTCTGAAAGAAGAATGTCATAATATACACCTAGGATGGCTTGAGGGTGAGTAAATTATGGGATAATTTTCATTTTTGGGTGAACTATCCCTTTAATCATGAATAATATAAGTGTTTTTATCTGTAGGATAAAAATGAAATTAATAGGGATCAATAAATAAATACTGAAAGCGAAAAAACTGTAAGCGAGTGGAAATGTCACCATTATCATATATTTCTAAAGAATGGAAGTCTGTCGGGTAAAACAAGAACTTATTGATGCAATTCAGTCAGTCTGCTATTTTATTCCAACCGTTACTCCTGATTGGAGGCTTCCATAAATATTTACTTTATAAGTAGAGTTATGCTTCAACTAAGTTTAATGGTTCAATGCAAAAATATTTAGTTGTAACTTAGTGCATTTATGTCAAAACTAGGCTAAGTTGCAACTTACGCACAGCTGGTGCAACCAGCCCCTGTACTCCAAAGCTTTAAATGACTTTTAACAGTGAAGTAGTTCACCAACCAGCAGCTTAAAATGCTCCCCACACAACCTCTTTCTCCATGCATCACTGCAGTAGAGATGCATTTATTATTATATTTCTCACCAGATTTTTGAACACAACGCTCTGGAGCATCACCAATGCAACTCGTGTTTTACTGTGATTCATCACACACAAAATTCCATATTCTGCCAAAAATTTCATTCTGTCTTTGATGTTTTTCTGAGACAGCAATGGCTTTTATGTAATGCATTTTCTTTAATTTGGCTAATTTCCTGACCAATATAATCTGTGGTTAAGACAATTAAGAGCTTAGTGTTTAGCCATTTTGGGCATGGACCATTTTTGTGTGTGTGTATATACAGTCATGTAAAAAAGAAGGGACACTCTTGAATTCTATGGTTTTACGTATCAGGACATAATAAAAAATCATCTGGTCCTTGGCAGGTTTTAAAATTAGGTAAATACAACCTCAGATGAACAGCATCACATGACATATTACACCGTGCCATTATTTATTTAACAAAAACTAGGCCAAAATGGAGAAAGCCATGGGTGACAAACTAAGTACAACCTTACTGCTTGCATAGAAATGAAAAGGGTAAGTAGCAGTCAGACGCTGCTAATCAAATGCCTTTGATTAATTGATCATCAGCAAGTGTGATCACCTCTATAAAAGGAGGAAAGACATCAGCAATGATCTTAGAGAAGCAATTATTTCTGCCCATCAATCTAGGAAGGGTTACAAGGTCATTTCCAAACAATCTGAAGTCCATCATTCTACAATGAGGAAGATTATTCACATGTGAAAAACATTCAAGACAGTTACCAATCTTCCCAAGAGTGGACGTCCCAGCAAATTCACCCCAAGCTCAGACTGTGCAATGCTCAGAGAAACTGCAATAAACCCAAGAGATACACCTCAGACTCTACAGGCCTCAGTTAGCATGTTAAATGTTAAAGTTCATGACCATACAGTTAGAAAAAGACTGGACAAGTATGTCATGTTTGGCAGGGCTGCCAAGAGAAAGCTTCTTCTCTCTAAAGAGAACATGGCAGCATGGCTTAAGTCTGCAAATTTGCATCTGAACAAACCACAAGACTTCTGGATGCACAGTCAAAACCAAAGTGGAGATGTTTGGCCATAATGCACAGTGCCACGTTTGGCGATAACCAAACACAGCACAAACAGCTCATACAACTGTCAAGCATGGTGGTGGAGGGGTGATGATTTGTGGCTTGTTTTGCAGCCACAGGACCTGGGCACCTTGCAGTCATTGAGTCGACCCTGAACTCCTCTTTATTCCAAAGTATTCTAGAGACAAATGTGAAGCCATCTGTCAGACACCTAAATCTTGGCTGAATTTGGGCCATGCAACAGGACATTGATCCCAAGAACACCCCCAAATCTACACCAGAATGGCTGAAAAAGGTGTTGCACTGGCCCAGACCAAGTTCAGACCTCAACTCGATTGAAATGCTGTGGCGGGACCGTAACTCTTTCCCCGCCAAACACGGAATTTTCCGTTATTTGTGAGAAAACACTTCCCTGCCAAACACAGAATTTTCCGTGTTTTCACTGTTATACCCTAGGGGGCACTATTACACATTTTCTGAATGAGTACAGAATCTCCTGATCAAAACACAGGCGAAGAAGACGCAAAAAACTACCGATCATATGTAAGCAGATGCATATGTAAAATAACGTGATCATCAACATTAAACATCATATAAATCAAAACTGCTTAATGTTACTGAATGAAATGTCGACCCAGAATGAGCTATAGGACTGTGCAAGCAGTAGGGGTGTTGATGGACTCGATCTACTCCATCTGTGTTTGATCATCGCTTTGAATCTGATCTGGATGTAGTCTTTGACAAAAACATGATTTTCTCAGCTTTTTGTTCAAAATGTTGCTGTTTTTTATGAAACTTACCCATATTTAAGTGTTGATAAAAAAGGAATGCATGAAGCTAGAATAAAACAGGTTTTTTTTTAAAGCAGAGGGTCATGCTCATTGTAGGCGCTTTTGACGGTGGACAGGGGTCATCATAGGCACTCTTATTGGTCTATGGCTACACAGCCCCATACGCAGTGTCTTGTAACACATTCCTCCCATAACCATTAAAACTGAGTGTGACTTGTGCCACATGAGCATCTGTTGGCTGGGACCAGACGGGATAGCCTTCATTGCCCTGGTTCATTGATGAGCCTTGGGCGCCCAACTCCCTGTTGCCAGTTTGTGGTTTGTCCCTCCTTGGTCCACTGTTAGTAAATTCTCACCACTGCTGACCAGGAGCAACCCACAAGCCTTGCCTTCAGAGATACTCTGACCAGCCTCTCAATGCATAGCACAGAGAATGTTTTCTTACATAAAGTGAATGTAGGCCACATTTATGTAGTCAGTTGATCTTCTAACTAATTTAAAAATGCTAAGGGGATAAACAAGCAAATGAGTAAAACACAAAGAAACAGAAAGCAAAGATAAAAAGGTAGAGTTCTATAAAAAAAAGTTATATATATTAAGTATTAGGAATATGTTCTATAGAAAACATTATTTAACATGCATATTGAGCATGATTTCTGAAGAAAGCATGTTTAAGAAATGTCTGTTTCCTGCATACTATATATTCAACACCACATTTTTAAAGATTTAGATACAAACCATGATGATGTTAAGTAAATGAATAAATGAAGTAATTGTGCACGGAAGACAGAAACTTAATCATGTGCATGCAATGCATACATATTTTGCTAAGAAAAAAAACAAAAATTAATATGTTTAAACTATGCAATGAATTAAAATATGAGTCTCACAATCTGTAACTGCTAGCTTGCACATTTCTTGTAATAATAAATCATTTCATGTTCATTAAAGGTCCAACATCATAAATCATCATTAGTGTTATCAGTGCTGGAAAAATACTCAGTGAAAACTGTCATCATCCATTACGTAGTTTAATTACTTCATGTGGGATGTCTGAAAGTTGCAAACACAGGCTGTAGTATGGTAGCAGTTGGGGTGATGTTGTGCATGTAATGCCCCGCAAGACCTGCAGCTAAGGGCCTTTTACCTTTTTTCTCTTCATCTATTCTGTGTTTGCTCTTTGTTGCACACTATTCTTACTTTGTGTTTCTTGCAGTATCTGCAGATTCCAGCATTCTGTCTTTATTAATCTTGCTGCAGATTCTGTGCTTACCTGTTAGTTTTATGTGTCTGGGTTGCATACATTGTTCTGTTCTCCTGTGACTGGCTATTTTTGAATATTGATTTGGAATTTTGGACTTTTAGATTTGAAATTTTTCATATTTGTGACATTGCAGCATACTTTTGAATGTGAAATTGAATTTCGTAGACTGATGTATCAAAACCGGAATTGCATTTGTGACCCTGGACCACAAAACGTCTCGGTTACGTATGTAACCCTCGTTCCCTGAAGGAGGGAACGGAGATGTACGTCGGAACTGACCGACGAATTGGGATCTGTTTTCAGAGACCAATCTACTTCGAGTGATTAAAAACGAGCCATTGGACATTGGCATGCGGTTCACGCATTCCACGCACCGCCCCACAGTGTGGGTATAAATACAGAAGTGGAACACCGCATCATTGCTTTTCAACTGAGGAGCCGAGATAGGTGACTCGGCCTTCAGCTGAAGCACAGCACCTGGCAACGGGACGTACGTCTCCGTTCCCTCCTTCAGGGAACGAGGGTTACATACGCAACCGAGACGTTCCCTTTCAGTCGGCGTACGTCGGAACTGACCGACGAATTGGAATCCCTACTAACACGCCAGAGATGCTGGCCCTTCCAGCGCCCTGCCCGAGCTCGCTGGACCACACCTACGTTGGTGCGGGAGTCAGGGCTCCGGGCAGGGAGCCACTCAGCGTGACTATTGGATAACGCTGGGAAAGCGTGCCCGTCTCAGGGAGATGGTGCGCTGCGGAGCCACGTCCTTCAGTGGAAGGAGAGGTGGGAATACTCATAAGGACTAACCTAGCAGGGTAGTGCTACCTATGGCAGTCTCTGGGGTGGATCCAACCTGGTCCCAGGGGGGAAAGAACACCACCAGAGATGACAGAGCGGGCTCTGTCAAGGGAAAGACACGGGGCTAGCCGAGTAGGGTAGCTGGTACCGTGGAGAATACACATATGGGGTTGCCGTTAGGGAACCGCTACATATGGAACCCAGCCTACACACACGTTCCACAAGCATACGGGTGCAGGCCTGGTGTCAAACGGCCGCAACCTCTGACACCGAAGGGGTGACGGAGGAGCTCGACAGGGTTAGCCATTTCCGGGGAACACAACTGGAGACAATAGACGCACGTATCCGGCCCGGAGGCGGGAGTGGCGTATGCAAGCCGACACTAGAACGGGTACTTAGCGCTACTGGCCACTGGGGGCGAGGATGCGGGAACATACCGGCTCTACACGGAGGCTATAAAATCTAGCGAACGTGTTAGGTGTCACCCAGCCCGCAGCTCTAGATATATCTGTCAGCGAGGCGCCTTGAGTCAGCGCCCAGGAGGAGGCTACACTCCTAGTGGAGTGAGCTCGCACCCCGAACGGGCAAGGCACGTCTTGGGACTGGTAAGCCAAGACGATAGCATCCACTATCCAGTGGGCTAACCTCTGCTTGGAGACAGCCTTTCCCTTCTGCTGGCCTCCGTAACAGATGAAGAGCGGCTCTGAGGTTCTAAAGCTTTGAGTTCGGTCCACGTAGGCGCGGAGAGCGCGGACGGGACAAAGCAAAGCTAGGGCTGGGTCTGCCTCCTCCGAAGGCAGTGCTTGCAGGTTCACCACCTGGTCCTGGAAGGGAGTGGTGGGAACCTTGGGCACATATCCAGGCCGGGGTCTCAGGACAACGTGAGAGTTGGCCGGCCCGAATTCTAGGCACGATTCGTTGACCGAAAGTGCATGCAGGTCCCCTACCCTCTTGATTGAGGCCAATGCCGTCAGGAGCACTGTCTTCATGGACAGGATGTTTAGCTCTGCCGACTGCAAATGCTCGAAGGGAGGACCCTGGAGCGCTCTAAGCAACAGGGCTAAGTTCCAAGAGGGTACCGAGGTTGGACGAGGAAGATTCAGTCTCCTCGCACCTCTGAGGAACCTGACGATTAAGTCGTGCTTACCTAAGGACTAAAGACTTACCTTCTACTGCATCGTGATATGCCGCTATTGCGGCGACGTACACTTTGAGGGTGGAGGGAGACAGCCTTCGCTTCAACCCATCTTGCAGAAAAGAAAGCACGACACTAATCGAACACCTTCGGGGGTCTTCCCGGCGGGAAGAACACCACTCAACGGACAGGTTCCACTTCAGAGCATAGAGGCGCCTACTAGAGGGGGCTCTAGCTGAAGCGATGGTGTCTACCACTGCCTGCGGCAGGCCACCTAGAACCTCCGCGTCCCGTCCAGGGACCAGACATGGAGTTTCCAGAGGTCTGGGCGCGGGTGCCATAGAGTGCCCTGCCCCTGAGAAAGCAGGTCCTTTCTCAGGGGGATCGGCCAGGGAGGGGCTGTCGCGAGGAGTGAGAGTTCGGAGAACCAGGTCCGGTTGGGCCAGTAGGGGCGCAACTAGCAAGACCTGCTCCTCGTCCTCCCTGACCTTGCACAGTGTCTGTGCGAGAAGGCTCACTGGGGGAAACGCATATTTGCGTTTCAGTGGGACCGCCGTCCTGCCTTTGAACGTATTCAAGCAGTTCAACACTGACCGGACTCGCTCCTCTGTGAGGCACGCAGTCCGGTTGACCGAATCCGGCTCCATACCGAGATAAGAGATCCTCTGTGCGGGACAGAGTTTGCTCTTCTCTCGGTTGACCTGAAGGCCCAACAGGCTGAGGTGACGGAGCACCATGTCCCTGTGTTCGCACAACTGATCCCGGGACTGAGCCAGTATGAGCCAGTCGTCGAGATAGTTGAGGATGCGAACGGCGTGTTCTCTAAGCGGAACAATGGCTGCCTCTGCGACTTTCGTGAAGCTGTGAGGCGACAGGGACAGCCCGGAGGGCTTCAGGTCGATCGCTGCGAACCAATCTCGGGGACGGATGCATTCGAAAATGCGTTTCTGCGTTACCATTCTGAACGGGAGCTTGTGCAGGGCCCGATTCAGAATGCGCAGGTCAAAAATTGGCCTTAACCCACCACCTTTCTTGGGTACAATGAAGTAGGGACTGTAGAACCCCGACTTCACATCAGCTGGAGGAACCGGCTCGACCGCGTCCTTCGCCAGCAGGACATCGATCTCTAAACCGCAAGACATGGGCATCGCTGCTCCACACGGTGGTGAAGAGGATGCCCCTGTACTTGGGAGGCCGGCAAGCGAACTGAATTGCGTAGCCGGGGGAGGGAGGGGTGTGGACACCGTCTCCCAGAGAGCAGATCCCCTTTTCACTGGGCTGCCCGTTTCAGGGCCGCTTGCCCTTGCGCTTGCCAACGGACTTCGCGGGACCCTGAACGGGTTGGGCGCCTCCCTTGCGCCCGGCTACCTGCCTGGGTGGAGGCTGCTGCTTGGCTTAGCAGGGGCGGAGGCAGACGCAGGGGGACGCCCTCGGCGACAAGCAGGCGGAGGCGCTGCGGCCGACGACTGGGTTGGAGGCAGCAACTGGTCGTCGGGGCAGGATGTTTTTTGTTTTTTTTAAACCACCTCCGTCTGCCTCTGGGCCACCAAGAACTGCTGGGCGAAGTTCTCGATGCCGTCGCCGAAGAGGCCAGCCTGACAGACAGGGGCGTTGAGGAACCGCACTTAGTCGGGCTCATGCATATCTGCCAGGTTTAGCCCCAGGTGACATTCCTGGACCACTAGTGTGGACATCGCCTGACCCAGGGAGCGTGCAGTGACTTCCATCACCCAGAGAGCGAGGTCCATCACCGCACGCAGTTCCTGCATAACCCCTGGGCCGGGACTACCCTCGTGCATGCAGGACAAAGGGTAGTGAGAGAGGGAAAAAATGTATACAGTTTATGGCCCTTTTGGTGTTCCATATTTTGACACCAAATAGTTCCACACTGCTAAACTTTTCCGATGCACATCCGGGAAAAAAAGGCACAGGGGAAGGCAACTACGCGTTGCACTACGCCTCAGCCACCCAGGAAAGCATGGCTGTCAACTCTGAATCTGATTCAGCATGAGCACACACTATTATAGTGTGAGATTTAGCATTACCATTTCCAGCGCATAACAGCCCTCTCTCCGATGCAGCAATTGACATCTGTCCTCTGCCAGAGCCCCAAACGAAATGCTGGCCCCCTTTTTTTTTCTTTTTTTTAATTATTTTTCTTTTTTTATTTTTAGGACCAGCAATCCCATCTGTAAGCTACCAGCAGGCATGTGAGACAGTGAGCATGGCCGTCAGACCCGACGGCACACGGTGCGCTGAACACTCAAGCCCCTATGAAAAAAGGCAAGATGAACAACGCGCCGACGTGGCCATGTTCTCATGAGAGAACATGAACCACCCACGAACAAAGTCTCAGCACGCACGTGATGCGATAGAGGAGTGGGGGCCCGAGGAGATGTACCCGGCGGGGAAGCCCCACTGTAATCCTCAGGTCACCAAGGCTTATTAGCCGAAGTAGCCCTTTTCTGGTGCACCAGAAAATAAACTAGATCGGGGAATAGGCGAAGGGACTCAACCCCGTTTGAGGTTTCATAGTCTTGACCGCGCATCTAGAGCGCCGAGTGACGCGCTGGGTTGCCGTGACAACCCCCGCTGTCAGCAGGCTCTCAACACATTAGAGTTATATTAGATTGATAGGACAATATATGTTGTTCCAAAACAATTTTAGCTGCAGTTTACTTTTTTTTTTTTTTCCTAAAACTTTTCATGGACCCACTTGAAAGCCTCTTGTGGTCCACTTTAAAAAACCTGCCATACTGAATATGAGTAGAACCCTACAATGCATAATGTGGTATGCCAGTAAATCTGAAGGCTTACTAGCAATTATTGATCCTAATTACATTTCCCCACATTATAGTCTAAGCCTTGACCAAATCTGAACTTATTTTATGTGATTTAAATTTGTGGTTCATATAACAAATAATACTTTCTGTTAGATAATGGCAATGATAGCTCTTGATACATACACTTGGACCATTAGTGCATTAATTACAGATATATAGAATTATTTAAGATCTGACGTTATTTGACATTATTTGACATGTTCAAGACTCTCTTTTCTGGAAAGCCCACCACTAAAAAAGAAACTGCTTTAAGTTTTGCCCACTCATGTCACCACAGGGTGCTCTTCCTGTAAACATTCAGTGTTTTTACAACATTTGGACGCCCTCCAATTTAGCCCCGGCATCCACTAAGTGTGCCTGAAATGTTGTTCTGTGTCTGAATGATAAATATTGAAAGAACACGCGATTCATCTATCTCTGGGTACAGTCATGGGTAATACCACAGCAGGGCTGTGTTGTGACCCCGAAATGTCTTAAAAAACCAACTTCATTTACATGACACAGCACAGCAGTTTCCCAGATGATTGAAATACCACGCATCACACAGTCTTTGTTTGTGTTTCTGTTCAAATTTATCCCACCATTCCATTACGGACACCCTAAATATAATAGGTCGATCAAAATGACCTTTTACATATGTATAAGCATTTACCTCTGTTACCTTATGTTCTCTGAAACAATCACGGTAAGCTTTAGGGGGATTTGTGAATGTGTTTGTAAAATCTATTACCGACAGATGCTGAAAAAGTTAAATTCCATTGTGCCCCAAAAAGCTGATGAACCTAGAGGCATGTTAAACACCAGCTCTGTGGAAGTGTCCTGAATTATATAAAACAGACGCTCTTAAAAATAAATGTTCTTTATTGGCATCTATTGTTCCATTAAGAACCTTTAACATCCATGGAACCTTTCCATTCCACAAAAGGTTCACACAGGGATAGCTGTCAGAACATTTCCTGCAAGGTTCTCTCAAATTTATGAACAAACGTTATCTGGTGCCGTATTCACAAAACATCTTAAGTTTTACCTTTAGTTTTAAGAGTGTATCTGTATGTAGAATTGGAAACCTTGAACCTGTTCTTAATCCGAACTGGTTTCATTTTTTTTATTTTTAGTAAATTGGTGTAGTCGGTCGAATGACTCCTATGAATCGGTTCTTTTAGTGAACTATTTTAAAATTTAAATATTAAAGTGTTTGCTATACAGTGACAATATAGAGACTGTACATTCAACATTCAGTTGATGAATTAGTTTTGCATTTTTGCCAAATCCCTGTGCATTGTGTTGATGGTAAGGTGTTGTTTACTCTTGAAAGTTTAGTCAGGATAAAGAACATGAAATAACAAGGAATATTAACAAAATATGAAGCAATTATCGGTCAGCATTTATGTCAGAAGTGGACATTTTTTAGTTTTTTTAATATCAACAATTATACACTTCACCTTTCCAGACCCCCACTTCACAGCAGCGTCCCTTTCAACTTCTGGAGTGGACAGCGTTATGAACTTTTGATTAGACTGTTTATAAAGAGCAGACAGATTTTATTTTATTTTTTTATACAGGGCAACAACAAAATCTTTCCATCCAGTGAGATAAAAGCAGATCATGTTTGCTGATGCTGCTACACAATCCAGTGTGACGATAGAAACAGGCAAAAGAACAAGAAACACCGGATTGCTTTGAACGCTGTTGTCTTTGCACACCACTGAAAAAGTTTGCTTTTATTATAAGTATGCATTACTATATATTATACTTTACTATATATATATATAATAATATATAATACTTATATATACATATATACTTTGTCCATAACACACTAAGATACTAAACTAAGTACACTAAGATAGATTTATCTTTCTATCTGCTTGCATAGGAATTAAGAGGGTAAGTAGCAGCCAGGCACTGCTAATCCAATTCCTTTGATTAATTGATCATCAGGAAGTGTGATCACCTCAATAAAAGAAGAAATTTTGTCAGTTTGCTGATCTGGAGCATTCAGGTGTGTGTTAACACAATGCCAAGGAGGAAGGACATCACCAATGATCGTAGAGAGGCAATTCTTGCTGCCTATCAATCTAGGACGGGTTACAAGGCCATTTCCAAACAATTTGAAGTCCATTATTCTACAGTAAGGAAGATTATTCACATTTCAAGACAGTTGCCAATCTTCCCAAGAGTGGGCGTCCCAGCAAATTCACTCCAAGGTCAGACTGCGCAATGCTCAGAGAAATTGCAAAACACCCAAGAACCACACATAGTATCTACAGGCCTCAGTCAACATGTTAAATTTTCACCCTATTTCACCCTAATTCACCCTATACTCTTTGAAATCATAATTGCATTGTTGTTTTAAATCCCAAATATTTTACTTATAACATTCATCATTACCAATTATTCAGTTATTTGTATTTACTGAATACTGAATTGTGTTCAGTGTCACAATATAAAATATAACAGGCCTTTGTAATATGCCTTTGTTGACTACATTCTAGATAAACTACAACAAAATATATTTCTTTTGTCCTGTTGCTTTGCTCTCTCAGTCACATACCGGAGGCTCATTCATTATGCAGGTCATTATGGGTTCCTTTGTCTGTCAGGTGTGATTTACAGCATTATTCATGATCATTCACAACCCTTTGCATACGGCCTTTGTAAAGAAAAAGTGTCTTACAAAATGTAAATCAATATATTGTTTTTTGTGAATGAGAAGGCACAATGATTCTCAGTTCGAAGCAAAAACTCTAGGCAACAACACCCATTAGACAAAAGTCTTGTGGACACATATCTATTGTCAGTGACTTACATTTTTAGTTTTTTCAAAAACCATGCATAAACGTTATTCTCTCAAAAATACAAGCATGTACATACATGTTGCTCTCATATTATGGTAGCCCAGTTTGTGCTGAATACAGTGTAATGACACTTTTGCCATTAATATGTTTTTAAGCAACTGAAAAAAGCACAAATGTCAGAGCATGTCAAAACTTCTAAAGGGCCCCAAAACAGCTCAGACTCCAGAGGGTTAAAGTTCATGACAGTACAATTTGAAAAAGACCAGACACGTATGGCATGTTTGGAAGGGTTGCCAGGGGAAAGTTTCTTCTCTCTAAAAAGAACATTGCAGCATGGCTTAAATTTGCAAAGTTACATCGGAATAAACCACAAGACTTCTGGAACAATGACCTTTGGATAGATGAGACCAAAGTGGAGATGTTTGGCCATAATGCACAGCGCCAAGTTAGGCGAAAACTAAACACAGCATATCACAAACAACTGTCCATCATGCTAATGGAGGGGTGATGATTTTTTCCTTGTTTTGCAGCCACAGGACCTGGGCACCTTGCAGTCATTGAGTCGACCATGAGCTCCTCTGTATACTAAAGTATTCTAGAGACAAATGTGAGCCCATCTGTCTGACAGCTAAAGCCGGAACAGGACAATGCTTCCAAGCATACTAGCAAATCTACAACAGAATGGCTGAAAAAGAAAAGAATCAAGGTGTTGCACTGTCCCAGTCAAAGTCCAGACCTCAATCTAGACTGAACTGTTGCGGTGGGACCTTGAGAGAGCTGTGCATAAACAAATGCCTTTGAAATGAAGCAACTTTGTAAAGTCAAAATTCTTCCAGAATGATGCGAGATACTGATAAAGTCATACAGAAAATGATTACTTCCAGTTATTGCTGCTCTACAAGCAATATAATCATAGGGTTTACTTAGTTTGACACCCATGGCTTCTCCAATTTGGCTTTATTTTTGTTAAATAAATAATGACACGGTGTAATATGTCATGTGTTGCTGTTCATCGGAGGTTGTATTTACCTAATTTTAAGACCTGCTAAAGACCAGATGATTTTTATTATATTCTGATACGTAAAACCATACAATTCTAAAGGGTGTATACACACACACACACACACACACCACACAACACACACACATATATACAAACCAAACCAAAATTAATTCAGACACCTTCAACATTATCACAGTTTATTTCGCTATAGTTTAGAAAGTGCTAATAAAATATGACAAGAACTTGGACAGTGTCAGATAACTTTGATATAAAGGTATGTAATGGATTATAATCAACCAATCAGCTGTCAGCTGTTAAATTTAAGTCCACATTTAGGTCAACCAATGACCAAGCAATGCTTCATTTTGTTCAGTCTGTGGTGTAAAAGGTCGCATTAGCAATTAAAGAAAAAACACTCCAGCAAAGCATGGTCAGGTCAAAGGGTCTGAATAATTTTGGTCCCAAATGTTTATCAATTTTACTGGTAGTCCACTGTATGAAGAATTTTTGGGTATAATATGTCACAGTTTACTTTATTTTGCTATCCTCACTTACATAAATGAACTATGGTGTCCTGCACCCACTAGTAAAAAAATATATATGCTGTCTGATTAATTTTTGGTTTAACTTTATACACACATACACACACACACAAACACACATTTATCATAAGTGCCCATTTTTTCTGTGGTGTTTCAGTTGTGTACTTTACCACATACCTAGTTTGCATGTGGAGAAAAAATGGTCTAAAAAAATGGTAGAAAAAATCTCCTCATCAGGAAGCGATAAAGGTACAATCTTAATAAACACACCTTGTTCTCCCAGAGAAGTAGACAGTAACAGAAACATCCACATTCTGAATTTCTAGCCAAAAAAGTAGACATTAACAGAAACACCTGCAACAAGGTTATACCTTCTCGAAAAGACCTTCCCTCCAAGGTTCCTTCAGCTGCGTGTTCCAGACTGTTAAGGACTTTCTGCACTAGCGGTCAGTGCCTGACCCTTACAGCTCCTTCAGCTGCGTGATTCACACTGTAAAGACTCTCTTAATGCTCCAGGAGTTCAGAATTTTCCTGCATGTCATGTTCAAGGTTGCTTGAATGGAGTCCAGCTCCTTAACCACTGCAGTGTGTCCCTGCATGACCTGTGGAGGACATCACTTCTTTCGTGTGGAATGTAAATATCACTCACTGAACTCTTTCCAGACACCTTGACATTAATCAATGTTGTCAGTACATGGTTACCGATCATGCTTTTGATATTGTCAAACTTATATCAAATTCAGATTTTTAAAGGTTCTTCACCTTATTGCATAAGATACTAGATTTTCTAGAATCTAAAAATCAGATAAATCCGTTGACAAACTCCCTCCAATTTACATAATTTTGAGATGATTAAATAACCCTCTTAGATCTTTCTCATACTATCAATGTGAAATTCCTTATCTGGTGCTTAGCAAAGGAGAGAGGCCTCATTCGACTCTCAAGCTGTCTTTGCACTGCCCGTGTCTAATTTTGAAGGCAGCATTTGTCGACTACATTGGAGCTGTCTCATTTCAGAAGAGCTATCAATATATTCCAAATTAAGATTTTTTTTCCACTTTTCTGAAATGAGACACACTTGATGATGTATGTGGCTCAGCTGACAAATGTGAACGCTGGCAGGCACAGCCTTCTAAATAAGACACAGCTACTATAATAACAGACCGCAAGTCATTCATTTCCAATGGAGAGTAGTACGAGTGCTGCGTGAAGTTACATATGCAATTTTTTTCTGAGCCATTTTGAGCTTTAGTTGCGTTGAAATATTTGAACTTTTGCGGCTAGACCATATACGACCTGCCAGACCAGGTGTGATGTATATCAAAACTATGAGCACGAGGTGAGAATTGCCATTATTTTTGCACTAAAATGTTATTCTTTAAACATTATTATTTCTCTGTTTATGTATCTGCTTCACAACCAATTTGACTGCCATTCATAGGTGAAATACAACAATCGTGAATGTTGGAGATAGCGAAAAGGTGGTTTCACACACAACTTAAATGACAAGATCGCTACAACCACAGATTGTGACCTCAGATTTGGGGGTTGTCCCCACCACTGACCAGGGGTGCAAAACTCTGGAGGGCCACAGTCCTGCAGTTTAGTTTAACCCTGCTCCAACACACATACCTGCATGTAGCAGAGATTATCTATTATTGGGGAGATGAGAGGATCTGGGATTTTCACTCTGGAGAAAGCGTAACGGCTTACTTGGATCACATGAGGCACCTCAGCCTATCATGTAATGGCAGTGACATCAGTGCCCACCGTTCAAAGTTTTATGACAGTCAGTTACAGTTTACGTTAATCAGTTTCTTGTGATTTAGCACGTTGGTCCTGTGAATAAATGTTTTATGTTTGGTGTTATATCGCTAGTAAACATACAGTAGGGATGCATTGTTTGTGGAATGTGCTTTACTGTGAAAAAAGAGCGTGCATATCAGTGTCATATGCAAACAGGCAGTTATAATAGTCATTACAATTCAAGTCTTTTAACTGGTAAAACCTGAAAGCCAAAAAAAGATTGGTATGTTTTACTTTTTTTTTTTTGGACAATATACAATACCACTCAATATTACTATTAAATACTATGGTAATGCCATAAATGAGTTTTACCTGTCGTGACATTCCCTTTTCTACCGTCTCTTATAAAAGAACCTTTTTATCGTAGTAAAATCTACATATCATTCCCAACAAAAGTATTGTTTAGCGTAAAACATGTTAAAGATTAGTCGACAGGCAGTCGATTCATTAAATGATGAGCTATTTCCTCACAAAAATGGTTTATTCAGTGTAGTGAAGCCTCTTCTCCATTGACATCCATAAAAAAAAAAAACAGCCTGGTCTCCTTCCCTGCATACCGACAAAGCCGCAGCATTAGCATTAGCCGTTACTCTTTTTCGGCTAAAGGTTGCAGGCTTGCCTTCTAGTGGCTTTGCCTTTAGTTTTCAAAAAAGCCTGAAGGACTTGATTAGCTGGATCGGGTGTGTTTAATTAGGGTTCAATCTAAACTCTGCAGGGCTGTGGCCCTCAAGGAGCAGAGTTGTGCACCTCTGATATACATAAATACATACATATTTACTTTTACTGACATCTGTAACCCATTCATATTTCATATTAATATAAACCAGACACCTGGAACCGGACCCATGCACTCTCCCAATTACTTTTCTGCAAAATCATGTTATTATAATGTATTACATTGTTGTTTTTATCAATATTTCTATTATTACAGTTATTAATGTTAATATTATTAATACTTCTTTATCATCCCTATTATTATTACGGCTGGTAATGACAATGAAGCAGTAGTATTATCATCATTGTTATTATTATTATTGACATAATAATAGAAATACTCTTATATACCCTTATGTATAGTTTTATTACATGTTTTGGGACCACTATTATTATATTGATATAAAAAATAGATAATGTTTATGAATATGTACACCGCAAATTTTTGGGGCAAAATCAGAGCAGGTCAAGTTAATGTTTTCCCAACCGGACACACGAGAATGTGAAAGAAATATGAAAACTGACTTGGGATGGTGCAAGTATCTCAGAAACCAGTGATCTCCTGGGATTTACACAACACAATAGTGTGAGAAAAACATCTAGTGAGCGGCAGTTCGTTGGGTAAAAACACCTTGTTAATGAGAAAGGTCAGAGAAGAATGGCTAGACCTGTTCAAACTGACGGTTTATGACAATAACACCTTGTTTTACACCTAGAAGATCCATTTCAGGTGATCTGATCCCAAGTGGACAGGCTAAATACAGGTGTCGTACATTTGACCACTTTGCATTTGTAGTGTAAACACTAATCCATCCTGATGTGTTCTGACCAACAATGATGGATAGCATATGTCAATAAACCAGCTAAAACAGTTGTTGAAAAAAGGATCTAGTGTGTACACATGCACAACACTGAAAAAAAATAGCCTGTTCTGATGAATTTCATTTCTGCTGGGTCATACATATGGATGAGTATGAAGTTGGTGTAAATAACAAATCCATAGGTTCATCCAGCCTTCTATTATCAGTTCAGGCTGGTGGATAATGCACCATGTGAAAAACCATCACATCCCAAGCTGGTTCCAAGAAGATGAAAATGCGTTCAGTGTACTTTAGCAGCCTCCACAGTCACCAGATATCAATCCAGTAAGAGCATTTTTTTAGATGCAGTGGACAGGCAGTATTGTGTGATGCTATCATGTTAGTGGACCTGGCCTTTATATTTCAAGCAAATGTAGGCTGTTCAGAGAGCAAACGGTTTAATATTAGATAGGTGAACCTAATAAAGTGGCCATTCAGGATATTCTAACATAATCTTTTTTTGTTCTGAATATTGATGTCTAATTTATTAGCATATTATTAATAATGCTGAACATCTACCCTACCATTCAAAAGAAAGTTATTAAATGGATCAAAGGTGACTTTTACATTGATATAAAAGACTTCTGTTTTGAATAAATGCTGTTCTTTAGAACTTGCTGTTCATCAAAGAATCCCAAAAAAAGTATCACCGTTTCCACAGAAATATTAATGAGCACAACTGTTTTCACCAACAGTTTTCTGTTGTGAGCACCAAATCAGCATATTAGAATGATTTCTTAAGGAGCATGTGACTGTCACAGTTAGCTGTAGTAAAATATCAAACAAGAACGATATGTGTGATGCAGAATGATGATGAACCATATTTGGTAACACTTTAGAATAATGGTCCATCATGAATAGGTAACTATGCTGGATGTAATGCAGGACAAATGAGTATAACACTACTACTATTAATTAATATGGAAACAAGATGAACTCATCAGTAAGTAATATCAAATTTAGGGCTGAGGTAGTTCCTTATTAGGTAATCAATAATTACTGAATGAGATTGGCATTATTATGAACTAATAACTATGACAAATTATAAAGAATTAACATGTCTGAGATGTGTTGTCTTTACTCTCAACGTGATTATAAAATGCATCAATTATTACTTGTTAAAAAGTGCTACCTAGTCACTCTTCAAGAACTACTAGTGGTCTGGACCATTATTTTAAAGTGAAAAAGTTAAAGTTTTCACTTTAAAATAATGGTCCAGATCACTAGAGTAATTAGTGATGCATTTTATGACTATTTTCAGAGTAAAAATGATGATTGATTATGTCTCAGACACACGATAATGTTGTGATAAGTAATTAATTGGTAATTCTTTATAATTTGTCTTAGTTAGTTAATAGTTATTAATGCTTATCTCATTCAGTAATTATTGTATTTAACGTGGCTTAAGAATGTAGTATTAAAAGACCAAACTTTGTAAACACCAAACTAATAAAGCAGGCTACAGAAAAACAGATGAGTCCAGAATATAAACGCCACACGTTCAATTACACGTTAAGGGTTTTCCTCCCATAGAAGACCAAGAAAACGCTTATAATGAGGCTTAATGGACCAACAGTTATAAAAAAGACAAAAAACATTATAGCCTACATTATTAATAAAACACAGGCAGGTTTAGTGATTTGCAAAAACCAAATCTGTTCTCACACTTAGATTGTCATAAACACAGAGAACTTTTCCAACAAGCTCTCTCACCCTGAACACAAATTTGCGTTCTTTCATCATATTCCGGGCTCATCTGCTTTTGTGCACATAGCTTTGCTTTAGTAGTAATCTTGTTTACTGAGTTTGGTCTTTTAATATCACTTTCTTAGTACATTAAACCAGTTAAGCGTTTTAGAATGTCCCCATCAGGGGAAACAGACAATTAGTCACGCGGGTTTAATGTTCGCTACGTCAGAATTTAGTCGGCAAATGCATTTCCATCTCCCATTATTCACATAACTCTTTTTCGCACCAGTCAAAACCAAAACGAGCGTAAAAACGTTTTTGCGAATTTAGGGATTATTTAGCTAAATTTGGTGTTTCCATCGCTCATTTCCGATGTGATTCTTCAAAATGCGACCAAAAACAGGGTGATGGAAACATAGCTAGTGACACTGAATCATGGCTCATAAAAATTCAGCTTTGCCACACTAAGTGAAAACAGCATATTTTCTTTGCAATGTGTAAATAGTAGTTAGATGCTATTTATACTTATAAATAGTGGCAGATACTATTTGCACCTCAGTGTTGTTGTACATTACGCTGTATGCAATAACATAAAGTGTAAATTATTATATTTATTAAAATTATTGGGACAATAAAGCCCTCCCTATACGCCTACAAAATGCTGGATTAAAAACAACCCAAGTTGGGTTGAAAATGGACAAACCCAGTGATTGGGTTGTTTTAACCCAGCGGTTGGGTTAAATGTTTGCCCAACCTGCTGGGTAGTTTTATTTAACTCAACTATTGTTTAAAATGACTGTATTGCTTGCTTAAAATGAACCCAAAGTATGTTGGAAATTAACATGTATTAATATGTTTAATAAATTAACATTATTAATAAGTTTAACGAATAATAATTAGCAATAAACATTTATTAAATTGCTTATTAGTAAATGTTCACCTTTTGATTATTATTGTTGCCTCTAGTAATTGTCTGATTTTTAATTTCCAACCTAATTTGGGTTCATTCTAAACCAGCCATACAGGGAGTGCAGAATTATTAGGCAAGTTGTATTTTTGAGGATTAATTTTATTATTGAACAACAACCATGTTCTCAATGAACACAAAAAACTCATTAATATCAAAGCTGAATATTTTTGTATCAATATTTTAAGTAGTTTTTAGTTTTAGCTATTTTAGGGGGATATCTGTGTGTGCAGGTGACTATTACTGTGCATAATTATTAGGCAACTTAACAAAAAACAAATTTATACCCATTTCAATTATTTATTTTTACCAGTGAAACCAATATAACATCTCAACATTCACAAATATACATTTCTGACATTCAAAAACCAAACAAAAACAAATCAGTGACCAATATAGCCACCTTTCTTTGCAAGGACACTCAAAAGCCTGCCATCCATGGATTCTGTCAGTGTTTTGATCTGTTCACCATCAACATTGCGTGCAGCAGCAACCACAGCCTCCCAGACACTGTTCAGAGAGGTGTACTGTTTTCCCTCCTTGTAAATCGCACATTTGATGATGGACCACAGGTTCTCAATGGGGTTCAGATCAGGTGAACAAGGAGGCCATATCATTAGATTTTCTTCTTTTATACCCTTTCTTGCCAGCCACGCTGTGGAGTACTTGGACGCGTGTGATGGAGCATTGTCCTGCATGAAAATCATGTTTTTCTTGAAGGATGCAGACTTCTTCCTGTACCACTGCCTGAAGAAGGTGTCTTCCAGAAACTGGCAGTAGGACTGGGAGTTGAGCTTGACTCCATCCTCAACCCGAAAAGGCCCCACAAGCTCATCTTTGATGATACCAGCCCAAACCAGTACTCCACCTCCACCTTGCTGGCGTCTGAGTCGGACTGGAGCTCTCTGCCCTTTACCAATCCAGCCACGGGCCCATCCATCTGGCCCATCAAGACTCACTCTCATTTCATCAGTCCATAAAACCTTAGAAAAATCAGTCTTGAGATATTTCTTGGCCCAGTCTTGACGTTTCAGCTTGTGTGTCTTGTTCAGTGGTGGTCGACTTTCTGCCTTTCTTACCTTGGCCATGTCTCTGAGTATTGCACACCTTGTGCTTTTGGGCACTCCAGTGATGTTGCAGCTCTGAAATATGGCCAAACTGGTGGCAAGTGGCATCTTGGCAGCTGCACGCTTGACTTTTCTCAGTTCACGGGCAGTTATTTTGCGCCTTGGTTTTTCCACACGCTTCTTGCGACCCTGTTGACTATTTTGAATGAAACGCTTGATTGTTCGATGATCACGCTTCAGAAGCTTGGCTATTTTAAGACTGCTGCATCCCTCTGCAATATATCTCACTATTTTTGACTTTTCTGAGCCTGTCAAGTCCTTCTTTTGACCCATTTTGCCAAAGGAAAGGAAGTTGCCTAATAATTATGCACACCTGATATAGGGTGTTGATGTCATTAGACCACACCCCTTCTCATTACAGAGATGCACATCACCTAATATGCTTAATTGGTAGTAGGCTTTCCAGCCTATACAGCTTGGAGTAAGACAACATGCATAACGAGGATGATGTGGTCAAAATACTCATTTGCCTAATAATTCTGCACTCCCTGTATAGTAATTTTGAACAATAGCTGGGTTAAATAAAACTGCCCAGCACGTTGGGCAAAAATGTAAGAAAATTTTTATTGAAAATAAATGGCTTCCTGATATGATATGTGATGGGGAAAAGGGAGTAGAGCGAGTTTGGTAAAAGGCGGATTCGAACACGGGTCGATTTGCATTAAAACTTCCTGCCATGCACTTTACCCCTACACTATTGCCACTGATGATCATGTAGTGTCTTCTGTAACTTTGTCTGGCCCAACCATACATCAGCGGGTAGAGCTGGTGTAAATAGCTTCTGCCAACAAGGCCAGCCGGGGAATGGGGAATGGGGAATGGGGAATGGGGAGGGGGGAAAATCGTGCTTGGGCATGGGACAAGACAACCGTGCCTATAGTATGAGCACACCCTTAGTGTAAATAGACACTGCGTTTAAGGAAATATTAAAAAAAGAAAATGGTTGTTTTAAATTGTAATAATATTTCACAACATTACTGTTTTTACTGTATTTTTTATTAAATAAATGCAGCTTTTGAACAGTAGTATACAAAGCTCATATCTGTCTTTTAAGAAAACTATTAACAGAGAAAAATATGAATAAGAAAAACAATACTTCGCTATAAGGTAGAATTGAATTGACTTGCCTTTGAAATATTGTGTCTATGGAAAGGAAACAAAATGCTTTGAAATGTTCCGTTTATTTGTGCAGTGATCAAGAAGGTTCTTACTCTTCTATGCGGGCATACTTTTTATTATCTTGTCTCTATAATCTATGTGCTGAGTGCATTACATATGTGCACTTAATATTTAATGGTAAAGTAAAAAAAATGTTACAGACAATTAATAAAAACATATTAGAGATTCTTTACACTAGCATGCTGTACTTAAAATGTATTCATTCACTTCCACACTCCTTCTCCAAGGTTATCAAATGAAAACCTCTCTGAAATTTAAACACACACAGAAACATAAGCAATATGATTTTTGCAAAATGCACATAAAATGTATCCTTCTTTAAAAAGTGAGAGAAAAGGTCACTAATTCATTTATATAATTTAAACCTAAAATCTTGCTAGTGATTTAAAAAAACAAGAATGTACCATGCAGTGCCAGTTTTTTATGTTTCACCTTGAGGGTTTGAGATTCTTCCTTTGATGTCAAGAGGAAACAAATTCTGACTGTTTTAGGTGGGGATTTTTAGAGTGGAAGACCAGCAGGCATCATGAGGTAATCAAGGAGTATATAATCAGTGGTGTAACCATGGCAACATGTCAAAAAAGCATTAGGAAGAGCAACATCTAGATAATAACAACAGGATGAAAATTGTCTTATGCAGCTAAATATGGATGGGGAGAAACAAATAGGTTTGTGTACTTGTACACTATGAATATGGTCAATGGATCTCATGTTTATCATGCTGGAATATAAATCAGAAGTTCCTTTGAAGTTTCAGTCTGAGCACCTACCTCCAGGATGGGAGATACCTACTTTTTTAAAGCTCCATATTTTCTGCTAGTTTGGTAACCATTACAGGTTTGTCAAGCAGATGCAAGTGATCAAAACCTATGGCCCAATTCACAGCAGGTATAAACCCGATCACAAGCGGTCAGATGAGACAGATTGCTTGTTGATTGCTCCTGTGACCACTTGTGAATTTAAGTCAACAGATTGTTGCTTCCAAACATACAGTGGTGGCCAAAATTATTAGAACACCTGGCATCTGGGAGTCGTCTTATTGGGCCTGGATTTAAATTCCAAGAGGACAATGACCCGAAACATTCTTCTAACTATTGCCGGAATACCTGCAACGGAAGGAATCTGCTGAGTTGGAAAATAAACTGGACAGATCTATTGTACATTCAAAAGAAACGTACTACACTGACACCTTATTGTAAAGTTTGAGCAAACTTAATTTTTGAAAAGATTTTAACGATTGCTTTTAGATAAATGTATAAACATTTACTGAATTAATGCTTTAATAAAGCAAAAACTGCCAATGGGTTATTAAAATTACAATAGAGAATAGTATATTAATAATTATTATAATAATAGAGAATAAATAGGCTACTGTTCTGAGCTGGCATGTTTTAGTCCAGATTAAAATGCAAAGAACTTTTTAAGTGTAAAAACACATGTTTGAAAAGAATTTAAGTAAGCCTATTTAAATATTTGGAGTTGTTTGATAAACACTAAAGCGAATACAAAAATCAGAATGGCTGTTTGAACACGTAAATACTGGTTGCCTTCTTAATGTATTGCGGTCACGCATAAAAAAATAATCAACATTTTAAAAACACGTGAAAATATAACGCACAAAACTGAAAAATCAATGCAAAGTTAACCAGAATCACAAACAACGCGGTCACGGAAATAAAAATAATAAGCGTGAATCAAACATTTAAACAAGTTTAAAATTATATTGCTCAAAACTAAAACATGAATTTAAATGAATCGCACACAAAATCTTATTTTCTGCTCTTATTTTAATTGTTTTTTATGCCTGTGCTCTTTTCTCCTTTGCTCTTGTTTCCACATTCTGTACTCGCGTTTCCAAATGTCGCCGTTAGAGTTTCATGTAAATCAGGGGCGGGTCTTAGCATCACCATTGGTCCACTAGTTCTAGATTGACAGCTCATCCTCTAGCCAATCAATCGAAGAGGGAAGTTGACGTCACTCCAATGCGACTCATGCCGCTCAGTTCAGCCAGCCGCTGTTGAGCTACGAGTATAATGCGTTCTCTATCACTGTATCTGCAAGGAAATACATTATTTTATTATTATGAATATAATATTAGAAATGTATTCTTTTGATATGATTGACGTTTTAGGGGGTTCTCACAATTAAAGCAATCAAATGAACGTGATTACGACTGGGTGCTTAGTGACTTTTGGCTGGCCGCTCAGTCCAACCAGCCGCTGTTGAGCTACGAGTATAATGCGTTCTCTATCACCAGTGGTGGAGGAAGTACTGAATCTCAGTACTTAAGTAAAAGTACAAATAACCAGAGACATATTTACTACCACAATGACAACCCTACTTTAGTAAAGTACCTGATTTTAAATGTAGGCCTACTTTAAGTATTAAAAGTAAAAGTACTTGCATAATTTATTCTCTTAATGTCTATATTCTATAATAAAAAAAAAAAAACAGTATGGGCTGTGGCATTTTAATTAAGTTAGTTTAGGGTTAATGTAATTGTGCTTACCATCTGTGTCCCAGTTTGCGTCGAAAGAGCGGTGATATTTCCTCCAGAGTGGAGAGCGCTGAAGATTCCGTTCATTTCTGAAGCTCATTTCGCTCAGTGCTGCGCGCTCAACCCAGAATGCCCTTTGTGACATGCTGGTTCAAATATAGGCCTGTCTGAAATAAGTAGCTTGGGCTGCCCCCAACTCAAGTTTTTTTCTAGTAGTTGCTCAAGCCGTTGCTCACGCGGTGCCGGCGCCTCCATGTCATTGTCTACTATATTTGCTTATTATTTATTCAATCCAGGCAATTGGTTGATAAAACATTGATTAAAATTAAGATACAATTTATACAAAACGAAATTCACTTTAAAGAAAGGCTTTCGACAAAACAAAACTTAATGAAGTGGTCAAAATCATTTCTGTCCCCCATGTTTTCTGACACATTGCGCATCTTATGATAATTTGATAGCAACCCATATATATTGGCAACCAAGCTTCACTGGTGAGACAAATGTGTGACGGACGGGCAGGAAGACGTTTTGGCAGGGGGAAAAACTGATCAGAAAATGTAACGGAACGTTGTAGAAATGTAGTGGAGTAGAAAGTATAATAATTGCTGCAAAATGTAACGAAGTAAAAGTCAAAAGTATGCACTATTGATTCTACTAAAGTAAGGTACAGATACGTGAAAAATGTACTTAAGTAAATTAACTAAGTATTTGTACTTCGTTACATTCCACCACTGGCTGCGAAAAAATGATTTCTTTGGAATGAGAGTGGCAATAACCAACTAGTTGGAATCATGACCATTTGACCAATTTATTTCTGATTAACCTCTCTAAAATGTCGATTCATGATTGTAAACGAATGTATTTCCTTGCAGAGACAATGGGTCTATAGTGAACGCGTTTCGCTCACAGCCAAGCATCAGTAAGCACCCAGTCGTAATCACGTTCATTTGACTGCTTTAATTGTGAGAACACCCTAAAACGTCTATCATACAAAAGAATAGATTCCAGAGATTATACTCAACAATAAAATAATGTATTTCCTTGCAGATACAGTGATAGAGAACGTGTTATACTCGTAGCTCAACAGCGGCTGGCTGAACTGAGCGCCATGAGTCGCATTGGAGTGACGACAACTTCCCTCTTCGATTGATTGGCTAGAGCAGTGGTCGGCAACTGCAAACTCGTTAAATTATTATGATGAGCTGTCAATCTAGAACTAGTGGACCAATGGTGATGCTAAGACCCGCCCCTGATTTACATGAAACTCTAACGGCAACATTTGGAAACGCGAGTGCAGAATGTGGAAACAAGAGCAAAGGAGAAAAGAGCACAGGCATACAAAACAATTAAAATAAGAGCAGAAAACATGATTTTGTGTGCGATTCAGATAAATTTGAATTCATGTTTCAGTTTTGAGCAATATAATTTTAAACTTTAAAATTTTAAAAGTTTAAATGTTTGATTCACGCTTATTATTTTTATTTCCGTTACCGCGTTGTTTGTGATTCTGGTTAACTTTGCATTGATTTTTCAGTTTTGTGTGTTATATTTTCACGTATTTTTAAAATTTTGATTCACGCTTATTATTTTTTTATGCGTGACCGCAATACATGAGGCGGGAATCTGAGCCCATACTTTTCCTCTCCGTTACGAGCAGAAACAGAAAGTCGCGCTTGCGCAGCGCTGCTTTGTGTACAGGGGTAACCATGGTAACCGCCATATTCTGCTGTTCCATAAGTGTCATCTCCTGCCAGAGAGAGTGAATTTGCATTTTTATTCAGCCCGTCTGCTGCTTGTACAGATGACTAATGCGAAAACCAGATTACCTAATATGCATTCTAAAAATCTAAACAATTAGGATATTAAGGTATCTAGATTTATTAACGTATTTTTAAGTGCCCACGATAACAATGCCATGCACAACACTGATACCGTGGCACATCGTCTTCAAAGCGCTTGTGAATGACAAAATAAACCAATAAAACATGATGCAGCAACCGCCATTTTAACAATATCTTTTTAAATTGTAACACTCTTATCTTGTTCACCTTTTTCCTTATTTTCCTCTTCTCTGCACCAGATTGATAGTGTCGCCGCCTCTTCATTTTCAAACATTAACGCACACGACTGGCACAAGCAAACTTTATCAAACTTATTACCACGCATTACTGTCTTAACGCCCGCTTATATCGCTTATTAGGTAGGGCCGGCACTGGCTTCAGTTGCAGAAGGCATGGGATAACATTAGTGTTGACGTTCTCAGAGGAAATATATTGACACTATGCCAGAGAGATGTGCTACTGTAATTGCTGCAAAAGGTGGGCATACCCAATATTAAAGTGGATAAAAACAGTACGACTCACTTCATCTGATATTTGATGGTCAGAGCAACCATCTGCATGTTTCATGAACATTATGAAATGAAATTATGTTTTGGAGGCAAAACAAGGTGTTCTAATAATTTTGGCCACCACTGTATTATTTTCTTATTTTAATCTCAATTCAAATGTGATGTTTTAAGAAAAAATATCAATGTTATTTTAGACGAGCTTCTGTAATAACACTGGATATGCATTTTTAAATGTGCTCATTTGCTCAGGTGCAGTTTCTATATAAGGACTACAACTGTTGTCTTATTTGTCAAGAATGTCAACTTCATCATTATAGTTGTAGTCTATATGTAGCAAATTACATTTTTAGCAACTACAGCAGCTCTAAAAATTCACACTTGGAGCATGATTGTGTTTCATTTATTTTGTAGAACAAAACATGACAGTCTCTTTAAGTAGACACTTCAAGTCAACTTAACACTTACCAAAATCTTTTTGTACTTCTTATAATTGACTTGATCATTATCACTTGATGACACTTGATGTGCTCATAATGCCAAGCATTATAATAATCATTTTTAATTCTGTATTCAAGGAGTGAATCAAGAAAATTTCATCTTGGAAAAAATAAAACAAAGAATGGGCAGTTTTTTTTGTCTCGTTTTTTTATGGAATATTGCCGTATTTATTATAAATCGTTTATCCGTACACATTTTTTTTAGTTCATGTGCCCTCGTAATCTTTAAAGGCACAATATGTACGATTTTTGGATTAAAATATCAAAAAACCACTAGAACAATGTTATATATTTTGTTGACTTGTGTACTTACATTATTCCAAATGTTTCCATGTTTAAATCCAGATAAATAATCAATTTTAACCAGGACACGGACCGTGTCCGTGCGTCACCTATCAATGATATCATACCCGCTCATACATCATACATCGTTACCCCCGATTCCCGGTTTTATTTTGTAGAGACCATGGAAACACCAAAGATACTTTAATATATTATGTGTTTTATTAGACAGGTGAGAAACTGTTTGAATACATTCATCGCTCCAGCGGCCTCGTTCTGCTCTAACAGCCCACCCTGCTTCATACTAGCATTAATAAATCTTTAATACATTAGCTCACCTCTGTGAGGTGAAGACAACAACTCCCATGATTCCCGCGAAATCAAGGTGTCATCAAGCTACACCTTTGTTTTTAATAACTGACCTCTAGCAGCGAAAATTACATATTGTGCCTTTAATCAAAATGACTGCATTGCATTTGCAGCGGATTCTTTTCTCTAATGCTGCCTTCACGTGCTATCAGAAATTTGATAATTCCCACTTCTGAAGTCGTCATTACGAAATGGGACGTCGTTCATGTGCAATTTTTACCTATGAAACTCGTATTTACGATAATTCCGAGAACACGTGAAGGCAGCATAAGTATTTTAGACGCGAGGGCGGGACAACCCATCATTCAGTCCCGCGGCCTGCCCTTTTTTTCTTGTCCGAGAAGCCGTTTCACTCGGATACACAATAGGGAAGAAAATACCATCCAAACTTTCGTTTCATGCTGACTTCAAGGGCAAAGCCGTGAGGGCATGTACTCTCGTTGGTTCGTGTTCTTGTCTACACTAAAGTATGCCTAGGCCTACATTTGTGGTTACAGGTGAACAAACAACACTACAAAATATGTGTTCTCCTCATAAGTTGGGATAACAGTGAAATTGAGATACATAGTTCTCAAAGTTTACGAAACTTTCATATCAGTGAGTGACCTCAATGCCAAGTGCGCGTGCGGAAGGATTTCACAGTTGGACGTTACTTTCTAGACACTTGCTCTTTCAAATCAGACGGATATTTTCAATGATAAATAACCAGCAAACCTCATACTCCCTTACTTTACCGCAGTGGGTGATTTAAAGTAGATAGGCATTTAATTTTGGGACACATCTGCACTTAGCATTTACATTGCAGTGCTGTATTTGGTCACATTCTGATACTGACTGCAATCATATGTGGTTAATCACAGAATGTTTTGGACCCACCAACACCTAAAGCTGTTTTGTGATAGCTGGATAGCTCACAGCATATGTTAGGTGTAAAAATATATTTAAAAATAGCTTAGAAAGAAAGAAAAATGAATGAATGAATGACAAGTGCTATTCTGAGAACGTGTGAGTGGGGTGTTATGTGTTTCCCACTTTTGAACTTGCATCTTAACAAGCAACCTGCCCTCCATCATGAAGAATCACTCACACTCCTTCAAATGAATGACACTCGCGGGCATAACAAGAAAACACATCTATCATCCAATCTAAAGTGCTGGGAAATATTTGTAGATTGGAAGAAAGGTGTGTTTGGAGATGATTTTTTTTAATGAGGAACAGTTGGTGAGGATATAAAAGCAGTTAAGTGCGATTTAAATGTATCCATAGACAGGATAATGTGAATCACATTAACAGATTGATTAAGGCACATACTCAATCACATGCTTTTACAGCTGTAAGCTAAAAAAATTAGACATTATGAGAAGACACTTGATGACAAATTATCACTGGGTGAATCAGATAAAACCTGACAAAATTTTTCAGGTCTCATTTAATCCAAAACAAAATTTTTGTTTTGCTTAAAGTAATTGTATACTATGATGACTTTGTCTGTGCATTGTGGCAATATTTTCAGGTCAATTAAGTACATTTTTTAAATCAGATTTATCTTTATTTTTCAATTACAGTATTTCACATTACAGTATAGTATAAATCATAATTGTTCTTAAATTAATATCACAATGCAATTTTGTTTTGTTTTGTTAATTTTTGTGGTAAAATGTGACCTGGACAGATCTTCATGAGATTCACCTCATTACTCTGTCAGCAGTACTAAGTTAGGATTGAATAGACCTTAATAATTGAATATTTCTTACTTTTGTTGATTTGAAAGGTTGCACAGCAATGCTATTTTAATATTATTTATATGCAATTATATCATTCAAATTTTTAATTAGCTTTTATTTTTAAATATTTTTAAATATCAGTTCCCTTTCAGTCGGTCATGTTTGATGTACGTCGGAACTGACGACGAATCGGGGATCATTTTTGGAGACCAATCTACTTTGAGTGTATAAAAACGAGCCAATAACGTTGGCATGCAGACCACGCACCGCCCTGTATAAATACGGAAGTGGAATACCGCATCCTCGCTTTCAACTTCGGAACCGAATGGTTTGCAGTTCAAGCTGTTTCTACGAAGAGTGTTTTCGCTACGAGCCTTTGAGGAAGATCGCTCTCTTGCCTGGTGCTGGCGTGACAGCGCGATTCAGCGAGTGGCTGCTGCAACGTGCACTGTTCCTGTGTTGGTTGGCTGGGCGTTTCCGTTTGTTGAGTGCTCACACACGGGCCGCTGTGAGCCGCGGCCATCTCTCTGAGTGCTTCAGCACTTCTAAAAGAGCATTTCCATTCCTAAAAGAGCAACACGGTTTGACCCTGCGTCTTTTTCAAGATGTCATTCAAACCGTGTGTTTCTGGATGCTGTCGTTTTCTGTCCCCAGTTGACGGTCATGATCGCTGTCTCACGTGTTTGGCCGTTGAGGCGGCGTTCGTGAATGACTCATGTTCCCACTGCGGAACCATGACCATCGCAGTTCTATGGTCTAGGCTCGAATACCTCAGAAGGGGTGGAGTCCCATTGCGCATCCCCCGATCTAGTGGTCCTCCCGCTGCGAAGCAGAGGGCTGCTACTTTGGCTGATGCCTTTGGTGGAGACCTGAGGGTGACTGTGAGGGCTTCCCCGACGGGCCAACAAGCCCCTTGGGCCCCTCCCCCCTCCGCTGCGCCGGTGGAGCTTCCGGAAGAGCGGCCCGGCACTTGCCATGGGGGGCCGGCCGTCTCTTTCGGGGCTCCAGCTGAGGATATGATCTCGGGATATGATCTCGATAGCTGCATCGGAGGATGAGCTAATAGGCTCTGGAGATGAGGATTCGGCTGCGTTGCCCCCTTTGGTTGTGGTAGCGTTGCCCGAGTCAGATCCAGAGCTTACGTCTATGCTTTCCCTGGCCGCCGTGACTGTCGGGCTCGAATGGAACCCTCCACCGTGTCCCGAACCTTCGCGGCTGGACGATTGGACAGCCCGTGCTGGTTCTCAGCGCCCCACCCTGGTTCCATTCTTTCCGGAAATACATCAGGATCTCACAAAGTCGTGGACGGCGCCCTATAGCACCAGAAACCGATCTAGTGACTCCTCCGTCCTCACTACCCTCGATTGATGGCGTGGCTAAGGGATACGTGGGGATTCCCCCAGTCGAGCGGTCCGTGGCAATGCAACTGTGTCCCAGGGCCGCTGCGGACTGGTGGGCTAACCCGCGTCTCCCCTCCCGGGCGTGTAAGTTCTCGTCCAACCTAACGGGCAAGGCTTACACAGCCTGCGCGGAAGCCGCATCATCTCTGCATGCCATGTCGCTCCTGCAGGTCTACCAGGCCAAAGCGCTAAAGGATCTGCACGAGGGTAGTTCCGACCCAGGTCACTGCACGCTCCCTGGGTCGGGCGATGTCCACTCTGGTGGTCCAGGAACGCCACCTGTGGCTGAACCCGGCCTCTTTGGTGACGCCATCGAGAGCTTCGCCCAGCAGTTCTCGGTGGCCCAGAAGCAGACGGAGGCGGTCAAAAACATTCTGCCCCAGGCCGTCTCGCTGGCTCATCCATACTATCAGACTCGGCTACGCGATTCAGTTCGCGTACCGGCCCCCCAAGTACAAAGGTTCCTACGATTTCCCAGCGTTATCCAATAGTCACACTGAGTGGCTCTTGCAGAAACAGCTGTGACTGACCTTCCTTGCTTGGAGCCCTGACTCCTGCTCCAACCTAGGAGCACTCCAGCAAACTCAAACAGGGCGCTGGAAGGGCCAGCCTCCCTGGCATGTTGGTAGAGATCCCCAATTTGTCGGTCAGTTCCGACGTACGTAGAACGTGACCGACTGAAAGGGAACGTCTTGGTTACGTATGTAACCCTCGTTCCCTGAAGGAGGGAACGGAGGCGTATGTCCCATCGCCAGGTGCTGTGCTTTCACTGAAGGGCCGAGTCACTTTTTCGGCTCCTCAGTTGGAAAAGCGAGGATGCGGTATTCCACTTCCGTATTTATACCCACGCTGAGGGGCGGTGTGTGGTCCGCAAGCCAACGTTATTGGCTCGTTTTTATACATTCGAAGTAGATTGGTCTCTGAAAATGATCCCCGATTCGTCGGTCAGTTCTGACGTACGTCTCCGTTCCCTCCTTCAGGGAACGAGGGTTACATATGTAACTGAGACGTTTTCATTTTAATGTTAGTTAAGTTTAATTAATTTTATTATGTGTTCTTGTAATTTGTTTGTATTTTAGTTTTAATCTATATTTATTTCTGTTTTTAGTACTTCAATAAACTTATTTCAGTTAGTTGCCAAGGCAACATTTCTTGAATGTTATTTTAGCTTTATTTCAATTTAATGAAAACTATTTTTGTTTTAGTTAACAATACCAACACTGTTGCACAGTACCATGTAGCCTCACTTGACCTTTAAGGTTTGCAGTATATGACATCATACACTGAAGATGATGTTGTGCGATTACATAGCTATATATTTCCACATTTCAAAAAACCAATAACTTTTGTCATGTCAACGCTTCTGCCAGTTTATAATACTGCCTTTGACGGTATTTCCATGTTGGTGAGATTTATAAAGGTGTGAAGCATTGATAAGAACTCTCCTGGGCATGTGTGACTGACTTCTTGGCAATGAATTTGATCTTACTGGAGAGACTATGTAAGAGTTTATGGGCCATTTCAGTTCATTTTAAGGCTGATCCACCATGTACCATAGGTGCTGTCTGGGAATTAATCCAACATTATAACACCAAGC
Organism: Rhinogobio ventralis; assembly: GCA_039654625.1. NCBI lineage: Eukaryota > Metazoa > Chordata > Actinopteri > Cypriniformes > Gobionidae > Rhinogobio > Rhinogobio ventralis. The sequence continues at coordinate 18,156,682 of CM077212.1, forward strand.
CGAAGCGGTGATGCAACCGGAAAGCAACGTTTTCATGCAAAACTTCCTAACCTAGAAACATCCTTCTCTCTGTAGTATTCAAAATATTGTTGTTGGTGTTATACACAATAACTGCTTATGATGCAGAGATGTTACTTCTGTCTTTGCATGCACTTTCCTGTTTCACTGAATTGGAATTCTGTGCTAAATATCAATTGCACCAGATAAACTTGCTTGCCCATTGATTTTTTCTGAAATCAAATATTCTCTGACCTCTTGCTTTGAATGAATGAAGTTGGCATGGTTTGCATAATGGATTTCAAAATGGGGCACCGTCATGAACTGCAAGTTACGTTTTGTTAGACAGACAGTGGAGAGCTCAGGAGGAAAGAGAGCAGCGGAGCAGTCTGGACTCTGAGATCAAAGCTGCATTTCTCTGGCTCCTCTCCAGCTCCGCTCCCCTCTTTATGTCTCAGCCTGGATAAGCAGACAGATCTGCAGGCACTGCAAACTACTGTTCTGCGTTCTCAAGCAAGATGTTGGCATGAAAGAACACCACATTTAATCAGGTTCTCTTATAACGACATCGTGTTTTGGCAGAAGACCAAAACCCAGAGATGAAACCAAAAGTATAATTAGGGCTTATTAGAGTGGAAAAAAGGTCATCAAGGCTGATTAGGGTAATATGGCTTTGAACAGATTTTGGTGTGTGTGAAAAGCAAATGATAATATTCTTCAACATCTACCGGTTCTGTTTCAGGGTTGTTTTTCTTACAAAACCTGGAAACCTAAGTGGCTAAAATAGACGTTAAATAAGAGGTCAGTGACAGATGACTTGTCCTGTTCTCGTCCATATCTCATCAAATACTAAAGCATGGACAGAGACACTTTGAATTTGTTATAATGGTGATCCCTGCAACCCAGCAGCGTTCAATTACAAACTTCAGTCCACCAATACGAAAGGGAAATGAAATGAGCGTGGCCCACAGGCTGTGTATGCCATACATTCAGTGTAATCAGATTTATCATTGTCATTTATTAAATTAATTTCAAATAAAATTGCCTTTTAATTTTGCAGGTGGAAATGTGTCCATATCCATTACATTTTAAATTGCTTAAACTTTGTAAAATCCAGCTGTTTCTTAATCTGCAGTCACTAGGCCTACAGTATTGGCAAACCTGCATAGGCTGATCAGTAATATTCTGTAGAAATTTAGGGTGCATTTACACAACAACAATGTACTTAAAAATGTTTTTCCTTTGCATTTTTGTAAAGTTTTGTGTACAGACATCAACATTGTCAAAACGATCCCTGTTCACATGTATTAAAACATGTGTTCACATGACTAAAAACACTGTATTACCCCTAAACACCCTAAAGCTTGCACAGTCCCGTAGCTCGTCCTGGATCGACATTTAATTCAGTAACATTAGGCAGTTTTGATTTATATGCTGTTTAATGGTGATGATCGATCATATTATTTTACATATGCATATGCTTACATATGCTATCACTTGTTTCTGCTTGTTTCTGTGTTTTGATCAGGAGATTCTGTACTCTTTCAGAAGATGTGTCATACGTATAACAGTAAAAACATGGAAAGAAATTTCCATCAATGGCGGGAAGCTATGTCTCATAAATTACGGAAATTTTCATCAATGGCAGGGAAAGAGTTTATAAATTCAGTATCTTGAGCAACACAAACAGTCCTCGAGCATGCCTATAGAATGAACCAAGGTTATTTTTGTAAACGAAAACTAAGACTAAAACTATTGGTCAAAAAACATTTTTGTAAACTGAAATAAAGTAAACAAAAATCATAATAAATTAAAAACTAAAACTAAACGAAACTAGCAACAGTTACTGAAAAACAAACTGAAATAAAATAATAATGAGTAAAAATAAATATTTGTTTTCGTAATTAGTAAGCTCTTTGCTAACACCTGTGGCTGTTTAGGGAAATGTCTGTATATGGCGAAATGTCGCTAGTCCTACGCGGTTGTTAAAAAAGAATGCGTGTGTGGCAGTGAAATGCCACAAGGTAATGAGACACACGTTAAACTTCTTTTAACTTAAACGCAGCGTTTTTAGTTCATGCGCGACGAGAGACAAGGGTGCAACAGCAAAACAACTCGGTCAAGCGCAAAAAACATGTAAAGTACTACTACTGTATGTTTGAGATCATGTTTGCATGATGGTGACAGGCTGAAAGGTGCTGTTATTATCATTGTTTTTACAAATAATTTACTGCTTATAACATTATTATCCATGTGAAGACATTTCCCCACAACGTAGGGAATACCAGGACGCACACACACACACACACACACACTCTGCATATACACTTAATTATTCAATCACACTGGCTTCACAGCAGGTTTTGTTGGCTGTAGTCAGATGACTTTAGCTGTTTTTTTTAATGTACTTTACCAGTGGTCACACTGCTAGCCTTCATTGTACTGCTGAAAAAAATGAAAACAGGCATGTTTAACAACATTTCATCTTTAATATGAACAAGTTGGTCTGGAAATCTCTCAGACCATTATTATTTTTTATTATTATTATTGAGATGTCTGCACAAGAGTTAACTCTAATCTGTGCAAACATTAAACTTTGCTGAAATTAAAAATCTTGCTTTGGTCTACACTGGAAGTGTTCTGGTAACTCTGCTAAACTATAATTAGTAAAACTGAAACTATATGCATAAAAACTAAATAGAAATGTGTTCACAAAATAAAAACTTAACTAAAACCAGCAAAACGACCCCTTACATTGATACTTTGCTGTTCAAAACACTTACTGTAACACAACGCAACAAGCCTGCATGATGCACTTTGGCTACTACTGTACTCCCATTCAAAAGTTTGGGGTCAGAAAGATCTGTTTAATGTTTTTGAAAGAAGTCTCTTATGCTCACCAAGGCTGCATGTATTTGATCAGCATCATTTCTCCAGTCGTCAGTGTCACATGATCCTTCAGAAAGCATTCTAATATGATGATTATTTTATTATTATTATCAATGTTGAAAACAGTTGTGCTGATTAATATTTTTTGTGGGAACTGTGCTAAATGTTGTACTGATTCTTTAAAAAGAACAGCATTTATTTGATTCCTTTTAATACATCCTCGCTGAATTTAAAGTATTAATTTCAAAATTCCATTAAATTTAACTAAATAATCCTTGCATATTTGAATTAAATAATTGACTAAGGACTGTTTAATCATTGAATTAAAATATGTAAGGATTATTCAGTTCAATGTGATGGAATTTTACTATTAATTGAAATGTGTAAATTTAAAAAAAGGCTTAAATCTTAAAAAAAGGCGTAATTTTTTTTGACTGTACAACAAATGCGATTCATCCTAAGGAGCTAATAACATGACAAGATTGTAGAATTGGTCAGAAACGAATGAGCTTACAGAGATGTAGGTCAGACTGTGATACAACAGAAAGTCAATAAAAGTGTTTTTACAGATGTAAGCCAATTGCTCACAGAGTAGTTGTATCTTTCAGTATTGTTTGAAGGTACAGAAGGCTATTCTGGTGGAGTTCATTCCACCGTTGAGAAGAATTTGAAGGCTCTTAAATATTTTTTGTCTCAATATTATGTTGATACACAATTGCTGAGTGCACCTTGGTTATGTATAAAAGAAAATTCCACTGTTGTATTTGTTGCTTGTTATTCGCAGATGATGTGTGTTGGTCGGTGTAACTCAAACACTGTCAGTTAATAATGTAACAGTCATTGGTCTGCTCACAGATGGTGAGGAGGCTGAGTACAGAGAGGAGGTTAAGACCCTGGCAGTATGGTGCCAGGAAAACAACATCTCTCTGAACAAGGAGATGATCACAGATTACAAAAAACATCAGGGTGGAGCCAACACACCTATTTTCATCAATAGGATTTTTAGATAGCAGCAGAAAATTCCCAGAGACTGCTGTAGCTGTACCATTTTATCTAACAAGCTCCAAAGCATATAATAGCGTGCATATATTAATAGTTACATGCACCGGGGTTCCCAAAACTTTTGAATGATTAATTTTCCATGGTTTTCCCATGGCTGACATACATATGTAATTACCTTTTTTTTTTTTTTAACCAACTTTAATTTAGTGTTAGACCATTGTTAGACCTATTACATGTAGTTACTATAGAAATAACAGTAGATTATGCTTAATTACACGCAACTAGCCCTAAACCAAACCCTAATCCTAAACCTACATTACATTTACATAATATTAATCAGTACTTAGACTGAAAGACACCTTAAAATAAAGTGTAACTAAAATTATGTTTACAATAGTGCAAGGACATGTTAAATTGATCAAAAGTGACAGTAAAGACATTTATGATGTTAAAAAAGATTGATTTGATTATAAAATAAATTCTTCTTTAAATAACAAAATTCATTAAAAAATCATGACAAAAAGTTTTACAGTTTTCACAAAAACATTAAAGCAGCACAACCATTTTCAACTATGATAATAAGAAATGTTTCTTGAGCATCAAATCAGCATATCAGTATGTATTCATTAGTTATGAGATGAGATTTTTACAGTATGGTTATGATTGAAAAAATACAGTAGGTAACAAATGTTGTAAGAGAATAGAGAACATGTGGGTATGTTACACGTTATATGCTTAAAATGTTACTTATTTGTTATTAATATGTGGAAAATTATCTGTGGTAGACCATATTTGTCATGAAACCTAGAGGCTATTAGAAACTCTGTGGGGTTGATGAAGACATTTGCTCAGTCAGTAACCTCTTCACCGTGTCTGCATCCTCTGCTTTGGGCAATAAAGCTACTGGGCCCAGAAGCTAGACCTCCTCTTGTGGAGAACACCTTGGAGGAGGGAGAGCATGTTCCTACAGTGCAGCTCAGATTAAGGTGTTATGTGTGCTAAAGACTGATTCCCGTACCCTTTTCTCAAAAGGGAAGTGTGAAGTAAAAACCATGATAAATTCTTTGCTTTCCAAAATCGAGATACCATAGGCTTCTTTCAACTAGCTGGGCAGCATGCCATGAAACAGCTTGGCAAGAGATTCTTGTATTTACTTGAATGATTTTTTTTAGATGTTCATTTTTCGGTTTAAAGTGGACTGCCTATATTTGTGAGTGTAGCAGTGGTTAGTTGGTGTTTCTGCATAGAGCCATGTGACCCTGTAATGAATCGTAAGAGTGCTTCTGCACCACACTTCAGATAAATCCATATTTTATATAAGGCCAGTATTTACTGCACTTACCACAGTTAACAACTGACATGTTTTTTGTGAAATTCTTTGATGAGAAAATTATTTTCTGTAGTTACTGTAATTAAAAACTACGTAGGCTATATGGCCTGTGAATAAAGCCTGATTCAGCTGCCTCGCTGCCTATTTTGTCAAAACAGACAGTGAAGGCACCTTTGGTTTATTGAAGGCACCTTATTGTGTACATACATGTTTTTACATTATACTTAAATTTTAAAAATTACCTGCATGTAATTATATCTGTAATCTTAAATTTCTGTAGTTACATTTATAATTACACTGTTGACACTTACCTTACACCTAACCCTACCCATAAACTTACCCATACCACCACACCTGTCCCTAACTTTACCCGTATCCCACCTCAATATCAGCAAAAGTGTTTTGAAATACAATATGAACACAATAAGTACATTGTACTTATGTTTTGATGTAAGTACATTTAAGGCCACCTAATATAAAGTGGTACCGATTTGGATGTGCCTCATTTCATTTTTCAAGTTATTGTTTAGCACTTTACAGGCATGTTTTTCAGCAAGTGGAAGATTCACATGGTGCAAATTCCTCCTAATCGTGTTTAAAATCATGTCTAGCTACATCCCAGCAATGAAAGTGTTATTTCTAAATGTTCCCTGAACGTTTTTTTTTTAAATGTTTTTTTTGTTTTTATAATTTTGCAAACATTATGGGAAGGTTACTTTTCAAGTAGTACCATATAAAAAACATTAGACGAATGTGCAACTAAAATGTTTCAGAAAAAAAGCGCTCCACAAACCCACAAAAACTTTCCTATGGCGACATTGGCCCTGTCCAAAAATAGCACACTTCATATGCACTTTCGGTCTTGTGGACTTACAATGGCTGCGGAGTGCGCGTGTCCGTTAAGTCCATGAGACCGTAGGGTGTCCCATTTGTCATTTCAGGTTTCAGAAGGGGGCGCTTGTGAGCACGATGCACACTTTTGCTGAGCCCGCACTGAAGCAAGCTCCACAGCAGACTTCTTCCCGACAGTCAAAGCAGCATTACGTCACGAAAGTGCGGACTTGGAGGAAGACCGCTAGTGTTTAGGGTGCCATTTGGGACAGGGCCATTTCTGCAAAATGATATTACGTTGTGTCTTGCACGACGCGTGACACTTTCAAAGTGAAATGTCCAGAGAATGGCGCTAAAAGCGTGTTTAGTTTTATCCAAAACAGATGAATGTGAATGTGGCAGCGTTTTACGTTGGTTGTTGAACGTATCACGGCAGTTCTGAATTAAAATGTCTTGTGAGTGGCACTATAAAGGGTACTGTAGTAAAAGTGTTTTGAGGTCATAATATAGTATTGTGCAAGGAACTAAGTGAAAATAAGTGTTTATTAATCAACAATCTGCCCCTGTAATAATTTTGTGTGGAAAAAAAACTTGCTGTTTTTCTGCCTCTAGTGTTAATTTCAGCTGGAAACATATTTTGAGTTTTGAGGTAGAGGCATGTTTTTTTAATGAGCCTGTATTGATAAATATTTTTTTTGTGCTACATTATTAAAGACTAGATAACTCTGAACGAAAGTTTTATTAACATTAATGGAAGAACGTTTGCTAATAACTTTGAGGGAACCTAGCCAGAACATTAGCCAAAGTTCTGAGAATGTTCCCTGCCCTTTACATCGGAGATGAGTGATTGAGAGGGAAAAAATGAGGTTTATAACTGAGAACATAGGTAACTGTACAATTGCAGAAGGAAAAAAATAAAATTGATGAAAAAAACAACAGCAAGATGTATTGCTATTGTTTAATAATGTTGTGCGTTTCATATTTCAGAATGCAAAATTGGACAATATTAGCCAATGCATCTTTAGCTGCAGTTTCAGCAAATGGGTTTCAATAATGAGTTACTGGTTTCAGCTCAGGTCAGTACATGTTTTTTTATGGATTTATAACAGGAACTGGAATAGTAATTCAATTTAATTAATATTGTAATTCAATTTACCATGTCTAGGCTATTATGCTCGTATCAAACTTAAAGGGTTAGATCACCCAAAAATGAAACAAAATTGTCATGAATTACTCACCCTCATGCCATTTCAAACCTGTAAGACTTTCTTTCATCTTCGAAAAACAAATGAAGATATTTTAAATGAAATCTTAGAGATTTCTTTCCCTCTGTTGACAGTCCACACAACTACTACTTTTTCGCATCAAAAAGTTAATAAAGAGATTGTAAAACTAATCCATAAGATTCTTCTTCATTTCAGAAGAAACTTGATCGCTTTATAGATGAACAAATTGAATTTAGGCTTTTATTTCCTAGTAATGCTGCTGAAAATTCAGCTTTGCCATGACAAAAATAAATTACATTTTAAAATACACCAATCAGGCATAACATTATATGATCAATATTGTGTTGGTCCTCCTTTTGCTGCCAAAACAGCCCTGACCCGTCGAGGCATGGACTCCACTAGACCCCTGAAAGTGTACTGTGGTATCTGGCACTAAGATGTTAGCAGCAGATCCTTTAAATCCTGTAAGTTGCGAGGTGGGGCCTCCATGGATCGGACTTGTTTGTTCAGCACATCCCACAGATCCTCGATTGGATTGAGATTTGGGGAATTTGGAGGCCAAGTCAACACCTCAAACTCGTTGTTGTGCTCCTCAAACCATTCCTGAACCATTTTTGCTTTGTGGCAGGGCGCATTATCCTGCTGAAAGAGGCCACAGCCACCAGGGAATACCGTTTCCATGAAAGGGTGTATATGGTCTGCAACAATGCTTAGGTAGGTGGTACATGTCAAAATATCATCCACATGGATGGCAGGACCCAAGGTTTCCCAGCAGAACATTGCCCAAAGCATCACACTGCCTCCTCCGACTTGCCTTGTTCCTACAGTGCATCCTGGTGCCACGTGTTCCCCAGGTAAGCGACTCACACATACCCGGCCATCCACGTGATGTAAAAGAAAACATGATTCATCAGACCAGGCCACATTCTTCCATTGCTCCGTAATCCAGTTCTGATGCTCACGTGTTAACTGCTGACGCTTTCGGCGGTGCATCAATGAGCCTTGGCCACCCATGACCTAGTCGCCGGTTTACCACTGTTCCTTCCTTGGATCCTTGGTTCCAATTTTGATAGATACTGACCACTGCAGACCGGGAACACCTCACAAGAGCTGCAGTTTTGGAGATGCTCTGACCCAGTTGTCTAGCCATAACAGTTTGGCCTAATCCTTACGCTTGCCCATTTTTCCTGCTTCTAACACATCAACTTTAAGGACAAAATGTTCACTTGCTGCCTAATATTTTTTCTCCACTAACAGGTGCTGTGATGAAGAGATAATCAGTGTTATTCGCTTCACCTGTCAGTGGTCATAATGTTATGTCTGATCGGTGTACATTAAAATAGAAAACTTATTAAAAATCCTATTAAAAATCATAGTATTTCATAATACTTACTGTGTGAAAATGTTCAGACTTATGTTGGATTTACGGATTTTATTGAAAAACTCTTTTTCAACATGGGGGGACCCTGAGTGTTTTTTGTTTTTTTTTTACCTTTAAAACAATAGTATCGAGCCAAAAGACTTTTTTGTGTGTGTTTAGTTAGATAATGTAACAAAAGTCACAAAATCTCATGCCACTGAGATGAAGGGAACATTTTTTTAAAATTATGTAAACATCAAATAGGTCCGAATAGGCCCAAAAGACCATATGAGAGTTAATGTTGTTTACAGCAGCACAGTAGCAGAAAGCCAAAACCTGGAGATATGATGATTATTACCGTAAAGCATGTATAGCTCAGTATATGGATAGTCTGTCGAAAAAAACTATGAACAAAATGATGTTCTTGGACTCTCTATAAATCATTTCTTTAATATCTAAATCATTTCTTTCAGTCAGTTCAAATTAACTAAATTAACTAATTAATTGTTTATTTTTCTGAAATCAATCGTCATTAATCACATTAATAAAATATATTATGTTGTCATAATTTCACATTAAATCTCCAAATTAATGTAGAGATAAAGACTACAGGCCCTATTTTAACAGTCTAAGCACATGGTCTGAAGCGCATGGCGCAGGTGCACTTAGGGCGTGTCTGAATCCACTTTTGCTAGTTTAACGGCGGAAAAAACGGTCGGCGCACCAGGCGCATGTTCCAAAAGGGTTGTACCTAGTCTCTTAATGAGTCATGGGTGTGTTTTGGGCGTAACGTGCAATAAACCAATCAGAGTCTCATCTCCCATTCCCTTTTAAAAGCCAGTTTCTCTTGCACCATGGCGAATTTGCTTCTCCAGAGAGGAATCTTTTATTTTTAATATTTAAAAATGTTTGTGTGCTGCTGTGCGTCCCTGTGTGTGTAATAAGTGTACGCACGTTGTCGACCCGCCTATAGGCACATGTTACTAACGATCCCTTTAAATAACCTTTAAGTTTTAGTTTTTGTTGGTCAATGGCGCAGTCGTTTTCAGTTGCCTCAAAATAGCAACGCACCAACAATGCGCCTGAACACACCTCGTTTTCAGACCAGCACGCCCATGGCCGCACAGATGTGCGCGAGTGCATTTGCTATTTAAACAAAGTGGTGCTGGACGTGAAAATGATAACTGTGTCGGGCTGAAACTAGCAAAAAAAACACTTGCGTCTTGCCTGGCGTCGCATTGCGACGTGTGTATGATAGGGCCTTAATACTGATATCTTTATTAAATAGATTTTTTCCTAAATTTTAGCCATTGATTAGCCATTACAGTATAATTGAAAGCCACTATTTTTAACATTTATATCCTTTAAAAAATATTACAACTTATAATTTAAGTGAACTTAAAACGATTTTCACATAAACTATAAAATGTATATGCATAAACTATAAATTGAATATAGATTAATCCTTATTCAAGCTACAAAATGTAATTGAAGAGCAGTGAGTGAATTATTTTTTTCTTTTGTTCTTTGATTTACATCAATGACAGACTGCAGCAGGTTTATTAGGCTGCTGTCACTTAAGCACATCACGCGGACTGTCACACATCTGATTTTCTCCTAACTCTTTATGGTCATTTAAGACTTTTTAACTAATTTAAGACAGCATTTATGAGGACACTCGTCAAAAACAAGCATTTTGACATAATTGTGTGTGTTTTTGTCTGTTCAAGTGCATTGTCTGGAGCGGCTTTCTGTGCACTCATGTCGGATGTCTGTGTTCTCTTTTGCGTCTTACCACGTTTGATAGCATGATCATATAGCCTACAGTAAATGCTGTAAGGATGCCAGAGAAAAAAAGAATGTTGCGTTAATTGAATTAAATATTTTAGCGCATTAAACTAAAGAATTTTTTTTTTAGCAAAATGAACGCCCTAAAAATATATCTGTTACTGAATACATGGTTCATATACTGCTTTATATTTTTAAAATAACTCTCTTATGCTCACTAAGGCTGCATTTATTTGATAAAAAAATACAGTTTTAAAACAGTATTATGAAATATTATGATTTTAAATAAGTTTTCCATTTTAATATATTTTAAAATGTAATTTATTCTTGTCATCCTTCAGAAATCATTCTAAAATGATTATTTGGTTCTCAAGAAACATTTATTATTATTATCAATGTTGAAAACAGTTGTGCTGCTTAATATTTTTGTGTAAACCATGACTTTTTTTCAGGATTCTGTGATGAATAAGAAGTTCAAAAAAACAGCATTTATTTGAATATAAATCTTTTGTAGCATTATAAATGTATCCTTGCTGAATAAAAGTATTAATAAAAAAAAAATAAAAAAAACTTGCTAGCCCCAAATGTTTTATCAGTAGTGTACCTTTCCTGAAACCTGAGACACTGCATGTTTTTTTGTTTTTTTTTACTTTAAATTTCATGGTTCATCACTATATTAAATGAATCTAATCTAACCTGTAACTCTGTACAAAATGCTTTGTAGAATCACTGATTGCAGCAATGATAAAAGATTAAAATTGAAGAGGATCAACATAATTATGATAATTGAGTCCATTAGTCACATGTTTAAAATGATTATGTCTTTTAAACATGTGACTTTATTACCATCACCCTGATGAAATTATTAATTCTTGAATAAAAATGCAAAAAGATATAGCGTGGTGTTTACTGAATATTTATTTAATGACTAGTCTTTAGATGGTTCTTGTTCTGAAATGCATGCTTGCCATTTTTCTAAAACAACAACAACAACAGTCTTAAAAGATTATCTCAGCTGCTGCAAACAGTGGAAATAAGAAAGGGTTATGGGGGTCCTTGCTTGGACCCACAGTATCTCGGAATTTCTCTTTCATATTTCTCACTCTATTATAACCAGTTAATGCATCACAACCCATAACCAGGCCTTGTGGGTAAAATGAGTATTCCCTTTGAACTCTGTGGCCTGAATAAGACGGCTGTATGATAAAGATTGTGTATTTATGACTTTATGTGATTGTATGTGTGTGTGCATTGTTGTATGAGTAAGCAAAGAGCCTCTAATTAGATTACTACTCTAGTATTTCACAGAAAGGCACATCCTTCAAAGGTTAAGATGGCACACAAAGTAAACAGTGTTACAAGCAGAGATAAGTTAGGTCGGGTGGGAGGTTATGACAGTTTGCCATTTAAAATGCGTACTAAATTTTCATGTGAGCGTTTATGAAGTGATTTCAATCATAACCACAAGATAGCAGTCATATTTCGTGCCTGAGCGCAATGCATTTGTTTTAAAGCTGTTAAAAAGAGATTTTAAGATAAATTTCCCGTGCCTGTAAATCAGGGTAATTAAGATGCACTGAGATCAGTTCTTTCCTTTAATCTCTTTCTTTGTTTCCCTATGGAAAATTCAGAAATGGGATTTTCCTTCTTGTTTTTTAAAAGCTGATACTATCTTCTTTCCAGAGGCCATGTTTAATAATTAAAGGATTTAGAAAATGACCAAATACGTTTCATTCAGCTGTCAGAAAGTCTCTGGCTCTTGGCTCAAGCCAGTTACTCCTTTGAGAATTAAGTAGCATGCGGCTACTTGCAGAAAATTATGTTTATGTTAAACCGAAGAGGATAAAATCACAATTATTCTTGTAAAAGTGGTGCTGTATGATTTACATAGCACTCAACATGAAATCAAAATGGTCCCTGTTTACTTTCTTAAAGGGGACCTATTCTATTATACTCCTTTTTACAATATGTAATATAAGACTCAGGTGTCCCCAGAATGTGTCTGTTAAGTTTCAGCTCAAAATACCCCACAGATCATTTATTATACCGTGTTGAAATGCCCATTTTTTGATTGGAAAAACATGCATGTATCTTTAAATGCAAATGAGCTGTTGCTCCCCACGGCGCTGTCCAGAAGAGGGCAGAGCATTTACAGCTCGTGCCTCGGATACTCTGCCAAAAACGAAAACATCTGTTTGGTTTTGATTATCATCTCTATTGTGGTCAAGCTCACGTGACATTGCAGTTCTTTATCATCACAAAAGTTTATAATCTGCATGCGTTTTAAAGCCATATATAATATATATATATATATATATATTAGGGGTGCAACGGTTCAATTTACTCACGGTTTGGTTTTTATCACGGTTTTAGGGTCATGGTTTCGGTACGGTTCGGTATGTGCTATGTTCAGGAAAATTAGTTATTAGCTATATTCAACTGTCAAATAAAAATAAGTAAATAAGTAATCAAATCTAAGTAATCAAACAGCACAAATACATACAATAGAGCAAAGATGCATACAAAATAAACCATGCTTTTCAGGATTTTCAGGTATCTAACTATAAACTAAATAAAGATTAATCATTATTGAAGTTACTTAAAAGCTATTCAGTCAAGAGCAGGGAGTGATTGTTTGATTGACATGTTGTTTGATTAACATTAAAAACACAGACAGCAGGAAAAGGCTTCTTTCCCTTTAAGACATAATGCACATCAGTATATACTGTTACACATGAACACACGTATTTATCGACTGTTTACGTTCACTTAAGATAAAACCTACTATGTTTGCTAGGATACTTGCCAAGACGGGCATGTTGACATAATTTTTGTGTGAATTTATCCGTTCAAGCAAGACATGAAAGAGAACTCAATATTTGCACACTATCTGCAACACGCCGTGTGCGCGCTCCAGATGAGTGCACACACACACACACACAAATCTTCTCTCAGTGCGTGCGAGTTCTCTTTCGCGTCTTGCTCTTGAATGTTTGCAAGGCTTAAATGAGTTTAGTTTAAACACAAATAGCGACGTGTGGTGTTCAGGTCTCACCTGCGCTCGCGCGCCATCAACACCCGGGTGAGGACAGCGTATATGACTGAGTGAGTCACAGACGGCACTCGCATACAAAAGTGACTGTTTTGTCCACGTTTTTTCCGTTAAATGTTTTACCGAGAACCGTTACATCCCTAATATATATTCTGTTAATATGAATCACACAACAAAAGAAAAACAGAAAATCACTTATTGCTCTTGATTGAATTAACTTTAGTAGCTTTAATAAGTATACATTTCTTACTTGAATACCCTGGCGAGGAGATAAACATGGCGGACTGTGTACAGCTCATTCAGGGCGGGGTCTATGCTAATAGTCCGTCAGCAGTTGTGGGCGGGGCCTAAGCAATGTGATGTCACATTGCTACAATCTGCAAACGGCTTGTTCTGAGACACTGCTTATGATTTATAGGGATTAAAACAAGAAAAGTGGGTGGATTTTTATCATTATAGGGTGGTTGTGTACATTCTGTGTACACAAGTCCTATCGTATCCTACGTTTTTTTTTCCTCACTGAATTAATTTTTACTCAAAAATGTGTCACATTACTAAAGTTGATTTAAATTTGCTGCAAATGGTGATTTATCTATAATAAATCTCTTTTAAGTTATTTAGAGAGACAAACAAACAAAAATACATAATTTAAATAATGTATTATAAACAGATTAAACTGCAACCAGTCTCTGAACAGCAAAAGCTATGGTATCAAATTGGAGAAGCTTGTGTAAGCCCCTTTTTGTTGATCTAAAGCTCTAGAAAGCAGATGGGTATAATATTGGAGCTTGTGGGATATGTCATATTGTTTTGTCCCTGTGTTCTCAAGAGGGATTTGAGAGGCTGAATCCACGGAGGCAGAGTTCCAGATGCACCATGACTGATGACATCAGAAAGGACGTCAGCATGGCACGAGTGTATTTATGGGAGCAGATTTTGGCTGTGTAGACGCTGAGTTTGAGCTGCAGCAAAAACAGTAAGTAATAGGTCAATGAACTTGTTTGTAGTGTAATTACATCAGATCACATATTAGCTCTAATCATGCATTTACAGGGAGGTGTGAGGTGCTTTAAAATACAGGCAGAAAAAAACAAAGTGTGTAATTTATGTTCCACCAAACAGAATATATAGTACCCTATATAAACATTTAAGAGAAAGTAGTTTGTTATACTACAAGCTACATTATGCTTGCTACATTTGATGTTATTTCATAATTTTCAAAATTGTCATTTTTGCATCACAAGCATTGTTAGCCAAGGTCTGTCATTAACAACATAGTTAAACAATTCAGTGTTTCCAAAAATAATAGTTCCACACACCATTTGCAGTTGTATGCTTGGAACTACAGTTCCCTTTCGTTCAGTCACTCCGAGTAACGTCAGTGACTGACGAACGGGGGTTTCGCTTAGAAGCCTATCATCTTCGCCATGGGCATGCAGAATTTGCATAGCATAACTCCGCCCCACCACGTGGGTATACAAGGAAGTACGCTGGCAACATTGCATTATGTTTCTGCTTCAGAGCCAAGATTACCTCTTCACTCCTCAAGCCTGATAATGAGTTTCGTAAGCTTCTTCGAGACAAGCAGCTCTCCAGTGGTGTCGGTGTGACGGCGTGTTCCAGCGATCACATACTGCCTGCCTGCTGATCTGTGCAGTGATTTGCATACAGCTGGTGTGTGTTTCCCTGGGCGCTTCGGCACTACTGCGGAGCTTCCTCTCACAAAAGAGCTCGCACGCGGCACGTCCTTTTCAGGATGTCTCGCCCGTGAGCTTCTGGGTGCAGCCGGTCGTTATCGCCTTCTGATGGGCATAATCACTGCCTGACGTGCTTGGGCTTTCAGCACGCTCAGGCAGCGTTTATGGATGAGTCATGTTCCCACTGCAGGAACATGACCATCGCGGTGCTGCGGTCGAGACTCGATAAGCTTCGTCATGAAGTGAGAGTTCCCACTGCCACACCCCAATCTACCGTCTCCACGAGAGGCGGTACTTTGGCTGGTGGCCAGGGTGACCTGAGGGTGACGGTGTGAAATAAAGCCCCGATGCTAACCCTCTCTTGCGCACCGCAACCCGCGAGCCCTCGGACTGAAACAACGGGCCTGGCCTCACACACCCCCCACCCACCCCCGCGCGTGTTTCGTTCGGGTGCTCCAGAGGACGATGCGATATCGGTCACCACATCACAAGGTGGGCTAGAGTCCTCTGAGGATGATGATTCGGCTGTGCTGCCACCTTCTGGTGTGCTAGCATAGCCCGAGTCAGACCCAGAGCTGAGAGTGGAACCCTCCGCCCTGTCCTGAGCGCTTGCGGCTGGACGATTGGTTTTTGGGAGCGCCACGCTCTGACACCCGTCAGACACTCCAATTCCTTTCTTCCCTGAGATGCATGAGGAGCTCACGCGGTCCTGGAAGTCCCTGCTGTCTTCCCGTGACCGTTCAGTGGCCTCCTCCGCCTTCTCTGCCCTCGATGGGGCCGCGGCTAAAGGGTACACCGGGGTTCCCCCGGTTGAGAGCTCTGTTGTGATGCAACTGTGTCCGCAGAGTGCCTCAACGTGGTGTGGCGACCCAAAGCACCCCTCCAAAGCCTGTAGGTTCACATCAACCTTGGTGTCAAAGTCCTACAGAGCTGCGTGGCAGGCCGCCACCTCTCTGCATGCCATGGCCATATCCCAGGCGGTCCTCTTTGGCGGCGCGGTTGAGAACTTCGCCCAACAGTTCTCAGCCGCCCAGAAGCAGACTGAGGCCATTAAGCACATACTGCCCCAGCGGCCAGCTGCTGCCTCCACCCCGCCGCCGGCCTCAGTCTGTCCGCCGCCGAGGGCGCCCTTCTAAGGCTCCCACCCCTCCGCCCGGCCCCAGCAGCAGCCTTCACCTGGGCCGCGCCGTGGAGGATGCCAGTCCGCTCCAGCCCCGCAGCCTGCTAAGGGTGTGATCGAGACCGTCCCTCCAGCCGAAATGAAGTCTGGCTTCTACAGCCCTTACTTCATTGTACCCAAGAAAACCGGTGGGTTACGACCAATCCTGGATCTGCGTGTCCTGAACCGATCCCTTCACAGGCTTCCGTTCAGGATGTTGACAGCAGATTGGTTTGCAGCGATCGTCCTGTAGGACGCGTACTTCCATGTCTCCATCCTTCCTTGACACAGACCGTTCCTCCGGTTTGCTTTCGAGGGGCGGGCATATCAGTACGCCGTTCTCCCATTCGGGGTAGCTCTGTCCCCTCGCATCTTTACAAAGATTGTCGAGGCAGCCCTTGTGTCACTCAGGCAACACGGGGTTCGCATCCTGAACTACCTCAATGACTGGCTCATCCTGATTCACTCTCGAGAGCAGGTGTGCGAACACAGAGACTGTATTTCCACTGTAAGTCTCCTTGAGCATGTGTCTTCCCTTGGCAAGCTTGCCACCCCTGGGGGTAAAAGTTTTCCACCTTCGGCTGGTTTCCCCAGAGTTCTTCCGTATGCAGCCCCTCGTGGGTCATACGTGTGTTTCTAAGTCCTCCCTACGGGCAGGATCCATCTGGAATATGCTTCCCAGTGTACCTTGGTATTCCTGTGTTAAATGGGAGTCCTTCGTCCGTACTAGCCTTACGACAGGGAGCTCACACTTACACAGGGCACTGGATGACAGCCGAGTGGCGTGATTGAATTGGGACCCCCATTTGTCAGTCACTGGCGTTACTCGGAGTGACTGAACGAAAGGGAACGTCTCCGTTACGTATGTAACCCTCGTTCCCTGAGGAGGGAACGGAGACGTAACGTCCCTTTGCCACTTCCGCTGTACCGCTGGAACAGCTGGGAGTTCAGTCTCGGCTCCTCAGCAGGTAACACAATGCGATGTTGCCAGCGTACTTCCTTATATACCCACGAGGTGGGGCGGAGTTACGCTATGCAAATTCCGCATGCCCATGGCATTGCATCGCCATTGGCCGCTTTGTTACATCTCGAAGATGACAGGCTTCTAAGCAAAACCCCCATTTGTCAGTCACTGACTTTATGTCTCCGTTCCCTCCTCAGGGAACCGAAGCATTCTCAACCTATGGTTAGAAGCATAGTTTCTTGTTTGTATGACATGTACAGTAGACTTAAAGATGCTATATGTAAGAATTTTTATGTAGTAATAATTTTTTATTGCCAATGTGTCGAAAGCTTGTAACAAAACTTTAAAAATGTGACCTTCCCCGACTTCCTAGGTTGTCTGAAAGTCTGTTGACAGATTTTTATGTGAAGGATTCGGATCTTTTTTGCTGGGAAAATCAAAAGGATGTTACATTTCTGCACGCTCACATAGTCAGATATAGTCTATAGTCTCACATAGTGCTGGGCAGTATACCGGTTCATACCGAATACCAAGTTTATTTTTGTTATGATATGAATTTTAATTATACCGCAATACTGGTGTATGTCGCTTAAACCAGGGGTTTTCAAACTTTATGATGCCAAAGACCCCTAAATATGATTAACCTTTTATGAGGGACCCCCTTCCTAAAATCCATCTATATATTTTTATGTATGAAAAAACATTTAAACTGTTAGATAAATAGTAAGCGTGGCATTATAAATACAGCATATTGCTTCCAAACTTAAATTATTTGTATAAGCAACTTTCACAATAAATGTATGTAAGTATGCATTTTTGCTTTGTCTTTTTATTCTCCGAAATTTTCTGGGGACCCCTTAGAACCTTCTGGAGGACCCCTGGGGGTCCCCGGACCCCAGTTTGAAAACCCCTGGCTTAAACAATGTTTGGAACACGGCCCAGCATGACACTGTTTGAGAGGGGTCCCGTTTCACTGTTGCACTGTAGTGAGGACACAGCTGAGAACGCTTACCACATGGATCATATAAATCAGATACAGACCGGAGCAAGCGGGTATACGTTTTTTTATGGACATATTTCATATACTCTAGTGCTCTAAACATGAACCAGCAGGGTGTATGCGCACATATTTCATCACGTCTTCTTCAAATGAAATATATGTGCAAACAAGGACAATGATACAGCCATAAGTCTGATCACGACCACGATGACACGATGGATTATTCTGCTACACAGAAGACAATGATGTAAGTTAATAGACTGACAATTCATAGAAGAATGGGCAAAAAAGTAACTGCTTTATTCTTTCTTTGTTAAACTTGTTTTTTTTCTCTCCGTGGTCATATTTTAATATTCATATGTCTGTAATGAGTGTGTAGTCTGTGTTTTATTGGTTGTTGTCTCCCCATAGCATCATTTTGTGGGGCTTTGCAAATCTGTATTAATTCTATTCTATTAATTCTGTATTAATTCTAGTGTGGAATTTTTCTACAATATTCACTCATGGCAGTAAAATAGGGCATTCTAAGTCAATCTACTGCAGTATTTCCTCTCTCAATCAGTAGAAAATGTGGTGAACACCCTGTCATGCATAGGGAAAAAAAATACCGTCATATATCGCGAAACCGGTATAATTTAGATAAATACCGTGATATAAATTTCTGGTAATACTGCCCAGCACTAGTCTCACAAATACTTTATAATCACACTATCATAATAATTTGAATTACCTCATGATGCCGGTGATTCGCAGAGCTGGTGCAAACATATCCACATCGATATGATCATACAGTTTCTTAACTGCTGTTCCCTTTTGAAGTGGAACTCAACACTGTGTCTGGATCAATGCTATATGGAACGGCATTAGTGTGAACGTCTGAAGCATGTGAATACACACAACAATTTCATTGGCCGACAACAGTTCTTGATGTCATGGTTGTTTGTGTTAGCTCATGTGAAGGCATTTATCATAGATAAGTACTCAAACAAGTATTTCAGGAAGTGTGTGCCTACGTGTCTCAGGTTTTTGAGACTTGAGGACACATGTATCTTGTGCGTTATGTGTTTGGGTGAGGAGCACATGCGTTCAGTTCTCGAGGAAGCTGAATGGACTCATTGTAAGAGATTCACAGTGAGGAAGCTCTATTCGTTGTTGGCTCTATTCTCAAGGAATGTGGGACAAGTGTATTCTCCCAGCAGCTAGGGCCTTGCGGTTGCTGAGGCACAGTGGAGACTAAAATCATGGGGATTGCAGGTCAAACTGACTGAGGAGTTCAAAAAAGGTATGTCCCTCTCGCATTCCTCAGTCACTGGCGAGAGTGATCTGTTGGATCAGGATGTACTTTTTCTTGAGTCTTCGGATCCAGCAGATAGTATGTTGCTGGCACCATCCAGCCAGGATGAGGCAGATGTGGTTGAAGAGGGTGAAGATATTGCTTATATTGAGTCCTCTCAGCCTGCCAATAGATAGATAGAGATAGATAGAGGGTGATGCATCCTCTTTGAAGTACCACCTCATGCTTGAATGGCAGGGCATCTGCGGCAGAAGGTCAGGCCGGTGGTACCTTGCACATTATAGCCTGATGATGCTCCAGGCAGACCTGCTTAAAGATTTGGATCAGGGGCAGGGATTGGTCTCCTGAAGCTGTTGCTGAGCTGCGCTGCACCAAAGATCCAGCCCTCCAGGCCACCAAACAAACAGCGACCAATGGAACAATTGAACGACCAATGGCAGCGATGGTGGGCACAGAGAAGCAATAGGAGAAACATCCCGTGCCGATCTAAATCTTTTCCTAAGACATCTGGGGGTCCAGTCCATCACAGACTGAGGACTGAAGGCAGGGCAAGAGGGAGAGTGTGGCCATTTATGCTCCTCTTCCTTCGAGGAGTAAAGCACAGATGAGGTGGGATGCTAGGAGGAAGGGAAGTGATCGAAAAAAGTGATTTGGTAAATAGGACCGAATTGCTGAGGAGAAATAATATCCCTCCTGCGCTAATTTCTGTCAGCAACATGAGACTGGTAGCTCAAGTAACCTTGCCCCCCTTCTGGTATGATAAGATACCCCTTAGGATAGAGCAGGGCTAGCCACTTTAGCATTTATGGTAGTGGGCTGGAACGACTCTCCTTTGGTGGGATATATCAACTCAGGGTTGAGTAGGAGGGTTGGAATAGCAAGACACCCTCTTCAAGACAGTTGGATTTTGAAGAAGGGCCCTTCTCCTCTTGTGAGTATTTCCTCAAGGGAGAGGCAGGGTTAACCTGTATTGTATATTTATTCTATTTCGATGGTACTTTTACCCTCCCCAACTACAGTTGGGCTTTTTAAGAAGGGTTTTTTTTTGTTTTTTTTTAATAATGTTTTTCTCTAGTTGGCCACAATTATTGGCACCCAATTATTGCAACATTCTTTTCCCAAGATAACAGTCTTCTTCTATAATGCCTAATGAGTTTGGAGAACACCTGACAAGAGATCAGAGATCAGATTCCTTCATACAGAATCTCTCCAGATCCTTCAGATTCCCAGCTCCATGTTGATGCTTCTTCTCTTCAGTTCATCCCACTCATTTTCTATAGGGTTCAGGTCAGGGAACTGGGACGGCCATAGCAGCTTAATTTTGTGCTCAGTGACACATTTTTGTGTTGATTTTGATGTTTGTTTAGGATCACTGTCCTGATGGAAGATCCAACCACATCCCATTATAAGATTTCTAGCAGAAGCAGTCAGGTTTTGATTTTTTTTTTAATCTGTTATCTATTTGCTAGAATCCATGATGCCTTGTATCTGAACAAGATGTCCAGAACCTCCAGCAAAAAAAGTATCCAGCAGTATATTTAACCGTGGGCATGGTGTACTTTTTATCCCTGTCTGCACCAAACCCATCTGGTGGGTTTGCTTCCAAAAAGCTCTTTTTTTAGTTTCATCTGACCATAAAAACAGGTCCCGTTTAAGGTTTCAGTCGTGTCTGACAACTGAATATACTAGAGTTTGTTTTTGGATGAGCGAGGAGGATTTTTCTTGAAACCCTCCCAAACAACTTGTGGTGATGTAGAGGTTGTTTGGTCATTTTTTTTAGGCTTTCTGACCCACGGTCAGAACACATGGCCCAGGATGCACTATGGGAAGAAGGCAAGCCAGAGTCACCGTGGTGTGCTAAAAATGTAAATATGAATAGGCATATACATCAGAATATGGGGGGGGGGGGGGGGGGCACACATTAACATTTATCTTAACCAGTAGTTAAATAGGTAGTTCACCTAAAAATGAAAATTCTATCACCATTTACTCACCCCCATGTCGTTCCAAATATGAATTTCTTATGTTGAACATAGAAGAAGCACTGAAATTGTTTGGTTACCAACATTCTAACTAGTACAGGTTTTTGGAACAACATGAGGGTACGTTACATTCGTAGGTGTTTTTATTTTCTTTTTGGGTGAACTAACCCTTTAACCTATTTTCCGGATTATTGAAAGTCATTTTTTTTTGTCATTTTTTTACACTAGGCCATGTACTAGTGGTGTAACGGATCACAAAACTCATGGTTCGGATCATATTATGAATTTTGAGTCACGGATCGTTTCATTTTTCGGATCAGAAAAAAGGGGGAGGAGACAATTTTTATTTGCTTTCCATTTATTACATGAAAACTTACAGCAAGGAACATTTGGTGTTAACATAACCTATATGGTTTATAGGTTAACAAGGAACTTTTGGTGTTAACAGAAATAACCTATATGGTTAATAACCTATATGGTTATGGTTTTAACAAAAATAAATCAATACATAACCAGCTGAATAAATCTAATTTTACTCAGTTGTTAAAGTGCAACATGTGAAAAATAAATGGGGCCTGAGCTTATAATGACAATTTTTTTTCAAAAAAGATTAGGATGTCAACATTCTCAGGGGAGAGAGTAGACCTCTTAGCAGTCACTATGTCACCTGCTGTGTAGAACACCCTCTTACTAGGAACTGAAGTGGCAGGCACAGCAAGTTAGCTTCTTGCCATCTTTGCAATGTGAGGGTATTTATACTCATTGTGTTTCCACCATGCTGGTGGATCACCACCATCCATTGGCATACTGCTTGCTGCCCTGTAGGATGCCACCTCCTCTTTGATGGTGTTGGCAAAAGTCTTGTCTGTGTCTGACTCCTTCACAAAGGTATCCCCAAAAAGCTCCTCCATGGCCGACTTCTTTTGTGGAGGAGATGCCTCTGCTGAGTCTGCTCCAGTGGGTGTTGGCTCTGTGGCTTGACCCTGCAAAAAAAATTACTCTGATTTATTTAACTATATTTATTTATTATCATATATTTTTTATTCCATATATTCAGATTTCTTAGGCAATCAATAACATATTATGTCAATATTATCCAAAATAAAAATCAATTATTCACATAAAAATAACATAACCTAGACTGCACTGCAGTATTCATTATTATAAGTAATGCACTCTTAATTTTATTATTATTACTATTTTTACCTCTTCAGTAGCCACAATCTCAATGGTGAGATCCCTGTACATCTTCTCATGTAGGGCAGTGTGGCGAGGGGGGCGTGGCCTAGCGAGGTCTGTGACGGGAGAGATAGTCGGGAGACGAGCGGCACGTAAGTGGGTCAAGTGCAAATGATAAACACCTGTGTCTTGTTGCAGTAATTGGCGTGGAGAGACAGGATATAACCTGCAGGAAACGAGGACCAAGGGGGAGAGAAACACTACCCTGGGACTCGGAGAGAGAGACACATGCAGAGAGGACCTGCCCAAACCGTTGACTGATTCAAAGAGAGTGTATATGATTTATATTTTGTGCAATGTGCACACAGTTTGTTTGTTGATTTCAAAGAGGATAAAACGTACTCACGAGTCCCAGAACGCCGACCCCTTGTCTTCTTTCTCACCCCATTTGAACACTTGTTACAGTGGTGCCGAAACCCTGGACGAGGAAGACCGCCGCCGCCATGCAATCACCATCACGATCGCCATTTGCGGAGGTTATCCACTCGCTCGCGGGCCTGCACAGGGAACAACACCAGGCCATGCTGGAGGTCTGGGACGAGCAGGAGCGCCGTTTCCAAGTGCTCATCCAGGCCCAGCAACAGGACCGCGAGCTGTTCCGGAGCTGGATAGACCGGGAGGTTCCAGCCGGGGGAACACCAACAACCCCGGCTCCACCCCTTCACATGTCGCTCGGCAAGATGGGCCCGAACGATGGACTGGCCGGTGCGCCTCATCCCGGTGTTATCAGGGGAGGCACAGATAGTGGCCCAGCAGTTGCCAGTCCAGAACCTCTTGGTCTACGGCGACCTTCGACGGGCCATCCTCCAACGAGTCGGTCTCTCCCCCGAACAACACAGTCAGCGCTTCCGGTCGCTGACCCTGGGGGAGAATAGCCGACCATTCGTGATGGCCCAGCAGCTCCGGGACGCCTGCCGCAGATGGCTGATGGCCGACCAGAATGACCCCGATACCATCCTGGACCGAGTGGTGCTGGAGCAGTTTATTGCGCGGTTGCCAAGGAAGACCGCGCAATGGGTCCAGTGCCACCGCCCGGCGTCGCTGGATCAGGCCATCCAACTGGCGGAGGACCAAATGGTGGCTCTCCCTCTCCATACAGGCCTGTTCCTGCGCCCCGCACCAGGGGAAGTTTCCCATTCCGGGGGACAGCCCGGGGAAGGACCGGTGGGTTTCCGGACCGCATGTGGGGACCCTGAGCGCCGCCTAGGGGGGCGGAGCTGACTGGTCGGGACCAGTCCTTTGGTCCCGTTTCCCCTCTCTCTCCACGTCAATCCCTGGACCCGCTTCCTGCCACTGGGGCGGCGGGGAAGTCTGGGCCGGCCTGTTGGCGTTGCGGCGATCCGGGTCACTTTATAGACCGGTGTCCGGTGATGAGGTAGGGACACTGATCTGGATCCCAGACGCGCCACGGGCTGCCCCTGATGAAGCCGGGCTGTACCAGATACCAGTGAGTATCCAGGGGGGTACCTATCCGGCTTTGGTGGAGGATGTAACCAAACCTGAAGCGGCTGAACCTCACAGAACGCTATGACTTCCCTCTGGAACAGTCCCAGGACGAGTCGTTAAAAAATGCTTTCTCTCAGGTCCGCTCGATTGACGGACAGCTTTTCCACCCTGGACAACCGATTTCCTTTCCTTATTTTGCCATATTGAAAGTTAGGTTGTATCGAGTAGCCCAAGACCCTCAAACAAAGCAAGATACCACCCAGTTATTAGTTTCGAAAAGTCCTGGTGGATTATGCAACACGATACCCCGAAGCAATTGCTCTCCGCAGCATTTCGGCAAAGAGTGTTGCGGAAGCATTGTTTCGCTTAATCTCCCGAGTGGGGATCCCGAAGGAAATCCTCACTGATCAGGGCACGGCGTTTATGTCACGTACTTTACGCAAACTTTATGAGTTGTTGGGCATTAAATCGATTCGCACCAGCGTCTATCACCCACAAACAGATGGCTTGGTGGAACGATTTATTCGCACGTTAAAAACAATGATTCGAAAGTTCGTACAAGAAGACGCCAAAAATTGGGATAAATGGTTAGAACCCCTCTTGTTTGCTGTACGTGAGGTCCCACAAGCCTCCACTGGGTTTTCCCCATTCGAGCTTCTCTATGGCCGTCAGCCCCATGGGGTGTTGGACGTTCATCGAGAGGCTTGGGAGGACAGACCTTCGCAGGGCAAAAACAAAATTCAGTATGTAATGGACCTGAGAACAAAACTCCACACATTGGGGCGGCTCTCCAAGGAAAAATTATTTACAGGCTCAGGACCAACAAAGCCGGCTATACAACAGGGGAACTAAACTGCGAGAATTTACACCGGGAGATAAAGTACTGATATTGCTCCCAACTTCTAGTTCAAAATTACTTGCCAAGTGGCAAGGTCCCTTTGTGGTCACACAACGAATAGGAGATCTCGATTATGAGGTGATTCGCTCGGATAGGAACGGGGCACATCAAATATACCATCTCAACCTTCTTAAAAAATGGAGCGAGGCGGAGCCAGTGATGCTGGCAACGGCAGTGAGCGGAGAAGAGGATCTCGGGCCAGAGGTGAACACAAAAAGCACATCCCTCGCTCTGGCCCCGGGAGGAGATCATCTCTCGCCCTTGCAGCTCACTGACATAGCCCAGTTGCAAGAATTTTTTTCTGATGTGTTCTCGCCCCTACCCGGTCGAACAAACCTCATTCAGCACCATATTGAGACCGGTGTGGTAGTTCGCAGCCGGCCGTATAGATTACCGGAACACAAAAAAAAGTGGTTCAGGAAGAATTAGAGGCAATGCTAGATATGGGAGTAATAGAAGAATCCTACAGTGATTGGGCCAGCCCGATAGTTTTAGTCCCTAAAACGGACGGCTCGGTCCGATTCTGTGTGGATTATCGCAAGGTGAATGCTGTGTCGAAATTCGATGCATATCCAATGCCAAGGGTTGACGAGTTGCTTGATCGGCTAGGTGCAGCTAGCTTTTATTTGACGCTGGATTTAACAAAGGGATATTGGCAGATCCCCTTAACGCCTCTATCTAAAGAAAAAACAGCCTTTACGACGCCATTTGGATTACACCAATTTGTCACGCTTCCGTTCGGGTTGTTCGGGGCACCAGCCACCTTTCAGCGCCTCATGGATAAAATTCTTCGGCCGCGTGCTGCATATGCCGCTGCTTACTTGGATGATATCATCATTTATAGTAACGACTGGCAGCGTCATATGGAGCATGTGCGTGCCGTCCTGAGGTCGCTGAGAGTGGCCGGGTTAGCGGATAACCCGAAGAAGTGTGTGATTGGGCGCGTGGAGGTTAGGTATCTGGGCTTCCACTTGGGTCATGGGCAGGTGCGTCCTCAAATTGACAAGACTGCAGCAGTTGCAACCTGTCCGAGACCCAAGACCAAAAAGGAGGTGAGGCAGTTCCTCGGGCTGGCGGGATATTATAGGAGATTTGTTCCTAATAAATAAAAAGAAATCTGCTGCATAATCTTACAGATGGGCCTAACACAAATCAACTTAGGAAAATTAACTGTACGTTAACACCGCCGCCGGCGAAAGCATTAAAATACGCTCTGGCCGCCCTGCCAACGACGCCGTAGAAAGATTTGTGGACGCGCTGACACTCTGACGTAGATCGAATGCTTGGTCTTTTTTTACACTTTATTTAAAGGGGCCAAAGCAAACTATCATGTTGATTGGCATTTGTGCAGACTGACCACAAGTAGGGTATAACCGTATAAGTTAACCTCATGAGATAATTTAAATGTGAAGGTAAAAAAAACAGATCGATGGAAAGAATTTAACAACTATAGTTACATGTTTGCTAACGAAATAAACCTATTAAAAGCCATTTGTGTGGTGTGGCTTTTGTGTTCATGGTTAAGTGCTAGTCTAATTTCAACATGCAGTTTATAGGAGACGTTTGCTAGCCTTGGTCTTTAATTAACATTCATTTGTGTGCAGCCTACATTACAATAACTCCTGTTTGAAGTGCAACATTAATGCAATTGGTCAAATCTGTGTTGTTTTGAGCAAATTAATTGCATTCCCGCTGAAAAACAAACATTCTAGAGCGAAAATGTTGCCTATAAATAGTGTTGCGCGCCTTCTTATCAAACCCGTCACAGCAATTATCAACCTCTCCTCCATTTTGCTTGGGAACTAATGTGGTCGGAACCAAAGTTTACAGGACTGCATTCTCTGGAGTCCTCTCAAGCGGAGCACTTCTACATTCCGATTGGTTGCCGCTGAACCGCGTCATAGCTCATTACCATAAAGTTGACCTGATTTCAACTATCCTCGACACCCAAATCGTCCAAGACGTGCCACTCCGCTCTCGCCGGA
Source organism: Rhinogobio ventralis (assembly GCA_039654625.1). Taxonomy (NCBI): domain Eukaryota; kingdom Metazoa; phylum Chordata; class Actinopteri; order Cypriniformes; family Gobionidae; genus Rhinogobio; species Rhinogobio ventralis. Next base: position 18,183,821 of record CM077212.1, read on the forward strand.
GGTGTGAACGCACAGTAATATGATCATGCATGCTCAATTTATAAAAGCAAAACTAAACCATTTATTTGACATGTTATTTTGTAGCCTACATCTGTTCTCTGTTAACAGACTCTTTGCAAAGTTTGCATAGGCTATACAGTCATGATTGTTTTATTTATTGTTAAAAAACAAACATCTAATACTGTATAAGCAACACTGGACAATTGTACAGAATAATATTATTTATCGTTATATCTGAACATGACTGAAATTAAATCTTTTCTTTTACTTGTATCTTTTCTCGGGTATCTCTCTGGTGAAACACCGTCTCTGTGATAGTCGCTCATGAACATTGCGTTGGTCATAATTTATCTTTGGCTGCATTGTAATAACTTTCTAATTCGGAATATGATCAAAGATTGTATATGTGGACGTGTTCAGAGAAATTGTCCATTGAAAAATGATATTTTAACTACCAGTATGTTTAACCCCTTTGGTCCTCTTCGGTCAAAAATGACCGAAACATTTTACGTTTTGAAATTTTCATCGGAATGGGATGACACTTGGTGACTTTTGTCGCATTAGCTATGTGAACACATAAAAAAATCATGGAGATGATTCGGTTATGTTAAAGAGTCGGGGGGAAAAATAGTCACACTTGGCTCCTTTTGCTTAAAATTGAGCCAAAAGACTCAAATAAGAGGTTAAAATAAGAGACGACCCAGATTTATTATGCTTTGATAAAACATACCAGTTTACATTTTAAGGCTTCGGTCACTTTTGACTGCGAAGAAGTGACCCCTAAATGAAGAGGACCAGAGGTCCTGAACTGAACAGAATTCAAAGGCGTATCATTATCATTGCTGCTTATGGGTGAAGTTACACACAACACAACGTGTATAAAGAGAGCTTATTTTATCTATAATCAAGTGCGTAGCAACCATTATAGCCCGTGTGTTACAACTATTTGAGCGAACGCAGACAGAGTGACAATTCATTCATAAACGGACATCACTACTTGTGCGCCACAGCGCGCAGCCTCCTCGTGCGTTTCCGATTGGGTTTCAGGGGCTATTTCGCTGGCATATGAGGTGCGCGGTCAGTCTTCACCTCTCAGCAATTGGGCACATTCCACCAGAAGTTTGGCTTTTTAGAGGGGCCCTCCTGGAGGACATTTGTGTAGCGACAGGATGGTCCTCTCCACACAATTTTGTCAAATTCTATAGTTTGGATCGCGACATGTCTCCGGGTTCCCATGTTCTGTCTGCTTGAACCGGCCATGTATGCTATCTGGTTTTCATCGAGCCAGATACAGCAGCGCTTTAGCTTGATGTGTTTGGTATATTGTTCCCATTGCGTCATAGCAACGCAGCGTTGAGTGAACCTATGAAAGAGAACGTTTTAGGTTACTGGTGTAACCTGTGTTTTCTGAATAGGGAACGAGACGCTGTGTTCGCTGCCAAGCTCCTCGCGCTGCCGACAAGCGACCTTTTTCGGCAGAGAAATCTGAGGAGCAGATGGCGTGCGCGCCAGTATAATATGACGACGTAAGAGCGTCAGGGTGGCGCCCACGCCATCAGCCAATGAATTGCTGTGATTCTGTAAGGGCTTCAGACAATCAGCACACTCAGAGATTGCATCATAGCAACGCAGCGTCTCGTTCCCTATTCAGAGAACATTTTTCAATGTGCTACCCTGAGGGGACTATGGGAAGCTTTGATTGAATCAAATATCTGTTAATAAAGAAAAGCAACAGAGAACAAAAATAGCGATAAACTATTTTTATCAATTCAATCTGACATCAATTCGACCGCTTTGTTCGAATGACTGATATGTGAAAAACTTTACTATACGGTTTCTGGAAACAATCGTGGCTAGCTAGTTAATTTTTTTCCAATGATTTACTTTAAGCGAGCAAGTTGCGCTGTTGTATGGTAAACGCAGCCCTGATCAATTCAAACTCACTTTTTTTTTTTACTTTTTTGATTCAGACCAGTTAAAATGTCATCTCGCTACAGAGAATTGTAGTCAAATTAATAGCTTTGCTACATTCAGTGACACTGCTGCCCATTATGTTGCCTTTTATTTGCAGAAAGTTGCTTTACCAACTGTTTCTATTGCTTGTGTCATCAGCTCTATTTTAAAATGAACAATGTCAGGTCACTTTGTCACTGTCATTGTGAAATCCCCTTAAGAAGCCAGATCTCGGCAGGATAGTTGTCTCTTAAACCGGTATAGCAGAAAGTGTTTTAACATCAAGCTTCAAATGTGGAGAGGGATCAATTTCATTATAAATCTTTAATTTTAATTTGCAATGTAATTGAGCAATGAGTCAAGAGGCAGTTCCAGTATAGCCCATCATGTATGATGCATCTTGCATCTCTTCGTTATGAGTGGATACCAGTAACAGAGCCGCGTGGTCCGGCAGTGACTCACTGCTTTCAAGATATCTAATGGGAATTGTCAGTGTGCTCTCCTTTTCAATAACACCGCTCAGCCCTGAGCCCATAGCCTGCGTTATCAACAGAGAAAAGTTAATAGCGAGTTTCCTTAGTGGTCGTCATGACAACCAATGTTAATATGCACAAATGCAGGTCTGTCAGTGGCACTCTGCAGGAAACTACAGGGGGCACAACGTCACATGTGGTCCTGTCTGGTACTGTCACAGTGTACAATCAAGATGTGTTAGCTACAGTACTCAGAACATTGGAATATGACTTTCTGAATATTTTTCGGTTGCTCTGGATAAATAAATGGTTTGTCTCGCAGAGAAGAGATGTTGTTACAAGTGGGAGGGGAAGTTAATTAAAGATAATAAGGGCACATTAATTAAAATAATAATAATGATGTGCACAGATACTGCAATATACCATGAATAAAACAAGAATTGTCCATTTTGGTGACTTCAAATGTGAAGTGAGGAAAGTTTTTGGTGTTAAAATGGAAAAAAGATAACACACTGTGTATCCCAGACACACCCAGTCTGTACAGTTATGTACCCCCAAAACAATTTCCATAGATATTTCGATAATATTGTTAGAGTGAATTATTTTGGTCATGATAATCGTGTAGTGAAAATCTGATATTATGACAGTCCTAGTTTGAAGAGTCATTCATTCATTTGGTGATGTTAGTAGCACAGAAACTACATCACCTTTACATGGAGAATTGCTTGGGTTTCAGCACTTAAGATGGGTTCAACCGTTAACACAGTCAGGATAGACCAACATTCTGGTTTTATTGATTGCTAATATGATGTGGATTTAGCATTTGGTGGAAATGGCTCAAATAAGTCCTTGTTTGCATCCACAAAGAAAAATACAGCTTTTCTTTCATTGTAATCCTCCATTCTAGCCTGTAATTAACATGATGAAATGTAGTCCAATTAACTCCCAGTGGGTTTCCTGCTGCTTCTTAATTTGTTAACAATAGTTCTGTTTTTCTCAAAACATTTCGAGCTCAGTTTGCAAGTGTAGTATAAATAATTTGGTAATATATATTGCCTTTGTCTTTCTTAATTGAATTGTCTTGCATTATCATAGGTTTCGTACTTATTTTATAATTTAAAATGGCAATTGCACATTGTTTGGTCAATACATATATATATATATTTCAAAATATATATGATTAATCCAAATAATTTTAACTATTTCCATAATTAAATTCCTAATTTGATTTGGTATTTACTTTTAATTAAGTACCAAATGTAATTTTCTTTCTTTCTTTCAAACAAATGAATAAATAAACCGAGCCCAGTGAATTATCCCAACATACTGACTGGTGCGATTGATGAGAATAGTGAGAGCAGAGCGCCATGAATAAAAGTGAAAATGATATCTCAATGATACGAGTGCGAGTTCTCATTAATGAGGGGATGCGTAAGACTGCAGCCAAGGCCTGCTGTCCTTGAGAAAATTAGCTCTGCCCCAACAATTATGGAAATAAATGGCTACAGCGTTAACCTCTGCACATGGGGAGACTAGAGGAAGCAGTTAGCATGTTAGAATGGCATTGTGTTTGTTTAGAGCCAAGTATAATTTTGATTAATTATGTCATTAAAAACTCCATATCCTGTTGTAGTTTGACTTTAAATTTTTCCAAAAAAACCCCTACATTTTTTTCTAGTCATTCATATTTTTATATATATATATTATATATATATATTATATATATATTAATTCAAACAGCTTAAAGGTGATTGAATAACTTGACTGACTGACTCCACCATAACATGTGAAGTCAGAGTGCTACTCTATTCCGAGATTTCGACACTGTGCAATCAAACATAAAGTGACTATCAGCCCACAACTTTGCAGGATAATAGCTTTGCTGCCATTCGACTGAAGCTATCTGCTGAAGTGAAGAATTAGAGCAATTTTGTTGGCTGTGATAGAGGGGTTATAGTCCATAAGAGTTATCAGATACTTCTGCCAGAGGAATTGTTTTTTTGTTTTTTTTCATGCCTCTCAGTCTTTCTGTGGCTCCATCATCGGTGCAAGTGCGTACGCAGAGGTCACAAATTAATTTAGGACACACTTCATGATTCATGGTTCGGGTCAGATCTCAAGGCATCTCATCGGCCTCATCTCATCTCCAAGCAACCATGTTGAACTCGTTTAACTTGAAAAATTCTAATTAAGCTGTGATAGCATAATCTCTGATTTGCCATCATGCATCAGCAGAATCAAAGGGGAAACTATTATATCCCTGAGTGTATCCACAGTCTGCTTTGCCTACTCAACTATTAAAATATCCATGCCTGCAGATGAGAGTGCTGTGTAATCTTGCAATGCTGTTTGTCATTCACAATCAATTATGCCACCATACACATCAGTTAGTAAACACTTTTCCATATCTAGGGGAGCGCTATGAAGAAAGCAGTGCGACTGTTGCAAATACTTCCCTTGAGAAATGATTTGCATCTAGCTATGGCGATACAGTGTTGATTTAGTCGGCACAGGAAACATGAATGAGTTATTACCATGTCTGAAATGGGTATTAGAGGCTTAGCTGGAGCTGATATGTGAAGGTTTAGGAAATGTACACATACGTTATGGGTTAAACAGTAATAGTATGCATCCCTCAACTACCACATTTCTTTAGATCCTTTTTATTGGGCATTTCATGGACTGGCTCCCTGACACTGTCTGAGAATCACTTGCTTCCAATTTATCGAACTGTGGTTTTCTTTTACTATTATTATACCCAGTAGTTTTAAATAGTTAATCTAGAAAATAGTTGATCTATCTATCTATCTATCTATCTATCTATCTATCTATCTATCTATCTATCTATCTATCTATCTATCTATCTATCTGTATGTCTGTCTGTCTTGTGTATTTCCCTTTTTTGTTTAGATTACTGTTGCCATCATCTAAAACTCACATAAAGTTAATATTTTAAGACACTAAATCGAATAACACTGAGAAATGTGATCTTTAGCAAAAACATTAGGTAACATTTTACTTTACAGTGTCCTTGTTAAATATGCATCATTTACTGTTATTACTATGGTAAGTAACATAACTACATGCAACTAGCCCTTAACCAAACCCTAATCCTACCCTAACCCTACATGTAGTTACTTAATATTACTCAGTACTTAAATATATAATTACACTGTAACAATAACACCTTCAAATAAAGTGTAACCAAACATTATAATATTGTGATGCCTAAAAACCTTTTGTACCATTTAAAATGGTTGATTTTAGTTTTTGATTATTTGTTTTTTCTATATTAAAATATTTTATAATATTAAAAACATTCCTACTCAAGAATGTCAGATTTGTCTAGCTGAATGCTCTTCTGTATCTCAATGAGCTTTCAGCAGTATATGTAAAAACTTGCTAGGAAAAGTCAATACTGTAGGACACAAAAAAGAAAATGGACGCTTTATATTTGGTGTCCTTATCTACTATGTACTTACATCAAAAAAATAAGTACAGTGTACGTATTGTGTTCCTATTGTATTGCAAAACACTTTTGCTATTGAGGTGGGATACAGGGAAGGTTAGGGACAGGTTTAGTGGTATGGGTAGGTTTAAAGGTGGGTTAGGGGTAAGTGAAGGGTCAACAGTGTAATTATAGATGTAATTACAGAAATTAATAACAGCTGTAATTACATGCAGGTATTTTTTTTAAATATAAGAACAATATAAAAACATGTATGTACACAATAAGTGCATTGTATCAAATGATTAATTTAAATGTTAGTACATAGTAGTTAAAGACACCTAATATAAAGTGAGACCTAAGATTTTTATTTATGTTACATTGAAAACTAAAAATTCACAGTTGCTTGTTCATTTTTACACACTATATTGTCTTCCACTAATAGCACCACCACCACCACACATTTATACCTTCCTATTGCTCTTCCACAACAAGCAACTGTGAATTGTCAGTTTACATGTAACACATACATAAAAATGTTAGGTCTCACTTTACATTAGGTGTCTTAACTTCTACACACACATTTCACATTTCTACAAAAATAAAATGCTGTTGCTGTTAAGGGATTTAGTCGTTCCTCCATGTTCAGAAATAGTAGTGATTATGCTGGGAAAACTCCATATAGCCTACTGTATGCTTCCAAACTTGATTGGTAAGATTGTGATTCGTATTTCATTACAATGACAGGCTATTTGCTAGCAGACATGTCAGATATGTATGGAATATACATGCGTGCCTAACAGATTTTGATAATTGAATGGATAATTTTAATGTGAAGGCTCACATGATGAAAGAATGTTTAGAACTTAGAAGTTGTGAAGAGTTTGACAATTTCACAAAAAATCTACTCATCAGTTTTGATCAGCAAGCCATGTGCATTTAGTTATTGTGCAAATTGCAGACAATTGTACTTGCTCTTGTGTGCCAAAACACATGCAATTTGCTTAAATCAATAAGAAATTTAAATATGATGTGAACAAGAAACGAACTGTTCAGAGATCTGAGCTTATTGATTTGAGAGAAAAAAATCTCATTTGAGAATTGAGCCAAAGCGATTGAGAAATATTGTAAAATGGTTGATTTTTATTTTTGATTATTGAGTTTTTATAATATTAAAATATCCATGCCTTCAGATGAGAGTGCTTTGTAATCTTGCATTTCTGTTTGTCATACACTATTAATGCTTACATTTACTTGTTGTCGCCTTTCTGTTTAGTTTTATTCATGGACTTTCAGTTCCCTTTCAGTCAGTACACTACGAGTTACGTCAGTTACTGACGGAATGGGGGTTTCGCTTAGAAGCCAATCGCCTTTGAGCTCTACAAAACGAGCCAATGGCATGAAAATGCCATGGGTCTGCGGAATTTGCATGCCGCAACCCCGCCCCACGGCGTGGGTATAAAGGGCGTTGCGTGGCAATCTCGCATTATGTTTCTGCTTCAGAGCCGAGTTTACTGCCTGAGCGCTTTCCTCTTCAAGACGAGTTTCTCTCCAGAGTGTTGGTGTTACGGCACGTTCCAGCGAGTTCCGCATTTCCTGTCTGATCTGTGCAGTGATCGAGCACAGCGTGCGCGTTCTCCCTGGGTGCTTCGGCATTCTGCAGAGTTTTCACTCCTCTCTAAAAGAGCTGCATCCTCCTCGGGCCACACCCCCCTCCTGCACACTGCAACCCGTGGTGTTGCCTGATGAGGGCGCCGGGGCTTCCCGTTCGGGGCCCTACGTTTCATTTGGCGCACCCGCGGAGGATGCTATGTCGATCGCCGCATCACAAGGTGGGCTGGATTCCTCCGGAGATGACGATTCGGCTGTTTTGCCTCCTTCGGGAGTTCCAGCATTGCCCGAGTCCGATCCGGAACTCACAGCCATGCTTGCCCGGGCGGCCGAGACGATTGGGCTTGTGTGGAACCCTCCGCCATGTCCCGAGCATTCCCGGCTAGATGATTGGTATCTGGGGGTGGCCCGTGCCGAAGGCGCACGTCAGCCCCCAGTGCCTTTCTTCCCGGAAGTGCATGAAGAGGTGTCGAAATCGTGGAAGTCTCCCTTGACTTTTCGCGATCGCTCGGCTACCACTTCCGCCTTCACTGCCCTCGATGGCGGCGCGGTGAAAGGGTACACTGGGGTTCCCCCTGTTGAGCGCTCTGTTGCGATGCAACTGTGTCCACAGAGTGCTGCGACATGGCGCGGTGACCCAAAGCACCCGTCCAAAGCCTGTAGATTCACGTCCACGTTGACGGCGAAGACCTACAGAGCTGCGGGCCAGGCCGCGTCCACCCTGCATGCCATGGCCACCCTACAGGTCTATCAGGCCAAGGTGCTCAGGAACATGCGCGAGGGCAATGCTGACCCTGCATTAATGCAAGAGTTGCGGACGGCCACCGACCTCGCTCTACAGGCGACGAAGGTGACCGCTCGCTCTCTCGGTCAGGTGATGTCCACTTCGGTGGCCCAGGAGCGACATCTATGACTCAACCTGGCTGATATGAGAGAATCTGAGCGAACACGTTTCCTCAATTCTCCCATTTCCCAGGATGGGCTATTCGGCGGGGCGGTCCAGGACTTCGCCCAACAGTTCTCGACCGCTCAGAAGCAGACTGAGGCAATTAAACACATTCTGCCCCGGCGGCCAGCTGCTGCCTCCACCCAGCCGCCGGCCCAGAAGCCTCAGTCTGCTCCCCGCCGAGGCCGCCCCCCAGCGACTCCCACCCCTCCTGCCCGGCCCCAGCAGCAGCCTTCACCCGGGCCGAGGTGTGGAGGACGTCGCAGAAAGGCGGCCCCGCCCGTCCCAGCCCCCCAGCCTGCCAAACGGCAGTCTAAGCGCCGGTCCTGAGACGGGCGGCTCGGAGGTGACCTCGGTTCTTTCCCAGGAGATGGTAGCAGGACCACTCCTTCCCCCGGTGGAGGGCCGGGGGAGAATCTTTTGTTTTCCCCTTCCGCCGCTGGCCTCACGGCCGGCGGTACCCTATCAATGGTTAAAGAAAGAACTGACATTCTCACCTCCGAGCCTCAAGAGGGCGAGGCTGGCAGTGCGCGACGCCCCATGGCCTCGCCGCTCTCTGCCCCCTCTGTCGCCAGCCCCCTGGCAGACGAGACCCCCGTGGAACGCTGGTCCTTCCCTGGTCTCCTCTGTCAGGGCGCGGAATTCGACCCCGCCAACACCCCGGGGCGCTCCCATGCCTCCCTTGTCTGGGCCGGTCATTCCGCCTCGCTGCCCCATCGGGGGTACGCCGGTGGTTCGCATGACCCCGCTGGTTCAGTTCTTGGGAGCCTGGCTAGCGCTTCCCAACCTGTCCAGTTGGCTCGCCCGCACCATCCGGTTCGGCTATGCGATTCAGTTCGCTCGGTCTCCTCCCCGCTTTCGGGGAGTCCGCTACACCGTGGTGGGTGGCAATGCCCCTGTCATGCGTGCGGAGGTCGACACCCTACTGGCGAAGGGTGCGATCGAGATCGTCCCTCCAGCCAAGATGAAGTCCGGCTTCTACAGCCCTTACTTCATTGTACCCAAGAGAACCGGTGGGTTACGGCCAATCCTGGACCTGTGCGTCTTGAACCGAACCCTGCACATGCTTCCATTCAAGATGTTGACAGCCAAACGCATTTTCGAGTGCGTTCGTCCCTCGGATTGGTTTGCAGCGATCGACCTGAAGGACGCGTACTTTCATGTCTCCATTCTTCCTCGACACAGACCGTTTCTACGGTTTGCCTTCGAGGGGCAGGCATATCAGTACACGGTTCTCCTTTTGGGCTAGCCTGTCCCCTCGCGTCTTTACGAAGATTGTCGAGGCAGCCCTTGTGCCGCTCAGGCAACACGGGGTTCGCATCCTGAACTATCTCGACGACTGGCTGATTCTAGGCCACTCTCGGGATCAGGTTTGCGAACACAGGGATCTGGTGCTTCAGCACCTCGCCCGTCTGGGCCTTCGGGTCAACTGGGAAAAGAGCAAACTCTCCCCAGCGCAGAGGATCTCTTTTCTCGGTATGGAAATTGACTCGGTCGCCATGTTCGCGCAGCTTACGAGCGAGCGCGCGCAGTCTCTGCTGACTTGTCTTCGCCAGTTCGAGGGCAAGAGTGCGGTTCCTTTTTCAGAGGCTCCTGGGGCATATGGCGTCAGCAGCCGCGGTGACCCCGCTTGGTCTGCTCCATATGAGACCGCTTCAGCACTGGCTCTGCGATCGAGTCCCGAGATGGGCATGGCAACACGGCACCCTCCAGGTCCCAGTGACCCGAGCCTGCCGTCAGACCTTCACCCCGTGGTCGAACCTCAGCTTTCTACGGGCAGGTGTTCCCCTAGAACGAGTTTACAGGCATGTTGTTGTCACAACAGATGCCTCTTCCACGGGCTGGGGCGCCATGTGCAAGGGACATGCTGCCGCGGGCTCCTGGATAGGACCCCAGCGCCTATGGCATGTCAATTGCCTCGAGTTGCTGGCCGTACGTCTTGCCCTGCACCGCTTTCGAGCCCTGCTCAAGGACAAACACGTTCTGGTCCGTTCAGACAGCACGGCGACAGTAGCGTACATCAACCGACAAGGTGGTCTACGCTCCCGCCGGATGTCGCAACTCGCCCGCCATCTCCTCCTATGGAGTCAGAAGCATCTGAGGTCGCTTCGTGCCGTTCACATCCCGGGAGACCTGAACTGCGCAGCCGACGAGCTGTCGCGGTTCCAGCCGCTCCCGGGGGAATGGAGACTCCATCCCCAGACGGTTCAGCTGATTTTGGAACAGTTTGGCGACGCACAGATAGATCTGTTTGCCTCCCGCGATTCTTCCCATTGACGCTGGTACTATTCCCTGACCGAGGGGACCCTCGGCACGGTTGCACTAGCGCACAGCTGGCCGCGGGGCCCACGCAAATATGCGTTTCCCCCAGTGAGCCTTCTCGCACAGGTTCTGTGCAAGATCAGGGAGGACAGGGAGCAGGTCCTTTTGGTCGCCCCATATTGGCCCGGCCGGACCTGGTTCTCAGAACTTGTACTCCTTGCGTCAGCACCTCCCTTGTCGATCCCTCTGAGACAGGACCTCCTGTCTCAGAGACGGGGCACCATATGGCACCCGCGTCCCGACCTGTGGAACCTCCACGTGTGGAACCTGGATGGGACGCGGCAGGTTTGAGTACCCTGCCACCTCAGGTGGCAGCTACCATCACTTCCGCTAGAGCCCTGTCTACCAGACAGGCCTATGCGTTGAAGTGGAACCTCTTCGTCACCTGGTGCTCCTCTCGGCGAGAGGACCCCAGAAAATGCTTGATCGGGTCCGTGCTCTCCTTCCTCCAGGAAGGGTTGGAGCGAAGGCTGTCTCCCTCCACCCTGAAGGTCTATGTGGCTGCTATTTCAGCCCATCATGACCTGGTGGATTCTAAAACGGTTGGACAGCACGACCTGGTCAGCAGGTTCCTCAGAGGTGCAAGGAGGTTAAATCCTCAGGTACCCTCTTGGGACCTAGCAATGGTCTTAGCTGCCCTGCAAAAGGCTCCCTTTGAGCCATTGCAGTCAGTCGAGCTGAAGTTCCTTTCATTGAAAGTGGCGCTCCTGACTGCTTTGGCCTCCATCAAGAGGGTAGGGGACCTGCAGGCATTTTCGGTTGACGAAGCGTGCCTGGAATTCGGGCCGGCCAATTCTCACGTCATCCTGAGACCCCAGCCTGGATACGTGCCCAAGGTTCCCACCACTCCCTTCAGGGACCAGGTGGTGAACCTGCAAGCACTGCCCTTGGAGGAAGCAGACCCAGCCTTGGCACTGCTCTGTCCAGTACGCGCCCTTCGCGCTTACGTGGACCGGACGCAGTGTTTCAGGACCTCAGACCAGCTCTTTGTCTGTTACGGAGGGCAGCAGAAAGGGAAGGCTCTCTCCAAGCAGAGGTTGTCCCACTGGATAGTGGACGCCATTGTCCTGGCATATCAAGTCCAGGGCATGCCATGCCCCCTCGGGGTAAGAGCACACTCCACCAGGAGTGTTGCCTCCTCTTGGGCTCTAGCGCATGGCGCCTCGCTAACAGACATTTGTAGAGCTGCAGGCTGGGCGACACCCAACACATTCGCAAGATTTTATAATCTCCGAGTGGAGCCTGTATCCTCTCGTGTACTCGCCCCTACTGGCCAGTAACCGGACAGGCTCAGGTGTCTTCGCTTGCTGCGCCATTCCACTCCGCGGACTGGATGCGTGCGCATTCCTCTCAGGTGAGCTTCCCAGTAAGCCCTGAGTTCCTCCAGCACTGTCGATGTCGTCACCAGAGCGAGTGCCCTTTTCAGGCCACCCCTCGTGTTCGGCTAGGTGCCTCCGTGTGCATGGTTCCCCCGCTGGGTAACCCCCACATGTGTATTTCCAGGGTAAGTCTCTTGTAGCTCGTGTCTTCCCTTGGCAAGACACCTTGCCACGCCTGGGGTTGAAATACCCAATATACCCTTCGGCTGGATACCCAAGAGTGTTCCCTATGTAGCTCCTTCGGGTCATAGGTGTATTCTTCAAGTCCCCCCCTTTGGGTTGGCATTGTGTTGCATTCTCCACGTGGGATATGCTTCCCAGTATACCTTGGTAGCGTTGAGCCTAGCCCCTCGTTCGTGTCACACTCACGGCAGGGAGCCTGGGTCAGCGCAGGACGCTGGAAGACAGCCGTCATGGCGAGATTGAATTGGGACCCCCATTCTGTCAGTAACTGACGTAACTCGTAGTGTACTGACTGAAAGGGAACGTCTCGGTTACGTATGTAACCCTCGTTCCCTGAAGGAAGGGAACGGAGACGTTACGTCCCCCTGCCATGTCCACTGTACCGCTGGAACTGGCCGGGCGTTCATGCCTCGGCTCTTCAGCAGGTAAACATAATGCGAGATTGCCACGCAACGCCCTTTATACCCACGCCGTGGGGCGGGGTTGCGGCATGCAAATGCCGCAGACCCATGGCATTTTCATGCCATTGGCTCGTTTTGTAGAGCTCAAAGGCAATTGGCTTCTAAGCGAAACCCCCATTCCGTCAGTAACTGACGTAACGTCTCCGTTCCCTTCCTTCAGGGAACGAGGGTTACATACGTAACCGAGACGTTTGTTTTCATTTGTCACGTGTTTATTTGTTCTGACTCCCGCCACTCGCCTGTCTCCATAGTTACGGTCATTATTAGTTCATATGTGTCAGCTGTGTGTAATTAATCATCTTTGTTTGTGTTCACTACTTAAGTTGCTGAACCGTTGCGTGTGTACTGCAAATACAGATGAATATCATCCATTCTTGTCAGGGACGGTTGGGAGAAAAGGGAGCAAGAACTCAAGTGCAAAGAAGAGGGTGATTTTATTAAATAATAGAATAAAACACAAACAAAATACCCACGAGGGGGAAAACCAAACTTAACATAAACTAAACACGAGGAGCAGGAACGTAAATCACGACAGGGAACAGTTGACATCAAACATAAGACAACGATCCAGCACAGTACTGCAGACACGAGGGGATTATAAAGGGTGACAAATCAGGCAGGTGATGAGGGAGAACAGGTGGGGCAAATAATCAATAATGAGTGCGTTTACATGCACACCAGTAAACTGATAACTCACAAACATCAGCTTATTGAAATAACCAATTTTCCCTGTTTACATGCACATCAGTAACCTGACAATACAAGTAACCCATGTTTACATGACTTTATTAATAAATCAGGTTATTTGCCTGTAGTGACGTCAAAACATAATCATTTGTGTAGCTGACTCTGAGTATTCCATTGGTTATGTCAGTTATAATGTTAAACAAAGCTTGCAACATGTCAGCGGGAACTTTGAGCTCATATGCTCCTCTCGTGCATTTACAGATGCAGCGTTTTGACTGAACCACTTCTACTTCTGCTGCATGAGATGAGAACCCATTTTCTGGGTCATGAAAGAATCTGCGTTTGTGAGATTTCATTCATTCTTTCTTGCAAAACGCTCGCTCTGTCTGGATGTGCTTAAATCTGCACTAAGGATGCGTTCCTGTCATGCATCACACATGCGCACTTCAATAAGCCCATAGAAAGCAGGTTAATGCGTTTACATGCTGCGCGAAATTGGGGTAGGAGGCAAAAAATGACCTGTGTCGACCGGTTTATGCTTAAGCCGTTTATGACCTTACTCCGTTAAAAGAAAACGGGTTACCGCGTTTACATGACCACTTGCGTTGACGGCTTATTAAGCATAATCGGCTTAAACGCACTCAATTGAGATAACAAGAGGGGCGGGGTCAGGACAATAGACCAGAGACATGACGTAAGACCAAAACATGACAAACACACCACATGTGCTACACAGGACTAGACAGACATGTGACAATTCTGTCACTTTTCTGTTCTCCTCTGGCAGTGATGTGTTTTTCGTGTATTTATTTACATTTTTTTCCACAGCGCTTAATGTCATATGGTGATTGTGAAACACAGAAACTACATGATTTCATTGTGAAATTTGTTATTTTTTATGTTAATCAGGTCAATTTTGATCAAGAACAATGCACTGTGGCTTTAGTTCAGCGTGAGCGGCGCAGCAAAAATAGACTCTGCGCCGAACTGAATGTGGCACTGCTGCTTCCACCTCTGTGTGCGGTGTAAATGCTCTAATCTGTTAACATGGGCGTCCGGAAAAAATATGCTCTGCTAACGTGTGCGGTGTGAAACCAGCCTTAAACTTTGTCGTTTGGAACTATCTTCATCTACCTTCGTCTGTTTGTCAGCAAACACCCGTGACACTTGTAGCATTTAAAATGACTGATTTTTATCGTTACATTTTTAGTTTATATTGACCAAATTGTGTATTTTTTAGTGTACGATTTTAATATCTGCCATTCATTGGTATTTAGCCACAACATGAAAACAACTGGCTTGAGTAAATTAGCAAGAATTTTAATATTGGCGCAATTTTCATTTTTAGATTCAATATAATGTTTCCTCTACCTTTATTCTGACAAGCGTTTGTTTAATATCTCCAAAGTGATGTCATGGCAAAACAGAGAAGAACAATTTAATGACTGTTTACAGCAACCTCATCAGTAGGCAAAAATGTTACTGTCATTTACGCTCAGCAGCAATGATAAAGTCATCACTGTGCATTGTTTAACCTATTATTATAAAGCAATTGGTGAGACTGCAGTGAAACACTGTCTAAATCATGACAATGAGACACCAGTGGCACTGCATAAAAGAGAATAGAAGTGTTCACAGACAGAGTACTGCCCAAGTAAGCTGTGCTGTGAGATTCTCTGTGGTCATAAGAGTAACTTATATGCAGTCTGCAAGGGAAAGAAGCCTTATTTTACAAGAAAACAGTGCTGGGGTATCTGGTGTACTGATATCTTTGCAAGAATAATGAAACACAAGAGTTATTTGACAGCTGCTAAACAACATCTGTATCACTCATCACATTACTGATAAAGATTGTGAATAATTCTAACAAGGGGGTCGACAACTCAATTAGTGCAGTAAACATTTGTTCAGAATCCTCCTACAAATAGCTCTGATAAGAGTAGTGCAATAATAGGAGTTCAAACACGCTGGGGACGACCTGTAACTGGAAATGTAGATAACCGAGCGTTTTAGCGTGCACTGCGCACAACATGAATATAGTTTAAACCAGTCACAGATTCACTGTGCGTCAGGATCCCCTTTGAAATGTGCATCCGGTCACTAATGATTTAAGAGATGGAGGGAACAAAAGAGGTTTAAATGATTTGAGGTTATCAAATACATTACATGACTCATCCACCAAGTTTCATTTACCATAGGAATTGATATGAAATCAGAAATACAGCAGAATGTGTCACCAGTGCCACTGTTATTGTGTTGGAGACTGCCAGGGTAGCTTTATATGCTCACACTAATGATCTTGTAATTAAACCGAGAGGAAAACATATCTACATTAATTATCGTAAGCGTTTTTCCAGTCTACGCAGATGAATTGCTAGCCTGAAGGGGCTGACTTACATTGCAGTTGGCAGACATTCGCAAGGTGTTCTGAGCCTAAGAGTCCACGTTATCCTGCTGAAACACTGCCATTTCTTCCTGTCTTTACTCTCTGATCACACAAATGTGATCTGAAGCAAAAGGTTAGTAAGAAGACTAGATGAGCTATGACAATACTCCAGCATGGAGTGTAACGGCATGACAGCCTTTGACACTCTGTAGTCTTTAGTTGTTCACCTCAGCTTGCTTGCTCTTTCCAAATCTATCATTCTCTGTCTGATTTGCAGCCAATACAAATGTTCCAGACACTTTAATTGTTTACTGTAGGTATAAGACTACAATTATTTAGCATTATAAAAACATGTCTTCTCTATTTTAGTAACATTTAGTGAAACACATTTGAATAAACTCTACCATATTGACTTGTCATAGTCAATTGAATCTCTTAATTGTTTGAATCAGCTGCATGTGTGAATGACAAACGGCTCAGAGAAAAACATCACATTCTATTTTCTTGTTTGTAATTAACACGCATCCAAAATAAAAGTTTGTGTTTACATAATATATGTGTGTGTACTGTGTATAATTATTATAATAAACACACATGCATGTATGTATTTAAGAAAAAAAATTATATAAAAATATAAATAATATATGATAAAAATATTAGAGTATGTAGCGCCTAAAGATCATTACCATAAACGACCCTAAGCATTTGTGGTGTGTACCGCTCCGTTGTTTTGACACGCTGCTCACTTTAAACTGTAGAAACAGTAAAATGACGCAATTATGTCCTGCGGTCCGGATGGAACCAAGACCGCGGTCCGCCATTTAAATACCACAATATTCTACATGTCTTTACTGTTACTTTTGATATACACTATATTGCCAAAAGTTTTGGTACACCTGCCTTTACATGCACATGAACTTTAATGACATCCCATTCTTAATCAGTAGGGTTTAATATGGAGTTGGCCCACCCTTTGCAGCTATAACAGCTTCAACAATTTTGGGAAGGCTTTCCACAAGGGATAGAAGTGTGTTTATGAGAGTTTTTGACCATTCTTCTAGAAGCGCATTTGTGAGGTCAGGCAATGATGTTGGACGAGAAGGCCTGGCTCGCAGTCTCTGCTCTAATTCATCCCAGAGGTGTTCTATCGGGTTGAGGTCAGGACTCTGTGCAGGCCAGTCAAGTTCCTCCACACCAAACTCGCTCATCCATGTCTTTATGGACCTTGCTTTGTGCACTGGTGTGCAGTCATGTTGGAACAGGAAGGGGCCATCCCCAAACTGTTCCCACAAAGTTGGGAGCATGAAATTGTCCAAAATGTCTTGGTATGCTGAAGCATTAAGAGTTCCTTTCACTGGAACTAAGGGGCCAAGCCCAACCCCTGAAAAACAACCCCACACCATAATCCCCCCCTCCACCAAACTTTATACTTGGCACAATGTAGTCAGGCAAGTACTGTTCTCTTGGCAACCAGCTAACCCAGACTCATCCATTGGATTGCCAGTGAGAGAAGCGTGATTCGTCACTCCAGAGAACACGTCTCCACTGCTCTAGAGTCCAGTGGTGTCGTGCTTTACACCACTGCATCCGACGCTTTGCATTGCACTTGGTGATGTAAGGCTTGGATGCAGCTGCTCGGCCATGGAAACCCATTCCATGAAGCTCTCTACGCACTGTTCTTGAGCTAATCTGAAGGCCAAACGAAGTTTGGAGGTCTGTTGTTATTGACTCTGCAGAAAGTTGTCGACTTCTGCGCACCGTGTGCCTCAGCATGTGCTGACCCCGCTCTGTGATTTTACGTGGCCTACCTTCAACCTTTAACTTTTTTTTTATTACCAAAATCAATGTTCTCTACCCATTTATCTCCAGACTGTTCTTAAACATTCCTGTTAGAATTAACTGTAATAGGAAAGCTAATTTTTAGATTAGGCTAAATTAAACTACTCTGAAAACTTAATAAAAAATGAGAAGTAGACATTACTTTGATCTGGCTCAAAGTGGAAGTAAATTAGCCCAACACCATGTTTATTAGGAAACAGTTTATCACAGACAAGCTCTGCTGATGAGATTTTAAGCAATGATTATTTGCTTTGAGCTATCTCCTCTGAGACAGCCAGCATAGAAACTGTTGCCCAAATACATTAAATGCAGCTGAGTTTGTGATGATCTAGTGTGTGTTTGTGATTATTGTAATTATGTGTAGCATTACATAATGTTGAGGTTATGTTCTGTTATGTTGTATATATGATTCATAAAAGATGAATCACTGTCGGACCATCTGAAAAATCAGTATGGAGATAAAGGTTAAGATCTTGATTTATCGGCCATATTAAAGCACACCATAAGTGTATATTAGCACCATTTGTTGTTTGCTTTTGGCATCTGATAGAGTGTTTGGACCCTGAAACAGTGACGTGCGATGTCAAACTTGCAAATAATGGTGTTTTATTCCATAATAAATCAGTGTTTTTAAATGAATCTAGGGATGTAACGATTCAGTGGGAGTCAGTTAAAAATCGATACAAATGCGTGCCGATTCAAGTCGGTTGAGGTGTTAAACGAAACGCGATACATGTTTTAAACATGTTTTGAAACCATAAACTGTGACCTCACTTTACAGGCACAATAGCAACGAACAAGTACGGACTGTGCGTGCACACTGGCGCGAAGAAGAGTGAAATAAACTAATGTTTTCAGTTCATTCATATGGAAGTGTGCATGTGCCGTCAAACAGAAGAATGGCGACGACAAGCGCGTAGTTTACGTTGAGGTGTAAGGTGTGGCAGCATTTTGACTTTACGAAGACTAATAATCACCACAGTGAGAGGCTCCAGTCACCTCCGTCTGCATGTAAAAGATAATAGGCCAAACCACACTGACCGGCAGATTTGCAACCCCACTCACGGCGTCAAGGGCGATTGCCATGGAGATCACAAGGTGCATCAGTGTTCTCACAGCGAAAGATACAAGGCTGTTTTCTGCTGTAGTAAATTAATTCCAGGCTCTTCCTCATCAAGAGAAAGATCAGCACGAGGATGTATTCCACAGACTGAAGGAGAAATCTGTGCTGTTGCAGAACCAGGTGTTGTATTTATTTTACTCTCTCTTTCTCTAAATGTGTACATGGATTTTTTTTTTTTTTATAATTTGTTGATTATTATGGCATATTTATCTAAATGTGTTCTGTTTTTCTAACTCTTGCAAGTGTAATGATACAAATTATAATTGAAATCTTGCCTTTATAACAATTATAATTGAAATCTTGCCTGTCACTGTTGTACTTAAACTTGACCTAGTCTTTTTTTATTTCTGCTATTCCTCAGTGCAGGATGAGGGTGAAGAAGCTGAAACAACCTCCTCCCAAGAAAACATTGGAAGATCTCCTTGAAGGGACTTTTTAAGAATTTGTTAAGTTATTATTTGACATCAAATATATATTTAAATTGTACAAAGAAATAAACAGAATTTTGTCTGAGAAATAAAAGGACACTTTTATTTCATAATTTGTCTTAAATCTCATTTTGTTCAAAAATCGTGAGAAAATCGTATCATGAAATTAGTATCGTGAATCATATCGCATTGTGAGTTGAGTGAATCATTACATCCCTAAATGAATAGTAAATGTAAATGACTCAATGATTCACTCAAAGTAATTGGGCCTGTCCCAATACCCACACTTGTGGTCCTGGTCATTTGAGAACATGTGCAGAGATTAGTATTTGTATTTTGTTAAACATTTGCACATTAAATGCTTAAAACAATTAAAACGTTTGCCTATAATCCATCAACCTTAAATATGGCTTATCATTTGAAACATGTAAGTAGTAGCAACTTTACATGGCCGCTCGCTCTCACATTAACCTAGATTAATGTGCGCTAGCCTATTATTAGGCGCTTATCCAAGTGTTTGTGCGGAGTATGAAAGTTGAAGTATAGCGTGCTTACTACATGACGTGGAGGCGCTGGCGTGATCACTTGCTTGCTTTTTTTTTGCATTTAAGCTCATTTATGATCTCAGTGCAGAGTCAGTTTAAAATATGAAATGTGCTGTCTGCAGTGCACAGATTTAGTTACATTGGACACAGAAGAAATAAAAGCTTCTTAGTGAAGAGAATCCTCATTGGCATCCTGAATATTGATTGTTCATGCTGCTTCAGAGCTGCAAATGTGCTTAATTTTAACCATTCACCTATTTTTTTCCCATTCTGTAAACAAGACATCGATCCAGGGGAAGAGGTTTGAAAGTAAATGATTTTGATGATTAAAATGCAGCCAGTAGACACACAGTCATTTAGATTTCAGTTCCTTGTCCTCATCTGAAACCCACTATTGAAAGGTCTTAATTAAATTATTTATCAACCATTTCACACTGTAGTATCAAACCTTCTGATTTCATATAGGAAACCTCTTACCTGACTGTGGTGTGTTTGGCTAGAGAAAAGGGATTGGGTCGGCACTACTCGGAAAGCCTTTGAGACATTCTTTTATCAGAAATCTTTAATGTGGTGTGAGAGAAAAGATATTCATATGCGGTAGTAAAATTGAATTGAATATGCCATGTCTGTCTGCCTCCACAGAATCAATGCCTCAGCCAGTCGCTCTCAAAAGCTTCATTACCTTATTAATGACTCGCCTCGTGCTGTTGATCAGGCCTGGAGAAGCAGCTTTGTATTTATAACACAGCTCGCTCTTGTAAAGCTCTTTGTCTAAGCCTGCCATGTAGTAACAAGGCTTAAGGGGGAGTAAAAAACTTTAATGGAAGAGTGGATTGAAAGAAAAACTTCTCAAAGTGGTCTTGGAAGATATCATTTCCAAGGAAAGGGTTGTGAAAGGATGCATATCCCTGTCTTTGATGCTAAAGTTATTCATGTGGTCTGCTGTTCATGCGTGCCTGACAGAAATGGTAAAGACGCAGCGGTTTGTCTCAAATGGCAAGGTTCCTGCACTCTGTCCTCTGCGGTTAAACCTTGCAGCATCAGACATATTCAAGGATATGAGTTATGAGTTACCTGAGCACCACACCAGAAAAGAGCATGTCAGCTAATCCAGTGGATATGGCATCAGCCAATTCTCCTGTTTACTGGAGACCAGATATGGTTCCTATGAACCCATATAGGGCTAATAGTATAAACTGGGACAGGGACTATAATTGCACTTATATCATTTAATTTAGTGGTTTCTGATTAATTAATTTATTGTGTTATTAACTTAGGGTAAATTCAATTTAAAACAAAATAAAAAGAAAGAAAGAATTGAATATTTTTACTCAGCAAGGGCACATTAAACTGATTGAACATGAAAAGACATTTATAATGTTACAAAAGACTTGTATTTCAAATAAATGCTGTTTTTTTTACTTTATATTCATCAAATAATTCAGCAAAAATGTATCATGGTTTCCACAAAAATTTATAATAATAAGCACACTAATATTGCACACTAATAATAATTTATTATTATTAAAGCCATATTAGAATGATTTCTGAATAATCATGTGACACTGAAGTAATGGCTGCTGTTATCACAGGAATAAATTGCATTAAAATATTATTTTTAATATATATAATGTGACATGATGTGAAGGCCAAGGGTGGTAACTCGGAATTTGTCCTCTGCATTTAACCCTTCCAAGTTAGTGCACACACATTAGGAGTTGTGAGTATTGAACACACACACTGCAAACCGTGGACACACACACCCACAGCCATTTTGCTGCGGCGCCCGAGGAGCAGTTGGAGGTTGGGTGTCTTGCTCAAGGGCACCTCGGTCATTTCCTGCTGGTATTGAGAATCGAATTCGCAACTGCCCTGTATAAACATGTATTACTGTTTTTACTGTATATTTAATCAAAGCTTTGGTAAGCACAGGAGACTTCTTTCCAAAAAGTCTTATTTCAAACTTTTGACCAATAGTGTATACAGTATATTAGTCATTTGCTGAGAACAGCCCCCAATTAATACAAATTTAAGATGTCATATTATGGCAGATGAGTAAATTTAGAAAATTCATTGTATTCATAATTTCCATGTCATTGAACAAAAAGATGTCACTAGTTACAGCAATCCATTGTCTTCCAGAATTGTTGTTGAACACAAGCAAACCCACCCCCTCTCTTCATTGCTCCGCCTCAAAAATTCACAAACACTTTACGCCCGCACCTAACCGCCTCGCTCCAAGCTGGTCTCGCATGCCAGCGTGCTAACAAGGACGCTAAACACCGCATTCTCTAGTCTAGCATCACTAGCTGGCCTCCGCTGCACACACAATGCATGTCTGTTTATCATAGCAGAAGTGAAGCAAAATAATGCTCCACGAAAAAATAAAGAAAAGATGATAAACGAATGACAAGGAAGCACAAAAAAATTTACATACAATACACAAGAGTAAATGCAAGCAAGAGTTGGTTGTTAATCGCCAGCAGCTCCAGACAAACAATGACACTCAAAACTGTCCTGTAACTATGGCCAGAGCTGGGTAGATTACTTACAAATTGTAATCGGTTACTGATTACAAATTACATTACAAAAATTGTAGTTAGTAATGTAATCCATTACATTACATATTTAAGGTAATATAATCTACTTTTGGATTACTTTTAGATTACTTTTGACCTAACTTGTTTATCACATTGATTTGACTAGAATATTCTTACCATATTGATATAAAAATACAAAGAGAAAGAAAATATATTTAATTTGTTGTTATCAACAACATGAAGTGCATTAAATATTACATTACGTAAGGGTTTCCCAAACTGGGATTCATGATGGAACTGCAGGGGTTTGTGAGTTTAATGAAAAGCTATTAAGTAATTAAATAATAAAAAAAGAAATTTAAATAAATAATTTAAAAATGAAAACAATAAAAATAAAACACCACTAAAAAAGATTAAAATAATGTTTTATTTGTTTGCCTGCATGTCATGTGACTATTACCCGACATAAGAGAAACGTGAACTTAATGTTATTATTTGTATTATTTTTATTGACCAAATTTTATTATTGACCTAACTTACAAATTAAAATTTCAGGGGTACTTCAAGTAAATATATTAGGTCAAAGAAATTTCAGCTGACAAAAATCTGCATTGCATGTAAATATTAAATTATGTAAATTTGTAAATTTTAATGTGTTTGAAAGACAAAAGCCTTACAAAGACATTAATGCATGGTTAAATAACTCACTGAAACTAAGTGATAATTCAAATAATAATTAATGTGTAAATTAGGAATTGATTAGATATGCAGTGTTGTGATGTTGAGAAAACACTTGATAAAAGTGAAATGATTTCTGTAACTCCAGTGATCACATGATAGTCACATGACCAGTGGCTGGTCTGTGTGTGCAATTTCAAAAACCCGGAAGACTTTCCGAACGGTAGGCATTTTTAGAGAGGAACATTTAAAAGATTAAAAAAAGAAGTAGTAGGGATCATCAATGAATTATGAATATTTGACTGTCATTGTGAGAATAACATGTAATCATGTAATCAATAAAAAAGCAACTGTAGTCTGATTACGAGTATTTTAAAACATAATATAATCTAATTACAAGTACTTAACTTTTGGAATCTGATTACGTAATCCAGATTACATGTAATCAGTTACTATGGCTAACATTACAACAACAGCATTTCTTAATTCTGTGAAATCACAAAACCAATGTTACTTACGTGGTTACTCAATGGAGCAGAAACAACGCAACCTCTGCATCCGTTTTCAGGCCTTCCCGCATAGGTCTCTCTAGCGCTGGAAAGCTTTTCTAATATTAAAGGGATAGTTCACCCAAAAATGAAAATTATGCTATAATTTACTCGCCCTCAAGCCATCCTAGGCTCAATCAGCATTATATTAAAAAATAAATGTATTCATTTATTCAATTTACGAAGAAAGTGTAGCGCCTCTTGCAGTTCAAAATGCTTACGCTACGTCCGACGTCATCGTCATGCCAGTTACGTTTTTTCCATAAATTGTATACGGAAGGCGGTCTGCCGGGAACTAGATATTTTACTTTATAACGTGTTAAATCTGTATATTTTTCTTACAAAAACCCATCGATTCGCTTCAGAAGGACTTTATTAACCCCCCAGAGCCGTATGGATTACTTTTATAATGGATGGATACACTTTTCTGTGCTTCAAATTTTGGCCTGCCATTCACTGCCATTATAAAGCTTGGAAGAGCCAGGACATTTTTAATATAACTCTGATTGTATTGGACTGAAAGAAGAATGTCATATACACCTAGAATGGCTGGAGGGTGAGTAAATCACGGGGTAATTTTCATTTTTGGGTGAACTATCCCTTTAACACAGGTCCCTAAAGCTCTTGTCTGATCATAACCCTTCTTTCAGTGATATTCCTCTGCGATTTTTTCTTTTGGATTGTCTCTCATCTCTCTTTTAATAGTCTTTCTTCAAGTCTCCCTCTTGCTCACTCTCTCTCCTCCACCATCATACTAATGCTGATTGGCTACATGTTTGTTGTGGCGCTAGGTCCGACCAACTTTTCAACAGCGTTTTTGAAAAATTGCTTACTACACCTTTAATGCGTCCTTGCTGAAAAAAATATATTAATTTCTTTAAAAAAACTCGTACTGACCCCCAACTTTTGAGTAGTATTGCATATTTAATTAAATGTTGAGTTTTCTTTAGAAAACATTTTCTCCTCACAAAAATACTTTTTAATGTATATTTAAAGATTGAAGAGAAGATTAGATGTTTCCGCTGATTCATGTATTCTTCCTGACTCGTCTGTTCCGACATTTAGGAATGCTCATGCTGTCATAAGAGGATAAGCATGAGCCATTTTGGGTATGCTCGTACATTGTCTGTGTTCCCACAGCTTACATGCCCCAGAGGAAGAAAGAAAAAAAAAAAGCACTCGCTGAGCTTCTACACTATTCATCCTCACTTAGTAAAAGGCTCTGTTTTGAAAGTGAAAGTCTCTGTTCCTCCAAACGAGCCTAATACCACTGCTCCGCAAGTTGTGACCGTAAACATGCTGACTGTTGCTATCAAGCTGAACAAATTGACAAAGCTTTGTAAACAACACACTCCGCGCGCATTCGTTTCAAAAGCATGCGGTTCCACGTTTTCACGTCTCAATAATACATTAGGCCACACGTAAATGCTATGCAGTTTTGCTTCGTACCCAAAGCAATTTTACACTTCATGGTTCAATTTCAAAGCCACTCAAGTGCAGCAAAAGCATGGCCCTACATCAACAGGAAATTGGCAAACATATAAGCAGCTTGGTTACAGTTGACACATTTTCAGCAATATTCTTCTTTTTAAAGTAAAAAGATATAGTCCAGTGATGATATTTTGACCAGTCACAAATCAGCTTCATAACACTTTACAATAAGGTTCAATTTGTTAATTAACCTTATTGTTAACATTAATACATGAGGTTTTATGAAGTAAAAATTGAACAATACTTTATAGTGTTTATTTTTATTAGTTTATATTTGATTTATACATACGCTACCAGTCAAAAGTTTGGAAACTGAACTATTTTGAAAGAAGTCACTTTTGCTCACCAAGGCTGCATTTATTTGATCCAAAATACAGCAAAAACAGTAATATTGTGACATATTTGTACTATTTAAAATAACTTTTCTATTTGAATATATTTTAAAATGCAACTTATTTCTGTGAATCCAGTCTTTAGAGTCAGATGATCCTTCAGAAATCATTCTAATATGCCGATTTGCTGCTTAAGAAACATTTATTATTATTATCAATGTTGAAAACAGTTGAAAACAATTTTTTTTTCAGGATTATTTAATGAATAGAAAGTTCAAAAGAACAGCATTTATCTGAAATATAAAGCTTTTGCAACATTATAAATGTCTATACTGTCACTTGATCAATTTAATGCATCCTTGCTGAATAAAAGTATTCATTTCTTTAAGTTCTTTCCAAAACTTTTGAACGGTAGTACAATGTTACAAAAGCTTTCTATTTCAGATAAATACTGTTCTTTTGAACTTTCTATTCATCAAAGAATCCTAAAAAAATGTTTTACACAACTGCTTTCAACATTGATAATAATCATAAATGTTTCTTGAGCAGCAAATCATCATATTAGAGTGATTTCTGAAGGATCATGTGACACTGAGAATGGAGTAGTGATGCTCAAAATTCAGCTTTGCATCAAAGAAATACATTACATTTGAAAATATATTCAAATAGAAAACAGTTATTTTACATTTTAATAATATTTCACAATATTACAGCTTGTTATTGTATTTTAAAAACATAAATCCAACCTTGGTGAGCAGAAGAGACTTCTTTTTTAAAAACAAACTTTTGACTGGTAGTGTATACTAAGACATTTTTTAACATTTCAAGTTTACTACAACTTATATTACATTTTATGTATACACTAACCATAGTTAATGCATTATTAACAAACATGAATTAACCATGAACAATTGTTCAATATTTATAAATGACATAAAACTACATTAATGTTGTTAATTTCATGATCTGTAATGCATTAACTGATATCATCAAATTAAACCTTATTTTAAAGTTTTATGGTTATGAAAAACTGTATAAGTAATGTAAAATTAAAGGAATCACCCGTATTTGAGGCATAATGCCACAAAGATAAATTAATCCTTTCTTCCTTTTCTTTAAAACAAAACAAGCAAAAAAACACAAAGATCTGGGTTACAGTGAAGCTCTTGCAGTGGAAATGAATAGGGTACATTTTTTTAAATAAAGTTAAAATACTCAGTTTAAATTGTAATGCACAAGATGTTGCTATGGCACACATAATGCCTAAAAAACTAAAACAACCGTAAAAATAACTTTTATAACATTACATGCTTCACATTTCTGCTTTTAATTTGTAAAAAAGACTTGCCTTGTAAGTGCCCTACTGTTGCTTTTATTAGTTTATTTGTATATTTTTAAATGATGCACAAGTTGAAATATTTTTTGTGGTAATCAACATTATGCTACAATTGCTGTAGATTAACTTGATCTGAACCCAGAATATTCAATGTAAATAGCCCTATAGCTTGCCTTTTTATCTGTATTTTGTCACATGAATAATTTTTTTTATTCCACAGTACAAAAAAGTCTATTGCCATTTGAGGTGACAGCTGAAGGCATCACACATGAAGAGCCTGGAAAATGACCTGTGTAGTCTATGACAACACACCATTTAGGCAGGGATCAAGAGATGGGATTTGTAAGAATGCTGCACTGAAGGGCTGCCGGCATTAGAGCGAGCGGCAGAGATTTCAAATGACTTTCTCCAACTCATTTGAAATGCTGAAAACCGCACATGCCATTGAGCAGACACTGCAGCCAGGACCCATTTTTCTTCCTTTCAAAATATGTCGGCATCGTATTAAATAGGATAGAAATAAATATGGACATTTAGAAGGTACCAAGGGAAACAGGCTTCCTTCAGCCATCCATCCACTCTGTCAAGTTCAAACTGTGTGTATATCGCTGCAAAGCTTGTGCGGTCGCTTTTGGAGCTGGAAGTGGTGACAGCAATCCATAATTGGACAGAGTAGCTATATGCCACTCTACACCCCACACGCTGCTGAATCTGCAGCTCGCAAAGTGGTTTTGTGACATGACCAATTTGCAAAGTTAGTCAACCGGAATTATTTTAGTCATAATCTCTTATAAGGTCATATTAGCCTTCACTGCATGGGGAACAAGTCTAAAACGAGAGTAAAAAAAACATCAACAATACAGCCTATATAGTTATGTCACATAATATATATATATATATATATACTGTATATATATTTAAAATATGTAAATCCCAGACAGCAACATAATTACGTTTTATTTTAACTGCCCCATTAATTGTCTTGTTAGCAATGAAGGTGAAACCCTGTGAAGCAAGTTCTGCCGTGGTCTGTAGTTGTTTCTCATCCAGGATCACTTTATTGTTGATATGAAATCATTATAAAAATATACATACATGTACATATATGGTTCATACATATATGGTTCATACATGTAAATATAGTACATATTTTATATATTTATTTGCAGTATGAATGGATTTCTGGGTAACGCTTTACAATATTGTTCCATCATTAATGAATAACTACACAGGGACAAATTAAATGAGTAATGTAATATTACCATTCTAGTAAGTATCTACTATTAACTAACAAAAATCTCTGATTTAATGAATTTGTAAGTATATCGATCAGTTGAATAAGGTCCAAAACCTTACAAAAGCTACTTATCACGCTTTTCACTTGAAAATACTACTAAATAATTAGTCATTTCTTCTGAAGGATTTGGTAATACTTGAGTGATTACTAGAGTGATTTACCATGATCTTTACTTCAGAATTAATTATACATTATGCATTACTATGCATTCTTGTTAGTTAAGTTAGGGATTATATATAGGCTCTATGATTTTAATCTCTTTAACTCTTTAACCACCCTCCGCTTTGCGTCGCTTCAGTTCTTTACCTCCATTTTTCTGCATTAAAATTGTTTAATGCACAGCTAGCCTTGGATTATCCCGCTTATACTATGGTCATTTGCCAGCATTGACAATTTAAAGCTTTTATTGATGTTTGCAGCGCAATATTTGACCAGAAGTTACGGCTTTAGATCTAGCAATCTGCCCGCTTTGAATCAGACACAGAGATCAAGTATCGAGTAGCATTACATTATTTGAAAAAATCAGTTATAGCCTTTATTTGAATTAATTATCGAGAGAGAGAGACAGAGAGAGAGAGAGAGAGAGAGAGAGAGAAAGAGAGAGAGATTTGTACCTGCGTCTTTTCAGCGTCTCTCTATTAGCAAAAGAAGCTGCACAAGTTTAATTACTTCAAAATAAACATGTAACCCCCCGTTGCTGAGAAATATAATTTAGCAATTCAGTAGCGAAGCTATTTTATGACTAAAAGTCGCAGGGCAGTTATACGTTTCTTTGCTCCTGAATGTTTCTGTGTGTGCGCAGCGCAATCTCCGAGTGATGTATGTATGTGTGTGCGTGCTTCAATGAAAACAGCGCATTAATATAGAACGGTGATTAAACTGATTTGGAACTACCTGTGCATTAAACGCTTTTATTGCACACCTTCCAGGCAATCAGAATCAAGTATTCAGACAGACCATGGTAAAATAGCAGTTACTAGAATGTTAATATTGCATTACTCATTTGTTCCTGTGTAGTTATTCATTAATGACAGAACAGTATTCTAAAGTGTTACTGGAAGTAGTAACACTTGAGTCAATACTACTGGGTTACCGTGATCTTCACTTTAGAATACTGATCCAAATGGCCAGTAACTCCTTTAGAAGGATGTAGACTAGTGAGACTGTGTTGATAAAGCGCACGGTGGGTTTGGTGGAGGGTAATTAAGAATGAATGCTATATGATTGGTACCTGCGATAAATTGGTCTGAATGAACAAAATGAGAGTATTGGGAAGACTAATTAAAAAGCAAGTAAACAACTCACCCACTTAGATATCACCGCTTTATGTCATATCAAAATCAAACTTGAAATGGCCTGAAAACAAGATGTCTGGGTTTTTTTTTGAGAGCAATCAGCTTGGTGATATTAAAGGTTCATCTCCATGTCTATGACCGGTGTTGATGACTGAGCTTGATGACTGATTATCCGAAAATAAGTTGACTATTGAAAATCACAGCTGAACAACAGTTCACAAAAATAAAATATATTGATTAAATTGTTACTGCCTTTAGTTTATTTTGGAGATGAGATGTTAACTTGAGATGTTTTACTTGGTTTTAATAAACAGAACATTAATTACAATGTTAATGAAAAAATACAAAATAAAATTGCATTTGGTTTATTTTTTATGGAAGGTAATATAATGTTTATTTAAAGGTGCACTATGTAACATTTTTTCAGTAAAATATCCAAAAACCACTAGGCCAGTGTTATATATTTTGTTCAGTTGAGTACTTACAATATCCCAAATGTTTCCAACTATTTGTAAATCGTGAAGAAATTGCTATTTTAACCAAGGAACCGGGACATGTGAGGGAGTCGCCTGTCAATTGCGTCATATCTGCGTTACCCTCGGTTTCCGGTTTTATTTTGCAAAAACGCTTTACTCTTACTGCAGTGTGCAACAAGTGTCATAGCAGCCGCCGAGCGAACGCACAGATTAACGTGATAACATCATTTTCAACACACTCAAATGTATCTAATATGATAAACAGAGCTGTGTTACCTCATACTCATGACCGGAAAAACGGTATTCCAGTATTCCTGTAAAACAAGGATTATCTTTGTTAAATCATTTGTTGTATTGTTATATTGTGTTATAGTGTAGCTTAATCATGGATAGATGTTGTTTTTATATGCTTAAGGTGATAAGAAGTGCATATGTGAGAAAGTTAAACTTACCTGTAGAATGGTACACTCCAGGGTGTGGCCTACACTATAAATCACTGCTGGAGTTAGTACATGGTGGGTAGAGTGAAGTCGAGTCTAGAGGGTCAGGTTAGTTGTGTGGAGTTGAAGTGAAGCAAAGTAATAGAATATATATATAGTTTTCTTTGTTTTGACTTTTTCGATGTGGGATTTGTACTGTCTGCACAATAAATTCACCTCAACTGGGATTCCTGTTGCCTTGGTCCTATTATGCCTCTGATCGTGAGTGCAATCGCTTACATGCATTATTCACATTAATTATGAACCTGTATAGAGTAGTTCTTAGTAGTCCTCTGGGAGGTATGAAAAACAGTAGTTACTGATTAGCTAATAGTGAACTGCCTCATTAAATTGATTGCTATTATTTACTAATTCGTTAATAAGAGATTCTTGTCAGTTAACACAGTAGTTACTAGAATGTTAATATTGTATAATAAAGTGTTACCAATTTCTGAAATAATATTCAATTAACCCCTAGATCAGTTTGAGACCTACACTGTAAAAAAAAAATCCGTAAAAATACAGTACAATGTATCGTAATAATCTGAAGGAATCTTTATCCGTATTTTAAATTACGCATTGCACTGTCGGCGCGAAAAAGCAGTTCTAACACTTTTGTAGTAAAAAGAGAGAATTATATTTTGTTAAATGTCAAATACGCTGTTTACGTAACGTTATTTAGTTGTCATCTGGCTTGTTTGGGAAACTAATGCGGGAGCTGTCGCGTTTATCATTTTATGCATATGGTCACACATTGAAAGGTTTAGTTCATACTCGTGAAGGTTCCCTGATTGTATACGTGTTATAGTGTCTTCACTTGTAAATGTTTATTAACTTTTATTTGTCGCTGATGCGGTTCATTTCGTGCTGAGCGTATCGTTTCAAGCATCCAGGTGTAGTAACGTTAACCAGTTGTGGCAAAGTGCCGTAACGTTAGGCCTATATTGTGCTTAGCAGTTTAATGCCTTCGTACAAAAGCTACCAGAAGAATTGTCAAAAAAAAAGGAAAGGCCATTTTCAGACTTGTTTGATTTGAAAGGGTTGGAGATACAACGTGAAGTGAAGATACTGTACATGAAGATCCAGTACAACGGATTTCTAGCATTGCGAAAGGAAAACACCATCACCTTTTCTGTCAGATGAGGTATGTTTAGACTTTTTATTGTCTTGTTTTAAACACACAGGCATGTAACTGTATACTTCTGCCTGTAGTCATTCTTTACCAGATCCCTCATTAGTTTAATTCATAGTGTTTCTGTTGTTTTCTTTTCTGTGACAGGACTTAACGTTAACTGCTGCTGTACTGTGCTTCCCCTGCATTCTCATTATGGGTTTGTATTTTGTTTTATTAACAGTTTTTATTAATCATTATGAGTGTTAAATGTCGACATGTTGATAGAAAAAGATGGTTGCTGAATACCCCTTCAAAGATTTTTATGCTTAATGTTATATGGACAGTAGAAAAACAAATTGTGTAGGGAAGATTTAAACACCTATGTTTGGAGTGGTTTTCTGAAGTGATCATGTAATTTTTCATTTTGTAATATCTTATTTGTTTAAGATGATGGGCATTCAAGATTGCTGTCATTAAAGAAGTTATTAGTGACCACATCTCCTCCTCCATTGTGGCAGTGAGCTACAAAATACCCGAAGAAGATGGCACTTATCCTGGAGTTCATACAAAGGTTAGCAACACGTTTTTTATGAAATTGTGTATAGATCATTTTGTTGTGTTGCTGTTTATTTAGTTGAAAAAAATGAAACCACATAAGATGTAGTTGAAGTGACAAGCTAACATGTCATGCAAATGGAGTCCATTGGAAACACAAAGCTATATACAATGTTTGAATTGGAAAGTATTGCAGATCAATTTATAATTTAATGAACTTAAAATACTGTATGATTGATATGGTTTTCCACCTCAGCTTGGTCTGCATTTTACTCTGTAGTTCAGTTTCATTCATTTTATTTCTTGTGTAACTAAAAACAATATATGTTTCTTTAAATAACTTTCCTGTGCAGAAATCCTGAATGAGGGTCGACAAGGCTGTGATGAAGGAAACCAAATGGCTACACATTCCTCAAGACTGCTCAAAATCCAAGTAAAAGTTTAGCTTTTGTCAAATCGCATAAAGTAACTTTAAAGGGATAGTTCACCCAAAAATCTCACCCTCAGGTCATCTTAGGTGTATTTGACTTTCTTCTTTCAGACGAATACAATCGGAGTTAAATAAAAAATGTTCTGGCTAATCCAAGCTTTATAATGGCAGTGAATAGCAGCCCAAAATTTGAAGACCAAAAAAGTGCATCCATCCTTTATAAATGTACTCCACATGGCTCCGGGGGTTAATAAAGGCCTTCTGAAGTGAATTGAGGGGTTTGTGTAAGAAAAATATCCATATTTAACACGTTAAATAGAGATGAGAATGGTATGTATGGACTTATCTAACTCTGGGGGATACGGTGAGTAAGCTAAAGTCCCAAAAAGTCGGCGTATTCCTTTAATATTCAAATATTCACACTCGGGTAAGATGATGTAAAATTAGAACAGCCTTCTGTCTGTACTGTCTTGACTTCTTTGCCCAATGGAATATTTCACTCTATTGACTATACGTCTTTAGCAATTGTTAATTGTACAAGCAGCAACCCCGTCTTTGTATTCTGTTTGTTTGCTGCTTTCTTTTTGTATTGTATTGCATTTGAAAATGAAATAAATTGGGGGGGGGTATATATATATACACTCACCTAAAGGATTATTAGGAACACCATACTAATACTGTGTTTGACCCCTTTTCGCCTTCAGAACTGCCTTAATTCTACGTGGCATTGATTCAACAAGGTGCTTAAAGCATTCTTTAGAAATGTTGGCCCATATTGATAGGATAGCATCTTGCAGTTGATAGAGATTTGTGGGATGCACATCCAGGGCACGAAGCTCCCG
Source organism: Rhinogobio ventralis (assembly GCA_039654625.1). Taxonomy (NCBI): domain Eukaryota; kingdom Metazoa; phylum Chordata; class Actinopteri; order Cypriniformes; family Gobionidae; genus Rhinogobio; species Rhinogobio ventralis. The sequence continues at coordinate 18,217,018 of CM077212.1, forward strand.
TTCCACCACATCCCAAATATGCTCTATTGGGTTGAGATCTGGTGACTGTGGGGGCCATTTTAGCACAGTGAACTCATTGTCATGTTCAAGAAACCAATTTGAAATGATTCGAGCTTTGTGACATGGTGCATTATCCTGCTGGAAGTAGTCATCAGAGGATGGGTACATGGTGGTCATAAAGGGATGGACATGGTCAGAAACAATGCTCAGGTAGGCCGTGGCATTTAAACGATGCCCAATTGGCACTAAGGGGCCTAAAGTGTGCCAAGAAAACATCCCCCACACCATTACACCACCACCACCAGCCTGCACAGTGGTAACAAGGCATGATGGATCCATGTTCTCATTCTGTTTACGCCAAATTCTGACTCTACCATCTGAATGTCTCAACAGAAATCGAGACTCATCAGACCAGGCAACATTTTTCCAGTCTTCAACTGTCCAATTTTGGTGAGCTTGTGCAAATTGTAGCCTCTTTTTCCTATTTGTAGTGGAGATGAGTGGTACCCGGTGGGGTCTTCTGCTGTTGTAGCCCATCCGCCTCAAGGTTGTGCGTGTTGTGGCTTCACAAATGCTTTGCTGCATACCTCGGTTGTAACGAGTGGTTATTTCAGTCAAAGTTGCTCTTCTATCAGCTTGAATCAGTCGGCCCATTCTCCTCTGACCTCTAGCATCAACAAGGCATTTTCGCCCACAGGACTGCCGCATACTGGATGTTTTTCCCTTTTCACACCATTCTTTGTAAACTCTAGAAATGGTTGTGCGTGAAAATCCCAGTAACTGAGCAGATTGTGAAATACTCAGACCGGCCCGTCTGGCACCAACAACCATGCCACGCTCAAAATTGCTTAAATCACCTTTCTTTCCCATTCTGACATTCAATTTGGAGTTCAGGAGATTGTCTTGACCAGGACCACACCCCTAAATGCATTGAAGCAACTGCCATGTGATTGGTTGATTAGATAATTGCATTAATGAGAAATTGAACAGGTGTTCCTAATAATCCTTTAGGTGAGTGTACTTTACCCATTGAATTCATTTAAGAATGTTTACATAATATAAAAATAAACCATTTTCAATGAGTATATATTGTTCTTGATTTATTTGCTACTAAGTATATGCTATAATTTTATAGAAATGTCTTCATACAGATTGTCCGTGAAAGTACAGTAAATGTACTGTACATCTACAGAATTTTCCGTTTTAGAGTTGAAGGAAATGTCTGTAACTATAACGGAAAATGTACTGGTAATTTTCTGCCAGTACATTATCCGTTTTTGTACGGATTTTTTTTTTTACAGTGTACCTTTACATTTAAAAGTATAGTTCACCCAGTATAGTCATGTTCCAAATCTGTATGAATTTCTTCTATGATGGTGTGGAAAGGAGTTTATTTATAGCATAATGCAAGACAGTGTTTTTAATGAATAATGACTTGCATTTCTGCACCTTGCAAAATATTTTTGGAGTTTTACAACACCTGGTCCCCAACCACTTCCATTATATGGAAGAGAGCAGCTTAGACGTCCTGCTAAACTTCTCCTTTTGTGTTTCATAGAAGACACATGTGACATTTGGAATGGGAGTTTGAAACAACATAAAGTGAGTAAACAGTGACAGAAATTTAATATTTGAGTAAACTATCACTTTAATTTGACAAGCATCTGTTATTTATTGTATTGCACTTATAAACAATCAAGCTTTTGTCAGTGAAACAAAAGACAAAAGAAATATGTAAGATTGAAATTTACTGATGCTTTGCTTGCATGACAAACAGTCTCGTCGAGTGGTTAAAGGAACACACGTACCATGGGTGCAGCGTCGCAATGATATTACGCAGCACCTGAAAAACAGAGAGCGTGCTGGGGACTATTTTCAGGCGCTGCATAATATCATTGCACCTGCTGCACCCATGGTACGGCAGCAAAGTTCCTGGATTATTACACAGGAATGAGAGTATAGCTCCTAGCCATATCGGTCTAGAAAATTGCAACTTTTCATTTTCCAGTGGTCTTAGTACACGATGTAACTATACACATCACAACATGTAAATAGGAAAATGTTGGCGTTATTTTGTCACTTATTAAGCAGTAGGCTAGATGGAGCCGTTTACCTCCAGTCTTTGTGCTAAGCTAGGCTAGCGGTGGGTGCGTCAGACAGAGTTATGGCACGCACGGAGATAAAAATGGTATGTATGGACTTATCTAACTCTAGGAGATACGGTGAATAAGCTAAAGTCCCAAAATGTCGGCGTGTTCCTTTAAATTGGTGTGTTCACCCAAGGCATACATCTCATTCATCAATGCCAACCAGTTTTATCATACTCATGCACTATTCTCAGGCATAAAAATGTACCTTGTGCCAAGTAGCTTGTTTACATTGTGTTCTTTATGCTTTGATGTAGTTTGAGCTCCAGAGCATGACATATGTTATGGTGTAACTTCCTCTGTGAAAAAAAAGTCGAGGAAGAAGAAAAAGATTTTCAGAAAGATGTGAAGTGTGAAATCCAAACCCACAGATACCATGAATAAAAAATAAAAAAAAAGGGATGACTTCTTTTTACAGTCCTCGACCAAGAAAATACATACATGCATGTATATATTCGTTCATACATCACCCAGTGGTGTTATACTCAGTCAGCACTATAGCTTCGGAAATATTTTCTACCTATTTTATATTTTGTATAGGGGTTGGTTGGCACATTTGTCATTCTCTGTTGAATATTTCCAGTGAAACAAACAGTAGGATAACCTAATTAGGTCCAAATCAAAGATTAAGTTTGGGAACAGACACATTGAATGTCATATTTACTAAATTTTGTTAATTAATGAGTAAATGTATGCTGTGCAGTTGTGCCAACCAACCCCAGCACCAATATGTGGGGTTGTTTGGCACAGCTTTAAAAGACTTTAGTTTTAAGAGGGAAGCTGGCAAAATGTTTATTTTAAGCCAAATTTACAGCTACTCAACACTTTGAGTGTAAATAACTTGCAGAACCGAACATGCTTAGAAGAAGTGCATTTCTGAATAAAATAAAGGCTGAGTGCCTGCTGAATACCTGCTGTTTTTAACATCTTTTAACATTACATGGAATATAGCTCATATATTGCCTTCCCCAGGTCAATAAAATGAGTTTTTACTTTGCTTTTCTCATTTCTTTGAGCACTAAAGTATATAGAGTGTTGCACACAGATCGTCTACGTCCCACATCTTAAAATTCTGTGGGTTACAGTGGATCTACCAATATACTCGGTAAGCAACCTGGAGAATATTTTCCTTAGATGGTCATCCCGTTATTCTGGCTGATTTCAAAATAAGCCACATGTTCAAAAAAAAAAATCAAGACATCAGCACATTTCATATTTCAGTATTCATGCTGTATCCTTCAGCACTGTTCTGTGTATCACCGAACCACTGGCATCCTGCCTGTGGTTATTGCTTTATATATTCTCTTTGAGATGAAAGCACAACCAAGTTACAGAAGTTTGTACTGCTGGAAATGTAGTAACTTGTTTTTTTATGAACTTCCTTGTCAACAGACTCTCATAAAGAAACGTCATCCTGCTACCAGGGTTTATCCTGTGCCACCAAAACGTCACTCTGATGAAAGCTGCAAAAAAATGATAAAAAAGCAACATGAATGTAGTCCACATAACTTCTCACGTAGCTTCAAATGAACACTCAAACCAACTGCCACTCAAATTCACATGTTTAGGTTTGATGCCAGTGATGTCTCATGCCATTGGCTCTTGTGTCTTGTGTTATGAAAATGTATATCACCCAAAAATGAAATCGTACTTGCTTGATATGCTCAAACCTCATTGCACAATGTGCGAGAACAAATTTATAAGAAGAATGAATTTGCAAGAATTCAATTATAAATTACTTTTACAATGTCTTCATATGTTGGAGCGTTGTCAACGTTTTGGTTGCTTGTACTTCTCTCAGGTTTCATTAAAATATTTTCATTTGTGCATGGATTTTGGAGGTGGCATGAGGATGCTGTTATATGTTCCCCATGTCTTGTCAGGACTTGTTTGTCTGTTTTTAGTGCCATGTTTGTAGTTTGTTGTAGTTATTTCTGCTGATTAGTCTTGATTGTTCCCAGGTTTGTCTTGTTAGTTTGTTACTCTGTGTATTTAAACCCCAGTGTTTCCTGTGTTCATTGTCGGTTGTTTTCCATGGATGTTGTGTGTAGTTGCTGTCAGTTTCATCTCCATGTTTCCTTGTGTTCCTTGGCTGTTACATTAATTTATATCATTAAAGTAAACCTGCGTTTAGATCTGTCTCTCTGGATTTCGTGGGGGAAGTTTACACAACAACGACGTACTAAAAACGGAAACGTTTTTTCTTTGTACAGATGTCAACGTTATCAAAACGATTCCCGTTCACACCAATCCGCGAAATGACTAAAAACGCTGTATTATGCATGCCAGGCCAGCAGTTAGTAATGTCACTTAATATTGATATAGGCTACACCAGTGGTCAGGAACCTATAGTGTCTGACCCCTTAACAACAAATGAACGATAAAAAAATTAGACTTATCAGCAGAGATCCGCTCCCTGCAGAAAAAGCAGCCAATTACAATTCCTTTGTTGTACAGCCTACCGAAATTAATGAAAAGTTTATGATAATAATAATATTCAAGTTGTACCGGCCAAAGTAGAAAAATATGGACGTAGTGTCTGTGACGTCACCCATAGGATTCTAAAGAGCAGTTTTGAAACGTAAAGTCGGCCATTGCCATTTTGGCAGCGCATCACCACGCGCCACTACCGGATAACGTGAGACGTGACGTGAGGACTAACAGACAGCAGACAAATGACAATCCACCTGTCACTCAAAGTGGCTACGCCCTTAATTATGCAGAACTTTAAGGCTTTATATAATGTAAACGAATGAGTTATAAAAAAATTCACCCCCTCACAGTTATCATGAAGGGCAAAATTAGCTATATAGACCAAAACCACAATTTGTACCAGGCTGTAAACATGTTTAAACATGCTGTAAAGTTGGGCATCCATGAGATTCTGCTTCATTTTGGAGCCTGTCCCTAGCGGCCAGTCAATGAATTGCAGTTTAAGTCATTTCCATATTGGCTTCAAGAGAAACTGGGGGAGGTTAATATAGGCCTATCCTTTTATTGGTATATCCTTGGTGCTTTGCTGTGGAAAGAGACATTTCCAGGGCTTTAAGTGTTCCGGCACTGTGCCGGATCTCCGGCGTGCGGCATTTGGCTGAAAAAAAAAAAAAACATTTAAAAAAAAAATTGTGTTGATATCACGTTTAAGTTCATGATTTCGCCTACCAATGAGTCATCTGGCATTGGTGTTAAAGTCGCCGACGAGCGCACTTCCAGCCAATCAGCGATCAGCAGGCAAACACGCTCATTCATGACTGACAGGTTTTTAGCGCGATAACTTGTAGCTGTATATTCAAGTGATCGCTATGCTTAAGTGGCATATACAGTAAGTTGTATCTACAATAAAGAGTGGGAGAGTGATCCAACGTGGAACACTCAAAGTCTCTTTGTAAATATAACCAACTCTGAGAGCACAGTTGAATGGCTTGAAGTTAAACTGAATATGACTATGACTCTTGTCCATTCAACCCTTGTTTTGACTCTGCTAAGTGCGTTATGTTCTATGTATTTCATGACGCAACGTTACTGTAGTTCTGTCAAAGCGCAACACAAAGGTAAGCGCATCGTTGTTATTTTTATGTTGCTGGATTATCGTACTGTAATAATGAATGATGCATTTTGGCAGTGGTGTGAATTAACGTGTGTGAAATTCCTGCTTATTACGTTGTTTTTTCCAATCTCTTATATTGGTACTTTTTGCACTTAAATTGGCTTATTCCTACTGTTGACATTAAAAATGATGTTTTTCTGAGGGTTAAGTCAATTAATTTCTTGATTGTCGTTTTGACAGTTTCCACCTGGGCATTTTAGTCATATTTGCTAATTCTCTTTAATGTATTTGGCCTGTTTTGATCCATTTTCCTGGGATTTTTTTGTTTTGTTTGTCATCAATTTTTTTTTTTTTGCACTCTCCAACACACAACAAGATTCATTCAGTGTTTTCCATTAATGACCCTGTGCCACCACTGTTTCATAATGAACCGAAAATGTAAAACATCGGCCAACATAAAAGGTCTCTAATGTTGTATTTTGTATTTATGCCTTTACAAAACAGCAAAAGACAGTGATTTAATCCATACAACATGAGTCTGTTTGTGCTGCGCGCACTTTGCACTCTTGCAAGTGAAGAAATTAGGATGAAAGTATTGCAATTTCCCTATACTGTAGTGTAAAGTAAAATATACTTATGAAATATTAATTTTCATTTATTTTACAGTGCATTTGTTTTACAATATATGGATATAACTGTCATAGGAATAATTCTATAAATTATTATTATATTATTGTAATAATTGTTTGGCATCTTAAAACACCAGTGTCAATGTAATGTAGACTGAGATTTATATCACAACTAAAAAGATCTTTGAGCCCTCTTTAATGTCCAGGTACAAGTCAATTTTTTTTTTTTTTTTTTTTTTAAAAGCTCTTAAGCTTTTAAAAGGGTTAAAGCTCTTAATTTTGAGCTCTCAAAGTGCATCAGATTGATGCATTTAACCTTAAACTGTACAAAATTCCCCAAACCCCCCTACAGATGACCACCCAACATAGCTTTACAAAATCCTGTGGGACAATTTTATGAACTTTACTGCAGCCTAGTAAAACAACATTCCTTTTAAGTCAGTAAAGCTGTTAAAGCCAAACTAAAATGTCATTGGACAAACTAGATTTGGGCTAAGCCCCGAATATTTACAATGTCTGGCTCCGCCCCTGGCAGATACATTTAGTAATTGTATCTGTTACATAACTGAGTAATTTTCAAATACTGTGTCCCCCACCCCACCCCCCAGAAAAAAAGTTCAGGCACAGGATTTTTTTTTGCTTTAACCCCATAGACTGTAAAAAAATATATACGTTGTGTCCGTGACGTCACCCATAGGATTTTGAAGAGCAGTTTTGAAGCGTAAAGTAGGGACGAGCTGGCCGTTGCCATCTAGGCAGCGCGTCATCGCGTGTCACTCCTGGATAACAGAAAATGGGCAAAGAGGCGGCACGTGGGCAGAGCTGAGGTGACGCGATGACTAACAGACAGCAGATAAATGGCTGTCCACCTGTCACTCAAAGTGGCCACGCCCTTAATTATGCAGAACTTTAAGGCTTTATATAATGTAAACAAATGAGTTATAAAAAAAATTCACTCCCCTCACAGTTGTCATGAAGGGCAAAATTAGTCGTATAGACCAAAACCACAATTTGTACCAGGCTGTAAACATGTTTTTTTCTGCTGTAAAGTTTGGCATTTTAACATGGGGCTCAATGAGATTCTGCTCCCTTCTGGAGCCTGTCCCCAGTCGATGAATTGCAGTTTAAGTCACTTCCATATTGGCTTCAAGAGAAACTGAGGGATGTTGCCACTTGCCCCTGCATTTCGAAACATTTCACCCGCTGGTACTTTCGCTTTTGCCGCAGAGAGAATTGGGTTGATATAATCCCTCTATATTTGTGACAATATCTTGCAGTTGACAATGCTTGAGTCACACACAGACTTCAACATTCAGCATGTAAAACACAACAATGGTAACAACAATGGTAGCTATACTAAGCCAAGAGTAAATCTGAAGTAAATTAACAAGTACTTTCTGCAGTTCTTTTTTAGTTACTCTAGTAAGTGAACAAAGCATTTGTTAGCACAACATACTATTCCTATTTCACTTTACCTATTTTTTTCTAAGGCAATAGGTTTGTATGCTTTTTGTAAGTCTGACTAATTAGATTTTACAGTGTAGTATAGACTAAACACGTAATACGCATGCGCATGACGTCACCGTTTTCACAAATTTGCGTTTTTGTTGTTTACACAGAGACGTTAATCGTTTTCAAAAATGTACACTTTGAAACCCATTTTCAGACCCCCAAAACGCAGTTGTCGTGTAAATGAATAGAAAAAAATGCATAAAAGTTTTACGTTTTTAGTAAACATCCCCTTAGTTTTTTCCTAGATTTTTCTTTCTTTTTTTAAATCCCATCATGCCTTACTGATAATATCACTACTTAAGAAATGTAAATAATTTTTTAAAAGAAGCCAGCATAAATTAACTTAGATGGTTAAGCAGTGTCACGCAAGCAAGATTTATGTCGCTGTGGTAGTAGGTAATGAACTGAACTAATTATTGCTTAACACTGAATATCTCATTCGAATAGAGGCTTCATATTTTAAGTTCATATTGCATTCGCACATTCATAACAGTGTCACGATCCATAGCCAGAGGTCCCTGCAACTCTCTCATCTCCTATTTAAACGTGCACTGTTAGGCTGATAATCAAATTACCAGAGGATGATGGCTCCTTGACACCCTGTTTAAATGAGTATGTAGAGCAAAGATTCTCCGCTTGTGCCAGGGAGAAATGTCAAGGTTAAATATCTCTTATAAAATAAGCATTTATTATAGGGGTCACGGCATGGCAGCGTAGTTTGGAGTTGGCTCCTCTATATGTAAACATATGAACAGTATCACCACTCCCTTCACAGCTCACAGCCCATGAAAAATGTCAGAGACTCCCCTCAGACTAGAGTCATTGCCATTATTGACTCTTTCAAAGCTTTTTAAATCCTACTGTGCCACAAAAACGTCAGGAAAGAATGGCACATATATTCTAATATACCTCATAAACAGCACCGTACTGCTTTTTATTATTGCTCAGCCTCCAGACAATGACAGATGCTTATTTTGGGGGGATTTTGTGAACCTGTTTTTAACATGACACTCAAGCGATCTTTGAGGACTTTATTGAAGGCAGAAAAAATTGTTTGATGCTGTCATACAAAAGGGCTGATTATGTGAAGTTGTGTAAAAGCCTCTCTGTTTATTCCTCAAACACCTTCATTAAAATTCCACACCTGCTCTGTGATGCTCGCGGCAAAGACTGAGGGAGAGCAGCGGACCCCTAGAGGAGTCATTTTTATTCTGGAGCATGAGTGCCTCAGCCAAGGTGTCACCTAATCGGGAAAAAACAGAGAAAACAACTGGCGGAGAATCCACACAATTCTGTGGACCAAGCATTCCAATTAATCCCATAATGTTCAGCGTAACCCATCCCCCAAACGCTTGCTGATTAATGCCAAACATGTTTAGGACTCTATTCTATCAGGAAATGTCTATATTAAAACTCCATCTTTTTGATATTAGAGTCTCCCAAGTCTTTAATCTGCCCTGATGTGATATCTCGATACGGTGCATCAACAGTCCCTCCTTCGCAGTCTCTCATTTTGATCCAGGTCATATTATGACAGTTTCTCTCTCATCTCTCTTTAAAGCTGCTCTTTCTTCTTTTTCATTATTCTTCTTGATCTCCTTCCACTTTTGAAAGTGTGCCGGACTCTTGATGATATGAGCTCCGTTACTATTTCTGTAGACACAACTTCTGAGGATTCTTTCACTGGCAGTTATTTAACTTTAGGGATGTAGTCAAACTTGTCTGTGCATTTTGCTCATTGCCTCAAGCACATGATGTTATGCGACAGCTGGAATCTACACAAACGCAACCTCATATGATGTTTCAGCCTATGATGAGTGATGCCATTAGAATATATTTTGTGTTCAAATTTCCCACTTTAATATCAAACTGGCTTCTCTTTGTTTCGGGTTCTGAATACCTTTGCCTGGCAATATTTGATTATTTATATCAATAGCAGAATGCATTTTAATTTGCCTGCTGACTTCATTGAAACCTGACCTGAATGAATGTCTGTATTTTCCACAATAGAGAGACAGGCATTGTCCTACTAGTACTGAGCCTCTGGCAATGCCCCTGGTACTGCCACTGCAAGTGTTTAAACACTTCAAGCACTGATAAATATTGGTGATGAAGTGTTTATGCAGTGTGTTTGTGGTTCAATCAATTTCCATCACAAATATTCCATTGATGTTCTAAAAGGTTCGTCCTAAAAACCTTTTATTTTTTATTAAGGGGTTATTTAGTTGGCTGTTCTCCACATTCAGAATCGAACTAAGAATGCCTTTTGAATTTCAATTCATTTCCTGAATTTGAATCAGAAATGACAGAATTTGTTCACACTTTACTTTAGGGTCCAATTTTCATTAATAACTAACTATTATCTATATGACTTTTGCCTCAGTAAACTGCATATTAATAGTTATTAAGATAGTTGTTAAGTTTAGGTATTGGGTAGGATGTAGAATATGGTCCTGCAGAATAAGGCATTAATATGTGATTTATAAGTATTAATAAACAGTCAATATCCTAGTAATATGCATGCTAAGCAAATAATTAACAGAGAGAATTGGACCCTAAACTAAAGTGTTACACAGAATTGCAATTTGAATGTAAGTATGATTGAAATGAATCGAAATTCAAATAAATTCAAATAACTGTAATATTTAACAAAAGAATAATTATTGTTTTTTTTAAGAAAAACATATTAAGTATAGATACAATACAGAAGATTGATACATTTAGATACAATAGAGATCTATCGAGATCTATAGATAGATAGATGGACGGACAGATGGACGGACAGACGGAAAAAAATAGATAGATTGATAGATTGATAGATAGATTGATTTAGATCATTTAATAAATACATTTTTGTGAATCAGAGTGGAACAACACTTCATTTCCCAGAATGCATATCTTTGAATTGCAGTTCAGTGAATTCCTCTCTGCCATTATCTTGTGAATTCAAATTAATAGAGCCATTCTCTCAATTCTCAGTTTTACACACAATGTCACACATACTCATATTATATACAAAGCCTACTGGAAACACCAGAAGTACTGTATAGTATGATGCAACAGAAAGAGCTTTTAAACTCTTCATGTTGATAGAACAAAGCACAGAGCTGAGATCAAATAGCTTCTAATGAGGGCTCCCTCTACTCTATTGAGTCACACTGCAACAACACCTGCAAAGCAATTATGGCAAGTGTGCTTTGCTGTTATACATTATGCAACTAACCTGCAAAGCAGAGTATTTAGCGGAGGTGCTATCAAAACTAATTGAAGTCTTTTTGACCTTCTAATACACATCTTAGATATCTAAATGTCTAACGAGTCTAAGTATTAAAGCTGATATTGATTTACTGAACATTTGTACATTTGTTGGTGAAATGTGCAAAACACTGTTTAACTGACAGGAGCTATGTACTTTCGACATCTTATTTATTTATATGTTATAATCTTTTGATGATTCCGGCAATAATGAACTGCATTACAGTTTTCTTATGGACTCTAAGGACATTTAACCATCATGAAGTTTGTCTCCAATTTTCAGAGGCAGTGAAATATTTCCAAAGCACATTTTTATTCATTATTAAAAAGTACTGTCAGGACGTTATTACATATAAGTAATATGCAATGTACTGTTTCACACAATATTTCTGTGTGTTGCTTATTTTTTGTACTTAGCCACATTTTAATGTTTGAATCAGTATTGAAGATTAGTCAAGCCTTTTTTGCTATTCACATGTGCATTAATGCTGTTTATGACATTATAAGTCATTACAAATAAGGTTACATACAAGTTAGAATGCTCTTTATGTAAACTACCTCCCAGGTAAGCATAGCGAGTCAGCAAGGTTTTGAAACACAGCTCATATGATGTGCAGTTATGTCAGTAAAGGAGACAGAAAAAAAGAGGGTTAAGCTATCTCTTGAGCTTAAACTCCATTCACTTAGAACATTGAGGTTATTTTTTGCAAACCCACCCCATTTTAACATTATTACAGTGGTGGTAATTCTCTGGCCAGGGCGTGCAGGTGAAGTTTAACATTCTTAACTGTAACTGGCCCCTTATCTGACCCAGAGAAAGTTAAATTAGTTGTTTCTTGCATGGTTGCACCATGAAGATCAGCAGATACTGCCTCAGAGTCTTTGCTCCAAAAAGGTATGAGCCATGTGCTAGCATTCTGAAGTCAACAGGGCAATATGTCTTTTCCTCCCTGAACACAGCTGGAAGTCATCCTCCTCCTCATTACTTAAACTGTCAAAATCGGCCTCAAAAATTCTGCACTGCATCTATGAGGTAAGAACAAAATTCAATCACACCACAATGGCACTGGCCTCGTTTCTTTCAAGAAAGTGTATCGTAGTTAAACTCTACATACGATGAAAATACAGTTTTACAGCAAAGTCAGTTTTTACTGGCCTGATTTCTAATTTATTGTGCAGCTTTTTCTTACAAACAAGACTAAAATTGCCTGGTTTAACAATGTTTTACTGAGCATGTTTTCAAGTTTCTCTTTTACTGTTTCAATATTGAATTAAGTTACTGACATTGAATAACTGGTTGTGTTACATTGAAATGGTAGAGTGCACATGGCAGCGTCAGGTAAAGACGCTTTCCCTTGATTTGTTTGCTTGCATCAATGGCATGTCTTGATAATTCATGTTGCACTCACTCAAGAATAACTGGCGTCTGAGTTTTCACAACAAGCAGCATATAACTGATGATCAGATAAAGACTGAACTTTTGAATTAAGAACATACACTCACCTAAAGGATTATTAGGAACACCTGTTCAATTTCTCATTAATGCAATTATCTAATCAACCAATCACATGGCAGTTGCTTCAATGCATTTAGGGGTGTGGTCCTGGTCAAGACAATCTCCTGAACTCCCAACTGAATGTCAGAATGGGAAAGAAAGGTGATTTAAGCAATTTTGAGCGTGGCATGGTTGTTGGTGCCAGACGGGCCGGTCTGAGTATTTCACAATCTGCTCAGTTACTGGGATTTTCACGCACAACCATTTCTAGAGTTTACAAAGAATGGTGTGAAAAGGGAAAAACATCCAATATGCGGCAGTCCTGTGGGCCAAAATGTCTTGTTGATGCTAGAGGTCAGAGGAGAATGGGCCGACTGATTCAAGCTGATAGAAGAGCAACTTTGACTGAAATAACCACTCGTTACAACCGAGGTATACAGCAAAGCATTTGTGAAGCCACAACACGCACAACCTTGAGGCGGATGGGCTACAACAGCAGAAGACCCCACCGGGTACCACTCATCTCCACTACAAATAGGAAAAAGAGACTACAATTTGCATGAGCTCACCAAAATTGGACAGTTGAAGACTGGAAAAATGTTGCCTGGTCTGATGAGTCTCGATTTCTGTTGAGACATTCAGATGGTAGAGTCAGAATTTGGCGTAAACAGAATGAGAACATTCCATCATGCCTTGTTACCACTGTGCAGGCTGGTGGTGGTGGTGTAATGGTGTGGGGGATGTTTTCTTGGCACACTTTAGGCCCCTTAGTGCCAATTGGGCATCGTTTAAATGCCATGGCCTACCTGAGCATTGTTTCTGACCATGTCCATCCCTTTATGACCACCATGTACCCATCCTCTGATGGCTACTTCCAGCAGGATAATGCACCATGTCACAAAGCTCATTTCAAATTGGTTTCTTGAACATGACAATGAGTTCACTGTACTACAATGGCCCCCACAGTCACCAGATCTCCACCCAATAGAGCATCTTTGGGATGTGGTGGAACGGGAGCTTCGTGCCCTGGATGTGCATCCCACAAATCTCCATCAACTGCAAGATGCTATCCTATCAATATGGGCCAACATTTCTAAAGAATGCTTTCAGCACCTTGTTGAATCAATGCCACGTAGAATTAAGGCAGTTCTGAAGGCGAAAGGGGGTCAAACACAGTATTAGTATGGTGTTTCTAATAATCCTTTAGGTGAGTGTATATTGGCTTTTCTTGTTGAGGTTTCAGTTATTATATTATATTATATTATATTATATTATATTATATTATATTATATTTTTCAGAACCTTTATTTATCAGCCTTTGTTACTTGTTAGAATAGAATAGAATCTTTATTGACCTATGTTGCTTGTTAGAATAGAATAGAATCTTTATTTATCAGAGTTTGTTACTTGTTAAAATAAAATAAAATAGAATACAATACATACAATCTTTATTTACTGGCCTAACATGAACAGAGTTGAATAAAACATTTTTTTTTAAATACATTTATATTTATCAGCCTATGTTGCTTGTTAGAATAGAAAAGATTAAAATATAATCAGTGCTCAGCAGAAAAATGGCACCTCTCATAATTATTTATAAAAATAAAGTTACATACTGTAGAAGATCTTTTACTTACATAAATATTTATTGTATTTCAGTACCCATAAACTAATGCAGGTGAAATTAAACTAAACAGGAAATGACAAACAAAGGGACAATGGTCTTTAGCGTTTATTATTTCTACATATATCACAAGAACAGGCAACAGCAAAGAAAATGGCATGTGCTTGAGCACCACTATAGAACACAAATAGAATAGAATAGAATTTATTTACTGGCCTCTTATACACTGTAAACCCGAATACGCTGGAAAAAACTACAAAAATGTTTGGGGGGCAATCAGTTATATAATTTTTTATTAGATTAATTTTTATTTATATTAATTTTTGTTAAAGCACTAATTTTTATATTGCACTCATTTTAATTGCTCTTAACTTCAAATATTTGAGTAAGCTAAATCATGATAAAATGATCAACTTAAATATTTTAGTAGTGGAAATTTGGCTAAAATGTAAATCAGTATATTGCTTTATGTGAATAATTAGGCACAATGATTCTCACATCAGTTTGAAGCAAAAACTCTAGGCAACAACACCCATTAGTCAAAAGTCTTGTGGACACTTGTCTATTGTGTGTTTTAAGGTGTTTTTGTTTTGACTTACATTTTTAGTTTTTTCCAAAACCACACATTATTCTCTCAAAAATACAAGCATGTACATACATGTTGCTCACATATTATGGTAGCCCAGTTTGTGCTGAATACAGTGTAATTACACTTTGCCATTAATGTGTTTATAAGCAACTGAAAAAAGCACAAATGTCAGAGCATGTCAAAACTGCTAAAGGGCCCCAAAACAGCTCAGACTCCTGGGGGTTAAAGGGATAGTTTACCCAAAGTGACAATTTGCCCATGATTTACTCAAGTCATCCTAGGTGTATATGACATTCTTCTTTCAGACGAATACAATTGGAGTTATATTTAAAAATGTCCTGGCTCTTCCGAGCTTTATAATGGCAGTGAATGGCTGTTTCTGTTTTGAAGTCCATAAAAACTGAATCTACCTATCTATCATAAAAATGCTCCACACGGCTCCGGGGGGTTAATAAAGGCCTTCCGAAGCGAAGCCATGTGTTTTCGTAAGAAAAATATCCATATTTAAAACTGTACAAACTGTAATCTAACTTCCGCTAACTGTCGTACGTGCATTCACGAGAGACTGGATGCAATAGCATAGCATAGCACTTGCTGAATGAGTACAGCAATATAGAACATTTAACATACTGTATATCTGTTCTCAAACTAAGCTCATGCTCCACTCGTCACCATGATGGTAACCCAAAAACCCAACATATCAGAAACTCTTCTGAACTTGCATAGCAAAACATTAAACACTACTAAATCTCCCACTTAATATTAATCTTGCACAAAAAAACATTATATAAGACTTAATTTTCAAATGTGTTTTGTAAAAGAAAAAGAAGGTTCTAAATACTCATAAGTTAAAGTTAATTTGATTGAACTAATTTGTTTAATTTGAGTTGGCTTTACTCAAACCAATTCATTATTGTGAGTGTTAGGGTTTATAGTGTACAGTACATTCATACAGTGTTGCTATCGAATGGCTTTACCAGTGTCTTGACCATTTGTAAGTAGTCCTCATGTTCTTTTTATGCTGTAAAACTTTGAGATAGTACACTACAGCTGCCAAGAATTGTATTGGCATTTATATATTTGGCTCAGAAAGCTTTTGGTTGTTCATTGAATCATTGATTGTGTTTGTAAACATTACTGCATTTTAGAAAATGGCTGTCTGGAATATCAACTATATGGCTCTTGTTCACACTCAACCCAAAACAAAAAAGGGCTCCTGTGTTAACAGAGAAGACCAAAAAAAGAGCTTAAGGCAGTAACATTTATTTGTTATCCTTTTTAACAGTGGGGTCTCCGTTAATGCTGTATCACAACCTACAAGTTGCTTATTTGCTTTTGGGGCAAATATTTCATATCACCTGGACAGCACAACAAAAGAGTAACCACTGTGGCTCTATTTCATCAGGAGATCCACCTCTGCCAGAATCTCCATCTATGACTCAGATGTCACCTCTGATTGATGGCAAGCACTTAGCGTTCCCACAAGGGGCCTGTGAGCACCTGAGAGCAGTGATGTGGCTAGACAAGACTGATGCCTCATCCGAGCGTATGGATTGACCATTCAGTCTGCAACGTCTTCAGTGGCACAGGCAAAAGGGCAGGGGGCTTGATTTCACAAAGAGAGTAAAGTAAATATGCCCCCCTTGACATTCCCTCGGTTTTGAGCTGGGCTATCAAACTCCTTTCTGTCAGCGGTAAGATAACACTTTACGATGGATCTGATTTAGTGGGAACTGTTGATGCATTGATTTACATCTCATCTCTTGTCTGTAAACCATCCATTAATGCATGAGAGGTGCATTATCTCTATGCATGTTTGCACCACAGACAAGAGCAGGAAATAAGATGTCTTCACGCCTTTTCCGCCTGCTAGTTTTTTTCCACCTCTGAATTTAATTTCTAAAAACTCCTGGGCCGAGGAAGGCCGCCTAGCAAATCAACAAGAAACTTCGTAACCTTTCGATGACCCATCCGTAATGAGTTTTAACTCGCATCTGTCATAGAATGTGTTGACAATGACAAATCTGAGCGCCGCACGCTGAGAGGAATTCTAAACAGCCCGGAGAGCCGGCAAACATCCATGTTTACGCATGGAGTAACTATTATGATTCTGATGCTTTGGGAAATTCTGGTTATGGCTCTGCGGTTGCATTCTCAGGCTCACAAGAAATGTTTTTTTGACACTTCTTGTGTGAAGTAAGCGGAGCGGTCGTGGCTCGGGGTGCCGCGTATTGGAGTCAGTGGTGAGTCTGCAGTGTGTTCCAAGTCATGCCTTTGACAGATGCCACATTAGCATGATCAGCCTGGTCTTGCCAGATCGTCCGTCCTGTCATACTGGGCAATGGCTGTCTTGACTGAATACATAAGTGTGTTGTACGGCCAGAAAACAGCCTGGAGAACTGAAGGCTAGGGCAGCCTCTTGCTTTGGCCAAAGCAATGTAGATGTGAACCATGGGCCTACAACTCGGGCAATAACTGGCAAGTTATTTATTTAACAAAATATCCAATATCTGATGAGTTTGTCCTCCTTTCTCCTTGGCTATCAACAGGACAGTCTCACTTCAGTCTAACTACTTATAGCACCACCAAACCTTTTCACCTTAGTTCAGAGAATTCAGTCTAGATATTGTCACATTTCATTTAAATGATACAGAATTTACACCATCGTTAAAAAGTTTAGGCTCGGTAAGATTTATTTATTGAAATAAGTCTCTTATGCTCACTAAGGCTGCATTTATGTGATCAAAAACAGTAATATTGTGAAATACTATGTAAAACCTGTTTTAATAGATTTTAAAATGTCTTTTTTTTCCTGTGAGGGCCAAGCTGAATTTTTAGCAGTCATTACTGCAGTCTTCATGATCCCTCAGAAATCATTCTAATATGCTGATTTGGTGGTCAATAAACATTTCTTATTATTATCAATCAGGGCCGTAGCTATGGAATCCTGGGGCCCCCAACGCCCTCCACTCATATCATATATGGTAACGGTGGGCCTATAAGATATGGGCATGGAGGCTCACATCTGGTACCATGCACCTAATAAGGATTTCTTACAAAATAACAAAACAGACTAATAAATAAATGCAAATACAGGTTATTGCTTTTACTTATTTTATATACATTTATATAAGTTGATTATAAATATTAAATCAAAACAATGTCATTAAGTGGACAAGAAATTAGCCTAATAAAATGATAAAATAAACTTTAGTAGGCATACTAGCAATATAACAGGCCTATAAAATGTCTTTCCAGGCAGTCTGATGTCTAACAGCTGAGATAAATATTCAGAAATTAAAAAGAATACAGTCAAATGTAAAATAAAACCACTTAAGTTTCTCATTGTCTTCATTTTTATGTAGATAATGTGCTACTGATTTATTAAATAAAGCTAAATGTAACCATCAAGAGCAGTAAGTTGTATTTTTGTTTTCTTGACAGTATTGCTATCTTAAACATTTCACATCAGCAGCCGGCAGGTCTGTGATCAGTGTGACACGCATTTCCATTTGACTGACTGAGCTGAAATAATTAATAACCATCGGACTAAACCATTTTTAGGAAGGGGAGAGAGAGATATTTGGAAAACCTATTTAACTAAATGTGTTTTGTGTTTTTCATTGATCTCTCAGGCATACAAATGTATATACTATAATGATTCATAAGAGTAGGGGAATATAGCATAACTACTGGATTTAGTGGGCCCCTGGGCAGTGAGGGGCCCCTATAATTGTCACCACTGTCAATATTATCAATATTGAAAACAGTTGTTATGCTTGATATTTTTGTGAAAGCCATGAAACATTTTTTTCTGGATTCTTTGATGAATATACAGTAAAGTTTAAAAGAACAGCATTTATTTGAAATAAAATCTTTCGTAATGTTATACATGTCTTCACTGTCACTGATAAATATATAAATATATATTATATTATATTATATTATATTATATATAGAGGGAGAGGGAGCTCTAGCGGAAGTGATGGTGTCTACCACAGCCTGTGGTAGGCCACCTAGAACCTCCGCGTCCCGTCCAGGGACCAGACATGGAGTGCCATAGGGTGCCCCGTCTCTGAGTCAGGAGGTCCTTCCTCTGAGGAATGGGCCAAGGAGGTGCTGTCGCGAGAAGCACTAGTTCCGGGAACCAAGTCCGGTTGGGCCAATACGGAGCAACCAACAGGACTTGCTCCTTGTCCTCCCTGACCTTGCACAGAGTCTGTGCAAGAAGGCTAACTGGGGGAAACGCATACTTGTGTAGGCCCCGGGGCCAGCTGTGTGCCAGAGCATCCGAGCCGAGGGTCCCCTCGGTCAGCAAATAAAACAACTGGCAGTGGGTCGTGTCCGGGGCGGCAAACAGGTCTACCTGTGCGGTCCCAAATCGACTCCAGATCAGCTGGACCACCTGGGGATGGAGTCTCCACTCTCAGGGGAGCACTGGCTGTCGTGAGAGCTCGTCGGCCGCACGATTGAGCAGGCCCGGAATGTGAATGGCACAAAGCGACCTCAGATGCTTCTGACTCCATAGGAGGAGATGGCGGGCGAGTTGTGACATGTGGCGGGAGCGTAGACCACCCTGTATGTTGATGTACGCAACGGCCGCAGTGTTGTCCGTACGGACCAGAACGTGCTTGCCTAGTAGCGGCGTTTTGAAGGGGCCCAGTGCAAGACAAACTGCTAACAACTCGAGGCAATTGATATGCCATTGCAGTTGGGGCCCCATCCACAGACCCGAAACTGCAAGCCTGTGTACGTGGCACCCCAGCCGGTGGATGAGGCAACCGAATCCAGCTCCATACCGAGAAAAGAGATCCTCTGCGTCAGGCAGAGTTTGCTCTTTTCCCAGTTGACCCGAAGCCCCAACCGGCTGAGGTGACTGAGCACCATGTCCCTGTGTTCGCACAACTGCTCTCGCGACTGGGCAAGGATCAGCCAGTCATCGAGATAGTTGAGGATGCGAACTCCACGCTCTCACATGGGAGCAATGGCCACCTCTGCGACTTTCGTGAAGACATGGGGCGACAGGGCCAGCCCGAAGGGTAGGACTTTGTACTGATATGCTCGTCCGTCGAACGCAAAGCGTAGAAACGGTCTGTGTCGAGAGAGAGTCGAGACATGAAAGTACGCGTCCTTCAGGTCGATCGCTGCAAACCAATCTTGGGGACGGATGCACCTGAAGATGCGTTTCTGCGTTAGCATTCTGAACGGTAGCCTGTGAAGGGACCGGTTCAAGAATCGCAGATCCAAGATCGGCTGTAACCCGGCGCCTTTCTTGGGTACAATGAAGTACGGGCTGTAGAAGCCGGTCTTCATATCGGCTGGAGGGACCGGCTCTATCGCGTCCTTCGCCAGTAGGACTGCAATCTCCGCCTGAAGCACAGGGGCATGACATCCTCAGCGACAGGCAGGCGGAGACGCTGCGACCGGCGGCAGGGTGGAGGCAGCAGCTGGCCGCCGGGGCAGGATGTGCTTAATAGCCTGGGCCTGGTGCACCTGGAGCAACGGCATGGCATGGCGGGACGCTGAGAACCAGCGCGACCCGCCCCGAGAAACCAATCATCCAACCTAGAAGGTTCGGGACGTGGTGGAGGGTTCCACTCAAGCCCGACCTTTTCGGCGGCCCGGGAAAGCATAGCTGTCAACTTGGGGTCCGATTCGACCGTTGCCACTCTCCCAGAGGGAGGCAGTACAGCCGACATCAACATCGATCGGCACTAGATCGAGGTATGGGTAGGGGGTCACCTCCTTCCCGGAGGTAGGTGAGTCTCGACCTAAGCGCCGCGATAGCGGGAACATGAACTATCCACAAAAGCCGCCTCAGCCGCCTCGAACGTGACCGACTAAAAAAGGAACCTTTTCTAATATTAACGTGGGTCCTAAAGCTCTTGCCTGATCATATCCATTCCTTTTCCAGTGATATTCCTTTTGTAATGTCTCTCAGCCATCTCTCTTCCAGCAGTCTTTCTTCAAATGTCCCACTTGCTCACTCTCTCTCCTCCCCCATCATGGGTTTTTACGCCCCCTACTGCTGATTTGCTGAAGTGTGTTGTGGTGCTCGGTCCGATCCACTTTCAACAGTGTTTTTCAGAAATCGTTTACTGCACCTTTAAGTGCATACAGTTACACAAATCTATTGTTTTGATTTTTTGTTACGCAAACACGTAATTTAAAAAGATACACTATATTGCCAAAAGTTTTGGGACGCTTGCCTTTACATGCACATGAGCTATAATGACATCCCATTCTTAATCAGTAGGGTTTAATATTGAGTTGGCCCACCCTTTGCAGCTATAATAGCTTCAAGGAAGGCTTTCCACAAGGTTTAGGAGTGTGTTTATGGGAATTTTTGACCATTCTTCTAGAAGCGCATTTGTGAGGTCAGGCACTGATGTTGGACGAGAAGGCCTGGCTCGCAGTCTCTGCTCTAATTCATCCCAGAGGCGTTCTATCGGGTTGAGGTCAGGACTGCAGGCCAGTCAAGTTCCTCCACACCAAACATGCACATCCATGTCTTTATGCACCTTGCTTTCTCTAAAGGTGACGCAAATCCCGAATCTTTATAGAACGTTAACATAATTTAACGTAACGTAAGGGGATTTTAACAGAACATTTCCATATGGTCCTCTGTTGGTCATATAATAACGTTCCCAATATGACTTTAGGTGGACGTCCCATATTGGTTATTCTATGGTCACATTAGAACATTACAAAGAGAACATTTGGGGCATTACCAGAATGTTCCCACATGGTCCTCTGTTGGTCATATAATAACGTTCCCAATATGACTAGGTGGACGTCCCATATTGGTTATTCTATGCTCACACAGCAACGTTACAAAGAGGACATTTGAGACTATAACAGAACATTTCCACATGGTCCTCTGTTGGTCATATAATAACGTTCCCAATATGACTTTAGGTGGACGTCTTATATTGGTTATTCTATGGTCACATGGCAACGTTACAAAGAGGACATTTTGGACATTAACAGAACATTTCCACATCGTCCTCTGTCGGTCCTATAATAACGTTTCCGATATTACTTTAGGTGGACGTCCCATATTGGTTATTCTATGGTCACACGGCAACGTTACAAAGAGGACATTTGGGACTTTAACAGAACATTTCCACATGGTCCTCTGTTGGTCATATAATAACGTTCCCGATATGACTTTAGGGGGACATTCCATTTTGGTTATTCTATGGTCACATTAGAACGTTACAAAGAGGATGTTTGGTATATTAACAGAACGTTCCCATGGTCCTCTGTTGGTCATATTATAACGTTCCTGATATGACTTTAAGGGGGACGTTCCATTTTGGTTATTCTATGGTCACAGAGCAACGTTATAAAGAGGATATTTGGGATGTTAAAAAGACATTCTCATACGGTTCCCTGTTTGTCAGATGGGGATGTTTAATTCGGGGCTGCGCTGCAACATATCTTGTTGCGTCCAGATGTCTCTACACTACATTCCCATAACGTTTGCAGGACCTTTAGGGGACCAACCTAAAATGTTATTTGTTGGTCCTATTTAGGACCTTCCATCACATTTACTTAATGTTTTCAGGAACCCAGTGAACATTGATTCACACAAACATGTTCTGAAAACATTCAGTAAACAGGACCAAAAAATAACATTCTAGGTTGGTCCCCTAAAGGTCCTGCAAACGTTGTGGAAATGTAGTGTAGAGGAAATTAGTAATGGTCCCCTAAACAGAACGTTACCAGGCGACGTCCTTGACACCAGTGAAGACGTTCTGAGAATGTTCTGTGAACATCAAATTTCCAAATAAAATATGGTGCCCTAAACGTTTTGAGAACGTCCTGAATGTTCCGTGAAGGTCCTCCGAATAACGTCCCAGAACCCTTTAAAGAACTCCACATCATGACCGCTTCGGAATATTCTAGGAACGTTACCAGGCGATGTCCTTGACACTAGCGGGGACGTTCTGAGAATGTTCTGGGAACATAAAATCTCCAAATAAAATATGGTCCCCTAAAAGTTCAGAGAACGTCCTGAATGTTCCGTGAAGGTCCTCCAAATAACGTCCCCGAACCCTTTAAAGAACTCCACATCATGACCGGGAACGTTACTAGGTGATGTCCTTGACACCAGCGGGGACATTCTGAGAATGTTCTAGGAACGTAAAATTTCTAGAGGGGTGTGTGCTTTACACCACTGCATCTGATGTTTTGCATTCCATGCAGCTGCTCGGCCATGGAAACCCATTCCATGAAGCTCTCTACGCACTGTTCTTGAGCTAATCTGAAGGCCACACAAAGTTTGGAAGTCTGTAGCCATTGACTCTGCAGAAAGTTAGCGACTTCTGCACACTGAGCGCCTGAGCATGCACTGACACCGATCTGTGATTTTACGTGGCCTACCACTTCATGGCTGAGTTGCTGTTGTTCCCAATTGCTTCCACTTTGTTATAATACCACTAACAGTTGACCATGGAATATTTAGTAGTGAGGAAATTTCACAAATGGACATATTGCACAGGTGGCAAACTATCACGGTACCACGCTTGAATTCACGGAGCTCCTGAGAGCGATTGATTCTTTCACAAATGTTTGTAGAAGCAGTCTGCATGCCTAGGTGCTTGATTTTATACACCTGTGGCCATGGAAGTGATTGGAACACCTGAATTCAATGATTTAGAGGGGTGTCCCAGTATTTTTGCCAATATATGTATATTTGAACTTCAGTATGTTGCAATCAGTGATAAGACATGCGAGGGCCTCAGTGATCCTGCATTTGTTATACTGTTTCAAAAGACCATTTTTGAAGGTTTAAATTAGTGTGAGATGTTATGGCAGATGGGATGATTATCAGTGTTGACTTGAATGACGGTCTATTCCTCATACAATGCTATTACACTCTATGGCGTCAGAGTACAAACAAGCACTTTGTCAGAAGAAGGTTTTAAACCAATTACCATCATGGTTATATCTAAATGATAGTTAACTTTTAGAATAAGTGGACTTGTGGAAAAGTGGGATTCTGCTGTCATTGTTTATAAGGCTCTGTGGATGTTTTGCTTCATTTGATCCCAACCTGTGTTTGTCTTTCATCTAACATCGGTGGCAAAGGCCATTTCACTCATGATGCTTTTGGCTCTCGCTGATGCTCTTGCTTTTTTGCACTTGTTTTCTTTGAGTCTCTTGAGAGCCTATTTCCACTTAAATTCACAGTGCAGATACCAATCTGCAATGTTCCAAGGTGTTAACCCCAGCACCACTGTTACAACACAAGTACCTGCACTACAGTCACTTACAGTGTTTATCTAAAATGCAATCACTCTCTAATCGCAAATACAGACAATATCACAGATTTTCAATAAATGGGCTATTGTTGCCCAAAACCAATAACAACTTACAAGCCAGCAGGAAACCTTGAGGTTAGCAGAAGGCTAACAGGGCAGAGTAAGTTTATTTATTTATTTGCACCAAATGAAAACTTGCATGTGTGGCAGTAATCAAGTGAATATTTTAAAATATGAAGGTTGAATGTTGGGTTCTTCACAATGAAGCTGATTTTCTGTACCATAGTCATGCAGAAAGAGGAGAAAACTATAACACTCATGTGGATAAAAAAATGAGATGCAGTATTCTTACAGATGCAGTATTCAAACAGATGTCTGATCTTTGTGAAGCTGCTTTGGAACATTTATTGACAGGTGTTATACAAGTGAATTGAATTGAGGGGGAAAAAAATTACATTTGAAGCACAAAATCATGCATCACTTTCATTCTATAAATGCATAACAGCCAAAATGAGTTATCCCTTACATATACATTTGAAAATCTAGATTTTCTTTTTAGATTTGGTTTGTGAATTTGTGGGTTTTCTGATCAAAAGTGAAATGTGAGCAATGTGAACATAATTTAGTATAAGAGGACGTCAGAGGGGGAAAATGCAAAAAAAAATATGATGTGACCCTTTTAATCATTACAAGAGTTTGACCTAATATTCCATCATATGCCATAATCTGTATTATATGCTTTGCCTTATTTAACATTAAAAAATCAAGCCATACTGGAAATAAGTGATCAAAGAAAAACTTGAATGGGCAAAATCACCAATACAAGATTCCAGCATTTCATTATTTACATAAAATATATTTCTTTAAAGACAAATGAAAGGGAAAAAAAGTTAAACATTTTCCATTAGTGATCAAAGATGCAAATTAATTATGCAAGTTAAAGGTTAAGTTAGAAATTAGTACATTTAAGGCAGAAAAGTTGTGTGTAATGGTGTATCAAAGACAAACAATGTTTTCTTTGATCTCACTGTAAGGTGCACTGCATAATTAAACACAATGTTCAAGTTTGCTAACAACCTTTAGATCCTCCTCACAATAATCATAAACCAGTGCCAGATAATCATAGACCCCCTCAGCTCCCATTGAAATTGTATTTCTTTCTTCTTTTTTCCTCTAATAGGCCAAGTTGCTGGATTATGACTGCTAGAAACCGACCCATGCTATTATAGATTGTTGCCTTGAACCAGTTTGGTACACTTTGTATCTCTTTTTTCTCCCTAGTAATTACAGTTTGGTATTTAATCATGTCAGTCATTCTCTCACACACACGCAAGGATTAGCCTTGGGTTTCTTGCCCTAAACAGAGGAAATATAGATAATTTTCAAGTGCTCCGCACTTTAGAGAAGCATTTCTGAGGCAGGGACTTCGAGGCTGGTTGCGATTTTATTACATATTCCTAGGATACAACACTAAACATTTCCATAATCTTAACCTCAGAGCAGCACAGTAAACAGACTCATTTCTCATGGCTCTATGCAAAACAGGCTGTTATGAATAAATGCATTCTGAAATTGGGGTAAAACACATACCGCACACGCGATGATAGGTTCGACAGAGCTCTCTGTGAGGCAAAGAGCGTGGTGTTAGTTCAGTGTTGATGGGGAGTCAGGAACAAAATGCTACTGAGGCACAGATATATGGCATAAAATGGGGTCAAAAAACCATGAATAAATCAGAGAAAAAGATTGAAATAGACAGATATTAAAGCATTATTTGATTCCATCTGTTCTAACATACTACAGGTATCAGTGTAAGGTCCTTTAGAGGTCCTCTCCATCACTAACACAGAGAAAACTATATTATTCCTCCCCACACCTGAAGCTGCATATGATTTCACATGATTACATATGATGTGTTACTTGCTGCATACATTTGCTCCTGATAGTGAGAAATTACATTTGTGACACTGAATTGAGATTACTCATGTCTTCAGAAGATCATTGCCGGTAGCGTTCGGCATCAGGAAACAAACACACGCTGGTTATTTCCCCTCCCCATTTGCTCTCTCTTTACATTGTAACTCCTGGATGACAGTAAGCCTTGTTTTCCAGTATTATTACACAGGGGAAATGCTGTGAGCACAGGCCCCGTAGTTTGGAGTGACAGAGTCGCCTGCCACTCAAGATTACAGCTCAATAAAAGTGACATGCACGATCACTGTCAACAAAACAGCTTCCTCTATACAGCCAGGATACGCCTCTAAAGGATTGCAGCCTGCTGGAAAACCACATTTCTCACTGGAGAATAAAAACCTGACTCCTAACTCCAAAGTCACAACAAACTGTCAAAGGAGTCTTAGAATAGTTTGCAATATCCATAGCAGAGCGGGGTACCAATATTCAGGGGCCCCAAGCAGTGAGACTCTTCAGATACTCAGGAGCCCAAACACCCTATACGAAAGACCTCTCTGAACAATACAAGTATCCCAGTAGGCTGTCATACGTCATGGTTCTAGCACAAACACATTTCAGTCATAACATCTTTTAGAGTGAATTATTTAACCAGCATTCCGGCAAAATCAAACATATCTACATTCCATGCTCCATGCCATGGACCATGGAATATAGATATGCTTGATTTTGCTGCTATGCTGTGCATAGTCATAGCAGCTATGCTGCTGCTGCTTAGTTAAAACAATAATCATAAAGGACATGCTGCTGCAAGAATATATAAGAACCCCGTAGCTGATCTCTACAGGTTGCGTGGGGAAGAGGGGAAATAGAAGTTCCCTTTCAGTCGGTCACGTTCGACGTACGTCGGACGTCACCGACGAATTGGGATCACTTCTGGGAGCCCCTATCAACTTCGAGATCTAGAGAACGGGCCAATGGCCATTGGCGTGCGAGATTTGCATCTCGCGCTCCGCCCCGCGCTGCGGGTATAAACAGGAGGCGAATGCAGCGCACTATTGTCATTCACTTCGGAGCCGAACACGGTGTTGATGAAGGAGACTGTTCCTGCTTCAGCAGAAAGAGAGAGAACGAGAGAAGACGCTTCTTTGAGTGCTGGGAGAGAAGGCACGATCAGCGGCGGCCGCGAGCTCACTGATACAGTGATAAACTGCTGTTTTTACAGCACTGTTGGTTTGGTGAGGGCGTTCCCAACGGTGAGTGCATACACAGGCTGCACTACTCTCCTGTGTTTTGCCGCGGTCGTTCCTGGGTGCTTCAGCACATTTAAAAGAGCTTTCTTCTAAAAGAGCAGCGCGGGTGTGACACTGCGTCTTTTTCAAGACGTCATTCCACCCGTGCGTTTCTGGATGCGGTTGTTTCCTGTCCTTTGACGGCCACGATCCCTCTCGCATAAGCATGTTGAGATTGCGTTCGTGGGTGATCCATGTTCTCTCAGGAGAACGGGATCACGTCGGCGCGTTGTTCGTCTCGCCTTCCTCGTGAGGGTTTGAGTGTTCAGCGCGCCGTGTGCCGTCTAGCTGCCGGCTGACAGCGCGGGTTGTCACGGCAACCCAGCGCGTCACTCGGCGCTTTAGATGCGCGGTCGAGACTTAACCTCAAACGGGCCTATTCCCCGATCTAGTTTCTTTTCTGGTGCACCAGAAAGGGGCTACTTCGGCTAATAAGCCTTGGTGACCTGAGGATTACAGTGGGGCTTCCCTGCCGAGTACATCTCCGTGGGCCCTCACTCCTCTATCGCATCGCAAGCATGCTGAGACTGTGTTCGTGGGTGGTTCATGTTCTCTCATGAGAGCATGACCACGTCGGCGCGTTGTTCGTCTCGCCTTCTTCATAGGGGCTTGAGTGTTCAGCGCGCCGTGTGCCGTCTCGGCGGCCACGCTCACAGTCTTGCATGCCTGCTGGTAGCTTACATGTGGGATTGCTGGTTCCAAAAAAAAAATAAATAAATAAATAAAAATAATAATAAATAAATAAATAAAGGGGACCTAGCGTTTCATCTGGGGCTCTAGCAGAGGACAGATGTCAATCGCTGCATCGGAGAGAGGGCTGTTATAAGCTGGAAATGAAGATGATGCTGAGTTTCCCACTATAATGGTGTGTGCTCATGCTGAATCAGATTCAGACTTGACAGCCATGCTTTCCTGGGTGGCTGAGGCGTAGTGCAACGCGTAAATCGCCTTGCCCGCCCCCTTGCCTTTTTCCCGGATGTGCATTGGAAAGCTTTGGCAGTGTGGAACTATTTGGTGCCAAAATATGGGGTGCCAATGGTGCCATAATCTGGATAAAGTTTTCCTCTCTCTCACTACCCTCATCGGTGAGGTGGCAGTGCCACTGGCAGGCCACCTCCGCCCTGCGCTCTTAGTGCACGAGGGTAGTTCTGAGCTGAGGTTGAGCTGCGCACCGTGACTGATTTACATTTAAAGTCACAGCGCTGGCCCTTGGCCAGACGATGTCCACCCTGGTCCAGAAACACCCTTGGGCTACCTTGCAGGGGTGTGAGACGTCGCCAGAGTACGCTCTCTCGATGCTCACATCTCACAAGGTGACCCTTTTCGGCGACACTGTCGGTGACTGTGCAGCAGTCCTCCACAGTGCAAAGCAGATGGAACCCCTCAGTCTGCTCGCCATGGGCATCCCACGATGCCACCCGTCTTGGCTGCCAGTCAGCTGAGACGGGTGACCTGGACTTGGTTGAAGCTGCTCTTCCCCAGAGGAGGGCCGGGTGGAGAATCATTGCTAAATTTTGTTCCGCCACCGGTGTTACAGCCAGTGGTACCCAAATTCTTAAGAGCAGTTCCAATACCTCTGGGTCTCGGGAGTTCAGGAATGGCAGCGTGTGACGCTATGAAGCCGCGCCGCTCTCATTCCCCTCCCCACAAGAGGGCGAGAATGGCAGTGTGCGACGCCGGGGAGCCTCGCCACTCTCATTCCCCTCTTCTCAGCGGTGTGAGGACGACAGTGCGCGACGCTATGCCTCGCCACTCTTGTTCCCCGCTGAGGAAGGAGGTGAGGTAGGCAGTGTGTGACGCCACAAAGCCTTGCCACTCTCTGCCCCTCCTTCAGTCGCCAGCGGACCGCAGCGTATGGCTTGAGAACGCTACCATGCCTTCTCTCATACCCTCCGTCCAACCGTGGGGGCAGGTAGGTGCTGCGTGCGCACTCAGACCCCACTTCAGGACGCTGTGCCTCTTGGGTCGGGTCCCTGCCCTCCACTTCGCTGCCCTACTGCGGGTACGTCTGTGGGGCGGGTGTGTTCATGGTACGGTTTCCGGAAGCCTAGCTAGCACTTCTGGGACGGTCCCGCTGACTCACCTGCACCACCAGGCTCGGCTATGCGATTCAGTTCGCACGGCATCCTCCCAAGTTCTGGGCGTCCACTTCACTGTTGTGTGGAGCTGCGACGCCCATCTTGTGGAAAGAGATCGAAGTCCTACTGGCGAAGGACGCGATTGGAGCCGGTCCCTCCAGCCGACATGAAGTTGGGGTTCTATAACTTCTACTTCATTGTGCCCAAGAAAAGCAGTGGGTTATGACCAATCTTGGACCTGTGAGTCCTGAACCAGGCCCTTCACAAACCGCCCGTTCAGATGTTGACGCAGAAGCGCACTTTCGAGTACATCCGTCCCCAAGATTGGTTTGCAGCGATCGACCTGAAGGTCGTTCCCTTCAGGACTGTCACTGTTGTGTGAATACAGAGACACGGTGATCAGTCACCTCAGCCTGTTGGGACTTCGGGTCAACTGGGGAAAGAGGAAACTCTGCCCCGTGCAGAGGATCTCTTTTCTCGGTATGGAGCTGGACTTGGTCAATCTGACAGCGCGTCTCACAGAGGAGCGTGTCCAGTCGGTGTTGAACTGCTTGAATTCGTTCAAATGCAGGACAGCGGTACCACTGAAACATTTTCAGAGGCTCCTGGGGCATATGGCATCCGCAGCCGCTGTAACGCCGCTCGGATTGCTTCATATGAGACCGCTTCAACGCTGGCTACACGACCGAGTCCTGAGATGGGCGTGGCACAGCGGATCCCTCCGTGTCCCCGTGACTCCGAGGTGCCGCCAAACCTTCAGCCTGTGGTCGGACCCTTCGTTTCTACGGGCAGGAGTTTCCCTAGAACAAGTGTCCAGGCATGTTGTTGTCTCCACGGATGCTTCATCCACCGGCTGGGGTGCCACGTACAACGGGCTTGCAGTTTCGGGTCTGTGGACGGGGCCTCAACTGCAATGGCATATCAATTGCCTCGAGTTGTTAGCAGTTCGTCTTGCGCTGGGCCGCTTCAAAACGCCGCTACTAGGCAAGCACGTTCTGGTCCGTACGGACAACACTGCGGCCGTTGCGTACGTCAACAAACAGGGTGGTCTACGCTCCCGTCGCATGTCTCAACTCGCCCGCCATCTCCTCCTATGGAGTCAGAAGCATCTGAGGTCGCTTCGTGCCATTCACATTCCGGGCCTGCTCAATCGTGCGGCCGACGAGCTCTCACGACAGCCAGTGCTCCCCGGAGAGTGGAGACTCCATCCCCAGGTGGTCCAGCTGATCTGGAGTCGCTTCGGGACCGCACAGGTAGATCTGTTTGCCGCCCCGGACACGACCCACTGCCAGTTGTTTTATTCCCTGACCGAGGGGACCCTCGGCTCGGATGCGCTGGCACACAGCTGGCCCTGGGGCCTACGCAAGTATACGTTTCCCCCAGTGAGCCTTCTTGCACAGACTCTGTGCAAGGTCAGGGAGGACGAGGAGCAAGTCCTGTTGGTTGCTCTGTATTGGCCCAACTGGACTTGGTTCTCGCGACAGCACCTCCCTGGCCCATTCCTCTGAGGAAGGACCTCCTGACTCAGAGACGGGGCACCCTATGGCACCCGCGTCCGGTGTCTGGTCCCTGGACGGGACGCGGAGGTTCTAGGTGGCCTACCACAGGCTGTGGTAGACACCATCACTTCCGCTAGAGCTCCCTCTACGAGGCGCCTCTATGCGTTGAAGTGGAACCTGTTCGTCGACTGGTGTTCTTCTTGCTGAGAAGACCCCCGGAGATGTTCGGTCGGTTCTGTGCTTTCCTTCCTACAGGACGGGTTGAAGCGAAGGCTGTCTCCCTCCACCCTCAAAGTCTATGTTGCCGCTATTGCCGCTAATCATGACATGGTAGGTGGTAAGTCTCTAGGGAAGCACGATCTGATCGTCAGGTTCCTGAGGGGGGCGAGGAGACTAAAACCACCTCGCTCTCCCTCTATACCCTCTTGGGACTTAACTCTGGTGCTAACCGCACTGCAGAGGGCGCCCTTTGAGCCTTTGCAGTCAGTTGAGTTAAAAATCCTGTCTCTGAAGACAGTACTCCTGACTGCATTGGCCTCTATCAAGAGGGTAGGGGACCTGCAGGCATTTTCGGTCGACGAATCGTGCCTGGAATTCGGGCCCGGTAACTCTCATGTAATCCTGAGACCCCGGCCCGGATTTATGCCCAAGGTTCTCACCACTCCCTTCCGGGACCAGGTGGTGAGCCTGCAAGCGCTGCCTTCGGAGGAGGCAGACCCAGCCCTAGCTTTTCTCTGTCTAGTCCACGCTCTGCGGACTTACGTGGACAGAACGCAAAGCTTCAGGACCTCAGAACAGCTCTTCGTCTGTTATGGAGGCCAGCAGAAGGGAAAGGCTGTCTCCAAGCAGAGGATGGCCCACTGGATAGTGGATGCCATCGTCTTGGCGTACCAAACCCAAGACGTGCCCTGCCCGCTCGGGTTAAGAGCCCACTCCACTAGGGGTGTAGCTTCTTCCTGGGCGTTGGCTCGTGGCGCCTCGCTGACAGATATTGTAGAGCTGCGGGCTGGGCGACACCTAACACGTTCGCTAGATTTTATAGCCTCCGTGTAGAGCTGGTATCTTCCTGTGTGCTCGCTTCCCATAGTCAGTAACACCGAAGTGCCCGTTCTAAGTGTCGGCTTGCTGCGCCACTCCCTTCCCTTTGGAACGGATACGTGCGCTTATATGCTCCAGTCGAGTTCCCCAGAACGGCGAACCCTGTTGAGTCCTCCGCAACCCGCGGCAGTCAGATGTGGCGGAGCGTCCGACGCCAGGTCTAACACTCGTATGCATTGGTGGAACTTGTGTTAGGCTGGGTTTCATATGTTGTGACCCCCACGGCGGTCCCATATGTGTATTCTTCCACGGTCCGGCTCCCTACGGCGAGCCCGTGTCTTTCCCTCGGCAGAGCTCTCTGCCGTCTCAGTTAGGTGTTGTTCCCCCGCCTGTTTGGCCGGGGCCACCCCTGGGACTTCCGTATGTTGCACTGCCCACGGCCAGTCCATACGTGTATTTTCCACATGGTAACTCCCTTCGGGCATGATGTGGCTTCCGCAGCGTCCCTCTGGGCACGCTTCCCAGCGTTATCCAATAGTCTGCTGAAGTGGGTCTTGCGGAACAGCAGTGTGACTTCCCTGCGTGAATTCCCCGCCCGGAACAGACGGGGTCTGAGGGGCTCTCGCTGGGCGCTGGAAGTGGTAGTAACTGTGGCGTTTTCCAAAGGGATCCCAATTCGTCGGTGACGTCCGACGTACGTCGAACGTGACCGACTGAAAGGGAACGTCTCGGTTACGTATGGTAACCCTCGTTCCCTGAGGGAGGGAACGGAGACGTACGTCCCGTCGCCACAGTTGCTGTACCATCACTGCATGGCCGAGTCACTAGTTCGGCTCCTCAGTGAAAAACAATAGTGCGCTGCATTCGCCTCCTGTTTAGACCCGCAGCGCGGGGCGGAGCGCGAGATGCAAATCTCGCACGCCAATGGCCATTGGCCCGTTCTCTATACAGGGAGTGCAGAATTATTAGGCAAATGAGTATTTTGACCACATCATCCTCGTTATGCATGTTGTCTTACTCCAAGCTGTATAGGCTGGAAAGCCTACTACCAATTAAGCATATTAGGTGATGTGCATCTCTGTAATGAGAAGGGGTGTGGTCTAATGACATCAACACCCTATATCAGGTGTGCATAATTATTAGGCAACTTCCTTTCCTTTGGCAAAATGGGTCAAAAGAAGGACTTGACAGGCTCAGAAAAGTCAAAAATAGTGAGATATATTGCAGAGGGATGCAGCAGTCTTAAAATAGCCAAGCTTCTGAAGCGTGATCATCGAACAATCAAGCGTTTCATTCAAAATAGTCAACAGGGTCGCAAGAAGCGTGTGGAAAAACCAAGGCGCAAAATAACTGCCCGTGAACTGAGAAAAGTCAAGCGTGCAGCTGCCAAGATGCCACTTGCCACCAGTTTGGCCATATTTCAGAGCTGCAACATCACTGGAGTGCCCAAAAGCACAAGGTGTGCAATACTCAGAGACATGGCCAAGGTAAGAAAGGCAGAAAGTCGACCACCACTGAACAAGACACACAAGCTGAAACGTCAAGACTGGGCCAAGAAATATCTCAAGACTGATTTTTCTAAGGTTTTATGGACTGATGAAATGAGAGTGAGTCTTGATGGGCCAGATGGATGGGCCCGTGGCTGGATTGGTAAAGGGCAGAGAGCTCCAGTCCGACTCAGACGCCAGCAAGGTGGAGGTGGAGTACTGGTTTGGGCTGGTATCATCAAAGATGAGCTTGTGGGGCCTTTTCGGGTTGAGGATGGAGTCAAGCTCAACTCCCAGTCCTACTGCCAGTTTCTGGAAGACACCTTCTTTAGGCAGTGGTACAGGAAGAAGTCTGCATCCTTCAAGAAAAACATGATTTTCATGCAGGACAATGCTCCATCACACGCGTCCAAGTACTCCACAGCGTGGCTGGCAAGAAAGGGTATAAAAGAAGAAAATCTAATGATATGGCCTCCTTGTTCACCTGATCTGAACCCCATTGAGAACCTGTGGTCCATCATCAAATGTGCGATTTACAAGGAGGGAAAACAGTACACCTCTCTGAACAGTGTCTGGGAGGCTGTGGTTGCTGCTGCACGCAATGTTGATGGTGAACAGATCAAAACACTGACAGAATCCATGGATGGCAGGCTTTTGAGTGTCCTTGCAAAGAAAGGTGGCTATATTGGTCACTGATTTGTTTTTGTTTGGTTTTTGAATGTCAGAAATGTATATTTGTGAATGTTGAGATGTTATATTGGTTTCACTGGTAAAAATAAATAATTGAAATGGGTATAAATTTGTTTTTTGTTAAGTTGCCTAATAATTATGCACAGTAATAGTCACCTGCACACACAGATATCCCCCTAAAATAGCTAAAACTAAAAACTACTTAAAATATTGATACAAAAATATTCAGCTTTGATATTAATGAGTTTTTTGTGTTCATTGAGAACATGGTTGTTGTTCAATAATAAAATTAATCCTCAAAAATACAACTTGCCTAATAATTCTGCACTCCCTGTATCTCGAAGTTGATAGGGGCTCCCAGAAGTGATCCCAATTCGTCGGTGACGTCCGACGTACGTCTCCGTTCCCTCCCTCAGGGAACGAGGGTTACCATACGTAACCGAGACGTTTTCATAATCATGCAGCAGGGCAATCGCAAGCTAGGGTATGAAATATATGGTTATGTGGATTAGGAAGTACGCCTGTTTGGCTATTGCCACAGCATTAGAGGAACTAATCAGCGCTCGTTCATGACTGAACTGCACTATATTGCCAAAAATGTTGGGACACCTCCCTTCACATGTACATGAACTTTGATGACATCCCATTCTTAATCTGTAGGGCTTAAAATGAAGTTGGCCCACCCTTTGCAGCTACAACAGCTTCAACTCTTTTGGGAGGCTTTCCACAATGTTTAGGAGTGTGTTTGTGGGAATTTTTGACCATTCTTCTTAAAGCGCATTTGTGAGGTCAGGCACTGATGTTGGACGAAAAGGCCTGGCTCGCAGTCTCTGCTCTAATTCATCCCAAAGGTGTTCTATCTGGTTGAGGTCAGGAGACACCAAACTCGCTCATCCATGTCTTTATGGACCTTGCTTTGTTCAATGGTGTGTAGTCATGTTGGAACAGGAAGGGGCCATCCCTAAACTGTTCCCACAAAGTTGGGAACATGAAATTGTCCAAAATGTCTTGGTATGCTGAAGCTCCGTGATTTTACGTGGCCTATCACTTCGTGGCTGAGTTGCTGTTGTTCCCAATTGCTCCACTTTGTTATAATACCACTAACAGTTGACCGTGGAATATTTTATGATGAGGAGATTTCACAAATACACTTTTTGCAACCTATCACGGTACCACGCTTAAATTCACTGAGCTCCTGAGAGCGACCCATTCTTTCACAAATGTTTGTAGAAGCAGTCTGCATGCCTAGGTGCTTGATTTTATACACCTGTGGCCATGGAAGTGATTGGAACACCTGAATTCAATGATTTGGAGGGGTGTCCCAATACTTTTGGCAATATAGTGTATGTATTATATGTTTGCACTGGCACTGACATGTACATTTTTAATGTACTGACAGCATCTAAAATGTAAGCAACAACTTTAGAGGTGTATATGTTTATGAATCCTTTTATGGCTATGTTCACACTGTCAATTTTTGGGATTGACAACCGCATTTACTTACAGGTGTGAGTCTCGAAATGTCCCGTTCACACAGCAACTTACAGTAGCGTCTTTAATACTTTCTGTATTCATACGTGCAATGGGAGTCAAGCCTGTATTCGGTTTCCAGTAACCATAGTGACAGTGACCAAAGTAATATCAAAGATGAAATACTGAAAAGTCCTATCACTTTTGACACAACAATAGTCCAAATGAGCCACAAGTTCATCCGTCAAATCTTCATTAACTGTCAAAAGCTTTAATGTAAATGCGCTAGCCAGACGCCTTTTACCATCACGTCCTTTGCAGCATCTTGCGCATGACATGGCATTTGAGTCACGCATAGAACACAAATCTACCCTTTCTGTCAAAAATACTAGAAAAGGCAGTGTCCTCACAATTATGCTCCTTTTTTAGAAAAAAATGGTATCTGTGAGGTTTTCCAGTCAGGATTTAGACCACATCATAGTACTGAGACTGCTCTCATTAGAGTTACAAATGATTTACTCTTATCATCCGATCGTGGTTGTATCTCTCTGTTAGTGTTACTCGATCTTAGCACTGCATTCGATACCATCGACCACAACATTCTTTTGAATAGACTCGAAAATTATGTTGGCATTAGTGGAATTGCATTGGCATGGTTTAAATCATACTTATCTGACCGTTTTCAGTTTGTAGCAGTAAATGAAGAGATCTCACACCGATCACAAGTTCAGTATGGAGTACCGCAGGGCTCAGTGCTAGGACCGTTGCTTTTCACCCTGTACATGCTACCACTGGGAGATATCATTAGGAAGCATGGCGTTAGTTTTCATTGTTATTCTGACGATACTCAGCTCTATATTTCTTCACGCCCTGACGAAACTTACCAATTCACAAGATTAACGGAATGCATAGCTGATATAAAAAATTGGATGACTAGTAATTTCCTGCAACTTAATTCAGAAAAAAATGAATTTTTAATTATTGGACAAAAAAACTCCACATGTAGTAACCTAGAATACTGTCTAACACTTGATGGCTGCTCTGTCAAGTCCTCGTCGTCAGTTAGGAACCTGGGCGTGCTCTTTGATACCAATCTCTCATTTGAAAGCCACGTTTCTAGCATCTGTAAAACTGCATTCTACCATCTTAAAAATATATCTAAATTACGGCATATGCTTTCAATGCAAAATGCTGAACAGTTAGTTCATGCGTTCATGACCTCAAGGCTAGATTATTGTAATGCTCTACTGGGTGGTTGCCCTGCTCGCTTAATAAATAAACTGCAGCTGGTCCAAAACGCAGCAGCTCGAGTTCTTACTAGAACCAGGAAGTATGACCATATTAGCCCGGTTCTGTCAACACTGCACTGGCTCCCTATTAAACATCGCATACATTTTAAAATCTTGCTAATTACTTACAAATCACTAAATGGTTTAGCTCCCCAGTACTTGAGCGAGCTCTTAACGCATTATACTCCATCACGTCTATTGCGGTCTCAAAACTCTGGCCAGTTGATAATACCTAGAATATCAAAATCAACTGCAGGCGGTCGATCCTTTTCCTATTTAGCACCCAAACTCTGGAACAGCCTTCCTAGCATTGTTCGGGAAGCAGACACACTCTGTCAGTTTAAATCTAGACTAAAAACGCATCTCTTTACTATGGCATACACATAAAACATTTTAATTTATATTTTATTCAAATTGTTAGGCTGCATTAACTAGGTCAGCCGGAACCACTGCCACTGTCGCCTCTGGCTTGCTCAGTTGGGGACACAAAATTTTCAAATAAATATCCAAATAAATTTAATTACTAAACTAAATTATATCAACTACATTACTTGAATATATATGATAATTGAAATGAGCTGATGACATCACCGTTTTCTCCAGAGCGGCTGTACAGCCGAATCAAATTCTGTTCATTATTTTCCTGTTTAACACTGTAAAGCTGCTTTGAAACAATCTGCATTGTAAAAAGCGCTATATAAATAAAGTTGACTTGACTTGACTAAGGAATGTACCTAGGAAAGTATAAGTTAAATGTTTATAAATTAATCAACTACTACCTACCAGTCACTGCGGTTTCATTTGCATCCATTTTTATATCAGTATCAGTAACCTTACTGCCACCATGCGCCATATTGCCATCTGCATGTGGGATGTCTTCTCCCACACAGACTCACAGGTCAGACAGTTTCGGCATATGATGAGTGCTCGACGTCTACGAAAACAACTATTAATTTGTGTTGATTTCAATTAATTTTTAGTCAGTTTCAGTTTATGAAAAGGTTTTTAATTAACCCTGACATGTTGTTTACAGATGGCATTGTGTGTTTATAGAGGTCGTTGTGAAGTTTGAGGCCCTTGAGCAGGTTTTGCTCTGGAGCCCCATGGTGCTTCAGATCAGTTCTGATCCAGAGGTCAGGAGAGCAAATAACAAAAAGCTAAATGACAGAAACTTCTGCAGCAGCCCCCCAAGGAACTAAGCATTTGAATAGTCACTGTGATCTACTTACGGAAATAGATATGATAATCAGTGTGAGGGATTGTCTACAGATGGATGTGAATAAGAGGCAGCGTCTCATGTTGTCAAGAGATGTATGTGACAATCATGCGGATAGAAGCAGTGAGAAACACAGCAAGGTCCCCAAACATCTCCACAGTCTTTTAACTTGTCATAGTTCATCTGCTCACTACGTTCATTCATGAATATTGCAGTTAAGAAATGGAATATGACTGGGAAGTGCACTGTGCAAGGTCTGAACTGTCCCTCAGGTGTTACACCCACTCCTGTCACCAGCTGCCCAATTTAAGCCTCAAATTTCATTTGTCCTCATAGACATGATGGTCAGACGAGTATGTCAGCCTCTGTTCGTTGTTTTTTTTTTTTCTTCTTTATTCTGCTTTTTCTGTCAAATTTTCATTCTGCATTCTCTCCACAAAACGCAATGAAACGACAGTATAATCCATATTTGAACATTTCATTATAAAAAGAGGTTCACACATTCTTGTAATAGATTAAATATCACTGGTCCTAATACTTTCAGGAATATCCGAATAGGCGCAGAAATTCTGGGGAGTGTCAGTTAAGTGATGGAATCAACAGGGTTCAATCAGGCATGACAGACCTCAATACCATAGAAAAAAAAGTGTTTTATAGAACAGGCATTAAATATATAGTTCATCCCAAAATGAACATTCTGGCATCATTTACTCACCCACTGAAGTCAATAGCATTGGGCTAAAAAAAAACTAAATTTGACATTATTTCAACCATATATTTCAACAAAATATTAGTAATATAATCATTTTATTTAGGGTAATATAATCTGACTACTACTTTTTGATTACTTTTAGATTACTAACTCGTTTATCACATTGATTTGAATAGAGTAATCTTGTACCATATTGATATAAAAATATAAAGAGAAAGAAAATATATTACATTCTTTGTCAACAACTTGAAGTGCATTAAATATTATGTCAGGGTTTCCCAGACAGGTGTTCGTGATTATTATTACCATACATTTTAAAGACCAAATCTTGTATTTTATAAAGAATTTTGCTTTTATTTGAAAATCATTTTTGTATTGAAAGTATGGTAAATACTGGTAAAATGTACAAATGATCACATTTATAAATAAACACTTTCTGGCATGCCAAAACAATAACCTGTAGCCGATCTGTCTTATATTCGAAACAATATGTTATTATTATTATTATTATTATTATTATTATTATTATTATTATTTACTTAATTTTATTATTGACTTAACATATTAACTTAAAATCTAAGGGGGTACTTAAGTAAAAATATTAGGTCAAAGATTCAGCTTCAGTTGGGGAATCCCTGCATTGCATATACATATGAAATTATGTGAATTTGTACATTTTAATGTGTTTGCAAGACAAAAGCCTTCCAAAGACAGTAATACATGCTTAAATGACTCACTGAGTGATAATTCAAATAGTAATGAATGTGTTTGTCAAGAGTTGATTAGATATGCAATGTTGAGAAAACACTTCTGAAAAGTGAAATGATGTAAATCCAGTGATTAAATTAAATGCTGTGTGGGTCTCAGTTTGCACATGACTGGTGGCTGGTGTGTGCAATTCCAGATTACATGTAGTCAGTTACTACCCAGCACTAATAAAGTGTGATACAGGATTCTATGATGAATAGATTGTTCAAAAGAACAGCATTCATTTGAAATAGAAACATTATACATTCTTCACTGTCATTCATTACTGTCACCTTTTGACCTTGCTGAATAAAAGTATTAATTTCTTTAAAACAAAGAATCTTACTGGCCCCAAACTTTTGAGTATATTCATACTCAGTTATGGTGTGTTGCAATCAGTTACACATTTTGAATTTACACAGATACGAATGAGATTTGAGAACTGTGGTTTTTCAATGAATAATGATTTTACACAAAGCTGAAGTATCACACTTCTATGGTGCAGATATATTTCTAATCATTCACTTTCATTGTATGGAAAAGAACAGCATGAACATTATGTCTAACATTCTTCTTTTGTGTTTTGCAGGAGAAAGAAAGTTATACAGGTTTGAAATGACATGAGGATGAGTAAATGATAACATAATTTAAATTTTAGGTTGAACTATGCACAGAAATCACTAAAAGATGACCCAAAGAGAAATCTCTAAATTACATCATATTTTAGTTGCAAATTGATAGGACTATTCCATTTTTTGTAAATAAAAAATACACTACATATGCATAAGTGTCTTGATTGTACTGTTGACACCTCTTTGCCATCTCTCACATGCAGACGGAAGATCTGTAGACCACAAAGATATGTTTGTTTTGCATACTGTGCTCTCTGAGGTGATTTATTTTTTTACCAGGCATGTTTTAACTGAAAGCATGTTGCCAGTTTGTACGCAGAAAATGTATTTAGGATTTACCACAAAGACATTTACACACAAACACCACTCGTGCATTTTAAAAGGGGGATCCTTGTTCACTTAAAACAGGGAAAGCTGTTAGAGAGGATACGGATCTCATCCAGTATTAATCCCAACCACTCAGCCCCATTAGGAGAGCGGAAAGCTTTGCCGATGTATTTTGCCATTGTTACTTTTGATTTCAGGCTCTGGAAATATTATACTTTGTTATGTTTCTGAATAACAATGATATAATCTACAGGTGTAATATTAAATTCCTCAATTTCACCCATAAAACAAGAATGAAAATGCTCTTTGGTACTGAAAGATGGTCTGTCGCATACAAATAGAATAATGTTGCAGCAGAAGTCAGGCCAAATCATTCAATTTCCTCAACTATATACAGGGTTTTAATAATTGACAGTTGAGATAAGACGGCGACTGTAGAGGCCTGACCTGAGGTCAAGAAATTAATAAAGCAAAGACAGTGAATAAAGTATTTCATTTCTCTAGTGCGATAAGCTCTTAGTATAAAGCTTGTAATTGTATAATCACCACAGCTTCTTTTCCTCTCACAGGACTCTGCAACTCAGGTTTGCTTGTAAATGATTATCGATTTGTTTGTTTCACACTTCATCTGATTAACATAAATATTTTTTGCTCTGGGAACAACATTTCATGTTTGGAATGTTTCATTATATGGGTGCCTCGAGTGTACGAATGTGAGTTTCACCATCAAAATGGAATCCATAATTAAAGGTACGGTAATTGATTTATTTGAGAGAAAAAAAGATTCTAAAAAAAAAAGAAAGCTGATGACTAGATTTTGATGTTTGATTATGTGGTACAGACATAAATCCCTTGACAATTATCTTATTCTTGTCTTAAACCCTCTGCTTAGAGGACTTTGGTGGCAGTGGATGGCATGTCATGAGAATGAACGTTTCATGGCCAGGTGACTGCCTGGATTGGCATTTTTCCCATGTGTAGGCACAGGTGTGATTGCTCAATGTTTAAATGTTACTAGAATGTCTCAAGTGGACCATTGGAATAAAGTTTTAAAGTTTTTCTTCCTTGAGTTGAACTTAAATTGCAATCATGCTGCCTACTCAACAATTCATAGTACTAACTACAAGTAACTTTGCAACTGCTTTTCAGCTAACTCTTATTAAAGTATTAGTAGACTTCAGTAGACTGTTAGGTTAGGTGTTAGAGTTCAGGTTAGTAGAATAAGTTGATATAGTTTCAGGGCCCTAGTATTCGAATCCACTTTTGCTAGTTTAAAACGGGAAAAATGGTTGCCGCACCCAATGCATGTCTAAAAGGGTTGTCCCTAGTCTCTTAATGAGTAATGGGTGTGTTTTCGGCGTAACGTATAATAAATCAATCAGAGTCATCTTCCATTCCCTTTAAAAGCTAGTTGCGCTTGCACCATGACGGATTCGCTATTTACATGGTGGAATTTGCGAGCGGAAAGACTGAACGCTTCTTCAGAGAGGAATCCTTTTATTTTTAATATTTAAACATGTTTGTGTGCTGCTGCGCGTCCGTGTGTGTAATAAGCAGAGTGTATGTGTGTTGTGCACCCACCTATAGGCGCATATTACTAACACGCCCTTTAAATAACACAAAAAATACTGCGGTCAATGGCGCAGTCATTTTCAGTTGCCTCAAAATAGCAATGCGCCTGAACACGCCTTGTTTTCAGACCTGCACGCCCATGGCCGCACAAATGGGTGCCAATGCATTTGCTATTTAAACAACGTGGCGCAGGACGTGAAAATGATAACTGCGTCGGGCTGAAACAAACAAACTCCAGATGCGGCCTGGCGGTGCATTGCGGCGGGTGTATGATAGGGCCCTCAAAGTTACTTATAGTCAGTAGAATGTCTGTTTGGGGAGCATCAAAATAAAGTGGTAGCAGATATTAAGCAGACAGTCTACTAATACTCTGAGAGTTAGTTGACATGTAGTTGCAAAGTTACTTACTATATAGTTAGTAGAATGTCTAGTGGACCATCGAAATAAAGTGTTACCGAATAATGTCTTTAACGGAATGTCTATTTACACCAAATGCAAATAGCGTACCTTGTTGGCAAGTGCTATTCGCACTAGCGCCACCTAACAATGCCTGGTTGAGCCAAACAAGATAAAAACAAACTTGCATATTTCAACGTCTTCAGTGGGCGCAGTCAGTAAAGCATAACGCTCATGGATCTAGGTTTTGACGCGATCGACCCGGGTTTGAATCCACCTTTTGCCGAGCTCGCTCTTCT
This sequence comes from Rhinogobio ventralis, assembly GCA_039654625.1. Taxonomy (NCBI): domain Eukaryota; kingdom Metazoa; phylum Chordata; class Actinopteri; order Cypriniformes; family Gobionidae; genus Rhinogobio; species Rhinogobio ventralis. The sequence goes on from CM077212.1 coordinate 18,259,740, forward strand.
CCCTTTCCCATTACATATCACATCGGAAAGGCATTTGCTTTCCATAAAAAAAGAAAATGTTCTAAAAGTGGAAATAAAGTGCCTAACAAAATGTTTAATAATAATAAAAGTATTTATTGGGTAGGGTTAGGGGTAGGTGTAGGGAGGGCTTTTATTTTCCCATTAAGGCCCAACGATACTGAGGTGCAAATAGTATGTATCTGTCAAAATAAAGTATAAATTGCATGCAATTACTATTTACACATATTGCAAAGAACGTCTCGGTTACGTATGTAACCCTCGTTCCCTGAAGGAGGGAACGGAGACGCCACGTCGGAGTACCGACGAATAGGAATCTCGCTAGTGAGAGCCAATCTACTTCGAGTGTAACTAAACGAGCCAATGCACATTGGCATGCAATGATTGCACCAGCTGCTCATGCCACTCAGTGTGGGTATAAATGAGGCACAGGTGCTTGCATCAAATTAGTTTTTTGCTGAGGAGCCGAGTAGGTGAACTGGCACCCCAGCAGGGTACAGAGGACATGGCGACGGGACGTGGGTTACATACGTAACCGAGATGTTCCCATTCAGTCGGTCACTCTCGACGCCACGTCGGAGTACCGACGAATAGGAATCCCTACCAAAGCGCCATGGCCTCTGCCCTCATCCAGTGCCCATCACTGCTGTTCCGCATGACCCGCTTAGTGACTTATTGGATAACACTGGGAAAGTGTGCCCTAGTGGAAGGGAACGCTGCGGAACCCACATCATACCCCGAAGGAGTTATGTGGAGTACAATGCTGAGCCGTAGCCCGCAACTGAGAGGGGGCTCCAGCCCCACCAAGGGGAGGGCTCTCCCAAGGGAAAGACACGGGCTTCCATAGGAGCGACCGTGGAAAATATATGGGATCCCCGCAGGGTCACTCATATAACCCCAGCCCAGTACTGGTTCTCAAGGATTCAGCGGCAAGGGGCCTGATGCCAGACGCTCTGCCACGTCCAGCACCGAGGGTGATGGAGGACTCGACAGAGTTTGCTTCTGGAGAAAATAAGCGCCGTGGCGCAGCAAGCCGACAAGAGCCAGGGCCTCTCAGTGCTTCTACCCGTTTGAGGCAAGAACACAGGAGGACACTGGCTCTACACATAGACTATAGAATCTAGCGAACGTGTTGGGTGTCGCCCAGCCCGCAGCTCTAAGATGTCTGACAGCGAGGCACCACGTGCCAGCGCCCAGGAGGATGCAACACTTCTAGTAAAGTGCGGACAGGGCACACCTTGTGCTTGGTAAGCCAAGGTGATGGCATCCACTATCCATTGGGCCATCCTCTGCTTGGAGACAGCCTTTCCCTTCTGCTGGCCTCTGTGACAGACAAGAGCTGAACTGAGGCCCTGAAGCTTTGCGTTCTATCCACGTAGATCCGCAGAGCGCGGACGGGACAGAGCAAAGCTAGGGCTGGGTCTGCCTCCTCCAGGGGCAGCGCTTGCAGGTTCACCACCTGGTCCCTGAAGGGAGTGGTAGGAACCTTGGGCACATAGCCAGGCCGGGGTCTCAGTACCACGTGGGTGTCACCCGGCCCGAACTCTAGGCACAATTTGTCGACCGAAAATGCCTGCAGGTGCCCTACCCTCTTGATGGAGGCCAATGCAGCCAACAGCAAAGGCTTCATAGACAGAATCTTTAGCTCTGCTGACTGTAAAGGCTCAAATGGGGCATTCTGAAGTGCTTGGAGCACTAGAGCAAGATCCCAAGAGGGTATGGAGGGGGGGGGAGGGGAGGGGGGGGGGGGGGGGTCGAGGAGGATTTAACCGTCTCGCCCCCCCAAGGAACCTGACGATCAGGTTGTGCTTCCCCACTGACTTACCTTCTACAAGATGGCGGATATCGCAGCAAAATAAACTTTGAGGGTGGAGAGCGACAGCCTACGCTCCAACCCATGTTGCAAGAAGGAAAGCACAGACGTGATCGAACATCTTCGGGGGTCTTCTCGGCGAGAAGAACACCACTCGACTAACAGGTTCCACTTCCAGCATAAGCCTGTCTTGTAGACGGTGATGGTGTTAACTTCCTCTTGGGTAAGTCACCTAGAACCTCCGCGTCCCGTCCAGGGGCCAGACGTGAAGCTCCCACAGGTCTGGACGCGGGTGCCACAGGGTGCCCCGTCTCTGAGTCAGAAGGTCCTTCCTCAGAGGAATCGGCCAGGGAGGGGCCGTCGTGAGGAGTATGAGTTCTGGGAACCAAGTCTGGTTGGGCCAATATGGCGCCACCAACAGGACCTGCTCCTCGTCCTCCCTGACCTTGCACAGAGTCTGTGCAAGTAGGCTCACTGGGGGAAACGCATATTTGCGCAGCCCCTGGGGCCAGCTGTGTGCAAGTGCATCCGTGCCGAGTGTACCCTCGGTCAGCGAATAGAACCACTGGCAGTGGGACATTTCTGGAGAGGCAAACAGGTCGACCTGTGCCACCCCGAACTGTCTCCAAATCAGCTGAACCACCTGGGGGTGGAGTCGCCATTCCCCTGGGAGCTCAGCTCGTGAAAGCTCGTCGGCCACACGGTTGCTTACACCAGGGACATGAATGGCTCGAAGCGACCTCAGACACTTCTGACTCCAGAGGAGGAGATGGCGGGCGAGTTGCGACATGCGACGGGAGCGCAGACCACCCTGACGGTTGATATACGCAACGGTCGCAGTGTTGTCCGTGCGGACCAGTACATCTTTGCCCCATAACAGCCTTTTGAGGCGGCTCAAAGCAAGATGCACTGCTAGCAACTCGAGGCAGTTGATGTGCCAATGCAGGTGCGGGCCCGTCCAAACCCCTGACACTGCATGCCCGTTGTACGTGGCTCCCCAGCCCATGGCAGAGGCAACCATGAAGACCACAGCATGCCTGGACACCTGTTCCAGGGGCACTCCAACCCGAAGGAATGAGGGGTCTGACCATGGGCTGAAGGATTGGCGGCAGGCCGGTGTGATGGTCCGTCCACTGCTGCCCACTGGCGAAGGAGGAGGATGAGTGTGGGCCGGCGTTGGATCGTCCACAGCTCTCCGAACCCCTTTGGGACCCAGAGATAGAGGAACTGCTCTTTTTTTTTCTTTTTTTTTTGAGAATTTGGGTACCACTGGTTGTGACACCAGCGGCAGAACAGAATTTTGACTCAAAAGATTCTCTGCCCGGCCCTCCTCCGGGGAAGAGCAGCCCCGCCCATCTCCAGGTCACCCGTCTCAGAGGTGATGTTTCACCGACCGCTTAAACAGCAGCAGAGACGGGTGGCGTCGCCTTCCTGTGGTGGACACAGTAGAGTAGGCTGTGCCAAAGTTTTTTTTTTTTTTTTTTTTTTGCAGGGGACGACGCCTTTGGCGACGAGCAGACTGAGGGGTGGCCCACGAGGCACCCTTGTGGTGCGTCGGAGGAAGCTCTTGATTACCTCAGCCTGCTACCGACCACGAAGAACTGCTGGGTCCAGTTCTCAACAGTGTCGCCGACAAGGCCACCTTGTGAGATGGGAGCATCGAGAAAGCGCACTTTGACGACCACTCACACCTCAGCAAGGCAAGCCGGGGGGCGTTTCTGGACCACCGAGGTGGACATCGTCTGGCCGAGGGCCTGCGCCGTGACTTTGATCACGGTTAGTCAACATGCGCAGCTCAACCCCGACTCAGAACTACCCTCGTGTATTAAAAGTGCAAGGCGGAGGTGGTCTGCGCACAGCCACCCCACCGTTGAGGGTAGTGAGAGAGGAAAAACTTACGCAGTTTTGGCCCCCCTGGCGTTCCATATCTATGGCGCCAAAGTAGTTCCATACTGACAAGTTTTCCATGCACATCCGGGAAAGATCCCGGGAAAGCATGGCTGTTAACTCTGAATCTGATTCAGCAAAGCACACACCATTACAGTGGGCTCAGCATCATCCTCATTCCCAGAGCACAACAGCCCTCTCTCCGATGCAGCGATTGACATCTGATCCTCAGCTGGAGCCCCGAATGAAATGCTAGGTTCCTCCATAAGAAGGACCAGCAGTTCCATCCAGAAGCTGCACAGCTTGTACTGCGCTAGAGGGGGAGGGGCCCTAGGGGGTTGGTTCCCCGAAGGAGAAGCCCTCCACTCCTAAGGTCACCCCAGCTATTTCACTGAAGTAGACCTCTCCTGTTGGCCACCAGGGAGGGCGCTACAACGGGAAATAGGCAAGGGGACAGCGCACCTAGAGTGGCGAGTGAGCGCTGGGTTGCCGTGACAACCCGGCACACGACACGTAGAGAAGCGTGAGGTCCCTCCGGGTTTCCCCGGCGGGCAGCTCTCGCTGATCTCCACGGTCTCCCAGAGTGTCGAGCAGACCCGCGGCTGTGCTTTTACACACGAGCGGCGGCTGGCCAACAACAAAGGGGACTCAAGCTTCCCGGAGAAAGAAGAGTCGTGACCGGCATGCCGACATGGTCATGTTCTTATTAGAAAACATGAACCACCCACGAATACCGTCTCAACATGCATATGCCCAGACATGTGAAACAGTGCTCGTGGCCATCAGTGAGGACAGGAAACAACCGCAACCAGAAACACACAGATAGAATGTCATCTTTAAAAAGACGCAAGCTCTATCTGTGTAGCTCTTCTAGGGAAACTGCACTCCGCGGTGCTGAAGCACACAGAAGGATAGTCGCGGCGACACAGACAGGGAAAAAGTGCAGCCTGTCATGCGCGCTCTCTCTCATAGAAGGCGATCTCTTACCAGCCGTGAAAAACGGCTTTTCAGCGCTCTTTACAGCGCACCGAACCAGCTGTGAGAACAGCCTTTTGTTTTTGCTCAATAAAACAAAATAGAAAAAGAGAGAAAATCGACCCCGCTGCAGTGCCGTCACTCCAACACCAAACGAGGAGAGGTCCATCCGAAGAGCTTGACTCGTTAAAATGTTAACACATGCTTTGTAGAGAGTGATTTCAGGACAAACCATCCACCACTCGGCTCCGAAGCAAAAAGCTAATTTGATGCAAGCACCTGTGCCTTATTTATACCCACACTGAGTGGCATGAGCAGCTGGTGCAATCATTGCAAGCCAATGTGCATTGGCTCGTTTAGTTACACTCGAAGTAGATTGGCTCTCGCTAGCGAGATTCCTATTCGTCGGTAGTCCGACGTGGCGTCAAGAGTGACCGACTGAATGGGAACTGCTACTTTTACATGGTGTAAATAGAATATATCACTATTTTTACTTATGCTTTTTCACTTAGTAAATAGCATCTACAGCTATTTGCACTTAGTGTAAATATCATCTATCGGTAAGAAATGCTAAAGAAATGTTTTATTTAGTGCTGTCCTGAATAAGATATACATTTACATATTTACATATACACTCACCTAAAGGATTATTAGGAACACCTGTTCAATTTCTCATTAATGCAATTATCTAATCAACCAATCACATGGCAGTTGCTTCAATGCATTTAGGGGTGTGGTCCTGGTCAAGACAATCTCCTGAACTCCAAACTGAATGTCAGAATGGGAAAGAAAGGTGATTTAAGAAATTTTGAAATTTGGCATGGTTGTTGGTGCCAGACGGGCCGGTCTGAGTATTTCACAATCTGCTCAGTTACTGGGATTTTCACGCACAACCATTTCTAGAGTTTACAAAGAATGGTGTGAAAAGGGAAAAACATCCAGTATGCGGCAGTCCTGTGGGCGAAAATGCCTTGTTGATGCTAGAGGTCAGAGGAGAATGGGCCGACTGATTCAAGCTGATAGAAGAGCAACTTTGACTGAAATAACCACTCGTTACAACCGAGGTATGCAGCAAAGCATTTGTGAAGCCACAACACGCACAACCTTGAGGCGGATGGGCTACAACAGCAGAAGACCCCACCGGGTACCACTCATCTCCACTACAAATAGGAAAAAGAGGCTACAATTTGCACAAGCTCACCAAAATTGGACAGTTGAAGACTGGAAAAATGTTGCCAGGTCTGATGAGTCTCGATTTCTGTTGAGACATTCAGATGGTAGAGTCAGAATTTGGCGTAAACAGAATGAGAACATGGATCCATCATGCCTGTGCAGGCTGGTGGTGGTGGTGTAATGGTGTGGGGGATGTTTTCTTGGCACACTTTAGGCCCCTTAGTGCCAATTGGGCATCGTTTAAATGCCACGGCCTACCTGAGCATTGTTTCTGACCATGTCCATCCCTTTATGACCACCATGTACCCATCCTCTGATGGCTACTTCCAGCAGGATAATGCACCATGCCACAAAGCTCGAATCATTTCAAATTGGTTTCTTGAACATGACAATGAGGTCACTGTACTAAAATGGCCCCCACAGTCACCAGATCTCAACCCAATAGAGCATATTTGGGATGTGGTGGAACGGGAGCTTCGTGCCCTGGATGTGCATCCCACAAATCTCCATCAACTGCAAGATGCTATCCTATCAATATGGGCCAACATTTCTAAAGAATGCTATCAGCACCTTGTTGAATCAATGCCACGTAGAATTAAGGCAGTTCTGAAGGCGAAAGGGGGTCAAACACAGTATTAGTATGGTGTTCCTAATAATCTTTTAGGTGAGTGTAGTCCACAAGACAAAAAAAGGCTGAATTTATTAAAAAAATGACCCTGTTCAAAAGTTTACATACACTTGATTCTGTCGTTACCTGGATGATCCACGGCTGTTTTTTTGTTTTGTGATGGTTGTTCATGATTCCCTTGTTTGTTCTGAGCAGTTAAACTGCCCAACATTCTTCAGAAAAATCCTCCAGGTCCCGCAAATTCTTCAGTTTTCCAGCATCTTTTGCATATTTTAACCCTTTCCAGCAGTGACTGTATGATTTTGAGATCCATCTTTTCACACTGAGGACAATTGAGGGACTCAAACACAACTATTAAAAAAGGTTCAAACATTTACTGATGCTCCATGATGCATTAAGAGCTAGGGGTGTAAACTTTTAAACAGAAGATGTGTAATTTTTTCTTATTTTGTTTAAATATCATAATTTTTCAATTAGTACTGCCCTTCGGAAGCTACAGAAGATGTATGTGAACTTTTGACCACGACTGTATGTATATATAGGGTAACTGAACTATGGGATATAATTAGCAAAGCTAATTACTTTTTTGGTTTATAATATTCTTATAATTCAAGTTGCCTCCCTTTTCTTTCCATGAGTACTGTGGTGGTACACTGCCTGTTCAATTTTTCTCTCTCATACACATCAGACACTTTGTCTTGGAATACCATCCTTAAATTATTCATGTGAACTGTCCGAACTCTTAATATTTTAAAAACTCTGCATGAACAAGGCTTAACTTGATGACTGAAATACACACAGTCTAGTAGACTGCCTGTCTGACTGAAAGACACTTGAATGTTAAATTACAGTACATAACATTTACATTGACAAAAAAATGCTTGAAAAAAATTAACTGATTTTACAGATAACAACATTTAAATAAAATTATTTTAGTTTATTTTATTTAAAATAAAAAAATAAAAAAAAATAAAAAAATGATTAATAAAAAAGTCTAAAACTTAAATGATAATGAAAATGGAAAAATAAACAGGAAAAAACAACTAAAAAATGTGAATAAAAATACTATTTTACAGAATATAATGTGCACAGTCTTGTTGAATAAAGCATACCATAGGACTAAATAAATAAATAAATAAATAGATAAAATAATAAAATAAAATAAAAAAAATAAAAATAAAAATAAAATAGTGGCATTCTGGGAAATTAAGTCTTCTTCCACCCTGGTCCATTAAATGTTAATTTATTTATCTATTATTCTGTCTGCTCGTCTGCTTCTTCAAGATGTTTTATTATAAAGCTCTGTGGAATACTTGATTCTGATTGGTCAAACGCGCCATCCAGCAGTATGTTATTCCTCGATAACAACAGGTAAAGACTGATAACACAGGCTCATCCGGGTAACTGAAATCGGCGACGCTTGCTAGGAACGGATTTTACATCCGTTTCATCTCACAACAGTTTCATCTCACATCAATATTTCTTATCCCCATAATTATTTATGTTGCAAAATGCCATGGTACCATATCCCTTAAATGTCTGTCTAGTTTAAACTTGCTAGCAACTGCTTTCTTCAACTCAAGTCAATATTTCATGTCTAATTATTTACTTATGTGGCAAGTAGTCGTGTAATAAGCGGGATAATGTACATCCAGCCGGTTGTTATCGCAGAATAAACCCCTTCAGAGTGACGCTCCTGATCACTCTGTCTGGGTTTATTCTGTGATAACAACCGGCTGGATGTACATTATCCCTTATTTAAACTTTAAGTCTTTGTCAAGCCCAGAGGTGTCAAAAGTATTCACATTCATTACTCAGGTAGAAGTATAGATACTAGGGTTTAAAAAGACTACTGTAGAAGTTGAAGTATCAACTCAAGCTTTTTACTCAAGTAAAAGTGTAAAAGTACTGGTTCCAAAACTACTTAAAGTATAAAAGTAAAAGCAATTTAAGGAAAAAAAAATGCCATTAAGGACAAAAGCTTAGGCCGCGCCATAGGAGCCTATAGTGCACTACCCCACCTCCAAGGCCTCTAAAGGCCATAATGACTATAATGTTATATTAAAATGTCAATGTTGAAAAATTGGGATGCACTAAGCTACCTGTTTCAGCCGCATATATGCCCATTGAAAATGAAGGCATTTTTAGTACAATGCAAATACATTAAAGAACCATATATGTACTACTGAGCATTAACGTGTTTCATGGAGCGGAAGATATGATGACTAGTTGCCTATAAGTATTGTAATGGTGCAAAAAGTCAGACTTCAGAGGCATGTTATCAATAATCTTTATTGGAATGTAAATGTACATGTGTGATCAGTGTTGCCAGATTGAACGATTTCCAGCCCAAAAGCTCACCAAAACCTGCCCACTCCAAGAAAAAAACGCCCAAAAATTTATAGATTTATAGATTTATATTTTAAAAACCTCTCACACCCTTGGTCTTTTGTTTTAGGTTCCCTTTCAGTTGGTCACGTTCGACTTACGTCGGACGTCACCGACGAATTGGGATCACTTCTGGGAGCCCATATCAACTTCGAGATATAGAGAACGGGCCTATGGCCATTGGCGTGCGAGATTTGCATCTCGCGCTCCGCCCCGCGCTGCGGGTATAAACAGGAGGCGAATGCAGCGCACTATTGTCATTCACTTCGGAGCCGAACACGGTGTTGATGAAGGAGACTGTTCCTGCTTCAGCAGAGAGAGAAAGAGAGAGAACGAGAGAAGATGCTTCTTTGAGTGCTGGGAGAGAAGGCACGATCAGCGGCGGCCGCGAGCTCACTGATACAGTGATAAACTGCTGTTTTTACAGCACTGTTGGTTTGGTGAGGGCGTTCCCAACGGTGAGTGCATACACAGGCTGCACTACTCTCCTGTGTTTTGCTGCGGTCGTTCCTGGGTGCTTCAGCACATTTAAAAGAGCTTTCTTCTAAAAGAGCAGCGCGGGTGTGACACTGCGTCTTTTTCAAAACGTCATTCCACCCGTGCGTTTCTGTATGCGGTTGTTTCCTGTCCTTTGACGGCCACGATCCCTCTCGCATAAGCATGTTGAGATTGCGTTCGTGGGTGATCCATGTTCTCTCAGGAGAACGGGATCACGTCGGCGCGTTGTTCGTCTCGCCTTCCTCGTGAGGGTTTGAGTGTTCAGCGTGCTGTGTGCCGTCTAGCTGCCGGCTGACAGCGCGGGTTGTCACGGCAACCCAGCGCGTCACTCTGCGCTTTAGATGCGCGGTCAAGACTTAACCTCAAACGGGGTTGAGTCCCTTCGCCTATTCCCCGATCTAGTTTCTTTTCTGGTGCACCAGAAAGGGGCTACTTTGGCTAATAAGCCTTGGTGACCTGAGGATTACAGTGGGGCTTCCCTGCCGAGTACATCTCCGTGGGCCCTCACTCCTCTATCGCATCGCAAGCATGCTGAGACTGTGTTCGTGGGTGGTTCATGTTCTCTCATGAGAGCATGACCACGTCGGCGCGTTGTTCGTCTTGCCTTCTTCATAGGGGCTTGAGTGTTCAGCGTGCCGTGTGCCGTCTCGACGGCCACGCTCACAGTCTTGCATGCCTGCTGGTAGCTTACAGGTGGGATTGCTGGTTCCAAAAATAAATAAATAAAGGGGACCTAGCGTTTCATCTGGGGCTCTAGCAGAGGACAGATGTCAATCGCTGCATCGGAGAGAGGGCTGTTATAAGCTGGAAATGAAGATGATGCTGAGTTTCCCACTATAATGGTGTGTGCTCATGCTGAATCAGATTCAGACTTGACAGCCATGCTTTCCTGGGTGGCTGAGGCGTAGTGCAGCGCGTAAATCGCCTTGCCCGCCCCCTTGCCTTTTTCCCGGATGTGCATTGGAAAGCTTTGGCAGTGTGGAACTATTTGGTGCCAAAATATGGGGTGCCAATGGTGCCATAATCTGGATAAAGTTTTCCTCTCTCTCACTACCCTCATCGGTGAGGTGGCAGTGCCACTGGCAGGCCACCTCCGCCCTGCGCTCTTAGTGCACGAGGGTAGTTCTGAGCTGAGGTTGAGCTGCGCACAGTGACTGATTTACATTTAAAGTCACAGCGCTGGCCCTTGGCCAGACGATGTCCACCCTGGTCCAGAAACACCCTTGGGCTACCTTGCAGGGGTGTGAGACGCAGAGTACGCTCTCTCGATGCTCACATCTCACAAGGTGACCCTTTTCGGCGACACTGTCGGTGACTGTGCAGCAGTCCTCCACAGTGCAAAGCAGATGGAACCCCTCAGTCTGCTCGCCATGGGCATCCCACGATGCCACCCGTCTTGGCTGCCAGTCAGCTGAGACGGGTGACCTGGACTTGGTTGAAGCTGCTCTTCCCCGGAGGAGGGCCGGGTGGAGAATCATTGCTAAATTTTGTTCCGCCACCGGTGTTACAGCCAGTGGTACCCAAATTCTTAAGAGCAGTTCCAATACCTCTGGGTCTCGGGAGTTAAGGAATGGCAGCGTGTGACGCTATGAAGCCGCGCCGCTCTCATTCCCCTTCCCACAAGAGGGCGAGAATGGTAGTGTGCGACGCCGGGGAGCCTCGCCACTCTCATTCCCCTCTTCTCAGCGGTGTGAGGACGGCAGTGCGCGACGCTATGCCTCGCCACTCTTGTTCCCCGCTGAGGAAGGAGGTGAGGTAGGCAGTGTGTGACGCCACAAAGCCTTGCCACTCTCTGCCCCTCCTTCAGTCGCCAGCGGACCGCAGCGTATGGCTTGAGAACGCTACCATGCCTTCTCTCATACCCTCCGTCCAACCGTGGGGGCAGGTAGGTGCTGCGTGCGCACTCAGACCCCACTTCAGGACGCTGTGCCTCTTGGGTCGGGTCCCTGCCCTCCACTTCGCTGCCCTACTGCGGGTACGTCTGTGGGGCGGGTGTGTTCATGGTACGGTTTCCGGAAGCCTAGCTAGCACTTCCGGGACGGTCCCGCTGACTCACCTGCACCACCAGGCTCGGCTATGCGATTCAGTTCGCACGGCATCCTCCCAAGTTCTGGGCGTCCACTTCACTGTTGTGTGGAGCTGCGACGCCCATCTTGTGGAAAGAGATCGAAGTCCTACTGGCGAAGGACGCGATTGGAGCCGGTCCCTCCAGCCGACATGAAGTTGGGGTTCTATAACTCTTACTTCATTGTGCCCAAGAAAAGCAGTGGGTTATGACCAATCTTGGACCTGTGAGTCCTGAACCGGGCCCTTCTGTTCATTATTTTCCTGTTTAACACTGTGAAGCTGCTTTGAAACGATCTGCATTGTAAAAAGCGCTATATAAATAAAGTTGACTTGACTTGACTTCACAAACCGCCCGTTCAGATGTTGACGCAGAAGCGCACTTTCGAGTACATTTGTCCCCAAGATTGGTTTGCAGCGATCGACCTGAAGGTCGTTCCCTTCAGGACTGTCCCTGTTGTGTGAATACAGAGACACAGTGATCTGTCACCTCAGCCTGTTGGGACTTCGGGTCAACTGGGGAAAGAGCAAACTCTGCCCCGTGCAGAGGATCTCTTTTCTCGGTATGGAGCTGGACTTGGTCAATCTGACAGCGCGTCTCACAGAGGAGCGTGTCCAGTCGGTGTTGAACTGCTTGAATTCGTTCAAATGCAGGACAGCGGTACCACTGAAACATTTTCAGAGGCTCCTGGGGCATATAGCATCCGCAGCCGCTGTAACGCCGCTCGGATTGCTTCATATGAGACCTCTTCAACGCTGGCTACACGACCGAGTCCTGAGATGGCCGTGGCACAGCGGATCCCTCCGTGTCCCTGTGACTCCGAGGTGCCGCCAAACCTTCAGCCTGTGGTCGGACCCTTCGTTTCTACGGGCAGGAGTTTCCCTAGAACAAGTGTCCAGGCATGTTGTTGTCTCCACGGATGCCTCATCCACCGGCTGGGGTGCCACGTACAACGGGCTTGCAGTTTCGGGTCTGTGGACGGGGCCTCAACTGCAATGGCATATCAATTGCCTCGAGTTGTTAGCAGTTCGTCTTGCGCTGGGCCGCTTCAAAACGCCACTACTAGGCAAGCACGTTCTGGTCCGTACGGACAACACTGCGGCCATTGCGTACGTCAACAAACAGGGTGGTCTACGCTCCCGTCGCATGTCTCAACTCGCCCACCATCTCCTCCTATGGAGTCAGAAGCATCTGAGGTCGCTTCGTGCCATTCACATTCCGGGCCTGCTCAATCGTGCGGCCGACGAGCTCTCACGACAGCCAGTGCTCCCCGGAGAGTGGAGACTCCATCCCCAGGTGGTCCAGCTGATCTGGAGTCGCTTCGGGACCGCACAGGTAGACCAGTTTGCCGCCCCGGACACGACCCACTGCCAGTTGTTTTATTCCCTGACCGAGGGGACCCTCGGCTCGGATGCGTTGGCACACAGCTGGCCCCGGGGCCTACGCAAGTATACGTTTCCCCCAGTGAGCCTTCTTGCACAGACTCTGTGCAAGGTCAGGGAGGACGAGTCCTGTTGGTTGCTCTGTATTGGCCCAACTGGACTTGGTTCTCGCGACAGCACCTCCCTGGCCCATTCCTCTGAGGAAGGACCTCCTGACTCAGAGACGGGGCACCCTATGGCACCCGCGTCCGGTGTCTGGTCCCTGGACGGGACGCGGAGGTTCTAGGTGGCCTACCACAGGCTGTGGTAGACACCATTACTTCCGCTAGAGCTCCCTCTACGAGGCGCCTCTATGCGTTGAAGTGGAACCTGTTCGTCGACTGGTGTTCTTCTCGCTGAGAAGACCCCCGGAGATGTTCGGTCGGTTCTGTGCTTTCCTTCCTACAGGACGGGTTGAAGCGAAGGCTTTCTCCCTCCACCCTCAAAGTCTATGTTGCCGCTATCACCGCTAATCATGGCATGGTAGGTGGTAAGTCTCTAGGGAAGCACGATCTGATCGTCAGGTTCCTGAGGGGGGCGAGGAGACTAAAATCGCCTTGCTCTCCCTCTATACCCTCTTGGGACTTAACTCTGCCCTTTGAGCCTTTGCAGTCAGTTGAGTTAAAAATCCTGTCTCTGAAGACAGTACTCCTGACTGCATTGGCCTCTATCAAGAGGGTAGGGGACCTGCAGGCATTTTCGGTCGACGAATCGTGCCTGGAATTCGGGCCCGGTAACTCTCATGTAATCCTGAGACCCCGGCCCGGATATATGCCCAAGGTTCCCACCACTCCCTTCCGGGACCAGGTGGTGAGCCTGCAAGCGCTGCCTTCGGAGGAGGCAGACCCAGCCCTAGCTTTTCTCTGTCTAGTCCACGCTCTGCGGACTTACGTGGACAGAACGCAAAGCTTCAGGACCTCAGAACAGCTCTTCGTCTGTTATGGAGGCCAGCAGAAGGGAAAGGCTGTCTCCAAGCAGAGGATGGCCCACTGGATAGTGGATGCCATCGTCTTGGCGTACCAAACCCAAGACGTGCCCTGCCCGCTCGGGTTAAGAGCCCACTCCACTAGGGGTGTAGCTTCTTCCTGGGCGTTGGCTCGTGGCGCCTCGCTGACAGATATTGTAGAGCTGCGGGCTGGGCGACACCTAACACGTTTGCTAGATTTTATAGCCTCCGTGTAGAGCCGGTATCTTCCTGTGTGCTCGCTTCCCATAGTCAGTAACACCGAAGTGCCCGTTCTAAGTGTCGGCTTGCTGCGCCACTCCCTTCCCTTTGGAACGGATACGTGCGCTTATATGCTCCAGTCGAGTTCCCCAGAACGGCGAACCCTGTTGAGTCCTCCGCAACCCGCGGCAGTCAGATGTGGCGGAGCGTCCGACGCCAGGTCTAACACTCGTATGCATTGGTGGAACTTGTGTTAGGCTGGGTTCCATATGTTGTGACCCCCACGGCGGTCCCATATGTGTATTCTTCCACAGTACGGCTCCCTACGGCGAGCCCGTGTCTTTCCCTCGGCAGAGCTCTCTGCCGTCTCAGTTAGGTGTTGTTCCCCCGCCTGTTTGGCCGGGGCCACCCCTGGGACTTCCGTATGTTGCACTGCCCACGGCCAGTCCATACGTGTATTTTCCACATGGTAACTCCCTTCGGGCATGATGTGGCTTCCGCAGCGTCCCTCTGGGCACGCTTTCCCAGCGTTATCCAATAGTCTGCTGAAGTGGGTCTTGCGGAACAGCAGTGTGACTTCCCTGCGTGAATTCCCCGCCCGGAACAGACGGGGTCTGAGGGGCTCTCGTTGGGCGCTGGAAGTGGTAGTAACTGTGGCGTTTTCCAAAGGGATCCCAATTCGTCGGTGACGTCCGACGTACGGCGAACGTGACCGACTGAAAGGGAACGTCTCGGTTATGTATGGTAACCCTCGTTCCCTGAAGGAGGGAACGGAGACGTACGTCCCGTCGCCACAGTTGCTGTACCATCACTGCATGGCCGAGTCACTAGTTCGGCTCCTCAGTGAAAAACAATAGTGCGCTGCATTCGCCTCCTGTTTATACCCGCAGCGCGGGGCGGAGCGCGAGATGCAAATCTCGCACGCCAATGGCCATTGGCCCGTTCTCTATATTTCAAAGTTGATAGGGGCTCCCAGAAGTGATCCCAATTCGTCGGTGACGTCCGACGTACGTCTCCGTTCCCTCCTTCAGGGAACGAGGGTTACCATACGTAACCGAGACGTTTTCTTGCTTGAACTAGAAATTCACCATTCAACAATTTTTTTTTGATAAATATTTATAAATCTCTGTTGACATCTACATCATAATATCTGCCAAAAAAGGCAAATGTTGCAGACTTGCCATTTAGTCGACGATTGCCTTAATTAAAGAAATCACATTAAATCAGACTACAGAATTGACTGGACTACCACCCATCTGAAACCAAAGCACAAGATGTTTTATTTTTTCATCTGCATGTGTAATTACAGTTCCTGTGTTCACTGAGAGTAAATGATCACAAAATCAAAAAACAGAAGTATGTTCAAAACATTTCACTTTTTTTCTTAAATAGAAGCATTGTGAGGATATTAAAAATTCACTAGTAGTTCAAGACACAAAAAGTAATTTTGATTCCTTTTAGTCTAAAACACACTGCAGCCTTTTGCTGCTAGTATAATTGAGGGAAACAATTAACTGATTATGCCAAAGGCAGGACACAATTAGTCAGGATATAATAATAACAATATAGAAAAACAAATATGTTCAATTTCCATTTTGCTGCTAGCAAATAATTACAGTAATGAGATTTTCTCTTGTAGAAGCCTTGTAAGGTGCTGGGACTAAAACGGATTGAACAGAGAAGATTGAGTGAAATCAATTACTGAGCATAGCTAGAAGCTGAATCTTTGGTGGTCAAAAGTGCCGACTGCTACCAAAGACACTTCGGTTCTGAAGAAATGCTTTTGTTGTACTATTGTGTTTTTTATTCTAAATGACATCTGTTCCTCCTCTGTTTCTCTGTGGTAAAACAAGCTTCTAGCCTTCACCCGATCTGCACAAATGTCACAGCGGGGTCTCACTGGCATGTGCCCTTGCGGATTCATTGAGCTTTCACAGCATAGACTGCCATGCTACTTTCCCATCAGATCTTAAATCTTTGCTGAGGTCAGACACCAGCACTCTTGGCTGACCTGACAGGGAAGTCACTTTTTTTTTTTTTAGAATCACACCTCTCCCTTTTCACGCCCTCTCATTTCCTCTGCGTTAATCAGGCGACTGACAGAGCTGGAGATAGTGACTAATGAAATGTCACTGTGACACTGATAGAGACGCAGACCTAGAGAAAACGGAGAGGATGAGATGGACGAGGACTGCATCTCGCCACGGTGGGTCCATCTGTTTTTCACATGTAATCCAAATAATTATGGAACCTAATGGATATCATCTGCTTATGATAAATGATAAATATTCTCCTTTGTGCCATAAGTAGGCCAAGATCGTGAAAGTCTTCTGTGAAATTGTTGTTGGGACAAATTATCCAGGTTCCCAATCCTGGTCATGGAGGCACCCCAACACTGCACATTTTGCATGTCTCCTTAATCAAACACACCTGATCCAGGTCATCAGCTCATTATTAGAGACTCCAAGACCTGAAAAGGGTGTGTCAGAGAAAGGAGTCATGCAAAATCTGCAGTGTTGGGGTGCCTCCAGGACCAGGATTGGGAATCTCTGCTGTGGGCCATAATAATATAAGTTACTCTGTAACACTTTTCAGTATGTTTAAATTATGTGTTGAGACACTTATCAGCCCTATCAAAAAAGTTCCATTTTACATCGAGCAGGTTATGTTGAGATCACAAGAATACCCGTATACTACTATTTTTTTTCCAGTAACTCCACTCATGAAAATTTTCACTTGCAAAATAAAGGCATAAGCTATAGGTAAATAACTAGAAGAATAACCGTACAGGACTATTTGCGCTATGAACCAGTGTGATTATTATGATAATAAATAAAACAAATATATGAAAACAAATACCAGTTTGCGATATTAAAGGGGTCCTATAATGCCTTTTTACAAGATGTAAAATAAGTCTCTGATGTCCTCAGAGTGTGTATGTGAAGTTTTAGCTCAAAATACCCCACAGAATTTTTTTATAGCATGTTAAAATTATCACTTTTTGAAGGTGAGCAAAAACGTGCCGTTTCTGTGCGTCACTTTAAATGCAAATGAGCTGCTGCTCCCCGCCCCTTTTCAAGAAGAGGGTGGAGCTTCAAGAGCTTGAGTTAGCAGCTCCGATTACCTCACGCAGACATGCACTAAAAAAAGGCCAAAACTGTTCAGCCTTTTATGTTTAAACCGGAGTCGGACATGTAGAATGCAACAGGACGTTTCTGAATGATTCGTTGATTAGTTGAGTCATTGATTAGCATGTTCTGTCATGGTTATCTATAAATCACTCGTGTGGCAACTGTAAGAGCCAGAGAATATATGCTGCATGAAGATGTAACAGGTTTAATTTTGTTTAATTACGGTTATAACTTATGTTGTCATCTTGCTTTTATGACATTTGCATTTGCATTTGTGTTACATAACTGTATTGCAATAAATGTGAAAAGATGGATGCGACAGCTTGAGCAGAATCCTAAATGTGCTCTACTAAAACAACTCTTACTCTTCTTAACATGGCCTCACCCCCTTTGTTGTGTTCCTGGGGTCAGGGTTTATGTACATTTTAGGGTTAATGATGTCACTATCCCGTGAATAAGCTTGTTGTAATCCCTACCAGCCGTTTGTTGTAGTCCTTAAAAAGCGATTTCTTTAAAAGAAAATATCTCCCTTTGCTTTAAACTTTGAGCGCCGTAACTTTGCAGATGTTGTTTATGCTCAAACAGCAACATTACACACTAACTAAAGTTAAAAATTGAAATCATAATCAACCATCCCTTTAAGCAGCATAACGGACATCTGTTTTGTACAGCTAAAATAGATATATAAAAGAATAAGAAAGAATATAAAAAAGAATAAGGTGTATAACTATTATATGTAACATTTACAGTAATGCATTGCTCTAGTTTGTTTGATTTTGTTTTTACATTGCATTTTGTCTACTTCTTTTGTTATAATTTTTAGTAGATAATTTATATTTCATACTTGGAATATGAAAACAGAAATTGAAACAGAAATAAATGTGTATATTAATATTTGAACAAACAAATATTTGCACAAATTTCAAACATTTGTGAAGTTTGTTTGACAGAAAATGAACATGGCAGGCTTGAATATTAATGTGAAATTTACAAAGAGTAAATATATTGCCAATCAGTTGAGATTGAGAAGACAGCTTGATCCATTTTGTTAAAAGCCATCTGTCTGTAATTTCTTACATGCAGGCACCTAACCATATACAAGATGTGCTTCTTTAAAATGTTATATAGGAACATGTTGCTAACGCACGTTATATAGGCCATGGCACTGGTGCCATCCATTTGCTGATTAATTAAGAAGACATTGCTTAATGGCATTGCAAATGTTCAGCCGTTTGGATACTTAATTGTAACAGGAGAGCAAACAACGGATATTAAACAGACTCCACTTAGGAAACGCAGCCTAGAATGTTTGTTCTCTCTCAGTTTAGAATTGTAAAGATTGATCGACTCCACTTTATCCTCTGCCCTCCATTCTTTGCCTAACAGTTAAAAAAGGCCTGTCTAGACATAGACAACATAGCGTTTTTTTTTCCACAAAGACTTCAGAAGTGCATATGTAGGTCTGTTTATTTTAGAGCAGAGAAAATAAATTAACATGCACCACCTGTCATGGCAACTGTTCAGATGCACTGAGCACTGATTGTATTTATAACGCAGCTTTCAGTAAGTCAAATCGGGACAAGCTTGTGGTTTTTGCTAGGTGTGTGTTCCCTGGAGGAAGCGGTGTGTTTGCTGTGCAAATACAACATTAAGTGTGAAACAGCTTCCCGAGTGCATGTTGAAGAACACTGCACAACACTGAAAACACATACGTATGTGTGTTGATGGAGCTTGTTTCCTCATTCTCGAGATTAGTAAACACATTTCAGCACAAATTCCCTTTACACACAACCTAGACAAGAGATTTGTCTTTTTTTGTACTTTCTGTGATACGTTTCCCCATGAGATCTCCTAATCACATGTGAAGGGTGCTACAATTAATCTTAATTACATAACAGACATTGTACTACACATATTACAAATCCTCTTTTGGGACACACCATGAAACAATAGAGCAGAAATTAGATGGGGGATTACTGTTCAATAATCTCATTAATGTGTGAAAGCAGCAGCAGGACTTCTCACCCCAGTTGTTTAATTCAGGAATATTTTGGATGTTACAGTGGCAAAAAACTATAAAGAAATGGAAATGAGCATATACCCTGTTGAATGCATTTTTTAAAATTATTATTCAATAATAAATCCTTCACTTTTCTGCACAGTGAGTCATTTTAACTAGTCTGTCTTTCTTATGGCTTGGGAAAATGTAACTTTAGACACTCTGACTAAACTTACACAGGCAAATTTACAAAATATGAAATAAAATGGTGTGTAAAGCATTATAAGTACATTTAAATACAAGTTTTTAAAATAGAACAAGACAATAATAAGAACTATTATTAATAATTGAGTACCAATAATAACTAAGCACCAACATATTTCTGAATTTGATTTCTGAAGGATCATGTGAAACTAAGGGGGGAAAATATAAATTGACAGTAGCCTACATGTACAGTGACAAAGATTTTGTTAAAGGGGTGATGAATTGAGAAATCAACTTTCCCTTGAGCCTTTGATATGTAAAAGGTCATGGTAATATAAGAATATCCTGTAAGTTTCAGAGCTGAAAACTTCCTAGTTAGTCAAAGAAAAGCTTTTATAGACACCAGGCCCAGAAAACGCGAGCTCTCAAATATATCTGATCTATGACGTAATAGAAGGGGGAAACGCCGCCTCTACAGATAAATATGTACGCCTGCTTCTGTAGCCCCGCCCACCTACTCATGGAACTAAACTGATCACGCTACTGAGCTGTAAACATGCCGAAGACAGCAATATATTGCGTTGTGCCTGGTTGTGGAAGAACACAGTCGCTGCAGGCTTCCTTTGGATTCTAATATTAGAAATGAGTGGTTGAACTTTATTTTTAATGAAGTTCCAGCTCACGTGTGGAAGTCATTGCGCGTTTGCTGGCTTCATTTCACCGCGGAATCGTTTGAAAACAAGACACAGGTCGATATTGGATTTGCAGTCAGATTGAGATTAAAACACAATGCTGTGCTTTCTATATTGGATCGGACAGGAATGGTGCAGCACACTTATGTGAGTAAAACATGTTTTTTTATATGTGATAGTATTGCATTTTTACAGATCGGGGCTATGTATTTTCCAGACAGCCTACCAAAACGTAAGCCCGGCCTGCCGACGGGCTATCTTAAATAGTGAAATAACATTCCTTTCTTGATGTGCATTGTTCACTCTCTTGATATTTGAAGGGCGCGCACGTGTTAGTGATGCACGGTTCGCGGTTATATTCACCGATTGGGCGGGCCAAGTAATAAAAACATTCCAATCAATCGCGGGTGGATGAGAGATGAATCATTGTGTTTGATTGATAAAGACATTTTGCGAGCCCTGTGAGCGAATAATTCCGATTGCCGTTTCCCCACACGCTTTCAAAACAATTCCCACATGTACTGACAGGGGAGCTGAAGCTCATTAAATATGCAAATCTTATCCAATCCTAGCCGTGGGCGTTTACTTCCAAGTCTTCAGTGCGGCACGCCCATTAAAAC
Source organism: Rhinogobio ventralis (assembly GCA_039654625.1). Taxonomy (NCBI): domain Eukaryota; kingdom Metazoa; phylum Chordata; class Actinopteri; order Cypriniformes; family Gobionidae; genus Rhinogobio; species Rhinogobio ventralis. Next base: position 18,280,417 of record CM077212.1, read on the forward strand.
CCAGCGTTTCTTGAGAGAGCCTCAAAACCAGGGTAGAACATAGCCTATTACTTATTCATTATGATGTTTTTGAATGTAAAAACCACGCGAATGTCATAAGTTGACCCCTTTAAAATATATATTTTTTATACAACAGTTATTTCTGGTTCTCGAATCTGAAAACCCTTTTCCACCATAAGTTTTAAAAATACTACTGTTGTTGTGTCACGAAATGTAGTTTTAACAGTTTTTTAGGCAAAAATTTTGGACCTCATATATGTGACTCATATATAAACATATACAGTATAAAGCCTATTTTACGATTTAAACGCTTTCGCAGATGCAAGCTCCAGGCCGTCAGCGGTCTTTCACCGCTCATGTACCCGCAGAGGACAGCTTCATCTCGGCCAGTCCTTCGAGAATTTGCCGCTATCTCTTATTTAGATAGTGGTTAAACAGAAATAATTGATTTGAGGTATATCAAATGGGCCATCTTTGGTCTTATTAACCTATAACACGTTCCAGAACAAATCGATTTTGGTTAAGGGGAAAATTAAGTTTCATAACTTTATATTTAGGCTATATTTAACCTGTATGGCCTACTAGCGCTCTGCTTTTGTATGTTTGACTGAATTGTTTGCTTGTGTTTTATTTCCGATTGTCCTTTATAACGGCTATTGTTTTTAATTTAAATATTATTGTTCAATAAATATTTTATATAAATATGCCGTATTTGGTATTGAGAAAGGGGCCGTCAGTGATTGCAATAGTCAACTTCAATGACAGTTACATTATTAAATTTAGATGGCGACAAAGACTCTTGTGACTGGTTGTAAACAAGGAAGTTGTTTCAGCACTGTCAATCTTTTAAAAGGACAAAGACAAACGCTGCGTCCAAAATCGAATACTTCTCTACTATATAGTATGCGAAAAACACTACACCAACAGAGTAGTATGTCCGAATTCAAAGTATTCGAAAAACAGTAGGCGAAAAGTCCCTAGATGACCTAATACTTCCAGCGAGATACGAGAAGTGCGCATACTATGGACACTTTACTATCCCATGAGGCCATGGGAGAGGATTTATGAATGGAGGTGAAGGGATGTAATTGACACTGGTAGGTCAGATGATAACAGCAACATGGCAGATGTAGTACGTCTGGATTACATTCATACTACACTCATTCATACTATATAGTACAGACTTTTTTAGCAGTGGCAAAGTAAGTTCAAATTCAAATGTAGTACCTACGCACGTAGTACGTGATTTTGGACGCAGCTAAAGATATCGCTTTCCTCAGCGGACATTTAAACAGATTTTTTAATGGATATAATATTATGGACATCGACCTGAAGAATGAATGCTATATCAGATGCAGATAATACACTTGTTTAGTTGATCTTTCTACTCTACATAATACAATAAGCTTCAATGAAGCTTCAACATTCCTTCGTTACTAGTTCTCAAGTGACGTTTTAGAATTAGTAACGGAGACTTGGGCTCAACTGTTAAACTGTGAACTTGAGATTTGAATCTGTGGCGGAAGGAAGTAGTTCTGCACAAAAGAGATTCTAAAGACATGCCGTTGTTGAGTCTGATTTATTTACTCACTTGTGCTGTCGAACTGTTGTATAAACACAATATCATACTCATAGCCTTGCGATATGGCTGTATATCAGCACGCTGTGATTACCTACAGCACTCGGCCCAATCACAGCCATGCTGATATGCAGCCATATTGCACTGCTACTCATGTGATATTGCTCATATATAGATGCTTTATGATGATTTCTGAATATTTTAAAGTTTAGTGTCACACATACCCCCAAATAGTAAATGATATTAGATAAATGTCTAACATAATATAAACTTCAGACAGTCAGAAGATTGTAATAATAGATTTTTAATTTATAAAGCCCATCATCATGGCATTGTGCAGATGGCACTCTTGGCTGCAGTTATAAATAAACAGTCTGCATTAGAGTGCATTATAAACTCAGAAATTAACTTGAAAAAGCAATAGGTATTCATGTTTCATTTATCTGTCATATAGAGAATAATATAGATTAATGCCCTGAAAATATATCATAGCTAAACCTCTTGAGTATTACTAAAACATTTAGCCTCCTTTTGAATATTTTAGTGGTCTGATCAATTTCTGATATCTTCTGCAAGTGGCGCCCGGGCAGTTAAGAGACAGTGTTCCCTCTCACATGACTCATGTGAGATTGAATTAATCCATTTGAATTACGCTACTGGTGTAACACTATTTCTGTGAAGTCACATTAGAAATATAATGAGGATACTATTTTCTGGAAGATCAACACAGTATAGAACAATTTCCACATATTGGAAATCAACTAATTGCTGTAGTTACAAGGTGAGTAAATTATTTTTTTTGTTGTTTTTGTTATTGTTTTACTTATTAGGGCCCGAGCACCAATGGTGTGAGGACCCTATTGGAATTGCTCAGCCTATTATTATTCTCCCAAATGAATCGCATTTTTGATGGCCTAAACGTGCTCGAAAACTCACGAAACTTTGCACACGCATCAAAAGTGGTGAAAATTTATGTCTGACATGGGTTTCAGAATTAGGCGTGGCAAAATGGCTCGATAGCGCTACATACAACATTTCAACGAAGTGCCCCTCCTGCTACGTTTCACGTACAGGTATGAAATTCAGGAGACACATGTAACAGCCCAATACCTACAAAAAAGTCTCCTGAACCAACAGGAAGTGAGATATTTTAAATTTTCTTTGCAAAATTGTTGCAAATTTTGCCATTTCCAGACGTTGTACTTTAACGAACTCCTCTTAGAGATTTAATCAGATCAACATCATATTTGCACAGTCTAATCTAAAGGCCTTTGCGACGTTAAATTGCGAAGATCTTGAGTTTTCCCTGGAGGGCGTATCCGTGGCGGCCTCACAAAATTCGATGTTTCGCCATAAAACAGGAAGTTGTTGTAACTCGGGCATACAATGTCCGATCTGCCCCAAACTTCACATGTGTTATTAGAGTCCTGGCCTGAAGACATCTACATGCCAATATGTAGTTACAATCATAGCGCCACTTGTGGGCAACAGGAAATAGCATGTTTTACACTGTGATTAACTCCTCATAGTGATTTAACCAGATCATCATCATATTTGGTCAGTCTAATCGCAAGGCCTTTGCAACGTTAAATTGTGAAGATCTTGAGTTTTCGCTGAAGAGCGTGTCCCTGTCGGTCTGACAAAGTCTGATGTTTCGCCATGACACAGAAAGCTGTTGTAACTCAGGCATAAAATGTCCGATCTGGCCCAAACTTCACATGTTTGATAAGAGTCCTGGCCTTAACACATCTACATATGAGTTTCAGAATTAGGCATGGCAAAATTGCTCGATAGCGCCACCTACAACATTTCAATGAAGTGCCCTTCCCGCTACGTTTCACGTACAGGTATTAAATGCGGTAGACACATGTAACAGCCCAATACCTACAAAAAAGTCTCCTGGTACGAAATCTGAAAACAAACAGGAAGTGAGATATTTTGAATTTTCTTTGCAAAATTGTTGCAAATTTTGCCATTTCCAGACGTTGTACTTTAACGAACTCCTAGAGATTTAATCAGATCAATATCATATTTGGTCTGTCTAATCTAAAGGCCTTTGTAAAGTTAAATTGTGAAGATCTTAAGTTATGATCTTAAGTTGAGTCCTGTCCTGAAGACATCTACATGCCAATATTAGTTAGTCATAGCGCCACCTGCTGGCAACAGGAAATGGCATGTTTTATACTGTAATTTCCTCCCAGAAACACATTTAAATATGCCCTCAAGTCCCAAACATACTAGAAACACATTAAATAAAGCAAAACATGGCTAATGTATGCGATTTATGCCACGAAACAGGAAGTTGTTGTAACTCAGGCATACAATGTCCGATCTGCCCCAAACTTCACATGTTTGATAATAGTCCTTGCCTGAAGACATCTACATGCCGATATTCGGCTATAGTCAAAGCGCCACCTGCTGGCAGCAAGAAGTGTGGCACATTAAAGTGACTTTGCCATATTTCTCCTATATTTACCCACTTAATTGCATGTTGCCCACTATTCGCTGTTTTTGCTGAGGCCACTGGGGGGCGGTGCTCCCGGGTGCGAGGGCCCTTTCATCGCTGCTTGCAGCTTTAATTTGTTTTATCATTTTAACACATATAATAGATAATATATTCAGTATTTAAATTAAGTCATTGTCATTCTTTTCAACTCAAACACACCTTTCTATGCAAATAAGGTTTATGATAGATTATGCTAGTAAAAAACAAACAAACCTTGAGCTGATATTAACCTGCATATTAGTCTACAGTACGTAAGACTAATAATGTAAACAGACCAAGCAGAAGGGTACATTGCTCACCTTAAGACAAGGATGTTTTTTACACAATAAATCAGGTAAACCATAATTACTGTAAACAATACTACAATGCATTATCTGTTGTCAAAAATGACAAGTTGAACTATAGCAAATAGAATTTCTCTCAGTATGCTGACAAATGAATAGGCGACTCTCTGATGCAGGAGTTTTATTGAGAAATTGCAGACAGTCTTCCACTTGCTGACATAAGGATCATTTAGAGAGAGTAGGAGCAGCCTGTTAAATGAGCCTAACGGTCTGGATATGATTAACAGGTCTGTGTCACTGTGCCAAGAGTTGGATCTGAAACAATGTACTTCCATTGATATTAGAATAATTGTGCATTTTGGTTCCTCCATTATCTTCAGGCTTCTTTCTGTCTGAGAGTGGCAGAATCAAATCCCAGAAGTCATCTACTGTATATTACATGATGTTATGGTCTTTTTGAATTCTGTACAGGGAGTGTTTTAGCTGCACAGTGGGTGAAACATGATCTATTTTCATACCTGAAGTGTTTGGCCAATTCACACTTGGAGACAAACAGCAGACACTTACAGTGCCACAAATAAACAATGAAGCATCATAAATTGGATCTATGTATGTATATACAGTATGTGTCTGTCTGTCTTTCTATCTATCTATCTATCTATCTATCTATCCATCTCTATCTCATCCATCCATCCAACCACCCACCCACCTATCTATCTATCTATCTATCTATCTATCTATCTATCTATCTATCTATCTCTATCTCATCCATCCATCTATCTCCATCTATCCATCCATCCATCGTCTAAATATAAAAACAAACATTTTGTATTTTTTATCTAATTCATGTGATGACTTCTTGCTGTCTTTTAAAATTTCCTATTGAACCAGAAAACCAGATCTAATCCCCTTATTATTTTAAATACTTACCACCAAGTTTAGATTAAAGGGCTGTTTTATCTCTTTGGGGACTTTGTCAGCCATGGAGTGCTGTCTCATGGTGGAAGTGTGCTTCAGCGGGATTGGTAAACTGCCTGATTCCCATTGTTCCTATTCTTGAGATAATCTCTCTTTTATGCTTTTGAAAATTGTTCTGAAATATGCTGACAGTTGTGAGAGAGGCAAAAGTGTCCAGACCACCAGGTAATACCTTTGCATTGAACGTTTGAAGATAATCCTTGGCTTCTGTTCTCTTCTGTAAAAAGTTAGTAAACACTCTTTTTTCCTGCTTGCTAAAAATCCAAAGTCACATGGTTAAGAATATCTTTCTGTCTCTGCTGTTGGGCTCATGGGAGCTGTGATCTTGAATTCATTTCTCCTGTGGAGAGGCATTGCCACAGATAATCCCAGACTTCTAAGAAAACGTGTTTCAGTGAAGAAAGGGGTGACTAAATTCCCTGTTTATTGTAAAGAGACTAAAAGAGGAAATGTCGGATGCATAATGAGTCTGTCTGATGAGGTTGCAGTGACAAAACACCTTATGAAACAATGGCTTGGGGGTCCTTGTGTAAAGTTCAGAAATTGCATGTGATTATTTATTTATTCGTTTGTTTGTTTGTTTTTCAAGGAGCCTCTAAGCAGATTTCTTTGTCTGTCAAATAAGACATATTTTAAGGACCCCCACGGCTAATAACCTTCTAACCATTAACACTTTTTTCAGACTGGTAAGTAATTATCACTCAATAATATGTTTTCCAATTGGAGTGGATTTACAGGTTCCGATCACATGAATGATCAAGCAAAATGTATTAACAACTGGGAAACTTGGAAATCTAGATCAGGGGTTTTTCAAATTTGTGATGCTATACAGACCAATGTTTAGAAAATGTTATATTTTTATGGTAACACTTTACAATAAGGTTTCATTTGTTAACATTATTTAACTACATTGCTTTACATGAACTAACAATGAACAATATTGTACAACAATGGTGTGCTCTTTGATACCAATCTCTCATTTGAAAGCCACGTTTCTAGCATCTGTAAAACTGCATTCTACCATCTTAAAAATATATCTAAGTTACGGCATATGCTTTCAATGCAAAATGCTGAACAATTAGTTCATGTGTTCATGACCTCAAGGCTAGATTATTGTAATGCTCTACTGGGTGGTTACCCTGCTCGCTTAATAAATAAACTGCAGCTGGTCCAAAACGCAGCAGCTCGAGTTCTTACTAGAACCAGGAAGTATGCCCATATTAGCCCGGTTCTGTCAACACTGCACTGGCTCCCTATTAAACATCGTATACATTTTTAAATCTTGCTAAGTACTTACAAAGCACTAAATGGTTTAGCTCTCCAGTACTTGAGCGAGCTCTTAACGCATTATACTCCATCACGTCCATTGCGGTCTCAAAACTCTGGCCAATTGATAATACCTAGAATATCAAAATCAACTGCAGGCGGTTGATCCTTTTCCTATTTAGCACCTAAACTCTGGAACAGTCTTCCTAGCATTGTTCGGGAAGCAGACACACTCTTATTTAAGTTTAAATCTAGACTAAAAACACATCTCTTTACTATGGCATACACATAAAACATTTTTAATTTATATTTTATTCAAATCAATTAAATGATTGTTAGGCTGCATTAACTAGGTCTGCCGGAACCGGGAACACTTCCCATAACACCTGATGTACTCATTACATCATAAGAAGAATGGCATCTACGCTAATGTTAGTCTCTCTGTTTATCCCGAGGTTTACTGCAATCGGCCGGATCCGGGCCGTATCCAGATCAGATGGTGGACCTGCGCCTGAACAAGACCAACACATCCCTGAAGTGTCTGCAGAGACAGAAAGAGGAGAACTAGCACCCCGACTGAGCCTGGTTTCTCCCAAGGTTTATTTTTCTCCATTATGCCACCTGATGGAGTTTTGGTTCCTTGCCACTGTCGCCTTTGGCTTGGCTTGCTCAGTTGGGGACACTAATTTTTCAAATTAATATCCAAATAAATTCAATCACTAAACTAAATTAACTATGTCAACTACATTACTTGAATATATATGATAATTGAAATGAGCTAGATGACATCAAATTCGGTTTTATTATTTTCCTGTTTAACACTGTGAAGCTGCTTTGAAGCAATCTGCATTGTAAAAAGCGCTATATAAATAAAGTTGACTTGACTTGACTTGAATACTTCTACAGAATTTATTAAGCTAATTTTAATCTCAACATTCATTAATACATTTTTAGGATCAAAAGTATCTGTTAAAATTAGTTAATGCACTGTGAACTAACATGAATATTATTAACTTACATTAACAAAGGTTAATAAATACTGTAAAAAAATACACCGATCAGGCATAACATTATGACCTAATATTGTGTTGGTCTCCCTTTTGCTGGCCTGCGATGCACTGTGTATTCTGACACCTTTCTATCGCTCCCCACGTGCATCATTGAGCCTTGGTCGCCCATGACCCTTTTGCCGGTTCACCACTGTTCCTTCCTTGGACTACTTTTGATAGATACTGAACACTGCAGACCGGGAACACCCCACAAGAGCTGCAGTTTTGGAGATGCTCTGACCCAGTCGTCTAGCAACCTTATGCTTGCCCGTTTTTCCTGCTTCTAACACATCAACTTTGAGGACAAAATGTTCACTTGCAGCCTAATATATCCCACCCACTTACAGGTGCTGTGATGAAGAGATAATCAGTGTTATTCACTTCACCTGTCATAATGTTATGCCTGCTCGGTGTATATTGCTTATTGTTAGTTCATGTTAGTTATTGCAGTAATTAATGTTGCCAAATGAGACCTTATTGTAAATTGTTACCATTTTTACATTTTTTGTTTTGAAACTTTTCCAATACTTTTTTAATAATGAACTCCAGTGTTAGAGCTGATGTGAAGGTTTAAAATGAACCAGTAAATGTTTCTATTAAGCAGACAAGCTTAAAAGATCTGTAGACACCACGTTGCTTTGGGCTAAAGGCATTAAATGCAACACAAGGATCTTTGGATAATTAACGGCATTGCAAATATAGCCAAGAGAGAACTACAGCAATAAGCAGCAGGGAGTAAAATCCTACATTTACCTTGCCTCCATTGTATCTCACTGCATAATTAAACAATGTTTGCAGTGTGAGACTGTACATTTGTTCATAAAGTAATTAAGACAGAGAGCTATGTGGCAAGGGTGGAGGTAGGGTGTCAGTTACAACACCAGAGTCTCCTCTCAGAACAGGCAGAGTCCATTAAACGCATACATGTACTCCTTTGTGAGTGATTTCCATTACCACACCCATGGATTGGAGATGCTCTGATACATCTTGCATTGAACAAACCATATCCATTAGTGAGCTTGAAAGACTTGTTAATGGACAACACTTTATTCAGAGCATGCCTTTCTTATTTTATTGTAAATGGCATCGACTGACACCGGATTATGTAACCCTGTATCACTTCCAGCACACAGAAATGGTAGTCAGCAGTGACAACAAATCAGACGGAGCTGTGAGAAAAGGAAGTAGCACCATGGAGACTGTCATGCTCGCATTAGTTCCAAGCACCAACTCCAAAACATTTACAGTGGCTGGATCAATGTAGTGCTGATACAAAAATTTCAGAGATTTATGGGCCGCGCCATAACAGCATCTACAGACGGAGAGCGAGTGCTAATGTAGAGATGGGAGGAAGTGTCCATCTAACACAATCAGCCTCCCTGTTATTTCTGACACTACCGCAGACTAAAAGGCTACATTAGGCGGCCCTCACCTGGTACTGGAGCCCAGACTGTGCCAGCTTTAATCAATAGACACAGACCTACCCACTGGTTTTTGCTAGCAGACATGCCTGATAAGCTTTTCTGGCAGAGAGGCCGGGCTGAAATGTAAGTTGATGAAATGGAAAAGGAAGAGAGTGTCAGGCCGAGCAGCAGCGTGAAGATAATTATAAAGAATAACAAGATTTCAGCTGAAAAGCTTGTTGTGATTTTTTAAAAAAGCATGAGCTTTTCGCTATTGTAGCTCTTTAAATCATTACAGCAAGATAATGACACTGTTACTTGAACCCTTGCAGAATTAATGTATTATACAATAACACGATAAGCAAGCTAACAAGCACAAGTATATCGTTCATTCTATTTAAATATATGGTTACACTTTATTTTAAGGTGACGTAGTTACATTGTTCTTACTCAAATAAGTACTGATTAATATTAATTAACTACATGTACTTACTATAGGCCCTATTTTAACGATCTGAGTGCATGGTCTGAAGCAGATGGCGCAGGTGCACTTTGGGCGTGTCCAAATCCACTTTTGCTAGTTTAACGACAGAAAAAAACAGTCTGTGTGACAGGCGCATGGTCCAAAAGGGTTGTACCTAGTCTCTTAAGGAGTTATGGGTGTGTTTTGAGTCCAGCCAGTTGCTCTTGCACCATGGTGCGGATTCGCTATTTACATGGCGGAATTTGCGAGCTAAAAGACTGAACACTTCTCCAGAGAGGAATTTATTTTTAATATTTAAAAATGTTTGTGTGCTGCTGTGCGTCCCTGTGTGTGTAATAAGTAGAGTGTACACGCGTTGTGCACCCACCTATAGGCGCACATTACTAACGCACCCTTTAAATAACACAAAAAATACTGCGTCAATGGCGCAGTCGTTTTCAGTTGCCTCAAAATAGCAACATGCCAACAATGCGCCTGAACACCTCGTTTTCAGATCAGCACACCCATGGGTGAACAGGTGGGCACGAGTGCATTTGCTGTTTAAACAACGTGGCGCTGGACGTGAAAATTATAACTGCGTCGGGCTGAAACTAGCAAAAAACTCTTGCGTCACGCCTGGCATCGCATTGTGCCGGGTGTATTAGTTAGGGCCCATAGAGTTAGGGTTTGGTTTAGGGTTAGTTACTTGTAGTTATGCACAGTGTTGGGGGTAACACATTACAAGTAACGTCTCGGTTACGTATGTAACCCTCATTCCCTGAGGAGGGAACGGAGATGTAACGTCACTGACGAATGGGGGTTTCGCTTAGAAGCCTATCATCTTCGAGATGTAACAAAGCGCCCAATGGTGATGCAATGCCATGGGCATGCGGAATTTGCATAGCGTAACTTCGCCCCACCTTGTGGGTATATAAGGAAGTACGCTGGCAACATCGCATTATGTTACCTGCTGAGGAGCCGAGACTGAGCTCCCGGCTGTTCCAGCGGTACAGCGGAAGTGGCAGAGGGACGTTACGTCTCCGTTCCCTTCTCAGAGAAGGAGGGTTACATACATAACCGAGACGTTCCCTTTCGTTCAGTCACTCTGAGTAACGTCAGTGACTGACGTATGGGGGTCCCAATTTAATCACGCCACTCGGCTGTCATCCAGTGCCCTGCGTAAGTGTGAGCTCCCTGTCGTAAGGCTAGTACGGACGAAGGAGTCCAACTTAACACAGAAATACCAAGGTACACTGGGAAGCATATTCCACGTGGAAACATGCACCAAGAGCCTGCCCGTAGGGAGGACTTAGGGAGACACGTATGACTCGCGAGGGGCTGCATACGGAAGAACTCTGGGGAAACCAGCCGAAGGTGGAAAAGTTTTACCCCCAGGGTGGCAAGCTTGCCAAGGGAAGACACATGCTCAAGGAGACTTACAGTGGAAATACACATGTGGGGGTCACCCGAAGGGGGAACCATGCACACGGTGGCACCTAGCCTGGCACGAGGGCCTGAGCGAGTGGGCAGACGCACTGGTGTCGGCATCAACAGTGCTGGAGGAACTCAAGGCTTCAGGGGAAGCGCACCTGAGGAGAATATTGCACGTATCCAGTCCGAGGAGTGGAATGGCGAGCAAGCAAAGACACCTGAGCCTGTCCAACTACTGGCCACTGCTTGAGGCGAGTACATGAGAGGACACAGGCTCCACTCGGAGGTTATAGAACCTGGCGAATGTATTAGGTGTCACCCAGCCTGCAGCTCTACAAATGTCTGTCAGCGAGGCGCCATGCGCTAGCGCCCAGGAGGAGGCCACACTCCTAGTGGAGTAAGCCCTCACCCCTAGGGGGCATGGACGTCCCTGCGTCTGGTAAGCCAAAACAATGGCGTCCACTATCCAGTGTGACAACCTTTGTTTGGAGAGAGCTCTTCCCTTCAGCTTCCCACCATGACAGACAAAGAGCTGGTCTGAGGTCCTGAAACACTGCGTCCTGTCTACATAAGCGCGAAGGGCGCGTACTGGACAGAGCAGTGCCAAGGCTGGGTCTGCCTCCTCCAACGGCAGCGCTTGCAGGTTCACCACCTGATCCCTGAACGGAGTGGTGGGAACCTTGGGCACATATCCAGGCCGGGGTCTCAGGATGACACGAGAATCGGCCGGCCTGAAATCCAGGCACGCTTCGTCAACCGAAAATGCCTGCAGGTCCCCCACCCTCTTGATGGAGGCCAGTGCGATCAGAAGCGCTGTCTTCATAGAAGTGCACGGGCAAACCGTCTTTAAAAAGACATGCCACGCGCAAGCTCTTTTTGTGAGAGAAAGCTCTGCAGAGTGCTGAAGCGCCCAGGGAAACACACACACACAGCTGTTGCAGATCACTGCACAGATCAGCAGGCAGTCGTCAGTCACTGACGTTACTCGGAGTGACTGAACGAAAGGGAACTTGAGTTACATAATCAGATTACTTTTTTCTAGTAACTAGTAAAGTAACGCATTACTTTTAAATTTACAACAAAATATCTAGTTACTTTTTCAAATAAGTAACGCAAGTTACTTTGTTTTCCCATTTATTGACTGACAGCTCTCTTGTCCTCATGTTGATTGAAATTGTGACTAAGTACCCTTACGGATTTAGGGATGAACCGCTCATTTGAAAATCTTTATGCTATGACATCTGTTTCAACCATTACAATGCTCATGATAACGTTCGTTAACGCTACAGTAAGTAAATCCACTTCACCAGCTAATTACTCTTCGACAGCATTGCCATGGAAATATACAGAGATACCACAAAAACGCAAAATTCTAAAGATGGCTGTGCACTTGTTTCTCTGGTGCATAAGGTCTATATTGTTGAACCAAGGTGGTTAAAATGACAGAGGTGTGTCTATGTTACTACGGTTTCGGGAAAGAGTTGGTTAGTTTCTCCAGTGGTGCATCGTACTATGATAAAGTTGCAACGTTGTACGAGAAATGCACCCCAGGCTGTATTACAATGTAGGATGGGTAATTGCAAACACTGCGTGAAAAGCAGCAGTGTTTGTTTTGCTAATGCCTCTCAAAATGAATCGTGGGTTAACCTGGAGCAAAGACAAAGTTTGCCTTTTTATATTAAAATGCCGCCTAATTGCTCATCTCCGAAATATATACAGGGTAAGAATGTTTTCCCCGATGAAGCCTTGATTCCTGCTCACAGTGATAAAGTAATATAACAACAGCTACAAAGAAAGCCACAATAAACCAGAAGTAATTGCAACATTGTAATAATTTTAATCCTCATTTTGGAACAAAGCAAACATTCCACAGGTCTGAAAACGCCCTAAGAAATGTAATTAGGCCTATTAATAAGAAATGAGTAGGATCTGAAAAATCGCGTGACACTGAAGACTGGAGTAATGGCTGCTGAAAATTCAGCTTTTCCATCACCGCAATAAATTATGTTTTCAAATATATTTAAATAGAAAACAGTTCTTTTAAATGTTAATAATATTACACAATATTAAAGTTTTGCAGTATTTTTGGTTAAATAAATGCAGCCTTGGTGAGCATAAGAGACTTCTTAAAAACAAATCGTACTGATCCTAAACATTTGAACGGTAGTTCAATTTATTGAGTAAATTAATTGTAAAATATTTTTCAGTATTTAATTATATGTAATCTTTTCACAAAGCTCACCGCAATGGAATTGCCTTTTCTACACATTTAATGAGAAATCGCTCTGTAAGGTAAGGCAGGTGGTGTGGTGCCTAATGCTCAGGATTTGTAACCAAAAGGTTGCTGGTTTGAACCCCACAAGATGAAAGCCGTGAGTGATCACAGTTGTTCCTTTGAGCGAGGTGCTTGACCTTAGGCTACTCCAGGGGGACTTTACATGCATTGTACTGTAAGTCTTTTTAAATAAAAATGTTGGCTAAATGACTGTTAACTTACCACACGCTAGAACTATCTAAAATATTAACATCCATTCGATAGGCCATTCCTCACCTACAACAACACACAAACTTGTGGAGAAGGGAGGCTGTTTTCCCCAGAGGCAACGGAGGAAGTGTCTCCTCAAAATGTCCAATTACACAAATGCTTGTTTTCTGTAGCAGTGGATTTGAATGTTAGTGCACTTAAAATAGAAACATTTCTTTAAAATAAGTTCCCTTTCAGTCGGTCACGTTCGACGTACGTCGGAACTGACCGACGAATTGGGATCTATTTTCAGAGACCAATCTACTTCGAGTGTTTAAAAACGAGCCAATGAGAATTGGCATGCGGTAGACGCGTCCCACGCTCCGCCCCGCAGCGCGGGTATAAATACGGAAGTGGAAGTACCGCATATCGCTTTCAACTTCGGAGCCGAACATTCATGTGTTTGTTCCTACGAAGAGTGTTTCCTGCGAACAGAGAGAGTTGGAGTTCTGCCAGTGTCGGTGTGACGGTGCCTGCAGTGGTGGTCGCGAAAAAAAAAACAAACAGCTGTTTTTACAGCTTTGGGTTGAGTGCTCTCAGCGGGCTTGCACCTTTGAACCGCTGCGAGCCGCGGCCATTTCCCCTGCGTGCCTCGGCACTGATCAGAGCATTTCCTCTAAAAGAGCAACACGGTTTGACCCTGCGTCTTTTTCAAGATGTCATTCAAACCGTGTGTTTCTGGATGCCGTCGTTACCTGTCCCCAGCTGACGGACACGATCGCTGTCTCACGTGTTTGGGCGTTCAGCACGCTGAGGCGGCTTTCGTGGATGACTCATGTTCCCATTGCGGGAATATGACCATCGCAGTACTACGGTCCAGGCTCGACTACCTTGAAAGAGGTGGAGTCCCATTGCGCATCCCCCGATCTAGTGGCCCTCCTGCTCCGAAGCAGAGGGCTGCTACTTTGGCCGATGCCTTTGGTGGGGACCTGAGGGTTACTGTGAGGGCACTCCCGCCGGGCCAACAGGCTCCTCGGGCCCCTCCCCCCTCCACTGCGCCGGTTGAGCTTCCGGAAGAGCATGCTGGTCCTTCCCGCGGGGGGCCAGCTGTTACTTTTGGGGCTCCGGTTGAGGATATGGTTTCGATCGCCGCATCGGGGGACGAGCTAATGGACTCTGGAGATGAAGATTCGGCTGCGCTGCCCCCTTCGGGTGTGGTAGCATTGCCCGAGTCTGATCCAGAGCTCACGGCTATGCTTTCCCGGGCCGCCGCGAGTGTCGGGCTCGAGTGGAACCCTCCACCGCGTCCCGAACCCTCGCGGCTGGACGATTGGTATCTCGGGACGGCCCGTGCTGGTTCTCAGCGCCCCGCCCCAGTGCCTTTCTTCCCGGAAGTGCATCAGGAGCTCACGAAGTCGTGGACAGCGCCCTATAGCGCTAGAAACCGATCGACTGACTCCTCCGTCCTCACTACCCTCGACGGTGGCGCGGCGAAGGGTTACGTGGAGATCCCCCCAGTGGAGCGGTCGGTTGCGATGCAACTGTGTCCTAAGACCGCTACCGACTGGCGGGGAAATCCGCGTCTCCCCTCCCGGGCATGTAAGTTCTCGTCCGGGCTAACCGGCAAGGCTTACACGGCCTGTGGAGAAGCCGCGTCATCTCTGCATGCCATGGCGCTCCTGCAGGTCTACCAGGCCAAAGCGCTCATGGAATTGCACGAGGGTAGTTCCGACCCAGGGGTTATGCAGGAACTGCGTACCGCGACGGACCTCGCCCTCAGGGCGACGAAAGTCACCGCACGCTCCCTGGGTCGGGCGATGTCCACACTTGTGGTCCAGGAACGCCACCTGTGGCTGAACCTGGCAGATATGCGTGAGACCGACAAAGTGCGGTTCCTCAACGCCCCTGTCTGTCAGGCCGGCCTCTTCGGCGACGCGATCGAGAACTTCGCCCAACAGTTCTCGGTTGCCCAGAAGCAGACGGAGGCGATTAAAAATATCCTGCCCCGGCGACCTGCTGCTGCTTCCACCCAGTCGCCGGCTGCAGCGCCCCCGCCTGCTCGTCGCCGAGGGCGTCCCCCGGCGTCTGCCTCCGCCCCTGCCAAGCCAAAGCAGCAGCCTCCACCGGCAAAGCAGGGCGCCAGGCGCAAGGGGGCCGCCCAACCCGTCCAGGGCCCCGCTGTCTCTGCAGGCAAGCGCAAGGGTAAGCGGCCCTGAGACGGGCAGCCCAGGGAGGAGAGGAGCTGTTCTCGGGGAGGTGGTGTCCGCACCCCTTCTCCCCCCGGAGGAGGACCGGGGGGAGAATGTCCACACTGGTATCAACATCCTGCCGCTGGCTCTCCGGAGTCCAGCGGTACCCACATTCTCAATAAAAGAGCAGTTTCCTCCCTCCCTGGGCCCCAAGAGGGTCAGGTTGGCAGTGTGCGACGCCCCCGGGCCTTGCCACTCCTTTCCTCCCCTCTCCCCCTCGCCAGGGGGCAGCAGTGTGGGCACCGAGAACGCCCCCGGGCCTTCTCACCCACACTCTGCCCCACCCTGGAGTACTCAAGCAACACTCCGGGCCGCCTCCGGGCCTCCCGAGTCGGGCCTGGGTACTCCATCTCGCTGCCTCACCCCGGGCACGTCTGTGGTGCCGTTGGTCCCGCTTGTTCGGTCTCTGGGGGCCTGGTTAGGTCTTCCCAGGCCGTCTCGCTGGCTCATCCGTACCATCAGACTCGGCTATGCGATTCAATTCGCCCGCCGGCCTCCCAAGTTCACGGGCATCCTCTTCACCTCAGTGCGGAGTTGCGATGCCCATGTCTTGCGGTCCGAGATCGATGTCCTGCTGGCGAAGGACGCGGTCGAGCCGGTTCCTCCGGCCGATATGAGGCCGGGGTTTTACAGCCCCTACTTCATTGTGCCCAAGAAAGGGGGTGGGTTAAGACCAATCCTGGACCTGCGTGTCCTGAATCGGGCCCTGCACAAGCTCCCGTTCAGAATGCTAACGCAGAAACGCATTTTCGAATGCATCCGTCCCCGGGATTGGTTCGCAGCGATCGACCTGAAGGACGCGTACTTTCATGTCTCCATTCTCCCTCGACACAGACCGTTCCTTCGCTTTGCGTTCGAGGGGAGGGCATTTCAGTACAAAGTCCTGCCCTTCGGGCTGTCCCTGTCGCCTCGCGTCTTCACGAAAGTCGCAGAGGCAGCCATTGTTCCGCTCAGAGAACGCGGCGTTCGTATTCTCAACTATCTCGACGACTGGCTCATACTGGCCCAGTCCCGGGAGCAGTTGTGCGAACACAGGGACCTGGTGCTACGTCACCTCAGCCTGTTGGGCCTTCGGGTCAACCGAGAGAAGAGCAAACTCTGTCCCACGCAGAGGATCTCTTATCTCGGTATGGAGCTGGACTCGGTCAACCGGACTGCGCGCCTCACAGAGGAGCGAGTCCGGTCAGTGTTGAACTGCTTGAATACGTTCAAAGGCAGGACAGCGGTCCCACTGAAATTCTTTCAGAGGCTCCTGGGGCATATGGCATCTGCAGCCGCGGTAACGCCGCTCGGATTGCTTCATATGAGACCGCTTCAATGCTGGCTTCACGACCGAGTCCCGAGATGGGCGTGGCAGCGCGGCCAGTACCGGGTCTCAGTTACTCCTTACTGTCGCCAAACCTTCAATCCGTGGGCGGACCCTGCCTTTCTACGGGCCGGAGTGTCCCTAGAACAGGTGTCCAGGCATGCTGTGGTTTTCACGGATGCCTCTTCCACGGGTTGGGGGGCCACGTACAACGGGCACTCAGTTGCGGGTCTGTGGACGGGGCCCCAACTGCGTTGGCATATCAATTGCCTAGAGCTTCTGGCAGTACGTCTCGCCCTGGGCCGCTTCAAAAAGCCGCTACAGGGAAAACACGTTCTGGTCCGTACGGACAGCACTGCGGCCGTTGCGTACATCAACCGTCAGGGTGGTCTACGCTCCCGTTGCATGCTCCGGCTCGCCCGCCATCTCCTCCTGTGGAGTCAGAAGCGTCTGAGGTCGCTTCGGGCCATTCACATCCCAGGTGCGCTGAACCAGACAGCCGACGAGCTCTCTCGTCAGCCGACACCTCCGGGAGAGTGGCGACTCCACCCCCGGAGCGTCCAGCTGATATGGGACCTCTTCGGAGCCGCGCAGGTAGACATGTTCGCCTCTCCGGACTCGACCCATTGCCAGTTGTATTACTCCCTGTCCGGGGGCACCCTCGGTACAGATGCACTGGCGCACAGCTTGCCCCGGGACCTACGCAAGTATGCGTTTCCCCCAGTGAGCCTTCTCGCACAGACACTGTGCAAGGTCAGGGAGGACGAGGAGCAGGTCTTGTTAGTTGCGCCCTACTGGCCCAACCGGACCTGGTTCTCCGAACTCTCACTCCTCACGACAGCCCCTCCCTGGCCGATCCCCCTGAGGAAGGACCTGCTTTCTCAGGGGCGGGGCACTCTATGGCACCCGCGTCCAGACCTCTGGAGACTCCATGTCTGGTCCCTGGACGGGACGCGGAGGTTCTAGGTGGTCTGCCACAGGCAGTGGCAGACACCATCGCTTCAGCTAGAGCCCCCTCTACAAGGCACCTCTATGCACTGAAGTGGAACCTGTTCGTTGAATGGTGTTCTTCCCGCCGGGAAGACCCCCGAAGGTGTTCGGTTAATGTCGTGCTTTCTTTCCTACAAGATGGGTTGGAGAGAAGGCTGTCTCCCTCCACCCTCAAAGTGTACGTCGCCGCAATAGCGTCGTATCACGATGTAGTTGAAGGTAAGTCCTTAGGTAAGCACGACTTAATCGTCAGGTTCCTCAGAGGTGCGAGGAGACTAAATCCTCCTCGGCCAACCTCGGTACCCTCTTGGGACCTAGCCCTGGTGCTTAGAGCGCTCCAGGGCCCTCCCTTCGAGCCTTTACAGTCAGTCGAGCTAAACATCCTGTCCATGAAGACAGTGCTCCTGATTGCATTGGCCTCAATCAAGAGGGTAGGGGACCTGCATGCACTTTCGGTCAACGAATCGTGCCTAGAATTCGGGCCGGCCAACTCTCACGTTGTCCTGAGACCCCGGCCTGGATACGTGCCCAAGGTTCCCACCACTCCCTTCCGGGACCAGGTGGTGAACCTGCAAGCGCTGCCTTCGGAGGAGGCAGACCCAGCCCTAGCTTTGCTCTGTCCCGTCCGCGCTCTTCGCGCCTACGTGGACCGAACTCAAAGCTTTAGAACCTCAGAACAGCTCTTCGTCTGTTACGGAGGCCAGCAGAAGGGAAAGGCTGTCTCCAAGCAGAGGTTAGCCCACTGGATAGTGGATGCTATCGTCTTGGCTTACCAGTCCCAAGACGTGCCTTGCCCGCTCGGGGTGCGAGCTCACTCCACTAGGAGTGTAGCCTCCTCCTGGGCGCTGGCTCAAGGCGCCTCGCTGACAGACATATGTAGAGCTGCGGGCTGGGCGACACCTAACACGTTCGCTAGATTTTATAGCCTCCGTGTAGAGCCGGTATCTTCCCGCGTCCTCGCCCCCAGTGGCCAGTAGCGCTAAGTACCCGTTCTAGTGTCGGCTTGCATACGCCACTCCCGCCTCCGGGCCGGATACGTGCGTCTATTGTCTCCAGTTGTGTTCCCCGGAAACGGCTAACCCTGTCGAGCTCCTCCGTCACCCCTTCGGTGTCAGACGTTGCGGCCGTCTGACATCAGGCCTACACCCGTATGCTTGTGGAACGTGTGTGTTAGGCTGGGTTCCATATGTAGCGGTTCCCTAACGGCAACCCCATATGTGTATTCTCCACGGTACCAGCTACCCTACTCGGCTAGCCCCGTGTCTTCCCTTGACAGAGCCCGCTCTGTCGTCTCTGGTGGTGTTCTTTCCCCCCTGGGACCAGGTTGGATCCACCCCAGAGACTGCCATAGGTAGCACTACCCTGCTAGGTTAGTCCTTATGAGTAATTCCACCTCTCCTTCCACTGAAGGACGTGGCTCCGCAGCGTACCATCTCCTGAGACGGGCACGCTGTCCCAGCGTTATCCAATAGTCACGCTGAGTGGGTCTTGCAGGAACAGCAGTGACTGGCCTCCCTGACTGGAGCCCTGACTTCCGCACCAACCTAGGTGTGGTCCAGCGAGCTCGGTCAGGGCGCTGGAAGGGCCAGCATCTCTGGCGTGTTAGTAGGGATCCCAATTCGTCGGTCAGTTCCGACGTACGTCGAACGTGACCGACTGAAAGGGAACGTCTCGATTACGTATGTAACCCTCGTTCCCTGAAGGAGGGAACGGAGACGTACGTCCCGTCGCCAGGTGCTGTGCTTCAGCTGTAGGCCGAGCCACTTAGCCGGCTCCTCAGTTGTAAAGCGATATGCGGTACTTCCACTTCCGTATTTATACCCGCGCTGCGGGGCGGAGCGTGGGACGCGTCTACCGCATGCCAATTCTCATTGGCTCGTTTTTAAACACTCGAAGTAGATTGGTCTCTGAAAATAGATCCCAATTCGTCGGTCAGTTCCGACGTACGTCTCCGTTCCCTCCTTCAGGGAACGAGGGTTACATACGTAACCGAGACGATTCCAATATTGTCATGATTTTTTTTTTTCTAAATCTTGAGAATAATCACTCTAGCATACATTCAGGTAACTAGGTCAGTATACAGCAACTCAGAAGTAAGCTCTTTTCTGTGAATGTTGAAGACTTGAGATTCATTAGCTGCTATAACTAGACAGTAAACTGTAAAACTATTTGCACTACAAACCAGTGTGTTTATAATTATATTACATTAAAATAATATAATAATAAAAAATTGCAGTTTGTAATATCAAGCTGCATAATGAGTTGTCTTATACAGCTAAAAATAAGTGGAAGCGGATGACACTGGAAACCAGACACATTCAATTTACAAATGGCCACGCCCACTCATACATTAAAACTAGGTAGATAATAAAGATACATTTTCTTGTTACATTTGGATTTATTGATTACAGATTGAATTTATTGATTTTTTGTCGTATTTCCTGAGTCGTGCGATTCTTGCTGCAACATGGGCATGGAACAAAGATTTTTTTTTTATCAGCATCCACCCCCATCCCTTGATTACTTGACTAGAGTAAATAGTCTGATAATTCACACTTAACTCTCCCTTATATAATACATGTAATTAATATTTATGACTTTTATAACATTTTTTGCATCGATTTTTCTGCATCATGCATTAGTAGCATTCATTTAACTATAAACATTTAGATGTGTTTTTAAAACTGTTTATGACTTTGTAGTTTTTGATTCAGTGTTCATAATTTGTTGCATGTAGTTAGTAGTAATCCTCTCTGGGTCCATTGTGTGCACTGGAAAGGACAGATAATCTGCACTCATTGTTTAATCAGTCAAAATGTTTAGCATTATGACAGGTGTCCTGGATTACTGCCGCTCTGTGTGAATTGTCAGCTGGAAATGGGACAGTGCCACCCTAGCCACATAACAAAAAACAGGGCTTTAGTGGGCATAAAAAGTCCTTTCTTTTTTGGTTTAAAAAAGTAGATTTAAAATGGTTTTGAGCAAGCATTCATTATGTTTGAGCCATTTGTGTTTGTGCATGTCATTGAAGAAATCTTGAAAACATAAATAAATGTGGAGCAATGTACATCACACTTTAATGACGGTATTTGTGCTTCTTGTTTTTCTGAGACCAAATGGTGTGTGGGTGAAGCACATTTTTGTTTGTAGGTGTTATATGTTTCTAAAAAAGCTATAAACGTCAGAAGTCCAGCAGAGTTAAGTAACTTATTCGGACAAGAAAATTGAACACAGTTTCCATGGAGTCTGTCGTGCTTTATTTTGTTATATCAAAATCATGCTTATAAAGGAACATGCTGTGAACATACTTTTCAGTGTCCATATTTTGTTTAGAACCATGAGGAATCATATTTTTCATGCTTTTTCGAGATAGAAGAGTTTTATGTACTATGGAAACTTACTGTAACTTCTCAGAACCACCTCACAGGTAAATAAATAAAACAATTTATTACATTGAAGTAGTAAAAACAGCTCATTTTAAACTTTTGCAACTTATTGAGTCATAATTGTTTAAAATGTAAAAAGGGTATTTTTCTAATAACAGCAGAAACAAACAGACCCTTTAATTGTTTGGAAACATTATTTGAATTATTAAGTTTTATGTTTGTGTATATATATACCGTAATGACAAATACTGTTCTTTCTAACTTTCTGTTAATAAAACAAATTTTCACAAAAATATTAAGCAGCTCAACTGGTTTCATCATTGACAATAATTAGAAATGTTTCTTAAGCAGCAAATCAGCATATTAGAATGATTTCTGAAGGATCATGTGACACTGAAGACTGGAGTAATGATGCTGAAAATACAGCTTTATCATCAGGAATAATTCGAATTTTAAAATATGTTCAAATATTTCACAGTATTACTGATTTTACTGTGTTTTAGATCAAATAATTGCATGCTTTAGTCATTTCTTTCAAAAAATTGTAATGACCTCTAACTTTTGAATTGTCGTGTAAATTATTTCAAGCAAACAATATGTTTTTGAATACATCACGATGGTTTATACTAAACAAAGAATCCTAATTTAGTCATGCATTGTGGGATTATCATAAAATCAAGTTATATATATCAAGTGATCCATTTTGTAGGGTTGGGGTGGCGTTGAGGCGATTAAAAGCAAACAGCTATATAGCCATAGCTGTGATTAAGGACAATCAACATCTGAACATCAGCCAACCGTATAATTGAGTACCACATGCTCTACCTCTGGTTAGCATCAACTAGCACTAAAACAAAAATCACATAAAACAAATGAGCCATTTGTGTGGATGAAACAATTCCCATTAGTGCTGATAATCTGACAGGTATTAGGGCCACAATGTTTTTTTTTAAACACATCGCAATTTGTTGATTGTTGGAAGAGTCATGATTTTAAAAAAAATTCATAAGCACTACAAACACAGCTACTCCAGAGAGGGCAAACAAACAGCCTGGCCATCACTTTTAAGACCTGCTATGCAGTGTATTTAAAAGTTTGAGGAAAATTATAATTTTGCAATTTGAAAATAGTAAAGTTTATCCTGAGTACAAGTCAATGAGGTTGAGGAGCGCAATCGAGAATATAAACTTCTTGTGCCTTGAGATTAATTTTGCCACTCTCTCATCAGAGGAAGAAAAATTACTTTCATTATATCATTTAATTCTTAATACCTGTCAACCCAAGAGAGCTGTCCCTACAAATTCAACCTGCACTTTTATTATTGAAAGCATAACAAACAGTAACAGTGCACTATATTTGTCATTTGCAGTCTGGTCACGTATGTCTTGTTTATAACTTCCTCTCCAGCAAATAAGCATGGTCAAATGAATGCAAATACATCCCATTATTGTGAATAACATGGGAGATGGGGAGCTAAGAGTGAGTGACACATAAGGTCTTGGGTTTGCTGTGAAAATATTAAACAAAATGGAACATGATGGAGTCATTTTGGAGACCTGTAGATAAGTTGAAACAAACAAGAAAAACTAATTGTGTTTCACTTGTTCCCTTGATATAACTATGGAAAGCACCCGAAAAAGAAAATTCTCGTCCTTGTCATTCCAAACCTGTATGACGACTTTATTCTGTGGATCATAAAAGACATGTTAAAGGGTATTTTAAAAAAAATTCTCCATGCAATGAAAGTGAATAGGGTCCAAAACAACACTGGATCACATTCACTTTCATTGTATGGACAAAAACACTGACGCTGTGTCAGAAATATATAGTACTATATAGTATGCGAAAAACAGTATTCAGAAAGTACCCGGGTGACCTACTACTTCCACCAAGATTCTGAAGTGTGCCTCTTTACTACACTTTACTATCCCATGAGGCCAAGGGAGTTGTAAATGGTGAAGTGACGCAACTAACACAGTGGGTCACATGACAGTGACAACATGGTGGATGTAGTACGTCCAAATTGAAGGCAATGAAGATCTTCGAGCTAGTTATCGAAGACCAGCTTCGGAAAATGGTCCCCATTTTGCCGAACCAATGCGGCTATGTCCAAGGATGCGGCACCACTGATGCAATCCATGCCACCCGGCTGCTCCTGGAGAGGCACCGTGAGAAGAACAAGCCAGTACACATGGCATTCCTTGACCTGGCGAAGGCCCCTCATCTAGCATGCCCTTTGAGTTCACAGTGTCCCTGAAGCCTACGTGACATGGATCAAGCCCCTCTACACCAGCGCCACCAGCACCGTCCGCTGCCCTGTCCGAACATCATCGCCCTTCCCAATTACCATCGGTGTCCACCAAGGCTTGCCCCTCTCACCACTCCTGTTTGTCCTGTGTATGGTCACAATCACCAAGGACTTACAAGCACCTCATCCATGGTCACTCCTCTATGCCGATGACGTCAAAACTGCAAACTCAAAGGTGAAAGACTCGCTTGGACGACCATGGCATGGCGATTAAACACAAAAAAAAGGCACCATCAGTGTCGATGGTGAAGAACTGAAGAAGGCCCTGGACTACAAATTCAGCACCCTCCCCGACTCTAACGTGGGTTAGAGCTCACTGGGGTTCTCTGCAACCACCAGATGCCCGACCGCCTCAAGGCCAAGATCTATAAGACCATAGTTCGCCCTGTGGCCCTTTACAGCACTGAGTGCTGGCCAGCGTCAGTGAAACACGAACATCTACACGTCATGGAGATGCAGATACTTTGGTGAAGCTTAGGGCTAACGCGATGGGACCATGTAACGAACGTCAGGAAACGGCTGGGCATTACCCAAATAAAAAAAAGCGCAACTACGGTGGTATGGACATTTCGTACAGAGCAACAAGGATTCAGTTGCCAGAACAGCCCTGTGCCTAATGCCTAATGAGGAGTTATAGACCTGAATATCAGAATTAATTTGCGTACACAGCTTTAAAATTATATCAAACAGAAACAAAGCACGAACATTTGCTTGACCAGCTGCAAAAGAAGCACATTGCAAAATTATTTATTTACCTCCAACACAAACCTTGCTCCCCGCGTCTCCCCAACCATTTCCCCCTCCATAATCTTTTTTTATTTTTCTCCTCTTCGCTGCAAATCAGCGCACAGACAATTTGGATCGCAAGCTTCTTGAGGGCTACCATTTTTAATAACAATTCCAGTCTCGCGCGTAATCTTGCATTATTTCCTCATCACTTCTTACCTGTGTTTGGTTGTGAAAGGTAGTTTGCGGACCAGACAGTGTTGTCAGTGATTCTTCCTATTGTAAAGTCATGCAATGTGAAACCCCTTGTCGCCGATCCATCGTGCAGTGTGCACAGCAGCAAATGAATGCTACCGCAGATAGTAGTACAGTGTGAAAAGAACAGTGATGTGACGACTTTTAAAATCGTGCAATGTGAACTCTGCATATGCCGACCATGAGGCCGACCAAAGATGCGGTGACTCGAAGGATTGAAGGAAGACATGAAGTCAACACTGCCCCGGAGGATGCCCTCGACCATGCCAAATGAAGAAAGCTTCAAAAAATCGGACCCTACAGACGAGCGGTATTAATACTAGGAAATTTAAGTGAGTCACCGTGTAGATGTTGATTCATACATAAATGTTGTGCTTGAATGTTATTATACTGGATGAGTTTTGGTTGTATGGATGTGTGCTCCTCTTATGACTGTCCTGCAGCTGGCATACAATGTCCATTTGCATCGGAGTGGCTGAAGTAGAAATCAAATCATTTGGCAGTCCTAATGTGTTTTGATTTTTCCATTAGCAGGCCAGTCATTCTGGCATTCACGCTGGCATGATCATAATTAGTGTCTTCCATTTGCATTATTGCAGTCAATTGAACCAGTAGAGCATTGATCCCATGCTGATTGGCACTACCTGCACCGCTTTACAACACTGATCTGAGTTACAAGCCAGAGATGGGTTTTGAACCCTGACTGCATTAAACCTGCTTGTGTATGTCGCTTTCCATTTGCAGGGCTAATGTGGCCTGGCTTTGGAACAACCTCCCAACATGAGTCCCTTGTTGGTGATGGGAGAATTAAGGTTGACTTCCAATCGATTAGGGCATGGCCTGGCCTGCAGTGAAGGGAGATACCCGCACGCTAGGATTATAACCCCTGCAAACCACCGCAGCCAAACAGCTGTTGACCTCCGAACGGATGCATAAACTTCTTCCTTATTTCACAATCCACCTCCTCTCTCTCACAATACCCTGAATGCCACTCTTCAAATGATGGTTTGCCTTTTTCGGTCACTCTTGATAGTTTGTAGGTCATGTGCTATGGGCATAACTGTGCTTAATGCGTTTGATATTTAATTTTCCTTTGAGACACATAAAAATAGAAGAATAGCTGGTTGCTAATCAATAAAAGACAATATATACACTACATTTTTGGCTTGTTCACATTGCAATATATGGCAACAGGGTGTACTAATATTCAAAATATCCAAAATACAGATCATACTTCTCTTCTCTGCATCCCTTGTGTTTGATTGACCTTAATATCGGTGAAATCATGACTTGTGAGAGTCTGACAAAAAATAAAATATTAAATAGTGCAGACTTTATGAAAGCTGCATTTAAAATATTTTTGAGAATCAAACTTGTTTATTTACATGGTCTTTATTTATTGCTCAGATGTTCTGCATTGTATAATTCTTGAAATTCCAGAGTATGAATGATGTGAGTGAAGTGTGTCTGATTATTGCTATGGCTTTTTTATGCAGATAATCTTCTTTATAAAAGTAAGACTCTCTAGTCTTTCTTATCCCCCTCTGCCATTTCCTGTATTGTATTGAATAAGCTGCAAAAAAAGTGAAAGGAAGCAGTGAGTCAGCATTAGCGATTGCATTGTGATATTGTTTTGAAAACAGAAAGGAGATTTTTATTATATCATGAGGACATGAACACAAATATCTGAGCACATTAAATTAACTCTGATGGATAATGATACAGATCAATGGTGGATGGATGTGCATAACCATGTGCATTTGAATGTGCATAAAATCATTCCATCATAAAACTGATCAGATTCCCTGCGAGACTCACTTAGGCTACAGTATATGATGCCTTCTGATACAGAAAGCAACTTTGTTGGTTTAAAGATCACAGATAAATGTTTCACATAAACGTGCAATGAGACAACCAGGGACTGGGAATTAATACATAAATACATAAATAAATAAATAGGATTTATTTGCTTAAAAGACTGGAAACTATGAGGGGCTTTTTGCCCCAATTAATTCCTTTTTTTTCATCATAACAAACATCATATTAAATTACAGCATTAGCTATATTTCTTAAATGGTAAAGCAAATGTATTTTAATTTATACATGTATGTATTTTTTTTTTTTTTTTTTTTTTTTTTTTTTACTTATGCTTGTATTAGATATAAAATTACCATCTGACATTAACTGGAATTTGGTTTATAAATCTAACTCATTCTACACTAATATAGTAAACATTCATACCTATCAAAATCACTGTCACATAAAATGACCTTAAAACAGTAAATAGCTTATTGATAGCATCCGATATTATGCTTAAACATACCTAACTTAATTTGAACTTAATATAATACATTCAAAATGTAAATAAAAAATAAATAAAAAAAATATCGCATATCGCCACTTAGTGAACGTATTTTATAGCAATTAAAGCACTAAGAATATGATACAACTGTTGTGGTGACTGTCTAAAAGTTTTGAAAACGTATATCTATATACGCGACCAATTATGATAACGCGCAATCTTGTTTCTTGGCAACCCGCATCTATGATGTCCCCGCCCATTACTCTCTCTCTCTCTCTCTCTCTCTCTCTCTCTCTCTTTCTGCTGTGCGGATGCTCTGCTCCAGCTCCATCCACCTGTGCCTAGGTAACGTGATCGCGCAATTAATAGCGGGAGCGCGCACTCTGTTTTAGTGCTCCGCGTACCCGCTGCGCACAGGAGGCTGGTGTACACAGTCGTTTACCTCAGGAAATATCAATAGCTGTTTCTTTCATGAACCACTGACTTGGGATGTTTAGTTGTTGTTTTTATTTTTGTAGGTTTTTGAACTGTACCGTGATATAAAAGTAACAGGTAAGCGCAGACTATCTGTTGTTGTGGATTGTTTGCTGACATTTCCGCTGCAGTATTTTATAACTCCGCTGGTAAACTTGTTAGACGTTTTGTTCTGTCACAGAAGCGGTCCACACCCGTACGTGTTTTTAAACATCGTAGGTTAGTTTATATTCACAACTTTCCTCTCGTTAATGACACTTTATGACAGCAGATGGATAAATGAATCATTGCTCGCGTGCGCTATAAGTGTAACGGCATGTCGTGAACGAGGGAAGCACGCCCCCTTACAGCAAGTGCGCGGTCCCGTGACTTGCCCGTTAAACCTGGCTGAGTTAAAACTGTTACTCTCGAGCAGAGCTCCGACCTTGCCCACTACGAGGACACGTCAAATCACAGTTGTACTCTCTCTTTTCGCAGGGTCTTCGTGGCATAACAGAAGCGCTTCAGGAACTGCAAAGAACGCTTAAGTCATTTTATGGAGGCTTGTGGGACGCAACAAAACATTTCTTAAAGTGTTCGCACTGAGGATATCACTCCAGATCCCCTTTAACTCGGGACATAGTCTTGTTTGGATTTCAGCCTGTTTGAAATGTGGCATTATGTCCTCGAGATAAATGTGCTATGTGTGTGATTCGGAGAGGATCTTGTGGAAGGTGTCCAGTGGGAAAGAGACTGGGTGGACTCATCTGCAACTGATCCCCGTTTTCTGAGCGCAATGGACTTGGAATGAAGACAAAACATGGATATAATCTGGGAAATATTTATTATCCTTCAAGCCAATCTCATTGTTTGCGCTTCAGGTAAGATTGTGCATTATGATTATTTTTTTGTGACAGGAAGTGCTTTCGTGCTGAACTAGCTTAAGTTGTGTTAAAATCATTTTTTTTTTTTTTTATTACAAAATCATTTACGTAGTTTGTCCCCTATTATTCAAATAATATAAAACCCTTTTATTACGTCAGATCCTTCGGAAGGCGCAGAATTCCATAGAAATTCTGTTTTTGATTGTATAAAAATCACTTCTTTTTTATGTTGCATACAACGTTCATAGCCACGTCATTTATATGAATTACTGTTCTTTAATTAATTCGAATATTTTAAGTTAATAAGATATTTTGCTCAATACTGTGTGGCTGTTGTATTTGAATGATGGTCTGTTTGCCATCTAATACTAGCAAACTCATTTGTAAGGCTAGGCATACAGTAAGTGAAGCGTAAATTACATTAAAAATTAAATTACATTAATCATGGGTTATGAGTTTTTCCTCCACTGGTTATGTAAATTTGAAATAGTGATTTTTGGCGGCGGTCATCACTGCACAGAGCAAATGTAGAAGCAACGGAAAGCCGAATTGGGTACGAACTGCCTGGTATACTCAAACAGTTACCATTACCAGTTACTATGACTTGTGTCTAATGCGGAGCTAAATGATCGTATGAGGTTGATTTATAGGTTGTCCTCTCAGACATTATAGTGTTAAAAACTACAACACCCACGAAAATAACTTATTCAGTGGGCAGAAGTCTGAATGACTATCAAAAGGCGTCCAAATAGAAGTCACGAATATTATTAAATGACTAAACAAATCAAGTCCGTTCTGGTTCAACTTTAAAGCCCCTCGTGAGAGGGTTATGGCACGCGTCCAGCAGTGTAGCCCACGCAAGAACTGGACATTGATGGCAACTCGGCGCGCAACACATCCGTCTTTCTCGTGATGCGTAGGACAGGCAACGTAAACGTCCTTGACCAGTGTTTATGGTCTCTGAGAGCATCCCTTTTTAGTAGCCTCATGTAAATGTCCACGGTGGTGAACATTCTACATTAGGCTACTTGTATTGCTTTGGAATATTCATTTTTACTTGTGGATTTATGTTTAATAGAACATCTTTTCCATTATGGTAACATCACGGATGAGCACCATGTTAGTATGTGTGAGTGGTTTGCTTTTAATGTGTTATATATGCAAAATACTAGCAGTATTTATAATGTGACTCCGAATACTAATGAAGGATCAGAATATTTCCTCATCCATTGGGATCTCCAAACTTCTTTCTGGTTCTTTTTTGTTTTTTGCTCATATGTCCCATCAAAGATTCATCTCTAAAGATGATCATGATATCAGTTATGATCATGATCATGATATCAGTAATGAGTATTTTGATTAAATATGGTGCCATGTACCTCTCTACAGTCTTTGTGAACTGTTGTGTACTGCTCATTTTACTTGTATAACGTTATGTAATTCAGAAATACAGGACTTAATTGTATCCATCAGGAATTGATTGGATTGTGAAAAGTGGGCATTACACACTGTATCAAAGCAGAGCCAGAATGAATGCAAGTTTGCTATTTGGTATTGGTTTAACATTACCCAGTAGACCACACACAGCCCAAGTGACGTCAATGGAAAAGGGTGTTTCAGAGGAAGAGCAGGTTTTAAAAATTTAGATTAATGATTATGATGACAGCCTTTCTTCCCTTTGGCATAACGTGCGCTATAAATCATTCATAATAAGAGCATACATTTTCAATTTACATTAACTTTCAGATATTTCTTGGTGTAGCTATGGTGCATCATTATTATCATTTTCAAGCATAACATTTCCAATTTTTTTCCACAGCCATCACTCCCCAAATAGTAAAGGCCTCTTACTTTCAACCCCAGCAGTTTTCTTGATGACGTCTCTCTTGTCAGCAGTTGCATTGTTTTATGACAGATGGAAAACACCCCATTTTGCTGTTTAAACTCCATAGTTTGATTTGAAGGTCAAATGTATCTCTTTGTCTTTTGGCATATAACAAGGAAGCTCTCAATGATTTAGTTGTTCTCACAAAGATCAAAGATTCCACTACAGTTGTAATTGGACCGTAACGAGTACCATCTTCCTTAGCTTTTTAGTTTTCAGCCATTCTTACCGAAACATCATAGATGTTAGCTGACATTTGCAGAGCATGAGGATTTGTTTAGTTATGGCAGTTAACATTTGCTTTGATGCCACTCTGGTCTGGATCCAAGCAGCACAGTGATCTCCTCATGAGCCCCGATTCTCAAAAAGTGCAGAGCATCTCTTGGTTTCAATGTGCAAAAGTACTGCAGTTTTAGAGGGACTGCTGATATAAAGGTGAATATAGAATCAATTACAGTTCAATCAGATCAATAATGAGATAAGATTCTTATTAGGACTGATTTATTCTGTGCACTTTCTGGTTCATTTATGCATTCAATGATCATATTCTTTAGGATATACAATGAGGAACAGAGAGTTTTCAGTGGTGGATTTTTGAACCTCACTGGATATTTGGTATTGTGGTATACAATTTAACGCTGTGTAATGGCAATAGTCAGGTTCCTTTTTAAAATAATCAGTTTAATTCGTAGTGGAACAATTACACTGCCCATGATGATGTACAGAAAATTTTCAAAACAAGCAAAATGCACCAAAAGGGCTCTTGAGCTTGGCCCACTCCCATGAAGCACTGCACTCCCTTCGCTCTTAAAATACTTAATTTATAATATATGCTTATTTTGCATTAAACTTAAAATATACTGTTTATATAGACATTAGAATATGCTGCTTGCAATGCTTCATGGGATTGTAGTGCTTTCCCTCAATAAAGCTGTTTAGTACATAGTCTTGTACCTTTTGTATTTTTGTCAGATTTTCAAATGCTTTTTGCTTCAAATCAAAGTTTGTAATGTTAAGATTCACTTTATGACTGGTTGGCTTGGCTCATGGCTTATAGCTCTTTAATGAAGACATTTAAAAAAAATCCCTATGGGGGAAATCAATGGAAAAAATACTTTCGGAACCAACACCGCTGCAAAAGGGGGCAGGCACAGTTGCACTCTATAGTCATCGCCTCTATCGGCATTGGCTGATATATGTTTGTTTTTAATGTTATCGTTATCGGCCCAATAAGAAAATTGGATTATAATAAATAATGGATTATTTCCTTCAGCTAAGACACTTCAGATGCGCACGGTTCGCCATGATGGCTTTGAATTGCTTGAAAATTTGATTGGAATCACTTCAAAAAAGGAAAATACAGTTGAGTGCAACATGCAGCACAAGTCTGTCATATAGGTTACATAAAATTACAATGAGAACGTTATAATTCTGTGCATAGCTTTTAATGTGAGACTTTTGTTTTGTAATCAGGCTCTCAAAAATTATATAAAAATTTGGATTTAGATTTATCGGCCAATATATATTGATTATCAGCTTTCCAATGTAAATAATTATCAGTTATCGGTATAAGCCAAAATGTTCATATCAGTGCATCCCTAATTTGAACTCTTTGATTTATCTCTTAATTAACCCCTGGCCTTCTTCCAGTTAAAGTCCAGGAAAGTTGTTTAGGAGCCAGACAGGATCTTTGCAGATCTCAGTGAGTAACATTGAAAGTATATGTTGTCTTTTTCATGTGTTCATAGAAATTTCCATATCAGAGCTGCAGGAGCCAGTTGTTGTTGTGCCAAATTTCACAAGCCCAGCCAATCAGTTTGGTGTGTACAGAAAAAAACACCATTACGATAAACAGACTTGATTATGTCTTTCAGGTTTGTTTGAATAGGACTGAGAATATAAAAATCTAAATTGACACACCAGAGTTTACAGTCCTGGTTTGTTGCACTTTGCCTTGCTTTTATGAAAACACGAGGGTCTGCATTCATCCAGGTAATTGGAAGAATGTGTGATTTATTTTATTTTTTAAGTCCAGCCAAAAGCATTTGGACTTGCAAGGATATCTATTTAAGTTGTTTTGCCACTGGATTCATTGATAGCAGCATATACTTATTTTGTGGATTGTAGTTTTTAGTAATTATTCGCATACATTTCAAACCTCTTAAATTATTTAGGCCTGGTTTCACAGACAGGGCTTAGATATTAAGATAGGATTAGGCCTTAGTTTTTAGTTTGTCTTTTTTTTTTTTTTTAAATGTGCCTTAGAAAAAAGTCATGTCCCAAACACTTCAACATAAATCAAACATATACAATACAGTAGCCTAGTTTGAACCAGTGTGGTATTCCTTAACTTTTAAAATTAATTTTACACTCCTATAGCCAACTTCTTTAAAACAAATGGTAACAGAACACTTTGCAATAAGGTTTCTTTTTGTTGGCATTAGTTAACATGAACCAACAATGAATGAACAATACTTCTACAGGGTTTATTAATCTTAGTTAATGTTAATCTCAACATTTAAGACCTTTTTAAGATTCAAAGTTGTATCTGTTAACATTAGTTAATGCACTGTGAACTAACATGAACACAAATATTTTAACTAACATTAAAGGATTAGTTCACTTTTAAATAAACTTTTGCTGATAATATACTCACCGCCATGTCATCCAAGATGTCCATGTCTTTCTTTCTTCAGTCGAAAAGAAATTAAGGTTTTTGATGAAAACATTCCAGGATTTTTTTCCATATAATGGACTTCAATGGGCACCAAACGGTTCAAGGTCCAAATGACAGTTTCAGTGCAGCTTCAAAGGGCTTTAAATGATACCAGATGATACCAGACGATGAATAAGTGTCTTATCTAGCGAAACGATCGGTCATTTAAAAAATAAATTAAAAGTTTAAGTTTTCTAAGCACAAATGCTCGCCTTGCTCTGTTCTGTGATGCGCGTTTGTGACATCACGTAATATGCAATTACGTTGAAAAGGTCAATGGAATTTGACTTGGTGTGTGCACATTCAACTTGTAAACACTGACTCGGTACTTCCGCCTACGTCAAGCGTGACCTTTTCAGCGCAATTGCGTATTACGTGACGTCACGAACGCGCATCACAGAACAGAGCAAGGCGAGCATTTGTGCTTATAAAACGTAAACTTTTTTTAATTTATTTTTTTATGTATTTATTTTTTTAAATGACCGATCGTTTCGCTAGATAAGACCCTTATTCATCGTCTGGTATCGTTAAAGCCCTTTGAAGCTGCACTGAAACCTTAAACCGTTTGGTGCCCATTAAAGTCCATTATATGGAGAAAAATCCTGGAATGTTTTCATCAAAAACCGTAATTTCTTTTCGACTGAAGAAAGAAAGACATGGACATCTTGGATGACATGGGGGTGAATAAATTATCAGCAGAAGTTTATTTAAAAGTGAACTAATCCTTTAATAAAGGTTATTGCTCTCTGTTAGTTCATTATAGTTAATGCATTAACAAATTATACCTTATTGTTGTGTTACCAAAAAATGAATTGCCTAACAAAAAAATAGAAATAAAAGAAAATACCTAAATAATGCAAACAATTCATTGGACAACATTACCACGGACAATAAGGAAATCATTTTAATCAAATCATATTGTTGATGAAAATAACACGAGAACAGTACAAGTGCTAGTGAGCTGTGTGTGCAGGAAGCGCATTCACGCATATTTCTGAACGTGGACCGCTCTGTCCATGTTTATGTGCTAGTTACACATGTTGATTTGTCGCGCAAGTGCAAGCCAGCTGCACACTGCAATGCAACAGCTTCTTTGATTGTAATTGCGAGTGAAGTTCTGTCTATATTATCTCATATCTACACTGTCAGCGCACTTGTTCATTATACAACACAATAGGCTTGCTGAAATAGTCTGGGTTACCGGTGTTCATCTTGCCTACCGCAGCACCGCCCCCCACCGTCGCTTTAATATTTTATAGTAGTAAAAATCATTGTTAAGTTAGAGAACAGATTAATTACAATTAAAATCTCGTTAAGCCGAACGAGAGTCGCAACACAGACCAGCAGCAGGAGTCAGATCTCATTCATCACGAGAGTGAGAAGCAGACTGACAAGACGACGGTGGAAGATTTGGTTTCAATGCGAAATGTAAAAGTGCCTATTTAAGTGAGCATGTCATTGTACTGTTTTGTTGTTGTGTTTTTCATTAAGAATAACAACGAACCCACCACTCAAGCAATTGCCGCCCCCGAATTGGCGCTAATTCTAAAGTGAAAGTAAAATGCGCATCGCGTAACAGCATATCGCAATTTTTTTTTAAATCATGATAATATCGACTCGTGGGGCCTCTGGCGGTTCCCACCCCTATTACGTAGTCAGGATAGCAACTTTGCGCTGTTCCCGTGAAACACAACAACTAAACGCAAAAGAATTTACACCTTATTACAATAGTTTATACAATTATAATGTTATGTGTATGACAGTCCCAGTCATAGTTATTAATGTTTTGCATTGCTGTTTGAGTGCATGCTGAAGCTAAAGATGATCACTGGTACAATGAAGCGCTACGGGTTATTTACTTCTACGAAACGCATACTATATGAGATTAATCAGATATTTATCCTACATAAACGTAATATTACAACTTATATCTACACAAAATGACGCAAATGCACAAGTGAAGCTTGGACTAAGTCACGTGCTAATCTGAATGTGTAACTCCTGTTGTAGATGTGCTCTCCCCCCAAAGCACTGAAACACAACAACTAAACCCAAACAATTCACATTTTATTACAATAGTGTTCTCATTATAATATGTACACTGATCAGGCATAATATTATGACCACCTTCCTAATATTGTGTTGGTCTCCCTTTTGCTGCCAAAACAGCCCTGACCCGTCGAGGCATGTTCTCCACTAGACCCCTGAAGGTGTGCTATGGTATCTTTTAGCAGCAGATCCTTTAAGTCCTGTAAGTTGCGAGGTGGGGCCTCCATGGATCGGACTTGTTTGTTCAGCACATCCCACAGATGCTCGATTGGATTGAGATCTGGGGAATTTGGAGGCCTAGTCAACACCTCAAACTTGTTGTGCTCCTCAAACCATTCCTGAACCATTTTTGCTTTGTGGCAGGGCGCATTATCCTGCTGACAGAGGCCACAGCCACCAGGGAATACCGTTTCCATGAAAGGGTGTACATGGTCTGCAACAATGCTTAGGTAGGTGGTACATGTCAAAGTAACATCCACATGGATGGCAGCACCCAAGGTTTCCCAGCAGAACATTGCCTAAAGCATCACACTGCCTCCGCCGGCTTGCCTTCTTCCTATGGGAAGATTCCTGTGCATCCTGGTGCCATGTGTTCCCAGGTAAGCGACGCACAAGCACCCATCCATGTGATGTAAAAGAAAACATGATTCATCAGACCAGGCCACCTTCTTCCATTGCTCCGTTGTCCAGTTCTGATGCTCATGTGCCCACTGTTGGTGCTTTCGGCGGTGGACGGGGTCAGCATGGGCACCCTGACTGGTCTGCAGCTATGCAGCCCCATACGCAACAAACTTCGATGCACTGTGTATTTTGACACCTTTCTATCCGAACCAGCATTAACTTCTTGAGCAATATGAGCTACAGTAGCGCGTCTGTTTGATCGGACCACACGGACCAGCCTTCACTCCCCACGTGCATCAATGAGCCTTGGCCGCCCATGACCCTGTCGCCGGTTCACCACTGTTCCTTCCTTGGACCACTTTTGATAGATACTGAATACTGCAGACCGGGAACACCCCACAAGAGCTGCAGTTTTGGAGATGCTCTGACCCAGTCATCTAGCCATCACAATTTGGCCCTTGTCAAACTCGCTCAAATCATTATGCTTGCCCATTTTTCCTGCTTCTAACACATTAACTTTGAGGGCATAATGTTCACTTGCCACCCACTAACAGGTGCCGTGATGAAGAGATAATCAGTGTTATTACTAAGTTTTACTAAAGATTGCTTTGTAAATAATCTTCCTCATCAGTTTCATCTCCTCAGCATCCCAGATAGCCAGATAGAACTCGATGTTGCAACAGAAACTATTGACTCTCTCTTTTCCAGCACTTTAGACAAAGTTGCTCCCCTGCGCTTAAAGAAGATTAAAGAAAATAGTCCAACGCCGTGGTACAATGAGAACACTCGGGCCCTTAAAAAAAAATGGAGCGCAGCTGGAAGAAAACCAAACTGGAGGTTTTTCGCATTTTGTGGAAAGAGAGCATGATTGCGTGCAGAAAGGCCATAAAAACTGCTAGATCTGCTTATTTCTCGACTCTCTTAGAAGAAAACAAACAAAACCCTAGGTATTTTTTCGATACAGTGGCCAAATTAACCAAAAATAAAGCTTCAACTTCTGATGAACAGCACAGCAGTAATGAATTTATGAACTTCTTTACGTGCAAGATTGATAATATTGGAAAAAACTCCACATGTAGTAACCTAGAATACTGTCTAACACTGCTGCTCTGTCCATTCCTCGTCGTCAGTGAGGAACCTGGGTGTGCTCTTTGATACCAATCTTTCATTTGAAAGCCACGTTTCTAGCATCTGTAAAACTGCATTCTACCATCTTAAAAATATATCTAAATTATGGCACATGCTTTCAATGCAAAATGCTGAACAGTTAGTTCATGCGTTCATGACCTCAAGGCTAGATTATTGTAATGCTCTACTGGGTGGTTGCCCTGCTCGCATAATAAATAAACTGCAGCTGGTCCAAAACGCAGCAGCTAGAGTTCTTACTAGAACCAGGAAGTATGACTATATTAGCCCGGTTGTGTCAACACTGCACTGCACTATTAAACATCGCATACATTTTAAAATCTTGCTAATTACTTACAAAGCACTAAATGGTTTAGCTCCCTAGTACTTGAGCGAGCTCTTAACGCATTATACTTCATCACGTCTATTGCGGTCTCAAAACTCTGGCCAGTTGATAATACCTAGAATATCAAAATTCCTAATTAGCACCTAAACTCTGGAACAGTCTTCCTAGCATTGTTCGGGAAGCAGACACACTCTGTCAGTTTAAATTTAGACTAAAAACACATCTCTTTACTATGGCATACACATAAAACATTTTTAATTTATATTATTCAAATCAGTTAAATGATTGTTAGGCTGCATTAACTAGGTCAGCCGGAACCGGGAACACTTCACATAACACCTGATGTACTCGTTACATCATAAAAAGAATGGCATCTACGTTAATGTTAGTCTCTCTGTTTATCCTGAGGTTTACTGCAGTCAGCCGGATCCGGGCCGTATCCAGATGGTGGACCTGCGCCCAGACAGGACCAATGCATCCCTGAAGTGTCTGCAGAGACTGTCAATTAAACTGAATTAAGCACCCTGAAATTGCCTCACCGACACGGCATCCTTATAAACCCATCTCCGCCGCGATGACTCCGATCTTTCGAATATTCCGATCTAATATGACTTCTGACCTGTAAGGTTGCTAAAATAATAATCATACACTGTTTGTTAATTGGCCAGAGGAGAACTGGCACCCCGACTGAGCCTGGTTTCTCCCAAGGTTTATTTTTCTCCATTATGCCACCTGATGGAGTTTTGGTGCCTTGCCACTGTCGCCTTTGGCTTGCTCAGTTGGGGACACTAAATTTTCAATTAAATATCGAAATAAATTTAATTACTAAACTAAATTAACTATATCAACTAAATTACTGATCTGCCCACACCAGCTGATTGGTGACAGAGGAGACAGAGTGATGAAGCCAATCTTATATATATATATATATATATATATATATGGGGATGATTAGGAGGCCATGATGGACAGGGGCCAATGGGCAAATTTGGCCAGGATGCCGGGGTTACACCCCTACTCTTTATTGAAGGACATCCTGGGACTTTTAATGACCACAGAGAGTCAGGACCTCGGTTTAAGTCTCATCCCAAGGACGGTGCTTGTTACAGTACAGTGTCCCCTTCACTATACTGGGGTGTTAGGACCCACACAGACCACAGGGTGAGCACCTCTACCAGCAGCAACCTAGTTTTCCCAGTTGGTCTCCCATCTAGGTACTGACCAGGCTCAGCCCTGCTTGGCTTCAGTGGAAAACCAGTCTTGGGCTACAGGGTGATATGTCTGCAGGCCATGGAGCAAAAAATTACGACTATCATACATTTTTTACCATGATTTACAGAAGACACCCACTAAATTGTCATTCAGTGTAACAATATTTATGTATCAGAAAATCTTATTAGACATATTTAAAACAGGAATCATT
Source organism: Rhinogobio ventralis (assembly GCA_039654625.1). Taxonomy (NCBI): domain Eukaryota; kingdom Metazoa; phylum Chordata; class Actinopteri; order Cypriniformes; family Gobionidae; genus Rhinogobio; species Rhinogobio ventralis. The sequence continues at coordinate 18,318,864 of CM077212.1, forward strand.
TGATTACATATTAAAATACTCTATTTAAGGATCACAGCGCAGCCACAAATTCTAATTAATTGTAATTTTTAAATCTTTATACTTTTCCACTATCCTTCAAACCACAATTTGTCAGCTAGAAGTTTTTGTAAGGAAGTGAAAATCATTTAAAATATAATACAATTCAGTATGATCGCACATTCTTTTATATATTTTTATAATTACAGGTCAAATAAGTATATTGTTTCATTTTTACATAAATATATCTGTTATGCTGAATAACCATGGTTTGTTACTCTGAATGATGATGGAGGACGAATGGAGATAATATTGCCATTGTTCCCATAATTGCAATGTTTTTAGTATTAGTCTGTATCATTAAATTAGTTTAAATAATATTCCTGAGTAAATGACAGCAGAAGCAGATGTTGAAAAATAATAAGCATTTTATTATACTGTTCTGATGCTCTCTGCCATGCTTGCTTCGCTTGGCACATTGTTTCTGACTTGCTCGGCTCCAACAATTACTCCTTGCAGCTATATTTATGAATACTTTTTGTTTGCCAACATAAATGACATTATCAGGATGGGTATTTTGGGTGGAGAATCCTCTCAATGGTCTCTTTTGAACTTGTGACATACTTTAGTGAGGGGGAACTTTGTTCAGAAATATTGGTAAGCTATTATTCTGACAATTCGCAATCCTGAATACCTTTCTCTTTTCCTTGCTAAAGGCCTGTTCACACAAAGTATGATAACTATAATGATGATAATAATAACAATGATAAAGATATAGTAAAAAAACAAAACATTCTACGGTATAGTTGAAAACAAATCACCAAGAATAGTTGAGTCCACACTACAACTATAACGATAACGGCACAGAGAAACGATATTGTGGAATCGCTTTCAGAGCGATTTTTTTTCCAGCTAATGAGCGATTAAAAACATTGACAGCCATTCAGAATCCATTCTGTTTTGAAGAGCTCCAGCATTTAAAGCATCCGACGACAAAACTACAGTACATGCTTAGAATGAACAGTGTTATTGTGTGGACGCTGATATAGTTACCATTATAATTATCATAATAGTTATCGGTTTTGGTGTGAATGGGCTTTAAGAGTGTCACCCTAATGGGTCTGCTTTTACTTTTTGGCTTTTTGGCATTTTACAGTAACTTTCAACTCTCTCCGTTCGTGGGCATCTAAAATGAATCAATAACACAAATTAAACAACACAAAAATGCATTAAAATATTAATATTTATTAAGTTTAACACATATTTGTCCATGCTAAACATTCCTCATTTATCTGTAATATAAATAAGATGCTAAAATTGTTATTTATACAGTGATGCTGTCATTCAGTGTAATGGATGACCCTGTGGTGTAGTAGAGAATTTGCATTACACTGAATGAAAAAATACATTACCCTGAATGATAAAACTTCTACTTCAGCTTATATTGCAGGCCATCAACTGGCCACCTATATCAAACAGTGAGCTTGACCAGTAAGGTTAATCACAATTTTTCACAACATCTACCTATTTAAAAAAAATATATAACAATATAAGTGTTTTTTGGAATTTCACTGAATGACATGCGGTTTTGTAACTTAGGCTACCACACAATGAAAAGGTGGAATTATCAAATATTTAAGAGCAATGAATTCACTTTTCTGCAGCACCACATGGTCTTCAGGGTGCCTTTTGATGATGTCACAGACTGTCGAATGACAACCTGTGATTTCAGAATGGCTTCTTGATCCCGTTACACTGAATGATCTCTTACACACTGCATTTTCAGGACAAAAGTCCCCATGTTATTTAAATACTTAAAAAAGGAAATAAGACATAGTCATTTTAATATAACACAGCCAACATTTATTTGAAAATGCCAAGAAAACAAAAATATTTTTTAATTTGGTATTTTATATGTTTATTTAAAGATGTAATGGCAAAATCAAAGTCCGGACCATTACGCTGAATGACAATTTTACACTTTGGAACATTATTTCCCCCATATGTTGACATTTTATTTTGACAAAAGTTATTTTAAATGTTAAATGCAAGTAAAATGTCTACTTTAATATGTTTTTTATGTATACAATGGCACAAAAGGCTGCGAATGAACAAGTGAACTTGACTGTAACTCTGTGGACGCACTTTTTCCACAACAACGTGCTGCTAAAACACGGGCGCACAAAGAATTTACAACATTCTTTTACAACCATGTTCTCATTATATTTTTATGTAGCCTATATGACAGATTTGTGCTGCACATGTTGCACTTAACTGTATCTTCCTTTTCAAAGTGATGCCAATCATATCAAACAATTCAAAACCATCATGGTGAACAGCGTGCATCTGATGTCTCTCTGCTGAAGGAAATAATACATTATCTATCAGCTTTAATATACCGGCCTAATTTTCTTATCGGATCGATAACAATATGGTGGTGATATATCGTGCATCCCTAATAATTGATGTACATCTTGAGACAAAACAATGGCACTGACATTTTGAGATATATTAGGGCCAATTACTTTCAGTTAAAACTGCTCAAACATGTATTTTAGTCTGGGACTAGGCTTAAGCCTTGTCTGAAACCGGCCAAAAAAGTCTTTAGTCTTGGGGGACTGGATTAATCAGAGCTGAATATTGTCTCGACACTGTTTAAAGAGCATGGCTTATTTATTGAGTCAGACATTTTCGGTGGCATTATTAAGACGTGAAGAGGTTGTATGCACTTTCATCCATGGTGTTTAAATGTTGTAATTTATCAAATCCTAGTTTGCATGGTTCTTTTAACTCATTAAGCAGTTGCGGGCACGATATATTATTTCTGCATGATTGTGGAATATTCAAATGAATACGTTCAATTAATGCTTTTTTGTTTTGAATTTTTGTCCCATGCAGAAAATGTAACCTAATTGTATAGATAAAATTAAAGAAAATATGATAAAAGTGGAGTAATGTTTCTCATTAATATAGCCATGCTTGTTGTGTTTCTAATCTTATGTTGTCTATAAAATAACTCCCACTTTCCCTGAATCTTGACAATTTAAGTGTGAATTTTTAATTAGCCTGAAGAAGCATTTAATTTAATTAAGCATTTGATTCATTAAAACCAGACGCAAACTATATTTTAAAACACTGAAAGGCTAAAAACTTGCTGAACTTCTAAGTCAGCTGTGAGTCAGAAGCAGCTGTGTTTAGCTAGGTCTTCCCTGATGGATGGGTTTAGCTAACACTATTGACCGTCACATGCAACGGGCATAGCCATTTGTAAAAACCCAGCCATGAATCTTGTCACAAACCCACAGCAGCGAGACACCATGACATGTTTGCACTGGCTCTTAGGTGCCCTGTGGCACATCATCCGCAGTGCGCACCTGGCCACTCTTAGCTCAACAAGCACCGCTCGCCGCAGCTTGACGGTGAACTCGGCTCTTTTTACGAGGGAGGCCTCCCCGCTGCCATGCATGTGACTGCGAGAAGGTGTTTTTAATGTTCGGGCAATGCCACGGCTGAAGGCCGGAACATTAAGCACTGATATCTACAGTATAGTACAGAGGCTTTCGCTGTGGCTGGGTGATCCTGCACGCACACACTGGGCAACACTGTCTCAGCCGACTAATCTGATAATCCCATGCAGATGTGTCTGTGAGTGAGTTTGCATCTGTGCATGTAGAGAGAGAGAGAGAGAGAGAGAAATGAGACAGAGAGTTGCAAGATTGTCAACCTCCTCCTTACGTGATTTGGTTGTTTATCCGTTTCCCTTCCGGAATGAGGGGCTTATGTCACAGTTCAAAACGTTTAGATATTATGTAAATTGACAAATGAATTGTTCTAAGACAACCTGAATGTATAATACAGATGCAGTTTTTGTTCTTGTTGATAAAAGTGTGTGAATCAGGAGCAAATGCTCCTGTAATACTGATAAAGTTTATATCTGGTAGTAATATCTCATATTTGCCTCGAGGGAAGTGCTAAGTTCTCCATGTTGTTTTTGCTGATAAAGGTAGTGGGTGTGCATTTCATACCATGCCATCTGTCATATAATTTATTTATAGTAGATAAAAAAATAACTTTTTTTTTAAGACTTTGATGCTGCTGAGGTCATATTAAGGCCATCAGAGCTAAAAACCCTCTCCAGTATTAAATCTAGTGTTGATCCACAAAGGATATAGACCTTTAGCTTACTGTGTAGACCGAAGCTGATGGAGTTGGCTGGAGCTTCAGACCAGTATAGTCAATGTAATTATCCAAATAGGTTGAAATTACATGTCGACAGAATCGAGGATGCCAATAGCCAGGTTTCCCTCCAAGGATTTTTGTTTTATTCGCGAAAAAGGTTTAGCACATCAGAATGTCTACCGATTATAGCTTATGGAAATGGAAACTAACCCTAATGTCGTGAAAAATGTAATTGGATGGAAACTCCGGTTACTGGTGTAACCTGTGTTCTCTGAATAGGGAACGAGGTGCTACGTAGCTATGACGCAATGGGGAACGCCCTCTGGGACGGCCAGAATGGGGCTACGAGCAGGAGACTGACTCCGCTCTCCCTCACCCTGCACAGAACCACCGGAATCAATTTGATGGACGGGAATGCATAGAGCTTTAGTCTTGGCCACGGATGAGTGGAGAAGAAGAACCATCTCCGAGAACCAGGCCTGGGACGGCCAGAATGGGGCTACGTGCAGGAGACTGACTCCGCTCTCCCTCACCCTGCACAGAACCACCGGAATCAATTTGATGGGCGGGAATGCATAGAGCTTAAGTCTTGGCCACGGATGAGCGGACGCATCTATCCCCAATGGCGCTGGGAAGCTCAGAGAGAACCAGAGCTGGCACTGGGACGACTCTTTCGAAGCAAAGAGGTCCACCTCCGCTCTGCCAAACACTTTCCAAATCTGGGTTACTGTTTGAGGGTTCAACATCCATTCCTCCGATCTGAGCTTTTGCCTCGACAGAAAATCTTCTGCGAGGTTCAAGATCCCGGGTACATGGACTGCTCTCAGGGACAGGAGTTTGTCCAGGGCCCACAGGAGGAGACGGCACGCATGCCTGTCCTAGGTGCGCGACTGTGAGCCCCCCTGGCGATTCACGTGAGACACCACCGCCATGTTGTCCGTCCTGACAATGACGTGGTGCCCCTTGAAAGAGGGGAGAAAGTGTCGAAGGGTCAGGAAGACAGCTCTCAGTTTATGTGCCAAGAGAGAACCTCCCCCTCCCAGACTCTGCATGCTGGCCTGCCCTTGAACATCGCGCTCCAGCCGGTCAAAGAGGCGTCCGTCGTGATCATTTGGCAACGGAAAACAGCACCCATGTTGACCCCTCTCTGGAGAAAGAGAGGGTCCCGCCATACTGACAGGGTGCGGGATCAACCGTGTGACACCTTCAGTAGGCGAAGAGCCGATCCTGTTGATCGGGCGCCTAAGAGCTTCATCCACCAAAGGAAGGGCCTCATATGAAGCAGCCCCAGGGGAAGCACCAGGGAAGCTGCGGCCATGAGACCTAGGAGCCTGTGACAGGTATCCACAGAGACATGATGGCCCAGCCTGAAGCGGACATCGCCTTCTCTAATACTGTCACTATGGTTACCTGAGTTAAAATACAGTTGTAACTGCTGTTCGTTCATACAGATTTGTATCCAAGCAGCTACTTTTAATCTCCTAAATAAAATAAAAAAACATTTCAAGACTCAAACAGTGTCCCAAACAGTGACTGTGAATGCAGCCATCATGGACATCTATTGATAGATTGATCTATTGGACCTTTTTTATTTGTAAAGTAAGTATTTTTATGAGAATAAAATAAAACATTGACATTGAAGGATTAATGGCAGAAGTTACCGTTATTATTTGTAACTAAAGGGTTTATTGACTTAACAGAAAATAAGCAATAGATTACCTGTAAAATGATTGCTAGTTTAATCGGCTAATCTGAAAAATCTGATTGATTAATGGTAAAAAACAATGGTTAGATTCATTGACTAATCCTAATGTACAGTATGTCATTGTTGCTGCTAAGTCTTTGCATTACTTCTAAAGCGATTACGCTTTGAAGAAGCCGGTTCAGAGGTCTGAACATTGGCACAGAGGAATGATGACGCATATCAAGGGTGATTACACATACAGCATATTGCTTGGCCTTTTTATATTGATAAATGGTTCAGGATGCTTGGGCTTGATTGAAAGAGTCCACCGGGGATGAGCCCTGCAACATTACACTGGTGCATCTGGATCCATAATGTGGTGCCACAAACGGGCCGGGTGAAAGACAATTATCTCATAAGTCAGTAAGCACAGCTGTCGGCAAGGTCAAGTTTCATTTATGGGCGGCATTTGCGCCTCTTTCTCTTTTCACCCTGCATGGATGAGCCCCGGTACTGCCTCGGTTCCATGATGAATACTAATAGTCGTCTCTGACAATTAGTTTCTGATGAAGTGTTTATTTACAGCATCACCTAGTTTCTCTGAGACTTCTGGAACTGCCATGTGTAGGTAGTTTATCACTTTTTTTTTAAATGCTCTTTAGAGGGATCTGGGATATAAATGTTATGCAGTTGTAGAGTACTAGTTCTGTTCTGTTCTGTTGTTCTCCACTTCCCTTGAAGAAAAACACAGAACAGAAAGGGTGGGGGGGGACGTTTGTAGTACAAAAAAATGTTGGATTTAACCAAATGCTCAATAAGATACTGTGGGTTGGCGCAGAATCTTAAACCAAATCACAATATGTGAAACCGTGTCAGAGCCCTAAAATAAGGCAACAAACCATAGAATTTTCCTTTTAGAACAATAATTGGACCGAGCAAAAGTGAGAGTCTCAAGGTGTGTTTTTTTTTTTTTTTATCCATACAATGGAAGTCAATGGGCACCAAAGCTGTTTGGTTACCAACATTCTTCAAAATATCTTTTGTGCTCTGCAGAAGAAAGCAATGCATACAGGTTTAGAATGACATGAGGGCGAGTAAATGTCCATTTAAATTTTTGGATGAACTATCCCTTTAACATACATTTGCATAAATGGGGTGGATAGTGTTAATCACTTTGGTCTTTAACTTTAATTAAAGCAAAATGGTATAAAAAAAGATATTTGTTGATTTTTAGTTAATATAATCAAAGTTAAAGCTACACTATTGGCGCTTTTCCACTGCATGGTACGGCTCACTTAAATAGTACCTCCTTGGTTGAGATTCCAAGTGAGCCGTACCGATGCTAAAATGTGTCGTGTAAACACTGCAGATCACTGATTGGTCAGAGAGCATCGTCACTACCACTGTCATTTGATTTGAGACCCCAAACCTGCCAAAATCAAGAACACCATTCCATTGATATGCTCCATTGCTCCTGTGTTGTGTGTTGCGTTTATGATGTCACGGCAGTAGAGGCAGTGCAACTATAATGATCAGTCTATAATCTCTCCCACGTTAAAGCGGTACTAAACTGCGGTGGAAAAGCAAACCGAGCCAAAGTAAAGCGAGCCAAGCCGTGCCAAGCCAAGTCGTACCACGCAGTAGAAAAGTGTCATATGTAACTTTTGATCCTTTTGCGTTTGAAGCATAAACCTACAAGTTTCTTTCAGAGGAACAAAGTTTTGGTAGTTCTGCGATTTGTACTTCAGTACTATTCTGAGCAGGTAAATCTGCTGGCTTGAGGTGCACCACTGTCCCTATGGTTATAGGTAAACCTCATCAGTGAAATTGCTACTTTTATTAGATGAGGTAAAACAGTGCAAAATAACTTAGTAAACTAACTTGGCTAGTAGGCTTTAAGGCAAATAGACTGAAGTACTAACTGGTTTAGAGAGAAACAGTTTTGTGAACCATGTCAATGTACAGCAAATCTGATGCTATGCAGGCTATACGTATTTCTGAAGAGCCAAACTAATGCTGATTTCATGATTTATTACACTTTGCCTGTTTGCCTGCAATCTCCTTTCAGTTTGAGGTTCATTTGTTGTTGCTTCAAGCTATTACAACACCACCTTCCACTGCATATAGTGGCCTGGCCTTCTTTCTTTTATTTATAGATATGACGTAAAGCACAGATGAATAGTGGAAGTAGCAGTTTTCCGCAAAATCCGTCCTGACAGCTCTAAAATGTAAATAATTATTATAGGCTTACCATAGTGATTTGGGCTAATACAAAAAACATGGTATGAAAGATGTACTCACCAGTGTTGTCAAAAGTACCGACTGCGATACCAAGTCGGTACTGATATTTTAAAAATGTGACTCTTTGAGCGGAATCGTAAACACCTCTGACTGGTCATTGTGCTCACGTGCTCATCAAATATGTCTGTGATTTAAATGTGGGAGTGAGACCCCTAAATCATCGTTTTATGTGTGTACAGAACATGACTCACTAGGGGGTGTGCCATATACCGTTCACTATAACACTGGTATACATTTTTACATGATAAAGTGTCATATCGCGATATCAATGATACAGATACGATGACGTATGGCGCATTTACGTTCCCTAGCGTGCACAACAAAAAAATTTATTAAAATGATGACAAAATGACATAAATTATAGGAAACTGGAAAGCAATTATTATAGACTTCATTATAAACTGAAACAAATCAATAAATAAGTACAGATTCATTAGACAGACAGAAGTACAGACAGCTAGACAGACAGCTAGACAGGAGTATAGATAAACAGACAGCTAGACAGAAGTATAGATAGCCAGAAGTATAGACAGACAGACAGACAGAAGTATAGACAGACAGACAGAAGTACAGACAGACAGACAGACAGAAGTATAGACACAGACAGACAGACAGAAGTATAGACACAGACAGACAGACAGACAGAAGTATAGACACAGACAGACAGACAGACAGACAGACAGAAGTATAGACACAGACAGACAGACAGACAGACAGACAGAAGTATAGACACAGACAGACAGACAGAAGTATAGACACAGACAGACAGACAGAAGTATAGACACAGACAGACAGACAGAAGTATAGACACAGACAGACAGACAGAAGTATAGACACAGACAGACAGACAGAAGTATAGACACAGACAGACAGACAGAAGTATAGACACAGACAGACAGAAGTATAGACACAGACAGACAGACAGACAGACAGAAGTATAGACACAGACAGACAGACAGAAGTACAGACAGACAGACAGAAGTACAGACAGACAGACAGACAGAAGTACAGACACAGACAGAAGTATAGACACAGACAGAAGTATAGACACAGACAGATAGACAGAAGTATAGATAGACAGAAGTATAGATAGACAGAAGTATAGACAGACAGAAGTATAGACACAGACAGATAGACAGAAGTACAGACAGACAGACAGAAGTCTAGATAGACACAGACAGAAGTATAGACACAGACAGAAGTATAGACACAGACAGATAGATAGATGCATACTTTCTGGTATACGGCTGCGTTGACCTTGGACCTCAGAAAACACAGTGGACCAACACCAGCAGATGACATAGCACCCCAAACCATCACTGACTGTGGAAACTTTACACTGGACCTCAAGCAACGTGGGTTGTGTGCCTCTCCTCTCTTCCTCCAGACTCTGGGACCCTGATTTCCAAAGGAAATGCAAAATTTACTTTCATCAGAGAACATAACTTTGGACCACTCAGCAGCAGTCCAGTCCTTTTTGTCTTTAGCCCAGGCGAGACACTTCTGACGCTGTCTGTTGTTCAAGAGTGGCTTGACACAAGGAATGCGACAGCTGAAACCCATGTCTTGCATACGTCTGTGCGTAGTGGTTCTTGAAGCACTGACTCCAGCTGCAGTCCACTCTTTATTAATCTCACCAACATTTTTGAATGGGTTTTGTTTCACAATCCTCTCCAGGGTGCGGTTATCCCTACTGCTTGTACACATTTTTTCTACCACATCTTTTCCTTCCCTTCGCCTCTATTAATGTGCTTGGACACAGAGCTCTGTGAACAGCCAGCCTCTTTTGCAATGACCTTTTGTGTCTTGCCCTCCTTGTGCAAGGTGTCAATGGTCGTCTTTTGGACAACTGTCAAGTCAGCAGTCTTCCCCATGATTGTGTAGCCTACAGAACTAGACTGAGAGACCATTTAAAGGCCTTTGCAGGTGTTTTGAGTTAATTAGCTGATTAGAGTGTGGCACCAGGTGTCTTCAATATTGAACCTTTTCACAATATTCTAATTTTCTGAGACACTGAATTTGGGATTTTCCTTAGTTGTCAGTTATAATCATCAAAATTAAAAGAAATAAACATTTGAAATTTATCAGTCTGTGTGTAATGAATGAATATAATATACAAGTTTCACTTTTTGAATGGAATTAGTGAAATAAATCAACTTTTTGATGACCAATTATATGACCAGCACCTACATACAGACAGACAGACAGACAGACAGACAGACAGACAGACAGACAGACAGACAGACAGACAGACAGACAGACAGACAGACAGACAGACAGACAGACAGACAGACAGACAGACAGACAGACAGACAGACAGACAGACGTATAGATAGACATGCATACAGATAGACAGACAGACAGACAGTCATATAGACAGACAGATGTATAGATAGATAGACAGACATACAGATAGACAGACAGACAGATTGATAGACTGAAGTATAGATGGATAGACAGACAGACCCTGGATCACCAAGGTCAAGTAAATCCTTGAATATCCTTGAAAAAACTTGACTCAAGTTCAGTCTGAAAGAGTTCATAAGAATAACACACAATGACATATAGGGGACATAGACTCCCTGTGTTATACCGCTGGTATACAATTGTGACCGTCTTCGTTTATCTGCAGCCTGATAACAGAATAAACCATGTATTAATATAATTTAAATATAGATAACCCTTTCATGATGATGTGTGCAAAAAAATGATGAGCTATTCAAAAATTGTAGAAAACTTGCCTGTCATCTGAGCTTTCACGTCATTGTGTTAAGATGGCAGTACCAAGAAATAAATGTGTGGTCACATGACCAAACTACCCAACAATGTTAGACCTGCCCAGAACTCATGCAGACATCTTAAATTTGCATTATAAATGAACATTTGTTTCATAATAGAAGTTGCTTTCTAATACCACACTAAAATATGTTAAGAAAATGGGATTAAATGGGTTAATAACAAAAATACATACTCAACAGAAGATAAGATCAACAGAACAGTTGCTTACAGTCATCTTAAATACTGTAGACATCCATTTTATGCCCTGACTCATCATTTAGTCAAGAAACATTAAATTAAGGGAAACTAAATGTGGCAGGAAAATGCAAACCTTGCGCCCAAATGTTAGTAAAATGCTAGTGCCTTATTTTCATGTGTATCAGGGGCACAATTGTATGTGCTCCCACAGGTCCAGTTCTATCTGCAGCTGTGCGAATGTTATAGTTTCTAATATACACATTGAAGAGTCCCACATGCCAGGTAGATGCTAATAATAGCAAGCTTCACTCATATCTGTTATCTGTCCATAAATAGAACTTCTACACTAGATAAGTTCTAAAAGACCATTTGGATGAATAGTAATGCTCTTAGTCAACTACTGTAGTTGGTGTGAAAGCATATACTCAACTACTTAATTACGCATACACATCCCTAATCTATAACAGTGGCAAATATAGACAAATTTTCCTCTGTGCCTTTTATGTTTAGCTGTTGTGAAGTGCCTCTTTGAAAATCCTTTACCAAGCAGGGGGGTCTCCCCATTGGGAAAAGGGATCAGAAAATTTGTGTTAATTACTTTTTGATCTATTGACACTAACTCTGCAGACATTCAATAGGTTTGTTACCTCTGTGCTGCAACCGCCCTCATCTATTCATTTGATTACCCAACTCTGAATAATGCATGAGCAAGTCAGCTGCTGGGAAAGCGGCATCATTTGTAAAATGCTGAAAAGGCAACGCCAGCAGCATTCAATCATTTGAATGATATTATTAAACCAATCACTTGAATCCCATTATTAAAGAATAAAATATAAACCCTGTTGGATCTGAGTTGATACTGTCCCTTAGAGCCAGTTCAGACTTAATCTGGCCATTATGTATCGTCTTCCACTGAGAGCGGGGCCATTGTTTGTTTAGTAATTGTTTGTCCTTACCTTTGATTAGTTGTGACAGGATGCAAAGCGATGCAGATGACACTGCAGCACGCTGACAATTATGTGAAGTCTTTTGGACGGGACATGTTAAAAATCACAACTTTACATTTCTAGTCCGTATGACCTCTGACTGAGTTTTTGCTTTATAGATTTGAGGCATTTCTTTCTGCTGAAGCCAGTAAATATGTTACTGGGGCACCGCCAAGCTGTGTGGGAAATGGAATAGAACTTAGCTGCTTTGCTCAAACTGCTGTCATAATGAAATATGTGATGTCTCATTTTCATGCAGCCCTGCACATTCAACTGGGACACACATAAGATCTGAGTGCAACGAATTACATTCAATCACAACAGTTCTTTAGTCCCTGTAAGCTTACAGCTGTATACACACTTACAAAAGCCATCAAAACTCTCCTTTTAATCACAATAGGCATAAAAACTACTTCCTTGGATGTTCTATGGAAAGCTTTTGTCACATCAAATCTGGAGTGCTTCAGTCTTATGCTTTCAGAAATGATCAATTGCCGTTATGTTTTTCCTATCCAGTCTCTGTCCCGCTAATGACGGCAGCTTTGAGCTGCAGGGATGGGAGCATTGTTTTCCTCACTGAGAGGGAGAGAAATGCTTTGATGTGTCTGATGCTTGTCCTGGAGCTTCCACTAAAGCTCTCCTGTATTATTACACCAGTGTACCTCAGGAGAACATGGCTGATGAATTATTGCCTCGCACTCCATGCTAACTTCTGCTTGAAGATAGATCCTGACAAGATACCTGAGACAGAGAGAGGGAGAGAGATTTGTGACGTTCATCAATTGGTGGCGAGATATAAAGTTTTGTAGTTTTGACACATTTAAACAGTTACTACTCTATTAGGCATATACAGCAGTTTCATTTGCTATTTGCAGGGTGTGAGACTTGGAACCATATGACCATACTTGAACACTAAATCCATGGCCAAATTTATTGGTAGTGACAAAAACTTTTTGCAAAGTTTGCTGCTTTAGTGATGTTGATTCACATTGTTTGTAGATGTGGCCAACTTTACAGCAGAATGTTTACAGCCTGGTACAAAAAGTGCTTTTGGTCTATATAGGTAATTTTGCCTTCATGACAACTGTGAAGGGGGTGATTATTTTTTTTTTTTTATTTTTTTTTTTTTTTAATAACTCATTCGTTTAAATTTAATTAAGCCTTACATTTCTGCATAATTAAGGGCATGGCCTCTTGAGTGATAGGTGGATTGCTGCTGCTCTCACTACTAGCCGTTTGTCTGCTGCCTGTCTCCACCCACGTCCCGCCTCTTTGCCCATTTTCCATCATCCGGGAGAGATGTCGATGCAGCCGGCTCCACCCACTTTGGGCTTCAAAAGTGCTCTTCAGAAACCTACGGGTGACGTCACGGACACTACGTCCATTGTTTTATACAGTCAATGGATGACCCAGATGATGGAGCACCATGTGTCACAATGCAAGAGTGAAAATTAAGTGGCTCGGAGATCATTGAAATTTTGGATCCGTGGCCATAAAACCACGTGGCCATATACAAATACTGAAGCAGCAAACTTTGTGAAACACAACATTTGTCACTGCCAATACTTTCGGCCATGGTTATCAGTGTAGTAAAAAAACGAATCCTATCCTAATGCATCCACGCATATCTGAAAATCTGCATGTTAAATTTAGTTTTTTGTTCCACATTTTCACATTTAACTTGTTTTTTAAAAAAAAATGTATTGCATACATACACTCACCTAAAGGATTATTAGGAACACCTGTTCAATTTCTCATTAATGCAATTATCTAATCAACCAATCACATGGCAGTTGCTTCAATGCATTTAGGGGTGTGGTCCTGGTCAAGACAATCTCCTGAACTCCAAACTGAATGTCAGAATGGGAAAGAAAGGTGATTTAAGCAATTTTGAGCGTGGCATGGTTGTTGTTGCCAGACGGGCCGGTCTGAGTATTTCACAATCTGCTCAGTTACTGGGATTTTCACGCACAACCATTTCTAGAGTTTACAAAGAATGGTGTGAAAAGGGAAAAACATCCAGTATGCGGCAGTCCTGTGGGCGAAAATGCCTTGTTGATGCTAGAGGTCAGAGGAGAATGGGCCGACTGATTCAAGCTGATAGAAGAGCAACTTTGACTGAAATAACTACTCGTTACAACCGAGGTATGCAGCAAAGCATTTGTGAAGCCACAACACGCACAACTTTGAGGCGGATGGGCTACAACAGCAGAAGACCCCACCGGGTACCACTCATCTCCACTACAAATAGGAAAAAAGAGGCTACAATTTGCACGAGCTTACCAAAATTGGACAGTTGAAGACTGGAAAAATGTTGCCTGGTCTGATGAGTCTCGATTTCTGTTGAGACATTCAGATGGTAGAGTCAGAATTTGGCGTAAACAGAATGAGAACATGGATCCATCATGCCTTGTTACCACTGTGCAGGCTGGTGGTGGTGGTGTAATGGTGTGGGGGATGTTTTCTTGGCACACTTTAGGCCCTTTAGTGCCAATTGGCCATCGTTTAAATGCCACGGCCTACCTGAGCATTGTTTCTGACCATGTCCATCCCTTTATGACCACCATGTACCCATCCTCTGATGGCTACTTCCAGCAGGATAATGCACCATGTCACAAAGCTCGAATCATTTCAAATTGGTTTCTTGAACATGACAATGAGTTCACTGTACTAAAATGGCCCCCACAGTCACCAGATCTCAACCCAATAGAGCATCTTTGGGATGTGGTGGAACGGGAGCTTCGTGCCCTGGATGTGCGTCCCACAAATCTCCATCAACTGCAAGATGCTATCCTATCAATATGGGCCAACATTTCTAAAGAATGCTTTCAGCACCTTGTTGAATCAATGCCAGGTAGAATTAAGGCAGTTCTGAAGGTGAAATGGGGTCAAACACAGTATTAGTATGGTGTTCCTAATAATCCTTTAGGTGAGTGTAAGTAATGATGATTTAAATGAGCGGATGAATAATTTCAATGTCCAAGGAAAAGCTGTTGGAATTTTTTTTTTATTCTACATAAGGTTTCTGCTACAGTATGTTAACCACATGACCAGCCGAATACTACTTACTTTATCTTGGTCTATTATTGGAAACATGATTGCAGAATAAATAACTGTGTGACAAAAACATATCCGTGAAAAGGGTATGCCTACAGCGACAACGATAAGCAAACCTTTTTACTTGCATTATGCTGCATCCTCTGCTGTAGGTGTCACTGTAAATCCAATACCACCGTCCCAGCTGTTTTGGGAGACATCAGAGAACTAGACCTAAACCATTCAAAATTGCTATTTAGAAGTATTAATATACCGTCTGTATCTAGTGATCCTCATTCATAGGGATCTTTAATCAGGCAGTTTTCTCATTGCAGTCAACTTCAATTTTGGAGTTTCAACTGCGTATGTTCAGATAAAGTAGTACTCAGTGAATTCAGTAGCTTTATTGTGGTATTTGATTATTTTCCAGTAGAGCTCCTAAGAGGAGGAAGCATTTTCACCTCTCCAACCACCACCTCTTTTTGTGAAATTGAACCACTCCTGCATTAGTTGGTGTCCTTGATGGAAGGATTAACTCTCCTCCAGTTCCATTAAAAGGCAGCCTTGCCACCTCTGGCCCAACAGTCATGTTTTCCAGTGGCAGCAAGGACAAGAATGTTTAGGTGTAAAAATGCAATATCCTAAAATCTTGCCTTGTAATTTGCCAGGCCGTGACCTTCTTTAGCGGCGGGATCTTTACTTGGTCATTTCAATTATAAACTACAGCCCTGGTTCAGTCAGATCTCTTGTCAGGTCCACCCAGAATGCATCTCCATTCTAATGTTTGAAGAACAAAAGTGGAGGTTTTTAATTCCAATTTTGTTTGTTTTGTGCCTCTCTTGCAGGGCTGTTTGCCAGAAATCATTTGCGAATGGAAAATGACAGAGAAAACAATGAATGGTCAAATTCAATAAAAATGTTTTTCTATAATTAATGCTAAATCACTCCAATTTCCCTCTTCTTTCCTCACAGCTCAGCCAAATCCACCCAAAATCCATGAGGGATGGTGGGCTTACAAAGAAGTTGTTCAGGGGAGCTTTGTTCCAGGTAATCATTTTACAAAAGCTTTTTATCAGTGTTCACAAATGGTGTTCCCTACGCTCCTGTCACACACATGGATTGTACATTCGTTCTAATTATGGAGCAATTATTGCATATTGTGACGTAAAATCTCATTTTGTTAATCATTGACTAAATATGTCAGTATAACAACTTTCTGTTTTTAATTTCCATAAGTTTGTTACTAGTGTTTGAATTATAATTTTTTTTTATTTAGAAAAAAAATGCCTGCATGAACCAATTCACTGGAATGATTCTGACTTTGATTCTTTAATTAATGTAGCGATTTGTTGGACATTATTGATTAGTTCCGTTTCGCTTACCTGGCAGTAAAGCTGCATGCATACAGTGTGACATTAAAAATCAGTTTTTAACTTCATTGACAGCGTGATACAGTTAGAGCTCCCGAAAGAAAGGGCGGAGAGTTCACTGCAGAAATTAAAATGCCAGACATGTTGAAATGCGTATAAGATTTAAGTTTTCTCTGTTTTTGTTGAAATATTACATTTTTCATTTGTTCAGATTAAAGCTTCTTCTGAAAGATTTACAAGCTCAAGAATCTGTCCAATTTTTCAAAGTAATTCTTGATCCTTGAGCACAAGTTAGATTATAATGTAAATTGTGGTGAAGATGTTCTGACTTCAGTTAGTGAGGATGTGAGGATGACAGCTTTGTAAATTCTGGTTTTAAGAGGGTTGTAACATCTGCAGAAGGGTTTTTTTTCCCTATCCTTTTTAATCAATCATTGTTTTTAACTTTGAAGCAATAATTCTGTGTCACAGAGATTTGAATCAGTTAAAATGCTTATTTTAAAAATCAATAAATGTTTGCCACATTTTATTATTTTAATGATTGGTTGTGTTTTCAGTATTTTATTTTTGCGTGTGTGTGGCCTGGTAAACCCTACGTTATGGGGACAAAATGTCCCTACAAAGATGGCAATATCCGAAATCCTTGTCCTTGTGGGGAAGTTTTTTGGTCCCCATGAGGAAAACAGCTTATAATTCATACTAAGTGATGTTTTTTGAAAATGTAAAAATGCTGAATTTTTCCTGTGATGGGTAGGTTTAGGGGTAGGGGGATAGAATATACAGTTTGTACAGTATAAAAACCATTACGTCTATGGAAAGTCCCCATGAAAACCCAACGTGTGTGTGTGTTTATGCGTGCGCGCCGTTTCAGTTTGTTCCAATTTATTTTCTCCAAAAGTTTGCGTTAGTTACTCTTTTACCTGTTTTGAAAGAAGCTTTTATTTGATCCAAAAAAAGTAAAGCCGGGCATTTGGGAGAATCATTGTAATCATGCTGATTTGGAGCTCAAGAAACATTTCTTTGAATAAACGTTGAAATACTTTTTTTTTTTCACCCTCAAAATTCTTTCCATTGAAAGTTGAAAAGAACAGCATTTGTTTGAAATATGAATCATTTTTTAACATTGTGAATGTCACTTTAACGTTGTATTGTATGTGCGAATAAGACCCGTTGTCTGCAGATGAAATTTATCACCAGCTCTCTCTATAATCTATAAACCTCTTTATGGAATAGTGGAATAATGAGGGTCTATTGAGGTCAGAAAAGGGGCATCAACCTACATAACCTGTGCAAGCCAGACGTCCAAGCTCATGGTTTATGATACCTTATTTATGTTTGTGGTTTTATGTGCTATTTGATCCTTTTTTTTAGAGGATTACACTGTTCAACACTGTAAGGGACAGCAAAAAGAAGGATTTTAAAAGAGGTAAAGCTGCAGAAAGGTTTTAAACCTTTGTCTCTGAGTCAGAGTCACATCCTGTGGAATATCATGCTGGGCTTAGTTGCACACCATCTTGAGCTGCTGAGAGGGGTGTTGGGTTGGCAATCTGGTTCCTGTTTATTCACCAGAGGTGTAGGAAGGACTTCGTGTTGGGGAAGGGGCAGCTGTATTTTGATGATTGTTAAATGCTCTGTGCCCAGCAATCTAAAGTGCCTGTTATCTGTGAGTCCCACTGTTGCTGTACTGTATGTTGCATCAGTGCAATCTGCGTTTGCCTGTGGGACTGTGGAATGGATGGTGCCCCTGACCGTTGCTAGCTGATGAGGTAGAACCTGTTGAACTCTCGGCTGTGTTAAAGCCTTAACATGGCTTTAAATATTGCACACCACAGCCTGATTTCTGTGGTAAAAGATAGTGATAAATGAAGACTGATTTACACCCTGTCACAGATCCATCACCAAATCAGCGTAGACGTGTGGCATGATGTTATATAGCTACAGTACGAGTATATCTGCGGCACGATTAAGAAGCAGAAAACCGTGAGCCTACATTGGAGACAACTTCATGATATATAATCAGGGATGCACAATATATCAGTACCATATTGGTTATCAGTCTTTATTAGAGGTTTTATTTTTATTTATTTAATTTGTCAGTATCAGTTGATATTGGATATTTAATTGTGCGTGTTCATTTATGTTTACCTTTACCATCATCTAATACTTTAAAAACACTAATTTAACACTGTTAAGTATGAACGTTAACTAACCTCAAGATGAATCTAAACTACCACTCAAAAATTTGAGTTTCACAAATTGTCTTTTTCTATATTTTTGATCAAATGAATTCAGCCTTGGGAAGCATAAGAGACTTCTTTCAGAAACAAACATAAATCTTCCCAACACCAAACTTTTAAACGGTAGTGTAATTTTTTTTCTTATGTTTATAATGTTGAGATGCCTAAATTCTAAAAATTGTATTTCTATATTTGTTTTATATTTCTGTATTATAATATTTATTTTAGCTATTTGTTAATATAATATTTAGACAAAATAGTGTAAATAGTATATACTTTAATATCATCCTTTTATCAGTGCCATAACACAAATAATCACTATAAATTATCACATACATTTTATTGTCGGTGCATCCTCTACACTTCAAAACAACTGAATTAATAATACTTTTTAAATTAATAATACTTTTAATTAAAAAGAAGTATTATTGACTAAGCCTATTAAAATATCTATAAATCCTCGAAACATGATCAATTTAGTTGGGAAGCAACATTGTATAACATATTAATAAGTGTATGTTTCATTGTTCAAGTGTTTGTCTCACCTGTTATGCCCCTTTTTACAATATGTATTATAAGTCGCAGGTGTCCCTAGAGAGTGTCTGTGAAGTTTCAGATAAAAATTCCTAACACATCATTTAATATACCATTTTGAAAATGCCAATTTTTAAATTTGAGAAAAATTAGCTGTTTTGTTTGTCTCCTTTAAATGCAAATGAGCTGCTGCTCCCCACCCCAGAGAGCAGAGCCTTCACAGCTCGCGGACACGCTCACGTGACATTGCAGTTCTTCATCATCATGAAATATTATTATCCGCATGCGTTTTAAAGCCATATCACTCTCAACTTGAGCACACACACCCGACGCATGCGCACAGAGATGTCGATGCGTCCGTGAGTATTAAACTACTAGACTAGTTCTCTTTCATGTGTTATTGCGATTAAACTGTCAAATGCACACAAGGTTATATCAGAAACACACAAAGTTCACATGAAAACAGTTGGTTATGTCTGTGCACTTATGAGGCAAGTCTATAGATCTGTATATTAAAGTGAGAGCAGTGTAATATAAAGTACCTACTGCTATATCTGCTGTTAATATGCATCAAACAACAAAAGATAATCAGAAAATCACTCGCTGCTCTTGACTGAATGAACTTTAGTAGCTTTTTTTTTAAGAGCACATTTCTTACTTGAATGCTGCTGTTAAATGCTCTGGCGAGGAGATAAACATGGCGGACTGTGTACAGCTAATACGGCAGTGTCCATCAACACTCGTGGGTGGTAAAATGTGACGTCACATTGCCCAGAATCTGCAAATGGCTTGTTCTGAGACACTGCTTATGATTAATGGGGATTAAAAAAAAAGGAGTGGGTGGATTTTTACCATTATAGGGTGGTTGTGTACACACACTGCCAACACACATTTATGTTCAAACCATGTAAACGTGAATTTTGCATAATAGGTGCTTTAAGTAAAAAACACAGGAACAGGTGTCAAATGGACAGATCATAGCATGCATTTATATACAATGTGTCAAGTAAAGAAGCTTTCAACGATTTATTGCTGATATTTGTCTTTTGACAGTAAGCATGCTACAGGGCAGTTGCTTTGACGCTGTTTGTACTGTCATATCGCACACACATCTATCTATACTGGATGTGTAATGTTGGAGAGTCACCAAAAGCTTTCATTTAAGCTGTGGTTAAGCTACATAAAATCAATAAAGGATGCTAATAGGCAGGTAGATCCTGCATTTCAAGCACTTGCAAGCGGTTTACAGATTGACAGCCACTGGTCGAAAAGTAATTAAGGACAGAGAAAAATGGCCATGGGAGCTCTAGTTGAGCTGTGTCTGAAACCAAGCATGTGTGCCCACTAGAAATATGTTGGACTGACTGTTCTGAAAACTGATTTAATTTATCTTTGTGTGCTTTGAAATTTATCAGCTGACATGTGAAATTGTTTTATGCTGCAATAAGTCCCATGCATATCATCATAAATGATGTTATGCATCTCACAGTGCTTTTGAGCCCTCTTTTGCATCACACATCATGCACATGGCTTGTGTCAAATCTGCAATTGTCACAACTTTCAAGGCAGCCAAAACAAATTCTGTTCATTGCCAGAAAAAAAGAGGGTGCAGATGGAGGAAGTCGTGCTAAGCATCTTTCTCTCTCTGAATTACTGAAGAATATCTGCACATTTTCATATAAATCTGTCTGAGTCAGTCCTGATCAACACAGATTTTGTAGCTGATACAGTGTTTCGTTCGTGAATGTTGACACCACTGGAAAATTACTGTGATACAACTCTGATATGAGACATTTTGATGTGCACCATAAGTTAAAATGTAAAAAAATAATAATAGATTAAATGTTTCTATCATTTCAAAGCAAATGGCTTGTAGACGATTTTAGAATCAAGACATTTGATTTTCATTACAGAGTAGTTGTAGTAGACAGCGTTGGTATACTAATGAGCGTTATCATATGATATGTCAATTAGGCAGTCCACAGACTTAGATTCCCTTCAGCACATACATCATTGGGCACTAAATGGCCCAGTCTCCATTCACTTTAGGCAGGAATTGCCATCAGGATATGAAAATTGGGCACACAACATTGCCTTCTTTTGTTACTATCATAGGTATTATAGGTATTGTAGGTATAGGTATTATATACACTATATTGCCAAAAGTTTTGGGACGCCTGCCTTTACATGCACATGAACTTTAATGACATCCCATTCTTAATCCGTAGGGTTTAATATGGAGTTGCCCACCCTTTGCAGCTGTAACAGCTTCAACTCTTCTGGGAAGGCTTTCCACAAGGTTTAGGAGTGTGTTTATGGGAATTTTTTACCATTCTTCTAGAAGCACATTTGTGGGGTCAGGCACTGATGTTGGATGAGAAGGCCTGGCTCGCAGTCTCCGCTCTAATTCATCCCAAAGGTGTTCTAACGGGTTGAGGTCAGGACGAGTCAAGTTCTTCCCACCAAACTCACTCATCCATGTCTTTATGGACCTTGCTTTGTGCACTGGTGTGCAGTCATGTTGGAACAGGAAGGGGCCATTCCCAAACTGTACCACAAGGTTGTCTAAAATGTATTGGTATGCTGCAGCATTAAGAGTTCCTTTCACTGGAACTAAGGGGCCAAGCCCAAGCCCAAGCCCAACCCCTGAAAAACACACCATAACCCCCACCCTCCACCAAACTTGGTGTATGGCAAGCACTTGGCACAATGCAGTCAGGCAAGTACCGTTCTCTTGACAACCATCACACCCAGACTTGTCCATCGGATTGCCAGACAGAGAAGCGTGATTCGTCACTCCAGAGAACACGTCTCCACTGCTCTAGAGTCCAGTGGCAGCCTGCTTTACACCACTGCATCTGACGCTTTGCATTGCACTTGGTGATGTAAGGCTTGGATGCAGTTGCTCGGCCATGTGGAAACCAATTCCATGAAGCTTGAGCTAATCGGAAAACCACACGAAGTTTGGAGGTATGTAAGCTATTGACTCTGCAGAAAGTTGCCGACTTTTTCGCACTGTGCGCCGATTTTTACGTGGCCTACCATGTGGCTGAGTTGCTGTTGTTCCCAATTGCTTCCACTTTGTTATAATACCACTAACAGCTGACTGTGGAATATTTAGTAGTGAGGATTTCACGAATGGAATTATTGCACAGGTGGCAACCTATCACGGTACCACGCTTAAATTCACTGAGCTCCTGAGAGCGACCCATTCTTTCACAAATGTTTGTAGAAGCAGTCTGCATGCCTAGGTGCTTGATTTTATACACCTGTGGCCATGGAAGTGATTAGAACACCTGAATTCAATTATTTAGAGGGGTGTCCCAATACTTTTGGCAATATAGTGTATATTCTGGAGAGGTTTTTGGACAAACTTTTTTTTTAAGAGCAAAAATAATTTGAATAGATATAATAGGGGTGAGAATCAGCAAGGATCTGGTCATTTGAAATGTACATTAGCATTCAAAAGTTTGGGGTCTGTATAAGTCTCTTATGTTCGCCAAGACTGTATTTATTTGATTTAAAAATACAGTAAAAACAGTAATAGTAAAATAGTATTACAATTTAAAATAAAAGAAATGATTTTTCAGCAATAATTACTCCTGTCTTCAGTGTTGAAAACGGTTGTGCTGCTTAATATTTTTTTTTAGGCAAACTGTGATTTTTCAGGATTTGTTGATAGTTCATAAGAACAGCATTTATTTGAAATATTAAACTCCTTGCTGTCACTTTTGACCTATTTAATGAGTCCTTGCTAAATAAAAGTATTAAATTGAGCAGTTTTGGCTCTGTGGACTTTTAAGTGAGACATATGAGACATTTAAGAGAGTTGTTTAGTCCACAAGGCCAAAACAGCTCATAGTTGAAGAAACATGCAACTAAACATAAATTGCATTCACTACTGTTCCAAAGGGTGGGCATCAGTAAGATTAATACTTATAATTTTTACTTATAATTAATACTTAGAATTACATTCTTTTTTTTAATGATGGATTCAGCGTGTTCGTCGGGTTCATAGGGTTATTCGTTTAAGTCTGGGACAAGGGTAAAACAATTTTAGAGTGACCTTCATATAGTTTCAGTCATTTGAAAAGATATTAATAACCTCCAATACCACAGCACATCAGCCGAGATGTGTGATCTTTATGTACCAGGAACTGCTTTCAAAGGGTAATGGTGTTGCCCCAGCTATCCTGGCCCCATTTTCACTGTGGTCTGTTTGATCATGGCCTCCTAATAATCCGATGTGTAAATAAAGGAGCAGTGTCTCCTCTCCTCTGACTGATGAATGAGTATTCTTGCGCACATTAAGTTATTTAGTATGTGTAGGGGTATTCAGCACATTAAAGAAGCTTTACAATGTTTTTGGCATTTGCTAAAATGCTTACACTTTTACGGTATTTCATAGTTCCCAGACAAACAGAAATATAATTGATTAAAAAAATATTCATAAAAGATGGATATGAGCATTTTTTTTCCCGCCAGAAATGATGACTCCATTTCAGTGTCCTAGAAAACGGGTGATATCCCTTTATGGCAGTGCTGGGCGGTATGACCAAAAATCTCTATCACTGTTGTTGTTGTTTTTTTATGTTTGTTTTTTTTTTATTCTGGCAGTTAACCTTTTACAATGTAATCAAATGAATTTAATAATACCATTTTTGGCAAGTTTACTGTTTAAATTAAAACATTATGAAAAATTGTGTTATATACCTTAAAAAATATTTCTTCAAAGACTGAACCTTTGGCAGGCTATAATGAAGACCTTTGGTATTCTTTTAATAAACTATATTATTATTACTACTATTACTATACTTCTATTCCATACTATTTCAATTTTTTAACGTCAACTTTTTTTTTGATTTAGCTTATTCTGATTGATTCACAAAGCTTTGTGTATTATCATTTTTATTTTTTATTTTTTTTCTTATTTATTGTTCATGTATTTTATTATTTGTAAGGTGTCCTTGAGTGTCTACTACTACTACTTCTACTACTTCTACTAGAAGTACACTACTGTGCAATGGTAATATATTTGTTATAATTTCTTCAAATTAAACCAAACTTTTATTTTGACGGGTTGTCATGGAGACCTTTTGAGTTTCTGTGTGTATAGACCATTTAAATGTTTGCAAACATTGATGATGGGTTTAGTGGGTGAAGCCTACCTGGTGGCAGAAAATGACAGATTTACAGTTGCAGTCTATGGAAGCCATAAAATAAAAGAATTAAAGCTAATTTAGATTTTATATCTCACAATTCTGGAGTTTATACCTCATAATTCTAAGAAGAAAAATCAGAATTGTAAGCTATAAACTCATTATTCTGACTTTTTATTCCTCTCAGAACTGTGATATAAACTTGCAATCGTAAGTTATAGAGTCCGAATTGGGAGATATAAACTTGGAATTGCGAGAAAGTCTGAATTAAAAATGTTATAGGTTAAATATTTAATGATGTGAATATAATGTTGTAAAATTCATGCCTCAATACTAGACTAATAATCACAGGTTTCATCAGTCCAATCTGCCTGTTTAATAGCTTGCAAACCATAAACGTCTGCGTTTAGCTTCAAAGGGTGTTGATTTTTTAATCATTTTTGCATTCCGATTCTGACATCCAAAGGCACAACAATAAACATTTTTTAACTTTACTTCACTTGTAACTTTATGAACTTTATTTACAGCAGACTCTCACAATTAAAAAGAGGCCAAAGTCACCATAATCCGTCACTTAGATCTCAAGATATCCCTCATTGAGTTATAACACACGAAAAACAGCACGTTTTTTACATGGGGTAAAAAAAAAGTTGCTTAGACTTGCCGTTTTCGCTTATAACTTTATAAAACATGCTCCGATCGTTA
This sequence comes from Rhinogobio ventralis, assembly GCA_039654625.1. Lineage (NCBI taxonomy): Eukaryota > Metazoa > Chordata > Actinopteri > Cypriniformes > Gobionidae > Rhinogobio > Rhinogobio ventralis. Next base: position 18,344,028 of record CM077212.1, read on the forward strand.
AAAATGGCACATCCATATTTACAGCAGACTGTCACGATTAAAAAGACCATAATCCGTCACTTAGATCTGAAGATATCCTTCATAGTTATAAAACATATAACCTCACAGGCGCACATGAGCTAAGTAAACAAATGTAGCTTTAAAGTGGCGTTTACGCTTGTAACTTTATGAAATATGCTCTGATCGTTGAAAATAGCACATCAGTACTTAGTTGATTCTCCCGATTGAAATGAGTCTAAAATCAACATAATCCATTTTGTCAATCACAAGATATTCCTCACGGATTTTATGTTGATCAATGCAGTAGTTTTGAAAAATGACACTTCATTTTTCCGCAGCTAGGTTGCGCCCACTGGTGGTACACTCCGTTTTAGAGGAATAACTCAGCGCTCGTTAAGAGTTGATCAAAATGGGTGAGATTCTAAACTTTAAAATGATACATATTTTGTTCCCTTTTGACTCTCCATGCTATAGTTTTGGAGTTATGATTCTTTACTTTTGTGTATGTCACTCAGACAAAACAACTCTAAAAATGCCTTCAGGGCTTAAGGGGTTAATACAGTACAAAACTGTTTTAGTGTGATCGTCATATAACAAAGATAAAAAAAACAACAACATTGAAATCTGTTGGCGCCAATGTTTATTCAACATCTCATCTTGGTCTCCACAGCCTCAAATTATCTAAAATATCCATTCATCCGGCCATCAAACACGACACAGTATAGTAATTAAAGAAAACGCACAAGCAGCGCAGTTCTTGCCTTTTGTGTGTGAGTGAACCATAGAGGAACGCATTATGCTGCCGTCTTAATCTCTGGGTGCAAGAGGCCCGACAACAAAAATCCCTACCACAGCTGAATGGTAATTCATCTCATTGACAGTCATCCCCGCTTTTTCCTGAAGGCATGCAGGAATGCTAAGTTTAGGCGGCAAAACATATCCAGAGCAGCTAATTTTCTCCACGGTGGTGAAATACATCACACAGCAGTTCCTCTCAGAAATGGTGACAGCTGTAGGTATTAAGAGACTGGCTGATGGATGGGGTGTAGGGAGGAAGACTCTCATAACCTGCTTTTTATTTACTGCCGCTTGACTGACAGGCACGAGTAGGAGCAAGATAGGGTCTGGGATGGTTCGGAATGTGTGCGAGACTGCCCTGGACATCTCGGGAAAGAAACCATAGTCGCGCCTTCCTGTCACTCAAGCCTGAATGGTCTGTTATCATCCATCAGTCAGAACACCACCAGGAAGCCAAAAGACTCCTGGGGTGTCTAGAATCCTGAAAGCTTTAAATGACATTTTAGGTTGTTTGAAATAGCTGAGATGTATTGTAGATCATCCTAAATTTGCCAAACAAACGCAATTCATTGGCATACGAGAGCTGGTGCTGAATGAGCCCTTGTTAGTGAAGATAAATGTGCTATTCATTTCAGTTTCTTGGATGTCATCACCACTGTCTTTTTAACCCAACTTTCATGTCTGGTTCACAGGTGGTAGATTTTACTCTGATAATTTGAAGCATTTACTATTCAGCATGTACGTCAGCACTATCTGCTCCAGATCAAACCAATTTCACTCCAGGGGGTGAAGAAAGATGTAAGTGATTTTCTGACGCCACTCTCATTTAAGAGAAATACAGAGAGGCTGAAGTCTCAGGGGTGTGCTGCGGACTCTTGCAGATTACTTTAAAATGCTGCCGTTCCATATTTTTACATGTGCAGTTCAAACAAGGCTCTTTAGAGATGCCCTTAAAGCAATAGAAGGGCTAATGTTATGGCTTCTATAAAGATTTTATGTATGTCCTGTTTAAATTATTTGTTAAAAAGGCAGGGCTCTAAATGAAAATGAACCCAGATGTATGAATGCATAATGTAGCCTATATGCTCATCCAGTTATTTCATGTTTAAAAATAATGTGTACGAAAACTAGGGCTGGGTACCGAACTCAGTATTTTTAAGGGCACCGACCGATTTATGTCGGTACTAACGAGTTCGATACTAACTGATTCACATTAAATCAATCGGTGACACGTTTCGGTACCTGACAACGCATCTGGGGCCGTATTCACAAAACATTTGATCTTAGCACTAAGAGTTCTCCTAAATAGCAGTAACAGTTCTTAGTTAAGAGTTTTCTGTTAACCTATTCCCAAAGCTGCTGAGACCAACTAAAGAATAGAGAGATGTCATCCCGCTTCCTAACTATGACCACAGTGATTGGCTGATAGGGGAGGGGTCTCTGTCAATTATTTAATCACAGAAATGTTGTAGAATGAGGTACCATGTTACCATATTCAAATAAAGGTTTTAAAATAAGAACGTTGCCATATTCAAATAGAGATTTTAAAAAGTAGCTTAAGTGTCACTAATTAAACAAGTATATGTTCAGCTAATTGTCAGCCTCTTACATGTCTTCATCTCGCGACAAATGATGTTTTATAAATAAAGTTTGGAAGGAGCACTATCTAATCAGCTCGAGTATATACACATTATGCACAGCCGACTCACCTAGTTACCTCAACAGCTTTCTGCATCCCTCCGCCACCCCGACTCCTCACTCTTGGCCCAGCCAGGGATTCAGGGCAGTAATCTGAAGCACTAAAGTAATCTGGGTTTGGGCTAAATTCTGAGCTTGGTGCCCTCGATCCCCTCGGACAGCACGTCAAATAGGCTTATTTTACTCTTTTACTCTATCCGATCATTTGTAAGCCACAGGTAATCAGACATTATTTCCTTTATTTATTTATTTAATAAATAAATATTATTTTTGGCATTTTTGCCTTTTTATTATGATAGGACCGTGAGTAGACAGGAAGTGAAGTGGAAGAGAGAAAGTGGAGAAAGGTCCACAACAGTCATTAGGATTGTTTGTGATTTGGTCTTAGTGACTTGGGAGTCCTCTTGACTACTAATGTTTCACAGATTTAGGAGCTAGTTTTAGCACTCAAATGCTTTGTGAAATACTCTTAGAGCAAAAATTTAGGAGTTCTAAAATTAGGTCTGACACGCCCATTATTTTTATGAGTTTCTCCTAAATCGACAAGTTAGGAGCTACTTTTAGCCTTAAGATGTTTTGTGAATACGGCCACTGATGATATAGACTAGTGTCTGAATATTAAACCACAAAAAGACTTTAAAATACGAATCCTGCATGTACTGCGTGTCTCTTTGTGAATGAATGGCGCAGACGCGCGGTTTCATTTACCTCGCACACGCTGAATCGCGCGTGACGGTTGCGTGTTTCCATCTCTTTTGAAGACATGAATGCATGATCTTCATCTCCAGAGCCACTCTCAAGAGTCACTTCATGAGCATTTTACCGTTTAATTTGAGAAAAACTACCGTCATGTCATAAACACACAGAAAACAAGTTTGCTTTAACTTGACAAATATATTACTGTTATTGTACAGTAGAATTTAGATATGTCTCAATGTAATAATAATACTAACACTAATGTAATAATAAAAAATTATCAACTATTTTTTTAAGTAATAAATTAAAAATTTTCTTCCATGTTTTAATTTTAACTAGGGATGTTAACAATAAATCGATGATCGATTAATTGTCGATAATACATTTAATTTAACATCGACTAAGCAGGGTCATGGTGGGGTTAAAAGCAGGGTGCGTGCTGCTCAACCGCGAAACACAGGAGGAAAAATGAAGTGAGCGCGCCAGAGTTCAGTTTGGGACCGCTGGAGTTACACCTTCATCATGACTATAAGTGTGTGTGTGCGCATTCACACCCTTTTTTTGTGTTAAAATGTAAGTTGTAATGATGCATTTGTTTTGTGTAGGCCTATATGATTTATCTCATATAGGATGCATTTGGTTAAGAATTAGAGCAGTAGTAAAGCGTGCCGGTGATCATCTTCAGCCTCAGCGCATGCAGCTCAAAAAGCAATGCACAACTAATAATGACTATGATTGGGACTGTCATACTACATAACATTAGAGCAATATTGTAATAAAACATTGTGAATGTTTTTGTTTAGTTGCCCGTTTCATCGCATTGCTCCAGGAAGAGCGCATGCACAACATGAGTCACGCATTCTGATTCGCACGTAACTTAGTTCAAGTTCACTTGTACGTTTGTGTCATTTTGTGCAGATGTAATTTGTAATATTATGCTTATTTTGTATATATCTGATTAATCTCATATAGGATGCGCTTCTTTGAGCTAAATAATGCGCTAGCAAAGTGCTTCAGTTTCCCGGTGTTCATTCAGCTCGTGCAGCTCAAACAGCAGTGCACTACTAATAATAACTATAATTAGGACTGTCATATTACATAACATTAATGAGAACACTATTGTAATATATTGTTGGAAATTAATTGGGACTAGTTGCCGTTTCAGCGCGTTGTTCCAGGAAGAGCGTCCACACGTTCTGAACCACAGATCTGAGGTGGTGTTGGTGGCACGTTGTATTAGTCATTATATTTGATTATTAAATAAGTAATTTAATTAAATGATCAATCACATCGACTCATTTTACAATCCTATAGCCCTTTATTTAGATTAAAAACCCTTCTCATTCATTTGGTGAGGAACATGGCGTTTTGAGCATTGCACACCCTTTCATGATGTTGCTATAAGCCACTGCTGTAGATGCATATTGCAATATTAAGGCTAATGATTAACCAATTAATTGATCGGTAATTTAAACAACGATCGATCATGGGAATTTGTGTAAATTGACATCCCTAATTTTAACAGTATAAAGCTCAGTTGTGCAGCATTTTGTTTGACAACAAACGGTTGTTTAGTTAAATTAAGATAAATTAAATTAATGTTTTATGTCTTCATTTGATTACTAGAAAATACACAACACAGAATTTTTGGAAATCTTTTCATAGAAATTAAAAAAAAAAGATTAAAATGGTTGTTTTTATGAATTCAATTAATTAAGGACCTAGTAGCCTACTATTTACTGGTAAATATTACAGTATACAAACATCACAGACAATGGCAGACAGCAACTAAGGCAGCTAAGGCATAATGTCAATAATACTTCTATAAATGACTTGCAGTTTCTTTACAATTATTGAGGTAAACATCCCTAAAGTACCGAAAAAAGGTACCGTTGGGTACTGGTACTGAATTTCAGGTGTACTGGTTAAAATGTGAATGGTACCCAACCCTAACAAAAACAAAAAGTCTTATCATTAAAATATGATGGGTAATAATAGATTATGACAGAATTTTTACGTCCTGTCTGTCAAAATGACGAGAAAGTCTAACGCGACCTCTGGTTTGGAACAACATGAGGGTGGAAAGACTCGGTACAGCGTATCTGTCTTTTATAAATATGATAAAACTAAAGACTTTTCGGAGATATGAAGGATGCAATATTATTCTATATGTACTATTACTCTATATGTAAGTTTTTGGTTGAACTATCCCTTTAATCCCCATCCAAATCATGATCACTGGGAACTGTCCCAAAAGTCTTTATTTGACCACATCTATGTTGCAACTCTCTCACCCACCCATAAATGAATTGCTGTGAGAATGCTTACATTTTATCGCAGAGGAGTCATGCAAATGTTCTTTTACAGATGTCACCTGAGAATTTCTAAAGGCTTGTGATGACATTGTAAAAATAATAAAGGCACAATTTTGTATACAATATAAAAATAATAGGCACAATTTTGTATTAATCAAAATAGCATAGAGTAGTCCATTTTTAAAGGTGCTTTACCATGCATAAAATACGGCTACCACCTGACATATGTCACTGAAATGGGTGTCATGTGAAATCACACCTGTCTCTGTGACAGCCCAAGGTCCTGTAAAGGGGGGTGTCAGGGGAGCCTCACCTTTTTTTTTTTATATATCAGAAACGTTCTCTGTCTGTCAATCATTGTTATGCATGTTATGCATTTTTGCAGGGTGCAGCTCATTTGGTTCTCTTTACAAAATAAGACCTTTAAATATATATTTTTTTAAAGTGTAAGATGTGTTATTCTAATTTGTTTAGCTTGCAAGTGATCTAGAAATCCTGATGTAATGTGTATATATTTCCTTTGAAAAACTAAGCACAATTGTAGCTGAACTTGACAGCTAGTGATTACCATGCATTTACTTTGAATGGAAAAGAGCAGCTTTGACATTTTAATGAACTCCTTTTGTGTTCAATGGGGGGAAAGTCGAGTTTTGAGTGACATGAGGGTGGGTAGATGGCGAAAGATTTTTTTTTTGTCTAAAGTTAAGTGACCTGCAGAAGGTTCAACTCAGTTGAGCTGACCAAAGGTAGATGTGCAACGTGAGAATTCTACCACAGATTTTGACACCAACACTTTTTACTAACAATAATTGTACAACATAGAGCGTTCAAAAGTTTGGGGTCGGTAAGAAGTTTTTTAAATATTAAGAAATATTATTAAAATAACTTAATTACATTTGAAAATGTGTTAATTCCTGTGATGCCTAAAGCTGAATTTTCAGCATCCATAGACCTTATTCAGAGAAGTGCCATCACTGGTATGAAAGCGAGGCTGTAAAAAGCTGTATAAAGCTTCTAGATCACTTATAATTTTCCACATCTCATGTTGTCTGAATTTTTTTTTTTTTTTTTTTTTTTTTTTACTGAAATTTCTTGGAAAGATATTTTTGCACTCTTTCGTCAGCAGAACAATCCAAACACAGTAAAATAACAGTTCAATCCACTGAAGAGATGCATGTCTATCCCTCACAGCCTTGCTTTCATTCCAATTAAAAATCAAAGATGCCGCTGATGTGAATAAGTTATTTTACTCCAGTCTTCAGTGTCACATGATCCTTCAGAAATTATTTTATAATGCTGAATTGGTGCACAAGAAGCATTTTGTATTATTCTCAATGTTGAAAGCAGTTGTGCTGCATAATATTTTTGTGGAAACTGTTATAATCCTCCCTGTTTTGTCTAGGAGAGGTAGGAGAGGATGTAACAATTATTGGAAATTAAAAATAAATAAATCTAATGAAAAAGACTGAGGGTCACTTCAATCCCCTGATCTAGAAAAGCAGCAGAACAACAAAATTAAACAAATAACACTCTTTTTATCTTTTTTCTTTTTCTCTCTTTTTTTTTTTTTTTTTTTAATCAAACTCAAAGGTAACAAAAGGAAGCAAATGAAATCTTCAGGAGAGGGCCAGGCCAACATAATAAACAAAAAGTTCTAACTTACAAGGGTATCATTAAATAACCTACACAACAGAAAATAAATGAACAACAGAGTCTTATCTTGCTCCCTGTCTAACATAAACAAAGGCAAATTTCCGGTTCAAAGAAAATGGCACCCTCTCCCTACTGCTTCTGAATTTATAATTAAAGAAAGTATTTACACAAAATTAAGAGTAGAACAAAAAAACAATATTCATATAAGGGAAGAGAATGCTCAGGATTCCCTGTGCTCTCTCACAGAGGTTACACAAATCATCAGCAAAAGTTGAAAAGGAAAGACCTCACCCCAGTCGTACACGTTTACACAAAAGATAATTTACTACGTATACCTGTACACTCTCTGAGATTTAGAAATCTCAGAGAAATTTTAGAAAACAGTTCTGGATCAGGGCACATAACATAATGCGTCCGCAGGACATAACAAAACAGATAAAAAATTAATAATGTAAGTCTTTACTGTTACGTTTAATCAATTTAAATGCATCCTTGCTGCATAAAAGTATTCATTTCTTAGTCTTACTGACCCCAAACATTTGACCTGTGGTGCAACAGCTGCATGAAAAAATGAGAACTAAGAATTTGTTGTATATGAAGAACTTCTGGAGAAAGCTACTTTTAACAGTAGATGGGTGAAATCTCACACAATGAGAGTCTTACAAAGTCTTACTGTTGCAAAACCAAACCTTGCACTGGCAGTGGCCTCACAAGGATCAACTGGATATACACATGGGTAAATTATAGATAAACAGTGAAAGTGGCAAAAAAGGCATTTGTTTTATAGTGCAATCATATGGCATCAGAAGACTCGTCCATGCAGAAAAGTTATCTCTTTCCACACCTGGATTGCTTTGATCATATGCTGTAGATCTCCACAAACAGTCTATCCACATGACCTGAAATTACAAATAAAAAAACAAACATATTATTTACTTAGACTTAGCTGCATCATATTACTTGTGTAACTGTCCATTCATATGATCCTATGATCCAATACAGTTCACTCACTCTCAGGCCATCCAAGATGTGTATATGAGTTTTTTTCTTCATCAGAAGATTATATACAAAGATATAAATTTTTATTTATTTCAAGATTAATATATGCACCTATATATGCATACTATACTTGTTGGCATGCAGATGTGCCCAGAATATGCTATTTAGCATATTGCGTTCATACTTTTCTGTACAGGCCTATAGTATCATCATCAATAAGATGAATAGGGTACAGCCTACTGAATTCAGTCTCATAACTTCAAGTCTTGATACAGTTAACCATGTTAAGAATTTTACACATTCAGTGTTTCAAAATGTCCCACCATTTAAGAGATTGAAATACTGGCACCATATATGAACAAAGACGTTATATACACTTGAACAGACTTTGATATGAATAACAAGTTTACTAAAGCTTGTTTTGCATCTTTTGAGAGGTCAACTGATCTTTCTTGGTTTAAAACTCATGGAAAATTGAAAGATGCATGCTGCAGTTCTCAGTGTTCTGCCCTCCAGCTCTCGACGCTAGTTCTGTGACTGAACACCATTTAGGAATGCTAACATTAGCTTCGATACTGTCAACTTAACCCTTACACTGTGTTGAAAACCCTCTAACACATATTTGGAGTTCCCGATCAAAATTGACCAGCCTTTTAAAAATGGCTCGTTATGCTATATTATCACCAAATATTGGATTCAATCTTTTTGTCAACTTCTTGTCTTTCAATAACGACAGGGTTTTTTTTTTTGTTTTGTTTTTTTGGAACTGATTGATCGTAGGCCTCATTGATCTGAGCTTATTCACCTGAAAAAGAGCATTGTTTGTTTATAATCTTGTCAATATTCAACAAAATATGGAAAATAGTTTGCACTGTTTATCACACTAATGTGCTTTAATGTTTAACCAGGAAGTTTGTTTTGAAATACTTTTCTTTTGTACAAAATGGAACAAAGTCGCCCTTGTGATTGTTCCCGGTGAAAAATGACCGGCCTACAAATAAATATCTTATAAATCTCTCATTATGCTATATTATCACCAAATATTGGATTCAATCTGTTTGTCAACTTTTTTTTTTTATTAAAGGACAGGTTTTGTATTTATTTTTGAAAATGATTAATCGAAGGCCTACTTGTATATTTAATAGTGGGACTTTCAAACAACAGGTATTTCATTGTATTTTTTCAAAACTGTTGTTAACGTTTGACTAGCAATGCTATGCACATTCATCTCTAAGGCAGCTTTTAGACACCTTTGCCATCTTGTCCAGAGTGCCCTTGTCTAACGTTGAATCGCAACCTCTGGTAAATATATCAGAATGATTATATTGAGTAGAGCACTATAGAAGGCCTATTAATGTCGATAAAGCTTGCTCTCTAAGCTGCTCGGTTGGGATCTGGAAGTGAACGTTCCTCTGCAGTTGGGCATCCCTTAGACATGAATGCTAAAAAGCTCGGAGTCCTATTATGAGAAATGACCCCTACTGCTCAGGAAATCTTCTTAGAACATCTTAGAAAGACAAGATGATAGCTTTGTATGAATAAAGTTATTGGCTTTGACTCGCCTTGGTGATAATGGCAATTGAATTCAGTTGTTCTTGTACTGCTCGATGGCGGTCATGCCTAGCTGGGTAAAACATGGGGATGACACACAGGGAAGGTGTGTATAAATAGAAAGTATTGGAAATATGAATTGAAAGTGAGTTTAGTGGGGAGATGAGAAATTCAGAGACTGAGACGTTTGTGTTAGCTAGCTTCAGTAAAATCTTTCTTTGTGTGTGTGAGGTGGCCTTTGCTTGGCCTTTTCTTTCCTTTGCATGGCCAAGCAGGATAGAACAATTTCAATCCCATATGAAGAAAAATCAATCTTTCTAAAAGATGACAAATGGATGAGGACTTGTCACAACATGTTTTTAACAAGTTGTTTATTGATTTGAATGCAAGTCGATCTCTTTAGATAATAAGGGATTATAAAGGCCAAACAGATTCCTAGAGTGAAAGATCAGAACCTTTCATCTTAATTTGTCAAATTTGCATAATAGACATGCTCTCAATGAGAAGGTTGTTCCAGAAAGTAGGTGATTTTAAAGGTGTAGTTCACCCAAAAATCATTTAGTCACCCTCATGTCATTACAAAGCTATGTGACCTTTTTCTGTAGAACACAAAAGATGTTTTCAACTGTTTTTGTTCATTCAATTAAAGTCAGTGGGGTCCAATGTTGTTTTGACTTTCATTGTTCATTGGACAAAAACAGTGAGGTATTTTTCAAAATATCCTCTTTTGTGTTTCACAAAGTAATAAAACATTTATATACCTTTTTTGTTAAAAGCTTTTATAGTTGCTTACCCTTTGCTTGGGACAGGGCTTGTGTCAGAGCCTTTTTTTAATTGACTATATACTCTTTTCTGACCTTAAATTCTGGGAGCAGTTCTATCCTATGGTGGACGTCCAACCCCGCCCACATCCAAGTGTGACGTCAGAAGCCACGCCTGTGTCCAATACGTCGCCTTGTGACCTTCCCCGTTCCGCTCCAGAAACCTGATTTGTTGTATGTAGGTTTCCAATTGAAAGCGTTTTTAGGCGCAAGGGTAGGTTTTGAGTGGGTTTTTGGCATAATGGTAGGTTTTAGGTTTCAGTATGTAGGTTCCAGTTTTAAAAGGGTTTTTTAGGCGTAAGGGTAGGTTTTAGGTGGGTTTCAGTATGTAGGTTCCAGATTAAAAGGTTTTTTTAGGCATAAGGGTAGGTTTTAGGTGGGTTTCAGTATGTAGGTTCCAGTTTTAAAAGGGTTTTTTAGGCATAAGGGTAGGTTTTAGGTGGGTTTCAGTATGTAGGTTCCAGTTTTAAAAGGGTTTTTTAGGCATAAGGGTAGGTTTTAGGTGGGTTTCAGTATGTAGGTTCCAGTTTTAAAAGGGTTTTTTAGGCACAGGGGTAGGTTTTAGGTAGGTTTCAGTATGTAGGTTCCAGATTAAAAGGTTTTTTAGGCATAAGGGTAGGTTTTAGGTGGGTTTCAGTATGTAGGTTCCAGTTTTAAAAGGTTTTTTTAGGCATAAGGGTAGGTTTTAGGTGGGTTTCAGTATGTAGGTTCCAGTTTTAAAAGGGTTTTTTAGGCATAAGGGTAGGTTTTAGGTGGGTTTCAGTATGTAGGTTCCAGTTTTAAAAGGGTTTTTTAGGCACAGGGGTAGGTTTTAGGTAGGTTTCAGTATGTAGGTTCCAGATTAAAAGGTTTTTTAGGCATAAGGGTAGGTTTTAGGTGGGTTTCAGTATGTAGGTTCCAGGTTTAAAAGGGTTTTTGGGTTTTGGGTTAGGGTTAATGAGAATGAGAATGTGATGTATTTGAATATGGACGTGGCTTCTGATGTCACACGGGTTGGATGTCCACTGCAGGCTGCAGCGAGATGCTTCTCGCTTCTCGGTTACATGAGAAAGTAATGTTGCTGTGATCTGATGTCTAGGAAAAAAAGCTAAGATGGCTGCAAAGATTGTATCGATTTGTTCCATTTTATTAGACTGTGTGAGCGGATATCTTGAAGGTGTGAAAAGCAAGAACATGTAAAATTGATGGAAGAAAGAGCATTATTTACTGGCTGTGATTTGGGTGACCTGATGACCACGAAAAAAAACAAAAAAACATTCAAGCCATGTGGCCTGGTGGATAAGTTCACATGCTGTTCTGAGGAGACCGTAAAAGATGTAGTTCTTTTAATATTTACCATTATATCAATACAGTGATGGGTTTTGTTTTTTTGTGTGCAGTGGAAAGCCAGTACAAGCTCAACTTTGTGAGCATCAGCAACTACTGATTACTGTGTTTAGCTTTTGCTTTTCTCATATGCAGCATTTTTTCGGTTGCACCACTGTGAACTCTGCCCAGTGTTGCTGTGTTGTTGCTCACTGTCAGATTGAAATGGCTGATCTGCTTCACAACTGTTTCACTATGCAGCTTTTCTGCTAAGATAACACTTTAAGGTCCCCAAATGATAGTCAACCAAAAAGGTCATCGTTATCATACAATAAATACAATAAAGTATCCCAAGTCTACTGGAATCAGCAAAGCCTGTTGGGATGTAGGAGAAAAATCTAAACCCACACTCAGTAACACTGCTGGAGGAAATATGTTTTTTTTGGGGGGGGGGTCAATTTTCTGAGATCTCTTTTAAATGGTAATACACGAGAGAAACACAGCATGCTATCAGAACATGTCTTTTAACTGCATACCAGCAGTGTTTGATTCTCTTTGGGCTTTATCTTCCCTTTTAACTGCTGCCAAACAACCAGAAACCCCAAGAGAGGGCCAGGCACGTCTGCCTCTGGCTCCAGATTTGAATACACACTACACATTCTAATAAGCTGTGAGTCGCTTCCCAGATATTAATGCATATAGCAGCATAAATCTCTGATTTACAATCAATCAATATACAGGGTTCATACGGGTGCTTGAAATCCTTGAAAATGCTTGAATTTTGATGTATTGTTTTCAAGGTTTGAAAAGTGCTTACATTTTGGATAAAATGCTTGAAAATGCTTGAAATTGTAACTGTATTTCTTTCACAACAAATACCTATCTGACTGAATAGTTTGTTTATTAAATGGAGAAATAAAATGTTGGAGAGCCTAAAATGAAATCTGCATCTGCATCTAATTCGCATTAGTGACTGAGAGTACTTGGTGTGATAATGTAATCAGGACTTGACATTAGCACCCGCCATTTGCGGGTGGATTTCAGCTGTGGGGTGTAACACAGTCACTCACATTAGCCACTTTGGCGGCTTAAATTTTATTGTAGTTTTCTCAAAAGGCATCTGTTTCTGTTGAGTTTATGAATGCAATGTCTAATAATCAGAGGCATTCAGATTAGTCATTGCTGAAATGCCGCAGTTTTGTTCAGAGTGCGCTCTCACTCACTGAAATCTGCACTCTCATCATAAACAACAAAGCAGAGATGTACGGAGATTCATTCATCATAGTGATTCTGTTTTTGTTCTATTTTATTAGCGAAATTAGTTTCAAACAAAGATCACAGCAGAACCAGAGCGCATCTGATGTGAGTGGCATTAAGTTGGCTTGACGTTGGATGTTCGATGATCGCAAATTTAGGGACCGTCTCTAAAGTTACATACGACATTGGTATACACGCTTCTAACTTCAGTAGCATTTGAAGATAATGACTTGGTCATAAAACCAACTGTAAAGTGTTCATCTAGGTGTCAGGTATGATGCACACCTTTTAGATTTTTGATATTTAATAAAATAAACTGTCAAATCACATGAAAATATGGATATGTATTTCACTAGGCTACTGTATGGGCTCATACACAGAAATGCTAGATTTAAATATGTCATAGCTGATGGAACACTGATGAGAATATTGCTTAAGAATAAATTATATTCAGTTTTCACACAAATCAAAAATCTTCAAAAAAAAAATTTCAGTCAAGCAAAAAATCTGATCCTTCTATTACGAAACACAATTTTGGCTGTTTATAGCATTATCTCTTTTAATGTGCAGGGCTCAACGCTAAGGATTTTTTCTGCTGGCCCAGTTGGGCCAGTGGTTAATTTTTACTTGCCCTGCCAAAATTTGTACTGGCCCCACCACAAAAAAGTAAAAAAATAAAATAAAATAATACAAGATATTCTGTGGGCCATGAAACTTGTGAAAATCACCAAAAACACTGGCGGTGACTGGCATATTTCATGTTTACGTTCATTTAAAAGACATTACGATGCTACTCGACAAGACCTGCATTTTGGCATAATTTTGTGTGAATATTCGGCTAGTGTAGACGCATGCACTTTCTCGTATATGTGCGCTTGAATATATAAATGGGCAGAAATTACAAATGCGAAAATTACCAGTGAAGATGCAGCACTGGCCCGAGCGGGCAGGTGACAGTTCCGTCAACTTGCCCGAGTGTCTTTGACGCTGGTCCCGGGCCATCGGGCAGTCCTTATTGTCAAGCCCTGATGTGATAAAAACACAAAATAATAATTTTTACTATGTATTGGTATGTAATTTACAGTGATGTAAGGTGCTGGAAAAAGCTTTAAAATGGACATTGAAAGTGCTTGAAAAGTGCTTGAATTTGACCTTGGAAAAGGTGTACGAACCCTGAATATAATATATCAAAAAAATAATCCAGTTATAACAGATTATCGAAATATGCTGATTAAACAATGTAATCTATGATTTAGATCAGCTAAACAAATGCCTGTGAATTATTTATTTATTTATTTATTTATTTATTTATTTATTTTTTAAAGGATAGTTCACCCATAATTGTGTCCTGTCATAACTTTCTTACCCCCATATCATTCCTACCCTGTATAACTACAGTCATTTGAAATGACATGTGGGTAATAAATGACACTTTTATTTTTGGATGAACTAGGATTTTTAACTAGGATAAAGTGTCCAAACATACACTAACGTTTAAAGGTTTTGGGTCAGGAAGATATTTATTTATTTATTTTTTAAGAAACCAATACTTTTATTCGGCAAGGATGCAAAAGTGTCTGTAAAGACATTTTATAATGTTTTAAAATTAATATTTTAAATAAATGCTGTTCCTTTGAGCTTTCTATTCATCAAAGCAGCCTGAAAAATAAAATATTGCAGTTTACACAAAAATGTTAAGCAGCACTATGTAAATAAAAAGAAATGTTTCTTAAGCAAATCTTTTGAAAGATCATGTGACACTGGAGACTAAATTCAGCTTTGCCATCACAGGAATAAATTACATTTTAAATGTATTGTTTTCTATTGTAATATATTTAAAATTGTAATATTTCATAATATTACCGGTTTTACTGTATTTTTGATCAAATAAATGCCTTGGTGAGCTTAAGAGACTTCTTTCAAAAACTTCTTACTGAACCCAACTTTTGAACGGTGTGTACTTCTAGTATTTCTGTGTAGTACTGTGTAGTAGTACTTATAGTATTTCATAACTTCACTTTAATGAAGACATATTCTGTCATACTGTCATATTTCACTCCTGTCTCACAACTTGCACGTTCTGACATGTTCTGAAAGGTTGATAGCAGTAGTATTATTGGACTCTCAGTGCAAATACTGTACTCTACTTTTCTTTTTTAGCTGTATGTTAAATGCTTCGTTCTTTTAGAGCTTTATTTATGGTTCACAGTAGTCCCTTTTTATATTTTTCTGTCATCTGCTGTAGCTAGTGTTCAAGCTTTGGTTTAGCATACACTTTAAATTTGAAGCATTTTTTCAAGTACTTCCTCCTATCCCGGCTTGATATGCAGAGACAACCATTTGTAGGCTGCCGAAAAGTAAACACTGTGGCACTATGAAAATAATATTGCTTTGTTTTTTTGGAGGTTTCAAACTACCCAACATGGTAAAGTTTTGGGGCAGGACTGTCCTTTTGGCCAATCAATGAAAGATGAGGAGAGGTTTTTGGAAAATTTTGAAAATGCTCGTTTTTGTTTGGTGACGTTAGTGGTAAATTCCACATTTTAACTTTAAGAATGGATTCTTAGATGTTGCCTTCCAAGAACACATCAAAGCTTGACCAATCAAAGCCAGGGCAACCACCTCCATAGTCATGTAACATATGCTTCAACCGGTCTGTTTCGGTCTCTCAGAGCGTGACTCGCTGATCTCAAAACTGATCCATTTGCCACCGTGGGCTTGCCAGTCTCCTCCACAATTACAGCTCTGCTCTTTGACAGTCGCTGCATACCGCCCTCTAGGCATCTGACAACCTGCTTCCTCCCACACATACATTTATAGCCCTGTCACCAAAGAGTGCCGTGTAATGAGGGATATGCTTTTTCTCGCTGCAGCACCAATTCCTGACCCGTGTTGCGCCACATTTCTTTGTTCTACAGACTCGTTGCATACCCGAGAGATTAGGCCACTAGAAGACAATCACTTGATCGATGCTGCTGCACTCGTGAATCGTGCTAATCTAACGCTGACATTACCGGTTTGTTGAATGAATCTTTTATGCGCTCATCAGGTGTCAGTCCTCTGTTGCTTGATGTGTTTGTGTGGAGGCTGGAGGTTTCAAACTTTTACAATTCGATGCACAGAACTTTGCTTGTTAAAGGAAGAAACAGAGAGCAACAATAAACATCATCTGCTCAAAACTGACAAAAAGGTTTACTTCTCTTCTGTATTTCATCCTGGAAAATGGCACCTATATGTGACTCGTGCTGACAAAAAGATTTAGAATGCGCACGGGATAATTTCGAGCTACAGGCAAAACAAGTGAAAAATGTTGATTTGAGGTTTTCACAACTTGATTTTAGGCTATATCTCGCAATTCTGAGAAAAAAAGTCAGAATTATCTTTTAAAAATGTTTATTCTGTGGCGGAAACAAGCTTCCATAGAATTCTCTTATGCTTATCAAGGGTGCATTTTATATGTTCAAAAAAAGCATTATCTTTTCTTTTGTTAAATGGTTGTGCTGCTTAATATTTTTGTGGACACTACTTTTTTCAGACTTCTTTGATAGAAAGTTCAAAAGCACAGCACTTATTTTCACATTCATTTTTTTAAATGAACTTTTCACTTAAATAGTTATGCTGTTAATGTAATTTGCATTTGGGGGCCATTTTTGAATTAAAAAAGTGCAATGAAGCGTTCTCATACCCCGCTATGTATGCGTAGCATTATAACTCATTTTAGCCAAACAGAAACTTGAGAACTGAAGTTGTGAAGTTCCTGATAAGCAGCAGTATTTGATGGGGCTCTGCAAGGTTTTAGGTGTTCAGTCAGTTGGATCTGGTGATAGCAGCCCGCAGTGCAATACATTTGCTAGAGTAGATGGAGGATTACTTCCACAAAACCTTTGGCCAATCACTGGCCTGTGTTGCTGAGTGTCTGTTACCTTTGGCCGCTGATTTGTAACCAGATTTTCTGCTTCTGTGATTATATTTAAGGTTAAAATGACATGGGGAACAGTCCTGTATGACTGCAGGTAAAATGAAGAATGAATACCTTGTACTCCGAATGACTCACTGATTGTCAAAGTGCGTTATCGGGGACCTTCATTTATTTTCCATTTCCTCTGGGGTGCTGAAAGACCATTGCATTACAGTTCATGTTCATTTAATTCTCAAGAATGGTAAATGTAAACAGACTTTGCTGTACGAAATGGAAAAACTTCAAAATGAAAATCAACTCAGGTTCTGTTCACCCAAAATTGCTTAATGAAGGTTAGTTACTTGAGGTATTAGAAATACGGCATTTCTGATTTGTGTAGATGACACTTGCAGCAGACTATATGTAAATATATAAGCTGCTTTAAAATGCACAGAAAATGCACCCACTTTATTGCGCTTTAGTTGTTTTTGCTGTTGGCCTGCGTTTCACTGATGGTCATTTGAGGGTGAGTTTCAATTGGAGGAGATATTTTATACTTATATTTGAGCTTAGATGATAATTGAATTCCACCATAAAAAAGTGCAAATCCAGATTTGATTTATTTATAAAATCAAAGATCTGTATAGATCTGTTAGATCTTTCTCCATTTACAAATAATTGGGGAGCTCTGCATTACTAATGTGTGTTTTTTTTTTTATTTATTAAATTAAATTATTGCTGTTAACCCTATCATGAATTTTAATGTCAACTTAGAAATTGATGTATATGGGGTGGTGGTTTTTTGCACTATATTTACACATTATGAGACTATTCTAACTAGGTCGCAGTGGCATCTTTAAATATTCCATATTATGTGCCTAACTAGGATCAGAGGATTAGCATGACTGTTATGAATTTTAATTTTTGAGTGAAATATTCCTTTTAAGTTTCTTTAAAGTATGTCTTTGAGTATTGTAATGCTGCTGAGCTGTGAGTGAAGCTCTTTTTTATTACGTTTGTAACAATGATTGGTTAAAGCCAAGCTAGGTGCTGGACAAGAACAATTCTGCATTATTTTATTTTGGCGAGTACATTAAGCTGAGTAAGGTGGTCTGTGTAGTAGAATGAAATGAGAGCTTATATTTTATAATGGGCTATTGTGACTGTCACATCTTAGGATATTCTTACATCAGACTAACAAGAACTCTTTGTTCCCTATGGCTGTGACTTATATTCCTAAGCGGCTTATATAATTAAATAAACATCAAGCATGCAAAGCACACACAAATAAGCATGCACACACATATCACATATCAGTTCTAACATTACTAACTTGACATCACAGCCTATTTATCATCAAAGTAAAATTGTGTCCATCAAACATAGTTGCATGGCTAAATTGCAACAGAGTGGTACGTCAAACACATTTTTGTTCTTGTGAAGGTTGCTGTTTTACATGGATATTGGAACACAAGCAGGGGCAGACTGGCCATCTGGAGCACCAGGAGTTTTCCCGGTGGGCCGCTGGACAATGTGGGCCAGCCCGTTGCTATGTAAATGTATATGAAGAATGAATTATAGTAAATTTACATAGCCTATATGCTTCCGTCAGCCCAGACAAATTGCCCACGTGACCCACTTGAGGCAAAAACTCTAATCTACTTGTGTGCTTAGTCTCAGTGTAGTCAGTGGTCTAAAATTGCTCGTCGATGTCAAAATGTGGGAGATATGCAATCAAGTCGAAGGAGGCGGGATTTACTGTCCACAGAAACTAAGCAGTGCGGCATTTTTTTTATGCTTGAATGCGAGCCGAGGTAAAATAAGCAGCTGAACATGATGAGACAAGACAGCAATATTTGCAGACAGTTTACAATTTAAAAAAAAGTTAAACGACGGACATTCGTTTCCAGGGACACAAACTACTTCTAACTTATCGAATTCCTCAGATTTTAATTCCATTTACATTATTCATCACACAATGCACAAAGAAACATTAACTAGCAGTTTTCAGCATAGCAGATAAGATTGAATGTTTGGCTTTCTTCAGCATTATTTGAAAATGATTAATAAAACTCAAAATATCATTCCCAAACTTACACTAAACATGGTAAAACTGGCAGCTTTCATATTCAAGTAACCCATGTCCCATGTTAGGAAAGTGTCATATAGCTACTAAAATAAAAATATAATTTGCTAATTAGTTCACATGCATTTTTACATACTGATCAAAAGTTGGAAATAATTAAGACTTTTTTTATGTTTTTGAAAGAAGGCTGTATTTATTTAATCAAAAATACAGTAAAACACAAATATGAAATATTAATAACATTTCAAATAGTGTTTTTCTATATGAATATATTGTAAAATGTAATTAATTTAGTCCTGTTATCAAAGCTGAATTTTCATTGAAATATTTTTGTGGAATGAGGGTAACTAAAATACATAGTTTAGAATGCTTGTAAACCTTTTGTTTTATTTATCTGTATTTTATAATGTTTACAACAATTACAACAATGAAAATATAGGGTCTGGTGTGAGTTATATTTAGGTATTTAGACGCATTTTCTGGAAAATATGGTAATCTCAGGTGTCTTTAAATTTAAATGAACTTACTTACAAGAACAGCACATCATACACTATATTGCCAAAAGTATTATCTTTTTTTTTTTGTTGAAAATGGTTGTGCTGCTTAATATTTTTGTGGACACTACTTTTTTCAGACGACTTTGATAGAAAGTTCAAAAGAACAGCACTTATTTGAAATAGAATGTCATTACTTTTTGATCAATCTAATGTGTCCTTGCTGGACAGAAGTGTTCATTTCTTTTTTTGAAAAGCCCTTCCATGAAGCGCTCTACGCACTGTTCTTGAGCTAATCTGAAGGCCACACGAAATTTGGAGGTCTGTAGCTATTGACTGCAGAATGTTGCCGACTTCTGCGCACTGTGCGCCTCAGCATGCGCTGACCCCACTCTGTTATTTTACGTGGCCTACCAATTCGTGGCTGAGTTGCTGTTGTTCCCAATTGCTTCCACTTTGTTATAATACCACTAACCCCCTGCCTACGCCTACCGTGACCTTTTCGACGTGATTGCGCAATCATTGGCACGTAGCAGAGCAGCGCAAGATGAGCAATTTAGGTTAAAAAGTATATTCATTTTAAATTTTTTTGGAAAATGACAGAGTGACAGGTTTCACTAGATAAGACCCTATTCCTTGTCTGGGATCGCACAGAGCCTCTGAAGCCCTTCGAAGGACTTTGAAACTGCATTGATTTGGACCTTCAACATTTTGGTTGCCATGGAAGTCTGTGATGGGGAGAAAAATCCTGGAATGTTTTCCTCAAAAAACGTAATTTCTTTTCGACTAAAGAAAGAAAGACATGAACATCTTGGATGAGATGGGGGTGAGTGAAATATCAGGAAATTTTAAGTGAACTAATCCTTTAAGAGACTTTTGCCAATGGTAATGAATTGGTTCAAGAAATCAAAGGGATAGTTCACCCCAAAAAATAAAAAATCTGTCATTTACTCATCCTCATGTTCCAAACTTGTATGACTTTTTTTCCTTCTGCGAAACACAATGACATTTTGAAGAATGTTTAGACATTTGTCAAAATATCATTTGTTTATGTTCCACAGAAGGTTAAGAATGACATGAGGGTGAGAAAATGATGACAAATGATGAACTAACCCTTTAACTTATAGTTAGAAGACTAGTGGTGCTTTTGATTCGGCTGTGAGTCCTGCCAAAGTCTCATAAGATAAGCCTTAATTCTCTAATATTTTCTGCTGCTGGTTCGTATATTAAAGTTAAATTTACTAAATTTGAAGGTGAACAAAAATCTTTTTTGAATGCTATAAACTAAGATGTAGTCCATCAAACATAGTTTAAATTAAATTTAAATTTGTTTAATTTAAATTAAGCATTAAACAGTTTTGTACTTGTGAAGCTGTTTTATGTTGATATTGGAACACATGTGAAATACAAAGCTGTGTTTACAAAATAAATAATTAAGGAAACAAATGTTCTATTGTGAATGGAAACATTTGGATTTGTGCTGAATGAGAGGTGTACGTGAGCCCATAAACTTGGATTAAGCCGTATGAAAGTTTTGTATTCTGCTCCCCTGCATTTTCCATGATTTTAACAAAATTCTGTGAGTTATTCCACTAGACTACACATGGAATCTCTTTATTTCCTCTTTCCAAATCCTCAATCACGTCTCACCCTTGGTCTTTTTGGCAAGCCATATATTATATAAATGTTTGCTAACACTTTGCTAACACTAGTTTAGGGTCCAATTCTCATTATTAACTAGTTGTTAATTAGTATGCATATTACTAGGATATTGGCTGTTTATTATTACTTCTAAAGCACATATTAATGCCTTATTCTGCATGACCTTATATTCTACACTCACCTAAAGGATTATTAGGAACACCTGTTCAATTTCTCATTAATGCAATTATCTAATCAACCAATCACATGGCAGTTGCTTCAATGCATTTAGGGGTGTGGTCCTGGTCAAGACAATCTCCTGAACTCCAAACTGAATGTCAGAATGGGAAAGAAAGGTGATTTAAGCAATTT
Source organism: Rhinogobio ventralis (assembly GCA_039654625.1). Lineage (NCBI taxonomy): Eukaryota > Metazoa > Chordata > Actinopteri > Cypriniformes > Gobionidae > Rhinogobio > Rhinogobio ventralis. Next base: position 18,365,612 of record CM077212.1, read on the forward strand.
TGAGCGTGGCATGGTTGTTGGCGCCAGACGGGCCGGTCTGAGTATTTCACAATCTGCTCAGTTACTGGGATTTTCACGCACAACCATTTCTAGAGTTTACAAAGAATGGTGTGAAAAGGGAAAAACATCCAGTATGCGGCAGTCCTGTGGGCGAAAATGCCTTGTTGATGCTAGAGGTCAGAGGAGAATGGGCCGACTGATTCAAGCTGATAGAAGAGCAACTTTGACTGAAATAACCACTCGTTACAACCGAGGTATGCAGCAAAGCATTTGTGAAGCCACAACACGCACAACCTTGAGGCGGATGGGCTACAACAGCAGAAGACCCCACCGGGTACCACTCATCTCCACTACAAATAGGAAAAAGAGGCTACAATTTGCACGAGCTCACCAAAATTGGACAGTTGAAGACTGGAAAAATGTTGCCTGGTCTGATGAGTCTCGATTTCTGTTGAGACATCCAGATGGTAGAGTCAGAATTTGGCGTAAACAGAATGAGAACATGGATCCATCATGCCTTGTTGCCACTGTGCAGGCTGGTGGTGGTGGTGGTGTAATGGTGTGGGGGATGTTTTCTTGGCACACTTTAGGCCCCTTAGTGCCAATTGGGCATCGTTTAAATGCCACGGCCTACCTGAGCATTGTTTCTGACCATGTCCATCCCTTTATGACCACCCATCCTCTGATGGCTACTTCCAGCAGGATAATGCACCATGTCACAAAGCTCAAATCATTTCAAATTGGTTTCTTGAACATGACAATGAGTTCACTGTACTAAAATGGCCCCCACAGTCACCAGATCTCAACCCAATAGAGCATCTTTGGGATGTGGTGGAACGGGAGCTTCGTGCCCTGGATGTGCATCCCACAAATCTCCATCAACTGCAAGATGCTGTCCTATCAATATGGGCCAACATTTCTAAAGAATGCTTTCAGCACCTTGTTGAATCAATGCCACGTAGAATTAAGGCAGTTCTGAAGGCGAAAGGGGGTCAAACACAGTATTAGTATGGTGTTCCTAATAATCCTTTAGGTGAGTGTACATCCCTTAATCCTACCCAATACCTAAACTTAACAACTACCTTAATTAGGAGTTTATTGAGGGAAAAGTCATAGTTAATAGTTAGTTAATAATGAGAATTAGACCCTAATCTAAAGTGTGACCAAATGTTTATTTTTATTTTCATTTTCATTATCATTTAAAGATTAAAACCAGATCAGGTAGATGAACACTTTTAGAAGTTGTTTGTTTTATACTTATTTTGCAGTATACCATTATATTTGAAGGATTTTTGTGAAATGAGGGAAAACTAAACTAATAATAGTGTTTAGAATGTTTAAAAACCCATACATTCGGACAGTTAACAGACTTACTTAAACCAGGGGAAATGTATAAACTGGATGTAGCATGCAGATGGGACAGTGTGGCATCCTTGTGGAGATCCTAGATTAAAGTGAAGATTTTTGCTGTGCTGCCAAGACATCCCCTGCTCTAAACTCCTCCAGCAATGTGTTGTGATGTGAAAACTAGAGCACTAAATACAGATTCTGTTTGGATTGCACCTTATCAGGTCACAGTATAGCGCCCAGAGATGCTAAAAAAGCAGCAAAACAAAACAGAAAAGCACAGAACAATTGTTTACAAAACTCTACGTGAACTGATATTGTTTTGTCTGATCCCGTGGGCCAGATCTCTGGGAGCGGGCATTGAAGGGTTATGTTTTCACAACACACCTGTACGACCCTGAAGCTGTTTATGGGGCTGTGTGTGTGTGCATTGGTGTTTTGGTTAGTTTGCTTTTCCTGAATCTGGATGATGCATCAGGCTTAATATGACCGACGTTTCCTAGAGAGTGGGTCAGAGGGGATCTCTAATTGAACTCCTGGAAGTGGAAATCTGGTAATGTTCTTTCCTAATGTTTTTTAAGTTATTTATGTCACAGGATTTACGCAGTGTGCCTGTACATGGAACATTTAAGCTTTTAACTTTGTTTTAAACTTGTAATTTGCTCCACTCGTATGCATGTTTATTGCAATGCATGGCTGATGGGTTCCCCAAGCTGAGCCTGATTCCTCTATCCATATCTCGACTCATCAGTTTTTTTAAAATACCTTCTGTGGTGAAAATCAAGATTTTAATGTTGTTTATTAGGGGTGTGGCGAGACAGTTAGCTCACGAGAATGAGACAAGACAAGATTTTTACACAGTATTTTAAGAAATCCTCAATGACGAAATACATGACTAGAAAAATAGTCTGCAGGTGCATTTGAAATGTTTTAACTCATCATCTTGTAGTGAATGTCATTTCAGTTCTACTTTCTGACTATGAATTATCATACAGTAAAAGACAACAATACTCAATACTCAATACTGCTTCTCTCCTGTATGATTGTTCTTTAGACCTTAGAACTGCACATGATTTATGAGCTTCTAGATCTTTTGACCTCCTAACTGAACTCCTTTCCACAAATTGATCATAGAAATAAAAACAGTATAAATAAAAATGAATAACAGTTTTCTCTTAATCTTAAGTGCAAACAATAAGTGCAACCATAATCAAAGTACTATCTCAATATTAAAAGTGCAAATAGAGACCACATTTTTCTTAATGCATGATACAGAGCTAAGAGATGGTTACAACTACACAGCCCAGCCTAAGATAGCTTTCATATTGGGAGATATCTGCATGCATCAGGGAGCCGATTTCAAAATGCGGGGTATTGAAATCGCATTTGAATGCGCGCTCGAGTTTACTTTCGCTTTCAATTTGCGATCGTGCGTACTTTGTGAATCGAGAGCGGAAGTGTTGAATGCGCATTCTACAAGATGAGACATTTGTCAGATGCTCTGTTGTGCAACGAATCCTCCACCATGGTCCCTGTCAGTCATCTCGTCACTTGATCAGTGAACTCTGATTCCTGCCGCGCACTACGTATATGACTCTACAGCTTGTGTTGGATGAGCTGGATGGAATTGATTTTTATAAAAAGCAAAATGACAGTGGAGGCGTAATGTAAATGTAGTGGTGGCATATTCTATCCTAACTTCACCTTCACACTCTGTCATGGCAATATCGACCCGACAGCTTTATACCTCATATACCTCGACAGCTTTATATTCTCGTCACATTTTAGTCTTGCGAGATCTCGTGGTCACCCCTATTGTTTATATGTCTATGTGGTGTTTTTAATATGCTTTAAAGACAACATCATTGCTGAGTATTTTCTCCTTAAAACTGCAGTGAACCAAAGACAATCTCAAAAACACGGTTTGAAATTGCCCTTGTTCTCTACGTCACAAATATGTTGTAGCCAATCAAGTCAACATGCGGGTGGGCTTTAGCATATCATTAACTATGACCACTCTGAAGCAGGGGAGTCTCCGAGGTCCGACGGCCACACACACTTCTCGCTTCGGTCCAACGCACGTGGGGCGGCGGCTTCGACACGGCAGCTTGTCCTCTTTAGGCCACGGTAACTGAGGGGAATAGCGGCCCGGCATCCTTGCGGCGTTACGCATGCTTTCTGGACCATGGGTCTGGTGACTCACATCTAAGGCGGTGCGGGAGTCCCTCCACGCTCCCTTCCTACGCTCCGTTCCTAAGCTCCGACCCACGAGGACACCAGCGTGCATGCACGGGGAAAGAGAGACCAGTCTTTGAGGAGAGGCGCGCTTTGCAGTTAACAGCGGCGGTGATGAGGCTTCATTATCTTCAGGTGTGCCTCATCACTCGCCGCCAGTTCTCGTTATTTCAACCACCCTCCTCTCTCTCTCACCCACTCCAGTTGGGAACCTGGCGAAGGGCGACGATTTCAGGGACGGAGTGGCGCTAATAACAAGGGAGAGGAAGCCGTTCCGTAACAATATGATCGGGTATATTTAGCAATATAGCAGGTGAATTATGTATATGATGTATAATACAATGTTATGATGAACTATATGCCTTTCTCCACTGATGTTCTAAGTTGTTCAAAGGGTTTCTAAGGATGCTGATTTTCAGAAGGCAGGTGTCTGACTCTGTTTGATAACGTAGTCAAGCAAAAGGCTAATATTAATTACTGTTATGTGTCCAACGTTGTAGAGAGCAATACATAAAACGCATTACAATTTTCTGATACATCGACTTGTGTAATTCACTCTTCCACTTCTTCTGAATCAGTTTCTGGTTCAAACACATATGTCTGAATTAAACCAGTATTTCCACTTGCCAATGTGCAGTGTTTACTACAGTAAAGTTGACAGAGTGGATCAGGTAATCTAAACTGGTGTGACTGAGTGGAGGCGGAGCTACTCTGCATATTCATTATGATCACACAAAAATAGATGTTTTTGAGTTCTTTTTGAAGTTCCCCATTTGTTGTAATTGCATGTTAAAAAAAGTTGTATAGGTTTAGAACGATGACTGTAAATTACAAATCAACAAAAGTTCATTCTGATGAGAAACTATACCTTTAAAATTATGCATGTTGAATCGATGGATTCTCAATACATATTATTGTGAAAGTTTGAGGTCTTTACAATTTCAAATAAATGCTGTTCTTTTGAACTTTCTATTCATTAAAAACAAAGAAAAACACAAACATATTAAGTAGTTGTTTTGAAATAGTAAAGCTTAATAATAAGAAATGTTTTTTGAGCACCAAGAATGATTGGAATCATTTCTGAAAGATCATGTGACACTGAAGCAATGGCTGCTGAAAATGCAACATTATCACCACAAGAATAAATTACAATAAAATATAGCAAAATAGAAAGTAGTTATTTTAAATTTAAATTGTATTTCACAATATTAATGTTTTACTGTATTTTTTATTTTTTTTAAAAATGCAGCCTTGGTGAGCATAAGATTCTTCTTTCAAAAACTTAAAAAAAAGACCCCAAACTTTTGAGCAGTTGTGTATATCATATCTCCCATAATATATTGAGGATTCATGTATTCAGTACATCCAAACACAAGAAGAGAACAAGATCTTCTACTTTCCACGTATATATGGTCCTATTTTATTCAGCAATGTTTTCATACAGATCCCTTCAACATGATTATAAAAGCAGATAGAGCATATACTTCAAGAAGAGCATAAACAGGAAATGAACTCAAGACATCTTGCTGCTTCCTTTCAGAAAAAAAGCGATAAAGAAATGTATTTCACATATACCTTTCATTTTAGGCAATAGTAATATTGTTTGGGTTTATATCAACCTTTATACCCACTGAGTGTGGAGGTAAATTGCAGGAGAGTGTCCCTGTAAAACATGTTTTGTATGAATAAAGTAAGTCTGATGATGTCAGACATCACTTGAATTGCACTGTGGTGTAGCTTTACTGCAAGCCAAGGCCATGATTATTATGCTAGAAGCTCATATTCCGTAGCTTTTATTAATGCATCAGTCCCCAGTGCTCTGGACCTTTTCATATCATTCATGAAATGACTCTGAAATCAGCCCCCATGGATATGGGCCTCAGAAATCCTGCCCAAGTTACCTTTGTCCCATTAATTACTATATTTTTTTTAAAGAAATTCCAGAATTCCAATTCTGATGAAAGACCTGGATAAAGTCTTCCCTCAATGCTGTCCTCTTGAGTACACATGTCTCATCTCTCATCTCCAAGACATCCTCTGAAGAGCTCTCGCTTCTCTCTTACTCTCCCACACACTCTCTACTCACATGCTTTGTGGAGAGTGCCGCCGCCATTTACACGTTTATGTAATGTTTTTGTTTCCATTTCTTGAAACCATTAAGCTCCTTGTTTTGCAATGTTTCTAAGGTTTTCAGTGTGTAATACCCAACGAATTTGACCTTTTTACTGCGTTGTACTGCTTTATGAAAATAGTAAATCAATCCAGTGTTATGGTTTAACTGAGTGATTTCAGTTCTGTTACTTTTACATATGACACTAACCCTGTTCTTACTGCAAAAAAAATACAAATAAATACTGTTGGACCTTAAACTGTGAAAATATAAAATGTTCATTGGTGCTTGAATGTTTTACAACTTATAACAGTATATTTCATCACGTTAACGATAATATTAATATTCCAAGCTACTTAAATTTTTTTTGGAATGTTATTATGTTTTTTTTATTTTGGCATTAAGACAACATAGAACTGTACAAAAAAACAACGACAAGAAAGAGAAAAAAATAAATAAAAAAAACCTTTGAATTACATCAGTTCCTTCAGTTTTCTACATTTTTTACAATTTCTAGGCCAGTGGGCATGGGCAATATGGTGATCATGCAAACAATAAAAAGGGTCAAACCTTTAAACTGTTATCATTGACACTGAATAGATGATTAAGAAAGGGTTTCCAGGTGGCCTCGAAGCCAGCAATGTTATCAGAAAGGTTATGTCTGAGTCTCTCTAAATGCAAAGTGGTGGAGAGTTCAGAAAGCCAAGTCTTAAAAAGTGGTTTTGATGCCTTTTTCCATAGACAAATAATTTTTTTTTTGGCTACCACCATTCCAAATTGGACAGCTTTTTGAATTTCATGGCCAAAGCCACGAAGAGAGTCAGACCAGCCGAAAACAGCAATTGCTGGGTCAGGCGAGAGGTCCCAAGAATATGCCTCAGAGTAGAATCTAAAAATTTCTCTCTAACACTCAAAGTTTCAGGCATGACTAAAAAAGATGTCCCAGGGAGCCTTCGGCAGATTCACATTTGTTACAGTTGGGGAAGATGGAGGAGTAGAATTTGCTAAGCTTAGCCCTAGAATAATGAAGTCTATGTACTACTTTATATTGAATTAGTTGGTGCCTTGAGTTAATTGAACATGTGAACCTCCTAAAAAAACTGTGAAGTTGGAAGATCAAATTTCTCATTTAGTTGATTGAATGTGGCGAATTTACCATCCACATACAAGTCTCTCACTGTGACCATTCCTTTACTGGACCAGACCAGTGGAGTCTGAGTGGTGGCTTAAATGCGTGATTGTAAGCAATAGGGGTGGGACAAAAGTTCAAGTAGCTTGAGTTGCTATCTACTATATTATACCGATAACCACCATGATAATGTATACTGCTGTCTACATAACAAATTGCCTTTCGAGGACAATAAAGTAAAGTAAATGATAATACAGGTGGCCTGTACATAAAACTAGGCCAGTACTCGTATATAGAGGGTGCATATGGAAGCATATGTGTAGCAGAATTCAATTTGCAATGCAATATGTAAAATGGCAATGCATTTCAGTATTTTAAATTTACATTTTACATACCATGTGTGCAACATTTGGAGCAAAATAATTCAAATTGAATAATATAATTTACATTTGCTATTTCCTACACTAGTTTTAACATATAATTTAAATTTATATTTTAATGCTTTATAAGTTGCAAAATGAAAATGTAAATATATTACAGAAATTATTAAATGTGTTTAACATGTTCAAGCAAAAATTGTGGCAAAATTATAATTTAAATGTTATTTTTCTTAATTGCATTTACACACAGTTAAGATACTTGCGATTGCATTTTTTTATTAAATGTCCCGCAGTGAATGTAGCAAAATTCAATGTGGAATTGAAAATGCAATCAAGTCTCCGCCCCGCCCTGTCAGTCACTGCATCAAGGCGGGGCCAGGTGTTGGAAACATGGTGGCAGCAGAGCTATTAGAGCGAGGCGTTTACTGGCAGATGAAGTGGAGCAAGAACACAGAAATGATCACACGCGTTTGTCAGTGACTGTTCTGTTAGACCAGGACGTTATTAGAACCATAGATATTTATGGTTCGAACGTCTTGCAGAGAACACGCCTGGCGCTCGTGCATCTTAACACGAGAGCGGTGGTTTACAACAGGTTATTTCACTTTCAAATAATCTTACACAAGCTGTCCGTGATTATTGTTTGCTATATCAGTATGGTTGTATTTTTTTCTCTCTTTTTACGATTCTGATTGTTGTTTAATGCATCAATTATATTAATAAAACGACGTGTAGTCCATCTGGATGGTGATGGGTGTTATTTATAACAATAATAGGCCTAATAATAATATTTTTTATTCCCAAAAAATAACTGTTTTTATGAATGAACATTTTATTTAACTGCTAATGTTTTTCAACATTGTACAAATCTCACATTCCAGCACATCCTTTAGCTTTTTAGGGATCATTAAAGGGATAGTTTAACCTGAAATGAAAATAAAGCCATATTTTACTCACCCTGCTGTTGTTAGAAATAGTCCTGCGCGCGCTCCTCCATATAATGGCAGTGAATGTCGACCCGACTAAAACATTACAAAAATAATACAAAAGAACAGTGAAAAGCGCGCCATATATGGAAAGTGTTCAGGAGGCATACTATAAGGATTTGCAAGAAAGAAACCTTATTATTCAGTCAAAATACTGAGCTCGGCCGTTACTCTGTGCGCGCTCCTGTGAGTGTGTGCGAGCCGTCAGCAGCCGCACATTGCGTGAGGGGCTGCTGAGTCAGTGCTGACGGCTCGCACGCACTCACAGGAGCGCGCACAGAGTAACGGCCGAGCTCAGTATTTTGACTTTTTTTCTTGCAAAACCTTATAGTATGCCTCCTGAACACTTTCCATATATGGCGCGTCTCACTGTATCATTGCGTGATACTTTTGTATCATTTTTGTAATGTTTTAGTCTGGCAAAAAAAGTATTTTATTTTAAAATCACATAATGTGGCGTTAAATCTTTTACAGTTTTTTTTGTTTCACATTATGTGGTAAGGTAACTTTTACCAATTAACAGGTTTGATGAGATCACAGCAATAGCAAATGACAGAGATCCAATGATCCAAGCAATTCCCGATGGACAAAATCAAGTCCTGCCTACATTATTTCGTGTTTCACTTGGATATACAACAAGAAAAGACTATCTCAACTACCGTTTTATGCTGACTATCATCATGTGGCTTTCTCTTTTGCCACCTGTATTATTATGGTGATTATCACCACATATTTTCTTTGTATGTGTGTCTGTATGTGTGTTAAATAACCATATACAGAATTTTCACTAGTGATTTTAAACTATCCTGAATATTTCCAGCTCTCTGATGATGATGATTTGGCCATCACAAATAATTAGTGGTCATACAGTAAATTGCAACTGAGAACTGGCCAGGAATGCACTTGCTTTCTTAATTCAAGTTTGTCTTAAAGCAGTCTCCATATTCCTGGGTTTGTCACTGGGTTTGCTTCACAGCCGGTATGTTTACTAGTCCTTTAGCCCACATTTCAAACCCAGACACCACAAATAGTTTTCCTCCACTTCTTAGCAATTATCATATAATGCCTTGTGATATTTCTTTTGTCATACAGTACATGTCAGTCATCCACAACACAAATAGTTGGATTTGCCAAGAATAGCTGTCAGCAGACTAGATTCAAGACAGTATTTTTTTTTTTTATGTTTTAAAAGTCAAATACACTCTTCCAGTAAGTCTATAATTTAGTTTACATCCAAAATGACAGAGTTAGAGATCTTTCTGCTACACCTTACATCTGTTGTAGACTGAAGAAATTTGTGGAACAATGTTGCGTAGCTTCACTTAGATCTGTACCAGACTTTTAAGACTTTTAAGAATTAAAAACCAAGTAAGTTCTGTCAAATGAATTAAAGAAGCTCCTTTAGAGTAGTAGCTTATGATGATCATCTGTAGATTTTTGATAATCATTACCCTTATCAGCCTGGATCATGAATATTAATTAGTAATATTAATGTATTTAATATTAGTAATATTAAATATTAATATTAAATAATGCTTGGCCAGTTGTCCTAAGTGATTTGCTGAACGGTAGATAAGTAGGTGCTAGTTATATTAGGATTACTAGTCTTAGTACTCGTTAAGTCCAATGCAACTAGTTGGCAGAAGCTTCTGCTTAGTCTTACACCATGCAGTTGTCAAAATGAAGTCATACGAAATGTATCTCCCAAAAAATGGGGGTTATAATGGTTGGTATACACCTCCATCCGTCATAACTCATAGCCCACAATCTGATTAAATTAAAGATGTGAGAGATGTCTTCCCGTGATTAGTTCTGGCAGCCGGGCACAACCTCTGCCTTCGGCGTAATGCTTTTTTTTTCTGCCATGGAGGTAAACATTATTATCGCCCTTTCATCTTTTAAAACCCTCTGAATGTGAGACGCATTGCTGTGTCCTCTGTCACGCCCTGCTCATTTGGCACGGTGTCATTCTTTTCCCCCGCAATTAATGAGAGCAAAAGACAACAAAGCAGCGGGGTCTATTGAATTATTTGATTAAGTAGCTGCAGCTAATGGAGTTTCAGGATTTAAGAGCAAATGATGTATTGCAGATGACTCATCAAGGCATTTAATTTGCCCACTTACCCATTTATGCATTGTCTCATTCATATATATAGCCATGCATCTTCATTTCATCTTTAAACAGCAGGTCATTCGGGGGGGGATGGGATGGGGCGAAATGGGGGAGGATGGTCAGTGCAATCCAAGGGAATTGATTTCTTCATAGCTTTTGCGCTCTTTCTTGTTGGTAGTTATGCCACTGTAAAACAGTTTCTATATAAGTACAAAGAGCTTGGGGTGCAGTCCACCTTTGAAATCCTTTCAGAAAGCACATGCTTGTTTATTGTTTCTGAGCTTAAAGGATTCATGGCACATAATCAGTGTTCTAATCAAGGCATTAAACCAGCATTTTCTCACACACAGCTGTTTTCCTGACAAAACAAGCAGTGTTTTTAAATCGCACAATGTCACATGGGGTTGAATTGTGACATATGGCAGAGGTCACGCGACTGATTGAAGTCCTTCCTTTCAATGTTCATAAGGTCATGTGCTTAAGTTTTATTTAGATATACGTGATTGGAGGGGAGGCTTAAAGAGATGTTCCGTTCTTACGCTGTGATTGCGGCATTTGAAGGCTCTTTGATTCACATGCGTCAGATGGTATATTGCGCACTATTTTTGTTCCTCTGCAGCTTGCTTTCTCAGAGCAATCGGACCTGGTGGATAAAACTAAACCATAAAAAGGTTCTGCGTATGACCGTAATCCATTTCGAAGTGAGTCATTTATCAGTGCGGTTCACCTTTGAGAGACGTTACTCTCTCCTTACAACCGGCACAGACAACTGTCAGGGCTGGAGGTACATCAAGAGACATCAAAAGACTGCTTTTCATAAAATGGCCTCCTCATTCTCCTGCTGGGTCAAACGTACTTAAATATTAATCAAGTTCAGAGCGCATGTTGATGCTTTACAGTCTCCGTGAATATAAGCAATGCACTTGCACCCCGCTACATATTCCTAGCACATAGATGTTGCCGAAAGCAGCCTCGGGCAACCCTCTAGCATCCAATACCATGCACAAATAAAGACAGACACCAAAAGTGATACCTTGGACACGCACACAAAGGAAACTAGCCGTCAACCTTGAGCCATACCTCACCCACTTCACATCATAGCGAGTTTCCCTAATTCACAGATATCTCCATGTTCCATCCGAATGGCATCGGATGAATAATTCAAGTGATGTCCAAGAAACACATTGACAGCTGCATGTGTATTGCAGTGGCAGTTATAGACGTCTGGCACGTGAACCTACTGGCACCATCAAGAAAAATAAGAAAAGAGCAAATTTTGATTTTGCTTAACAATAGTCAATAATGAGAAAGTTGTTCGCACACACTCTTAGAAAAAATATACAAAGGCAGTCACTGGGGGGTAATACCCTTTTAAAAGGTACTAATATGTAAAATTTAGGGTGTACCTTTTGGAAAGGATACCGCCCCAGTGACAGATTTTGTACCTTTTTTCTTTTTTGAGAGCGGACATGAAGACTTCAGATGCAAAAACCTCCTAAGTCTGTCTGACATTTTTCTTTGTGTATGTGACATTTTTGAAAATAACTTACTAATAAACTTTTAATTGCCATTAAAGTGAAATAACTGAACCTAAACATATGAGCCTGATAAAAATGCTCATTTAAAAGAAAAATGTCAGTCAGAAATATTGTCATTGATGCTGCAACAATATTGCAGTGCTGTATGAATTTATGTATTATGATAACACTTTCCATTTTAATGTTTAATTTAACATTTATTTAATTCATTAGGTCTCATGGACTAACAGTGAATAAAATGTTTTTACAGCATTTATTATAATATACACAGTATATATATATATATATATTACATGGCCATGAAATATTGGATTGGTTCAACACTTCAACAATATTGCAATAATAATTTATATTTAAATAAAACTTAACAAATATAAAGAATTTATTACATTTTAAAAATGTATTAATATAAATACATGGCCATGCTCTGAGCTTCTATATGTCAGAAAATTGTACTATCGGCATTAGTATCACGTAAGTAAACTTGTTGAATATTTGCATATAGTACAGGAGTGATTGGATTTTTATCAGTTTTGCAATACCCAATTGCAAAGCAACCAACATGTATAAAGTGACCAAGTGTAATGATATTTTGTCGTATTTTTATTCAAATTCAAAAGTCCAACTTTCTTTCATTTATACAGCTGACAAGCTCCGGTGATGTGTGGGTATCAAACATTGTGCTGCTGTTGGAATTGCTCTTAGAACTCAAATCTGCACATCTGTCAGTCTCCCAGCGCTGCGGCACGAATCCCAGAATTGTCCTTGTCGTTAAGACCTGATTAATATTTTTCCCCCCGGTGCTCGACCAGAGTGCTCAATAACACAATATTTTCAACATCAGCGCTCCGTGTCAGGCTGTACATTTCATCTCTTTATCATAGTCGCATTGTTCCGTTGTTGTTGATGGTTTGGATGTTGAAGATGGAGGGGGTTTTTTTCCCACAAAAATGGCAGGTTATCTACGATGGCTACAGAGAATCAAGAACGATGGGTAGATATCATTGAGATATTGGTATCAGATTAATTCAGGACAGGTATTCATTGTCAAACTACCTAGAAAAGACACATTTTGTAACTATTTGTTATATCCATTTTCTTTGCTGTAACACCACCTACATTTTGAAGTCTAGTGGTGGTTGTGTAGCCTGCTCTCTTTCCTATCACATATTTCATGACTGCCTGAGTTATACTAAGGTGTCCACCCACAGCTGAATTTCTCCACAGTGTTGTAAATGCCCTTCAGTGTTGTAAAAGTGAACTATGTAGGGTTACAAAGCAAAGACATCTAGCTGGAGAACAGCTGTGAAGATATTTGATTCACTGAGTGGAAGTGGCTTTTTTGAGACAACTCAGACTATAGTCTTCTGTTGGACATTAGACTGCTTATGTAGTTACTGCTGTGGTAAGGAGAGATAGGGCTGTAGGATGCATTTCCTATCAAAATGGTTTTTGACATTTTATTTTATTTTTTATATCTAGTAGATGAACCATGATTTGCTACCAGTCTGTTACAGGTGGAATTAGTGAGAGGTGCTTTTTCATTACACTCTAAAAAATGGTGGGTTGTTTTAACCCATGGTTGGATGAAATATGGACAAACCCAACCCACCATTTTAGTGTATACAGAGCATTTGTCAAAAATGTGAGTTATCAATATTTTTGCTGTTTCATGGGAGAAAAAGCTGCTAAATATTTCTGCTAAAGAGTATTTTTTAACAGTTAGCATTAATAATTAAAAAACAAAAAAATATATAGTACTTTGCAAAATGTATTTTCAACCCAAAAAATGGTTTTAAGCCAGTTATTGATCTTATTTATTGATCTTATATTATATTGTGTGCACACGTGTGTACCTTGTTTGGCTATACTTGTGAGGGGCCAAATGTCCTCAGTTATATAGTAAAATATTATGACAACTCACTAGTGAGGACATTTGACTGGTCCTCACTAGTTAAAAATGCTTCTAAATCGGCCAAAACATGTTTTTATTTAAATCTATTGTTTTGCACATGTTTCTGGGATGGGTAGGTGTAGGGATAGGGATTGGGTTAGGGGATAGAAAATATCATTAACCTGATATAAAATCAATGGAAGTCTATGCAATGTTCTCACTAATAAAGTGAAACAAACGTGTGTGTGTGTGTGTGTGTGTGTGTGTGCACGCGCATGTAAAATTGAATTTTTTGCTGGTTTTCCAAGGTGGTGAAAAAAATATTTGTACACTATTGTTAACTTTTGGGGTCAGATTTATCTATTTATTTTGAAAGAAATGTATACTTTTATTGAGAAAGGATGCATTAAATTGATCAAAAGTGACAGCTTTAAAAATATTTATAATCTTACAAAATATTTCCATTTCAAATTAATGCTTTTTAAATCCTACCACAATAATATTAAGCAGCACGACTTGATAATAACAAATGTTTCTTGAGCACAAAATCTGCATGTTAGAATGATTTCTGAAGGATCATGTGACACTGAAGACTGGAGTAATGGAATAAATTACATAAATTATATACACAATAATATAATAATATTTATAATTTTAATATATTGTTGATCAAATAAATGCAGCCTTGGTGAGCAAGAGACTTCTTTTCAAAAACATAAAACCGACCCCACATTTTTAAACAGTAGTGTATATTAACCAATAAAATCATGACTTAAGGTGTGATCCAATCAAATCCTGATGGACTAAATCAAGCCCCATGTCACATTATTGGCCATTGAATATATTATCTTTGACTCAGAAATACATCATATTACGTACGTTAATTATGTTGTGAACGCATGCTATCTTTTGTAACATGGGTTTATCGAGTTTTACCTATCTTTTATGCCACTGTTGTTTTTGGATAAGCGCGTGTAATGAGCACCAATTTAGATCTCTGACACAGGAATCCTCTCTGCTGACAAGCATGGCCAAGATAACAGCAGGATGACTTGGGGATTGTTTTCAGATTCAGCGAGAGGTTTAGGCTAAATCCACACTCTAGCATGCCTGACATGGTTAACAGACAGCCAAAGCGAACTTAAGTGATGGAGAAAACAGGACAGAGACAGAGAGAAGAGAACTCTACAATACAGTAGAGTGTATAGCAGTTTGTTTGAGAAGAAGGCTAGCATCAGGACTGCCTGTTCAAATGAGTGTTTACACTAGCTAGCAATTGTGTTCTGTCACGCATGTATTCAAATATTATCCATATTGTTCCATTGTCCATTTTATGTCACATTGGTGAAACAGAATGTAGAACTAAAAATTAAAAAAAAAGTGTATGATTTACTTTGAAAATGTTCACTCAGAATTGCTAGTAAATGACACAATTGCAAGGAAATGGCAAGTAAAACATTGAATTAAATGACATGACATTTTGAATTAGAAAAACTGAAATAGCGTTTTCTTGTAAAACACTCCAATAATCTGTTTTGTTTACAACAGTGTATAGCCCTATTTGGACTGTAATTGTTTCTCATGGGGTCGTATGGTATTTTCATCATTTACAGGGGCTAGTCTGTGATTTTATTGCCATCTGAATCCAGAATGTCAGTGTTTTTCTCCCACCACCCGCGTAAAAATCCCCGGCTGAATTACCTACTGTTTTTTGACAAACACTAAGGTCGTGTGGTAATTTAATTGCCTTCCGAATCCACATTTTTCAAAGAGAGTTTTCAAGAGTTTTCAAGAAGAGATCGCTTCAAAATTCACTATTTACATCCTTTTTGACCACTGCGGAGCACCGTACGGTTGCACTTCGCTGTAATTTGGATGCATTTTAAAGATGTAGCCTACACTTTTATTACTGAAATGCTGATTTAAATAATTAAATAATAATTCGGATATTATTTTATTTATTCTTATTATTCCAAGCATATGACATTTTATTTACAGCAAACATGCGACTGACCACGTGACCAGGTTCGTAGGATCACAAAATTCACTCCTCCACCGTGAATAAATCGCCATCCGAATGCACGAGTTTTAGCACTGAGGTGGCATACAAATGTATTTTTACGGACGTCCATATGAGAAACAATTGACCTATTGGTAAGCCCCGCCCCCCTTAGTTACTGTTGCTAACTCGGACAAACAAACTAGTGGCTAACTGTCTTACAATGACAGCTGTCAGTGTGAAAACCTTTTTCCAAGATGTTTTTGGACACAGAATGTAGCAGACATTTAAAATAAATATGGTGGGAGATTAATTTGGAAGCGATGGTTTAAAGATCACAATGCAAGAGGGAGAAGCCTCATGTTATGGTCATCACGATCGCAGATGACAACATACAGGATCTGTTCATGTAGCCTACCACAGGGTAAGAATAAATAAATTTACATTTAACCAGTTTAATATGGAGAGGAACTGAAATGTAGACCTTAGTTTATGTGTTTTTGACCTACACTGTACATGACGTGAGAACAGTTAGTTATTTCGGTTTGTACGTTAGCATGGACTCACTAACTTTAATCATAACTTAATGAGAGTGTGACAACCAGAAAATCTTCTCAGGATACCTGGAATCAGTGTTACAGTACCCCGGGCACATCGTTTTACCATTTTTGTAGCATAAACACCATCAAACCGATCAGAGTTTCGGATTTTCCAATGTTTCTCTATGGCGCTGAAACCTAAAAATGTCTGAGTTCCGGTCCCCGTGCAACTGATACTCAACTACCATTGGCTCATCTGCATTCGAGGGGAGGGGTTTACCGATAGGTCAATTACCGTCCAAATAGGGCTTATGTCTTCGATAGTCAAGTAATTTATTTCTAGTGCTTTATACAATAGGGATTGTTTCAAAGCTGATTCACAGTAATAAACAGGAAATAAATGACTGAATCAATGATACAAATTTGCTGTAAAGCAGCTGTACAGAACACAATAGTATCATTCAGCTCAACTGTGTAAAGTTAGTTTTTGGCTGGCTTAGTTTTGGACACTTAATATTCAGTAATATTATCGTAACTTGAACTGAATTGAGCTGGATGATGACACCACTGTTTTCTGCAGAGCTGCTTTATAGCTATTCAGTGTATCCTGTGAGGACTCCTCTGAGATGCAAAGCCTCCTAAACAGGCGGGTGGCAATTAGCAAGCGAGAGGAAGGTCCTGTTGAGTGTTTTGCTGTTGATGTTTCTGTGGCGGAGGAGCCAGCAGACATATGCCACCTGTGGAGAAACCATTGAGCTTGTGGTGACCACGCTGCCGCAGACGGTTTCTCTGTGATCGCTGCATTTCATCCTCATTTGTATTCTGCTTTGAGAAGCCCTCTTTGCCGCCAGGTCAGATATCCCTGCCTATTAACAAATGACAGGAGGAGTTAACTTGACTGACATGTTTATTGTTCTTGGGATGGTCCGGCCTAATGAGGCCCATCGGCCTAGGGTGCTGAGATTACACTGGCATTAGAGGACATGTCCAAAAAGGTTCAGCTGTCTTGTGCCATTTAAACACAGACTGCACGCTTGTCCTGCCTGATACCACTTTACCTCTGGAACTGTTTATCTAGACAATGATAGCTTGTGAATGATTCCTGATCTCGGCCACTAATCATGGGGGGGGGGGGGGGGGGTGGGTTGATACTCCTGTTTGCTCTAATGCTAC
The DNA here is from genome assembly GCA_039654625.1 of Rhinogobio ventralis. NCBI lineage: Eukaryota > Metazoa > Chordata > Actinopteri > Cypriniformes > Gobionidae > Rhinogobio > Rhinogobio ventralis. The sequence continues at coordinate 18,383,055 of CM077212.1, forward strand.
ACCTGATAAAGCACTGCTTTGATAAACTACACCAATTAACGGAAAGGGAGCTGAATTACTCAGACGACATTCTGACTTTCCAAGCGCAAAACGGCTGTCCTTTGCAAGTTGTGTGGAAAAAAAATGGTTGCAAAATTGCTGTATTCCTTCTAGTTGCAAAATTACTTAGATATGCAATATGGGTCATTGACCTTATGCTAATTTTATGATGTAGAAGAAAAGGTCTCAAAGAATGAAATCCTTAACCTTAAGTAGTTAATCTTTAATCTTTATTACGATTTCTGTCATGACAACTCTGAGTGTTATATTGATATTTGATTACACTCAAATATTGATATATTTACGGTAGGACATTTACAAAATATCTTCATGGAACATGATCTTTACTTAATATCCTAATGATTTTTGTCATAAAATAAAAATCTATCATTTTGACCCATACAATGTATTGCTGGCTATTACCACAAATATACCCGTACGACTTATGACTGGTTTTGTGGTCCAGGGTCACGTATTACTAGTTAGTGTCATTTGAAAGTAATTAGTTACATTACAATATTACTGTCTCTGAATTGTAATGCGTTACACTACTTTTGTGTTACTTTTGAGTTACTTACCAAAATAATCACAGAAGTTTGACTAGCCATTCTAAAATGCTAAAATGTATTTTATTGCTACTCATTATACATCCAGTGGAGGGCGATGTGGTAATGACTGTGTAGGAAGGCTCATGGCACAATACAATAAGTAACAATCACTGTCAGAATCACAAAAGTAGACAAACGATCAAAGTCTGGTAAATGATGGTAGAGATACCAAACACAATAGAGCTAGAGCCCACTATAACGCAATCTATAGCCTAATGAACATGGAAAGGCGCACAACCTCTTTTTCTTTTCATTTAGTTTCGATTCTTTCATTTTCTTTTCATTCCCATTCACAACACAAACCTGGCATGCATTGGGTGGACACGAGTCTCTTCGCTTCTCGGGGTTTAAGCAGCTAGCAGACTGAGAGAAACCCTCGGTGTCGCACATAGATTGCACTTGACTTGACTATTACGTTCTTGTCCTTTTCTCTGACGAATTGAACATAATGCGAGTATGTCCATCTCACAAATGCAGTCATCTCAACCATCGAATTCCACCAACAGGAAATACACTATTTTACCTGTAGTTTTTTTTCTCTGGTGCTGGAATGTCTCTCAGTGTTGGTAAATTATTATTAAAAAAAAAAAAATTCATGTCAAAATACGTTGTTGAAATCTGTTACTGAGATTATTGTAACAAGTATAATATTACCAACATTTTATTAGTAATGTGATATATTAATGCATTATAGTTACCGCGGACCCCCCACCCACACACACAAGCCATGTAGCCAAGGGTTTTTTTTTTTCTTTTTTCAGTTCTGCCATATGCTGGTGAAAGAAATGAACTCCTCCCGTATGACGTGGTCCTGTGTTGAAGGTCGAGTGCCACCTCTCAGTTTAAGGATTAGTTGAGGTTACACATTAGAATGCAACTTACAAGCATTTAGCATCAGTGTTGTTGTTAAGATATTTTTCTTTAATTTCTTTTGTGTATTTATTAGCAATCTGCTTGTTTTCCTGCAGTAGTCTTATTATATGCTTAATCACATCAAAACAAATGGTAGTTTTTGATGTTTGTCCAAGATACCCAGGGATATATCTGGATGCACCCTTTGTTTTCAAAACTCACTGCTTTCTCATCCTTTTAAGAAAACACTTTTTTCATCCTTTTATTTGAATGGTAAGTTCATAGCTACTCCCCAGCAGTCAAATGCATCTTGGGGCAGAGGCTCTATGATGTTGTGATAAGATCTGGAGTAGAAGTAATTAATGGGTGTCTTAATTTGTGCAAGTGTGTCTTAGTCCTAGCCTTCACTCAACCCTGAACTGTAGTAAACCTTGAGGGTGGCCAGAACACAAGCTTTAGCTATTACAAAGGGGAAGGCAATAATTATTCTGCAAGTGCTAGTCTTGAAGTGTTTTCTTTTTCAGTCATGTCAAAGTACAAGATCCAGCCCTTGTGGTCCTGGGAATAGATGGAGTTCTCTGTCAGTGCTTAACTTTGTTTTTTCTTTTTTAATTGGTGAGTTGGCCTGGATAGTGAAGGCAAAGCAGCAAGCGCCCAGTTTACAGTATATGACAGCATCTTGGTAATCATTAACAATAACATTAGTTAAAGGTGCAGTATGTAATTCTGACAGCTAGAAGTTGAAATGGGTACTGCAGTCCAAATGCAAAATATTGGAGAGAGTTGTTTCTCCCGCCCCCTCCTCCTCAGACTCGATGCTCACCCGGGTTGCCAGATTGAGGACACACAACAGAAGCGAGTGCAATTGACAATGGAAGGCGAGGAGGCTTACAGCACTGTAAGTTGATGAGTTGATTTGTCCATGTTTTAATACTCCCGTTCATAGAGATTTTTTGATGGATGCCGAGGCTTTTTAGGTCGGGTAGAATTTGCAATCTCTGACCCAGTTTGTTTGCTGGCGTTTTCTGCCAACTGGCAACCTAGGGTGTCAAAATGCTATTGGGTAAACTGGCAGCGTGAGGTATCGCACAGACCAAAACAAAAACAGACATTCCATCACATAACGCAAATTTTAAAGTAGAATAACTGGCTGTAGCATTGTTTTTTAGAGAAACAAGCATATAAACAGCAAAATTAAAATCAAAAGTTGTATCTGTTAATATTATTTAATGAACCTTAGCTAACATTAACAATGAACGGTTGCATTTTTATTAAATAACATTAACAAAGTTGAATAAATACTGTAACTAATGTATTGCTCATTGATCGGTAATGATAGTTAATGCATTAACAAATGTTAACTAATGGGACCTTATTGTAAAGTGTTACCAACATCATTAATACTGTTTAAAAAGATAACTCATGGAGCTATTTGAGATGATATAGAGCTGAGATGGATCTATATATGCTTATTAAATACACGTGATTGAAACATTGTCATTTTCGATTCATTATTAAACATGATGATCTATTATTGTAATCGCCAGTGTAGCTTTCATGGGTCCTGAGGCCTTAAAAGATAAAAAGCTTGCAGCCTTGCTCTAAAGTGGATATTTGAATTTTAAGTGAGTTTTTGCAGGTCATTAAACAGAACAACCTCTTCTGTCTTTTTAAAGACCAACTCTGATGTGTCCAGTCACATTGAGAGAAGCAATTAAACCATGCACTCAAAAACACATTTACTCACACTTGTCATTCCAAAGCCATTTTATGTTTGGATATTTTCTTTTAAAATGGAAACTTGAGATTTCATGATTAAAAAAAGATGTAAATACACCAAAAAGTGTCATAAAAACAGTCCATATGAATCAGTACACTATATTATGCATATTCTGAAGCCATACACAAGATTTGTATGAGGAACAGACTAAAATTTAAAGGTGCTGTATGTAAGTTTTTGACCGTACTAAAGCATAAAAATGTTTGCAGATATTTAGGAAACATGCTAAGTTTACATACTCGTCTCTCTGAAAACCAATGCTACAGCCAGTTATTCTACTTTGAAATGTGCAGTCCGTGTCAGAATGTCTGTTTTTGTTTTGGTCTGTGCAGTAACGCACGTTGCCAGTTTACTCAACAGTATTTCACCACCATAGGTTGCCAGTTGGCGGAAAACACAGCATATTGCTGCCATGGAAGCCAGCAAACAAACTAGGTCAGAGATCGCAGATTCTACCCGACCTAAAAAGCCTCGGCATCCATCTAAAAAGCACATTAAAACACGGATAAATCAACTCCTCGACTTACAGTGTGTAAGTCTCCTCGCCTACCATTGTCGATTGCGCTCGTTCCTGTTGCATGTCCTCAACTGGCAACCCGCGTGAGCCTCAAATCAGAGGAGGAGAGGGCAGGGCAAACAATATTTTGAATTTGGACTGCAGTACCCATTTCAACCACTAGCTGTCATTCTTACATACAGCACCTTTAAGTCATTAATCCATGAAAATCATCCCCTCCAGTACGATTTCATCTGCTATCCTTTTAGGGTGCAAAAGGAAAGGTGTTACTTGCATGCAAAACACAGGTTAATATATTTTACACGTCTTTAACACTAACAATATCTAAAGATTCATCTTGAATATGTATATATGGATTTTTTTATTGCCAAAGGTGAAAATCCGTTGATTGTGGTTGTTCTTTTATAGCTACCAATGTGTATTAAGTATTTACCATTTTTGACATGTCGCCTGTGTTTAGCGGATCGATTTCATACACTGCCGCCCTATTCCGGTTATGGATTTTCTGTTATTTTAGTGACTGATGTAGAAGCATCTGAATTATTTGTCATTCTTCTGCTTGCCTCTTAGAGGACATTACAACCTAATTCAATGCTTTCCCAAATGAGATATGACTCAACGTTTTTTTTTCTCTCCCCGAAACCATTATCATTTTCTATTTCGGCACTATCCAATGCAGCAATTGTTTTTATGCCAAGAAATGAGATGGGAATAGCAGCCAGCTGTTAATTTTGAGTAAAGACCGCTGAAGCCATGACCGACCACACCAACCAGCCATACTTTTATTAATCAGAAAGCTACTCAGTCGTGGCCCCAGTTGAGCCACACTTTTGTTTATCAAGCATTGTCCCTGAACAATATGCAAGCCTTCATAGCATAGCATTAGGGGGTCGAAGAGATTACACGTCCTGTGTGCGTGTTCGTTTTTCCGTGTACAAAAGTGTGTGTACACGCTGCTACTTTGTCAAGTTCTTTTCTCAAGGAGAACTGTTGAGTGCTCGCATGACAGAAAACAGCAGGTGGTGCTTGTTCAGAAAATGCAGGCTCAAATTATGGCGACTCGCAACATGAAAAATATGGTGTGGAGACCACCTGCTTCTCTCAGCATCGGGACAATAGGAACAGTGATTTATGAATAGTCTTTACTTATTTGGAGGCCTGAAACGAGGGCAGAAGTGCTGATGTCATTGTGGTGGGATAAACATTATGAATTGTGTTATGTGTCATCGTTTTTCTGCTAAGCCAACTGGGTTAAGTCACCCAACCAAAAAGTTCCCGGAGTGATACTTGATAGAAGATGCAAGCTTGAAGGTCCTTAACCACACCGCTGACTGCTCATAAATTATTGATGATAAATCCTGTTTTGCTGGCTGCCAATCATCTCATGTAATGGTTGTCAGCTGGAGGTGCATGTAGCACAACGCTGTGAAAATGCCAAGGCGAACACTTTGTATAAATCGTCTAAATTGCTTGAAAATGTCATGGGCTGCTGGAACTCTGATGTTGAATAAAGGTATTTGAAAGAATAGAGAGGTATTGTTGCACTGACTTTCTTATGAGTAAAAGAGTTATGTGCAAGGGAGACCTGGGGCAGTTATAACAGTTTTTTCTTTTTTTTTTTTTAAATACATATTCCTTCATAACAGACTGCTACAAATCTACCTGCCATGTTTTGGTATTAGAGACATTTGAAACCCTAACTGTGAGCCGTAGCCATTAATAGACTTATAATAAGAAAGACTAGATCATAAAAGTGTAATTTAATAGAAGTCAGAGTTTTAAAGCTGTAATGGTGAATGCTAGTACTTATATTAACACACTGTAGCTAAAATAAGAGCATACCTAAAAGTATTATCATAATAGCTATTAATATCACTTTATAATTTTATATATGCTAATTATTTTAGCTGTAAGGAATGGTTGATGTGTTTAAAGCAAAAGACACAGTGGTACCTACATTTTTTTTATTATTTGAAATCACTTAGACCATTTTACAAAATGTATATTGACTACTAATTGTATACTAGTTGACTACTAATAATACTAATGTATATTTTACTACTATATATCAGCTGATCAAAAACTTATTACATCAAACCACCATAAATTACATTATTATTTATTATTGTTATTGAGGTTGCTGTCCATCCGATTAATCATATTCATACATGCATACATATTCATACAGAGTCAAAAACTATATTGCTCCAATTTTACATTTCAAAAACATTCATTGCAGGAAATGATGTCACCATCATTGCACAATTAAAAAAGCTTCAATTTCAAGGTTTTTGGAAAATTTTAATATATTATATTTTATAATTATTAAATGAAATTAGAAAAAAAAACTTGTGGCTCTTATTATTATTATTATTATTATTATTATCGTTATAATAAATTAAGTCTAGAATGTCTATTATTTTTATTTTATTACATGTGTTTTGAGGCAGAAAGAATCAGGATTTTTTTTCTTTGTGGTTTAATAATTCCAACATTTGAATAATTGTTTTATTATCATTTCATCAATTATGAACAAATGAGCTGTTTTTTTTCTTACGATGAGTATGAATGTTTGATGAATGTACTGTGTATCATCGTGTACTTTCTCTTGTTGCAGTGCCATCGTTCTGGGGGCTTGTAAATTCTGCATGGAATCTGTGTTCTGTGGGGAAGAGACAGTCTCCAGTCAACATTGAGACGAGCCATATGATATTTGATCCCTTCTTGACACCACTGAGGCTCAACACTGGTGGACGAAAGGTAAGCCATGTTTTATCTGATGTCTGCACAGCTACAGTATCAGTGCGGTGAGCTGCTTGGGAAAAAAAAAAAAAAAAAAAAACATTGTTTCTAGTGTCAATGTGCTTGGATCAACTGTGAAAATGCTACTTGGGTGAAAAAATGCATCTAGGTCAGTGGTTATGCTAGATACCGAACGGTTAGGACCGTAAATAATGCTGCTTAGTTTGAATTACCGTTTGCTGCTACTGTTTCTGCATAGTGCCACATACCACAGACTCATAGCCTTGTGTTTGAAAGTGTGCATGTGTATATATAGGTAGCTGATATCCTGCAGTGTGTCATGCTATACTCTACTTAGCACTATTTTAAAATAGTTATATTTAATAGTTACATTTTTATAATCATTATGCAAGCAGGTATATTAATTGAGATTAATATTCTCACTACAGTACCATTTAAAGTGAACTAGTTACAAATATATATGACACTAAAATTGTAGGTTACATAATAGAAATTCCTTTATTTGTACATTTAGTCATATAAATTTCTTAAGCTATATATTCCCATCCATTTATTTGGTTATATATTCATATACATTTCTCAGGGTATATTCATAGAAATATCTTAGATTACTTAATTCATTTCTTTGACTGTATATTCACATACATTTCTCAGGGTATATATTCATATTCTATTAGGATATTCATATGCATTTCTGGTCACACTTTAGTTTGGGGAACACATTCACTATTAACTATGACTTTTGCCTCTATAAACTCTATAAAAAAGTATTGGGTAGGATTAAGGGATGTATGCAGAATAAGGCATTCATATGTGCTACAGCCAGTTATAAGTACTAATATACAGACAATATGCTAGTAATATGCACGCTAATAAGAAACTAGTTAATAGTGAGAATTTGTCCCTGAACTAAAGTGTATAGCTATATACTGTAGTCATATGAATTTAGGAATTATTTGTGTATATATTTATAGAAATGTCATAAGTTATATATTATTATTCCATGAGATCAGAGATTGTGCTGCACATACACAGTAAACATTCAAAAGCATGGAAATTTGTCAACACTGTCCCGTGGCACTATTAATAAAATAGATTTGCTACTGAGTTGCTACATTATATTTATCAGCAAGGTAATGCCGCTGTTTTTGAAGGACTTAAACTTTAGTAGAGGGAGGCTGCACAGATGTAGATAAATCACATATCTCTCTCTCGCCACTCGATCTCTGTCTGATTTAAAGCATGCAGAATGCTAGATCTAATGAGCAGTAGCCATAATAACTATCAAAAATAACCATCATTTTTTTTACCCTTCCAGTCAATTATTGCATTGCAAACATGAATAACATCTTGTCAATGCTGGTAACTGACCACGCAATCGGTTTAATTTACACCTAGCCGAAGATTATCCCTTACATACTAATAGGCTATATATTTGAATACATTTCTTTGTTTTCACAAAAAGATATTAATTTCTTTGGCTATATATTCATAGCAATGTATTTGGTTATATACTGTATTCATAGAAGTTTCACAGGATATATATTTATATAGATTTATTGAGCTATATGTTCATGTACATTTTAATTTTGAAAAAATCCTTGAGCATGTTATGCATTAACTAACCACATACAAGTACTATCATTTGTTTGTCAATGGTGAGAGGATGGCATGCTTTGCATATTAATAAATCCTCTCTTCAAATGCATTGTCAGTGGGTAACTGAGGCCATACACTAGAGGCAGAGTTTCATACTCATACAGATCAGTCAATGACTAGAGAGCCAATCAGACAGGAGGATAATAGAAAGATAATAATCCACTGCATGGTAATTTGTCCAAAGCACTTTTGACATGTCAAGTCTTATGAAATAATAATAATAATTGGTTGGATTCATTATTTATAATTTAGATGAATAGCAACTGAAAGGAGTTTGTTCTAAACAAAAAAATTAAAGATTAATTGCATTTTAGTGGCACATTTCAACCCATTTACTAGATGTTTGCTCTATTATTATGTGAGCATTAAAAACATGATTTGCAGACTAAAGTCCTTTGTGCTCATTTCAAATGTACAGATTAAGGAGAAAGATTCATAGGTTGGTTTCTCCTGTCTTCTGATTTGCTGGAACATAAATCTTTTCTTTTTTTTCACACTGTTATTTCAGTTCAAACGTGTGGCACTGGTCCGTAGTCCTTGATGAAGAGTCAGAGTGTGTTTGAAGTCACACCATGTGTGTTTGAGTTTCTGTCAGAGAGGAGTTTACATTGCCATGCTCTTCACAGCGTGATAAATGGACTAATGAATAGTTAACGGAAATTAAAATGACCTCAGAATAGAAAACCAATTAATCAAAAGCAGACATGCATCAAGGTTATGTGCTTTAGTTTAAGGGAATCACAGTTATTAAATTGTCCGTATTAATTGAATATTTGCTCTGCTGTAGATGAGCCGCAATTACTTGAAGAGCTTTTAATGAATTTAATCGCTCTGACAAGGAAGGAAGATGACAGTATCGTGTCCCTTACTGAAATCTCCAATCAGCAAAGTGGAGAATTTGAGAAATGAATATGAAAAGATGCCACATGAAAATTATTTTTTTTCTTAACGTTGTTAGCTCTGGGGTACTGTAGATATGAGATGGGACTAATTACCGAAACGAATCAGGCTACATGCCGTTTAGCATGGCGTAGTTGTAATGTAGAACATGGCATAGTACATTGTCTCACTGTGTGTCACCTTTCTTTGTCGGCATTGGTAAATCGGGACCGAATCACGCCCAGAGACAAACAGTGACAGATACAATCTGCACACAGATTTTATTCAGTTACATGAATATCATATTAGATTACTCACTGAGTCAGCCTTGTCATTGCGATTTCATTAGCTTGGGTAGTTGACAGTGTGAGATACGTTCTCTGTATAAACTGATGGCATCAGTTTGGCTATCAGTCAGTTTAAACAGGCCGATGTTTGTACTGGGGGACAACACAACTCTCAGATCACACACATACAGTACACACAAAAAGAAATTCACGGTGATAAGTATAAATGAAGGACCAGATTTCTTGTTTTTCTTCTTTTAAATGACTTGTTCTCTGGGGGAACTTCTGTAAATCTGTTACTGATGATAGTAAAGGGGTAATGTACAGTCAGCCAGTCATTATCATCTGATTATACGGGTGTTAGACAGGTAAACTCTATTGGGGTTTGTTTGATTTGAAGCATTGGATGACTGTACGTTATTCCACTCTATATGTGGCTACATACTGAATATATGGGCATGGAATATTGATTTGAGTTAAAACAGGCCAGGGTTTTCCAAATATGGAACCCCTGGGGGTTTGTGAGTTGAAGAAAAGCTAATAATTAATGAAATCATAAAAATATAAATCATTAAAATAAATAGGAGTGCACATTGAATCGCATTCAATTTGAAATTGTGATTATGGCTTAGTTTGTTTAACAAATCGCAAAATGCTGTGATTATGTGCTGCGTTTCAGAGTGTTTTTTACAATAGTAATATATTTTTGTCTTTTTATACTAAGAGGTAAAATGTATATATATAAACATCATTATTATTATTGCTGTTATTATTATATGCAAATGTACTGTTAAATTATTGAAATACTAAAGTAAAATCTAAGACTTCAAGAGAACATTTGGTTTGGCTTTCAAAAAAGTTTGAGAATAAATATTAATGAGAATAGTAATTGTTAATAATTATGAATATTAATAAAATAAATAATTTTCTTAGTTATAAGTCAGCTAGGGATAGTTCAAAAATGAAGAGAGTCAAAAATTCAAATTCAAATAATTTGCTCAACCTCAAGTCTTATCATCTTTTCTGTTCCACACAAGAAAAAAGTCAGGTATTTTGAAAAGTGCTTCTGTTAAGTCCATACAATGAATACCAATGAGTCCTAATGTTGCTTGGACCTCAGTGTTCTTCAAAATACCTTTTTTTTGTGTGTGTGTGTGTGTGTGTGTGTGATCGGTCCTTGTAAACCCTACATTATGGGGACAAAATGTCCCCACAAAGATATCCAAAATCCTTGTATGGACTTTTTTTCCCCATGAGGAAAACCGCTTATAAATCATACTAAGTTATGTTTTTTTTTGTGTTTTTTTTAAATGTTATGTTTTTTAAAAATGCAGGAAAATGCAGGATGTTATGAAACATAGACACCCCAACGCGTGCACGTGTATGTGTTCCACAGAAGAAAATCATTTAAAATATCTGATTGCTCAGTGGAGCCATGTAATAAGGGATGATGGCGGTGTCAGTTAAATACTCTGTTCGTCTGAGATCAAGGATCAGTGATGTCATTTTTCCTGTAATCTGGCCAGAGGGAGAAGGAGATTGAAACCATTTAACATGCAAGATGCATGTATGACCAGATGGGGAGTTCTGCTGCCACAGGGAGAAGAACGCTCATCTAGCGGCACTGAATCAGGATAATTACACCGGGAACACGGTGGAACGGCAAACATGGAGCCATGGGATGACATCTGTAGTGATCTGCAGGGGAACACACAGTTGGGGGTGTCGTTACATTTTCGGCCTCCTAGCTTCCATTTCTCACACATGTGACTTCCATGTTGGCCTTGTACCTGAATGTTTCAGCTCTTTTCACTGTTTGATGCAAATGTACTATATTTTTTCCCGTACCCTTTTTGCTGGTGGTTTATATTTCATGAACACCACACGTTGTGCCAAGTAGCTCCTAGACAAGAATTTCTATCCGTTGTAATTCTGCAAGTCTGCGGATCATGCTGCTTACAGGCATGACTGCTTCATTTCCTTAGCGAGCTTCTCGTGTTGGCAAACTCGGGGAACATTAGCATAAAATATGGAGTTAAATATTTTTAAAATAAAAGTGTAAAAAAGTGTAAAATATTTATTAGAGAAAGCTTTTGCAAAAGATGCCTCACTATACACGTGCATACATAAAGCTCAGCTACGTTTTTCATGGTGAATGTAATAAACCACAAAGGACACAGATGTTTACTGCTGAGGGTGAAACACCTTGTGATTATGAGAATTGATTTAGTTATGCAAATTACTGATTCAAATTAATTAGACTCAAGTTTGTGTTGGCTGAACCTGCTAAGCTGTCACAGTATACAAAGCAGTTTGCGTATGAATATCTCAAAAGCTGCAATTATGTCTGTCTCGCCGCGGCCTCTTGCTTGTCAAGGCACGGGATTTAATTACCGCTGGATGGCGAGAGCTCGAAGCCCTGATACGCACACGACTCCTGCCACGACGAGCCGAATGCACAACCTAAGCCACCGTTCGTGGCTCGTCCATCTGTGTGGGTGTATAAATTTGAATCATAAACTTGGAGCTAAAAAAAGGATTAGGAAGTAATTAGATTCAATCACTTGCGTCCACAGGAAGGAGTGTTTGTAGGGTCCAGGGGGTTGCGAGGCAATCTCACTGTAGCATGAGTCGCAGGAAAATGGGTCACAGGGAAAGAGGAAATGGATCAGCAGTCTCCTCTCCTCTATTCTCAGATCAAAGACTGAGTGTTCCACCACAGAGATTCTGAGTGCGCCTCCATGTCAGTTCAGATCCTACCCCAACATTATGATAGCACGATTTTATTGAAATCTTAAGATCGCTTTGTGGCTTTCAGTGATATTCGATTTTTTTCTTTTTCCTGGTAGTCCTTATTTGCTACAATTTCAGTACTTTATTTCCTTGATTTATTTATTTTTTTCTATAATTATAATTATTATTATTATTATTATTATTATTTAAAAAGTAAATAGTGTTTATTTTAAAGTTTAAATAACATACTTTAAAAATAAAAAAAACATTTTTGTATTCTTTGTATTCCATGGTAACATCCTGCCTGATCTGAAACCCTGTAAGTGGGTGATTTAGAGCACTCTCCTCTCCTAACTCCATGCAGCACACAAATAATGCTCCACGTGTGACATGACACTATGCTCATATTTTTTAGTACTGGATTAATTACGTTTATAATCAATATTTCTCTTACTTTATCTGCCATCTCTGATTTATTTATGTTTATTGATGCCTTTTGCTTCTTTTGGAACAGGCTTTGTGAGTGTCTACTACACCTATCACTGGGTTTTGGGTCAATGTCTGAACTAATGATTATAGAGATAAGGGCAGTGGCTGGTTTCTAAAGGTTATGCTGTTTAAATATAAATATACTGTGGCTATGAAAGACGTATGACCACCTTCTCCCTGTAACACCTACATTTTGTTCTCTTTCAGACAGTGTTTTGCAATTGCTATATGCATTGCTTTAGTGCCCTATTCACTAATGGAATTTTGCAAATCAACTGAACAAACGCATACAAATTCAGCGCTGAATTGGGGTGGGACAAAATATCAATAGGGCAATATATTGTTGTCGATACCCTGGCACCAAATATCTATATTTTAATTAATAAAATAAGGCACTCTAAATAGATTTCCCTGCTCCCAGCGTCGCTATTCATGGCTCCTCGCGGTGGTGCTCAACACATGAATGAGGGAAACGTGAACACAAACTAAAAATATTTTTTTAACGGGATGGCGGACAACAGATTGAGTAAAATAATAGGTGCCCCAGCCACATTTAATTCCAAAGTTTGGACCCACTTCTGCTTTTATAATATTGATGGGGCAAACAAAATTGACAGAGTATGCGATATGCAAGAACTGCCTGGTAAAGGTAAAGTGCACGGGTAATACCAAGAAAATGCAAAGCCACTTGCAGCACCATCACCCTGATCTCACTGAGAAATCGGCTAATGCTAATGTTGCCGTGAATGCAATGTTTAAAGCAAAACGTCCTTTCCTTTCATCCCCGAGAGCTGGCAGTATTACAAAGTCAATTGCTGTATTTATTTGCAAGGATATTCGCCCCTTTTTCTGTATCGTGATATTATCGTTATCGTGAGCAGTGTATCGTATCGTGAGCTGAATGCAATTGCATGCCACATAAGTGCCCATTCTGAGTATTGTGTTTGTGGAGGATGCAGCAAACTACACTGATCTGGCACACTTTGCTCAACCACTATGAATCAACCACTATACTGAACTGCAGTTTAATCAAATGTTTTAAAGATATTTCACATGGTTTTGAGATAGAGAAATTCTTTGTTCCATCCCATAGCAAGGATGTCTCAGAACTGCTGTATCTTCATTGCAGGTGTTCTAGTCGCTTATAATGGCTCTAAATAGATATGTAAACATGCCGTGGACATCCTGCTGTTACTACACTAAACCCCTCATCTCAGGGATAATCTAGATAAGAACCTTGATCTTGTTTAAAAGATGCTAAGTCATTAGGAACTAAACATTGGGTAGCATCTGCTGTCTGACTTTTCATTTTTCCTGTTCTTCACACCACAATATATTGTGTTTAGACTGTTAACTTGTGAGTTTTACATGTCAGTTTCCCAATTACACATTCTCATGGTCAATTTGGAACCATGGCCAGGTCAGTAATCTTATTTAAAAAAGATTCTCATACATGACAGATTTTACAATACAGCATGGACATATATTTTGAAATTCACAATATGTTTGCTATGATTTTGCTGGTGATATAAAATGCCCCTAAAAGTTATCCTATTATGCTATTTTTAAGGTTCCTACTTTTGTTTTTGAGCTCTCCTACAGATTGACATGCATCCAAGGTAAAAAAACAACAACTTTATATTAGGTGTCTTTAACTACTATGTACCAACACTTAAATTAATAATTTGATACAATGCACTTACTGTGTACATACATGTTTTTACATTGTACTTGCATTTTAAAAATACCTGCATGTAATTACATCTGTAATTTATTTCTGTAGTTACATTTGTAATTACACTGTTGACACTTCCCTTACACCTAAACCTACCCTTAAACTTACCCATACCACCACACCTGTCCCTAACTTTACCCGTATCCCACCTCCATATCAGCAAAAGTGTTTTGCAAAATAATATGAGCACAATAAGTACATTGTACTTTATTTTTTTGATGTAAGTACATAGTAGTTAAGGACACCTAATATAAAGTGGGACCCTTTAATTTTCTCATAATATACATTTGCACATCATCTCATTTCTCAAAGAGTCTGAAAACGGTTTGTTCGAACATTCAGTCTCTCTAAACCCCTCCTCTACTCTGAATTGGTTAGATGGCCAAGTCTGTTGTGATTGGTCTACCTAAGGCTTCCTCAGCACTTTATACACAGTGATACGAATGATGGTGTCGGTTTTCTGTATCAATTCCAGCACAAGCCCTCATCCTGTGTGCATGCTAAATGTATTTGCAGCGCCTTCACAACATGTCGACAAAAAACAAACTCTTCCAGGCCTCAGCTACAACTACAGTGTTTAAGAGCGGGTCAAAGTAGACGGCGTTCGCGGACAGCCAATGAAGACCATAGGCTGGCATTATGCAAATGTGTTACAGTGTTACCTACTGTTAGGTATGTAAAAGGAAGTGAGACTGGAATTGCTGACGACTCGTTTCAGCAACTCAGAATCAATTCTTTCTTTTAGGAGACAATAACTTTTTTTTTTCATGCACTTTGACAATAAACAGAACATTTCTCAAGAGCAATTTTTGAAGGGGATACAAATAATAAAGCCAAAATTGTACTTGTAAGGATATGTGCACCGTGGCAACACCACAAAGCGATAGTTGTTTAAATATGAGTTAGGTTCATATAGGTTCACCACACGATCACATTATAATTAATAAATTATCTTGCGTCCTCCACATAGGATTTTAGGTTTCGTCTGGGACAGAGGACGTCAAATGTTTTAAAAAATATTTTACACAGTTTTCTGACAATTTCCGCCTATGTTTGATTCGTTTGATTCATTTTTGTGAATCCGTTCAAACTGTCATTTCAGTGAATTGATTTATAACTCCGATTCAATGGTCTTTTTTTATATAAATGTAGTCTTTTTGATATAAAATATAAAATGATTATCAAGATATTGAAGTCAATGTGTTTGGGTTTTTTTTTTTCTCCTGCTGTATAGCTCTGCCCTTGTTCACAATCCTATTCTCTGCATGCTGAGCACAAATGACCCAATATTAAAATTGTGTGATGGGTGAAATTTATGCTTATTATGAAACTTCAAAGTTTAATGACGTGATCTGCTAGCTGCACTCAGTCTGTGCATTATTTTTCTGGGTTGCACTTTGAAAATTCATAATAGACATGGTATACAGCTATAGCTATGGATTAGCCATCAGATGTGATCAGCAGGGATATGTAACATACGTTTTGCACGTTTATGTTTGCCAACAGTCTGACAATGAAAGAGAATGATATACATAACCGATAGTGACAAGGGGAAGTGCAGTTAAGCTGTGAGTCAGTGGAGGGGATAGTGTGTTCTCACATTGACGTTAGCTGCTAATAAGGTCAATGAACAACCTGATTTAAAAATGAACACATTACACCAGTTTCGTATTGCAACAGTTAGCACACAATTCATGTGTGTCTAAAAGTGTATAATAAGCCAGTTGTGTATATTTCAGCATTTGTAGTGCCTATAGATCAACTGTGCCGTATTCCACCCAAACAGACTCTGTGTCTGCATGAGTGCTAATGTATTTGCCTCAGTAAGTGACTGTATATTAAAACCACTCATTTGTTATGTGAATGCACATTATAATAATTATACAGAGATGTATTGTTCCATAAAGCTCGAGTTGAAATTAGCAAACAATGGAGTGAAGTATTGTGGTGTTGGTTGTTTTACATCAGCTGAGCTTCAGGGCCATCAGTGGAATTAATTCACATGCAGTTTTATAATATGGAGCCCATAATTTCATGTTGTTTTTAATGGTTCTTCTAAAGAATTAGAATTCTTTTTTGAATACTCATGAAAATGATAATTAATACGTATGAAATGGAAGTCTATTAATACATTGCCAAGGCTGCATTTAACATGTATACAAATGCAGAATGCACATGTTCATATACAGTATGTCTGTGTATAATTTCAGCAACTTTCAGTAACTTGTATACTGCATCATAAGTACTATTGATCTAAATATAAAAATATCCAATATAGATTCATAACATTGTATGTTTTCTGCTACATCTGAGCATATATAATCAGTAAAAACCATGATGCTTGTGTTATCGATGCCCATGATACATGATCTTCAACTGCAGCCATTCCTAATGAAAATTTAATTATGCAGCAGAAAGTTTGCTGAGGTTATGGTAACTTCTGATCATATCCCTATAGCAATGATATACAGAGAGCACATACATTAACAAATCGTGAGAGCATGATCAAGATATCAAGTGACAACAGGACAAGATGTAAAATATCTCATATTAGCTTGCTGAAGAGTCTTATGGTGACGCCTCTCTTGTCTGCTGATTGACACATGGGCAAGAGCCTTCTGGCCAGCTGTCAGAATGACTGATTGTTCAGAATGCAAAGAGGCCTGCTTGAAAAATGAAGTCTCAGCATGCAGTGCAGTACACTACACCTCAGCTTTCATTGGTTTATATTGCATCACTAGCATTGGTTATTGTAGCACCCAGTTCACTATTATGAGAGTCAAGTATTAGCACAACCTTTTTATTTTATTTATTTTTTACATTAATTAGTTTGCCATTTGTATTGTATGGAACTATAAGTTATCAAATAAGTAATTTACAGGTATCAGGACATCTATTTTCTATAAACTGTTTAGGTTTTACACTTGCATACCACAGGGGAAAGAAATATTAAAGAGGTAATTGATTAATAATACATTAACGAGTTTCAGAGGAACATTTGCACTTTCTATCCTTTATTATGTATATGGTCATTTACTTTTAATTATCGAAATCATGGGATGTTTCAATGCATTCCCCTAAGACTGTACTTGCTTTTTAGCATATTAAGCACATTAAGGTTATTCAGTTTATTCCCATCTTCCTTATCCAGTTTGTCCCTCTTTTTGCTAGTAAGCATGTGCTCTAGCTGTCAAAATTACTTCACAATTTTTTCCATCCATTTACAGAATTGCCCCTGAAAAAGGTTGAAATGTTTTACAGAGGCTGTTAAAATTCTGTCTCTGAAAGGGAAAACAGAAAGGGCCTTTTATCTCATATAAAATATCTTCACATTGAATTATTAGATATATCAGCTTTTCTGCACATTCAGTCCTCAAAATTCTCTTTCGTTTCTACGCCTGTCATTTTGCTATCCAGTATTTTTGCAGGAGTCAGGCAACCAATGTATCAGTGTCTGAAATAGCCTCTTAACTTGTCAGATGGGTTTTTTTCCTTTGTGTGTTTCGACAGTGCATTTAAAATCATCAAACGCTTTCCTTTTCAACTTTTTAAAAATACTGTGAGCAGCATCTGCAAATTTGAGGAAGATGACTATTAAAACATAATTTCCATTCCATTTATGAACATTTGGCAAAAGGAGGCTTCAAAAGAAACTCTTTGTAATTTTTAAATGATTGATTCAGCTCCAGCATTTTGAGTGATGTACTGTAAGGCTGAAGAGAGAGGTTGAATTGTGCTGTTTCACCAAGAGAGATGTGGATATGAAATCCCACCATTAGGGCTAGGAGAGCCTGTTATGGTGGTTTTCTCACACTTTCTTTCTGCATCACTCATATATTTGGGCCTAGACAGTGTAGGTGAGCTGTATTGATGACAAGGGGCATTATCTTCCAACAATTAGCATACACCTACAGCTAACCTTACAGTCGAAACAAAGCAGAGAGTTGAGGTGTATCCAGAGAGATACGTGACCTTGTATTGAAGCCAAACGTGCCATGACATCTTTAGGTAAACTCATAACTCATGTATTTGATGAAACGGCTCTGTTCCCAGGTTCCATAACTGCAGGACTTTTATGCATATCCCCGGCTCCTCTTTTCCAAAAGATCAATGCAGACCTTGATGAAGGTGCGCTCAATGGATTTCTTTGCTGTCATCTTCATCAAAGAATTCATCTCTCTTGGTGTAATGATGCTTAACCTAAAGTTCTTATCTTCGGTACCTTAATTTCTGTCTGGCCATTACAGGCAGGCAGTTACTTAATAAAATGCAAATGGATGAAGAGAGGAGTATAAATCATCTCCCTTTTGTTCCACATAGAATGATTATTATGCCTTCCCCATCATTATCATGGAGCACACACTGGAAATGTCCTTTCAAATGGAATATTTTCTCTGCTTCAGGTGAACTTGAGTCTTTTTTCAGTACAATGTGTCTAAAGTTGTTTAATTGGATGTTTTAAGAAACTTAGAAAGACTGTGGCTTCATACAAAGTTGATGGATATGCGTTTTCAAGGCCTTAAGCTATCCTGGACAGAATGCGCCAGAAAACACTTTTCTCTGAGGAAGCTAATGATGAAAAAAAAAATCGGATGAGAAATTATCAATTGTACAGAAATAAAAAGCACTTGTTTTCTTAAATGACTCACCAAATAAGACCTTGCATTCTACCATGTCTGAATGAAAACAAACTTGAAATTAATTGAAAGATATAATGATATGAGGGATATTAAATTACAGGTGTGACCATCATTACATTTGCTGAGTTTACCAGATTTGTGGAGTTATTGTCTGAAAAGTTATTAATAATAATAATAATAATAGCTGAACAACTGTTAATAATAATAACAACTAACGTTAAATTGATCAGACGTGACCATAAATACTTATACACTGTAACAACAAAAACAGTTATATTTCAAATAAATAGCATTCTTTTGACCTTTCATGAAAAAGTCCTAAAAATGCTGCTGAAAAAAATCCTTCTGGCTGCTGAAATTCAGCTTTGTTAACAAAGTAATAAATGACATTTTAAAATATACTAAAATAGAAAACAGTCATTTAGAATTGTAATAATATTTTACGTTACTGTTTTTACTGTTTTAATCTAATAAATGCAGCCTTAGTAAGCATAAGACACTTCTTTTAAAAACATTAAAACAACCCCAAACCTTTGAATGGTAGTGCATGATTTGTATGTTTTGTTGTTGTTATTTTGAAAGAAAGAAAGAAAGAAAGAGAAAGAAAGAAAGAAAAAGAAAGAAAGAGAAAGAAAGAAAGAGAAAGAAAGAAAGAGAAAGAGAAAGAGAAAGAGAAAGAGAAAGAGAAAGAGAAAGAAAGAAATTGGATGAACTTTAGACGGTTTCAAAACTGAATGTAGATAATTTGCAATATGTGAGAGCACAAAATCACCTGAAAGCCTGATGGAAGTGCATGCTGGGTGAACAGCCGGTTAAGTGCTCCCCTGAGGTAAATAGTAAGGCCTCATATTCCACTGCTGTCTGTCAGGTATCACTGTGATTTGGTTTTCTGTCGGTAATTCCATCTTGTGTTTATATCAACCATAGCTGCATTTTGGAGCCCCATTCCAGATATAATCCTACGAACCACATCAATACCAATACACCATTACCAATGACAGGTGTCTCCTCAAGGAACTCATATTACCACAAGCTAAATTACTGCATCTCAAGAACCGTTCCTCTTTTTTTTAATTTTTATATGTTGTCAGTTTTGAGCTAGACTTTGGTGTAAGGCTCTGTGCCCGGTTGCATAAAGCACCTTAAGTGTAATTTTCCATTAAGATCACCCTTATGTATCCCTTAAACTTTAGGGTGTTGCAGAAAATAACCCTTAAGTTATACTTGAGGGTTTCTTTAGGTGTAACGTCATAAACCCTAAGAATTTTCATTAAGTATGTATTTTTCACTTAAGTAATCCCTTAAAAAACGACAAGTGTTGCATAAAGCACCTTAACTGTCATTTCCCTAAGTATAACATAAGGTTTGGAAAACTTCACCTTAAGTGTTACACGGAGCGAGCAGGTTCAATCCAAGTCTTCTAACGAGACACGACCGGCCGCTTTATGTGATAAATGAATTGTAATTAAAGCGTTTATTCACAAACATTGATCAACGGAAGCGCAAAATGTATGTGCGTCACGCAGAACGAACCACTGGCTCTTGAACATGCACGAGCGTTTGAGCTACCAAAACAGCCTGAATCATATGGATTACTTTTATGTCTTTCAATGAATGGACATAAGTGAGAAATCTTTATTTGTTTTCCAAAGATGAACGAAAGTCTTATGGGTTTTGAACGACATGAGGGTGAGTAAATGATGGCAGAAATTCTCTGAACTATCTATTTTTTCATCTGATATTCTTTCATATTTGGTTTTCTTTTTTGTTTACCTTATCCATGTTATGTTGTTTTCTGTGAAAACATACCGCTGTCTGTATTAACAAATAACGTGTCCATGGCAACAATAGAATTTTATAATGACACAACCTGGATTGCTGTCGTGAAACACTTAACAGTTTCCCTTACCTAAGAGAACCGTTTAAGGGATTATATGCAACACTCTTAAGTTATTCCCTTAGTTAAGGGGAAATCATGGCTTAAGTCTATGTAATGTGCTTTATGCAACCGGGCACTGGATCGTAACACACGTTTAAATCCCAGTGATCTGTATCCCTGTGAACGGCTGGGTTTCACCATCTCTCTACTGTCCCATTTAACATCAGGCTGCTCCAGGTGTGAACTGTGAGCCGTGTAAAATGAAAAGTGGCTGCTAAATGACAAATAAATGATTAATTCATATAAATGTAATTAACTGCACCATATTACACATTTTATGTGTCGATGTTTTGACAGTTCTTAGGAATAGACTGCTGAGAGCTGGCAGGTTAAGAAACCATTGTGATGTAGATCAACCTTCGTGCAAAAGCCTTACAAGAGAGGCTAAATAATGCTGGAGCAGCATTAACGAGAGGAGAATTACGTCTGAAATGTGAAACATTTTAAGGTACAGTTTCCTGCGGCACAGTCTGTCTACCTACGCACAATTTCTTATGCATATACTGGTTATGTATTTATGCCATGTCGTGCTATGATGGATTGAAATGATGTAAATTATGGCACTGCACAATCTGACGTCAGCTATGATTTCTCGAATTCTTATATAATTCTGTACTTATGGTAATACTCATGGGTTTATGAAGTAAAACTTTGTAGACTAATAGAGGTTCTTCAAACATCTATCTGGGTCAGTTTTAGTCACTCTGTGCTATACAGGCAGGTGCCAGGTGCTGTGTCTGGGTGCACTAGTCATGAGATAAAAGGTACGCCAGCGCTAACCTGTCACAAGACTGCATACTCTGCCCTTTATGCTTCACTTCCTGTTCACAGCACTATCAACACATCAAGAGGCAGTAGACTTAGCGCAAGGATCACTGGCCACACAGTCCACTCAACTGAGTCTCTTGTTGGCAGATCCACCTTTCTGTCACTTCACCAATTTGGGCTTTTTCCACCCCTCCCCCCCGAGGATGTGTTGTTTTGCTTATCTTTTATTCTCATTCCTTATGCTGCAGTCCATACTTGGAGAACTGTAATAGAACAACACTTGATGGACATTTGCCCCCGGTTTTACAGACAAGGCTTAAGCTAGTCCCAGACAAAATGCATGTTTGATCTGTTTTAACTGAAAGCAGCTTGCAGTGACATATCTTAAGTCAGTGCCATTGTTTTGTCTAAAGATGCACACCAGTAATATTTTTTTTAAAGGCAAGTTTATGAAAGCTACTTCAATGCCCTAATTGAACTAGGGCTGCAACAACGCGTTGACATAATTGATGTAAATTAGTTGATTTGCGCACAATTTATCGCGCTGTTTATATTCCCCAATGAATGCCGGCTCCCGGACATGCTGAAAATAAGCCGTTATTACAAAAATATTGAGCCCGATCTAAAGTGTGTGGTTTTTTTTTAAACAGAGAGTGAATAAAATGGTGCTCTGCGTGCTCTGTAAAACTGAAATGGCACGGGCCTACCACAGCAGCACAACCTATGCAGGAGCATCTAAAGGTAGGGACACACCAAACCGACGCCACAGAATTAGCGCTGATGAAAGTCGACTGTGTTGTCTGCACTGGGGGGAAAAATCTGCACTTGAACACACAGCCGACTGTCAACTAGCATGCACATTCTGCACCTTTTTGTAAATGAGACAACTGTCTATTTCTGCAGATATATTCGTCTATATTCATCATTCAAAAGGGAAACTGATGCTGCAGGCTGCAGGCTGCAGATACATAAACCATACACCGCTTTGAATATCAGTTCTGCTGATCACTTTCTTTATTCCACTCCTAAAATATTCGCCCAAGGACACTTCGTAAGATGGCGTAAAAATTAAAACAGCCTTCGATCTGTACTGTTTTGACTTCTTTGCTCGCTGTTTTGCTATTATTCTCGTGCACTGATTCATTCACTAAGCTGAACAGCCAATCAGAGTTCTCTCTCTTACAGACGGCCCGATGCCGATTCTACATGTTACAACTAGAGCCAGCAGTGTGGAACGCACAGAAAATTCTAAGTCGGCCGACGCTCAAAATGGCCTGACGTTGCCCGACGGCCAATTGTTGGCTTGGTGTGTCCCAGGCTTAAAGGACACATCCCGTGGCTCTCAAATGGTGTGACAGCAGTGCAAGTTTTGGACAATTACAGCAAATTTTTACACGGCACTAGAAAACGGTTGTCAGTCCCATATTTTGTGCTTAATATGGCTGTTCATACAGCATATTCTGCTTTATTTGCAAGACGCATGGATCAAGCATTTAACGCTGTTGTTGGTTATTTAAAATATCTAATGGATGAACTCATGCCTCGATTGGACTCATTTATTTAATTATGCGCTGTCAATCGTTGTTAAACTTCATGGTTTTATGGACACCGCAATGGTTACCACTAAAGTTAGTTAGAATGCGGTTGTGACTTCAGCTGTTTGATCATACAGTTGAATGAACATATCTAAGCAGCTACTTTAATCTCCTGAATGAACAAAACATTTCAGGATTCACACTTGTAAGCAATTTCTGCAGTAAATCCCCCCCAAATTTTTTTTCCTAATTAGGCCTACAGTGCATGCATAAACCTCATCTTTTGTGATAAATAATATCATTAGGTAAAAGTTCATGCATCGATTTGTTACGGTTAGTATTTATTGGATAATTATTGGTTCATTGGTAAATTAACCAAATGATTAATCGACTATTCAGAAAATAAACAATATATTAACCAAAAAGAAAATAATCGTTAGTTGCAGCCCTAAAATTGAACTAGTCCTGGCTTAATCTAAGCCCTGTCTGTGAAACCAGGCTTCGGAAATCTACAATCCCAAATTTACGAAGAACCTGCATGATGCAACAAACAACCGGCTGGATGTACATTATCCCTCTTATTATACGGCTACTTAAATAAATAATTATGGGGATCAGAGAGATTGATTTGAGTTTTAAAATTTTATTAGCTCACCAAACGCAAAACTTTAAATAACTACTTTAAATAAAAACTTTTTTTTCATCCAAGTTTGTAAAAACACCTATTGACCCAAATGTAAAAGAGCACTTCAAGATTGAAAGTCAGAGATATCAAGTCAGAAGATCCCACATCTGATTTTAATTGAAATATATTATTAGTTTCAAGTAAAACTTGTGTGAACATGACCGTGCAGACAGAGTGAGGAAAAACTCCAGGCAGCAAAACAAGACCTGGACATTCCTCATGTCTCACAGTTGTTTAGATGCAACTTCGAAGGGCTTTATTGTCAGCCAAACACAATGCTATCTGTTAGCTCAGATACCACAGGGGATCCAGGGAAGGGCAGGTATTTTGTATGTTCTGGCAGCTGAGGTAAATGACTCCATTACTACGCCTAACATCAGGTGTACAGCACAGAGGAGCACAGGAAACAGCTTTCAGTTGCTTGACCCAGTCTACTTTACTGACACCACCTTTATCTACATAACTCATAAATAAGTCTAGTTTATGTCTGTGATACAGTATCCTAACCAGTAGAGATGCACAATATGTCGGTATCATATCAGTAATCGGCCAGTATTAGAGATTTTTTATTTATTTATTGAAATTACTTATTTTATTGTGCATGCTCAGTATCGTAGTTTTTGCTTTTGCATTACCTTTGCTGTCCACTAATGCTCACTTAAAATTCATCTTTTAAAACAGTAATCATTTAATAACACTTTTAAATGTAATTTATTTATTAAATCTCAAAATGAATACCAATTTTTTTCATACTGTGCATAATATTGTGATGCCTAACTTTACTTGTACATTTTAGATAAGTGGGGTTTTAGTGTTCTTTTTATTATTTTATTTAGTCAATGTTTTGTAAATTAATTCCCAAATTGCTTTTGGATGCAGAATTGCTAATGAGTTGAGTTTTGAGGGCTTTTTTATGGATGTATGTTTCAGCTGTTTCTAGGAAGGTGCTGTCAGGCACACATGCACACCAGACAAGCATCAGCTGGTCTTCTGTCTCATCCAATCACATTTCATCATTAGATATTTGTTTTACTTATCTTCCTATCAGAGTTTTGGTCAAACCCCATCAAACATTCCCACAGTGGTTTGTTTTACCTCAGCTGTCATGAATTTGAGCAAATTGACAAACAACATTTTCAATTCTATGTATTTGGTTTGTGTAATCCCACAACTGCATGGAGCCCAGCATCCCTAATGAATATTACAGAGGCTCTTCTGTCCCGCTAGGAAAAGCAGCAAGGAGAGGAGGTGTTGTATATACACCGTGACCTTTGTCTGGCGGTGCCTGCTGCGGTTAGCCTTGTGTCAGAATGAAGCCTGACACGACTATTTCTGGGGGGTCGAGACTCACTCCCGGGGATGTTTAGCACTGTGCTGTTGGAAGTGGGGCTTAAAGGCCACAACCCCTCAAAGAGGCCTGCATACAATTCTATCCTCCTTTCCCTGATGTTTATCGACAATATAGCACTGAATTAGCATAGCCAACGGCTCGCAGCACTGTCATTTAGTATCACGAGAGAGCCGTATCGTTAATGTGTCACACGCTTGGGGAGATCGGAGATCTATATAAGCCTCTGAGATGTACAAGGGCAGAGGGCAAACAAGCCACAATCCCATCAGCCGCCAATCCGTCAACCAATCAGTGTGTCGTATAAGGATCTTCTAACTCCTTAACAAAATAGTTTCTGGAAAACTGAGATGAGGCGTGTTCTCGCTCATCCCTATTCTTGATATATAACCTTAGCTCTTCCAAAAGAATGAAATTCTCAGTGCTCATTCAGCATCAGCATAAAATGTAATTAAAAAATGGAACTACATGCAATGTCTCTCTTATATTGCATACCTGAGAAAGTGTAGATACATAATTGCCATCCTTCTCACTTGCTTTGCTTATATTTTTCGATATGTACAGCTCTTCATTTATCATGCTTGTTAAAAATCTTGGAAGTAAAGCATATTGTTGGAATTCATTTCTCGTACACTTCAGAGGAGATTTATACCATCAGAAACTAAGATCGAAAGCTGCTGGTATTTTCACTTTTATGTCTTTACAAAAGTAAAATGATTCAGATTTTAGTCTTTTTTTTTACAAATATAACAAATATGTATAAATACAGTAAAGAAATAAAATTCCATAAGTAATTTAACTAGGGATGGAACGGTATGAAAATTTCATATCACGATTATAGTGATCCAAATGATCACGATTATCAATATTATCACAGTTTTGTTCAAATGAGATGAAAGTGTTCAAAAAGAACAGATGCACACACTGAAAACATTTCAACAAGTTTTATATTTGAAAATCAACAAATAAAACGAGGAGCTCTATGCAGTTTTTTTTAAACAAGATTCTATTCTGTGGGATTCCCTTCCTTATAATGGTCGTCGTCAATAGCAACACATTCTAACAGCGCACATCCATGTATCACAACGGACGCACTCTCTCATTTCATTCAAATGCAACTTGCTGCTTGTGTCTCTGTTTTTGATTGTATTAAAAATTTAATCAGAGGACTTTACTATTAATACTACTATAATTATTACTATAACTTCTTGTGATCATCTTGTCTGGAGGATTGTTTTGTACACTGTACAAAATGGATTTATATATGTCCCTGTAATTATTTATGTGGTAAAGAAAATCTGTGTAATAAGTGTACAATGAATATACATCATTATCCCTTAATTGCACCCATATCTTGTCTGAACTTGTTCGTTCCTCTTTGGCTCAAAGCCACTTGCTGCAAACATTTCTTCGTGGAAGCTTCACATTAATTTCAAGTGAGTGAGATAAATTATTTCAACTCAAAACTTTGTGTCCAATTATTTCCCAGAGGTAGTTGTGGTATTGAGGTCAAAGTCCACTTGCCTTGTGTTCGCTATACAACAGCGGGTGGTCACGAAAACGACTGCAGATTTAAAGTGTTTGCCGCTATAGCAGCGACTTACTTTATGCATGTTCTGCAGCCAGGGTGACCATACTCGATTAAGTTTCCCTCAGGACTTTTGTAAAAGCCAAAATATGACCACACCTCATGCCACGCCTGAAAAAGTTGCCAGACTGGTTTTAATGATAACTAAATTTTAAACGATATTACTAACCATCAGTACATTTTATCGTGGTTTATCGTGAAACCGGTAATTGTTCCATCCCTAAATTTGACACATTTTATTTTATTTCACACGCACACGCGCACACGCGCACACACGCACACACGCACACACGCACACACACACACACACACACACACACACACACAAAAGTTATATAAATCTAATAATAATAATAATAAAAAATTGAAAACATTTAGATGAAACCCTGACAATCAGCACAGCTTTAGTGCCTTGGCGGGAAATACTAGAATATTCTTTCTTTTAAAACAGCACCTGACAATTTCCATAATTTCAATTACATCAAATACCATGGTGCGGTCCGAGCGAGATTGATGTAGTAGAATTATACAGCGCTCCTCTTCAAAGCAGTGCCCTTAACATCAATAAAAAGGCATCACAGTCTGATGAGGTAAATAGCTCTGCCTAGCAGTAAATTGCAGCCTTTACCTGCTTCTACCGATTTTCTTCAGCTTTATTGTTTGATATAATTAAAATGTAAACCAGCTCCTTCCATGGGTGGTTTCTCAAGCGATGTTCAATCACTCTTTATTGCATTGGGCCTTGGCAGTACAAAAGATTCTCGGAGGAATGCAGGGAAGATTGAATGGGTCGGCAGCCTAGCTGGGCTATTTCCTCTAATGTGCGGTGGGCTTGAAGGCTATCCAGGAGATTAATATGGCTTCAGTCTTTTTGGAACAGTGACATTTATTCTTCCCCAAAGTTTCCGCTTTTTTGAGGCACTTCCTCATTTTCCTGCATGCCCGTTTTTCTATTTCTCGACTTTCCTCCCCACCCCCCCACACTCCCTCTTTCTCTTGTTCACTACCTGTTTCTTTCACCTCCCTCTTTTTTTCCCGTTCCATCCGGCTCCTCTCGATCTCATTACCTCTCTGTTTCTCTCTCTCTCTCTCTCTCTCTCTCTCTCTCTCTCTCTCTCTCTCTCTCTCTCTCTCTCTCTCTCTCTCTCTCTCTCTCTCTCTCTCTCTCTCTCTCTCTCTCTCTCTCTCTCTCTCAGTTTTCCATCTTTAAGTTGGGAAGCTTCCAAAATCCTGACTTTTGCAGATGCACTACACTACAATCTGTCATTTCTGTCACAGACTCGTTTATTATACATTGTACCTCAAAAACACTGGAGTGCAATACATGACCAGAATTTGAGCAGAAGTGCAATGGGGTATTTGGTCTCTTTCAGACAGCAACTGCATGCAGGTTATATTTTACTGTACAGCTGAGCTGCAGAGGAGTTTCACATGAATAAACCCCCAGCATGTACCGCTGTCTTTGTACACTGGAGATTTGATGTTCAGTGAAAAGCATGTGTACACACAATGTTTGTGTTTGTGGGGACCACTTATTTGTACATCATAACAGCTCCTTTTTCTGATATATAGTGGTAGACTGGGGCTAGTTGTCACACTTTTTACTCTACTCAATATTTCTAAAGGCCGGTTTAATTTTGAAAGTCAGTTTCTGTTTAGACTTTAAAGTGGTCCCACTTTATATTAGGTGGCCTTAACTACTATGTACTTGCATCAAAAACTAAGTATAATGTAATTATTGTGTTCATATTGTATTGCAAAACACTTTTGCTGATATTGAGGTGGGATACGGGTAAAGTTAGGGACAGGACAGGTGTGGTGGTATGGGTAAGTGTAATGGTAGGTTTAGGTGTAAGGGGAGTGTCAACAGTGTAATTACAAATGTAACTACAGAAATAAATTACAGATGTAATTACATGTATGTATGTACACAATAAGTGCATTGTATCAAATTATTATTTAATTATTTAAATGTTGGTACATAGTAGTTAAAGACACCTAATATAAAGTGGGTTCATTAAAGTCTTGACTATAAGCAGCTATTGAACATAGACTATTATTGCCCAGGAAAAATTATATGATTAAATTAACACGAATTGACCAGGCTTTTCAGCTAAATTTAAAAGTAAAATTGATTTGAAACAATGAAATAGAATTGTTTCATACAAATAAATAATAATAACAAAAAATTATAATAAAAAAGAACAGGCTATTGTTGTGGCTAAGAAATATTCTATGCATTATGAGATTTAAAACACGCTCCAGTACAAATGTGACAAGTTGCCCCATCATGAAATGTATGAAAAATACCATTGAAAGTGAAAGTGGCATGTGAAGGCCAAGTATGGTAACCCATACTTGGAATTTGTCCTCTGCATTTAACCCATTCAAGTTAGTGCACACACATTAGGAGCAGTGAGTAGTGAACACACACACACACTGCAAACCGTGGACACACACCCAGTGATGGGTTTTTCAAAAAAGTAAGTTACTTTGTTTGCCCATTTATTGACTGACAGCTCTCTTGTCCCTGTGTTGAGAAAAATTGAGAGTAAGTGCAGAGGCGTTGTGTGTGAACATGATGGTTATTGTAGTTCTACAAATGTGAGCATTTCCTCTCTCACCTGCACAAAAAAAGATTCAGTATTCCTCAAAATTAGTAAATCAGTGAAATGCAATATCAGAATACTGCACAAACCTCCAATAATTAAATGTTAAATAAAACAAATATTTTATGCATATAATCTCACTTTATTGACCATTGCTGCTGACCTTCAATAATTCAGTTAAACTATAAGCAAAAATGACTTAAGATTTTTTTTGTTCTTATTGGTGAAGCAAGTGTTAAAGTTTCTTCTCCTGCATCCAGAATGGCAGCACAGCTGAAAGGTTTTTTTGAGTGGCGCCCTCTACTCTAAATGTGTGAATTTGCATATTGCTATTTAATTTTTAGATGCTTTTGAACTGCATGTTAGAAACTAAAATATAAAACCACTGCTAGAGAAATCAAGAATTTGTGCAGTTGTTCTAGATGTTATCTTGTGAACTTCCCCATGTGACTACTCTCCCCTACCATCTAATCTATCATGCGATACACTAGTACACTAGTGAACCTGCCATATTTGACATTGTGAGCTAATCCTGATGTCTCTTCTCTCCGTATCGGGAGCCACTACTGCAGTAACATTAAATACAGTAATTATTTTGTCGCTCCAGTGAATATGACTCACTTAGCCAGAGAAAGTAGAGTTCTACAGCTGAGCAATAGAATAATGACTCAGCCGAGACCATCGGGTTCAAGAATGTAGCATTTATGGGTCAAGGTTAAGAGAAATTAGACATCTGTTTGTGTTTTATGAGTTTTGTGCAAGTAGAACGGTTTACCTCAACTGGGGAATGATGAATGCTGTCATTTAGCTTTAAACAGTGAATGGCATTAATTTTATGTAGCATGCATCTCAGCAGACAAGTTTAAAGGGGGGGTCTAATGCTATTTCATGCATTCTGATTAATTTACACTGTTAAAGAGTTGGATTCTCATGCTAAACATGGCCAAAATTTCAAAAAACGTGTTGGACGTATGACGCGTAAGAAGTGTGTTTTTGGTTGTGTGTTTTTCCGGAGCAGCAAAGGAGTTGTGCAAGTGTGTTTGTTTGTTCCCGGTATTTCGGTGACGAATGTTTTATAAACAAGGCCCAGTTTGACGCTGGATTTGCAGATCGTTTGAAACTGAAAGATGGAGCGGTCCCAGCGATAAAAGATCCAGGTCAATCTGAAGAATCGGAACCACAGGCAGTGAGTAAAACTGCATCAAATGTCTGCATTGTTGGCAATCAGCACATAAGTGCATAATGTAAACAACACGGACGTATAGTGAATCATTCAGGGATCATGCAACGATGTATTGTGTGTGTGTGTGTGTGCTCGTGACTCTTTAGCTCCACCCACTGCACGCTTCCATGAGCGGAAAGAATCAGCACAGAATATCTGTCTTTAATTAATCTGATAAAACTAAACACTCTTCAGAGATATGAAGGATGCAATACCACTCTATAGGTACTCAAGATTAACATGAGATTGGTGGAAACTCTGTGTGTTATGACCCCTTTAAAGAATGTTTTTAGCTTAATACAGACTGTTTGGTTAATACTAGCACAAGTGTTCAACCAGTATGGGTTGTTCAGTGGCTGATGCTGATATTGATTTCTAGATGTAATGCAGTTTAATGACAGCAAGAAAGATTTACAAAAAATTGCTTGCTTATTAATATTTACCAATACATCATTTTTTATAAAATATTTTAATAATTCAATGTATTAATATTTTGCTGCTTGTTTTTGTTTTGTTTTTTGGTAACACTTTTATTTTACAGTGTCCTTGTTACATATGTTACATGTTCTTACCATAGCAATAAGTCAATTATGCATAATTACATGCAACTAACCCTCAACCAAACCCTAATCCTACCCTAACCCTATAGTAAGTACATGTAGTTAATTAATATTACTTAGTACTTAAATCTATAATTACACATGACACCAATAACAATGACACCTTAAAATAAAGTGTAACCATTTTTTCTCATGTTGCCTCATTGGTGGAGCCCTTTGAAGAACCTCTAGCACAATTTTAGAAACCACAGTTACCTAAGGAGCTAAAAAAAAAAGGAAAATCAAGGAATTAAAAAAAGGGAATCGTGGCAGTTAAATTACACATTGAAGTTCCTTGAGTACACAATAGGACAATCTTAGCACCTCCAGGTTCACCAGGGTTTGAGGGTTTTGGCAATCTGAAGGAACTGTGAGTATCTGTCAAAGTATCTGTTTTTACAGTATTATTGCTGACATATTGCATGATGGTGTTGCCAGAATGAATCAGTAAAGGTCTAAGTCATAGTTTCATTTAGTTGTTTAGTTTTAGTTCAGTTCTCTCACGTGTCCGGAGATTCAGGAAGGGTTTGGTTTGGGCAATTGAGTTTCTGGATGTTTCACCAATCTTCATAAAGCAGCATCTCTGCCTGCCACACCGCATTACATCAAACAAACTTTTGACCGAGCTCCATTTATCCCAGGTCTCTCACTCCATATGGCTGCCTGCTCTGAAATATCTGAAGCGCTTTTTCAGATCTGACAGAGAACGTACATACAGTAGATGTGCGTCACCCATATGCTTCTCAAAATGTGAGGAAATCTGGTGCTTTCTATCTTAAAACATCCCATGCGTCTTTGCACTTTGACTTTGTCGCAGTTTTTTTTTTGTTGAGTAAACATACTTGGTCATTACTGAAAAAATTAGACCGTTCTGTTGTGTAAAACTTTTAGATAGCAGTTTAATTGTTTATGCAACTGGATGACATTAGCCATATTCATGTTGCTAAAATTACATCCTGTAGATGTTAGCAATAAGCATAAATCTCCCTCAGTTTTAATAACAACATTGACAAACGGAGCCAGTTTACTTTTTTAATGAATGTCCCTGGTCTTATTGTGCAAGATTCTTCATTGCACATTATTCTAATGAGGGAGAAAAAAACATTAATTATTCATTTAAATGTATTATTTTTCTTTTTTCTGTCGACGTAACCAAGGACACATTGGCGGGGGAAAAAACAGTATTGCTGTAGCCCACATTTCATTTTTCAATTAAATTTCAAATGACACAATCAAGTTCCACCCATACGTTATATCTAGCGGAATACTTCGTTTCACTCAGAAATTCACATTACAAGTAAAATGTGTTAGGAATGCTGTTTCATTTTGCCTTTTAAGTGCTTGTTCATTGTCCTAACGCCCTCCAAACCTCTCGAGCGAAGGAAATCAGAGGCAGCAAGCACACCCAGCAGGACCCCTGTGCATTGTTGGGAGACTCAAATCCCCAGGCTTTGGTTTATCTACGTGCTTAAACTGATTCAGGATCAGGGGATGCTAG
Organism: Rhinogobio ventralis; assembly: GCA_039654625.1. NCBI lineage: Eukaryota > Metazoa > Chordata > Actinopteri > Cypriniformes > Gobionidae > Rhinogobio > Rhinogobio ventralis. Next base: position 18,415,827 of record CM077212.1, read on the forward strand.
TCACAGCTCACTAATCTCCCTGTGTAGGGTCAGAGGAAAACTCTCTGGAGTCAGTGAGCCTGCACTGTTTGGACTCCGCTGAGGGCTATTAATTCCCTTTCTTGCCACAAGCCTCTCTGTCAGGAATCGATTGTGCCGAGAAATTGACAGTGGAGGCTTCTCTACTCTGCCTGGATTTCTCTTTTTCTCCTCTTGCTAATGTCTGCCTCTTCCTCACGTTCTCTACCCCTTTCTCTCTTTTACTATTATTTATCTCTTCTTTTTTTTTGCACTGTGCCTCTCATCTCTCTCTTTGTCTCTCCCTCCCTAATTGGCATCTTTGAGGTAGTTGTATATTGACTTTATCAAACCCAGTGTTCGAAATTATACAGTGACTTTTAGGGGGTGTTGTCTGTTTTAAAGAAGTCTCTGTAGGAAATGTTCAGGGTGCAAACTGAGGTCATTCACCCGTCATTTGCTGTACCTATAAGCACATCTAAACGTCAATTATCTGAAAACTTTTTAAACAAAATGCAAAACAAAACATATGACATCTAAAACTCTGATACAAATAATAAAATATGGTGTCTAAATAGTAAATCATCAAAGAATCCTGAAAAAGATGGATCACAGTTCCCACAAAAATATTAAGCAGCACAACCGTTTTAAACATTGATATCATATTAATATAGGAAATGTTTGAGCATCAAATCAACTTATAATTACACTAAAGTGTAATGCACGTCCTGATTTTGCAGAGTTAGAAATTTAATCCTAACCATATCCATATCCCTATCCTTAAACCTAACCCTAACAATAAGTTATCCCTAAAACCAGAGGGAAATGATAGGTGAATAACACGGTTGATGCACCTACCCTGGTTGTAAGCCTAAACTTGACATCAACTATAAACATGTCCCTCAAATCTGATTGGTTGATTGGATTTTGATCCAGGAACATGTTGCACTTGATGAAATCAGGTTCTGCCGAGTGGAATGACTGCTGAAAATTCAGCTTTGCCATCACAGCAATAAATTACATTTTAAAATATATTAAAACAGAAAAGAGTTTTTCAGAGTTTTCCAATGTATTTTGATCAAATAAATGCAGCTTTGATGAGCATAAGAGACTTTGCAACTCTTAACAAAATTGGGAATATGGTAATACAGTTTTAAATTTGATTTAACAGGTTATAATTAACATTGTAGTAAATTAAAGAAATTAAGCAGTAGTGTGACCAAGTGTTAGGTTTTTTCTATAAATGACACATCAAGATCATTTTATTATTATTTTTTTTTTTCTACTAACTTGGAAAACAGGGTTAATGAGTTCAAAACTAGCTGCTTTTCGTGTTAGATTAATTTTATTTTAGCTAAAGGTTTAAAATATCTACAGTACTATCTAAAATATGGCTTGTTTTTGTGTCTCAAAGTATATTTCATCAGATTGCCCTTTAAAGTTTATGTAAGCCTTAATTAGGGAGGATTTGACACCCCCAAAATGCCCACAAGACCTGTATCGTCCACCCCATGCTGTAGTTTACATTACAGTGTCCTTACAGCATGGCTCTGTTAGCCCCTTCTGGTGGGTGACACAACTACACTATCTGTCTGCACAAAGCATCTTTCACCATTTTCAGCTATTCAAAATGAGGTATTCTGATGGAGTTATGCCGCTCTCGGAAAGAATCCTCTGTCTCACAAAGCACATGCAATAAGAGCAGCACATGGCACAGGCTGCAGGAGAACACTCAAGTGTTTTCATGTCCATAGCTGAAGCTCTGTTTCCTCCTGTGCAGCCTTTACAGAGAGTGCCTTGAAAGGAAATATGAATTGAGCTCTCATAAAAGTCCTTCACACGCTGAGAGAAAAGGAAATATCGCACACACATATGGTCGCACACATGCATACACGATCCCACACACTTGGACTTAGATGGAGGAGAAACGCAACAGCAGTCTAAGAAACCAAGTGTGACAAGTGAAATTAGGACATGAAGTTTGCATCAAAGCACAGCTGAACAAAGCTTGGGTCTTGGAGCGAAAGTGTCCTTCACCTCTTCATGTCAGTGCAGAAAGCACCAGGGGCCACTGTTAGTGTATGCTTTGATCTTCTACCACTCCAAACTTTGTCCTTAGTGACAATAATAATAATGTTTGGTAAAAATACTTTATTTATTTTTTTATTACTGACCTGAAGCAGTGCACTGTATTGAGAAACAACAACCGAATAAATCAGTGTAATCTTGAAGTAATTCCAAGTATACCCAAACATAAAACACAAAGAACATAAGGATGTAATTCACTAAGAATGTATCGCGTGTGCTGTGTTAGCACCAGATTCACTACAGGAGTTATGCAAATTAGGTAACCGCACTACTGCTGCCAAAAAACCTGTGCTGAATGCAATTTTCACAACTCTGTTTACCATCGTGCAGACCCAGCTCTGAGTTGTGGAAGATGGAGTGAATTTAAAATGCAGAATGTGTGCAACTACACCAACATCTGGTTTTTGTGTGTTTATAATGCTTCATCATTTTTTTTTTTGATGAATTACTGCTGTCATGATCTATAGAAAATGTACACTAACATCTCTTTTGAAGGCAGCAACTATAGTGGCTGGTCAAGTTAAATTATAAGTGGTTAGTGTATAATACTCCCTTCAAGGGGAGTCAGAAATATTGTAGTTATGATTTATATGCACAATGACTGAGCAAAAATTATTTTTTACAAGTGGGAAATTTCTCAGTGATATCCGAGTAGCATTTCTACATGAAACATGGACCGCACGTCCACAGTTTTGTGAAGTGTTTTTGTCCACAGTGCTGTTTTTCAGAAATAGTAAATGTTCTCAAACATTCAAAATGTGAGTGTGGCAAGCAGCGAGGCGAGGGACCGTGAGAGCGGGCCGGTGGTGAGTGATAATGAGCTCCAGCTGCGTGCCACACCGGTCTCGTCTCACGGAGGAGTATAAAACGAGGAGCAACGACAGTGCTAGACAAGAGAGGACCAGGCCTGGATTTACGTTGTGTTTTTGTTTACGTTTTGTGACGTTTTGCCGCGGGTTACTTTTGTTTTGTTTATTTATTGATTAAAGTCTTTAAATGTTCGCCGGTTTCCCGCCTCCTTCTTCCCGGAACATAAGAACTACGTTACAGTGAGGAATCTACTTTCTAAAATATAAAACATCTGTATATTTTCATGTATTGAGAATGCTTGTGAGAAAAATATTAAGCATAACATTGTAAAGACAGCAGACATTTATACTGTCACAGTACTAAAGTCAAGTCAAAAAGTATTCAGATATTATATGTGAATTATTTACTTTGTATGTTGACAGTGTATATTTTATCTACTCATTATTGTATTACTACAAGAGGTATAAACCTTACTGTTAAAACTTAGGGCTGTTAAATTGAATAAAATAAGGTTAAATAAATGCATAAAATGGTAAATGTGTAAAGAAAAAAAATAAATGATAATAATATTTTTGTTAAATATATTTAATATTTAATTAATATATTACTTTTTATTTGACTACTACACAAAAAAAATCTCTTTTTAAATCAATTAATAATTTCTTAGATAAATAAATCATGTAGCTTGAGTAAAATTATGTTACTGTATATTTATCTACTGTTTCAACAGCTTTTGTAGTCATTCTTGTTGATTTGTTTTGGTTTGTCTTCCTGGGTAATTTGTTTCCATCTTGAATGCATGACAATTCATAATAACAGCTTCCTAACTTGAAGTGCACTTGAGGCTGCATATGACAGGTTTTTGAGCTGAAATACTTGTGCTAAAGTGCTGCTGTTTAGTGAATTCGGCCCAAGTGTCTCATCAGATAATAACTATAGTGAGGCTCTTCTGAAAGTTTCTAGAAAGCAACAGAGTGCAATAGACGTGCTTCAGTTAGTGGAAAAAATGCTTTTAGTTGTTTAAATGTGTAAAATTGTGCGTGTTATCTTTGGTTTCCACTACTTTGTATTCCTGCGCTTATCGTCTCTCGTTCTGATTTGCCTTAGTTGGCATGCTGAAGAAAACAGGGTTAAGTTTAGACATAAACACTCCAGCATCTAAATGGAATTGCCAGCTCCCATTACCTGGAAACATATACCTCTTACACCTTTCCCTGATGGAGTCTGGTAATACATGCTACTGGAGCACTTTAGAGAGTGTGTTTGTAAGCAGAGAGTGTATTATTGCACACATACTTTCAATGTCTTCTGTGATCTCTAATATGCATGACCTTGATGTTGAAAAGAGAAAGAAAAAACTAGATTTTTGTTTCTTCTCCTGTTATCTGCTAAGTATGCTACGTGTCTCTCACATTCCATCGGATAATCTTAGAAACAGGAGAGTATGTGATATGATGGCTGATATTGGGGGCTTTTGAATACAGTAGTGTTGTTTGGTATACAGTATCTTTGCTTGTTAAGTGGTTCTCCCACACAAAACTGTAATGTAAACCTTTTTCAGGCCTCTCGCCATAAATGTTGTGGCTTGACGAATTGCAGCAATACGAGCCTCAAAGTGCATTCTTGATATCTTTTATCTAAGTTTGGACTAATTGCACACTCAATGATGCAGGGACGTCTGGTAGAATTAGGGCGGAAATTTATGTATGTTGATGAAAAAGCAAGGACTGGGATTTATTTTTTTATTTTTTATTTTTTTTATTTTGTATGTGCTCAGAACAAGTGATGGGAAGTCTGTTTCTTTTCTGCAGACTGGTTCTTTTGGACCGTTTCTTAGCAATTAAAATGGTAAAAAAAATCAAAAACCGGTTTGTTTACATAATTACGCAATGATGTCTCATATACGCAATTCTATTATTAAAGCACCCAATAATGATGTGAAACGCAGATGTTTTACATGTCTAGAGCATATCAATTGAATAAAATAGTCTTATTCAACTCAACCTTTTACATAAACCATGAGAAACCATAAAAAAAACACCTTTCATTTCGCCCCCTCATTTGAGTCAACTGCTCGTTTGCGCATCCTCGTATTGGCAGCTCATCAGTTCTTCGTGGACATGTCTGAGTCCAAACTGTTTCCTCAGTTCAGTGTACTGATGACTCGAGAACTGTTGAAAACCAGTAACCAACTCTTGCAGTGCATGCTGAGGCGCACAGTGCGCAGAGTCAACTGCAGAGTCAATAGCTACAGACCTCCAAACTTCGTGTGGCCTTCAGATTAGCTCAAGAACAGTGTGTGGAGAGATTCATGGAATGGGTTTCCATGGCCGAGCAGCTGCATCCACTCCTTACATCACCAAATGCAATGCAAAGCGTCAGATGCAGTGGTGTAAAGCACGTCGCCACTGGACTCTAGAGCAGTGGAGACGTGTTCTCTGGAGTGACGAATCAGATTACTAAAAAGAACTGGTTCAAAAGAACGATTCATTTGCAAACTGGACATAACTACTCAGAACAGATCTACTAGATTGTACAATTAATGGTCACATTTTTGGGTAACAATAAAGAATAATATTGTAGTTTAAACACCTTGCTAAGTTCTTAGAAATGTACTGTTTGTATGTATTTTTGTTACATATGACATATGTTTTGAAAAAAAACTTTTATGCTATTTAATAACACTATGATATCATTTCCTGTTTCATATCTTTTTATCTGAGTGTTGGTTTCACCAGGATCCATCACCAGGCTGCATAACTTTGATTCAGGGGACAAAAGTTCATTAAGTAATAATATTAAGCATTATACACATTTTTTCTTTTTAATAATTCTTCTTAGAAATATTAATTAAATAATATACCAAACTACACTAGGTTTGTTTCATATATATGTATATAATTCTAATTTCATTATTTTAAGGATTTTTTCCTCCCATTATTATATTATTTCTGACATGTGTATGACTATATATATTCAGAAATTAAAAACATGCTCATAGAAAAGGTGGTAAGTCATTGTATGATTGAATTGTATTTTATATATTTTTAATAAATTGATAGGATGAGCAAAAAGAGCATCACATCACTGACCATTTTTCTCAAACCTTAATATAATTAAATAATAAAGTTAACACAAATAATGTGTCCAGTAATCTGCTCATGAAATCAATTTTAAGACATTATTATTTTTATTTCTTTGCCTCATTCCATAAACATTACTCTAGATCTGCAATAAATTTCCTAAGGCAGTCACATCAGTCAGATTTATATGAACATTGTGGATAAATGGGTTGAGGATGATTGATTTAGGATAGAAAGACAGGCGTTGAGAAAGAAAGATTGAATTGGAGGTAAATTGGCATTTTGTTCAGCTAAAAGCTTTGACCTTTGAGCCTTCGTTGGCAGACTGATCTGTTGACACCGCTGATAGGTTGCAATCATACCAGGAGTGTCCCTGAAATAGCACTGTCTGTGTGGTGACCCTTCTCCATTATTAAATCCTGCTAAAGGTTGGAATGTGAACTTGACTGTCCCAAACTGATGACTTAGCAATGCGATTAAAGCAGCCTTGTTTACGGGGCAAAGTTTATCTGTTCTGAATTCCCATAACACCAATACTAAAGTAAATACAACATAAAACAGGTGATATTTGCGGTCACATCCATATTTGTTTCCTTGACTAAATTCTCCAGTAAGTTCAAGACATCAAGTTTTTGATGTTTTTTTTTTTTTGCTTGACAACAGCATTTGCTACGAACATGTCTAGAAACTTGTGAAAGAAAATATGTATATAAAGGGTGGAAATGTTTCCATTATATTTCTTATATTCTTTGTTGAGATGAGGTGAACCGTTCGTTCTGAATGAACAGTAATTCATGTTGCAAGTGCTCTCTTAAATCTCCTAGAGAATGAAGCAGATCTCTCTAGCCTAATTGTACTTGGAGGAACCCACACACGGCTTTGTTTTCAGCCGAGTCCAAGGCTGTGAGCACCGAGTACTGACTATTAACCCAGCAAATGCAGCAAAAATGAAAGCATACAGAAACGAGAAACTACTTTGATTGTAAAGCTGAGCATCATAATGTTCATTTCCATTTGAGAGTTGTCGGAAGCGTGTATATGGGCACATGCAATGACATTGATGTTTTTGCTTCTTTTTGTGTTTGTGCATTGACTCTTGACCTCAAACAAAAAGCTGAAGGATATGAGGTTGTCCTGACTTTGATGCTTGACTATATTGACAGAAAGAATATTGCAGCTCAGTTTGTTCTACTCTTCAGTGTATATATAACCGTTCACATCAAAGGAAGCGCACAGGGTTGGATGATGAAACCGTTGTGTCAGAGGAGACATGAAGCCATCTCATTCCATTGTGTTTACTTTGGAGAAGTGCATGTCTGTCCTCTTGCTGTTCTTATTGCTTCCCCTTGCATTGTCTATGGCATATTATTAGTGGCACTCACAGTTTGAATGACAGCTGAGTGAAGCAAGCTCAAATACTGTTTTAATATTGATGGAGATGCCAAGCGGCCAGTATAAACAAACACTTGGACCGGCCCGGGAGAACCGAAGAGTGAGGAAGAATTGGTGTGCATAGTGGGTTAGACTATGTTATCAGCTTTACTTGTTTGATTTATGGAATCTAGCCGTCCAGTTCTTCAGAGGCTATGGGGTTAGACTGACTGGTTGAGATGACCTGAAATTATTAGAGAGGAATGGCTCTGTTTGTACCTCTGGTGAAGGGGAGAATTATAAAACAATAATGATTTTTACAGAGGTACTTGGTGTGTACTGAAGTCTGGTGAACAGTCTTTTCTCCCCTTTGAATCCCATTAGTCTATCCGCCCACAAAACCAACCTCAGCCTGCAAGGCCACATGTGTAAAGAGGCTTGTGAATGGGCTTTGTAAATGTTTCAGAATGTCTGGCTATTAGGGCTGAAACTGTTCCCATGAAAAATTGGAACTGCATGGTTTACCACCCACGGTTCTGTGCTATGGTTCATATCAGTGTCTAACGACAACTCTGAAAATATACATTTTAAATGTGTTGGAATTGTAAGCTGTCCATTTTCAAGAGTCATTACCATACTTGGCTGTACAGGTCAAGCTACAAATGTATGTACCAAGATGCAAATATAAATCTGAGTGTAATTGATGCAGTCAAACTGCATGTGCTTTGATATTTGTGCTTTTTCTTCTGTTTTCTTCATTTTTACTTTATTTATAGACATTATTAATATATTAGCCAAAATTATAACAGCCAACAGCATTCCATTCTAGGCGAAGTACAGAAGCCATTAAAAGTTGAAAATGTGCTCATAATGTAAACCTGAAGAGAGACATGTTTAGTGTTCCCTTCCTCAAGCTAAAGACTTTTTTCCTAACATGTTCCATAACATGAGCCAGATTGGCCTTTCTCTGCCTTTCTGTTCTGTTTAAGATGTCCAGTGCAGAGCAACAAAGCTTGAGACACAAAGAGCTACACAACTCACTTACAGTAAACACCGAGTGATAAAGAGAGGAGAGAAATCAATAGAAGGTAGACACCACAAATCTGTCGATGGAAAGAAGTACTGGAGCCTGGCGGTGGGATTAAATCCGCAAAGTACTGCCTGTTAAAGAGAGGCCATAAACACTCAAGCCATATCCATGTGCCTCATGTTTGTCAGTGCTCTATATTCTCAGCTCTGGCCTTTTAATTCCGCTCTGCCCAAATTAGAGAGATTTATTGAACAAAGCCACGCTGATTGAGAGAGCTTGGAAAAGCTACCAGCAGTGGTTGAACTGTCCTAAGATAGCGTGATGGCTTTCAGAGAGCACAAGCGTTGTTATAATTTGCCATGAATGACATTCGGTTATGTTAACGGTGCTTGCATGTGTGTTTTTCTGCCCATACAGATAAAATAATTTTCTACAGCAGCACCTTGTTCAGAAGCACCGCAACACTGCTAATGAATCTACTGCACAAAACAGACTAGTTTTGTGCAACTAGTACAGTCCAATTACAGAACAAATAATTCATATGAGCTGTTTTTTAAAAGACAGTGTCCCAATATTGCGCTGACATTTTGAGTCTTGAATTTGTGCAGTAGTGAACTTGGAGCCCGAGTCTGCGCTGTAGTGAGCAAGAAGTGGAGCCATGCAGAACAACTCATCATGTCGGTGTGAAATGTAGAAATTAAAGTTAAAGCTTCAATCTCCAATATAGTCCGTTGATGCCTCAGTGACTAGCTCAGAGAAGCTATCAATCTCAGCTGTCAATCATGACATCACATATAGCATCAAATATCAAACTAAAACCAAACTTAAAGAACGAACACTTGAGCGTGATAAAGATAATTCCATTGTTTAGTTTGTATCACATCCATTACACTACATGGAGAGGGTGGGGTTTATGACCTATACTGCATCCAGCGATCGAGATGCTTTGGCTTCACTTTTCAGGACTCGTGTGGCACACTTGTCTGACTCTAATTCTGAGTCGGTTTTTTTTAGTTAATCAAACACACCACACAACCAGTGTAGTCCTATTATCAAAGGAATGACTCTGAGCTGAGTCTTTTTAGTGAATCAAACACATTCCGTATCAACTGTAAGACAAATGTCAGTAGTTACTGACTGGTTGGTGTTCTTTTTAGCTAAAGATAAACTTTTTTTGTTAGTAGATTTTTATAAACAATAAATACATAAAAAATAAAAATTGTATGCTTTATAGTATTGTTTAATAAATGGTTAAAGGCCAATTAAGGGCACATCTAAAATGACTTTAATGAAAGAAAGAATTGTTTTAAATGTATCAATTATTATAAATGTTATTTAAATTACTACCATACTAGATGCTACTGGCTTCCCAGGTGAAAAAGCAGTGATGCTGTTTCATATCGACAGCTTCATGTAAAATTCAGCAGGGCTCCAACAGCCACCCTCTCACTAAGCCCTCCCCTCAAAGGCCTTATTCAATCTCCCCTTCTCTTTTTGCACCCATCCTGTCTGCCCTCATCACAATAGGTGACTGCCACAAGAGAGACAGTTTCCAGAAACACTTTGCCACACCTTCCTCTTGTTGTTCTCACGTCTCACTCCACAGAAACACATGAGCTTCATGAAGGAGCCAAGTTCTTGTGCGAACAGCCAGCTTTGCCAGATGGCAGTGAGGAAAGGGAGGAACGGGGAAAAAAAGAGAAACACCTTGTATTTGCTCACAGGGCGAGAAAAGATCCGGATTTGATCAGTTGACATTGAATGAAATGACAATTCAGGGGTAGGCTGCTATTATTTCACAGATCAGAGCGTTTAAATAGGACCTGCCTCTTCAGTCTGTGTGCCTTTCTGAGGAATGCTGTTCGTGCTTTTTGTTATTCCTGCCAGTTTGATCAAGGTCGTTGTCCTTTTAGTTATTAGTCTGCACGCTCCCTCTGCTGGCTGCTCAGGGGGAAATAAAGGAAGAAAAATGGGGCTCAGTCAGCAAATGTATATGTGAGAGGCCTGGGGGCAAACAAGCTGTGCCTGACTGGTCAGGAGAGACCTGAAATGAAGCACTAATGATAGGTGAATCAGCATGTCCAACAGGTTTATGGTGGATTCTCAGTCAGACTCTAATAGAGTCATTAAAATGAGGGGTCAAGTGTTCCCTGTGCTGACTGTTAGTATTAGTTATATTTACTGACTCTCAGAGACACTTTATGTAGGGGATGGTGAATGGCACTAAGCATTGTTTTCCTCTCCCAATGTTTCCTGTGAAGGAAACCTAATTTATTTTATTGAAAGGTAAGTTAGCATTTAGTTTTTTCTTCAATGAATTCATCCACTGCATTAGCTCTGGCTGTCTCTCGCAGCCTGTGATAGTCTGTCATCGCAGGCCTGCTCTGAGCAGACATGAGCATCTGGGTGTCTTTTTGAAGTTCTCAGGTGTGAGCTCACAGGCAGCTGCACTTCCTCCCCTTGTGGTATCTGTGAAAACTGATGAGGATGATAAGTTGAAAGTCCTTCACACTCTCATCAAGTTGTTTTCACAATGTTTCTTTTCAATAATTCTTTCTCCCCACTCTACTGTGGCATCCCTCACACAAGCTGCCTTAAACAGACAGATGGACTAAACAGCAGGTAGTTAAATGCTGATAGCGCCTTGACGAGCCCTCAGACAAAACAAGGGGTCTTGTGAAAGAGAGCGCTTAAATGAGGCAAAGCAGCTGCTTCCTTGGGGCTGCAAGAATTATTTTGTTTCATCCCTTTTGTGGCGTCCTCATCCACTTTGTAATTTGCTAGTCAGCCCCAGTTTAATAGCATTTAGGAACTGCTAATATGGCAGCGTTTTGCACTTGAGAGATGCTAACAACCCCAAACCTGGTTTGTCACAAAAAAGAATGGACCATTGAATAGCAAAGTAGCATTTTAGTCAAATGAAACTCTTTCAGATTAATTAAAAATTCTGCAGTTCTGTGGTGCAGGTAATTAAAGATAGATTAATGATCGAGCTAATGCAGTGGTCTACCCAGTTCAGCACCTTGGAGAGCGCCACCGCCTCTGCTTAAATGTAGGGCAGTGATTTTCAGCACCATGGACAGCGGTCATCAGATCTGGCTGGAAAGCCAATATAGTCGGTGTGCTGTACTAACTGACGAACTGCTCCTCCGTGTATCCAAGCGCTCACCTCTCAGGGGTAGTTTGTCTGCTCCTCTCGCAGTTCCTTGGCAGAAGTCCTTTGCCTCTCAGCTCTCTAGGCTAAGAGTGATTGAAGAAACCTCCCAGTGCTATTAGACCACCATGCTCAATTGCTTCATAAATCTCCACCCTGACCACTGACTCAGTGTAGCATTAGATTATGTGATGCATCACCAAAAAAGAGAAAAATCTTGGACTTTTCCTTTTAGTTTTTGCCCAGCATGCTCTGGAATGTTCTTGAACTTGTCCTTGACAAAGGGTCCTTGTCAGACAGTCTCTTTACAGTACTAACTGTCATCCACTTGGGAAAGAACAAGCTGTAGGCTGTCTTTCTTCTGAAGGAGTGCACAGCAAGGCTTTTGTTTGGGATTTTGCCTCTGGCCCTCTAGGGGCAACGAGACACCCGGACAGGCTAAACACAAGGTGTGTTGTGAGTCAGAAATGGTACTTGCTGGGGTCAGCTCATGGCCAGGGATTACGCTGGCCATGAACGTGCATAGCTTTCCAACCTTCTCAGCAGGCCATAGAAGAACAATGTGCTGGATTAGGAGACTGGCTCACCCTCTCAGGTCGGGATTCTTACATAAGACTAGCCAACCTTGCTAATCTCATTCTGTTATTATGAGAACATTTTCTATGCACATTGTTAGAGCATTTATTATCCAACAGCAATAGATAGACAGGCATATAGACAGACAGACAGTGTCTTCAGTGTAACATCATCCTTCTGAAATCATTCTAATGTGATTTTGTGCTCAGAAAACTTTTCTTATTATCATCAATGTTGAAAACAGTTCTGCTGCTTAATATTTTTGTGGAAACCATGATATATTTTGAATTTGTATTTATTTTTGAATTTTATTTTATTTTATTTATACATTTGCTTGTATTATGTGTACTATCATTTTTCTGTTTGCATGGTAAAACCCTCTCTGGCATCAGTGCAAGTCTGTTCTAGATCTCTGTTCTCATTCAATTCCCCCTCTCTTTCTCACCTTTATTTTCTGTATTCTATTTCATGTATCCATAAAATGAGGCCAGATAATAATAATAAAAAAAAAAAACATCACTGTTACAACCATAAATATGCAAACGGATCTTAGCCTTAGGATGTTATGTCGCGACTCCCAATGTATTGTTTAAGTTAAATAATAGTTCCACATGTCTCTAGACCACTGGAGGTTTTTTTTTATTTATTTATATATGTCAGGCATAACATTACGATTTCCTAATATTGTGTTGGTCCGCCTTTTGCTGCCTAACCGGCCCTGACCCGTCGAGGCATGGACTCCACTAGACCCCTGAAGGTGTGCTGTGGTATCTTGCACCAAGATGTTAGCAGCAGATCCTTTAAGTCCTGTAAGTTGCGAGGTGGGGCCTCCATGGATCTGACTTGTTTGTTCAGCACATCCCACAGATGCTCGATTGGATTGAGATCTGGGGAATTTGGAGGCCAAGTCAACACGTCAAACTCGTTGTTGTGCTCCTCAAACCATTCCTGAACCATTTTTGCTTTGTGGCAGGGCGCATTATCCTGCTGAACAAGTGTGTGTATATTTATGTAAAGTGAATAACAGTATACCTTTACCTGTCAGTATTTATGTCTTATTTAAAGGCCCTGTAAGAAACTTGTCTGGTCAGGGAACCATAAACTTTAACCTAATTATACAGGGCTTCTTTAAAATAGATTGTCACCTGGTGGATTTAAAAAATATATGGTTTTACACATCCCTAGTACTGATCCTAAATCCAGCTTCTGCAGACAGCTGCTGTAAATTCCTCTATGATGCTTTTACAAGCTTCAAATGTCTCTGATGAAACATCCCTTCTCTGGCAACACATCCACAAGTGAGCAAAATCATCATGTACAACACATTATGTGACACTTGGCAGCTGCTACACTCCTGTTAGAGGTGAGTTACAGAGGCAAGCGTTTGCCAAATTTAAGGATTTTCTTCACATACCCTATTGCTCAGGTAAATATTTTTTGCAGGCTATAAGCATAGACCTTTCAGATGTAATCACTTTAATTTAGCCAAATATGGCTAATGGGGCCGGCCATCGGCTGGCAATAGGCGATGATGTTTCAGCATTCATTTTCAGTCAAGCGAAACATTGTTTTTGTTTTTTCCAGGTGATCTGACAGCCGCACTGTAATATACTGGGCTAGTTCATGTTATCGGAAATCTGACTGCCTGTCAATTTCCCAGCTAATTTATCCCATCTGTTATTCATATGCAGCTGCAGGGGGACGGTGAGGAAGAATGGATGAACAAAATCAATCTGCAGACCCTATCTGCTACACATTTTCACAGATATGATGATGGCAAGTAGTGTCATAGCATTTCACAGTGTGCAAATCCAGGGAGGGTATGTTTGGCTGACATGTCAGTACAAAAGCGACACATCTGTGCCAATGTAATGAAACGTAAAGCCCTTGAACAGATCAAATAAACATTGATAGCCACAAATTTTGACACAATGTCCCTAGTATCCCAACCAGGAGTGCCGTTTTATGTTTTCTGTGCACATTTAGTACATAACCATGTTTCAGATAATTTTTTTAAATAATGTTCTTATGTAATTAAGTTGCCGCTTTTCTCTGACCCTCTACAGTATTGTCCTATTTTTTGCCTCTTGGGCAGGATTCGTCCTAAATTCTGCACACAACATCTGGTCTAAAAAAATGTATCTGCTCTTTGATGTGACCATTTTTATTTGGTACACATGGATCAGCATGGATTTTTCCTCTGAACAACTCATTTCAAAGTTACTCGGGCCTTCATTAGTCCCTCAATGTCCTTATCATGCATCTTCATACACTACAGCAAATTCTGCCCTTGAGAACCTTCACAAGATCCACTTCAGGCTATTTTTCTCCTTTTCTCAGTTTAGGCGACAGCAAGAACTCCTTTTTTCTCTGTGCCACCACAGCAAAAGAAGTTACCACAAGGGAATTACAAGCAGAATTAAAATCTAAAGCAGGAGGGGGGGGGTACGGAAGGGTAAAAATCTCCCATAATCCCTTTCCTCTGCTCAGTATTTAAACATAATTTTAACACAGTAATTTATCAGATCCTAGGAAGGCAATTGTCAGATGTTAAAGTAGTTTTCAAAATGATGTTGCAGCTTAGAAAGATCCAGAGGATACATGTCGAACAGAAGGTGCCCTTCGCCCCAATATGTTGTTGTTAAAGCATGCAGCCCGCAGCCACATGCTTCCCAGCTCCCCCGGAGGGTTTCCCATCTTTGTTCACATAAGATTCCTGAATTGAGCTCATAATAAATACGTTTGAAGAACCACTTTACTATTTGCATAGACATCAAAATGACAGAGTAATGTCAAAAATCTTCCAGCAAATGTCAGTGAAAGTTCAGCAAAATAGCCAAAATGAGTCGAAAGCCAACATTTCATTCAGAGCCGCCTGCTGTTGGAATGATCGCTGTTTTTTTCCAGCCGTACATTTATCACTGGACTTTAATGTAAAATGAATCCAAACAGGTGTTGAAAATCCCAGACAATTATTTCGTCAATGGATTATTTTGTGATCTCCATTCCTTTGTGGGCCCTTTCAAAATGGAGAGAATTTCATTTCACAGCCATCAAGAAGAACAGTGGCTTTATTCCCAGTTGACACTGTTACTTGTTAATTGCTGCATGATTTCTCGCCTAAGAGTTGTTTTTGTTGTTAGGAGTCGTTGTGTTTGTTGTTTGTGTGATGGCACTTTGGGAATGACCCTGTTGTGGACGGAGAGACAAAGAGGCCGTATAATCAACGTGTCAGAATGTTTCATAAACCGCTTAGCTGGGAAATTACGCTTTTAAATGAAGAAAGAAAGGAAAAATATAATGCTGTGTGAATAGGATCTGACGTACTGTATATATTGGTTTGGGTTTATATTGCATTTTAACTTTCAACCTCCATAGCAGCCTCTCTCGCAAGCGGTTTTCTTTGGAAAGTTTGGACTGCTTTTTTTTTTTCATGGTAGGGAAGTAAATATGTAAATACTTTAACACTTTCTCAAGTTTTTGGACTGTTAAAATTGACTATGCCTAAATTTGCAACACATAAACTGCATTAGTTACATACTTGAAGCGATATGAGAAGTAGGTCACTGACTTTTTTTCCCCAGAATTACACAAGCTCTTATTTTTTGGATGCCAAATGCATGTCACAAACTACAGTTCAGTGTCAAGTGAACTCACAAACGTGAATGTTTTGTAGTGTTTTTTCTCTTAAGGAGATGAATATGGGAACAAAATGCATGGATTTATGTGTGCAATTTATAACTGTCATGGAATTAAATTGTCTGTAGAAAGTATTTTTATGTTTTTTAAATATATACAGTATGTACACTATATTGCCAAAAGTTTTGGGACACCTGGGACACCTTTACATGCACATGAACTTGAATCCGTACGGTTTAAAATGGAGTTGGCCCACCCTTTGCAGCTATAACAGCTTCAACTCTTCTGGGAAGGCTTTCCACAAGGTTTAGGAGTGTGTTTATGGGAATTTTTTTACCATTCTTCTAGAAGCGCATTTGTGAGGTCAGGCACTGATGTTGGACGAAAAGGTCTGGCTCGCAGTCTCTGCTCTAATTCATCCCAGAGGTGTTCTATCGGGTTGAGGTCAGGACTCTGTGCAGGCCAGTCAAGTTCCTCCACAACAAACTTACTCATCCATGTCTTTATGGACCTTGCTTTGTGTACTGGTGCGTAGTCATGTTGGAATGGGAAGGGGCCATTCCCAAACTGTTCCTACAAAGTTGGGAGCATGAAATTGTCCAAAATGTGTTGGTATGCTGAAGCATTAAGAGTTCCTTGCACTGAACTAAGAAAAACAACCCCACACCATAATCCCCACCCTCCACCAAATTTTATACTTGGCACAATGCAGTAGTACCATTCTTCTGACAACCGCCAAACCCAGACCTGTCCACTGGATTGCCAGTCAGAGAAGCGTGATTCGTCACTCCAGAGAACACGTCTCCACTGCTCTAGAGTTCAGTGGCGGTGTGCTTTACACCACTGCATCCGACACTTTGCATTGCACTTGGTGATGTAAGGCTTAGATGCAGCTGCTCGGCCATGGAAACCCATTCCATGAAGCTCTCTACACACTGTTCTTGAGCTAATTTGAAGGCCACACGATGTTTGGAGGCCTGTAGCTATTGACTCTGCAGAAAGTTGGCGACTTCTGTGCGCCTCAGCATGCGCTGACCCCGCTCTGATTTTTTTTTTTTTTTTACGTGGCCTACCACTTAGTAGCGGAGTTGCTTCCACTTTGCTATAATAACAGTTGACCGTAGAATATTTAGTGAGGAAATTTCACGAACGGGCTTATTGCACAGGTGGCAACCTATCACGGTACCACACTTAAATTGACTGAGCTCCTGAGAGCGACCCATTCTTTTACAAATGTTTGTAGAAGGAGTCTGCATGCCTAGGTGCTACATTTTATACACCTGTGGCCATGGAAGTGATTAGAACACCTGAATTCAGTGATTTGGAGGGGTGTCCCAATACTTTTGGCAATATAGTGTATATTTTACACAAAATATGTTGCTAAAATAAAATGAATAATTTTTTTTGCTGTCGTGCAGCAAAAATATTGGCAGCGGCAGTACAAATCTGCTGCTATTATTCCGACCAGGCCAGCATAAAAAAAGTCTTTGTTGAGCCCTGAGCCCTATTTGATTTGAAGATTCTCTTTTAATCAGTTCAGCCCATCCTCAGAAGGCCTGCTGGTGTATTTGGGCTTTGTATGTGCTTGCCAACATCTCCAAATGTGGTCACAGATCTGAATTAAGTGTCTCCGCTCCCTTTTGACATTGCGCACATCATTGCCAGTGTCACAGTGTGTCATTAAGTTTCTTGTGTGATTTTTGCAATAGCTTCTGTTGGCTCCGATTCCTCATCCTTTTCCAGAGCGCCCTTCAGTTCAATCAGCAATGCAGCAAGCCAGGCAGCATCATTACTAAGACTGAACAGGGAATCAAAAACAACCATTGCACTCGCCTGCTCCCTTCCACTGAGATAATGCAAGCGAACACAGAACATACAATTAACCAATTTGTAAGCCACTATCAGAAAATTGTGCCTGTGATACCAGAATGTTTAAATGTGACAATTAAGCAAATTCATTACTTTCTGAAGTCAATTTGTTGTTATAGTAACACAGCAATGTGGAATGATATGAAGACTAGTCATTCATTTCATATTAAAGGGAGAAAAGAAGCATAATTACAACAATCGTAAAACTAGAGCAGATTAAATATTAAATTTTTGTCTATTAATTGACAGTCTGCTTGGTCCTTAATGACATATATTCAGATATCCATATTTCAGGGTTCATTGAAGGCTTTTTAATATAACAGAATAAAACATGAATAAGTAGAGGAATAGAGGTGCTAAAATCACCAGATAGCTAATTAGACGGCTATAGCTTTAAGAAGACTTGCTCTATGCCAAGTCACACATCTCCTACACAAGACTGCAGAGGATTGTGGTGTGCCATCCTGGACTGCTGTGTCCCATCTCATGAATATGTTAATTTGTTCAGAGGCCACCCCATACCCCACTTTACATTTAACTTTCACAGCCTGTCAATGTCATCCACACCGACTAGTTTGACCCGTGCTGACGAAATGTCAAAACACACTCTTGGCCATAAGCTCAGAGCTGTGGCAAATCTTCCTGTGTGTTTTATTAGCAAAGGGATTCAATATGGCTTTACTATGGAATTAGAGTGAACACGATGTTAAGTGTCACATTGCAACCTGTTTGTGATGCCATGACATTCTGGCTTATCTCTTCTTTAGTTGTATAGAAACAAATTCAATTACTGATTATGCCACCTTGCATGCAGGGTGTATTCTTCCCCCACCTTGGTAAATG
This sequence comes from Rhinogobio ventralis, assembly GCA_039654625.1. Lineage (NCBI taxonomy): Eukaryota > Metazoa > Chordata > Actinopteri > Cypriniformes > Gobionidae > Rhinogobio > Rhinogobio ventralis. The sequence continues at coordinate 18,434,287 of CM077212.1, forward strand.
TATTGCAGCTTGGGTGATTTTTTTTTTTTTTTTTTCTTTCTTTCTTTCTTTTTTCTCAACTTTCAAATCTGTATTCCTTTTTTCCCCCTTGTTAAGCAAAATATACTTTTTTAAAGACATTACACTACCTTTAAAAGTGTAGGTCAAAGTTTTGTTTTTAAATACTTAAAAAAAAAAACTAAATACTTTTATTCCACAACAGTACATTAAATTGTACAAAAGTGACAGCAAATGCTTTTTCATTGGTACCCATTTTTTTCCATACCTTATATTCATCAAAGAATACTAAGAAAAATAATTTTGTGTAAACCATAAGTATTAACACTTTCCCCGCCAGCATTTAAAAAAAAAAGTTGTCAGCCACTGCCATCTGCCACTGCCAGCAATTTTCACAAAAATTTCATGGCCCCCAGAATATTTTGTTGTATGAATATCTGAACATGCAATAATCTCAAAAGAAAGAACAGCTGAGAAAGCTGAGAAAATTGTGTTTTTGTCAAAGACTACATCTGGATCTGATTCAGAACGATGATCAAAACACAGATGGAGTAGATTGAGTCCATCAACAATCAACAAGTAGCTCGTCTTGGGTCGACATTTCATTCAGTAACATTAGGCAGTTTTGATTTATATGCTGTTTAATATTGATGATCACGTTAGATTGCTTGTTTCTGCGTCATCTTCACATGTGTTTTGATCAGGAGATTCAGTACTCTTTCAGAAGATGTGTAATAGCGCCCCCTAGTGTATAACAGTAAAAACATGGAAACCTGGAAAATTCTGTGTTTGGCGGGGAAAGAGTTAAGCAGCACAATTGTTTTCAACATTGGTAATAATGTTTCTTAAGCATCGTCAGCATATTAGAATGATTTCTGAAGGATCATGTGACACTGAAGACTGGAGTAATGAGAGCTGAAAATGCAGCTTTTCCATCAAAGGAATAAATTACATTTTAAAATGTTTTAATTTCACAATAGTACTGTTTTATTGCATTTGTGATCAAATAAATTCAGCCTTGGTTGAGTGTAAGAGACATGTTTAAAAACATTTTAAAAAATCTTAATGACCCTCAACTTTTGAATGGTATAGTGTTCATTGGATGTAATGATAATAAAATTGACATTAAAGAACAAAAAATTACAAAAAACAAAATTACTATTTTGGTATATCCTAATTATTTTGAAGTCACATGATAGATTTAAGGAACAGGCTGAAATTGAAGCCATTATTCACTAATTATCTTCACCTCCAGTAAATAGTTAATTCAAGAAACACTTATGTGTGTAATCGTCATTATACATGGCATTATTTATTTAGTGATGCACACAGATTATTCTCATGCCACAATGTCTTCCAATTCCTCTCCACTCTGTCTTTTCCTGACTCACTCTGCTTTCACCATACCATTTGGTAAGACAACCCTGTTTGCTGAAATGATAGACCCCCAGGGCCTCAATTCTGAATTAAGATATATATAGATGATGTTTTCATTTCCTGTTTCATTGCTCCACACTTCCATGTGGTAAAACTCCAGGGTGAACCTGACATTAATCGAAGATGTGCTGTAATGTAATGTGTTTTTGGAATCAACACAATGATGATCACTCCTCCTGTCCTGCTGGGAAGGAAAGTCCCAGTGGCATCTCTACTTCATCGAAAATCAATCACAAGGGCATGCGGGGCCAAGCATACAGATGAAGGTTGAACACCCCTCGTAAACTTTAGCCCAGGTAACACGCAGACATTACGGCAATACAAGGATGTTATGGAAGCCCAGCACGGCTGATCGCTGAAAATAACAGTTTCCTCCTCAGAGAGTTTTTATGTTCATAAAATTCTTATATCTGCCTTTTACGTTATGCCTTACCTTATGAGAGTAGAATAATGTAGAAGCACGTACTGATGTAAGGTCAAGAAAAAAGGCTTCAATCTGAATAAATAAGCAGGTAACATTGCATAGTGCTTTTTTTTTCACTTCACATTGCTAAAAAAAAAAACGCACAACCTCTGTTTTTTTTTTTTAATACTGTTAATTCATGAGCTATCTTGTGCCTTCCAACCTGACTCACAGGGCCGGTTACTTACATCTGGAAATTGGAAAATGAAATAGAATACTGAAAACTTCAAATGCCCTCAAACTTTCCCCCGTAAAAATAGTAATGAAAGATTGACATTGGCACCTTAAAATTAATTTGGCTGGCATGCCATCACACTGAATTAGCATATTGTAGTTTATTTTGTGAAAATTTCCTCAATGCTTTACTGTTCGGTGCAATATCAAAATGCATTTGTAATGCTTAATCTTTAATGTACTCGTAAATTTGCCCATGTTTCTGACCTAACAGAAACAGCTATTTGAAATGAGGTATTATTTTCTCCTTTGGGAATCTTCTGTAGGAAAATAAACCATAAAGAAGATAGTTTTCTGTCTGAATTTTTCTTTCCTTTAAGTCTTTCTGTTCCTCATATTGATGGTGCTCATGTACCACAAAGCACTTTTAGACGTACAAATATTTCTGTTAGTTACTATTTTATTACTATTTATGTTGCTGTGGTAGGAAATTATAGTTTTATTTATAGTCTTTTTCAAGTATTTCTCAAAGAAAAATCCTGGCTAGGCTCCTAGTTACCAAGCGTTTCAGACTTGATCTTATGAAACTGTGATCATCACTAAAAATATCCACAGCTCAGAGCACAATGTGGAAGTTATCAAGCTTTAAAATCACATGCACTCAGAGTGTGGAGTAAGGCTAATTATTGGTAGCAACTCTCGTTGCAGTTTTTACGACAGTTCCAACTGTGAAGTCTCTGATGATGCCCGCTGGTCTCTTTTTCTACTACTGAACAGAATAACTATTAATACTTCAGTTCCAGTGGTTAGGTCTTAGTGCACTTCAGGGGGCGTGCAGACTGCTAGCATAAATGCTCATCTATTCACCAAAATTACTGTTGTCATCTTGATTTCGTATTAGTGCTGAAAACTCAATAGTCACAATAGGAACATGAAAAGGCTTCTTGATCGTGATGGTGCTTTGTCTGTTTTTTTTGTTTTTTTTTGTGATGTATCATCTTCACTGAATTGCATCCAGTTTGCACATCATTGAACTTTACTTGTACACTACTTATAAAGGTACTGTAAAATGTATTGTAAAATAAATAAATGATCAATAAAAAAGGCGTGTTTAGGGCGTGGCTACCGTAGCAAGCAGGGCCAGAGGGTGTTTAGCTGATATGTGACCATGGATGACGCGTTACATAGGAAAAGACAATCAGCTTCTTCAGGTACAGGAGTGCAAGCCAAATTTCGACCTTCAAAGAGTAAACGGATCATGAACATGTCAAAGCGAGCAGGGCATTGTGATACAAGGCGCTATGGTGGATTCTTAAATATAACATAATTATTCAACTGTTAAGAAACACAAATGTTCCTGTTTACTTTGACGTGTCCAGTGAAAACAGCCTCAAAAACCTGCAGATACTTTGGATGGGTTTATTATGAGTGAGATGCTTGCGCTTGCTCTAGACAGAGTGTTAGTCTACTTAATTGCTTACTAATGACACATACTGTACACTATATTGCCATTAAGTTTTGGGACGCCTGCCTTTACATGCACATGAACTTTAATGACATCCCATTCTTAATCTGTAGGGTTTAATATGGAGTTGGCCCACCCTTTGCAGCTATTACAGCTTCAACTTTTCTGGGAAGGCTTTCCACAAGATTTAGGAGTGTGTTTATGGGAATTTTTGACCATTCTTCTAGAAGCACATTTGTGAGGTCATGCACTGATGTTGGACGAGAAAGCCTGGCTCACAGTCTCCGCTCTAATTCATCCCAGAGGTGTTCTATCGGCTTGAGGTCAGGACTCTGTGCAGGCCAGTCAAGTTCCTCCACACCAAACTCGCTCATCCGCCTTTATGGACCTTGCTTTGTGCACTGGTGTGCAGTCATATTGAAACAGGAAGGGGCCATTCCCAAACTGTTGCCACAAAGTTGGGAGCATGAAATTGTCCAAAATATCTTGGTATGCTGAAGCATTAAAAGTTCCTTTAACTGGAACTAAGGGGCCAAGCCCAACCCCTGAAAAACAACCCCACACCATAATCCTCCACCAAACTTTACACTTGGCACAATGCAGTCAGGCAAGTACTGTTCTCCTGGCAACCGCCAAACCCAGACAGAGAAGCCTGAGTCCAGTGGCAGCCTGCTTAACACCACTGCATCCGACACTTTGCATTGCACTTGGTGATGTAAGGCTTAGATGCAGCTGCTCGGCCATGGAAACCCATTCCATGAAGCTCTCTACGCACTGTTCCTGAGCTAATCTGAAGGCCACACGAAGTTTGGAGGTCTGTAGCTATTGATTGAGCTCTGTGATTTTAGGTGGCCTACCACTTCGTGGTTGAGTTGCTGTTGTTCCCAATTGCTTCCAATTTGTCATAATACTACTAACAGTTGACCAAGGAAAATTTAGTAGTGAGGAAATTTCATGAATAGACTTATTGCACAGGTGGCAACCTATCACGGTACCACGCTTGAATTCACTGAGCTCCTGAGAGCATGTTTGTAGAAGCAGTCTGCATGCCTAGGTGCTAGATTTTATACACCTTTGGCAATGGAAGTGATTGGAACACCTGAATTCAATGATTTGGAGGGGTGTCCCAATTCTTTTGGCTATAGGGTAGCAACATAGCTAAAAGTTTTCCTAATATGTTGGACCTTTTGTTGAAAGTAACCTTTACCTGTTGAGACATGCTTTCACAAGCACCCGTAAGAGCTGTGTTTGTGATGCACAAACTACACACTTCATCTTTAAGTTACACATCTCTCATTGAATGGAAATAAATTATCCCAAAAGTACATTGTTAATCTGTTTATCTGTGAAAATCCCACAAAATGTTGACTCTTTGTCTGCATTTCTGATATATAACTGCTAATTAAGTAAAAAAAAAAAAAAGAATATCAAATGAATCTTCAGTTAGGAAGTGCTGATTATCTAGTTGTAGGCTGATAGTCACATCTTTTTTCTTTGGACCATAATGCAGACAAATATTCCTGCTCTGACAAAAGGTCTCAGGAGCATTTGGTCTCTATAATGAGGGTTTAACCAGTGTCAGACACAGAGGCCCAGTATATGCGGTATGTGACAGCTCTGAGTCTCTGGAAAAGGCCATGTGAAAGGCACTACAGCTGTGTGCATCTGGGAAAGATGGTGAGCCGACAGGAACAGCTGGCTTGTGCTTATGAAACCTCCACAACTGGGAGTCAAAGCTGCCTATACATTTAATATGGCCCTTTGCCAGCTTTCCAAGCTGCCATCAGAGCACCACCTCCACTCAGCTGTTCAGGACGGTGTGTTCAGAGACGTGTATACAGTCTGATGTTGTAGGCTGATCGCATGCTATTGATTGCCGTCTGCCATCACATAAAGCCTATCAGCAGCTGCGATGTGTTACTGTAGCTCAAGCCTTCATACCTTGGCTCCTTTTCCACTTTGTTGAACGCTATTCCTTGACATTCCCAACCTCTTTTAAATACCCCACTCTCCCACAGAGCCCGACTCCCTATTGCTATGCCGGGGAGCGAGTTCAGTCAGGCATTTCAAAGGTTCAGTCTACCCTTGGCATTTGAGATTGAATAAACTATAGCTTATCCATCTAAAACAGCAGGTCACTATCTCCCAGGAGCATGACACAGAGCAGTAGAAGAGAAGCAGATAGTTAATCTTTCACCTTCTCTGGAAAAGAATGGAAGCCCATAAAGTGATGCACCTATATGAAAGCATGTTTTGTCCCCGTATGTGCCATATGTCGTCTATAAGCGTGCTTTCTTCTGAGGGTGGAAGAAACATTGTCAAGGAGCATCATGTCAATGGAATGGAAGAGAAGATTTCCCAGAAGGCTGATAGGATGACATCCCATGACCCACTTTTTTTCTTTGAGTAACAATAGAGTAAAGTGCGCAAGTAATTCTCAGGGTCCTGGACTCAACACCCTGCTCCAGTGTGCAGTTTAATGATTTCTTTCACAATTTTCAGCTGTGGCTGAACGCATCTTGACTTGTTTAGTGCCGTTATGGTCGATGGATATGGCAGGGGATTGGGGGGTTGTGGGTGGATTGATTCTTGACTAATTCACAAGACTGTTTTATCAGTTCAAACACCCTTAACCCTGTGTGCACTCCCACCCAAAGGACTGCATTGATGTTTTATTTCACAAAGAATGAAACTAGAGCTCAAAGTGCATTCTGTAGGCAGTGGAAGGTATGACAAGAAGTTTTTTTTTTTCTAAAATAGACCAATTTAGAACATTATTATAGCGCTTGCAAGGAGAGTTTCATATTGATATTCCTCTTCTATTACAGTGCTTGCAAGACAGCAATGTATTGATATTTGAAATTCATCTTCTGCAATTAATTTAGCTCCATTTAAGCTTTGTTTTGTAGATCATTTCAATCTTGGGTGTTATGTCTTACTAGAATATCAATATGTTCGTATAATGATGGACAGTAACAAAATGATGCACTTGCATGAATTACAGTATAGCAGTGTCACATAATAATTCACCAAAAGCATACGTTAACAGTTGTGCTATTATATAGTTGTATTTTTGTAAGGTTTATACTTTGGAAATCACCTTTTGTTTGCCATTTAAACATCAATGATGCTATCACAGTATTTAAATACCTTTATGAAACAGAAGTACAATTTAGAATACTTTTAAAAAGTACTTATTACAGAAATAATATACAATATACTGTAAGTACAAAATGAATTAAATGTTTTCAGAAACTTAATTGAAATGAAAATAAAATGTATTATAGTTTAAATTCATATTGAATTCAATTACCTGAACTTTAGAGTGTTTTTTGATCCACTATTGTCTTTAAAATAGGGTTAAAATGTACTGACAAGCATCTATGGTAAAACTATACTTTAAAGACTTAAAGACTGTGCACATTCAATTCAGTTATTCACCCTTTTAAGGGTGAAATAAGACTAAAACTTAAGTCATCTTCACTGTGGCTCTCAAATTAACGTCAAATTTTGACGTAGATCATGATTGGTTATGAAACACTTTAAAACAATCATTGGTTCTGTTGCTGTCCAACCAGCAACATAGGCAACATATTTGATTTTGGTCTGTTTGTCATACAAATTATTGTTTGGCTTCAGGGAACCTGACATATAGCATATGATTTTTGGAGCTTATTTTACAACCCATGACCACTATGAACTATCATTTGTGTAGAAAAAATATACTGTATATGTAAAGTTTTTTAAGTAAACTACTCAGTAAAATGATCTTGCTATTGGCTAAAACAAAACCTGTCACCAAAATAAAAGCATTCTCATCCGTTTTTATTTTTTCTTTGCTGTTGCTTTATGGCTGTGCCAGCACATTGCAGGATCATTGATCAGGATGAGATTCATTGTCAGAGTGAGCTATGTGACATTCATCAGTCCAGAGCCCAAATTCCAATTCATATGTCACATGAACATATATTGACCCAGATTACCCCTGAGCTCCACACCAACATGACTACACCCATAATTCCACATTATTGATCATCCATCGATCTCAGGTAATGCTACCATTAGCCCCTTTCAATTAGACATTTAGTGATTAATTTCAATAATGAAAGCAGCAGACTGTGCATTGATGTAAAGAATATTGACTGTTCTTGCTCTCTCAGGACAGTGAATCTCAGTGTCCTCCCATTATATTACATTTATTCATTCCAGCTTCTGCTTTATATTATTCACATCGCCTGGGTTTGGAAAATTACAAGTGCTGCACATTCTACCCATTAAAAGACGCTTTATCTCAGAGAGATAATGTAGAGGCTTGTGAGTCACACACTCGCAACAAAGAGAGAGACCCTGAGTTCATTCTCTTATCTTGCAGGTGCTCCTCACTCAGCCAGCAGCACTGCACTGCACTGTGGGTAAAAGAACCATCTCTAAAGTCCAACTAAGAATCAGATAATGACTTACAAGTAGTTTTGGCATTTGTTGTTTGCTTCATTATTCATGATCCACCGAGGCCTGAACTCGTGAACTGTTTTGAGCTCCTTAAAAGCGATAAACCTGAGTGGAAGTTATTTCATATTTATATTGTTTCATACAAATGTTTCATATGACATGATGGTGTCTAAGATTTGTGCCCATTAAATCAAAATGGCAGTTTTTGGGGTTTTGTCCATTCTTAATAGGTTTGAGGCCATTTTTACGCTGACAAAAATATCTTTTTTCGAAATGTAATTTTATTCCAGGAAAATGGATCAAAAACATGGATGATTCATCTTGCACTCACAAAATTATTGTCCAGTAAAATTCTCTCTAGAATGAGAAAGTCCCTCCTCCTAATACAACGTACTTCTGACTACCAGTAACAAATCGTGCTCATGGCTTTGATGTAAACTAAATTGGCACATTTATATCTCTAACATTCCTGTTTCAATGGAAAATGTCAACACAGGTAGAAATTCACTTTACTGGATTTTTTTTTTTTTTGAGCTACATGCCTTGCCTTGAAAACAAATATACATACATTTTAATTACTCAGCGTCAAGCTATTAGATTTATCATCTGGCATATTAAAGATGTATTTTGATAGTTTTTTGCTAGCTTGGAAAATAAAGGGAATGCTAGTGGCTCAAAGAGCAATGGGTTTTGTTATGTTCCTCTGCTGAATTCCCTCCAGATCTTCTACTCTCTCCCACTCAAAACAGCCCCCGATACATATTGCTGCCTTAAAAAAAAAAGACCCTCGGGCCAAGAATGGCAGTTCCTTGAAGAATGAACTCATCTGAACAGCAAGGCAAATAAATAAATCAAATGTTAAAAAATGCAGACAAAGTCTACAGGCGCTGCAGAAACCATCTTCACTGTTTCTAATTTCATAGCGTGTTATAGTGCCAAATGTGTTTTATGCAGAATACAAATCTTGTGATTTTTCTGACTTTTTTGTAACTTGACAGCTGTTGGGATTTTTTTATATATATTGAATCTCTTCCAAACATCTGTTCTTTGGGATTCAGAATGCAGTAAGAGTTTTGAGACTTGTCTGAGAGAAAAACATGGCTGTAAAAACACACACTTTAAATCTAACCACACCTGTCCACCCCTCAAACTCTGTGTATATTTGGGAAATGGCATCTGTTCAATCTCTATATGAAAGCACAGTCAGCAACTGTGCCACTTAGCATTGGTTATTTATCTGTTGACGTCCCCTGAAGTGTTACCTGTACGTTGTTTATTCATACAATGACAGCAAATTCACAGGGGGAAGGCTGAGCGCTGGTTTACCAGAACAGCAAAAGCTTTAGGCTACATCCTTATCCCATCCCTCGCTCCCCTCGCAGCCGCACACAATAACTTATAACTGTAAATGTGTTCCTGCCGTCCCGGCTCACCATGATATGTGGCAAGACATTGGTTTTACAGCTCACCTCTGCTCCTGCATCTTAATGAGTTGGCTTCACTGTCAACGGCCAGGCCAAGATTCTCGTGACGACTCGTCCGAGTGCTCCTCTGCTCTTTAATTGAATCTTCCACCCCCTTTGGCTCTCTTCAGTTGTGAGCAAGCCAAGGGTGTGTTTAAGTGTTCATTTGTCAACGGCGGTGGGGTGGCGTCCGGTTGGCTGTGTTGGCATTGGTGTGACGGGCACACAGCAGGAACAGATGGAGTTCAGATGTGGCTTCTTAATCGTGCGCATAAATGCTGCCATTGTCGCTGTCTGAGGACTCTTAAAGTTGCATTTGCCTAATTTGGATCTTGGGTAAACATTTACAGTAGCTTTTTGCATTGATATTTTTTCAATAAGTTTACCTCATTTTTTTTATTTTGGAAATTACTCAAAATATTTTGTATTTAATGAAATAAGTCAATTGAATTATTTTTTTTTTTTTAATATTTAAAACGTTTTTATTTCTAAGTTACATATCTAATTCTGGCTAGATGAATTGGTATATATAAATCTTATATATACCAATATATACAATTATAAATCTTGATTTAAGAAATATTATTATTTCTTAAATTAAAGAAATGTATCTAATGTTGATGCATATAAAAAGCTATATGCTATAAATAAAATAAAATATGCTTTTATGTGTCTAATGGACTCTTTTTAACAGTTTTAATTCTTTGGTAACCTAATTTATTTATTTATTTTTTTGAAAAGGTTTCATAGGAACTATTTGTTTGTAATTATGTTTGGGGAAAACAGGCATAATGACCTTTACAAAACAATTGTTTATTCCAATTATTATTATTATGAATACATTTGAATAATATGAATAAATATTTATAAAAAATAAATGTATTCAATAAATGTATTGCTGCTATTTTATACAATTTATAATAAGGGGGATTTAGGGACAAGGAACACCCCTTGCCGTAATAAAACAACTGTAATGTAGATCTTTTGGGGCTTTTGCTTTATTAGAGCACCACCATATTCCCTCTCATCTCCAGTCTGCTAAGGCTCAGATTGTCAAAATTCCAGAAAAAACTCTTTGAAGTGAAATACTCTTCTTTGTCATATAGCGTTCCATATCACCACTAAAATTACCAGACCCTGAGACAGTTCACACAACGCCTCCATCTACCTCTCTTGATACTGTACACAAGCCTGCAGTCATTTTCCTGCATAGTTTTTAGTTACTTGTACACTTGATTGTTTTCATTGTAACTGCCCTTTTGGGGTTGTAACACCAACTTTGAAGGATTTTATTTCTCTGTTTGAGCTTAATATGGATGTCTAGATCTAGGTTTAATCTTATAATCAAAATAAATTTGACTTCTAAGAGCTTAAGATTTCATCCTCTGGGAGATTACTTGCGATACTCCGCAATATATGGATGCCTAATTGCAGTGCCCGCCTCTGCACCACACACCATGAAAACAATAATACATGATAAATGTACTCCGGGTACATATGTATACACAGTGCACAAACGTGCTGTTTGTGTGCATGTGCCTTGTTTTTTCTTTCCTTGTGTATTTCTATAGCAACTCGTATTGGCATGATAATTGTCAGCAAACTGAACCTTGAATCTGGAACACCTGGCTTTGAGTCATTTATTGAGTCAGCATCTTCTGATCAGCCACTAGACCTTCACAGCCCTTATTTGTCTGTTTCGTTCTCTCTTCTTCCTCCTCTGAAGGGTCTCATTATTAAACTCTTTGAACCAGCTCTGGAACAAAAGAAGCAGTCATTGCAGAGGCAAAAGCAGAAGGAAAATTTTTGCGTGTGCTTTTACCCATAAATGTGAAATGGTGAACAAAAGCAGCTTACTAGAAGGCAATCCTACAGCCAGTATGGACTTGTAACTAAGTTAAATGGCATTCATGCTGTCTTTTTCAACAATTTCATCAGTAACTTTGTAGCCTGGCACGCTGCACTGTCAAAGTAGTTTTGCCAAAAGTTTACTATATACTGTCAAACCAAAAATTATTCAGACACCAGATATAATTTTTTACTAGTGGGTGCAGGACACTATAGTTCATTTATGTAAGTGAGGATAGCAAAATAAAGTAAACTGTGACATTATACCCAAAAATTCTTCATACAGTGGACTACCAGTAAAATTGATAAACATTTGGGACTAAAATTATTCAGACACTTTGACCTGACCATGCTTTGCTGGAGTGTTTTTTCTTTAATTGCTAATGCGACCTTTTACACCACAGACTGAACAAAATGAAGCATTGCTTGGTCATTGGTTGACCTAAATTGGTATTATCTAACTGTGGACTTAAATTTAACAGCTGACAGCTGATTGGTTGATTGTTATCTGACATTATCAAGATGAATTTGTTCTGACACAGTTTAACCGAGTTCTTGTCATATTTTATTACCATTCGCAACTATAGCGAATAAACTGTGATAATGTGAGAAAATGTTGAAGGTGTCTGAATATATTTTGGTTTGACTGACTGTATATTTCAGTTGTGCTCCTCTCAGTGGTTTTATTTGAAATTGAATGATTTACATACATTGAGTTTTTGTTTGTACTAATATCCTAACATATAGGTACAGTAAATGTAGATATTCAATTCATTGCAATTCTAGTTCACAAACTCTTCATTAGAAATTCTCTCTCTGCTAATGCTGTAAATTATACATGCTGGTTGAGACTAGTGATGCACCAAAATTTCAGCAACCAAAAATATTCACACGGGGAAAAAAAAAATGGGCCAAAACAGTTAGCGTTTCTTTTGACAGCAATATGTGAAATTAGTTTGCCGTGGCTTGTTACCGAAGAACTTTACTTTGACTGTTTATCACCTGTGAACACAACACCCTGAATAGCATATTAAATTTGATTCCCCAATTATGAAAAAATTATTACTGAAACTTTAGTTTAGAACTTTAGAAAACATTCATTTCGATGCATCACTATTTGAGACTAATTCCAATTTGTCTTTTTGATTCATTCATTTATTCATTCATTCATTCATTCATTCATTGATCTGGCTCAAAAGAGTCATTCATTTCAGGAATTGAGCTACATTGGCTGTGTCTGGAATCACCCCCTATACCCTTAGAATTATTTGAGGGCACAGCCATTTGTAGTAGTGTCCGAAACCACAGTGCACCGCAATAACAAGTGTACAACTGATGTACACTCATTGGCTAGAGAATACCCATAATGCATTGTGAAGGTTGTGCCAAATTAATTGCCTTGTCTCGCTAGATGACGGCTGCAGCTGAATCATCCATCCATTTTCCAAACCGCGCTGGTCCAATGTGGCTACAGCTTAAAATCATACAGGTATAAATAGAAGACAGAGTTGAAGATAAATCTTTTCATTAGCCTACTACTGGAGCTGCCATTTTGCTAAGTTTTAAATGATTATTGAAAGGCAAGCACAAACTATGCAAAAGCAGCAGCCCTTCCAGCGCACTCCGTGTCCATTCACTCCTTCAAGTGGACTATATTAGTGGAGTAATGTAGGGAATAGTGAAGGAGGGTATAGGGGGAAATTTCAGACACAGTCATTGGTTGCACTGTATATGTTTTGATTTACTAAAAAGAGTTCATAAATTAATAGTTCATTTGCGAATCGGACTACACTGTTGAAGTAGTTTGCTTTTGCGTGCAGCGTGTGAAGTGCGTGTTCCATTTTTTTTTTTACTGGCCTGAAAGTGTAGGTGTGTGATTGGTGGTGTTCAGAAGAATTCAGACACTCACCACCTCTGGACTACAAATTTTATTCCAGAAATCGCTTTCTAATGGGACCGTAACTGGTAAAAGTTGTAAGCAGAAAACTGTAACTATATCTGGCAGTCAGCATACTGATGGTGAATTAATACAAACAGCATAAAAGAGAGCAATCGAGTGCGTAAATGGGCGAGCAGATAAGCCTGACTTGAAATGCTCGGGACAATTAAGGAAACTGTTTAAATATGGGGATACATGTGTGTCTAGTGAATCAGTGCAGCTAGGAGATCCTTTTTAAGACACATTTAAGTGTGCTAGCTGGATTAACAATTTTTGCAACATGTGATGGGTTAGCATGCTGGGACTACTGTGTAATCCATCGTTTAGCAGCATGTTAACAATTCAAACTAGGAGCATTGGCATTACTGACCATTTTGAGAAATGAATCAACTCTAAATTGAACTGAGTCTCAGAATTCAATTTGCATTATTGTGTAGGGATGCATGGGCGAAAACTGCAAATTCCTTTTTGCTCGTTCAGATATGAAGGCAGAGATCTCTGAGGTGGAAATAATTGAGGCAGGGCATTGGAAAGACCAGGCATGTCTGTCTGGATGCATGTGGAAGTGTGCATTACACTGGAGGAGGGCACATTCAGCAGACAGCAATGCAGATATCTTTGTCTCATTCCGCTCTCTAGTTCCCTATATGACGTCAAACAGTATACATAAATTTGGAGACTATAAAGGGCCTTGATCCACTAAACACTGGGACAATGATAATTGCAATTTCACGGTTACACATTAAAACAGCTGGTATTTACGTTTTCATTGCTGTTAAAAAAGTACAGCAACATTAATGCTATATGTGCTTGTCCTACATTTTTATAAAAAAAATGTACATGCATGGCTTTCATATATTTTTTAATAAACTGTAGGACATGCATAAATGAACAAATAAAAATAACGATTATGGTCTTTTTAATCTTGTTATAACAACTGATGTAAACTAAGTTTGTTTTCACGCACACTAGGGACAACAAAATCAAAGACAAAAAAGACCGTCTATACATTTACACCCATCTTCTGATTATTTGAAAAAAATCATAAAACATGATTACATCTCTGGCAAGTGCACTGGAATGATTTTGACAATGGGAGTGTCCTAAAAATGGACAAGCTCACTATTAAACTAGAGAGTAGACTTATTTTCACAAATATTCATGATTGTTGTTTTTAGGCTGGCTCAGTGCGACTTTTATTGCTTTGCTCTTTGCTTTTTCCTTTGGCAATTTTTCATTTTGACGTTTTAAACCTAGTTAAAAAGGCTTCAAAAGTGTGGTGTCACTAAACAGCATCTTGTCACTGCTTTGACTAAAAGGTTCTGTTGAAATGAATTTGACAATTTAGACAATGCACTTATTTTTCATTTTTACTCTGGCACATTGTTTTTATCAACTTAAGGTGAAGGGGGGGAGGGAGGAAATCTTGTCATTTAATCAAATGCATTATTGTCTTAGCCTGATTTTCTTCACAGGGGGCCAGAAACAGCATTAAAATTTGCTCATTACTGCTGAAACCACAAGACCTGCTGGGAGTTTACAACAATCCAGTGCAGGGAGTGACCTTGTGAGGAAGGACCCAAGTGCAGTACTAAATTTAGATCCAACACAAGATAATACTAAGATACACAATCAGACAAGAGTTCAAAGCAAGACTAATGGAACCAAAACTCACAGAACACATCGTGAAGCAACACTAGAAGAGAGAAACCTGCGAGGGTATAAATACACAAGCAAATGATTAAACAAGTGATTAGTGAACATACACATGACATTGGCGTATATTATATAGAGGTACGAAGGTAACAAGGCTGTTTTGATTGTAATGTGTGCTGCCTGTGATATCCCAAAATCCTGTGCATGCTTGATTGGTTGAATGAATTAAAACAAATTAATGTATTTAGAAATGTCAAAACTACCGATGACTCCACTTCTGGAGTGGAGCATTGTAGCCACTAAAATTGTTCTAGATCATTGGACATTATGTTATAGTGCCTTGGAAAGCCTGTCTAGAAGCAGTTTCTCTAGGCTGTACCGTCATACTAAAACACTGTCTGGATTAGTCATTGACTGACTGGGCAGAAACGTAGCTGGCTTAGGTTTTGGACACAGCCCTGGGCTAAAAACTAAAAAAGTTCAAAATAAAGGGCTGACATAAAAGGAGAGAAAAGAATCCCTGGAATGTTACTCTCTCACTTATTGGCAGTATGTGTTTAGTTTTAACCTTTACAGCATTGAGACATCCAATTCATTTTAGTGAATTTCGCTTTGGCTGAATCAAAATACAGGTCTGTCAAAATGTGTGTTCATTTTAATCATTCAAAAATGTTACTCTCAAATAGTTAGATACTTTATTATTAGTAACATGTGTATCTAACTTTCAATGTAACTTTCTTACTGTAGTGTTAGGGCACCTTGAATGCCATTTGACTATTGAAATTGAGTAGGTTGTGGTAAGCTTTTGGTTCATACCTTGATTCATGGCATTCAAGAGGTTTGTGGAGGACTGGAGGTTGTCTCAGGCACAACACTGGCATCAGAAAATGTTTAATTCCAAACAATTTTATAGCATACCTCTATTAACTTAAGTATTAAACTGTTAAATTAAAACAGTTACAATATTTTGTTAAAATTCACAAATTTTTAACAAACAATGCTTGAATTAACAGAATTTTACCAGACTTATGAAGTCTATAGACTGTTTCATTGGACGCACGTGCGCTGCCACAGTTACACGCCTGGCCCGAAGTTAACTTCCGGTCTGTGTTTGTTTATCAGTCTGGCTAGTGGATAGTATGGCGCACTACTCAGTAGAAACACATTTTTGACGTACTATTCTTGGATAACATGATATAAATATTAACGATCAAGCAGAGAGAATATGACACCAGCGCAAAAACTGTAACGCAAAAAGCCTTCAATGCTTCATAAAGATCCATTCTGACTGCATACAAGAGCAGCGTCTAATGGGTAACACTTTACAATAAGGTTCATTAGTTAACTACATTAGTTACCATGAACTAATAATGAACTGCACTTTGTTAATGTTAATTTCAACATTTACTAATGCATAATTTAGTAAATCTTGTTAACATTAGTTAATGCACTGTGAAGTAGCATTAACAAACCATGAACATTTTTATTCACTAACGTTAAAACAGTAGGGATGGGCGATACCACTTATTTTGTTTTTATACGATACTGATACTTTCAAGGCCAGTATCGCCGATATCGAAACCAATACCGATACAATACTTCTAAACTGAACTTTTAAATTATTAAATTTATTAAATTATTAAAATTACTAAGAGTAAAATGGGTAAAGAAACCCACTTAACATTATATTTGAAAGGCATTTTAAGGCAATACGCCTTAATTGCAACTTATTAGATCATATTTTTGTTGACACATGTAAACATATATTAACCTTGTAGTGGTAACCATGGGAATCTACAAATACTATAGTTGAACTATGGTCACTGTACGGGGACTGCCAGTGACAGGACGTTGCACCTATAAAATGCAACCGTTTTATTCTGATAGTGTATGATTTATATTAACATTAGTTACAGAATAGAACATGATCAATATGAACGTTTAACATTAAATTTAAATAAGTGTAATTGCACAAACTATGTAGGCTACAATTTCTATTTGTTTATTGTGAAATAACTCAAACATACTATGTTTTTCTGTCTTCTGATGAGCATTGTTGTGGGCTGCGTTTCCAAAAGCATGGTTTCTTATGATAGTTTTGGGAAATGCAGCCCTGTTTGAATACAGAGTCATCAGTGAGTGAATTACTCTCTCTGTGATTGATTGGTTCTGTCTTGCAGCATTTGCGCGTGTACTGTGTTCAGATCATGGTTCAGACGAGCAGGAAAATAGTTCTATACAACACAATTATTCTGTAACATGGGTTATTCGTATTGTATGCATAAAATAATCTTTTTTTAATAAACAAAATTACTGGTAAAAACACCTTAGTATCGATATTTTTATTTGAGTATCGATACTTTTCGATGCTCACATCAGTATCGATATATCGATACTTCAATATCGATACGCCCATCCCTATAAAACAGATTAACTAATGCTGAACAGAGGTGTTGTTCATGGTTAGTTCATGTTAACTAATGCATTAACTAATGTTAACTAATACAACCTTATTGTATAGTGTTACCGTCTAATGTAATTTACTTATTTTGCTTGTTATCAGAAATAATCTACTCTAGAGGTAACTTATTCTGGCTGCGTTTACACTTGGCATAAACATGTGATCACCGAGATCCGATCAAGCAGATCGGCTCATCAGTCAATCAGGACACGACGCGTTTACATTTGCTCACATCAAGTGGTCGCCATCTGGATAACATAGGTATGTAATAGGCCTTTATCACGGAGTGTAAAACAACTTTCGCTCTGTCCTCTATCAATGGCAGTGCCCATAGAGCACGGGATTTTTGTGATGTATTCATATAGAATCAATCTCAAATAGGGTACTTTATCTACAAGTTTAAGTTTCCCAACATTAATCTTATATGATGAAACAAAGAAACATGTTATTCCGACGCATTGCATGATTGAAAGGCGAGTGCGCAAGCATTTATATAGGCTACTGTACAGAAAACGGCATTACACGGTCAGTTCACCCAAAAATTTTAATTGTCATTATTACTCACCCTCATGTTGTTCCAAACCCGTCAGACCTTCGTTTTTCTTCAGTACACAAATTAAGATATTTTTCTTCTTCTCTAAAGTCTTACGGGTTGGGATCGACGTGAGGGTGAGTAATTATAGAATTTTCATTTTTGGGTGAACTAACCCTTTAAGGGGGGCGTTTCCCCCACTCTATACTGCAGACAGAAATGGGAGATTATTTATAATAAACCTGCTGAAACAATAAAAACATATAAACTAAGATAATGTTGCACAATTAAAATGAAAGATGACAATGAATAAGAAAGATAATGCAGCCTCTGTTGTTGTTTCTTTGCGGACATCTACCGGAAGTTAAGTTTGGGCCACAAAAGCATGCATGCGCAGTAACGTTTGTTTATGTTGTTGCTGTTGAAACGGTCTAAATATCTAAATATAGCTAAAACATCTTCTCTTTAATGCTGTAATTTCTACAGTGTTGCTGAATTCCAGTTTTCTGAGTGATGCATTGTTCAATGATGATTACTTATACTGACCGATCAGTACAGTACATTGGAGACTGTGAAATAAATTGGTTTACATCCTGATTTAAATCCTTACAGAATCTCATAAGGCCGATCCCCTTGACAGAGCAAGTGCTTCTCTAATTTCTTTATTTCATTGCTGTCTCACTGGCACATTATAATAGTGTATGGTATTAATTTCAAAGCATGCAATCATGATTACCTGACCAGAGAGTATTACCAGCATTTAAAAACTGGCCTTTTGGCTTTTGCTGTTGGAAACAATGTTTCATAAATTCAACCCATGCTTATGTGATCTTTACATAAGAATCCTGGAATGGTTATTGCTACAGAGCAGTCCAGAAGGAAAGCTTCAGAGCTGCTGTTATGTAATTATTTGATATTTACACACGCGTACATAGACTGGTAAGGTTTTTTCTTGCATCATAGAAAAGAAGTCTCTCTTGCTCAGCAATGCTGCATTTATTTTATCAAAACACTGTAATAAAATATGAAAATATTACAGAGGTGCTGTTTTCTATTTTGAAATGCAATTTAGTCCTGTGTTGGTACTTCTGCAGATGTCAGGTATAATGGCACATCAACTGAAGTTTAATTCAAAATGCTGTGCTGTTTTGCAGTTGTTGTCAGAGCAATGCGATGTGTCATTCATAGAATTGTCGGATCAACAAATTAAAGTGCAGTAGAGCATTTACTAGCATGATTTTGAATTCATTAATACAAATTATGAGGTGAAACAGCTCAATGCATTTGGGGAAATTAAAATGCGGAGATGAAACAATACACAGACTAATGTTTATGAGAATCGCAGTGCATAAAGTCAAGTACGTTCTCCATGTGGTGATCTTTATAGCTTCGGGTAACATCTGTACTGGGCTTGCTGTGGTAGGTGTGTAGTACTCTGTTTTTCCATCTGATATTTGAAATCATCTGGGTGCATTGCAAGTAGTAAATAAACCCCCACATATATATCTCAAATAAAACATGCATACATATAGTGTTACAATGATGGTCAGCATAGACTGGCCATCAATAATGGACAAATGCTCACATTTTGGAAAAAATAAAACATCTAACTGAGGTGCATTTGGCGCTGTTGGTGGATAGTAGCAGAAACATCTCAGTTCGCCATGTACGACATACAGGGATTTTCCTCAGTGAAACTGCAGTCTTTTTTTTTTATAGTTCTTCTCCCTTGCCATCTCTATTTCATGAATAATCATCGAGAAATGACCTCTTCAGGGTTTTTCAAATGTCTTGCCCTTTTCTCGGACGAGTCCAGAACCCAGAGGTAACTGTGCAGATCCTTAAAGTGCAGCTATATACTGTCTTTACTCACCCTTTTTTTCTCAAGGATGGTCTTTGCTCCTCCCATTCCCGCTCGTTCTTTTCCCCAATATCCCTCTCTCTCTTACTCACCTCTTTTCTCTATCCTACACAAATCATTGATTTTTCAGAGGTTCTATAAAATATTTACGATGTGTGGGCAGGCCTCTTTCTTTGGGAATTTGGCGAGGGGAAAATAATTTTGAAGGCAAAGTCTTAAAAGGAAAAAGAAAGAGACTGACAAAAAGGCAGAAAGAAAGAAAGAAAGAGAGAGAGGAAAAGATAGGCAAAAAAGAAAAAGGCCAGATAAGAGCCATGGAAGCCTTCTAGCATTGTGTTTGGAATTTCAATGGCTCACTTTGGAACAACTCCTGAATATAAATAAATAAGCAGATACACTGATAAAGATCCGTGGTTGTATCATCTCCATTCTCTTTTAAAGTCTCAGATCTAATCGATTCCAAGCAGATTCTCACTTTCTTCAGCTCTGAGGACACACTTATTTTGTTTTCATTCTTCCATCCGTCACACACCATCATTTTTCTCTCCACTTGAGTTTTTACATGTTACAGTATCATCGAGAATGAGAATATAATTTAATTACAGACCACTATCTGTTTTTCAGTAAAACGATTCGATGTAGAGGCATTTTCTTCAGCTTTAGGCACTGTTGGCCGGTAGACTTTAAAAAAATATATTCTCTCTTAAAACACACTTATCATACTTTCATTAGCATTCTGGGGTGGAGCTGAAGTGACAGAAATTACATTTTAAATATCTTTTTAGAACAAAATTGAAGACTCCTTTGTCTTACAGACTACAATTTTAAAGCTTGCATTTTATGTATCTTAAACGCACATAATTAAATCATATTTTCACACTTTCACTACAGCTTGATTGAAAATGATACACAATAAAATATTAGTATTATTTAGCTTCATAAAAGGGTACAAAAAACTTTTGGTGGAAACAATTAGTTGTGGTGAAAGTTATGCAACAGCTAAGGGATTTTTGAAAAATTGTTATGAATCATTTTCAACATAATAAATATTGAAACTATGTACTTCATGCTCATTTTTTAAATCATGATAGTTTTAAATATGTAATAATTCATATAGTATGATGGATTTTCATATTTTAAGACTGAAAGTCTGGGTCTAGGTGAAAATATATGAAAAGTTTAAGACATTTTTAATGTGTCCTTATAACAAACAGTTGAAAACTGTTAGTTTTAATAAAAATCAGGGACGTGTCCAGATGGGTGTTCTGGGATGGCTCTATCCACCTCTAAAATTTTACTAACTAGGGTTCTCCCCAAATTTATCCCATCACACAAATCAGAGGCTGGACCTTCAGTAAAACCAGATACAGTCTTTTTGGTTTAAATTAGAGTGGAAAGCATGTTGTTTTGTTTTTTAGCTAAAGCCAACAAATAGCAGTTAATGTGCAGCTGGATGCCATCTGGTTTTAAACTCAGCACCCTTTCTAGCTCATTTAGCACATAACCTTTTCTAAGACAAGCACATTATAAATTAGACAAGCCACCTTTGAATGAGTCTGTGCCCCATATGTAGCCTCAATAAGAAGTCTGGACATGCCATTGGTCTTTTTACCTTTTCTTTTAAGTTTTTTATTAGTAGTTCTCGGTTTAATTCTTTGGCGACTTTTTTTAACCATATCTGTTTTGTTTTTTCTAAAGGTGGGAGGGACGATGTACAACACTGGTCGCCATGTATCTCTCCGACTGGACAAAGAGCACCTGGTGAACATCTCGGGTGGACCAATGACGTACAGCCATCGTCTTGAGGAGATCAGGTTACACTTTGGCAGTGAGGACGGACAGGGCTCTGAGCATCTCCTCAACGGCCAGGCTTTCTCTGGGGAGGTGAGCTTCTGAAACCTGTGTGTCCTACGTCATGAGTGGGATACAGATCAGATCGTAAAGTGCCAGTAGCTGCTAGTATTCGGCAGTCTATTGATCTTTTAAAGTCACAATATAAGAGCAATGTGTAAAGACAGCAGGCCTCGTAGGTCAACAGCGGGCGCATTCTGAAAGCAAAACTCTATGGCGTAGGTTTTTATGCATCGACAAATAGTTATAGTGTGCCTCAGAGCATGCATTTCATGAAATGTTTAACATGATTTGCATCAGATTATGATACAGTAATGTTAGCACCCTGCTGAACAATATATCTTAACACTGAAAAAAATATATATTTTTGGCTGAAATAATCCTAACTGTATTGCTGATGATTTATTGTTCTCATTCTACAATACAAGTAGTCTCCCACTAACAGAGCCATAACAACAGAAAAAAAAGCATCTCAATTACGTTCGCCATGTAAATTTAGCATGCACTGCACTGCATCCTCCATCATTTGATAGTCACCAGTCAGTGAAGTCCTGACATCTTCATTTGAGGGTAATACGACCAACGATTTGTGTGGCAACACAATAAGTGTGAGCTTGACAGGCAAATCCTCAGTAATTAACGATTATAATTTCTTTCCCCCCTAAGCGGCAGCTGATAATCCAACAATAATAAAACAGTGTCAACAGTCTATCAGGGCAAAGTAAAGCGTGACCTGAGCACCAGGGCCAGCTCTGTCTTTCACTATTGTGTCCAAAACATTACTTCTCATGATAGACAACAGTAGCCAAATAAAAAAAATTTTTTGTTGTAATTATCGATTCAGCGAATTAATTTATGTTGACT
Source organism: Rhinogobio ventralis (assembly GCA_039654625.1). NCBI lineage: Eukaryota > Metazoa > Chordata > Actinopteri > Cypriniformes > Gobionidae > Rhinogobio > Rhinogobio ventralis. The sequence goes on from CM077212.1 coordinate 18,456,747, forward strand.
CAGGACTCCAGACTGCGACCAAATGATTGCATTTTGCAACCTTTTTTCCTGCTGGTCCGACCAAATTTTGTTAGAGGTCGCACTGGTGCCACCACCACGGTGACCAACTGATAAGAGCTGCCATTTCTGTGACATATGAGAAACATCAAATGGCAAATGAAACGAAAGCGGAACGGAACCGCTCTACTCATTTGAGATGCGCTGTGTGGACGGTTTCTCAGCTCTGAGCACCAGCTCATTCACGTGCCGATCTCGATCACGCGACACCGTTACTGCACCGCGCTGGGAGATCCAGTTAGAAAGCGTTTGAATTTGCCACAGTATTATTAACATCGCTACTGTGAGATCTAGTGGGAAGCGTTGGGCGCAGAATTCTGTTATAAACCATAGATTCAAACTGGAAAGCAGGAGAAACCATTTCAGTCCACAAATCACCAACAATCAGCATGGATTTAATGTAGTAACAGCCCATGGTATTGTGGAAAAAAGTTGAATGTTTTTTTTTTGTTTTTTTTTTTACATTATTCATCTCAGGGTTTGTACAACCCTTTTGAGAGTGAAATTTAAGCACTTTTGAAAGGGCTTTTAAGTACTTCACACTTTTTCCAGTACTTAAAAGCTCTAAATATCAATATTTTAATGTGATGTTTTGTAAAACTAAAAGTTTAAAGGTGTAGGCCACTTTGTGGCAAAAGAAGTAGGATGTCAGTCTCATGAAAAACAAACTTTTCTTCAAATTGTGACTGAATTATACAGAAAACAAGTAAAGAGTGCTCCTTTTATCACTGAAGCTGTCGGTCAGCTCAGTATGATACTATAAAAGAACAATGGTACATTTAATAAGAGTAGAATATTTATATTTTCCCTATAAAAATTTGTTCTGTTTATCTGCAAATTGGATCTGCATATCAATTCAAGCTCAGTGCTTAACTGTTAGATTTCCAATGAACAAACATGTACTATTATTAGTAACTGCACATATTAACAAAACAATAGTAATTTTATTATTAAATTAACTTTATGATAAATTTTCCTCCAGCGCCACCATCTGTTGATCTTAGTAGCGCTGGTGCTACCGCTCTCAAATGTTAGTCTGGAGCCCTGTGGCTGTATCTGGAGAATGCTGTCATCATCAGTTGCTTGGTTAGTGCAGGACTCAACAGAAGTACACTACCGTTCAAAATTTTGAAGTCAGTAATATTGTTACAAAAGATATCTATTTCAAATAAATGTTTTTTTTTTTTGTTTGTTTGTTTTTAGCATTCAATTCATCATGCAAAGGAACCTGAAAACAAATGGTCACAGTTTCCACAAAAATCTTAAGCAGCGAAATCAACATTATTATTTTTATCAAGATTAATACTAAGAATATATGTTCAACAAATGCAGAAGTTGCAGCCTTGGTGACAATAAGACTTTTGAAACTATTCAAACTTTTGAATAGTGTTGTGCAAAATTAAGCATACAATACTATGAATATGATTTGAAAACATCAATTAAGTATTTCAGAGCAGAATTTAGAAGATACAGACAGCTGAGGTACTTTTTTTAAAACATTCAAATGCTGTAGTGTTTGCTTTTTGACTTTTAATACAAATTTCTTTACTTTTACTTTAGTATTTTGCTAGTCAGCTCCCTACACAATGTCCTACATGCAAATTCAAAGTGTCTAACAGTCTGGATGCGTCGCTGGCACTTACGCTCATGCTCTTTTAAGTAATAAACAGTAAAATTATCTATTGATAATTATCGGTTGAAAAGTTGCATTTTAGTACCTTATATTTTCATACATTCAGGTGGGATCCATTTTGAAACTGTGACATTAATTGGTTTTATTACAGGCGAGTGTCAATTAGTCTATATATAGGCCTACACTGGACAAAAAGTATCCATGTATCATTTGTTCATTTAATATTGAAAGTAGAAAGTTGATTTTTTGTTTTTAACTTCAGGAGTAGAAAATTAATGAACAGCTTGAATATTCGATCTCTACATGTGGGCAGGAATGAAATGCCCCTTTCCACTGATTTGGTCAAGCAAACGGTGCTGTCATCAGTTGTTCCTCAGAATAATAGTCCTCCGCTGCTTCAGTTGTACAGATTCTTAAAGCGTTTATTGCAACTACATTTAATCTCTTTTTTTATCAAACAACCAGACTAACAAATTGCTCGACACAAACCGTACTGCGCCTAGACAGGGCTTTCTTCTGTGTCGACATAGCGTGCCAGAGAAATAGGCTACTATAGGTGTTTGTTTCAGAAATATGAATGTACCTTGCATCTCCCATTACCCATTATTCTACTTCTTTGACACCGCCTGTTTTATTTAGCTGGCCAGCGACAAACTGGACAGTGCGGAATAGTGTAGTGAAGACAACGGTTTTGTGATGATGTGATGTTTTTCACTGTTTTGTGTGACAAATTAATAGTCAAGTTTGTGCCATGCACAAGCACTTCTAGAGATCAATCAATTTTAATAAAACACAAAGCCTACATTATAAACCTCAGAAGAGTATGCATGTTATATGTCTGTTATTTTGTTGTGCGGAACTAGAGAACAACTGATGATGGCGCGGTTTGATCTTTGGTTGACCAATCAGTGGAAAGGGGCATTTCCACGTGTAGAGATCGAATATTCAAGCTGTTTATTAATTTTCTACCCCTGAATGTAAAAACAAAAACGAATGATACACGGATTAAAAAGACTAGCATTTTGCTGCCCGTCTTGATTGGTCAACTAGCATCTAGGGATGTTCCAGTTATGGAGGCCCTCCCTCCATGCGCTGGCCCTGTTCAAAGTATGTCAGGACAAACTGCTTTTCTAGTTAAAAATTACTGTTAAAGAAATTCACGCAAATTTCAGTTCATTTTAGTTCTACTTACATTTAAATTTGCATTGTAATTCTGCATCCTGTTTGTTAGCACAATGCAAATTCAGAAATGAATTGAAATTTAACAAGCCTTCTAAATGTGCAGCTAGGTTTTTTGTTGTTTTTGTTTTCAGCAAAAATACCAGGTGACTTAAAATTCATAGGAAAATGACGTTATGTTTATGAAAGAGCCTTCAGGGGCACTCTTCATCATACTTAGGAATAGCTGTGTTTAAAAAAAAAAAAAAAAAAACTCTGAGATTGTAAATTAAACCAAATGAGCTGGAGCCTGTTCTTGAAAAGAGAATGGAAAGTAAGTGACAAAAATGACAAACACATTCCCAACAAGTGACTCTTTTGCATTCAAATGTAGCCAAGATTTTAAGCTTTATTTGGATGTCTGTCTCTGTAACATTCAACATGTCTGCCTTCCTCCTCTTATTTGTTCTATAGTAATAATACATTATGTTTGACTGATGCTCACGGCACCCAGAGGGAAGTTGCTTCTCTGCAGACGCATTGCAACACCTTTGAGTTAATGCCTCATTCTCCCAGATCCGATATGGGCAGTCTTATTCACAAGATGAAAATGAAACACCAGTGATGAAATGAGTGTTAAAATATTCAAGGTGTTTCTCAGAAAATTCACTTAAACTTTCCCTCCATTCTTTATTTCCCCCTTGGAAAAAACCCCCCAAAAAACATAACAGCAAATGAAAAAAATGGACTGAATTTTAGATACTCTTAGTAACATGCAACCAACTGGAAAGCTTTCCACAAAGATTTAATATTTGTCTTCGTTATGTTCCCATTCCACATGCTTCAGTGACTCTCAATAAACCATGTAATCATTCTGGGGGAATACATGTGTTTAGCATTTTAGCCATCATTTCTAGATATATTAAAGCGATAGTTCACCCAAAAATTTTAATTTTGTTGTTATTTACTCACTAAACCGGTTTATTTAAAAAAAAAAGCCTCAATGTTTTTGTGTCGATTACAATGAAAGCCAACGAGGTCCAATATGGTTTTGAAACCCGATGACTTTCAGTTTATGGATGAAACATTCTTCAAAACACCTTTTGTGTCCCACAGAAGAAATTAAGTCATGAAGGTTAGTAAATGATGATTTTTTAAATGAGTTTCCCAAATCACAATGCACAAATCACAATTGCATAAAATTGCATTATGCAAAGATGCATTTTTTTTTTTTACCACATAGCAGGGGGGAACCGTCAGGGCCCTCTAGGCCCTCAGAGAGGGCCTAAACTATTGTAAAAAATAATATGAAATGATAGTTTAAAAAGTAAAAACTTTGATAAGTCATCATTATTTTAGTAATTTATAATTTGACAATAAACATTTAAATCTTTGAGGAAATAACCCCTTCAAATCTGCCGATTCAGTTTGTGTTGTATAGACATCCGTTTACTCCATATTAGGATGCTTCGGCCTAACGCTTTCAGCTCTGTGATTGGTGGTCCAGCTGTGAAATTACAGAGGTACAAGCCATAAGTCAATGACAGGTGAATTTCAACTGAAATTCCTTTTAATGGGTGGGACTTGTTATCGCTATGATTGACGCATTTCGCCCGCTGTGAGGAACACGATCGGGGGAAAAAAAAAAAGCTGATAAAATAGCTAGTGCTATTCACTATGGAAACCGCAAGCAACAATGAGGAAGACAACGTTGCTAATTTATTATTTCCGCCTTTTCAAGAGGAACTTTTAAAGAAAAGCTGGAGATTGGAAAAGGAAGACCTACACCAGAGCTTAATTTTGAGCATAAAGCCAAAGCTGTTCATTTAAACCACAGCAATTATAAGCTGGATGACAGCATCAATCAAGAAGCTAAAGATTTACTGCTGGAATTGTTTGCTGTTTGGGTAGGTTTTTTAAAATCTAATAGGTTACGTGACTGATTTTATTCTAGCCACCGCTGCCATGATTTTATGTTAAGCTTTAGTTGAGAAAACAGAGAAATTTTGCAGAATTACTGGTCAGTCTGTAAATTTACTATCTGAGTGACCATGCACATTTGCTGTAATTCTGCATAATAGTTAAATTTTCCCCAAACCATAAGTTTAATGCGGTCTGTTACATATATTTAATCGGCTGCTGTGCCAGTCTAATGATGTTATTTATTATCAACAGGAATTTTTTAAATACGGAAAGTATCTGTCGCTAATGTGTGCTTTGGTCTGAGCGCTGTCATGATGCATCAGCTTACATAAAATTTTGTTTAATTTGAAGGTTGTGTGGCCAGTTGTCACCATATTTCGTTGAAATAACACTGATTGTGTGATGCAATTATTTGTAATGATGATTTGCATTTTTATTACCTTTTTTTGTGATAACTCTTACGCTCACTCTGATGTTAGCTTGTGGCATATCTTGTCAAAGGTAACATGCAGTATTATAAAAGAGAACACTGTAAGCTGAATTTAAGGCTGATTTTAGGCTTTGTAAGTGCTTTTGAGGGAAGGGATCGAATATTCAGCAACCCGAGCTTTATAATTTACTCATCTGTATTATATCTGTTTTTTATTTGTTGAATATCAATTCAATTTTTTCCCTTCAATGGGTTCGAGAGTTTTTTGTATTTACTAATTTGTGGAACAGACACAGTCTCTATGTGATAATAGCTAGGTGAAAGAGTCTCTATGTGTTGGGATTTATCTGACTTCTGTGACGTAAGGCAGCTAGCAGACGGTCGGGTAAGCCAGTCCGTCTGCTTCCTGACCTGGGCCCCAGTTAGTCAAGGTTTAGCTCTAAGACTATGTGCCAAATTACTAGAGAAAAGCAGCACCATCCCAGGAGGGATGAATACCATCTCTTTTTAACAGGTCAGGTCTGCCCCAAAAGCTTTTCCAATTGTCTATGAAACCTATGTTGTTCTGCGGACACCACTTAGACAACCAGCCATTGAGTGATGATAGTCTGCTAAGTATCTCATCACTCTGACGAACAGGAAGAGGGCCAGAGCAAACTACTTTGTACTTGCGACATTATTAGTGCCGACGTGAATAAAAATCTTAGAGAATATATATATATATATAATAGAATCGCCAATAACTAGGGCACTTTCAACAGGATTCTCAGTGGGTGCGTCACTGAGTGGGGAGAACCTGTTTGATGTTCTAATCGGAACGAAAGTGTGTTTTTTTTTATCCGCGACTATGCCGTCTCACCGTCACCCAGTTGCCCTGCTGCATGGGCTCTACTGCCGGAACCGAACAATGTACAGAGTTCACTAAGCTAGTCACATCCAAAGCTGGATGTGTGTCTCTAATTCTGAAATTTTCTCTGTCAGCCTGACTATCTCCCTGCATTTATCACGTGTAATCCTCACTGCTAACAGAGAAGGCTATGCTAAGCATGTGGCAGGCAGTGCAAGTGACAATGACAGGAGATGATGACATGGCTTACCGTGTTTGTTGATTAATCCAACTCACCACAGTTGTTTGATGGACTAGTAAAAGGCACGGGAGACAAAACAGGAGGCACGGATGGCAGGCTAACAGGCTAGCGAAATGCTAACGCGTTGTGATAGTGATTTGGATTAAAAGCTAGCGATGTCAAATTTAATGTGATAGGCAATATTAAACAATATATGGTGATGAGTAAGTTATATTTAGCAGTATAAACAACGAGGAATTATATCAAATAGAGATTCAAAAGCAAAGCTGTACAGAGCTACAGACACAAAACACTCAGCAGCAAGGCAAACAGGAGGCAGACAGGAAAGGTATGCAGATATACTAGAGATCGACCGATAATTGGTTTTACCAATTTTTTTCCCGACATTTAAGCATTTTCCAAGTGGCAACCTCCCCCAGTTTCTCTTGATGCCAATACGGAAGTGACTTAAACTGCAATTCATTGACTGGCCGCTAGGGACAGGCTCCAAAGGGAAGCAGAATCTCATTGAGCCCCATGTTAAAATGCCCAACTTTACAGCAGAAAAAAAACATGTTTACAGCCATGTCTACGGTTTTGGTCTATATAGCTCATTTTGCCCTTCATGACAACTGTGAGGGGGGTGAATTTTTGTAAACTCATTCGTCTACATTATATAAAGCCTTAAAGTTCTGCATAAATAGCCACTTTGAGTGACAGGTGGATTGTCATTTGTCTACTGTCTGTTAGTCACCTCGTCACCTCAGCTCCACCCACGTCCCGCCTCTTTGCCCATTTTCAGTTATCCGGGTGTGACGCACTGCCAAGATGGCAATGGCCAGCTCGACCCTTCTTTGCGCTTCAAAACTGCTCTTCAGAATCCTATGGGTGACGTCACGGACACTACGTCCATATTTTTTTACAGTCTATGGCATTTTCCCATAATCGGGTATCGGTTTTGTAATATTGGATTCACTGATGAACGCCGCCATCTTGTGGGCGTTTTGAGAATTGCATATAGATCACCATTAAAACGTTGCATCTAAGTGGAGATGAGTCAACAATGGTGTTCAAAGGTTAAAATAAATAAAGTTTATTAATTAAGGGATGTAAGTTAACATAACAGCCCTTAATGCACAAATGAGATGTTTAAACTTGGTGCTAAAAAAAAAAAAAAAAAAAGACAAACTCACTCAGTCATGCTCATCATTAGTTGAATACTGCATTCATAGTGTCGTTCACTCACCGGATTGACGATCAGAAATGCTCCAGCATGGCCACCATATGCAGCTTTTAACACAATCCAATTCTATTATCATCTACTATATAACTTTTATTTGGCTAATAAACAAATAATTATAGCTCTGTGGAAATTAATTATGATCTCCGTGAGAGACGTTATGTGTAAACGCTCAGATAAAAACAGCGCTCTGTCAGCAGGTATTTCATAATGTAGACTGACAAAAACCTTATTAATAATTCTGATAACATGCCTGATGAGATGGACTCCGTAATTGCGATTATGCATTCACTGTTTGCGTATTCCAGCGAATGCATGTGTAATGCATATTCCACTCTCTTTACACTTTATCCTATTAAACAAACCTTTTAAAATTGTAGTTTTAAATGAATGCTTATATTTATGCTTATGTTATGAGTTGATAGACTCCTGTCATGTCCTGTTCTCCATATGAAAACAGACTTCATTAGACTAGTACATTTATTTTGCTGTTGTTATAAATAAAAAGATGTAACTGGGATTATTAAGCTACACTAAAGCAGGAATGTTTTTTTTTATTTTTTTTTATTCAGTTTAGAATTTTTTTTTTTTTTTTTTAATAGTTCGAATAATTTTTACATGCTATATTCATCACCTGTTTGTTTACCTGATCGATGATTTTATATAAAAAACACTTTAGTGACAGTGCACTATATTTTTATTTGCACTCTTTCAGACTCCATTTCTTGATGTAGATGTGTGTTGTGTTTTGTATGCAAGGAGGGAATGAAATTGCTGAAATTACAGTATTTAAAAAGCGTTATTGTACTGTAGTTATAATTGTTAAAAGCAGAAATATTGGGCACAAACATGCATGGTTATAAACAGGGATGCAAACACATGCATGGTCAAAAAAGAGAGAGGTAATCGAAGCCCTCGTCCCGCGGCAAATATCCAGATACTTACATTGCCACCAACCCCTGCCATCCCCAGCCCACCCCTACAGGCACAGAGTAAAATGAAATTCTGATAATCAAAATACACAGACACTAATTTGGAATATTCAATTTCATTTTTTATTCCGAAACAAACTCTTATTGAACTATCTAGCACTTCTTCTTGCTTTACTCCTCCTCTTCTTTATATTTATTTATATGGGCCTACACAAATAATATAAAAGTACAAGATGTTTATTGTAAACGTAATGTGCAGCTTTTTAATGGGGCAACAAAAATATGATAGATACGAGAGAACAAGACAGTGCACAAAACATAATATGAAACGCTTCAAAACAGAGTGGCACAAAGCGCTTATGCGCATCCCGGGTGCAGGATGATGTGCTTAAAGCAACATGGAGTTGCAGCGCTGCGCAAGTGCGCATTGAAAAGTTCACGCCACAAAGAGAACAGATGTTGAGCGCACAAATCCTAGTCTATAATGTATATCTGTCCAACCGTTTACTGATCATTTGTTTCTTCACAGTTTTAAATTCCAGATATTGTGTGTGTGATGCTAATTAATAGTCCTTGTGTTGTCAAACGATAGAGAGTACAGCATCGTTCAGAAACGGCTATAATCTCCAGCAAGATAAAGTAATTTTATGCAAATCCACAGCCCTTTATCTACATATCAAGTATTATAATGGGAATATATCATCTAGGAGAGAGTGCTGCTGACTGTCGTAACCGAATGCGACGTGTTGTTTGAATGCTGAACAGAGAACGATTGACAGACGCAGTGGAGGGAAGACGAGTTTCCATGAACTTTAACGATGTAAATATTCTTCTGTCCCACACATTCAGCTATGGAATGGCTTTAGATGACTTTGTACCAGCAAATCATAATATAAGAATGATTGCTGATCCTCTTGATCATTTGATGATATATATTTCTGATGCCTAATCTGAGCATGTGACTGCCTGTCTGAGTTTTGTCGACAGAAATTTGACGGTGGCGGCTGCCTCGTAATTCTCTATGCAGGTAAAACACTGTATATAACATTATAAACCAAAAATATCCTTAACTCCAGTAATCTCACCAGTTTCCAGTAAGACAGGAAGGCGCGGCGCCGAACTCTGGTCTCAGGGAGAATGCAGTGGTAGATACCTTAGACAGTAAAAGATACGCAGCAAGAAGAAACCCTAGTGGTTCACGCTTGCGTGCATACTGCTGTTTTGGCGCGCAGTGTTCTGATTTGCTTAGCTCCTATTTACTTGTTTGGTGAAGGCAATCCAGAATTACTGTTGGTGAAATTAATTATTCAACTGACGTGAAAAAAGCGAGAGGCACCGAAAAGCGCACTGTTTGCATCCCTATAAATTTTTTTTAAAAACCCTACCTCGTTAGATCTCTAGGATATACTGTTCTTTCTAAATTCTCATATGTTTTTAAAGTATGCAAATATATAAACTGAAAAATCAAATGTATAAACATTAAATAAATGTTTTTTTGAACTAATAAATAAACATCATATCCAGTGATTTGCAGAATTGTTTAACAGCCCACACTTTTTGTTTTAGATTCCCCTCTGACCCTTTCATTAATTTCTAATTATCAATGGTAGCAAAATAACCCATTACCATCGCTGTTCAGTGCCTAGATGTCACAGTATATTTGCTCATTAAAATCCCATTTTCATATGTCCTAAATATAGCGCAGTGACATCTAAAAAGTGCAGCATAAAATTGGAAATCAAACTTCCACCATAACTAATTTCTTTTTATTGTATTATATCATAAATTGCATAAAAGCCCTATAATGTCCCATCCGAATGCCATGCTGTAAGCAGAAAGTTAGCTGAGCTTCAGTCTGTCGACTACATGCTCCTTCACTGGACATTTTAATGTAATCAAATAGGATTGTTCTCCGTAACTCCCAGGCTTTCCGTTTATTTGCTTTGAACGTATCCGCTATTGGATGGCTGTTCCAGACGACTGCTTTTCATTTGCCCTGTTAGCGCTGTCCACCCCTCTTTTTGCTATCGACTTGCTGTCTTCATATTTCGCCCATGGTAGGCCTAAGCCAGCTATCACACAATAAAGAGCTTGTCAGGGGGCCCACCAGAGGCATAAGCTGTCTCCTATCGAAGCAGAGACACCTCTCCTCTCACGGTCTGACAGATCCGTCTGTGCAAAGACGCGTTGAACATTTCCTGCTACTGTTCGACACCTCTCCACCATCTGCAGATTTCACAGAACCAATGGATCCAGTGAGATGAGCACCTCAGCTTTTCACACATATAATGTGACTTCGAAAGGCTATGATGTCAGCTGAGTATTAAAGTTTGGGGTTCAATCGTTTCAGACTAGCCTTCGAACTCTCTCTGGTTAAAGGGTTTAGGGAAAAAACTGGTTTCCCCCCAAAAAAAACAAAAAAAACAATTCTAATCAAATTAACATTCGCTCTGTAATCGCGTTCCTCCACACTTGATTAAGTTTATAGACAATCTGTCACTCCCTGGCTCCCCCTTTTGCATATTTCATCATTACTATCAGTCTATCACACTATTTTTAATTTATTTATTTTAACACACACACACACACACACACACACACACACATCAGGCTAAACAGGACTTGGTAAAGAATTGATCACTTCATTCTGACTTAAAGGATGTGTGATGCTGCTCCCAGCAATGCTCCTCAAATTGTTTACAGTGTTCTATACAAGAGTCTTGAAGAAGACTTTGGAGGAGACACTTTTTCCATTAGAAAAAGTTATTTTACAATAATTGTTCTCTGCTCAAGGTAATCTGTACATTTCTTGGCTCTGCTACCTTTCTGTGGAGTTCACGGAGAAGAAATTGTGTGCTCTTCACCAATCTAAACTCCCTAAGTTTTAAAGCTCTTTCACAGGGACAGTGTGCGCTCAAGCGATTCACCGAAGGAAGATAAGCCGTGCTTCACAATGAATTCGAATTTAAATTTGACAGACATGTTCAAACAAAGACAGAAGCAGCTGTTTACCTGTGATTGTGATTCAGAGCCATCTGTAATGACAAAAACATCGGCTGTTATCCAAACGGACTCTCAGCTCATTCAAACTGTCACATATTTATTTTCCATATTTATATGAGGTGACAATAGGTTGTAAGATTAAATCCGCACTACAAAACTGGATTTTTCCGTAATTACCATCCAAAGTATTATCAATCAGTAATTATTCCTAATTATTATGCTTTCACATTTCATAACATCCAGGAGAAAGTTGAACTAAACACCTGTATAACTGACTCACAATTTGTAATTTTTTTAACCCAAAAAAACCCCAAAAAAAACAACAAAAAAAAACAAAAGTACTTGTAACGAGTTTCCTTTTGCCATGTATTGATGTCGACACCCTTTTGTTCTTCATAGTGAACAAATAGAGAAGTAGGGAGGCATTTCTTTCACTGAACAAAGTCAAAACCATATAATTGCCCATGTTGTCTCTTTTTGTATTATACAGGTGCAGCTTATACATTACAACCATGAACTGTACACAAACTACACAGAAGCTGCTAAGAGTCCAAATGGCTTGGTTATAGTGTCTATATTTATGAAGGTGAGTAATGATCATACACTTACACTGAAAGTGAAAGCACAGAAATCAAGTATTTTGGTAACACTTTAGTATGGGGACTTCACTATTCACTATTAACTAAGACTTTTGCTTCAATAAACTCATAATTTACTGCTTATTAATAGTTTGTAAGGTAGTTGTTAAGTTAGGTATTGGGTAGGATTAAGGGATCTAGAATAGGGTCTTGCAGAATAAGGCATTAATATGTGCTTTATAAAGTACTAATAAACAGCCAATATCCTAGTAATATGCATGCTAATAAGCAACTAGTTAATAGCAAGAATTGAACCCTAAGTGTTACCAGCATTTTACACTTGAACATTTTCATTGAGTAATCTCAGCTGATCTCCAGTACTTTTGTTACAATTTATTCACCGCAAAAAAATCCAAACCAGTATGTTTGCTGTGTTCTTACTGTTGTACACAATTTATCATGTTTTAAAGTATGCTTATAATAATGAGGATAATAATAATATACAATTATTTAAATATTTTAGTTCGTTTTTTTTTGTGTTTTTGAAAGTCTAACCAAGACTGCATTTATTTGATCAAAGACAAAACAGTAATATTATGAAACATTACAACAATTTTAACTAACTGCTTTATTTTTTATTCTATTTTAAAATGCAATTGATTTCCTGTGATGACGACAGCTGATTTTTTTTAGCATCATTACTCCAGTCTTCACTGTCACATGATCCTTTAGAAATCAATCTAAAGTTCTGATTTAGTGCTCAAGAAACATTTCTTACAAATTTGTCAGAACATTTATGCTCTTTAATATTTTTGTGCCAGCTTTTTAAAGGATTCTTTAATATAAATGCTGTTATTTTGAACTTTCTATATCTCAATTTGTTGCTCAATTTGATTCAGCACATTCATTTAATTGATGGATGGATGGGTGGTTGGAGGAATGCATAAGGGAAGAGAGTCAATTAGCCATGCAATTAGAAGACAACAGGCAAACTAAGTGTACATCTCCCAGTCATTCTGGATAGACAAGGTTATGAAATAACTTTCCCCTGCTCTATTAGAGGACTGTGGGGAGACCTTTACCTAATGTTTTCCCTCAGGACAAAAGTTCAAGCTATGATAATTAACCCATACAGTGTCACTCTCAGGCTTGTCCTCTCTGCCCTGGACGTGATCCGGGTCCAGTCACCTCTTCTGTCTGTCCAAATGGAAGGTGCCTAATTCATGCTCACTGACTCACTCTATAGACCTTATTCACAGCAGCACCATCTTTGATTTTTGTAACAGGAATGAAAGTGAGGCTGTGAGGGATAGACATACAGTACATCTATTCAGTGGGTCGAACTGTTATTTAATGTGTTTTTGGATTTTGTCACACAGAAATGCACTTTACATAGGATGCATGTAAATTTACTGCTATTAAATTCTGTCATGCTTTACTCTCCCTCAAGTCGTTCCAAACCTGTATGACTTTCTCTCTTCCATGAAACACAAAAGAGGATATTTTAAAGAATGTTGGCAACCATTGAATATTGTATGGACAAAAAAAACAGATTCAAATGATTTTCTTTTGTTACACAAAGACATTCATTCAGGTCTAGAATGACATTAGGGTGAGTAAATGATATTTTGGGTTGAAACAATAATATTTTTCAAGAATTAACACCTAATTTATGTAAGACACTGATATAGGCTCTCATTGAAATAACATTTAATTAAATTAATTAGAACTTTAAAAGTTCATAAAACATTTAAAGAGAAAAAAACTTAATTCCTTAATTAAATCCTTAATTCATGGGATCCAGGCTTTAAAGCTGTTTTGTTGAATTATCCTTTAATTACCCTAATGACATTAACTGTAAGATCATGGTAGTCACAGGCTAGACCATGCTCCTCATTAGCATGGGTATATGGTTTCTAAAATAAAAAAAAACAAACTATTGAATTTGTAATAAAAAATATTGTAAATGTCGAAAATATGAAAACAGCCTCTATAAAAGTGATTTATATCCCGCAATAATGTAAGTAATAATAGCAACATTTTAAATAAATACATTTCTGCCAAAACATATTTCTTCACTGTTAGTAGCTGCAAGGTAAATTATAAGGTGTGGTTGTGCTAGATTGACAAGTCTGTAGTTGTGTGTATTGGCGTTTTCCCTCGTCATGTATTTACATGGTCGCGGCTGTTTTCAGCTAGATTCACCACAGAACCTGCAATGTTCCCATATCACATGACTGTATAAAACAAAATTCGGAGTCAAAGTGCTGTTCACCCCTTCATAGAGCAGCAGAAACGCAGCGCACATTCGTCAGTGGCAGCGCTGTGCAGATATTCACCTTTTGCAGTTTCCCATGCGCTCCCAAAACAAAACGATGCCTAATATGGGGAGGGGAGTTCTCTCTCGCTTTGGCCTGTCAATTCAGAAGACAAACCAATGGGCTGCTGTCCCTGCATGATGGGCCAGTCTGTGGCAAAAAATAAATAAATAACCTTGTATAGGCCCCAAAGTGTGCCGGCCCACCGGGAAAATGCCCTGTATGCCTGATTACGAGTCCAGCCCTGATTGAACCTACATTAAATGAGGTAAATTATTTGAAATCCTCAAATACATTCTTCACAATTTGTATGATTTCTGATGGTGTTAAAAGGTAAAGATACAGCGGTGAAACTTTATCAGAGAGGTATATTTTTCTCATTCTGTCAGGACCTAATATACTTTTAAAGATATTTTCATTTAAAGATATGTATAACTTCATTTTTATAAATATATTTGGAAATGTTTGTTTTAAAAGGGTCCTATAATGCCCTTTTTACAAGATGTAATATAAGTCTCAGGACAGGTGTCCCCAGAATGTGTCTGTAAAGTTTCAGCTCAAAATACACTAGGGATGTTTAACGATTAATCTTGACTAATTGCATCCAAAATAAAAGTTTGTGTTTACATACTATATCTGTGTGTGCGGTGTATAATTATGTATATATACATACACACACGCATGTGTATATTTAAGAAAAAAAAAAAGTATTACAAAATATTAATATTTATATATAATAAATTATATACAATATATATATATACAATATATACACATGCAACTTTCTTAAATGTATACATGTATGCGTGTGTATTCAAATATACATAATTATACACAGCACACACAGATATATCATGTAAACACAAACTTTTATTTTGGATGCGATTAATCGTTAAAATACACCATGGATTATTTATTATAGGATGTTTTGAAAGCCCCTATTTGGGTGGCAGCAAAAACACGCTGTTCGTGTGCGTCTCTTTATATGCAAATGAGCTGCTGCTCCCCGCCCCCTTTTCAGAATAGGATGGAGCTTTTACAGCTTGCGCTAGTTTGGATAAACAACAACTGGAGTGTGAAGAACCTTACACAGCGAGTAGAAATCTCACAAATGGATAAAAGCTGTTTGTCCAACTTTATTTTCAGTACCGCACGTTATATTTTGTGAATGTGCTGATTAGGAAGCTATACTGTGGCTAAACTTACCTGTATTCAGAGATCAGAGTTATGTCATTGGTTTTTTTTTTAATTTAAGAAGTAATGAAAGTGACAAGAATAACAAGCTCTGGTCTCTGTGAATACAGTAAGAGACAATAGTAGCTTTAGCCACATTAGCATATTCAGAAAGGCGATTTGCAAACACGCACATTTAAAGTGCGGTACTTGCACGTTCTAGATATGAAGTTGGATCACGAAGAGTTGGATTTGATCCATCTTTGAGAAGCAACTTTTGTGCAAATCCTGCATTTACTGACCCTAGTTTGCAAAGCAATCCAGTGTACAATGATTCCCACAAACATACAAATTTAGCTCATTTCTTGGGCACATTCCCTTCACAAATGAAATGAATCCATTGCATGCTCAGTGACTCAGAGGCCGGGAGTTTATTATTACAGCCAAAAACAGAACAGTTATAATGTTTTAAATAGATGAGACATATTATGACTAGCTGCTTTAGCGAGGGTATAAACATGGCAGACTGTGTAACAGAAATAACAGCGTTTCGACAGCATGGCAGCAACACTACTACAACAACTCAGCCCAACATGTCAATTTTAGGGTTAATGATGTCACCAATCCAGGAAGAAGCCTGCTGTAGTCCCTTGTTGTAGTCCTTAAAAAGCAATTTCTGTAAAAGAAAATATCCCCCTTTGCATTGAACTTTGCAGATGTTGTTTATGCTCAAACAGCAACATTACACACTAACTAAAGTTAAAACCCCTTTAATCATTTTTATTATGTCATATTAAAGTGTCAGTTAAAAATGTTTTGTGGCAGTATACTATAGCCTATACTGTAGTTATTGTTACTCTGTAAAACCCTAATAAATGTATATGGTATATGAACCATATATGAAGCTATCAGAAACTTTTGTTGTTTAATTGATTGTTATTATCAATTGTTAATAATAATAATAATATAATAACTAACTATGGTATTTTGGTGGAAAATATGTTTACTATGGTATTTTTTGTAAGAATATATTTATAGATTTTCCAGTTCATTTCTCATTGACTCATTGTATAATACAAGATCTTTTACAACCGCTTTTATGCAGTTCAGATACACTATACTGTGGCCACTGTCCTCCCCTAGTCCCACTGTTGATCCACTGTCCCACTTCCACTGTCCTCAGTGATCTGACTGAGAACATTGAGACTTCACTCCTGTTTTCTTGCACTTAGTCATTCCCAAAGCCATTTTCTGAGGTACCCCCATATGAGGGACTCCCATATGAGTCTAAATAGTTTGAAGCAAAGAATCCCAAGAAAATACACTATCATTTGGAGGGACATACACAAAATGGACGAGGCCAGCCATTTTGCTTGTGATATAAACAGCTGTTTGTATGGATTGCAAAGTAGTTAGCAAATGCAGTATTCTTAGCAAGGCAAAAACCTAAATTGTGAGGGATAGTAAAAGCTTCTTTTTTTTTTTTTTTTTTTTTCAGACGATGTGTAGGCAACCCTAATTATTTCTTGGAAGAGATAATGGCAAGCTGCAGCCCCAGGTTATATCACAGAAAGTCTCGAAATGTTGCGACTAAGACTTTTAAACCTCAGATTTCACTGTTCACTCAATGGGGAGGTCAAAAGAAAAGCAATTTGTGTTGTAGTCACGAGGCACATTTCTTGTAATCATTCAGATTGAAAGCGTTTCAAATTAGCAACTAAAGTGGAGTCAAAGAAAAGCATGGTAACCATGTTTCTCATTGGCTCCCCTTTCTAAAAGCTAGTTTTTGAAGAACCCATCTGTAGTTTTCATTGCAAACATGTCAGTTTGTCATAAGTGATTTTGGTGTCATTTAATTACAGAACACTGTTGGGTTCATCCTGATGCATTTGAATGCAGTAAAAACAGTTTCAGCACCTTAATGGATCGAGTACATTTCAAGAGACGTGATGCTAACACTTCAGTCTTTTACATTATAAACTGAAGGACTGGGAGATTCACTTCCCCTGAGATCTTTGCTGCTTTGTTTAGAAATAATTGTCATGTTGTCTGCCATTTAGAAATAAAGTTGTCACTAATAATGCTTCTCTTTACTTTCTCCCTGCCCTCTCCTGTCTATCACTCTGTCCTTCTCATCCGTTTTCACTGTTCCGCCCTTCCTCTCTTGACATCTGTTCCATTTCAGATATCCGAGACTTCAAATTCATTTCTGAATCGAATGTTGAACAGAGACACCATCACAAGAATAACATATAAGAGTAAGTGGAAAAAAATTATATTGTTGACCATTTGACACTAAATCTGATTTGGTTTTCAAATCCGTTCGATAGTACTGACATTTTGCATTTGTTTGTTCAGTAGTAAATATCAGGTGTATTTTTTATCAGTTGCTGGAGTTATGATGTAAGCACCACTATGAGATCTGAGAGTAGACATCTTATGAGTCAGCACCGCCGCAAGATGTCATGATAAACGAGATGCATGAGAAAATAAACAACAGAGATGCCTATTATGCATTTCATGCATATACTTTGTCCAACCATGCTGACTCATTTACTCATTTGCCATTCACTACATAGTGAATATTACATAGGAAAGAATGAGTTCATTTGTATTCAGACACAATTTTGAGCACAGATGCTACATCACATTCATACTTAAAGGTGCACTATGTAACATTTTTTCAGTAAAGTATCTAAAAACCACTAGGCCAGTGTTATATATTTTGTTCAGTTGTTTCCAACTATTTGTAAATCGTGAGAAAATTAACTATTTTAACCGCTCCAGCGGCCTTGCTCAGCTCCCACACCACTCGGCTGTGCTCTGCTTCATACTACAGTAACGTTAATAAATCGCATCCATGAACATGATTTTTGCCCAAGTCCTATTCCGATTTTATTTCCATTGGCTGTGAAGTGAAGACCACATGTCCCAAGATTCTGCACTCAAACTTGGCGTCAGGTCTGACATTCAGACTAATAACCATTATAATCATTTTAAACCGATTTAAACAGATTTTTACACTACCAATCAAAAGTTTGGAGGTTTTTTTTTTTTTTTTTTTTTTTCCTCGAAAGAAGCCTCTTATGCTCACCAGAATGCATTTATTTGATCAGAAATACAGAAAACAGTTATATTATGAAGTATTAGTTCAATTTAAAATAACTTATTTTAATGTTTTATTTATTTATTTTTCCTGTGTGTGTCATGATCCTTCAGAAATCATTGTGATATGATGATTGTATAAGAAACACATTGTATTATGAAAACAGCTTCTTAATATTTTTGTGGAAACATACATTTTTACGATTGTTTAAATGGAAAATTTAAAAAACAGCATTTATTTGAAAGAAATATTATAACAATATAAAAGTACTTGTTATTGTTGATCAATTTAATGCATCATATAAAAATATTAATTTCTTTAAAACAATACTTGACAAACTTTTGAGCAGTAGTGTATTTTAACATCTCTTTTTTTGGGCAATTCTGACTGCAAAAAATACTCACTTGAGTCAGATACATCAGAAAATGTACATTTTGCTGCCTGTCTGGACAAATTTTGTTTATTATAAACATCCACTTCTATAAACTTGTGAAGTTTACTTACATAGGGTTTTTAAAATAAATAATAAATTAAAAAAGACATGCATCATACGTGATGCATGCAAACACAGCAGATGAGCTTCTGTAATCTACAATACACACTCCCACCTCTGTAATAAACACAGAGATGTTAGTCCTGTCCAAATCGGTACATGAAATCTCAAACGTTGTTTAGAGAACTAGTCCCGAGTAGGGCTAAAGATACATAATTCCTCATCATTCATGTGGTGATATTTTAAATCACAAATTAACAAATCCCTGAAGTTCCTCTAGAAAAAACATTAAAGGCAAGATATGTGTTCATAGTTTTATGCTGTTCAGCTGCAAAACATTCCGAAAGAAAGTGCAAACAGAGAGAAACTCTTTTGATAGGCTGTTTTATGATGGATTGTGTTGTGGACAAATAAATAGCTTGGCTTGTAGCTGAAAATTGTGTTTGTTAGGGTTGGGTATTGACAATTTCATGATTCGATTCACAAGCATTCGATTAGATTTCAATACGATTCGATATCAATTATTTGGGATATCCTGTTTTATTGACGTCTTTCCACGGTTGAAACCCTGATTAAGCGATTACATGAGACATGATACATATTTCGGTAAGTTGTACTGTGTCTTTTAACATACTTCAGATGTTCATTCATGTTTATTTTGCGCTGTAACTGGTATTAAAGCGGAGGAGATGATGATCCGTTCACGTGAGCTGCGCGTTGCCGCACTACAGCGATCAGTCACGTCACACTAAACAGCAACAAACTTTTTTTTTTTTTTCGTAATAAAATGGACATAATTTAAAATCTGAGACTTTGTTTTATATAAAAAGTAACGAAGCATAAAGCTTATTCATTCAACAACTAAAATCATGATGACTAATCCATTTTTGGGATTTAAGAATCAATATTGGTTCGTAAAAATGAGAATAGATTAAAATTGAGAAATCTATTTTATTTTTTACCCAGCTCTAGTGTTAGTCATGTGATTTTTGCCTATTGTTCTAGAAATTGTAATTCATGCTAAAACTTCATGCTAATTATTGATTGACAGCAGCAGTTTGAAGGCACAAGACAAAATGTATTCAGCCTTGAAAACTCAGACCACTTTCTAGTTTGGGAATATTTCATGGCCGACGCTGACATGCAGTGTAGTGGAAATGTTCCATGGCATTATCCTTTAACTCACTAGAGGGACTTTTGTAAAAAGACCTTCATAATTGAATTAATAGGGGTGGGGAAAGAGCGGATGAATAGATAAAATGTTCTGACCCCTGGTGGCTGGTGTGTGTCTCCCAGGCCGCAGCGGCGCATGAACACAGGCTAGCTGAGCTCAGGGAGGATTCGACAGCACTGTCAGGGGGAGGGCAGAGGAGCGTGGGCTTTGACAGCTGTCAGAGCCCCCCACTCTGCCTCTCTGGCCTCCCGCTCCGTTCCCGGTTGAATCTTTGGAAACACACTACTACCATCTCTCGCTGCACCGGCAGTGGAGCTAGCATATGTATTTTTCAAACGAATCCCCCCTCTCCTCCACAGCCAAAAAGAATTATTTATGCCACCAAAGCTATCAAAGTTCTGTGCAATGACGCAGGCGGAATTGCAAACATGTTGGGAGATAAGAGATAGAGTGGTAATCAATGGGATGGAGGGAGAATAACGAACTATTTCCTCTGGCTGACGTGAGTCGGAACCTATTACTTGTCTGTTGTCAGTAGAAGGTGGGTTCAATATTGCTGTTCCTCATAAATTCAGTGCCGCATTATCTCATGTCAGCCCACTATTGTGAAGTCAAAATAACATGCACTGTCCCCATTCATCCAACAAATCAAAGGCAAAGCATAAATGCTGAAGCGAATTGTTGACAAGCAAAGATAGACTTTTTTGGTTAACATTGTTGCTTTCTGCTTTGCTTTTGTTGTTTGGACATCATTTTAAGACATTCTTTTGTTACTTCATATATTGAATTTTGGGTTTGGATGAAGACTTGGCTGGAAAGTGCACCACTTATATTATTAAAATGTAAAAATTCATGTTTGTGAATTGGCTCTCTAGATGAGTTTTCATCGATAAGAAACAACACTTTAGCATGCGTTTTTGTGTGTGTGTGTGTGTGTGTGTAGATGATGCATACCTTCTCTCGGGGCTAAACATCGAGGAGGTCTATCCAGAGACAGCAAGTTTTATCACTTACGAAGGGTCTATGACAATCCCACCGTGCTACGAGACCGCAACATGGATTCTGATGAACAAGCCGATTTACGTCACAAAGATGCAGGTAAATCAACATACACTGTTAAAATTGTGTTCGTTAAACTTGAAGAAAAAAAAAAGATAATTCCTTCACAAAATAATTTCAAGTAAATCTGTTGACTGTATTTCTTATGCTGCCATCACTGTAACAATTACCTATTTAGATCATGTAATTTTAACATCATGTCTACACCGGATGAGAGCGGCGCGGCGCGGCGCGACGCGACATGACAAATTCCCAACAGTAAACTGATGCCTTGTTCTGTTTATGACGTACTGACATGAAGCACAAATGCTTTGCAACGGTTGCTTTGCAGTCCAGTGCAGACAGCTTCTAGCTGTTGCATTAACGGTCGTGTCCGGTCTAGACACGATATAAGAAGTTGTATGAAGTATTTCAGTTTTAAGAACTTAAGTTCTATGCAAGTAGTTTTCCTGTATTTTTATGGTTGTTCAATATTGTCTAATCTAACCAATACACTATATTGCCAAAAGTGTTGAAACACCCCTCCAAATCATTGACTCAGATGTTCCAATCACTTCCATGACCAAAGGTGTATAAAATCAAGCACCTAGACATGCAGACTTGCTTCTACAAACATTTGTGAAAGAATCGATCGCTCTCAGGAGCGAATCACGCTTCTCTGACTGGCAATCCGATGGATGAGTCTGGGTTTGGCGGTTGCCAGGAGAACAGTACTTGCCTGACTGCATTGTGCCAAGTGTAAAGTTTGGTGAAGGGGGGGGATTATGGTGTGGGGTTGTTTTTCTTAGTTCCAGTGAAAGGAACTCTTAATGCTTCAGCATACCAAGACATTTGGACAATTTCATGTTCCCAACTTTGTGGGAACAGTTTGGGGATGGCCCCTTCCGGTTCCAACATGACTGCACACCACTGCACAAAGCAAGGTCCATAAAGACATGGATGAGCGAGTTTGGTGTGGAGGAACTTGACTGGCCTGCACAGAGTCCTGACCTCAACCCAATAGAACACCTTTGGGATGAATTAGCGCGGAGACTGCCAACATCAGTGCCTGACCTCACAAATGCACTTCTAGAAAAATCGTCAAAAATTCCCATTAACACAAAGAGTGGGCCAACTCCATATTAAACCCTACGGATTAATAATGGGATGTCATTAAAGTTCATGTGCATGTAAAGGCAGACATCCCAAAACTTTTGTCAATATAGTGTATCTAATTTTCCATGAGAAATCTGTTTTTACTTAAACTTAGCTTAAAATGCCACACAGAACACTTGGAACACAACAACAGTAACAACTACCTGATCATTTTAAGTAAAGAAACAAACTCATCTAGACATCACAAGACAACAACAGTGTAAATAAAACTGGCAAACAGTCACACAATGCAACCATATTAATTATTCATGTCCACATGCTGGGAAGAGGGCGAATGAGACCTTACAACAAAACCATTTTTCACTATAAAGCTTATTTAAACTAAAAAAATGCATTAATCCATGTCATCCATGGCTCTGCTTGATGGTCTGATTGACTGATTGAAAAAGCAGATGTTATAAAAAAAGCTGCAACAAGATGCATTACTAAAAGTTCTTAGCACTTCAAAATAGCAAGTAAATAAAAAATAGAATTTACTTGATTAAGAATTGTTTTTTTTTATGGATTCAGCTAACGCCATGCTTCTTAAAAGGAAGAATGTGTCACTTTTGACACTGCAGATACACTGTTTTGATGATATGTAATATAATCTGTTCTTGAATGACTCTCACGTAACTCCCTAGTTGCTTTTTGATGCGGGTCTGTTGGGATTGGATTGACTGTGCGATAATTGCGTGACCTGCCAGCGAGTCGAAATAAAATGTCTGCTCTGTCTGTGTCATCCTTACAGATGCACTCCATGCGACTGCTAAGTCAGAACCAGCCCTCGCAGATATTCCTCAGCATGAGTGACAACGTGCGCCCAGTACAGCCTCTGAACAACCGCTGTATCCGCACCAACATCAACTTCAGCATGCAGGGCAAGGACTGCCCCAACAATAGGGCACAGAAGCTGCAGTACCGAGGTCAGTGTCTCCGTGCTTCTTCCTGTGATCTCTCAGCCCGCTTTGTATTAGAGACTAAACCAGCTTGTGACAAAAATATTATTCTCGTCAATTTGCACCTCACTTTACACATTTATGACATTTTGAAGTGTTTGGTAAAAGGTAGTACCAATGTTTATTCAAAAGAAACACCTTCATTAACAAATAATGTCAAATTAAATAAAAACAATTTTGAATGACAAAAAAACATTAAATATTTTGTCAACGAATAAAAATGAGATGAAAATGTTAGGGAGGGACGAGATCCAGTCAGAACTGATGTCCTGCATGGTAGATGAGCACATTTAAATTGTAAAGTCCTTATCAACCTGGCAGGACATACGTTGGCATACACTTGTCTTGCTGCATGTCATAAAACATTCAAAAACGTAAACGTTTGGGAGAAAGAAAATAGCAGACATATGGATAAATCTGAAAAAGCGCGATGATGCGAAAGAGCTCAATTCAGTCTGGATTTGTGTGTGCACAGTAAGGCCCTGATCAGACAGAACGTGTTTTTCCGTTTTGAAAACGCGAGGCGTTTGGTTGAGGTTTTTTAATTTAGAAAAGAGCAGTGCGCTGCGTAGGCAACCCCCGAAACAGATGTGCTGTCAGTCTAATCAAGGTAACCGTCACCACAACGGAAGACCCACCTCTCTATTCATTCGATTGGACAATGGAAAAAAAAACGTGATGACTTTTCTGCTCAGAGTTGACTTTTTTTCAACTTCATGGCTCAGAGCGCTTCTACAAAAACACGAGGCGCAGCATGCGGTTAAAACGCGAGGCACCCAAGCCGCACAAACAGCGTGCAAAACGCACACTGCCAGTAGAAAACTATTTAAAAAAGGCACCTTGCTGCAAAAACGCGTTCTGTCTGATCGGGGCCTAAGCTGCCTCTCAGACGTCAGCTCACGAGTAACTGAGCTCTCTTTCGTGTCTTTCTGCATTTGAACGGACAAATTCACACAAAATTGTCAATTTATTCACATAAACGCAGTCAATTATGCATTAAGTGAAAGTAAGCAGTTGGGAGAATATCGGTTGTGTATTTGGATCTGTGCATTCAGCCTTAAAGTGACAGCAGTCTAATAAACCTGCTGCTGTCCGTAATGTTAATCAAACAACAAAAGAAAGAGAAAACACTCAATGATCTTGACTGAATAACTTTAATAGCTTCTATAAGGATTAATCTCCATTTAATTTATACAAATAAATATGTCTGCTTGAACAAATGAAGAATGTTCCAAGTGAAGAATGTTGTTATAAAGAATGCATAAATCATTAAAGGGTTAGTTTACCCATGATCACCCATGATTTGATCCTCAAGCCATCCTAGCTGTATTATATTTACCTATATACACTCACCTAAAGGATTATTAGGAACACCTGTTCAATTTCTCATTAATGCAATTATCTAACCAACCAATCACATGGCAGTTGCTTCAATGCATTTAGGGGTGTGGTCCTGGTCAAGACAATCTCGTGAACTCCAAACTGAATGTCAGAATGGGAAAGAAAGGTGATTTAAGCAATTTTGAGCGTGGCATGGTTGTTGGTGCCAGACGGGTCGGTCTGAGTATTTCACAATCTGCTCAGTTACTGGGATTTTCACGCACAACCATTTCTAGAGTTTACAAAGTATGGTGTGAAAAGGGAAAAACATCCAGTATGCGGCAGTCCTGTGGGCGAAAATGCCTTGTTGATGCTAGAGGTCAGAGGAGAATGGGCCGACTGATTCAAGCTGATAGAAGAGCAACTTTGACTGAAATAACCACTCGTTACAACCGAGGTATGCAGCAAAGCATTTGTGAAGCCACAACACGCACAACCTTGAGGCGGATGGGCTACAACAGCAGAAGACCCCACCGGGTACCACTCATCTCCACTACAAATAGGAAAAAGAGGCTACAATTTGCACGAGCTCACCAAAATTGGACAGTTGAAGACTGG
Source organism: Rhinogobio ventralis (assembly GCA_039654625.1). NCBI lineage: Eukaryota > Metazoa > Chordata > Actinopteri > Cypriniformes > Gobionidae > Rhinogobio > Rhinogobio ventralis. The sequence goes on from CM077212.1 coordinate 18,482,122, forward strand.
AAAAATGTTGCCTGGTCTGATGAGTCTCGATTTCTGTTGAGACATTCAGATGGTAGAGTCAGAATTTGGCGTAAACAGAATGAGAACATGGATCCATCATGCCTTGTTACCACTGTGCAGGCTGGTGGTGGTGGTGTAATGGTGTGGGGGATGTTTTCTTGGCACACTTTAGGCCCCTTAGTGCCAATTGGGCATCGTTTAAATGCCACGGCCTACCTGAGCATTGTTTCTGACCATGTCCATCCCTTTATGACCACCATGTACCCATCCTCTGATGGCTACTTCCAGCAGGATAATGCACCATGTCACAAAGCTTGAATCATTTCAAATTCGTTTCTTGAACATGACAATGAGTTCACTGTACTAAAATGGCCCCCACAGTCACCAGATCTCAACCCAATAGAGCATCTTTGGGATGTGGTGGAACGGGAGCTTCGTGCCCTGGATGTGCATCCCACAAATCTCCATCAACTGCAAGATGCTATCCTATCAATATGGGCCAACATTTCTAAAGAATGCTTTCAGCCCCTTGTTGAATCAATGCCACGTAGAATTAAGGCAGTTCTGAAGGTGAAAGGGGGTCAAACACAGTATTAGTATGGTGTTCCTAATAATCCTTTAGGTGAGTGTATATACCTATATTCTTTCAGACAAACATAATTGGAGTTATATTAAAAATATCATTGTTCTTCCAAGCTTTATAATGCTAGTGAATTTTGAAGTCCAAAAAAGTGCATCCATTCATCATAACAGTAATCTATACGGCTCCAGGGGGTTAATAAAGGCCTTCTGAAGCGAAGCCATGTGTCTTTGTAAGAAAAATATCCATATTTAAAATTTTATAGACTATAAAATAACTAGCTTTAGGCAGACAGCCTATGCAAGTTGACTTGCGTCAAAAGAGTAACCCCTGACGCATATGTAGGTATAGTGCAAGCTGTGACACGTCTTGTGGTTCAAACAAATAGGGCTAGGCAACAAACTCAAGCTCCTCGTCTCTTATATCGAAATCCACCAACATTACTCTTTAAAAACTCTCGTTTTAGACTTAATTCATGACCAGTGTTTTGTTTTGCTCTATCCTCTGCGCTTCCGCATTCGTCAATTTGTCAGGTCAGGAGCTACTCTTTGCTGTAAATCGGTGCTTTGGTTATTTTAGTTTATAAAGTTTTAAATATGGATATTTTTCTTACACAAATGCATCGCTTCACTTCAGAAGGCCTTTATTAATCCCCTGGAGTCGTATGGATTACTTTTATGATGGATGGATATTTATTTGGGCTTCAAAATAGTGTCCTCCATTTACTGCCATTATAAAGATTGGAAGAGCCAGGATATTATTTTATATAACTCCCATTGTGTTTGGCTGAAAGAAGAAAGTCATATACACCTAGGATGGCTTGAGGGGGAGTAAATCATGGGGTCATTTTCATTTTGGGGTGAACTATCCCTTTAAAAAGATCATGTTCTTGTTTCTTTATGACAAGTTGTTTTATTTAATTTTAAGAAAAGAAAAAAAAGACAATTCATGTCACAGCAGTTAAAGCTCTGTCTGTATTGAAACTTTAATATTCATTTTAACAGGTTAATATATTTTCTCCAGGATCATATAGAGTTTGGAAATTTTAGAGAAATGCTATTGATGTATTGCAATTGAACTAAACCCATTAGATTTTAGTCTAATTTACTGTAGATTTAGTCAACTAAAATCTTGTGATATTTAGTAACTAAAACAATTCAGATGACTAAAATATTACTAAAGCTAAAAGGCATTTCAGTCAAAAGACAATGACTAAAACTAAATCAAAATTTGCTGTCAAAATTAGCACTGCTTCATAAAGCCGTTAGTAGGCAACCAGATAGCTCAATATGTTTCATAATGTGTGATTCAGGTATGTTTTAAATGTTATACAACACTCAAACATGAGCACATGCACATAAACGAGCATTCTGAACATATTAGATGAGTGCAATTCATTATTCAGTAGCTTACAAGCAAATATTTACCCTCAAAACAACCTTAAAAAATGTCCTTTAATGTGTCATGTATATAGAACTCGCCGGTTGCTCCGTCCTTCTGTTGAAAATGTTCAGATAATTACTAGTAATCTCCTCTTGACCATGCATCATTTATTGACTGAGCTTGTGTAAGAGCTTTAGGAGTCTCTGTAAAGTGCTTCAACCAGAATGCCTGAGATATTGTTGCATATTGTTTCAGCACTACAGCATCATGAACAAGAAAAAGAAAGTCTCTTTTTGAGCCTGCTCTTATCGCAAAATTTCATTATGGAGAATTCTCTTGTACCCTTGATACAGCAGTGAACTGATAAATCTGAGTCGTGCGGCACTTATGTGAAAGGGTTGAATTTACCCCCCCCGGCGGGTAAATGAGCGATACATAAAAGGTTCCTTCCATTTATTACATTTGAGTTGTTAAAAGATGTAAATATCTTGGAGGAGAAGGAACAGATAGAGGCATTTAATTAGTGTTGGTTAGGCATCTGAGGTCATGTATCTTAACCAGGGAGACACATTCTTTTGTAGCTAGCACAGCGAGGTGTCTGCAGGCTAATTGAATGTTAAATTTTAGCTTGAGGTGGTGATATTCAGAGTGCAAGAGAAAATTGTCATTCTGGGAAACTACACAATGAACATGAACACAATGTTATAGTCGTACAGAACAGGAGCTAGAACTAGAAAAAAATAGCAAGACATTTTGTATGTTGTTTAGTACTGCAGAACATATTTACCTATATTCCACATGACAACTGATTTTAAACTGATTCAGTTCAAAAGTTCACATACCTTTAGTTATGAATACCGTGTGTTGGCAGGACTGTGACAGGGTGACAGGACTGGATGATATATTGACTTGAGATATATTAGATGAGACAACACTGTTTAAAACTGTTGCATAAAAAAAATAGGATACTGAGGGAAAAGTGCACAATCCAAGTTGTCTATGTGAGTTCAGAATTGAGTTCTCTTTTGCGTCTTCTTGCACTTGAATGCTTTAAACTCGCTTGAATGTTTGAGCTGACAGGACTTAAAAACATGTTCAAATGATAAACTTTCACTCTATGATGGTTAAACTTTGCAAATAATCAGCGAATCACCTGCGTTCTGAACTGTTGTGTCAGGTCTGTATGGATCATTGATCAACTACGATTCCCATACTTGACATCGCACATCCAGTGACGTGACTATCGCGACTATCAGTTGTCTCCATCATGGAAAAGCTACACAATGTTAATTCTCATTTTTTTCCTCTTTTCGTCGTAGCCTTTTAAAACTTTTCCTAGACATTTTTCCAGTGACACTTGTCGGTACAGAAGAACCTCGCTCTATCTGCACAGCGTACGTGAACACGCTGATGATGTATGGCGAGTCTGCGTGAACAGGCTGCGCAGTGGTATGAAAACACATTGACTGACAGGGAAGACATGGTATCATTTCATTTGAACCGAATGAAATGATTGAGCGCACATTTTATTGTCCTACGCCTTCCACAGAGGATATATATTAATAAAAATACATTTAAACCGCTTAACATTGCTATCAGAATATGAGGAAACTTTCAACCAGCATACATTTTTTTGTAGAGAATCACTGATTGCACCTTTTAAGGTTTCTTTGCATGCTCAAAACGTTTGAGTTGTTCCTCAGAGTGGCTATATATATATATATACACACTCACCTAAAGGATTATTAGGAACACCATACTAATACTGTGTTTGAACCCCTTTCGCCTTCAGAACTGCCTTAATTCTACGTGGCATTGATTCAACAAGGTGCTGAAAGCATTCTTTAGAAATGTTGGCCCATATTGATAGGATAGCATCTTGCAGTTGATGGAGATTTGTGGGATGCACATCCAGGGCACGAAGCTCCCGTTCCACCACATCCCAAAGATGCTCTATTGGGTTGAGATCTGGTGACTGTGGGGGCCATTTTAGTACAGTGAACTCATTGTCATGTTCAAGAAACGAATTTGAAATGATTCAAGCTTTGTGACATGGTGCATTATCCTGCTGGAAGTAGCCATCAGAGGATGGGTACATGGTGGTCATAAAGGGATGGACATGGTCAGAAACAATGCTCAGGTAGGCCGTGGCATTTAAACGATGCCCAATTGGCACTAAGGGGCCTAAAGTGTGCCAAGAAAACATCCCCCACACCATTACACCACCACCACCAGCCTGCACAGTGGTAACAAGGCATGATGGATCCATGTTCTCATTCTGTTTACGCCAAATTCTGACTCTACCATCTGAATGTCTCAACAGAAATCGAGACTCATCAGACCAGGCAACATTTTTCCAGTCTTCAACTGTCCAATTTTGGTGAGCTCGTGCAAATTGTAGCCTCTTTTTCCTATTTGTAGTGGAGATGAGTGGTACCCGGTGGGGTCTTCTGCTGTTGTAGCCCATCCGCCTCAAGGTTGTGCGTGTTGTGGCTTCACAAATGCTTTGCTGCATACCTCGGTTGTAACGAGTGGTTATTTCAGTCAAAGTTGCTCTTCTATCAGCTTGAATCAGTCGGCCAATTCTCCTCTGACCTCTAGCATCAACAAGGCATTTCGCCCACAGGACTGCCGCATACTGGATGTTTTTCCCTTTTCACACCACTCTTTGTAAACTCTAGAAATGGTTGTGCGTGAAAATCCCAGTAACTGAGCAGATTGTGAAATACTCAGACCGGCCCGTCTGGCACCAACAACCATGCCACGCTCAAAATTGCTTAAATCCCCTTTCTTTCCCATTCTGACATTCAGTTTGGAGTTCAGGAGATTGTCTTGACCAGGACCACACCCCTAAATGCATTGAAGCAACTGCCATGTGATTGGTTGATTAGATAATTGCATTAATGAGAAATTGAACAGGTGTTCCTAATAATCCTTTAGGTGAGTGTATATAAGCCAAAAGCTAAATACAGACTACGTCTAGATTGGATTCAGAACAATGATCAAAACATAGATGGAATAGATTGAGTCCATCAACACCCCTGAAAGCTTGTACAGTCCTAATACAACTTCCTGGGTTGACATTTGATCAAGTTATTTTACATACATATGATATCGCTTGTTTCTGCTGCTGCTTCACCTGTGTTTTGATCCAGAGATTCAGTACTCTTTCAGAAGATGCGCAATATCACCCCCTACCTTAAAACAGTAAAAAACACAGACATTTCCTTCAATGGCAGGGGAGCATTTTCTTACAAATTATGGAATTTTTTGTCAATGGAGGGGAAAGCGTTATAATTATAATGTTTTATTTGCACTTGGACTAGGTTCAGAAAAGGCTATTTCACACAATACAGGGCTATTTATATGGGCTATTTGAAAAATCTGTGATCTTATGATGACTTGGAGTGAAGGAGGATCATCAAGAGTGAAGAATAATAAAATAATTATTATTTTTCCCCATACAGTGAATGAATGGCTGCTGAAATAGAGCCAGCATGCAGACCAGCCCAAGAACACTAACTACGTGGAGGAGAATGAAGAGAAATGCTCGTGGATAAGTACAGAATGAAGACTGACACATGTCCTGCCAGATAAAGTCAAGGCATTGTAAAGAAAAAAAACAAACAAACCCCAGCAAGAAGAGACTTTGCACTGTTGACAAAGCGATCCAATTTCATACATCCAATCAAAGCTAGTGACATACAGTTATAACTACACAAATGTTTTGATACCTTTTTTTGGGAAAAAAAACAAAAAAAATATAACATTTATTTCATAGGCTCTTCACAAATGGAACTGAATGTTTTTAGCCTTTGTACATATGGACAACTTGCTACCAATCTTGGAAAAAGGGAAAGGACATTGAACCACCCTACCAATACAGAGACATCCTTGAAACATAACTGCATTCTCAATCTTTATTCTCGTTCACGCTGTGGAGCTGAGGGAGAGGCAGCCTTGCAAGTTTATTGTCAAGACAAAAACCATCATAAAGGAGACTATGGGGTGATATTGTCTGTGGGGGAAAAAAAGTGTCTTGGCCTTGTAAATATAATTATTCATGCTGAAAATGAATATGTAAAGATACAAATAAACATTTAAAAAAATAATATCAGAGGGAAAATAAATGAAAAAAAAAAAAGTTGAATATTTTACGCTTGGCGCACTTTCTGGAGCAGAGCTGATGCCTTTTTCTGTTTCATTGTTTACAATGGTCATACACTGTGTTTGAGTAATGTTATTGGCCCAATAAATGTGTTTGGAAAGTTAATTTTTGTAAATATTTTTCAATGTCTTCAACTTTGGCTACCAATGTATAATTCATTTCTTTTACATAAGCATTAGATCTTTTTACACAATGTTTTTTGTGGAGCTGTTTAGAGGTGATTCGTTTTATTTTTTACTGGAATCAGATGATTTCAAACATCACATTTTTGCTGCGTGTTTAATGAGGCTGACAACGGTTTGAGAAACACTGCAGTGTTGATTTTGCTGTGGACTTGGTTGCCGTCAGCGAGTGAAAGCCGCATTGATCCCCACACCACCTTTTGCTTTAATTATATCTCAATCAATGAAGCATACCTCGTTTTAACCCTGGTGTGAAAAAATACTAGAATCACAGGCTGTGTTTTTCATCTTGGTACCTCACAGATGGCTAATAAAAAGATAGCGAGAGGCAGAAAGTTCCAACAGCAAGCGCTCATGGTTATTGTGGCCATTTTTCTATCAGGCCTGCAGAGGAAGAAACAGAATTGAGCTTTTGATAGATAAATACTCCCTGTGTTTTACTCCTGACAAATAATCACCCCCGGCCTCCCATACAGTATATCGCAGTGAAGCACGCTCACTTTTCCTCCCTGTGATACCTGCTCCTGCCAAGGACTATAAATATCCCAAAACTGAAAAGGAGGCACTCAGATGTTCAGAGGATATTAATGATATTACATTAATAAAGCAATGAAAAGGTCTCTGCCTCTCAGGGAATTTAAGTGCAGCAGCTGCTGCATGAAATGATGTAAGACTTTTATTAAATGTCCACGAAGACAAAGATGTCCAGATGCTCAAAGGCATAAAGAAAAGTGAATGTGCTCAGTGCTATGGTCAGACAGCATTTCCTCAACAAACATTATGCCAACCCATACATATCATATCATTTTGTCAATAACTGTCATCTTAAGAGACTTCAGACCTTTCTTAGGTTGTAACTCAGCCTACAAGAAACCAGTCAGAATGATCTTTTTTCCCCGTTTTAGCAGTGGTAGGTTGAATCACACAAAACCTGTCAATAACACATCCAAATTATGAACAAATAAGAAATATTTTTAATACACACATTTAAGCTTAAATTTTGGATCAGTCAATTCTGATTACTGTAATGTAGGGGTGGGAATTGCCAGAGGCCCCTCGATACAATATTATTGCGAATTTTTTTTTTTTTTAAATTGAATATGCTGAGTATTGCAACAACATATTAATACGGCCATTATGAATGGTGCACATTTTACTTTCACTTTAATAATAATAATAATAATAATAATTTGTTACATTTATATAGCGCTTTTCTAGGCACTCAAAGTGCTTTACATATAGAAGAGGGGAATCTCCTCAACCACCACCAATGTGCAGCATCCACCGGGATGATGCGACAGCAGCCATATTGCGCCAGAACGCCCACCACATACCATCTTATTGGTGGAGAGGAGAAGCCAATCAGTATATGGGGAGAATTAGGAGGCCATGATGGACAGGGGCCAATGGGCAAATTTGGCCAGGATGCCGGGGTTACACCCCTACTCTTTATCGAAGGACATCCTGGGATTTTTTTATTGACCACAGAGAGTCAGGACCTCGGTTTAACATCTCATCCGAAGGATCGCTTTAGAATTATCGCCAAATTGGCGGCGGCAATTGCTTGAATGGTGGGTTCGTTGTTATTCTTAATAAAAAACACAAACAACAAAACAGTACAATGACATGCTCACTTAAATAGGCACTTTTACATTTCGCATTGAAACCAAATCTTCCACCGTCGTCTTGTCAGTCTGCTTCTCACTCTCGTGATGAATGAGATCTGACTCCTGCTGCTGGTCTGTGCTGCGACTCATTTGTCTTGTGCTGCACGTTCAGTTTTTAATTGTAGTGTCTGTTCTCTAACTGAACTAAATTATCTTTATTACTATAAAAAAAAATATGCAAGAATGCACTTCCTGCACACACAGCTCACTGCGCACGTGTGTGAGCAAGAGTGATGCGCTGTTTGTGATATTACAGTCTGAAAGAAATATTTAAAATAAGTATTATTATGTCCCGCATTAAGCACAGAGCTTACGGTCAAAATTTTGCACAATTAAATTCCTGAAAATATCAATACTTGCCGTCCTTGTATCGATTTTTTCCCCCTACCTCTACTGTAATGTGAATCTCGTTCTTTTTATTGTAATGCAAAACATTAGAAAATCATATACTTTTTATGATTATAAAATAATACGTTAGCATTTTATTTATGCATACAATTATATAAACATTGTTCCATTATTTATATTGCAATACAGTAAAATTATATTACAGTAATTACAATCTAATGTGAATTTAATAATGGGACTCACTATAATGCAGTAATGAGAATGTGTGGGAACATCGTCACAGGCTTAATTGTCTTCATGCAAATGTCATTTATTTATTATCTTTTGGTGCTTTTTTTTTAAGTTAAGTTAAATGTGTGGGTGTGTTTTCATGAGATTTTCACCCAGTAGGTTTCTCTGCTGTAATTCAGTCATGATTTTCTTCCTCTGTGACTCTTGCCGTTGTGTGCTCCCTTTCCTTTCTTTTCTTTTTTTTTATATCTCATCCTAAAAAGACATCAAGATTCTCATTGTGATTCCCAGAGCCTGCAGGTGACTGGTAAACTCTTTGAATTCTGTCAGTCTTTGAGAGAATGCGCTCTTTCATGGTTGCCATTCAACTTCACCTGAAGACAAACGTTGCTAGTCATCCCTGCTTTGTAATCCAATGAAAACAAGCATTAGGGTCAAGAAAGTCACAGCCATTCCCCCTCATAAATATGGAAAAGTGTTGCCTGACAATTTCATTTTGGTACTATAAACGCACGTTTGGCCCTAAAGAGCTTCATGGGCATTTTTGCCTCTCTTGCTAATGGTTCAGAAAGTTCAAACACAGATTTAATGTTTTTGTGGCCTCTGCTCTTTATTCAGTTTTTAAATCTTTTTATCTAACAGTGGCGATCAGTGAGGAAATTTTCCCCAGGAAGGCTGATATCTCTTCCTGATATCTTTAAAAAAGTTTTTATGCTGTAACCACTAACCCAACATATCAAGAATTAATCAATAAACCTATGGCACATTGGCATTGTATGCATTTAATTTAAATAAAGTCCCTCGAACTTTCATACGGACGTACATTTTGAGGTAATCATTCCTCAGTCACATAGCCTGTTTTATTAAAGCCACAATGTCATTTTTGCCACTAGAGGTCACTTACTCAAAACAAAGGCGTAGCTTGATGACGCCTTGATTTCGCGGAGCTTTTATTATGTTGCAGACGAACACTTCCACTTCTTCCGCTCATGCATATGTGGGGTAACGCAGCGCTGTTTTATCATATTAGATACACTTGAGTGTGTTGAAAGTTATGTTATAATGCTACTCTGTGCGTTCGCTCGGCGGCTACTATGAGAGACTTGTTGCACACTGCAGTAAGCTAGATCGATATTAGGCATGGTGAAACAAGGTACTCGCGGTAAGTCAAGAAAACGAGATTTAAACGATAAGACTAACTGTGCTGAGCTATATAACAATGATTAGTTTTCTGTCGATGAATGTATCCAAACAGTTGCTTACCTGTCTAATAAAACATAATATATTAAAGCGTCTATGGTGTTTCCATGGTTTATACAAAAAACAGAAAATGAGGGTAATGCTGATGTCATTGATAGGCGACGCACAGACACGGTCCGTGTCCTGGTTAAAATTGCTTATTTCACTGGATTTAAACATTCTTGGAAACATTTGAATGTACACAAGTCAACAAAATATATAACATTGTTTTAGTGGTTTTTGGATATTTTAATCCAAAAAATCGTACAAATACCATTAAAGTGTGAGAATTTAGCCCGCGCTAGCACGCAAATTCAACAAACCATTCGCACGACCAAAGGTGCACACTTCTATGATTATCCCTCCACGTGCCATATGGTTACCGACCACTAGTGTACAGCATATGATCAACGGAAACAAAACACCACATTTTGTATAACTTTAGTACTTTTATCCTCTACATGCTCAATACCTTTATAACTAATTTCATATTTTAGCATTGGTTGCCTCTTCATACGTTTTATTATTATTATTCCACATTCTGCATTAACCACAAGAGGGCTTGATGACACAATAATGTGATACTGAAAGCTAATTGATTTGAAAGCTTACACCTGACAATGATTTGTTATTTATGCGGAATTTCATTTCATATATTTTTTCTTTGGACGTTGCATCTAGGGCTGGAACGCCACATCGACGTAATCAGGTTTTTAACGAGCGTGACAACCCCATTCTATAACCGAACTGACAACCTGCACATTTTCAGGACTTACAAACGCACTCTCGACATAAACGGTGTGTGTGAGCTGCACGGCTTAAACATACACTCTGCACTCAGTTACTAAGCATTTAAAGTCCTTGTTTAAAATATCTGATGGATGAACTCGTGCTTTGATTAGACTCTGTCAACACGCTGTCATTTGAGATAAAACTTCCCGCCATTTTTGATACTGTCGCTGAAAAGTCCTGAAAATCTGTAGGTTTGTATTAAGCTTGTATGTACTGCCATTAACAACTGCTCTAGAGTTTTGTTTTGTATGAAACATGACAGTGGATTAGGGATGAACATAAACAGTGCTTAATCGATTACGTCAACGAACCGTTCCAGCCCTAATTGCATCATTCAAATATCCATTCTGGTCAATTTACTAATCAGAGGAGGCTTCATGCAGCGATTAAAAACTCCTGGGCTACTGTGCATGAAAAATCTTGCATTTTATGCATCTGAGTTACACACATTAATAAGTTAATTGATGAAACAACAGTTCATTTGATCACTTTAGTGAACTTTAATGAATCTTTGAGGAGTCTCAGCCTCCCTCACCTCCTCTGACGAACCACCACTGCTTCAATCTACAGGGGTCTTCCAGTTGCTGAACTAAAATATACCGTTGTTATACCGTGTTATTAGTGTGGTCTGTCTCTGTTGTCCTATTCTTATTCTCCCTTCTTTTTTATTAGCCAACAGATGGAATGCTCCTGCCTGCCAGTATGTTGAAGAAACCTTTCACAAGAGCAAGGCTGCAAATTGTTCTCTCCTGTCCGCTGGGATTTTATTTTCACAGCCCAGCAGAGCTCACAATGTATGCTCTCCTGTTTATCTCAACGTATAGAGAAACAAGATGCCCGTCGGGCTGCATTTCAGAGTTTCTCCTCTCATTTTGGCTTTCTCTGACACTCTCTCTCTCTCTCTCTCCACCCACTTCCATCCCTCGTTTTTGTGAGTCTCATTATTTTACCCAGACTGCACCACCAGCCAAACCACTCCGCACAAAATGCGGTTATTCAGAGATGTACTTATCTTTAGGCTGATCTTAGAAACAAACTTAATTCCCAAGCATTACATAAAAGTGCTTTGTCCTCCTCCATCTTCTGAAGCTCATTGGGAATCTTAGCCGAAGCTGCAATGTCTCTCTGAGAGTGACACAAATTGCTGGGAAAGATGCAGCATTAGTCATGAGTTTGAGTATTAGATGCAGCTAAATGTAAAGGAGGTCAGCAGTGAGAGAATCAGTTTCGCATCTATGCCAGAATGTACCGTGCCAATGCCCCTTAAAACATCAAATACTCAGCCTCTAACAAGTTGGCAACCTAGATTAATGAGCGAGGTGCAGATGCTATTATTCTCTACCTCTCCGACCATTTCAGCGCACACAGGCTGAATGATAATATTTTATCCCTCTCTCTTTAAATCCAATTAGCTGAAAGAAACTGCTTTGTGGCACCACGCCGCATCAATTATTCATTCCAGTTTTTACACCCAATCCATGCGGGTTTCTGCGCATATTAAACAGAGGGAAAGGCGCAGCCCTGCCAGATGTGCTGATCCTGGTCATTTTCATCTGGTGCCTCACTAAAGAAACGCAACCCCAACATGTCAGCTCAGCACATGCAGACATCTACTGCCCAGGACATGCTGGATCCATGTTTATAAAGCACACATCAGAACCAGACAAGAAAGTGTGATCTGAATCAAGAGAGGTGGTGCAATCTATTTCACCACTAGTTAAATTTGCTACTTCAAATTTTCAAAAAGGGCTGTGATGGTCAGTAGCTGGCACATTCCTGTCATGCAGCACCTTCTGAACCCTGTAACTGTTACAAAATAAATATGCTTACGTTGTACAGTACTTTAAAAAGATAAGTTTGGATATTTTCAACCAGTTTTGTATTTTTACAATGTTGATAGTACAATGCTGTGTACTTTTCTCCATGTTACCAGCACCTAGATCTCCCGGTTTATTTGTCAGCTAAAGTCCAGCAGATCACGCAAAATGTCACATTATGACGTAATAGTGTGATGAAACGCTGCCTCTGCAGAATCAGATCAATGTCTATTTCTACGTCACATCTTTAGCCTCGCCCACTGATGCGTTAGTGAGATGAGAAGAGAGATACAGAATCACTGGACTAAAAATAACCTTTCAAAGGATCCTAATGCTAACATAGTGGTTATTTATTTTCAACTATGTGAATGACTCAGTAGAGCATTATTTGTTTGTTCAATACATTTCACTGCGGATTCTTTGGTAAATCAGTCGCAATTTCGGTGCAGGCTTTGCAAACAGTCTTTTACTGTAAGATATGGACCCAACAGTAATGCCACAACATGCAGGTAAGTGTGTTAATTCTTAATTAACAAAATTCAATTCAAAATCGTTTACTGCGGTTTATGCTTTAATAAATCAAGCCAGTGACTAAATGGTCAACTTCACATTGTTTCTCACTTCATGAAAATAATAATTTTCAGTTATTTCAATATTTCAATCAATTAAATTAAATAGCCTACAGAAAGCAATCAAAGAACCCTCCCTTTATCGCTGGAGCTGTCAATCACAGCACGAGTTTATCAAAACTCCCGTCATAATCACTGATGCTGTCTACACTGCACAATGAATCTCTTATTTACATTGTGTTTTCACTGTTAGTTATGATGAACGCATTTGTGAGTGCAGAAATCGAGTTGCAATGATGAGATCACTGCATTCATGCGCTCAACAGACATGACTCATCGGCTACAATTTGCATAGTAACATTATAATTGCACCCTGGGAAACAAAACAAAAAATAGGGGTGTAACGGCACACGTATACATACTGTTTCGGTACTGGAACGGTACCGAATGCAATCTTCAACAGTTAACAGTAGGCTTGTTTTACACGCGGAACATACTTCAAATCCAAGTTCCCACACGAACATATTAAGTATTCTGTCCATTTTATCACAAAATTCAAACGATAAATGCCGTTTTGACGCTCTTTAATGTGACGTGACATCACAGTATCTAAGCACGTCAGTTCAAAGCGGCAGCGAGTGAACACGATCATCTCTTCCTAGTCAAAGAATAAACATGAACCAACATGTGTATGTTGAGGATACAACCTACAACTTACTGAAACTTAAATGTCGTGTAATTGCTCAGCGTTTCAACGGTGGAAAGACGTCAATAAAACAGCTTGTAAACAATGTCACGCAGCATTACATTTACCTTAGGCAAGTCATTCAGTGTCCACAGCTGGTTAGTTCACTAGAGAAATGAACTCTTTCTCTTATATTCATTATATTCTACTAAACCTGTTAGTGATGTCTTGATTATTTAATGTATGTTTAAATTAATCTGTCATGAAAATGACAGCCACCGTGTATAAATGATTATTTCAACAACGAATTGGAGTAAAAACATAACTTTATATTTAGATATAGAAGTTAATGCAAAAACTGCCTTTGTGAATGAGACCCATTGTATGCAAACATGTAAAGTTCACATAAGAATGCATTGCGTACGCACAAATTTGTGCGTGAAATGTGATTTTGTTCTTAATGCACAATTCAAAGATTTTGTAATTTTTGTTCTAAATTACGAAAAAATTTAGGAACAACTGAAACCACACGTACACAAAAAATAAAACGTACTCTGGATGGCTTTATAATCGTGTTAAGAAGTTATATTTCACCCTAACGTGACTAATTACATTGAAGTAGGTATATTACATTAATTGTATTATATAATCCATATATAAAATTATATAATGAAATTATTAAATAATAGAGTTTAATTTCATCTTAAATACATTCGATCATATACAGTTAACGAGTAAGAAAAGCTGCGGTATAGCGAGGTCTCTCTGAATAACGCAGATCCTACAGCTGGCTAATGAGAGCTCTGTAATACGGGTACTTATAAAAGGTGTTTATTGTGAGAACTGTTGAGAATGGCACACTTGGCATTGCTCGAGGATCCAGACGAGAGCACGTCTGCGAACAGCGGCAAGTTTGACGAGAGTGACGAAAGGCTGTAAGGAAAGAGTGTGCGGAAAGCCCTTATAATGGAGATTGTTTGGGTGTGTTTAATGCAAATGACTAACCTCGTGCACGTGGCCGCTCATTTAGAATACTCCAAATTCACTAATATCAGAATGAGGGTAAGAACAAATAAATGTGCGTACGAACGTTTTGTGAATCAGGCTGAGATTTTTCGTGACAAGTTCTCCTGTGCATACAAATACAAAAGAAACCACGCAATTATTAGTGAATGAGACCCAATGTGTTATTTGAGTGTTGATTATTATATCTAAAAATAAATAGCAACTGAATTTAGGCTAACAGTTTGGGCTCTGTTGTTGTTGACCTTTAATATTATAGTAATGTGCAGGTAAGGGCTCCTCCCCATTTAAGGACAGACAATTTGTTCAGTAAACCACTGTTTAATAAAAATAAATAAAAAGCAATTTTTATTTTTAACCGTGACTTCAAAACCAAGGTAAGTACAAACTGTCAGTTTGATGTACCGTTATACCCCTATAAAATAATACATTTTTATTAAATAATAAAAAAAAAAGTTCATGACCCCTTTAAATGCAAAAGCACTGAAATATAATTTCTTTCCCATGTCCCTTTAGGGGCTCTGTACAAAAGATTATCATGGAAAATGTAATTGAAAACTGGTGGCTAAATAAAAACTATATACTGAATAAATTTGATAAGAGACTAAAAAAAGAACCACCAAAAAAAATAAAATTATATATATAAACAGCTTTACATTAGAAATCGGTTCATAACAATCAGGAGACACGGCAAAACGTCCACAAACTAAAATTATGAAACTATAATTCACTCCTATGCAGACATGCATTATTGTGATAAATGAAACTAAAATGTATAAAAATAAATAAGACCTATATGATGGGGATATGAAAATGTACTGTGCAGCAGGAATGACACAGATTGTATTGTACACAGATGGAATTTATGAAATATATTGCCTCCAAGTAAATATCTAGAGTGAAAATCTGTAAATGACATGTATTGTAAGAAATATTAAATGTTTTCAGTAGTACATTATAGAAACCACAGGAATATCACAGGCCACAGATGGGCTGGCAGAATGACAGTTATAAAGTGAATTCCACAGCACTCAAAAGAGTGTCTTCAGAATCCACTAGCATCGCTCTTAAGATGAATGTGCCCCGAGGATATGGGCAACCTTTGCCCAGACAGTCAAATGAAAAAGTTCCAATGCAGAGGGAGGGTGGAGGAAACATGTCACTTTTGCCTAATTGGGTTTTTACTCCTGCTAACTGCCCCACTTCCAGTCTCTCTGGGAAGTTCATGGTAGACTACAGGGTTCGAGCTCAGATCCCTCACCTGGATTTCACGCTACAGGAAAATATTTATTTACAATTTACATAGGTAGTCACCACATTGATATCTCTAGTCTTAGCTGCACATCATTACTAAATTAATCTGGGATGAAAGTAAAGAGTCTCGGAGCAATAAATATATTTGATTCCACTTACAGAAAGACATTTGATTTTCTGTAGTTAACTAATCAAAAGTTGTCATTGTCCTGGTCTGGAACATGATTCAAGTCTATTCTGAGATTCACACTGCAGCTTGAAATGTCATTGTGCCCATGAACATGAGGCTTAACCTCCATCTGACGGTGCGCTATATTGTGTGTGTCCTCAGATTAAAAATATGTACAAACCATAAAATCAACATGACACTAGTAAGAAAGCTACTGTACTGAATATTATAATCCAACAGCACATTTGTGACCATGACACTGCTTTGTGCTTAAATACAGTTCTGTAAATTATCTTTTCTTACATTATTAATTAGTATTTTTATGACTCAAAATGATGAACCTGTTTAGCGTGCTCTGGCTCAGCGTAGTGGTCTAACAGCGCTCGTCAATGTCGATTTGAGATGGACAATCAAATCAAAGAAGTCGGAGTTTCACAGAAGTCGAGCCCAAGCAGCAATTCCAGTGCGGCGTCTTTTTAACGCTTGAAGATTACAAGGTAAGATGAAAGGAGCTGAACACAAAAGGGTTGAATACAGCAATATTTGCCAACTGTTAAATAGGGTCGCCATCTGCGTCACCGATCAACACAATGCTGTTTCGTTCTTAATTAAGTGCTTTTAATGAATCGCCCAAGTCAATGATTCAATGACCAATTCATAAATAGTCACTTGCTTCGTTCCTGAAGGAATCAGCCGTTGTGAACAAATAAGTTGAATTAATGAATGAATGAGTTGCCACCTATTGGCGGTTTTAGTTTCATATTTAAAGTTTTTTTTTAAATAAAAAAAATTCCCAAAAAGTCAATATATTTCTATTTAAAACATTAATTAAACCGTATTTATGCATTTGTATTAACACAAACTGTTTACATCTAAATGTGCCACATCTGCAGTGCAAAAATGGATTGTGTCTGATTTAATTTGATTGGTAACAGCCCTATAAATGTCTTGTACAACTATGCATTTATTAAAGTAAATACATAGTGTGACAGAAGATGGTAACCATTGTGACCAGGGACAACCCTCTACACACACTTTGGCAATAGAATTGCCATTGGCTAGTACATTTTTTTTTGTATTCCATACACGTATACATATAAAAATATAACAGTCTGTGTGTATAGGGTTGAGGGTTGCCCCTGGTCACCCCCTTCTGTCACACTAACTATGCATTTACTTTACTATATACACAAGCCTAAGTAATGTAAAAACAAGTATACATTTGGAAGTTACAATAAGAATATTACAGGTAAGTTTACAATAATGATCCATTTGTTAACATTAGTAAACTACATTAGTTAACATTAGTTATATTCATCTTAGCTAAAGGGTTATTTCACATAAAAATTATTCTGTCATCTACTCACTCTCATGTCGTTCCAAACCAGGAAAGGAAAAGAAAGTTTAACACTCGTACTTCAGCAATAAAAAAAAGAAAACACAAATGTGATGTTTATCTAAAGTAATTTTTACTTGGTATGGTTGAATTGGATCATCACATGTTGGCAACAAAGACAATGGTTCATAAAGTGATATTACTGTAAATACAAAGTATATTTATTTTAACATTTAATAATTGCAGGTTTGCATAAAAAGTTTGTATTTCACTATTTTTATTTATTTTGAGGAATACTGAATCAATTAAATGCATGAGTATAAGTAAATGCACTCATATTTAATGCCTAGAACTACAATAAACATGTGTACAGGGAGTAAGTGCAGAGGCGTTGTGTGCACTATTTCTCTCAACATGTGGACAAGCGGTACAGCACTTGATAATTAAAGACAGGTATGTTGGATCTGAACTCTGCAGGTAGGTAGATCTCCAGGAACAGGATTGGACACACATGAACTAAGCCTTTAAATGTTAATTTCAACATTTACTAATGCATCATTTACAATCAAAAGTTGTATCTGTTAAAGGTGCACTGTGTAAATTTTAGCAGCATCTAGTGGTGAGGTTGCAAATTGCAACTACCCACCGCTCACTCCTCCCTTTCGAAACACGTAGAGAAGCTACGGTGGCCGACACAGGACAAAAATGTAATCTGAGACAGCAGAGAGTAGCTAGCGCTCTGTAGAGCAGTTTGTCCGTTTAGGGCCACAGTAGAAACATGGCGGTGCAAAATGACGATTTCACTGTAAGGGGACCCACGGTGTATGTAGATAGAAATGGCTAATAAAAACATAACGGTACATTATGTTAGGTCTTTATATACAACTGAAAACGTTACTATATTATGTTATGTAGTTATGTATATTATCAGGGTATATACAGAAATCCTGGAGGTAAATTCAATACCTTTTAATATCATTTTTAATACCTTCTCAATATTTTTTAAAACCAACACGCCATCAAGTTGCAGGTTTATACGGCCCAGTCGGGCCACTTTTTTACTTGCCTTGCCAAAATTTTTACTGGCCACACCACAAAAAAGTAATAAAATAGGCCTAGTTATTGATCCATGTAACCTTAATAAATAAGGTTGACTCAAAGTCTAACTCATATAAAAACTTTAAATATTTGTCTGTAATGAAATGAGAACAAATAATAGAATTACGAGCAACAGCACAAATAAATACAACAGAACAAACATACAAATGCAAAACAGTTCTTTTCAGGTTTTTCATGTAGGTCTAAACTAGATTTTCAGGTACAGAAATAGTAATCAAATGTAAAATATCACTTCATAGTCTTCACTGTATAAATAAAGATTAACCCTGATTAAAAGTTATTCAGTCAAGAGCAAGGAGTCTTGCTTTTGTTATCTCGTATTTTATGAGAAAACCATAGACTGTATAAAAGAAAATGCTTCCCTGCCATTGATGATATTTTCCGGATTTCCCTGTTATACGGTAGGGGGCGCTATTACACATCTCCTGAACGAGTACAGAATCTGATCAAAACACAGGCGAAGAAGCAGCAGAAAATGAGCTCTCTCATAGCACATGCATATGAAAAATAGTGCGATCATCAGCAATAAACGGCATATAAAATCAAAACTGCCTAATGTTACGGAGTGAAATGTCGACCCAGGATGAGCTCTAGGACTGTGACGCTTTGAGGTGTTATGGACTCCATCCTCTCCATCTGTGTTTGATCATCGTTTATAATCTGATCTGGATGTTGTGTCTTTGACAAAAACGCGATTTTTCTCAGATTTTTTCACAAAATGTTGCTTTTTTTCCTGAAACTTACCCACATTCAAGATAATAATGCATGAAGCTAGAATAAAACAGAGGGTCTGTTCTTTCTTTTTATATATTGCTTATTCATTCAAGATATTCTGTGGGCCATGAAACTTGTGAAAATTACAAAAACGCTGTCGGTGACTGGCATATTTCATGTTTACGTTCATTTAAAAGACATAACCGACTATGCTTACGATGATACTCGACAAGACAGGCATTTTGACAATTGTGTGAATATTCGCGCAAAGTGAGACGCATGGGTGCGCTTAAGTTGGTGTTGCTGCACTGCGCGAGAACCAAACAGAGACACGGGCACTTTCTTATGAGGGGACGTATAGGCCATCATTTTTGAAAAGCCTCTTACAAACACTAGTGAAGCAAAAAACGTTGATC
This sequence comes from Rhinogobio ventralis, assembly GCA_039654625.1. NCBI lineage: Eukaryota > Metazoa > Chordata > Actinopteri > Cypriniformes > Gobionidae > Rhinogobio > Rhinogobio ventralis. The sequence goes on from CM077212.1 coordinate 18,501,814, forward strand.
AACCTTAGTGAAACTTATTCACACTCATAGCTGAAAAACCTCTTACAAACACTAGTAAGACAGCATTGATCAACCTTAGTGAAATTCATTCATACGTATTACTGAAATGAGAAAAGATTTCAGTAGTTGATCAGAGCTAATTTCACTTGAAAAGGAAGCTGTGTCCGCACTTCCGTTTAATTTGGAGCGTCTCACAAACTCTTTTAGGCAATGGCGGTTAGTCGTTGTTTAGGAAGGCAAACATACCTAAAGTTTATGGAAAGCCATTCATATCTAAAGTGGGACTAAATGGCGCGGTTAAATTAAAAAAAAAAATTAAAACAATTAATACCTCGTAAAATAGCGATTTATACTTTAATACCTTTTAAATGGCCTTAATTTTTACTAATTTGATTTACTACTTTTTAAAACCCCGCAGACACCCTGATTATGCATTTGTCAATAGATCCTCATAAATACTACACATTGCACCTTTAATCATTTAAATGGACCTCAGCTGACATTTTATTAACTAATGTTAACCATGATTAATAAATAGGCCTACTTTAACATTAACTATCAATGTAGCAGTACAATTGTTAGTTAATGAATTAGCTCAGATTATAAAAAGAAAACTAATTTATCATCCTATTTGATGTCTTAACCAATTGATGTGTTTATTACTATATACCTCCTGTAATTTCAAGCTAATCAGACCACTGCACGCTGAGATGTGTATCCATGTGTTTGACACTGTATGGTGGCCATTTTGAAAGCTTGTCTGAAAACGTTCACCAAAAGAGGAGCCCCTTAAATGTGCATTTTTTAGATGTTTAAGCCTTTATTTTCGATAAGTATAACTTCTTACTGTAAAATTAAGAGATTAATATTTAGTCTTTTGCATATTATAACCTGGAACCTGGATGTGGGAAATAATTACAATTAGATCTAAAAGATAGTTTTAGCAACATAGCGCAGATGCTGCAGAGCACTGTTAGCTTACTAGCTGTATAAGACTGTGTGCTACACTAATATATTACTTCACAGGCATTACTGGCTTGTACTTTTAAATCCATTATAATATAAATTGACAGTTTATTGATGTTCTGTGGTTTTACACTGCTGTAATTATAAAAAGACTTCATATTATTGTAAAGTGAGCTTAAAGGGTGCACTACTATGAAAATCACAGCTTCAGTGTGACATCAATAAAAAAAAAAGTAGAATTTCATAGATATTTTCAATAATAGCTGTTCATATTAAAATATGTATGAACTTAATACATGACCTAGATTATTTATTTAGCAAAATTGTCCTTTTAATTTAATTTAATAATATTTATTAATTAAAAAAGGTTTGCTGTTCCTATAAAGCTCAGTGTGCTCTCTTTAAGCTCATCCACATTGAACGTCTATGTAAATACTTCATAAACAGACGGTTGTCACTTCAAGTTAATCTTTAGAAAAATATTATTTAAAAATGTTGTTTAAAATAAACCAGAATTTCCCAAAAAAACATGCTGTGAGCTTAATGGCAACAGGGGTGTGCTTAAAGGGTACAAACATGTACCTATTAAAGCACAGCCAGACTTTTTGCATTTAATGATGTATATCTTAAATGCTTTTGTCATTTAAAATAAAATTAAATATTATTGTGTGAGAGATTAATATTTTATTTTAACATAACTTCTTGTACTCAAACCAATACCCTGTGCACTAAAATGTCTCAATGTAGATTTTGGTGAGCTTAATAGGTACGTTTACCCTAACTAATGAGACTTTTTTGTAAAATGACCAAATTGCCAAATCAAAATAACTTTGAAAGCTTATTTTAAACACGCTGGCTGCCTAACATTGCAGCTGACTACATTACTATGCAGCTTACAGTTCTCCTTTACACACTTCCTCTTTTAGTTCTGGCCTTCCTGCCAAAAACTTTTGTTCACACTTTAAAAATGCCGAGATGCAAATGCTTATTTATGACCTTGATCTTAAAAAAAAATAAAGTGCTATAATAAACACTAATAATACTCCCGTCTAGCGACAGTAGCTCTGTTGCAGATGGTTGCTTAGTAACAGCTGAGTAACAAGAGCAAAAGCGAGAGATACACATAGCTGACTAGCACAAGCCTTGAAACAAGAAATGTTCATTTATCCGTTTTTTTGTGAACTGCTTTCTGTACACCAAGTTTCTTTCCATTACCTTAGACCTATACGTTCACATCTGTGTCCAGATACATTATTATAATGTGTGTGAACACATAAAACGTATGTACATGAACAATGTGTTCATTCTTATACATCACTAGCATTTTAATTTTTAGGTCAGATCGACCGATATTGGGCTGTAACCCAGAGACTCTAAAATCCTATACAGGGTACATTTATTTGCTTCATTTAATTAAAAGTGTGCTCACAATTAATCAGACAAGACAATTTTTCAAACAGTGAACGCTGCTCATTATGCATCCAATATAAACTGTGATCTTTTCGTAATTATTGTGAGTGCAACACTTCACAGAGCAATAAGTTCATGCCTCCCAGGAGTGAAATGTTATTCAAAGCAAAGGGCAAGCTTTGACACCTTACTGATCTACTAATGAGGCCACAAGCACTGGTTTGAGAATAATACCTTAATCCAAGTGTTAGGAACAGATGCTTTAAGGCAGAGCCCTCTGCTTTTTGAACAAATCTCAGATTGACCTGCTGCAGGAATTAAACAATTATAATTCCAGGAAATTCCCTCTGACCCTGCCCCATCATTACAGTAATTTTACATGGATGAATCATCTAATCAAAGGAGAGAATTTAAACCTTAAACAATTTATTGTCACTTATTTACAAACAATGAGGTTTGATTGGTGTAATCTGAGAATTTCTACCTGGACACGCACAGCCACACACAGCAAGAGAGATCAGAGCACAACGCCAGTCATACTACAGTGCACCTTGAAGAAAATGGAGGTTAAGTCTGGAGTTCAAGGGCACAATGACATTGCTGGAGTAGGCAGCAGGATGGGCTTGCTGCTATAAATCTGGACACTGAAGAAATCGCTTTGGTTAGTGATGCGTTTCTCTTATTGCACTCCAAAAAGCATGAATCCGTGTTGCAGTACAATCAGATATATTATTTCTTTTAACAGGAAAAATGTATCCATCCAAAATGTACTTTATTATTTACTTCCCTTGTGTTTTTTTAAAACATCTTCACGTGTCATACCATATAGGCTCAATTTAAAATAAAAATAACACCAAAATACATAATAAAAGTCCATGACTCATATACTGTATTCCAAGTCTTCTGAAGCCATACAACAGAAGCTGTTCACTGATAATCTTTACTTGGTCATATCAACTACTTTTAAGCTGCTTATTTTGGAGCTTGAACACTGTGGAAAATATCTGTGGGTAGCACTTTTACAGTCCTGTTTCGCATGTAGAAACTATGTACTTATTAGAGTAATTACAATTACTGGGTAAATAACTAGGTATTAAAACTGTACATACCCCTAAACAATGTAGTTACCTTATTTTGCTCATTACTTTCTTGGGTAAGTACACTGTAGGTGCATGTACTGTAAAATAAAGTGCAACCGACCTGTGTGAAAATGGGAATTGTGAAAAATGTTAAGTTTAACAAAAGTCCAGTTTGAATTTCTTAATTCCAGTTCCATAGTGGTTCCATTAATGCTTTTTAGTACTTCAAGTAACAAAATATAAGATTTTTGGATTAAAATATCCAAAAAACACTAGAACAGTGTTATATATTTTGTTGACTTGTATACTTAGATTATCCAAAATGTTTCCAAGAATGTTTAACTCCAGAGAAATAAGCTATTTTAACCAGGACACGGACCGTGTGTCGCCTATCCAATGACAATGCGGGTGGCATTATCCTCAACTTCCGGTTTTATTTCGTAGAAACCATGGAAACACCAAAGACGCTTTAATATATTATGTGTTTTATTAGACAGGTGAGCAACTGTTTGGATACATTCATTGACAGAAAACTAATCATTGTTATATGTGACTCAAACTGGCAAAATTAGTCGGAATGCGCACAGGATAATTTCGAGCTTCAGGCAAAACAATCATATATATAAAAAAAAAAAAAAAAAAGTAGATTTTGGTTGGATTTTGAGGTTTTTCACAAAAACTTGTTCATTAAGCCCTCATCTAGTGACCCCAATGCTTCAAATAGCAATTAAACATCTAAAAGCATCTTTATTTGTACATTTTCTGAGAGGACTAGGCTACCTTTCCTTTGTCCATGGAAACGATCTTACTCGCACTGACTGACAGATCTGATGTGTGCGCACAAAGACGCCACAGACAGCGCGATCCCGATATACACACATATACAGAATTACAGTATTTCAAAATATCTCTCATGGCGAGAATTCACGCAAAAATGATCTGTTATGTCTTATGTGAACGTTTAGTTATCTGTTGGGGAAAAACATCTGGGGCCGTATTCACAAAACACTTTATCTTAGCACTAAGAGTTCTTAGTTAAGAGTTTTCTCTTAAAACCTATTCCCAAAGCTGCTGAGACCAACTTTTACTAAAGAATAGAGAGAAGTCTTAAGCTAAGAGTAAGGGCGGGGTTGACCTCGTTGCTATGGATGATGTCATCCTGTTTCCTAACTATGACCACAGTGATTGGCTGATAGGGGAGGGGTCTCTGTCAATTATTTAATCACAGAAATGTTGTAGAATGAGGTACCATGTTACCATATTCAAATAAAGGTTTTAAAATAAGAACGTTGCCATATTCAAATAGAGATTTTAAAAAGTAGCTTAAGTGTCACTAATTAAACAAGTATATGTTCAGCTAATTGTCAGCCTCTTACATGTCTTCATCTCAGGAGATTGCAGAATTCAAGCGACAAATTATGTTTTATAAATAAAGTTTGGAAGGAGCACTATCTAATCAGCTCGAGTATATACACATTATGCACAGCCGACTCGCCTAGTTACCTCAACAGCTTTCTGCATCCCTCCGCCACCCCGACTCCTCACACTTAGCCCAGCCGGGGATTCAGGGCAGAATCCTGGGTTTGGGCTAAATTCTGAGCTCGGAGCCCTCGATCCCCTCGGACAGCAAGTCAAATAGGCTTCTTTTACTCTATCCGATCATTTGTAAGCCACAGGTAATCAGACATCATTTCCTTTATTTATTTACTTATTTAATAACCAAATATTATTTTTGGCATTTTTGCCTTTTTATTATGATAGGACAGTGAGTAGACAGGAAGTCAAGTGGAAGAGAGAAAGTGGAGAAAGGTCCACAACAGTCATTAGGATTGTTTGTGATTTGGTCTTAGTGACTTGGGAGTCCTCTTGACTACTAATGTTTCACAGATTTAGGAGCTAGTTTTAGCGCTCAAATGCTTTGTGAAATACTCTTAGAGCAAAAATTTAGGAGTTCTAAAATTAGGACTGACACGCCCATTATTTTTATGAGTTTCTCCTAAATCGGCAAGTTGGGAGCTACTTTTAGCCTTAAGATGTTTTGTGAATACGGCCCCTGATGTGTAAAAATTTAGATCCGTGCGGTACAGTAGATCTTAATATATAGGCTGTCTGTCGCATTAATGTTAATCAAAAAATCGTGGTATCATGAAAAAAAAAAGTTGAATATATCTTTTTCCTATAGATATTTGGTTTTGACTTTTGGAACCTTCAGAAAACTTTAAGTCGATTTTAATCTCGTTTTCGTGATTTACAGTGAGTACCATGTTTTACCATGCCTAATATCAATCTAGCTTACTACAGTGTGCAACAAGTAGCAAGTAGTGTCTCATAGTAGCCACCGAGCAAACGCACAGAGCAGCATTATAACACAACTTTCAGGTAATCCAATAACTGGCTGTAAATACATATTAAAGGGATAGTTAACCCAAAAATAAAAGTGACCCCATGATTTACTCCCCCTCAAGCCATCCTAGGTGTATATGACATTCTTCTTTCGGTCCAGTACAATCAGAGTTGCTAATCCAAGCTTTATAAAGGGCAGTGAATGGCTGTTTCTGTTTTGAAATCCAGAAAAGTGTATCCATCCATTATAAAAGTAATCCACACGGCTCCGGGAGGGTTAATGAAGGCCTTCTGAAGCGAAGCGATGCGTTTGTGTAAGAAAAATATCCATATTTAACAAGTTATAAAGTAAAATATCTAGCTTCCTCCAGACCACCTTCCATATTCAACTTACACAGAAAGTGTAACGCCTTCTTGCATTTCAAAATTCTTACGCTACATCCAACGTCTTCGCACCAGTCACGCTTTTATAATGGATGGATACACTTATGGACTTCAAAACAGAAACAGCCATTTGCTGCCATTATAAAGCTTGGATTATCCAGGAAATTTTTAATAACTATAATATTATAACTTTTAATATAACTCATTGTATTCGTCTGAAAGTAGAATGTCATATACACCTAGAATAGCTTGAGGGGGAGTAAATCATTGGGTAATTTTTTTATTTTTGGGTGAACTATCCCTTTAAAAATCAACAACAAAAAAATATATTAATAAAATAAAAATGTAAGTGCTAATGTAATACATTTTTCTGAAATTACTAGTGACAAAATATGCATCTTATAAAAAAATAATTACGCAATATAGTTTCATACAACAACTAGTCCATAACTACATAGTGTTCCTGAGACTGCAAGAACTGTTAAAGAGATAGTTGACCCAAAAAAAATATTTTGTCTAAAGCGACAAATATCACAATGGAGCGTCCTCTTTTGACCTCTATAGGACCAAAATAATCCACTCCTACATTCGTAAATGGAGGAAGATCTGGCTTAAGTCTCTCTTTCGGCAAGTCTGCCATCTTCTGCTCACCCACCTTAACTCCAAGACATCTACAATGGCCACAACTAGATATAATCTTCCTGGCGGCTGCATTACCTTTAAATGATCCAATATCTTTTTCTCAGCTTGGAAAGCATATGATTTCTTCCACTGTGACCTAATTGTTGATGAATATGCCACAAGATGAGTGTGGCAATGTTCTGATCCTTAAAGAATGATAGGATGCTTCCTTTCCTCCAACCCTTAAAAGACCATCTTGAAAGACAGGATCCAACTTATACAACTTGCGGTCTCGTTTAACCTTTAAAACAGTTGGAGATGATGCAGCAATTTCTTTTCCAAACTGTTGCTGTTGACTAAATGCAACAATAGCCGTTTTAGCTTCAGTCAGGTCCTCCAAAGTTAAGTTCTGTGTAATCGTTGAGAATGTTAACTTTTGAAGCTCCATCTCCACCTTCTTGGATGATGGTAATACACCCAAAGAATCTAAAGAGGCTTTTATTTATTTCTGCTTTTGACTCCGTTGCCTCAGCATTTTCTTTAACTTCAAAAGCCAGGCAACAGCAACTTTCAGCTTTGTCGAGTCTGAGAAGTGTGTAATCAGTCTATGAGTAGGGATGCAACGATTATAGATTTAGTTAAATAATCACGGTTATCACGATGATTATGCATTCATTAATTTCACAACAATGTATAAAATCACATGAACACTTTTGATTTTAAAGTGTTATTTTTTGCTACCTTTTGAACCAGAAATAAACAAAACACAGTAACCAAATAATACAGCACAAAATAATAATTATAAAGAAAAGTCCATCTCTCCCTTTGGAATTAAAGAAAGGAATTAAAAAAGGTGACCTCTGCTCTGTAAACATCAATGTCAGTGTGAGGGGAATAAACTGAACTGTTACGGCACCAAGTGTCATCCATACATATTAATTTTAATCTTTTTAATAATCTAATTTTACATGTGGCCTGAGAAAGTCATATCTATTATTTGGTTTGTTTGCTTCACTGATAAATTCAAACGTGCTTCCGCGTTTTGGCTGGTGCTGAGCCAGACGATGCGCTCAGTGCTTCTCATATAGCAGCCATATATCACTATTCAACCACATAATGTTTATTTGAGGTTTCAGAGATTTAAATAAACATTTAAATGAATTACTAGCCTATATAAAAAAAGACTGTAGTTTGTTAAATTTAAATTCCATACACCGATATCTATGGAAGCTGCAATAATAATGCTTTCAATTATAGTTTAAATATTTTTTTATATCAGATACACATTGTGCATGAAACAAAGTTTGTTCTTCTCCCATGTTCACTGGCCACTATGTATTTCAGGAAAAAGTGATGAATTTACGTGATGAAAACAGATCCTCTGAATTGCAAACTCATCGTGTGTTATATCAACTAACATGATCATTATAAAAGGTGTTTAAATGACAAAACATTCACTTTCACATGTTTGACAATCGGAATATATCAAGTCATGATACAGTTAACAATTTTGTAAATATTTTGAATAAAGGAAACACGAAATAAATGCGATACTTGTCGGTATTGTGACTGCATGACGTGTCGGCATGGAAATAAGACGTTCTAAAATAACGGTCGCTTTCAAAAAAAAAAAAAAAAAAAAAACTCACACTGGGGACTCAGCTAAAGACTGCCGACTTCAGCCGTTTCTTTGGTGGAAATAAAGCTTCTCTGTTTGGTCTCTCTTCCATAGTTAATCCAGTGTGTACAGTAGTAGCCTCCGTGTCTCTGATAAGCACAGCACTTTAAGCTGGTGCACCGCTGGTGTACCTGTTTTCGTTTTGTGCAAGTTGCAACAGTTCCGTTCTGTGCAAAAGAAACACTCGGTGTAGCAGAGCCTTTATGGTTAATTAAACGTGACGTTTTTAAGCGCGGTTAATCAAGAAATCGGTTAATCGCTGCATCCCTATCTATGAGTGGCATGTGTTGCACTTGACACATTTACAACAGTGGTGTTTACACATGTTCCTCTTAACCTCAGGATCATCGACTTTAAGAGTAGAATCAACTAGTTATGCTGGCTTCCTGTGGTTTCCACAGATAATTTGGTCCATTGATCCATTCTTCACTTGATAACAGCAGATCTGCTTTCATACCACTTGAACAACAGTCAACAGGATTCTGAGATGTAGGTATGCATCTCCACTGTAACAGTCTTGTAATTTCTCTTATTGCAGAGATCCTGTTGGCCACAAAGGTCAGAAAGCGTTTGTCCTCATTTTTGATGTATTTTAACACAGATGTACTTTCTGTCCAAAACACTGAGTCCACCAATGGAAACTGTATCACTGCCCTCAACATTTTGTCCACTCAAGCAGCAAGTACAGCAGCTGTCAACACAAGACGTGGAATGGTTACATGCTTCAAATGGTGCTACTCTTGATTGCCGAGTAGGAGAGTAACATGGACATCCTTGTTTGTCTCCATCCTAAAATATTTTACAGCGCCATATCCAAGTGTACTTGTATCAGCAAAATGATGCAACTGAATGTTGGTAAATTGGTCCAATCCTGTGGGCTTTAAACATCTATTGACCTTAAAGTCTGCAATCCTCCCAAGTTCTTTCAACCATAAAGACCATTGTCTTTGAAGATTTGAGGGTAGCGGATCATCCCATCCACATCTTGTCCTACACAGCTCTGGAAGAAGAAATTTTGCTGTAAGAGTGATTGATGCCAAGAATCCTAAAGGATCATATACAGAGCATACCATCGACAGAACACCACGTCTGGTGCAAGGATGATCTTTGATGGTCATTTTAAACTTCAAAGTGTCTGATTCAACACACCACAACAAACCAAGAGCTCTTTTCATTGGTAGTTGATCTTGGTCCAGATCCATCAATTTTATGCCATGGGCTCAGTGTTCTTCAGGTACAGTTTGTAGCACAACATGGCTATTACTAACCCATTTGGTCACTTGGAAACATCCTGTTAAACAAACTTCTGTTAGATATTTGATCATCAAAATAGCCTCTTCTTCTGAAGCTACACTTTTCAGACAATCATCCATGTAAAGTTGGCATGAATTGTGTCAATGACCTCTTCTGGAAAGTTGGGTTTATTGTCTTCAGCAGTCCTGCGTAGTGCAAAGCAGGCACAGCTTGGGGATGACACAGCTCCAAACAAATGCACATTCATCCTATATTCAACAGGTTCATGCTTTAGGTCATCATCCGGCTACCACAAGAAAAACGAAGGAAATTGATATCCTCTGCTGCAACTTTGACCTGATGAAACATTGCGGTCACATCAGCCACAAATGCAATAGGCTCTTGTAGAAACCTCACAAGAACTCCTAGAAGTGAATTTGTCAGATTAGGGCCTTGCAGAAGTTGATCATTAAGCGATGTACCTTTCAAATACCACTCTTAACGTTCTTTTCTTGGGGTGATAGACGCCGTGGTGAGAGATATACCAAACTTTCCCTTCATCCTGTTTCAACTGATGCAATGGTACTCTACCTTTGTGGATGACTTCATCCAAGAAAATTTTATATTCTTGATGAAAAGTCTTCATTCTAATTTCATTTTCAATCCCATTATGCACGGTTTAGCCACACAAAAGTTATTTAGCAACATGGGATTTTCCATTTTGAAAGGAAGGTTCAATTTGTAGTGTCCATCCTGAAGCTCAATTGACCTGCTTACCTTTTCCATAAATTCATTATCTTGACATTTCTTTGTTCTCAGAAGCAATCTCATTAAAGTCTTGATTATACTGTTTATTGAGCATCTCCTTCAGTTTGCCTACAGAAATCCTATTAACAGTAACATCTGTACATTCAATCTTGTTCCTGTTGTCTTTGCTTCCGTGGAGTTGTCCATTCACAACCCATCCCAGTAGGGTTCTAACTGCATAAGGTCCCTCTCCATCATGGTTTTAACCTCCCAGAGCTCCATTACCTTGAAAGCATTTGCTCCAATTAGCAAATCCACATCAGCAGGAATTTGAGGGATCTTAACACCTTTCAGGTATGGCCATTTATCCAAATCCCCTTGAGTAACAATGCTATCTTTGGACACAGGCATTTTCTCCTGAGTGAAGACTTCTGGAAGACTGTAAAAGATGTCATTATGAAGGCTAGACACTTCCAATTCAGTCAATTACTAACAGACCTTTGATTGCCCATTGTTTTCAAAAGACTATTAGTTTTTTCTTTCCTTTTAATTTCAAACCATGCATTAAGTGTTCTGAAAAAAATGTGGCAGAAGTACCAGGATCTAAGAATGCATGTGTTTGAATTACCTTTTGTCCTTTACTGGATTTGACTTGAACTGGTACAATTGATAATGCACATTCTCCATCGCCGGCCCCTGTTTGACCACATGCTTGAAGGGCAACAAACGCACTACTTAGGTGATGGACAATTTTGTTCTTGAGTGCACATATTCTCCCTTTGTGGAATATGCAGAATGCTGGAATGCATTTGGCCACACACTGTGCAAGTCACTGTGCACTGTACACCTGTTGCCTGTTCGTTAAAGACGCTCGGAGTTGAATATAGGACGGGAGAGAGTAAACGCAGAGGTGGAACTGATCTTGTGCTGCCACTACCTGATTCCAGCTGCCTGACCGCCACAGTCACTGTTATGAGTTAAATGGGAGTGTGGTGCACACTCAAGGGGAAGCTTTGGATGTGTCTGGCTGCCCAGCCAGCGCTGACGACGGCCTGTGTTCCAAACTTTTTTCCAAACTCTTGTTTAAGAGTATTTGTTTGAGTTGATTTTGATTCCTTTCATTCATTGCTTAAACGGTGACACGTGAATGCAGTACTATTAATAAATATTTCAACTGCCTTTTCTGTCTCGCGTGTCCTTTTGTTGCTTGCCCCCTTCCCACGAGCACTTTTAAAGCGGGGTTTGTAAAATAAATGGGGGCTCCGGGATTACAATTGTAAGTAACTGTGTCCCGAGAGTTCAGCTGGAAGTAATTAAGTTGATTTGTTTGGTGTGGAGCGAGGGTTTTTCCTACACATCCTCCGGTTAGTCAGAGTGAGCCAACGGGACTGTGCTTAGCACCAGTTCTGGCTACGGTTCACTGTTTGTTTGTTTTTTTTGTTTTAGTTTGTTTTGTTTGGAGGTGTTCCTGGGGAGAGAACAATCTCTTAATCGGTACCCTCTGAAGACTAGCTAGGATATAGTTAGACTTCTGGTTAGGTCGGTAGGTCAGTATGTGGATTTTCCACAGTTTTTTAATATGGCAACTTTTGATTTAAATAAATTCATAGCTGTTGAGAGGTTAGAGGCATGTCGAAAAAATTATTTGTTTCTGATCGCTCAGCACTATGAGGTCTCTGTTTCTAATACACAGTGTAAAGCGGAGATAAAAGCTTGTATTGTGTATTTTCTTCTATGGAGGCTGTTTCTACAGAAGCAGCTGGTCCAGCGATAAGTGCTGCAAGAAGTCCTTCTGTATGAGTGCCGGTCGAGGATCAGGCTACTCCAGTGACTGTTGGCGGTGAATTAGGTCCAACATTCTCAATGCCTAAATTCGAACCAATTTCTCTTTCTACAGAGGCATCGCCTGAATTTTGTTCAGATTTGCGTTTAAAAGTTTGTTTAGATCGTCTACAATTAGAGACTCAGGATCGAGCTCAGGCGAGACAAGATTTAAAACGTCAGCTTGAAATGTACCGAACTGATGCTGATACAAAAGTGCGAATGCGGCAGGTAGAGTTGCAGGGTGCTCAAGAGCTACCTAAACCAACAATTTCTAAAACACTTGTTAGTCTGAATGATAGCTCCGAGACACCTGCTGGTCCTTTAAATTTGAGTATTGTCTCCAATAATTCAGTTTCATCAGGTAATGTATCCGAGTCTGTAGTTGTGCCAGCCCTACATTTTGACGTGGCTAAAAATATTGCAATAAACCCACCTTTCCGTGAGAAAGAAGTTAAAGCTTACTTTCAAGCTTTCGAACAAATTGAGAGTGCTTTGAGGTGGCCAACTGAAGTTTGGGCCTTGATGTTACAGTGTAAATTAATGGGTAAGGCGCAAGGAGTGTGTGCATCTCTTTCATTGGAGGAGGGTGTTCAGTATGATGCTGTGAAAGTTGTGATTCTGAGGGCGTATGAGCTGGTTCCCGAGCATAATCGCCAACGGTTTCATGCCATGAAGAAATTGGCGTCCAAAACTTATGTCGAGTTTGCTCGTGAGAAGGGAATTTCGTTTGATCGCTGGATTAAAGCGTATAAGGTGGCGGACTATATTTCTTTGCGGGAGCTTATGCTGATTGAGGAATTTAAGAATTGCAGAGCGCACTGCTTTGTATTTAAATGAACAAAGTCAGTACGGTGCAGCAAGCTGCTGTATTAGCAGATGAATATGCTTTTATGCATAAACCAGTGTTTTGGAAGCGTTTGAGTGATTCTGGAGGTCCAGCACCAAAAGAGAATGAGAACATTTCTGATGTAAAAAGTAAATGGGTTCCTCAGTCCGAAGTCTGGTAAAGAGTGTAGATATTGTCGTAAGATGGGACATGTGATGGCCAAATGTCATAGCTTAAAACAGAAACAAGAGCGACAAGAGTCTTTGTCTGTTCAACCTCGAGGTTCCGTTTTGGTGAAAACTTTATCTTCACCCTACACTTCTATTCTTGACCCGTTTCCAGCCTTTCGTGTCTGTTGGATGTGTCTCTTTGAATGATGGTGTCGGAAGCCAAAAACCAGTACGAATTTTGCATGACACAGGGGGAACTCCGTCCTTTATACTATTAAACTCTTTAGATTTTTCTGCGACCTCCGAGTCGCAAAATGGGGTTTGTCATTGCCAAAATGTTCCTTTAACAATGCTTTAGCTTCATCCATATCCTCTTTGCGCATCCATTTGCTGGCAACTGCGCACAAGTTCCTTAGGTTGACTTTGTGTGTGTTGTTCCAGAAAGTACAAACGATCTTGATTATTGTTGGTTTTGTCCTCTATTCCATGTTCAAATGCTCTGATGAAAGTTCTATATTGCAAAGGATTGCCATCAAACACAGGAATATCTCTTTGAGGCAGTGTGCTGGATTGTTGTTGTTGTACAAGAAGAGCAGTAATCTCATTTTGTTTCTGCATAATACTGTAGATGTTTGAAGTTGATGTTCCATTGCTGTTCTGCATTACATTTGATGTTTGCATTTTTGACAGAATGAAGATCAGATTGAGCTGCACTGTGAGTTTGCTGAATCACATTCCTTGATATTGCTTGCTGGGAACAATTCTTGGGCATATACAGTGCATCCGGAAAGTATTCACAGCGCTTCACTTTTTCCACATTTTGTTATGTAACAGACCATTCAGGCCATTTTGTTTCCATCAGAATTTTGTTTCTCATGGTCAGAGTCCTTCAACTCTAGATGGGCTGTCATGTGCCGTCTGGCCACTCTACCATACAGGCCTTTTTGGTGGAATGTTGCAGAGATGGTTGTTCTTCTGGAAGGTTCTCCTCTCTCCACAGAGAAACACTGGAGCTCTGTCAGAGTGACCATCAGGTTCTTGATCACCTCCCTGACTAAGGCTCTTCTCCCCCGATAGCTCAGTTTGGCCAGGCGGCCAGCTCTAGTAAGAGTCCTGGTGGTTCCAAACTTCTTCCATTTACGGATGATGGAGGCCACTGTGCTCATTGGGACCTTCAATGCTGCAGACATTTTTCTGTACCCTTCCCCAGATCTGTGTCTCGATACAATCCTATCTCGAAGGTCTACAGACAATTCCTTGGACTTCATGGCTTGGTTTGTGCTCTAGACATGAGTTGGAAAGGCACACACTTGTCTATATAAAAGGTCCCACAGTTAACAGTGCATGTCAAAGTTAACAGTGCATGTCAAATTTTTACGCAAAATTTACTACAGGTGGACTCCAATCAAGTTGTAGAAACATCAAGGATGATCAGTGGAAACAGGATGCACCTGAGCTCAATTTTGAGTGTCATGGCAAAGGCTGTGAATACTTACGTACATGTGATTTTCGTTTTTTATTTTTAATAAATTTGCAAATATTTCAAAAACTTTTTTCCATGTAATTATGGGGTATTGTTTGTAGAATTGAGGAAGAAAATTATGAATTTAATCCATTTTGGAATAAGGCTAACACATAACAAAATTTTGAAAAAGTGAAGCGCTGTGAATACTTTCCAGATGCACTGTATTCCTCTGCATGAGGGTTAAGAGTAACTTCTTTGCCACTCATTGCCGTCTCTATCACAATATGCATTCATACCACCAGAAAAGGTTATAGGATGCTGGTTGTCAAAGTTATTTAAAACCGTACAGTTATTTTAAAACCGTACAACCGTTTTGGCAGTAGCAGCTGCTATTTCTGCATCAATATCCATTTGCTCTTGTCTTTGTATTCTCTAAAGAACATTGCACTTCGTTTTCATACTCAAGGTTAGCTGGGCGGTATGACCAAAAATGTATATCACTGTTAGGGCTGCAACAAACAATTATTTTGATAATCGATTAGTTAGCCGATTATTTTTTTGATTAATCCATAGTTTAACTATATGGTATTTGTGTGGTTATACAAATGGTTATCAATATGGCAAAAACATGGTTTTATTATAATAAATGGTTAATTTTCATAAGGGTATGTCTATGCTATACATTATGTGCAAAAAAGTTACTAAGCAAAAGGAGTTTAAATCCCTACATTAAAATATATATATATATATATATATATATATATATATAAAAAACACCAATCAGTGTTAGCATATAAGAGGAATGTTCTGCAGGAACACACAAACACACACTCTCTCTATGGACACAGTACCTGTTACTGTCATTTCTTTATCCTGTAGAAACGTCTTACATGTATATTCAAATTACACGCGGTTATCCCTTTATAGTTACTACTTGAATTACATGTTTTAAAACTAAATTGAGCGTCCAAAAGCACATATTTCAGCTAAATGAATGTTTTTGCGCTGAATATTAATGGAATATCAATCGACTGCGTTCTGTCTGTTTGACACGCATGTGTGCGCTCGCCATGCCGGCGCTCGTTCAGTGAAGTTTAACACAGACTGTCAGGACTCTTCATGCAAAAAGCAAATACTTGCGTGAATTAGTAGCCTGCAAATGATACTAATTCACGCAAGTATTTCCTGAGGATATAACTACTGTTCTCTATATAGATCAGTGGATATAATCTGTAAAATGAACATTTTGCGCTGAGGACGTGTACACGCACGCACATCTGTCAAAGTGCATGACAGGGTATGTTAAACGCTAATGCATTCGCTTAAAGCTTAAAATAAACAATTCTCATGTTTTGGGCACTTGGATCATATACCTTTCCCGCATCAGCTCACTCTGTTTCCACTCCACTATTTCTAGCACATTTTGTCCATAAAAATGCGTTATTCTGTGCTGTAATTTGGCACGACTGGTGGAAGCTTATCTTGCACAGAGGGCAGACCCGACTAATCGATATTTTCATAATCGATTATCGATTTTATCGGCTAGTTGTTGCAGCCCTAATCACTGTATTTTACTAAATTACACCGGTTTTGCGGTATATGGCGGTATTTTTTAACCAATAAAACACAGACCTGCAACACACTCATTACAGACAGATGAATATTAAAATATGACCACGGAGAGAAAAAAAAAAAAAAAAAAAAAAAGCATTTTAAAAATCTAACCCTATATAACAAACTGCCAAAACGAGGGAGAAACGCAGAAGAACATTTAAAAGGATATTTTCAATACATTTAAGAGCACTACAGTCTCTGAACAAATGACACACGTAAGTTTAACACAGAAAGAATTAAGCAGTTAATTTTTGCCCATTCTTCTTTGAATTGTCAGTTTAACTTACGTCATTATCTTCGGTGTATCAGAATAATCCATCATGTCATCGCGGTCATACGACTGTATCAGTGTCCTTGTTTGCACTAGGGCAATATGGACAGAATAATCATATTGCGATTTTGTTAATGAATATTGTTAATTCTCCTTTTTTCATCAGTCTTTTTAGTTAATGTGGCTGTTTTAGATCATGCTTGACTTTCTCCATAGTGTTTAAAGTGGTAAATTCTCAATTTAAATGGGTTACACATTTATCATCGGTCACGATAGGAACGGGCTTGCGCAAATCACATCACACTTTTGGAGCGCGCTGGTGAACAAGCGCAGAGTATGCTATGTTGATTTGCACGCCACTCGTGCGCAATTAAATAAACCGGACTTCAGCCATGTTGCGCTGATAATAGTCTTTTCAGTTCGTAAGGGAACTAATAATTATTTATATGCATCATGCGTTCAGAGCTTTTGAGAGAACTGATGTGCTGAGTGAGCTCTGATTGGTTAACATCTTAAACATGCGCACAAGAACGTTGTAGTATTCTGAATTAAAATATTAATAAAAAATAAAAATCGCAGCCTTATGCGGTTTAGAAATCGAATGTGCTCAAATCGTGATTGCGGTCTCATTTCAGGGCACTCCGAAAGCGACCTTCAAATGCACCCTTCTTTCACAGGAATTCAGAGGTGTATCCTTCGCTGCTGCAGATAACCCACAATTCTTTGCGTCGCCATTAACAACAGTCATATATTTTTAAATATTATTTGAAAAAAAAATGGCGGCGCCAGCAGATATACATGCAAGCGAATATGTGGTGTTTAAATGTAATTAGTTTCAAGCTTGTTTTTGTTTTTTAAGCTGTATTACCTCAAATAGATAGTTGTGGTAAACAGGATTACAAGTGTTTAGTGATTTTTAAACATTTAGTACAGTACTTTGCCGTCAAGGCAAAAAACATTTCATAGTCATTTTTAAGTTATAAATAATCCGCATGTTTGAATTCTCTGCTGTAATCATAGGCTGTAATGCGATCTCGGCTGTGTCCTCACTACAGTGAAACGGGACCCCTCTCAAACAGTGTTGCGCTGCATCGCGTTCTGAACGTTGTTTAAGCAACATATACTGGTATTGTGGTATAATCAAAATTCATATCATAACAAAAATAAACACAGATATTCGGTATGAACCGGTATACCACCCAGCACTAACGGTTAGGCATAAAATCTCTTATCTCTCTTAAAGCAAAAAAACTTGATGGTTATTTACTTTACTCTTTCTTGTTTTCTGCAATGTTACCAGTTTTTCTAGTAATGCCCTTGGAGTAAGTTTGATGCAACGTTTTTCTTTCACAGACTCCATTACAACTTTCTCAATAGGCACATTGGTCTCTGTTTGTTTACCAGCAGCCACAAAATCTTCGCCATAATTACTTACACTCATTTTCACAGTGTTGAATTCATCCACCTTGTCAGTAATTTTAAAACTTAAGCAACCAAAGCATTGGATTTACGCTATTAAATGTGTGCACACAGAGTCATTCATAAGGTTGCGCTACACATACCTTGGATTCATTCACTCGTGTTGTCGCAACTGGTCCTTGATACGTCCAATTGTATCTAAATCCAAAGCGGAATCCAGTGCTTAGTCCGTTAAAAAGTTCGTAAAGTTCCAAAACGATGCGTGATAATCCACAAAGCAATTTTTGACAAAATGAAGCGACAAATGACCATCTTGTTATCTGACGCGTGACTCCTCCAGTCCAGTACTGCATTTATCTACTTTCTTTGTCACAGTTTCCAATGCTCAAACACATCGTAATCCTCCCTTTTGCATATCCACTCCTGACATGGTCAAAATTTGTTTTGCTTCCCTACTTTCACCTGAAACTTACTCTCTGGCTACCTATATACCAATTAAACCCACACTCCACCTGGTGTCTAACAGTGGAACTACAACTGACATTTAAAGAGAGCATAATGACTCTTGCATTGTCATCACTTACTGTATGTGTTTTTTTCTTCTGTTAAACACAATGATGATATTTTAAAGAATGCTGGTAATCAAAAAGTTGACGGTAGCCATTGACTTCCATAATAGAAAAAAAATAAAACAACATGAGGGTGAATAAATAATGACAATTCTAGGGGTTGAACTATTCTTCTGTGTGTGTATCTAATGAGCTCAGGTTCTTCAGTCCATTTCTATCCTGCAATGCAATTGGACCTGTGAAAACTCATTTCAAGGTGAGTGTACCCCCTCTGCAGCACAGCAAAGAAAGCCTTATTCTTTGTCTAAATAAAGTTATCTTTTTTTCCTGCCAAGTAAACCGAAAATAAGCCTGTCTCTGAGTAGGGTTAGGTTGACTGCTCCATTAAAGGTCAATTCTGATCCAAGAGCTGTCCGCATTAACAGATTATCACAAAGCCAGTCAAGCTAACCACGCAGAACATTGTGCTTGAGCTCACAGAGATTCTGCACTTATTGTGACTAATATACATTAAAAAAAAAGTAACAAAAAGTTGCATTTGGGATGCTCTTTGTCACATTATTCTAATTATCTAAAGTGATACAGTTTTGCAAAGACATAACTCACCTGGATAATCTGGCCCAGGTTTAATCCACATGCATAATCCCCTTGCAGCCCATTAGAATATTGATGCTGGTCAAAATTTAGGTAAAAGTACCTTTTCATGAGATTGGGCCAGAGGAAGTGAGCTGAAACTAATGAATGGGGACATGATTGAGGAGAGAGGAATGGTCAATTTGAGGTAGGAGTTTGAGGTTTGCCATCAATGTCACAGTTGTTTAGGTCCCACTTCAGCCTACAACTGCACTTTCCCTGTCTTCATCTCAGGTGATGACAGGAAAGGAATGGCGTGAAATGGAAAAGTGGCACAGGGGAAACGATGTACACATAACTGCACTGAGAGTGCTACTGTACCAACTGCCCATCTATTCATGTTTCAAAAAAATAAAAACTGCAATTAATTTCATCCACAATATCAAAGCCATGTGTTTGTTATGAATAACTAATTTATTATTGATGTGTGTTAGGCTTGCTGCGATAGTCTGTGTTCAGGTGAAACACCGGTTACATCTCTTGCCCACTGCGGCACCACCCCCACCGTCATTTTGATTTTTATAGTAATAATTTTTTTTTAGTTCAGTTAGAGAACAGACACTACAATTAAAAACTGAACGTGTCTGATCAATACAGCATGAGCCGAACGAGAGTCGCAGGACAAACACAGCAGGAGTCAGATTTCATTCATCACGAAAGCAAAGAGCTGACAGACAAGATGATCATGGAAGATTTTGTTTCAAAGTGAAATGTAAAAGCGCCCATTTAAGGGAGTTTGTCATTGTACCGTTCTATTGTTGTGTTTTTCATCAAGAATAATAGGCTAATGAACCCAAAATTCAAGCAACCCACCCCCGTATTGATGGCAATTCTAAACCGAAACTAAAATGAGCACAGCCGCACCGGCATTCATTCACGGCCGCATAGTGCGCACACATTCACGGCCGCACAGTCATTCACAGTGCGTGTCCAGTCTGGCGAGTTCATGCCTATGGAAGCTTAACTTTCATAGGAATTGATTAAACACTCGCTTTGCTCCGCAACGCTCCATTATGAATGGCCGAGCAGCCGTGCTACTTACGATTTAAAATTAGCGATTTGAAAAGCCCCCACCGGTGACACCGGTTTTATCGGTGTTGTCACGCGTCAATTAACTGGTGGGAAAATTTTCTCACCATCACATCCCTAATATATATATATATATATATTAAAAATTGTGTTGAAAAGCAGACGGTTTGTTCTTTCTTTTGATATATTGCAGATAGATTTAAATGACATATGGTGTAAACAAATAAAAAATAAAAACTATTGAAACACACACATTATATATGTGTGTGTGCGTGTGTGTTTCAATAGTTTTGATTTACATATTTTATTTGTTTACACCATGTTATTAAATCTATCTGCAATATATCAAAAGAAAGAACAAACCGTCTGCTTTTCAACAAAAAATTATGCATTCACTTTTAATCAACACTTGAATGTGGGTAAGTTTCATTAAAAAAAAAAAAGCAACATTGAGCATTTTTTTTTTTTCAAAGACTACATCCAGATCAGATTCAAAGCGATGATCAAACACAGATGGAGTAGATCGAGTCCATCAACACCCCTACTGCTTGCACAGTCCTATAGCTCATTCTGGGTCGACATTTCATTCAGTAACATTAAGCAGTTTTGATGTTTAATGTTGATGATCACGTTATTTTACATATGCATCTGCTTAAATATGATCGGTAGTTTTTTGCGTCTTCTTCGCCTGTGTTTTGATCAGGAGATTCTGTACTCGTTCAGAAGATGTGTAATAGTGCCCCCTAGGGTATAACAGTGAAAACACGGAAAGCTGGAAATTTGGTGGGGAAGGGTTGTCTCAAATGACGGAAATTTACGTCAATGGCGGGGAAAGATTTACGGGTTTTTTTTTATCTTAGACATTGATATACATAATTGACCCATATGCTGTTTTCTGAAAAGTATAACTAACTCCTGACAAAGTAAAAAAATGCAAACATAAAAAAAGAAGAAAAAAAAGAGAACATGACAACCTACTATCTTCAACCTCTCACTTTGTTCTTACCCCAATATTATTTGGCCTTTAAAGTCTATAGTCAGCAAAAAGAAGTTCCCGAGGACCCACACATCTTTCTTTCAACTATGCTGTGAATGATAAATATTAATTAACTGTTGAGTAAAGGCCCGTTGCTGGCCCATTTTTCAAAGGCCAGACATTTTCCTCAGGTATCTGATAAATATTCAGACCTGTGTTATACAGCAGAGTGTAGGTCATTCATATTAGGTTTGTCAGAGCTTCAAGTCTGGCCACTGGGGCTGGTTGCCAAAACGGCCAAGACTAGTCTTGCAAGTTAGTCCTCTTTTCTTTAAGACTGTTCATAACTTTGAGTTCATAACTTTCAGTTACATAAAAACGTAGATTGGTCTAATTTGATACCAAAAAATAAGACTGACTGTGGGTCATACTAGATCTTAAAAGGATAGTTCACCAAAAAAAAAAAAAAAAAAAACACAAAAGATGATATTTTGAAGAATGTTGGTAACCAGACAGATGACGGTAGCCATTGACTTCGATAGTAGAGATACTATGGAAGTCAATGGCTACCATCAACTGTCTGGTTACGAACATTCTTTAAAGGGGTCATGAACTGCGTTTTTTTTATTGTTTTATGATGTTTCCTGGGGTGCACTTATAATGTTAGAATGCTTTTTACATCAAAAATTTTCATAATTTATAAATAAAAGGCATTTTTCCTACCCTGATTTTAGCCTTCTGCTCTGAACGCTCCGTTTTAAGGGGCGTGTCCGCTGGGAGACTTCAGTGTAAACACCCACTGCTGTGATTGGCTAACATCTTTGCATTTGAAATAGTATTAGCTTTTTCTTTCTTTTAGCTTAAATTCTTTTAGCTCGTTTTTACAATTACAGCTCTCATGGTTAACTAATCGTGAAAATGGCATTATATTAAGATTGTGGCATGAAAGGTTGCAGTGATGAGCATTGTAGCTGATCACACACATGCTGAGCGCATGAAAGCAGCGATCCCAGTTTCTGTACACTAACGAATGCTTTCATCTTCACTAACAGTGCAAATGTGATATAGTTAAGAGATTCCTTGAATAAAACGGGAGTCACTGATAAACTCTCCTGTTTGATTGACAGGTTCAGCGCGTGCTGCTCAAACGATTGCAAAGGGAGCTTTCTTTGATCGCTTTCTTTATAGAATTTAATCACTGTTAAATAACAGATTATTTCATCCTACTAAGAGAAACAATGCAAGTTGATGTTTAGTCACTGGTCTGATTTACTGACACAGACAAAGAACATCTGACTACATGAATCATCACATTTCAGATCAAGCATTAGAATGTTACTTACATGTTGCATGACTGTTGAACCCAGTCACGGCACAATATTTTGTAATCCTCAACGGCATGTTTATTGCTTTGTAGCTCGATGGTGTGATTAACACTAGGCCTTACATGCGTGAATCGGTGGGCGGGGCTAAACAGGCAGTGATAAAGTAGGCGTTGATATTCTTCTGCTGAGGCGGCTTGCCTTCCTTTGACATCATAGATCCCCAACCTGTCGTTTGCTGGGCCTGGTGTCTATAAAAGCTTTTCTTTGACTAACAAGGAAGTTTTCAGCTCTGAAACTTACAGGATATTCTTATATTACCATGACCTTTTATATATCAAAAGCTCAAGGGAAAGTTGATTTCTCAATTCATCACCCCTTTAAAATATCTTCGTTTGTATTCAACAGAAGAAAGAAATTCATACAGGTTTGGAACAACATGAGGGTAAGTAAATGATGACAATATCCATTTTTGGGTGAACTATCCATTTAAGACAATGTCTTAACATACTGGCTATGTTTATACAACTGGCCAGTTGTGATATTATAATTGGTTCTCAAATGCTGCAACCAATTTACGTGGCAGAACTGAAACCCTGCAAACGTTCCCCTTAAAACGTTTCCTGTTTCTGTCAGCCTGTGAAATACCAGAAAAATGCCAGCCTGTCTACTGCCACATTTACCTGTGTCTAAATTCACGGGCAAGGCTTACTAATTGTTAACAAAAATGTCTTGATCTCCTCCAGACGTATTAGCAAAAACTCCTTGATTGTCTCTGTGGACCGCCCTTATAAACAAGAGTCCCGACTAATTGATGCACTAACAAAGCAACTCACTCCCTATTTATTTCCCCCTATCTGTTGTTCATTGTTGCATACTCAATGTGATGTTTACATGTCTAGGGAGATCCAATTAAAAAGTAGCCAGGGGCAGTAAGGGCACTGCACAAAACATACCAGAGACACAGCACTGCCCGCACATCTTATCTTCATAAGTTTCGAATCAAATGTGCTTTAAATTTTACTTCAATGGGCCTCAACAGTATCAGCAAATAGACGGTATGGATTTCTCCCTTTGGACAAGACAGCCACTGGAACCTATGGAGCATTGGTCAATCCACTCTAATGTAACATGCTAATCCTATAACTACTCTAAATTAAGCTGAGAGCTACCCTGCACTCTGGGCTCGGATGGCTCTGGGGTGCATTTACTGTACAAATCTGCAGCTTAAACACATAGTGATGGATCATTAGAAAAAAAACTAGTCTTAACTTTTTTTTAAAAGTTGGGGAGTGCCAGCTGCAGGCAGAGTTGATTAAAAAAGAACCGGTTCAAACTGTCGAGTTATGCCAGATAATCGAACACTAGGCATGTGACGCATCAAATTTTCCTGTTGCAATTAATTACTGAAGCTTTTATCACGGTATACGGTATTATCACGGTATTGAAATAAGTTGCAAAAGAAAAAGAAAAAAGTGTTGTCATACTATAACAGGTTTAATAACTTTTAAGTATAATAAAGCAATACACAAATGTATAAAGTAAGCAAATATTTCAAACAGATTAAAGTGCAAAAGAATTATAAAGAACAATAGGAAACACTTTACAATAAGGTCTCAACTAGTAGTTAATGTTAGTTAATGCATTAACTAACATTAACAAAGAGCAAATAGCTACTTTTTTATTATTTTGTTATTCTTTGATAATGTTAGTTACAAAAAGCAACTGTTAGTTAATGTTAGCTCAGGTCCATTAAATCAGTGGTTCCCAACCTTTTTTATTCGAAGGCCCCCCTCCTCTCCGAATCAATTCTGCAAGGACAAACATACTTTGCAGACATTCTTTACAACTTAAAAGTACTTACTCTGCTCAGTTATACAGTACAGTAAGTACAAATAAGCACAAGTCAACCTGCCATACCGAACAAGACCAAAGGGAGATGCCAAAGGACCGCATATAACTACTATACGGATCCATTCATAATTAATAAACACTAAAATGCAAATGAAAAATAAAATAATTCTGAATGTGTGGAAACTTAGCGATCTGAAGGTGGGTCGATGTCATCAGTGAACAGTTCCTCTGTCAGAAAAAACAACCATGTCTATGTTTGGAGCTGATTCCCGTGTGTACATAAACACCACTGATCCTCACAAACTTCTCCAAAACACTCTTATTCGGCGAGCATCCGTTATAAAACACTCACAGTACATTCATTTTGACAACTACGTGAATATATTCAACTGCGTTCATGCAGAAATATGATGTTATAGCGATCAGTGAGCCGAGAGCGCACATACACGGTTTGTTTGGGCATCAATAATAACGTACTCGCGCGTGCCTAATATATGACTCCTGAAAGTCACTGTAATCGTCTTTACCTTCATTACAATCATCGTCCAAACAAAACTTTATTCAGTGAGCCCAGAGCGCACATACACGGTTTGTTTGCGCATCAATTATAAAGGACACGCGCGTGCCTAACGTATGTCACTGCAATCGTCTTTACCTTCATTACAAACGTCACCCATCGAAACTTTAGCGACATGGGTTTTCTTTATCCAACTGAAATGTGTAGTTTGCGTATCCTGTGTTCATGAAGCGGTTGGGTGTTTTGAGCCGCCGTTCAGTCTATTTCACACTATTTTTTTTTATTTTATATAATTTATCTTTTATTATTTAACGTATCAATAATAACATTTATGAATTATATTAATATATTAATTTAAGTTATCTCGTGCCCCATTTTTAGGGCATAAAAACGTTTAAGTTTGAAAATAAATAGCCTTAAGTCTTTTAAGTATTAAGTTTTTGGTTACGTTTTTTACCGGAGTCTGCTTGGTTTACAAGGGTTACCGGGGAAACGGCTGCATTTCTGCTGTTCCATCAGCGCCATCTGCTGTCAGAGAGTGTGAATGTGCACTTTCATTCAGCACGTCTCCTTCACTCGTCCCGCCATGCGCTGCTCATGCGTGTTGGTTTTTTTTACATCAGTGCGCGTTCCTCTGATGCAGCATACAGCAGTGTTGTTCATTTTAAACGGTAGATGGGTAAAGTATACTTAAAATGCATTCTAAAAATCAGAATAACTCGAAATAAATAATTATTCACGTATTTTTAAGTGCCCACCATAATGTCGTGCATGTTCATTATCGTGATATATCGTATTACCGTATACCGGCACATGTCTAACAAACACTGCATGTTTTTAGCCCCGATTTTCACACAAAATGCCCCAAAAATTAGGCAAATGGGTGCTCGTTCGCGTGATAATCAAATAGTGTGTATTATCAAAGACGTGATCTGCCGATGCCCGTGAGATATTTAGCATGCGACTAAGCCACATGTTTGCGACTCATCAGCAAGCATTGCTTTAGCAAGCAACCATTCTTATTCATCTTCATATTCATCTTTTTCACTGCAAATCAGCACACAGACAACTTGGATCGCAAGCTTCTTGCAGGCTACCGATTTTAACAGAAACAAATATACAGATGGGTATATTTTTTTAAATGTTGATTTGATGTTACATTTTGGACATATAACATCAAAATTCAATAAAAATGTAACAAATGAACAGGCATGTTTTATCAAAGCATAATAAATCTGGGTCTGATCTGATTTTAACCTCTTATTTGAGTCTTTTGGCTCAATTGTACCATATTGTTACAGCCACACCGGTTAATTTGTGTGCGTATAATATTGTGGTTTGTGTGTCTGTGAGTGTTTACACGTGAATGTGTGTGTCTGTTTTAATAAACATACATTGTTTGTTAATAAACATACACTGTTTGTTAATTGGCCAGAGGAGAACTGGCACCCCGACTGAGCCTGGTTTCTCCAAAGGTTTATTTTTCTCCATTAGGACACCTGATGGAGTTTTGGTTCCTTGCCACTGTCGCCTCTGGCTTGCTTACTAAATTTTCAAATAAATATCCAAATAAATTTAATTACTAAACTAAATTATATCAACTACATTACTTGAATATATATGATAATTGAAATGAGCTAGATGACATCACCGTTTTCTCCAGAGCGGCTGTACAGCCGAATCAAATTCTGTTCATTATTTTCCTGTTTAACACTGTGAAGCTGCTTTGAAACAATCTGCATTGTAAAAAGCGCTATATAAATAAAGTTGACTTGACTTGATTTGCACTCTTGATGTTTTAGAGTGTAACCTTTTCCTTGCTGTTTGTTATTGATTTTGTTTCACACATTTGCAAAAATGCAAATGTTTGTTCTTTAGGCCAATTTTTTGTTGACGGATTGTTTAAATGTTTTAAACTGAAAGAAAACCTTTACGATATAACATAAGCATGTTGTATATTGCCTAATCGTAAGTTTGCTCGGAAATGGTGACGACAACTTGATGAATAAAAAAAATTATGTCTTTCTCATTTTCTCAAAATAATGTAATGTAATTTAAATAAACGAATATTCGAATATTTTTTTTTATTTTTTTTATTTACATTTATTAAAAGGGATAGTTGATTATGATTTCACTTTTTTTGTGTAATGTTGCTGTTTGAGCATAAACATCCGCTCAAAGTTCAAAGAAAAGGGAGATATTTTCTTTGAAAGAAATTGCTTTTTAAGGACTACAATGGTGGGTTAAGCCTCGTTTATACTTTCGCCTGGCTCCGCAGCGCGAGCCTCCGCTGACTGCGCACGCTCAACCCCAAACGGACGAGGAATTTATGCTTGACGCGCTCGCTGTTGTCCTATTCTTTGAAACGACAGAGGGTCGAGTAATTGATCTATAAACCATCAGGAAACAGCAGTGAGAAGAATTAGAAGAATGTACACAGGTGACGATATTTATTTTAGTACACTTCACCAAAAACCACATTACAAAAGAATCGTGCAAAACTCAGGAAACCTTGATATTACTTGTGACATTAGAACAAAATGTATGTACATGTATACAACTAAATTAACGATCTCTTAAATATTTCCTAATTTCACTAAACATTTTCATTTAGTTTCGTGAATTTTTATTTTCAATAAAAGGGCTTATTTCTTTTTTTTAGGCTCATTTTGTAAATATAAGCAACTAATAGGTACTTGCAAACTGGGTGCAGGTGTGATGAGACGTCATGTTCAGCTAGATTCGCCTAGAACTCATGCATCTTCGGATGCAGAGCCACGCGAAAAGTTACAAAAAAAATGCGCTGCACCCCGCCACGCGAAACGGGGTCTCGCGCACTTACCGCCCACTCTGCGATGACGTCATTTTTGCTGTGTGCACCTTGTGCTCGTGCGGACGCGTCGAGTATAAACAAGGCTTTAGTGACATCACTAACCCTAAAAATTTACATAAACCCAACCCCCCGGAAACACGCAACAAAGGCAATGTTGAGAAGAAGAAGAGTTAGTAGTGTTGTTGCCATGCCGTCGAAACGCTGAACCTTCCTGAACATTATAATCCAAATATAGCTCTCTGTGCTGCACATTTTACGGAGGACAGCAGTTCCCATTTTAAAAACAGAAGCTGTTTATGGGCCACAACCTGTAAGTATTTTTTATTCTTTGTTGACGTGTTTTCCATGAATAGTTTCTATCGTTAGTTTTATGCTGTAGCAAGGATGTAAACAAAGGCAATGCTGTTTGGTTCCGCTAGCCAGTTACCTAATTGCCAATTCAACTTTATCCCACAACTGTTTAATCCCACTAGTGAACTTCAAATGTTGGTGTTTGTTGGTACAATACAAACCTCTTAACTAATACTGTAAACTATCAGTTGTAGCCTACTAGGCTACATTAGTAATACTGAACTATAATATTAAAGGTAAAATTAACTGATTTGTATACAAACTTAAATTACACTTAATTTTTTTATAAATAATAAACATTTTAAATGGTGGCTGTCATAAAAACTTGCCAGATTTAATCAAACATGCATTAAATATTAAAGAACATCAAAAATTATAATGAATATGTAATATGACGCATATATTTATCAAAATGCTCCTCTCTGGAGGTCATTTTTCTAGCAGACTAATGAGTTTATGGACACTGGATGGTTTTTCTGAGGTAAATGTGACGTTACATGACATTGTTTACAAGCTGTTTAATTGACGTCTTTCCGTGGTTGAAACACTGATTGAGCAATTCCATGTGACATGATACGGATTTCGGTAAGTTGTACTCTCTTTTAACACACTTTCAGATATTCATTCATGTTTATTTCGCGCTGTAACTGGTATGAAGGCGGAAGAGAAAATCGGTTTATGTGCCGCTCCGCGGTGAGCTGTGCCACAGCGATCTCACGCCACAGCGCCAAAACGGCATTTATGTTTTTGAATTTCCTAATAAAATGGACGTAATTCGCAATCTGAGAATTTGTTTCATATCAATAGTAACAAAGCACAAAGATTATTGCGATTTATTGGATGCAAGGCGCGCTACAATGTCCCGTTCATTCATCAACTGAAAACAGGATGACTCTTGGGATTTAAGAATCAATATCGGTTCGAAATCGAGAAATCTATATTTTTTACCCAGCCCTACTATACAGTCAGTAGCGATCACTATAGATTAGAGATCGACCAATATTGATTTTTTTATAACCGATACCGATTATTTGCATGTTTATGTGCCCGATAAACCGATGTTTATCGTTTTATTTCTGTTTTTTACAATTATACCAACAGCACTGAACTGAACAAACGGTTTTATTTAACACTTTAAACACTAATTTTTGCAATTTCACTCCCTTCTTACATACAAAACACACTTCTATATCAATATAGTCTGAAAGAGTGCAATTTTTTTATTCTTAATAGTGCAAGTAAAGTCTTTTTGACTTTTTAACATACTGCTGGTGCATCTTTTTATTTATAACAACAGCATATTAACAACAGAAATAAATATATGTACAAAGTCTAATGTTTTCAAATGGAGAACATAAATAAATGACAGGTGAGTCTATCAACTCCCCATAAATATAAGCATTTGTTTTAAACTACAGTTTTAAAAGGTTTATGTGTTGTTTAATAGACTAAAGAGTGAAGAGAATGGAACGTGCTGGAATATTCTCTGGAATACGCAAACATTGATGTATTCGCTGTTTTGTTAATTTTTCTGACAGAGTCCATCTCATCTGGCACGTTATCAGAACTATTAATAATGTTTTTGTCGGTCTAGATTATGAAATACCTGCTGATGACAGAGCGCTCTTTTCATATGTGTTTACACAGAACGTCTCTCGCGGAGGCCTAATAATTCATTTCCACAGAGCTGTAATTATTTAGATGTGTATTATATAAATGTTAAATAGCAGACGTTAATATAATTTAAGGAGTTTTAAACGAGTGGGTCTTGTTAAAAGTTACATACGGTGACTATGCTGGAACAACAACCCGGCGAGTTGAACGGTTGAACGCGATTTCACGAGATGAGCATAAAAAGAGAGAAAAATACATTTAGCGCTTTTATTTCCAACATGCTCTCATTCATGGCTGTTTTATTTCATTCATGTAAAGTTACATCTTTATTGGGACATGATGGATTACGTGACTCATTGTGTTAGTCTTCATTTTTAGCGCCAAGTTTTAACTACATAACCTACATACATCTTATTTGTGCATCTCATTTGTGCATTACTGGCTGTTATGTTAAATAAAGTTTATTAATTAAGGGATGCAAGTTATTTGACCTTTGAACAGCGTTGTTGACTCATCTCCCCTCAGACACAGTTCTTTAAATGACAGGTGTGTACGCAATTCTCAAAACGTCCACCATTTGTCGGTGAATCCGATATTACAAAACCAATACCCGATTATGGGAAAATGCTTAAATATCGGAAAACTGATATATCGGTCAATCTCTACAATAGATCCAGTCTGTAATCAAATAATCCCTTCGAGAACTGTAGTAGAATTTGTTAGAACGATTATATATGAAAAAAAGGCTACAAGGCAATCAAGTATTCTGCTGTACTAAAGCTTTAATAAGGCTAAAACCATATATATCAAAAGCTAACATAAACCTTAGTAGCATTTACAAATAACAGCGCATCTACAAAGTATGAGACAAATACAAATAAAAAAAAAAACATTCTGAAACGTCCTGTAACAGCTGTTCTTGTGCAGGTTCTGCTTGATCCTCCACTAATATTCTCTGGGTCTGATTCAGGCTCAAATTGATAAGGCAAAATTGAAGCCATTGTTTATTACAGTACACCTGAGCACATGCAACTAACCGTAATGGTAAGGGGTGTGACGTGTGCACTAGGCGGTTAGCGAATCACAACACACTGGGCCAGCTAACCAATCAGAACCCATTGCGTATTTGAGGGAGAGGCTTCATAGAACCAGGAACTCAACAGACCATTTTTATGAGAAGGGACACAGCGGTGTAGAATAAAGGTAAAATATTAGAGTTCGATCGATATATTGGTTTCCCAATATTTTTCCTGATATTTAAGCATTTTCCCATAATCTGAATGTTTGTAAAGGCTAATGTTTTATGTATTTGAGGAGCTGAGTCAGTCTGGTATTTGCCCTCTAATCATAGTAGGGCTGCAGCTATTGATTATTTTAGTAATCGAGTATTCTACCGATTATTCCATCCATTAATCGGATAAGTAGTACTTTATAAAAGAGCAATACTAAATATACAAGAGAAAATAAGACAGGTATCTTAAAATGAACAACTAATTGGTTTCCTTTTTAGAAAAATTTAAATTTTTATTGCTGAAATTGCATACATTAATATCTGTGAAAACTAAACCCATTTAGTGCATTAAATTGCCATATTACATTCAAAATGCAAATACAAATATATAAATACATTAAAAAAAAAAAATCATAAAAATATAAAAATCAATTTCAAATTACTTTAAAAAGGGAAACATAGTACAACCTAAAACCTACAACCTAAAAAATCTAAATAATAATAATAATGCCTAAACATTGCATGTATGTGGTGCAACTTAACTTTCAAGTTTCAGCCTAACTACAGCTCAGGCATGACATAAGCCTTTACTGTCTTCTTGGAAGGCTTTGTGGCTTTTGTAAGAGGCAAACATTAATGGACAGGAAGGTAACTTGGAACAAGAACAAGAGTCCATACTAGAGAAGGCAGATCAGCTCTAACGTCACAGGAGCACTGCGCATCACATGCAGACTAAGGGTGTTTTCACACTTGGTCCTTTTCAGGGGTCTGAGTGCGGTTCACGTGATTTATGGCCCATATGTGAACACTCCAAACGATCTCAGACTCCTTTAAAGCGAACCAAACCGAGACCATCTCGAGAGGTGGTCTGGGTATGTTTCGATCTCATCTTATGGTACGGTTCACTAAAAACACGCAATCTGAACACAAACCGCTCTGGGCTTACTTGATTTTTCTGTTCGCAAATTCCAATGTAGTTTGGTCATCAGATGCCTCCGTACAAATCGGCCGTTCATCATCATGGTTGCTTCTTCTAGCAAATCTCTACAAATTATTCGTTCACAATTTACACTTGTTTATTGCAATTTCAACCGCTCCCGAACTGTGTAAGAGACGCGGCTGCGCGCCTTGCCAGTTTAAAATGGTTTTACGAGCACACACACCTAAACTACAGGCACAGAAGCCAGCTATCACAGCATGTGTACTAAACAGAATCTTTAACGTCTTATTGCATTTATTTTAAAAAACACACAAGTTTCACATAAACATGTGTTTTGTCTAAAGGGAATGTAAACGTCTGCATTACTAGCCTAATATAAGAATCAGTGGAGCATGTCATACAGTGAAGAATATGCAGTTTTATTTTTTCATGTGATTATTCAATTTCTTACTTGAATGCTGCTTTTAGGCATGTCTACCTGGAGTATTTAAAGTAGTTTATTTAATTTTTCATCGTTCTTTTATTATTTTATTGTTTATTTTTTGTATGCTGATGATATCATTGCCTTCTGCAATAAAATAAACATGATTCAAGGAAAACAATTCGAAATGCATGTTATTTACAAAGGTGGATGTGTGATATGGCTAGTGCAAGAATATGTAGTATTGCAAAAAAAATAAAAATAAAATAATATATATATATAAAAAAAATGTGTGTGTGTAAAAAGATAACTTAATTCAACAGCATTTGCAGCAATGTCATTTTAAAAAAATAATAATAATCTTTACAAACAAATATTTTGTTTACTGCAAGTGAAGTGAATGCAAGTGAATGGGATCAAATGTTGAAGGCCATAGGGTCGGCCATCAAACACCGAACTGGACTAGATCCAAAAAGCAACAGTATGAACACAAAGGGGTCTGAGACCATAGTCCTACTAAAGTGCTTGTGCAAATTGTAGCCTCTTTTTCCTATTTGTAGTGTGGATGAGTGGTACTCGGTGGGGTCTTCTGCTGTTGTAGCCCATCCGCCTCAAGGTTGTGCATGTTGTGGCATCACAAATGCTTTGCTGCATACCTCGGTTGTAACGAGTGGTTATTTCAGTCAAAGTTGCTCTTCTATCAGCTTGAATCAGTCGGCCCATTCTCCTCTGACCTCTAGCATCAACAAGGCATTTTCGCCCACAGGACTGCCGCATACTGGATGTTTTTCCCTTTTCACACCATTCTTTGTAAACTCTAGAAATGGTTGTGCGTGAAAATCCCAGTAACTGAGCAGATTGTGAAATACTCAGACCGGCCCGTCTGGCACCAACAACCATGCCACGCTCAAAATTGCTTAAATCACCTTTCTTTCCCATTCTGACATTCAGTTTGGAGTTCAGGAGATTGTCTTGACCAGGACCACACCCCTAAATGCATTGAAGCAACTGCCATGTGATTGGTTGATTAGATAATTGCATTAATGAGAAATTGAACAGGTGTTCCTAATAATCCTTTAGATGAGTGTAGTTTTTAGAAAGAAAATCGAAATCGGCAGATCACACCAACTAAAAAATAAATAAATAAATAAAAATCGGAAATGGGAATCGGCCAAAAAAATTGCAATCGGTGCATCTCTACTGGATACCTGCCATTAATTTTCATAATACTTTAATGGTTAGTGGCATATCCTCGGAAAAACTCCAAAAGATCCAAAAGCTAATGCCAGCGACTTACCTATGATGACTTGACAGCTGAGCGTGGGCATTTCACTCACGTTGGATACGTCACATCTTCATAGGCCGTACAATTAGAATTCATGATTGGTTGCCTGCCAAATTAAAATATTAAGCAGAACGATAAAATAAACATTATTAACCAGTTAATTGCGACATAATGGTCATTTTAAAAAATTTGTTCAGAACGATTAAACTTGATTTTGTATACGCTCCTGTTAAATATAAATATAAATATATTGATTAATATAACTGTGTTCATCAAAGAAAAAAGGTCATATACACCTAGGACGTCTTGAGGGTGAGTAAATCATGGGGTAATTTTCATTTTAAATTGAACTAATCCTTTAAGGGGTGGTCACACTACACATTTTATTCCACTGACATCTATTCATACGCATGCAAAATGCATCAGACCGGAAGCGCACGCTCATGCGAAAAGATTCACATTTTGCTGCATTTCAAAGTTTAGTGAACTCTGACCTGTGAATTTGCATCACATTCGCATTACATCATGGTTTGCTATTGCTGTGATCTCATGTGAGTGACGGGTTTTTAAAAAAAAAATAATAATAATTATGTGCATGAATAAATAATTTATAATAAAAACGGCAATATTCCATAAAATAAGAATTGGGTTAG
This sequence comes from Rhinogobio ventralis, assembly GCA_039654625.1. Classification (NCBI taxonomy): domain Eukaryota; kingdom Metazoa; phylum Chordata; class Actinopteri; order Cypriniformes; family Gobionidae; genus Rhinogobio; species Rhinogobio ventralis. The sequence goes on from CM077212.1 coordinate 18,536,092, forward strand.
TTTACCCAAAAATGAAAATAATGTAATTTATTACTCACCCTCATGCCGTTCCAGACCCGTAAGACCTCCGTTTGGAACACAAATGAAGATATTTTTGTTGAAATCCGATGGCTCAGAAAGGCCTGCGTTGGCAGCAATGACATTTCCTCTCTCAAGACCAATAAAAGGTACTAAAGATGTCATTACAGTGTAGTTGTCTGTAGTCTCACTACAGTGGTTCTACAATAATTTTATGAAGCGACGAGAATAGTTTTTGTGCGCAAAAAAACCTAAATAACGACTTAGTTATGGCAGATTTCAAAACACTGCTTCATGAAGCTTCGGAGCGTTATGAATCAGCGTATTTTTTTATTTAGGTTTTTTTGCGCACAAAAACTATTCTCGTCGCTTCATAAAATTATTGTAGAACCACTGTAGTGAGATGGACTATTTAACAACGTCTTTAGTAACTTTGAGATAAGAAATGTCATTGCTGCCAATGGAGGCCTTTCTGAGCCATCGGATTTCAACAAAAATATCTTCATTTGTGTCCCAAATAAGAACGGAGGTCTTACGGGTCTAAAACGGCATGAGGGTGAGTAATAAATGACATTATTTTCATTTTTGGGTGAACTAACCCTTTAACAATTTCATGGCACTTAAAAGACCAGTAACTATAGTCCTAAACATGGCAATGCCATAGTTAGTGTTGTAGTACTCGAGACCGGTCTTGGTGTTTTTTTTAAGGTCTTGGTCTTCTCTCTGTCTCGACCACATTTGGTACTCAGTCTTGTCTCGGTCTCAGAATTAGAGCACTCAGGATTTTGGGTCAAGACCACACCTGCTGGGATATTACTAAATTGCCAGTGTATTGTCTGGTTTATTTATTAACCTCATTGATGTGATTAGATGTAAAACTTACTGCTTCAGATGCAATCAATAACTTATTTCTAATTAGATTTATTTATTGTGCCGGTTCAGAAATTAATTAGGGGGATTGTGTAAAATGTCAGCAAAATTAATACAAATGCTCACAAAATTCAAGATATTGTTGCAAAAAAGTACTTGTATGAGATCTGGATTTTTATAGTTTAACATGTGGTATAATTAAACGAGCAAGATGGCGGTTTGCACAAATTTGAGCATGATTGCAAACATGATATTGTTTCAATATTTTTAGGCTCAAGCCTTCAAAGTCTTGGTCTCAACACACATTGGTCTTGACTACAACTCTAGCCATAGTACACTGATGTGTTTGTGTATTGTAAGACTTCACCTGCTGTACTGAGGAGGTGCTCGCATGCTGCACGTGTAGGCCATCTTCGTCGCAAACGACGGGATACGATTGCAGGTTTAGTTTCCATTGTAAAGTTTCATTCAGTGCTCTTTTTGTTACATGAATCCTTATCTTGTTAGCGTTTTAAACGGCTCCAAACAATCACATGCGTGTGGGAGATGTCTGAATGATTCAGAATGAATGAATCGCAAACGAGTCGAGTCAGACCGCTATGACGTATGATGAACTGATTGAAAAGAGCGATTCAATCATCAGCCGTTCTGTCGACGTTATCCGCTGATAAATTAATAATTATAATTCATTTCAAATAATTAACAGTGATAAACGAACAATATGAACGTTGTTAAATTGAACTTCTCATTCTACAGTAATGCTTCTGTTCTGTCTATTACTGGTGATATGAGAGGAAAGAAAGTTCATTAGCACGTCACGTGGGCGCACACGAGCATGTTTTGCTATTGAGGTTTTGATTAGGTAATCTTTGCCTCACACATTAAACTGTGATGCAAAAAAAAGTTTCACATTAGTGAGTAGTGACTTATCTGTCTGTCCAGTGCTATATGGCTTTCCGGCTCATTCTCAATACACGCTAAGCATTCACTGCTTTAAGCCATGATGTGCTTTGATGTAGAAGACCACTTTAATAATATAACAGACCTGACTGGGTATTGAACATGTTTTATTCATTGTCTTTTTTATTATAAGGGCATTTCATGCCCTTTATGCAAGTGACATCACAGAGACATTTTTCTGGACTACTGTTAAGTGGCATTTCCTTGTTACCAGGAAGATATTTTGAGTTATGAGCAGTGCAGTGTGCAATGATGCAGTGATGAACCTCCATGAGAGGAAAGTGCTATAAAGAGATCGTATAGCTACTTACACCACCTCAGACTAACAAGTGGACAAGCCAGCATTGCTTTCACTGAATGTGATTACATGCAAAATAAATACAAATAAAACTGCTGTCAGACAGACTCCCACACACATGCATGTTCAGACTGAAAATAAGAGATATTTTAGATGTAGCAAATAATGATGGAAGGAAACAGATAGTCTAAATAAAGTTAGGTTTGGTATGAGATGATTTTTGTTTTTCAACAACTTTGTGAAAAATAATTTAAAAAACTAACATTTTATGGAGTTCCAAACAAGCTCCAAAGCAAAAATGTTATGAATTAAAAAAAAAAAAAAATGTGATGCCCATTTCAACCCTTTATAATTGTATTTTTATTAATTACCTAATTTACTGCATTGATTTGTCCTCCAACAGCTGCCGTATAGTCCTCTGGGACAATATTATGACTATTGAAGAAAAATTATTCCTTTATTGAATGTTTTAGTGCTCCTGGGAAATGTTTTGGGAAGGAATTTTCTTTAACCTTTGTAGAAGAAAAACCTTTGGATTTTACAAAGGGAATTATTCAATCCGTTCTGAGTCTCCTCTTACAAAGTGTGTTTGTACACGTATATGAGAGGAAGAGGGAGAGAAAAGGAGAGGGAGAGAAGGATGGGCAGACATCCAAAATAAATGGTATAAAATATACAGGAGAAAAGGAAGCACCCTCTTTCTTTCTTTTCCTTCCTGTTGTCTTTGGGGAGAAGGGGAAATGGAGGCAGGAAATAGGCTGCTGCAGTTTCATCTCAGGGTGGCCGGGTTGGCCTGTCAGGTCATCATCACCATGACAAATGCGGGGGAGAAACCAAACAGACAGTTAGATCAGTCCACTTTAAGGAAGGCAGGGACACAAGTTGGAACAGACTGTCCGCCCATCAGGTTCATGATAGTTTTCCCTGCTGCCATTCCATCAATCCCACAATCCCTCATCTCATGTTATCTAATGCTGCTGTCCTCTTGGGCTCATTTCTTTGTGATTTCAACATTAATTTTATTACAGTAAACATGCCATGTATTACCAAAAATGTACAGTAATACAGTCAATTTCGTGACACTCATTTTTTTTTAAATCACAGAAACAATGACTTTTGTTTAACTGATCAAACATTCACAAAACAATAATGTATGTATAGTGTATAGTACAATTTTTATTTCGATTTTTAAAAATTGTTTTTAGACTTTATTTTTCACCTTTTGATGAGTAGCAGTGTCGATTTCGTAACACTTATTTTTAGAATCTCAATTTTTTTTTCTCAAATTCACAAAAATAATGGCTTTAATAAACCTCTTCTATGGTAAACATTTCATTTATATATTTAAAATCATTGTGATATTTTTTATATATAATTTCACGACACTAATTTAAAAAAAAAAAATTAATTTATGTAAACATTCACAAAAACAGTGACTTGAAGACTGTTCATAAAGAATATATATATATATATATATATATATATATATATATATATATATATATATATATATATATATATATATATATAATTAATTTTTTTTTACTAGATTTTTTGTTTTTCACTGTTTTAAAGTAGAGATGTTGTAAATAAAGGGGATTAATAGCTGGCTGTTGTTTTTGTGGTATTTAATCCTATCATATATGCGAACATATCATCAACAACATCATTCCAACAAACTCTCCAACCCAGGCAATTAATCACTTTCAGATTATGTTCTGACCACTATTTTAATCACCATAGACATCGAGGGGGACAAGTCCCCCTGAATAATTAGAAATGGCCAAATTGCCAAAACTTTCAGCGACCAACATTAATATCAAGTGATGCAAACTACTTGATTTTTTATGAAATTTCACCATTTTGAATTGAAAATATTACTATTTATGTAAATCATAACTGAATTTGACGTGACAAGAAACGTTTTGCATTTTTACATATTAGGCAGATGAAAATAAGAGTGAATGTGTGCATATTTAAAAAAATATATTATTTGCAAATAGTTTACTTCATAACTACAATAGAACTGGAACTTTTACCGTTCTTATTTCTTTTTCTTCATTTCCTTAAATCCCTTTTAATCCTTTAATAATTTAATTCCTTAAATAAACCAGTAAGACCAATATCCCCCACCCCCTACGCAAAAAAAAAAAAATCCTTGGTCCCCCCAATGTCTAAGACATGGTTACGGCCTTGGTTCTGACATTAACCCAGGTCAAAACAACACTGTTAAATTATACATATTAAGTGCCTTTTGCACGCTACAATCCGAGATGCCTATACTGGGAGAAAAACAACTGCACAGTCATGTACCTAAGTCAGTCAGCATCCAAGAATCCTTTTTTTTTTTTTTTTGTTAATTGTGCATGTGTGTGAGTGTGGTCTGGCTGGGTGAAGGGCGCTCTGCAGGACTGTCTGGATCTCTGCTGCTGCAGCTGCGGTGTGTGTGGACAGATACAGAGAATAACCTCAGCTAACACACTGCTCCTCAGCATCGTGTGTGTGTGTGTGTGTGTGTGTGTCAGACCAGTGTCTTACTATTGAACACGGCAGTTAACACAGAAGGAACACAGGGAAAGGTTTTGAGCAGTGCAGCAGGAGTTCATGTACACAAACAAACACACGCAAAGATACAACTGAGAAACAATTACTTTCAAGCACAGTGTGTGGCTTGTCCCCAGTGTAAGATGTCTTGTTTCATGTGCTAAAGATTTCCGTTGGTCAGATACAAAGCTTACCTGAAAATAATGACATGGTCTTATACACTGCATATGCTCTCTCGCTCGCTCGCGCTCTCTCTCTCTCTCTCTCTCTCTCTCTCTCTCTCTCTCTCTCTCTCTCACACACACTGCACAGTCAGTTATTTGTAAAAGGCAGCAGGATGTTAGCAAAAGTAGAGAGGATCAATCACAGAATGATTATTTGCTGCTAAGGGGGCTCTCAGCAAAAAACCCTCTCAACAACAAAAAATATAACCCACTCAAAGTCACAATTGTCATGATTCTCCCAATTCTTCCCTGAATGACCTTTTCCTGTTAAGCTCTTCGTGTGTTTTGCATAAGATCTACTGACTTCTGAAATACCCACTTTTGAAAATGACATTCTACAAATCACAACCTGTGGCTCATCTTTTCTCAGCCATCAGTTCCTGTCTACTGCTATTTGAAGAAATTCTCCATTACTGCATTATGACTGACTATATAGTGGCATTCCAATTCACAGTGTCCTACTGTACATACTGAGCAGCGAATATCTGTGGAATGGCTTCAAAGACTGCATGTTTTTAAATTAAGTTTGAAAAGGGGTCTAAATATAAATAAATACACACATAACATATATAATATATATATATATATACACACCTAAAGGATTATTAGGAACACCATACTAATACTGTGTTTGACCCCCTTTCGCCTTCAGAACTGCCTTAATTCTACGTGGCATTGATTCAACAAGGTGCTGAAAGCATTCTTTAGAAATGTTGGCCCATATTGATAGGATAGCATCTTGCAGTTGATGGAGATTTGTGGGATGCACATCCAGGGCAGGAAGCTCCCGTTCCACCACATCCCAAAGATGCTCTATTGGGTTGAGTTCTGGTGACTGTGGGGGCCATTTTAGTACAGTGAACTCATTGTCATGTTCAAGAAACCAATTTGAAATGATTGGAGCTTTGTGACATGGTGCATTATCCTGCTGGAAGTAGCCATCAGAGGATGGGTACATGGTGGTCATAAAGGGATGGACATGGTCAGAAACAATGCTCAGGTAGGCCGTGGCATTTAAACGATGCCCAATTGGCACTAAGGGGCCTAAAGTGTGCCAAGAAAACATCCCCCACACCATTACACCACCACCACCAGCCTGCACAGTGGTAACAAGGCATGATGGATCCATGTTCTCATTCTGTTTACGCCAAATTCTGACTCTACCATCTGAATGTCTCAACAGAAATCGAGACTCATCAGACCTGGCAACATTTTTCCAGTCTTCAACTGTCCAATTTTGGTGAGCTCGTGCAAATTGTAGCCTCTTTTTCCTATTTGTAGTGGAGATGAGTGGTACCCGGTGGGGTCTTCTGCTGTTGTAGCCCATCCGCCTCAAGGTTGTGCGTGTTGTGGCTTCACAAATGCTTTGCTGCATACCTCGGTTGTAACGAGTGGTTATTTCAGTCAAAGTTGCTCTTCTATCAGCTTGAATCAGTCGGCCCATTCTCCTCTGACCTCTAGCATCAACAAGGCATTTTCGCCCACAGGACTGCCGCATACTGGATGTTTTTCCCTTTTCACATCATTCTTTGTAAACTCTAGAAATGGTTGTGCGTGAAAAACCCAGTAACTAAGCAGATTGTGAAATACTCAGACCGGCCCGTCTGGCACCAACAACCATGCCACGCTCAAAATTGCTTAAATCACCTTTCTTTCCCATTCTTACATTCAGTTTGGAGTTCAGGAGATTGTCTTGACCAGGACCACACCCCTAAATGCATTGAAGCAACTGCCATGTGATTGGTTGATTAGATAATTGCATTAATGAGAAATTGAACAGGTGTTCCTAATAATCCTTTAGGTGAGTGTATGTGTATGTATATGTGTGTATATATATATATATATGTCATGTGTTTATTTATTTATATATATATATACACAGTCACTGTTTTAATTTTTGGTTTTCTAATTTATAAGGAGCTACCATTTGTCTTTTTGTTGTTTTCATATCCAAGCATTCAGATTAAAATTCTGAAAGCAACACAGCATTGAGAAAATGAGAGAAATTGGCATGTTGCCATGGCTTCATTCAAATTTCTTACCTTGAATAATTGCAACCTCCACTGTGAAAAAAAAAAAACATAAACTTGTAATTATCAGCACACAACCCCATATACAAAGTCCTTCTGCCAATATATATTTGTGTTCTGACCAATAACCAATGATTAGACATAATAATTGGGTGGAGCTGTATGAATCACCACTACTGCACTCCTGATTCTGAAAAATATGTACATGCATTTATGTATTCCCCTCATGAATAAGTATTTGCATGTCTTACATTCACTAGTGGTTAACATCACAATATTTCAGAGAGAAAATGTATTTTTATTAAGTAAACAGTAGTGCTGTCAAGCGATTAAAAAAATAACTAATTAGTTGCACATTATTTCTGTAATTAATCGGGATTAAAAACATTGGAGTTTTTAATATTTTTATATTGTAATAATTTTACAGTTACTCTCCAAATTAATGTAGAAACAACTTAAAGACAGTATATTTTAAATATTTGTTGTAATGGCATCTTTTTATGAATGAAGACCAGTATCACTGATACTAATACTGCTACTGATGATTTTTTTTTTTAAATATTAATGATAGACATTCAACATTACAGTATAATTGAAAGCTATCAATTTCAACATTTATTAGGCTTTAAAAAATAACTTTTAATTTGAGTGAACTTAAAACAATCTTCACATAAACCCATTATAATAAATGTCATATTTACCTGTGGCCTTACGACCTGTTACACATATACAGAAATTTTATAAAGTTATCAAACACCTTTCTTAACTGCATAAATTATAAATTAAATATAGATCAATCATTATTAAAGCTACAATTTTCTGTTAGATTTGTTCGTTAACATTAATGACATCACAGCAACTGTTTTATTAGGCTGCTGTCACTTTAAGATCTGCTGCTGCTCATTTAAAGCCTGAAACACACCAAGCCGACGGCGACAAACTAGTGGCGATGAAAGCAGACTGCGGGGTCGGCTCACGTCGGCAGCATCTGGGTCCAAAGTTACCCTGACACACCAAGCCTCGACGGCCAAGTAGCACGTCTGTTCTGCACCTGCGTGAGAGGAAATACCTTTCCGTACCAGCAGGTGGCAGTAGCTGAACAGCCAATCAGAATAGACAGATGTCCCGATTGACCGACGCCGATTCAACATGTCGAATCGGCTAAAAAAAAAGCAGACAAGGACCAACTTCAGAGAGAACTTTATTAATAAATTTTTTTATAAATATGACAACAATCACATAACCCACAGAGAGATCACACTGTCAGAGAGTTTGGGAATATTCACACATAATTTATACACATAAAAACATGATATTAGTTTTAAAATCAAACATTTTGAAAGAGAACCATACATCACGGTTGTTTAAACTAATGAGCATTAAGCTGTGTCGTCAGCAAGTCGTTTCCCATCGTGCTTTTGATCAGCGCAGTCGGTGGAGAGCAACTGCGCCCGACTGAAGAATCCGACAAGTACGCCTTGCCATCGCAAGAGTTTTTTGACACATGTCAGCATGACTTTAGAGCAAGTCGGAGCACACTCGGACACATTTCTAACCGGCATGCATCTCGCAGTGATCACCGGTGATCGGTTCTGCACAGATTTTGCTCATCTCAAACGAGCCTATTAGCAAACATTTAGTCACAATGGTATTGACTTGAATTGTTCCCAGGTGCAAGAATTCAAAGAGTAAACGTTTGGCGGGAGTGGGTAATTTTCAGTTTCCAGTGAAGGATCCAGAGTGCAAAGGCTGCAAAGAACGGGGACGGAAAAGCTGAAAAACTTTTGGTGTCATCCGGCAGAGCTTTACTTACAAATAAATGGGAATCAGGTAACAGAGAAAGGGTAAACATTGCTCATTTACTAGGGCTGGGTATCGATTCAGATGTTCCAATTCGATTCGATTTCGATTCGCGATTCAATTTCGATTCCCGATTCGATTCTCGATTCAACTCAATGAATATAGATTTAATACAAATACTATATTTACAAAAAAAGAACAGTGAACATAAGTTTTCAAGTGGGTAATTAAAAAGAAATTAAGAGCCACAAACCTGTATATTAAACTCTTTTTATTTTAGGTACACTTGGGTACATTAAAACAGAACCCATCTCTATATTTCAAATGCATACAAAAAATGTATCCGAGAGGTATTTTATAAAATTTTGTTTTTATGGATATTTTGATATATTTATTCTAAAACATAAAAAGGATATTGGATGATTTTCAGCAATTTACAGTACACAACAAGCTTTTCTTGCGATTTTGCCGCCCTTCGTGTGTGCACCGGCACACATTGTAACCACGGCAACAAACAACAATACCTTAACGTGCTGACTTATGTGGACTAACTTTTATTTGAGGAAATCTGTTTATAATATAGGCTATTAGGTTTGTATTATTGGTCTTGCGCTGCCTATTGACTCAGTTGATTTGAATATGTCTATAATGGCTAACGTATGTGCTTAAGTGAACGCTCAAGTTGAATACAATGATCATAATGCAAGGCAAGCATTCGCATGTATGTGATCTATTTTTAGCGGTTGTGTGCTCGGCTGTGGGGGTGTTGCAACGTCTGGGTGATGTCTCATCAAATGGTTCCGCAGATTTATAGTATTACTACAGCATTTCACCTCAGAACGCAACGGAAGCCGCCATTTAAGCACCGAATGGCCGTTTCTAAATATGCGTTCTTGTCTGTACTTGTGTTCTCATGGACTTGTGAATCATCATCAGTCACTGCCCAAGTACTGTTCCAATTCAAAGTTCACATCTAGCCAAGTACAGTTCAAATCCCCGAATGTGTGCTTGATCCGCCCCTTTTAATCGAGGATGCATCGAGAGGTGACTTCAGACAGACCGGTATCCCAGAATGCATCTTGCACCAACCAACAAGCGCCAGTAGTGGATGAGAATTTAATAATACTACTGTTATTGTGTCACGAAATGTAATTTCAACCTTTTCAGACGAGAATGTTCTTGTTTAAAGCTCAAATATGTGGTTTATTTATAAAGAGAGCGCCTATTTGAATCTATTTTGATCTGCCGTTTTCTGAGTCGTGAGATCCAGTCGATCATTGGGCGCTCAGTGCTCATTAACCCCGGCGAGAGCAGCCTTTCCTCGGCTAGACCTTCTGACGTTTGCCGCTGACTCTGATGTCTCTGTAGTGGTTAAAAATGTGTGTAGATCTAACGGGCGATCTTTGGCCTCATGAATCTATAATTTGTTCCCTGGCTATTCGTTTTGGCTGGGGGCAAAGTGAAGTTTCATTTATTTCTTTGATCATTAAAACTAACATTTAACAACGAAAGTAAACGAAAAGAGGCAGGGTTGTGTTTTATATTTCGTTTTGTTATAAATATATGCAGTGAAGATAATCAATGTACGCGTTGTCTGAACTACATTTGTGTGGCTATTGATATGTTTAAGATTTTTTTAAATGAAAACGAAAAGAGGCAGAGTGGTGTTTTAAAACATATTTCGTTTCATTGTAGCCTCAAATATACATAGAGATAACCGGAGTAGCCAGAGCGAGCTGACGCTATCAAGAACGCTGCTGTACCGTTTGCAGAATTACCAGACTTCCTCTGGAGTTCGTTCTCCTGAGTCGAACTTGGCAAATCTGAACCAACAAGGATGCAAGTCTGAAGTTTGCGTACTTGGTTTTGAGAAACGGCCAATGAATGAATGAATGACAGGCGCGCATTTGACAGGCAAATAAGAGGGTGACATCTAGTAGAGAAGACTAGTAATTTGATTTATGTTAATCTTATGTTTAATGTTTGCGGAAATAAATATGGAAAAAATCGATTCGTGGCCTTTGAGAATTGATTTTGAATCGACCACATTTTAAAACACGATTAATCGAAAAAATATATATTTTTGTCCAGCCCTATCATTTACTACCAAAATTGTAACAATACAAATTGGGTTGAAAATTGCCGAAGATGCACTTTAACAAATATCTAGTTGGATGTTATGCTAACGTATAATAAGGATAAAATATTTCCCAAGTCTAACCAGTTGCTGAAAGGCAAAATAAATAAATAACATGATCATGATTGCCATCGCCATCTGTTTATTGTGAAGGGCCTGGCTGGCATAATCAGCCTCACAGTGGGAAGCGTGCCCACTTCCCACAAGACACTTCCAAGTGCCTGGTGCAGTGCAGTTTCCACGACCAGCCCCTTAACATCTTATCAGCAGTCATATCTGTTACTGCAATCAGCTCTAGGTTAACAGACCTTTGCTGTTCTATATGTTCTCCGAACATTAAAAGAGAAAAGGTGGGGTAAGGAAAGATTGTATCACATTCACAGCCTTATGGTCCTGGACTGAGCAAAAAGATCACAGCTGCTATGATTAGCATCAACCTCAACTCAGAGCACCGCCAACGTAATGGGCTACCCTCCACTCCAATCATTTGAAGAGCAGATAAAGAAGTTGTGCCGTGTTGAACATGCCATCTCTACTCTCTCACCTCCCCAACGTGTCTGCTCTTAAAACATGATTTGATATATTTACAGCTGCCCTTGTCATCATCTGTTCAATTTAAAATTAAAGTGATGTGCATATTACATGCATCCTCAGGCCTCCCATGACCTTGGCATGAACTCCTATAAAGCCAGCGAGTTGGACCTGCTGTTAAAGATTAGGGGAGGCTTAAGCATTGAAAACATGCAGCTGCAGCTTTATAGTTATATTTTTATGCCATCCATGAAAATGATAAATGCTGTACACTTAGCCTATTTACTATTTACTATTTACAGGTGTTAAAGGAATACTCACCCTCGTGTTGTTCCAAACCCATAAGACATTGGTTAATCTTCAAAACACAAATAAAAAGATTTTTAATTAAAACTAAGAGGTTTCTGTCCCTCCATTGCGAGTCCAGGTAACCGAAACTTAGAAGATCCAAAAAGGTCATAAAGGCATAGCAAAATGAATCTATATTCCAATATAGATTCATATATATATATATACACATACACACACCGATCAGGCATAAAAGTATGACCACTGAAGTGAATAACACTGATTATCTCTTCATTATGGCACCTGTTAGTGGGTGGGATATATTAGGCAGCAAGTGAACATTTTGTCCTCAAAATTGATGTGTTAGAAGCAGGCAGAATGGGCAAGCGTAAGGATTTGAGCAAATTTGACAAGGGCCAAATTGTGTTAATTTACTCGTCCTAATGTTGATCCAAATCTGTATGACATTCTTTCGTTTGCTGAACACAAAAGATGTTTTAAAGAACTGGTTTTGTACAAAGAAACATACAATGAAAGTCAGTGTCTCTCTCTCCCTTTCTTTAACTTATTCTGGAAAGCAGAGCCTGTGATTGCAGAGCACCAGTTCTAATAGGGTCACACATATAATAAGGACGAGAGATGTGACCCAGCTGCAGCCAAATTGAAGTGGCAATGCACATTTCAAAAGACATTGGTCTATTATTGTTTGCTTTTGCTTTGTTTTGCATCCAGGGCATTGTGAGTTTGTCGAAAAGAGCCTTGACACTCTCATCTTTCTCAGATATTGTTGGCAAATCCAAAGTCTACCACATGGACATGACTATTTGTCTTTGTCTAATTTCCATTCTTTTGCTTTCTTCCTCTCGTCTCCTAAGACTCGAAACAATGTTAAAAGAATTTTGTTCCTGAAAGGCTTTTCCTGGAAAAGCTAAGCTATCCTACAGAGTCTGATTGTTGTAACCTTTAAGGATATGAAGTTTGAGTGGTTATGCAATAGTATACACAACTAATTTGTTGGAATCATATAAATTATGATAGCTTTGTGACTTCTAATGAACAATCAATGTGCAGAAAGGGCAGTCGATACATTATTGGATTTGTTTGTAGTGCTTTTAATACCCGTTTGGTTTTAGAATTCACCTGCTGTTATGTAAAATTATTTTGTTCAATAATGCCATTGTTTGCTTTTTAGATGTTCCTTTTTGAGCTTATTCCACAAAAATCAATAATTCTTAAGAATTATGAGCTATTGCTATTGACACAATAGTAAAAAACAAAAAAAACAATTGCAGCTTTAAATTCATAATTGTGACTTCATACCTCACAATCTTGACTATTTTTGACTATTGCAACATTCTCATGACTGCATTTTGTCCCTCACAATTGCATTTTTCTGATAATTGCAACTTCATATCTCACAACTGCAAATGTATACATGTGACTATTTCTCACAATTTGTATGTAAAATTATTTTATTCAATAATACTATTTTTTGAGGAAGCATGCTTTTGTGATGTTCCTTATTGTGCTTATAACACTAAGCCTATATGAGAAAGTAAATAATCCCTAAGAATAAAAAAAAAAGACAAAAAAGGTAGGCCTACTTGCTTTTTTTTTTGGACAATTGCAAATTTATATCTCACCTTTGAAAATGTGTTGGTTCGCCTTAGACATTCTACTATTACTACTACTACTACTATTACTATTTACCAACTATTACTACTAAGTAAATTTGCAACTATAGGTCTATCTTCTACTATCTCTTAATTAGTCTGCTTAATATCTGCCAACACTTTATTTTGATTGTCTCCCAACAGACATTCTACTGACTATAAGTCAAATCAAAATCAAATCACTTTCATTTATATAGCGCTTTTTACAATGCCAATTGTTTCAAAGCAGCTTCACAGGAAAATAATCAACAGAATTTGATTCGGCTGTACAGCCACTCTGGTGAAAACAGTGATGTCATCTAGCTCATTTCAATTATCATATAGTGTCAATGCGAGCTAAATCATTTAGTGCTTTGTAAGTAATTAGCAAGATTTTAAAATGTATACAATGTTTAATAGGGAGCCAATGCAGTGTTGACAGAACCGGGCTAATATGGTCATACTTCCTGGTTCTAGTAAGAACTCTAGCTGCTGCGTTTTGGACCAGCTGCAGTTTATTTATTAAGCGAGCAGGGTAACCACCCAGTAGAGCATTACAATAATCTAGCCTTGAGGTCATGAACACATGAACTAACGGTTCAGCATTTTGCATTGAAAGCATATGCTGTAAATTAGATATATTTTTAGGATGGTAGAATGCAGTTTTACAGATGCTAGAAACGTGGCTTTTAAATTAAAGATTGGTATCAAAGAGCACACCCAGGTTCCTAACTGACAACGAGAACTTGAGAGAGCAGCCATCAAGTGCTAGACAGTATTCTAGGTTACTACTTGAGTTTTTTTTGTCCAATGATTAAAATTTTGTTTTTTCTGAATTAAGTTGCAGGAAATTACTAGTCATCCAATTTTTTATATCAGCTATGCATTCCGTTAATCTTGTGAATTGGTAAGTTTCGTCAGGGCGTGAAGAAATATAGAGCTGAGTATCGTCAGCATAACAATGAAAACTAATGCCATGCTTCCTAATGATATCTCCCAGTGGTAGCATGTACAGGGTGAAAAGCAACGGTCCTAGCACTGAGCTCTGCGGTACTCCATACTGAACTTGTGATCGGAGTGACATCACTTCATTTACTGCTACAAACTGATAACGGTCAGATAAGTATTATTATATATCATATTATTATATATCATGCCAATGCAATTTCACTAATGGCAAGATAATTTTCGAGTCTATTCAAAAGAATGTTGTGGTCGATAGTATCGAATGCAGCACTAAGATCGAGTAACACTAACAGAGAGATACAACCACAATCGGATGATAAGAGTAAATCATTTGTAACTCTAATGAGAGCAGTCTCAGTACTATGATACGGTCTGAATCCTGACTGGAAATCCTCAGCAATACCATTTCTTTCTAAAAAGGAGCATAATTGTGAGGACACTGCTTTTTCTAGTATTTTTGACAGAAAGGGTAGATTTGAGATTGGCCTGTAATTGACATTCTGTAGGATCAAGTTGCGTTTTTTTAATAAGTGGTTTAATAATAGCCAACTTAAAAGTTGTCGGTACATATTCTAATGACAAAGATGAATTAATGATACTAATAATAGAGTATCTATGACCTCTGGAAGCATCTCTTTTAGTAGCTTAGTCGGTATAGGGTCGAGCATACATGTTGTTGATTTTGATGATTTAACGAGTTTAGCCAATTCTTCTTCTCCTATAGCAGTGAATGAGTGTAATTGTTCCTCAGTGACACTACAATGCACTGTCTGATGTGATACTGTAGTAGACGGCTGCATGGTTATAATTCTTTTCCTAATATTATCAATCTTGCAAGTCATTACTGCTGTGCTGTTTACAAACATCCAAAGTTGAAGCTTTATTTTTGCCACTGTATCGAATAAATACCTAGGGTTGGGTTTGTTTTCTTCTAAGAGAGTCGAGAAATAAGCAGATCTAGCAGTTTTTACGGCCTTTCTGTATGCAATCATGCTCTCTTTCCACGAAATAAGAAAAACCTCCAGTTTTGTTTTCTTCCAGCTGCACTCCATTTTTCTGGCTGCTGTTTTAAGGGCCCGGGTGTGCTCGTTGTACCACGGCGTTGGACTATTTTCTTTAATCTTCTTTAAGCGCAGGGGAGCAACTGTGTCTAAAGTGCTGGAAAAGAGAGAGTCAATAGTTTCTGTTGCAAAATCGAGTTCCTCTAGGCTATCTGGGATGCTGAGGAGATGAAACTGATGAGAAAGTTTATTTACAAAGCAATCTTTAGTGGCAGCAGTGATAGTCCTGCCATATTTGAAGCGAGGGGACGGCTTTGCAGCCTTTGCTAAATTAAGTATACATGATACTAGGTAATGATCTGAGATGTCATCGCTCTGCTGCAGAATTTCAACGATATCAACGTTTATTCCATGTGACAGTATTAGGTCTAACGTATGATTACGGAGACGAGAGGGTCCTGACACGTGTTGCCTAACTCCAATAGAGTTTAGAATGTCTTTAAATACATTTAGCATAATTCAGCGAATATTCAGCAGCCTGAGCTTTATCATTTGATCATCTGTATTATATCTGTTGTTTATTTGTTGTACATCAATTACATTTTTACCGTTAAATGGTTTTGATGTTTTCGGGGAACAGACACAGTCTCTATGTGATAATATCTAGGTAAAAGAGTCTCTATGTGTTGGGATTTATCTGACTTCTGTGATGTGAGGCAGCTAGCAGGCGGTCGGGTAAGCTTCCTGACCTGGGCCCCAGTTAGTCAAGGTTTAGCTCTAAGACTGTGCCAAATTACTAGATAGAAGAGCGGCACCACCCCAGGAGGAATGGATACCATCTCTTTTCAACAGGTCAGGTCTGCCCCAAAAGCTTTTCCATTTGTCTATGAACCCTATGTTATTTTGCGGACACCACTTAGACAACCAGCCATTGAGTGATGATAGTCTGCTAAGTAACTCATCACTCCGGCGAACAGGGAGGGGACCAGAGCAAAAAACGCTATCTGCCATCGTACTTGCGAGTTCACACACCTCTTTAATGTTAATTTTGATGATCTCCGACTGGCGAAGTCGAACATCATTAGTGCCGACGTGAATAATAATCTTAGCGAATTTACGATTAGCATTAGCCAGCACTTTTAAATTTGCTTTGATGTCAGGTGCTCTGGCTCCTGGTAAACATGTGACTATGGTCGCTGGTGTCTCTATTTTCACGTTCCGTGTAATAGAATCGCCAATGATTAGGGGACTTTCAACAGGATTCTCAGTGGGTGCGTCACTGAGCGGGGAGAACCTGTTTGATGTTCTAATCGGAACGGAAGAGTGGTTTTTTGATCCGCGACTATGCCGTCTCACCGTCACCCAGTTGCCCTGCTGCACGGGCTCTACTGCGGAACAGAACAATGTACACTTAGAGTTGACTAAGCTAGTCGCATCCAAAGCAGTGTCTAACGTTGTTACATTCTCACTACTTTCAAATAAAGTCTGGATGCGTGTCTCTAATTCTGAAATCTTCTCTGTCAGCCTGACTATCTCCCTGCATTTATCACATGTGAAGCCCTGTTCGCTGACAGAGAAGGATATACATAAACATGTGACAGGCAGTGCCCGTGTTTGTTTGTTGATTAATCCAATTTACCACAGTTGTTTGATGGACTAGTAAAGGCACGAGAGACAAAACAGGAGACCTGGATGCACGTATGGCAGGCTAACAGGCTAGTGAAATGCTAACGCGTTGTGAAATGCTAACGCGTTGTGATAGTGATTTAGATTAAAAGCTAGCAATGTCAAATTTAACGTGATAAGCAATATTAAACAATATATGGTGATGAGCAAGTTATATTTAGCAGTATAAACAACAAAGAAAATATATCAAATAGAGATTCAAAAGCAAAGCTGTACAGAGCTGCAAACACTGCAGCAAGGCAGACAGGAGCAATCGATCAGGCAGGAGCCTAGTAAAGTAACTTTGCATGTCAACTTATTCTACTAACCCAAATCCTAAAACCTAGCCCTAACCTAACAGTCTACTAATACTCTAATGACAGTTTAGAAGACATAGTTGCAAAGGTACTTATAGTTAGTAGAATGTCTAAAGTGGACAATCAAAATAAAATGTAACCCTCAATTGTGCCTGTGTATCCAAAAATGATGTATTTTATTGTATTTTGTAGTTTTTTTGTATTATTGCATTTATGTATTTTTAAGACTTCTACTTCATGGGCCCTATTTTAACGCTGTGATCTAAAGCGCACAGGGCAGGTGCACTAGTCTGAATCCACTTTTGCTAGTTTAATGACAGGAAAAACTAAAAGAGTTGTCCCTATTGTCTTAATGAGTAATGGGTGTGTTTCGGGGGTAACATGCAATAAACCAAAAAAACAAATCAATAAACCATCTCATCTCCCACTCCCTTTAAAAGCCAGTTGCGCTCGCGCCATGGCAGATTTGCTACTTACATGGCAGAATTTGCAAGCGGAAAAACTGAACGCTTCTCTAGCGAGGAAACGGATCTGCTCGTCCAATGACGCCTGCTTGCTCGTCATTACTGCAAATAGGTAGGCTAATTCTGATACATGCAATGACTATCCGTTATGACATGTAGGAATTTTTATATTTATGTAGCCTACACAATAATAATCTTTTACATTTTATTCCTTTAATTTTTCATATTTAAAAATGTTTAACATACATTGTTGATCAATGGTGCAGTCGTTTTCAGTTGCCTCAAAATAGCAACAAGCCAACAATGTGCCTGAACACACCTCGTTTTCAGATCAGCACACCCATGGGCGCACATGCATTTGCTATTTAAACAACGTGACGCTGAGCGTGAAAATTAGAACTGCGTCGTGCCTGGCGCCGGGTGTATGATAGGGCCCCATATCTCTCAGTTCCTACTATTTTTGACAGTTGTTACATTAATATTTCTCATAATTGTGAATGTATCTCAAAATTGCATCTTTATATCTGTCAGTTGTGACTATTTTTGACAACATTATTCTTATAAATGTGACTCACAACTGCATTTTCCCTCATAATTGCTATTTTATATCACAGCTGTTAAGTAAAATTATTTTATTCAATAATACCATTTTTTTGTGGTGTTCCTTCTTGAGCATATATGCAACTTACAATGTGAGAATTCAATCATTCAGCATTGCATTAAACTTACACTGTTTTTTAGATTCAATACTAGGCTTGTTGTCAGTGCATCAACTTGCATTTCCTTCTAACACATCAGTCTCATCATATATTTTGTCTTCACACAAAGGTGCTCACTCACTCTGAATGAACTTAAGTCATTACATTACGGCAAAGCATTTGGCAGATGCAGACCCCTGCATGGAGCCCAAGAGCCCGTCAATTCAGTTGTATATGCTAATTTTTCTATCTCAGTCAGCAGTTTACTGAATAAAGCAGGCTGAAAGCACACATCTGTCAGAGTAAAGGACAGTTAAGAGAACCTCTCAACACAAACTACAATGATAGATAAGTTATCTTTTTTTTTGCAGTTTTTTCCCCCCTTGGATCAGTCGGGAGGTTTAACCATGTAAGTTCTATATGTCACACTAAAGACTCCAAGCTGTGGTTGTCCTTTTTTTAATTGGTCAGAGAGCAGCTTTAATGTTTCTGTAAAAGAAAACCAACTTAATGGCAATGTGAAAGGGTGACATTTACCTGCATGTGGTGTGTATAGTTAGATCTGGGGTAGACTGACAGATCCACACACTCCTCATCACCACTCCTTTTCATCTCCCTTGTCAGGTCGCCATTTCTCAAAAGGGACTAGTATTTTGAAACTGCTCCCTGTCAACTCAGATGTGAAAAAGAGAAAAGAACTGAAAACACTCATCTGTCTAGCTTTCTGTCAGCCTGCCCAGACAACACTGGCCAAACAATGTGGCAAAGCCGCCAGATTCCTCATGTTGGTTTCCGCGCAATGTGTGCACAGCAGCCGCGGGTGTGCAGCCTGGATGTGTTTTGAATAAGTCTGAGGAGATGGAGAGATCCCAGCAGGAGCTTTGAGCACCACAGCCGCCTTCACAATTAATGCAGCAGCAGCCAGTACATTTTTCCCCTGGCTAGATATTTCCTATCAGCATGTCAATACATTCTTATCTGTCTTAAAAAATGCCATTTGTGCCTTCCTCAAAGTCTCCAAAAACACTGTTATATGGACAAGTGAAAGCATACAGTCATTGATATGTTTGCTTGTCTTCATTCATAACTTTTTTCATTCATAAGCACAGAACATTCCGTCAATGAGCAGACCACCACATAAAACAGTACTTAATCTTTACACACTCGGCTGACTGAGAAAGATGGACTATAACAAAAACAGATAAAAAAGACAGACCGGCCCTCAAAAAAGCTAATTTAGATCAAATGTTATGTCTTTTTAAGGCTTACACTATACACCTTAAAGAGTTGTTAGTTCTTTTGCAATGAAAGATACGAAATTGACTTTTGGTTCAAGTAAAATGTCTTTTCTTTAAAATGTATGGCATCAAATTATGATCTGAAAAACACAAATTGCTGCATCGTGCATTCTTCATGCAGTAAATCTGATATCCAAGCTTTACCTGGGTAACTCGCATTCTGCATGCACTGACTTTAAAGGGGTTATAATTGAGAGAACTAATTTCCCTTGATCTTTTGACATATAAATGGTCATCATACTATAGAATATCCTGTAGGTTTCAGAACTCAAAACTTCCTTGTCCTTGTTCGTAGTCCAAAAACAGCTTTTATTGAAACCAAGCCCTGAAAATGACTCGTTTGGGAATATGCCCATTTAGGAGAAAGACCACCTATGCAGAAGATCAACACCTACTTCTATCGTTACCACTGTAGCCCCGCCCACTGATTCACGCATGACAAATAGTAGGTAAATAACATACAAAAGTGCAAAATATTGTGCGGTGCCAGGTTGTGGAAAAACACAGTCGCTGCATAACCTTCCTTCTGATGCTGGGTTTGCAGAGAGACTGAAATTAAAAAACGATGCTGTGCCTTCTATATTGGATCCGACAGGAACAGCGGTTTTTACGGTCACTATTGCTTTGTTACAAATCGTTTGATATGTATTGATTTATGTGTGTTTAAACAAAATCAACAGTGATTTCTGATATATGATTCATGTACTCAGATGTTCTTTGTCTTAAAATCGTTTACTGCGTTTTTTGTGTCAGTAAATCAAACCAGTGACTAAACGGTCAACTTAACATTGTTTCTCTTATGAAAATATTTTGTTATTTAATGTTATTAATATGTTAATTAAATGGTGATTAAATTATTTATATATATATATATACACTCACCTAAAGGATTATTAGGAACACCTGTTCAATTTCACATGGCAGTTGCTTCAATGCATTTAGGGGTGTGGTCCTGGTCAAGACAATCTCCTGAACTCCAAACTGAATGTCAGAATGGGAAAGAAAGGTGATTTAAGCAATTTGGAGCGTGGCATGGTTGTTGGTGCCAGACGGGCCGGTCTGAGTATTTCACAATCTGCTCAGTTACTGGGATTTTCACGCACAACCATTTCTAGAGTTTACAAAGAATGGCGTGAAAAGGGAAAAACATCCAGTATGCGGCAGTCCTGTGGGCGAAAATGCCTTGTTGATGCTAGAGGTCAGAGGAGAATGGGCCGACTGATTCAAGCTGATAGAAGAGCAACTTTGACTGAAATAACCACTCGTTACAACCGAGGTATGCAGCAAAGCATTTGTGAAGCCACAACACGCACAACCTTGAGGCGGATGGGCTACAACAGCAGAAGACCCCACCGGGTACCACTCATCTCCACTACAAATAGGAAAAAGAGGCTACAATTTGCACGAGCTCACCAAAATTGGACAGTTGAAGACTGGAAAAATGTTGCCTGGTCTGATGAGTCTCGATTTCTGTTGAGACATTCAGATGGTAGAGTCAGAATTTGGCATAAACAGAATGAGAACATGGATCCATCATGCCTTGTTACCACTGTGCAGGCTGGTGGTGGTGGTGTAATGGTGTGGGGGATGTTTTCTTGGCACACTTTAGGCCCCTTAGTGCCAATTGGGCATAGTTTAAATGCCACGGCCTACCTGAGCATTGTTTCTGACCATGTCCATCCCTTTATGACCACCATGTACCCATCCTCTGATGGCTACTTCCAGCAGGATAATGCACCATGTCACAAAGCTCGAATAATTTCAAATTGGTTTCTCGAACATGACAATGAGTTCACTGTACTAAAATGGCCCCCACAGTCACCAGATCTCAACCCAATAGAGCATCTTTGGGATGTGGTGGAACGGGAGCTTCGTGCCCTGGATGTACATCCCACAAATCTCCATCAACTGCAAGATGCTATCCTATCAATATGGGCCAACATTTCTAAAGAATGCTTTCAGCACCTTGTTGAATCAATGCCACGTAGAATTAAGGCAGTTCTGAAGGCGAAAGGGGGTCAAACACAGTATTAGTATGGTGTTCCTAATAATCCTTTAGGTGAGTGTGTGTATATATATATATACATATATATATATATATATAAATAAACATTACATAAAAAAGAGAGACCAAATACAGTTCTATTTTGTATCTTTATGTTATGTCCTATTTATTAAAACCAAGTATACATTTCATCAAGTTAGTATTTTTACACATTTTTATATTTATTCCAAACTAATAACTAAATGCAGTAACAATTTAAACAATATATATTATTTGTGAACTAATGTTCAGCTTTTCTTTTTAATAGTCAACTTATTTTCAGCAGTCATCATCAAGCTTGTACATGTAGGCTACACTGTACACAGATGCAACGATGTACCTTTAATTTCCCCAAGCTGTTTGCTCACTAACCCCCCCCCCAGTCATCATGTTTTCAAGTCATTTCAAGTTTGATTTTGAAGTGACATAAAAGCGGTGATACAACCCTCTACAATGCGAGTAAATCACTCGCATATGCGAGTAAATCTTCACTCTGGGCAACTAAATAATATCTATCCTTAGCCATTGGCTAATAAATGTTTAGATTTTACTCGCCAGTGCATCTAAGAGGCTAAGAATAAGTTCTGAATAGATATATTTTCACTCGCTGAACACTCAGAGAAACAGTTTCGCTCTCCGTCAAACGATCTGTCTATATCAGTTCAGCTCAACGGATGCGCAGCATGCCTGTATTTGTCGTACCGTAAACTCTAGTGTGAAGGTGCACAACTCGCCGTCGCTTTGCTGAGAGCACTGTGTTTCGCTCTCACACACACACGCACGCACGCAAAGAGAGTCTAAAATACCACGCAGAATCGACGCGTTACATGTAAACCATATTCTTTGTTGTATTTTCCTGTCAAAACAACAAGAGTTAATCTGGAATTATTCAGCATTTAAGAACAAGCAGAAGATATACATATATATATATATATATATATATATATATACACAGGTGCTGGTCATATAATTAGAATATCATCAAAAAGTTGATTTATTTCACTAATTCCATTCAAAAAGTGAAACTTGTATATTATATTCATTCATTACACACAGACTGATATATTTCAAATGTTTATTTCTTTTAATTTTGTTGATTATAACTGACAACTAAGGAAAATCCCAAATTCAGTATCTCAGAAAATTAGAATATTACTTAAGACCAATACAAAGAGGATTTTTAGAAATCTTGGCCAACTGAAAAGTATGAACATGAAAAGTATAAGCATGTGCAGCACTCAATACTTAGTTGGGGCTCCTTTTGCCTGAATTACTGCAGCAGTGCGGCATGGCATGGAGTCGATCAGTCTGTGGCACTGCTCAGGTGTTATGAGAGCCCAGGTTGCTCTGATAGTGGCCTTCAGCTCTTCTGCACTGTTGGGTCTGGCATATCGCATCTTCCTCTTCACAATACCCCATAGATTTTCTATGGGGTTAAGGTCAGGCGAGTTTGCTGGCCAATTAAGAACAGGGATACCATGGTCCTTAAACCAGGTACTGGTTGCTTTGGCACTGTGTGCAGGTGCCAAGTCCTGTTGGAAAATTAAATCTGCATCTCCATAAAGTTGGTCAGCAGCAGGAAGCATGAAGTGCTCTAAAACTTCCTGGTATACGGCTGCATTGACCTTGGACCTCAGAAAACACAGTGGACCAACACCAGCAGATGACATGGCACCCCAAACCATCACTGACTGTGGAAACTTTACACTGGAATTCAAGCAACATGGATTTTGTGCCTCTCCTCTCTTCCTCCATACTCTGGGACCCTGATTTCCAAAGAAAATGCAAAATTTACTTTCATCAGAGAACATAACTTTGGACCACTCAGCACCAGTCCAGTCCTTTTTGTCTTTAGCCCAGGCGAGACGCTTCTGACGCTGTCTGTTGTTCAAGAGTCGCTTGACACAAAGAATGCGACAGCTGAAACCCATGTCTTGCATACGTCTGTGCGTAGTGGTTCTTGAAGCACTGACTCCAGCTGCAGTCCACTCTTTGTGAATCTCCCCCACATTTTTGAATGGGTTTTGTTTCACAATCCTCTCCAGGGTGCGGTTATCCCTATTGCTTGTACACTTTTATATATATACACACATACATACATACATACATACATACATATACAAACTTTTATTTTGGATGTGGTTAATCACGATTAATTGATTTGACAGCACTAAATAAAATAGTATATCAGTCTGGCAAGTAAACAAAAAAATTTACTAGCCAACGGCGATTCTATTGCCAAGGTGTGCGTAGAGGGTTTTGATATCTAAATTGCTGTGTTGTTTACTTACTTTTTCATTAGTCTTCCCGTTAACAGCATCATTATCTTCCTTCAGGCCGATCCGCGAACGCGTATCAAAACAAGAAGCGGGATTTATCGCATGAACCAATCATATCCAATTATAACCCATCATATCCAATCATAGAACAAAGGAGGTATTGCCTCCTCTCACGTGACTTTTCCCCATTCGTTTCAATTACCCAGCACAAAATTCAGCGCACGCATTAGGGTATCTGCTTTAAGTCAATGGGGACAGAGGAGGCCCGCCTCCTGCTGTAACTTCACCTGCGGGTGTTGCTGTTGGACAGTATTACTTTATAAAACCAAGTGACTTTTACAATTGTAACTGTAAAATGTTGTAATATTTGCTTTGTTTTATTTTTGTAATATCAATTATTTTCTCATTCAGTTTTTTTGAGGAGGCACTGCCTCCCTTGCCTCATTGGAGGAAATGCCCCGGATATATGCTCTCTTTACAATCACTGGAGCTGTCAATCACACAGCACCAGCACGAGTTTATCAGTGAATGAGACTCTCGTCAAAACTCCCATTAAAATCAACGAATCTCTTATTTACATCGTGTTTGCACTGTTAGTTATGATGAAAGCATTAGTGAGAGTGCAAGTTGCAATGACGAGATCACTGCATTCATGTGCTCAACATGTCTGTGATCGGCTACAATGCTTATCACTGCAACCTTTCATGCCACAATCTAAATTAATGCCATAGATCTAAATGTAATGCTATAATCAACACTTTTCACAATTAGTATTAGGTTTGGTACATAGTAAAAAAATATATATATATTGCTTTTGAGTCTAAGATATTACACCAGCACAAAATATAACTGGCAAGACACTTCCATTGTGGTGACCATGGTAACAACTGATCTGTAGTACATCACTGATACTGCTAACAGGTACACATCATCATGTGCTGAATGACACCGGTAATGACTGGTCACAGTGTCTCTTATGACAGAAAGGTGAGATAATCCAACGGTTCTTCTTGTTGATGGTCTTGTGATATCCAAATAATTGTGTTCCAAAAGTCTTAGTTTAGACAGTGATGTAGTTAGTGAAATTTCATCTTGTTTATCTATGTCTGCTGATTGTGTAACAGGAAAGATAAAAGACAATTACTCTATTGAAAAGCACATTTTAATCCACTAGATGAATTTTGTGTTCCCACTGTCTCATTCAGACATAAATCAGCAATGTATGTGTCAGTCATCAGATAATTTACTGCCTGAGGATCCTCTGATTATCTTGAGGCACACATGGCCACTGTTTAACCCGAGGAGGTCTATAACACACAGAGAGAGCTGTCCATTAAGCATTCTCATTCATCTCAATGGCAGGTGATTATGGAGGTATATGTGTGCCACAGTTATGTGACTGCAAGATCATATTTTGAGAATGCAAAAGGGCATTTTGCATGTTCGTGAAATGTTCATCTCACAAAAAATTAAGTATTTTGTAAAGTATAAAGTGAATACATTTTCATTGAGATGAAAATGTAAAAATTCAAGCGTTGCCAGAGAATTGACCTGTAAGGCATTTTAACGTTTTTGTCATAGCCTGGATTTGATCGTACATATATTTATACAATCATAAGATTTTCAACAGCAAACAAGGGTCAGAGAGTAGAACTGTTTACTGCAGACACATCTAATTGATACTAGGAACATGTCACAGGTTAGAGGGGATCCAGACACTTATTTAAGTCTGACTGACCAACACATACACAATATACCCTTTGTTTACACCTGGTATTAAGAAGCGTTTTGGTCGATTGGAAAAATTTGAGCTTATTTTGTCTATTAGATTAAAAGAAAAACCATACATTTACCCACCTATAGACCCTCCCCTTGAAGAAATCAGGACAGAAGTGGTTGAAAGTGGACAAAAGAGACAGATTAAAACATCAGGTATAAACGGCAGTGTGTCTCCCTTGTCTACTTGTGATCGATCGACCAAAACGCATCTTAATACCAGGTGTAAACCGGGCTAGAGGACACTTCTATTGTTTTATAATGAGCTAATGATATTTTTTATGCCCTAAACTCTACTCCACTAAGCTTAAACGCAACCAGAAACTATTAAAACATCATTAGCATGTTCATATTTACATTTTATATTTAAAAGAATATTTTCCAAGATCAGCCCAGACCTAGTCCTTTATATAAAGAATATTGTTGAGTCTCTTATACTTGTCATGTCACTTTCTTTTCAACTTTACTCAACAATACCAATTCAAATATTCAGTATACCAAAAGTAATATTCAATATACCTAATGTAATGTTTTAAGTTGTTTTGTAAGACTTTTACAGTTACACTCTATGTGAAAAGTATATACTCTCAGTATTAATGTTTATATAATCATTTGGTATTTTGAATATAAACTACAGTTACACTATGGATACTGTACAAGAACTAAACATTCATGAGGGCAAATGCATAGTAAAGGCTTTAAAACTTGGACCTCTATAAATTATGGATCAAGCTATCCCTGGGGCTCCACGAAGGTCCTGCAGCGGGTCTTTGGACAGATATATAAAACATGATTTCAAAAATATATATATATATTCTACAAATTTTAAATGTGTGGAACATTTTGTACTGTTAGGAATTATATTTTTTGGGGGTCTGTAAATGTTTAGAACTGGGCTTGTTTGCCTTCTAAAATTCCATAAGATGACCGTTTCAATCATCAAGAGCCTTAGGAAAGAAAACATCTGTTGTCTACCCACTTTCTGAATATTTTAACTTATAAATTAATTTGCAATGAACTTAAAATGGATCTACTAGGTAACAAAGGGTAGGGTAGACTCTGGTGTCGGTGTTACTGGTGTTACACGGTGTTCGGCCGTACACCGATTACATTACTTGCCCACTGCGGCACCGCCCCCAGTCGTTTTGCTCAAATCATTTAGTTCAGTTGGACAACAGATGCTACAATTATAAAGTGAAAGTGTCTGTTCTCCATACAGCATGAGCTGCAGAGTAACAATATAGTGAAGCATCAGTCAGATTTCACTTCTACATGACGAGAGGAGAGATGGATAAGGAGATGATGGCAGAGGATTTGGTGCGCAACAGATCCTGAGCGTCATTGACAAATATCTAATCTTGTAAAATGTACCGCCAAGGCAAACAGTACCGCCACTCCCTATACACAGAGTATGTGTGATCGCGAATTCAACAGCAAAAGTGAAAAGCATGCAGGCCTGAGCGCGTGTCATTTTGTTTGCTAGCCACCATTTCTATCCTGCATGTAACTCACGGTCACCAAACGTCACGGATTGATAATGTAAAACGAGTCTTCTTGTGTGCATCCATTTTTAAAGTGTCTTGACTGCCGTACAGTCTGACATTAATGACAACTGAGATCCTACAGTGTGACATGACTTACAGTGGGAATCCTGTTCATACAGTCTGACAAGCAACAGTAGTAAAGGACTATTATAAATCATACAGCTTTAGTAAATATTACAGAAAAAAAAACTACGGGTGTGTTCACACTTGTCATGTTGGGTTTGATTAAAACAAACCCCATGGTGCGATTGCTCTACTAGTGTGATTCATTTGAATAAGTGTGACCAAACAAGCGGACCAAGACCGCTGAAAAGATGGGTCTCGGTCCGCTTCCAAACAAACTCTGTTGAGGTTCAAATGAAATATGAACCTAACATGGACCAAAGACATGTAAACGAACCACAAACAAGGCATGATGTCACAAGATGTGACACTAAAAAGGACATAATGCTTAAAA
This sequence comes from Rhinogobio ventralis, assembly GCA_039654625.1. Classification (NCBI taxonomy): domain Eukaryota; kingdom Metazoa; phylum Chordata; class Actinopteri; order Cypriniformes; family Gobionidae; genus Rhinogobio; species Rhinogobio ventralis. The sequence goes on from CM077212.1 coordinate 18,563,953, forward strand.
ATACCTGTTTTTTCTCGTCATAGTCATGATGGTCGAAATGCAACGAGTGCGTTTAGCCCAACACAGCATTGTTTTGTATGTTCGGTAAGTAAGCAAAATATAAGTAATAAAAGCAAACCAATCATATCCAAATGCCTTTAGGTTCGGTGTTAAAATGCCAGTGTGAATGCTAAGCGGACCAGGAATTGTTTTTTTGGTCCGGATCAAATGAACCAAGTGAACTGAACTACAGGTGTGAACACACCCTAAATGACTGCGGATCACACACTATCAGACTTTCAACATGTAGAAAGATGTGCCTCGTTGAGGACACTGAGAATTTAAAACAATATGTGTTCTAAAATTATCTCAAAATATCAGACATGTCTGATATCCTTCAATTAGATAGAATCATATTCTGAAGCTAGTCTGTGCCCAAAAATTGGTGCAAAAGTCATGTAGTGTATTCCAGCTTTAAGATGTTTAAGAAACTCTGTCCATATTGATCTAAACCAGACTGCAAATCCTGTTTTCAGATCATACATTTTATGTTTACATTCTGTTTTATGTCCCCATAACCTTGATAGTAACAAATACAAATTGCAAGAAAGATGCCATACAAATTCTTGCCAATCAACTAGAATGAATGTTTCTAATAGCCCATAGATTGGAAATAATAAATAATAAATGCTGAGAAGAAATCTGATTCATGAATGCAAGGACTCAGCTGATCAACATTCTCATTATCAAGTGGAGCTCAAGTAATTGGTTTCTCTATTAAGCCATGTGACCTTTTAGTCCTTTCATAAAACAAAGTGTGGATGTAATCCTTCAAAAGCTCTGAGCAAGAATCTACATTCAACTTTTACAAACTGGCTCAGAAAAGAAGAGTTTGACCTTTGTATCACACCATCAGACTGTGCACCTTAAACGATCCCTTCATTCCCGGATGTCGGCTGTCATTTTGTAATAGTTTTAAAGGGTAAAATTAGCAACTGAATTCCAGAAGGACAACAGCAACATTATCCTCTTTAATGGGAGAGCACCAAGTCTCACTAAGATAATTACATCATTATCTGTCTATCAATCACCATTTGGTGTTGGGAAAATTACATAAATCCCAAAGCTCAGGAAATATGAAGTACATCACCTTCCCTGAATTATTTACCAGCTTGAGCATTTGAATAACACTGAAGCTTGATGCATGATGAAAAAGCCAGCCTCACTTCATCATGTTTACGGTTCCTACAGCTATGAACTTTGCTGAAGAAAGAGATGCACTGTATGAGGCTCTTTTTGTTTTTTGCAATGCTCAAAAAAGGATTTACAGTGCACAGTAAGCTTTTTTTTTTTGTGGTTTTAATGGGAATGAAGGTGAAGTACACAGGTTTTCCCTCATATTTTGAGTGTTGTAGCACATTTATCTCAACGTTAATGCAAACATTTAGACATTTACAAATAACAAATATGAAAGAGGAAGGGCCCCAATGCAATAAGCATATTTACTGACCTTAGTGTCTAAGTTCACTGCTCATACAAATCATGAATAAAGTTGATTTTTCACATGCAGAAAAAAGAGGCTTTGTTTTTGTTCTGTGAACTTTATTAAGACAGGTTAAAGCTTAAGATATTAATCTTCAAACATGTTTTAAAACAATTTTTTTTAAAAAGTGAAAGTTTAGTGAAAACCAGATTTAAGGGATGTAAAATCTACTGATTATCAACTGATATGAGACATTTTATATATAATATTTCACAATATTACTGTTTTACTGTGTTTTTGATCAAATAAATGCAGCTTTGGTGACTATATACAGTCAAACCAAAAATTATTCAGACACCAGATATAATTTTTTACTAGTGGGTGCAGGACACTATAGTTCATTTATGCAAGTGAGGATAGCAAAATAAAGTAAACTGTGACATTATACCCAAAAATTCTTCATACAGTGGACTACCAGTAAAATTGATAAACATTTGGGACTAAAATTATTCAGACACTTTGACCTGACCATGCTTTGCTGGAGTGTTTTTTCTTTAATTGCTAATGCGACCTTTTACACCACAGACTGAACAAAATGAAGCATTGCTTGGTCATTGGTTGACCTAAATTGGTATTATCTAACTGTGGACTTAAATTTAACAGCTGACAGCTGATTGGTTGATTGTAATCCATTACATACCTTTCTATCAAAGTTGTCTGACATTATCAAGATGAATTTGTTCTGACACAGTTTAACTCTGAGTTCTTGTCATATTTTATTACCATTTTCTAAACTATAGCGAATAAACTGTGATAATGTGAGAAAATGTTGAAGTTGTCTACTCTGAGTAAATGTTGGTTTGACTGTATATAATGTCTATTTAAAAGCCTATTTAATATTTTTAGATGGCACTGAAAATATTTTAAAAACAAATAATTTAATAACATTGTCGAATATAATCTTTAGCAAATCTCAAAATAAATATGAATTTTTCATGTGATTCTTAAATTGACTTGTTTACCTAGATGTACTTATTTTTTTAAAAAATATATATTTTTTATATCAACCATTTATTGGTTAGCAGCAATAACATGATAATATAATTATCGGTTTATGGGTATTAGTCATCATTTTTGTCAGTGCATCTTAGGCAATATATGTATTTTCCCTTCGGCACTCATTCCCTTTAGTTTGAGAAAAATGAAAGATGAAAACAGAAGTAGCACGTAACCTTGGACACAGAGCACAGTGAAAACAAAAATTGAGTATAAAATCACCAGATTCATTTCTCGACATAACTTTTCATTCCCAAAGATGCATCATCATCATTCTAGGTCATCTCCTGTGCAGCTCAGACACAACGAACGTCATTCAGACAGAAACTGAGCAGCAGGTTAAGGACAACAGCTGTGAGAAGAAATTACTGACACAAATTCGGATTGATCCCGAGACCTATCAGGGACAAGCACCTCTCATACATGACACACGCAGTGTGAAAGCGCACCAACACGTACAAACTTTTTTGGCCGTAAAAGGTCAAGTACAGCTATTGACCAAAGAATCTCAAGCACTAAGCCTTGTGAAGCCTTCAGCAGATTAAGGGGAGTGTGACAGACCTGTGAATTGAGAGACAGGATGAATGACACCCTTTGTCTTACCTTCATCTTACCATCTCACCGCTGCCTTCCTGTGAGAATAAAGTGTGTCTTTTGCAGACGACGGTGGCTGTCAAGCACCTCAATTCTGAGAATCAGTCAGCTGCAGGGAAAAAGGAAATGAAGACAACAATGCATCACGAGAGAAAAAACAGAAAAGTGCCTATCACTTCGGGAAGAACCGGCAGCTTCCCACTGGTCGTTTTTGTGGAACAAGATCTCCAAGCATGTGAAAGGGATACTCCAGGTGCCAGTGTTGTGCAAAGCCATTTAAATAACAAACAGAGGAGTAATGGCCCTGACTTGGCTCATTGACCAAATCTCAATATGTGCCGTGCACATGAATTCATATTTGTGTGCCTCCTCTTGTCAGAGTGTTTTCAACCTTATATCAAAGACTATTCCCAATTTGTTTCTGCAGATCGAGCAATCTGGCACGGCACTGATTGGAATGTTAATAAAAATGCCCCAGAGGGTGACGGTGTGTAATGAATACTGAGCTGTGGCGGGCAGGACACCGGCGTGGCGTCTTGCACACATTGACACGCGCTCGTACACACACGGACAGCCTCAGGAGACTCCACCGGGATGCAGTCCATCAAACCACCTTACAGACTCCAGAAGGTGCATGCTTCAAATAAATAAGTAAACAACTCGGATACATCATAAAACACACGCTGACAAGCAGGAAGAACGTCAGACTCGCTCAGCTCCACACAAATAGCCCAATTAGCAATCGCATCAGGTCGCTACGGGAGAGGGATCATGAGGAGGGTGAGAGGTGGGCATTGATTAGGGGTCCCAGCAGGGCTGAGGCCTGGGCTCTAAAGTAAATAGAGCCCTGGCCTGATTCCACACAGCAGCCTCACACTCTCAAGCACCCTTCGGAGAGCAGAGCCTCCCACGGCGAAACTTAGATTGTGAGGAGAAAGTGAGCGGAAAACAGAGAGATAATGATCCAATTTCTTAAGGACCACCAATGGGATTCTCTATCTGGTTTTTGATGGCATTTGGAGTGTGGACACTCTTTGAGGATACTGAATGTGCTTAGTGGATAGAAAGAATTCTACTCAAATTTGTCTGACATATTTTACGTTACATATTAAGCAGCCGTTCACATAGAACTCATTCTTGCATATATAAAAGAAAACACAAGATGCAGCTTGAATCATAATAATAGCACCTCCTTACATGTTGCCAACAAATGATACTAATTTTATACCAACATTTTATACTTCCCTCTCCCACGCTTCTTTTGAGTTAAAGACATTGAGACATTTTATTAAAGAAATAAGAGTTATCTGAATGGTGTTACACTAATGAGATGAAGACTGAAACTGAATAGTTTTCTATAAAACATTTTTAAATTATACACAGTATGGTGCGTGTCATCCTCAAAGTAGCCATGTTGAAATGACGTGACCTGCAGTGTTTCACTAAACATTAGAGAATCCATTGGCTGCCATCTTTGTAGATACACTATGCTGTGTTGTTTAGTGATGTGAAGAGCAAAAATGAGACAATGGAACTCACTTACCATCACGCTTTACCAGCAGAGACATTGGGTGAATCAGTACCTGTACGGCCAAAGAATCAGAAAAGGTCTAAAGTCAGAAGACGGACAAAAACAAGATATAAGCGTAAACATCAGTACAGTCACAGATGTTCATCTAGTGCATGTTTACATAAAACTATAAAAAAAAAAAGCAGTGCAGTAAAAAACAAAAATGGCACTAAAAGCAGCACAATGTAACATACAAAGAAACAATGACAAACATTAGATGTTTGCCACTGATTAACTACATGATACTATAATATGAAACAGAAGTCTGTGCCGTTTTTGCACATGTAATGTGCATGTGGTCAGGTTATAGAAAGTATACAATCTTCTTTTACATGCAACAAGACCAGAAGAGGTGTGTTATTTGTGTGAAGAATGTGTTCCACCATCATGGGAGTGTAGAGGTTTTGTGAAGGAGATTCCATACTGTGTAGTGATGTTGTTACTAGGCATCACACTTTTTGACTGACTGCCGGAAATAAGGAGGATCATGAATTGCGTAGAGTGTTTAGGTAAGAGCGTGCAGAACGGTAGGTGGCTCTATATGCTACCTTTTGAGCCTTAAATTTAATGCTGGAAATCAAGAAGGCTGTGACATGGCTCCTCTTAGGCTGATTGAAGACCAAACATGCTGCTGCATTCTGGATCACCTGTAAAGGCTTGATAGTGCTAGCTAGAAGATTAGCAAGCAATAGCTGCCATTTCACCATCTTGGTTAACTATAGACCCCATAAAGTCTGGCTATGAATAACCCACTAATAATCTTGAATTTGGTTACATGTTGTTTTTGCCAAAATAACTTGAGATGTATTATATTCCATCATATTACAAGGTGTTTGGTTTAATTTCTTTGACATGTTCATGTTCTAGATGTCTAGTCTATTCTTGGGCTACCGTTAGAGGTCCCAAATTTTGCCTTGTTTTAGCCTAGACATCAGGGCTGTTTGGACAACTATTAGACGTCTTTTAAACCCAAAATTGCTTGCTGGATAAGGTGGTAAAGCATTGCTGTAATCCTCATATAAATCATGCATTTGACTGGATAGCAAAATTTTAAAAGATTTGCACCCAATCAAACTTCGTGGAGTGAATTCATCACTCACTCCATCATCTAGCCCATAGTTTCCCAAAATGGGATTTGCAAACCCCCTATTTATCTAATTATTAATTAAATCATTAAAAATGCAAAATGAAATCATTTTAAAATAAAAGCAAAATAACAAAACACTTACTAAAAAAGATGAAATATTTTGTTTACCTGCATGACATGACCATTAATCGGCATCAGTGAGCTGTGAAGATGTGAATGTGTTATTAAAAACTCAGAGTACGTAAAGTAAATATTTTACATCAAAGGCATTTAGCTGACAAAAAGTATGGGAATCTCTGATCTAGCCAAATAAGGCATATGGCAACACGAACAGGTTGTGTGACAATGCAAAGTAAATAAACAACAACAACCCAGACTACATTAAATATGGGTTCACTTTTAGGGAGGGTAAACTTGAGCAGTGAATTACTGGCTGCAATAAACCATCAAAATTCAAGAAGCACCAAAGACTCAAACAAAATAGACAAGCATATATCATGATAATGCAGTTCATGGTAATATTAATACATTTGTTAGACTTTAAGGACAGGTTTGCTATTGTGTGTTGGATCACTATGTGACGTTTAATATAACAGCATACACCAGTGTGGAATCACTGGTCTATACAGTCAGTGTGAAGCAATTCTGCCCTCATGTGGCAATCAAAAATTTAGCCAACCAGCTGAAGAAAAAAAAAACCCAACAACAAAATTTCACTGTGAGAACAGAAAACTCTGTACATATGTGCAGTCTAAAAGAAAGGGGGTAGGATAGGGAAAGGTAGAATGAAAATCCTGCAGTAACAATGCAATGTTTTTCCTCTAAAGTTAAAAAGCTTCTAGCTCTGTCAGCCAGTTGTTGTTTCGCTTTTTTTGTTGTTGAGGGTTTTGCATCTCTTTTCCCGAAAGAGCTGGATCTGAACACTTGAATCACTTGAGTCTGATTTGCAAATGAACAAAAGAAAGGCAGAAGCAGAGCCATATAATGATTTATTTTTAAAGAGAAGCAGGAAACATTGATTGAACGCTGGTGGCAAAGAAACCAATACCACAGTGGCCGGCCTACTCATGCTCTGAAATAGATTGTTAGAGTCTTTGACATTCTCTCTTGTCGTTTTAGCGAGTGGCTCTGAGTGGATCGTGATTCACCAAGCACCAAGGCAAAACACATTGAGAATGCAATGGAAGGATAATATCAGACGCTTTGCCTTGTTGGCATATCACTCGCCTAAGGAGAAATGTGTTATTATTATGCCACTGTCGTCGAAGGGCCAGCACACTATAGGTGGCATTATTGTGGCACACCTCAAGAAATTGGAAGTGCCCCCACTCTGCCAAGAATCTGAAACTGTAATTGGAACAAAACAGACTCACAAAACCATAAACAGCACTGCCTGTGGCACTCCATCTTGTGTGGCAGCCGATAAGAAGGTGCATTTTTCCAAGAGATGAGCTGAGTTGAGAATATCCAGGGAAAGACAGTGACTAACAACCCTGCTTTGCTTCCCACTCTATTGACTGAGATTGAAGGTGGCCGACGTTGACCTACCGCCACTCCCAATCCTTATTAATCTCCAACAAGAAGCAGGAAGAATCCTGTGTGCACCAGAAATGAGAAACTGCTACTCTGCTGAACAGAAATGCTTTACAGGGTCCAATCTATCATGTGGAGTAGTCATGACTCATACATGCACATTGCACATCCAGTAGCTGAAGATAAACAGACCCTTTGCACTTACACAGATATTCGTGTTTTGATGCAAATGGAACACATGCCAAGAGAAACCCTTTCTCCAAAACATTTAGTTTAGATGAGTTACATTGTACTTTGAAAGTCGTAATATCCTACAACCGATTTTTGGAAATTAAAGTCCCATTCAACCGAGCCAGTGAAGATGTTAGCACTGCAGACTCTAGGTCATAAAAGCTATTATAGTCAGCGTTCAGAGTACACGAAAATTGGATTTCATACTATTCAGCTAAACAATCACTCCAAGGTGATCCCTTTTCAAGCTGCCATAATTCTGCTCATATAATTCCCTTCGGCACAAGCACACACCTACTAGCCATAGTTTGTTATGCCATCCCTTAAACTGTAGAGGAAATACTGCCTTCAGGGAGAGGGATGAAGCATGTAGCTCATCTCTTAAGCACATTTAACGGCTCGTTACCCCACCGCTCGTTTCAGGCAACACGACACTCCTTGGTCAGGTGCCATTCTCTAATGTGCTGGAAATGAGCCATGAGCCTCTACAGTCCTTAGACTGTGAGTATGGCATGCTCAAGGGGCCATTTTGGTTCAGAAAGGCACGCAGTAGTGCCTTAAACAGGAAGAGAGTTGCTTTTGCAATTAAAATCCCTGTTTAGTACTGCTAAAACACGTAAAGATAACATGGAGGGAATTGATTGTAAATGAAACACGGGTTTTGAAACCTACAAATGTGTTAAATGAAATACTGTACGTGTATAGCATTTCTGAGAATTTACTGCATTTCAGACTGACACTGAAAAGGCTTCTGCCGTACAAGGTTATTTGCCACTAGGATGAAGAGAACAAAAAAAACTCAATGAGCATTCCAGGAAAAGTGAAACTTTCAAGGTCCACCTCTAGTGTAGAGGTATATAAAGATTTGGACCACAGAGGAAACTAGCTCTGATGGAGGTGAAGTTACATTAAGGTACATTAAGTTACACTAAGGTACATTAAGTACATTAAGAAACATTTAATAGCAACAATTTACAGTAAAAACAGACAAATATAACTTTGAAATGTATAAAATATCTGAACTGTAATAAATACTTCAACCAAGTCGACATTGCACCGAAATGTGAGTCACTATAACACTATTCGTTTGACATCTATCCATCATGTGTACAAGAAGGCACAGAAGAACCTATACCCCAGAATCAAGGGGCTGCTGGGCATCACGTGACGTCATCATAAGAAACAATCGTTTAGAAAGCTCCGGACCAACTCTGCGGGTTGTAGATGTCACACCCTCTCCGCGACGAATGAGTAAATCTGACAGCAGACCAACTTTTTCATTCTCCGATTTGCAACGTGCATATGCCTACAAGTAACAAATATACATACATACATGTTCCGTTTGATAATTTGTTTGCCGATAATGGGTTGGCTTTAGGTTAAGAAATTTAATAATTAAAAACCTTTAACCTGAGCAAGGAGCCGAGGAGACGGGTAGGCACTGAGTATAGCACTGGCCATATCAGGGCTGACACGGTTCAACTGCTGCATTTGTCTCTTCCAAACCTGCAGAAGGCCATTCCCTGTGCGGTCCACCTTCTGACCCCCTGCCCACTCACTCTCCAAACAAAATGTGAATCCCGTCTTCTCTCGCTCTCGTCTGGGAAGAATAAACATACACAAAAGTAAGAAATAAACAGCTAGAAAGCGGTTGGAAAGCGATAAATATGAAAACAGTATCTTCCCACTCACTTGAACGGTGCCTCGGCTACTGCTTTGGTTGACATGGTAATATAATCAGTGAAGTCCTTCCAGGTAGAGAGGAAACGAACCTGCACACCAGTTTGCAGCTGCAAGTCTACCAAAGCCTGATGGACAGGTGAGGGAAGAAAGACTGAGTTGAAGCAGAGGACCTAAAATGCGGCCATGAATTTATATTGACTGCCAACGAGGTGGTTCAGCTTACCTCCTCAACTTGCACTCGCGAGACCTCTGAAAGCTGATTGATATCGTCCTTCTTTCTTCTCTTTTTCTGCCCTCCCTGAAGTCCCACATTCTTTTCCTCACCTAGCACTGCCTCACGGAATTTCTTCTGACATTTTGAATTCTGGGATCTGCAAAAGAGCATTTAATGCTAATTTAAGCAATTATAAACTTCATTAGTTTGTCAAAATAAATCATCATTATGCATGTACTAATGCAAATCTGTTTTATGATCATTACTGGTTAATTCTTGGGTAAAAAGCACCATAAATATCTTAACATTCAATATTTAAAAAAAAAAATCCAATTTAAATACAATTAAAGGTTTTGAATTTTAATTCTGATACATTTAAGCTTGTATAGCTTTGTATGCTTGAAGCTTGTATTTTTGTAAAAGCATTAAAATGAAATTTCCATTAAAATTGACAATATAACAATATATCAATGTCTGACACTCTCAGTATGTCACTCACCTGAAGTACTTCTCTATGTCAATCACGACCAGATTGAGGGTTCTGCCTGGGTTCCTGCTCATAAGCCCTTGGATCCAGGCAGTCAGAGATATGCCGCTTTCAGTCAATACACCGTTGCTTTGCATCTACATTAAAAACAGAAAAGCACCACAAAGGAAAGAAAGCCCAGTGTTTCCCATTAGTTACCTAGACTCTGGAGGCCCGCTATGGGCGCTATAGTTGTCTATGGGCCTAATAAAGTTACAATTATTTAAATGTTTTATAATATTATATTACTTTTTGCTAATAAACCAAAAATGAACAAATCGCTCTTGTGGATTTCGTGATCAAGCGCACGTGGCGGCCATTGTAAGTCCACAAGACCGTAAGTGCATATGAAGTGACAGGGCCATTTGAGACAGGGCCCATGAATGCAGTGTAGGGCTGAGGCTATCGATTATTTTAGTAATCGAGTATTCTACCGATTAATCGAGTAATCGGATAAAAAGTATTTTTCTTTATTAAAGAGCAATACTAAATATACAAGAGAAAATAAGACAGGTATCTTAAAATGAACAACTAATTTGTTATCCTTTTTAGAAATTGTTTTAGTTTTATTGCTGAAATTGCATATATTAACTAAACTAAACCAATTTAGTGCATTCAATTGCCATATTATATTCAAAATGCAAATGTAAAAATATATAAATAAAAAAAGTAAATAAAAATATAAAAATCTATTTCAAATTACTTTAAAAAGGTAAACATAGTACAACCTAAAACTAAACCTACAACCCAGACATCCCAACCTGCAAAAAGTCATTTCAGGGAGGTATCGAAATACAGTTGAATATAACAGAATATGTAGATCACTTTTACTATTTATATAAGCTGCTTATACTATTTATGTAAACTGCTTTTATTTATATTCCATAAATATAAATCTCTGCCATGGCGCTCCTGTTTCTATATACACTGAACTGATTAATTCGGTTCGGGAGAAGAGATAAAACCCCGCCCACACTGACAATTGATTGGTTGACTTACCGAAACAGGCCAATCAGGATGCGCTTTTACATGCGCTTCATGAGGCACACACGCACACTAGCACACACACGCAAGGTCTCTTGCTCCCCCTCCCTCTATGCCGTGCGCGCGCTACACGGTTTGGAGCACAGTCTTTGTCTCGCATGCTCGCTCATTCTAGATTCCGGGAGATTTTAACTAATGTGCGGGCATCAGGGAGCCGCTATCAATATGAGGGAGACTCCCGGAACTTCCGGGAGACTTGGGATGTCTGACAACCTATAAATCAAAATAATAGTAATATAAATAATAATAATGCCTAAACACTGCATTTATGTTGTGCAACTTAACTTTCCAGTTTCAGCTTCAGCTCAGGCATGACATACGCCTTTACTGTCTTCTTGGAAGGCTTTGTGGCTTTTGTAAGAAGCAAATAATATTGGACAGGAAGGTAACTTGGAACAAAAACAAGAGTAAAGACGGGCTTACTAGAGATGCGCGGATCAGCTCTAACGTCACCGAATTTACATTTCTTAAATAACCTAAAACAGAGTCAACAACCTATACAGCACACGGAGGAGTAATTACTGGAACGTGAGCAAAAGCAAGATATGTGTTTGTATTTAATTCAGATAAAGTACATTGCACAGCCCTAATGCAGTGAATTCCATCTCTGCATTTGGAAACATAGCAGGCACCAGTTATGCAATATTTTCACTTTTGCATAATTTCCAACATTTTTGTAGGAAGATGATTACAGTATTTCACAGAAACGGTAGCTTTCCCCCAAAATAAAAGCTTGAACGCAGTTTCCGTCAAAATAAAAGCTTGAACGCAGTTTCCGTCAAAATAAAAGCTCAAAGGTTTATCTCTTGCAAGAAATTAGGACAAAAGTATTGTAATTTCCCAACTGTAGCGTAAAGTAAAACAATATACTATTTTATTACTATTTAACAGTGCATTTGTTTTACAATATATGGCTATTACTGTCATAGGAATAATAATTTTTTCTTTGTTCAGTTTGCACACTGAATATGAGTCAGAGCTATTAATGTTGAACTCTCAAAATGCAACCGATTGATGTATTTCACTTTAAAATGTAAAAAATTTCTGTCTCCGGTCCCCCCCTAGAGAAAATGAGGTTCACCCCCCCATAGTCTCACAAAATCCCGTAACACTATGCTGTCAAAATTCTGGGACATGCATTTCTCAAAGATTAAGAAACAGGACATTTTAAAGAGCTTATGGGTAATTTTTACATAATTGAGAGGTGATCCCATAATTGTATTCATTACCCTTAATTGCTCTGACTCTTCTTAAAAAGGTCAAAACTGCTGTTTTTTTCTGCTGCCCTTTTGGCCACAAAACTCTTTTAATTTCATATTTAGTTGTCATATCATACAAAAAGGGCACATCCAGCACATCAAATAATTATCCTATTAATGGTTAATTAAGTAATCATAAAGGTCCAATAGGAAATCACACCACGCAATAACCGGGCCACCGAGCATAATGTGCCTACCTTGTAGTAGTTGTTAATCATGGTCACAAAGTCATCCACTGGAACTTGGATTACAGTATGTGAGTCTGGAATGGACATCATCTCACCAGTCTGCAAACAAAAACGAATGTTAAATGTAAATGTAAAATTATTTTATTTCAACCTTTTTGAATCCAAGACCCCCCTCAATACTCAAAATCCTTCCTGTCTAAGCTAATATGTAACTCTGGCACTTCTAATGTAATAAAACAAATAAACTCAAAACTATGATGTCAGTTTAATGCTGTGCATCTTTGTTTTTAAATAAGATTACAGTATGTTAATTATGGTTGGGTACCGAACTCTGTACTTTTAAGGGCACCGACCGAATTACGTCGGTACTACCGAGTACCGATTCACATGAAATCAATCAGTACCAAATTTCGGTACCTGAGAACGCATCTGGTGATATAGACTAGTGTCTGTGAATAGCAAATAGCAAAAAGACTATTTAAATACGAATCCTGCATGTCTGTGTGAATTAATGGCGCTGGCCCGCAGTTTATTTACCACACACACACATAATTGCGTGTTTCCATCTCATACGAGGACATGAACACATGTCCGTCATCTCCAGAGGCGCTCTGAGAGTCACTTCATGAGCATTTTACCATTTAATTTGAGAAAAACTACCGTCATGTCATAAACACACACAAACTCAAAGGTATTCACGGCAACCCGTCAAAATAAAAGTCTGGTTTAACTTGACAAATATATTACTGTTGTACAGTAGAATTTAGATCAAAACGTTATTTTTTAAGTAACAAAATGTTATCAAAAAAGTTTAATTAAATTAAAAGATAAATGAATGTTTTATGTCTTCATTTGATTACCAGAAAATACACAACACAGAATTTGTGGGAAATCTTTTCATAGAAATTGAATTAAAAAGAAAAAATATTAATATGGTTGTTTTGATGAATTCAATTAATTAAGTAGCTAATAGCCTACTATTTACTTGTAAATATTACAGTGAACAAACATCACAGACAATGGCAGACAGAAACCAAGGCAGCTCTGGCATAATGTCAATAACACGTCTATAAATGACTTACAGTTTCTTTACAATTATTGATGTATCCCTAAAGTACCGAAAAAAGGTACCGTTGGGTTAAAATTTGAACGGTACCCAACCCTAATGTTAATAAACCTTAATTTAAATAACATAGTAAATAACAACTTATTGGGGCTCCCCTTGGAAATTTGCCACGGTCCCCTAGTGGGAACCGGCCCCCAGATTGAGAACCAGTGGTTTAGATGTTCCTAATTTCTACCCAGATTTGAGACGTCACATAAATGTTGAAGCATCTTCTTTATCTACAAATGTTAGATAAACATCTTATAATGCTATATTCTTGTTTTTGAAATGTTAAATGTCAGACATTCAGTATCTGTATTTGTGACATTCAACAGGAAATCCTTAGGTGACATACTGCAGATAAGCAATACTTCAGCAATTACATCATCCAAACTAAAATAAACATTCATATTCATACTCATTTCCCCTATTTTTGCATTTAGATTGCCTTTGCTAACGCTAACTTTCAGTTATTCTTTAAAAACACTAAAAAAAAGCTGTTAAATGTAATCTTTAACAAAACTCAAAATGAATATCCATTTTTCATACTGTGCATTGTTGTGTAGCGTTTAAAATTATATTAGTTTGTAGTGTTTTTATTTTTTATTTGTTTAGAAAAAAGTATATTTTTAATTGTATTATTCAGCCATAACAAGAAAATAATTGATTTATTATAATTTATCACTGTCTGCACCTCAAAGCCAATGACAAGGAATATGACTAAAAGTCGTATTTGTATGTGTAGAGGGATGTCGTGCCTGAGGGCAGGGTGAGCGTCTAGCCCAAGTGACACTACGAGGAAGAGACTGCTTCTCTATGGCACAGTTGCAGCCCATAGCGTGCAGGGAAGTCAGGAGAGCACCACCACCTTCCAGCTGCAGCAGGCCTATGGGGGAGAGACAGCTAATCAATACTAATCCTTTCAGCAAATGCAGCTTAATACCTCATGCCAGTGCTTTTTAACAACTCGGGAAAAGTATCAAAGCACACCGAGCACCGAAAGCAACTGTGACAGCAAAGATGAGCACTGCAGGCACACACTGCCACCTACCTGGGTCGACCGTCACCACCATGTGTTTGATGCACTCCTCTGGCCTTAGGGCTTTCACAGCATCAGCCAGAGCTTTCTTCTCCATTCTCAATTTCTCCTTTTCTTCCTGCTGATGCTCTCGCATTGCTCGTTTCCTCAGGGCTTCCTGTCTGCCAGCCTCCACTTCTGCTGGGGTTTTCTTGCGTTTGGCCAGGTAAGCGCCATTCTCCGCTTCAGGTAAAGGTTCTATTGTGATGTATGGTGCATCGTTGTTTGAGCTACACTGCCTTGTTATATTTCTACAGATCTTGTTATGTTCAACTGGCTGGGCCTCGGGGTTGATATGATGTGCTGGAACATCTGAGAGGTGTGAATATCCATTAGGAACCACATTGGAAGCCCGAATCTCCTCTGCAGCAGTGGCTGCTGTACCCAAACCACATTGTTTCTGTTTCAGTCTCACAGCTAAGGGAATGATGGCCTCCTCCTCGCTGTCACTACTGACCATCAACACGTCACTTCTAGCAGCTCCAGTGCAGGCATGGACCTCTAGAGTTGAAATTGGATCAGCAACAGGAGCCATTTCTGTGTCTGAACTGTCTAAAACCACCAAGTTGGCCTGTCTGGATTTTGACTGTGAGAAATCAAACACAGGCAGATCTTCTGAATCACTGGAGTCACTGTCACTTAGGAGGAATCCAGGTCTACTGATGCAGGTCATGCTGAGTGGTCATCCAAAGATCTGCAATCTGAAGGAAAATTTCAATTAAAACACATACAAGTCTCAACAATACAGATTTTCTGATATAGTTTAGATCTGTACATGCCCTGCTTATATTTCTTCCCTTATATTTCATTATTGTAAATAATAAAAAAGTGTGTGTGTGTGTAGTTTTATATTTATTTAATTTATATTAATACAATACATGACCCTGGACCACACAACCAGTCATAAGTCACACAGGTATATTTGTGGCAATAGCAAACAATGCATCTTATGGGTCAAATTTTTGATTATTCTCTTATGCCAAAAATCATTAGGATATTAAGTAAAGATCAAGTTCCATTAAGATATTTTGTAAATTTCCTACCATAAAAAAATAAAACATTTATTATTAGTAGTAATATGCATTACTAAGGACTTAATTTAGACAACTTTAAAGGTGATTTTCTCAATATTTAAATTGTTTGCAGATTTTCAAATAGTTGCATCTCGGCCAAATATTGTCCTATCCTAACAAAGTAACATTAAAAAAAAATGGACCCATATGACTGGTTTTGTGGTCCAGGGTCACATATATAAAAAATATATAATTATATTTTCTTTTCGCAACATATTTGATTTGTAACATTTCTTTTTATTTCACAAACTTTTTTTAAATATGCAGCTATAATTTAACTCCAAAATAGATTCACAAACACAAATGATATATACTATGAATTGTTCACCAACTTTAACCCATTCTCACTGATGTTCTCAACACTGCCACAAATCATTCTGAGAGTTTCAACCAAATCTAATCTGCCAGCAAGCTTGGCAACTGATATTTAAATAGGGAGAATTCACAACCATGTTTAATATATCGAAAAGATCAATTGCTACAACTGTAAAATCATACTATTAATATGGGATTTCCTTCAAACGGTGTACAAACACTGTAGTAACTACGGTATTTTACTAAGAAAATATGGCTACTTTACCAAAAAGATTACATTAATATTTTGTTCAAACAGGTCAACCACAGTGCGGACTTTGCAATATTCAGTCACAACCACGAACAGAACCGACGTGTGTGACTCCAGACAACTATTGCTTAACGTTTCACACACACGAACAGAAATACAGCAGCAACAAGTTTCCAACTCAATATAGCAGACCACATAAAATATCAAGGTACAAATGCTCATGTCACTCAGCATCCTCTCATACACGTCTATTGTAGTTGTACATATGCAATATTCACAAACTTATATATTCTTCTCTTTACTCACGCCAGCCTAAATCTCCCGTTCGCGGGCTCTTCTTCTGAATCTAAAGGAGGATCACGGGAGCGCGCCCGCTGCGTCACACTTACGTCATTCAAGATGGCGGCGCTCGCGTCCTTGATGCTGCAATCCAGAGCCTGTAAGTAGAATGACCGTTTTTCTTTTCCCCCCCGAATTGTATCACGTATATTGTAAGTAAGGTGTAAATAATAGTCACTGATGTGGAATAATTAACACTTTATCGTTTAGCTTTTGTAATGTGACTGTGAGAGTAGCATGCTAAGCCACCATTTCCTAACAGCACAGTGAGCATGTGTTAACGTTAAATGTTGACAGCAGCACCAGAGCATAAACTGACTGATTCGTATTATGTTTTGTTCATGGTAATGTAGAGCGTTAAGGATTAGGTTGATTTAATGCCCAGTATACATCAAACTGATGGTTATGACGTAAAGAAAACTTTCAACATCATCCCTGTTTTTTATTTGTCTTTGCAGGCATTCTGTTCAGTCAGACACCCACAGTTGTACTGACGAGATTTGCTTCTAAGAAGTCAGGAGGAAGCAGCAAAAACCTAGGAGGGAAGAGTGCTGGCCGCAGATTCGGTTTCAAGAAACAAGATGGTAGTTTTTGACCGCTGACCTTGATATGATATGAGAAACATAGTGATTTTGTCTGTTTTTTACTAGTGTTTGTATAAATGCCTTTTTCTATCCTCCATTATCTTGCATTATAGCACATTTTGTCTTTCCTCTTTTTAAGGTAACTTTGTACATGCAGGCAACATCCTCGCAACACAACGCAAGGGTCTAATGCGCTGGCAACCTGGAGCTCATGTAAAATAATTTACTATAAATAGCTGTTATATATGATGTAGCTATAGCTGTGTCTGGTCTGGTCTGGTTATCTTGTGTTTTATATGTTGTAATTTTATACAATTTATTAATGACAATTTCTGGTGACCAAAACAAACCTTTGTTTTTGCACGTTACCTATTTTTTCTTTTTGATATTTTATTATTTTGTGATTCACAATTGATTTGCTTTTAAAATTTAGCTTAAGTACTTAAAATGTACCCATTTTCACAAGCATACAATGACAGAGCAAACGCAGCATGTAGCATAATTTCTTATGGAAGTCGCTTTGATAAATTTTTTTAATGTTTTTATTATAATGTATTATACTAACATTTCTTGATACAGTATCGTCCAAAAGTCTATCATCACTAATGACATTATTTAGCTTTTTTCTAATTAAATAAAAAAGCATAATTTGTTCATAACAAATTATATTATCAGTATAGCAAATTTGATAACTGGCCTTTAGAATCTTTATTTTTTTAAATCTTACTACTGCTTTCTCAAAATCCTAAAACTTTATTTCCTTACAGTTATGTAAAACTGGAAATAGCCAGCATTCCCTCATCTGAAATTAATTTCTCATTGTCTGTCCTCACAGGTTGGTATTGGAACCAACAAAACACTTTATGCCTTAGAGGACGGCATTGTCAGATTCACCAAGGAGGTGTACATTCCTCTACCACGAAGTGCCGAAGCCAGGGATGTGATCCCAAAACTTCCCAAGGGTGCCATTCTGTACAAGACCTTTATCAATATCATTCCTACAAAGCAGGAGAATAAATTTACACTAGTTGACATGGTATAAAAAAGACTTTCCTCAACTTCAGTTTGGTCTGGATTTTTTGGACTTGTAACCCACCCTGGAATATTTTGATGCTCTCCACTCAAATGTGTCTGAAAATTAAGCAGGAAAAATATTTAATTTTATTTTTTATTTGTACAGTCACTGTATGTTCTACTCTAATAAACATGTTTACTTAACACCACGTGACTTTGTTCAATACCTTGCACACTATGGGCCCTATATCATAAAATACAAATTAATTTATATTGCAATTTAGAAATATTTGTTCTTCATAATCTGACATATTTGTAAGTGAAGCAATATATTGAAAAATGAGAAATTTAGAACAGGACTTTATTTTATCCATCAGGAATTGATTGAGTCGTATGGTTGGAAAAGAGGGTTTGAACATGAAGAATGAAAAACCAGGAACAAGTTATTACATTTTGATAAAAGATAAAGATTTTAACTTTGAATAATGTGCACTGATAAATTGTTCACAATAAGACCAGGATGATGTGCTCTGAAAGTAAATACAGTCTGTTTCACATTCAAGTACATTTTAAAGACACAGAGGACTGTATTAAACTAGATGGGATGGCTGAGTCTTTCAGCTGATCAATATAAAGTTGCAAGCACTTGTGGCCTTTAAGATCTGCTTTTCATGGAGTATTAAACAGCGCAAACATTGTCCTGTAGCTGAGGTGTTTTAATCTAAAATTCTGCACAGCTTTTCCCTTTAAGGATTTAGGATTTAGTCTCTCCTCTATAAAACAGACAAGGATATCTTTGTAGCACTTCCCTTTGGGCTCAGGGTGTTGTGCATGTGTATTAGCAGGATTAGGGGAAGTGAAGCCTGAGAGTATCCTTAGGTTGGAGAAAGCCATGGAGAAATAAGAAGGATTTTAGTACTAGTGTAGGTGCCAAATGAGTTGTGGTTGCACCATGTAGCTTCACTCTCTCACATCAAGTAGTATGAGAGGATTAAACATGGAGTGTGCTGACACTTTCCAAGGACAACCACTCAAGCAGGTGCCACTTCATAAGCTTGAAGTTCAAAATCCTTTTTATGATGCAGATGTACAAAATGTTCAAGGAACCTTCATTGTTTGGGAAGTCTTTTCTGTACACTGAAGAATAATAAAGAGGCTCAATGCTAATGAAAAACGATGGGGAATTGATTCAGAAAGTAATCAGAGATTCTAAGCAATGCTCAGCATAATAATCTATCTGGCTGATAATTGTTATTCAGCCCTAAACATCAGCCTGCCACAAATATTTCAGGAAGGGTGAGATGCAAATGTTGTGTCAGAGCAAAATTTAGTATACACCGTATAATCACATACATCTTTTTAAAATTCACCTTACAAATAAACATTTAACATCACTAAAACTTTGTCTAATGACATTGATACAGAATGTAGAGATGGAAAACATGGTTAATTTTAACTGCATCTGAAAGGTATGAAGGTGTTAATGCCACATTTACATAACAATATTCCCTCTTTTCATTGGCATGCTCATCAGGATGAAGTTTAATTGGGATTTATCACCATTTTGTTTCCTGACACATAGCCCTCTGGTATAATTTCTAAAAAACCTCCCCCAACGCCACCTTCAATGCACAGGTCAACCCAATGTGTGCTGAAACAGCTGTAAACAACATCAGATAACATAGCAAATGACAATATGATGGGATAGTTCACCCCAAAATAAAAATGATGTGTTCTTTTTCCCACTCTCATGTCGTTCTGAACTTGTATAATGAAAACTGTCTATTGTGCTTTTTTCCATATAATGAAAGTCAAAGGGATCTAAAGTTGTTTGGCCCCTAGTATTCTTTAACACATCTTCTTTTGTGGTTCACAGATGAAAGAAAGTCATACAGATTTGGAATGTCATAAGTTTTGCAATTCTAAATGTAATGTAACATCTAGATCCGGTAAGGTTTGGAGAAAGGTCATTGGAATCCAATCTGATTCTCACTGGCCTTTTTGCTGAAAACTATTAGATGCTGTTCCATTGTTCACCCCTGAAAGCTACGACCCGGTATTCAGCCGAGGAAGCCTTGTTACGTCTGTCTGCTTTGCTTTGAAAAGAATGACTGTCAACCCCTGCTCTATCTACTCAGTTGCTTAGCAACGGCTGGTGCGTCTCTGAGAAGAGCCCACTTTTCCCCTGTTTTCTGAATTTTCCTCGCTCTTTTTTTCTGTACATTTAAACTGGAGTGGAGAATGACGTATGTCCTGGAGGAGAAAAATAAACAGTTGCCTGAAGGTTAGACTGTATTTTCAAGGTTTTTTGGCAGAACTTAAGCAACATTGCACATAATATGTTCTGTTCCATTGGCAAACAGCGCTACCGGTGCCTTGAAAAATTCAGAATGCTCTTATTTATCTTCTCATTTTATATAGATATATATTTTTTAGTGCAATAAAGGAGGTGGTGATGCATTTAACCGGTTTTAACTGCCTATTCATCAGGCGGGATTTTACAGCATGTTAATGAGAACTCTGTCCAATCTTTCTCTTCTGGGGCTGTTGCTGAGAGACAAACTAAAAGTCATGCGAATGTTAAAAGGGGGTGGGGGGGGGGGGGGGTGGTACTATGTGTTGAAATGCACAATGCTAATAAGTCACTAAGCACTAAAAGGACAAGTACAAGAGAAAGACAAAAGTAGGCCGGGGGGGGAGGGAGAAGAAAACTAAAAGGAAGGAAAGTTAAAGCAGGGTCTTCGTGGACAGACACAGTCAGAGCATGAAATGGACCCTCTTATAGTCTCTCTCATGCATGATTCATTATTACTCACATTTATTATACTCTACCTGGGGAATAGATAAAATGGCAAATATTGTGCACCTGCCTCTCATTTGGATTCTCTGTGTTTTTACAAGCTGCTTCAGTGGTGAGATGTTTTATCTGCTTGCTCAGTAATGGATATTATTCTTGCTAATTGTTTTCAATCATAGAGCATTACATTACATGACTTGTGTTCGCTATTTGTGGATGCATCTAAAATGGACACAATTTGTTTTTGGAATATTTCATGCTTTCCACTAGAATGTTATTGCCCAAAGGGGGCAAAAATTGACTGTGATGGTCTGCACTGTTACTGGATGCCCACATTTACATCAGCATGGCTAGAAGCAAGAGGCATCTGTCAGAGAGACGAGAGAGGAGACCTTGCTATGGTGGACAGTGTGAATGTTCAGACCTTCATACAAAATTAATTTCAACTGTAAGAGATCACAGGATTTTATACGTTTTTTTTTCATGCAACAGAAATATTAAAAAGGGAATCTATATAGATATATTATTTAGAGATTATAGTCTCAAACACAGAGCATTGCAACTGGCTGATCCTGTATTTGTTTTTAATCTGCATGTGTAAATTCCAGAGAAGCTCCAGTTGGGGTCTGGTTGAGAAATGGAATGGAACAGGGTCGGTTCGATGATTTAGAGACTGAAGACAGTGAGATGAAGAAATGTACTTCATTGGCTCTGGCCTCTGGACAATGGACGGATGAACAATGTAATAAGGGAAATTATATTATCTGTGAGAAAAAGATATCAGGTAAGCAAGCTAAAAAAAAGTTTTACCCCAAATCATATTATCCAAATCATCATCATAAAGACCAATAATCATCTACACCTTCCCAGTATTGCACAACAGTAACATTTTCATCAGGAATTTAAAAAAAAATGGTTTTGCTCTTATCACTATCAAAAAAACAGCATTATACGGCTGAAGATAACTGATTATTTCTGGAAATAAAATATGTATAGCATTAAAGTGCTATAGTTTGCTTTTAATTGAGAGTCATTAGTCATTCCTTGAGATGTATATCCGAGTAAAATGTTTTCACGAACAAGAAGAAATTAAGGGTGGGACTTGATTTTGTCCACTGGGAATTGATTGGATCGCTGTGATCTCATGTGAGTGACAGGTTGACATCATCAGGAAAGAGATGAGATGTCATTGCAAGAGGGAGGGGAAGTTATTTTAATTAAAGATTATGAGGAGAAAGAGAAAAAAAAGAAAAAAGATGTACATGGATAAATCATTTATAAGAATACTACAATATTCCATTAAAAAACAAGAATGGTCCATTTTGATTTCATGGTGACTTTAGGAGGGGGTAACAAAGCCCATCAAACATTTGTTTACAGAGTTATTTGCAGCTCACGTTCAGTTAACCCAAGCCATGTTGCAAAACCTTTGTCAGGCCCCATAACTGACAGCATTGTCATTCATTTTCTCTTGAAAGTGTCTTTGCCATCGCTGGAGAGCTACGTGACAGGTGTGCCACTAATGTCAGGAATATACACAGTGTCCCAGATACAACTGCTACCCTCTCCACCAGACCCAGGACCACACATGGTTGAGGTAAAAAAAAAAAAAAAAACAATCAGCTTATTCAATTGTTAATCAAGGGATCTACCGTTTAAGTCAATACATTATATAGTCAACATATTTATGCTAATAAAAACAGAGACTGTGAAAGATACGCTACCGTTTGGGGTCGGTATGATTTTTTTCATGTTAAGTCTCTTATGCTCATTATGTTTTCTATTTTAATATATTTTAAAATGTAATTTATTTCTTTGATGGCAAAATTATTTAGTCACACTTTACATTAGGTGTCTTTAACTATGTACTTAAAAGTTTTTTTTTGATACAATGTATAATGTTATTGTGTTCTGTAAAGCACTTTTGCTGCTATTGAGGTGGGATACGGGTAAGGTTAGGGACAGGTTTGGTGGTATGATTGGGTTAAGGGAAGGGTCAACAGTGTAATTATATATAGATGTAATTACAGAAATGAATTACAGCTGTAACTAAAAAACTACACACATTTTTTTAAATAAAACATGTTTTGTAAAACATGTATATATACAATAAGTACATTGTATCAAATAATTTATTTAAATGTTAGTAGGCTACATAATAGTTAACTTAAAGAAATTTAATAAAGCTATTAAGTAAAGCTTGACCAATCATTCTAATTTGCCAATTTGGTGCTCAAGAAACATTTCTTATTAGTTTGAATGTTGAAAACAGTTATAGCCTACTGCTTACTATTTTTGTTGAACTATTTTTTTTCAGGATTCTTTGATGAATAGAAAGTTTAAAAAAAAATTATGCAACCTTGCTTCATAAAAGTAATAATGGGTTTCTTAAAAAAAAAAAAACTTTTTAACATTAGTGTAAATGTACATCTGTTCAGTTTTAAAGGAGCTTTATGTAGAATTCAGAAACTCTTGTAATTAGCGACACCGGTGGCCATTAAGTGAACTGTTTCTCAAATGCAAGAGACATTTTTTTTCGTTTTTTTCGTTCTTTGCCTTAAAAATAAAAGTTTGGAAATACCTCTGCAGTGAAAAACTGTTAACAAACATCCAGACACCATCCACACTGCTGATATTTAAACATCACATCCTTTTGATTCCTGAGTCACATAAAAATCAGTCAGGCTTTCATAGACAATATAGGAAGTCGGGGAAGGTCTCATTTTTTAAGTTTCGTTACAAGCTCTTCACACATTGGCAATAAAAAAGCAGTTGATACATGAAAATTCTTGCATACAGTCCTTTTAATGTCTTAGGTCACGTAAATTGAATAGTCATATTTTCAACAAAAAAAGTTCATTTTATGATTCACATTTTTACATTAAATGTCTTTACTATGTACTAACATTTAAATTAATTATTTGATACAATGCACTTATAGTATATATATATATATATATATATATATATATGTTTTATATTGTACTTATATTAAAAAAAAAACATGCATGTAGTTACAGCTGTAATTCATTTCTGTAATTACATATATTATTACACTGTTGACCCTTCCCTTAACCCAACTATACCACCAAACCCGTCCCTTACCTTAACCTACCCTAACCTACATTGTATCAAACATTTTTTAAGTACATAGTTAAAGACACCTCATGTAATTTAAAGTGTGACTAAATGATTTCTAAAGGTTAATACACACCTATTTTGAAATGAAAGTTGTGTGTGCACAGATTATGATGTTTCCAGGTCTTTGGTTCAGCCATGAGGGTCGAGTGCTATCTTTGGATTTGGTGATGGAGCCAAGTGATCAGCTGACCTTTGCTAGAGTGCAAATCTTACGGCCATTCTGCAGCCCAAGCCATCACCTTGTACCACCTGGTGAGCAAATTAAGCATTAATGAGCAACGCATACTTTGTTACCAGTTTGTCAAATTATCAGTTCAAAAAGTACATTTTATGAAACATCTTCTCTCTCAGGTTGTAGTTCTCTCCTGAACCCTTTCAGCTGCTGTTCACTGATGCCCATGTGTAACACCACTGGTGGCTGTGTCAGTGGGCAGTACTGGTGTCACCTGCTGGAGATCTGTCTGCCCGTCACCAGTCCGTGCAGCCCTTACCACTCCTTTACCGGGGGACATGTATTCCCTCTGCCTCCCCGATACCCTGCGACTCCACCGTTCTTCCACTTGATGGCAGACATGTCACTGACACTGCCAGCAAGCACTGAACTCACACACATCAGTGTAGGTGCATGGCAATACTTGACATGTTCAGAATTTTTTTTTATCATAATTGTATTCATTATTTAATAATGATAATAATTATTTCCCAAACAGTGGTTCATAAGTTGATAAAAAGCTAATAAAACATTAAATTGAAAAAAAAAATTATTTACTATTTTGATTGTGTTTGAAAGAAGTCTCTTCTGCTCACCAAAGCTGCATTTATTTGATTCAAAATACAGCAAAAACACTATTATTGTGAAATATTTTTACAATTTAAAATAACTTTTTTCTTTTTGAATATATTTTAAAATGCAATTTATTTCTGTGAATCCAGTCTTCAGTGTCACATGATTCTTCAGAAATCATTCTAATATGCCGATTTGCTGCTCAAGAAACATTTATTATTATTATCAATGTTGAAAAAAATTTCAGGTTTATTTCATGAATAGAAAGTTCAAAAGAACAGCATTTATCTGAAATATAAAGCTTTTGCAACATTATAAATGTCTATACTGTCACTTGATCAATTTAATGCATCCTTGCTGAATAAAAGTATTCATTTACATTTACATAAAGTTCTTTCCCAAAAAAAACAAAAACAATTTTTACCGACCCAAAACTTTTGAACGGTAGTACAATGTTACAAAAGCTTTCTATTTCAGATAAATACTGTTCTTTTGAACTTTCTATTTATCAAAGAATCCTAAAAAAATGTTTTACACAACTGCTTTCAACATTGATAATAATCATAAATGTTTCTTGAGCAGCAAATCATCATATTAGAGTGATTTCTGAAGGATCATGTGACACTGAGAATGGAGTAGTGATGCTCAAAATTCAGCTTTGCATCACAGGAATAAATTACATTTTAAAATATATTCAAATAGAAAACAGTTATTTTACATTTTAATAATATTTCACAATATTACAGCTTTTTATTGTATTTTTAATAACATAAATGCAGCCTTGGTGAGCAGAAGAGACTTCTTTCAAAAACAATTAAAATAGTACAGTTTCCAAACTTTTGACTGGTAGTATATATATATATATATATATATATATAATACCAATTATATTGGTAATACTACCAATTATATATATATATATATATATATATATATATATATATATATATATATATATATATAATACCAATATATATACACACACACATACACACACAAACCAACATTTATTCAGACACCTTTTTCTCACATTATCATAGTGTATTCGCTAGAAATAAACCATTTAGAAAATGGTCATAAAATATGACAAGAACTCGGTTAAACTCTGTCAGAACAAATTAATCTTGATAATGTCAGATAACTCTGATAGAAAGGTATGTAATGGATTACAATCAACCAATCAGCTGTCAGCTGTTAAATTTAAGTCCACAGTTAGATAATACCAATTTAGGTCAACCAATGACCAAGCAATGCTTCATTTTGTTCAGTCTGTGGTGTAAAAGGTCGCATTTGCAATGAAAGAAAAAACACTCCAGCAAAGCATGGTCAGGTCAAAGTGTCTGAATAATTTTGGTCCCAAATTTTTATCAATTTTACTGGTAGCCCACTGTATGAAGAATTTTTGGGTATAATTTGTCACAGTTTACTTTATTTTGCTATCCTCATTTACATAAATCAAGTGTCCTGCACCTACTAGTAAAAAAATATGTCTGGTGACTGAATAATTTTTGGTTTGACTGTATAAATATATATAGTTTATAATAATTTAATAATTAAATTATGATTATAAATTTGACCTTTTTTCTTTTTAATCCAAGACACCTATGTTGTTGTATTTGTGCAGGTTATAGTACAAGACAAACATATCACTGTCTATCCTGATGACATTCTGGCATTACAACACACTAGAAGAGCAGGTGAATTTCTACATTGTGTTGCCGGTACCAGCTCGACCTGGCGCCAGAGTTACCTCTCCCTGCCTGGGCCTGAGTGGGGGGGCTGGTTAGAGGGGACTCTGTCAGCCCAAATGAGCCAGGGCCAATGGCTAGATGGACTGGTCTGTGACCTACGGGTGATTTACGAGGACACAATGCTGCACTATGGAGTTTCACCAATACCCAACACCTCACTGAGCAACAGTCCAATCAAAGCAGAGAGTCCTGTCACAGGGTTGCAAATTTTGCATCCAAAGCTTGGCAAGGAGAACCAAATGCATGTTGTAGTCAATATCCCAACTCTCATTGTCATCCAGATCCTTTCAGGTGGAAACGCAACCAGTTCGTGGTCGGACCCTGTGTCTAAGAATGGAGTCCCTTTTGAATCCTCTTGCCCTGCTGAGATGCCTGAGATTGAAGGAGGATGTGTTAGTGCTGCTCTTGACACATGGTTCTCTCATGTGTACCTAGAGCTTTCTAGTCAAGGGGAACATACACTAAACATCATGGCTTCAAACAGCTTGAACTCCCAGACTCTGAGTGTGAGAGTTGTGTCTCATATTCCCATTACTGGGCTGAGCATCCAGCCTCAAGGCTTTAGCAGAGTTCTAGTGGACATACCACAGGTATCAATTTCTTATGTGTGTCATTGTGAAAAGTTTGCCAGTAACCTTTTAGAATTTGATGTGCTAATGATATTTACATGGTATTTGAAGAAAAGTTTTTTTCCCCCTACAGTTGTTTACAGCTTCATTAGTCACTGGCTCATCAGTGAAGTATACTTGGGTTATCGATGACCTGGATCAGTTTGCACACATAGGAGAGTCTTACAGTGTGGTGTTTAAAAAGCCAGCAGAATACACACTAAAGGTAAATGTTAATATTACAGAAATATTTCTAAATACAAGTTTGTGAAACGGAGCCTAAAACAATTGTACAATGATCTAGGTTTTCAGATCCTTTAGGTAAGTGGTTCTTGACTGGTTTTCAAAACCATTCTTCAAATCAAAATGTTTTATAAAATGTGTTAATATTACAATTACCTGCACACAGAACAATAACCTGAAATATTAGTATCAAATGCATTTAAAAAAAAAAAAAAAAAAAGTTGAATTATTAACATTGACATTTGCTTGTCTTTATAGTTTGCCTATTTGGTTGTATTTGGTAATGTCTCTTGAATTTCAATGGGTTCATGCACGCTGCAGCCGATAATTAATCCTACAAAGCTATTTTTGGTATTGTAGTGGCACAATCCATATTTACCTTTGTTTCAAGTGAAAATACTTTTAATAGGATGCATAGCCTATGATGTCAACAACAAAAGTCGTGTAAAACATGTTAAAAGTAGATAAATCTATTTATTTTGTTATCCTACTTATGCATGATTATATGGTTGGTTGCATTTTATTATTTGCATCCAGCAATGTTGTTTTCCTGCCGTCAATGACTGGAACTGTGACCCATTTTGGAAATCATTGCTTTAGGTTTTGTTATGAATGATTTCATTTTTCTAATTTCTTCAAATCTTTACTGCTTTCTCTGCTCTAGGTAATGGCAAATAACCCTGTGAGCTCTCAGTTAATTGAGGTGAAGCTCACAGCCGATGTAATGACCCCATTAGCTGACCTAGCAGTAATTTCCATGCCAGAGGCCATTGCTGTAAACACCTCAACTCTCTTCACAATTCAAGTTAAAGCTGACATCTCTATAGGCGTTACAATCAGGTTAATGCCTCTGAATTATAATTGAGTTAGAATTATGAAATTAAGTTTGACCTCTTCTGAATGTATAATGTTCCATTATGCTATATTATTAAATGATTTATCTCTCCAGATGGGATTTCAGTGATAATACAGCATCTGTCAGTCACCCAGTTTCTGCTCCTTTAGAGATGGAAGACAGCTATCTTCACCAAAGTGCCAAACATGTCTATCTGCAAGACTCTATCCATCATACATTTTCTTTTCCAGGTACTGCATGTAAATAATTTTAATTGTGCATCACTACAGTGGCATTAGTCACTAGCCGTATTTCCATTAACCATCAAATTGCGCAAATTGAAGTTGCGAATTGAAAATACGACCAATGGAAACATGGAAATTTCGCTAAAACGCTAAAAAGTTTTTATGCTCGTATGAGGTGGTTTTTCAGGCAAATCAAAAAAGGAATATTTTGCAAAACTGCAATAGAAATTTACAGGTCACCTGGCGTATGTAAAAAGTCGATCATTCTTTAAAGATGATGCTGCATGTTTGGACAGAAGACGAGACAGAGTTCATTAAACTCATAAAAGAAAATGAATTACAGGAATACTAGATTCTAAATAACAAAGAAATGCCACAATTTATCAAGACCTCAAAGCAGATAGGAGGGAGAAACACCCCATACATTGCCCCTCCCAAGTATAAGGGGCTTTCCTTGCCATTAATGCTTGGATAACAGGCCTACGTCTCCTTCAATTCAAAATAATGGCTAGTGCAGTGGCTGCACTATATGTAAACCTACCAACATCCGTTGCCATAATTTTTGGACTGACTTACTGTAAGAGGAAAAAACTACGCTTGAAACACATAACATTGGTTAATGGAAACGCAGCTACTGAAACCATACCCTTTTTTACTTGATATTGTACCCAAAATAACAACAAATGAAAATTACTGAGTGCACTTTTAAGTGGTTATGCCTTGGGAAAAAAATACATACTAAATACAACTAAATACTATACAATTTCTCTTTTTAGGTGACTACACAGTGAAAATAAAGGCTTACAACAAATATGACCAAATTGAAAGGGCTGTAACTGTAAAAATAAGGACTCCAATATCCAGTCTGCAGGTGTCATCATCTCCTACTGTCTGTCAAGTTAACCACACCATCCTCTTTCAGGTCTCACTATGGCCTCCTACATACGGAATACTTTATTTATGGAATTTTGGCGATGACTCTGATGAAGTGAAGGAATATTACAGTAAAGTCAGACATGTTTTTAAAAGGCCCGGCACATACAACGTCACCATCTGTGCCAACAACACCTTGTCAGTCTTGACTAACTGTACAGCAGTGGAGGTAATTGAGGCTGTCTCGGATCTCCAGTTAAATTACAATGGCTCTATTGAACTGAACTGCATCTTTGAAATCAGTGGCAGAGTGTCTACAGGAACACATCTAAAATGGACCTTTGGATTTGGAGATGGTTCGATACTAAAAGATCTCACTGGAAGCTCAGCCTCGCACATTTACAAGTCTCCTGGAAATTACACTGTTGAGGTTTCTGCTTATAATCCTGTAAGTAAAGAACGCCTGTTAGTCAATGTGGAAGTCTATCGTTTGCTAATTAGTAAAATTATCCCAACAGACTGCATTTTGAGTCAAGCAGAGACTGATTTTGAGGTGTTAGTCAAAGGCTTCGTTCCTTTTTTGACTTTTCACTGGGATTTTGGAGATGGCACACCATTGTCTGTTGTTAAAGGAGCTACAACTATCACTCATACTTTTCTAACTTCAGGGACTTACACCGTTGGTGTAAAAGCTCATAGCCTTGTGGATTCGGTCCATTATGAAACCAGCATATGTGTTGAGGCCCAAATAACAGATGTTACTCTTTATTCAACCAAGACTGCTGTAGCAGTGAGTGAGGAAATATGCTTTGATGTTTCTGTGCTTCCCAAAGCAACAGATTATCTGTTTTGGTGGTATAACAACCTTGCTAGTGTTATGGTTCCAGTCAAAGGCCAATCACACCATTGCTTTGTTTTTCAAGAGGAGGGTTTGTATGACATTTCAGTGCAGGTGCATAACAAAGTCAGCAACGGGACAGCAAAAGCAACCATTTTAGTTCAAAGGCCTGTATCTAATCTGACCATAAAATATAAAGGCAGCCATGTTGCAATGACTGTGAATCAGTCCTATTACTTTTGGGCTGAGCTTCCTGGTAAAACAGCTTCTTTTCAGTGGAATTTTGGAGATGGCTACAAAAAGGAGGGTCAAAATCAGTCACACGTTTTCAGTTTTCCTGGGCAGTTTCGTGTGACGGCCACCGCATCTAATGCAATAAGTTCAGGTTCGGTGTCCATAGAGATTGAGGTGCAGGCACCTCTGTCATCCTTAATGGTTAATACCAGTCAGCCATTTGTGGAGGCAGGAAAAGAGACTCTGATAATAGCTCAGACTGATGTTAAAGAAAATGTTGCATTTTACTGGACTGTAGATTCTTCCTTACCTCCAAAGCCTGGAATGTCTACGTTCATGTATGTGTTTCCTAAAGCAGGGGTGTTTCGGATTAAAGTTGCTGCACAAAATCTTGTCAGTCGATTAGAAACCATAACGCACATTGAGGTTGTAGAGAGAATACATGGAGTTCGAATTCAATGTCAGGCACTGCGGTCTACAAGACATGTCCTGACAAATCAAACCGTACTATTGACGGCATCAGTGACACGTGGTTCTAACTTGACATATGAGTGGACTGCAAACCAAAGTTGGATTAACAGAACTGCAAGTAATAGCAAACAGTTTCCACTTGTTGCAAACAGCCCTGGTGATATACACATCAGACTGGTGGTATCCAATGCTCTTGGATCAGTAGATAGCAAACTTTCACTGAGAGCAGTAGAGCTTGTGTCTGGGTTGAGTATTTCATCACCAATGAATGCTGTAGCTAAAGGAAAGCCAGTGAGGATATCTGTGAGTGTAGCATCTGGAACGGACCTTCAGTACTCATGGTTCTTGGACTCTGAGCGTAGTCCTGTAATATCAGATGTGCCTTTTGTTTTGCATGTTTTTAATGTTATCGGTATGGTCAAGATCAGAGTATCAGTCTCGAATGTGTTTGGGTCTGATGATGCAACCAAACAACTAATAATTCAGGAAGACATCTCTAAAGTGGATATTCAGATAAATGGACAATCCAGACCATTTTATGTAACTTCAAATAGCCTCCTGTTTCTTCATGGCTCAGCAGGAACAGGAAATGTCCTGCACTGGGAATGGGTTTTAACGTTTCACAACAACACTGTTACTGGTCTTGCTGACAATCAAACTGTTAGCTGTTCTTTCGCAGAAGTTGCAGATCACCAGATCTCACTTAACGCTTCAAATGACATTAGTTGGCAAAATGTTTCATACCCTCTTGTGGTTCAAGACACCATTCAGGGACTTTTACTTACGGCAAGCAATGATGTTGTCTGTGAGGACGATATGGTTATTTTCTCACCCTCTATCTCCAGAGGAAGTGAAGTTTCATTTTCTTTGGAGTTTGTTAATGCAAGTTATTCCATAGATATTCTGCAGAATTTTTCAACCTCTTCTCTTTCTGTCGGAAACCATCTGGTGAGAACAAAAGCAAAAAATAATGTCAGTCACCAAACTGCAACAGTGATTGTGAGAGTCGTGGAAAGAATTAAAGGTCTGCGTTTGATCGGATGTTGCTCTGCTGTCCTAGAAGCATCCAAAAACATCAGTTTTCAAGCATCCAGTGACTCACAAGCCAATTACTACTGGACTTTCCTATTAAATGGAGTCCATTACTCTCAGGAATTTGGGCAAAATGTTCACTTCACACCTTTTACTAATGGTTCCCTGTCTGTTACATTGGAAGCTGATAATGGCTTCTGCTCACAGTCCCTGACCAGTACAGCAACAATACAGAAGTTTGTGAAGGAAGTGAAGCTTTTTACCTCCCATGATGGAGCTTTTATTGATTATCCGATCACTTTTGTAGCCATGACAGATGGAGGCAGCAACCTTAAATTCATCTGGGATTTCAGTGATGCCAGTGAAGGAGCCCTAGTTACAGAATCCAATAGACAAGTCCACAAATTTAATGCAACTGGTGAGTTTGTGGTGAAAATAACAGCTTTCAACAACATAAGTGAGGTCTCCACTGAAATGACAATTAAAGTACAAGAGCTGGAGTGTACCCAGCCACACATCTACATTGTCAAAGAACAATATAAAATATTAAAATCCAGACCGAGTTTTTTTGAAGCTCGAGTGGACTTCAATGGTTGCTTTGCATACAAAGCATCATATTTCTGGGAGATCTTCAGGGGCCAAGATTGCTCAGGAATGGACAAGGTGTCCTTGAATGATTCAGTGGATGTCACAACACCACTTCTTTCTTTGCCAAAGCACACTCTAAAAGTGGGAAACTACTGTCTGACATTTACCACTAGACTTCAGAGAACTCCTTTAAAGCAGAACAGGACCATAAAACTTACCGTGGTCCACAGTCAGCTGGTACCTGTGATTGAAGGTGGTTCTCACAGGCTCTGGTCAACTCAGTATGATCTGATACTGGATGCAATGGAGTCTTTTGATCCAGATTCAGAAGACAATGATTTTGAGCTGTTTCAGTTCCAGTGGAGTTACACTATAGAGGTACAGTAAATCACAAATGCTAATTCTTCATTTACTGCCATGAACACTCGATTGATAATGTATTCTGTGTGCTTCCAGAACACAACAGCTGTTTCCACCCTTCATTATCACATTCCAGAAAATGGCAGTTTGCTGCTTCTTCCCAGAAGTGCACTTCTGTCAGACAGAGTGTACCACTTTACTCTCACCCTTTACAAAAGTGGACGACAACCTGTCTCTATATCGCAGTCGGTAAATGTTAACTTATATTACTTCACATTGCTTTTAGCATTTCACTATCGGAACATATTTGTCATTAACATTCTGTCATCATTTACTCACCCCCATGTCATTCACAAAAATTGCATGGCCTCCAATAAAGAAAGAACAGAGCCTCTGCTTTTAAACAAAAAATCAGTTCATCATACATACATTTTTTTATCAACACTTGAATGTGGGTAAATTTATTAAAAAAGCAACATTTTAAACAAAAAGCATGATTATATGGTTATATCAGAATCATGTTTTTTTTTTTTTTTTTGAAAGACAAGCAATGCTTTTGTCTCTGTTTCTGCTTCTTTTTTCCCCGTTTTGATGCTGAGATTCTCCACTCTTTCAGAAGATGCTAATAGCGCCCCCTACTGTATAACAGTGAAAACACGGAAAGCTGGAAAATTCCATCAATGGCGGGGAAAGAGTTAAAGGGATTGTTCACCCAAAAATGAAAAACATTTACTTACCATCTTGTCGTTCAAAACTCACAAGACTTTCGTTATTTGTTATTTAAAGGGCGCGTTAGTAATGTGCGCCTATAGGCAGGTGCACAATGCGCGTAAACTCTGCTTATTACAAACACAGTGTAGCAGCCCACAAAAAAATGTAAATATTAAAAATAAAAGGATTCCTCTCTGGAGAAGCGTTCAGTCTTTCTGCTCACAAATTCCACCATTTAAATAGCGACTCCGCCATGGTGCAAGCGCAACTGGCTTTCAAAGGAAATGAGAGATGAAAATCTGATTGGTTTATTGCACTTCTAAATCTGATTTAAGCAAGTCAAGGAGCTTTTCTATTTTTATTCTTTTTAGGTTCAAATGTACAATGCCACATTGCTACCTGTGACTGTAAAGTGTGTCTCCTGTAATTCACTGTTGTCATTCCACTTGAGTCACAAGCGCCACATTGCCTTGGCTGGCCATTGTTCTTCCTGTCAAGACACTGTACAGGTATTTAATTCCCAACGTACCATAGAAAAACTTCATATGCCTTAAGTCTCACTTCTTAATGTTTTAAAACAATTTAACTACAGTACAGGTGGACTGCAGATAATCAGAGAGGTGAAGCTTTAACACTGAATGAGGTCACTACCATGACAGGAAGTCTCTGGAGAGAAATTGTCATTAAACCAGGGGCGCTAATGGATGGCCAAGAATACACCTTTACTCTTAACGTGTCTGAGCCAGCCTCTGGGCTTTGGGGGTCGGCAAGCATCACCTTAGTCCCCAACCGTCCTCCCTACGGGGGTATTTGCACTCTGTCACCAGACGACTCGCTTCATTTCCTGGAAACTATGGTCTCTTACAGTTGCTCAGGTAGAGTCATTTTTCTTCTGCTCTCATTTCTCACCCAAGTAATGGCTCTGCGAATTGACGCATTGTTTGCTATTTTTTCCTCAATGGCAGGGTGGATGGATGATGACGGTGACTCAGCTCAGCTGATATTTTCACTGCAGGTGGCACAGTGTGAAGATTTTGGACCATTATGTCCCTTGATTACCCTTTACAGAGGCACTCAGAGCACGTTCGGCTCCCTGGTTCCACTGGGTATTCCGAATACAGCAGAAAATATATCTGTTGTTCACATGCTGGTGCTGGTAGAGGACAGTATGGGGGCTGCAGTCATTGCAGTGAGAAAGTTAGTCAGCCATTGGCATTTATATATTCAGATAAAAGTTGAAAACTTCACAGCACCAAAAATAACACTTCATATCTTCTGCAGGAACCTGACAGTGTTGCTGCATGACCACTGCACAACAGACTGGTTGAGGAATAAGAGCCAATCAGAGTTTTGGACCTTGCTTCAACAAGGAAACCCTCAGGACATTATCCAATATTCTATTGCCATGACCAGCCAACTCAACCAGGTAACTGAGATGGCCCTGCCAAGCCAGCTGTCTGCATGTTGCACTCAGTATTTTCCTAATGAAAACACTATTACACTGGATGGAAAAATCATGCACACTTACATGAAATTAAGATATCAATAGTACTCAGTTTATCTTGGTAATCCACCTGTTATTGGACACTTTTGCTCTTGTGGAATAAATGAATTATGGCTGACTGCAGATGGCACATTTTTTGTGTGCCATTCATAATGTAACTGATAATACTTTTTCAATTCCAATTTAGTTAATTAATTAATTTGTGCTGTCATTTGTGGTAGCAAACCTCATGCATAAATTGTAATTCAAATTTATATTTAAGAAAGTAAAATTAAACTAGACTAAACTGAAATTCAGATAAACTAATATAACTACGTATTGTATAACTGTTACTGTTTTAAAAGAAAGTTTGAAGGGTTTACTGACTTTACAGGCAGACAAATACATCTGTTTGAAATGTAACTTACAAATCTATTTTTAATTTATATATGCTGTACATACATGAGCTCTAATTGTATGTACCAAGCTGGAAAAATACTTTATTTCCCTGTTTATCTGTTGAAATTCTCTGAAATGTAATTCAATAAATTCCAATAAATTCAATACATTTTGGCTATAGCTAATTTGGCTCAAATTCCAACTCATAAACTGAAAGGGGGAAAATTCTTAAAGGGATAGTTCACCCCATCATTTTCTCACCCTCATGCCATTCCAAAACTCAATGACTTTCTTTCTTCTGTGAAACACAATAGAAGATCATTTGAGACATGTTTTTTTTTGGTCTATACCAGGGGTTCTCAACTCTGACACTCAAGAAGGGTATTCTAGAAAGCAGGTTATGTGGAATACCCGGGTAAGTTTACTCAGAGAGTAAATGGATAACCTCAACTTTCAGTAAAAAAAAACAAAAAAAAAACAGATATTACTTTCAGGGTATGTAAGTAGCCATAGCAACTTACTCTCTGAACATAACCTGCTCCGGAGCAGCTCATGTTCCAGGGTTAGTTTGTTTCAGAGGAATTCAGTGAAGGATGGCGCTCCAGTGAGCATAACAGATTTCACACAATATTATATTATATATTATAACATAACATAACATAAAGTAATGTTATTTTACTCAAATGTATTTATTTTTATTCTCTTCTCACACATCGTAGATATGCATTCAAACGGTTTTTGAATGAAAATGGGACATTTTCTATATAATGTATCTAATAAAATGCATATGTGATACAGTACATCTCACAACAAATGTGGAAGTAAAAAACTGAAAGAAAAATTAAAAAAAGATTGGAGTAGGTGGCGATATGCACTAAGAATGTAAATCGCCATTAAACAAAAGAAGAAGAAAGAAGAAGTAAGGCGTGCTTTCCATGTCCATTTCCATGGCGACTCTTGGAGTTGGTGCTCGGTTGAGAATGCCCAGCAAGCAATGACTAGGCTAAAACAAGGCAAAATTTGGTCTATCAGCCCAAGAATAGACTAGTCAGAACATGAACATGTGAAAGAAATGAAACCAAACACCTTGTAATCACTGTTGACTTTGCTTAAGTGATGGAATATCATACATCTCAAAAGTTATTTTGGCAAAAATGACATGTAACCAAATTCAAGGTTATTTTGGCTAGAAGTGGGTTACTCATAGTCGGGTCTATAGTTATCCGAGACGGTGAAATGACGGCTATTGCTTGCTGGGTGTCTTTGTTTGGTTACCGTTAACTCATACTCTGGGTTGACTGAACTTACTCCAGACTGCAGTTTTGGAACCTGCATACTTTGAGTAAGCAAAATTTGGATCAATCAACCGAGAGTTCAGAGTATATGTGACGGTAAGTTAACCTTGCTTTCTGGAATACCCCCCAAGGTCCACTTTCCTACAAAGTATAGCTCCAACCCTAAACAAACACACCTGAACAAGCTAATCAAGGTCTTCAGGATTACTAGAAGGTTATAGGCAGGTGAGTTTGATCAAGTTTTCGAGCTAAACTTTGCAGGAAAGATTAGCTTGACGGTCAGAGTTGCGAACTCCTGGTCTATACAATAGAAGTCAGTGGGCCCCAATGTTGTTTAATTAGCAGCGTTTCTCAAAAATATTATCTTTTGTGTTCCACAGAAGAAAGAAAGTCATACAGGTTGGAACAACGTGAGGGTGAGTAAATGACGGCTGAATTTTCATTTTTGGGTGAACTATGCCTTTTAAATTCAGAATTTTGCTCAATCCATGTTTCTACAATGTCATCATTAACTGATAATATTTGGTTTGTGTGTTGTTGCATCCACACCACTAGATGTCAGTCCAACACAACTGCCATAAAAATATTGAGTGCACCTTCAGTTTCTATGATGCTGTGTTATTAGAAAGGTGTTTTAAAATCAAAATCATCCACTTCCACAGCTAGCATCTGTAAGTGCTCAAGAGTTGGAGGACAAGATTCAGATACGTAGAAATGTGATCCAGGCTCTGGCGTCTCTGCCGGTCTCCTCATTTCAGGATGTGGCTCTGATCAGCTCAGCTTTGTCCCAGTCTACAGTAAGGCTTTCTACTATAAAGCTTATGGAAAGTATTGCATTAATCATAGCTTGACACAAAGTATGTCAGCAACTTTTTGTAAGTCCAGCACCGTGTGACACGTGTAGCAAAGGCTCATCACAGAATACAGATTGCCTGTGTTGCATAATGAGGAGTGCTGGGAATACAGAAAATATCCATGCTGCTTAAGAACAAAGTCTTGTCACATGTGATGTTACAAATGCAAATTATGTACTAGAAAATGTACTTTCCTGTCTGCAGGTGGTTACCTCTGAATGGCAGTGCAACATCTGCCATGCAAAGGTTCTGAAGGTCACGGAAAAGATGATCAAAGTGATAAGAGAACAAACAGGACAGGGTGACATCAGCCCCACAGGCACCGGCAGGAACATTCTGGCCGTTTTAAGTAAAGCAGAATTCATATTCAGCGTGATAATAGAGGTTCACTCTGAAGTTGTAAATGAACCGTGGCTTAACCATTCTTACATTTTCCCTGCAGGCAGCACACTGACTGCTGATCATAGACAGAGGAGCAATTTAGGCCTCAAGCATGTGGATACATCAGAGACAGCTGTATCAGCACTGGGCCAGATTTTAGAGCTCATGCGTTCATTAATGTTGTCGCGGATGAGTGGGGAAGAAGCTCTTTCCCTTGCCGTTCCAAAGATCAGTGTGGTGGGCGTACGGGGTGACCCTACTAAAGACCTTCTGTGCACAGATCCTCTCAGCCACTGCCAGTTTCACATCCCATCAGAACTGAGATCTCAACTAAAGGAGGAAAAGCAAGAGGTCCTGCAAATCCTTCTGCAAATGGAGGGTGAAGAAAGCCCATTCATTCCAGCTGCAGAACCTCCTATAACGACCACGCTTGCAGCCATGGAGTTTGCTACACCACAGGGGCAGCCCATTTCGATTGCCAACCTGACACTAGACACTGCAATACAATTTACTTTACACAAAAAAGTACAAGAGACAGAAGATGAGAGGTTACTATGGAAAAATTTTACTCTGCCGCCTAAGGGAAGTGTAAATTTCACAGTCAAAGCAATGGACACAGATCCTCAGACTGGCCTCTATGTTGCCCTAAACTTCAGTCTCATCCCAGGTAGTGTACACCAGTCAATGCATCATATTAGACAAAATAAATAAATAAAATAATTTATATTATATTTTATTTTCATTTAAAGGTGCAGTGTGTAGTATTTATGAGGATCTATTGACAGAAATACAATATAATATACATAACTATGTTTTCAGTGGTGTATAAAGACCTTACATAATGAACCGTTATGTTTTTATTACCTTAGAATGAGCCATTTCTATCTACATACACTGCGGGTCCCCTTACCGTGAAGTCACCATTTTGCCCGGTCATGTTTCTACAGTAGCCCTAAACGGACAAACTGCTCTACAGAGCGCTAGCTCTTTGTCCTGTGTCAGCCACTGTAGCTTCTCTATGTGCTTTGAAAGGGAGGGGTGAGCAGTGGGCGATTGCAATTCACAACCTCACCGCTAGATGCCGCTAAAATTTATGGAGTATGGAGTAAGAACTTTTTTTGCAAGGATCCATTTAATTGATCAAAACTGATAGGAAATGCTGTTCTTTTGAACATCCTATTCATCAATGGATGCTGAAAAATCATGGTTTACACAAAAATATTAAGCAGCACAACTGGTTTCAACACTGATGACAATAAGATATATTTTTGAGCACCAAAACAGCACATTAAAATGATTTCTAGAGGATCATGTAATATTTTAAAATATACTGCCCGGCCCCAAAAAGTTGCTGTTTGGATATAAGGAAAATGCATAAGATTGGATCATTATTGCAGTGATTATTATGTTTGTAGCATGTTATATGTTTGGCAACAGTTCTTCTAACCCTAATTTATGGAGTGTGTAGCTTTTTATTTCTTAAACAACCATTTAGGAAGACACATCATGGCCATATTCCAGTTTGACAATGTCAAGATTCATCAGGCTCAAATTGTGAAAGAATGGTTGGGAGGGAGAATAATTTTCACACATAAATGGGCACCTCTGAGTCCAGACCTTAAATTCATTGAAAGTCTTTGGGATGTGCTGAAGACAGAGTGCTTGACTCTTGTCAATAGTATGCACCTCTTTTGGTGGAAATAAATGTTGGGATGTTATTTCCATCAAGAGGTGCATCAATTTTTAAAATGCAAAAGAGGTATATAATATGTTAGCAAAATAGAAATGTTTTAGCAGTATAGAATATAGAAAGCCTGTGCTTTGTTTTGTCGAGCAGGAGCTGGTGAGGAAGTCTCTAGACTAGTATGGATCTATGTAGATGACCAACCAGCTCATCCACTGTCTGAACAAACTCATTCCCAAGAGCTCACCCTCTCTCTCTCTACTGAGACTCCATCACTGGAGCACACCATCTTCCTTACACCACTGTAAGTTCTTCCTGTTCCTTCCTTAAGTTTTTTTTTTTTTATTGAAAATAGGGAATAGGATTATTGTGTTAAGTGTGAATGAAAGTAATTGTGTCTGTAAATCTTACAGCTTGAATGGCTCTGCCAAAGACCTTTTTGTGAAGCTGAACAGTAACGCCAGCGGTGTGGACGTGTCCGTCTCGGTGTGTGTGTTCAGCATGCTGTGCCGGTTCTTCAGTGTTGATGAAAGGCGCTGGAGCAGTGACGGCTTGAGTCCTTTGAGTGGCAGCAGCCCCCACACTGCCCACTGCCTCACCCATCACCTCACTATGTTTGGAGCCAGCCTCTTCATCCATCCCGAGGCACTTCTACTGCTGCCACCTGTATGCCATTTCTAATTAAATCACATAATTTCACCATTAAAGGGAATATACACTACCATTCAAAAGTGTGGGGTCAGTAAGATATATATTTTTTAAAGAAATTAATACTTTTATTCAGCAAGGATGCATTAAATTGATCAAAAGTAACAAGACTTTTACATTGTTACAAAAAGATTCTATTTAAAATAAATTATGTTCTTTTGATCTTTCTATTCATCAAAGAATTCTGGAAAACAAATTAATCACGGTTTCCACAGCACAACTGTTTTCAACATTGATAATAATGAGAAATGTTTCCAATCAGCATATTAGAATGATTTCTGAAGGATCATGTGACACTGAAGACTGGAATAAATTACATTTTAAAATATATTAAAATAATAATAAATATAAATATATAATAATATATATATTTTAAAATATTAATATTGTGAAATTCACAATATAATATTCACAAATTCACAAATATACAATATAATATTTTACACTGTG
Organism: Rhinogobio ventralis; assembly: GCA_039654625.1. NCBI lineage: Eukaryota > Metazoa > Chordata > Actinopteri > Cypriniformes > Gobionidae > Rhinogobio > Rhinogobio ventralis. The sequence goes on from CM077212.1 coordinate 18,604,923, forward strand.
TTTTTGATCAAATAAATGCAGCTTTTAAAACAGTAGTGCATATTATATTGTTATTTTTAAATGAATGTATTTACTGAAATTGTTGTAATTGTCACTGGGTGTCAGTTTTAGCAACACAAGTATGTAAAGAAAAATAGCCTTAAGCAAAACACATAAAATTATATTTCTATATTAACCCTCATCCTTCCCTCGCACTTTGTAACAAATCCTCCCCTCCCGGGTCAAAATGACCCGAAGCCCTAAAATGATACTTTATTTTTTATTTACTGTTAAATTACTGGATTTTATCAATAAATAATAAATAAATAATAATTTAAGCACATTCTTTCAACTTAAATTCAAAATAACTCACAATTTCATGCATATTTTAATTCAGCTCAAAATATCTTACATTGGGTGTTTTTGCCAACCTAGATGGCCTTATAGCTCTATATGGTGCAAATGAGCTGTTGCACTGGGTCCTAAAGTCAGTTTTTCTTCAGTATGCATTCAGATACACATGTAGACATTATAAAATTATTTTTTGGTAAAGTTTTAGCATTTTTAGTTTGAATTTTGAGTTAAATTTTTCTATGTGTACTGAAGCATTCTTCGATTTTATTAATTCTTATGGGGGTCAAACTGACCTACGAAGGAAGGATTTGTTACTTTTTTCAACCACAAAACTCCTCAAATCCAATTTTTTTGTGTATTTTTGGTTCCCTTTCAGTCGGTCACGTTCGACGTACGTCGGAACTGACCGACGAATTGGGGATCATTTTCAGAGACCAATCTACTTCGAGTGTATAAAAACGAGCCAATAATGTTGGCATGCGGTCCACGCACCGCCCCGCAGCGCGGGTATAAATACAGAAGTGGAATACCGCATCCTCGCTTTCAACTTCGGAGCTGAACGGTTTGCTATCAAGCTGTTTTCTGCAAGAGTGTATTATATTGAGTCTGGAAGAAGATCGCTCACTTACCGGGTGCTGGTGTGACGGCGTGAGTCAGCGAGTGGCCGCTGCAACCTGTCTTTTGTCTTTGTGTTGGTTGGCTGGGTGTTTCCGTTTACTGAGTGCTCACACGCGGGCTTGCACTTTCGGACCGCTGTGAGCCGCGGCCATCTCCCTGAGTGCTTCAGCACTGCTAAAAAAGCAATTTCCCTTCCTAAAAGAGCAGCACGGTTTGACCCGGCGTCTTTTTCAAGATGTCATTCAAACCGTGTGTTTCTGGATGCCGTCGTTTTCTGTCCCTAGTTGACGGTCATGATCGCTGCCTCACGTGTTTGGGCATTCAGCACGCTGAGGCGGCGTTCGTGAATGACTCATGTTCCCACTGCGGGAACATGACCATCGCAGTCTTACGGTCTAGGCTCGAATACCTCCGAAGGGGTGGAGTCCCATTGCGCATCCCCCGATCTAGTGGTCCTCCCGTTGCGAAGCAGAGGGCTGCTACTTTGGCTGATGCCTTTGGTGGAGACCTGAGGGTGACTGTGAGGGCTTCCCCGACGTGCCAACAAGCCCCTTGGGCCCCTCCCCCCTCCACTGCGCCGGTAGAGCTTCCGGAAGAGCGGCCCGGCCCTAGCCATGGGGGGCCGGCCGTTTCATTCGGGGCTCCGGCTGAGGATATGATCTCGATGCATCGGGGGATGAGCTAATGGGCTCTGGAGATGAGGATCCGGCTGCGTTGCCCCCTTCGGGTGTGGTAGCGTTGCCCGAATCTGATCCAGAGCTTACGGCAATGCTTGCCCGGGCCGCCGCAAGTGTCGGGCTCGAGTGGAACCCTCCACCATGTCCCGAACCTTCGTGGTTGGATGATTGGTTTCTCGGGACGGCCCGCCCTGGTTCTCAGCGCCCCGCCCCGGTTCCATTCTTCCCGGAAGTGCATCAGGAGCTCACGAAATCGTGGACTGCGCCATATAGCGCCAGAAACCGATCTAGTGACTTCTCCATCCTCACTACCCTCGATGGTGGCGCAGCTAAGCTCCGTGGCGATGCAACTGTGTCCCAGGGCCGCTGCGGACTGGCGGGCTAACCCGGGTCTCCCCTCCCGGGCGTGTAAGTTCTCGTCCGGTCTAACGGGCAAGGCTTACACAGCCTGCGGAGAAGCTGCGTCATCTTTGCATGCCATGGCGCTCCTGCAGGTCTACCAGGCCAAAGCGCTAAAGGAACTGCACGAGGGTAGTTCTGACCCAGGGGTTATTCAGGACTACGCACAGCGACGGACCTCGCCCTCTGGGCGACGAAAGTCACTGCGCGCTCCCTGGGTCGGGCGATGTCCACTTTGGTGGTCCAGGAACGCCACCTGTGGCTGAACCTGGCAGACATGCGCGAGTCCGAAAAAGTTAGGTTCTTCGACGCCCGTCTGTCAGGCTGGCCTTTTCGGCGACGCCATCGAGAGCTTTGCCCAGCAGTTCTCGGTAGCCCAGAAGCAGAAGGAGGCGATTTAAAAACATTCTGCCCCGGCGACCAGCTGCTGCCTTCACCCCGTCGCCGGCCGCAGTCCCTCCGCCTGCACGTCGCCGAGGGCGATGCCAGCGATGCCCACGTCTTGCGGTCCGAGATCGACGTCCTACTGGCGAAGGGCGCGATCGAGCCGGTTCCTCCAACAGATATGAAGGCGGGGTTTTACAGCCCCTACTTCATTGTACCCAAAAAAGGGGGTGGGTTACGGCCAATCTTGGACCTGCGTGTCCTGAATCGGGCCCTGCACAAGCTTCCGTTCAGGATGTTAACGCAGAAACGCATTTTCGAATGCATCCGTCCCCGAGATTGGTTTGCAGCGATCGACCTGAAGGACACGTACTTTCATGTGTCTATCCTCCCTCGACACAGACCGTTCCTACGCTTTGTGTTCGAGGGGAAGGCATATCAGTACAAAGTCTTACCCTTCGGGCTGTCCCTGTCGCCTCGCGTCTTTACGAAGGTCGCGGAGGCAGCCATTGTTCCGCTCAGAGAACGCGGCTTTCGCATTCTCAACTATCTCGACGACTGGCTCATTCTCGCCCAGTCTCGGGAACAGTTGTGCGAACACAGGGACCTGGTGCTTCATCACCTCAGCCTGCTGGGGCTTCGGGTCAACCGAGAGAAGAGCAAACTCTGTCCCACACAGAGGATCTCTTATCTCGGCATGGAGCTGGACTCGGTCAGTCAGACTGCGCGCCTCACAGAGGAGCGGGTCCAGTCAGTGTTGAACTGCTTGAATACGTTCAAGAGCAGGACAGTCGGTCCCACTGAAATTTTTTCAGAGGCTCCTGGGGCATATGGCATCTGCAGCCGCGGTAACGCCGCTCGGATTGCTTCATATGAGACCGCTTCAGCACTGGCTTCATGGCCGAGTCCCGAGATGGGCGTGGCAGAGCGGCAAGTACCGGGTCCCAGTTACCCCGTACTGTCGCCAAACCTTCAGCCCGTGGTCGGACCCTTCGTTTCTACGGGCGGGAGTGCCCTTAGAACAGGTGTCAAGGCATGCTGTGGTTTTCACGGATGCCTCATCCACCGGCTGGGGGGCCACGTATAACGGGCATGCATTTTCGGGTCTGTGGACGGGGCCCCAGCTGCATTGGCACATAAATTGCCTCGAGTTGCTAGCAGTACGTCTCGCTCTAAGCCGTCTCAAAAAGCCGCTTCAGGGCAAGCACGTGCTGGTCCGTACGGACAGCACTGCGGCCGTTACGTACATCAACCGTCAGGGTGGTCTACGCTCCCGTCGCATGATGCAACTTGCCCGCCATCTCCTCCTGTGGTGTCAGAAGCATCTGAGGTCGCTTCGGGCCATTCACATCCCTGGTGCGCTGAACCAGACAGCCGATGAGCTCTCTCGCCAGCCAACACCTCCGGGAAAGTGGCGACTCCACCCCCGTCCAGCTAATATGGGACCTTTTCGGAGCCGCACAGGTAGACCTGTTTGCCTCTCCAGACTCGACCCATTGCCAGTTGTACTATTCCCTGACCGGGGGGACCCTCGGCACGGATGCACTGGCACAGCTGGCCCCGGGACCTACGCAAGTACGCGTTTCCCCCAGTGAGCCTTCTTGCACAGACTCTGTGCAAGGTCAGGGAGGACGAGGAGCAGGTTCTGTTAGTTGCGCCTTACTGGCCCAACCGGACCTGGTTCTCTGAACTGACTCTCCTCTCGACAGCCCCTCCCTGGCCGATTCCTCTGAGGAAGGACCTTCTTTCTCAGGGACGGGGCACACTATGGCACCCGCGTCCAGACCTCTGGAAACTTCATGTCTGGTCCCTGGACGGGACGCGGAGGTTCTAGGTGGTCTGCCGCAGGCTGTGGCAGACACCATCGCTTCTGCTAGAGCCCCCTCTACGAGGCGCCTCTATACACTGAAGTGGAACCTGTTTGTTGACTGGTGTTCTTCCCATTGGGAAGACCCCCGAAGGTGTTCGATTAATGTCGTGCTTTCCTTCCTACAAGAAGGGTTGGAGCGAAGGCTGTCTCCCTCCACCCTCAAAGTGTACGTCGCCGCAATAGCGGTGTACCACGGCGTAGTAGCAGGTAAGTCCTTGGGTAAGCACGACTTAATCGTCAGGTTCCTAAGAGGTGCGAGGAGACTAAATCCTCCTAGTTCAACCTCGGTACCCTCTTGGGACTTAGCCCTGGTGCTAAAGGCACTTCAGGGCCCTCCCTTTGAGCCTTTGCAGTCTGCAGAGTTAAAAATTCTGTCTATAAAGACAGTACTCTTGACTGCATTGGCCTCCATTAAGAGGGTAGGGGACCTGCATGCACTTTCGGTCAACGAATCATGCCTAGAATTCGGGCTGGCCAACTCTCACGTCATCCTGAGACCCAGGCCCGGATACGTGCCCAAAGTTCCCACCACTCCCTTCCGGGACCAGGTGGTGAACCTGCAAGCGCTGCCTTCGGAGGAGGCAGATCCAGCCCTAGCTTTGTTGTGTCCCGTCCGCGCTCTTCGCGCTTACGTGTACTCGCCTCCAGCGGCCGGTAAACGCGAAGTACCCGCTTTTGTGTCGGCATGCAACGCCACTCCCGCCCGCTGGGCTGGATATGTGCGTCTATTGTCTCCAGTTGTGTTCCCCAGAAATGGCTAACCCTGTGAGCTCCTTCGTTACCCCTCCGGTGTCAGACGTTGTGGCCGTCTGACGCTAGGCCTGCACCCGTATGCTTGTGGAACGTGTGTGTAGGCTGGGTCCATATGTAGCGGTTCCCTAAACGGTAACCCCATATGTGTATTCTCCACGGTACCAGCTACCCTATTCGGCTAGCCCCGTGTCTTTCCCTTGACAGAGCTCGCTCTGTCGTCTCCGGCGGTGTTCTCTCCACCCTGGGATCAGGTTGGACCCACCCCAGAGACCGCCATATGGTACTCTCTTGACAGGTTAGTCCTTATGGGTTCCACCTCTCCTCCTGGAGGACGTGGCTCCGCAGCGTCCCGTCTACCTGACGGGCACGCTTTCCCAGCGTTATCCAATAGTCTCGCTGAGTGGGTCTTGCAGAAACAGCTGTGACGGACCTTCCCTGCTTGGTGCCCTGACTTCTGCTCCAACCTAGGAGCAACCAGTGAGCCCAAGCAGGGCGCTGGAAGGGCCAGCCTTCCTGGCGTGTTGGTAGGGATCCCCAATTCGTCGGTCAGTTCCGACGTACGTCGAACGTGACCGACTGAAAGGGAACATCTCGGATACGTATGTAACCCTCGTTCCCTGAAGGAGGGAACGGAGACGTACGTCCCGTCGCCAGGAGCTGTGCTTCCGCTGAAGGGCCGACTCACTTTTTCGGCTCCTCAGTTGGAAAAGCGAGGATGCGGTATTCCACTTCCGTATTTATACCCGCGCTGCGGGGCGGTGCGTGGACCTCAAGCCAACATTATTGGCTCGTTTTTATACACTCGAAGTAGATTGGTCTCTGAAAATGATCCCCAATTCGTCGGTCAGTTCCGACGTACGTCTCCGTTCCCTCCTTCAGGAAACGAGGGTTACATACGTAACCGAGACGTTCAAATGCGACAAAAGTCCTATGGACTTGGACCACTCCGATGAATACTCAACTTTTTTAAAAAAAAATTTATAAATGAGTTCCTGGCCAAAATGACCAGAGGGAAGGATGAGAGTTAAATTAATATTAAAGTTAAATTAAATTAAATACTGTATTTTTCATCAAATAAATGCAGTCTTTCGAAAAACATTAAATAATCTTACTGACCCCAAACTTTTAAACAGTATTGCATGTAAAAACTGTAACATAACATGAACATTATTGCTGTCACCAGTCAGAGGAGCCGGTGAGAAACGTGGTGGTGGGAATAGTTTGTGGAGTCTTGCTGTTAATTCAACTGCTGGTTGGTCTTATCGCTCACAAACTGGATCATCTGGAAAGACTGCGTCTGTGTTGGGTTCCTCTGTGTGGTCAGAAAGGTCGCTACCAGTACCGGGTTCTTGTCAAAACAGGCTGGAAAAGAGGGTCTGGTCAGTAGAACCTTTAATTTAAATATTGACTTTATATAAGATCTTACCAAGTTACGAAACATCTGAATTCCTCAGGTACCACTGCACATGTCGGCATTAGCCTGTATGGTCTGAATAAAAGTGGCTCACGTCACCTTCAAAGAGAAGGAGCTTTCCAGAGGAACAGCCTGGATGACTTCCAAGTTGAAACAGATGCCAATCTCGGAGAGATCTGGAAAGTACGCATCTGGCATGACAACACAGGTCAGTGGTTGTGAATAGCTTCAGTCTTTCTTCTTAAAATAACAAATACTCAAAAACAACTGCTGTGTTTTCCAGGTCTAGACCCATCCTGGTTCTTACAACATGTGATAGTCTGGGATATACAGACAGATAACATGTTCTTCTTCCTGGTAGAAGACTGGCTGTCTGTGGAGAATGAGAAGAACTCTGGAAGGGTGGAGAAAGTTATTTTAGCATCTTGTAAGTATACGCATGCAGCACAGCATATTTCATATTTGCATTTCATAACCTCTGATCTTTTTAGGTCCTCAGGAGCTGCAGCAGTTTAAGAGGATCCTACATTCCCAGTTACTTTTTGGCCTTCGAGAGCACCATCTGTGGATTTCATTATGGGAACGGCCGGCCCACAGCCACTTTAGCCGAGCCCAGAGGGTCACCTGCTGCGCCCTCTTATTACATCTCTATCTGGCAGCTGGGGCAGTGTGGTATGGAGCAGTGGGCAGAAAGGGCAGCAGGTAATAGACTTGACCTTCAAAGGGCATGGATAACAGATTGAGCTTGTATAGTTTACACTGTAGGTGCAGGTAATTACATCTTGTAAAACAAAGCAATTTCTGTTTTTTTCTAAGCTACTGTCTTTGTTATTGATTAATGCCAAAGGAGAATAAAATTCATCACTAAACTCAGACAAATTAATAAATTTCCTCGCATTCCTCTCAAAACAAATGGGTTACTCACATTTGTTACTGTTATGACTGCAGTGTTCCAGTCTCTACCCAGATGGTGATGAATGGAGAGACCATTTTGGTTGGAATGACAGTTGCAGCTTTGACCTTCCTCCTCCAAACCATTCTCAGATTTCTCTTCCAAAAAACCCACAGCAAGGTATATAAGCCAATCTACATAATCCCTTGTGAACTGTACTGTATATATCATATTTTGACTTCTAATCTACACTGCCATGCAAAAGATTTTTAAAATGTTTTCGAAATAATTCCTCACCAAGGCTGCATTTATGTGATCAAAAATAGTAAAACAGTAATATTGTGAAATCAGGTTTTTATGTTTTTTATTACTCCAGTCTTCAGTGTCACATGATCCTTCAGAAATCATTCTAATATGCCGATTTGGTGCTCAAAAAACCTTTTTATTATTATCACAGTTGAAAACAGTTGTGCTGCTGGAAACCATGATGCGTTATTATTTTTTTTCAATGATGAATAGAAAGTTCAAAAGAATAGTCATCTTTTGAAGCATTACAACTGTTTTTACTATCAGTTTTGATCAATTCAATGCAGAATAAAAGTTAATTTCTTTTTTTAAAAGTCTTATTGACCTCAGACTTTTGAACGTTAGTGTACATTTGTGAAAATTCTCACTCATTGTGCAATTGGTGATGGATTGTGTTGTAGGTGACATTGGAGTTATCTCTGCCTCCCTCTCCTGTGTCTCATACCGTGGAGATGGATGTTTTCCTCAGTCACCCAGATCTCTCCTGCTCATCTTTTCTGTCATTGCCAGCAGGCCCAGACTCTTCCATATATGGTGGACCGTCTCCTTTCACTGTGAGAGAAAGTCAATCCCCATGATTAAACAATATCATAGAGTCATCAAACATAATTTCTAAATGAATTTGCAGCATATTCTCGTTTTATTCCCTTTAAGAACTCACTGCAGAGCAAGAAACTAGATGCAGAGTTTTGGAATACTCCCGATCCTGGGAATAACCGGTATCAAGTCTATTCTACATGAATTTATACATGCAGTATTACATGCCTTTAAAAAGTTAACATAAACATACAGTGTTATTTTAAACATTTCACAGAGTGGATCAGTGGCCATCATGTGACAGTATCTTTGGGCTGCCTGAGCTGACAAGAACTACTCACCTTTTTAAGAGAAAAAAAGCCCTTCTGCAACTAAATTTGTCTACTCCAAACTCTGACCACGACATCTTAGAACCAACCAAGTCTTCAGGTTTGAAAAACAACATCACTCTCTTGAAAATGTCAAAAACATTCTGTCATAATTTATTCAAACCGCATGTTGTTCTAAACCCGTATGACTTTCTTTCTTCTGTGGAACACAAAAGAAGCTCTTTTCCATATGAGGACTGGGTCTGTCAAACTTCAAAAGGGCAACAAAAGCACCATAAAAGTCATACATAGAAAGAAAGAAAATCATACAGATTTGAAACATGAGAATGAGTAAATTATCATGGAATTGTTTAATTCTAAGGTGAATTATTCCTTACATGGAATTTGCTTTTATTTTAGAGGAAGATCTTATGACTATATCTGCAGACCTGGATCCCACAAACACACTTTCCTCAGGGGCAGAAGCATTTGAGAGTGGCCATTTTACACCCAATGAGACCACCCTGTCTGACATGTGAGTTCTGCACTGAACGTTTCACACATTTACCAGGACACATGGTCACATACTGCATTTCTGTCCTTTTGTCTTTCAGCCAGGACAGCTTGTGTAGTGAGTGGTCTGGTCTGAGTGTGGATACGCCCACATATGAACCTGGCTTTCACAGGTCCTCCTCCTCCCTCTCAGTGCTCAGTGAGGCCAGCACATTTCTCCCTAGCCTCCCACCCGACTCTATTAGCACCATCTCCAACACACGCATTGGTGAGCCCACACCATACACAGTTACATTTTTTTTAACATCAAGACTTCATGTATGCTTACCAAGACTACATTTATTTGATTGACAAAAACACAGTAAAAACAGTAATATTGTAAAATATTATTACAATTCAAAAAAACGGTTTTCTATTTTACAGTTTTTCTGAATTGCTAAAACACTAAACCCCATTCTCTGAACCAAATTCTCAATAGCCTAGACCAATTTGTTGAATAAATAACTCTTTCTCTAAAACCTTAAACAAGTTCAGGCAGTTAGACACCATTTGCAAATCTCATGCACTCTTTTGGCAAAAAAAACACATTCTCACCCACCCACTAAAACACATTGCGCACTGTGATGCACTTGTGTTGCAAAATGTTAAACACAGGCAGGCAAAAGTTAAACACAACTGTACTGTAAAAGAAAAAGAAAAAAGTTGCTGCCTTAAATTTTTAAGTACAATCAACTTGGATGTGTAAGTCATTTTAACTTAAATTACATTGAACTGACTTTAAAAAATGAGTTGAATCTTGTATAAAAATTGCTTAACTTATTTTGATGAGTTAAAGCAATGTAAAAACATGTTGTCATAACTTATTGGTCATATAATTTTTTACAGTGCAGTTATCATTGTTTACACACGACTCAAAATAGTTTCTAATGATGTGATCAAACCAACTGTACAAAATAAGCCAGCTCAGAGTGTACAGGCAGCACAGGTGCACCGAATGTTGATATGAACAATAGATGGAAATGATTAAAAAAATTAGAGGGTTTTTTTTCCCTTTGGCAAGAGACATCATTGCCTGTGATGTGGACAAAGTCCTCAGGCCGGACCCAACACGAAGATGTGATGCTGAGGCAGAATGAATCTCTCACTGACTTTGATTTTGCAGTTGCACAACTCTTTTGAGTGTACTATAACATGCTTTTCATTTAGAGTATTTTTACAGTATGCAAGTGCTGAATATACAGACATTCAGTACTATACAATATTCAGTACAATACTATACTTGCAGTGCATAAAGTAGGCTACACAATAAATTCACCTTACTACTGTAAGCTACGATTACTATACTTTTTTATGTAATGGCTAAATTTGTTTACTGGGTTACAATATACTTTTTTCTGTAACTAGTGATCTAGTGTCTAATGAATGATCTGTTTATATTTTGACTGGCTGTGTGTATGATCTGAAAGCAAAGCTGAATTTTCAGCGTCATTATTCCAGTCTTCAGTGTCACATGATCCTTCAGAAATCATTCTAATATACTGATTTGGTGCTAAAGTACATGAGAAAACAACAAAACTTCAGAAACGGCTAGTCATTTTACAAACAATTACAAAGAAATGGCAAGTAACACACTGAATTAAACATTACATTTTGAAGTAGAAAAACTGAAATAGTATTTTCCTGTAAAACATACTCCAGTAATGGAAAATATTTTCTTACAGTGTAACATTTCTTATTATCACAGTAAAACAGTTTAATATACCCCCCCCCCCCCCCCCCACCTCTAATAAATAGATTTTTTTTTTTTTTTTTAGTAACATTATTAATGTCTTTACTGTCACTTTTGATCAAATTAATGCATCATTGCTTAATAAAAGTATTAATTTCTTGAAAAAAAACCCCATCAACTTTTGAATGCTAGTGTATACATTCACCAATTATATCATCCAAATACATGTATATTGTACATTGTTTTGTCTGTGTGTGAACTAATGGGCTGCTCTTCAGGTGTTGTTCGTGGTGTACCTGGCTTGAATCTTCCATCGTGGGTTCTGCGTGTGCTTCACCTGCTGGTGGCTGTTCTGCTGGGAACATGCCTGGCTCTGGCGGGACTATATGGGAGCATGTTTTCCAGCACAGTGGTTCTCATGTGGCTGGTGTCCGCCCTGTCAGCTTTCCTCACTTCTGCCTTCCTGTTGGAACCATTTGCAGTCAGCTATAAATCTATTTTGCACTGTTCTTTAGATAAAAAGAAACTGAAAGATGTGCATTTTTATTGAAATATTGCAGTTTTCTTTCAATCAATACATCCTTACTGGGCTCACGATGTCAGATGTTCTTATATTTTTCTGCAGATATGTATTCAGGCACTATATCTAGCTGCTGTGGTGAGACCGGTAGACCCAGAGGTGGAGGACCGTTTGGCTCAGAAGACAGAAGTCAGAAGGACAGAAGAGCATTTGGAGGATAAGGTTCATCCTCTCTGTGGATATGGCTTGCTGCAGGCTAAAGAGGAAGCACGGAAGCTGAGAAAGCTTAGAGCATTAATGAGGGTGAGCTCAGACTGATAGATCCACTCATTTAGTCCTCAGAGACCTATAATAGATGGATTTCTCCTGCATTCTGACCCTAATGCATATTAATATTTTTTGGTCTGTTGTTTTATGTTTTATGCTGATAATCAGAGCTGCTTAGTCTATATGTTCTTCCTGTTGGTGGTTCTGATGGTGAACTACCAGGAACATGTGCAGGAGGCTAATAGCAGACTGCTTCAATCAGCTATAAAACACATGCTGATCTCAGCATCACCAGGGCAGCCCAGTCTCACTGCATTATCAGGGTGAGCCAGACTCTATATATTCACCAGTAATACTCCTTATGGCTGATTGGTGTATGTATATATATATATATATATATATTGTGTTATGGTCGCAGGGAAGAGGAGAGGCTTGGGTCTAATTGCAAGCAGTATTTATTTTGACAAACACACAATCAAAGATAATCCAAACAGGGAAAGCAGATGACAATAATCCACAGAAAGACGAAGAATCAAACAGGGGAACAGGAACAGGAAACACAAAAGCTTTATAAAGGGTAAAGACAACGACTGACAGCTGAGAAACTGGGGTATACATATACACAACATAACAAGAGGTTAACATGGCACAGGTGAGACTGATTAATCACTAAAGCTGTGTCCCAGTCGCCTACATATACTACGCCCTAGATGTATGTTCTCTTTTTGTGAAGAAAAAGTACATACTTTTAAATGCATAGCAAAAGAGTAAACAAGTTTTGGGACATATTATCACGTCATACAATTGCGTCTTTAACGGTTGCTTTCTGTCGCATCCTGACATCGTAAAATGCTCAAACTTCATCACAGTTAACATCCTCCACATTTCATTTCATTTCATTTCCTACCATATCGGAGAGAAATGCAGTAGCATGTTGATCTGCAGTCTTGGGTCTTTCATGCATAATAATGCATTTAAAAGTTAATGGCCAAACGGATCTTTATAAAAGTCCACATTGTTATTACATGGATAATAACAATGGATAACATTAAAAAATTTTTTTATCAGGTTAAACTTTGATTATTAGTCACTCAAACCCCTTTATCTAAACCTCTCACCATCTGTTACGCATATTCGGCATGTTTTGTAGTTTTTTGAACACTTTTTACTCATGTCTGTAGTTCTGAAACAAATCCTCCTCCAAAGCACAATGGGTTGTGGGCAATATTTGCCTTTATAGTGTCCACGGATTCTCACTTTGTAAATCTACCCGAAATAGTATAGACCATCCGGGGTCTTTTGACAGACTCTTTTCAACATACTATGATTTGGGACACACTTATTTTAATCTCACATACTATTTAGGATGGATAGTATGGACATTGGGATGCAGCATAAGTTAACAAACAAGGGAAACTAAGGAAACCAAGTGGAAAAGGAACTAAAAACCGTAAATAAAAACCAGAGACAGAAAGACAACAATATCAAAATTAGAGTAATTGAACACAAAACACACAAAATGTGTGTGTGTATGAGTTTGTCATAAGTGTATGAGTAATTTTATCAAGATATATTATTTTATCATAGATGGAGGAATGCAGAACAGTGGCTAGATGAGAGATTGATTTCACACCTATATGAAAACCCTTCTCTTTCTCTAACTGGCCCTGCAAGACTACAGAAAATTCATTTTCAAGACTGTAAGGACTCTTACTACATATATATATATATATGTAATGTGCATTTTTTTGAGAATTTGTTAAAAAAAATATATAAATTATTAAATAAATAGATAAATAAATAAAATTCTAACTTTTATAGAATTTTTTTTTTTTTTTCACAAAGTCTGCAGTCAAAACATCAGAGATCAGTTCCTTCCTTTGATTCTGAATGCTCGTTTTTCATCACATACCAACCCTGGACACCAGAGCTCCTCAGCACACAGCAACAACACTCCAGCACTTTCAACTGGGTGAGAGATAATAGAACACAAAGCGAAAGACTGTCAGTGTGTAAATAAGTTGTTGTGCAGCTTGAACAGAATATAGTAACATTTATCTTAAATGCATTTTTATTCTCGCAAATGATCACAATCTCCTCTTTCAAGGCAGAGGACTAAGAGTGCATCATATGCATTCAGTCAGATAGAGGAAGTAATTATTGGGAACAACAGTGAATCCACACGTCAGATCCTGTTGGACCTACAGACAGAAAACTGGATGACAACAGGGTATGATGTCACTATAGCATAAAATATCTTCATTCTCTACATATCCAGTCTTGTACTAAGGATTTTTCTGAACACATACTGCAAGTATGGAAGTTGTATTCTGTTATTACAACCAGGCACCCATCATGCTCATCAGCTCAATGTTTTTTGAGTAACTGTCTTATGTTTTCTGTGACAGGACACAGGCAGTATTGATCGAGTTCACTCAGTATCATAAACAGACGGGCATCTTGGCACCAGTTTCTGTTCTTCTGGATCAAACACACACAGGCAGAATCCTGGCTTTCATCTCTATCCAGCCTTTTCACATCTCTCCATTATCTGGTCCAGACTTGCACGTCACATTGACCGTACTGGCTCTTCCTACAAGACTTAATTACAATAGAAAAAAATCTTGCAGTTTGAACAGTATCTGAACAAGTTAAAATGGATTTGTGGTCTTCTCACTAGATTCTGCTTTTGCTGTTCGCCCTGTGCTTTGTGAGTGCTGAAGTTTGGGCCTTGATCAGGAAGCCACGTCAATACCTGAGGTGGTTTCAGCCATCATTAGCTCTTCTGACGCTAGCAGCAGCTGTTCTTCGTCTGTATTTCCTCTACACGACTGCAGCCTGTGTCTCCAGACATCGCTCCCGGCCCACATCCTTTGCTGACTTTCACAGTGCTGCCACACTGGCCAGAAAATCCAATCAGCTCTCAGCAATCTTATTAACCCTCTTGGTTCTAAAGGTATTGGTCCCAAAACACATTCCATTCAGATCTGCCTCCATCCAATCAACAACCAATTAACCAAGGGTAACTTACACTTTATTTCAATAACTAGTAGTAACTCTGCAACTACATGTCAACTAACTTTCATTAATTTGCAACTACATGTCAACTAACTCTTATTAGAGTATTAGTAGACTAGTAGGATTCAGGTTAGTATAATAAGTTGACATGCACTTGCAAAGTTACTTATTGTCAGTAGAATGTCTATTGAGGAACCATCAACATAAAGTGTTATCAGATATTCTATAGGAATATATATTATTCTACTAGTACTCTGACTGGTAATTGACGTAGTTGCAAAGCTACTTATAGTTATCAGAATGTCTGAAGTGGACCATCAAAATAAAGTGTTACCCAACCAAGTCTTTGCCCTAATTTTTCCGATAATACATTTTACTCAGATAATTATGGAAGCTTGTTTCCGCCACAGAATAAAAAAGAAAAAAGGTAATTGTGACTTTATATCTCGCAATTCTGACTTTATAACTCGCAATTCTAACTTTATAACTCGCAATTCTGACTTTATAACTCACAATTCTGACGTTATATCTCGCAATTCTGACTTTATATCTCGCAATTCTGACGTTATATATCACGCAATTCTGACTTTATAACTCGCAATTCTAACTTTATAACTCGCAATTCTCACTTTATAACTCGCAATTCTGACTTTATAACTCGCAATTCTAACTTTATATCTCACAATTCTGACTTTATATCTCGCAATTCTGACTTTATAACTCGCAATTCTGACTTTATATCTCACAATTCTGACTTTATATCTCGCAATTCTGACGTTATATATCGCGCAATTCTGACTTTATATCTCGCAATTCTGACTTTATATCTCGCAATTCTGACTTTATATCTCGCAATTCTGACGTTATATATCACGCAATTCTGACGTTATAACTCGCAATTCTGACTTTATATCTCACAATTCTGACTTTATAACTCGCAATTCTGACGTTATATATCACGCAATTCTGACTTTATATCTCGCAATTCTGACTTTATATCTCGCAATTCTGACGTTATATATCACGCAATTCTGACGTTATATCTCGCAATTCTGACTTTATAACTCGCAATTCTGACGTTATACATCACGCAATTCTGACTTTATATCTCGCAATTCTGACGTTATATATCACGCAATTCTGACTTTATATCTCGCAATTCTGACGTTATATATCACGCAATTCTGACTTTATAACTCACAATTCTCACTTTATAACTCACAATTCTCACTTTATAGCTCACAATTCTGACTTTATAACTCGCAATTCTGACTTTATATCTCACAATTCTGACGTTATATCTCGCAATTCTGACTTTATAACTCACAATTCTGACGTTATATCTCGCAATTCTGACTTTATATCTCGCAATTCTGACGTTATAACTCGCAATTCTAACTTTATAACTCGCAATTCTCACTTTATAACTCACAATTCTCACTTTATAACTCACAATTCTGACTTTATAACTCGCAATTCTGACTTTATATCTCACAATTCTGACGTTATATCTCGCAATTCTGACTTTATAACTCACAATTCTGACGTTATATCTCGCAATTCTGACTTTATAACTCGCAATTCTAACTTTATAACTCGCAATTCTAACTTCATAACTCGCAATTCTCACTTTATAACTCGCAATTCTGACTTTATAACTCGCAATTCTGACTTTATATCTCGCAATTCTGACTTTATATCTCGCAATTCTGACTTTATAACTCGCAATTCTGACTTTATATCTCGCAATTCTGACGTTATATATCACGCAATTCTGACGTTATATCTCGCAATTCTGACGTTATATCTCGCAATTCTGACTTTATATCTCGCAATTCTGACTTTATAACTCGCAATTCTGACTTTATAACTCGCAATTCTGACTTTATATCTCACAATTCTGACGTTATATATCGCGCAATTCTGACTTTATATCTCGCAATTCTGACTTTATATCTCGCAATTCTGACGTTATATATCACGCAATTCTGACGTTATATCTCGCAATTCTGACTTTATAACTCGCAATTCTGACTTTATATCTCACAATTCTGACTTTATAACTCGCAATTCTGACGTTATATATCACGCAATTCTGACTTTATATCTCGCAATTCTGACGTTATATATCACGCAATTCTGACTTTATAACTCACAATTCTCACTTTATAACTCACAATTCTCACTTTATAGCTCACAATTCTGACTTTATAACTCGCAATTCTGACTTTATATCTCACAATTCTGACGTTATATCTCGCAATTCTGACTTTATAACTCACAATTCTGACGTTATATCTCGCAATTCTGACTTTATATCTCGCAATTCTGACGTTATAACTCGCAATTCTAACTTTATAACTCGCAATTTTCACTTTATAACTCACAATTCTCACTTTATAACTCACAATTCTGACTTTATAACTCGCAATTCTGACTTTATATCTCACAATTCTGACGTTATATCTCGCAATTCTGACTTTATAACTCGCAATTCTAACTTTATAACTCGCAATTCTAACTTCATAACTCGCAATTCTCACTTTATAACTCGCAATTCTGACTTTATAACTCGCAATTCTGACGTTATATCTCGCAATTCTGACTTTATATCTCGCAATTCTGACTTTATATCTCGCAATTCTGACTTTATAACTCGCAATTCTGACTTTATATCTCGCAACTCTGACGTTATATATCACGCAATTCTGACGTTATATCTCGCAATTCTGACGTTATATCTCGCAATTCTGACTTTATATCTCGCAATTCTGACTTTATAACTCGCAATTCTGACTTTATAACTCGCAATTCTGACTTTATATCTCACAATTCTGACGTTATATATCGCGCAATTCTGACTTTATATCTCGCAATTCTGACTTTATATCTCGCAATTCTGACTTTATATCTCGCAATTCTGACGTTATATATCACGCAATTCTGACGTTATATCTCGCAATTCTGACTTTATAACTCGCAATTCTGACTTTATATCTCACAATTCTGACTTTATAACTCGCAATTCTGACGTTATATATCACGCAATTCTGACTTTATATCTCGCAATTCTGACTTTATAACTCGCAATTCTAACTTTATAACTCGCAATTCTCACTTTATAACTCACAATTCTCACTTTATAACTCACAATTCTGACTTTATAACTCGCAATTCTGACTTTATATCTCACAATTCTGACGTTATATCTCGCAATTCTGACTTTATAACTCGCAATTCTAACTTTATAACTCGCAATTCTAACTTCATAACTCGCAATTCTCACTTTATAACTCGCAATTCTGACTTTATAACTCGCAATTCTGACGTTATATCTCGCAATTCTGACTTTATATCTCGCAATTCTGACTTTATATCTCGCAATTCTGACTTTATAACTCGCAATTCTGACTTTATATCTCGCAATTCTGACGTTATATATCACGCAATTCTGACGTTATATCTCGCAATTCTGACGTTATATCTCGCAATTCTGACTTTATATCTCGCAATTCTGACTTTATAACTCGCAATTCTGACTTTATAACTCGCAATTCTGACTTTATATCTCACAATTCTGACGTTATATATCGCGCAATTCTGACTTTATATCTCGCAATTTTGACTTTATATCTCGCAATTCTGACTTTATATCTCGCAATTCTGACGTTATATATCACGCAATTCTGACGTTATATCTCGCAATTCTGACTTTATAACTCGCAATTCTGACTTTATATCTCACAATTCTGACTTTATAACTCGCAATTCTGACGTTATATATCACGCAATTCTGACTTTATATCTCGCAATTCTGACTTTATAACTCGCAATTCTGACGTTATATCTCGCAATTCTGACTTTATATCTCGCAATTCTGACGTTATATATCACGCAATTCTGACTTTATAACTCGCAATTCTGACGTTTTATATCAGGCAATTCTGACTTTATAACTCGCAATTCTGACGTTATATATCACGCAATTATGACTTTATATCACGCAATTCTGACGTTATATCACACAATTCTGACGTTATATCTCACAATTCTGACTTTATATCTCGCAATTCTGACGTTATATCACACAATTCTGACGTTATATCTCGCAATTCTGACTTTATATCTCGCAATTCTGACGTTATATCACGCAATTCTGACTTTATATCTCGCAATTCTGACTTTATAACTCGCAATTCTGACTTTATAACTCGCAATTCTGACGTTATATATCACGCAATTCTGACTTTATATCTCGCAATTCTGACGTTATATCTCGCAATTCTGACTTTATATCTCACAATTCTGACATTATATCACGCAATTCTGACTTTATAACTCACAATTCTGACGTTATATCTCGCAATTCTGACGTTATATCTCACAATTCTGACGTTATATCACGCAATTCTGACTTTATAATTCGCAATTTTGACGTTATATATCATCACGCAATTCTGACTTTATAACTCACAATTCTGATGTTATATATCACGCAATTCTGACTTTATAACTCGCAATTCTGACGTTATATCTCGCAATTCTGACTTTATGACTCACAATTCTGACGTTATATCTCGCAATTCTGACTTTATATCTCGCAATTCTGACTTTATATCTCACAATTCTGACGTTATATCTCGCAATTCTGACTTTATAACTCGCAATTCTAACTTTATAACTCGCAATTCTAACTTCATAACTCGCAATTCTCACTTTATAACTCGCAATTCTGACTTTATAACTCGCAATTCTGACGTTATATCTCGCAATTCTGACTTTATATCTCGCAATTCTGACTTTATATCTCGCAATTCTGACTTTATAACTCGCAATTCTGACTTTATATCTCGCAATTCTGACGTTATATATCACGCAATTCTGACGTTATATCTCGCAATTCTGACGTTATATCTCGCAATTCTGACTTTATATCTCGCAATTCTGACTTTATAACTCGCAATTCTGACTTTATAACTCGCAATTCTGACTTTATATCTCACAATTCTGACGTTATATATCGCGCAATTCTGACTTTATATCTCGCAATTTTGACTTTATATCTCGCAATTCTGACTTTATATCTCGCAATTCTGACGTTATATATCACGCAATTCTGACGTTATATCTCGCAATTCTGACTTTATAACTCGCAATTCTGACTTTATATCTCACAATTCTGACTTTATAACTCGCAATTCTGACGTTATATATCACGCAATTCTGACTTTATATCTCGCAATTCTGACTTTATAACTCGCAATTCTGACGTTATATCTCGCAATTCTGACTTTATATCTCGCAATTCTGACGTTATATATCACGCAATTCTGACTTTATAACTCGCAATTCTGACGTTTTATATCAGGCAATTCTGACTTTATAACTCGCAATTCTGACGTTATATATCACGCAATTATGACTTTATATCACGCAATTCTGACGTTATATCACACAATTCTGACGTTATATCTCACAATTCTGACTTTATATCTCGCAATTCTGACGTTATATCACACAATTCTGACGTTATATCTCGCAATTCTGACTTTATATCTCGCAATTCTGACGTTATATCACGCAATTCTGACTTTATATCTCGCAATTCTGACTTTATAACTCGCAATTCTGACTTTATAACTCGCAATTCTGACGTTATATATCACGCAATTCTGACTTTATATCTCGCAATTCTGACGTTATATCTCGCAATTCTGACTTTATATCTCACAATTCTGACATTATATCACGCAATTCTGACTTTATAACTCACAATTCTGACGTTATATCTCGCAATTCTGACGTTATATCTCACAATTCTGACGTTATATCACGCAATTCTGACTTTATAATTCGCAATTTTGACGTTATATATCATCACGCAATTCTGACTTTATAACTCACAATTCTGATGTTATATATCACGCAATTCTGACTTTATAACTCGCAATTCTGACGTTATATCTCGCAATTCTGACTTTATGACTCACAATTCTGACGTTATATCTCGCAATTCTGACGTTATATCTCGCAATTCTGACGTTATATCACGCAATTCTGACTTTATAATTCGCAATTTTGACGTTATATATCACGCAATTCTGACTTTATAACTCACAATTCTGATGTTATATATCACGCAATTCTGACTTTATAACTCGCAATTCTGACGTTATATATCACGCAATTCTGACTTTATAACTCACAATTCTGACGTTATATCTCGCAATTCTGACTTTATAACTGGCAATTCATACGTTATATCTCGCAAACGTCAGAATTGTGAGTTATAAAGTCAGAATTGCATGATATATAACGTCAGAATTGCGAGTTATAAGTCAGAATTGCGTAATATATAACATCAGAATTGCCAGTTATAAAGTCAGAATTGCGAGATATAACGTCAGAATTGCGAGATATAACGTCAGAATTGCGAGATATAACGTCAGAATTGTGAGTTATAAAGTCAGAATTGCGAGATATAACGTCAGAATTGCGAGTTATAAAGTCAGAATTGCGAGATATAAAGTCAGAATTGCGAGTTATAAAGTCAGAACTGCGTGATATATAACGTCAGAATTGCGAGATATAAAGTCAGAATTGCGAGATATAACGTCAGAATTGTGAGTTATAAAGTCAGAATTGCGAGATATAACGTCAGAATTGCGAGTTATAAAGTCAGAATTGCGAGATATAAAGTCAGAATTGCGAGATATAAAGTCAGAATTGCGAGTTATAAAGTCAGAACTGCGTGATATATAACGTCAGAATTGCGAGATATAAAGTCAGAATTGCGAGATATAAAGTCAGAATTGCGAGATATAGTCAGAATTGCGAGATATAACGTCAGAATTGCGAGTTATAAAGTCAGAATTGCGAGATATAAAGTCAGAATTGCGAGATATAAAGTCAGAATTGCGAGATATAAAGTCAGAATTGCGAGTTATAAAGTCAGAACTACGTGATATATAACGTCAGAATTGCGAGATATAAAGTCAGAATTGCGAGATATAACGTCAGAATTGCGAGATATAGTCAGAATTGCGAGATATAACGTCAGAATTGCGTGATATATAACATCAGAATTGTGAGTTATAAAGTCAGAATTGCGAGTTATAAAGTCAAAATTGCGAGATGTAAAGTCAGAATTGCGAGTTATAAAGTCAGAACTGCGTGATATATAACGTCAGAATTGCGAGATATAAAGTCAGAATTGCGAGATATAACGTCAGAATTGCGAGATATAGTCAGAATTGCGAGATATAACGTCAGAATTGCGTGATATATAACATCTGAATTGTGAGTTATAAAGTCAGAATTGCGAGATATAACATCAAAATTGTGAGATATAAAGTCAGAATTGTGAGTTATAAAGTCAGAATTGCGAGATATAGTCAGAATTGCGAGATATAACATCAGAATTGTGAGTTATAAAGTCAGAATTGCGAGATATAACGTCAGAATTGCGAAATAGAACGTCACAATTGCGAGTTATAAAGTCAGAATTGCGAGATATAACGTCAGAATTGCGAGATATAACATCAGAATTGTGAGTTATAAAGTCAGAATTGCGAGATATAAAGAATTGCGAGATATAAAGTCACAATTGCGAAATAGAACGTCACAATTGCGAGTTATAAAGTCAGAATTGCGAGATATAACGTCAGAATTGCGAGATATAACGTCAGAATTGTGAGTTATAAAGTCAGAATTGCGAGATATAACGTCAGAATTGCGAGTTATAAAGTCAGAATTGCGAGATATAAAGTCAGAATTGCGAGATATAAAGTCAGAATTGCGAGATATAGTCAGAATTGCGTGATATAATGTCACAATTGTGAAATAGAACGTCACAATTGCGAGTTATAAAGTCAGAATTGCGAGATATAACGTCAGAATTGCGAGATATAACGTCAGAATTGTGAGTTATAAAGTCAGAATTGCGAGATATAACGTCAGAATTGCGAGTTATAAAGTCAGAATTGCGAGATATAAAGTCAGAATTGCGAGATATAACGTCAGAATTGTGAGATATAAAGTCAGAATTGTGAGTTATAAAGTCAGAATTGCGAAATATAAAGTCAGAATTGCGAGATATAAAGAATTGCGAGATATAAAGTCAGAATTGCGTGATATAATGTCACAATTGCGAAATAGAACGTCACAATTGCGAGTTATAAAGTCAGAATTGCGAGATATAACGTCAGAATTGCGAGATATAACATCAGAATTGTGAGTTATAAAGTCAGAATTGCGAGATATAAAGAATGGCGAGATATAAAGTCACAATTGCGAAATAGAACGTCACAATTGCGAGATATAACGTCAGAATTGCCAGATATAACGTCAGAATTGTGAGTTATAAAGTCAGAATTGCGAGATATAACGTCAGAATTGCGAGTTATAAAGTCAGAATTGCGAGATATAAAGTCAGAATTGCGAGATATAAAGTCAGAATTGCGAGATATAATGTCAGAATTGCGAGATATAATGTCAGAATTGCGTGATATATAACATCAGAATTGCCAGTTATAAAGTCAGAATTGCGAGATATAACGTCAGAATTGTGAGATATAAAGTCAGAATTGTGAGATATAAAGTCAGAATTGTGAGTTATAAAGTCAGATTTGCGAAATATAAAGTCAGAATTGCGAGATATAAAGAATTGCGAGATATAAAGTCAGAATTGCGTGATATAATGTCACAATTGCGAAATAGAACGTCACAATTGCGAGTTATAAAGTCAGAATTGCGAGATATAACGTCAGAATTGCGAGATATAACATCAGAATTGTGAGTTATAAAGTCAGAATTGCGAGATATAAAGAATGGCGAGATATAAAGTCACAATTGCGAAATAGAACGTCACAATTGCGAGTTATAAAGTCAGAATTGCGAGATATAACGTCAGAATTGCGAGATATAACGTCAGAATTGTGAGTTATAACGTCAGAATTGCGTGATATATAACATCTGAATTGTGAGTTATAAAGTCAGAATTGCGAGATATAACATCAAAATTGTGAGATATAAAGTCAGAATTGTGAGTTATAAAGTCAGAATTGCGAGATATAGTCAGAATTGCGTGATATAATGTCACAATTGCGAAATAGAACGTCACAATTGCGAGTTATAAAGTCACAATTGCGAGATATAACGTCAGAATTGCGAGATATAACATCAGAATTGTGAGTTATAAAGTCAGAATTGCGAGATATAAAGAATTGCGAGATATAAAGTCACAATTGCGAAATAGAACGTCACAATTGCGAGTTATAAAGTCAGAATTGCGAGATATAGTCAGAATTGCGAGATATAACGTCAGAATTGCGAGTTATAAAGTCAGAATTGCGAGATATAACGTCAGAATTGCGAGATATAGTCAGAATTGCGAGATATAACGTCAGAATTGCGTGATATATAACATCAGAATTGTGAGTTATAAAGTCAGAATTGCGAGTTATAAAGTCAGAATTGCGAGATGTAAAGTCAGAATTGCGAGTTATAAAGTCAGAACTGCGTGATATATAACGTCAGAATTGCGAGATATAAAGTCAGAATTGCGAGATATAACGTCAGAATTGCGAGATATAGTCAGAATTGCGAGATATAACGTCAGAATTGCGTGATATATAACATCTGAATTGTGAGTTATAAAGTCAGAATTGCGAGATATAACATCAAAATTGTGAGATATAAAGTCAGAATTGTGAGTTGTAAAGTCAGAATTGCGAGATATAGTCAGAATTGCGAGATATAACATCAGAATTGTGAGTTATAAAGTCAGAATTGCGAGATATAACGTCAGAATTGCGAAATAGAACGTCACAATTGCGAGTTATAAAGTCAGAATTGCGAGATATAACGTCAGAATTGCGAGATATAACATCAGAATTGTGAGTTATAAAGTCAGAATTGCGAGATATAAAGAATTGCGAGATATAAAGTCACAATTGCGAAATAGAACGTCACAATTGCGAGTTATAAAGTCAGAATTGCGAGATATAACGTCAGAATTGCGAGATATAGCGTCAGAATTGTGAGTTATAAAGTCAGAATTGCGAGATATAACGTCAGAATTGCGAGTTATAAAGTCAGAATTGCGAGATATAAAGTCAGAATTGCGAGATATAAAGTCAGAATTGCGAGATATAGTCAGAATTGCGTGATATAATGTCACAATTGTGAAATAGAACGTCACAATTGCGAGTTATAAAGTCAGAATTGCGAGATATAACGTCAGAATTGCGAGATATAACGTCAGAATTGTGAGTTATAAAGTCAGAATTGCGAGATATAACGTCAGAATTGCGAGTTATAAAGTCAGAATTGCGAGATATAAAGTCAGAATTGCGAGATATAAAGTCAGAATTGCGAGATATAATGTCAGAATTGCGAGATATAATGTCAGAATTGCGTGATATAACATCAAAATTGTGAGATATAAAGTCAGAATTGTGAGTTATAAAGTCAGAATTGCGAGATATAGTCAGAATTGCGAGATATAACGTCAGAATTGCGAAATAGAACGTCACAATTGCGAGTTATAAAGTCAGAATTGCGAGATATAACGTCAGAATTGCGAGATATAACATCAGAATTGTGAGTTATAAAGTCAGAATTGCGAGATATAAAGAATTGCGAGATATAAAGTCACAATTGCGAAATAGAACGTCACAATTGCGAGTTATAAAGTCAGAATTGCGAGATATAACGTCAGAATTGCGAGATATAACGTCAGAATTGTGAGTTATAAAGTCAGAATTGCGAGATATAACGTCAGAATTGCGAGTTATAAAGTCAGAATTGCGAGATATAAAGTCAGAATTGCGAGATATAAAGTCAGAATTGCGAGATATAGTCAGAATTGCGTGATATAATGTCACAATTGTGAAATAGAACGTCACAATTGCGAGTTATAAAGTCAGAATTGCGAGATATAACGTCAGAATTGCGAGATATAACGTCAGAATTGTGAGTTATAAAGTCAGAATTGCGAGATATAACGTCAGAATTGCGAGTTATAAAGTCAGAATTGCGAGATATAAAGTCAGAATTGCGAGATATAACGTCAGAATTGTGAGATATAAAGTCAGAATTGTGAGTTATAAAGTCAGAATTGCGAAATATAAAGTCAGAATTGCGAGATATAAAGAATTGCGAGATATAAAGTCAGAATTGCGTGATATAATGTCACAATTGCGAAATAGAACGTCACAATTGCGAGTTATAAAGTCAGAATTGCGAGATATAACGTCAGAATTGCGAGATATAACATCAGAATTGTGAGTTATAAAGTCAGAATTGCGAGATATAAAGAATGGCGAGATATAAAGTCACAATTGCGAAATAGAACGTCACAATTGCGAGATATAACGTCAGAATTGCCAGATATAACGTCAGAATTGTGAGTTATAAAGTCAGAATTGCGAGATATAACGTCAGAATTGCGAGTTATAAAGTCAGAATTGCGAGATATAAAGTCAGAATTGCGAGATATAAAGTCAGAATTGCGAGATATAATGTCAGAATTGCGAGATATAATGTCAGAATTGCGTGATATATAACATCAGAATTGCCAGTTATAAAGTCAGAATTGCGAGATATAACGTCAGAATTGTGAGATATAAAGTCAGAATTGTGAGATATAAAGTCAGAATTGTGAGTTATAAAGTCAGAATTGCGAAATATAAAGTCAGAATTGCGAGATATAAAGAATTGCGAGATATAAAGTCAGAATTGCGTGATATAATGTCACAATTGCGAAATAGAACGTCACAATTGCGAGTTATAAAGTCAGAATTGCGAGATATAACGTCAGAATTGCGAGATATAACATCAGAATTGTGAGTTATAAAGTCAGAATTGCGAGATATAAAGAATGGCGAGATATAAAGTCACAATTGCGAAATAGAACGTCACAATTGCGAGTTATAAAGTCACAATTGCGAGATATAACGTCAGAATTGCGAGATATAACGTCAGAATTGTGAGTTATAACGTCAGAATTGCGTGATATATAACATCTGAATTGTGAGTTATAAAGTCAGAATTGCGAGATATAACATCAAAATTGTGAGATATAAAGTCAGAATTGTGAGTTATAAAGTCAGAATTGCGAGATATAGTCAGAATTGCGTGATATAATGTCACAATTGCGAAATAGAACGTCACAATTGCGAGTTATAAAGTCACAATTGCGAGATATAACGTCAGAATTGCGAGATATAACATCAGAATTGTGAGTTATAAAGTCAGAATTGCGAGATATAAAGAATTGCGAGATATAAAGTCACAATTGCGAAATAGAACGTCACAATTGCGAGTTATAAAGTCAGAATTGCGAGATATAGTCAGAATTGCGAGATATAACGTCAGAATTGCGAGTTATAAAGTCAGAATTGCGAGATATAACGTCAGAATTGCGAGATATAGTCAGAATTGCGAGATATAACGTCAGAATTGCGTGATATATAACATCAGAATTGTGAGTTATAAAGTCAGAATTGCGAGTTATAAAGTCAGAATTGCGAGATGTAAAGTCAGAATTGCGAGTTATAAAGTCAGAACTGCGTGATATATAACGTCAGAATTGCGAGATATAAAGTCAGAATTGCGAGATATAACGTCAGAATTGCGAGATATAGTCAGAATTGCGAGATATAACGTCAGAATTGCGTGATATATAACATCTGAATTGTGAGTTATAAAGTCAGAATTGCGAGATATAACATCAAAATTGTGAGATATAAAGTCAGAATTGTGAGTTGTAAAGTCAGAATTGCGAGATATAGTCAGAATTGCGAGATATAACATCAGAATTGTGAGTTATAAAGTCAGAATTGCGAGATATAACGTCAGAATTGCGAAATAGAACGTCACAATTGCGAGTTATAAAGTCAGAATTGCGAGATATAACGTCAGAATTGCGAGATATAACATCAGAATTGTGAGTTATAAAGTCAGAATTGCGAGATATAAAGAATTGCGAGATATAAAGTCACAATTGCGAAATAGAACGTCACAATTGCGAGTTATAAAGTCAGAATTGCGAGATATAACGTCAGAATTGCGCGATATAACGTCAGAATTGTGAGTTATAAAGTCAGAATTGCGAGATATAACGTCAGAATTGCGAGTTATAAAGTCAGAATTGCGAGATATAAAGTCAGAATTGCGAGATATAAAGTCAGAATTGCGAGATATAGTCAGAATTGCGTGATATAATGTCACAATTGTGAAATAGAACGTCACAATTGCGAGTTATAAAGTCAGAATTGCGAGATATAACGTCAGAATTGCGAGATATAACGTCAGAATTGTGAGTTATAAAGTCAGAATTGCGAGATATAACGTCAGAATTGCGAGTTATAAAGTCAGAATTGCGAGATATAAAGTCAGAATTGCGAGATATAACGTCAGAATTGTGAGATATAAAGTCAGAATTGTGAGTTATAAAGTCAGAATTGCGAGATATAAAGAATTGCGAGATATAAAGTCAGAATTGCGTGATATAATGTCACAATTGCGAAATAGAACGTCACAATTGCGAGTTATAAAGTCAGAATTGCGAGATATAACGTCAGAATTGCGAGATATAACATCAGAATTGTGAGTTATAAAGTCAGAATTGCGAGATATAAAGAATGGCGAGATATAAAGTCACAATTGCGAAATAGAACGTCACAATTGCGAGTTATAAAGTCAGAATTGCGAGATATAACGTCAGAATTGCCAGATATAACGTCAGAATTGTGAGTTATAAAGTCAGAATTGCGAGATATAACGTCAGAATTGCGAGTTATAAAGTCAGAATTGCGAGATATAAAGTCAGAATTGCGAGATATAAAGTCAGAATTGCGAGATATAATGTCAGAATTGCGAGATATAATGTCAGAATTGCGTGATATATAACATCAGAATTGCCAGTTATAAAGTCAGAATTGCGAAATATAAAGTCAGAATTGCGAGATATAAAGAATTGCGAGATATAAAGTCAGAATTGCGTGATATAATGTCACAATTGCGAAATAGAACGTCACAATTGCGAGTTATAAAGTCAGAATTGCGAGATATAACGTCAGAATTGCGAGATATAACGTCAGAATTGTGAGTTATAAAGTCAGAATTGCGAGATATAACGTCAGAATTGCGAGTTATAAAGTCAGAATTGCGAGATATAAAGTCAGAATTGCGAGATATAAAGTCAGAATTGCGAGATATAATGTCAGAATTGCGAGATATAATGTCAGAATTGTGTGATATATAACATCAGAATTGCCAGTTATAAAGTCAGAATTGCGAGATATAACGTCAGAATTGCGAGATATAACGTCAGAATTGTGAGTTATAAAGTCAGAATTGCGAGATATAAAGTCAGAATTGCGAGTTATAAAGTCAGAACTGCGTGATATATAACGTCAGAATTGCGAGATATAAAGTCAGAATTGCGAGATATAACGTCAGAATTGTGAGTTATAAAGTCAGAATTGCGAGATATAAAGTCAGAATTGCGTGATATAATGTCACAATTGCGAAATAGAACGTCACAATTGCGAGTTATAAAGTCAGAATTGCGAGATATAACGTCAGAATTGCGAGATATAACATCAGAATTGTGAGTTATAAAGTCAGAATTGCGAGATATAAAGAATGGCGAGATATAAAGTCACAATTGCGAAATAGAACGTCACAATTGCGAGTTATAAAGTCAGAATTGCGAGATATAACGTCAGAATTGCGAGATATAACGTCAGAATTGTGAGTTATAAAGTCAGAATTGCGAGATATAACGTCAGAATTGCGAGTTATAAAGTCAGAATTGCGAGATATAAAGTCAGAATTGCGAGATATAAAGTCAGAATTGCGAGATATAATGTCAGAATTGCGAGATATAATGTCAGAATTGCGTGATATATAACATCAGAATTGCCAGTTATAAAGTCAGAATTGCGAGATATAACGTCAGAATTGCGAGATATAACGTCAGAATTGTGAGTTATAACGTCAGAATTGCGAGTTATAACGTCAGAATTGCGAGTTATAAAGTCAGAATTGTGAGTTATAACGTCAGAATTGCGAGATATAACGTCAGAATTGCGAGATATAACGTCAGAATTGTGAGTTATAAAGTCAGAATTGTGAGTTATAAAGTCAGAATTGCGAAATATAAAGTCAGAATTGCGAGATATAAAGAATTGCGAGATATAAAGTCAGAATTGCGTGATATAATGTCACAATTGCGAAATAGAACGTCACAATTGCGAGTTATAAAGTCAGAATTGCGAGATATAACGTCAGAATTGCGAGATATAACATCAGAATTGTGAGTTATAAAGTCAGAATTGCGAGATATAAAGAATGGCGAGATATAAAGTCACAATTGCGAAATAGAACGTCACAATTGCGAGTTATAAAGTCAGAATTGCGAGATATAACGTCAGAATTGCCAGATATAACGTCAGAATTGTGAGTTATAAAGTCAGAATTGCGAGATATAACGTCAGAATTGCGAGTTATAAAGTCAGAATTGCGAGATATAAAGTCAGAATTGCGAGATATAAAGTCAGAATTGCGAGATATAATGTCAGAATTGCGAGATATAATGTCAGAATTGCGTGATATATAACATCAGAATTGCCAGTTATAAAGTCAGAATTGCGAGATATAACGTCAGAATTGCGAGATATAACGTCAGAATTGTGAGTTATAACGTCAGAATTGCGAGTTATAACGTCAGAATTGTGAGTTATAACGTCAGAATTGCGAGATATAACGTCAGAATTGCGAGATATAACGTCAGAATTGCGAGATATAACGTCAGAATTGTGAGTTATAAAGTCAGAATTGCGAGATATAACGTCAGAATTGCGAGTTATAAAGTCAGAATTGCGAGATATAAAGTCAGAATTGCGAGATATAATGTCAGAATTGCGAGATATAGTCAGAATTGCGAGATATAACGTCAGAATTGCGTGATATATAACGTCAGAATTAACATCAGAATTGTGAGTTATAAAGTCAGAATTGCGAGATATCACGTCAGAATTGCGAGATATAGTCAGAATTGCGAGACATAACGTCAGAATTGCGTGATATATAACGTCAGAATTGCGTGATATATAACGTCAGAATTGCGTGATATATAACGTCAGAATTGCGTGATATATAACGTCAGAATTGCGAGTTATAAAGTCAGAATTGCGTGATATATAACATCAGAATTGTGAGTTATAAATTCAGAATTGCGAGATATAAAGTCAGAATTGCGAGTTATAAAGTCAGAATTGCGTGATATATAACATCAGAATTGTGAGTTATAAAGTCAGAAGTGCGAAATATAAAGTCAGAATTGCGAGATATAAAGTAAGAATTGCGAGATATAAAGTCAGAATTGCGTGATATAATGTCACAATTGTGAAATAGAACGTCACAATTGCGAGTTATAAAGTCAGAATTGCGAGATATAACGTCAGAATTGAGTTATAAAGTTAGAATTTGGAATCCGCAATGCCATTTCTGGACTTTATATCATGCAATTCTGACGTTATATCTCACAATTCTCACTTTATATCTCACAATTCTCACTTTATATCTCACAATTCTGACTTTATAACTGGCAATTGCGACTTTATTTCATGAAATTCTGACTTTATATCGCAAATTTAGTATGCAAATTTTATTATGACATCACTTCATCAGCATCAGTCTATGACAAAGGGAGATTTTCAAACTTTAATCTCGAATATCTTGTAAGTATAACATTTATAAATAAGAAATGACCTACAAAGCATGAGTTTAAATGGCATCTGTAATTTTTGAGTTTAATTAATTGCAGAAATTGGATACTTTGGTTCTTAAAGTGCCTTGCAAGCACAGCAATTCAATTTATTGTACTAAGTCAAGCTTTATAATCAGTTTCACTTTGTCAGTCAAGGTGTAGTACAGGTATTGAGAGGTGTGTTTTTACAGATGGTGGGGATCCTGCGGTTTGTTAGGCGAGGCATGGTGATAGGACGAGTTATTCGACAGGTATTCCCTCAGATTTGTGGCGTGGTGTTCCTGCTGCTCCTCCTGTTGCTTCTGTTCTCACACACAGGCATCATGGTACAATGTTTTTTTCATTTGACTTCTCATTGTATTTTTGCTCTAAATCATTTTTGCACCTGAAAACGCAGCCCACATCTTTCTCTTTCAGCTCTTCTCGGGTACAGTGGAGGGCTTTAGGACCTTAGGACAGGCGAGTTCCTCTCTGCTATGTTTGTTAAATGGGCACATGGGGTTACGTCGACTTTGTGAGCTTCATCCGGTGTTGGGACCCCTCTACTGCCTGTCTGCCGTAGGCATTGGATTCTGGGTACTGGGCCGCCTGTGTGCTGCTGTATTGATTCGAACCTACCGAATGGTACAGGCAGACATTTACCGGCCATCCA
Source organism: Rhinogobio ventralis (assembly GCA_039654625.1). Taxonomy (NCBI): domain Eukaryota; kingdom Metazoa; phylum Chordata; class Actinopteri; order Cypriniformes; family Gobionidae; genus Rhinogobio; species Rhinogobio ventralis. Next base: position 18,636,893 of record CM077212.1, read on the forward strand.
TGGAGCCGCAGGAATATGAGATGGTACAGTTTCTCATTAAACGACTCAAGCTATGGATGGGGCTCAGCAAGACCAAAGAGGTATAAATACCATGTCTGACTATTATATATCATTTTGGTCACACTTTAGATTAGGTTCCAATTCTCACTATTAACTATGACTTTTGCTTCAATAAACTCTAAATTACTGCTTATTAATAGTAAGGTAGTTGTTATGTTTAGGTATTGGGTAGGATTAAAGGTGGGGTAAGTGCTTTCTGGTAACCGATGTATATATTTTAAATCACCAAAACAAACACGCCCCTACCCCAAAAGGGTCTCGCCCTTATTTTGATAGCTCCGCCCCACACATACGTACGCAACGCCGGCAACGACTATGGCGGAATCTGTTGTGCCAGCCGGCCAAGGGTATGATGCCATCAATAAGTGAAAGCAATGTGTGTTACTATGGTAATCCAGTTCGAATGTTCAGAGAAAAAGTAATCCCTTCCATCCCAAAAACACAAACACAGTTCTCATGAACAACTCGATAGCATGAGCACGACAGTCCAACTAACGAACATATTACAATTATGACAAGATTAGAGGGTTATAGCGATCACAAAAACACAAACACAGTTCTCATGAACAACTCGATAGCACGAGCACGACAGTCCAACTAACGAACATATTACAATTATGACAAGATTAGAGGATATATCTATCACTTAAAGAGGAACCAAAGGAAACAAACATATATTAGGAGTTTATTGTCTTACTTTCCAGACACACTGCGAGCTGATGCTTGAAACAGACAGTGGTTTATAGGATGTGGAAATGAATGGGTCTTTATCATCACAGAAGTGAACGACAATACAATAGCAAATGGACAAACAAGTGAACATGACACGCGAGCATATTCAAGCAAAAGCCCGCATATATTAGTTCTGTGAAACAAAACAAAACCAATTTTACTTGCCTATCGAGAAGAAATAAAGCAACCTCAGCGTCCGATTGCAGGCCTTAGTGCTCCTTGAGTTTTCTCCAGCACTGGAAAGCTGATTCTTCTTGCCTGATCGTGAGCCTTCTTTTGTTCCATAGACATTTTCCACATTTGTTTTTTATCTGCCATCTTTCTCTTTCTGTCGTCACCCGGCTAATGTCCGTCCTGTGTGTCGTGTCTTGAATAATGACGTGCACTGAGCACTCTCTTTTCACCATCATTAGTAGACACGCCCCTTACTGCTGATTGGCTATCAGTTTGTTATGGTACTCGGCCTGAGTCACATTTCTAAAGCAGTTTTGAAATAACACTTACCCCACCTTTAAGGAATGTCGAATATATTCATGCAGAATAAGGCATTAATATGTGCTTTGTAAGAACTTTATAAGTACAGCCAATATCCTAGTAATATGCATGCTAATAAGCAACTAGTTAATAGTGAGAACTGGACCCTAAACTAAAGTGTTACCACATTTTTTCCCCCAATTTATGATTTGAATCATTCATCAACTAAAAAGTATGTGTTTTACAGGGACGTTCAGGTTCATTGACTTAAAATAGAATAGAAAACAGTTATTTTAATTTGTAATCATATTTCACATCATTACTGTTTGAATTGTATTTTTGATCAAATAAATGCAGCCTTGATGAGCATAAGATACTTTTATCAAAACATTTAAAAAAATCTTCCCTTCTCTTCTCTTCAAACTTTAGAATTGTAGTATGTATAAAAAAAACTTATTCCATTTTTTTTCCTTTGTAGTTTAGACACAGAGTCAAATTTGAGGGAACGGTTCCTCCACCCTCCAGATCATCCCAGGCCTCTGAAACCTCTAACTTCTCCGTCCCGCTCAGTCCCATTGGGCCCCGCCAGGCATCCTCTGCCTCCTCTTTGGCCTCCGATTCATCTGTCATCTCAGACAGTTTTGACTATCACCATTATGTGGACCGCCTGGTGCCCTGTGTTGACAGCCTTCTGGCAGGTTTCGACCGCGTCAACCAGCTGACCGAAGAAGTATATAACTTTGAGCTCCGACTTCAGCAGATCCAGAGCAGAATTTCCCAGAGAAGAAAGCAGCCTCAGCAGGTGACCTTTGAGGGACGTGATCCAACACCTAAGCCGCCACCACCCCCTCGACATCCATCTACCTCTGTTTTGGAATGTGACCCCACTCCATGTTCTCTTCAAGGTGTCATTAATACCCTTCCACAACGCCGCACTACCCATTCAGAGTCCTCCCTGATGGGGTCTGCTGCTCAGTCAGGTAAGAGAATACTTTCTGCACTGGATGGAGGGATGAACAGTAGGAAATTGGGCGTCCCAAGACGCAGAGCCTGGAATTCAGTCACCTGCCATTCTGCTGACACTGCTCAGAGGTTGACTGCATCTCACAGCACTGTGGCCTTGCCTGCGAGACCCCGGAGTGAAGACGGAGACCGTCAGCATATATGTGACAGCCTGCCGATTAAGAGACAGGCATGGCACACTGAATAAGTGTATCAATTGTCATGGCATTAATTTTGCTTTAATATGTACTACTATTTTTTGACAGTGAATGCACAGTGTGTTAGTCACAATCAATTTTGTGAACTGTCTACCTCTTGACTGGTGCTTTTGCACTGCTTTTCATGTTAAAGTGTTTGTTTCCCTTTTGGTTTCGCCGTGTTCAGTCTCTGTGGAACATGTATCTTGTTGTATATTGAAGAATCTTTTTTTTTCTTGTCAATAAAATGACACGGCCATTCAAACTGTGGCTTAAACATCAGAATATTTGTGTTTCCTTCAATTCATTTAGAATTTAGTAGAAATTATTAGCAAGATGAATCCATTTTGTGAACTGCTGCCATGTTTGAGCAAATTAAACAGACTCTTATAGCGTCCATGTTTTGCTGAATATGTAAACTTTAATGAAACAAAATTGTATCATTAATTTTTTTCCCTACTAACAAATGTAATCTTAAATGTAAGTTTAATTGAACCTTCAATCCTCCTGTTATCAGCAATTAAGTCTAATAACAATGCAAAAAATTATATTCTTAATTGGCTTTGTCTAATTTTAGTTGCACTGCCTAAAAAAACATTGAAAGAAAATATGTATGTAATTTTGTAATCAATAATACACATAATACAAAGATGTACATGTGATAAAATATGGTACTGTGTAACTCATTTTTTAAATTCATATTCTTAAAATCTCATTTCACCCACCATGTTGCTATTATTTTTTTAAAACATTTGTCCAAAAATACAAAAAAATTATATTTGTTTTCAGTAAACACTTTTTTCTTATATACCATCACATATTTTCATATATGAAATATGTACCTATGCAAAACACAAAGTGAAATAAAAGTTTATGAACATGGGTTCAGCTTTATGTACACCCATGTGTTAACTCATGAAAGAGAAATGAATGAATTGAGTGTTTTAGTAAAATGTACAAATGTAGTGGAAATATAAGCACTAGTTTCTCATTTGTGGAAATATCACATAATATTTTCCAGGATATTCCCGTTTGTTTTATAAGGTATAGTTGAAAGGAAGTTGAGAAAGGGATGTAAGGTAATTTAGAAAGGGATAGTTCACACAAAAATGACAATCCTGTTATCATTCACTAACTGTAATGTTGTTCCAAACTTGAATGACTTTCCTTTCTTTTTTCTGTGAAAAAGATATTTTGAAGAATGTTGGGAACCAGTTTTGGTTACCATTGAACAACCCTAATGCAACCACTAGATGGCACTAACATCAAACTAATATTATGAGAAATGTAAACAGGCTTTGTCCTCCAAGTCCTGGTTTCAGACTAAGATCTAAGATCAGCAGCCAGTTGCAACAAACCACTAAAAGCTAAGAAACCCCTAATGCTAGTACAATTATTACAAAAGGGTTTTCTCGGCTTAAGCCGTTTATGATGCTATGATGTCCTCACTTCAACTTTGAAGCAGAAGAACTTACTGTGTGCCTTCATTGAAACCTGCAGTACTATTTTTGAATTCAAATACTAGTTCATCCCAACAGATTTCAGAAGTAGGCTATCAAGCGTCTAGGAAGCATCTGTTTTAATGTTTCCTCATCATGCATGCAGCTCAGTGGTTACCTTGTATAATAAATCAGCACTGATGACTGAGAGCTTCAGGACGAATGTGAACACACGTTAAACAACAGATGCACTAAGCAGATTTAAGGAAGAGCATCAGGAAGAGAACACTCCATACAAAGTCCCTTTTCTCTCTTTCCCTTTCGTATTATATAAGAGGCATAACCCAGCGCATGCAAGCATGACGTAACCTGACACAGTCCACAGTCTGCCCTTCCTAGTATAAACAGCCTTTGCATCCCTAAAGGCTTGACCCAGTCCCAAGACCTCCTGCCTCCCACAGCCTGTCTGCCTCTCAACATCCCTAGAAGTTCCCCCCACATCACAGCTCCCCTTTGCATCTAAGCTACTTATTGTTCAGAATATTCCCAAACAGCCATTCATAAACACTCAGAGGGTCAGGAAGTGCTCCTTACAGTTGAGACGGGGCTGGTTTTATATGTTTCTCAGTGGGGTCATGCAGTTTTATTCAAATTAGGCTTGTATGTCTAATTGAGTACAGAAAAAACATTCTCTTCAGCAAACTAAGCCCAAGTAGGTGGCCTCTTTCTTACTTTCATCCTCTTTTGAAATCTCCCACTGAAAGCCCACCTCTGGAACACATTGCACTCTCTGAATGTGCCCCCTTTGCTTGTTAAAATATATATTAGTATTGTTAAACAAAAACAAACACATACATAAAAAGGAATGGAGAAAAAGAAAGCATAAACCTCACTAAATTATGTTTTGCTTAAGATTATATATTCTCTAAAAATAAGTATTTTATGTAATTTTGCTTCTTAAGTAATGTTTTAAGGATGGATATTTTAAAGGAAAACAAGACAAAATTACTGATAAAGTGATTTTTGCAGTGTTGAGGTAAGAAGATGGAAGGATTTGGAGGCCCCATTTCCCTCTTTTCTTTCACTCTCCCTCTCTGTGCATGTCCTTACTTGACCCTCGTGAGTGGAGCTGAGGAAATGTGGGGAGAGAGAGGGAGGTTCTTACATAATGGGTTTATACGTGTGCAGTTATGAACACGTGTGTGTGTGTGTGTGTGTGTGTGTGGGAGGGAGGAGGGAGAGAGAGAGACAGACAGACAGAATGGGGATGTGTCAGTCAGTTTCTGTGTGTTACAAGCAAGGCAGTGTAAAAGCCAGCGGGGTCAAGATCAGAGATCATGTCTATTGTTCATTGCTAATAGAACATTCAGTTACTTCTTATAAACATGAAATATATTAGGATTTTTATACAATATAAATAAATAAAAAATATTGACTGCACCCTTAAATATTGAAACTTTGAAAGATATAATTGCTCTCTCTCTCTACATGTATATATACACCGATCAGGCATAACATTATGACCACCTTCCTAATATTGTGTTGGTCCCCCTTTTGCTGCCAAAACAGCCATGACCCATCGAGGCATGGACTCCACTAGACCCCTGAAGGTTTGCTGTGGTATCTGACACCAAGATGTTAGCAGCAGATCCTTTAAGACCTGTAAGTTACAAGGTGGGGCCTCCATGGATCGGACTTGTTTGTTCAGCACATCCCACAGATGCTCGATCGGATTGAGGTCTGGGGAATTTGGAAGCCAAATCAACACCTCAAACTCGTTGTTGTGCTCCTCAAACCATTCCTGAACCACTTTTTGCTTTGTAGCAGAGCGCTGAAAGAGGTCACAGCCATCAGGGAATACCGTTTCCATGAAAGGGTGTACATGTTCTGCAACAATGCTTAGGTAGGTGGTACGTGTCAAAGTAACATCCACATGGATGGCAGGACCCAAGGTTTCCCAGCAGAACATTGCCCAAAGCATCACACTGCCTCCGCCGGCTTGCCTTCTTCCCATAGTGCATCCTGGTGCCAAGTGTTCCCAGGTAAGCAACACACATGCACCCGGCCATCCATGTTAACTGTAGAAGAAAACGTGATTATTCAGACCAGGCCACCTTCTTCCATTGCTCCGTGGTCCAGTTCTGATGCTCATGTGCCCACTGTTGGTGCTTTCGGCGGTGGACAGGGGTCAGCATGGGCAGGCCCATATGCATCAAACTGCGATTCACTGTGTATTCTGACACCTTTCTATTAGAACCAGAATTAACTTGAGCTAAGTTAGCTCGTCTGTTTGACCGGACCACTCGGACCAGCCTCCCCACGTGCATCAATGAGCCTTGGCCGCCCGTGACCCTTTTGCCGGTTCAGCACTGTTCCTTCCTTGGCCCACTTTTGCAGAGTGGGAACACCCCACAAGAGCTGCAGTTTTGGAGATGCTTTGTCGTGTAGCTAGCAAAATTTGGCCGTCATCATTTATATATATATATATACACACACACACACACACACACACACACACACACACACACACACATATATATATATATACACATATAAAATATATATACATATAAAATATATTGACTACACCTTTGAACAATATAATTTATATTAATTTATATTATATATATCAGGGCTTGAAATTAACTTTTTTACTTGGTAGCACTGGTGCTCCCAACTTCAAAAAGTTAAAGAGAAATTTAGGAGCACCACAACTAAAATCTTTATATAGTATATTATATAATGTTTAAATGTGTGTGTGTGTGTCATGTGCAAATAAATTATTCAATTGTCAGAATAAAAAAGTTGCTTGTCTGGAATTTTTTAAAAAATTTTTTGTTATAAATATAATTTATTCTGAAGCAATATTATTACCAGTGTTCTATCATAGCCTATTTAAATATTTGTGATAATTACCCTGAGGGCTTTATAAATGCCATTTTCCCTAATCTTATTAAATGTATGCTTCATCTTTCATTTTAAATTATTAAATTTGATCAGCAAATTAGAATAATAATACAGTACAGGTCTGTTGGCAATCAAATTAAATCATTTACACTGAAAAATTATAATTGCATCAAATAATGTTATGAGATTGTTTTAAAAATATTTTGAATATACAAATAAGAAATGCTGGAAAGAATGATACTTTAAACATGACACTAAACCACAAGTAGGTGGCGGCAGGTGACCGTCTCAATGAGTGAGTCATTGAGTCCTTCATTCAAACGATTCGTTCAAACGGCTGATTCATTTAAGAATGAGGCAAGCTGCGTCCGAAATCGAATACTTCTCTACTATATAGTATACGAAAAACAGTACGCCAACAGAGTAGTATGTCCGAATTTAAAGTATTCGAAAAACAGTAGGTGAAAAGTGCCCGGATGACCTACAAAATGGTCGCAATTTTGAGCCTTGTATATGTGTATATACACTCACCTAAAGGATTATTAGGAACACCATACTAATACTGTGTTTGAACCCCTTTCGCCTTCAGAACTGCCTTAATTCTACGTGGCATTGATTCAACAAGGTGTTGAAAGCATTCTTTAGAAATGTTGGCCCATATTGATAGGATAGCATCTTGCAGTTGATGGAGATTTGTGGGATGCACGTCCATGGCACGAAGCTCCCGTTCCACCACATCCCAAAGATGCTCTATTGGGTTGAGATCTGGTGACTGTGGGGGCCATTTTAGTACAGTGAACTCATTGTCATGTTCAAGAAACCAATTTGAAATGATTCGAGCTTTGTGACATGGTGCATTATCCTGCTGGAAGTAGCCATCAGAGGATGGGTACATGGTGGTCATAAAGGGATGGACATGGTCAGAAACAATGCTCAGGTAGGCCGTGGCATTTAAACGATGCCCAATTGGCACTAAGGGGCCTAAAGTGTGCCAAGAAAACATCCCCCACACCATTACACCACCACCACCAGCCTGCACAGTGGTAACAAGGCATGATGGATCCATGTTCTCATTCTGTTTATGCCCAATTCTGACTCTACCATCTGAATGTCTCAACAGAAATCGAGACTCATCAGACCAGGCAACATTTTTCCAGTCTTCAACTGTCCAATTTTGGTGAGCTCGTGCAAATTGTAGCCTCTTTTTCCTATTTGTAGTGGAGATGAGTGGTACCCGGTGGGGTCTTCTGCTGTTGTAGCCCATCCGCCTCAAGGTTGTGCATGTTGTGGCTTCACAAATGCTTTGCTGCATACCTCGGTTGTAACGAGTGGTTATTTCAGTCAAAGTTGCTCTTCTATCAGCTTGAATCAGTCGGCCCATTCTCCTCTGACCTCTAGCATCAACAAGGCATTTTCGCCCACAGGACTGCCGCATACTGGATGTTTTTCCCTTTTCACACCATTCTTTGTAAACTCTAGAAATGGTTGTGCGTGAAAATCCCAGTAACTGAGCAGATTGTGAAATACTCAGACCGGCCCGTCTGGCACCAACAACCATGCCACGCTCAAAATTGCTTAAATCACCTTTCTTTCCCATTCTGACATTCAGTTTGGAGTTCAGGAGATTGTCTTGACCAGGACCACACCCCTAAATGCATTGAAGCAACTGCCATGTGATTGGTTGATTAGATAATTGCATTATTGAGAAATTGAACAGGTGTTCCTAATAATCCTTTAGGTGAGTGTATATATATATATATATATATATATATATATATATATATATATATATATATATATAAATAAATAAGGCGTGTAACAGTACACAGAAGTCTTGGTTCTGTCTTGGCATGTACCTCGGTTTTGGGGTCACAGTTGGATACGAGTTCAGTGTATTTACATGTCTGGGCCCCCAGAGATTCCTGATTGCTTAAAAAAAAAAAAAAAAGGAATTGTTGATTTGTTACTCTAATTGATAGACTGACCAATGCTGCACTGTAAAATGCAATGGCTGTTTTCAAAACTATTGGTTTGATTAATGTGTTATGCGTAGCCTACGCTGTCATTTTCTTTGAGTGTGAGAATTAATTAACAATGGCGGATGCAAAAAGTTCAGTATTACGATTTTCAAGAAATCACAGAAAGAAGGAGAAAAAGAGCCTTATTTCACCTTTCCACAAGGAGACAACGAGTGAAGAGGCACCTGAGGCGTCCTAATTCCACGACACGCATATTTCATCACTGGACAGTAAAGAGACTTCCATGACAGAAATCAGCACAATGCCAAATGATTTTGTCTCATTATAACAGCGGAAACAGCTTAAAATATTCCATCATTTATGGTCTTACAGATAAGAGTAAGACATAATTCGAAACTGGGAAAAGGGTCTGTTTTTATTTGTGTACTGTTATGCCTCGTGGCTCAAAATAGGACATAACAAATATAGGGGCACACGGACAAACAGGACCCTCACAATAAAAACAAAACATTGTGCTTTTGTAAAATAAAGAAAACAAACAGGATGCCGCTCTCTGCCATCCCGGTTTCCTTTCCTTGAAGCTTGTGGAGCGCGTTTATGTATATATTATGCACATGATATGAATATTTTATTTATATAAAAAAATATATTATAAAACTTGCATAATATTGTGTTAAATTCATATATTGTTAAGTGCTGTTCACATGACCCAAGTGGATTACAGAAATAAATTTAGTAGTATTCAGCTGGCCACATGAGGCAACCTGCTCCATATATTTTTTTAGGCTGCTTATTTTCCTCAACACCTCAGCACTGTATTCGGTCCTGTTTTCTATAGTGTCTTTATACGTACTAACATTTAAATTAATCATTTGATTCAATGCTCTTATTGTGTACATACATGTTTTTACATTATACTTAAATATATATAAAATACCTACATTTAATTACAGCCATAATTAATTTCCGTAATTCCATCTATAATTACACTGTTATAATTACACCTTCCCTTACCATACCACTACTAAACCTGTCCTTGACTTTCCCCGTATAGCAGCAAAAGTACTTTGCAATTCAGCATGAATACAATAAGTTTGAGGAGGGCTACCTGTTTGTCTGAAAATGTCAGATGATGAGAGTGATTAAAACTTGTCTGGAAAGTTTAATATTTTTGCAATTCTGTTAGTGGTGCAAAAATTAAACTTGCAAGAAAGAGAGAGAAAGAGAAAGTTGGAGAGCGCTCTGGGGTCAGTCAGTTGCTGCTGATGCAATGTTTTACTGCTTAAAGACTAGAGATCTCAAGAATGTTTCTGACTGAAGCAAAAGTTTTCTTTCAATCTCCATTTAGTCTCATTCCTCTCTAGGAGAAGCAATTGAGGTATTTCTTTTTTCTTTTTATGGGACGTTTGCCTGCTGCTGAGTGGAAAAATCCTGCGGAAGCAGAATATCAGGATAGAGTTAGAAGAATATAAGAGCAGCAAAGAGAAGGGATGAGAGGGCGGATCCTCAACATACAGAGTCAGATGGTGATTGGCTGGGCAGAAAGCTGCCTTTGTGAGGTCACTGCCTCCACAACAGCTTCCACCCACAATGAGAATCAAGCTGTGTCCAGTCAGCCAGGACTTTTCTCAATGAGTAACAACAGTTAGTGTTTCAGTCAGCAGCATCCTGCAAAGACCTTTATTTACTGTACAGGTTTTCATGATTTCATGTGGGATATGAGGAAGAAAGAAATACTTAAAGGCATAGTTCACCCAAAAATGAAACTTCTGTCATCATATACTCAACCTCATGTCATTCTAAACCTGTATAACTTTCTTTTGAGGAATATTAAGAGAGAAATCACCAAAATTATTTGGTTACAAATTTTTCAAATGATCTTCTTCCATGTTCCATAGACGAAAGAAATTCACCCAGGTTTGGAATTAAATGACAGTGAGCAAATTATGACAAATGATGTTGTGTGCTTAAGTATAATGTGATCATAGAGTTAGTACATTAATTATGACAGTTTGATGTTTAAACGGTCCTATTGTTTAACAAAACAGCTTGGACATTCTGCTTGATAATGAGTATAAGAAAATCATACAACATGAGGACAAGTAAATGATAATTATTTTGTGTGAACTATCCCTTTAAGGGCCCTTCGTTCTTATTTAAAGGTACACTGTGTAAATTTTAGCGGCATCTAGAATTGCAACCGCCCACTGCTCACCCCTCCCTTTCGAAGCACATAGAGAAGCTACAGTGGCTGATACAGGACAAAGATGTCATCGTCTAAGACAGCAGAGAGTAGCTAGCGCTCTGTAGAGCAGTTTGTCCGTTTAGGGCCACTGTAGAAACATGTCGGCGCAAAATGGTGACTTCACAGTAAGGGGACCCGTGGTGTATGTAGATAGAAATGGCTCATTCTAAGGTAATAAAAACATAACGGTTCATTATGTAAGGTCTTTATACACCACTGAAAACATAGTTATGTAAATTATATTGTATTTCTGTCAATAGATCCTCATAAATATTACACACTGCACCTTTAAGAGAACATGAGAATTAAAGATTTCGTCAATAGCTGATACACAACATCAAAGCTGAAAAGGCTGTGTCAGGAAAATACTAAATGAGAAATATATCTGTATGAGACTCTTCTTACAGTACAAAAAGAAAGCTGTACCTTGTAAAAAAGTGCACCTAATTCAAGTAGAGCAAAGAAAGAAGTTCACAAAGAATGCCCAAATTTGTTTGTAAAACTGAATAAGCCAGACACACTCACTCACACAACAATGTATTTGATTGTTAATCTGTCAGTACAGTTCATAATTACATTTTCATATTTTGTAAGTGATCTGTCATTAATCTCCTTCTATACAGAGAGTTGTCAAGCCTGTTGAACAGAGAAGTGAGCAGACTTTAAATGAGTCCATGTAAAAATCGACATCCACAGAGACTCGCTATGGCTACTAGCTCTCTGACAACCCCAGTCACAAGCCATAACAGATGCCAAGCCTTTGTGCTGAGGACAAATAATCAGAATTCCCCTTCAACCAAGGGCAGTTACGCTCCCTTCGGACTTGGCAAGCGGTGGACATCACAACCCGGGTCCTCGGAGGGATGATTTGTCATTAAGTGCTTTAGGAGTGTTACAGCTTTTGCTGAGTGATTTCAAAATAACCAATACGTCAGGCTAAATTCTCACAAATCAAAAGTCCTGCGACCTTGGACGAACTCCAGTGCGGCCAGAACAGGAAATACAGGAGCTACTGTATAGTATAATAGCAAAAACAGACCAGGGAGTCCGGGATGTAAATTGAGTCACATATTTATTACATAAATATATAGTAAAATAGACCAGCGACAATTACCATAAAAATATCTTCCTTTAAAATCCTGACCATAAACAAAGAGTCTGAAAATCACACATTGACATTGACAAACACGCTGATTGTCTGGACCTGTCGAAAACAGCCCACCACAAGAAAACCTGACATCACACCACCCAAAAATCTAGGACTGACGGGTGCAGGGGGAGGGTGGGGTGGTGAATGGGTGGTTGGCGTGACGGAGGTGTGAGAGGAGATCACAGTAGATATTCAGAGGTTCTGTGTGTATGTTTGTTGAGATATTCTGAGTTACACATGTCTATTTGGCCCAGAACTTGCATAAGCTTTCCTGCACCTCCATGCTAGATGGGAATGGATCCTAAAGACTTCCTGAACCTGGTCCACTGAGCTGAAGGTGGAAACATGCTGTGCTGAGACTCTCAGAACATTATCTGCTGAACTCAGTATTGAGTGCTACTGCTAAGCAGCTTCACATTTGATCAATCTCTTGCACTCCCTTACATCTTTAGCTGCATGATAACCCCAATAACTGCTCAAATTATGTGACTAGATTCCTCAAGGCCCTGTACAAACACAACGAGGTGTAGACCAATAACGCTGCATAGGTTAAACAGACTCCCAGCTCTCTCAGCCAGTCATCTACTAGGTGGCCTCTGATTGGTCAGGACCCCTGAGTGACTATAGACTCTTCTGTTGTGATGTTTCCCAGTTGAATTATTGATCACAGTGAAGCTAGGAAATTCGTGAGTACTAGAATTATTCGTAATAGCATTGTTGAAGTTGCTTTTTTCCCCCAAAACTGGTATTTTTCCAGAACAAGAAACGCACCACTTGCAATATGTTTCTGTTAACAGTTAACAGTACAATACAAAAAGTCTACATAAACACAGATTTAAATTTGGATTCATTTTTTGCAGAAGTGACACCTGGTTTATACCTTACCAGCAGGCCCACACATAATTAATTAATTAAATAATTTGGCTGTTTTGCTTTCAGCTGTCAATTTCAGCTCCGTTTAACTAATTTTCCGCAGATTTCCCCCCAAAATTAGCACAGAAAATTTGCAAATTCCATCTGGGCCTACGTATAAGGTGCATCATCCAAAAGCAGCTGAACATATGTAAACTGTGGCATGTGGCCAGTGGACCACTGAGACGGAAAACTAACAAAAGCAGTACAAACATGACAGCAAAAACAGACATGCACATGTATGTTAAAGCCCAATGGGAGTGTTAGTTGGAATAGAGAAAAAGAAAAGACATGGACCCTTTTGTTTGCACCTGGATCACAAACTCATTTTGCAGAATGTTCAAATGTCCAGAAACACTGTACTGGAAATATCCTGGCAGAGAGCCTTTTATCTATAAATCTCATTTATATATAATATTGGAACCATCCAGTGTGCAAGGAGGGTTATGTCCTGTAAGAACCAGCACAGATGCTGGAGAACCTTGCATTGAGTACGGGAGGAAATGGGGAGGGTCAACTGAAGCACCCTTTGAGGCCTTATAACCTGATCAAGCCCGCACTCAAACCACTCAATTTAAAACATTGCATAAGCATACATGTAGCTGTTTTATTGCATAATCTATGTATATTCTGGTGAGGTCATCAAAGCGATCCTTCCTTATGTTTGGCAAGATACATTCCTTGCTGTCATGCATAACCTTTTTTTTTTATAACTATTTTAACTATATCCAAGAAATGACTCCATGTTCTCAAAGCATAATACTGCCAGCATGTCTAATCTCAAAGCCCAACCAGTGCAAAATGTGCTTAGAACGCCATTTGGTTTTGTGGGTAAAGATATATCTGAGAAATCAAGAAGCATATCACTTCAGCCTCTCCCAACCACGTGAAACAATAAGCTAGGCCCTGGAGAAAGGTCTGATTGCAGGTCTATCTCTGTGTGCACTCAATAAACTGCCATTTTGACACTTGATATTGTCTCTGAAGTCCTCAAGTGCGCTAAATTCACTTCAAAAGGCTCTCGGTTGCAAACAAAATAAAGTAATAATAATAATAATAGAAAAAAAATGAAATCTTTTATAATTCTGTATATTGTTTTTTGATTCAGGCCTCAAAAAGTACAAAAAAGCAGGAGAAAAGAAAGGCAGAACAGCAAAGCATAAAGCCTTAAAGATGTATGAGCTTTTGTCTACAACAATCAATACCTACACTAGCCTATGGCAAAATCAAGTTTTAGTCGACTCCAGGAGAGACTATTTGGAGAAAAAGAAAGATAAAGGGCCCCATCATAAACCCGGCGCAATTCGATGCCAGACGCGACGCAAGTGTTTGTTTTCAGCCCTACGCAGTTATTATTTTCACATCTAGCACCACATTGTTTAAATAATGAGAAGCGTCTCTGGAGAAGCGTTCAGTCTTTGTAAATAGCAAATCCGCCATGGTGCAAGAGCAACTGGCTTTTATAGGGAATGGGAGATGAGACTCTGATTGGTTTATTGCACGTTACGCCCAAAACACACTCATGACTCATTAAGAGACTAGGGACAACCCTTTTGGACAATGCGCCAACCATTTTTTCCATCGTTAAACTAGTAAAAGTGGATTCGGACATGCCCTAAGTGCACCTGCATCATGCACTCAGATTGTTAAAATAAGGCCCTAAATGAGAAGCAATGGGGACTTATTTTCTGCTTTTTTTTTACCCAAGACACACAAATGTGATCCAATTTGACCACACTGTACCACTTGAGAATTTAAATTTCTGCAGGGGGCCAATCAAACTTCACTGCGGTGCTTCTGAAACCAGCTCGTTATTAAAAGATATTATACTGGCTTACAATTTCCTTAAATGCTGCTGCTGATTGACTTATTGCAGTTCCATATTGTTAAAGCTTATAATAAGGACAGGGAGAAGTGAAATTACATTCAGATTGATTTGCAGTACTTTGTTGCTGCCTGGGCCGCTGAATGAGGAGAGACTTACTCATTAAAGCTTATAATGGAATAGTTCTGATGGTTGATATAAAAAAAGAGTTAGTGGTTACACTCACAAGGTCCGAAATTATATTACAGCTCATTCATGTGCAGTTTTTTTGTTTACTATTTACATCCTTGTTTAGAATCACACAGACTAATAAACTGCCTACTTGTAGCCAGGGAGTTCTTAGTAATGTTGCAAATATTATTTTAACAGCACTGTCCAGTCTAATAGTGACTAAAGTAAAGTTGTCTTATGAAGCATTCAGTTCTGTCACAAACTAAAGTGGTTTATGTCTCATCAGGCACATCCTGTAAGAGAAGCTGAATGAAGTGAACATGTGGAGGCTTTGGCAGCTGGTCAGTGGAGCGCTGAGAGGAAACAGCACTAACATGACAGCAAGACAGATGTGTGCGTGTAGGTCTGTTAATGTCGATAGAGCTGCGAGAAAGAGACGGCCTTGATACGTGAACCCTCGGCTGTTGGACACATTTTATTTTATTTATGTCATTATAAAAACATCCAACAGGAACGTAAAACTACATGTCTTGAAAGCAAACCTGAGCACGACTGAACCAAAAGCACCTATTGTAAAACCTGACAAGCATTGCATAAGAATCCCAATACCTTTGCATAATATTACACACAAATGTTCTTGTGTGATTGGCTTAATGCATTTGTGTGCAACTAGCGTGCAAACATTCCTTTCT
This sequence comes from Rhinogobio ventralis, assembly GCA_039654625.1. Lineage (NCBI taxonomy): Eukaryota > Metazoa > Chordata > Actinopteri > Cypriniformes > Gobionidae > Rhinogobio > Rhinogobio ventralis. Next base: position 18,652,678 of record CM077212.1, read on the forward strand.
GTCTCTGTATATAGTTTTCTCTCATGGCTTGACAGAATCTTCTCTGTACACAATGCTAGCAGCCTATTTAAACAGAAAATGTTCAAACTAAACTGTCATACTCTGAGGCAAAAGGAAACTTGACAGGAAAGATGACAGCTAATTTACAGGATGCACTACCACTTTAGACTTGAATAACTACTTGAAACAACCAAACCCTAGAGAAAGATCTGAATGATGTATAGAATACATTTCCAGTTAGTGTATAATTACATCCTCAAACTCACAGTATGCCAAAAAAGCCTAAACATGTGCAACAAAATCAAAAATTCTGAAAAAAGGACAACTAATGAATCAGTTGTGCATATGTGAGCAAGAGGTAGAGAGCAAAAAACTCTAATAGTGGAATAGTTCTCAACTAGCAACGGGAAAATCATTAGTGATTCTATTTAAAGATGGACTTAAAAACTAATTATTGACCTCATTTCCTGGTTTGCAATTCTCCACCTGACACCATATGCTCAGCGTGAACTGCTATGTTCTTTGAAGAAATATGAATTTTCAAATCTAGCCACATTACAAAAAGCAAAGACACACACACACACACACACACACACACACCCAGCAGACATATTCATAGCAAATAAGCATGCGCACAAAAACACAATGCACAAGTTCAATCCAACATCGCAGTGTCAGGAGGAGCAAAAAATTATGGTTATAATCTCATTAAACAATTATTTTCCATGTAAAGTTAGTAAAAGTGATGAATATTTTTTTTTCTTAGAAAAGTGCTGTCATGTTTCACTCCCATTTTAATGTATTGAGCACCTGTAAACTGTTCACATATTTTAAAGGTGCACTTTTTTATGATTATAAAAACAACACTTTAAAAAAATAAAGTAATGTTATTGAATTGTTTTCACTGAGCGGTGCAGTGCGGTTCAGTACAGTACAGTATGATTTGGGACCGTAAACCCTGATCCGGCTTGCGTTTCCACCGCCAATAGTACGTTAATGATAGGCGTAGTGTAGCGATTGACATCATTCTCGCGGGAAGAAGAAGAAGAAAGCGACACTATAAACCACAATGGATGACATAAAGCAGATCTTGTTCTTGCTTTTTGGCATGTGGCTGTTGTCACAGGAAGAAGACACGCTTTGTTTGAGCCAAGGCTGCAAGGAAAAACACAGTCGAAAAAGCACACGCAAGTTATGATTCTCTGTCAACCAATCAATGGTCTGCAGTTAGTCTAGCTCCACCCTTTAGTACCGGACCTACTGTGGTAGGTACCCCAACGGAAGGGTGCTAAAAAGTGATACGGTACGGTTTGAAATTAGGGTACTATTCACAACTTCTGACAATGGAAATGGCAAAAATTGCGTACCGTACTGAACTGTACCGCTCAGTGGAAACGAGCCATGAGTGAGTCGCCTCACAGTCTGCCATATTTAGATCACATGACCAGCTACAGTAAATGCTGACCCATCTGTTATCATTCATGAAAATACTAGCATACTTCATCCACATCACTAGGTATCAGTGTGAATCCAAAAGGACATAACATAAGCGTTACAGAAATATAAAAAAAATGACTCAGTGCACCTTTAAGTCAGACAGGTTTGACTGGGTCTGGTTTCACTGCATGCTTGTGTATAAAAAAAAACTATGGCTCACTGCTCACTGCTTTAATGTTTAAAAGTAAAGGTGTGTTCTCACCATGAGCCCCTTGAAGCAGCCCCAAGATAAGAGAAATGCAGGAGAAATGTGTGTGTATGTGGCAGAGATAGAGAGACAGATGAACAATAAAGAGAAGTAGACCACAGGACAAGAACACTGAAAGCACATCTTCAACTCAGAGAGCAAAGAATGATGAGCTAACAAAAGGCATGGCTGGAATTTTTCAACATTTATTAAAAAAAAAAAAGAAAGTTTGTTATATATATTTTTTGTCTTTTTTATTTTGTTGATACCTGAGAGAATCCTTCAATAGCTTTCCTTTCCAGTCTCATTTAAAACAGCTGTGGTGTGGACATCATCCCCGCTCTCTGCTCACACTCTCATGGCTGGGTGCATTTCGGAAATTAGTACTTTAAAATATACATGGTCACAATCTAATCAAATCAAGATACTCACATTCAACTTCATAAGAAACACAGCAAAACTGAGGGCTTTGACTTCACAGTGCTGAGGGCGGCCGATCAAACGTTGATTCCGTTCGTTTAGATGGGGTTTCGCATGCGTTTACTGCTCAGTACATTAAAGCTGAAGTGTGTGATTTCTGCACCACTACTAGTGTCATTAAACAGAACTGCAGCTTTCCAAAACACTTCCTTCTTCTGCTATTGGCTGGGTAAAACTTATAGCCCCACCTCAAACTCACACCATTGGTTGAGCTGTTGTCAGGCTGGTGAAATATTTTGATAGTCCCTCAGAGACACAGTGACTGTCCCAATTCAAAGGCTGCATCCTTCAAAGGCCGCATTCAAAGGCAGATTGCATCACCATGGCGCGACAAAGGCTGTCCCAATTCGAAGGCTACTTGAAATGTGGCCTCCAAATGCACCCTTCGTTTCGTAGACAATGAGGGTTACAACAGATGGACCCTTTGCGGCCTCACGTACCCCAGAATTCACTGCGTGCTGGTGACGACAGGATTTCAAGAAATTTAAATGCAAGTACTGGGTTCTTACTCGAATAATCTTATGATACAAAATGTAAATCTATATACAGCTCTGGAAAAAATTAAGAGACCACTTATCATTGAGAAATCAATGTTAAGTGGTCTCTTAATTTTTTCCAGAGCTGTATATATATATATATACACAGCTCGTCAACTTTTGTAGTCAACATAATTCAACCACTATGTATGTATGTATGTATGTATGTATATATATATATATATATATATACACATATATACATACATATATATATATATATATATGTATGTATATATGTGTGTGTATATATATATATGTGTGTGTATATATATATATATATATATATATATATATAAAAATAGTTTATACCAAAGACTTTATATATAGGTAGACGGTGCACTCCGATTACTTGTGAATGGGAGAAACTGCAACGCCCAATATGGCGAATAAGCCCCACCTTCTAAATGAAAGAGCCAATCGTTGATTAGAAAAGTCATCATGTCACTGCAACCGTTAGAAGCTCCAGTTGCTATAGAAACACGCGTGTTCTGAGACACGCGTTTAGGACTGCGCATGCAGTGAAAAATGCTGTTTTTTGTCATGATTCAAGCTTTTAGAAACCAAATTTCAGATTTCATTGGTGATTTGAAATGGCCAACAGTTTTGGAGAATTGAATTTTCCCCATTCAAAAAGATAGGAACTGCACTTACATGCCTGAGAGGCGTTTCAAAGATGGGTTGGGTGAAATGACTTGTCTTAAAGGGACTTTGTTTATACTCTTTATTATGTACATACAAAGACCAAGGTGAACATATTTAGACAGGATTTAAACCCTGTTTTGTTTTTAGGCAGTTGAATATAACTTCCTTCGATGGATGCAGCCTTTGAATTGGGACACAGACAGTATTTATGCTTGGTTAAATCAGCCTACAAATGGCATACATAGTTATTTCTGTATTAAAGGAACACACCGATTTTTTGGGACTTTAGCTTATTCACCGTATCTCCCAGAGTTAGATAAGTTTATACATACCATTTTTATCTCTGTGCGTGCCATAACTCTGTCTGACGCACCCACCGCTAGCCTAGCTTAGCACAAAGACTGGAGGTAAACGGCTCCATCTAGCCTACTGCTCAATAAGTGACAAAATAACGCCAACATTTTCCTATTTACATGTTGTGATGTGTAGTTACATTGTGTACTAAGACCGACGGAAAATTAAAAGTTGCAATTTTCTAGACCGATATGGCTAGGGACTATACTCTTATTCCTGCGTAATAATCCAGGAATTTTGCTGCCGTACCATGAGTGCAGTGGCGCAATGATATTACGCAGCGCCTGAATATAGTCCCCAGCTGTGCAAGCAGGTTGTCACGTTGGTTATGTTGAGGGAAGTTAGCCTATTTTCAGGCACTGCGTAATATCATTGCGCCGCTGCACCCATAGTACGGCAGCAAAGTTCCTTACATCACAACATGCAAATAGGAAAATGTTGGCGTTATTTTGTCACTTATTGAGCAGTAGGCTAACTGGAGCCGTTTACCTCCAGTCTTTGTGCTAAGCTAGGCTAGCGGTGGGTGCATCAGACAGCGTTATGGCCAGACGGAGATAAAAATGGTATGTATAAACTTATCTAACTCTGGGGGATACGGTAAATAAGCTAAAGTCCCAAAAGGTCGGCGTGTTCCTTTAAGTATTTTAACATAAAAATAAATTATTTTGCATATTATGACAGTATTTTAAACAAAAATGACACACTTCAGCTTTAAGAGTCAAAAACTGTTTTTGGTTGACAAAAGAATATTAATGATGTTTCAATCACTAACGCTGATCTGTTTTGGTAATTGTGAATACAAAGCTCAATTTCGTTTTGAACATATGAAATGGCGTTTTGCTTTCTAACAGGTAGTACCAATCCACCGAACCATGAGAGCATTGGACGCAAACACATACATAGAAACACACAAATGCAGTCTCTCAACAGCGGATGACATCATCGGAGATCAGTGGAAAGTTGAACTAGCGCCCTCATATGTTCGTGAGGTTTGACAAAGCAGGTCTCAGGCAGCAGTTATGGTCTTCCTAGACAAACGGAATGAGGCTCATGCTGTTGCGGTGCGTGGGACTCTGGGGGTGAGAGTGTTTAGAAAGAGACGTGTCCGCTAATCAGGGCTCACTGACACAGCCATCATGCTATCAGAGGGTTGAGCATTGCATAGACATTCTTACTTCTGGCCGTTTTTCATCTTTCTCTGAAGATAACACAAAAAATTTGGGCCGGAAATAAAACGACACCACCACCAAAGTGAAACAAAACCAGTATCTACTGTTCTCCTCTGAGGAATCTGATTGGCAGTAGCGAGGTCAGCTAAGTGCTTCTAGGTACCAGACCATACCCGTCTACGTCTCTACCAGCAGTCTGACCTAGCGAACGTACTAGCTACCCTGTCAGAAAGAGCGGTTTGAGTGCGGGGCAGAGGGTTGCGGAGGCACAGGGTTAGATTGTTAATTTCATGGGGCACTTCTTCATTTTTGTATTGAACATGCACATTTGCGAGTGCACAAAAGCACACATACAGATGTGTGAAGCATTTACAAAGCTATGCAAGCAGTTTTCTTTTACAAAAACGGTTGGATCAGCCGGCGCACGGACTGTGTTCTGGCCTTGACATCCAGTATGTGACGGTTGCATATGGTTAACACATAGTGATTTAATCTTTCAATATCTTTCGTTTTGTATTTACATCCTTGGTTATGGCCAAAAAACTTGTAAAAGTACAAAAAAGAATAATGAAACAAAAACAAAACACAAGTATTGCACCTTGAAGGCGGGCAATATACGCTCAGTAAGCTGTTTGTGTAACATCATTTTGACAGCACTGTCCACTCTTGCTGGTGACCTGAAGTGAGGTTCTAGTTCCCGGGCTTGGTTCCAGCCCAGTCCTGTCAGCTACATTCAATACCATGAAGCACTCTCTGTTGTCACAGATGCACACGTCTCCCTTTCCAGCCTTTCAGCCACACTGCATCCCATCCGCTCCCATTACGGGCCGTCGCATCAGCGCAGGCGACGCCATTCGCAGACAGAGGCGAACGTGTGCAACTGGTGCAGATCTGAAACAGATGGGCTTTCGAGGCCGAAGGAGGGGGCTGTGTGCTTCCGCGATCACATGAACGCTCAAGCGCACATACACCCCATCGTACAGTTCAACACGTGCACTGGACGCACTTTGACACAAGTGCCACGCAGATAAGCTCTCCTCCCAAGTTCATTTAAGCTTTGTGTTGTGTGAGGTATGAGTAGATTGTGTTTCAGTTTTTTTTTTCAGTTTCTGTTGCATTATTTCTCATGTTTTTTTTCTAAGTCTTCTTTCATAAAAAAACAAAACAAAATATAAAAAGAAAATATTCCTGTTTCTTGTTGTAAATTCCTCTTGATAAAAAGACGAAGGACAGATACACAGACAAACAGAGCAGTCGACTTATCATTACAAACTATAGTGAGGTGAAAAAAGAGGCGAAATTCTCTAGTTTACACTGCACGCATGGTCAAAAAGTGACTACAGCTGTTGTTTTTCTCTCTTACATAAAGCAGTTAAGAATCAAAAACGAACACACATTTCAGTTCAAAACAAAAAAAAAAGAAACGAACAGCTCACGCTCCTAGATTTGAACTCTTTGTTCTGGAGTCATCTTTTTATTTGTTTTCTGGGTTTGTAATTATTATTTTATTATATCTTATTTTTTCTTTTTCTACCTTTCTCAAATAAACTTAGAAGGTAAAGCAGCATCAAACCCCTGCGTTCACTCAACCAACCAATCAGAAACGCTGTGGTGTCACTCGTATTCCAAAATGAAATTCCATAACGGCCCTTTACGGAATGCTGACAGTTCCTCTCATTCTGATTGGCTGTCTTCTTTCACAACCTCCTCAAAGAGCAACTCCTCATTCTGGCACTTTCATTCTGCTGCTCCCCGTTCACATTCATTCGGTGCTGCCATTCTTTGCATGACTTCAGCCCCTCTTTTGTCTCACAAAGGAAAGGCCCGTTTCTGTTGGGTGTTCGTCTCATGCCACTTCTGGCTTTGAGAGGGCAGGGACAACGGTCTGTTCGTGAACGTGTATGTGCTCCGTCAATCGTTACTGAGAAAGAACGAGACCGGGACATTGCTAGACTTAATACTGACTCTGAGGGTGTGCTCAGGAGCACATGGAGGTGTGGCCTCTGTCTGACAGAGAGGTTGGGGGCGTGTCCTCGTAAAACATGCAACTAAGCTGGAGGAGCTGGAGGGCGGGACCCATCATGCCTTAGTGCAAAAACTTAAAAAGTGCCAGGGGTTAAATTGTCTCTGAAGATTTGGCTCTTTCAAAGCTAAGTGCTCTCATTCAACTGCTAGCTTCCCCGCGTCCCCTGCCCCACGCTGAAGAAACCAGCTGACCCCTCGCTCCATTTTGCAAATGACTGCTTGGTATTAAAAAAAAAAGGAAACAGCGATAGACCCATTTGGTTCAAGCCTGGCCACCACGGGTCCTTCATCTGTAGTTCTCTCCATGGCTCCTCTTCGTAGTCAGTGGCATGTACGGTTTAGTTCGCCGTCTGCTGAAAACTAGCTTCCATTTTGACGGAAATCAAAGTGACACTTGGTCCCACATGAAAAGAAAAAAAAAGAAACAAAAAAGCCCATCCAAAATAGTTTTTTTTCTCTCAGCCCAGAGTGAAGAGACCTCAGAGAAATCTGACGAGCTACGATGAGGAATGGCAGGCCCTCCTGTCTACAGTGGTATTTCAACATAACTGAGAAGAAACTGTTTTTGTGAGTGTTTATTTCCTGGCTGTCAGTGTGTGAGAGTATGAGTGTGTGTAGGTGTGTGTAAATGTGTGTGTGGCTGAGGGTAGCTGCCCTGTGTCCAGAGGTGAGGTAGAACCTGTCAGCACAGAGGCAGTCATGGAGCCACAGCCAGCCGAAGGTGTGCCCACATTTGAGGTAAAATTAAAACAACACAAGGAAAAAACATCGACAACAGCCAGTCCGCCATGGGCTGTCAGGAGTGTGCGCGTGTGTTCGCACAGACCGGGCAACAGTAGCATCTGAGCGGAACACAGATGGGCTGGACTGAACTCTCAAAGTCCTGCATGGGAGTCCAGAACTACAGCACTGCAGTGCATACAGTAAAATGAGGCATTCGAGTTTTGAGGTGTGTGTTTTAGTACGTTTGTGTGTGTGTGTGCTGGGTCTGGGAGTATGGTAATACTGTCTCCCTCCCGACACCTGTAAAACACAAATCAGCGCGGATTGGAGGTGTAGGGGCGCCTGGATTTCCACCTGTGTGTGACTTTCGTGGGACAAAGAGAGGCACACGCAGCCCTCAAATAAGCCCAGAAAATGGCAAGAACGAACCGTTCTTGAAAAGTCGGTGAGCGGGCACCCCTGAATGAGCACTCAAATGGCGACCGAGAGCATTTGAACGGTCCGTGTCCTACAGAGAAGGGAGGGGGGCATATTCTTGAAAGGTCCCAAATCATTTTGAGTAGCTTTATTTAAATATAGCACCTGATTTGGTTCAAAAATGTCCTCCCGCTCCGCACATAGGCTCAATATCGAAGAGAATCATGAGGTCTATTAAAGAAGCTCCACATTAGCCCGGAGCTTGGTGCAACTACGGCGTGTGAACATAAGATACCGCTAATCTCACAAAAATGCTGAGATTTCGATGACTGAAATTAACTGACCACTTCACGACCTGGTGGAGGAATCTACATGCCAGCTGCCATCCAGTCTTAGCAGAGGGCACCTCCAGTGGTGGCGTGACAGTAGTGCAGGGTCTACGTGTACGAATGCATACAAGCTCATCAAAGGATTCGAGTCATATAAGCACTGCACCTGTAAGCACACTTGTAAGAGTGTGTGTGTGAATAGATGTATATTCTGTGTCTAAGGTGTTGATAAACCAGTATAAGACATCATGCAGAGACAGAAGGGCCACGCATGGGGAGTTTAGTGGATGAGGGTGGGCTGAGTTTTCTGCAAAAAGCCACAAAAACCCCAAAAAGTTGTCGACTTAACCCCCCCAGTATGAAAGCCTCTCTGTAGATGACCCCTGCCAATGCAGCTGCTGCTGGTGAGTTTGGTGCATGGAGCGGGGTTAGACGGGAAGAGGAACACGGGTTATGAAACGTTCCTGATTCTCCTGCCGCGGCTCGCCGGGACGTCACACGTCCTGATCCTCGAAGACCTCCAGGAAAAGTGGGGGGAAGAGTTCAGTGGGGCATTCCACCTTCATGTGCAGGAAGCGGCTGGCGTGGCAGGCTCCGATCATGCGCAGGTCCGTCACCTTCATCAGCAGCTTGGGCCAGAAATGGGGAATGTTGTGCTTGCGATAGTTGATGTAGTGTTCGAACGCTAGGAGGAACATCTCCTGGCACTTCTCGATCTTCTCCATACATGTCAGGCCTGTGCGATCTGAAGAGACGGACCAGAGAAGATGCAAGGATAATACTCAGTATATGACCAATTTAGCCTTGTAGCAAAATATTTTATTTTATTTATAGTTTCAGTTCAACCACTACAATATTTACCAAATACCATGTTCCAAAACCTAAAACTATTAAAACTACACTTTCGATAACTGTAATAAAGCTGAAATAAAGAATCTCTAAATATCAGGTATAAGAAACTTAAAAAAAAAGAGAGAACTAGAGTACTACAATTACTGAAAAAAAGCTAAAATCTAAAATTTTTACGAGGGAATATTACAATAATCTTCGTTAGAAGAATAAAATTACTATTTTATATATATATATATATATACTGATATGATGACTGATGAATATATTGATTTTGCAAAATATATTTGCAAAATATTTTAAATTCATTGCAAATTAAAATGAAAGGCTTACACAAAATACCAAAAAAAAATCTGTTCTGCTATGGAGAAAAGGAATGTGGTTTTTACTTCCAGAACTCAACTGTTACAGGTTTGATGAATTCTCTTGAACACGCTTCATCTAAAGGAGAACTGTTAGGGCTCAATCCTTAGTGTTGATCCCTGAGTTCTATTTCGAGTTTCGAGCATGTTGACATAGAGGACAGCTGCCTATCTAGGCAGCAGACAGCAAGGCAACTCACTGGCTTCAGAAACAGAGCCAAACATTTATCTCAAATCCATTTGGTTGCTTCTTGCTGCTGATCCAGTTTTGAGATTTCTCTCACAAAGGCTGATGTTGGTATATGAGCAGGATTACTGTAATGAAGATGTCCTCTCTCACCTGAGCTCATAAGCAGTACGGCCTGCAGAAGGGCCACCTCTGTGTCATCAAGGTTGAACTGAGCCAGACTCTTCCCCAAGTCGAAGATGGCATCAGACACAACGCCCAGCCCTCCATTCTTAAGCTGCTCTCGTTTGACAGCCATCTCCCCGCTCAGGGTCAAGGTCTCGCTTTCTGGGTCGTATCGAACTGCAGCTCGTAGGGACATAATCTCCATACAGCAGCCTTTCAGCAGGATGATCTGATCCTCACAAGGCAGCTACAGAAATTAGAAATCAGATGATAATACATAATTTATATAACCTAATGCATAAAACCTGCTGTGGCATTGTCCTTGAAAAACACTTCTTGAATGCATTTCAAATATTGATATTGTCTCAGTAAATTGATTTAAAAATGAAATATTTCTTTTTTTCTTTTTAAGGAGGGGGAAAAAAACAAAAATATATGCCAGTATAGGTTTCAGTATTGACACTATTGACATTTTTATTAAATATACAAATATTTAAATTAATTATAAATAATTAAAATAATGAAATACTATACTTGCCAACAACAAATGATGGTGTATTTTAAAGAGGGTGATGTGTCACTTACTGAGAAAGTGACCAATTAAATTACATTTATTTCATATAATTTATTAAGTTTGTGTGTGTATAATCTTGAAATGATTAAAGGAGGGGGGATTGGGGAGTCTAATGCCATTTCATGCATTCTGAGTTATTGACACTGTTAAAGAGTTGGATTCTCATGCTAAACAAGTTGGACGTATAATGGAGTATTTCCATCCAAATACACTCCTTCAGGATTCGAATAAGTTTCGGGAAGTTTTTTTCCCCGAGTATGGCCCTGTATGACGTCATAAAGGGCGGAATTGCTTGTATGGGCCCTTCTCCCGGATGAGCGCGTGCGCAAATCAACCAGAGCGAGAGCAAGAGCGAGCCCATCAACAAGCTTCGTTCGTGTTACAGAAGCCGTCGGCAGCGCTGTCATTTTGTTTTTAGACCACGAAATCAACAATGTCACCAAAGAGGAAACAGTGGATGCAGTTTGTTCCTCCGGAGCAGCAACGGTGTTCTGCAAGTGTGTTTGTTTGTTCCCGGTCACGAGTCGAAACCACAGGCGGTGAGTGAAACTACATCAAATGTCTGTGTTTTGTTGGCAATCGGTGCATAAGTGAATATAATGTAAACAACACGGACGTATAGTGAATCGAAAGTGATCCAGGGATAATGCAATGATGTATTGTGTGTGACTCGTGACTTCGCCCACTGCACGCCTGCACGAGCTCGGCTGTTTTCAGAAAGAATCGGTAGAGCGTATCTGTCTTTTATAAATATGATAAAACTAAAGACTCTTCGGAGATATGAAGGATCTAATACTACTCTATAGGTACTCAAGATTAACATGAGACTGGCAGAAACTATGTGTGTTATGTCCCTTTTAAGCCTTTTTCTTTTTTTTCTCTTCTGACTGTTAGTATTCACACAGCATAGAATGAAGTAGTTATAAATGTCAAATTGATAATTTTTTTTAATTATAGTGTTAAACAGATTTACTTAAACGCATACATTAATGTGTTAACTTTGACAGCCCTAATTATGAAAATAAATCAGCGGTCAGGAATGTTCAGTGCTGTTCGCGAATGTCACAACATCAATCAACTGCAAACCACTTACGTTTCTATGGCTGCGTTTACACTTGGCATTAACATGCGACCTGTATCCGGATGTTGTCCACATACACATTGAAAAGACAAGTGTAAATGCGTTTGTGATCGGAATGCTATCCGATCAGTGTGTCCTGGTCCAGAGGTAGTCAAGGGCGCATTGTGATCAGATCTCAGTGTAATGTAAACACAATCCAGCCATCGTATCTACATTCACAAGTCAACGTATAAATCGCTGCCCACTCTCTCTGAAGGCTGTTGGAATATAATGGACAGATGCAGTTTTTACAAGAAATTAAACGTATTTCACCTTGACAATAAATTAAAACGGGTTATTTACACTTACATGATATCCTCTGTAAAATTGTAAAATGTTTACTCGTACATCAATAAACCATGTGTTGCATAGCCTTGCCTTGTTTAGTTCTAATTAATGCTGTTTGTGATGTGTTTTTATGTTGTATTTCTTTAATAAAAAGGTGGACAGATTCTGACGTTTCCTGTATGTTACACATAGACCTACAGTTGCCTATAAATGCTTGCGCGCTCTCCTTTCAATCGTGGAATGCGTCGGAATAAAATTGTTTCATCATACAAGATTAATGTTGGGAAACATAAACTGAGATTAAGATTGATTGTACATGAATAAATCATAAAAAAAAATCCTGTGCTCTATGGGCACTGCCTATTGATAGAGGTTAAAGCAAAAGTTGTTTTACACTCCGTGATAAAGTCCTATTACAGACCTAATTTAAATATTTTGCAGGAAACATAAATCCGATCAGTTATCCAGATACTGCGACCACTTGATGTGAACAAATGTAAACGCGCCGTGTCCTGATTGACTGATGATCCGATCTGCTTGATCGGATCTCGGTGATCGTATGTTAATGCCAAGTGTAAACGCAGCCTAAAATAACTTCAGATTCAAGCAGCTACGCTTATTTGTGGCAATGGTGAAAAGAAAGATTTCAGTGGGCGGGACTGTTTGAAGTTATTAATGAAGAAACATGGATGAATGACAAAGTAAAGAACCGGATGTGCTTACTATTAAAAAATAAATATTAAAAGCACAATAAGCCGCAAAAGAAAACTAAATCCGGGATGACAGGATGCTTTCGGTGCACGTAATCCGAGGACAGGGTTTGTACACAGACAAGCATAGTAGCCTTTGTCTTCGGTTGCACGCCTAAACTGTCAAATACACACAGAAATATGTCAAAATGCCCATCCTTGGTGAGTATTAACATAAACACAGTCGATGTAAGCACTGTGTGTGAGCACTCTGTGTTGTTCTTCACAAGTAATATTTACACTAATATATATAACATTTCACATCATTTACAAAAGCAACAAGGTTCAGTCAGGTATTGTTCAGTGTTATTTTTTGTATTACAGTATGACAAGGTGTGTATTACAAAGTCTGGAAAATACAGAAGGCATAGCGCTCAACGTAGAAAATAGACTGAGAGGTAGAGGATGACGGTAAATTTATTGTGTAGACAATAATAAATTTGCTGCCATAAGGGTGCTGTGTAGTCTACTATGCAAGAATGTTCACACTTGCGGTTAAAGGAGGGCTGGTGAATGTTAAATATGGAGAGAATGCCACATAGCTATGACTGATGTAATGTGGCAATATCACACACGCACACAACACACAACACACAACACACAACACACAACACACAACACACAACACACAACACACAACACACAACACACACTCAAAACCACAACTGTACAATTCATCCTAATATGATAGGTCACACATACATAAAAACCCACACTGACACATTCCTGAAATATGTGTTACTGTTTTATCAGCTGAATAATTTGGTAACAATTACAAATAACTAGGGAAGTCCAGAGTCAATCTCAAAGATTGGTATTGGGGCTGATTAAGCTTTGTTGTTTTTTTAACTGATCGGCAGGGCTTGACATGAAATTCAAGTGGATTTCAGCAGTGGTATGCAACGCAGTCACTCCTACTAGCCACTTTGGCAGGTTAAATTTAATATATAATACACATATTTTTTTAACTGTATTCTTTTTTTTCTCATTCCCACAGATTTTGTGCTCGCACCCAAACTCTAAGCACTCTCACCTCCGAAAACATGGGCAGTTTTTTGGCAAAGTCAACAACACGTGTGATGGCTGGGGTGATGATCTTGGTAAACTCGCTGAAGGCCTCCAAATCCACTTTGTCACCATCTGATGTGGGGGCGACCGGAGACTGTCCGATGTCCTCCGGCTGCAGACACAGACAGAGTCACAGAGGGTTAAACTGTGTCTTTTACTTGGCAGAGAAAATTAAAAATGGCTTTTGTAACAATCAACATAAACGTATTTCCATTGAAGAATATATGAATGAATATACAGATAGACAGAACGAGATGCATGTGTGGGGTCTAGCTTTGCAGTTATGTAGGCGGATAGCCTTGGAAAACCACAGTGTTTGGTATCTTCAGGGTGGATTAGAGGTCAGCCATGTAAAAACTCTGGACAAACAGCCAAGTAGCCGCAGCATCTGGAGCAACATTCTATGTATCCAGTGAGAGGCATGTTACACGAGTCAGAGTAGAGGTAATTACAAGTACTCAAGAGGCAGAGCTGCAATTACAGCATTACATGTTGGCTGTTGCAGTTGCATATATATTTTTTCAAATATTTTCAACCTTGCACATATATATTAATTATCAAAATGTAAAAAAAAAAAAAGGAATCTGTCCAGATCTAATTAATATTCATGCCATTTTGTGATGTCAGCATGTCTGTGCATAAAAAACCCCCGACCAAAGATTTCAATTTAAAAACATGTCCATGTGGTGGACGTCACCCCTTGCGGCACAACTGCGACAGTCCTAAAGACCTCAAACTGTGTTTCTGATAAAGCAAACAGACAGAAATAAACAAAGACACTGAAATCAAGACAAGACTGCAGAAAAAAGTGCAGTGCTGGCCTCCATACAAACACTATTTTGTTTCATTGTGAGGCTGAGAGTGCAAACAAGGTTCAGGACACTTCAGCTGTAACAGACAAGCTTTTTGAATAATTACTCTTATTATATTACCCCTTATTAGCGCTGAAGCTGCTAGGAAGCCTTTATGTGAAATATACAGATCAGAAATTAGACCCCACAGACCACACAGAGAGGCGATGTCTAGAAAGTAAATAAAACAAAAGAATCTGTTCAACGATTGAATGAATGTGCCTCTGAGGAACTTCTGCTGCCGTTTAAGATTTGTGTGTTTGTGTTTACGCTGTCCCAGATGGACGGGACTTTTTTAACTGTGCCGCACTGGTATTTGTACGTTTTAACAAGCATGAACCAAAGTTTGTGTGTGTCTCTTCTTCCAGGAGGTGGGGGTAGCGCAGGCCCTGGATACGTCCCAAGCGCAGCCTTTGCCTGTAAGACCCCAGTGTAAACTATCCCCTCTGCTGGTCCACCCTGGCCTTCTCATTGCTGAGAACTTGGCACTGCACTTTCTCACTACAGAGATCTAAAGACAGCCCAGTTGGACTACCGACAGAACAGAGTGAGTGTTCCCATGGAGAAAGAGAGTGCAGTTTATCGGGGTCATTCGGGGTCTCGGCCTTGCGCTGTTATTGGAGGCATATCTTGGTAGTAAAGGTTATATAGGCTTAATTCTTTATGGGCCGTTTTACAGGAGCTCTCAGCTGGCCAGGGAAGTGGTTTCTCTGTCCCCTGTGGATGATCGTAACAGGGTCTAGTACAAGCCGAATGTTTAGATTGGTGTGCGTCAGGGCTTTGATAGTGCTCTTAATGGCTGGGAGGAAGGTGGGTGTTCGGTGGGCTGAGAAAACCAACCTTGGTTCAATGGAGTCTCCAAATCACTCCTCCTCCTAGTAAGACATGCTCAGATAACGTGTGTAGCTCACAAACGTTCAAGCGAGCCCATTTTAAAGTCCCCCTGTAGTCAATAATTGTATTCCTTAAAACTCATCTTTGATCAACAAAATGACATATTTAAATGTTTTTTTTCCTGTGAAAAAATTTATTTGTGCCTTAAAATAGCTTGAATGTAACTCTGTATCCTTGCTTCATTTAGTATAAGCAGAACCGTGAATATGCAAATGAGCCCCGCCTCCACTCACTCATACAGGCTTGTCTACAAGTCGATGGTAATGGAGATCCAGAATGGTAATGCATTTTACCATTCACAGAACAGAACGTCAAAGGAGTTATATAGTTAGCATATAGTTCATCATAACATCGTAATATACATTATATACATAATTCACCCACTATATTGCTAAATGTACACAATTTTTTATCAACAGAAAAATAAACTTGGCTTCTCCTGAGACTCCCCTGCTTCAGAAGGGTCATTGTTGTTGCACGATGACGTGATTGGTTAAAAGGTAGTTTGTGACGTCAAACACTAGCGATTTCAAACTGTGTTTTTGAGACTGTCTTTGGTTCATTGCAGTTTTAAGGAGAAAATACTCAGCAATGGTGTTGACTTATGAATTTGCACATGGTTTGTCTTAAAGCATATTAAAAACACCACATAGACATATAAACAACATTAAAAACTTGATTTTCACCACAGGGGGTGAAACATAACTGTTTTTGTCCATACAATGAAAGTCAATGGGGTCCAAAATAACACTGGACCCCATTGACTTTCAGTGTTATGGACACAAAAAACAGAGAGAGAAAGAAAGTAAAGAAGCTTTGGAATGACATGAGTTGATTAAATGACTTTTTATTCTCATTAAGATGGACTAGTCTTTCAGGACAGATAACTCACTAGATGTTTGGTAGGCAGCCCATTACACTTTGAGAAATATCCTGTGTGTCTCTCCTAAACTCTTTCTTTCCATTTTCTCTTCCTTTATCCTGCCACCTTTCACAGTAGGTAGTATATTGTCTGAGCGAATGAGCGATAAATAGCGTCTAAACTCTTTCCTTCCTCTTTCCTTCCTTCTTCATAAACAGAGATTCTTACAAAGGCCATTCATGGCAACATTCCAGTTATACCTGTCAGTTGCTTTAGTGCTCGCTGTTGCCTGGTCACAACTGATACAATATGTGCAAACCGGTATTGTCACTCATTAAATTGATTAGCAAGCTGTGTCAACAAATGCTAATCTGCACTGACAGATAAGGCCATAGCGATGCGCTAAGCTAAAAAAAATGTAGTGAGCAGACACAGAAATAAAATAAATGCACACAAATAAAACACAAAAGTAAAATAACATCTAAGCATTTCCTTACTATTATATGGAAATATTGTACTAATTTAGACATTACTATTTTCTGTAAAGCTGCTTTCAAACTGAATGTAATGTGATAAACGTAATACCAGTGTTATTTTAGTATTATTTATATACAATTATAGTATTTATAGTTTTTATCTTTATATTTTCAGTTCTATTTTTGATGTAATTTTTTGTAATTTGTTATGTGCTTTTGTTTTTTGTTTTTTAAATATAGTATCTATACATATATATATATACACTCACCTAAAGGATTATTAGGAACACCATACTAATACTGTGTTTGACCCCCTTTCGCCTTCAGAACTGCCTTAATTCTACGTGGCATTGATTCAACAAGGTGCTGAAAGCATTCTTTAGAAATGTTGGCCCATATTGATAGGATAGCATCTTGCAGTTGATGGAGATTTGTGGGATGCACATTCAGGGCATGAAGCTCCCGTTCCACCACATCCCAAAAGATGCTCTATTGGGTTGAGTTCTGGTGACTGTGGGGGCCATTTTAGTACAGTGAACTCATTGTCATGTTCAAGAAACCAATTTGAAATGATTCGAGCTTTGTGACATGGTGCATTATCCTGCTGGAAGTAGCCATCAGAGGATGGGTACATGGTGGTCATAAAGGGATGGACATGGTCAGAAACAATGCTCAGGTAGGCCGTGGCATTTAAACGATGCCCAATTGGCACTAAGGGGCCTAAAGTGTGCCAAGAAAACATCCCCCACATCATTACACCACCACCACCAGCCTGCACAGTGGTAACAAGGCATGATGGATCCATGTTCTCATTCTGTTTACGCCAAATTCTGACTCTACCATCTGAATGTCTCAACAGAAATCGAGACTCATCAGACCAGGCAACATTTTTCCAGTCTTCAACTGTCCAATTTTGGTGAGCTCGTGCAAATTGTAGCCTCTTTTTCCTATTTGTAGTGGAGATGAGTGGTACCTGGTGGGGTCTTCTGCTGTTGTAGCCCATCCGCCTCAAGGTTGTGCGTGTTGTGGCTTCACAAATGCTTTGCTGCATACCTCGGTTGTAACGAGTGGTTATTTCAGTCAAAGTTGCTCTTCTATCAGCTTGAATCAGTCGGCCCATTCTCCTCTGACCTCTAGCATCAACAAGGCATTTTCGCCCACAGGACTGCCGCATACTGGATGTTTTTCCCTTTTCACACCATTCTTTGTAAACTCTAGAAATGGTTGTGCGTGAAAATCCCAGTAACTGAGCAGATTGTGAAATACTCAGACCGGCCCGTCTGGCACCAACAACCATGCCACGCTCAAAATTGCTTAAATCACCTTTCTTTCCCATTCTGACATTCAGTTTGGAGTTCAGGAGATTGTCTTGACCAGGACCACACCCCTAAATGCATTGAAGCAACTGCCATGTGATTGGCTGATTAGATAATTGCATTAATGAGAAATTGAACAGGTGTTCCTAATAATCCTTTAGGTGAGTGTATATATATAGATTCTGGATAAACTGAGAATCAAAATTTTTTTTTGTTTCAAACAGAGATCATGATTCTCCCACGATTCTGAACAGACAACTTAAAGGGTTAGTTCACCCAAAAATGAAAATTCTATCAATAATTACTTACCCTCATGTCGTTCGACACCCCGTAAGGCCTTTGTTCTTCTTCGGAACACAAATCAAGATATTTTTGTTGAAATCCGATGGCTCAGAAAGGCCTCCATTGGCAGCAATGACATTTCCTCTCTCAAGACCCAAAAAAGGTACTAAAGACGTCGTTAAAAAGTCCATTTCACTACAGTGGTTCTACTATAATTTTATGAAGCGACGAGAATAGTTTTTGTGGGAAAAAAAAAAAAATCTAAATAACGATTTTATTCAACTATTGTCTGACCTTTGACGTGAACTCACGAAGCACCACGACGCATGTGCAAGAATGTGCCGTAGAGCCGGCAGAAGTGAGGAACTTTGTTTACAAGCAGAGGAAGATGCACCGTATCTAAGCTAATTCTACATTGATTGTGCTTTAGGTCTTGGCGTAGTGCTCAAAATGGTGCTAAAGTGTGCATTTCCTGGATGCCCAAACGCCGGCTCTACGTCATATTATCGTGCATGCGTCGTGGTGCTTCGTGAGTTCACATCAGAGGCCTAGACAGAAGACAATAACTTGTTGAATAAAGTCGCTTCTCGTCGCTTCATAATTCTCGTCGCTTCATAAAATTATTGTAGAACCACTGTAGTGAGATGGACTTTTTAACAACGTCTTTAGTACCTTTTTTGGGTCTTGAGAGAGGAAATGTCATTGCTGCCAATGGAGACATTTCTGAGCCATCGGATTTCAAAAAATAAATCTTCATTTGTGTTCTGAAGATGAACAAAGGTCTTACGGGTGTCGAGCGACATGAGGGTAAGTAATTAATGACAGAATTTACATTTTTGGGTGAACTAACCCTTTAACAAAATAACATGTAATTTACTAGAGGTTCTGACAAATATTAATTGCTGCAGTCTATTGAAAATATTTTTTTTTAAAAAGCGGTTTGAATGAATGATTCAATGACTCGCTCATAAACAGACTACTTTCCTTGTTTCATTACTGGATAAATCAGCGTTTTTTTAAACAAATCTCTGGAATGAACAATTCAATGACATTTTTTTAACAGTAACTTGTCACCACCTGGTGGCGTAATGATACAATCTTTATTTGAACTTTCACTTTTACTTTCAAAAAGTGATCTACTCCATTTTGATCGCTTCTGTAGACATATGTGTTTATATCTGAACCATAATCTTTTATCAGTTCTTTTGTGATAATATGATAATTTTTAACATAAAAATAACGATACTGTGTGGTTGACTGTTTTGAAAAAAAATGTCATACCTATAGCGGCAGCACCGACACAGATCTAAATGTTCCGGTGTGATTAAGTCAAAAGGTTTAATAGACACAGAGGAATCTGTGACATTTAAGAATGAGATTGCGTGTGTGTTTGAATCGAGATTGCGATCTTTTAACAATAAATCGTGCAGATCTAGTATACTTATAGTTTATATGTTATACAAATAAAACTGACTTGACCTGACATTGCGCATGCAGACACAAGGTGCTTGCTTACCAGGAACTTGCGTTTCTGTTTCCAGTGAGAGCCCTGTGCATTGGTGTGGCGGTGAGCTTCTGTCACCATTCGGATCAACTCCCACTCTGAGCTGGTGGGTTCTGGACGATTCTGCAGGGACTTTACCATCTCCTCCTTCTTCCGCTTCTCACGGTTCTCCTCAATCAAGCGCCGTTTCGCAACCCGCTTGGAGTCGTCCAGAACCACTACACCAAAGAGAAAAATGGGTTAATTCTCCAGCTCTCATGATACATAAAACATTATACTGTACAATTAAGTTACAATCCTCTTAATTTGGTTGGTCGAGCTGCTTTTCCAGTAAATCTTTCATTTTAAGGATGTTTAGACTTATCCTGGAAAACAAAAGTAATGATTTTGCAGTGCAGAATGGCGGTGACAGAACGAATAAGAGCATCAGGGAGGGATCAAAGTAGAAACGAGACATCCATAAAACACTATAGAGTAGAGAGAGAGAGTGAGTGACAGAGGAAGAAGAAATGTGGTCTGGGCTGAACATGTGCTGTACATATGTGAGGCGTATAGACATATGTAAGGGGAAACCCCAGACTGAGCACTTCAGTTTGCATAGGATTAATGTACCTTCGCTGTCAGCATGCATTTGTGCAAGTAAGGAGCAGAGCTGCATTCGTGATCCAATACAGCGGGGTCCAAATTTCTGATGTAGAAGTTTAAATGCTTCTGTTTTGAATTTCCTTATTTAACAATTGTTCATTACAAATTCTATTAACTTAGGACAACTTAGAGATATAAGACAACTGCTGAAGATCAGTGAACAGACACAGTGAGAGATTGACTTGTGGTCACTCATGTTTGAAATCATAGTGACCCTGATGCAAACTGACTCGTGTGTTTTTATTTGTCTCTGTGTGTTTTTGCATGTTCTGTGATTTTGTATGTTATTTGCATGAGTGTGTGCAAAGTCACTCACAATCCATGGCCATGCCCACGGCGATGCATTTCTTGAAGCGGCACAGCTGGCACTGGTTGCGGGTGATCTTGTCGATGATGCAGCAGCCGTCGTACTTACAGGAATAAGAGGGGTGGAGGTTCTTCTGGATGGTGCGCCTGAAGAATCCCTGGAAGTGAGTTGGATAAAGAGTGTATTGAGAGGCGGGGAGTCAGACATTTGTGTGTTACCTGTCATACTGTATTGAGCAGGTGGATGCAAAGAGGCTTTTTGTCTCGTTTTGCTGAAAAAAATATCTAAATAACCTTTTGAGAAGCATAAATGTGTATGAGAATAAAATCTGTTTTCAGAGAACTAAGTTGTAGCCTCATTTTCAAATAAATGTATATTTTTTAAGCAGCCTAATAGTTATGTAGATGAATGCTTAAAACAAGCAAACAAAAAATATTTGTCAATGACTTACATCTTACCAACTCTTATATCTTAACGATATCTACTCAATGTTTTCTGTAAGGTTGCCAAAAAGCTAAAATTTCAGTAGTCAATACAAATATCAGTGAAAATTAGTATTGATACCAAATCCGATACCACAGCAAAAACCAATACGCTCTTGAACACATTCCTTTATTTAGGGAAAAAAACACAAAGAAACAACAAAACACAAAAAACTAAATACAATAAAATGATAAAATACAAAAAAAAAATGCACAGAGCATGTGCAAACTTGAGAGTTGCTGACAACCCTATTTGGTGACATCCCTAATTTAAAGTATGTTTAGCAGAAGTCTTTTTAGAAAACTTGTTTGCAGTAGGGGTATCTGCAAGCTCTCAGAGCTCCTCAAATCAGCCTGTTTAGACAGGAGTCACAGAGACTTTCACAACACAGTTGTCACTCACAATTCTCTCCCTTTTCATACAGAGAGATGGTGGATAAGATGGTTTACAGGGTTTTTTAGGCATGTGATATGAAAGGTTTGATAGTGATAGGAGTCTAAGTTTCACAAATGTCAACAGGATGTATTGTTGAAAAGATCGGTCCAGCTCCACACCATGACTCTACGTGGAGTGACAGTCTAGTCTGTATATATATATATATGTGGGGCTGAGGTGTCTGTTAACAGATGTCACTGTGCACAAGTGATAGCAGAGGAGTCCTACCTTACAGCCCTCACAGGTGATGCAGCGGTAGTGGTAGCCTGTCGCTTTGTCTCCACACACCACACATGGCTCATCCTTCTCCAGATAGCTGGGGATGTACCCTACCATACAAATAAATAAATAAAAATCAGTAACATTTATCATCTCAATATATATACACATACATATAAGCAAAAAACGTTTCCTCAGACGCTACAGCAAAATGGCTGCCCACTGCTCCGGGTGTGTGTGTCCATGGTTTGCAGTGTGTGTGTGTTCACTACTCACTAATCCTAATGTGTGTGCACTAACTTGGATGGGTTAAATGCAGAAGACAAATTTGATTTATAGCTGCAATACTGCAAAAATGACACAATTCAGATTTATCTGAGTATCTATTTAAGACCTAGTCTTGTTAACCTTGACTGGTGAAAGCCCTGAGTGACTCTGAGAGAGTCACTTGACAGCAATTAAGATCCACCAGTTTTTCTGACAGGAAGAACTATCTCTTGCCTTATGCTTGAGCCTCTTTGTAAATTTGTAAAGCCTTTCATAGATAAGAAACAAATGATCATTTGAGAAACATGCTATGGCTTACAGTAAAGGGGCAACTGCCACTGCCAACTATGGCCCTGTCCCAAATGGCACACTTCATATGCACTTTGTGCGTGTCCGTGAGACCTTAGGGTGTCCCATTTGCCAATTTAGATTTCCTTTGTGGTCGATACGTGCCCTCGATGTACACTTTTGCAGAGCCCGCACTGAAGCGAGCTCCGCAGCAGACTTCTTCCCAACAGTCAAAGCAGCGTTACGTCACAAAAGTGCAGAGGAAGACAAGGAAGACCGCAAGTATTTAGGGTACCATTTGGGACAGGGCCTATTTCACAAAATTCAAAGCTAAAAAAATATACACTACCATTTAAAAGTTTGGGGTAGGTAAGATTTTTGAAAGAAGTCGCTTATGCTCACCAAGGCTGCATTTATTTGATCAAAAATACAGTAAACTTTTGTCTACTTGTCCTCTAGAAATTATTCCAAAATGTTGATTTAGTGTTCAAGTTTAATTTCTTACTATTATCAATTTTGAAAACTGCTGTGCTGCATAATATTTTTGTAGAAACTGCAATAATTTTTTCAGGATTCAGAAAAGTTAAAAAGAAGAGAATTTATTTGAAATAGTAATCTTTTGCAACATTATAATTGTTTTTTTTCTGTCACTTTTTGATCAATTCAATGCATCTTGGCTGAATTAAAGTATTGATTAAATACTGACTCCAAACTTCTGAACAGGAGTGTATAAACTGCTGAAAGAAGATGCAAAATAATAATAAAAATAACTATTATCACATGTATTATCAACAAACTGTTCCATGTTTTTACAAAGCTGAAGAACCCCCCCCCCCAATTACCATTCTTAAAACTAAAATAGGTGAAAAGATAATGAATTTTTTCATTAAGATTTGCAAACATCACCAGCAGGTGGTGCAAATATGGCATATTGATTGGGATATGTCATTTAGACTTGTAAAGGACTTAATTATCCTTCTTTTTAGGATTATCCTTTGTATTCTTTGCACAAAATAAAACACTAAACCTGTCATTCTTCCCAAGCACATGTGACAGCACCAGCATTAGAAAACTACAAGGTTGGAGATTGAAGAGGATGTTGGGATATATCTGGCTTGCTATATTTGGCTGCTGTGTGCATGAGGTGAATGGGGCAGGACTGATGGACCTAAACAAGCGAAGATGGGCTATCCTGATAAATGCTTAAACATAAAGGCCAAATTTATTGAACTTCCTTAACTGAACAGCTACCCCTTAAACAAACCAATACAAAGCCAATCCTTACAGAGCCCATTAGCCTGGGAGAACTTTAAAACGATTGCTTTAATGTGAGTTATAATGTCCTGAAGGAATATCACCAGAACATCACATAACAACAAGTCTATTGAGCTATCTGATGCTGGATTTGATGCAAGGAGGATCACGGGGCAACTGAAAACCCTTCTCTCCCTCAGGGTTTCTCGAGTGTTTCTCAGAAATGTGCAGTCAGTGATGTATTCTGGGAGGACAGAGGATGGGGAAAACACACTGCTGCTGAAGCTATATGAAAAGAGCATCAGTGTCTTCTGTGAGACATCTTACCAGACATGCTCTTCACCGAACACTGGCTGTTCTTTCTCTTCCTTTTCGGGCCATCGAGCCACCTGGAAAAAGAGAGAGAGAGTTGGCATTAGTACATGCCACAAAGATGGCACATGGGAAGTCTTTGCTCTGATTCGATGGCTGCAATTCCCTGTGGTATCACTTCATATTTTTAACTAGCACACATTCAGCTCCAAGTGCTTCAACAACATGACAACCCTGTCATTTTGATTTGAGAGAGTGAGGATCAAAATAAAAGAAGACTGCAAATACAGGCAACCGTCAGTGCCATGGTTCACATGTTCCTAACATGTTCACGTCCTGACTTTGATGGGACCGAGCCCACCCCCCTTCACACTTCCCAAATATTTTCCTGCAACTTTTATTTTTAATTAAACATATCTACTAAAATGATAAAAGGCCAAAACAAAATAAAAACAAAAACAAAACAGTAAAGTAGCATACAGTGTCAAAGCAACCGGAAGCTGCTGATTCACAATAAGTTTTATAATATATGGATTTTTTCTTTTGATATTCCTCTGTCTTAATGTTTTGAAGGTGCCTGAGGGGCTCAATGTTTACACTTTTGTGAGATATAAACCCATAAATGGCACACTAATAGTAGTCAATGGACAATAAACTAGGTTATTCAAGAGAATATCTTACAGACTTCACCTATAAATTGTTACAAAAATTTAAAAATAAAAAAACAAAAACAAAACAAAAGCCCATTGTGATAAAGCGCTTGAGAGTTGCCAATTTCAAACACAAAAGAGCTTTTAAATAATCTTTTTTTTAAATTCCTAGCATTATTATTAAATATTTAACAATCTTACAATAATACAGATTACTGTCTTAGAATAATACCAATAATGCACAAACAAGCAAAACATCCCATTTGAGATCAACTTCTCAAAAACTATTTTTGAAAAAACTACCAGTTTTGCCTCACCAACAACAACTTCAGGTCATCCAGTAGTAACACCCATTACGACTAAAGAGGCATGTACACAGACAGCACTAAAATCACCGAACATCATTAATTATCAATGAGAGCTGGTGATTTCCGGAGTCATGAGAGACAGAGGCAGTTGCTGATGTAACAAAGCTGAGCAGAGCAAATGAGCAGTGACGCAATGCGACGACTACCAATGAGACTGCAGACAGTGATCCGTATGATACAGCTGGACATCGTGGCTTAACAATACAGCCACTCTGTGACCTCCAGCGACATATACGTGTGAACGCCACAGTCTCCCGGTACATCGAGTCTGTCTGTGATTAAAGGGCTGGAGTGGCTCAGCTCTATGCTGGGAGAAAGAGAGCAGTTATGTAACAAAGTGCCCAAATAATGCAGGCAAATCTGTTAGAATTCGGTGCTAGTCTCTCAACACCCTTTCAACGCCTTTGCCACTGCTAACGCTAATGCTAGCCTCTTTAAATATACATCAAAAAGTGTTTGATTTCTACAGGGAAAGCGGTTTTAAAACTCCACATGATACTAATACGAGTTTATACGCATAATCATGAGCTTGATTTTGAGGGGGGAAAAAACACCTTGAATGCACAACCAATCTGTCAAAGGCATAAAATATGAATTTAAACATTAAAAGCTGTAGGGGTAAACATCTTTCCCGTTACATAAAAGCTTACATTACCCTTACAAAAAATACTGTGGTGGGACAGTTTCACATAATTCAGAATATAGTACTTTGATATATAGCCTACTAGAATACTAAACGAGTACCATGTTCATGTACAATAGTATTTACGTGATATTGTGAGGCAGGGGTTTTCACACTTTTGGATGCCATCGACCCCTAAATATGATCCCTCTGCAAGAGACCCCTTTCCTAACTAATATGTATATATATATATATATAAATATATAATTAAATATATGTGAACCTAGACCACAAAACCAGTCATAAGGGTACATTTTTTTTAATTGAGATTTATACATTATCTGGAAGCTGAATAAATACGCTTTCCATTGATGTATAGTTTGTTAGGATAGGACAATATTTGGCCAAAATACAAAAATCTGGAATCTGAGGGTGCAAAAAAAAATTTAATATTGAGAAAATCACCTTTAAAGTTGTCCAAATGAAGTCCTTAGCAATGCATATTACTACTAATAATATATAATAATAATTTTTTTATATATTTACGGTAGGAAATGTACAAAAATCTTCATGGAACATGATCTTTTCTTAATATCCTAATGATTTTTGCCATAAAAGAAAAATCGATAATTTTGACCCATACAATGTATTGTTGGCTATTGCCACAAATATACCCGTGTGACTTATGACTGGTTTTGTGGTCCAGGGTCACATATATCCTGTATATACAGTATATATTTATATTTTAAAGATCCAGTTACACAGTAAAAATGTTAGGAAGAAATGTTATAAACATAAGGAAAACAATAAAATACAGCATAGCAAAGAAAACGGTAATGTTAAATTCTGTTTAATTTAATGTAATTATATCGATCATTATAAATAAATATAATTATAAAAACTTTTTTAAACATTTTTCTCAGAAATTTTTCACGGACCACCTAGTACGATGCCCTGGGGGTTCCTAAACCCCATTTTGAAAACCCCTGCTCTAAGGCACTTTAAGAATCCCATTGGAACTTTTTGTTAGTGTCTCGAGTTTGCCCTTTTCTCATTTGATAGAATCTTCTGGCAATTATCAAGAGAACACAAAACAAGGTTCATGTGATGTGCTCCCTCAAGCCATCGCAACGTCACACACAAACACAAAGAAGGCCATCTTTGTTCAAAGCCATGGGGGAAAGATTAAAAAGGGTTCAAAGCGTAATACTGGCGAGTGTGTTCTTTCCCTCGCCACATTGTTTTTGTCATTTGCTGTATTGATTCTGCAGCTGTGGAACGTCATTTATGAATGTCATTTAATATGTCTGACTGAGGTTCTGTCAGGACGCTGAAGCCTCTAGACTTTGTCTCTCTTGCTCTCTCTCGGGCCGACAGAAATGTCACTCTGAAGCCGCGTTGTCTTCATCACAATCACTCTGATTTGCTGTCGTGGATAGTTTTACCAATACAACTGTCAATCATCTGCTGCCCCCATGGGAACCTGCTAGTCACGAAGAAGACACAAACGTACAAACACAAATCAAACACAAGCATTGCAGATTTTACGTTTCAGTCCTTTTCAACACACCCCTGGTAATCAATACTGAATACAGAATTCATTAAATAACAATTCCATCATGGCAAAAGCAATGAGCTCCTGCGAGAAGATAAACAGTGCAATAGAAAGATAGGCACACAGAGACAGAGAAAGATAAAGCAGGAAGGGCTTTTTCCACTCTGACACTCACTATAAAAAGAAACCTCAGAGGATGCTGCCTAGTCAGAAATGGATGGGAGGGGTAAATCAAATAAATAAATAAATAAATAACAGCCAAGCTGGCACTTGCTCTCCGCAGAAACATCAATTATTCCGGACCTAAATGGAAGAGCTACACAACTTTCCCATTAAAGGGACAGAGGACAACCGCTGTAACATCTGAGCGGACAGGTAGCAGTTTGCACTGTAAAATCATAATATGAACCAGGAATGAGTGACTATCGTTTTGCACACACAAGTGACGAACAGCTGGCTCATAATCGGTCCGATCTGATGATACTTAAATGGTTTCTCATTAAATACTCAGCTGCAGCAGCATACATGATTCAGAAGTATCAGAGATCTGCCCGTTCGGTCGACCGATGCATCACAGAAGACCCTCAAAAAGAAGTTAGAGCAACATTCTCCACACAGAAGAACCTGAGGGGTCTGAAGTAGATTCCCTGGATCAGGAATAGATCGCTAAGGGTTTCCTGCACTTTTTCCCAATGAATTACCAGTCACTTATACTATATTAGTAATAATAATAAAATACTAGTCTATAATGATAACGTAAAAATAATACTAACATATTACTACTACTACATATTACTACTACCCAGTATTTCTAATATTACCAATATAACTAATATTCATATTATATACTATATTAGTAATAATACTAATAAAATACTACTATTATTACAAGTCATACTACTAATAACAGTATAACCAGTATAGCCAATAGGATTTAGAACACATTTATTGAGATTGCACTAACACACAATGCAATTTTCTAGTTGAGATGAAATATTTTAGATCTTAGCAAAACTAGAAAAATGCATTGACAATAGAAATGTTATTGATTTTATTAATCCATTTAGATTTACATACATTTTCCACGTCTCGATATCACAGCTTTCAAAATCCCTGATATCTGCAGTCTTTCCATGACTGTGGGAACCTTGTTAAGACATTATGAGAGCAGCATAGCTTGTGGAGCGATACAGGTAGGAGAAGAGTCTCACCTGATAACGCAGTGGGATTGGAGGATGTGCATGGTGAAGACGAAACGCTCCGCTGTTCTTCAGAATTATAACTCTTCACCACATCAACGGAGCGAGCCGTATAAACACAGTCTGACTGGATTCTTTTTGATGCGTCTCTTGCATAAGTGCACTCTCTCTCTCCCTGTCGTTTGGCAACCCTCCCTCTCTTTTTCCCCTCTGCCCGCTGTCTCTCCAACACTGAATTTCCCCTGACTGTTCTTTATGAATATTTCTAAGTATCCTACGTGAGTGATTGTCTCTCCCACTCTTAATCCCTCCCGCGGTCTGTGATTGGGTGTTGTGATCCCTTTCGCGAGCGGTAATCCGGGGTTAGGAGCGAGAGACGTGAGATTGGGCAAGCGATGTGATAAAGCAGGAGGGATAGAGCCTGAGATATGCCAGCACCCATAAACATGCCAACTGGTTCTGTCACCCCCAGTTATTTTCAACTTTATTTACTCTGAACCTCTGTGCCATATTTATATCCAGTGAGGTTTCATTCATCCTCTACGACAAGGCAAACATGGTACAAGCAGTGACAGTGGGTTAATTCAGGGGAATAATATAAATACATAAAATGACGGAAGGAGTTTGGGGTAAAAATTAACCATCACACTACACTACCTAATACCCAGAAGCAAAATGTAAGTTTGAATGCTCGAAACTCCACACTGAATTCAGAAGCACTACTGTTCAAAACGTTGGGTCAGTGAGATTTTTGAAAAAATTTTTTTTAAAGAAATATCTTATGCTCATCTAGGCTGCATTTATTTGATCAAAATTACAGTAAAATCTGTAAGACTGTCAAATATTATTACAATTTAAAAGAACTGTTTTCTATTTCAATATATTTAAAAAATGAAATTTATTCCTGTGATGAGAGATCATTCTAATATGCTGATTTTTTATTATTATCAACAGCTGTGCTGCCTAATTTGTGTGTGTGTGTGTGTGGAAACTACTTGATTTCAGGATTCTTTAATGAATAAAAAAGTTGTACTGACCTCAAACTTTTGGTAGTGTACATGTGTTTGTAAAGACACTTCGAAGAAACATTTTAAAGCCATGTCAGAAAAAAAATTGTGGGAAGTGAATGAATTATTCCCAGTGCTGAAATTGAGGCTTTGCATTTTAAGAATGGTTAACGGAGTGCGGCGTGATTTGAGTGGCAGGAAGCTGAGAGTCTTAGAATCTGTCAGGCCACTCGGTCTTATGCAAAGAGATGTTTTGGAGTCACTCCACCTTGCATTTCCTTCCTTCTAAATCCCTCATTGTGTGTTTGCCGTTTCCCTCTCTCTCTCCTCTGCCAGCTTTATGAGAGCTTATTTTAGACCCTGTCTAAATGTGATCTGGCAGCTCAAAGCTAATGTCAGAACAAAAGCCACGTGCACTTTCGCAAAGAGCAAAGAAGAAAAGAAGCTAAAGGGATACCGCTAAATGTATGTAAATGTGCATTCACACTTTTTTATGTATTTGTCTAGGGGTGCTGGCATGTCTGCACAAGTGAGTAGATGAGATAAACAGTCCGCTAGCCTGAAGCTCATGTGATTCTAGCTGGAGGGATGGTGGCGCTGTTGTCTAAAGCTGTCCCTCCAACATGTGCTCATGTTAACATTTGTATTAGTGCCACACTGCACTTCCTGAATCTCTGAATAGATGAGAACTTTAGTGCTATTAATATGAAGTTTACATCAGATTACGTTCTTAATTTATTCTTACATTTATCTTGTTGCTGTGGTTAGGTTTAATAAAAAAACTAAACTATGTATATGGTATCAAAATTGGAATAGAGAATTGTAAATTTTCTCTGGTATCTAAAGTTTTGGTGTCTTTTTGGTGCTGTTTTTCCAAAAACAGCTTCATGGCCGGTAAAAAAAAAAAAAGCATGGCTGGTAAATTTTCTTAAGACACTCGCCATTGGCAGATGTGGCAAAAAGTTAGTTTTAGGTCCTGCACAGACAGATCTAATCTAATAGACAGACATACATCCGAATTCCTCCCAAATTTTTATGTTCACTAAAGACATAACTGATTATGTTTATGTAAACCTTGTAAGTATTTGACAGCTAAAGCGCAAAAAGATGTGAAAGAGAACTTAGTTTAGTAGTCACACATTATTTGACAGGCTTAACTGGCAAGTCTTTAAAACGCATGCAAATAATGAACGAAGAACTGCAATGTTACATGCACGTAACCCTACCGCTGCTTTGCTAAACATGTTATGTGAACGCATGTCACTTTGTACGTTCATACGCTGTATATATTTTGGGACGCAGGCACGAGAACTGCAACTGATAGAATGTGTGCATTGTAGCATTATACTACGGTTTTGATGCTGTTCACTTTATTTAAACAATTTATTTTGATTCAACACCACTGTATCAGGTTTTTGGTTCAAATGTGATTGCTTCATGTTAAATTGACTTGAAAAGGTTACTCTTTGACTTAACTTGATGTTTTAATTGTTGCTTCAGTGAAAAATATTTAGAGAGTTTTTACTAGACCAAAACATGTTCAGAAAACGTAACCAGTTTAAGTTACAGTGAAGTGATTGAATTGAGTTTTACATAGATTTACATAAATTCTTCCTCAGTCACAACACAAGGATTTTGCATTGATTAAAAATAAACCTTTAATGTTAATAAAAACTAAGTTGGTTGTGTGGAACCACTGTCCATAATTTTTTTGAGTTTGGGTGTGAACGGGACTTTAATATATATATTTTTTAATTCTTGCAGGTTTTGCCAATCTTAAACTGAAGGCAAGGCAAGTTTATTTATATAGCACAGTGGTCATTGCTATTCTTTTCATGAAAGCCACACTGATAGGACAAAATCAATAGGAGAGCCACTTTTACCGCAAAGTATCAAAAGTTACATCCAGTCATAAATAGCCTGCTTATCAATCTGTCATCCCTGAACATACAATATACAATGCAATAAATACAAAGGTAGATAGATAGAGGGTATGCATAATATATTTTTAATGTAAACTTTCTTTTAAACCTTAAGTTTTTTTGTTTTTGTTTTATGAGTTTTCACATGCATATGATACGCACTTTATGGTGTGTTATATGCACATAACCCACATGATGAGTAACACTGATATAGCACATTTCATACACAATGGTAATTCAAAGTACTTTACATAGAAGGAATTAAAATAATCAAAACAAATAAAAATATCAATAAAAGGTGAGAATAAAAAATTATATAAAATATATTAGAATAAAAAGGAGGATGCAAAAATTTAAATACAGTGCAATCAGTTGGATGTAGATCAGTGCTGATTCAGTAAATGCACAGCTAAACAGATGTGTTTTGAGTCTGGATTGGAATGTGGCACTGTTGGAGCACATCTGATCTCTTCTGGAAGCTGGTTCCAGCTGTGGCTGGCATAATAGCTAAAAGCAGAACCCTTGGTATTTCTAGCTGATATGATCCTAATGATCTGAGTGAACTGTTAGGTTTATATTCAGTGAGCAATGTATTGTGATCCTAGGCCATTGAGTGATTTATAAACAAGTAATAATACTTTAAAATCAATCCTAAATGTAACTGGAAGCCAGTGTAAAGACCTGAGGACTGGTATGATATGTTCATATTTTCTGGTTCTGCTCAGAATCCTGGCAGAAGCATTCACTATGAGCTGCAGCTGTCATGTTTTTTTTGGGCAGGCTGGTGAGGAGTGCACTACAATAGTCCACCCTGCTGGTGATAAAAGCATGAACAAGTTTCTCTAAAGGTAGGGACACACCAAACAGCCAATCAGAGTCTCTCACCGACGGCCCGACACTGATGCTGATTCGGCCCAAAGAAACACAACGCTGTCCGACTAGAGCCAATGGTGCGGAACACACCGATAAAACTCAAAAACTGTCTGATGTTGCCCGATGGCCGATCATCAGCTTGGTGTGTCTCAGGCTTAAGTCTTGTCTGGAAACCAAGCATTCAATTCTAGCAATATTTTTGCGATGATAGTATGCTGATTAAGGCATTGCTTTGACATGATCACACCAAGATTCCTGACTTGATTTTAAGTTGTTTGACTTCGAGTGAAGGTATGCGTTCACCCTGAGAACGTCATCTTTGTTTCCAAACGCAATGACTTCAATTTTGTCTGTTTAACTGAAGAAAGTTTTGGCACATCCAACGGTTAATTTCATCAATGCATTGGCACAGGGACTCAATTGGGCTGTAGTCATTTGGCGATAGGGCTAAGTAGATCTGGGTGTCAACTGCATAGCTGTGGTAAACAATTTGGTTCTTTCTCATTATTTGGCTCTGTGGGATGTTGGGATGTTCAGGTTGAACAAGAGCGGTGCAAGAATTGAGCCTTGAGGGACTCTGCATGTCATGGATGTCCATTTAGACTTATGGTAACCTATACTCACATAATAACCTCTTCCTTCAAAGTATGACCATAACCATTTTAGCAACATCCCAGAAAGCCTGACCCAGTTTTCCAGCCTGTCAAGAAGTATGCTATGATCGACAGTGTCAAATGCAGCACTGAGGTCGAGTAGTACCAGCACTGATATTTTGCCTGTATCAGTATTTAAGCGAATATCATTTATTATCTTTATGAGCGCTGTCTCTGTGCTGTGATGCGGTCGGAAACCAGATTGAAATTTGTCAAAGTATCCATTCGAGCTTAAGAGTTCGTTCAGCTGACTGAAAACAACTTTTTCAATGATTTTTTTCTATGGAAAGGAAGATCTGAGATTGGTCTGTAGTTGCTCTATATGGTGTTATCCAGATTGCTCTTTTTCAGTAGGGGCTACTGCAGTTTTCAGGGAGTTTGGAAAAGTCCCAGAAAAAAGGGAGGCATTAACCACTTCTATGAGATCTGATTCTAAACAGTTAAACACACTTTTGAAAAAAGATGTGGGAAGTATGTCAAAAGCGCAGGTGGATGTTTTAAGGAGCTGTACTGTTTCTTCCTAAATTTTGCCATCAATTGAAAGAAAACTAAATTGATCCTAAATAAAATGAAAATTATAAAATAATATAAAAACGCAAATTTGAAAAAGCAAACCCATCATTAAATCTGTGTAAACTAGGTAAAGGCTTCAGCGCTCTGCAGGCCCCCTGTTTGTCTGATTAAGGTGGATTACATCTTTCCAAAGGACAGACATGCTGTACGGCCAACAGCAGGAAAATCCTGTCAATTGAGTATATGCAAATCTAGGAGCTTTTAAGTGTAAACGGTAAAGAGGAACATGATGTCATCCAGGATAGATTAAAACAATATGCAAGCATCAGTTCTTTTGACCACTGTGGAACATTGACTCAAACAGGCATGTGGTGTTTGTATAAACACAAAAGAGCTACGAGAACATGCCTGGTTCTTCTCCATACATCTCAAGTTTGAAATCAGCCCAGACGTCTGTGGAACGCCCTGATACAGTTAATTTAGCACAAACTAAACCATATGGATGAAGATAGTTCGGAAAAAAACTTGGCTGTAATAGTGCCAACAAACATCAAATATAACCTAAATCAAGTGATTCTGTTTGGAACATGCTCTAATTAGTAATATGAGTTTACATGACATAAAGTTATGACATTTGCACTGGCTCAACCAATGGCGTGAGTTTGGGGGGGAGCTAGGGGAGTGTTTGAAGCTAGTTCTCACTTACTTTTTTGCTAATGGCCTTTAATACACAGAGTAAACAGGAAAAAAAAAAACAGCTAAACCTCCACGGACATAACGTTAGGAAAGGTGATTGGGAGGCGAGCAAGTAATGAAAGTAGGAGAAGAAGAAATCAGCTTTATTTAAGATGAACAGAGCCATGTGATTGCTGCTCCTGCTCTTTGATTTAACCCAGAATGCTGTGCTGATGATCAGCTAATCTACTGACAGGTGGCCTCGGAGTAATTAAGCTGAAGGGCCCTCATTTAATCGCTTCTTGAGTGATCATGCAGGGAATCTGACCCCACATTCCTGGGGTCCTGCTCATTATATGCACACACACACACACACACACACACGTAAACACGGGTCTGCAGCTAAGACAAACTCCTGTTGGAGTAATGATGTATGGCTCCTGTTCCCGACGATGCTTCTGTGTAATTAAATGCGAGAACTAATGATTGCGTTGAAAACGCTTGAGCAGGCTGGAACGTTTTCACCTGCTCTAAAGCCTCATTGATTTAATGACGGTTAATCTTGAATAACATTTATAGACTAATTAGAGGATAAATGCACCAAGCTGGGTGTAAAAGGTAAATTTGATAAATTTAGCTTTTATTAATACTAAAGTAACACTGATATACAGTATATATATATATATATATATATATATATATATATATATATATATATATATATATATATATATATATATATATATATATATATATATATATATATATATATATATATATATATATATATATACATACATACACACACACACATATCGATCAGGCATAACATTATGACCAGGTGAAGTGAATAACACTGATTATCTCTCCATCACGGGACCTGTTAGTGGGTGGGATATATTAGGAAGCAAGTGATCATTTTGTCCTCAAAGTTGATGTGTTAGAAGCATGTCCTGCCATCCATGTAGATGTTACTTTGACATGTACCAACTACCTAAGCATTGTTGCAGAACATGTACACCCTTTCATGGTAACGGTATTCCCTGGTGGCTGTGGCCTCTTTCAGCAGGATAATGCGCCCTGCCACAAAGCAAAAATGGTTCAGGAATGGTTTGAGGAGCACAACAATGAGTTGACTTGGCCTCCAAATTCCCCAGATCTCAAACCAATTGAGCATCTGTGGGATGTGCTGAACAAACGATCCGATCCATGGAGGCCGCATCGCGCAACTTACAGGACTCAAAGGATCTGCTGCTAACATCTTGGTGCCAGATACCACAGCAAACCTTCAGGGGTCTAGTGGAGTCCATGCCTTGAGGGGTCAGGGTTGTTTTGGCAGCAAAAGGGGGACCAACACAATATTAGGATGGTAGGATGGCAATTTTATGTTCATATATATATATATATACACATATATACACGCACATATATTAGGGCTGTCAAGATCAACGCGTTAACGCATTCGATTTATTTTTTTCAGTTTAACATATTAAAAACATTTAATGCAATTAAATAATTTTTTTTTCTCCATCCTTTGGCTAGCATTAAAATATATGACCACACTCTTATTCATGCAAATGCTTTTAAACCATTTAAGCCCGATAAGACACACAAGAGAATACCGTTCAGTGCTGGCACGACTCGTGCGCACAGAAAGCCACTTCAGACAGCGCTTAAACGGACAAAACCACACAAAATTGTGCCTGTTTTGTCGAGTATTCTCACAACCATAGTGTTAAATGAGTAAATTAAGTCTAAAATGAACGTAAAGGGTTCAAAATGAGAAAATAGAATGTGCGTCAGATCCAAATCATGTGTGTCAGGTCTTAAAGTGACAGCAGCCTAATAAACCTGCTGCTGTCTGCCATTAAGGATAATCAAAGAACAAAAGACAAAAAGAAAATCACTCACTGCTCTTGAATAA
The DNA here is from genome assembly GCA_039654625.1 of Rhinogobio ventralis. Taxonomy (NCBI): domain Eukaryota; kingdom Metazoa; phylum Chordata; class Actinopteri; order Cypriniformes; family Gobionidae; genus Rhinogobio; species Rhinogobio ventralis. The sequence continues at coordinate 18,688,758 of CM077212.1, forward strand.
ATTACATTTGTAGCTTTAATAAGGATTAATCTATTTTAAATTTATAATTCATGCAGTGAAGACTGGGAAAGAACTGTTCAAGGATACATGGATCAAAAACAACAAAAACAATAACTTTTTATGCATTTTGACAGGGAAAGTAATAATCTGAACCGGTCTGACTGGGCCAATAGGAAAAATTGAGCACAGATATGAAGTGCACAATTCAATGTGACATTTATTATAATGGGTTTATGGGAAGATTGTTTTAAGTTCTCTTGTTATATATTTTTTTAAAGCCTAAAATTGATAGCTTATACTGTAATGCTGACTGCCTATATAAAAAATAAATTTCATAGAAACATCAGTAGCAGTATTGGTATCGGTGAAACTGACCTTCTTTCAAAAAAAGATGGCATTAAACAAATATGTACAATTTAGGCTACTGTCTTTATGTTGTTTCTATATTAATTTGGAGATTAAGGGCCAGATTAGCATGAGAGAGCAATTCCAAAAAAAGCGCAGATGAGAGTTCAGCGCGTGATCTACTGATGATGCACAAATTAAAGAAAACAGACACAGCCGGATCATTTCCATAATGACCAACACAGATACCAAGAGCAGTGCAAATTAGCTTCTGGTTTAAGACGCTTTTTTGGGCAGTAAACAATTACGCAAATACCAGTAAATTCACTAGCGCAAACATCAGTAAATCACCTTGCGTGATTCATTTAAACACTCTCCTCCCATAAATGTTGCGTCTGAAAGAGAAACTCCTACAAATGCAAATGCAATAAGGTCAGCCACAAAAATAACCCTGTCCACATCTTTTCAGCACAAATTTTTCACTGCATGTCTTTAGTAAATCCTGACAGTAGTTTTTTTAACGCCAAAAGAGTGCTGCTGCAAGCTGTTAGTAAATCTGGCCCTAAATGTGAAATTATTACAATATAAAAATATATTAACACTTTAACGTTAGGAGCTTTAACGTTATATATATATATATATACACAGTATATATACAGTATAAATATTAATCTTAAAACCTAAAAAACTTTATATTTTTTTATATATATTATATTTATATTTATATATTTATATAAATATAATGTTTACGTTTTTTAGGTTTTAAGATTAATATTTATAGTTTGATGGTACTATAAACAGAAAAGACTGAAGCTACATAGATTAGTCAACCTCACTAATCATCAACCTCACTAATTAGCCAATTAGTTGACCATTGTGACACAGTAACAGCACACCTCTCCTCAACAAACCATTAGGTATCTGTGGTCAGCGAATCAGAAAAGCAAGAGATTTGCTAAATAAAGAAATCGCTCAAGGACAGATTACACATTAGACATCCACACACATACACTGAGAAGGAAGACTTGATTTTTTTTTTTGCTAACTGGCAAAAACATTGCTGTTGGCTCTAAAGCTAATTCTTTTTTAGAACGTGAGGGGGCAGTCTGTGCCGTCCTGCTAAACCAAAAGCCTACACGGCAGCGTGTGTGTGTGTGTGTGTGTATTTGCGTGTAAGGGTTGAGTGTGTGCTGACTTTGGACAGTAACAGGCATTCTCTAAGGCTTTAGTTAACTTTCCTGCCGGCTCCAGGCCTTATATAAAATGTGTGTGCAGAGTAGATGGTAAGGTAAAGGCTGGTCTCTTAGCGCCTGCCTTTAGACTTAAAAGCACGGCGTAGAGCCAGCACCGCACTCACTGTGAGATGTACACATACAAATGGAGCCAGTTACCAGGAAAACTGAATTATGTAAGAGACTGTGTGCATTGACCAGAAAATTTTAGTTTTCCGAAGCGTCACTACGTGTACATAAAATAAAATTCGATAACCACACACACAGAGAAGCAATGAGCATGGGCAACTTTACAGCCCAGGCATAAAAACTCTAATACCGGGTTCAGACTACACGATATCAGTCTGATCTTGGCTTGATCTGTTTGACGTAGGGCAGTGGTCACCAACCTTTTCAAGCCAAAGATCCCTGACTTTAGCCTTGATGAAAGGCAAGATCTACCTATAGATTTTTCATGACCGATTCATTTTTTTTTCTTACAAGCAAATTGGCTATTTCCGATACCAGCTGCCGATTTTTCTTCTTTGTTTAAGCAAATGTATTTGTTGTTGATTTGCTCTATAACAGGACAATCTGGCCTTAAAAAATTTTGCCATTTGAAATGAGAGGCAACCACTGCATTTTAATCATGATCCAAACAAAGATACACACATGTAGCATGAGCAGCTGTTTTTGACATTAGATTGCATCATTTCAAGACTTAGAGCAAATACAGAATGGTTTGACTTTAGCTTTGTGAAATTGTTACACACCTGCACAAAACAAAAACAGATGGACTGAATAAAAATGCAAATTCAATCTCTGACAGTAGGTGGTGCACATGGAAAAGAAGCGTTTCTTTTTTCTTGCTGGGCCTATTTATATTACCTGGTCCACTTCATCTGTTTTTTTAAACCTGTATTTTGTTTTACAGTCTATGGTTTTCTATCTGATTTATCAGAACGATTCCATTTACAATTGGTCACATAAATGTGTTTCCGCAAAACGGATATAAATCCGATCTTCAATTCCCGCGCTATATGCAGATTTAATGGAGTTCACGTCACCGAAATCAACAGATATGAGCTGCATTTTATTGATCAACAGCTAATTTCAAAATCAAAGACCGCAATAGGAGAGAGAGTGGCATTAGCACTGGTAAGATCATTTAGTTTCTTTACTTTTAATGATGATGATTGTGTATTGAGCGTCTGCAACTTTCACTTTCATTTGTGTCAGTTTGGTAAAGAGATATTCAGCTGCTCGTCTTATGTCATATAGCCCATAACACGCTCTCACACATTTATTTATTAGCATTGTTGGGAGGAGAAAAATTTACATATGTGGTTTCAACAACCAGATGCATTTAGACCTGTTCAGTTTCATCTGGAATGCGTCCCAGACCACCTCCTGATCGGATTTAAATCCGTCTCGAATGCGTGTCGGAGGGCATTTACACCTGGTCTTTTCACGATTGGATCCAGCTATCTGATCAGAGAAAACGCAAGTGATCATGTGTAAACAGGCCCACTGTGTCTGGTATTTTCTCTGCTGCGCGTCTGCACTCTCCTCTTTGCGACCGTCTTCAGCGTATCCCATCTCTGGGCCGTGTTAACGTCCTTTTAAAAGACTTCATAATATTTTCAAACAAATGACATTCGGGAAATGATTGCAATGCAGTTCGTGTGCAAGTCCGGAATAGAGATCAGCCAAAATTAAACCAAAAACCGTCCGGCAGCTAATTGTGTATTTGGAGCAATTAACCGTCTGTTTCCGATTTATGGCCGGTCGATTTGTGCGGTGCGAATTTTGGGAGCAATTTCGAGCCTTGATAATGTGTTGTTACTTATTTTTTGGTTATTTATCGGGGGCTACCGGGACAGTGATAAAGTTTGCGATCGACGGTTTGGCGACCACTGACGTAGGGTGTTGTGGTGGTTGGTAAACGCCAATGGCCGTTGGGGCGCAAGAAAATATTGTTTTATCTCGTACAGTGTGTGATAGTGGATGACGTCTACGATGCGTCAAGAAGTCAGTCGCTAGTCCCGCCTTCTTGATGATATCACACGTCATTAAAGACGGCAAACAATGATTGGTCGGGAAGCAACGTGCAGTCTGGCATGTTTCTTGTCCATGACACGACAAGAATTCGATTATTAGGAGGCCAAGATTGATAAGGGCCAAGGGAGGAAATGTGGCCAGGAGACCGGGGTTACACCCCTTGTCTTCTACGAGAAGTGTCATGGGATTTTTAATGACCACAGAGAGTCAGGACCTCGGTTTAACGTCTCATCCGAAGGACGGTGCTTGTAACTGTATAGTGTCCCTGTCCCTATACTGGGGCATTAGGACCGACACAGACCACAGGGTGAGCACCCCCTGCTGGCCACACTAACACCTTTTCCAGCAGCAACCTAGTTTTCCCAGGATGTCTCCCATCCAGGTACTAACCAGGTTCAACCCTGCTTAGCTTCAGTGGGCAACCAGCCTTGGGCTACAGGGTGATATGGCTGGAAAATTTAGGAGTCAAAATCACATCATCTGACACAGTGACTACCATAACAGACAAAAATATTGTGTAGTCTGAACCCAGCATTATGAATAACATCATAGCTTGACTAATGACTCTGGAATCTGTTGTGAGATCGGTTCTTAATAGACTTACCGTTTCTCTTCTCCCTCTGATTGGTTTGGGTCTTGCTCCTTGGGCATGTGTTCCATTCACCTTATTTCCATCCAGCGGCCAATCATGTGAGACTGAGGCGGGCCCCACCCCCGAATGCACGCCTGTCATTCGCGGGTTGTGATGAGTCAGACAGTCATCGGACGGCTTTGTGGAGCGACGCTCGCAAACCAAGCCCGCCTCACTCTCCAACCCAGACGCCAAGTGATAATGCAGCAATATGTGATGAGGTCTGCAAAAAAAGACAGAATCAAAGTTAGCATGTGCACTAATCAATGCAGAGCCCTGCAATAAAAAACTTGCGGTGATGGACAAGAATGTGTGGACAAGTAAAATTGAAATGATCTTGAAACGTTCCACAAAAAATGTGTTTGCTCGTAAAAGTTTTGCATACCCCTGAGAAATGTATAGGTTTGCACACAAAACTTTAGCATTTTATTGAGAGTGAAAATTCAGCAAGTTTTGTCAGCAAACCAAAAGTTTTTCAGGGGAACGCAAAACTTTTACAAGCAAACACAAAGTTTCTTGTGGAACGCAAAATGTTTGCGTGATAACACAAAACCACTGAAAGTTCCCTGGGGAACTCGAACATTTTGCGACAAGAAAATACTGAAATATAATTGTTCCTGCTCACATCCCCATGTCCCCTTAGGTGCTTCGTACAAACTAACATGTACAAGCAATGATAAGGTTTTATTTTGTGATTAGATTTTTTGTTTCTATTCTATTCTTTTACTGGTATTTTGAGCGTCCTAGTATTCTTACTGTCTTAGACCTCTAGGGTCATTTAAAATTGTGAGTTTATAAATGAAAAAAGTAGTGTTGTACCAGTGTATTAAAAAATACTGTGTAAAAATAAAGCCAAGAACCATGCAAACTTGGCAAATCCCAATCTAGTGGATCCAGTCCAGAGTATTATTTTGAGAAAATAAAAAAATTTAAAAATAAAATACTCCAGTATAGTATCTTTGGTCTACATTCTAGTCTGAAACATTCTGGTTCTGTATCTCTCTTCCTATTTTAGTTGTTTGTCCCATGTGACGTGTACCATGAGCTCTCCCGAGTATAACCGGCTCGCTGGAGACAACAAGCACACTTTCCAGGAAACAACTCCGATTAGGCAAGCCTTAATCCCATCTCCCCCTGTACCGCATACCCTGTGCAAAACCCAGCAGCTCACGTGCAACACTAGGCTGCTCTTTCACTTCTTTGGTAGCAACAATCTGTCTCAAAACCTGTGTAAATCTCAAGGCCTCGACTGCTTTGATAATCTGGATTAGGAGGATGGATACTGAGAAAATTATCCACAGGCCGCTAGATTGCAATGAGATAAACCATTTAACTGGTCAGTTCACCTGAAAAAGAAAAAAGTCTTGCTGTCTTTAAACTGTGTATTTAGGCTTAATTGTTACTGTACTGAAATAGACATCCAAATCTAAACATAACCAATAAGATTAGACAAACAAGTCAACAAGTCAGTACCTAAATTTAGTCTCTGTTTTGTTGTTGTCACAGGTCAATATGGTCAGACTAGGAGTCACAGCAGAAACACTGTCCAAAAAAAGCCACTGACCCAGGATTATTTCTAGGGCTGGGCGGTATTTTGTAAGGTTTATCATTATACTTTCAAAAACGATTTTTTTACATTGTACAGGACAACATTGGGCAGGATGTGGAATGATATTTTTTTAAGTAAACTATTAAGTAAATATTTTTTTTGTCCAATTAATCGATTAATCAAAGAAATAGGGTTGTCACTGTACTTAAATTGAAGTAGTTGGTACCAGTACCAGTAAAGTTTTGTGGTTCTCTACTAATTTCGGTACCAGAGCAAAAACTGTTGAATTAAGTTTTGTCCCATTGTGTCTCACACATTAGCAGGCGCTGCGTAATATCATTTCGCTGCTGCACCCATAGTACGGCAGCAAAGTTCCTGGATTATTACGCAGGAATGAGAGTATAGTCCCTTGCCATATCGGTCTAGAAAATTGCAACTTTTCATTTTCCGTCGGTCTTAGTACTCGATGTAACTATACACATCACAACATGTAAATAGGAAAATGTTGGCGTTATTTTGTCATTTATTGAGCAGTAGGCTAGCTGGAGCCGTTTACCTCCAGTCTTTGTGCTAAGCTAGGCTAGCGGTGGGTGCATCAGACAGAGTTATGGCACACACAGAGATAAAAATGGTATGTATGGACTTATCTAACTCTGGGGGATACGGTGAATAAGCTAAAGTCCCAAAAAGTCGGCGTGTTCCTTTAAGCAGATTCTGACTAACTTTTGATAGGCAATTGCGTTCATGCGGTCAACATATATGACTGTGATTGGCTATAATGCTCAAGACTTGTAAAAACACGCTGTAAATAGAAACCTTTGACGCTCAGAGAGAGAATCACGAAAACAAACACGAACGAAAGCATTTGAAGGCAGCGTCTATCAGCGGGTACCAAATAATGGACTGGTAGTACCATATGGAAACTGACAGATTATTCAATTTTGAACACTGGGCAGGATGGGGAATAATATATTCTGTATATATAATTGTAAATATATTGTAAATACAATGAATTGATTAATTAAAGAAATAATTGACAAATTTTTCCTTGTTGAATTATTTGGTGATTGTTTAGATTTAAAAGACTAGATGTGTAGCAAAACCATTTAATCTTGCAGAGAATGCCACAAACAGGTTGCTTCGAAAAGTGAAAGTACTTCAAATCTCATTTACAACAGCACTATAAACAGTAACAACAGTTTAAACTTTGTTTGCAACTGCAAACTCAGCAGCGAAGCCTACACAGGCCAAAAAGTTTACAAGCTTAATTTACCCATTGTGTGCCTTCTGAAAAGAAAACTGAACATTTAGCCCACTTTGTAGAAAATACAGAGATATACATTGTATATCGTCATACAGTCTAAAAATACAGAGATGCGATTTTTGGCTCATATCGCCCAACCCAAAGTCTTTCTACAAGTAAAGTTATCTGGCATCTTCTACAAAGCCTTAAGTGAAAACTGATATATCGAGGCAAATTCACAAAGCGTTCTGCTGACAGATGTGATTGCGTAAGTGTATATCAATGTTTCTTTGGTATCTATTATGTTCACAGTTACTAAGCGAAATCCCCAAACACAAACCGATGTGGTACATGCTGTGCAGGCTCTCTGAATCTGTCTATGAATGGGTGGCTCTGGACCAGAGAGGGGAATTAGATCATTTTATTGTGTGTGAAAAGAAAGAAAAGGATCCGGTGGCTTAAACTCAAAGCTTGAGAAAGCACGATCACAGAGCCGAGAGGTGCCGCGGGACTCCATGATACTGATACGGCGCTGATACGATTGCATACCGGCGCATCCGACCAGCCTATATTCTGACTGCAGAAGTGCTTGGAGATTCAAGCGCATGGCTAGTGTGTGATGCAACCCTTTGACAATGAAGCCAAGAGGACATTTGTTCTGCATTAGTTAATGCTCAGCTGGCCTATCATCTTTCATCGGACTAGCCTGTTCGCATATTCGCCAGCCTAACAGGCCTTTTCATCTGCCCGTCCAGCTGATGTGTGTGTTCACCTCTATTGTGCATAGAGTTAAGCGTGTGTGTAAATGTTTTTAAGCTGCATATTACCAAAACAACAGTGATGCTCAGTGGGACTGCTGCAACTAATCACAATAATTAGTCTCCAATGATTAACACAAAGGATTTGAGAGGATTATGAGTTATGAGAGAGAAGCTGCTCATATGGTACATTTAATGGTGACTCCTGATTGGTGGATAGCCCTTGAAGGGATTAGTTCAACTAATCAACTAGTTCAATTTTTCGATTTAGACAGCAATAAAATCATCAACTAAAGTAAATGTAAGTAAATGTTGAAAATACCTTACGTCCCCATGAGAAATGGGGCTAATGGAAAAGAGCAGCTTGGGCATTTTGCTAAGCATCTCCATGGATGAAAGGAAGTCAAATGGTTATCAAGATACATGATTATAATTGTGATTAAATTATCACTGTATTTGAATCTTAGGTGAACTATACAGCCCTCCAAGCGCCGCATCTCATCTTCATCACAAGGCTAAAATGTACAGTCTCGTCTCTCCTGTAGGAGGTCCACCTCTCCCTCCTGTTCAGTCAAGGTCAAAGTCATAAAGCCCCATACAATCAAACATACGGGATCTATAAATGTAGCTTTACAAGCCAGAGTTCCTGTTAAACATGCAACTGACTGAGAACAGGGGCAGGAGGGACACCAGGAGAAATAGAGAGGAAGAACACAGCAGATTAAGTTTAATTCAGCATAGGGCCATAAAAAAAGGAAAAAAAGAGAGGTGGTGTTTGTTAATGATGACTGTTTGTTTTAGAGAGAGTGTGTGTGTGTGTGTGTGTGTGTGTGTGTGTGTGTGTGTGTGTGTGGTAAAAAAGTGCAAAGGAAGCCAAAAATGCACAAAGGCCACATAAATTTTAAAGTGGAGTATTGCAGGTATCTTTAACACTGCACCTGTGTACGTAAGCCAAATGTGTGCAAGATTGTATATGTTGTGTGTGTGAAGGAGCAATGCTTGACATATATGTTGACACAGTGCATACATTGGATATAAAAACTGCAGCAGGTGCAGCTGAGTAAGGTTTTCGGCCTCATTTTTCTTGCCATAAGTTTGTTGCTGTTTTCTGCATTCTCAAACGCGGCACTAAAACTTTTTAATTGGCAAGAAGAAAGTGGACTCTGTTTCTCCCACTTCCTCTGTTTTCATACTTTCTTCTTGCCCTTAATTGAATGCTTTAAAATGCTGCTTTCAAAGCAGCATGAAAAAGAATAATTAGTATGTTGCAGAGTGAAACGATCTCTACTAATTAGCCAATCTCTCTCTCTTCTTACCCAGAAGAAAGTAAGATTATAATTGTATTTATATAAATTATATAAAAAAATTTACAACATACAAATGTACAATTGAATTACACAATACAAAAACACAAAAAACGTTTGTTAAAAGATAGGCATTCTTATCTGTTGGGGTTTGGAAGGTTGGTCGATGTATTTATGAACAGCTAATGACAGAGCACTGATGATCCAGGAGATAAAGATTCCGGACTGTGATCTGATATGATCTCAGTGAAGGCCACGGGTTGCAAATGCCATATGCTAGTCAGAGTGCACCATCCTATAATGAATGTTTCACAAAGAAGACGACGCAAGAAGAGATCCTTATATAACCAATCAATTCACCGCCTTCGAAAAATAACATTTTCTGTCAAAAGGATTGAAAAATGCTACATTGGTTGATTACGAATCTCAGCCTAACTAAAAATCTAGTGCACCAAATCACAAATATGTTTGCCGAGTAGCACCTTTGTGTGAAGATAAAACTGAAGCAACACCTTCCTCGTGATTGTCGCAAAGGCATTGAAACAGATAAAAAAAGTTACACTTGTTTTCACTGAGGTAAAAAAAACCTCACCAAAGCCCTATTTTGCTTTCATTTGGTGCTTGGCAAGTGTTAATTTTGGACCCTGCCTCACTCGCCTTCCTTCCCAGCGTTTGCTGTTTACATTAGGTGGAGTGGGCTGATAAAGTTGCCTGATGGATGGCCGGTTAAACTGCCTCCGTAAGTCACTACATGCCTGATTACTGTCTCTGGGTAGTTGACCTTTTTGTAGTTGTTACTGTTACATGTCAGGTTTACAAAGAGTGGGTGAGAAATGGTTTAGAAATGGACAGAAAGAGAGAGGATGAAAGAAAAGAGAAAAGTGGTCAACCAGTATAGATCTTTCAGTGGGCAAGATGGACATATGAAATGAAACCGTAAATGAAATATACACATTTTTCATTTTTATATAATAAATTCTAAGAAAATGTTGTGGAAAATGGGTGGGCGATATACCTGTTTACTTGTCTTCCGTAAGCTTGAGAGTTTTTTTAGACTAGTATTAGTTTTTTAAATGCTGAAAATGGTGATAAGGTTTTTATGATATCGAAAAAATTTGATACCATTAAAATGTATATATATATAAAGATCATGTAACACTGAAGATTGGCGTAATAGCAGCAGAAAATGGAGCCATTACAGAAAATATATTTTAACAAATATATAAATATATAATAACAATAGCAATAACAACAACAACATAACTATTGCTCATCTCAACCTGTAGAATACGGGGTGGGAGCGTCCTTTGGCAGACGTAGCACTTTCTATCCAACACTTTGCTTTCACAACATTAATCACCTCAGACTTTTATTGTGTTTGAGTAATTGCCAACTTATCTGAGGAGAAATTTAGCTTGTGTCGGTTTAGCATCTTCTCCAGCTCAAGAATATGGAAAATGAATGGGGTGGATCTGCTCAAATGCAAGATGGAGACTACGCAGCGAGAGGTTATCTTGCATAAGGTCAGACTGTCTGAGAAAAGGCTGGATGCAGAGTACAGACTAGTCTGACAAAGTCACTTCCCTTAGGCACAAACGGATGTTTAGGGGGAAACAAAAAGGGAAAAGGAAGGGCATTGTGGGAAACTGACCCAGCACCCTAACACACACAAACACTCCCCTTCAAAGAGCACAGGCCTCCTCCCTCATTCCACCATGCCTTTGGCAAAGACAGGTCAAGACGCTGCCAAGAATGTGATTGTATTTGAAAAACAAATTAGATGCTTTTCCCCTCCCAATCTCGTCATTTCTAAGGTGGATCAATCAAAAAACAAAACTTTGACGTTCACAAAAGGTGGTTAAAAAGAAGATTCACCGAGTAGAGCTATCTGTGGATTTGCAGGCTTTTGTGCATAGCTAAATCATGCTCCATTAATCTTTCACAAGGCCACATAAAAAACCTGAGATTTACTTTAAGACTGATGCTTCAGCATTTATTTTTAATTACGGTATACCAAAAGGAATTGCTTGAGATTAGCAACTTATCAAGTGATCTCACAGCAGTCAGATACAGCAGTTAGATCACTGCAGTCAGATACATGCTAAGTGTCAGAGAGGAGGTTTTGAACTTCCCCTCAGATGGTGGCAGATGGCGCACTGCTCTTCCTCTGACGCAACGTGAAGCCAAATAGACCAAATGCACAGCTCTCCATTTAATGATCTACTTTTTAGGGCTGTCAAAGTCAAAAACACATGCGATTAATTAAATGTTAAAAAAACGTATTCAATTTGACACAATAACTGCTTCATTCTGTGTGATTTCAAAAAAAAAATGATTGGAACATTCAGAGCTGATTACAAGTGATTGGAGCCACATCAGGTGTTTCACAATGTCATTAGTGGAGTACTTGTTGATCAGTAAATGGGAAAAAGATGTTTATCAAAAATAAAGCCATTTGCAATTTTTATGGTGAAATTTAAAGAATTGTGATCTGTCAGGTAGATCCCTCAAGTCGTTCTAAAGAATATTCTGCACTTTTCTCAATATGATGACATTTTTTTGAGTTAAATGTTTTCAACGATTTGGTTGATCCCGTTATCAAACTGATCTGAATGATTCGTTCACAAAAGAAAGTTCTCAGTGAATCAATGATCTGGTCACAGCAGTTTGGTTATATTCCTTATACAATCTCTATGAATAACCTTCAAAAGACTTAATGTGGAATAAACCACATACATCATTTTGATTATTTATGCTACTTTTAAGCTTTCTTGGAGTCCCGCAGTCCCACAAGAGATTGGCCAAACAAAATAGACGTACAAAACAAAACATACAAAAACAAACCACATGACGGGGAGTAAATAATTTTGGATGAACTATCCCTAAATGATAGGGCTCTTCATACATGTAAGTTTAATGAGTGTTTATTTCATTATGGAAATATTGCAGATTTACATTTTTATTTTCCTTTACATTTACTGTAGATAACATAAAATGTTATTGTTTTGTATAGGATGAGTGATGAGTGCTTAGTGCTGTTGCTGTTGAGTGTCATTCACACAAATCTAATAATTACACATATGGTGCGTCCAAATTCGCATACTATCCATCCTAAATAGTATTCGAAAAGAGAATTAGTACATCCCAAATCATAGTATGTTGAAATGAGTATTCCAAAGAGACTACTATTTCAGTAGAAGTGCAGATCCGTGCACACTCTGACAGCTAATATTGCCCACAACCCACTGCGAGTTGGGCGAGGATTCGATTAGAACTACAAACGTGGATAAAAAGTGTTAAAAAACTACAAACATGACGGATGTGGATTCCAACAGTTAAGTAGCGAGGTTTAGATAAAGGGGTCTGAGAGATTAATTATTAGCATCTAACTTAACGAAAATATATTTATTTAAAGGTCCCATGATGTGGATTTTTATATTATTTTATAATGTTTCCTGAGGTGTACTTATATTGTTAGTATGATTTTTACATCATAAAATGTCATAATTTAGAAATAAAGGGCATTTTTCCATCCTGATTTTAGCCCTCTGGCTTGAATGCTCTGTTTGAAGGGGCGTGTCTGCTGTAAGACTTCAGTGTAAACGCCCACTGCTGTGATTGGCTGACATCTTTGCACTTGAAATGCGTATTACATGTGGAACCCCTCTCGAATACTTTTACTACGTTTTTTTTTACTATTACAGCTATCGAGATTAACGAATCGTGAAAGTGTTGATTATAGCAATATTTTTATATCTTTTCCCATCACATGAAAGGTGATGAGCATTGAGTAGACAGACAGTCTGTTTATCGCGTGAATGCAGTGATCTCGTCATTGCAACGCTAATTTTCTCACAAAATGCTTTCACCACAACTAACAGCAAACACAATATCGATATGAATACAGTAAGAGCTTCGTTGTGCAGCATAACAGCGTCATTCATTTTAACGGCAGTTTGGGCAAGTGTCCAGATATACTCGAGACGTGTGACTGACAGCTTCGAGCATTATAAAGAGAGTGTTCGTTGATCGCTTTCTGTAGTTTAATCACAGATTTGTTTCATGCTACTAAGAGAAACAATGTGAAGTTGATCGTTTAGTCACTGACTTGATTTCACTGATGCATAAACAGTATTAAATGTTTTAGAAAGAAAGTCTGTGTAAACTTGAATAATTAGCTACACATCAGAATTACTGATCACAGATCAGCCATTAATGAACACTGTTACTTAATGTTTTTGGCAGTGCTGTCCATATCCTAAAAGTCTGTTTGTAAAGCCTGTGCTGACATTGCGACTGAATTAAATGTAAAAAATAAACTGAATCCATTTTCTCCAAATTCTCTGAGAAAGGGGAGGTTACCTTTCCCCGTATGACGACATATAGGGAAGATTCCAGCCCATCTGAGCATTTATTTTCTCAAAGGCAGAGCAGGATACCCAGGGCTTGGTTTACACATATCTCCATTTCTAGCCACTGGGGGACCACAGACAGGCTAGGGGAACTCATATTAATGTTAAAAAACCTCATAAAGTGAAATTTTCATGTCATGGGACCTTTAATATTATCCACATTATATTTAATCTGCAACAGCGTTGTGAACTTTTGTAATGATACATGTGGCCATTAACTTTTAAATGCATCATTATATTTAAATTGTAAACACATGAGGAGAGTCTCCGCATGAAAGACCCACGAATGGCAGATCAACGTGCTACTAAATTTCTCTCCGATACGGTAGAGTTAAATTAAATTGAATGTGGAGGATTTTAACTGTAACGAGATGATTGACAGGGCAGTTTAAGCGGTGACAGGATGCATGTAACCAAGCGACAGAGCTGTCTGTTAAAGATTACGTAGTAGTATGTCCCAAAGCTTTCCTACTCTTCTGCTACACACTCAAAAGTACTTTTTCTTCACAAAAAGAGTACATACTTTTAGGTCGTAGTATAAGTAGGCAAATTGGGACGCAGCAATAGACTTGTTAGTTTTAGTGTATTAATATCACATATAATGACATTAATTGTGATTAAATATTTAATTCAACTGACAGCCCTACAATGTACACACATAATTAGCATGCCTTTAAGAGGAAGAAACACCTAGCGAGAGAAATGGAACACAGCCAGATGTCAGAAAGGCGGATGGGGTCAAAGGTCTCCACTGTGTTTGGACAGGAGCCCAGTTAAAGATCTATCTCCTTTCATCTATCTCCTTTCATCTTCACAAACCTTACCTGTCTGTGTGCAGTTCATGCACGTCACGATGGTCTGTGCCCAGGGCAGTGGTACAGAACTGAGATATAACATGATTAAAAACTGCCGCCCGTAAAGTGAGATATCTGACGGAGTCTGAAATCACCAGCACACTTCCGAGCAAACACAGCAGGTAAGGTTTGGCAGTCAATCAGGTAAACAGGTATTTTTATGAATGGAGCAGAAGTCAGGTCAAGCGGAAACAAAGGGAATTCCGATGTGTGTGTACTGGCAGAGGCTAGGACAACCCTGTGGGGCTCAGTGACACCCGCTAGGTTATGCTGGGAATTAAAGCAGATTGAAAAGTGTGGTATTTTGGCCAAAGGCCCTTCACTCTGCACACTCGCTGCCAGTACATTCACAGCTCTCGGCAATCACTGCAGGCATTGCTTTTATTCGTCTTGTGATTCTTTTATCACTAGCACTCTTTCACACTCTATTTCTTTCCCTCACAGTTACTCAGAATCTGGACACATCCACAATGGCAGAGCAGGAAAAACCAGACATGACAGCAGGTCTTACTGACTTCAAAACCCTCGAGGGCTGTATGTGGAAAGGAACCATTCACCCAAAAATTTTGTCAGCACTCACTCAACCCCCATGTTGTTTCAACCTCATATTACTTTCCTTCCACCATAAATACACAATGTTTAATGTTTGAGGTAGGGATGCACGAAATTATCGGTATGACATCGGATTGGCATTGGCCGATATGAAAAAATTATGCCGATATGCCTTGCCGATATGATAACGTGTTGATATATGCCTGCAATAACTCACGTGTGCAAGGAGTGCTATAGCGATAAGAACATGTCAGCAGTGTGGACATTCTTGAAGTGAAAACAATACATTGCATGTATGGTGATTTATATTGACAGTCTTTAAATGCTGCCTTGAATTTGTAAATGTGCATACAGAAGGACGTGACTGTCAACAGACTCTCTAGCGCATACAGGCACAGCAGCCTCCACAGCAGCAGAAGAGTCCTCCAGGTCCTAGTGCCCGCCTGGTAGAATGTTATATATATTGAGTGGGGGCGCTGTTGTTATAGTAATAAAATGAAAAATAAAATACACAAATAACTTGAAGTTGCTTCTTTTTCTAAATAAATAAAGCAGTAATGATATCATATATCACAAGCATGACACTTGTAAATTAAATACTTTTATATATTTAATATATATATATATATTAATCTGTAATTCAATTTTATGAAATGGATAATAATCCAAGGAGCTCTAAAATAATTGTAGAATTTTTATTTGAAGCTAAAGACAGCATCAACTGATGTCGTGCCAACCCCACTTCATGTGCTCAAACGTTAAATCCAAAAATAAAATATTTAGGTTATAACTGCATCTGTCTGGGGTGAAAAATTACTGACTTTGTTATTTTCAGACCTTTTAATATACTATTTTTTAACATTAACTTATCTTTAACAAGTATCCTTTTAGAAAGGAAGCCTCAGAAATCTGAAACCAGAATGAAATGTTATATTTTATATTATATATATATACACTCACCTAAAGGATTATTAGGAACACCATACTAATACTGTGTATGACCCCCTTTCGCCTTCAGAATTGCCTTAATTCTACGTGGCATTGATTCAACAAGGTGCTGAAAGCATTCTTTAGAAATGTTGGCCCATATTGATAGGATAGCATCTTGCAGTTGATGGAGATTTGTGGGATGCACATCCAGGGCACGAAGCTCCCGTTCCACCACATCCCAAAGATGCTCTATTGGGTTGAGATCTGGTGACTGTGGGGGCCATTTTAGTACAGTGAACTCATTGTCATGTTCAAGAAACCAATTTGAAATGATTCAAGCTTTGTGACATGGTGCATTATCCTGCTGGAAGTAGTCATCAGAGGATGGGTACATGGTGGTCATAAAGGGATGGACATGGTCAGAAACAATGCTCAGGTAGGCCGTGGCATTTAAACGATGCCAAATTGGCACTAAGGGGCCTAAAGTGTGCCAAGAAAACATCCCCCACACCATTACACCACCACCACCAGCCTGCACAGTGGTAACAAGGCATGATGGATCCATGTTCTCATTCTGTTTACGCCAAATTCTGACTCTACCATCTGAATGTCTCAACAGAAATCAAGACTCATCAGACCAGGCAACATTTTTCCAGTCTTAAACTGTCCAATTTTGGTGAGCTTGTGCAAATTGTAGCCTCTTTTTCCTATTTGTAGTGGAGATGAGTGGTACCCGGTGGGGTCTTCTGCTGTTGTAGCCCATCCGCCTCAAGGTTGTGCGTGTTGTGGCTTCACAAATGCTTTGCTGCATACCTCGGTTGTAACGAGTGGTTATTTCAGTCAAAGTTGCTCTTCTATCAGCTTGAATCAGTCGGCCCATTCTCCTCTGACCTCTAGCATCAACAAGGCATTTTCGCCCACAGGACTGCCGCATACTGGATGTTTTTCCCTTTTCACACCATTCTTTGTAAACTCTAGAAATGGTTGTGTGTGAAAATCCCAGTAACTGAGCAGATTGTGAAATACTCAGACCGGCCCGTCTGGCACCAACAACCATGCCACGCTCAAAATTGCTTAAATCACCTTTCTTTCCCATTCTGACATTCAGTTTGGAGTTCACGAGATTGTCTTGACCAGGACCACACCCCTAAATGCATTGAAGCAACTGCCATGTGATTGGTTGATTAGATAATTGCATTAATGAGAAATTGAACAGGTGTTCCTAATAATCCTTTAGGTGAGTGTAAATCATCCACTTTGTGGAAAAGAGCAGCTTGGAAATTCTTTATAATGGAACAAAGAAAGTTGCTTTCTTTGGGGAAAAAAGGGTTCCACACTTTTTAATAAATTAATTCCTTTCATTTTCATGACTTTACCAGTCATTTAAGATTTCTGACATAATTAAGATTCATAAGCTAAGGAACTATATTACATTTGCTACTGAATCATTCTGACCAATTTGTGAACCAATTTAAGAAATGTATGGCAACAAACTTATTTTAATCTTCATGAGCAGACAATTAAATATTTTTGATCAAAAAACGTATCTTCTTACTATGAATTATTATAGCTTTTATTAACGCCATAGATCACCCATAAATACATTTCTGTCATGCTCATGTCTTTCCAACAGAAGAAAGAATGTCATTCAGGTTTTAAACAATTTATGACAGCATTTTTGGGTGAGCTATCCCTTTAAAGTTCCTGGTCTTTAAAATTCCCTGATATTTCCAGGTTTTCCCATGACTCCACTTTTAAAATGCACATAAAAATGACATCACATACCGCAACATCAGACACACTTTCGAGTTGCATTAAGTTGCGCAGAATGTTACTGGGTTAAAGGGGATCGGAGGAATTTCTATCATTCCTCATGGTTCTGCCGTACAGCTCGCCTGTCGCTTTGAGAGAAAACTGATGTGTTTATTGCCGGCAGCGGCATTTGTGTCTTGTAAGTTCTCATAAAATACAAAACAACATGTCCAGTTGTTGCTGTGCACACACACACTCCGTAAAGCCAAGCATCAGCACGACACAAATAAAACACACCAGCTGCCGGCCAAATGCATAAACACCAGGGCAAATAAAACCAGTGAAATAAATAAGGCCACATTTATAAAGAAAAAAAAAGCAGTACCATACACGTTTGTACTGTAAAAAAAACTACACACTGTAGATCAGCCTGCAGATTGTGTTGTGAGCGGCCTGTAAATGCTTCATTTGGCCCCATCCAGTGGGATGCAGGTGACCCGCCCCTTAAAGCAGCCACACGCTGCTCTCCTCCTGCCTCACGCCCCTATATCACCTCGCTCTCCCCACCTACACCAACCCACCTGTCACCTCCACCCATCACCTCCTCATCTCAGTCACCTCCGTAATGAGCTATAAATGTCGGCCGCTGTGGCATACGGAGGGTCGAGGGAGCTTGCACGCACCCCTGAGACTAAAGGTGCTGGCGGGTGGGTAGATGGGCTGGGTGGGTGAGCGGGGGCCCTCTCCCGGATATTGTGCAGCCTTGAAAGTCGAGAAGGTGGCGGCGCTCACCAGGATGACGGCGCCTGTGGGAGAGGGGTGATTTTTTTGGCCCTGTGCCGAAGCCGGGACCCATCCTCCCACGCCTGTGTGGTCCTGGATCGTATTAGCACCCCTAGTACACATACATATTGTACCTTCAAAATCCATAATACACATATGTAGAAGCTGTGTGGAAATTCCCGCAAAGCTGCCTTAACCATGCACATGCTCAACGCATTCCACAATTCCAGGCAATAACCTCTCAGCTCATCAAAATCAGGGCACAGTCACACATGTTGCAGTACACGCGCCTCTCTGGATTGTTTGGCTCTGTTTTCTGTGCAAAGTATAGTAGATGGTCCAGTTCGTCAGTTCATCTTGTTTATGAAAATAGAGAACAGGTTGAAGAATTCAATGTGTAAAAGTGACTGATAAACAAACACAATAAAATGTTGTTTGAGGATCACTAAACTCTTTAAAGGGTCATGAAACCCCAAAACACATTTGTGGAAATTGGTTATTTTTGCGTTTTTCTGAGCAATTTCGTTCTTCCGGGTTGAAAAGCAAAGTCGAAGCAACGTCACGGAATGTGAAGTAGAAGCGTGCCTTCGGAGTGTGTGACTGGCTGCGGGCACGATTCTACGTCAGCCAGTCCTCTGCATTTATTCATGAGAATGAGCTCTTTTAACCCAATCACTGCACTGTATTACATATGATATTGCATTACAGCGGAGAATTAAAACAACACGCAGCGCGCACATGAGAGCGGTTTCTGCACGGAACGCCGCGATGAGATTAACAATGCTCCCCACGTGGATAATATAGAACAGATACAGACCGGAGTGAGCACGTTTCAAGTTTTTATGGACATATTTCATATACTCTAGTGCTCCAAACATGGACCAGCACCGTGTATGCGCACATATTTAAATCGCGTCTTCTTCAAATTAAATATATGTAGAAATAAGGACACTGATACAGCCGTACGTCTGATCATGAACGCAATGACACGATGGATTATTCTGATACAAAGAAGTAAGTAAAGTAAATTTGCCTTTATTCTTTCTGTATTCAACTGACGTGTCGTTTGTTTAGAAACTGTAGTGCTCGTAAATGTAATGAAAATATTATTAGTACATTTAAATGCTCCTCGTTTTGGCTGTTTGATGTTATATAGGGTTCGATTTTTAAAATGCATCAAGGTGATCTCAACTGTTGTTTTCTCTATCCATGGTCATATTTTAATATTCATGTGTCTGTATAATTAGTGTGTTGCAGGTCTGTGTTTTATTGGTTGTTATTGGTTGTTATCGGTTGTTTCATGACACTTTAAATTTAAGCTATTATTTTTTGCCATTTTTCTATAACTTTATAAAAAGGAGAGAAAATAGAAGGAAAAAATTATAGATCAGCTTTTTTATCATTAGTGGGGAAATCGCTTACAACTCTTTAATTTTAATAAAGAATAATATTAATTTGTGAATGACTCGTTTTTCAATAATAGGCTGAATGAATGATTCAATGACTCCCTCAAAAAAAATTACACTCCCCGCATCCAAATATACCTACTTCCCTATTATTTAGTTTGCGAAAAACAGAAAGTCAAATGAGTAGCATGTCCAAATACGCTGTATCCATAAAAAAGTATGCGAAAAAAATTAAGTTCTTGTTTGTAAATGGTGGAGAACGCAGCACAGCTTATGCTATAGGTCTCTTGATAATGCCAACATGGCGGATGTTGCAAGACTGTATTCATAATCCACACATAAATACAGAGAATATACTTTATTAACATTTGAACAGTCGAAAAAGAAAAGTGCAGTGCAGTACAGTACGCAATTTCGGACGCAGTAACTAACTTGTCGCCACCTATTGGCATAATGATATAACTTACAGTAAATGTCCATGATTGGTTTGATACAATTGATTAAATGTAATAGAAATTGTTTCAATTTAAACAGAAAAGAAAATACAAAATGAACTGTTATTTTTTTTTTTTTAAATAAGTTTAGTTCACATTTATACATTTGGCAGACTCTTTTTTTTTACCTCAAAGAAACTTTCAAGTTATATATTTGTTTTTTCAGTTCATGCATTCCCAGGGAATCAAACTCATGACTTTAGTGCTGCCAGCGCAATGCTCTACTGTTTGAGCTACAGGAAGGCTTACTGAAATTTAAATGATTGAATTATTTAAAATTTATTAAAAAATATCTAAATGAATTTTATTAACATTTAAATATGAATGTATTACTTTAAAATACTTTTTGAAAATAATTAAGTACACCTGTTAAAAAACGAAATCCTCAAAGCAAACTAGTCTCAGTCTGAAAAGGGCTAAAGAATGACGCAACAGGCTCAGATATGTGAAGCAGATAACGCAGTGAAAGAAAGAGGCAAATACATGTGGAGAAGGGAGGCCAGGAGATGGAGGGTTTGTGGCAAATTGCCCCAAGGTATAAAATGTTAAACAGTTAGTTAATAATTTTTTTCTTGCATTCACTTCACGTCCTTTCACAGAGCCAAGGACTTTACTCTACACTACATTCAGGAGAGAAGGAGATGAAAAACTAGGTAACAGCTTTTAGCAGTGAATTTATCATTTTTCCTATATACCTCTAAGTCTATGTGCAGAGTGTCTGTATATGTCTGTGTATCTTAATCGGGTTGTTTGTGCATATATGTTTGCTTTTTGGAAATGTGTAGCTATGCGGCCTCTGTCTGTATTTAATAAATGTGCAGTATAAGACTAAGTCTCAGAGGATCACTCTGTCTATTTATTTTTAGGTAAACACTGTGCTTCCTCTGCTTGTGGATTGTGGGTAATGGGGTTCTACCTCCTTCTTTCTCAGACTCGGGGGTTGCTGCATATATTATATATCGCATCCTTACCAAACCCACAGCGCTGTAGGTGTGGCCCCTGAGGGCCACATTGAACACCACAACCTAAAGTACAAACGATCCCTTTTATATGATAATACTGCGTTTCTTCCTCTTTTATGGTGCGGTGGCGTACAGAGGAAATGGACTTCAATTCCCAGAGCACTTGCGGTGAGACTGCTCGCACATGCTCTGTACATTTGGCAGCCTGGGCTTTGCGTGTAGCTGTAATGAGAAGCACTGGCCCCTGGCACTTAATCAACAGGACAGCAGTTCAACGTGGCCCACTAACATAGCATGAGACAGGTCAATCCCTCCTTCACACTGACGCCTCAGGAGAGTCAGGAAACATTATGGAGCATAAACAATGATCATAACTGCACACAAAGGAGGACCGGAGAAATGAGGATGAAAGGAGGATGAGGCCTCCTCTTTAGTCCTTTCTTTCCTTCTCACAGCTGAATCAATTGGCCTGTATCTTTGCAATCAACATGTGGCACCCAATTACTCTGTCCTGGTTCATTTAAAAGAACCGCTCAAAAGTTTTGTCCTTGAACCAAACTCATTGAATGGGAAGAATATTAGTGAATAATCCCTTAAATCTGCTCCACACACAATATACTGTATACAACACTTTTATGGTACTTTTAGTGCTTTATTTTTAGGACCTTAATATTTGTGACCACTATGAGCTGCTGTATGAATGTAGTGAAACAGGAGGATTCTTCAATACTTACTTTATGTTCAAATAAATAAATAAAACAGCATGGAACGTCATGAGGGTGAGTAAGTAAGGAAAAGTATTCCTTTACATTATTTGACATGCAAAATGTATTAGTGCTTTAAGGTGATGTTCCAAAGTAACGCTAAAAGGCTAACAAAATTTAATCCTGTGTTGTGAAAACTAGCAAATAAATCTATGGACACTTTTCACATTTCCAGGGTTCTCAGAAGTGGAAATCATCATAGTTGGGTAAACTTTGGTAAACGGTAGATGACAACAAACATCATTTTTGTATTCCCATTTGCTAAAAAAAAATATGTGACAGTGTTTCCATGACTTTCCCTGATAGATTGATTATAGCAGTCAAAAAGGGTGATGTGAAATTTGTCATTACTTCCTCAGCCATTGTTAGTCAAGTCACCTTCATTTATATAGCGCTTTATACAATACAGATTGCTTCAAAGCAGCTTTACAGTGATAACAGGAAAATGATAATTATTAGTAACATCCTGGCAGCAGTGTTAATTTGTGTTTTGTAATTTACTGCCAAGGTAATATAAAACAAAGTACAGCCGTATTTATTTGTTTTACACTTTTGTTTTTGCCCCCATTTTTCATGAGCTGAACTCAAAGATCTAAGACTTTTTCTATGTACACAAAAGGCCTATTTCTCTCAAATATTGTTCACAAATCTGTCTAAATCTGTGTTAGTGAGCACTTCTCCTTTGCCGAGATAATCCATCCACCTCACAGGTGTGGCATATCAAGATGCTGATTAGACAGCATGATTATTGCACAGGTGTGCCTTAGGCTGGCCACAATAAAAGGCTACTCTAAAATTTGCAGTTTTATTATATTGGGGGGGCCGGGGGGTCCAAAAAAAGTCACTATCTGGTGCGACTACCATTTGCCTCACGCAGTGCAACACATCTCCTTCGCATTGAGTTGATCAGGTTGTTGATTGACATGCAAGAACTGGGCCTCAGGATCTCGTCACGGTATCTCTGTGCATTCAAAATGCCATCAATAAAATTCACCTGTGTTCGTTGTCCATAACATATGCCTGCCACCATGGGCCACTCGATCCACAACGTTGACATCAGCAAACCGCTCACTCACACTACGCCATACACGCTGTCTGCCATCTGCCCTGTACAGTGAAAACCGGGATTCATCCGTGAAGAGAACACCTCTCCAAAGTGCCAGACGCCATCGAATGTGAGCATTTGCCCACTCAAGTCGGTTACGATGGCGAACTGCAGTCAGGTCGAGAGCCCGATGAGGACGACGAGCATGCAGAGGAGCTTCCCTGAGACGGTTTCTGACAGTTTGTGCAGAAATTCTTTGGTTATGCAAACTGATTGTTGCAGCACGATAATGCACGGCCCCGTGTTGCAAGGATCTGTACACAACTGCTGGAAGCTGAAAACATCCCAGTTCTTGCATAGCCAGCATACCAACCGGACATGTCACCCATTGAGCATGTTTGGGATGCTCTGGATCGGCGTATACGACAGAGTGTTCCAGTTCCTGCCAATATCCAGCTTCGCACAGCCATTAAAGAGGAGTGGACCAACATTTCACAGGCCACAATCAACATCCTGATCAACTCTATGCAAAGGAGATGTGTTGCACTGCGTGAGGCAAATGGTGGTCGCACCAGATATTGACTTTTTTTTTGGGACCCCCCCGGCCCCCCCAATACAGTAAAACTGCACATTTTAGAGTGGCCTTTTATTGTGGCCAGCCTAAGGCACACCTGTGCAATAATCATGCTGTCTAATCAGCATCTTGATATGCCACACCTGTAAGGTGGATGGATTATCTCGGCAAAGGAGAAGTGCTCACTAACACAGATTTAGACAGATTTGTGAACAATATTTCAGAGAAATAGTCATTTTGTGTACATAGAAAAAGTTCAGCTCATGAAAAATGGAGGCAAAAACAAAAGTGTTGCGTTTATAATTTTGTTCAGTGTATATGGAACATTTCTGACTAATGATGAGTAATGAGACTGAATTGAATCATCAATCAGTGGTGTTACTGGTCAGTATGGAAATCATAAATAAACTTACAAGGAAAAATGTATTTTGCATTTTAAATTAATAAAACAATGCAAATTCACTCAAATACACTTTATTTCTTTGGGAGACATTTATGAACTTAAGTAATGCCTTGGTCTAGATTTTTTGTCTTTTTGCTTTGATTGTAAAAAGCACCAGGTCTGAATCGTATTAATCTAATTTAGAAAAAAATATCTACGCTAAAACTTTATTTAACTGATTTCCTATTGGGTGGGCAAGTGGCCCTTGATGTTACTAGTGATTCTTCATCAGAATGTGTCCACTCCATCATGGCCATATGGATTCTGAGAGAGTCTTTGAGAGAACAGATGGCCCACTAGAAAAAAAAAAAAATCTACTACAGTAACAGCAGAGGCAGAGAACACACACACACACAAATGCACATGGCTGGCAGTTGTTGGCTGCTATAAGCACACATTACACATGATATTTGCACCAGGCCAAATGCAGGTAGAGGAGAAACGACTGAAGTGAGGTACTGTTTGAGTCTGGCAGATAATGACACAGAAGGTGATGATAACTAATGCAGATAGCGTTCAATTTCTCAACTCTTTCTTCCCTGTGAAACAGATATGATTGGATTTACAGTAGGAATCAGATTAAAGGGTTCGTTCACCCAAAAATGAAAATTAGTCCATGATGTACTCACCCTCAAGTCATCCTAGGTGTATATGACATTCTTCTTCGGACTTTTTTAATATAAGTCCAATTTTGTTCGTCTGAAAGAAGAATGTCATATACACCTAGGATGACTTGATCACAATTTTCATTTTTGGGTGAACTAACCCTTTAAAGGCCCAGGTACCCACGTTCTCGCACACAGTTGAGAGCGCAGTAGACCTTTCTTTTCAAGCACTCAAATCACTCGCACATGCGCTGTTGTCCGTGTAGACTGTGCTTTCAGCTTAAAGGGGACCTATTATACTTTTTTACAACTTTCTTTAATGTGTAATGTTGCTGTTTGAGCATGAAAATGGTCTTAAAAATTACAAAGCAGAAAGTCCACTCCAAAGGGAGTTATTCTCTATTTCAGTAAGCACTGTTTCTGAACTCCCTAAAACTAGTGTTAATTTAGTAAGGTTTTTTTTTTTTTGTTGTTGGTCAAACTTGGTCCTGTTTTTGTTTGCCAAGTTTTAGTCAACTAAATTTTTGGTCACATTTTCATCATGCTGCATAGTGGTTAAACTGATAACAAAAAATATTTTGCTCAATTTTAAATGGCAACAATGGTCACTGGAGAATTATTATTATTTTTTAATTTTTTTTACATTCCATTAGAATTATTGCTCTTTCATCTAGCACTAGAGGTCTGTTAGCCGACCCGAGCCTGACGGGTCCACAAAAAAACTTGCAGGTTTCTGGTCGGGTTTGGGTTAATTCTTCATAAATAGCTTCAGGTCAGGTTTGTAACTAAAGAAAAACTATAGGTTTGTGTGCCGTCTGCTGTGTTGTGACCGAAAAGCGTGCAACGGCGAGAAAACATTCACAAAACAGTTTTGAATATATATATATATATATATATATATATATATATATATATATATATATATATATATATATATATATATATATATATATATATATATATATATATATATATATAGACACACACACACACTCACCTAAAGGATTATTAGGAACACCTGTTCAATTTCTCATTAATGCAATTATCTAATCAACCAATCACATGGCAGTTGCTTCAATGCATTTAGGGGTGTGGTCCTGGTCAAGACAATCTCCTGAACTCCAAACTGAATGTCAGAATGGGAAAGAAAGGTGATTTAAGCAATTTTGAGCGTGGCATGGTTGTTGGTGCCAGACGGGCCGGTCTGAGTATTTCACAATCTGCTCAGTTACTGGGATTTTCACGCACAACCATTTCTAGAGTTTACAAAGAATGGTGTGAAAAGGGAAAAACATCCAGTATGCGGCATTCCTGTGGGCGAAAATGCCTTGTTGATGCTAGAGGTCAGAGGAGAATGGGCTGACAGAAGAGCAACTTTGACTGAAATAACCACTCGTTACAACCGAGGTATGCAGCAAAGCATTTGTGAAGCCACAACACCCACAACCTTGAGGCGGATGGGCTACAACAGCAGAAGACCCCACCGGGTACCACTCATCTCCACTACAAATAGGAAAAAAGAGGCTACAATTTGCACGAGCTCACCAAAATTGGACAGTTGAAGACTGGAAAAATGTTGCCTGGTCTGATGAGTCTCGATTTCTGTTAAGACATTCAGATGGTAGAGTCAGAATTTGGCGTAAACAGAATGAGAACATGGATCCATCATGCCTTGTTACCACTGTGCAGGCTGGTGGTGGTGGTGTACTTGTGTGGGGGATGTTTTCTTGGCACACTTTAGGCCCCTTAGTGCCAATTGGGCATCGTTTAAATGCCACGGCCTACCTGAGCATTGTTTCTGACCATGTCCATCCCTTTATGACCACCATGTACCCATCCTCTGATGGCTACTTCCAGCAGGATAATGCACCATGTCTCAAAGCTCGAATAATTTCAGATTGGTTTCTTGAACATGACATTGAGTTCACTGTACTAAAATGGCCCCCACAGTCACCAGATCTCAACCCAATAGAGCATCTTTGGGATGTGGTGGAACGGGAGCTTCGTGCCCTGGATGTGCATCCCACAAATCTCCATCAACTGCAAGATGCTATCCTATCAATATGGGCCAACATTTCTAAAGAATGCTTTCAGCACCTTGTTGAATCAATGCCACGTAGTATTAAGGCAGTTCTGAAGGCGAAAGGGGGTCAAACACAGTATTAGTATGGTGTTCCTAATAATCCTTTAGGTGAGTGTATATGTATATATATATATTTTGAATACATATAATCTATGCAAAACTGCTTTGCGCACGTGCTCTCGTGCGCTCTTTCAGCCACAATACAGCAGATGGCAAGCAAAACACGACATGGAAGATGAAGCGGGATCTCTTGGGTTGGTGGAAAAACAACAGTGTTTTCCCGTTACTGTCAACATTGCGCGAATTTTGTTTTGAAGTTTCAGTTCCAGAGGAATTTATGTGACTGTTACACCTGTTCACCCAGCAAAGTTTCATCATTGGTGCTTTTTCTCTTTAGCTCCAGTCTGAGGAGGCCGCTGTATCTTGATGAAACTGTTTTTGTTTACATGCATTTGTTTACTGATGGTTGCATGCAACATGCACGTGCAGACCTCTAATAAGCACAAATCGAGAATGTCAACTGGTTTATTTGACCTTATTAAGTGTACTGGTTTATTATAGGCTATTTATCATATAAATTAACCACAAGCATGAAAGATCGAAGTAAAGTATCATAAAGCAGTCCTGTAATATTTTGTCTCTTTTTTGACAAAAATGAAGAGAGATTTTGCAAAGGTTTTTATTTTTTAATCTACATTTTAGTCTCATCTTTTTTCGTCAATGATATTTCATTGTTATCATTTAATGATCTTATTTTCGTCTCGTCTTAGTCATTGGAAAATATTTTGTCAGTTTTTGTTAACGAAATTAACACTACCTGAAACGCCTCGCTTGTAGTCTTAAATTTTCTCTTGGGAAAGTACACGTCTCAATATTCCTCATTTAAATGATTCCTGCCAAAGACATACACAAAAAAGGGGCAAGGCCTGATTGAGTTGCGTTAGTAAACTCATGGTTAATATTAAGTGTTGTGACATTTCAAAAACACGCTCGAAACGGTTGACTAATCACAAACACACTGGTCCAGCTGACCAATCAGAGCACTGCACTTTGGGCTTCATAGAAACAGAAACCGAGCATTACAACAGAGCGTTACTGACAGATTGAAAAGAGAGGTGCTACAACAATGTAAAATATATTTTAAAAAAGTGTTTTTTGAACATTCAAGCATAAAAACTACTGCTGTCAACAGTAATGTGAAAACGCATACATTTTTTTCAGTTTAACGGGTTAACAATGTTTGACACAATTAACGCACCGTTTTTTTCTGTCATCCTTTGGCTAGTGTTACATTATATGATCACGCGCCACAAGTCAAAAGAGAACGCGCCGTCTGTGAATGTCCTGTCTCTGTGACACACAATGCACAGAAAGACTCCAGTATCGTGTACACAGACAGCGTGCCAGAATCGAGTTCTCTTTTGTGTTTTAACGAACATTATATTTTTTGAAGCCTAATAAATGTAAAAAGAAATGTATAGCTTTCAATTACACTGTAATGTTGAATGGCTATAATTAGGGGGGGGGGTTGTGTTTTCATCGAGACATCAGTAGCTGTATTAGTATCAGTGATACTGGCCTTCACTCATAAAAAGATGCCATTAAACAAGTATTTAAAATATACTGTCTATATGTTGCTTTTTACATTAATTTGGATATTAACTGTGAAATTACTACATTATAAAATATATTAAAAACGAAAAAAAAAGAAAAAAAATGTACTTTTTTTTTTATCAATTGACAGCACTAATAAAAACCTATTCTAGTATTCCCAATACTAGAATAAATCAAGTCCACATTTGGTGGATTGAGATCCAAAAATGGGTCACGGGTCGATTTTGATGGGAAAAACAAAGCTAAACGCTAATAATGCAATGCAACTTGTCACTGGGAACTCTTTCGCTGAGTGTAAAAAAACAAACAAACTAATTCACACACATTTTAACATCCAACATGGAATGCTGTAGAGATGTACTACACTTGAGCAACTGGTTTTCAGCTTCCAGATATCAGGTACATTCTCTTTTTACCCCTGTGGAGAGCGCTGCAGTGTGTTCATGGCATGATTAAAACACCGCTGGCAAAAGCCGTGTCTAAAGATGACGAGCATGAAACCGACACTTTAGGTTGCAGGAGAAAGACGCCACTGTTCTGTGCATTAGAGGTGGAGAAAGTGAGAGAAAGAGCGAGAGGGAAACAGGTTACACTGTTACACAGCTACAGTGGCACTCACGCTCTGACATACATACTGATTCAATAACGCTCAGGTTTCCTCACAGAGCTGTCATCTGTAATCTAGTGTAATGCTATACAGTAGCTGATCTTTGAATGCGAGATTGTTTTACTGAATTTGGTTCAATTAGCTTTATAAGCATCAACTTTAAACATAACCAACATAATTTAACGAATGCATAAAAAACAGATTCATTCATACATAAATCACTTCCTTTCTTCTTCCTTCCATCAAGCTCTATTAAAATAATTGCATTTACTTATTCACACCTTACTGATGCAGCTTACAATGACAGCTCAGATGCCACGGGAATGAGTGGGAAGAGAGAAAGTTAGAGATAAAGAAAGAGACAGGGAAAAAAAGGAAGAAAAGACTGGAAGGTATAGAGAAAAGAGGTGCTGAAAGATTGCATTACTTCAAGGGCTTTGTGTTACAAAAAAAGCCTCAATTAACCTGAAAGAACACCTGTGGCCACACACCTGCAAGTGAGGGCAGTGGTGATATCTCGTGCTTAAATGCTCTGTGGTGTGAGCAAACTTGATGTTCGCATAGCAGAGGCAGTTGTGCGATATACTGCTTAAAAACCTTGAAAAAATCTAAACAAGATCCATTTTTTGAGAAGGAAAAATTGCATAAGATAATAAGATTTGTTTAAATCTGAGATAGGGAAAATAATTGGGTAACACTTTATTTTACAGTGTCACTGTTGTATTACACAGTTACTATAATAAAAACTATAAATTATGCATAATTGCATGCATCGTAACCCGAAACCAAACCGAACCCTAATCCTAACCCTAACCCTATAGTAAGTACATGTAGTTACTTAATATTACTCAGTACTTAAATGTGTAATTACAGTGTTACAAAGACACCTTAAAAAAAATATGAGACAAAATCTTTTAAGGGGTAATGTAGCAAAAAAATTAAAAAAGTTATATTATGGGCTGGGCAATAAAAAAATCTAAATCATATCGAGATCACGATAAAATTTACGTCGAAAGCGATAAGCTCTGGACATTTTTACTCAATATGGATTAATCTAACAGCCCATCACACAGCAGAAACAAACATGACAACAGCCAGCCAGTTACTAATATGTGATTTCTGTGTCTCTGTGTGAATGAACGGCGCAGTTTTGTCTGATACACAAACACACACGTGTAGCTCGCGGTGTTTTCATCTGCCGTCTCAATATCTGAAGACATCTCCAGAGGTGCTTTGAGAGTCACTTTAAAAGCTTTTCACCATTTCATTTGAGAAAATGACAAACTGAAACTAAAACTGAAAAGATATTCACACCAAACTTTTATCAAAATAAAAGTTTGGTTAATTTTCAAAAAATTATGACAGAAATATATATCACTACTGTATACTATAATGCACTCCTCAAAGTAATAATACAAATATATATATATATATATATATATATATATATATTTTTTTTTTTTTTTTTTTTTTTTTTTATAATATCGTGGAACCAAGATATTTTTTCATTCATGTTTTAAATGTATACAGTTCTGTTGTGCAGCATATTTGACAAAAAAAAAAATGCAATGTTTTGTTGTAAATCAGTTTCATTTGATTACATTTTAAAAGCTTGATTAAATTGTTTGAAGTTTATATAGATTTGTATTAAATCATAAAACACAGAATCCCAAAAAATTAAATGGAAAACAGAATTTAGGGAAAAATTTAATGGATTTCATGGGGCCCTAAATTAAAAGGTAGCTACTCTGTGGAGTTTAATTGTGAACAAAGCAAACAAGTTTACAAGTTTACATGCATTCTCAAGGTCTAACAAATACATGGAAAGCATTTCCTTCCCAATTAATGATAAATGAATCTCGTGATAAATATCAATATCGTATGATGGAAAAAATGTTGGGATAATATATTTTTGGCCATATCGCCCAGCCCTCTTTCATTAGAAAATTAAACAATATTTTATCACAATTTGATAAGTGCCTTAGGGCTAGATTTACTTACAGCTTGCGCCTGGCGCAAACCCTCTTTTGGTGTTAAAAAACTACTGTCAGGATATACTTAAGACACGCAGTGATACATTAGCGCTGAAAAGGTGTGGATTATTTTTGCGGCGTACCTTATTGTATATGCATTTGTAGGAGTTACCCTTTCAGGCGCAAAATTCATGGGGGGAGAGTAAATGAATGAATCACGCAAGGTAATTTACTAAGGTTTGCGCTTCCTGAACCAAAGGTGTTACTGGTGATTGCGACATTATTTAACGCCCCAAAAAAGCATGTCTTAAACCAGATGCTAACGGGTAGATTGCGCTGGTCATTATGGAAATGATCCGGCTGCGTCTGTGTTCATTAATTTGTGCGTCGTCAGTAGATCACACGCAGAACTGTCCACTCCCATCTGCGCTTTATCTGGAATTGCGCTCTCACGCTAATTTGCCCTGAGTAAATCTGGCCCTTAATCTTTTACAACTCCGAAGATAGTGATCAAACTACATTTTATAAAAAAAAAAAAAAAAAAATCACATCAACTTTATAATATATATTACATCAGCATATGAGAGTTAAATTAAACTACAGGGACTCATCTCAAGATCACACATTTAAGCTCATCTATTGACAAAATTACAAATATATATATATATTTTTAAATCTGGAAGAAATACATTTTTCAATTGGATTGGCGTTTATTCTCTTTAGCATGCGGTGTGAAGTACTTCACCTGATCATTCCGATTCAATTTCAGAGTAATTATAAAACATGCTGGAGATGTTGAAATGCTTTTCATAGTTTATTATAACTATAACTTACTTTTTCAGAATTAAGTTCATTTGGTGGCTTAGAAAAATGACATGTTTTGCTTGTCAAAAATGTTACATTCAAGTTGTCACAAATTTGTTTACTTTTGAAAATCAAGATAATTTTTTTCCAGGAAAGGAGTGGTTTTGATGCACAAAATTGTTTCTATTGTTTCTTATAACAAAAATATTTTATTTAAACCCACGAAAATGCAGATCCTTTTGTGAATAACAGTGAAAAAAAATCTTTTTTTAACCCTTAGCAGATTTTGACTAGTTTTTTTGCTAATGAGGTAACCATCATCAAATCAAAAGTTTGGGGTCAGTAAAAAATATATATATATTTTTTTATATAAATAAATTGATACTTTTATTTGCATTAAATTGATCAAAATGGCAGTAAATACTTTTATAAGGTTACAAAAGATTTCTATACTTTCTATTTATCAAAGAATCCTGAGAAAATGCATCACGAAACACACAAAAATATTAAGCAGCACAACTTTTCCCAACATGGATAAGAAATGTTTCTTGAGTACCAAATCAGCAGAATGATTTGAAGGATCATGTGACACTGAAGACTGGAGTAATGGCTGCTAAAAAATTCAGCTTCGCCATCACAGGAATAAATACAATTTTAAAATGTATTAAAACAGAAAACTTTCACTTTAAACTGTAATAATATTTTTTAAGAGTCTTCTTCTTTCAAAAACATAAAAAAAATCCCACTAATCCCAAAAGTTTGAATGGTAGTATTCTATGAAAAAAAGTCTGAATAACTCACATAATAATGCTTCTCCAATAAATTTGTGTCTGCATAGGTAAGATTTTGACTGAAATAAAATAATGATTTTTGCAGGAAAAGTGCTGAAGATGCAAAAAGACAAAACTACTAGAATCAACCTTCCTTACTGTATAAATATACAAGCTTAAACCAAATTAGTTCCCCAAAAAAACAGGTCCAATTTTACAGCTGAGAGGGAAAGAGAGATAGAGAGAGGGACTAAGTGGAGAAAGAGATTGACAGATTGGAAGAGAAACAAAAAATGGTAAAGAATGGAGAGTAAAAGGAGGGGCTGTGCACCTGAGACACACGGCGAGGGAGACGGCGCAGGAGGCGAGGGACGCTGAGGGAGCCTGATTAAGTGGTGCAGCTGAATGGCTTCCATTCTTCCTCAGCACTCTCTATGACTCTGGTTTCACGGGAGGAATGCTGCTTATAGAGTCAGAAAGACACACACACACATACACACACACACACAGAGCAAAAAGGCAGTGGCTCTCTGTCAAGAGCGTATCATTCATGGGAGTTAGCGCTCTCTCAGACAAACAGTCACGGCTGGGAGATTCTGTGAGGCCTTTGGGCCTCGTTCCATCGTGCTTTAGTAAACGTCATGCTGCCATGCCTTCTTCTCTCAACACGCCATCATTTGAACAGATGAGGTAAATATTGTGCCTCCTCCACCTAAATCACTCCAGCAGCGATCAGCAATCAGCAATCACCCCCCAAATCCCCACATGTCTGGCGCAGTACCTCAGTCCTGCCTATAGGGGCCCAAACACAAACAAACCACCTATACATTAAATCATTTCACTATGGGGAAGAGCAGCAGATTAAAGCTTTGTCAAACTCTCAAAGTAACAGATAAAGTCTCCCTTAGACTATCTTCAACAGGCATGTCAGTACTTGGTCAAGCTAGGATCTGAAGAGATCATCTTGTTTTGGTATGCTGCATTATGTGCTTTATTCTCTGCAATTGACCCGCTAAACCTGTGGTAATACAGGGTGATCACGAGAAATAGAACATATAAACAATCATCATTACACTAAAACAATTTGCCGCAATTTGGCCTTCTGAGATGAATATTGAGGATTGTAAAATATTTATTTTGCAACCTTACTGCAACTTCAAAAACCTTCAAAAAGACAAAATTTCATGTTTTTTTATTTTATTTGGGGCCCTATTTTAATGATCTGAGCACATGGTCTGAAGCGCAAGGCGCAAGTGCACTTAGGGCGTGTCCAAATCCCCTTTTGCTAGTTTAACGATGGAAAAAAACGGCGCATGGTACAAAAAGGTTGTACCTAGTCTCTTAATGAGTCATGGGTGTGTTTTGGGCGTAACATGCAATAAACCAATCAGAGTCTCATTTCCCATTCCCTTTAAAAGCCAGTTGCGCTTGCACCATGGCGGATCCGCTATTTACAAAGACTGAACGCTTCTCCAGAGAGGAATCATTTTATTTTTAATATTTAAAAATGTTTGTGTGCTGCTGTGCGCCCCTGTGTGTAACAAGCAGAGTGTACGCGCAGTGTGCACCCGCATATAGGCACATATTACTAACGCGCCCTTTAAATAACACAAAAAATACTGCGCTATTGACTTTAGAGCAGGTTTTTGTTGGTTAATGGCGCAGTCGTTTTCAGTTGCCTCAAAATAGCAACGCGCCAACAATGCGCCTGAAGACACCTCATTTTCAGACCAGCACGCCCATGGGTGAACAGATTAGCGCGAGTGCATTTGCTATTTAAACAACGTGGCGCTGGACGTGAAAATGATAACCGTGTTTGCTAAAACTACCAAAAAAACACTTGCTTCATGCCTGACATCACATTGTGCCAGGTGTATGATAGGGCCCTTGATTTTTATTTGTAATTATTGACAACAATTTCTGTGGTCCTATTTGTCAGATAGCAATTTCAGGGATGCAAACTCATCAGGATTGAAAAAGTTGGTAAATTTAAAAATGTTAGCATAAGGATATAGGGAACAGGGAATAGGGAATAGATTGTTTACTGATTATATCACAAAAATATTTTTATTTTATTAAACTATATAAAAAATAAACCAATAAAGACATATTACTATAATAATAATAATAATAATAATAATGTCGTACTGTATAAAATAGATTTTTTTAAGAATAATAATAACATTTTACAGAACAACAGTAAACAAACAATTATTACTATTATTTATTACTATTATTACTAATAACTAATTATTAATTATTATTATTATTATTTTCTTCAAAATGCCTATCCCTAGAACAGACACTCCTAAATTCCCAGTTTTCCTTAATGAGGCAAAACATTACCAACATTAGCATTTATTGGGATTCAGCATTGTTAATGTTACACAGGCTTATTTGTAAGACTGCCATTGTTCTTGGCTTTTACCCAAGATCTCATTTGGGTCATATCAAATAATCTGACTAGCAACAATCAAAGGACAGGGGAAAAAACACACATTGTGCATATTTGATTTTACTCATACATGACACAATATGATATACACAAAGGTCAAAGTCTTTCATACCCTCTTGAAAAGAGAATATTCTCCATCTCTTTCTCTCTTCCTCAAATCTTCCTTCTCTCACCTCCGCTACTCACCAGCTGTTCAGAATAATGAGCGTTTCATCAATGAATGAATTATTGCTCATAACACAATTAATGGACAATTTTGTTTGAATTTAGAAATAAACCGCAGCTGTTCTCGGTTTACTCAGAAGCTCAGAAAAGAGATGTTTTTCTTTGAATATGAGAGAAGGAACAAAGAAATCAGATACAAAGTTTAGAGGACAGATTTATAATGTCGAAGCAGACCGAACTGGGGATTCTTGAGGAAATATTGTTGCAAAAAAAGTGCAAACAGCATTTTCAATTTACACACTGTGATTTACATAAAAAAAAAAGATAAAAAAAAAAGAAACTCTCTCAAACAAACCTTTGAACGTGTATTTATGTTATGGAGCTGGATCAGCCTCAAAAATAATACATTTACAAAACAATATTCATAAATGCACAGCACAATTCACATTTACAAATGCACAAGAGCGAGCATAAATATTTCCCCAAATGCTCACACAAATTTAAAATCTTTACACAAATATGTATATATCAAGTTCTTGAATTAATTTCCATCACACATTTATGAAAGATGTTAAATGCATTTATGGATCGTTGAATCTGCATTTGCAAATCGTCACGTGTGTGGACTGTTTTGCATCTGTGTGTGGTATTTTTGAGACTTTCCTGGCAGGTTAAGATTAATAAATATATCTTTTTTGGAGGATGTTCTGTTTAGCCAATCGTGGTGAGCTTTTAATCCACCAATCAAAACGCTCCTTACTGAACAGACTCAAGCAGCTCAACACTGCAATTGTACGGTGCATTGTTCCATGATCGGGTCCTTTATTTTAAGACTGCTATTTTTCTAGAGTCACATTATGATTTATATTGTTCACACAAAATACAGCTACCCGGTTAACCTGCTGTCTTTATACACCAAAGTTGCACATACCCTGTTTATTCAGATCAATCTGTAATGTTATTAAATAAGTGTTAAATGTCCAGATATTTCAATTGTTAACAGCAATTATGTAATGTGCTCTGTTGTTGTTGTTATTAGTAGTAGTATCAGGTTCGCAGTTACTTTTGACCAGGCATTAAAAACAGCTTCCACCACCTGAGGGAGATTTCGAACACACACAACGGAGAGATTTCAGCATGGAGGATAAAAACCAGACTCAACGAGTAAGTAAAGTCGTTTTTTTATCTGAAGGCATTATCTTATGATGCCATTTCTTAGTTAATGAAGTGTGCAGTTTGCAGTGTTACAAAGTTGTTAGCCCACGCCAGCTTTCTTATATTATAACTGGTGTTTGTAGGAACACTTTAGTAATCACAGGATGAATGGGCGATAAACGATCAATAAAACAACGATTTCGATGATAAACTATCGTGTAATTTTAAAAACGGTTTGTAGTCAGTGGGTTCTAAAGTTACATTCACGACCAGCTAGGGATGCCATAGATTATCTGCTATTATGTTTTATGCTTTAAAAGTACCGGTGCACCAGTTATTTCATTAAAAATGCAATCTCTATTTTTTTCAAATGTAGGTTCTATCTAGCTCTATTTGGACATAATTTCTTTCAGCTTTGAGTGGTTTGTGTTGCAAAAGTGACAGGCAGAGTGATGACGATCTGTTCAACCTGCTTGTCATTCTGCAGTGTATTAACACATTCATTTGTTCATTTGCTCATTCATCTGATGTGTTGAAGGTGCACTATATAACATTTTTGCAGTAAAATATCCAAAAACCACTAGGCCAGTGTTATATATTTTGTTTAATTGAGTACTTACAACATCCCAAATGTTTCTAACTATCTGTAAATCGTGAAGAAATTGCTATTTTAACCAAGGAACCAGGACATGTGAGGGAGTCGCCTGTCAATTGCGTCATATCTGCGTTACCCTCGGTTTCCGGTTTCCCCGGTTTTATTTTGCAAAAACGCTTTACTCTTACTGCAGTGTGCAAGTGTCATAGCAGCCACCGAGCGAACGCACAGCGTAACGTCATAACATCGTTTTAAACACACTCAAATGTATCTAATATGATAAACAGAGCTGCGTTACCTTATACTCATGACCGGAAAAGCGGAAATGGCGCCGACGACTGTGGCATAATAAAAGTCCCGCTGCTTGCGAGGGGTGTGTTGCGCAAACGCTCCAGCGGTCTTGCTCAGCTCCCACAACACTCGGTCCTGCTCTGCTTCATACTACAGTAAGGTTAATAATCGCATCCATGAACATGATTTCTGCCTGAGTCCTATCCCGATTCTTTTCCACCGGCTGTAAGGTGAAGACCACATGTCCCAAGATTCTGCACTCAAACTTGGTGTCATCAAGCTACGCCTTTGTTTTGAATAGGCAACCGCTAGCGGACGGAAAAGTTACATAGTGCACCTTTAAGCATTTTTTTCTTAACTCCTTAGGAGTTGCTGTAGCATTACATTCTCCAACATAAAGCTGGCATGGACTAACAACTTTGTATCACTGCAAACTGCACACTTCATTAACTAAAATAACCTTTAATCATAAGAAAATGCCATCAGATAAAAAAACGACTTTACTTAATCAGTCTGGTTTTTATCCTCCATGCTGAAATCTCTCCGCTGTGTGTGTTCGAAATCTCCCTCAAGTGGTGGTAGCTGTTTTTAATGCCCAATCAAAAGTTAATGCGAACCTGATACTACTACTACTAATAACAACAACAACAACAGAGCACATTACATAATTGTTGTTATTAAATTAAATATCTGGATATTTAACACTTATTTAATAACATTACAGATTGATCTGAATAAACAGGGTATGCGCAACTTTGGAGTATAAGACAGCAGGCTAACCGGGTAATTGTATTTTGTGCGAACAATATAAATCATAATGTGATTTTGAAGAAATTGTAATCAGGTGCCAGAAAAAGAGTATCCATTAAAATGTCTTTACATAAAGGACCCGATCATGGAACAATGCACAGTACAAGCGCAGTGTTGAGCTTCTTGAGTCTGTTCAGTAAGGAGAGTTTTGATTGGTGGATTAAAAACTCACCGCGATTGGCTAAACAGAACATCCTACAAAAAAAGATATTTATGAATCTTAACCTGCCAGGAAGGTCTCAAAAATACCACACACAAATGCAAAACAGTCCACACACGTGACGATTTGCAAATGCAGATTCAACGATCCATAAATACATGTAACATCTTTCATAAATGTGTGATGGAAATTAATTCAATTACTTGATATAAATATATTTGTGTAAAGATTTTAAAGCTATTTAGGTAAGATGCATTTATGTGAGCATTTGGGGGAAATATTTATGCTTTTACTTGTGCATTTATGAATTTTGTTTTGAATTTACGAATCAGATTTTGTAAATGTGAATTATGCTGCGAATTTATGAATTTTGTTTTGTAAATTTATTATTTTTAAGTCTGATCCGGCTCCATAGTATGTATGTGTATACATATACATACACACACATATACACTCACCTAAAGGATTATTAGGAACACCTGTTCAATTTCTCATTAATGCAATTATCTAATCAACCAATCACATGGCAGTTGCTTCAATGCATTTAGGGGTGTGGTCCTGGTCAAGACAATCTCCTGAACTCCAAACTGAATGTCAGAATGGGAAAGAAAGGTGATTTAAGCAATTTTGAGCGTGGCATGGTTGTTGGTGCCAGACGGGCCTGTCTGAGTATTTCACAATCTGCTCAGTTACTGGGATTTTCACGCACAACCATTTCTAGAGTTTACAAAGAATGGTGTGAAAA
This sequence comes from Rhinogobio ventralis, assembly GCA_039654625.1. Classification (NCBI taxonomy): domain Eukaryota; kingdom Metazoa; phylum Chordata; class Actinopteri; order Cypriniformes; family Gobionidae; genus Rhinogobio; species Rhinogobio ventralis. Next base: position 18,727,662 of record CM077212.1, read on the forward strand.
GGGAAAAACATCCAGTATGCGGCAGTCCTGTGGGCAAAAATGCCTTGTTGATGCTAGAGGTCAGAGGAGAATGGGCCGACTGATTCAAGCTGATAGAAGAGCAACTTTGACTGAAATAACCACTCGTTACAACCGAGGTATGCAGCAAAGCATTTGTGAAGCCACAACACGCACAACCTTGAGGCGGATGGGCTTCAACAGCAGAAGACCCCACCGGGTACCACTCATCTCCACTACAAATAGGAAAAAGAGGCTACAATTTGCACGAGCTCACCAAAATTGGACAGTTGAAGACTGGAAAAATGTTGCCTGGTCTGATGAGTCTCGATTTCTGTTGAGACATTCAGATGGTAGAGTCAGAATTTGGCGTAAACAGAATGAGAACATGGATCCATCATGCCTTGTTACCACTGTGCAGGCTGGTGGTGGTGGTGTAATGGTGTGGGGGATGTTTTCTTGGCACACTTTAGGCCCCTTAGTGCCAATTGGGCATCGTTTAAATGCCACGGCCTACCTGAGCATTGTTTCTGACCATGTCCATCCCTTTATGACCACCATGTACCGATCCTCTGATGGCTACTTCCAGCAGGATAATGCACCATGTCACAAAGCTCGAATCATTTCAAATTCGTTTCTTGAACATGACAATGAGTTCGCTGTACTAAAATGGCCCCCACAGTCACCAGATCTCAACCCAATAGAGCATCTTTGGGATGTGGTGGAACGGGAGCTTCGTGCCCTGGACGTGCATCCCACAAATCTCCATCAACTGCAAGATGCTATCCTATCAATATGGGCCAACATTTCTAAAGAATGCTTTCAGCACCTTGTTGAATCAATGCCACGTTGAATTAAGGCAGTTCTGAAGGCGAAAGGGGGTCAAACACAGTATTAGTATGGTGTTCCTAATAATCCTTTAGGTGAGTGTATATATACTATACTGTATTGCCAAAAGTATTGGGACAGGGACACCACTCCAAATCATTGATTTTAAATCGCTCCCCACGTGCATCAATGAGCCTTGGCCGCCCATGACCCTGTCGCCGGTTCACCACTGTTCCTTCCTTGGACCACTTTTGATAGATACTGACCACTGCAGACCGGGAACACCCCACAAGAGCTGCAGTTTTGGAGATGCTCTGACCCAGTCGTCTAGCCATCACAATTTGGCTCATCAAACTCGCTCAAATCCTTACACTTGCCCATTTATCCTGCTTCTAACACATCAACTTTGAGGGCAAAATGTTCACTTGCTTCCTAATATATCCCACCCACTAACAGGTGCCGTGATGGAGATAATCAGTGTTATTCACTTCACCTGTCAATATACAAATATATATAGAAAAAAGGAAAAATGTCAGTCCATCAACAACTCATGTCTTCGTGACCGTACAGTATTGTTCTGTCTACACTGACAGAATCACTCAACACACTCTTTTTTGTTAATACCTGTAGAAAGATGAACAAAAACAACATTGAGCATTTAATTCTGTAAGCATAACCTCTTCCTTGGCTCTTTTATTATTCCTATAATCTTTTTTATTTCTTTAACCATAATTGTTTGCATAAAAGCTCAAGGATAAACTAAGAAGTCTTTTTACATCTATTTATGGCTATTCAGACAATATGAAGTAGTAGCAAATACTACACCGTGCACACAGTTCTACACAACTACTGAATGTAATGTGGCATACAGATGGTTTTATATATCTAAAAGTAATCTGTGTGGATTTGCCCATCACAGTCAGAACATTACAATATGTTGTTTTCAACAATGAGCATCAGTGACCACTTTCTATGGTAACTGTCATTTACAGCATTAATTTACTAACAAATACTTATCAAATCTTGACAAAATACACATAAACCGAAAGATAAAAAACATATGCTTCAAAATATGTCCACTGTTCTATCAAAGTGACCGTAATCCGTATGTCCCGGTCTGTCCCCCAAACTGCGGGTACAGGTAAACAGGTTAAAATCAGCCCATAAACTGGAACTGACGGCTTTGGTCAGTCTCATGTCAAAGCAACTCTTTGCATGTTCTATTTATAATGCGCCATTCGAAGAGGCCATGAATGCAAATAGTGGCGACCTTGACATGATAACCAGTTCTGGCCAGGTGTGCAGATAAACAGGTTAAACAGGTGCTGATAAATTATGCATTACTGAGCATACCTCAACAGAGCATTCGCTCACATGTTATTTTACTCTCACAAAATGTTCACATAATGTGGAAAGAAAATACAAAAAAGATGATACAGTTATGCAGATACAGATATGATTAAAACTTTGTGTATCTTTAATATATAAACACTAGGGGTGGAAATCTTTAGTCAGGTCACGAACCGATCCAATTCCGATTCTGGGAGTCACAAACTTTTTTTTCTTATTAATTAATTTGACTTTTTGATCTTTTTATTTAATTACATATGTAATGAGTACTTTTTAAAATAATTACAAATTGAACATTTTTAATTAAAACAATTGTATGTTAAGAATTTTAAACTAATATAGCTTCAAAACACAAAAGCAAGTAGTAAATAATAAAGAGGAGCAAAGACACATACTACAAGCAATAAACAAAGAGTGCTTTCAGTATTCAAGAAGATCTGAACGTTTCCCATCCAAAAGCTGAGTGATTTTTCTTTCTCATCTTTACAGTTGTTTATTTGTTACTATGACAGACAGCGGGAGATCTAATAAGCTGCATTCACGCACAGATCTTTTTTTAAAATATAAGAAGATGTGGTTTGTCCTGTCCGTTTAATCCCTTAGGACATAACTGACTGTGTTTACATTAATTTCACGTCATTAAACCATTTTGAGACGCAAAGTACATTAAACCACTTACACAGTCACACACAGCCGCATGCACAAGCAAAACAATCACAAAGAAAGCAAAGTAAGTTTCATATTTTTAATATAAGTCCACTGCATTCCAAAAGACATAAATGATGACTTTGTAGAGCATTTGTAAGGAAAACACAGAGATAATCGCGATGCATCGATGGATCAATTGGCCGATATATGTCCAAAAATCAACCCATATTAGTGCTGTCGATTCGATTAATCGTGATTAATTGCATCCAAAATAAAAGTTCATGTTTACATAATATATGTATGTACTGTGTATAATTATTATGTATGTATATATATATATATATATATATATATATATATATATATATATATATATATATATATATATATATATATATATAAATACACACTCATTCATGTATATATTTAAGAAATATTTGCATGTATATACTGTGTATTTATACTGTGTATATATACTGTGTATATATATATATTGTGTATATATTTATTGTGTATATATATATTGTGTATATATATATATATATATATATAGTACTCTTTAGTTTTATATATATAAAACACATTTTTCTTAAATATACATGCATGTGTGTATTTATATATACATATTTATACACAGTACACACACATATATTATGTAAACATTAACTTTTATTTTGGATGCAATTAATTGCAATTAATCGATTTGACAGCACTATTTTTAATGTTTTCTTTTTAAATTCATTTAGAACAATAGTATGAAATTGTAATACTGCCTGTAACGAGATAAAAAAAAATTATTGAAAGTATTGATGAAAATAGTAATATCTTCATCCCAAATCAAAGAAAGAGGTCCATTTAAAGTCAACATGAAATTCAATCCAAGTCAATCTGAGTGAAAAAGAAAATTAAATGTGAAAAGGACTATTAAATGACAAAACTTCATGCATATAACTGCAATGTAAAAACGTAATTGTAAACAAAATATTATTCCATACATTTGGAAAATACAATTGAAAACTGACAAATCATTCAGAGTCAGAGCAGGAACATGCATTAAGAAAGTAAATAGTTGATTTTCATTTCATGTTGACTTTAAGTGCAAACATGCTACAAGAGGGAGTTGATACACAGGCCCTGTATGAGTATGTGCTCATGGGGTCTGTACTGCTTCAGCGCAGCAAATAAAAGGATCATACGCATTGAATAAAACATCTGAGCTCCACGGCGGGGCAACAAGTTCCCTGTGAGCAGCCTTGGCTTTGATGCCCACGCTGCTACATGCATCTTACAAACTGTGGTTACACTTGCCTTTTCAAGTCTCACCACATCCTGCTTTTTATCTCACCCCCCGCCTGCTCTGACAGGTAGCTTCATGATGCTAACCCCGACACGTCACTGGGGAAATGTGATAAACTGGCTGTACAAAACCACAATGTCATTGATTGTCAGGAAGTAACATCCATCGACAATGAGTCATCTGTAACACTGAAGTTCCATACAGGTACTTTTTAAGGCCTAAAATTTAGATTTTGAAATTTTAGACTTTTTTTAGACTTTTTAAGACCCTGCGGAAACCCTGGTAAGGCTTTGTACATACATGTAGACCAATGAGCCAAAACATTATGCCTAATATGCTGTTGGTCCTCTGAGGGGCTTATGGTTGAAATCGTGTTCCAGGAGTGGGGGTCAGATCATCACAGGGGGTGTGCTAACAAAACAGAGCAGACCCGCCGAGTCATGGACTCCACAACAGTGGTTCTCAACTGGTTTGGCCATGGGACCCACATTTTCCATGGTCATTAAGCCGCCCACAACCCAATTTTTTTTTTTTAAAGAAATTTACATCATTCAAATATATATATTATCTTTGACTGCAAAAAGTTGATTACTCTCTAAAAAAAACCCCCACAGACATTATGTTTTCAGGCTATTTCAAGTTTGATTTTGACATAAAATGGTGATATCCAAGTGTCGGAGTTGTTTACTTACTTTTTAATTAGTCTTCCCATTAAAGCCATAATGTTGTTCATTCAGACCGATTTGTGAATGCACATGAAAACAAGAGGCAGGGTTTATCACAAAAACATTTTCCCTTCTCCAGTCACAGCAGGACAGCTCGTGCCACAGTCAAGAAAAATAACAGGTAAGCATTTCAAACTTATTTATTCATATTTAGGGCACATTTGAACGTGCTCTGTTTTGTGTAACGTTAGCTAGCAAACAATCGAGTTATCAAAGTTATCAACTGTAGGTGTTAAATATGCTGTTTTACACCCCAGTTTGTCAGTGGGAAATTAAAAAAATATTTTTGTGCTTTCTCACAGCCGGACACAGATAAACATGACTTTGGCTGGCCATCTTCCACATCTCTCTCGCACCACAGAAACTAAAGCTAAAGGTAATTTCAATGTCTATCTATTGAAAATCTAGTCTTTATTTTCAAGCTTCAAAAACTACTTTCATTTAGACTTTTATTCACATATACATTGAGCACAGCAAATATTGTAAATGGAAGCTCAAAGCTTGTTTGACACATAAAAAAAAACCACCCTCAGCTCAAGCTTAAAGGGATAGTTCACCCAAAAATGAAAATTACCCCATGATTTAATCACCCTCAAGCCATCCTAGGTGTATATGACATTCTTTTTCAGACGAATACTATCAGAGTTATATTAAAAATGTCCTGGCTCCTCCAAGCTTGGCAGTGAAAGGCAGCCCAAAATTTGAAGCCCAAAAAAGTGCATCCACCCTATACTTTTACTTTATTATAAAAGTAATCCACATGGCTCAGGGAATATAAAGGCCTTCTGAAGCAAATCGATGGGTTTGTGTAAGAAAAATATCCTCTCGCGAAACACTCAAAACGCTTATGCAACGTCATCATCGCACCAGTTACGTTTTTTTTACGATACGTCCAACGTCATTGTTGTGCCATTTACGTTTTTTCGTAAGTTGAATATGGAAGGTGGTCCGCCGGAGACTAGATATTTTACTTTATAATGTGTTAAATATGGATATTTTTCTTGCACAAACCCATCAATTTGCTTCAGAAGGTCTTTATTATCCCCCTGGAGCCGTGTGAAGTACTTTTATAATGGATGGATGCACTTTTTTGCCTTTCAAATTTTCGGGCAGCCATTCACTGCCATTATAATGCTTGGATTAACCAGGACATATTTTAATATAACTCTGAAAGAAGAATGTCATTTACACCTATGATGTCTTGAGGGTGAGTAACTCATGGGGTAATTTTCATTTTTAGGTGAACTATCCCTTTAAAATTTGTTAATCAAATCTGTGTCTTGTTTCACCGTGTCTACACCGGGCGCGAGAGGCGCGACATGACAAAAGAACCCATTATAATCAGTTATGTTGTCTACACTGGATGCGGCGTAATGCGAGAGACAAATCTCCGACAATAAACTGATGCCTATTTGTGTTGGGTGTAACTAGTTACTAAGTAATTAGTTTCTGTAATTTAATTACAGTTACTTCTGATGTAATTGAACTAAATACTTTGTAGAAACTGTAGAACAATTAAATATAATACAATAGTGGAATTAACATCAACATTTAAAGTCTAACTTTAAAATGCATGTTTTTATGTATCCTTCTCACATTTGTAATACTTTGGTCAGTTAATAAGAATAATTTATGTAGTTTTATATGTGACCCTGGACCACAAATTAAATTAAGATTTATATACCATCTGAAAGCTAAATAAGCTTCCCATTGATGTATGGTTTGTTAGGATAGGACAATATTTGTCCGAGATACAACTATTTGAAAATCTGTAATCTGAGAGTGCAAAAAAATCTAAATATTGAGAAAATCACCTTTAAAGTTGTACAAATGAAGTCCTTAGTAATGCATATTACTACTAATATTACTACTAATATTTTTTTGATATATTTACAGTAGGAAATTTACAAAATATCTTCATGGAACATGATCCTTTTTTTCTTGGCATAAAAGAAAAATTTATAATTTTGACCCACACAATGTATTGTTGGCTATTTCCACAAATACACTCACCTAAAGGATTATTAGGAACACCTGTTCAATTTCTCATTAATGCAATTATCTAATCAACCAATCACATGACAGTTGCTTCAATGCATTTAGGGGTGTGGTCCTGGTCAAGACAATCTCCTGAACTCCAAACTGAATGTCAGAATGGGAAAGAAAGGTGATTTAAGCAATTTTGAGCGTGGCATGGTTGTTGGTGCCAGACGGGCCGGTCTGAGTATTTCACAATCTGCTCAGTTACTGGGATTTTCACGCACAACCATTTCTAGAGTTTACAAAGAATGGTGTGAAAAGGGAAAAACATCCAGCATGCGGCAGTCCTGTGGGCGAAAATGCCTTGTTGATGCTAGAGGTCAGAGGAGAATGGGCCGACTGATTCAAGCTGATAGAAGAGCAACTTTGACTGAAATAACCACTCGTTACAACCGAGGTATGCAGCAAAGCATTTGTGAAGCCACAACACGCACAACCTTGAGGCGGATGGGCTACAACAGCAGAAGACCCCACCGGGTACCACTCATCTCCACTACAAATAGGAAAAAGAGGCTACAATTTGCACGAGCTCACCAAAATTGGACAGTTGAAGACTGGAAAAATGTTGCCTGGTCTGATGAGTCTCGATTTCTGTTGAGACATTCAGATGGTAGAGTCAGAATTTGGCGTAAACAGAATGAGAACATGGATCCATCATGCCTTGTTACCACTGTGCAGGCTGGTGGTGGTGGTGTAATGGTGTGGGGGATGTTTTCTTGGCACACTTTAGGCCCCTCAGTGCCAATTGGGCATCGTTTAAATGCCACGGTCTACCTGAGCACTGTTTCTGACCATGTCCATCCCTTTATGACCACCATGTACCCATCCTCTGATGACTACTTCAGAGTAGGTTTTATTTGGTGAAAAGGTCTGATAAGATTGTTTTAATGTTATATTTTTGACTATACAGCATACTGATTTTGTTTTATGCTTGAACATTTTTTGAAGTAAATGTTATATTTAAATAAATTACTTAAGAATACCCTCCTGTTCTGTCATCATTTTGTACCAATGTTAGGTTGTGCTTAGTCTTATGTAACTTAATTACTTTGAGTTTGATGAACTTAAACCATTTGCCGCAATCGGTTTCCTAAAACCATTTAAGTAACTATACAGTTGTTAAGACTGAATTCAAACTTAAAATCTTTAAGTTCAGTTTACTCTAATGATTGACTAAAACAACACTAAAATATAAGTTAATTTAACTCAATGTATACGAGTTTACAGTACTCATACTTAATGGTTTTAAAACTTAAATGGTTTAACGCAATCGGTTTCCTCAAATGGTTTGAGTTACCGTAACTTATCGGGTTTTACAGTGTGTAAACAAATTAAATTACTATAATAAAACAATAAACTTGCCAACATAAAGATAAACACCACATAATTAGCACAAGGCCTGAGAAATCCTGAATTATTTACTATATTGTATCTTACAGCAAAGCACACAATACTAAACAATACATTGGTAACTGTGCAATAAATAATAGCATCACTCAGAAGCATTTTTTTTTTTTCATGAAGTAATCATTATGTATAATTGCCATATGGCACATTTCAGTACCCCACAAAGACTTAGGAAAATGAAACGTAATAAAAGTATTATCATCCTCTCTCCCTGTGGTACTGAGATGGTATAGATCTCCGTCTAGAGAGACCACATTAATGAACACAGTGTTTTCTACTATTCAGTTTTTTCTTTAATTAGAACTAGATTTTCACTTCACAGGTCAACCTTTGCAGCTGGATATTGTTAATATGTTTGCTAGTTTCTTGATTAATCATTGAATCATTAAACATCTAATGTCGTTGATTCTTTTGTAAACAGAGTGCCTTCAGTGTCATGGATTAATTTCACTAACACACACTGCATAATAGTTCTGGGAAACTGCAGCTGTTCTTACTGTGAACAATAATATCTGGAGTGTAGTTACAGAGACATTTAAACAACATTAAAAGAAAATGAAGATTCTCATTTACATATTTATATCAACTGTTCTTCAAAATATCCTATTTTGTGTTTCAAAAGAGGGTGAGGGTGAGTAAGTTATGTCAATGTTCATTTTTAAAATATTTGATTTAATATATGTTAGTTAATCTACTGAAGGGCTGTTTAGAATCCACATAAGAAACAAGTCTCATCATGTCTGTTGTGTGAAGTATTTTTAGTCTGCTTAAGTACATTTTTCAAGCATCTGTACTTTATCAGAGTGTTTTTCTTTGGAAAACTTTTACTTCACAACATTCCAAAGCATAATATTGTACTTTTTACTGCACTACGTTTCATATTGAATATCATTTAATACTTAATTACATTAAAAATGTAGTACTTCTGTAAAATGTAGCAAGTTTTTAATTGAGTACAAGTTACATTTTTAATGTAATTAAGTATTAAAGGTAAATGTTTATGAAATGTAGTGCAGTAAAAAGTACAACATTATACTTTGGATTGTAGTGAACTTCTCATTTTGTGATCCACAGAAGAAAGAAAGCCATACAGGTTGGTACAAATGAGAGTGAAGAATTGATACAATTGTCATTTTTGGATGAAGTTGGGGTTCAGTAAGTTTCTCACCAAGGCTCCATTTTTTAATAAAAAATAAAAAAACAGTAAAGTTTCAGTGTCACATGATGCTTCAGAAATTATTTCTGCTGTTTGGGGATTAAAAAAATATTTCTTATTATTATCAATGTTGAAAACTGTTGTGCTGCTTAAGTCTTTCCCCGCCATCATTTGTTAAAAAAGTTTTTGATCATTTTCACAAAACTGTCAACATTTTGTTGTATGAACATGCATCTGAACATAACACATTAATATATGTACACAATATATCAAAAAAGGGCAGACCCTCTGCTTTTAAACAAACAAACAAAACAAAAAAACAGTTTTATTCTAGCTTCATGCATTCTTTTTTTCATCAACACTTGAAAGTTTCATAAAAAAAGCAACATTTTGTGTAAAAAGCTAAGAAAATCAAGTTTTTGTCAAAGACTACATCCACATCAGATTCAGAACATAGATTGAGTAAATACTTGCACAGTCATATAGCTCATCCTGGGTCGACATTTCATTCATTAATGTTAGGCACATTTGAGTTATATGCTTTTTAATGTTGCTTGTGTTTTTTTGCATATGATGATTACATATGAGATTGCTTGTTTCTGCTGCTTCTTTGCATGTGTTTTGATGAGGAGATTCAGTGCTCTTTCAGACGATGCGTAATAGCGCCTCCTATCGTATAACAGTGAAAATACGGAAAGCCGGAAAATTCTGTGAATGGCGGAGATTACCCTTTCCCCGCCATTTACCAATTTTTTTGTGGAAACCACAATTTATTTTAAAAGAAAATCTGACCTCAAACTTTTAAGTGGTAGTGCATAATACTAGAACCAGAGAAAAATCTTTTGGCATGATTTTAGTGAATCAAGTGAGCTGTGCTGTCCTCAACCTTCAGTAACCCAGAATACACTTCAGTCAACCTTATGCGTACAACCGCCCTAAGCTGCTGTAATGGTGATTGAAGCAGTGAAATTCAACAGATGTATGGAGAGCAATTTATCAAATAGTAGACATCAAACAAACACACACAACCACTTGTTTTAGCTGCATGAGGTCTCCACATATGCCCCTTTTCCCCTCGACCCTGCTCCACATCTCCATGCGAGGGCTAATCACATTGTGCCGTATATGTAATTATGTACCTCATTAACCAAATCCCAAGAGTCATTAAGGATTAACTAATATCCATATGGTTTGCCTCGTAGTTACACGCATATCTGTGTTATTAATTTAGCCCCCTCCCCATCACCGCCGTTACCCATCACCACTCCGGGCACGGCCTCCCGGAGGTGCTCTGCTCAGGTCAGCGACCTTAGGAGAGGAACACAGAGGCGTATTTTCACTTAATTCGGTATTGTGGATTTAATTAAATCGCATTGAGAGGGAAATTTCAAGGTGGCACTGAGCCTGCGGACTCAACCTGAACAGCCAGACAGGACGGCCGCTCACGCTTTGTGCTCTGCCAAGGATGTGCTTATCACTCCCTCTCTATCTATAGCTTCTTTATCTTCTTTATAGCCTTATACCATCCTTAAAGCACTCTCACTCACCTTCTTTGTTTATCTTCGTCTCAGTCGCACACACACAATGCTGATGAGCTCACAGTATGTGCGTGTAATGAAAGAGTGCCTTTATGATGAAACTAGATGGCAAACACGACAGGTAATACAAAGCCAAGTTAACATACCACACTCATGCCCTGTGCCCAAGCCATACATGAATAAAACATAAGTGTGATAGAAGCACTGCAAATCATGATGTATTAATTATTTTATTTTTTTAATTACAATCAATCAAATATCCATATGTGCTAAGAAAATGAAAATAATTTACGACCTTACTTTTTGTGGCAGACGAAAGCCTTGAATAGTTTTTCCTAGACATTTTTTTAATTGCTGCTCTGTGTACACATGTATATAAAATGACATAATTTTTTATCTAAATAAATGTTTTATTTGTAATAGTTATTTTATCATATTTAAAATTATAAGAATTTATAATTAACACTTTTTTTATTTACACATGCTTTCCTTTTTTCAGAATTTACATTAAGAGTCATACATATATTTAGCAATAAAAATAAATTGTTGTCTCACCCAAGCAGCATTTATTTGATCAACAATAATAATAATTATAATAATAATAATAATAATAATAATAATAATAATAATAATAATAATAATAATAATACAAATAATAATAATAATACGTTTTCTTATTACCATAAATGTGCTGCTTAATATTGTAGGAAACCATGATGCAGTTTTTTCAGAATTCTTTGATAATAATATAGGTTGCATTTATATAGCGCCTTTCCCAGGCTCAAGGACGCTTGATGAATAGAAAGTTCAAAAGAACAGCATTCATAACTTGAATCAGAAATCTTTTTTTAATATTATAAATGTTTGTGCTGTCAATTTTAATCCATTTATTGTGCTTTTGCTTAATAAAAGTATTAACATCTTTAAAAAAAAATCTCATGCTTTTAATATAATCTTACTTTATTATTAATACACAGCTGAAATTACATACAATTATATTAGAATATAACAATATTAGCATGTTATAATAATTATATTTTGTTTGAACATTTCTTTCAAAATATTTCATCTTAGAAATTAATTATACCTTTTAATTGTACAAAATGAACATTTTAAACTGACAGCCCTTGTGGTTTGACACCAATATTAGAGAACAAGAACAAACTCTCTCTACTTCTCAAAATGTGTCAACAGTTCATGTGGCTCTGCTCACATTTCATTGATTAACCAGCTGTTGAACTTTTTTCCCCATTTCTTTCATAAAAAAAAAATATCATTATGAAATCTAGTATAGTTATCACCTTCTGAGCCACGGAGTCAACCCCATTAAATAAATTTCCCCTAATCTGGGTAAAGCTGGCCCAGAGCAGGAAATACTTACTACAGCACAGGCCCGGGAGAAAGAACCATTGTGCTGCGATGCAAAGCCTGTGCTGAAGAGGATCTGATTAGCAAAGTGCTGCTCCTTTGGGAGCTCCGCCAGCATCGCTCTGGCGTGTTCTGCCCAGACAAACACCACTACACCTGGCAGCAGACAAGCCGCTCGCGGTCTACGCCAGCCCGGGCCACACCGGGGGAAGAGCACAGGGCAGCAGCACCTTACTGCAAGACTGAGGAGCCAAAATATATAGCCACTCTCACTTGCACATGATAACACACAGTGAGAGTGGGAAAACAGTGAAAGACCACTGGTAAACTTTTTTTTTTTAAGCATAAATTTAAATACTTCGTTCAGGCATGAAACTCTAGATGGCGCAGGCTGATAGGTCCTTAACTCGTTTGGTAGCAATCACATCATTATCTACATAGCGCAGCTGATTGGTTGCAGTTGCCAATAAGCTACGGCTCAACATTCAAATACCGGTAGTGTTGCTGTTAGCAGTCTGCAGCGCACTTTCAGAAACCCTCCACCTTCCCCAGCTCCACCTGTATAGATCTGCAACGGGGGGTTATTTCATGTTTGTTACATGTGCAACAGCAGCAGCACTTGCTCTGCAGCAGCATAGCAGATCTATTCCACCAAGACCAAATGCATTAGAGATGCATCGATCGACTAGCCAGGGACCGAAATCGGCTGATTTTCCCCACAAGCCGGTCCAGTGTGTTGCCAGCGGCTCTCAGTTCTCGTTCTCTTCTCTCCAACGGCAAAGTTACACACACACCCGCTCTCACTCACTCATCTCATTTGCTATGGTTAAATAGTGCTTGTATTGCGTATAATTTTACTAATTACTGGAGGTTTCGCGCTCACACCAAAAGCTGATCTATAGTTCTCTCAGTTTTAAGCAGCTTGTGAGTTGCAAGTACCAAAATGAGTGGCTTACTGCGCTTAAACGGTCAAATACTAGGGGTGTGACAAATCACTTAGCTCACGAGTTGAATCACGAGATTGGGTTCACGAGAATGAGACGAGATTTTTGCACAGTATTTTAATGAAATTCTCAATGACAAAATTCATGACTGGTAAAATTGTCTGCAGGTGCATTTTCAAATGCTTAAACTAATCATCTTGTAATGATTGTCATTTCAGTTCTACTTTCTGAGAATGAATTATCAAACGCATTGAAAGACAACAATGTACAAGCACTGTAACAAACAAACTCAACTGACTGGCTTCTCTCCTGTATGATTTTACGTGAGTCTATTCAGACCTTATTGTACATGAATTACAAGCTTCCAGAACTTCTGACTGAGGCTGTGTGTGACCTCTTTGTGTAAATCTGCAAAAAAAATGTATTGGCAGGTCACACAAATAATCGGAATCGGCGCATCCCTACAATACATTAAAATTGTTATATTAACATTACTATGCCAATCTCTCAGAGTTGTCATGACATAAATATATTTATGGTCACAAGAAGAAAAAATACTGAGGAAAATGTTGTTTTGCAGTGTGAGCAAGACAACTGTAAAGGTGTGACAATAACCATTGTGAAAAACGAGATGTTGCTCTTTCACACCCCTCAAAGTCAATGGAAGTTGATACGTAAGCAATAAAAAGGAGTTATCAGCACAGTATCCGTTACACAATGGTAATTGGAGCAGCACACACCTTCTTGTTTCTAATTTCAAGGCAGCTGATACATTTACTGCGCTACTGGTTAAAAAAAGCGTTCATTGAAAACACTGGCACACCCCCTAAACACACCCATTAAAACATTTACATGTGCACAGAGAGGAAGTCCTCTCTTTCCTGCGGCACAGTGGTTTCATATCCTGCTTTGTTGCCACAGCAACGGAAGGTTCACTTTTGGTTTAGATTTTGATCTTTGACCTAGGTAGCGTGTAGCACCAGAACATTTCTGAGAAACCCCAAGTCCAAAGGCAAGTACTGAGTCAGAGACCTTTTTTCACTTTCAGGAGAAAGAGACCAGAGAACATGGTCTCGGATAACCAGAACAGTACAAAACGTCCTCGTCTATTAACCCTGTAAAGCCAGATATATAATAGTTTCATAAATATAGAGCAGCTTGTTCAAACTTTAGACCCAATATAAAAAATAAAAATAAAACGTTTTGTATAATTTATTCAACAGCCCAAAATTAGCAAAAATTTTACATTTTGTGCAGATATTATTTAAATGGCCAAAAAGCTGTAACATATTTGATACTTACATTTTAACATGTTTTTTTTATATTTTTTTAAGTTGCTTCAGTCCAATAAATGTTTATCTTGAAATGTATAAATGTATTGATTACTTTAATTAGCAATTTTTAATTTTGTCTTAGTCTTTGTCCTATGATAGACTTCTTCTAGTTTTTAAATCACATTTAGTCAACCTTGTCCTGTTTTTGTTTAGTCAAGTTTGTCTGAACATTTTAGTCTAGTTTTAGTATAATGTTTAAATCAATAATCGTGATTATTTTGCTCAAAATTACAATCACAACGATTAGGGTTTTTTTTTCGGAGAAATTTTTATTTTTTACATTTCATCAGAATTATTGCACAACTCAAATTCATGGTTTATTTTATTTTCTCATGTTTCCTGATCTATTATAGGCTAATTATCTTATAAATGAACACACTCTCTGCATTATGAAAACTGGTAAAACAAGAAACTTCTCTCAAAAATTAAAACTGTGAAATTCCTAACAGTAATTCAGAAAATTCCAAATGACATAAAAATTTTTCAATTACAACAACAACATAAATACTTTGTATTGTCACACAGAGGTTGCGTAAGTGCATTTATTCCGCAAACAGTATAGTTGAGATTCGTGATTGGATTTATTAGAGTCCATCACTGAAGGTTTGATTGCAAATTTTGGCTTGTGAAGGAACGCAGACTGGATGAATGACACTTTAATTTGAGCAGAAATTGTGTCTGTCCTTAAATGAATTCAATTATAAATAAATGTTTCTTAAAGATATAAAGATTATCTCTGCTAATGCTGTAAACTATATAGGGAGCCCTTACTTGCACATTACTATAATAGTAAAGGTTAACAACAGAGCCCAAACTATTAGCCTAAACATCCGGAAAGTATTTTCACTTTTTTTCACATTTTGTTATGTTACAGCCTTATTCCAAAATGGATTGAATTTATTATTTTCCTCAAAATTCTACAAACAATACTCCATAATGACAACGTGAAAGAAGTTTGTTTGAAATCTTTGCAAATTTATAAAAAAATGTAAAAAAAATGTAAAAAAAAAAAAAAATCACATGTACATAAGTGTACAGGTGTATCCTGTTTCCACTGATCATCCCTGAGATGTTTCTACAACTTGACTGGAGTCCACCTGTGGTAAATTCAGTTGATTGGACATGATTTGGAAAGGCACACACCTGTCTATATAAAGGTCTCACAGTTAAGAGTGCATGTCAGAGCACAAACCAAGCCATGAAGTCCAAGGAATTGTCTGTAGACCTCAGAGACAGGATTGTATCGAGGCACAGATCTGGGCAAGGGTACAGAACAATTTCTGCAGCATTGAAGGTCCCAATGAGCACAGTGGCCTCCATCATCCGTAAATGGAAGAAGTTTGGAACCACCAGGACTCTTCCTATAGCTGGCCGCCTGGCCAAACTGAACGATCGGAGGAGAAGGGCCTTAGTCAGGGAGGTGACCAAGAACCCGATGGTCACTCTGACAGAGCTCCAGCGTTTCTCTGTGGAGAGAGGAGAACCTTCCAGAAGAACAACCATCTCTGCAGCACTCCACCAATTAGGCCTGTATGGTAGAGTGGCCAGACAGCACATGACAGCCCGTCTGGAGTTTGCCAAAAGGCACCTGAAGGACTCTGACCATGAGAAACAAAATTCTCTGGTCTGATGAAACAAAGATTGAACTCTTTGGCCTGAATGGCGTAAATGTAATGCTAGTGCAATTGTTTACAAGCTGTTTTATTGACGTCTTTCCACTGTTGAAACACTGATTGAGCGATTACACAAGATATGATAAGTTTCAGTAAGTTATAATGTATCCTCAACATACCTTCAGATGATGATTCATGTTTATTCTTTGACTAGGAAGAGATGATCGTGTTCACTCGCGTGCTGCGCTGGTCTGGTACGTCACATTAAAGAGCATCAAAATGGCATTTATCGTTTGAATTTCATGATAAAATTGACAGAATACTTAATATGTTCATGTGGGAACTCGGATTGTAAGTATGTTCCGTGTGTAAAACAAGCCTACTGTTAACTGTTAAAGATTGCATTTGGAACCGTTCGGTACACATGTGCACCGTACCGGAAGTCCTGTACCGAAATGGTTTAGTACAAATACGTGTACCGTTACACCCTATCACCCTCACATCATCAGTGCAAGGCACAAGCTGATTTGTTCTGCTGATCCTGCAGCCAATGAGATTGCTTGCTCAACATTTAACTAGTCTGGTTCAGTGTTTGCTGTAGGCTATTCCTGCAGAAGGTCATCAGAGATCTTCTGAAACCCTCCACCTCCCCTAGCTCCACCTGCCTAGATCTGCTATGAGATTTATGCATATCTATTCATGCAGTAGCAGCCTATATTACATTCTTACAGCAGGATGTCTGTGAATCTATTGGCAGCAGCAGCAGCAATAATCAACAGCAGCGTAGCAGATATAGTCTGCCAAAACCAAATACATTAATGTATTTTATTGAAAACACCTGCAGACACTATATACCTTATATTATATACAATACACTGCAACATTTATACAAGGCAGGACCGCACAGGTCTCATCAAGTCTTCCACAATCTCAAAATTATGTGACCTAAAAGTTCTTGTCACTCCACTTGCATCACAACACCATCTGTAAGATCAAGACACTATTAAACAACCACCCATCTAGTTATACTATACGCCACACATTCCACAGTTAAATCCGTTTATGTTTTGTTTAATTAAGCGAGAAGATGATATTACCTCGGGATATGATCCAGCTTAGCAAACAGTAAGAATTAACATATTAACTCAGGAAGGAACTTATAACTCAGGAAGGAATGCAGGCTCCATAACTCCCAAGACCTGTCTGGTAACATGTTTGTGGGGTTGAACAACTCTTATGGGGATGTTTACGTTAAATAAGCATTTGCAAAACTAATAGCACATGAAGCAGAGTGAAATGAAAAGCATTTGTTGAGTGAGAATCTAGCCACCGCTGTTCTTAAGGCCATGTAAGGAAATGGAGGCAGGGTAACACACCACTGACTGGCTTAATTGTCTTCCTGCTGTTGGTATTTCATCTGGGTTAAAGTTGAAAGCTATCATGAACTGGTTGGAATTTCAGCTTCGCTCTTATCCGACAACCCTAATCCCTCCCTACAGGAACTGCATCCGTATAGTAGTTGGGGTGAGGTGGAAACACCTGTACAGGTAACACTGATTATGGTCATAATCAGCAAAAGGCATTTGAGAGGAAGAAATGGGAGAGAGTAGGACAATAAGGAATGACCATGTCAAATAAGATAATACTGTTTATACTACATTAGATATAGAAATATATTAGTAGAATATCTATCGAAAACACATTTAATGCAATACAACTGGAAATTATATAGCTGTAATTTAGTATATAAAATTAGAAACGCTTGTTGGACAGTGAGGACATATGATGCAAAACATTACTGATGAAATCACATTACTCTCAAATTTATATCAGCCATCTGACAGCGTTACTTTGATAAAGTACAGTAAATCACAGATAAGCACATTTTTTGAACACCACACATCTGTCAACTTGCCAAAACTCTCTTAATCTAGCCCTGTGTCATCTTTATTGTTTAACTAAGTTGTTATTGTGACATTTTTCCATTTATATTCTCAGAGTGAAACATTTAAATGCACATTGTAAATATCCAGATATTTAATTTAGAGCTAAATAACTAATGAAGCCTGACATGGTAAAGGCAATCACCATAAATGTTGAGCTCTTATTTGAAATATTGAGAAATATCAACCTCTCGTAAACAGATCATGGGTATTTCCACCCAAATGCATAAAGAAGACTGATAGGAATGGCTGAACATCAGAAGATATTAATCCACAGATGGAAATAATTTAGCGTGTGCTACATTTTGAAGCAGAATGAATGAGTGTTTTTCCCGAGAGGTTTATTTTGTAGTTAGTGACATCTGTTAAAAATAATCCAACAGGCTTTACCAAATTTTCGTTTAATTCATGTAGGTAGCACAGTGCCAGCAATGCTGAATAACATCACAATTACATCTGACAATATTCTAATCAGCCTATTTTTTATTTTTTTTGGGATACATTATATAGACTTAAAGGGATAGTTCACCCAATAATGAAAATGATCCCATGATTTACTCACCCTCAAGCCATCCTAGGTGTACATGACTATCTTCTTTCAGACGAATACAATCAGAGTTTTATTAAAAAATATCATTGCTCTTCCAAGCTTTACTGTATAATGGTAGTGAAAAAAAGTGCATCCACCCATCATAAAAGTAATCCATACGACTCCAGGCCTTCTGAGTCAAAGCGATTTATTAAGAAAAATATCCATATTTAAAACTTTATAAACTAAATAAATGGCTTCCGGCAGACGGCCTACACAAGTCGACTTACGCCAGAAGAGTAACCCCTGACGCCATGTAGGAATAGCGTAAGCTTTGACGCGCCTTACGGTTCAAACAGATAGAGCTGGGCAACAAACTCAAGCTCCTCTTCTCTTGTATCAAAATCCTCTGACATTTCTCTGTAAAAATTCTCGTTTTAGACTTCTAATTCATGACCGGTGTTTTGTTTTGCTATATCCTCTGCGCTTCCGTGTCTGTCAATATGTCATGCGTCAGGTCAGAGGTTACTCTTTCGGAAGCTAGTTATTTTAGTTAATAAAGTTTATTTTTCTTACACAAATACATCACTTCACTTCAGAAGGCCTTTATTAGCCCCCTGGAGTCGTATGGATTATTTTTATGATGGATGGATGCACTTTTTGGGCTTAAAAAAAAAATATCAACCCCCATGCACTGCCATTATAAAGCTTGGAAGAGCCAGGACATTTTTTAATATAACTCCAATTTTATTTGTCTGGAAGAAGAATGTCATGTACACCTAGGATGGCTTGAGGGTGAGTAAATCATGGGGTACTTTTAATTTTTGTGTTGTTAATGGTGCCAGATGTGTAGTGAGATGTACATTTTCATTATTCAAAAGGAAAAATACAAGTGTGTGTTTGTTTTGCTGCATCCTCTCTGTTGGCGGTGAGGGTAGGAAAAGATAAGGAGGCGGATTAGCACACAGAGCCTCCTGCTCTTCTGAAACACATTACTATGTTGTTTAATCAGCTAATTACTTTAATTATGGATCTTTCACACTGATGCTCCATGATGCACCTGCTGCTGCCACACCTGGACATCAGCACAGAAGCATCCTAAGGGTAGGCAGTATGACCAAAATGCTCAGGCTAATGGTAGATATTGCATTAAATGCGTTTTCGCTAAATATTGAACTAATACATTTCAATTAAAAAATGTAAATATAATTTATAATAACAGCAAAACTAGGGTTATAAATATCATACAGTATACTTATGGATATTATAAAATAGTACAAAGTTAAAAACAAAATATTTAACCTGTTATCTCTTAACCATCTCATATGACATTTTCCACCATTCCACCATTTTGTTTGGTGCCGCACTCTCTAATATTAGTCCGAGCTGATAAACTGTCTGCGCAGAGCAGCTCAAATGAGAAGCGCGGTTTCGTTCCGGTTTCGTTTCGTTTGCCATTTTTCATATGCAACAAAAATGGCAGCTCTAATCAGTTGGTTAACAGGGTGGTTGCAGTCTGGAGCCCTGCAATAGAATATTTATATTTTTCTTACAAAATTTTGAGCATAGCGAACAGTGAGCTTGCTGTGCCTGATATAGTAGTTTCTCTGCTGGCTCGTCTGTGCTCTCCTTTCCTCTTTTCGTCCATCTTCGGTGTGTCACATCTCTGGCCTGTATTAAAGTCATGTTTACAGACTTCGTAATATTTCCACACAAATGACATTTTAGGAAATTATTGCAATGCATTTTGTGCGGAACAGAGATCGCAAACGAGATTGCGGTTGCCGATCGCGTGTATGGAGCAAAAAATTGCTGATTTCAATTTAAAGCCGGTCGACTGGTGCATCAAAACTACATTGCTAAAAATCTATTTGTGACCCTGGACCACAAAACCAGTCATAAGTCGCACGGGTATATTTGTGGCAATAGCCAACGATACATTGTATGGGTCAAAATTATAGATTTTTTCTTTTTATGCCAAAAATCAGTAGGATATTAAGTAAAGATTATGTTCCATTAAGATATTTTGTAAATTTCCTACTTTAAATATATCAAAAATGTATTATTAGTAGTAATATGCATTGCTAAGGACAACTTTAAAGGCGATTTTCTAAATATTTAGATTTTTTTGCACCCTCAGATTCCAGATTTTTACCATACATCCATGCTTATTTATTCAGCTTTCAGATACATCTCAATTTCAAAAAATGTACCCTTATGACTGTTTTTTTGGTCCAGGGTCACATTTGATACTTTTTTCTGTGGTAGGGCCACTGAAAATGTGAAACCCGCAGAAGAATTGAGCCCTAAAGAATTATATTGGTTTGCACATTTCGTGATTCATACTTTTATGTTGGAAATTCAAAATGACTAGTAGAAAGCCTTACAAATACAGAGCACCCCAAGCTGTAAAAGAGCATGTTTTTTGAATTTGTGTAAAACATAGGAAGCAACAGTTTAATTAACAAGGTTCAACAGATGAACACAGCAAACAGACTGTCGTGAACCTCCCTGTCTGTGTGCGTCCCATGCTGCGAGCTCCCCAGGAAGTCTCCACATCCATGTCTAATCCACTTATAAACTAAACAGAGAGGAAGTTTCTCTCTCTCACACACACAGACACACACAGACACACACACAGAGACACACACACACAGACACACACACACAGACACACACACACAGACACACACACACAGACACACACACACACAGACACACACACACAGACACACACACACACAGACACACACACACACAGACACACACACACACAGACACACACACACAGACACACACACACACAGACACACACACACAGACACACACACAGACACAGACACACAGACACACACACACACAAAGCTACAGGCTATGGAATTTCAAACACACTGTACATAAATGCAAACTTACTTGAGGCTCATATGAGTCACATTGTACACGCTCACCAAAGGGCAAAAACCACACACACTTTCAAGCAGACAACTGCTTTCATGTGTATGAAAAATAATGTATGTTCCTCTTAAGAGAGGTGGACTAGTGACTTTCCTTTTCATAATTTAGCTTATTAGACACCTGGAGAGGGGCACAAGAGCTATTTACACTGAAACTACCCTGGGCGGTAACATTTGAGCCTTTTAAATGAAGCATATGACATTTACAATATGGATCTAGGGATTTATAAATCACAAGGCCATTAAAATTTAGAGCGAGCAATTCATATCAGCACCACAACGTGGATAGCAAACCAGCGTGAAATCTCGGCTTTCCATGACACAAATAGCTCAGGGCTGACAGAGTTGCCACGAGCCGGACAGCCACAATCACACGCACACAGGCAAACCTACACACATTTTAGAAATCTGGTTTTACATTTGAAAACAAACTTTTGTCACCCATGAAACGCCACACTCAACGCCCATATGGAGAGTACTTTCTTGATCTGGCAAGCTCTAATCTGATTGGCTGACTTTACACAAGATCTGGAAGGATTTTCACCAAGTTAGTGACCAGTGTAATTTTAGTATTGAAATACTATTATAGTAGTTTTAAGTTTTAGTATTTTTTTTGTTAGTTATTTACGTTTTTAAATATTTCAATACAGTTTTTATTTATTTTTATTTATGTATTAGTTTTAGTTGTATTAGTACATCAAGTTCCTATTATGCCTGTGGCAAGCAGCGAGGCGAGGGACCGTGAGAACGGGCCGGTGGCGACTGATAAGCACCAGCTGCGCACCACACCATTCTCGTCTCACGGAGGAGTGACGGGAGCATAAAAGGAGGAGCGACGACAGTGCAAGACGAGAGAGGACCAGGCCTGGACTCTACGTTGTGTTTTATTTACGTTTTGTTATGTGTGTGCGCGGCAGTCGTCCGTGCGGGGCTGCCGCTTTTACTTTCATTTTGTGTTTATTTTAATTAAAGTGGCTTAAATATTCACCAGCTCCCGCCTCCTTCTTCCCATAACAACTAACTACGTTACATTAGTGCCGAAGCCCAGGAGGAAGGAGGGACATGCTGTCGAAGAGCCCTCGCTGCTAAGGGGGATCGCGGTGCTGAGAAGGTCGGACAGCGCGGATGGATGAAGACCGCGTGGGGGTGCCTGAGGCGGTGGTGCTGGAGCGAGTGAAGATCCGGTGGGACGGAGAGCTCGCTGCCGTGCCCCTGGGTTGAGGTGGGGTGGCTGCCGTCCGAGAGGGAGCGGAGGAGTCGCCGGCGCCTGCTGCCGTCCGCCATTTTATGGGAGGAGCAGGGAGCACAGGACTCGCTGCTGGCTCCCTCAGCAGGAGGAGCCACCGCCGACCGCCAGGGGGCGGATGAGGATCGAGCCGTCCACCAAGCGTCCAGTGCCAGCGCGTGGCACCGCGAGGAAGAGCCTCTCGGCTGGCTGAGGACCGAGCGGCAGTGTGTCCGGGAACCGGACCAGAATTTTGTTTTTCTTTTCTCCTCTCTCCCCTCTCTCGTTCTGTCGTTCCTCATGCTCCTGGCTCCATTTCTCTCGTCTCTCTGTCCTTACCCCCAGGTACCGAGGGCAGGGTTTTACTTCAGCGCTCCTCCTCTCCATCTCTCGCTCATAGAAGACTAACGGTTGGAGGGGAGTGGTTAAGGATATTCAAACCCAAGCCGTCAAGCTGCCATCATCGGAAAGGGAACGCCATTCCAGCCGGAAGTTACTTTTCAGATTTTGATTAAAGATTATCACGGCAAAAAAAATTTTCTGTGTATTAACTTGCACAGATTAATTGTTCACCAGTAATGTTTGCTAACAAAGTAAATAAGATCGATTTTGATTTCATGAGGACTTTAAGGATGGCATCAATTTCAAACCAATTCAAGCCTGATTCAGACTTAAGAATGTTAACAAACAAGAGGATCGTGCAGAACAGATTTCATGCATGGACTTTGCAAGCACGGATTTCACAGGACGTTTCAGAGTGGGGTTTTTTTTTTTTGTAAATTTTCTTATTTTAGATTTTAGATACAATGTTATACACCATTTAATCATGATTTGTCAGAAAACTATGGTAATACAAAGTTCGTCAGCCTTAGGAAGGTCAAACTAAATGAATTTTTGAAAAGAGGCGGAAGAAACAGCGTCTCTTTGACATAGCAGCAGCTCAACCAGGCCTCGCCCACTTATTTTGTGTATTCTGTGGGCGGTGATTATTTAAATTAGTAAAAGCCTGGAAAAAAACGCATTGTAGCCTTTTTTTATGCTCAAACAGCAACATTACACACTAACAAAAGTTGAAAAAGTGAAAATGTATAATAGGACCACTTTAAACTAAATGAAAATGAGAAACGTTGCTTTGGCAACTAGCTGAAAAAGTTTTTTTCTTCAGTTAATAGATCTTCAAATAACAAATGTTTACGGTAAGATAACTATAACAACCATCAGTAACATCAAATCTTTGAAAGTTATGAGCTGCATGAGCAGAGGTGTATATTACTTTGCTTGAGGTTTATATCTGACAAATAATCTACTTATTACTTTTCAACAGGCAGAAATCGGATTACTACCATTTTCTCCTGTGTTTTCCAGTTGTATAACCAATTTCAGATACTTTCGCCCCTAAACATCACTTAAAACAAAACATTGAAGGTGGTAATTTTATGTGTCACTCAGATGGTCACTTCTTGTCTAGGTGAGCATTCTTTGTCAGAATAAGTTGCCACAAGGACTATACCTTTTGTTCAGTCAAAGATCTGGCTATGTGAGACTAGCCTGTCCTAAAACTCTCAAATAAACATTTGTTAAGGCTACAATGTAGGCGGGGAAGTGTCAAGCAACGGGACACTTACTTTTCCCCTTGCTGTATTTACATAATGTCCCAAATTAACAGGCTGTAGGAAAACCTGAGCAGCTTTGCAGTGAAGGAGAGCAAAAGAAACCGAGGTATGGGGATGAGATTCAGTCTATGTGCTCTGTACAGACGGCCTATGGATCAGTTTTTTCCTCCAGGAAACCATTCATTGATGCAGGAGTGGCATATTGCAGAGGTTAGAAAAATCAATGATGTGTGTAGAAGGTCTGAGCATACAAACCTGTGTCAAAAGCCAGAAACACTCTTGCACGTGTACGCTGCACTGCTGCATACTTTTGAGAAACGATGGCCCCAGGACAGTACGTACTGTACTTTTCTTTCTGAGCGCCTTGTAATTTTTAACGTTTTACCCATGTGGGGGGATGGTACAATGGTTTGGCCTGCCACTGCAGTGTAAGGGTTCTTGAGCAAGTCAGTGATCCAGGATGCATACAGGAATAGTATAGGTAAAGTGCACAGAAAACAAAAGCCTGCATAACCTAAGTATAAAGAGGAGGACGATAAAAGCACCAGGTGTTCCTGTTCCTTCTAGATTTATGCTGCAGTTTCAACAAAGCAACCAGTCAGCAGCAGTGGTACCATTGTTTGTGTGCAATTATTGTAATTAAGATTCTTTACTAAATTACGCAATTAATAGTAATTATCTGATATTTGGTCAAAATCCTGTTATTTTGGTAGAATTCATAATTATTTTATTACTTAAAGGTGCACTATGTAAATTCTTTTCAGTAAAATATCCAAAAACCACTAGGCCAATGTTATATATTTTGTTCAGTTGATTACTTACAATATCCCAAATGTTTCCAATTATTTGTAAATCGTGAAGAAATTGCTATTTTAACCAAGGAACCGGGACGTGTGAGGGAGTCGCCTGTCAATTGCGTCATATCTGCGTTACCCTCGGTTTCCGGTTTTATTTTGCAGAAACGCTTTACTCTCACTGCAGTGTGCAACAAATATTGTTAATATTAATTATATACACATACACATAATTATTTAACCCACATCTATATAAGAAACAAATAATATATGGCTCTTACATATATGGTTTGGTTCATATATATGAATGAACCAAAGCAAGCATTTTCAGGCTCTTGAACACTGAACTCTTAGGCCGTGTGTCCACCTGCGGGCACTTGAGAGCACTTCGGTGGTGCAGCATTTTGTTTGTTTGTTTTTTTTTTCATTTGAGATGCTATATGTGCTATGATACGAATATCAGTATCTGATTTTGCAAATAGTTTCTGAATATAAAAATGTCGACACAAATGTAAAGTACTTGCTCTGGCACTAGTTTTGGATGAAGAGATGTGCTTGTTGTTGTCGTTTGTTATCATTGAACAAGAAGAATGTGAAGGTTGGTCAGTGTGGTATTTGTTACGCCCCTCCTGCACTGTGATTGGACGGCTGGGTAAAAAGTGACAGTGATGAGCGCTGCGTTTTACCCAAAGTTGAATATTCTTTATTATAAAAAAAACGCAGATCACTCAGCGTGAAATAGATTCTCAGCGCAATCGTCACGCTAATGGCATTTTTAAACAAAAATGCTTTTTTGTGGACACAGCCAGGGAGAGTTAACCCAAAAATTCTGTCATCATTTCCTCACCCTCAATTTACTTATGTCTCGGGCTCCATTGACTACCATAGTAGAAAAAAAAAATACTTTGGTAGTCAATGGCTGCCGAGATCTGCTTGGTTACCAACATTCTTTAAAATGTCTTCTTTTGTGTTCAGCAGAACAAAGAAATTTATAAAGGTTTGGAAAACTTGAGGGTGAGGAAATGATGACAGAATTTTCATTTTTGGGTGAACTGTCCCTTTAAGTCAAGTCATCTCAGAACTCTGTGGACTCTGGTCATCTCAGAGAGGGACTGTGGATTTACTGACACTGCACTTTGTTTTCACGGTGTCCAAACTAGGCAATTTGTGAGATCTTTATCCAATCTTAAAAATCACTCTCATTTTGAAAGGAGGCAGCTCAAGAAAAGAGAGGGGGAGTCACGGAAAAGCAATATCCCGCACAGATCTCACTGCTTACTTCACTTCCCCTCAGCGTGCTTGAAGTTCATCGGGCCTCTGTGGTGTCGCAGCAGGTGTAATTTATGAGGTGTTAAGAACGTTAGACTGTAACTGAAAAATATACTGTAAGCTCTAGCTCCCCCAAACACCCCTCTAACCCCAAAGCGTGAAGCCCTATAACACAGGTACAGGGCCTCTAACTCATTGAGAGTCCACCAAAAAAAATGCATATCACATTTGGCTCTGGTTTCTTTTCTGCAACACCAATTTCAGAATCTCAAAGAAAAAAAAGAAAGAGAACACCACCATAGCTGTATAGAAGCATATGTCATGTTTTAGAAACTGATGTCCCAAACAGACTTTTCTAACTAGTTTAACCAGCAAATTCCCTGATCAACCAGCATCACCACTTTTGGGATAGGGTTAGGGTTAGCCCACCTATACCAGACTATTAACACCAAAACAGCATAAACCAACAACGTAAAGCATTCAGGCCAAAGCTAGTGTTTTATGCAGGGAAAGTTCTGGAAACTTCACGGCTACCCATTAACTTTGCATCTGTATGCTACTCTGCCTTTCTAAATGTGTGCCTTGTTTTCTACAGTGATTTTTCACATTAACCAAAACAGTTCACTTGGATTGTTTGGTTTCACCCTAAAAACTGGGGCATGTAGCATGAACCTGCATATGTGCGCAGTCAACAAACCCATAAGTGTAGACTGGTTTGTTAGTAGGCCGTAAAATCAAACACAGTACCGATTTATATGCCCATAACATACACACAAATAAATACATAGAAGTAGTTCAGAAAGATTTCTTTTTTTATGTTTTATAAAGACATATCTTATGTTCACCAAGGCTGCATTTATTTGAATCAAAAATCTCTCTCCAACATCTGCGCAACAGCAAACAGTTGGTATTATCTAGTCTATTTTTTTTTTCTAAAGCCCTTAGACTAGGGCCAGGATTACACTGCAATTAGGCTTCATCTACAGCAGCTGCCTGTGGGACAGTAGAGAAAGAGAGAGAGAGAGAGAGAGAGAGAGAGAGAGAGAGAGAGAGAGAGAGAGAGAGAGTACTGCTTTCATTTGTAAGCTTCACAGCTAAGCTTCAGTAGAGGACAACCTAGCTGCAAACAGGTGTAGAAAACACCTCCTAATCCAAATGATACTACATAATTGTTTTTCAGCATGAGACCCCAGCGTAGGACATCTGTCATACTGGGATAACCTGAAAGAAAAACGCACATCACATACACTACATGAATACAAAGCAGTTTGCAAGTCTAGACTCAAAGGGTGTTGAATTCCAGTTGGAGGTATTATAAACTCTTGTCGCTGGGAAGGGGCACATTTTTCAGCCAGACGTACAGTAGGCTGGAATCCAGAGAATGTGTCTCCTATTTCCTTCTTAAGAATGGCTAGACTAGATGCCATTTATACCAAGGATTTTGAACACCAGGCAACCTCTCCCATAAAAAAATAAAAACAATTCACGAGAGTACATTTTTCCCGAAGCCAATCACATTGACCCTATTTGGTAGCCAAGTTGAACCAAGGAAGTAGAAGCAGAATATATGTTACTCAGGGACAAGTGATCTGCTACATGAAACATTTTGTGTCATTCTGAACCAGAAGCACATTTCGAGATTAATGTGAGATTTATGTTTCCTGTGACGGCAAAGATAGATTTTTAGCAGCCATTAATCCTTGATCCTTCAGAAATCATTCTAAATCACTTGATTTGGTGAGCAAAGAAACACATTTCTTATTATTATCAAAATTGAAATGGTTGTGTTGCTTAATGATGAATATTTTGTAGATTTTGCACTTTTTTGATTGTTAAAAAGATCAAGATTTATTTAATTTCCTCAACATTATAAATGTCTTTACTGTCACTTTATGATCAGTTTAATCCTTGCTGAATAAAGGTATTAGTTTCCTTCAAAGAAATCTTACTGACCCCAAACTTTAAGGTAGTGTACATTAAAATTTCAGACATAATAATATACACATACAAAATATATATATGGACAATATAATGTTGAGTTTTAGCTAAGTTACGGATATGTTTTATCAAAAACAACAAAACCCAAAACAGTCAAAAGTGGCCTGTAGCAACTTATGGCCCTTTTTTATGGAGCATGTCACATACTGCATATTCAGCTACTGTAGAGGGAAGCCCACAGAACCTACCAGTATCCTGTTGTGCTTTGTTTCTGGTTAGTAATTTCCCCAGGCCAGGGATATCTGGAACTGTAGGCCGTCGTCCTGCGAGAAAAAACAAAAAGAAGTTTGTTCAGAGGGGGTTCAAATGCAGTATATGGAAAACAAACAGGCAAAGCCATGCAGCAGAAAGGCTAACACAGAAAAGCAACCACCCTAGGCTTTTCTTCTTCTTCCCCACTACTTAGTCTTGATGGAAAGCTAATCTCCCTCATCCCTATACCATTCCTGCAGCGAATAGGCTGTTTACAGATAACTGTTTGCTAAGCATCCGCTGCACCCATTTCTAAAAAACAAAATGGTTCGGTATATCTATTCTACTGTCATCTTGTTGAATTCCAGTGGCTGCAACAAGTATTAACATGCACATTCCTGAAATGTGTCAAATCAGTGGATCATTGTCATCACAAAATTATAAGGCAATGGTAACAATCTGAAGATCTCAAACACATATTTCTACACATTCCTCCTACACATTCCCTTTTTTGTGGACTATAAGCGTTAGGCGGCAGATCTAAACCTCTGGGGTTAATCTTATGTAATTTCAACAAGACTGTTTTTGGGTGATGATGTCGTAATGTTTCAATTTAAAAGAGGATGGATGAACTCGGATGTCGCATGGACTAAAGACAAAAATGGAAAATCTCAGCTTGGGGAGTATGTAAATAGCAGTGGAGGCGCAGGATTTGAAGACAGGCTTTTGACATGCCAAATTTGTGCCTGATTAGCTCAGGTCAGAGATCAGACTATCTGTTTGCTCAAAGGAGTTACTCCAAACTCCCACACTTGAAGAGCAAGTGCAGCATGACTGAAAACACTTAAACCTATACAACCAATACAGTAATACTTTGCTCTATTAAAAACATACTTTAAAAGCAGCTTTGCAGACAGCAGAAGTAAGCTACCGAAAAATATACTATATACTAAATAGCACAAAATAAATGTATTTCAAATAGATTTTAGTATAAGTATACTACAAATACATGTACATATTTATATACTTAATATAAATACCCTGCAATTGTACTTTTAGGGCCTTATTTACTAAACACTAGCAAATTAGTGTGAGAGCACAATTCCAAAAAAGCGTCGATGGGAGTGGAAAGTTCTGTGCATGATCTACAGACAATGTGCAAATTAAAGAACACAGACGCAGCCATAATGACCAACGCAATCTACCAAGAGCAGCGCAAATTAGTGTCTGGTTAAAGACTTGCTTTTTTGGGTGGTAAATAATGGCACAAATACCCGTAAATTGACAAGCGCAAACCTTAGTAAATTACTCTCCTCCCATAAACTTGAGGTACACAAAGACTGATAGTATACAGAGACTGATACTGATAATAAGGATTAATTATAATATTTCAATTAGCAAGTAAGATGTCAGTAAATATGTTAATGGATTTGTAGTATACTTAGCATAAAATAAATGTATTTTAAATACACTAGGGTTATTACACACAGAGCAGAACTTGAGCTTAGCTCAATAAATAAGTAAATAAACAAACAAACACACACATGCACGCACGCACACATACATATATACATACACGCAAATTTGTTGCCCATTGCAACTTATGACTCATTTTAAAAAATATATAATATAAATGTATATAAATAATATAAATAACATTGATAGTAATAAATATACTAACTATTAAATGTAATAATTATTACAACCGTGTACATTTCCATTTTTTAAGTGTATATGCCACCATGGCCAATCAACCAGAGCATTGCTTGTGGTTTAGAGCAATGGTTTTCAACCATGGGTCCACAAGCAAACTTCCAGAAAAGTCCCAATAAGTCTTACAATTATTTAAATGTAGTTATATTAATACCTGTGATTAAATAACCTTTGAATATTATCTCAGACAACATTTAAAAAATGTTGCAAAAAAAGTGCATGTGGCCTTTCCTTTCCAATAAACATTCAACTTCTCATCAACAGCTCAGTCCAGCTATTATAATCGAATCACTTCCCGTTTCACTTCATTTGTTCACCTTTGTGAAGGAGAACAAAAAAGCACTTAAACGGTTGCTTATCCCTGCTCTTAAAGCGAATCTGGTTATTACTCAATGTAAACACTTTAAAGTTTTTTTGGTTATTTTCTTTTTTGTCTGTTGTCAGCTGCATGGCAATCACATAAATGGACTTTTTCATTGGCCAGAACCACTAATGCAACAGCAAACTACTCTCCTGCTGACACAGAATGTATGAATGAAAACACATTGTAGCGGCTACAGCAGAATGATCCATTGAATGTATGAAATGATGACAGAAGTGTGGTACTTTGTCTATTCAGCAGTGTAGTCTAGAAACCAGATTCAGAGAAAGTTTAGCTTCCTCTGTGGCGACCAGGAGGGAAAACGCAGGGGCTCTTTCTTTAAAAAGCTTTGTCTCAAATTGCCAATAGAGACCTTGTTTTAATTACAGCTCTGGCATGGATGCTCACTAGATATAGATAACAGGTCTAAAGCCAACAGTATTAGCTCTCTGATCGCTGAAATAAATCCTCATGCTGTCTCCTTCAGGGGGTAGGGTGTATATTTATCTGACATTCAAATTCATCCTATCCTGCCATGTCCAGGTACGAGATCTGAGACAGTCCACTGTGCCTTCATGTGTTTTTTTGTAGTTTTATGTGGGCAGTTCACATTAAATTTTGCTTAGATAGACAGATAGATAGATTAGAAAGATGGATAGATAGATAGCTTCTGCTTGTTTTTCGTCTGTGTTTTGATCCAGAAATTTTGTAATCTTTCATAAGATGCGTAAAAGCTCCCCCTATATAACAGTGGAAATATGGATTGCTGGAAAATTTCGTCAATGGTGGTGAAGCGTAATGTCATAAATGATGGAAAATTCCGCCAATGGCAAAAGAGTTAATTGAGAGACTACATATAACATGGAATATTTGAAATTTTCAAAATTCATGTCATGCTACTGAACTATTTAAGTGAACTGCTAAAAAACTAGAAGATGATTCAAAATAAATTAAGAGTAATTGCAAAAATGGCTCAGAAGGTTATTTATTTGCACAAAACAAAACAAAATATAAAACAATATATACATTTTCAAATTTGTATTGAAAAAAACACCTGTGGAAAATATAATTTGTGAACTTTCAATACATTTATGCATCTATATATATTTATATTTCCAAATTTTTGTTGAAAATAAAACTCCAATGGAAACATATATAATTTGTGAACTTTCAATTTCTGTGTCTACTATAAGTGTGCATGTTTAAAGGTTTCCCATAATACTGTGTTTAATTACATAGGCAGGCTGTTCTATTTTGGGCCTGTTAATCTCTACATGTCCTGCCTTGCTTTGTGCCTGTACACGTTTTCTTCAGAACGTACAAGAATTCAAAAGTCTTTCATTTTGGGGACAATGAACAGCTATAAATATCATCAACACATAAAGCAATGAGATGTTATGGATTTGCATGAAGCGGTTTTAAAATTGAATCACACACATAAATCAAAAGAGGCACAACTACAATGAATACACTATATATCTGATGTTCTCTGCAATTGATAATATGAACCATACTAACCTCACATAAAGAACGAATGTGCTGAGATTCATAATGAATGTGCACAGCAACATTCGTTAACAGGCGAACAACAGGCATTAAAAAACAATCTAAATCCTGGCTGCAGATCCTCTACCACACTCAGCAGCTCTCACATAAACACACACTGAGACAAGCAGCAAACATTCCCAACAGGCAGCCAATCAGAGGCTTATGTTTGAATGAAACCTGCATTTACAGTGAGGAGTTGTAAAGTGCTCTATATAAAACACAGTCTGTCTATCCCTCTCCAAGTGATTTAGCTGCTTTTTTATTTTGATTTGCGCTTGTGACTACATGCCGCCACACCTCCATGTGTAACAAGCCTCACGCACACGCCCCTATAAACTTTATCACACATTAGCCACATATAAAAAAAAAAACGTGAAAGCACACATGGTGTAATTATTTACATCTAATTAGAGGCAGGTTTTGGTTTGTTAAATCTGAATCTCTTTCCCAGAAAGCTTAAAGTGTTCATGAATTGAGAAATCTTTTTGTCATTGTACTATAAAAACATCCAGTAAGTTCCAGAACTCAAAATTTCTCGTTAGTCCAAAAACTGCTTTTATTGAAACCAAGATGCCAAAACAACAAATTTTGTCTCAGTATGATATCATAGTGCGACGAAAGACTGTCTCTGTTAAAGATTGACGCCTACTTCTACATCATTGCCTCTTTAGCCCCGCCCACTGATTCGTGCATTGCTGAAAAATTGTTTGATATTGTATGATAATCCTTATAAAACTATAAAAGTGAAGACTTTCGAGGTTCTGTGTGTATCTGACAATAGTTCTATCAAGTGAAATTGTGAGTAAAAGTTACTCTCAAAGGAGCCTTGGAGATAAAGTTCATGTGAAGTGTCCTTTTATAGTGAGACGGCAGAGGCTGAAAACACCACAAACGCTAGTCCATATATCGATTTGATTAAAGGGATCAAGAACTGCATTGTTTTATTGTTTTATAATGCTTCCTGGGGTGGACTACACTACTTGCATTACGATCCTTTGGAAGGTAATGTTATGTTTAGTCCAGTGATCCTGCATTGCTCCTCTCCTCGTCATCTCACTAACACGCCTGTGGGCGGGGCCAAAGTTGCAATGATGAAGGAGGCGTTAATTGTATTCTGCAGAGGCACTCTTTCACCTATCATAAATAGGCACATTCCACAACGAGGGCTTGGTTACAATAAAAGCTGTTTTTGGACTAACATGGAAGTTTTCAGTCCTGAAACTTACAGGATATTCTTATAGTATGCTGACCTCTTATATGTCAAAAGCTCAAGGAAAATTAGATTTCTCAATTCATGACCCCTTTATACAGCCCTACTTTCAAATCATTCATCCAAATTTTGGCAAGTTCTGTGACATTCACGTTTCACAGTAAATTCCATTTTTATAATTGCAATCGCAACTGAAACGGAGGCAATGATAGGGCCCTACAGACAGAAGAACATCAGATATTGTCTGCTCTTTCATGAACCACAAGTCTGTGGGAACAAGAGTTCAAGCACGAGTTTAACCTTTAGAACATAAGTGTACAATCATCTGTCAGTGAGCTATGAGAACGAAGTCTTGTCAAAAGTGACTGAGTAGAAAAAAAAGAACCTTGAGATGGGGGGAGGGGGGGGACAATTTGAAAGCTTGTTCATGTCAGTGAGTGACTGTTTGAAACGTTCCACAAGTTCATTTCATCATAGGAAACTAAATCACATACAAAATAAGACACCAAACAAAGCAGTGTTCGCCTGTTCTCTAATAAGCTGATGCAGGTCTTGCACAAGTATTGTTTGATTAATAATGCGCTTTGAGGATCATCCCAGAGTTTTGATCTAAACTGTGTGGGCTGCTTCTCTGCGGGAGACGCGTCAGAACCCGATCCAACGGGAACATAACGAATGTGCTACCTCCAGTGAGAGGTGTAAGATAAAGAGTGAAAAAGCAAAAGCAAGAGATAGAGAGCAACAAGCTTCTCTTGTTCTGGTTCAGGACCTTGCTCTTTCCTCTTTGGGTTGATCCCAAACCCCCACAGCCAGGGGCCTTAAGCTCTTCAGATCATTCAAATGCAA
The DNA here is from genome assembly GCA_039654625.1 of Rhinogobio ventralis. Taxonomy (NCBI): domain Eukaryota; kingdom Metazoa; phylum Chordata; class Actinopteri; order Cypriniformes; family Gobionidae; genus Rhinogobio; species Rhinogobio ventralis. Next base: position 18,762,102 of record CM077212.1, read on the forward strand.
ACACGGACGCTCCTCAGGGACACCAGCTCACGGCACACATCCTGTAGACTCTTTTAAATATCTGTGGTTTGTTTGGTCTGGAGGATGGATGCGAAAGAGTGCATGATGGGAGCGAAAGAAGGGCCTGAGCATGTTGGCAAAAGAGAAGCTGTAATGGAGCTGTACTTTTATGAGGTCATTTCAAATAGAATATATCACACTGCGTATGCGTTCATAGCATTACACTGACGACAGTTAATGATTAATGCTGCTAGTATAAGAGGTTGTTATCTGGAGGGTTTACAGCGGTCTGAGGGCAGGGCAGTACCAGGGGAAAGGGAAGGACACGTATGGGTCGATCTCCCCTGCTGTATTTTGCCCTGTGATATTCCCATGGTACATTCCACATCATAATGACCTTCCACCCTGACACCAGCCACCACTAAGCCCTCCATGCTGCCTCTGCCTGAACAACAAATATACACACACACACACACACACACACACACACACACATCATATACAGGAAAATAACGCAAATAACGTAATCCACCACACAAAGTCACACATGCAGGAACCAATGTGACATCTCTAGAAAGCAATGTGCATGTGTAGATATATAACACACACACTAGGATTGTCATGATACCAACATGTCAGTAGTCAATCATTAAAATTAATAATAATAATAATAAAGTAAAATAATAATATAGTTAAAATCCAAAAATATTTTATACTAAGAAATGATGCAATATTTAAAAAAGTTTTAAATCAAGTTAAATATGAATATTAACAAATTAAATAATTAAAATATAAACATTCACAAATGACAATATAGACAAATTAAATTATACAATATTTCAACAAGGGTAACACTTTACAATAAGGTTTCATTAGTTAACAGTTAACTACATTAGTTAACGAACTAATAATGAACAGTATTTATTAAAATCTGTTAATGTTAATATGAACATTTACTAATACATTATTAAAATCAAAAGTTGTATTTGTTAACATTAGTTAATGCACTGTGAACTAACATGAACAAACAATGAACAGCTATATTTTTAACTAATATTAACAAAGATTAATAAATACTACAACAAATGTACTGCTCATGGTTAGTTCATGTTAGTTAATATATTAACTAATGTTAACTAATGAAACCTTATTGTAAAGTGTAACCTGAACAAGTTAGTTAAATAAAGTTAAAATTAAAGTTAAAATAATGCTATATTAATACCCCAGCAAAACAGCTATAAATATATTAACAATTTAAATAAAACATATTAACATATTACTATATAAACCAATTAAATTTAACTATATATATTTGAATACCCCAGCAAAAATGCTAAATATTAATATAAATATTAACAATTTAAATTATTGAAAAAAAATAATAGCAAATATAAAAACATATATTTTTTTATATATGTATATGTATGTATGTATGTGTGTGTGTGTGCATGTGTGTGTGTGTGTATTCTTCACTACATGTCTATTAGACACAATGCATTTGACAAAATCAACTAAAATATTGACCAAATTATAGTGCATTTGACATCCCTAATGCACATAAATGCAATACAAATAAATCATGAGCTATTTATCCCATAGAAGCTCAAGTTTAATCACTGTAACGTCCCTTTGTGTAGCTTGCATTTGCAATTTCATGTTTGTGTGTATAGAAATTTGGTAATGGTGTCATTACAAGGGCATGGCTCAGGCCCAAGTCAAAGAGCTGATTCAGCCGAGGAACAAATGCATAATGAGCAGCAATCAAAGAGGAGGCAAGAGAATAGGCAGAGTATGAGCAAGATAGCATAACAGACAGAGATAGTGTGCATGTTTGTGTGGTAGAAGAGACAAGGCCACGTTGAGTAGCAAGCCACAGCTGGGCAGCTCTAGGCCGCGAGTAGGTTAGCTCAGGGTTAGAGGGGGGGGGGAGACAATGCAGCCAGGCTTGTCAAAAGTCTAATTTATGGCCGGTCGTCCAGCGAGCAGCAATTTGGCTTACAGTTGTCTCGCACGGGGAATGGGAGAGAGACTGAGACGGACAGGCCGTTTGTGTGTAAATGTGGCGATTGTGCTCATGACAGAGAGAAGAGAGAGTGAAAGAGATGGAGAGGAATAGAGAATTTTGTGGTTTGTGTGGTTGGACCAGTTTTGAGAGTCTCTGCTGTGCTGGCACGAGATAAAACTACTTGTATGTAAATACAGCTAGAAAAAAAACCATTTAAAATACACAAAGCAGCATAAATAAAATCTCATCCGCTTGTTGAAAGTACCCTTCCCCCAGCCCTTCAGCAAGGTCATTATTAAAGAGTTATTGACAGGAAAACTGACTGGCTGTTTGGAATAGTAAATCCTTGTTTAGCTTTTCCAAATGAATGTACAAGAAACAGACAAAGCTGCTAATTAATCCAGTTACAATGTCGGCTTTAAATACACCTTTGTGAGTAGAGGAGAGACCAAGTGTGCTTAAATCCAAGCTGTGGTCAAAAATATCATGGAGACCCAGATTAAAAGAAGGATCTAAACTAGGATTTGATCTGCTCCAAAAACGTAATGAGCTGCCTACATAGGTAGCAAATAAAGATCAAAAGGATAGCAAACTTAAAGAATGTTAGAATGCATGTTAGAAGGCAGCATAATTTAGTCAAATTCTAAAGCAGCATCAGATGTATCTTTTGTAGAGAAGGAAATTCCAGAATGCATTGTAACAAGTTAAAATAAATTAAGACTGTGGATGAAGTGAAAGAAATTCGAGTAAGCATTTAACATCCATCCATTTTCTTTCCTCTTATCAGGGACCGGGTCATGGTGGCAGCTGGCTAAGTAGGGTGGCCCACACGTCCTTTTCCCAGGCAAATCCTTTTAGCTCCTCCTGGGGGATCTCAAGGCATTCCCACAAGGGCAGAGAGATGTAATCCCTCCAACAAGCCCTCAGTCTACCTCAGAGGCTCTTCCCTGTTGAGCATGCCCGGAACACCTCCACCCAAAGTTGTTCGAACCACCTCAACTTTCTCCTTTCAACACAGAGAAGCAGTGGCTGAGTCCCTCCCAGATGTCTGAGCTCCGCAACCTGTCTCTCAGGGTTAGCCAAGACACTCTGTGGAGAAAACTAATTTCAGCCACTTGTACTCACAATCTTGTTCTTGTTTCATAAACTCGTTTCAAATAGCACTTTGCGCTATATACACAGAGCTCATCACAGTGCTTTCTGGAATTGCCTTTCTAGGGAAGGATGCTGTAACAGTGGCGGCCCGATAAATAAATTCAAAACCAACAGATTGATTTAGTTTAGAGTAAGTCAATTAATCTGGACGCCAGAAAGGGGCAATCCTGTCAATATTTTAAGAAAATAACCCAGATAGCATAAATACCTCTCATTACAAGTAGATACAATGCGTTCTCACAATTTTATGCAAACAGGTATATTTGAAGCCAGCAGAATTACATTTTTACTTTAGGAACACAACTAGGATGCAGTCTCTAGAGATTTTGGATCAAAACTTTGTCTTAGCTCAGGGAGGGCCACTTTCCTGCAAAATGTATAGCACAAAGACTAGAACGTTTCTAGTGATCCTGAAGACCTTGATTAGCTGGTTCAGGTGTGTTTAATTAGGGCTGGAGCTAAACTTCTAAGCTAAAAGCTTCTGGAGTAGGATTCTACGCCCCTGTCTTAGGCGTTTTCACACTGGGCACTTTTGTTGCGGTCCGAGCACAATTGTTCCCGGTGCCACCCGCAACGTTGTTCTGGTTGCACTCTCAACTTGATTCTATCGAACCCTGGGGTCAATATATTGTGTTAATTTGGTGCTATTATGCGCAGCTGAGTAAACGACACTTGGGTTTACTGTATGTGTGTCGCATGAAGGTGGCTTTCTGCTGCTTGTTAACAGACTGTTTTAAGGAGACAGTGGATTGCCTTTCATTTTCTGCCCTGATTGCACTCACTATACACTGCAGGCTCACTCTCGCTCATATCCAAGGTAAATCATCAACACTATCAGGGCTCAACATTAACGCTTGTCCGCTTGTCCGGGACAAGTGGATTTTTTGAAGGGGCAAGTGAAAGCCTGATTAAAATGTCAATAACAAAAAATAACTAGTGAATCACCAAAATGCAAGAATGATTCTGCATTCATTTAGTGTAAGTGGCGATCGATATTGGATAATGATATATAATGTATAATGAACTGACGTAACAAGGTTGCGCTGTTGAGGCTCGCGCAGCCTCTCGAGAAGAAATTTAAACAAATGAGCGCAGAGAAATTTTGTTAACATACTGCAGTAAAAATTCAAAATGTGGAGTTTTCCTGAATACCATCACAATTGAAATTGTGACACTGATTTCATATGACAGTTCCATAAACAGTTAATTAACATCAAGTCACTTACATTTTAGGCAATATTGACTGTTTTTGTTCTATTTCAGCAGCGAAAATAGTTCCAAACTAAGATCACAGCAGAACCATAACGCATCTGACAGCAACAGTGTGTTACTGAATGATGATTTAGCGTTTTGAATGAATCGGTTGAATCAAAGATTCAATGACCTATTCGTAAATGAATGCCTCATTCTTGAATGAACCTGCCACCACCTACTGGCAGTTTAGTTTCATGTTTAAACATTCTTTCCAACATTTCTTATTTGTATAAAATATTTAAAACAATCTCATAACATTATTTAATGCAGTTGTAATTTTTCAGTGTAAATTATTTAATTTGATTGGTAACAGCCCTATAGTGTCTTATTCTAATTTATTTTATTGCTCAAATTTAAGACTATAAAAATGAAAGCTTAAGCATAGCCTATATTTAATAAGATTAGGGAAAAAAGCCCTTTATAAAAGGTAAAAATATCACAAATATGCAGATTTAAATATGTCAAAGCTGATTGAACACTGATGAAAACATTGCTTCAAAAAAAATTATATTTACAACACCAAAAAAATAATAATAATAATTTTTTCCAGACAAGCTAATTTTTTACTCGGACAAGTGAATGACCGATTTACTTGTCCGAAGGACAAGCACATGAAAAGGCTTAATGTCAAGCCCTGACACTATCATCCCTTACATGTGTTTTATTTAACTAAATATATCATAATCAGCTAAAACATTCATGCGAATCGCGGCACAGTTCGAGTGCAACCAAACTCAGACCACCTCCTTCAGGTAGTCTTGGGTTCGGTACCCCGGTGCGCCTCGGGGTCAAAAACGCCCTCAGTTGGTCAAAAGAAAAGAACACAGAGATGAGTATGCCAGCTGCAGTATCTACTCTGGTTGTCATGCTAATTTTTGATGAGGCTAGTCACTACCAGGGGATGCTTTAATTCTGTCCTCCCTGTCCAAACATTTTAACCTATGTCCACTGGGATGCCTGCAGTCCCTCAAGCTACCAGACTTCCTCGCACCCCTCACTCAAGCCGCTGCGTCAAGCCTAATCATCTTCCCACCACTGTGACGAGGACAAACACTGCTGCAAACAACCCAATTCACATCAGAGAATGTGACAACACCAGCGATTTTCTCAGTAGATGTCCCTGCCCCTGTATCATCTGCTTGATAGCTGTTCCAGCCTGCCTTTTGTCAAAAGAAAAGAAAAAAAACACTCACATCCATTGCTGTCACCCTGAGTGCATTAACGCTGCTTCACTAGACCACCCTATTAGATGGTACGCTTTCATGACTCGCCTCTGGGAAGCATCACAGCACCCAATAAAAAACCATGCCCATTCACACATCCATACCAACTAACAAGGGCAATCAGGGTCATGTGACTATCACTATATGAACTGGAACTTCAAAATCCGCTAACCAATACAGACCTAAGAAAGAGAAGGGATAGATGATAGACAAAAAAATGAAAAATTATAGAGGGGCCGATAAAAGGGGCCAGCAGAGTGAGTGCAAAAAGGTAGAAGAAAAGCCTAGTTTATAATTACAACAGGTATTGAAGCCAATTCCAGATTCTTGGGGGCCTGAAGTTATTGACATGATTCTGCCTCATTGGAGATTACTTTTTTTGTTAGTTTTTCTTTATTAAACAATGGTTTTCATACAGGATTTTAAGTTGATAAGTAGCGGTAGCCACAGTGCTATTGACACTGTAAACATTGATTTATACAATCCTTAGGGTTCACGAAAACAAACGAACACTCTTTTGCACACATGCACTAGTTGATCTAACAGAACTCCCTTTGGACTGACGGAGTATCAACTGACTGTTCCATGGAAAAGAAAGACACATATGCGCACAACACTATAGGATACTTGTTTCTGTGAATGCAAGTGTGTAGGTTCAGTTATGACGACACTGTTTAGTGCTGACTGGCATTCAGATCCCACGGCTTGCATTCCAGGGTTGGAGTGTGATAGCCAAAAGGAAGCTTAAAGGGATAAACTTCTGTCATTACTCACTCATTCTCATGGCAAACTTAAACCTTACAACATTTATTTGATCAAAAATACTGTAAAAACACAATTATATTTCAAATAGAAATACTTCTATTGTAATATATTGTAAAATGCAGGGATGCACCAGAAAATGGTGAAAGGGAAAACCAAGAAAAATATATGCCACCCGCCCCTCAGTGTTCAGCGCTCAGGTTTCACTCTCCCTTTAGCCTTTATTAACTGCGCCATGTGACGCGCCGCCCAATAGTCAGTTCTATGTACCGCTCATGCTTATCACCATGGAAAAGTAAAGTCCACTCAAATAATGTGCCGACATGAAATTTCTATGTAGTAGTATACTTGTTTGTTTGCCCTACTGAGCTGCAACATGGTGCGGTATAGCCATGCTGGGACACGCTGGTAAAAGGATGCTACCCTCTCATTCACTGATCCGCTCACATGCTTTGATTATACTAGTTTCATAGGACTATACATTATTTGGATAATTGGTTGTTGCATAGAACTGAATAAAGAACAATATACTGATATTTGATATTAATATTTTGTGTCCAACTTTAGTGTAACTTTCCATAAAAGTGTGATTATTTTATTTTATTGTCTTGTATTTTTTTAATTCAGTAACATTAAAATAATTGAATTTCATTAAAAAGTCTAATATTAATACAAAAAAAAGATCATTTAAAATAAGAAATAAGACATTTTGGGCCAAGTGCATCCAGAATTTTCGATTTGGTTTCAGCCCAGAAAATGCAATCTTTAGCAAATCTCTAAATGAATATCCATTATTATTTATACAGTACATTATAATGATTTGATGCATCACTGTTAGCATTTAAAACAACTTTAGTTTTTAGCGTTTATTTATTAATTTTTTTAGACAAAACACCGTAGAATTTTAATAGACCATAATATGAAAATAATGATCGCCTTTCTTGGTATTGGACAGATTTTAAATATTAATGCATCCTTTTGACAGTCCATGGTTACACTGAACTGCTGATCGAAAACAGACGCTTGAAGATTCTCCTTGGTGTTCTAAATTGATGCGTAAATTTTTATTTTAATTTCTGAGTGAAATACTCCATTAACACACTGGACTGGCATTTAGACAGATCACACCTCCCTCTCTAACAGTCTGAATGAAGACCATTAATCCATACAGTCTGACATTTTAGATGCTTCTTTATTTAGTTCTGGGATGTGTTCAGTGATGTGGCAAAAATCGTGCATTTTTTGCACTGTTTATTGGAGCTGAACTGCTGAGAGCATCCTTTGCGGCATGTAAGATGTTCTCTTTTTCACAAAAAAATTTGTTACTATCCTGCAACGTGTCTGTGAAAATGAAATCAGGTGGCACCAGATTTTCTTCCATGTCCAAGTTCTCGCCTATACCTCACAGAAAGCATTTCATTCTATATGCAGACAGAAACACAACAAAGTGAGCAGAATGAGAAGATAACAAATAAGGACTGAGAGAAAAAGCACAAATGTATTCCGGTCACACCATATTCCTTTCAAAGCGTACAGTCCACTCCAAACCAAACCCATAAACCCATCAGAAACACACAGCTAGTCACGACACCCAACTGGCTAAAGCGCGGCCTATCAAGAGCTTTTTTTTTTAAACACACTGACAATACATCCTGGCTGTACTGACAGGCTCCTTGCACCTCCATAAATTTATCTGTAAAAGTGTGTACGTCTATGTGAGTGTGACAGTACATCACACTATACGTGTCTACGTGTCTGCTCTCTGCTGCTCCATGTGACAACTCAGTCACATGCAGTAAAGCAGCACTCAGTGAGAACGTGTGAAAGACACCCAGAGCATGAGTGACAGAGAAAGAGGGTGAAAGAAGAGAAGCACACCCTCTCCCAGCTGTGATACCAAAACCAAATATCGTGGGAGGAAAAAAAAACAGCTCTGTCTTCACCTCATTAACATTCGCTGACTAGAATGCAGAAGGTTCTTCAGGTCTCTCTCAGCCTATAGAAAGAAACGCTGTGTTCTGCAAAGCTGTCACACTTTTAATGATACATTTTCTCTCTGTGTGTTCTACAAAGGCTCAGTTCCACAAATGGCCTATTTGCAACACGATTAATGTCCCCAATAAGGTGGCACAGTATAATAGCACATATCCTTCCTAAAGCACGAGTTGGGGAACATTCGTTTTAAAAGTAACATACTACAATATTACTCATATATAAAGTAAGTAATTAAGTATTTATGGATGTACAAATATTAATATTCTGGCCAATTACGATAAGCCGTTAAGTATTCTAACGGTATGGCTGATAACAGTCAAATGGCCAATATTACAGTTCTATACTATGTTGTCTAAAGGAATACCTAATAAGAAATGACACACAAAAGCAAAAAAAAAAACAACTTTATTTTAATTTTTTATTTAAAACAAATATTATTTATATAATTTAAAATATATAAATTATAAAATATATAATTTATATAATTTAATTTAATTTAATTTTAATTAAATGTATTTATTTTACAGAACCACAGTAAAATTACAATACTAACATTCATTAAACATTCCGCAGGGAAACCTTAATGCTTCTTTTTGTTGACAACAGATTTATAAACGATTCTCATTACGAGTGTGGGAAGATGGCTGGAGCATGTTGCGTTCCCAAAATGCAAATTATAAGCGAAACAAACAGTGCTTGCAGAGAAGCATTTACTGTGAAACTGCTGTGCTGTACTCTGAAAAACGCAGCTCGTCAGACTGTATATTTATATAATTACATCAAATCTGTTGCAACCTGATGATCGTACTAAGCCATTTCACATCCTCACAACCATGCATTGTCAAAATTCATTAAAATGTTACCGGGCAACTGGTGAGTAACACCGTTTCAACACCGATTTTTACTTGCATTTGGCCGATTTCAATCATCATACAGTAACCAATCATACTTCTAACACATTACTGTACCTCCAAGACTGATCCTTCGTGAATGACACAAAAACAGAGATAAGGGCTCAAAGCATGTTGATGACACTGACACACCCGTGTGTGTGTGTGTACACAGATCTGGCTTCAGTCATGTGTGTACACTGTGTACTATATGGTCAAGTAAAGACACCGTGATACCAGGCTCTGCCCACATCGCCCAAGCTGTTTGCTGCCCCAGTAACACAGAGTGGCAGCCTGTGTGCCATCACACACCAGTGAGGAGCCTTTGTCCAGAGTAGAATCGACACCAGTAAATGTGTACAAGAAAAAACAGTAAGGGTCTGTAAGGAACACGGTCACAAAACGGTCTTTGTTTTTAAGCAAGAGGTTAAAGCCACTTCAGTGAGATGTGTGACGGAAAAAAAGAGGGTGAGGGAGCAAAGAAAAGCTAACATATGAGCAAAGTTATGAGGGCCATAAGAGTGCAAAAGTGTTGCTTTACAGGTCCCCTGTGCCAATAACTAGCTGGAGCTCTCTGAACTCACCAGGGGGAGCGGAGCAAGTCCTAAATGTTGACCATGTTGGACTTCACACATTGCCTGTGGGTCAATGACATGATGACATACATACATATACATATATATATATACATATATATATATATATATACACACACACACACTCACCTAAAGGATTATTAGGAACACCATACTAATACTGTGTTTGACCCCCTTTCGCCTTCAGAACTGCCTTAATTCTACGTGGCATGGATTCAACAAGGTGCTAAAAGCATTCTTTAGAAATGTTGGCCCATATTGATAGGATAGCATCTTGCAGTTGATGGAGATTTGTGGGATGCACATCCAGGGCACGAAGCTCCCGTTCCACCACATCCCAAAGATGCTCTATTGGGTTGAGATCTGGTGTCTGTGGGGGCCATTTTAGTACAGTGAACTCATTGTCATGTTCAAGAAACCAATTTGAAATGATTCGAGCTTTGTGACATGGTGCATTATCCTGCTGGAAGTAGCCATCAGAGGATGGGTACATGGTGGTCATAAAGGGATGGACATGGTCAGAAACAATGCTCAGGTAGGGCATGGCATTTAAACGATGCACAATTGGCACTAAGGGGCCTAAAGTGTGCCAAAAAAACATCCCCCACACCATTACACCACCACCACCAGCCTGCACAGTGGTAACAAGGCATGATGGATCCATGTTCTCATTCTGTTTACGCCAAATTCTGACTCTACCGTCTAAATGTCTCAACAGAAATCGAGACTCATCAGACCAGGCAACATTTTTCCAGTCTTCAACTGTCCAATTTTGGTGAGCTCGTGCAAATTGTAGCCTCTTTTTCCTATTTGTAGTGGAGATGAGTGGTACCCGGTGGGGTCTTCTGCTGTTGTAGCCCATCCGCCTCAAGGTTGTGCGTGTTGTGGCTTCACAAATGCTTTGCTGCATACCTCGGTTGTAACGGGTGGTTATTTCAGTCAAAGTTGCTCTTCTATCAGCTTGAATCAGTTGGCCCATTCTCCTCTGACCTCTAGCATCAACAAGGCATTTTCGCCCACAGGACTGCCGCATACTGGATGTTTTTCCCTTTTCACACCATTCTTTGTAAACTCTAGAAATGGTTGTGCGTGAAAATCCCAGTAACTGAGCAGATTGTGAAATACTCAGACCGGCCCGTCTGGCACCAACAACCATGCCACGCTCAAAATTGCTTAAATCACCTTTCTTTCCCATTCTGACATTCAGTTTGGAGTTCAGGAGATTGTCTTGACCAGGACCACACCCCTAAATGCATTGAAGCAACTGCCATGTGATTGGTTGATTAGATAATTGCATTAATGAGAAATTGAACAGGTGTTCCTAATAATCCTTTAGGTGAGTGTATATATATATATATATATATATATATATATATATATATATATATATATATATATATATATATATATATATATACACACAAAAGACTTCTATAGACCTCTTCTATGATGACCATATGAATTAAAATTTTAATTTTAAAGTGCCCCTTTTACGCTATTTCACAGAGCGTTTATTTGTTTGCTATATTACACACTGCCTAAAAAGTAATATTCGAAAAACCATAAAAAGGGCACTTTAATATTATGTATATGAGCAGCAAGTTTATACACATTTGATATACTTCCCTTTGAAATGTAGCTGTCATGTCATGACTGCTATTGTTGTTATATGAATAAACAAATATATTATTAATTTATCAATGCTTTCACATTAGATGTAAGAAAGCAAGTTGTAAGCAATCAGGCTGTTTTTATTTAACTTGGATTATATTTATTGTAAGAACCTTAACTGTTAAGTGATTGTAATGAAGAGTCTCTTATATTTACAGGAAAAATAAATGACAGTAACGTCTTACAATATTCAGAAGACTGAATGTGTGTGTTAATTCTTTATTATCTATAATTTAGTGATTTTAACCTGTCGTTCTGCTTTCAAACTGTGTTGCTTTTTTTATTATGTCAAAGTTGTGTGGTACACAATGTAGATAAAATCATACATTTCAGTATTTCTTTTTAAATAAAATAAATATTTTGAAAGTCAAGTCAAGTCACCTTAATTTATATAGCGCTTTTTACAATGCCGATTGTTTCAAAGCAGCTTCACAGTGTTAAAACAGGAAAACAATACAACAGAATTTGTATCGGCTGTACAGCCGCTCTGGAGAAAACGGTGATGTCATCCAGCTCATTTCAATGATCATATAGTGTCAATGCGGGCAGATCAGTAATATAGTTGAATATTTAAGTGAAAGTACAATACAATTTATATTTGTATACATAGATAACAGTTTTCGTTTAATGAGAATTTGTATATTTATTATTATGTCTGAAAAAAATTTTACAAAACCGCTTAAGTGCTAATTAATTTAACATTTTATATATTAATAAAAACATTTTATTAGTCAGCCATATCAAAAGTCAAGGTCCAAACAAAATACAGAAGAAGAAGAAAAAACAGGAAATTATAAACACGATTTACCTTGAAAATATATTTAGAAATGTTGTTACATCATCATCAATTAAAATTTTTTTATTAACATTTCTCCCAAAAAAAATGAGTGAAATTGTCCAAAAACCAGCATGAATTTTCTAAGAACTTGGTACATGTTTTTGGAACTAGGTTTTTTTTTAAAGATTTTTCTTGCAATAGGGTTGGTATTCAAGACACCCCCTCTTGCCCTAGCCCTTAACCCCAACAGAAGGTGGAAAGCTCCTTACTGGAGCAGGTAGAGCCATGATAACCCAGCAGGGACTCTGTGTACCTTTTTTACTTCCCCTCTTCATTAACCTCAACCTAGAGACCTACCAGCCTAGTCTGACCAGCTTAAACTGAACTCTCTTGGGTCCAGCATACAGTGTAAAAAAGGAGGTGGAGACAGGAATTGGGGGCTAAAGAAAAGGTGAGAGAGATCGAAAGTCCAGAACATGGCAAAGGATTTTAGTAATGACATGGGATAGAATCAGTGAGAATTACCTGACCCTGTCCTCGAGTGAACCAGACCGGCCGCCATCTTGAGCAAAAGATACCTCCTATAGAATGGTGTCTAAATGTCACAAACAAAAGCCAGATTGTCTGGCAGTAAAGCAAGACAGAATGAGTACAGTAAAAGGCTTTCAACTTAATAAAAGAGTCTTGTTATCACATCACAGACAACCGAGACCAAATGTGCCGTGTGCACATTTAACAGTTACTCGCCAGTTGGCAGTTACCATTATAAGGAACTTCAACATAATACATGGGCTAAATTGAAAGAAAGGAAGTCTGAACACCCTTTTGCAAGTGCAATGCTATACCAGGTGACTTACCAAGCAAGTTTACCACACCAGAAAAGCCATATGGAGCTGGTTATGTAATGCCAACATTAATATGTATTAGTTTACAAATCATGCACTGTGGTAGAAGTGATTGAGGTCATAATATAGTATTGTGCAAGGAACCATGCGAAAATAAGTCTATTAATCGATAATCTGTCATTTGTTTGAAAAGGAATAAAGCTGAGGTATGTATAGGTAAAAATATGGACAAAAATTTAGGTAGAGGCACATTTTTCCAATGAGCCTATGTTGGTATTAACATGATGTGACACCAACCATGCATATCAATATGACAAGGTATTACCTAAACAAACTTTGAGGCCCTTATGTCCTGCAAAGTCAAAGATCATGTCCAAAGCAAGAAATACTGTTATAATCAGAGAAAGCCTTTGTTGTTTGAAGCGCTATCAGTCATAACTTCTGCCATGTGGGGTCTCATTGCTGTATACATCACATCTCATTCAATGCCTACCTCAGGCTCGCTGCTGTGTGGTCACTATTAAGTTCTGTATCGCCTAGGCACCGTGACTGCATCTGTCAATTCTTTGTTATGAACCGAGTAGCTACAGCTATGTAGGAATGCATTGTTCTTCTGGGCTTGAAATCTGTTGTACAAGCACATTACCAAGCTCCTTCAAGTTCTGTCGCTGTATACTGTTGGCTTTTCAGTGTTCACGAAAAAGCTATTGAGATTCTGTAGCAATTGCTTCTAATCAAATCTTTCCACTGTATATATTGGTATTTGGTCAATGCAAATGAGCTCAGCCACTGCTCTGTTTATTTGGATGTTAAATTGTATTTCTTGGCACTCTCAGACAGGCTGTGAATGGCGGGTAGCAACTTGATGGAAACAAGTTTAGCTGTCTGGCTATGGGCACTAATTAGAGTAACACGAGTCTGAGAAACGGTAAACAACTGGCATTCACTCTTTCGATTCTCTTAGTTTTGTAAATTGTATGGGATTTGTTTTTAATTTTGAGAGTTAAATTAAATCGTAGTATTCATACCATGCAACCTGATTTCATTTGACCGTCAAATGAACCAGTCAATAGGAAGAGACATTAAAGAGGCACTTAAGAAAACCAGAGCTCAAGTGTTCTTCAAAAGGAAACAAAAAAAACATTACCAAATGCCATTAAAAAGACTGAAATAAAAATTTGCAGGAGGCACGGAGCCCCTGTAGGATGGGCTATCGAATGACCCACATCTAACCTACCAAGCATAAAAAGTGTGCTGGTAAGTAAGAAATAGCAGTGACCAATTTATGGCGATAGTAATTCATCACATCAAAGCAATTCCATCTGAAATGGATTTGGGCTGAAGGAGGAAACTGATGCAGTGGTTCACAGGGTGCTGAGAGAGCAGAAAGTCAGGTCAAAAAATAAAAACAGCTCTGTGATTTACAATAAATAAAATTTACACTGGGTCACTGACCAAATTGCAATGAGAAGTTCGTGTCACAAAGCACTCAGACATATAACCAGAGGAAAATAACAAAATCTGTCGAGTTCATGTGGCACTATCCTGTTAGACAAAAGTAGAAAATAAAATAAGGTAACACTTTAGATTAGAGTCCAATTCTCACTATTAACTAACTTTTAACTACCTCAATAAACTCATAATTACTGCTTATTAATAGTTAGTAAGGTAGATGTCAAGTTTAGGTATTAAGTACACTCTAAACCCGGATTTTGTGTTAATGAAACATTTTAAGTGGTCATTACTTATTCTTTGTTGTTTTTTAAAAAACTTTGTCAATACTAAATCGAATTAGTTGTTTGTACTAATCAGACAAAATATTGAGTGCAATGATCATGTTAAGCTATGATAACTCGGTATGTTACGCTTTTGTAAGGGAGGGGAGGGGCCTACTAAAACATGTAACAGTGAGCAGAGAGCACGCTGTTTGAAGAGTCTGCTCGTCCTGGCTGACGCTGCACGCTAAACGGGGATTTTTGAAAACAACGTGAAACGGTGAGTGTATATATATATATACACTCACCTAAAGGATTATTAGGAACACCTGTTCAATTTCTCATTAATGCAATTATCTAATCAACCAATCACATGGCAGTTGCTTCAATGCATTTAGGGGTGTGGTCCTGGTCAAGACAATCTCCTGAACTCCAAACTGAATGTCAGAATGGGAAAGAAAGGTGATTTAAGCAATTTTGAGCGGGGCATGGTTGTTGGTGCCAGACGGGCCGGTCTGAGTATTTCACAATCTGCTCAGTTACTGGGATTTTCACGCACAACCATTTCTAGAGTTTACAAAGAATGGTGTGAAAAGGGAAAAACATCCAGTATGCGGCAGTCCTGTGGGCGAAAATGCCTTGTTGATGCTAGAGGTCAGAGGAGAATGGGCCGACTGATTCAAGCTGATAGAAGAGCAACTTTGACTGAAATAACCACTCGTTACAACCGAGGTATGCAGCAAAGCATTTGTGAAGCCACAACACGCACAACCTTGAGGCGGATGGTCTACAACAGCAGAAGACCCCACCGGGTACCACTCATCTCCACTACAAATAGGAAAAAGAGGCTACAATTTGCACGAGCTCACCAAAATTGGACAGTTGAAGACTGGAAAAATGTTGCCTGGTCTGATGAGTCTCGATTTCTGTTGAGACATTCAGATGGTAGAGTCAGAATTTGGCGTAAACAGAATGAGAACATGGATCCATCATGCCTTGTTACCACTGTGCAGGCTGGTGGTGGTGGTGTAATGGTGTGGGGGATGTTTTCTTGGCACACTTTAGGCCCCTTAGTGCCAATTGGGCATCGTTTAAATGCCACGGCCTACCTGAGCATTGTTTCTGACCATGTCCATCCCTTTATGACCACCATGTACCCATCCTCTGATGGCTACTTCCAGCAGGATAATGCACCATGTCACAAAGCTCGAATCATTTCAAATTGGTTTCTTGAACATGACAATGAGTTCACGGTACTAAAATGGCCCCCACAGTCACCAGATCTCAACCCAATAGAGCATCTTTGGGATGTGGTGGAACGGGAGCTTCATGCCCTGGATGTGCATCCCACAAATCTCCATCAACTGCAAGATGCTATCCTATCAATATGGGCCAACATTTCTAAAGAATGCTTTCAGCACCTTGTTGAATCAATGCCACGTAGAATTAAGGCAGTTCTGAAGGCGAAAGGGGGTCAAACACAGTATTAGTATGGTGTTCCTAATAATCCTTTAGGTGAGTGTATATATCTTATCTTTATGACAAAAGTGATTAACCAAAAACCTGACCGATGTTAGTTGAACGCGGAGAAGTTAACGTAGTGTTAATATGCCGTCCGACGTGCCGTCTTTTTCTCTTCTGTCAGTTGAGTTTAGTTAAAGTTAACATGTAAATGTGCTGTTTCTGTCAGGTCACAGTTTATAACGGTAGCCAGTGTGTTTCTGTAAGTTCACAGTTTAGCTACAACATTTGCATTTCGTTGGCATGGGTTATTTCAGTCTGTTTATATCAGCATGCATGTATGTATTGTGCTTGTAGTTAACGCTAGCGTATGTTTCTTTGGCGTATTAAGGTAACAGTTCAGAAATTTGCTTCTAAGATGGTGGAACGCTGGCCTGCTCTTTTTTTTACAGAAGATCAGGTATGTTCATATTTCTTTCTATTATTATTTGATGTCATTGTTCAATGTCATTTACACACCCTCAGATGTATATGACTTTCTATTAAATTTTTTATACAATATTTAATCTCTAAATATAAGTTAATATAATGCAAGTATACAGGATTCAAATTCTTCAAATTCATATAAATCTGGAACAGCATAAGGGTGTGTAAACGATGAGCAAATTTTCATGTTTGAGTGAAATAACGTTATCCCTTTAATCTTTTGACACTATAATTTAGTTTTGAAATGTAATGCTCTATATTTTTTTCTATTTTACAGGTGTTCATGGAGTTTAACAGGATTGAGGGAAAGAAGCTCAAGCAGGAGTTCCATTGATCGCAACAGTCTTTGACTTATTGAGATTTTTCGATCTAGGAGAGGGAATGTTGGACAGCTGTTGACCGCTTTCACAACAAACCACGGTTGGTCCATATCTATTATACACTTGTTGCATTGTCTTTTATTATTATTACAGTTTAAGTAATAACATGTCACAAAACTATATTACTATTAATACTATATTGGTTGTCCAATACAATCAAAATTGTGCTTTGCTGGTTCTGCTTTCTTGTTATTCTAGCTATGTAAAATTTTACTCCCCAACAGACTCAAGAGCCAACTGATATTTGGGCCACTGATGCTCAGAGGGCTCCCGATTGTCCTTTGTGACAACCCCATAGACTTCAAAGCATGCTTTGTAAGTAACTTATTTTCTCAAAGGACCATGACCACATTATTATTTTATTAATTGATAGTCATTATGTTTGATAACCTGTGTGTAAAGACTTTAAACCATTGAAACTTACTAGCAAAAGGTCCTTCAAACCTCTTTCTAACATTGTCATCATTTACTCACCCTCATGTCATTCCAAACCTATAAGACTTTTGTTTATTTTCAGAACACATTTAAGATATTTTATAGTTTTATAAGTTTTATAAGTCACTCTATTAAAACTTAAAAGTTTAAAAAGGTCATAAAGGCAACGTAAAATAAATCTATATGAATTTTATACAAGTCTTTTAAAGAGATAAGGTGGCTTTATGTGACTTTGAATGGAGGGACAGAAACCTCAGGTGTTTTTTTTTATTATTTTATATATATTTAGGGGTGTGGTCCTGGTCAAGACAATCTCCTGAACTCCAAACTGAATGTCAGAATGGGAAAGAAAGGTGATTTAAGCAATTTTGAGCGTGGCATGGTTGTTGGTGCCAGACGGGCCAGTCTGAGTATTTCACAATCTGCTCAGTTACTGGGATTTTCACGCACAACCATTTCATCTACAAAGAATGGTGTGAAAAGGGAAAAACATCCAGTATGCGGCAGTACTGTGGGCGAAAATGCCTTGTTGATGCTAGAGGTCAGAGGAGAATGGGCCGACTGATTCAAGCTGATAGAAGAGCAACTTTGACTGAAATAACCACTCGTTACAACTGAGGTATGCAGCAAAGCATTTGTGAAGCCACAACACGCACAACCTTGAGGCGGATGGTCTACAACAGCAGAAGACCCCACCGGGTACCACTCATCTCCACTACAAATAGGAAAATGAGGCTACAATTTGCACGAGCTCATCAAAATTGGACAGTTGAAGACTGGAAAAATGTTGCCTGGTCTGATGAGTCTCGATTTCTGTTGAGACATTCAGATGGTAGAGTCAGAATTTGGCGTAAACAGAATGAGAACATGGATCCATCATGCCTTGTTACCACTGTGCAGGCTGGTGGTGGTGGTGTAATATATATATATATATATATATATATATATATATATATATATATATATATATATATAACGGTTTTGAAAAAAAACATAAGTCTCATGGGTTTGGAATGACATGAGGGTAAATAAGTAAATGAAAAAAATGATAATTTTTGGGTGAACTAACCCTCAATGTACTCCAGCAGTCAAAACCAATTCACACATTCCCTCTATGTGTCCGTCTCATTACAAGACTATATTGTTTAACATTATTGATAGTTATTTAATTAGAAATGTCATGAATGTGCTCTGTTTTTAGGACTCTGATGATTACTCTTTCCGCCACCTTGACTTTGGAATCCTCAACAAGAGCATGAAGCTGCTGTGTTCCCATCTTCCCTTCATCTCAATCCAGCATTGAGGGAGAAGTTGTGATGGAAGGTATTTAAAGACTTGCTTAAATCCATGCATTCTCGTTGGACTTTCATATGCACTGCATCTCAACTACACCAAATCAATGAAGAACACGTTCCAATTCATCCAACTTCTCAAGTTTGGCCAGAGTGAAATTAAACCCAGGTTACGAACATTAAAAAAAAAAATCAACTTAAGGAATTGTGAGAAGGTACCATCAAAAGCCATGGCTTCTCCAGCTTAAATGATTCTCCAGTTTGAATGCGTGTCTACTCATTGCGTGTCAAGGATATAGCATATTGTTGAATACTGTGTGTTCATGTTCCTCCTGTAAACAATTTACAATTGTTACCGAGCAAAAAGGTTTGCATATTAAGTGACAGTGAAGTGTAACCTGTTTTTTGTCTACAATAAAAAAAGAAAACATTTAATGTTGTTGTTTGATTTCTTCAAATTAATAAAAAAAAAATCTTAAAGTAGCATCATTTTTTTTTTTATTATAAGACTTTACATAAATCATTTGGTAATATTGTTTTTTTTTTTGTATGTTTAACTTAATAGTATAAAATTATATAAAATGTATACTCAAAAACAATGAATAATGTGAACTAATGATTTTCAGTAAAGACTACTAATTTAAACTTGTTTTGTCTATGTTGATACAACTTAACCTGTTTAGTTTCACCCTGTGTAAAAACTAAAACGGTTTAGTGCAACCGGTTTCCACGCAAATATCTAGTAAAGTCAACTAATTCGGGTTAAGAGTGTAGGAATTGGGTAGAATTTAGGGATGTAGAATATGGTCATGCAGAATAAGGCATTAATATGTGCTACATTTATAGTCAATATCCTAGTAATATGCATACTAATTAACAACTAGTTAATAGTGAGATTTGGATCCTAAACTAAACCTTTACCTAAATAAAAAAATAAAAATAATAATAAATAAATAATACAATTTAAAAAAATAATAATAATTTTAATCTCAGTATGTCATGGAATTGTAACATTCTGGCTGAAGATAAGCATCTTTGGTTTGATTTCAAACACTGAAATGCTATGAATGCTTATGCATTGGTAGCATTGGTGCTTATGTCTCTTGTCTGACTGATGCCCAATCTTCAATGGAGTTTGGAGACCTTCTTTTCTACCCTCAATATGTACACACGAATCCAATCTAGCCCTTGGGCAATGGTTCAATCAAATATTTCTTAAATGTACGTGCATGGAGAATTTACTTGAGTCCATAAAAACCATGTGCAAATCACAGACAATGTGTTTCCATGTGGGTATAGCACATATGTGGGCCTCCCTTTCTGTCTGCTTGCAATGTTGCTTGATCATTTCTGCAATTTTTTTAGCCAGGAGAAAACTGTTATGTTCAAAATGTAACTTGGCTAACACTTGGTCCCAGCTACAGAGCTGTATGCTGCACTAGGCTACGCTAGCCTTGACCATTTCAAGCTAAACAAGTTGGCTGTGGGAATTCTCCACTCTCAGCCTTGTACCAAAATGAACCAAAAAAGTAAAGGGTTACAGACAGCTTACTTGGATTAAGGCGCATTGCCTTGATGGCCAGAAGATACGTCACATCGGTTTACTCCTTTAATATGGAGACGACGTTAAGAGCTGCATATTTCAAAGAGCGCCTGAATAAACAAAGCTATTCAATACATTCAAACCAAAATAGTCTGTGCTATTAGTCCAAGCAGCCACACAAAGACCCGTGCTGAAGGAGAGAGAGAGAGAGAGAGAGAGAGAGAGAGAGAGAGAGAGAAAAAGATGAGAAAGAGGCAGATAATCAGATGGGAAAAGGTCATGGAGAGGTAGAGGATTAAGAGTGAAGAAGAGGCCACAGGGAAGAGGAGGAGAAGCTGGATCCAGAAAAGCAGCCCTCCACACATGACATCTGTATAACAAATTTTTCCACTTGGGTTTGCCTTTTCTCCATCCGCTCTCCTATGCTTGAAGGTAGAGAGAGACAGTAAATGTAGTTTGTGTCTGGATGTGGGAGGAAAGGACATATGAAGCCCAGAAGCAAAAGTAACCCCTCACCTTAGACCGTCGCCAAATAGCCTTTATTAATCTTTCATATATTGTGCCCAGTTGAGGACAATGTGCCTCATGTGGAGGAACAATGAGAAAGAAAAATAGCATAAACGTAAGTTGCTAAATAAAGACTTACAACTACCACAAGGAGCTGAGATTATGGGCTTAATGGTTCGAACAACTGTTGTAGTCTTTATTTAGTGACTTGTTAGTAACTTACTTTATGCACAAAACTTTAAATTTATGAAACAAACACTCACTGTAATTGGTGTTGTATAACAAAATGTAAAATTTAGGCTGGCAAAATACCAATTATCAGCTATAAAAATTTTTTTTAAAAATATTAATGTAGCAGTATCGCCCAAAGTGTTTTGCTCTGCACTGTAAAAAATTATCATAATTTGGTAAAAGATGGTAAAAATGCTATGATAAAAAACTTAGTTGGTTAACAGTATGTTTCTGTACTACATACAGTGAAAAACTGTAATAAATCTAATGTTTAAAAAAAAAAAAAAAAACTATTAAATTTACAGTTTTAGGAAGTGAAAAAGAAGAAGTCATCGTATAATTTACAGTGAAACAAACGTAAATTGACATTCCCAGAATTCCCTGTGTGACACTTCACATTTGACGGTTTTTCATTGAAATGGAAAAATGTTTCTTAGTTTTTTCTTATCAGATGTTACATCTTTTATGTTAAATCTTATGTTGTTAAATGAATGTTTATCACATTATTTAAGCATCATGGTAAGACACATATGTGCATATTCTATACATTAGCATTTACCTCAGCTTGTGGAAATGCTACTTGTGATGATCTTCTACATGTGGTTCTCTCATTACAACCAGTGTTTTTTTCTTTCTTTTTTGGGGGCGGGGGGAGGGGGGAGGGGGGGTGTTGCCTGTACATTATAAAGGTACAAAACAGATTTTAGTACTTCAGTTTTGGATGATTCGCACTATCCTGGCTCTTCAACTTACAGCCGGGGTCTAAGTCCACATGTGGGGTGACGGCCTGAAAGCAGTGGGGCCCAGGGAGCAAAGACAAGCTGATTTAAAATTTTTGAACTTAAGCCAACATTCCTAAGGGGAGAGAGAGTAACAAGGAGAAGAAAAAAAAACTCTGAGAAAAAAGATAAAAGAAAAAGAGGGAGGAAGAATACAGCGTACACGTGTGTGTGTGTGTGTATGTGTATGTGTATGTGTATGTGTATGTGTATGTGTATGTGTATATATATATATATATATATATATATATATATATATATATATATATATATATATAAATATAAATATAAATATAATGTGCACATACAGTATTTATACAGTATGTATAAAAGATTGACAAAAAGTGGCTCTGGATAACTCTGGATTTAATATAGAGCAACATTGATGCTGGAAATCAGAGTACAGGATGTCAAGTCACCTTTATTTATATAGCGCTTTTTACAATGTCGATTGTTTCAAAGCAGCTTCACAGTGTTAAAACAGGAAAACAATACAACAGAATTTAATATAGTTGAATATTTAGTGTCCCCAACTTTTCTTTTTTTGAACCTTTAACATAGAATACAAGAACTCGTAGAGGTAATAGCTTAGTATAAACTCAAATACAATAAGTCAGGGGATTAGTGTCCCCAACTGAGCAAGCCAAAAGCCAAAGGTGGCAGAGGCGACGGTGGCAAGGAACCAAAACTCCATCAGGTGACAGAATGGAGAAAAAAACCTTGGGAGAAACCAGGCAATCAGGGTGTCAGTTCTCCTCTGGCCAGCGAACAAACAGTGAAACATGATTATGATTCTGGTAACATTACAGGTCAGAAGTAATATTAGATCGGAATATTCGAAAGATTGGAGTCATCACGCCGGAGACGGGTTTATTGAGGATGTCGTATCGATGAGGCATTTACAGGGGGGAGTCTAATTGACACGGTCTCTGCAGATATTTCAGGGATGCATTGGTCATGTCTAGGCGCAGGTCCACCATCTGATCTGGATATGGCCCAGATCCGGCTGACTGCAGTAAACCTCAGGATAAACAGAGAGACTAACATTAGCGTAGATGCCATTCTTTTCATGATGTAACGAGTACATCAGGTGTTATGGGAAGTGTTCCCGGTTCTGGCTGACCTAGTTAATGCAGCCTAAAACAATAATTTAACTGATTTGCATAATATAAATTGATAATGTTCTATGTGTACGCCATAGTAAAGAGATGTGTTTTTAGTCTAGATTTAAACTGACAGAGTGCGTCCGTTAAGTCTAGGGAGCTAAACCATTTAGTGCTTTGTAAGTAATTAGCAAGATCTTAAAATGTATGCTATGTTTAATAGGGAGCCAATGCAGTGTTGACAGAATCGGGCTAATATGGTCATACTTCCTGGTTCTAGTAAGAACTCAAGCTGCTGCGTTTTGGACCAGCTGTAGCTTATTTATTAAGCGAGCAGGGCAACCACCCAGTAGAGCATTACAATAATCTAGCCTTGAGGTCATGAACGCATGAACTAACTGTTCAGCATTTTGCATTGAAAGCATATGCCGTAATTTAGATATATTTTTAAGATGGTAGAATGCAGTTTTACAGATGCTAGAAACGTGGCTTTCAAATGAAAGATTGGTATCAAAGAGCACACCCAGGTTCCTAACTGACAACGAGAACTTGAGAGAGCAGCCATAGACAGTATTCTAGGTTACTACTTGTGGAGTTTTTTTGTCCAATAATGAAAAATTCTTTTTTTTCTGAATTAAGTTGCAGGAAATTACTAGTCATCCAATTTTTTATATGAGCTATGCATTTCGTTAAACTTGTGAATTGGTAAGTTTCGTCAGGGCGTGAAGAAATATAGAGCTGGGTATCGTCAGCATAACAATGAAAACTAACGCCATGCTTCCTAATGATATCTCCCAGTGGTAGCATGTACAGGGTGAAAAGCAACGGTCTTAGCACTGAGCTCTGCGGTACTCCATACTGAACTTGTGATCGGTGTGGGATCTCTTCATTTACTGCTACAAACTGATAACGGTCAGATAAGTATGATTTAAACCATGCCAATGCAATTCCACTAATGCCAAGATAATTTTCGTGTCTATTCAAAAGAATGTTGTGGTCGATAGTATCGAATGCAGCGCTAAGATCGAGTAACACTAATAGAGAGATACAACCACGAATGTAAAAGGAGTCACAATCTCTCCCAGAGTAAAAACGACTAAAATCTATCTTGTATTTTATAAAGAAAATACTTAATTTTCATATTACATTTTTCATATTTTAATTTTGAAAGTATGGTAAATACTGGTAAAATGTACAAACGATCACATTTAAAAATAAACTTTTTTGTCGTTAATTTAATGACAACTGGAGCATCTCTATTTTACCTCACAATGCACTGTACAGTTTTGTAAAACAATCCTATCACAAGTGATTCATAAAGAGGTTCTTGAAGTTGCTCTCAGTGCTCTCATTCAAAAAGAATCATGGATAATATGCTACTGAGAACATTCTCAGAAAACCATTTACGTCGTTCTCTCTTTGCATGGGTAGGTTGTACTCATAGATCTGCTTCAGCAGCCCTGTATCAGGCTCTTACAAGAGCTTATAAGAAATTGAATACTAGTCTAACAAGAACGTAATAGTTCCCAGGCTCTGAGCAGCTCTCTTGGCTGACAGTTTGACATGAGTTTGCATATTCAGCATGGCGGGGAACACTCCACAATCTTAACCTTGCAGAAATGTTCTGGGCCTGTAAACCTGACATTAGGGTATAGAAATAACCTACTTGGGGAGGTGCACACTACACCATTCCTCAGCCTTCTCTTCCCATCACTTTCAATAAAAGGGCAGAACTGCATTAGCGACACGGACGGCATACACTTCATGCAAGTCTGATCACATCCACCCTTCAACGCCAGCGGCTTATTAAAATGTATGTCTTAAATTTACACATGGACCATATATTTACATACATACATACATATGTGCACACACACACCCAGAAGAGGCTTGAAGGATATTAGACGGATGTAACTGTTTTAAAAGTGTGGCTGTGCCGAAAGGTACACAATCCTTCAACAAAAAGGAACCCCTAACCCTAACCTACACCCTAACAGGCAGCTTTCGCGACCAATTGAAAAGATCTTTCGGCACGCCCCTACCTTTTGCACACCCCCTACCTTTTGGCCCATTACTCCGACCATTACTCCGGCAAATACCCACACTTGTAACATTGTGACCATACAGTTAGAGATTATCAGACTTTGCATGCAGGGTATTTCTATGTTCTGTTAATTTTATTTATTGGTAAAACATTTAAAAATCTTCTCATGAACTGCTGCAGTAATTTGCCCTCTAGTCATGCATCTCAGTAAATGCACTCACAAATACTACAAAACAGCAATACCTCTGTGACATTTTGTTAAACCTGCATGTGATTTTCCACATTTTCATTGCTCGTCTTGGACCCTGTTCTTTGCTGCTTGCAACTGTTCAAATAAATGTCTGCATTTCTGAATTAAAAAAATATAAATACTGTGATATTGTGAAATATAACTACAATTTAAAATAATTGTTTATATTTAATTTATTTTTTAAAAAGTAATTTAGTCCTGTAATGACAAAACTTTACATTAGTGCTGTCAACGTTAACATGTTAACGCATGCAATACATTTTTTCCAGTTTAACGTGTTAAAAACATTTAATGCAATTAACGCAGCATCTGTTTTTTCTGTCATCCTTTGGCTAGCTATTATGATAACGTTCTTATTCATGCTAATGCTTTTAAACCATTCAAGCATGACAATACAAAGAGAACCCACTGTCTGTGAATGTCCTGCCTATGTGACACGACGCACAGAAAGACGCGTGCCAGTATCGAGTACACAGACAGCGCACCAGAATTGAGTTCTCCTTCGCGTTTGAACGAACAATAACACACACAAATCATGCCAAAATGTCTGTTTTGTCGAGTATCCTCATAAGAGTGGTCTTAAATAAGTCAAAAAAATCTTAAATGAACGTAAAGAGTTGTGAGAAAATGAGACGCGTGTGAGATCCGCGTCATGTGCAGCAGAGGCAGGTCTTAAAGTGACAGCAGCCACTAATACTGTCTGTCATTAATGTTAATCAAAGAACAAAGGTAACGGGGAAAAATGTTTACTGCTCTTGACTAAAGAATTTTTGTAGCTTTAATAAGGATTAATCTATATTTAATTTCTGTATATATTTCCTACCTGGTAGACTTGTTAATATGACATTTATTATGAGAGTTAGGGCCAGATTTACTAAACAGGGAAAACTAGCGTGAGAGCGCAATTCCATAAAAGCGCCGATGGGAGTGGACAGTTCTGCTACTGACAACGCATAAATGAATGAACACAGACGCAGCCGGATCATTTCCATAATGACCAACGCGATCTATCCATTAGCATCTGGTTTAAGACATGCTTTTTTGGGGTGGTAAATAATGGCGCAAACACCAGCAAATTTACGAGCGCAAACCTTAGTAAATCACCTTGCATGATTCATTTAAATACTCTGCTCCCATAAATTTTGCGCCTCCAAGGGAAATCCCTTTTAGTTGCAACATTAACTCCTTGTCCACACCTTTTTAGCGCTTTTTCACTGCGTGTCTTTAGTAAATCCTGACAGTAGTTTAACAGCAAAAGAGGGTTTGCGCCGGCGCAAGCTGTTAGTAAATCTTGCCCTAACTGTGAAATGATTGTATTACAAAATATATTAAAACTTTTTTTTAAATTGCGATTAAATCAGAGAAAATGTGCGATTAATCCAGTTTTATTTAATCGATTGACAGGACTACTTCAAATGCATTAGTGAGGCTTACTGAAATTTTTAATCAATACATTTCTAAACAATGAACAAATTCAAACTGAACAATCCCAACCTTCTACGGACACACTAAAGCTTGTATTATCGAAAAATCAAGTTTTACTTTACACAGAATGCAAGAACAATGCAAATGAAAAAAATCGATATAAATATAATATAAAATATAAATTTCAAACGGTATTAAAGTCAAGTAAACAGTCTGTAATAAAATAAATAATAACACATATAGGTAGACATAGTAGTTAGACACAGAGTAAAATAACACTAAATTAACTGAATATAAATGAATTCTTATTAAAGTTACAAAAGTTATTCAGTCAAGAGCATTTTTTGCATTGAGTCTTTTGTTGTTAGCTATATTAAAATATTAAAAGCACAGATAGCAGTAGGTTGATTACGCTGCTGTCACTTTGCACAATGCACGGATCCAATATACCGATACTGTTATATTTTATCGACTGTTTACCTTCACTTAAGACATAACTGACTGTGTTTACTAGGATACTCACCAAGGCGGGCATTCTGCCATAATTTTGTGTGAACCTGATCATTCAAGCGCAAGAAGACGCGAAGGAAAACTTAATTCAGTATTCGCGTTCTGTTAGACAAGTCTTTTTGGCCGCACGCTTTGAATGTGTGCACACAGACAATGTTTAAACTGGCAAGGCATAAAAACAAGTGGAAATGATAAACTTGTATGATGATGCAGCACTGGCCATCGGCAGTCCTTATTGTCGAGCCCTGCATTTAGATCTCGCACATCAATTCTCTTTATTACATCTGCGCTAAACTTATTTTTGCCTCTAACTCAATCACAGGTGCAATTTACTAGCAAAAACTAGCACAAAATTTGGTTGCATATGCGAGTGATTTATCGCATTGTAAAGGATTGAATCCATTTCTATATAAACGGAACAGTTTGTTTGTTCTGGCATTATGGATATTTAATGCATTTATGCTGTGAACAAATTATCCACTGCTTGCTTGCATTTTTCTGACAGTGTAAATATGAATCCAATTGACAAAATTACAATATTAATCTTTAATGACAGTTATAACTCTTTGGCAATGTTTTTGTTTGAACTCTTGTGAGAGGAGGCTTTGTGGTACAGAAGAGCTGGTGTGTGTGTAACTGTACTTGATTACAATGTCAGCAAAAATATATGTATTTATAGGACCCAGGGTTTATTGTAAAGAGTAAGGTGAGTAGAAAGAGGATAGTATAGGAAGGGGATAGAAGTAAAAGATAAGCGAACATGAGATGAGAGAACAGGTGTCAGAGGTGAGGGGATGTGGTCATGATGAATTACAGAGGGAGTGATAGGAAAGGAAGCGGGACAGAGCCTTTAAATCAACAGAAATATACATAGGTCCCTGCTGTAGATTTGCATATATGTGTGTGGCACACTTTCACATTATCAGAAAGTACATAAGCAAGTCTTATCACTTCTTGGTTTAGTATGGTTTTATTTGAAAGCAAAAGTGAAAATAACAATGGAGGACAAAAAAGAAGATAAAGACAATATCCTTAGATCTACAGTAAAAGAGTTAATAAACTAATGAAAGAAGCGGTTTTAATAAAAAATAATGATAATAATAATTAATTCCTAGGTTTTTAAAAAGCAAAAAAAAAAAAACATGGTTTCAGTAAATACTTCATAGAGCAAGAGTTCAGGCACGAGTAAATAAATGTTTGCATCTGTCCTCTCTTCTTTCTCCTGAGCCCTCTTTTTTTAAAACCGCTTCTTTCATTACAACAGAGAAAGAAGTTAATGGCATTCTAATTGCCTATGAGACAGCAAAATCAACACTATAAGCGCATGATGAATGTGTGAGGTCAAAGTCTTTACATTCACTATGTGTAGCTACACCAAAATATACATCCAGCCCTCAGACACTTGCACACATATGGTGGGGAACGCCAAAATATTCCTGATTAAAGTCAGTGAAATGCATTTAAGGAAAACAGACCATACGTTGTGACTGGCAGGGCTCTGTTGGGCCAAGAAAAGTAATTGTAAAGTTAATCTCTTTCTTCATTTTGACAAATTCATGGAAACAGATAAATCAAAAGGACATATTCATGGAAGAGTTGGTCTTTGTTGCCTAATGGCCATTTATATGGCTAGATATACAGATCAGATGTTTGTTCTGTAAACGAGAGAAAAGCCGCAGTCTCAGATAAAACAATGATTGGCCATTTATTATAAATGTGGTCAATCTTTGACTATATAAGTCAGTTTGTATAAGATATATATATTAATACTATGTGGTAATGAAGCCAAATCTGTGGAAATACTCTGAGCAATGCCTAAACCATTAAGGTCAGATGAAGATCCTGTGGGAATCAAACAAAAAAAAATGGTACTTCACAATCAAAGTGGATACTTAAATGGTTTCTAACCTGTTAAAATGTAATTGTGAAGCACAATAAAAGTAAAAATGTGTGGAAAAAATAAATAAATACATTTTACAATAAGGTCTCGTTTTGTTAACATTAGTTCATGCATTAACATGAACAAACAATATGCTTTTTACTGCATTTATTAAACTTTTTTCTTTCTTAAATGTTAAGTTACTACAAATGAATATTCAGGATAGTTCATAGTGCATTAAGATACAACTTTTGATCTTAAAAATCTATTAGTAAATGCTGAAAAACATTATCAAAAGGTTAATAAATGCTGTAAAAGTATTGTTCATTGTTAGTTCATGTATAACTAATGTGGTTAACTGATGTTAACAAACGATACCTTATTGTAAAGTGTTAGCAAATATAAATATATATAAAAGTTTGGGTTTGGTAAGAGTCTTATGTTCACCAAGGATGTATTTATTTGTTCAATAATACAGTAAAAACTATTCTAGTGAAATAGAAACTGTTTTCTATAGTAATATTTTTATTCTTGTGATGGCAATGCTGGATTTTCATCAGCCATTTTTCAGTCTTCAGTTTCACACGATGCTTCAGAAATAATTTGAATATGCTGATTTGGTGCTCAAAAAAAATATTATCAATGTTGAAAAGAGCTTAACTTTTTTTGTTAAAAATGAAAGCTTAAAAGAACAGCATTTAGTTGAAATTGACATATTTTGTAACATTATCAATGTCTTCAATACTTCACATTATCAATTTGCATCCTTGCTAAATAGAAGTATTAATTTCTTAAAGCCCCCCTGCAGTCAATAATTTTACACCTTAAAACTCATCTTTTATAAATCAAAATGTTTAAAAGTATTTTTTTCTGTGAAAATAATTGCTTAATTTGCTTCATTTAATATATGCAGAATCATGAATATGCAAATTAGACCCCACCTCCACTTAAATCACACCAGCCCAGACTGCCTGATCCACTTGCTCAACATAGCGCATATGGTTCTTAAAGGCGTTTTTGTGCTCATTGTGTTAAAATGCACACAGAGCATGATAAGAATAATAGGAAAATCCCCACCCCGCACACTGATGGGATTAATTGTGTGACAGTAGGAATTAGTGGCGGTTTTAAACTACGTTTTTGGTACACTGCCGTTTTAAGAAGAAAATACTCAGCAATGGTGTTGACTGATGAATTTGCACATGTTTTGTCTTAAAGTATTTAAAACCTCACAGACATATAAACAACATTAAAACTTGATTTTCACCACAGGTGAAACTTTAAAGTTCAGATTATACTTACAATCACATATCAAGTACACTTAATACGGTTTTGGTAACTGTACAGTTACCAAAAAAATGTACACATATACACATACATACATACATACATATATACACACACACACACACACACACACACACACACACACACACACTAGCCGTCAGTAGGGTTGGGTATCGTTTGGGTTTTTTAACGATACCGGTGCCAAACCGATACTTTTAAAACAGTACCGGTGCCTAAACGGTGCCTAAACCGATAAAAAAAAAAAATGTTTTTAAATAAAAAAGAACCACAAAATGACGCTGGATGACATTTAAAGATCTGCTTTTTTTTTTTTTTTTTTTAAATTTAACAATTTATTAAAAGTTTAAAGTATACTTAAATATATAAATATAAATAGATACAAAACACAATTTACTTAACAAATTCACAGTAAAACCTAAGCCACCTAACCCAACTACAACAGTCTAATTTAACACTAAATAACAGTTACAGTACTAATAACAGCAAAGTAGTCGGTATTCTTGGTATGCTACAAACCAGCTTCAGGGTTCAGCATTATTTTGCAGAAACATGACCATATTCTCTGGCTAAATATTTTAGAACTTTGTGTGTTAGTTGATCTGTAATATGCAATGGGCTCTGCCATGTTAGTTTGCGCCGCAATTTAGAGAATCGGATCTGTCGGATTTACATCAAGCAAATGTATCCACGTCTCACAAAATACATGAAAGTAAGTGACTGGTGAACTGGGAGAAGAATAAAGTAAACTATTTAGTAACTTTATACTGTGTATCTGATATAAATAAGACACGTAGTCAAATTATACCTGAAAGGATTGTTATTGCCTATTCCATAGACATCAGTGTGTATTTTTGGCTAGTACGTATGTGCATTTAAATGTTTCGGTACCCAACCCTAGCCGTCAGGCAACCTTGAAGTATTCAATCTACTGACTGGTAGAGAGTTAACACCTGAAAAAGATATGTTGAATAAGAACAGGTTGTTCTTGATCAATGTATGGCAGTGTTCCAGTATGGTGTAGATTTCACCACTGTATCAAACTGCACAACAAACACACTCAGTCCACCGCTGTCATTACCGCTCAAGGAATCACAAAGCCCCGCCCCTTTTCCTAATATGCACACTAAGTCCAAAAGCAACTGTCCTATGCTCGAAGTAGAAAATTATTCAAAAGACTAAAATAAAACAAACAGTGCTTGGGTGTTTCAATATAAAAGAAGTGATGCTACTTTATATTTATAAAAATATATTTTAAAAGTATCTTTTCTAGTTTTCCAAAAGAATAGTTTGACTTTAGTTGAAATGCATTAAAGTATACAATTATGAGTAGCCTGACAAGCAACAGCATCCCCAACAATGAACATGATGCTATGAATGCTGCCAGCAAAAAAGCTAGAGAGGGTGAATGCAGAAAACAAACTGACCGTCTCAATTAAATCGAATTTCTGCTCAGCAGGTCTGGCTGCTGTTGTGTTTTATTGAATTCTACTGAATAAAAATCAAGAGAGCAATGCGATGAGATGAACGCAAAGATACGGCTTATTGAATGTGCACAATTTCATCAGGAAATTTATAACAGAAACAGTTTTTTTTAAAAGTTCCTTTGGCTCCCCGTGTCAGAGACGCAGCCTAGTGGGTAGTGCACAAGCTCCAATGCTTACTGGAAGCTGTATTTTTCTTCCGTTCTGCCCATCTTCAATAACCCAGAGTGTAATGCACACATCCAGTCTTTCAGCTGCAGTCTGGCATTTTTGGTCTGATAGAAATGAATACGATTTTCAAAATGTCACATTGTACTCATTATAGAAATTGCCGGATGATGAGAAATAACTAAACAAGTTATGGAGCTGTTCTTATATTCCAATATGCTGCCTGAATTCAGTCGCTCAATCATTCTAGTTCTCATCATTGGACATAATACTGTCACACTGGAAGAACCCTGTAAGGAGTTAAATGTAATTCATAGAATATGCAAAGCCATTTAACCTGCACTAGAGAGCTAATGGATGCTCATTCTGTTCTGCAAGGAAAAGCCTTTTTAATCAATATTGCATCCTGCTAGGGGTAGGCGATATACCGGTAGACACGATAAACCAGTAGAAATTTGGACTATCATATCTATCGCGGTTACACACTCATGTGATCCGCACTGCGCCGTCACAACAGCTCATCATTTCATATCACAAAACAAGTGATTTTAAACCGCTGAAGTGCAATATGCAGCAAAAGAGAACTCATTTCGCTATATGCACGCGCTTTCTGAGAGATGCGTGCACATAAAGCCACTGCTAATAGAGCATGTGAGTACTGAACGGAGTTCTTTTTGCTGCCTTATTGGGCTTGAACGGTCAAATACACACACTTATGTGTCAAAATGCCCATCTTTGCTAGTATCCACAGTCATGTATGTCTTAAGTGAAAGTACAAATATGAGAATTAAATTGAAAATGTCAATTAATACAAAAATATCACAGCAGAAAAAATTAAATAAAATAATAATTAATATATATATGGGGGGGAGGGGTCGATATAGCACAGTATTGCGATATTTTGTGTGGGGACACTGTATCGATACAAAGACTGCAAGTATCGGATGTTTTCAGCTTGTATTGTGCAAAATGTTACCGTAAGCTCCGCACTTATAATGCGGGAAATATAATAATAAATGTTCTTTATTAAACTGTTTAAAACTATATGTTTTGAAAAAACAAATAGCCTACATTTAATTGAAAAATGTAATTGATTTGAAAACATTGAAATGTGCAAAAAAAAATTATTTGAGACATGTAATTTCTATTAAAAAATATGTCTAAAATATGAGGAAGGGATGTGGATTTGAAGATGAACAGTCTGAGAACCTTTTTAGATAAAAAAAAATATGTGTGGACAAAGTTTGCAGATTGTGGACATTTCCAGTTGAAAAAAAGGTAATAAATTGCAATACAGTATAAAATCTCATTTTTTTTTTTTAAAAATCGCAATAATATCGTAAAAGTGGCTTAAGTATCGTGATAATATCGTATCGTGGGGCCTTATCATCGTATCGTATCATCATCCCACATAATATGCATGTATGCGTGCGTGTGCGTGTGCGTGTGCGTGTGTGTGTGTGTGTGTGTGTGTGTGTGTGTGTGTGTGTGTTTATATTTAATTAGCTTCAGTGGCTGTCTAGGCAAAATGTTGGGTTGCAGAAACAATTCATTACTATATTTCTCATAATTAAAATTGTTATAATACATTTCAATTTTAATGAATTATTACTATAAATATTTTTATAATTAAAATGAACAATAAACATTTTTTTTATATTTAATGTAATTATATAAAAAAAAGAAAACGAAATAGAAGGGAGGGAATAAAAACAGACAGATTCATGAATTGCTCTAAATTCCATAGCCAGCATTCACATTATCAGGATCACCAAGAACCAGACCACTTAGGCAAATATCATGTTATAAGTGAACCACACCACCCAATAGTCTGCACCAGTGCTGTCCAACCACAGGCAAATGAGTGCTTGAGCATATCCTGTCAGCAGCGCCCACCATGCTCGCTGGTGTCAAATATCTTTGCAGCATCTCATATCTGTGCTTTGTTGGCACAAATGTGTGATAAGGTGTACAATCTGAGATTGAAGCTATATTCCAAGCAAATCAAATGGCTAAATAACTTTCATGACATATAGAAGAACAATAATCACTGCTGTGTGGCAGTAAACAAATTACCTAGATCATTATCTAGACAACTGATAGACCCAACGGGCCAAATGAGGAGGAACTTATGAGGAGGAACTTATTTACTCATTATGCATTATCATCATACAATAATGGAACATGTGAGGATTAACAGAGAATTTTAATTTAAAGTCATTTTCTCTTACCAACACCTGGCTGATGCCTTTCCGTGCACCTCGAAGCAAGGCTCAGGATGCTCCTGGTGGTGTCACTGTACAGTATATATGAACAACTTCCTTTTCACATGGAAAAAACACATCCCCAGTGGAACAGAACAGAATGCCAGGAGGGCTCCACAGGAGCTCTCGCCATGACAACATCATCACCCTGGCAGCTGTTCTGCTACATGTCCAACACTTCTAGAGCAAGACAGCAAAGAAGGAATGTTTACACACACAGCGGAATGGAACAGTACAGCTATACTCAACAGGGTGTTGGTTGCAATCTAGAATATGTTCATTACTTTTAAACACACAAGACACAATAATAAATAATAAGAAATAAATGATCTTTTTAATGGACAACTGCAATTTTTTTCTATAATAATCATAAAATTTCATAATCGCTGTCAAAGCCATCACACTCAATGTCATTGTCTGAATTTTTTTCAGTTTCACTTTGTATAACAGACAAAAACAGTGCTGAACAGCATTAAAGGAAAATATTATATTGTAAAATGACCAAAAATCTGTGATGTAGCATTTTCTTTCACATTGCACTGCAACACATTGGCAAAAGTATCTTGTTTGTAGAACAGCACCAATATTTTTAAAAGTTAGTACAGTTACTGCTTTTAATTACTAGGGATAAGGATTTTTCGATTTATTTTTCGATATATCATACACCCGGCGCAATGTGGCGCCAGGCGTGACGCAAGTGTTTTTTGCTAGTTTCAGCCCGACGCAGTTATAATTTTCACGTCCTGTGCCACGTTGTTTAAATAGCAAATGCATTTGTGCCTATTTGTGCGCTGGTCTGAAAACGAGACGACTTCAGGCACATTGTTGGCGCGTTGCTATTTTGAGGCAACTGAAATAGACCATCTGAAACCTGGTCTAAAGTCAATGGCGCAATATTTTTTTTGTTATTTAAAGAGCGCATTAGTAATATGTGCCTATAGGGGGGTCCACAACGCACATACACTGCTTGTTACACACAGGGATGCGCAGCAGCTCAAAAAAAATTTTTTATATAAAAAATAAAATGATTCCTCTCTGGAGAAGCGTTCAGTCTTTGTAAATAGCAAATCCGCCATAGTGCAAGCGCAACTGGCTTTTAAAGGGAATGGGGGATAAGACTCTGATTGGTTTATTGCACGTTACGCCCAGAACACACCCATGACTCATTAAGAGACTAGGGACAACCATTTTAGACAATGCGCTTGCTAAGTGCACTTGCGCGGTGCGCTTTAGACCATGTGCTTTCATGGTTAAAATAGGGACCCTTATCTGATTGACGTTAATCTTATTACTAGTCTTCTCCACTAGATGTCATCCTTTTATTTACCTCTTATAATACTGTTCGGTTTCTCGCACAAACCGATCGTTTCGTGTCTTAAGACATCAATGTGGTGTCACGAGCCCCAGGGTTTAATATGGATTCGTATGTGTATGTTTTTTTTACTCTCAAAGCTCTCATACTCTCAACAGTTCCCATTGACATGCATTATACAACAGGCAGACTGCAAAATCTTCATTTGTGTTCTACTGAAGAAACAAAGACACCTACATCTTGGATGCCCTGGGGGTAAGCAGATAAACATCAAATTTTAAATTTTGGGTGAACTATCCCTTTAAAAACGATTCCGCTACATCCTATATCATACGTCGTGCCAGTTGCGCTTTTTTCGTAAGATTTATTCACAAACGCTGATTCATCCGATAACGAAAATAAGTCTTTATGAATGAGACACTGACTCCATTCAAATTATTTTTTAATAATTTAGTTCAAATTAATATATTTTTAAATAGACTAAAGCAATGAACATTTTGTCAGAACCTCTGGTTTGCATGTTTTGTTTAGTTCTGTTTTTTTTGCGAACCGCAATCTCCATTTTACACAAGAAAATGTGATTCTCAATTTATCCAGAATTGTTCAGCTCTAATCCTAGTAAAAAGTGAACATAAACCGTTGAGAAAGACAACGCATTTGTGTAACAGTATATTGTATTTCTGCATTAGTCTTAAAGTGACAGCAGCATAATAAACTACTGTTAGACCTACCTGAAAAACACTGTTTATTTCATTTGTAGCTTAGTTATATTGTATTTATTTATTTATTTATTAAATAAATGACCGTTTACCCGCTTTTAATAAATGTTCGAAATTTATATTAGTAAGTAGTTTTAGCTGTGGTATCGAAATTGGAATTGAGAATTGTGAAATGTAACCTTATTTATTACAATACAAGATACATGGGTCAAAAAAAAACAAAAACAATAATATATTATTCATTTACTATGTTTTTGTGGTGGGGCAAGTGAAAATTATTCACTGAATCGAATCAAAAATCACGAATCAAATCAAATCGAGACATCTGTATCGATACCCAGCCCTATTAATTACTCACTCCCTAACTTATCTCACAGAGTCATGAACTTTTAACACCATCATAATCGTCTTTTTCCAAATATAAACAAAAAAATGGAAGCTAAGTTAGACAGAATAAACGTATCAAAAACTTCAGTACACATTACATCAAAAAACATTATATGGAGCAACAATATTTGTTATAAATATATTTTTAAACAGCACAATCACTGGTTAAGCACTGGTTAAGTCTGCTACGGTCTAAAATGCAGATATGAAAACCGATCAAGAGCCACACCATCACATTCCTCACACCTCAGTTCCTCTCTCAGTAAACCAAACCTTGCTAATTCCTTTGCTGACACATTAAACCACAATGAAAAATAAATTTAGAGAATGAACCATGGAGGATGATGTTTTCTTGGTCTGCTGTCCAATAATCCATAGCTATTGCAGGTATTATAGCAGTTCCTCAACAATTACCTAATGTATTTTTTTTAAAGAAACCACAACAGGGTGACATACAGCCAGGATAAATCCCGGACTCACCTCAGCCTACAAACATATTATAATTGGAGACATTTCAATTCTCTAATTCTCACAGTTACAAGCAATCTCTCTTATTTCCATCTACTGCCATTAAATAGTGACATCAAATTATCTTGAATATGACTATCATTTCCTAATCAAACTGACTGACGCCTTCCTGTCCTGGCCCACCTCTCCTGTGTCCCATGGTGCTCATGTTCCTGCTCCAGTCCTCCTCTCACACGGCTACTAATGAGCCCTCTAATCAGCAAATGGGCTCTTCAGAAAAGAGCTCTCATTAAAATCTGAGAGAAAAAATTAAATGACAGTGGCACAAAATGCTACGCATATGTGAGGCTTTCAACATTTAATTGAGGACATTTTAAATGTCAGAAAGTTCTACGCTTGGCCTTCGTGCTGGTATAAAACAATTTTAAAGCGAGTACTTAAATGCCCATTATGTAAAATTAAGTTCTCACATTGTGTCAAGAATCCAAGTGATGCTGAATGAATGGTGGAATTATGAAGGTGCTTCTCAGTGGACAGAAACGCAGCCAAGAGCCCACTGTTCCAGGACAGAGAAGTTGATCACAATCCATGGAAGTATTGTGTAGTGTTTGGCAACTCCACTGCTGACTTAAGCGATTCAAAGAACACACGTTTCTGCTCAGTGTCCCAATTTCTGAAAAACGGGCTAATTTTAAGAAATAAAACAGATGTGGAGATTAGGTCTGGGTGATATAGCTAACTAAATTATATCTCAATATTTTTCAGACTTTTGCCAACATTCAGTATATATATATATATGCACTACCATTCTAAAAGCACTTTAAAGCAAGAAGATGATGTGACATTGAAGACTGGATTAATGATGCTAAAAATTCAGCTTTGCCACAGAAATAAATGACATTAAAATATATGAACAGAAAACATTTTAATTGTGAATAATAGTAATAATATTAATATTTCATAATATCACAATATTTGTACAATTGTTACTGTATTTTTGAACAAATAAATGCACCCTTGGAAAGAATGCTTCCTTTCCTTTTTTTTTGTGTTTTTTTTTTTTATCTTATGAACCCTTAATCTTATGAACCCTTTTGCATGGTAGTATATTGATATTTATATCTTTAAAATTATTTTAACCAAACAGCCACTGTTGGCAAATAGATTCAACATTATAAAGCAAAAAATAAAATACAGTAAATATCTAGTCAAAATTATCAAGCTGGTTTCCAGTTTTTACTAAAGGAACAAAAGAGGAGTAGAAATATTTAATACATTTTATTTATATGCATTAATATAACAACACATAGCAACACAACACAGCTATTTTACCTTACAATATCATTATATCAGAGCAAAATCATTACTAATATTTGAAATATCGTCCAGCCCTGTGTTTACATTCATAAATTACACTGATCCTTTACAAAACCTCTTGGGGATCTGTGCAAATTCCTTATGCGAGATTCCCTATGCTCGTTCCCCAGTTTGAGAGAGCACAGCCCACTTTCTCTAGCAAGCCCCAACTGAAGAGATGGCCAGAGGGAGCTTGTGTGAGCTCAAGCTGTGATGTTTCTGAGAAGAGCTGCAGGACTTCTGTCTGATGCTGGACAGAGACCAAACTGCACTAAGTGAAAGCGACTCCTCAGCTGTTAGAGTACTAACTGAAATATGATTTGGTGCACTATCAAGCCCCCATCTAGACTTAACCTCTGTGGGAACTGAAGTGACATGGACATTTGGAGACCTTAAAGGTGCAGTATGCGGCCTCCCTGAATTGTTGTTGAACACTGTTGATATTTGAAATCAACCCAAACAAATCCAACCCCTCTCTTTGTTGCTCTGCCGCCAAAATCCACAAACACTTTACAGCCCGCACCTAACCGCCTCGCTCGGAGCTGTTAGCGGGGTTCGAGACCAAGGACACTAAACACTGCATTCTCTAGTCTACCGTCACTAGCTGGCCACCGTTACACATCCAATGCAAGAGAGGATGTCTATTTATCATAGCAGAAAGAAATGCTTCACAAAAAATAAAGCAAAGATGATAAATGAACGACAAGGAAACACAAAAAATAAACACAGTACACAAGAGTAAATACAAGCAAGAGTTGGTTGTTAGTCGCCAGCAGCACACCAGCTCCAGACAAACAATGATACACAAAACTCTCCTGTAACTATGGATAACATTACAACAACAGCATGTCTTGGTTCTGTGAAAGCGCAAAACCAATATTACTCACGTATGGAGCAGAAACAACGCAACCTCGACGTCCGTTTTCAGGCCTTCCTGCGTAGGTCTCTCTAGCGCTGGAAAGCTTTTCTAATATTAAAGCGGGTCCTAAAGCTCTTGCCTGGTCATAACTAGGAATGCACCGAAACCATTTTTTCAGAACCGATCTGATACCAAAAATTCTGGAGTATTGGCCGATACCAGCGGAGTTTTGTTTAAAAATTCAATGTAGAATTTCTATACCTCAGTGTGTTGAACTGATAATCACTCTTTTATGTGTTAAACACAATCTACTAAATACAGAAAACTTCATTATAAAGAAAAACAACATTAAAATATATATATGAAATCACAATATATGACAAAAATACTACTATAAACTAGATGGTGGATAAACTAGATTAGTGGATAGGCAGTAACATATTATAGATAGGACAGAACAAGAAAGGCTATTAATAATCTTTCATTGCGCAAAAGTATTATAATACGAAAGGCTCCGATACAGAGCGGCACAAAGGATGATGCGCTTGAAGCAACACAGAGTGCTGCGCTCCGCATTGAAAAGTTCAAAACACAAAGGAAGATATATCGATGCGTAGTTTATCTATCTATGCAACATTTTATTAAGACTTTTCTTTTAACAGTTTAAAAATTCAGTTACCATGCGTGTGAAGAACAATACAATCTCTAGTCCAGTGTTGTGATCTAACAGACACCCGGTAGAAAGTAACACGATTTAGAAACAACAATAAACTCCAGCCAGATAAAGTCATTTTAATGCGAAACCATAGAGCGTTATCTACAGATCAAGCATAATAACAGGAACATTGAATCATCTTGAAGAGAGTTTCATCGTGTTGACTGTCGTAACTGAACGCAACACGCAGTTTGAAGCTGAATGGAGAATGACTGACAGACGCAGCGGAGGGAAGCATTCACGTGAACTTGAATATACACTCACCTAAAGGATTATTAGGAACACCTGTTCAATTTCTCATTAATG
Source organism: Rhinogobio ventralis (assembly GCA_039654625.1). Lineage (NCBI taxonomy): Eukaryota > Metazoa > Chordata > Actinopteri > Cypriniformes > Gobionidae > Rhinogobio > Rhinogobio ventralis. Next base: position 18,802,659 of record CM077212.1, read on the forward strand.
CAATTATCTAATCAACCAATCACATGGCAGTTGCTTCAATGCATTTAGGGGTGTGGTCCTGGTCAAGACAATCTCCTGAACTCCAAACTGAATGTCAGAATGGGAAAGAAAGGTGATTTAAGCAATTTTGAGCGTGGCATGGTTGTTGGTGCCAGACGGGCCGGTCTGAGTATTTCACAATCTGCTCAGTTTCTGGGATTTTCACGCACAACCATTTCTAGAGTTTACAAAGAATGGTGTGAAAAGGGAAAAACATCCAGTATGGGGCAGTCCTGTGGGCGAAAATGCCTTGTTGATGCTAGAGGTCAGAGGAGAATGGGCCGACTGATTCAAGCTGATAGAAGAGCAACTTTGACTGAAATAACCACTCGTTACAACCGAGGTATGCAGCAAAGCATTTGTGAAGCCACAACACGCACAACCTTGAGGCGGATGGGCTACAACAGCAGAAGACCCCACCGGGTACCACTCATCTCCACTACAAATAGGAAAAAGAGGCTACACCAAAATTGGACAGTTGAAGACTGGAAAAATGTTGCCTGGTCTGATGAGTCTCGATTTCTGTTGAGACATTCAGATGGTAGAGTCAGAATTTGGCATAAAACGGAATGAGAACATGGATCCATCATGCCTTGTTACCACTGTGCAGGCTGGTGGTGGTGGTGTAATGGTGTGGGGGATGTTTTCTTGGCACACTTTAGGCCCCTTAGTGCCAATTGGGCATCGTTTAAATGCCACGGCCTACCTGAGCATTGTTTCTGACCATGTCCACCCCTTTTATGACCACCATGTACCCATCCTCTGATGGCTACTTCCAGCAGGATAGTGCACCATGTCACAAAACTCAAATCATTTCAAATTGATTTCTTGAACATGACAATGAGTTCACTGTACTAAAATGGCCCCCACAGTCACCAGATCTCAACCCAATAGAGCATCTTTGGGATGTGGTGGAACGGGAGCTTCGTGCCCTGGATGTGCATCCCACAAATCTCCATCAACTGCAAGATGCTATCCTATCAATATGGGCCAACATTTCTAAAGAATGCTTTCAGCACCTTGTTGAATCAATGCCACGTAGAATTAAGGCAGTTCTGAAGGCGAAAGGGGGTCAAACACAGTATTAGTATGGTGTTCCTAATAATCCTTTAGGTGAGTGTATAATATAATGTAATATAATATATAATATCTGTACCTCACATTAAACTATGGAATGGCTTCAGAACACTTAATATTGTGCACGAAGCGTTGATGATGCTTTATAGTGTTTTGTGCCTTTTGTGGGGCTCTGGGGCTTAACATTAACACAGAATATTATACGCACAGCATCGGAATTAGATCGGTCCTGTCTGACCGATACCCGATCCGGCAAATAATGGCGGTATCGATACTGAGTATCGGATCAGCGCATCCCTAATCATAACACTTCTTTCAGTGATATTCCTCTGAGATTTTCTCTTTTGGATTGTCTCTCCTCTCTTTTTTAACAGTCTTTCTTCAAATCTCCCTCTTGCTCACTCTCTCTCCTCCACCATCATACGCTCCCTAATGCTGATTGGCTACATGTTTGTTGTGGTGCTCGGTCCGACCAACTTTTCAACAGCGTTTTTGAGAAATCGCTTACTGCCCCTTTAAGGAACATTGACAGCAGGACTTGTGGACATTTATTGCATGAAGGACATTTGTGTTCAAAAATACACATGCTACTGATATCACAGCTATATATGCTGTAAAAAATATCCAAAAGTGCGAGATGCAACTTAAAAATAATTAAAGCGATAAGGTGGCGTCCCATTAGTTGACCCTAAACAACTACATTTTGGGTCAGAATTACCTCACATTCTCAATGTTTTGGAATTCTCTCTCACTCAACAAAGGTGACAGACTCAACGACTGTCAGATATTTCTCTACAATTCCCTGTTATTAAGACAGATTTGACTGAATTAAGAAAAAATTAAGGAGTAACTTTGCTCTGAATGTGTGTATTTGTCCCTTCGGGGCTATTATTTATGCGCTGCTTCAGTGGAAAATGTAATCAACAAATACCATTCTGCCTCTGCTTGCTTCTTTCATTAGTAATTTAAGATAATGTGTTTTTTTTTTCGTACTAGGTGAAATCCTTTCTTAAGTAGGAATCTGCTCGTTAAGGAGTTTTGCTTAAGGGCGAAAAAGTTCCCCATGCAGATTTTGCTCATGTTCAAGTTGGCCGAGCTGAATTCTTTGTGAGCTCTAAACTACTGTCAATGGACTTTTTTTTGTTGCTGAAATAATACTAATGTGACCGCACCTTAAGAATGTCTTGTGGGTCTCAATAATTCAAAAGACACATACAGAAAGAAAAAAAAAACACCTTCATTATTCAAAGTAAAATCAAGTTTACACTTACTAAAGAAGCCAGAACATACTGAATAGTGGTTTCATCTCATCAATAATATAAGATAATCTCAGCAATGCTATTATTCTCCATCTGAGCTCCATTTGATGGGATCATAAGATCATAGACCCCTGACTATAAGAAGTGCTCTCCCATGTTTCTTACCTTTGCCTGAAAGGTTCAAAATCTCAGACCTCATCTACACCTTAGAATGAAGACGACGCATATTGACAGCTTAAGCTAGGCTGATTTCAAAAGAGGCAGAATGGATCATACACATCCGATAGGAGAATTAGTTCTTGCAACAGACTCAGGGAAAAGAGATAGTACTGCAGATTAGCACTCAGTAGCTATGCTCTCAAGACAAGTCATTGGGTCAAAGTTGACCAATCATAGGCTTCATGTGACCAGCTTATGCCTCTAAAAAGCTTAAGGACATAATCCTGTAGCTAAGTGAGGTTACACCAAAAGCCATGCTTAGTCAAAAGAGCTGCTGTAAATACAGAACTCTGTCACAGACAGAGTCATGTTCATGTCTGTAGATGCACAATATTACAACTGCAATATGATATGAAAGGCTGAATTATTTAAATTATGTTATGTCCGACAACCGTTAAATGGCTGGTATTAAATCATATTATTTGTCAATTTAAAAAGGATAAAACACTAAAATGCTGTGGTACCTAAATTTACTTCTAGCATTTAAAATGACTGATGTTATTTTTTAAATGTACATTATAAAAAAATATATTTTTAAGTAAAAATTACATTCAATGCTGTTGTTCTTAAAGATTCAAGCTGCAGACACATTTACTGGTGTTTGTTCTGTGAGCAAAATCCAGTAATTTTAATGGGAATCTATCTAATCTGGAATTTTACATAAGGGCAACATTTTTCCCCACATAGTTTTTGAATTTGCTGCATTGGACACCAAAAATTTGCCTGGTTTATAATCTGTCTGAGCTGTGCTTCATATATCACTACACTATTGACAATAGACAATGGACACTATTTGCCCACAAAATTTCACCATATTTCGCTAATGTGACAACATCTTAACTTTACATGAGAGTTAAATGATGCCAAAGGTGGAAATGAGCATGCACAATGAAATATGGATTAATACCCCTTCTTCTTTGAGGAGGACATGAAAAAAATTGATTGAGAGGCATTTGCACTATGCCTAAGAGGTTTTATTACCATTTTGACACCACAGATCAGAAAGACCAGAGGTGTGACTTATGTTTGAATTACATTTACAGTTAATGGCGCATACACTGGGCCAGTCAAGTACAAATGAGCTCAGATTTGCTACATAAACTCTACAAATACATAATCTGTGTGTTCAGATTATGTTTCATTTCTAGCCGCTGTTTAAAGCGGTGGTTCTGAAAACAGGCAACATGCCATTCACTTAAAAAAAAGTTGCAGAAATGTGGTAAAAAAAAAATGGCCATCAGTTTTATTTTTTCCTATGTTCCGTGTTTTCCATTTAAATTGTTCTGTTTTTCTGTTTCGGTTTAAATGTTATCACCTATATTTATAAAAAAAATGAAATGTCGGTTTAAAAGCCTAATATTAAAATAATTATATAAAAAAATGGGTTTGCCTGTGCAATTTTGACATGCATTTCCCTGCTAAATTTATGTGGATAGCCATATTTGTCCCTTGCACATTTTCAGCAGATTTCATCAGTTCCCATTAAGAAAGGTTACAATTTCAGAAGACCAAATCTGATGCCATTTTAAACCTGCTGATGTTCTCGTCTGGCAAGGCAGAAAAGGTCATCCCTGGCGACCGATTAAGACAGAGGCTGGATGACAGACGCCACATGCACGGATGAGAGATGAATAACATTAAGCAAGACCACCCACCCGTACGACAAAAAGCAACGCTGAAACAGAAGACCCGAGCTGAAACGATATCTTGTGAACTTTCACTTTTTGATCTTGTCGCTGAATATCAAGTGTTACTGTATATCTCTGAGAGCACATACTGTGACGTGGTGTCAATATACAATGAATCGATAAAGGTGTATAGAGAATGACGGTAAAGATCTGCAGCTTGTTAAGGAAGGTAATTTGCATCTCAATAGCAAACAGTCTGAAAGACCGATGGGAGCACGAGTGGACGAAGCGCATCTTTGCATTTAGTTCTTAGTTACCTACTGTATGTGGCAAGGTGAAGGGGGGAGCTCTTCAATTACTGTCAGTTGAGAAGGGACATAAACTATGTAGGTCACTTGAATGCATCCTGGATCCCCCCAGACTGACACAAGACACCTTTATTGGAACCCCATCTACGTGTTTTTTTTTTCTTTACCGCAAAGCGCTACAGTGAAGTTTCCATTAAAAAAGCAAAAGGCTCTAACACATTAGTCAGTTGACGTCTGGCACAAGTTCTCCTACACCCTATCCAATAACCTTAGCATATGAATAATGAAGTTCCTTCTGTGTTGAAACCACATAAGCTATATGGATGAGAGTTTTATTGAAGACAGCAGCAATAGTACAATCCAAAAACTGATTTGCCAAAGGGGTTCAGTCGACTTTGAATGAAATACAACTGCATAACAAGTCTTCTGCTTCAACCTCAGAGTCCTCCCTAGGTGGTAGATCAGTTTTGCCACAACGTCTGCCATAAATGAAAGACGCAACGGAAGTTTTCAAATTAGGGTTGGGTAATGACACAGATTTACAAGTTGATTCAATTCAACCAAGCATGTACTGGCAATAGGGAGCACCGGGACTTTCCCGGTGGGCTGTCAAGCAGTGGGCCGATCGGTGAAGCAAGGGAGATCCCCCCTCCACTATATTAGGTGCTGTTTTTAAAATGCAGCGCATTGGTAACTGCAAAAGGCAAATAGCCTTCTCCAAATGTGTGACAGAATGGCACTATCCGAATAGTCACTTGATAGAGCGTCAGGAGTGCCGTGCACGTTCAATCTGCTGTCGCACTCCGCGTCTGCCGTTCTATCAATTGAAAATCTGCACAAATCGCTTGATCGACGATTTAATCGGATAGTGCCATTTCCGCCAAATCCATTCAGATTTGACTATTGTGTTATACAGGCACTGTGGTCAATCTAGATGTAGCTGAAAACAATCATGACCATGTAAACTACATGACAAGGTAAATTGTCAACCCAGCATCCTTATTATAATTTACCTTGCAGCTACAATGTAGAAATATGGTGTTTTGACAGAAATTTATTAAAAATGTTTCTGTTATTACTCATATTGAATATTTGGGAATATAAATCTCTTTTATAGAGGTTGGTTTTGTAGCTTCTACATGTGTACTATTTTTTTATTTCCCAATTTTATAGTTTATTATCATTTATTTCTATTTTAGAAACCATGTCCATGGTAATGAGAAGCATGGTTTTACCTGTGACTACCATGATCTTAAATCTTTTTAATGAATTTAATAGAAGTAAATGTTAATTCAATTAGAGCTTGATGAAATAAAAATATCAGTGTCTTTCATAAATTCAAAGTCTTAAGTTAACTCTTTACCAATGTTATGTCGTTAAAGGGATAGATCACCCCAAAATATAATTTACTCTCCCTCATGTCATTCCAAATATGTCTTTCTCTCTTCTGTGAAACACAAAAGAACTTTTGAAGAATGTTGGTAACCAAACCATCTGGGTTACCCTTGACTTCTATTAAAAACAGACATTTCTCAAATGATCTTTTATGTTCCACAGAAAGAAAGTCATACATTTGGAATGAAAATAACAGTACATTTATACTTTACAGCATACTAGTTCAAAATCAGTGCTTTACTGTCACTATCAAAAATTAAATATTACTGTATTTGCAGTAAATTCAGTATCATACCTATTTTATTTATTAAGTTATTTACTCAAATTTAGGGCCCTAAACCCAGCAAAACATTCACGGGTGAACTTGTGGGCCGGATGGGCTGGATTTGTCCAGGGCCAAATTTTATCCCCAGTCCAGCCCTGACTTCAACTGATTGCAAATACTTAATTTGACTCAATTTAAATCCAGTACATAAATATTTCAGTTATAATGTTTATTCTGCTTAAGCATTACCTTTAAAAAAAAAAACTGCATGTGAATTGCAATTATACAGCACAAACTGATAACTCGACTCTTTCAAGTATTCACTAAAATGAACCGGTTTATAAGAGTCATTTGTGCATTAAATCGGACTACACTGGTCATATTGTATGTTTTCTTTTGCTCAAAGAACTTTTTTTTTGTTTGTTTGCCATTATTTTAAAGTACATTCAATATAAACTGCAAACTCACATCAGTGTTATTTTAGTATTAATATTATTATAGTATTTATTAATATTATGAATGAGCTTTTATAATAATGTTATTATGTCTTTAATCATTTCATTATTTGTCTTGTAGTTTATATTAGTTTTGGGGAGATTATCTCATTTCTACTTTTTTCATTTAAGTTTATTTTTTTTATTTTTTTTTTAAGTTCAACAAAAATTATTTTTAATACTTTTAGTTAACAACAACAACATTGACTCACATAAACAAAGTTATGCTTCAGCAGTGGCGGTACAAAAAAACAGTGAAAGCACTAAACAATTCAGTCTGTGTAACATGTCACACGTCCACTGAAACGGTCTTACTCGCCTGCCCACATTGCCCCGCCAACTAGTGTATGGACATTCATCCGACTCTCAGGTTAATCCCAAATAAGCCTTCTTCACTTTGTCCAGCAAGGGATAAATAAAATGCATCAGATATTGGCCAAAAAAAAACAAAAAAAAAACAGGCTGAACTGTGGAAATAAAGCCATCCGAGCCCTGATCCCTGATTCACAGAGCCGCCTCCAGAGGAACGGCTTAAAGGGTAACTCAACCCCTGGTCGAAGCCTAACTCCACCCACTGGCAATATTTGAAAAATGCTGGAAAAGTGGGCAGAGCCCAGCGAAGACAGAGGGGATGAACCGAGGGCGGGGCTGAGCGGGGGGCGTGCACCTGAGACCCGCAGTGACGGATTGATTGACAGCTGTCAGACTCACAAAACTGCGGTCTTAACTCCCGATGCCGACGATGCTAGCGAAGCAGCAGAAATATCGCAAGAAAGCCTGACGTGTACTGACAACTGCATTATTTAACCGTATTTTCTTCATTAGAATGTTGATAGCTGATAGAAGTGTCAAGTAAGTTTCATTCATAATGTTTCTACTTCATGTAACATGAGAGTTCATACTGGAGTGAAGCCGTTCTCATGTGATCAATGCAGGAAAACATTAGGGCGTGGTGAGCTTGTGCCAGGGGCATGGATAGTGAGCCGTTGGAAGAGCCAACATATGTCACGATGACCAACAACGTCCAATAGGAAAATTCAACTGCAGTAGCCACCGTTCAACCTTAAGAGAGCAGCACTCAGACGTTTTTACACCATATATTGTAGAATTAAAACACTTTATACCCAAATGTCAAAACATTTACTGGAATCAATGAACAGCACTAATAAAGCTAAAAAAAGTTGTTTTAGGGTTTAGTTACCCTTTAAATCCAATGCTGCATTATGCAAAGAAGCAACAGGAAAGGGTTCACATACAGCCTATTCTCCATATTCCAGGTAATACTGTGTGGTCACAGCATAAGTGTAAGGAACAGCCAGTGAAAGTAAATCAGAAAAATTTCCAGAAAAATGGAAAAATCAGCTTTACTCAAGAGATTTTTTTGCCTTTATTGAAAGCAAAGCACCAGTAAAATGCCAAAAATCCCTATACCAGAACAAAAGAAAGCAAATGAGTGAAAACTGTTTTTAATGCTCTTGTAAATATTTGAAGACCTGTGAATGAAAAACTAACAGCATCTGTAACAGCAGTGATGTGATAAAGCCCGTCCATGTAAATGGGAGGGGTTTTTTCTACAGTATTTCTGCGGCAACACACTGGTTAGTCCCACCCACTCTGAAAGAATCACCAAAAAAATCCTACTTCGCATAATTGAATATTAAACATACATCTATAGTATATCTAAAAACACTTGGTTGCATTTTATTGTAAGGTGTTCGTTGTACAGTGTAATTATACATGTAAGTACTGAGTACTAATAATTAACAACATGTACTTAATATAGTGTTAGGGTTTGGTTCAGGGTTAGTTACATGTAATTATGCACAATTTATGGCAATTACACTAGTAAATACATGCAACGCGTGCAACAAGGGCACTAAAATAAAGGATTACCAAACATTTGACTATTAAACATCTGTATAATATTTATATAAGCTTCAAAATATTTATTGGTTTTAATATGTGAAGTTATCACAGCAATGATTGACAATTTAAAAAGAAAATTAACAAATACATAAGTTAAAATTATTAAACATTAAAATAATGTTGAAAGAAGGAGAGAAGGCGAAAAGGGGATTGATTGGAAATTCACCACGAAATTAAAAATCGGAAAAAAAATTTAAACTCATGTTCCTTTGTAATCTTTAATCAAAATAGCTTCCTCTTCTCTGATGATTTGTTTACTAAGGATGCGCCAATCCAATACTCAGTATCGGCTCCGATACCGCCATTATTTGCTGGATCGGGTATCGGTCAGACAGGACCGATCCAAATCCGATGCTGTGCGTATAATATTCTGTGTTAATGTTAAGCCCCAGTGCCCCACAAAAGGCACAAAAACATTATAAAACATCATCAACGATTCGTGCACAATATTAAGTGTTCTGAATCCATTCCATAGTTTAATGTGATGTACAGATATTATATATTATAATACATTATATTATATAATCAAGTTCTTGTGAATGCTTCCCTCCGCTGCGTCTGTCAGTCATTCTCCATTCAGCTTCAAACTGCGTGTTGCGTTCAGTTACGACAGTCAACACAATGAAACTCTCTCCAAGATGATTCAATATTCCTCTTATTATGCTTGATCTGTAGATAACGCTCTATGGTTTCGCATTAAAATGACTTTATCTGGCTGGAGTTTATTGTTGTTTCTAAATCGTGTTACTTTCTACCGGGTGTCTGTTAGATCACAACACTGGACTAGAGATTGTATTGTTGTATTGTTCACACGCATGGTAACTGAAATTTTTAACTGTTAAAAGAAAAGTCTCAATAAAATATTGCATAGATAGATAAACAAAAACTCCGCATCGATATATCTTCCCATTGTGTTTTGAACTTCTCAATGCGGAGCGCATCATCCTGTGCACAGGATGTGCATAAGCGCTTTGTGCCGCTCTGTATCGGAGCCTTTCGTGTTATTATACTTTTGCGCAATGAAAGATTATTAATAGCCTTTCTTGTTCTGCCCTATCAATAATATATTACTAAAAAAAGCTGCGCTGTACATTTAAAATAAATGTATTTTAATTTCTTAGTATATAGGACCTATTTTCATGTTTTTCATGAATGTATTTTACAACAATGTGTAACATTTTACCAGATTTAGTGCTATGCTTAGGGATGAAACAGTATGAAAATTTCATATCACGATTATAGTGACCCAAATTATCACGATTATCAATATTATCACGGTTTTCTTCAAATGAGATGAAAGTGTTCAAAAAGAACAGATCCACACACTGAAAACATTTCAACAAGTTTTATATTTGAAAATAAACAAACAACAAATAAAACAAGGAGCTCTATGCACTTTTTTTAAGCAAGATTCTATTCTGTGGGATTTTCTTCCTTATAATGGCCAATAGCAACACATTATAACACAGCGCACATCCACGTATCACAATGGACGCGCTCTCTCATTTCATTCAAATGCAACTTGCGTCTCCGTTTGTATTAAAAATGAAATCAGAGGACTTTACTATTAATACTACTATAATTATTACTATAACTTCTTGGGATCATCTTGTCTGGATGATTGTTTTGTACACTGTACCAAATGGATTTATAAACGGGTAATATTTAAAACATTAATCTCAATTCAATATGTCCCCGTAATTATTCATGTGGTAAAGAAAATCTGTGTAATAAGTGTACAATGAATATACATTATTATTCGTTAAATGTCACCCTTAATAGTCTTGTCTGAACTTGTTCGTTCCTCTTTGGCTCAAAGCCACTTGCTGCAAACTTTTCTTTGCGGAAGCTTCAAGTTAATTTTAAGTGGGTGAGATAAAATATTTCAACTCAAAACTGTGTCCAATTATTTCCCAGAGGTAGTTGTGGTATTGAGGTCAAAGTCCACTTGCCTTGCGTTCGCTATACAACAGTGAGTTGTCACGAAAACGACTCGGCAGATTTGAAGTGTTATTTGCCCCTATAGCAGCGACTTTATTTTTGCATGTTCTGCAGACAGGGTGACCATCCTCGATTAAGTTTCCCTCAGGACTTTTGTAAAAGCCAAAATATATATCTACACCTCAGATTTGTTCCTTTTAGAAGGCTGAAAAATCTCCAGAGCGCTGTCACTGCCTTCCGCCATTTCTTCCCATTAAAAAAACAACGTTGCGTGCTGCGTCTGCACCAGAATGATGCTGGCTGGAAAGGATTTACCGCGAGTTTTCAAAATCACGATAATCAAACACGGTTTTAATGATAATTAAATTTAAACTATATTACTAACCGTCAGCACATTTTATCGTGGTTTATCGTGAAACCGGTAATCGTTCCATCCCTAGCTGCACTTATTCACTTTTATTTGTTCCCTACTAAATGTTTAGATTTTATACAATTATTGTGCACTCATGATTTTTCTAGAGTAACTTTTGCTGCTGAATTATCCACTAATCTAGTTTATCCACCATCTAGTTTATAGTAGTATTTTTGTCATATATTGTGATTCATATATATATTTTAATGTTGTTTTTCTTTATAATGAAGTTGTCTGTATTTAGTAGATTGTGTTTAACACACAAAAGAGTGATTATCAGTTCAACACACTGAGGTATAGAAATTCTACATTGAATTTTTTAAACAAAACTGCACTGGTATCGGTATCGGCCAATACTCTGAATTTTTGGGATCGGATCGGTTCTGAAAAAATGGTATCAGTGCATCCCTACTGTTTACTGGCATGAGGGCAGGACAACCTGTCACTCACATGTCATCACAGCAATACCAAACCAATCAATTTTGTCAATTCCAAGATGACAAAATCAAGTCCTGCCCTACATTTTTCCTCATTCGAGAAGCCATTTCACTAGGATATTTGTATATCGCAACTTCTGTTTCAGGTCAGCTATAAAGCAACATTTACCAAAATTCAAATGAACAAGCACGAGATGAGATGAGACTCCAGACAGACTGTAAAAATTCTCAAAACATTTTGAAAATAAAATTATTGTAATAGCAGTGAAAACAGCTTTAAAACAACCCGATGATAAAAAGCAGCGCTCTTTCTCTCTGACAGATTCACACAGACAGTTAATAATATGCAGATTCACTAGCTGCAAACAAATGTGCATAAATATGTGCTCTATTTGGAAGCTGACACAGATGGCCATCCCGTAATGTATTATTGACAAATGAGCACATAAACTGGCAGCCGCTTTATGACTGTTGTGGAAAATGTGTCTGCTGGACTGGAGCACCACATGTAAAATCCCACGGCTAACTATAGCAGTGCTTCTCAACTGGTGGGTTACGACACAAAAATGGGTCACACAGAGGCAAAACAATGCAAAAGCATATAATAAAAAGCAACTGGCCATATAATATAAATAAATAGAAAAATAAATAGACTTATCAACTTTTTAAACAGAGTAGAAAATGTTTCACATATCTTTTGTTGTTAAAGTCAAAGGCTGTGAGTCAGTAGAAGCTAGCCAAATTACCCAGACGACAACACGAAGTCAAGTAAGGTACAAGAAAATATGACCTCAAATTACATTAAATAACCCATTGCACTTGCAACATTAATAAAATGTAGCTAGTTGGTGTCGGCCACATTTGAATTACTGGCTGTTTTTGAAGATACTGAACACATCTTGATATTCAGCGTTGAAAAGTAACTTCAGTGAACATTGAGCGATGACGATGTTGAATTAGAATAATGATCAATTCACTGAAACTAAAGACACTTAAAAGGATAGTTCACTCAAAAATGAAAATTCTGTCATTTAGTCACGCTCAAGTTGTTCCAAACATGTATACATTTATTTGTTCCCTTTCAGTCGGTCACGTCCGACATACGTCTCCGTTCCCTCCTTCAGGGATCGAGGGTTACCATGCGTAACCGAGACGTTCTGCTGAACACAAAGGAAGATATTTGGAAGATTGTTTGTAACCAAGCAGATCTCGGCAGCCATTGACTACCATAGTGGGGGGGGGGGAAATACTATGGTAGTCAATGGCTGCCGAGATCTGCTTCTTTACAAACATTCTTCCAAATATCTTCCTTTGTGTTCAGCAGAAGAAAGAAATTCATACAGGTTTGAGTAAATGTGAGTAAATGACAGAATTTTCATTTTTGGGTGAACTATCCCTTGAAACAAAACACCGTAACAAAACAACTAGCCTAGCTAATATAAATTTCAAGCATTATTAAAAGACAAGTAAACAGTAATTAAAAAAGAACAAATAAACAAATTAGCACAAATAAATACAACTGAACAAAGATATAATTGAAATAAACTGTTTTACGATTTTCAGGTATTCAGGTACAAAAACTGTAATCAAATGTAAAACATCACTGCACTTTGTCTTTTGTTGTTTGATTAACGTTATTATAGGCAGCAGGAATATTAGGCTGCTGTCACTTTAAGAGCTGCTCGGATCCAATATACTGCTACATGTGCGTTTTCTTTGTCAACTTACATTCACTTAAGACATCGCACATCTTGAGAGGCAGCTTTCTGTGTGCAACTTTTGGATGTGTGTGCAACACAGAAAACAGTCTTCTTGTGCTTGAATGGTTTAAAGTCATATTAAAATGTACACAAAGAAATCGATTAGAGAAATCGAAATTAATTTTTATAACAAGTATCCGATTCCAGAGTATTAAGTATTTGATTCCAGTATTGGAATAGATTTTCGATTCCCCACACCAAGCACAATTGTTTTGTTTTTTATCACCTGAGAACACAACACCCTAAAGGCCTGAACAGCATACCAAATTCAATTACCCAAACTTTATTTTCGGATTTTGGCCTAAAAAAAGTGTTTCAGTAAAGAATTCATGTCAGTGCATAACAATTTAACACACAAGGTGCAAGACAGGGACAGATCACAGATCTATTTTTATGAATTAAGAATAAAATTCAATTAGGAAACTTTCAATTATTGCAATACACAATGTAGCAAAGTTTTTATTGCTGACAAAATCACTGTGAATATATATTGTGACTACCTGATGTATCAACCAGCCCCTCTTTCACAACACAACATCTTTTCGTCAAATCTATATTCAGTTTATTTGTGATTGATTGAACAGCCTCAAGACAAAATAAAAAAGCAATAGAAAAAGCTTTCACACACAGAGAAAAAAAAAAGATTGATCTGCTGGGGTGAAAGCCAAAATGGGGCCCAGTCTGCATGCCAAGTCAAACAGCTCTCCCATCTCCACTCTGTAAAGCAGCCAGAGAGCGAGGCAGCTAACGTTTGACACCTTTTTCATTTTCAGATAAAGTATTGCTTCTCAAAGGCATGACCTATTTTTCCCCTTTACTTTTACCACTTGTTAAAGTCAGATGAGCAAGGCTCTGGCTTTTAGGCAGACATACAAAGCTCCCTGCTGCAGATGTTTGCTCTAGAAACGTGCAAGGAAATTATGACAGCTATAAATGGATGACTCTTACCTTCTGTGCTATCAGGTCATTATGGGATGACTATATACATTCTTTTTTTTGTAGCCTGATTTCATCTTATGTGATAACGCAGCCACAATTTTGGCTTATGTTGTCTTTGATATCAACGTCTGAAATCGCTCATGGTCTGATGGTCACAAGAAGGCAATGACCTAAACCTCCAGGCTGTTATTAAAGACGAGTCTTACATCAACAACATTCATGATACAGTCCACGACTCCTCTTATCTTATTAAACACAGGTTTGGGATTAAACTGGGTCAAGGATGGCCGGGACGCCACATACCTCAGCCAGGTGTACAGGGCCAATATACTGCATATTTGGAAACACATACCTAATGCACGTACTTTGTTTAGAAACACACTGAGAGATAAATTAAGACACTAGTGCTATATTGTTACCATGGTATAATAATATCTATCATTAGAAATGTTGCTATATCATGTACACTCACCTAAAGGATTATTAGGAACACATGTTCAATTTCTCATTAATGCAATTATCTAATCAACCAATCACATGGCAGTTGCTTCAATGCATTTAGGGGTGTGGTCCTGGTCAAGACAATCTCCTGAACTCCAAACTGAATGTCAGAATGGGAAAGAAAGGTGATTTAAGCAATTTTGAGCGTGGCATGGTTGTTGGTGCCAGACGGGCCGGTCTGAGTATTTCACAATCTGCTCAGTTACTGGGATTTTCACGCACAACCATTTCTAGAGTTTACAAAGAATGGTGTGAAAAGGGAAAAACATCCAGTATGCGGCAGTCCTGTGGGCGAAAATGCCTTGTTGATGCTAGAGGTCAGAGGAGAATGGGCCTACTGATTCAAGCTGATAGAAGAGCAACTTTGACTGAAATAACCACTCGTTACAACCGAGGTATGCAGCAAAGCATTTGTGAAGCCACAACACGCACAACCTTGAGGCGGATGGGCTACAACAGCAGAAGACCCCCCCGGGTACCACTCATCTCCACTACAAATAGGAAAAAGAGGCTACAATTTGCACAAGCTCACCAAAATTGGACAGTTGAAGACTGGAAAAATGTTGCCTGGTCTGATGAGTCTGGATTTCTGTTGAGACATTCAGATGGTAGAGTCAGAATTTGGCGTAAACAGAATGAGAACATGGATCCATCATGCCTTGTTACCACTGTGCAGGCTGGTGGTGGTGGTGTAATGGTGTGGGGGATGTTTTCTTGGCACACTTTAGGCCCCTTAGTGCCAATTGGGCATCGTTTAAATGCCACGGCCTACCTGAGCATTGTTTCTGACCATGTCCATCCCTTTATGACCACCATGTACCCATCCTCTGATGGCTACTTCCAGCAGGATAATGCACCATGTCACAAAGCTCGAATCATTTCAAATTGGTTTCTTGAACATGACAATGAGTTCACTGTACTAAAATGGCCCCCACAGTCAACAGATCTCAACCCAATAGAGCATCTTTGGGATGTTGTGGAACGGGAGCTTCGTGCCCTGGATGTGCATCCCACAAATCTCCATCAACTGCAAGATGCTATCCTATCAATATGGGCCAACATTTCTAAAGAATGCTTTCAGCACCTTGTTGAATCAATGCCACGTAGAATTAAGGCAGTTCTGAAGGTGAAAGGGGGTCAAACACAGTATTAGTATGGTGTTCCTAATAATCCTTTAGGTGAGTGTATATCACAGTATGTAATTGGCACTTCAGAGTGGTGAAAAGCATGAATGACAATATAAAGAGCGGGACATGCTTGATGTTCAAAAGAGTAATAAGCGCAATATATCCTTAAAAAGGGCTTGGTGCGGTGCACACGCTGACTGACACAAAGCCGCGCCTGGCGATGGTGAATTCAGTTCTCTTTCACTGCTTATTGGTCGAATACACACGCAATTATGTAAAAATGCCCATCGTGTGAAGTATTTATGTAAACACAGACAGTTATGTCTCAAGTTGGGTGTAAACCAGATGTGTAACAGTATAATGGATCCACGCGTTTGTAGGGCTGTACCAGAATATTTTAATATTCGTTCTTTGGGTTGGTATTCGATTTTCAAATGTGGGATTCGAATATTCATTTGTTTTTTTTTGTTTTTTTCTCGCTTACGCACACCTGGCATGCCCCTCGAAACGGTTCTCATTCGCACATGAATATGTTTATACTATAAAATCTGGCGAAATACAATACTCTTATTTTTTATTTTTTATTTTTATCTTAAAGCCTAGCCAACAGTTGAATAGGAATCCAACATAGTTATACTTAATAAATATATTTGCTTCTTCTTAGCCTATGTGTTCCCTGCAAGGCTGCAACGGAGTATTCTCTGTCTAGAGCGCACAACTGCACAAGCTTATATGGAAGAAGCGCATGCCTGAGCTTGCATTTTGGGTTAAGCTGCGTTGGTTTGACAATGGGGAAAATAGAATAATAGAATCAAAATGTATTAGCCTTTTTACCCATTAGGGATGTAACAGTGAGAACATTTTCCCTCACCGTCACATTACAATGCTGCACTGTGCAGCCGTGAAAGAATGAAAGTGCGGCCGGTCACATTTTAGTTATGGTTTTGAATTAGCATCAATTCGGCTGCGGGTTGCTTGAATGGAAGGTTCATTAGCCTTTTTATTACTAAATGAAAAAAACAAGACAGTACAATGACATACTCCCTTAAATAGGCGCTTTTACATTTCGCTTTGAAACCAAATCTTCCACGATCATCTTGTCATTCAGCTCCTCACTCTCGTGCTGAAAGAAATCTGACTCTCGTTCGGCTCACGCCGCATGTTCAGTTTTTAATTCTCTAACTGAACGAAATTATTTTTTACTACTATAAAATATCAAAACGACAGTGGGCGCGGTGCCGCGGTGGGCAAGTGATGTAACCGGTGTTATGTCTAAACACCAGTAACACCGACTATCACAGCAAGCCTATTATCAATCTAAATGAATCTACTGTGAAATATAGGAGCTTGTAACTGGGATGTAACAGACCTGTGTGTTTTGTATCATTAGTCCAGTGTCCGTTCTCGGAGCATATATGCCCTGAGCGTGAGGCGCGCCGCTTCTCGAGATTCCTGCCTTTATTACACAGAAGAATATGTTCAGCCCCCTCCCTCCGAAGCTTCGAATATTCGGTCTTGATTACTACCAAAGCTTCAAAGCTCAGAAAAAGGTATTCGGACCAGCCCTACACGTTTGGTATTAAAGTTACACCTAACATACCTGCTGCTCTGTGTCATTATTGTGAATCAAACAAAAGAGAAAATAATGGTAACACTTTATTTTATAGTCCTGTTCACCATGTACATACTACATTTTACAATAACTGGGTAATAACTAGGTACTAACCCTGAACCTACCCCTAAACCTAACCTTAACCCATGAAGTTACGTTATATTACCCAGTATTTACTGTAAGTGCACATACTGTAAAATAACTTACTGCTTTTGACTGACTGACTTTAACTTCAATAAAAATACATTTATATTTAATTCATACAGTGAAGACTAGTATGCAATATTTTATTTTGACATTTGATTATTACATTTGTGTACTAATTCTAGCTACATGTTAAACAAACCTATTGTACCTGAAAAACTTAATTTGTTGAATTCATATTTTTGTTATATTGTATCTGTCCTATTGTTTGTGATTTGCTTTTTTATTATTTTTAATAACAGTAGTAGCAGTAGTAATAGTATTTCATAAATAAAAATATTAAACAAAGTAAGAAATATTACTATTGTATTGTTAGCAACTACTGCATACAGTATTTAAGAAAAATACTGACTACTACTACTACTACTACTACTACTAATAATAATAATAATAATAATAATAATAAATATAGCTGCAAGCAGCCATTATCGGGGCCAAGCGCAAAGAAGAAGATAAGACATGCCAGCATGGCTGGAAGTGTCAGACCAACTGTAACAATGAGCCATTAAAGACCTATTAAGGTGATTTTAGGCAAAATAGCTGTAAAATTATAAATACAGTCAATAATAATGATTTAATGGTTTATCACTTTCGACCAATAGGTGGCACAGTTACGAAATTGATGTGGTGGGGTCCGAATAAGGGAACAATGACACATGCAAAGTTTGGTGCCAATATGTCAAAGCAGGGTGTCAATATGGTGTCAATATGTCATTGCAGAGATATAGCCTCAAGAGGCCTTATCATTACAAGTATGGACCACATGGTGGCGCTGTCTCGAAACCTTTTGAGTACCTTAAAGGCATGGTGCTGATGACACATACCAAGTTTTGTAATGATACACCAATGCATTGGTAAAATATAGCATTAGCGTTTTATATCATAATACTGCATTGTAGTCAATGGGAATTTCATGTTTTGTTCTATTTTAGCGCCACCAAGAGGCACAATCCCACCATTTTGTTTAAGTGTCCTCAGAATGAGCCCATACATATGTGTGTCGAGTTTGGTGACAATATTGCATTTTGTTTAGGAGTTATAGACATTTATAGCGATAACAACATAAAAAATGACCCATGGGCAACTTTGTTTTGATTTTTTTGCCACTTCCTATCAAAATTTTAACATTTGAGATTAAATACGTTGTTAATCTACTTGTATTCCGTGTTTCCTACGCTGGTTTCGTCTCGATTGGAATAACGGTTTCGAAGATATTCGCAAATGTTTTTTAAACGCTAAATCATAACGCTGCACAAACCATAAGGCGAAACCTGGCATGTTTGGTATCGTTGGACTCGGCAAGGATTCAGGAGATAAAAAAGGTAGTCCTGTGAAAATAAGTTGACCACACCCAAAGTTATAAGCATTTGAAGAAAAAATTTCTCCACTAGGTGGCGCTGTTTCGAAACTTGTCAGGCTCCTTCAGGCATCGTGGTGATGACGCATACCGAGTTTCGTAACAATCTGTTCATGTGTTCATAAAATACAGCATTTTAGCACATAATTCAAAATGGCCGATATGGTAAAATTGGATATCAGTTGACTCGACATGATGTCCCGAATCTAACGAGACCACTTTTATGATTATGACAAACGGTTCAGAAGTTATAAGCAAAAACATAAATTTTTTGTATCTCCGGACCAGTAGGTGGCGCTGCACCGAAACGCTGCAGGTTGCCTCAGGTCATGCTTGTCATGACATGTACCAAGTTTGGTTTGAATACGATAAAGCGTTGCGGAGATATAGCCTTAAGTGTATTTTCGCAACCGATACGTAAAATTTGTTCGCGCATTTTTCAAAAACAGTTTGACGAATCAACTTGAATTGCAGTTTTTTTGTCAGCATGGTCTGAAGATGATCTGGTTCAATTTTTGTGAAAATTGGAGCTACGGCTTAGGAGGAGTTTGAAAAAGTAGGTTTTATGGAAAATTCAAAATGGCGGGAACATTTTTATGACGGAAAATGACGTCATAGGGTGCGATCGAATCGGCATGAGCCAAGGAATCAGAGGAAAAAAGAGAACTTTTTTTTTTTAGATTAGTCAGAACAGACAGACAGACAGACAGACAAAGAGACATTAGTCAGAAAAGACAGACAGACAGACAGGCAGACAGGTAGGCGGAGAGTAAAGGTGTGCACGAATATTCGAATATTTAATCTGTAATAATTATTCAAAAAATAAAAATGCTATTTTGCTACATGTTGCTTTGCTGGTCGTAAAAGCATGATACATCCTAAGCAAGCAAGCAATCTAAATAACTAAAGGTAGGGCTGCTTGATTATGGCAGAAATCATAATCACGATTATTTTGGTCAATATTTAAATCATGATTATTTAACATGATTACTGGTGTGAGATATATGATCAAAGTCTAATTTCATGATACGAGTCATTTTAGATATCAGTAAAATTTCACAATTATCAATAGGCTACTTCAGCAAAAACTAGCGGGACTTGAACCGGCGTCTCAGGTGTGGGAGGCGCGCGCGCTAAAGACGCTAAAGACCACAGCCTCTATCATCAGTTGCTAGAGTGCCTCTTGACACCAGGGGAGTGTCAATTTAGTGTTGTCAAAAATATTGATATTTCGATATGCATCGATACTCAAATATCTGAAACGATACCAATACTCCTTTCTACGGTATATCGATACACCGATACCAGCTGCACTCTCCTCTCCTCTCCAACCGACGGCGAGTTGACACGCACCCGCATCCACTCATTCACTCCGGTTAACCCTCTGAACATGGCAAACGCGCCAGCGCGGGATTGCACATTTCTACTCATTCCCGCAGAGTATTTTAAATCCATGCGTGTGTCAGGTCTTAAAGGGACAGCAGTTATTTGTTATTCAAAACGATCACTTACTGCTCTTGACTGATTAACTTGTGTAACTTTAGTGGATTAATCTGCATTTAATTTTTAATGAAGATTATCCAATGTTATTTTAAATTGGATTACTTTGTTGTTGTTTTTTCCGTTTCTTATACCTGAATACTGTTAGACCTACCTGAAAAAGAAAGCAGTCCATTTCATTTGTATCTTTATTCTATTGTATTTATTTGTGCTATAGTTAGTCATTTGTTTATTTGTTCTTATTTTATTACCGTTTACTCGTCTTTTTTATTCAGTTTACCATTTGAAACCAAGCTTCCTTGTGCTGTGTGTAAGCAGTTGCAACAAAATTACCCCATTGTAAAAAAATACACTGAGTTAGCAAATATTTGTAAGTTAATTGTAATGGTAATCGATCAACGTTTAGGGAAAACGTACCTATTAAGCTCAAGTACCCATTAAGCACACTACTATCTTTGAGCTCAGATTATAAACAGAAAAAAAAAATATTTTTGCATATTATAACCTGAAACCTGGATGTGGGAAATAATTACAATTAGATCTAAAAGATAGTTTTAGCAACATAGCGCAGGTGCTGCAGAGCACTGTTAGCTTACTAGCTGTATAAGACTGTGTGCTACACTAATATATTACTTCACAGGCATTACTGGCTTGTACTTTTAAATCCATTATAACATAAATTGACAGTTTATTGATGTTCTGTGGTTTTACACTGCTGTAATTATAAAAAGACTTCATATTATTGTAAAGTGAGCTTAAAGGGTGCACTACTATGAAAATCACAGCTTCAGTGTGACATCAATAAAAAAAAAAAGTAGAATTTCATAGATATTTTCAATAATAGCAGTCCATATTAAAATATGTATGAACTTGATACATGACCTAGATTATTTATTTAATTTAATAATATTTATTAATAAAAGTTAAGCTCAGTGTGCTCCCTTTAAGCTCATCCACATTGAACGTCTATGTAAATACTTCATAAACAGACTTTAAATATTAACTGATGGTTGTCACTTCAAGTTAATCTTTAGAAAATTATTCTTTAAAAATGTTGTTTAAAAAACATGTTGTGAGCTTAATGGGAACAGGGGTGTGCTTAAAACATGTACCTATTAAAGCACAGCCAGACTTTTTGCATTTAATTATGTACATCTTAATTTAAATGCCTTTGTCATTTAAAATAAAATTAAATATTATTGTGTGAGAGATTATTATTTTATTTTAACATAACTTCTTGTACTGAAACCAATACCCTAAAATGTCTCAATGTAGACTTTGGTGAGCTTAATAGGTACGTTTACCCTATATATGAAAAAAAGCTTAAAAGCTTTATCATATTTGAGACTTTCAATAGATGGACAAAAAAAGAAAAAAATATTAAAAATATCTATTTGACAGTATATGCAGCGTTTTTTTCCGGTGGTATCGAATATCGACGTTAGAAATTCCAGTATCGTGACAACGCTAAACCAAATGAAACCAATCCTACTCTACTCACTCCGAGCGGGACTTAAACCGGCGTGATGCGGGCACGCTAACAAGGTGCTAAAGACCGCAGCCTGTAGCGCAAGTTGCTATCAGGGGAGTGAGGTTTATACACACAGTTCTTACTGGCCTACATTACACTCACCCCCTAAACCTCACTCCCATCTGGATCACGGCACCGATCCTACTCTACCCGCTCCAAGCGTGACTTAAACCGGCTTGGTAGGCGGGCACGCTAACAAGGACGCTAAACACCACAGCCTCTAGCATCAGTTGCTAAGGCACCTCTTGAGGCCAAGGGAGTTAGGTTTACACGCACCGCCCTTACTGGCCTATGTTATACTGACACTCAGCACCAAATGTAACCAGTCCTTCTCGACCCGTTCCGAGCGGGACTTAAAACCGGCGTGGGAGGCGGGCATGCTAACAAAGATGCTAAAGACCGCAGCCTGTAACGTCAGTCACTAGTGTGCCTCTTGAGGCCAAGGGAGTGAGGCTTACACGCACAGATCTTACTGGCCTACGTTACACATGCATTTTCTTTGTCAACCATAACCAAGACATAACCGAGCGTAAACAAAACAGCATTTTGACATTTTTGTGCGTAGCTATTTGACTGTTTAAGCGCGAATCCAAAGCCCATAGTATACTCAGCTTATGCTCGTTCTGTTCCGTTTCGGAGCGTGCGCACAAAGCCGTCTAGGGAAAAAGTGTGTCTCTTTTGCAGCTTAATGCGCTTTTAATGACACGGTTTGGAGCATGTAAACAAGACTGTATTTGATCACAGAATGTCGTCGTCGGCCTCTAGGCGCAGCGAAGTTTGGAATATTATACATATATACTGATTATTCTCATTTTCACTGTCGTTAATGTATGGTCCACAAGAAAAATATTAAGCCAGTAAATTATGATAGTTGATATAGGTCTACCGTTAATCAGCTTTTGTTCAAGTATAGATTCATCATCGTCATGCTGCATTTGTAACGGCATGTGAGGATAATATGGGTCCGTAAATTTCCCGTTGACGTTGAAATACTTCAATGCTTTTAATGTTTTATTTATCACACCAGACATAACAAATGGAATACTCAGAGTCATATACGTGAATGACTGGGCTATGTTTTTACCTCACTACCTGGAAATAACCTGATTTATTAATAAACACTCCACCTTTGCTTGCAAAATAGAAAAAGACCCTCATATATAAAACTCTCATATATTAAATAAGCAAATTAATGAGTAAAGAAATAAGTATGGTAATGATCAAATAAGTATCTTCTTTTTATTCTGCCTACAGTGCTAGCTTCACATTAGGGATTTGCTGAAAACTATTACTTCTCTGAGGCAAATGTGGAGTTTCTGCTCGAGGGCACCCTGTGGCTTCCAGTATGAATTAAACTTTTGGGTAACAAATAAGAAAAATAATACTTCTCTCTAAATAAATTTATAAGACAATCCATATGTTTTTCTTCAATGTACAGGAGTTTTTTTCCCCACACTGGATGCATAAGAGGCACATATTTCATATTGAAGACATAGACTTGAATCAAATTGATATCATAGATAAAAAGCACAGATTTTTATAAAAATATATTTTTTTACAATAAATCCTTAGACCTTTCTAATGATTTTTAGTCATAGGCTGTCTGCATATTACCAGGTAACCCAGCAGTTTTCTGTAAAATATTATTATTATTATTATTATTATTATTATTATTATTATATTGTTATATTTATTCTTAAATACTCTATATTTAATTTTTAATAATGAATGTTATTGTAATAGTAATTTCTTATTTTGTTAAAAATATTTTTATTTAGCAATAATAATAATCATAATTAATATATAATATATTAATATATAAACACAAAATGTTATATACACACTTTTTTCATTTGTTAAAAAAAAAAAAAAATTTAATAAATAAAAAAAATTTAATAAATAAAAAAAATTTAATAAAATCGCATTTTAACCAAAGTAATCGCAATTAGTTATTTTCCCCAAATCGTGCAGCCCTAATCTATACGTGCAAGCGAACTTGTGAAATATTACAGTCAGTGTTATCTAATAATAATAATAGTGTTAAATAACAAAACATTCTAATTTATGCATTTGCATGTGGTAGAGAGCAGATGTAAATTTCTTTAGCACAAACTAACATTTTGAAAATACGAACATTTTAATGAATCTGAAAATGTATGTCAAAACAGCTTTACGAACGATTTAAGCAAATTTATTCTGCTTATTTCATGAATGAGGCCCAGTTTACTTTTTCAACTAAAAGAAAACCTCAAGATATAATGCAAGCTTGTTGTGTATATTGCCTAATCATAAGCTTGTTCAGAAATGGTGACAAAAATCTCTTGTTAAACTTCATTTACATAAACGAATACTCGAATATTAGTGTTATGAGCCCAAATACTCGAATACAATACGTTTAAATAAAATATCCATACATTTGCTTGGTCAAGCCAAGGAGGAAATAATAGGGGGAAAAGCAACAGGTGTTCCAGGAATCCAGGGAGATAGTGATCTGGACAAGTTGACAAATGATATAGTAAACTCAAGGCAGTGACAGCAGCAGCAGAAGCAACAAACAGAGTAGTTGTGATGTTGATTTTCCTGTTCCTTTTATGCAGGCCCCTTGAATCCTCTGTCAGAGTATGTAATCTGAAGATGTGATCTCTACCAGTCTTCATTATGAAATCTCACCTCAGTTCTCAACCCTCTTTCCTTTCCTCACAGAATAACACATTTTCTGCAGGTGCAGTAAGCTGCCAAGATCAATCCTCAGCCCTAGCTGGAGCTTCATGCAGTTAGTTGTACTTCAGGTCTGGCTATAATAAGTGGCTCCAAACCATAGAAAGAGTATGCTACAACTGCAACATTTAACTAAATTCAAATTAATTGATTTTTAAAGGGATAGTGCACCCAATTTTTTCTTTCGTCTGCGGAACATAAAAAAGAGATTAAGAAAATGATGGTTTTTTTCCATGCAATGGAAGTCAATGGTATCCAACACTTCTCAATGTCTTTTATGATCTGCAAAAGAAGAAAAAAAGTCATATAGGTTTGGAACAACATAAATGTGAATAAAGAACTTACATTTTGGGGTGAATATTTCTTAAAAGCAAAGGCAATTCTGACATGTTGGAGGTTCATTTCAAGAGATATTCCACTGGAAAACACCACTTTTTATATGACACATCTATCTTTGAAAACTCATTCACAAACCTCTCGTGAGTACTTTTTTTTGGAGAGAGATGTCAGAAATATGACCGGAGATGCATCCAACAGTGACAATGTGCTGTAAATTAATGGAAGACATATTGGCTTTCAGCAAGGGAGCTGTCAGTTTTCTACAGCTGAACCACACACACACACACACACACACACACACAAAACAACATAAAAAACTACAATCTCCATTCACTCAGTAGGGTTTTCAACACTACTTTTTCTATAAACCCTTCAACAAAACAAACTATACAAGCAGCAGAAAGCACAGGTTGACATCCAAGTTCCCAATAGCCCAAAAAATATCACAGGCCAGTATTTCAGGATTAAAATAAAATGACAACAGCTACTTTCTGGGTTTGTATAGGGAGGTATTTAGTGGTACAAATAGGCATCTGGTATAACTGAGATGGCCTAAATATCAAAGGCATAATAAAAGGAAAATGATCATGAGGTGTGGCACAACAGCGCTGCCAAACCCTCAGCTCCTGGAAGCGGTTCAGCTGAATTTCTCAAGCAGACCTCCTGAAAAGTAGAATTCCCTCCTTGAAGTAACAGTTTCATAGCGAAATCAGATTCAAGATAATTTAAATGCCCCAGGCCTCTCAGACAAAATTATGCCAAGATCATTAGCAAAAAAGACTTACTTTTATAATTAATAATATAATATAATATAATATAATATACTATAATAATATAAATTAATATAATATAATATAAAAGCACAAAAAGATGCAGATCTGCAATTATCGAAAAATAAACATTACCTATATTTACTTTCAATATTGAGCATGGTGGCACTCCCATAACTCCCAGTGCTTTTGATTTTCTGCCAACTTACTTGTCATCCATTTTAGTCTACACTATCTATAGTAAAGTTATACATTACCTAAGATGACTCAAAATGGAAGTGGTGACGTATGCATTTTCTCTTGTTAAATCATGCCTTTAATCAATACATCTGACTCACAGGTTTTCCACAACTGTGGAAACAAATGCGACTCAAAACAAGCAGACTTCTCTAATGCAACTGCAACCGAAACAGAAAACGAGCGTTGTGCACCTCCCATTGACAAAGTTAGTTCAACACATATCTCATACCATTCCAAGACTTCAATTGTGCAGATTTGCAGGAATAAGGAATGATGCAACTTTCAGTTCCATCGTCCTAAAGTCAGTGGGTTTTCTGAATGGGCTTTTGGTTAAATGCCTGAAATATGGTCTGTGGTTAACACAAGCTCAATATATTTTCACATTTTATTCAATGATATAAAATACATCAGTAATCCCCTACTTATGATTTTTAAGCTTTACATGTCTTGAAAAGGGTGGTTGCTAACAAATGGCTAAATGAGACTACAGAGGTTGTCAGGGACATTAAATGTCTTCACACCAAACAGGAAAACTAATTTACTCACCAGTCTGCTTTTACAGTCTTGTTGCATTTATACTCACCCTCTTGCAAACTATTCTAACTCAAACTTTTCAACTTGAAGATTTTAAGTAAAGATTGAAAGAAGCTAGTGATGGTGAAATTAAAGTCATGTGACCTTGGTAAAGTTTGTTTATTGTAGGGCTGCACAATATATCGTTTTAGCATCGATATCGCAATGTCAAGTATAGGATCGTAGTTGATCTGTAATCCGTATGGGCAGCTGCTCCCTAGTTCAGAACACATGTGATTCACAGATTAATTGCAAAGTTTAAACATCATAGAGTGAACGTTTATCATTTGCATGTGTTTTTAAGTCGAGTCAGGCACCAAGCGCAAGAGGATTGTAAGTTGCGCGCTGTTCTCTGTACACACACACACAGAGCCGCTCACACAGCACATGAATGCTGAATTCACCCTTCACCGCGAGTTTGATTGACAGGCGATCTGACCAATCACAATGCCAAATCCGCCGTTTTGGCTGACAAAGCAATCAGGAGAGTTAGTTGATTAAAGCCGGTAGACTTGAACTTGAAAAACGATGTGTACTGACGTCTTTCCGCAGTTGAAACAACATTTCATCTACTGTTCATTCATGTTTATTTTATGCTATCAATTAACTAGAAGGAAGAGATGATCGGTTCATGAGCTACTTTAACTGAGGCGCTACAGCAATCACGACACATTAAAGAGTCACAAAACGCTATTTATTGCTTACATTTTTTTTTTTTTAAAAAGACAACATTTGAAAGTTGAGACTTTGTTTCATATCAAAATTTACTTGCTCAGTCCTCTGTCACCAATGGTGATCAAACAACAAAAGAGAAAGAGAAAATGACTTTTGTAGCTTTAACAAAAGATAAATTGTATTATTTAAAGGTGCACTACGTAACATTTTTGCAGTAAAATATCCAAAAACCACTAGGCCAGTGTTATATATTTTGTTCAATTGAGTACTTACAATATCCCAAATGTTTCCAACTATTTGTAAATCGTGAGAAAATTGCTATTTTAACCAAGGAACCAGGACGTGTGAGGGAGTCGCCTGTCATTTGCGTCATATCTGCGTTACCCTTGGTTTGCAGTGTGCAACAAGTGTCATAGCAGCCGCCGAGCGAACGCACAGAGTAACGTCATAACATCATTTTCAACACACTCAAATGTATCTAATATGATAAACAGAGCTGCGTTACCTCATACTCATGACCGGAAAAGCGGAAATGGCGCCGGCGACTGTGGCATAATAAAAGTCCCGCTGCTCGCTAGGCGTGTTGCGCAATCGCTCCAGCGGCCTTGCTCAGCTCCCACAACACTCGGGTCTGCTCTGCTTCATACTACAGTAATGTTAATAATCACATCCATGAACATGATCATGAGTCCTATTCCGATTCTTTTCCACCGGCTGTGAGGTGAAGACCCAAGATTCTGCGCTCAAACTTGGCGTCATCAAGCTATGCCTTTGTTTTGAATAGGCGACCTCTAGCGGACGGAAAAGTTTCATAGTGCACCTTTAATTTATTATATTAGTTATATTTCATTTATACAGTGTAGACTGTTATTATACATTTGATTATTCAATTTCTGCACCTGAATACTGTTAGATTTAACTGAAAAAAACATTAAGCACTGCTTAAGTCAACTGTATCCATGCTTGTAATTTGTTTATTATGTTCTATGCAGATTCACTCTTTTACAAAATCAGCCCAATTATTCTAGAATGATTCATTATTTTCAAATAGAGCTATTCAAATCATCTGGTGAAATTGTTTTTATATCGCAATATATATCGTAGAAAAACAAAATATCGCAATGTAAATTTTTTCCAATATCGTGCAGCCCGAGTTTATAGCCTACTTTTATCCGATTACTTCAGGCGATTGTATTTAGGCTTCAAAATGCAAATATTATCTATATGAAAAAAAAATTAATATAGATAATAATTTAATTTCATATAGACTCCTGTTGGTCACAGAGCATGTTTTCTGCAATAATCCAAAACTCAAATGGAAATATCCTGTTGGCTTCTTGTCGAGGGAACCAGGGTGATGCCAACTTCCAAGTTGGCCTACAAAATTACATCAATACTGCAGCACTCTATAAAACGTAATAATGATATAACACTTTTTTTTTTTTTTTTATACTACAGAAGAACACAGAAATGTTTGTTGTTCTCACACTTAACATACTAAATCTAAAACCATGCCATCTACACACAGTGGGAGGAACTAGGCTAAAGGTAACCATTTTTATCTATTCTGTGGAGGTACAATCTATTAACACATTTAGCTCTCGAAAGCTACAAGCACACTTAGTTTCACATCCTAACTCTAATTCCCAACATCCAATGTTATTATCTAGTTTAATTCCATGCTGGGCTGAATGTACCTCCAGTCAGTGAATCTAATGTGTTCTTTCTTTGCACCATTTCCAATGCAAAAAAATAAACCAGCACATTCCAAGCCAAAAGAGCAACAGGGAGGAAGCCACTGAGACCAGATTAAAAGGCTGTCTGAGATTTAGGGCTGTTAATTAGTGTGAAGTGTGGCTTTAAAAAAACGCCTCTCGAGACTCTTTTCTAATAAAGGCTAGTATATACTTTCGTCTTGCGCGTATGCCACCCTTTGCGGTCGTGTGTGTGTGAGGCGACTCAGACGAGGGGATGATTTTTGTAAAAAAGGCCAGATCTCAGCCGAAGTCCCTGGTCCTCATTGACATGGAAACCACGCAAACAAACCAATAACAGAAACTAAACAAAAAAGATCAAATACAGTCGGGAGTTGGCCTGAAAGAAAAGGACAATGAAAGACAGAGAGAGCTGTTTGTGTATAACAAACTGTGTATGTTTGTGTGTGTGTGTTTGTGTGTGTTTGTGTGTGTTTGTGTGTGTTTGTGTGTGTTTGTGTGTGTTTGTGTGTGTTTGTGTGTTTGTGTGTGTGTGTCGTTATCTCAAAGGGGCCAGAACAGCGGTGGGTGACGTTCACGGGTGATCATACCGAGTGGTGATAAATTTATGTTTCATAGAACAGTGGTTGTGCTTATCAGAACTGAAGCCGCACTGCCCTCCACAAACGTTTTAGACCAAAGTCAAAGTTCAGTTTCAGCATCTGCCACTATGCATCTGCTGTGAATGCAGTCAAAGAAAGAGGTTAGCATGGCGCAGCCATGAATTATGTAACAGATGACACACAGCAAAGCCAAGGCTATGTTACAGCTAAAAACAGTCATTATCTATAAAAAGAAAAAGCAGGAAGTTGTACAGGACCCCTTTTAATGCTCCAACACATAAAAGGAATGCTGTGCTAAACATAATTGAGCTCATTTTACATGCTTTCTCTATGAAAACCCCATTTATACAGGCCAGGCATGTGATCAGCTAAAGAGAAAAAAGAAGGATTATTATTTTAAAAAAATGTTTTTGTTAAATCGATTATTTAATACAATGTGTTATAATAAAAGTATTGATGGATTTGTTATTAATATTAATATTATTAATATTATTATTATTAATATTATTATTATTGTATTTATTTATTTTACAGAACAGTAAAATTACAATACTAAGATTTACAGTTGTCTTAATTTCTTTGCTTTCAAACATTAAACCACTGAGCTTTTATTTTGGTGGAAAACTGCAGGGAGACACTTCTCTTTGTTGACTCTTTCTCATTACAAATTTGGAAAGATGGTTGGCGCATGTTGTGTTCCCAAAGGCAAATTATAAGTGACTCCAACACACAGCGCGTGCAGACTTTACAATGAATCCAAACTGAAAAAGAAACTTTACTCTGAATCATGCAGTGCGTTAGACCATATATTTATATAATTACATCACAACCACTGCGATTTGATGATCGCACTAAGCCATCTCTCATTCTTACAACCATTCATTGTCAAAATGCATTTTTTTTTTTTTAAGTTACCAGGCAACTGGCGAGTAACGCGGTTTCAGCGCCGATTTTTACACGCATTTGGTGCTTTAAACCCTATGGGTGTCCAGCAGATGCAGAGCGAGCTTGTGCAGCGCTATCAGGAGCAATCAGTGCATGAAATAAATGTATTAGAAAACCTAACATATTTACCTAACCTAACAGTTTATTTAGTAATAGTTTAAGGGCATTTTCCGATTCCAAATATGGAAGAAAAATAAATAAATCACATCCCTAACAGTGATAGGAGTCTCCCAGGGGGCCGGAGCAAAATTCCAAGGGTGCTTCAAGATGACTTATGTTTTAAAATAAGACAAAGCAAGCTTAAAAATAACCAAAAACAACATAAAATTCTTAAAGTCACCATGAAATCAAAACTGACAAATCTTATTTTTTACAGAATTTTGCAGTGCTTATTATAAATGATTCATGCACATTATTATTTTTTACATTCATGTGCACTCTTTAACACTAGAACTACCAAGGCAGTCATTTTGACCGGTTTTAAATTTTGCAGTGTAACAACTTTTGTTGAAATAAAACCAATATAGCTATAGTACCCTGACTTTTCTTAAATGTGTGCAAATTTTATTCTAACATTGTTATTTTATTAAAATTACATAACACAAAAGAGTTTTGAGTATTTCTACCTTAAATGGCCATAGCGCTCAAATTGACCGTATACGCATTACACCGTGACCGTGTATCATTTCAGCATTTGTTACTTTTTCCCGCCTGCATGAAGATGCACGTCACTGTTGCCTAGCAACTTTTTTCTAGTTGTTTTTATATACTACTGCTAAGCTAAAACTTAGCTTTGCCTTTAAAATGTCAGCAAGAAAGAGATTGACTGCCACAGAGGTTTTAGCCTCGTTTCAGAGCCTTGATGATGCTGAGTCTGATGGAGGAGCAGGTTCAGATAGTGATGTCTCTTGACATCTGACACTAACTTTGAGAGTGATTCAGAGAGCTCAATCTCCTGGCACTGGCTATCTATAGCACGAGATCAAGCTTTCATTTTGCGTGCTCTTTATACGCAGAAGTGATCTTTTACGTTCGTGCATCCATGCATATGATACAAATAAAACAATCTAATAAGGCTATAATTTTTGGCAAAATCCTGAATCAATGAACTTAAACATTTTCACATTCATCAGAATTTTAATTTCGTGTTCTGATGTTTTACCTATCCTAACATAAATACATTTATACATGGAATTTGATTCCAGTGGTGGCTGCATTGTTTCT
Organism: Rhinogobio ventralis; assembly: GCA_039654625.1. Classification (NCBI taxonomy): domain Eukaryota; kingdom Metazoa; phylum Chordata; class Actinopteri; order Cypriniformes; family Gobionidae; genus Rhinogobio; species Rhinogobio ventralis. Next base: position 18,834,391 of record CM077212.1, read on the forward strand.
GATTTGTGTGATCCAAACATTTCCAATAACTCCAGAGCGTTGTAAAGTCCAAGTCAAAATGTATTGAAACATGTTTTTATCTACCAAAATATTCTCCTTCAATCCATATTTGTTGGCATTTAGACTTTAAAAACAACATTTTCACTGCGGTGAAAAAAACGTTGCAATAGTTCTTACACAATTATAAATTACAAAAAGATTGTATTATGTAGGCATAAAATATAACGACAGGCATTCAAAGCTTTATTCTAAAACCTCAATAGAAGCATTGAATGTAAATATGACGACAAAAGTGACATTCAGTATGAATGGCCATCTTGACCGCTATGGCCATTCTAGTAGTTATAGAATTCCGGTAGTTCTAGTGTTAACCAAAAATGTTAACCTCCCCTCTCTTCATGACGTATGTCTCGGCGGAGGCTGAGACGAAATATCCTCCACAACTGCCATCAGATCTGCCTCCATTTAGTTAGCAGCAGCACCACCCAACTTCCTATGATCCAATCAATTCCAGAGTACGAAATCAAGCACATGCTTCCCTTCCAAAACTGTAGGCAAAACGTACCACGACTTTACTACTTTCAACAAGATTGTGAAGTGAGCATCTGATGATGTAACGCAACTGACACTGTAGGTCACGTAACAATGACAACAAGATGGATGTAGTACTTTCTTGCACATTACTATAATATTAAAGGCAGCAGAGCCCAAACTTCTAGCCTAAATTCAGTTGCTATTTATTTTTAGATATATTAAATCAACACTCAAATAACACATTGTATGCAAATATTTTTGCATTAACTTCTAAATTTCTAAACTTCTAATTATAAAATTAAGTTTTTACTCCAATTCGTTGTTGAAATACAATCATTTACACTCATTTCTCCAGCGAACTAACAAGCTGTAGACACTGAATGACTTGCCTAAGGTAAATGTAATGCTACGTGTCACATTGTTTACAAGCTGTTTTATTGATTGAGTGATTACACAAGATATGATACGTTCCAGTAGATTATATCTGTATCTTGCAACATGCCTTCAGGTGTTCATTCATATTTATTCTGTAACTAGCATTAAAGAGGAAGAAATTATCACATTCACACATACCGAAAATTTGCAGGACGAATACGTGTACCATTACATCCATAATTGCTATTTAATGAAACATTTAAGGAAGATTTTAGTTTTGTGACATAAGGTTAAGTGAGGTCAACCTCAACAATGGGCCAGGGCTTGGTGCTTGGTACGTACCGTGGGTGGTGTATCACGTTTTTTCGGTAGGGTTTGAATATCATTACACCCCTATAAATAACCACTTAAATTGAAATCTGTTTGTCACAAATCTGTCGTATGACTTTAGAAGACTTAGAATAGTGCATGAATTGTCTGGACCACTTTTACATACATTTTTGAAGCTCGAATGTCCAAGTCCTGACTCAATTTTATTACACTGAAAAGAGAGACCACAATTTTCATCAAACAAATTACTCAAAAAAGAATATCATGGGTTTAGAATAAAATGAGGGTGAGTAAACACTGAATTTTCAGTTTTGGAACATCATATTTTGAGGTTATACCATCTTACCACACTCTATTCAAATCTAAACGATACTATATAAAGAGGCAGGGTATTGCCTTTAAAAGCAAATGTCATTTACAGTAAACTGCTGCAATCTAAAGTATAACATTTTGCAGCATTTTACAAAAATAATAAAATCCTGAGCAATAACGTTGGTTGATGTTTTACAAAACGGACTTATCTGCTTTCTAGTGTGTGTGTTTTAGATAAAACTGCATGACACATACAGAGTGAGAGACAGCACGCTGTGATAAACTATAGGTCACAGCCTTAACACGTGCACTCTCTGCTACTTACACTACAAATCATTTTACACCAGAGAGCACAAACACAAATGACAATGAAAGGTTATCAGCTTTGTATACTTCAATGCGCATACTTTATCTTATATAATCAAATAGTGAAAATCAGCCAACTGAGGAGTAACTGATTGCAGTTAGGTGTAATGTGGCAACAATAAACAAATCAAAATAATCAGGACATCTGAAATATGATGCAAAGGATTGAAACCCCTTCAAGAATTTCCAAGTGCCTGATGGGCTTATAGAAGTGGCCACAGGCTAACCATTCTCATACTGCAAACCCATCATTGTTAGACTGACAAACCTCAAAACCATTTAAAGTACCCAGCATGCTTTTTGGGTGTCTGCTTTAGCATCATTGACTGGGATTTCAACTTCAACTGCAAAGCCTTAACTTAATGTCACTGTTCAGTGTTGACCTATATAGCAAGGGGCCATGGTATGACAGGCTGCTAGGAGAGGGGCCAGGGGAAGTCACTTCCTCCCCATTAAAAAATCATCAGGGCCCGACACAACAAGCCAAGCTACTGTTGGACAATGACTGCAACTCATCCTCATCCCAGCTCAAATCTAGTAAGATGTGCTCACATATACATATTTGTCTACAATATCCATATGGTAATTCAGCACTTCTCTTTATAAACATTACAGAATATCAAAATTATGCAACCTTTCTTGATAATTAGACATACCATGGTATATAACAGAAGAAGTAATTTTAATATAACAACAGGTGGCTTGTTTAGACTACTTCAAAATGATTGATTCTGCATGCATTAGCATATCTGATGCTCACTCACATGCATAAAAGTCATAATTTGCCACTTGAAAGTCAATTGCATGTTCACTGACAATTCAAAAAGCAATTACTTGATTAGTTATTAAAAACAGGTCACATCGGTATGAATCACTTGAACGTAATTACATTTCACTTTAAGGAATGTGCTTAAGTAATACCAATTACATTAATCAAAATAACGGTTTCCATATCTTCAAGCAATTCAACATATGGAAAAAGGGAAATTGTCTATGCAAGTAAATCAAGTATTAATAATCTTATTTAAAAAAAAAAGCTACCACTTTCACTTTTAAAATAACTATCCAAGTTCATATTATTTAAATAAATATATAAATAAATAAGGTATCCATACTGTTGATACTGCATGATGCATAATCAGTTTACTGTAAACAGTTGGCACAAACTTTTCCCACAGGGAGCAGACTAATGAAATGTTCGTCTCTTCACACCAGTTTACCTGTTGGTACTGTACCTTCTGGGCACGTTATCCGGTGAATAGAAAGAAAAGAGCACCTGAAGTGAACCCATCAGCACAAAACGCATGCAAGCTTCAGTGTGTCAGAGTGTGCGTGTGTGTGTGTGTGCGTGCGTGCGTGTGTGTAGCAGGCACATACTGTACTGTACCCGTAGACACGGGGCTACAATGTGTCTGTTAGTACAGTATGTGCCTGCTACAAACTAGGCCCTATATACAGCAAGACACTCTCCGCGCCGGCAACCTGTGCAATGTCAGCCGTACTAACGTGCAAAAGCCCGCGTGCACTAAAAAGCCAGTAGCGTCTTACAGTAAGGAGCCATGGGAATGAATCATTTTAGCTTTAGGACCGCTGACCTGTCAAACCATGCAGCTAGCGTACACTGGAATTAGCTTAGTATGGCAGAGGAACGCGAGCGAATGTTGCATAGGCGCGAGAGCAGTAAACAAACACGCACAGCGCGCAACTCACCGTGTGAATGTTTGGCGGGTTTCAGGGAGATAGCGGGGTTCCTGCGAGTCGGAGTCGCCGATAAGTGGAAACGTCCTGCCTTGTGTATCCAGTGCAAGTGTGGAGACACTAGTGCACACAGTGAGCCGATACCACCGCAGCGTGCCTTCAAACTAATGTTTCCTCCTCCCAAAGTCCTCCGTTTGCTGTTTAGGACGTGCACTAGGCTCTTGGTGGTGGGTTTTCCCCTTAGTTTGAAGGGGAGAAAAGTCCTCTGCCTTGCCCGTGCTGCCACGACAGGGATTTGAAATGAAGAGAAATACTACGATCGCTCCTCCCTCCCCAGTCCCGCTCCCGCTCATGTACAGTACCACAGGGAGCGTATAAAACAAATTAATAAAACGATCTACCGCTCTCTACAGGACTAACACTGTAAAATACTTAGACGACTGCACTCCCTCTCTCTTTCAAACTGCTGTCATGTGAGTGAGGCGAATGACAGCGTGCGTCCGTCAATGTCCCGCATGATCCTCACCGCTGACCTTCCGATTTAAAGGTGCACGCAGAATTTGTGGTAATTAAACGGTTTCATAGAAATGAAAGGCAGTTTCAAGAAATAGCATTAAAGTAGTGTAAATTCACATGATAGTTTAGACTCATGACTTATCAGTCTTCTAGAAAAAGCTGTTTTATCCCCAGTGGGTCGCCCCCTCAGGACATCACATGATCATGCAATGTCATGCAATTGACTATTAGTTACTATTAGACTATAGCAAATTAATAATATGTAACAATAATTTTATATAGCGCTTCTAGCCAATGAAATCGAAAATTGACAAATCTCATTTATTTTTATTTTTTTTATGGGAGTGTTTATTTAAAAAATATAGCCTAATGTTCCAGGATAAAGGTATAGATCAGTAGGTGTGCAATTCACTGGTCCAGATGGTATTTCCTGTTAATGTGCAAGACTTCTAATTCATAAGCCGCTAAATAATTAGAAGAAAGTGCATTAAATGGTAAAAAATACTTGCACTACAAACTATTGTGTTTATTTTTATGATAATAAATAAAAATAACATGATAACAAATTTCGCTACATCTAGCAGCATAACGAAGCGACACAGTTAAAAAGTTAAAACTGGCCGTTACATTAAAAATAAGGTGGATAAAATTTAAAAATGAAACATCTAAAGCAGCAGTTTCTCATCTCAATGAAACAAACAAGCCACGTGTGCAAGTCTTGTCACAGATTTGGGGAAAATGTTAGGACATCAATTGCCAAGTATGAATTCACACTCTCATCCTCATCACAGCCACTGCAGGGGACGGAGGGAAACAGTTGAAATGGAACAAAGCTGGTAAACAAACCGATATAATGCAGTAGCAGTTAGTGAACGAACTTCATGCATCCAATGTGACAGGTGTCATTATAGAGTGCAAAACTTCTGGTGCTAATGTGATGAATAAGAATTATCTAACTGTAAAGAAACTTACAACTTCAAATATATTGTTCACCCCAAAATGAAAATGATGTTATCATCTAACCCTCATGTTGTTCCAAAACTGTATGACTTTCCTTCTTCATTTTGAAGAATGTTTTAACTGTTGTTTGTTTTGTTTTGTTTTTTCATTCAGGGCCAAAAAAAAACATTGGACACCAGTGATTGGACAAAAAAAAAAAAAAAAAAACATTTGTCTTCTTTTGTATTTCACAGAAGAAAATAAAAGTCATATACTGGTTTATTTTTCTCTGCCCTGATGTCCTAATCATTTTAACATTCTAAAAGGTCTATGAATGCCAGTGATTTCAAGTGAAACCGATTTCAAGCATGCTTTTTTTTTAGAGGTTTTGAGATCTACTTCTTTTAGACATGTCCTTGGAAATAAAGCATTTCAATAATATGTTATTGATTTGAATTTTGAAGACACAATCTTATGCATCATGGGAAAAATGTTTTTTCTTTAAAGTTTGTTCTACTAATTCCCACAGTAAGTTAGAAAGCTGGTAGGCTACATGCTCGATACCTTCTCAAATCTGTACATGCTGCCTATGGGTAAATATTCTCAATAGAATCATAGAATTGAATTGCATTCTTATATGACTGATTAAGCTAAAACAGAATGAGTCATTTGAGCACAAGTGAAGGGAAAATGGACTAATTAGAAACAAGAATATTCATAAGTTGGAGAAAACTCAGAATCAAACAGACCCTGAGCAAACAGCACATCTTCAGGAATGCAACAGCCGTTAATCTAGAAACACAGAGAAAAAAACTCACTCTCATATGAATCCAAATTAAAGACTCTTTGTCCAGTGAGGCTGTGCATGTCCCTGTATAAATAACAAAAGAACCTGTAATTTTCAATTTGGATGTTGATATTTGATTGAACAGTCTTTTCTCTCTCTCTCTCTCTCTCTCTCTCTCTCTCGTTCTAAGAACTAAGCAGGGGAACAGGGCAGCACTTTCAGCCAGAAGGAGATGACTGGCAGATAACAATTTTCTGCTTCTTCTCAATTCCCAATCCACACTAGTTCAACTAACAGCTTGAGCAACAATTTCCTGCAAATTCATAATTTTGGCCATTTAGGTTCCATGCAAATAAATGCATATGTACAGGTAATTGTTCTTTTTAAGCCATGTTTATTTCACTGACACTGACTGAAATTAAGTCCCATTAACTCGAGTTAGTTTACACATACTCCTTCAGTCATGGTCTGACCTCATCTGATGCTACAGACTATTTACCTGGCTACTTGCTTAATGTTCCTGACTACCTTGCTAGCTACTGCTGTTACCTTATCCAAGTCAATCTCCAGTCATCCAAGTCATCTTCCAGTCACCATGTCATCCAAATCGTCTTCCAACCATCTCTCGTTTCAACATTGTTCCTACATGTGTGTGCGCTCCAACGATTCTGATCTGCTAGCTATCTCAAGTATAATCACTTACCTGTTTATGCACTGTGCTCCTGCCATATCTGCAAATAAACCTACCTGTTTGAGTTTTACCTCAGGTCAGACCAACAAGATGAGCACACCAGGATTTTCCATCACTCCCCCGAAGATATTTTCCTCTCCCTTTCACAAGATGGCCATCCCCTGGAAGAATATGTGGAGGACGAGCTCTGCCACCTGGTGTCCTGAAGCGACTGCACCTGTCCACCTGTTTTGACTACTGTCAGCGGGAGCTACCACTTGCACGGTGGCACGGTGGATTATGTGCTGTGGTTGAGGGGCTCGCCATTAATGGTTGGAGATAAATTAAATAAGGATATCGCCACTCAGCTGCACCCTCCCCAGCCCACTCCCACCATCATCCAGTCAGCAGTTATCCTCGTTCCAGTGACCCCACCTGCGTCGGAACTCCTCCATATAGTTTTTCCTCACTCCTCACAAAACCAGAGCCAGTGCCAATGCCCGCCAAGAACCACAAGCCTGAGTCCACTGCAACCCAGAGCCTGCCGAGTCTGTCCACATGTGTGAGCCGGCCCCAATGTCCGTCCTGGAGCTTGAGTCTGAACCAGTGTTCATCCCAGAGCCCAAACCTGTACTCACAATGAGCATGAACCACAAGCTGGAGCCCACCACAGACCCAGAGTCAAAGCCTGCCATGTCTGACCAGGTGTGTCAGCCTGTATTGAAGTTCATCCCTGAGGGAGTGCTGGTGGTTCCACTCTTCCTCATGCCCCTGCAGTCTGTACCTCCTCATGTGAACTCCTTGATCCCCTCCAACATTCTAGTCTTGTCACCACTCTTGGTCCCGTCCAGTCCCAAGTCATCTTCGTTGCCACTGGCTCTGCCCAGTTCCAAGTCGTCGCTGTTCAAGCCCAGCTCCAAATCTTTGTTGCCCAGTTCCAAGTCTCCCTCATTGCGGATGGTCCCACCCAGCCTCCCTCTCCCTCCTCCACTACCAAAGACAGCCAGTTCCTCTGCCTTGTCTCAGCTGTCACTCTTCAGCCCCTCGGTTCGTCCAGTGGTTTCGCCATGTGGCTTGGATCCACCGTGGGATACCCAGTCGTCAGCTCCGCTTGTAAATGTTGTGTAAATCCCTCAGCCTCCAAACCCCAGACTCCACCTCGGCCCTCCAACCCATCGGCTCCACCTTGGCTCAAAGCTCCCTTGGCTCCATTGTGGTCCATCATCCCTCAGGCTGCACCTGTTCCAGATTCACCTTGGTCAGGGCCTATTATGCTTTTTTACATATTCAACTTTCTTTAGCATGTAATGTTGCTGTTTGATCATGAAAAACGTCTGCAAAGTTACAAAGCAAAGTCCACTCCAAAGAGAGTTATTCTCTATAAGTAAGCATGAACTCCCTGAAACTCCTCAATTGCCGTCTTGAGTTTTCTTCAGGGAACATACACGTCGCAATATCCCTCATTTAAATAATTTCCATCCAAGGCATATGCAAAAAAGGCAGAGGACTGGTTGAGCTGCGTTGATAGTGTGTTGAAACTCACAGTTATGGTAAGGAGCGTGACATTTCTGAAACAAGCTTGAAGCGGCTGACCAATCACAACACACTGGTTCAGCTGAGCAATCAGAGCACATTATGCTTTTCAGAAGGAGAGGCTTCATAGAGACCGGAACTAAACCGAGCGTTACTGACAGACTGGAAAGAGAAGCGCTGCAACAATGTAAAATATGTGAAAAATTCGTTTTTTGAACATTCAAGCATAAAACCCTTTTCTAGTAGTCCTCAAAAACAAAAATCAAGACTTTGAAAAAGGGCATAATATAGCCTCTTTAAAGTTCATGATGATTTATCCCAAGTTCTCTTAGATGTCCTAGTTTAGAAATCCTTCAATATATCAAATAAATATATACATTTGTGCTTGAGATGTTATTGAGGCTGGGCCCACCACATCTAATGATTCAAACTGCTAAGAACATCTCATCCAAATTTCTGCTCTTCCACACACCCATGAGGACAATATATACGAAATCCCTCTGATCTCAGTGGGGTGCTAAACCATAGATAGCATATAAAGTTACCAATGATAGGAAGTCGAGTGTCAACATATGATGAAGGATTGTCAATGCATATTTTGTGCAGTGTTCTTGAAGACCCACCGCAAACGCAAAGCGTCATGCACAGCGTTATGTTTCTGTCATCAGATCATCATCAAAACTAATGTTCAAAATATTTTGAAAACTGCAGGAACAGTGTCCCGAACAGATTCTTAGCAAGTCTTATGAGTGCCGTGTTTTTCCTGTGTGATGTGTATGAACCTTCAGGCTGAAACCTTTTAAAAGTCTGGCTCTCTAACAGACTACAATTTTGCCTTAAGGGAAGTATGCAACAAAAAAAAAAAAAATTTTTACTGAATAGTTTGTCATTATTTTAAATCAGTTTTTTTTAATTTTTCAACTATCTTAATGCATAAAATGGTTTGGGTTGAGGTGGTGAAAGAATGCTATGATTTTAGTGTCTTTTATAAAATTGTACTAATTTAGGGAAATTCATGCTGGTCTAAACTGTCTTTTTAGGGTGCAGGCAAATTGAAACTACCCCAGAGGGTTAAATAAAGATATGATGGAATTAATGCTGCAAATAACTCCTTCCTCATCAAATCCTGGTCTCCCACAGAATGATCCTGCATAAAACTCTTTAATGGTGCATGTTAATACTTAACACAAATGCCTACATCTTGTAAAATACAATCCAATTACTGCCTCAAAACCAGCTCCGAGACTAGTAAAACCGCTTTCAAATAGATTAGAAACCAAAAACGGTGAACTTAAAAATCCATCTTTTGGTTAAAGGGGGGATCTTTAAGATACCTTCTTGTGGGATTTAAAAGACAATTATGATATAAACAGCATAAAGTAAAACTTTACATATATAGACTTTGGTAAATGTGACTGAATTTACTAAATTACTCCAGTTAATGGGAAGGAATGCCAGTTTCGCATGGGCACAATTCTTTCAGCTGTTAGGAATCTTGATAATTTTTGTGCAGCAAGAGCTCCTCAGGGTTGGTGCTTTGAATCCTGAGTGGAGTAAAAAAGGAAGTTGATTTAGTAGAGGAGTGCAGAATGTTCTTATGTTCCTGTCTATCTTTAAGCCAACAAGCCAGAAACCAGCCTTGTGCTTGTACATGATTCCAATGTTTTCAGCACACAGACTAATTTGTAAGTAACATATTCCAAAAGCTTTTTTCTTTATTAATTAAAAGATGTGCCATGGACAGACAAAGCCGCCATTGTCATAGTGCTGGGACTATAATATCTACAGAGCAGCTGAAGATGGCATCAAAGAAGGTAAACAAATCCTTTGATAGGCTGTTTATGTCACTACAGTACATCCCTGCAAAAACAAGCATATAAAAATCATATAAAAAGTAGCTTGCTTCCTGTGTTTATGGTGCTACAGCTAATTATGCCTTGTGGTCCTGTAACCTGTTCACTTTGAATTCATTCAAAAGTAAGTAAATAAAGAAGGGTTAATCTAGCAAATGGAAAAAGGAAAGCCCAGGAAGCATGCATTATGGCAGAAATCTGATAAAACACGAGTGCTTTGGCTAGTTGCTCATGCATAATTGCAGGACTTCACTGAAGCTGGATCCATATATGGTATTAATCTGTAAATCTGTTTTTGAGAGGAATCCTTTTAAGATATAGAAAGACGTGTCCTCCCCATAATCATTCTTTTAACGGTGACCCTCACATCTGTATCTCTCTAAAGCAAAAAGATAATTTTAAGTTAAGCGAAATGCCACATTCTGCCACTGTAAGTGGTGGGGGTACAATATTTGCGGTTACAACAACTTGGGTTAATATCAAGTTGAAGGCCACTTAGGCACAATGTTGACTGACTAATAAGGTTTTAAGCTCTGTAACTTTCCTGTTGTTTCCCATGTTTCCTATAGCATCCCCAACTTTAGGCTACTACCAGGTTAAGTACACCACTGACATAGGCTACTGTCCATAACTCTCTCTCACTCGGCCTATAATCGGTCTTCTGCTTATGATGTGCACTATACTGTTCAAAAGTTTCAATAATGTCAGTAAGATTAAAAAATAAATAAATAAAATAATAAATATAAATATATATAAATATATATATATATATATATATATATATATATATATATATATATATATATATATATATATATATACACACACACATACTTTTATTCAGCATGTACAGGTGCTGGTCATATAATTAGAATATCATCAAAAAGTTGATTTATTTCACTAATTCCATTCAAAAAGTGAAACTTGTATATTATATTCATTCATTACACACAGACTGATATATTTCAAATAATTATTTCTTTTAATTTTGATGATTATAACTGACAACTAAGGAAAATCCCAAATTCAGTATCTCAGAAAATTAGAATATTGTGAAAAGGTTCAATATTGAAGACACCTGGTGCCACACTCTAATCAGCTAATTAACTCAAAACACTTGCAAAGGCCTTTAAATGGTCTCTCAGTCTAGTTCTGTAGGCTACACAATCATGGGGAAGACTGCTGACTTGACAGTTGTCCAAAAGACGACCATTGACACTTTGCACAAGGAGGGCAAGACACAAAATGTCATTGCAAAAGAGGCTGGCTGTTCACAGAGCTCTGTGTCCAAGCACATTAATAGAGAGGCGAAGGGAAGGAAAATATGTGGTAGAAAAAAGTGTACAAGCAATAGGGATAACCGCACCCTGGAGAGGATTGTGAAACAAAACCCATTCAACCCAATGGGGAGATTCACAAAGAGTGGACTGCAGCTGGAGTCAGTGCTTCAAGAACCACTACGCACAGACTTATGCAAGACATGGGTTTCAGCTGTCGCATTCCTTGTGTCACGCCACTCTTGAACAACAGACAACGTCAGAAGCATCTTGCCTGGGCTAAAGACAAAAAGGACTGGACTGCTGCTGATTGGTCCAAAGTTATATTCTCTAATGAAAGTAAATTTTGCATTTCCTTTGGAAATCAGGGTCCCAGAGTCTGAAGGAAGAGAGGAGAGGCACACAATCCACGTTGCTTGAGGTCCAGTGTAAAGTTTCCACAGTCAGTGATGGTTTGGGGTGCCATGTCATCTGCTGGTGTTGGTCCACCGTGTTTTCTGAGGTCCAAGGTCAACGCAGCCGTATACCAGGAAGTTTTAGAGCACTTCATGCTTCCTGCTGCTGACCAACTTTATGGAGATGCAGATTTCATTTTCCAACAGGACTTGGCACCTGCACACAGTGCCAAAGCAACCAGTACCTGGTTTAAGGACCATGGTATCCCTGTTCTTAATTGGCCAGCAAACTTGTCTGACCTTAACCCCATAGAAAATCGATGGGGTATTGTGAAGAGGAAGATGCGATATGCCAGACCCAACAATGCAGAAGAGCTGAAGGCCACTATCAGAGCAACCTGGGCTCTCATAACACCTGAGCAGTGCCACAGACTGATCGACTCCATGCCACGCCGCATTGCTGCAGTAATTCAGGCAAAAGGAGCCCTAACTAAGTATTGAGTGCTGTACATGTTCATACTTTTCAGTTGGCCAAGATTTCTAAAAATCTGGTCTTATGCTTAAGTAATATTCTAATTTTCTGAGATACTGAATTTGGGATTTTCCTTAGTTGTCAGTTATAATCATCAAAATTAAAAGAAATAAACATTTGAAATATATCAGTCTGTGTGTAATGAATGAATATAATATACAAGTTTCACTTTTTGAATGGAATTAGTGAAATAAATCAACTTTTTGATGATATTCTAATTATAGGACCAGCACCTGTATGTATTAAATGGATTAAAAGTGACAGTGAAGACATTTAGAATGTTACATTTCAAATAAATGCTGTTCTTTTGAACTAATTCAAATGGAAATGAGAAATGTTAAGAAATGTTTCTTGAGCACCAAATCCATTTCTGAATGTTCATGTGACACTGAAGACTGGAGTAATGGCTTCTGAAAACTCAGCTTTGCCATTACAGGAATAAATTACACTTTAAAATGTATAAAAATAAAATAGATTTATTTTAAATTGTAATTTTTTCACAATATATAGTATATAGTTATATATAGATAAATATAATATTATAATAATGAATATAAATAAACTTGCTTTGCCTAATAAGTGTCTCTGAATAGGTTTCAAAGCTCTGAGTTTTTCAAATGTTTGATGCAACTAATCCTGAAAACATTGGCCAATCCATTGATTATTTGATCCTGTGCTGACTGCATCAACTCAGTATCCTAAGTATGACCTCGTTATCTGGTGGATTGGTGCACCCCTCAACTCCAGCGCTTGCCCTTAGTGACCTTTGACCTTAGTGTCTTTGTCACCATGAAAACAGAAACCATGTGAGAGCAAACACTAATCTCTTTGCCCTTGCTATCCTATGTGAAGATAAAAGAGGGTGAGCAACAGGGCAAAAGGCTCCTTTGATTTGATTTTCCTATATGGCCACAGCTTTTTCTAAAACAATGATGCCGCTTTTGATGATGCACATGGAGATTTGGGGTATAAGGGCCCTCCTGCTGTTGGGGCTGTTGGGCTGTTTTATCCAAAGCGACTTACAACTGAGGAATACAGAAATCGATCCGTCATGAAGAGGCGAATAATCACAAATAAATTAAATACCTGAAATACTAAGTTTTGGACACTGCTTAGAATAGCACAAGCTAAAATAGGGAGGGATTTTTTTCAAATAGCTGACTTTTCCATTTGTTGACATAACATTCAGAGCTGGTAAATATCATATATTAAGTTGGGTTTCCACCTTAAAGATAACCATCATATTTAAAAATATAATATTAATCATAATAAAATAGGATTTAATGTTACTACTGTAAATCTATATTACATTATGGAGTCTCATTCAGTGCTTTCAGAATCTTTACTTTTTAAAATAATTTAGTTTCTGTATTTTTAAAATATATTTTTATATTAACATTTTAATGACAGCATATTTATTGAACAAAAATGAATTCTTTTATTTATCAAAAATAAATAGAAAATAGTTAAAAATTTGCTAAAGTGATTATTTTAAACATCACGAGTTCACATCAACGAAAGTAAGATATGCGCTGCACTTATCATCAGCTATAATTTCAAAATCAAAGACTGCAATAGGAGAAAGAGCAGCATCAGTACTGGTGTGATCCCTTAGCCTCACTACTTTTAATTAAGATGATAGTGTATTGAGCCTCTGTGAATTGCTTTCGGTTTCATTTGTGTGTTGGCTTGCTGAAGAGATACTAAGCTACTCATCTGCGGCAATGTGTGTTGCAGTAGCGCTGTCATATCTGGCTATAACGTCATATAGTCTAGAACAGTGGTTCTCAAACCTGTCCTGGGGACCCCCCACCCTTGCACAATTTGCATGTTTCCCTCATCAGGACACACCCACTTCAGGTCTTGCAGTCTCTACTAATGAGCTGATGAGTTGGATCAGGTGTGTCTGAGAGAAACATGCAAAATGTGCAGGTTTGAGAACCACTGCTCTGGAACATGCTCACATGTTTGTTTAACAATTTGTATGTGTAACTTTGTCAACCAAATGCATTTACACTCGTCTGGAATGCATGATGCAGATTATGTGTTCAGTCTATAGGCGCGTAGGGTTTCTTTACGAAGCTGCATCGCCAACTACTGGCCTGGCATGCATAATACAGCATTTGTCACTTCCGCGGATCCGTGTAAACGGGGATTGTTGTCATCTGTATGCAAAAAACCCAAAAGGTAAAACGCTTCCATTTTTAGTACATCGTTGTCATGTTACCTTACCCTAAACGTCCATGAAAAACGAAACAGAAATCAAACTGAATGTTACAGAAAAACTCTTCTATGAGAATGATTAAAGGGATAGTTCACCCAAACATGAAAATGTTATGTTTATCTGCTTACCCCCAGGGCATTCAAGATATAGGTGACTTTGTTTCTTCAGTAGAACACAAATGAAGATTTTTAACTCCAACCGTTGCAGTCTGTCAGTTGTATAATGCATATGAATGGTAACAAAATCTTAAGACATTGATGTCTTAAGACACGAAGCAATCGGTTTGGCGAGAAATCGAACAGTATTTATATAATTTTTTATATAAAAAATTGTCCAAAGGCCTTGAGCGCGCAATCACTTCTGGCGCTTGTGTAAACTATGCCAGATTGTATTCAGACCTCACGCACTGGAAGTGATCACATGAACCACATGAACCACAACAACATGAACAACATGAAACAATGAACCAATCAGAAAGTGACACAAGGCACAAAGAACCAATAGGTGTATTCGACATTGGTTGCGGTTGGATGTAACCAATCAGCGAGAGTTAATCGATTGCAGTCGGGGAGGAACTGAAGATGGAAACATGAAATCGGACACATTCTGCTTCCTGTACTGATGCTTGTGTGGTGTTTGCATACTTTCACAGCTGAAGTGAAATAAATGCAATATTTGTCAAATACAGACAATTCAGAGACATTTTCATACTTCATTTTATGTACTTACTTAGTGTCTGTTTTTACAAAAATGAAGTTCAACATAACATAAGCCTATACTATTTAAATACCAATGAAGTGGTATATGAAACCTTTTACTGTTTTAAACATACAGATTTGTGAGCATTAGTGGAACTGAAGGTGTTCAGCCGTCTGCTCTCGCGGTACTTTGATGCCATACGTCACAGTGACGTGGTGTCTGCGCTGTCTCAAGTTGGACAACATTTTTAATTGCCATGCACTGCTTCAAGTCAGCTGCCGATTGGTCTGCACAGCGCTGCATGAATTCGAACAAGCCTGCTGAAAACGAAACACAGAAACAGGGGAAACGCGTGACAGGACCGTATGATGGGTCAGGGAAATCACATGACAAACCAGGAACATGACAATGGGAAAACATGAAAAAAGACATGAAAACATGGACATGAAACAAAACCAAAAACAGACATGACATCATAATAGTTTATCTTAATAACTGACGATGGAAATAAATAGCTGTGAGGTCAAAAAGACTCTATTATTCAGAAGTGAAATAGAGAGTTTTAAGTTTAAAGTTTTAAAAACATGTTTATTAAATGCTGTCAGGAAAAAAAGTGCAAAAAATTTATCTTTGTGCTTTTCACAGTACCAGCAAGTCATTCATTTCACCATTTCATTTTCATCATTTATAACCTTCATGTTGCATGTTCCAAACTGACCGAACAAATCATTTATTTTTTATATTTATATAAAAAACATGTTTTTTTTTATTCAATTCACTGTCTCAATAATCTGGTTGCAGCAGTTAACGGTTTACTGGATGAGAAGATTATTGTCATGCAAAGCTATCATATGGCTTTTTATTTAATTAAAAAATGTTTTATGTTGTTTTGAAACTTGAAAGCTTCAGCCAACCAGTTCATTATTTAAAAATATTTTGCATTCTATGAAAGAAAGCAAATCATACAAGTTTGTAACATCATAGGTATCAACAAATCATTTAAAGTATGTGCCATGTAGCAGCTACACAAGATTATGACACTGGCAGGTTACATTATGAATACCAAGGTTTAAATTTATACCATTGACTCCCTTCAGCAAATCTAAGTGCTGCTCATCTGATTTCAATCTTTCCTCAGCTGCATTGTTAGCGACCTTGCATTCCTGAACACTGTCCCAAATACACATCTCATCAATTCAACGCTTCATTTCCACTAATGGGATAACAGCCGGCGAGCGTCAAATTCATTTTTAACTATGCTAATTTTATGACTCTTGAAAACCGTAAAAGTGCCACAGGTTTGGCCTGAAACATGTGATTCACAGTCCGGAGGCTGATTTTATTACATCTATGAACTCATCAGACAAGATGAACCTTAATTAAGTCTAATACTGGTCAGATTCAATAACAGCGGGTCACCTGATACCACCAGAGGGTGTTTTATGAGAAGGTTCAAAATTGCCATACAGTCATAAGACTCTACAAAATTATGAACACGACATTCCATCAGTGCTTGTTGCCCTCTTCTGGAGCTTGTGGCATGAAATGCAAGCAGCTTGAAGAATTCTTTGGCAACTGTCAATCTGTAATATTTTTGAATGAGCTATGAAAGACACTGGCTTTAATCCAAGATTGTGCTCATTAAAAAAAGTGCGAATTTCTAAAGAATCGGTCCATGTCCATATTCAAACAAAACAATGAGGACAGTGAGATGCATCATATACTGTTTTAAGTGAGTGAATGATGCATTCCAGCATGAAAATCATGTGCCCTTTACTGCTGACTGGTCCATTGGGCAGCTGCATGATTTTCTCCTACAAGCAAACTTGCTTTGATTTGTCATACAGCATCTGTGAATGCCTCGGTAGTTTAGCCATCAGCTGGCCTACATGGAATCTGCATGTGCGGAACTGCAACATCCATCAATAAAAAAGCTGTACTCATCATCTGCACTTTTCAGGTTCAGCTCCATTTAACACGTTTACGGTAGTCCTCAGAATTCCATAGATTTTCCACCAAAAAATTAACATAGAAAATATGACAAAAATCTGGTATTCAGTCACATTTCTGAGCAGGCAAAATGACAAGAGGGAAGAAAATTATATTTATAAATATAACTCACTATGTGAATATACAGTGCTGCTTGAAAGTTTGTGCACCCCTTGCAGAATCTGTGAAAATGTGAATAATTTTAACAAAATAAGAGGGATCATACAAAATGCGTGTTATTTTTTTATTTAGTTCTGTCCAGAATAAGATATTTTAAATAAAAGATGTTTACATATAGTCCACCAGACAAAAAAGCTGAATTTATAAAAAATTATCCCATTCAAAACCCTTGATTCTTAATACTGTGTGTAGTTATCTGGATGATCCACGGCGTTTTTGTGTGATGGTTGTTCATGAGTCCCTTGTTAGTCCTGAGCAGTTAAACTGCCCAACATTCTTCAGAAAAAAGCTTCAAGTCATGCAAATTCTTCAGTTTTCCAGCATCTTTTGCATATTTGAACCCTCTCCAGCAGTGACTTTGATTTTGAGATCCATTTTTTCACACTGAGGACGAAATCCAACTGGAACTGGAAAGTTGCACACAGTCCTACGTCACTGGACTAATCTTCACAGTACTGTTGACTGCGATGGAAACGCATATGGCAACATGTCTGAGGGGGAAAAAATTTCCTGGGACAAATTGTTTCGGGCAATTTCAGTGGAAATGGAAGTCAAAATTATGAGTCATTTTTTTGTTCATCTTACAAATGTGACATACTGACTGCATCTCAGAATAAGGCTATAACTTGTCAAAAATAATTTAAGGTATTACCACAATGTGCCTTATATCTCACAATAAAACAATACCTTACAATGTCAAAGTTATTAACATCTATTACTGTAATTAAATTTACATCTCACATTGTAACTATCTTGTAGATACATCTTTCATTCCCAGAATTTTGACTTGATATCTCACAAATGTGACATTATATAGCGGAGTGTGACTTCATATCTCAAAATCTGACTATATAAATTTGTATTTATATCTCACAATATATGTTTTGTAATGTGACTTTCTTATTGTAAACCTTTTAATTTCAGGTGGAAATTGGCTTTGGAAACACGGGTACTGACAAGACAATACTATCATCAGCCAAGCTCATAATCCAGGCTGGTTGTTTCTTCAAGTGCACCCCTTCATTGGTCTGTATGCAGCTAAAAATACACTTTCATCCCATACCAGATTTGCGCTTGCACAGTCTATCTATTCTCAGTGCCAATTTATGGGCATCCATATGTCACGTCGGTGGGTACACAGAGTCATTATGTGGTTAGTGTCGGTCTTGTGGGCAAATGGCAACCTGTGTGCCGGGTCTGAGGTTGGGCTGGCTTTTCACAGTTTTACTTTTTCAGTGAAAGAATGTGAGAAACAGCATGTGCCCAGAGCAAAAGCAAGGTCATCTAACATCATCTTTTGGCATTAGCAAGAAAACATTACCGTTTAGAGGTGCCAAGTGCCAAGGCATCTATCTTAAGGCCAGTTCCCTTGTTGATTCATATGGTTACAGCCCGGGGTAGTTCCCTTGTTGATTCATACAGTTACAGCCCGTGGTTTTGGTAACTGGCATTATGCATGTTATCAGCATGTTCATGTTCTCGTTCTTATCTGGGCATGACCCTGCATATGTGTGCATTTATCAGGGTGCACACATTTGCACATGCAGGCAGAAAAAAAAAAACAGGCCTTAAAGTTCAGATGTGTTGTAGCTCTACCTGCCGCTCTCAAATATCCCACAGTCCTCGGACACCCTCACTAATTTACTTGCATTCCTTCCCAGAATAATTTATTCTGTGTGCACAAACTGTCACATAACATTGGCTAGACATGAGCTAAGTTCAGTGCTGCTGGAGTTGCAGCTAGAAAACCACATTAAAATGTAACAAGCTAGTGCACCTCGAATAGGATTTGGAAATAGTCAACACTGCTGCGAAGGGTACTAAATATACCTCTATGTGACACAAGGTCCATAAATACCCCTGAGGAATAGTTATAGCACCAGCCCAGGAAAGATTGAAAAAAGGTCCATGAGAGGACATGTTGCTGTTAGCTCTTACATGGCCTTGTAAAACATTTAAACGTCCTTACTGGGCAGCCCTCCAAATTGTATAAAGGCCCGGACTGATTTACTTTTACCATTTACTATTCCAAGCCAATCGATCAATAAACCAAGTGACTAAAGAGAGCAGGGGCCAATGGGAGAAAGGAGAGAAAACAATAGGTCTCCCAGCAAAAATAAAAAGATATGGAAATATGACATACTGTAGAGTGTGTGAGTATTTAAGCAACATGACATGAGTAGAAGTGACTATGCTGTGTAGATGATTGAAAATGTGTAATTGCTTTTATATAACTGTATTGAGTAGTTTCAATTTGACAAATATTGTCACTATTGTTCCGCCAACAGAATAGTTTTAAACAAAACCACGGCAACACGGATCAAGACACATCCCTGATCAACAATATTCCTGAATGAATCAGTTTTTTTTTTTAATAAATCAGTTAAATCAATTAATTGATGACTCTTTCATTAAGAAAGTTACTTGTCACCAGCATGCATGCATTTCATTTTAGATTTCCTTTTCATTATTAAGGCTAACTGTCACAAACTGCTCTGAAACATGGTTTGAGGATCCAAATGCAGCATTAGGGGTAATCCACAATCATAATCCATATGACAAGCAAGGGTCAAAACCAAAGTCAGGGAAGACAATCCAAAACAAACAACAGCGTAGAAAGCACAGGCAAACAGGGGAATCCAGGAAACACAAAAGACAAGAGAGCGCGCTCAGAAATGCAGTGTGAAACGTACAAGACTTCACAATAGGGCTTAACACTGCCAAACACCGCTTTTAACCCCGGGTAAAGGAACGTTTTATACTTGTAATTTAGAAGCGGGGTTAGCACTGTTTTTTTACCCGGGGTTATAGAACCCTGCTCCGGAGATACCTATGTTGGTACCTATGTTTTTACCTATGTTTTTGCTTTTCTTCAGCCATTTTCAAAGCAGTTGTTAGTTTTATTCTGTTTTTGCCATTATTGACCCCAAAATACAATAAACCTCCTTGTGTCATGATGACATCACATCGTCAACATGTGAATGTGACGTGTGATTGACTGGAACACACTGAGGTCTGAAGTGGGACATTTAATTTTGGATATTCACACATCCAACCTCGTCTGGACCGTACCATTAGAATGACCCCGAGGTTAACTATTTCAAGTGTGAAAAGCCCTGAAGAGTGACTGAGGGTGCGTCTCAATCAGCTCCCTATAGTTCAGTAGTCAGGGCACTAATCAGGGAGTCGGCGTCAATCACAGAATTCTTCCAGTGCACTGAAACGTTCACTCCCTAAAAAGTCCCACAATGCACCGCAAAACCCAGGGTGCATCGATGCTCACTATACTCCCTTAACAGAAGTTCTGAAGTGCAAAACTTAAATCACATGAGCATACTCACTACACATAATGACACAATATGCATTTTTAAAAATAGAAACCATTATTTTATTATATTTCAGAATAAACATACATCATTGGACAGGTAATGAACACAATCTAGCTAACATTTATAATTTAAGGCTGAAATGTTGCACGTATATGTAAAAAGCAAAGTATTTATCATAATGTACTTTAAATAACATTACAAGTAACGTCAGAAAGATATCAGCTCTGCTGCTGTTTATAAACACCAGTAGTGATGTTGTTCAATGAGGACGTTGTCACGTCGCCGGAAATAGAGTCATCAGTGTCCCAATGTGTAGTAAGCATCCTTTACTTTCCTTATCAGTGCCCGAATTTGTGTACACAATATACTGATTCACGAGCTCAGGAGCTAGGGAACTGAATGAGATGCACCCTGAATAAACAGGGCTTATGTAGGCAGAGTTAACAAGGGTAATGATACACAGGTGGAAGTGATCAAACAATAATGAGTCCAGGCAATGTGTTATGGGAAGAGTAGTTCATGATGGGAAAGCCATGGAGATGGGAGGAGTGCTCTCTAGTGGAAATCAAGGACACTCTAGCTGGTGGATGTAACACTAACAGAAGTTTGGTTTTAGTTGCTTTAACCTTGTAAAGATTGACAGAAATAATAGTCTGAAAAATGTATTTAAAAAAAAAATGGAACAGTTTATTGAACCTTTAGACCAAAACTAAAAAAAAGTTAGCATGCAGTATGTGTTTTTTGTCAAGTGTCATGCTGCCTTTATGTGTTATATTGGAATTTTCATAAATATGAGTTTTCTAGTTAAAATTGGACATAAATGCCATCTCAAGTCATATTTACCAATGGGAAGCTTGAGGATAATACCAAGTTCCTGAGTTTGGCGGGCTATAAACTTTAAACATGGAGAAAGGGAGAACAATTGCTGATGTGCCTGGTATTCTTTATAAATGTTTTCCACAACGGCTACATCACCTTGTCTTTCTATTAAATTAGTGCAAATTTACATGTATGAATAACCATTTGAAGTGTATTGCATGTTTTATACACAGCGAAAACAGATAGCAGCTAGATAGCAAGCTGACTAAATAGCATGGTGAATGTTTGGTCGTCAGTGAAAGGGACGCTAAATATAATTTTGGCTTTAATGAGATTTTCCCAATAAGGAAAGAATAAACCTGGTGTCCTCTATGATTCCTGTTCTTTTCGACAACAAAGCATTTGAATGTGACAAGCTTCACAACTCACAACTTCAGAAATGGGACGTAGGAAATTTCAGATAGCATGTGAAGGCAGCGTCATATGTGTTATATTAGGCTTTTATGGCTCATATATGATATAGGAGAATATTGAGCTCACACTCGAGGAGGAAAAAAACACCTCTGTTTTATTCAGAGGCTCAAAAATGTTTCAATTTGGTGCAGTTGCTGTTATTCTTATAGCTTGATGAAATTATTATAGCTTGTAATGTCAAACAGTAAGACCTTTATAACAGTATAGCAGACTACTTACGTAAAATGGTTATAAATATCAGTTGTCTGTATATCTCCCAATAATATGTCTTAGTAAGATGACATTTAAATGCTTAGGTTCATCAAACTGTGTAGTTATAATGCATGATGATTGAGAGTTACAAATAAACATACTCAAAAGCCATATTTTTCTCAAAATGATGTATGGATAATCAAGTAAACCTTGAAAAAAATTTCTTCAGTCCACTAAATGTTTATTTTGAAATATGATGAACAATATAACATTTATTCTTATGTTTACTTTATAAAAAAATCTGTATTTTTACAGCAAAAATACCTGTTCCTAAAAGTGAACATTTTTTACAATTATACTAAAAGGCATTTTACTTGCTAAAAAAGTAGCAGGAAGATAGTGTGCAACAGCTTGTTCAGCAAAGTTTTGATCATGATGATAATTCAGAGGTTCAGAAATTTGCATATCATATACAATACAGTAGGTATGATGAATCATGATTTCTGTGTGAAACCGTTCACACAGGTTTTACTCACAAATGCATGTACAAACTATTAGTGAATGAAACCCATTATGTTGATCCTCTATAAGGAACTTCCTGTACTGTAAGTGCTGTGAGGTCTTGGCAGAAAAGCCAGGCGCCTACAGATGTCCTTAATATGCACTGAGAAACTGGAGCCAGACCTGTGTTTGGAGATGCTCTTAGGAGGTAATGGCTTTAAGTAAGACTATACTTTAGGATAATACGGTTTTTCTCAGTTCCTAAGACACATTTCCTGAAAGCTATACCACATAGCACATTATAGCACAATATCAAAAATTCTGATTTAATTATACAAACCTAAATATTTTAAGACAAAATCAAACACTATTCAGTATGAGGTTTTCTGGATTGTTATTCAAATTTTCAAAAATTGCTTTGTCTCCCAAGACTACTTACAATACATTAGTATAATGAACTCCTACCTGACTGTGGTTCGTACAATAAATAGCATTTCTTATTAGCCATTCTCCACTTATCTCCCTGCTGAAAAATCCAGCTGGTCACCAGCATGTTTTGAACAATGTTGCTGGGCAATGTTGCCGTCAATGCGCAACCAGGTAAGACACAGGGCCCACAACCGATCTAAAGTATCCAGATAGAAATTTGTTGCCCGTTCCCAATAGAAGCCAAGTGCCCAAGCAACATGGCTCAGCAACATTGCCCGGCAACATTGCTCAAAAAGTTTCCCCATGTATCATCACCATAACACTAAAGCTATATGTTGCTGTTAGTGAAATAAAGAACTTTTGAACTTTCATTAACAAGTCATTAACTGTCCCATTGAAAGAGCTCTTCGCATAACCGCTGATATTGAATAAACTGCTCACGATTATGCTTTTATTAGACATTTTTCTTGGTTTATATATCTCTAAATGTTTTTGTTTTGCAATGTACACACTGATTTGTGTACAGATCGTTGATTAATAATGTAATCATAACTAAAAAAAAATTCAGTTCTACTTTCAGCAGTGGGAGCAAAAGAAGTTACAATCATATTATTCAATAAAGCATATTTTAACCTTTTATTGTTTTTCCTTTACATCATTAATGTGTTAAATATACAATATGCAAGCAAAAACAATGCTTGTCCCCAAAACACTGCTTTCATACAGACAGCTGGCCTACTCATACTCAACCCCACAAGACCTGGTGAACCATGAATATGCTGGTCCACCAGCTAGACCAGCTGAATCCATGCTGGTTTGTGCTGGATTTTTCAGCAGGGATGATTTCTGATTTCATAATCACACCGTGTAATCTGAATCATAATCACACCGTGTTTGTTTTGAAGAACTGGCCACCCGGCTGAGCCTGGTTTCTCCCAAGACTTTTTCTCCATTCTGTCAGCTGATGGAGTTTGGGTTTCTTGTCACTGTCGCCTCTGGCTTGCTTAGTTAGGGACACTTAATATTCAACAGTATTATTGATTTGACTGCACTGACACAATTGGAGGAGAACTGAACTGAGCTGGATGATGGCATCACTGTTTTCTGCAGAACTGCTTTATAGAAGAAATGAACTAAATAATAATTATAATTTAATAATTGATAATTATAAATTAATAATTGATGATCTTTACAATGGAACTGAATCAACACTGAGCTAACTTCAGCTGAACAATAACACCATTGTCTTTTAGAGCTGTTGTATAGCCAAAATGAACACTTTTTTTGTTTGCATCATTGATTATTTTCCTGTTATCACTGTAAAGCTGCTTTGAAACAATCTGTGTTGTATGTTCGTAATGCCTATATAAATAAATTGACTAGACTTGACTTGATTTATATAGGCCTATGATATTTTTATTTTGTAAATAAAATGTAAAAGTTTTTAGATACTTCTTTGGTGAAGTGTTTTGCTTGAAAAGTGTCTTTGTGTTGTTTTTCTTTTATATAAATGGTATTTGCCACATATTTGTTATATTTCAAGGACATTCATTATGTGTTCAAATGTTTTGGGGGCCACTCTAGAAAGTGATGTCTGCCAGGTTTGTACAATAAATTATTTTTCCAACCTTTTTGTGTAGCAGAATTTTTTCCCCCTCTAAATCTTCAAACTAGTGCTGTCCTTGCACTGCAAGTGTCTTTCTGAACTTATCTTTAAAAACAAAAATGCATTACCATAATGCATCAATAGCACTTTCCTCAAAGGCTAATTTATTTCTCGTCTCATTATACGCTATGGAGTTCTCTGAAAACTGTAACCGAGCCATGCATTTCTTACAGAAGGTTGTCATTTGGAGGTTATCCCAGTCATCCCTCCGACATACATTGAGCCCGGGACTGAATGGGTTGTGTGATGGCAGGCGGCCCGAGGGGCGTCTAGGAGGGGTAACAGCCCTGCAGAGACACCTGAGACGTCAGTCCTCAGCAGCACACACTGGCTCTCCTCCAGCTGGATGTCCCTGCTTTCTCCTAAAACAAATCAATCCACGGGCCTGCTGCAGATAGCAGAGCGCTCCATTACACACACTTTCCAGCTCATAGATCAGGGTTTAAATTACTGCTCTGAAAACTACACATATGCTTCAGAGTTGCTACTTTTTCTGTTATGTATGACACTGAATTCTACTGACTACTTATCTCAATACTGTAAGAGAAATGTTCTGTTTTTTAATTACACAGCTCTCTGAAATGGTCAAATGTGTTGTGGGATTATTTATATAATGATTGATAAAACATATGTTTTTTCTGGCAACAAATCTCTTTTTCAAAAGTCTTTTCTTCTCACATAACAAAATAATAATAATTTTTACATTAATATTTCATATCCTTTTTTACTTACGGTATTTTGGTGTATGCTTATGAAAAAGAAGTACACTTTAGTTTAAGTTTACTTATTATGGAAATAAAACTTTAAAAGAATATACTTAGGTGCAAACTGAATGTAATTTATAGATTACATTTTAATGGGCTTTTAATGTTTTAATATTCAATGTTTGATTATTAAAACATAATTGTGGCGAGGGGGGTGTGGTTTAGCGAGGTCTGTGACGGGAGAGAGAATCAAGTGCAAATGATGAACACCTGTCTCTTGTTTCAGTAATTGGCGTGGAGAGACAGGTTATAAGCCACGCAGGAGATGAGGACCGGGGAGAGAGACTGGAGACACAGACACACTGGAACTCGAGCTGGGACTGCAGAGAGGAACTGCAGGGAGGAACTGCCTAGAGAAACCGGAGAAAGAATTATAGAAACTGAGTTTGACTTTGGTGCGATGTGCACACCGTTTGGTCACCTGAGTTATTGTGAAAATAAAGCCTGATTCGAGTTCAAGCTAGCCGACCCCTTGTCTTCTTCCTTACCCACACACTAACTTTGTTACAATAATGATTTCAAATTTTCTTTTAATTTGACATCAAAGTGCACTTTAGAAAAGTGACCTTAAGTGTGCTAAGAATCATAGGCTGTGTCCGAAATCGCATACTCTCATTAGTAGGTACTCATTTTGAATAACTCTGTGACCGCTAAAATAATTTGTTCTCTGGCCCATAGTATGAATGTGTAGAGTAGTATGAATGTAATCCTGACATACTATGTTGTTATTATCATGTGACCTACCAGTTACGTTGCTTCACTGCAATTCACAAATCATCTCCCGTGACCTCATGGAATAGTAAAGTGTCCATTGTATGCACACTTCAGCCAATTATCCTGCTAGCTTAGCATACCATTAACTGTTTAGGCTCTTAAACTAGCATACACATTTACATAATCACAAAAATACTTTGTGTAATTATGTCAATGTTAGATATGGTAAGTAGGCTATGTTTGACTGAAATTATATCAATTATATAACAAATTAAATGTTTATCTTCAAATCAGTATTATTTAACAATTCTTTGAAACAATATCCATATCCAATAAATTGACATACTATCAGATATGTTTTACATCCAAGGTGCACTACCATTCAAAAGCAACAAAGTTTTTTTTTAATTTTTTTATATATATTCTTTTAAAAGAAATTAATACTTTTATTTAGCAAGAATGCATTAAATTTGTCCAAAGTGACAGTAAAGACATTACAAAAATTTATATTTCAAAGAAACGCACTTTGAATATTTAATATGTTCTATAAAGAATTCAATTAATTTAAAGTTTCAACTCTGCATCTATGGATGCAGGTATATTTTTTTATTTAGCAAGGATGCATTAAAGGCACAATATGTAAGATTTTTGGATTAAAATATCCAAAAATCACTATGTTATATATTTTGTTAGCTTGTGTACTGACATTATCCCAAATGTTTCCAAGAATGTTTAAATCCAGAGAAATAGCCAATTTTAACCAGGACACGGACTGTGTCTGTGCGTCACCTATCAATGACATCATACCCGCGTTATCCTAGGTTTTAGGTTTTCTGTAGGTTTTATTTTGTAGAAACCATGGAAACACCAAAGACGCTTTAATATATTATGTGCTTTACTAAAAAGGTGAGAAACTGTTTAAATACATTGATCAACAGAAAACTAATTATTGTTATAGCTCAACACAGTTTTATTGTTATTCTTATTGTTAGTCTTATTGTTTAAATCTTGTTTTCTTGATTTACCGCGAGTACCATGTTTTACCATGCCTAATATTGATCTAGCTTACTGCAGTGTGCAACAAGTGTCTCACCGTGAAATCAAGGCGTCATCAAGTTATTGTTTTGAATACGCAACCTCTAGCAGCGAAAATGACATATTGTGGCTTTAAATTGATCAAAAGTGACAGTAAAGACATTTATAACAATACAAAAATGTATATTTCAAAGGAATGCAATTAGAATATTCTGTTCATTAAAGAATCCTGAAAATTATGTATCAGTTTCCACAAAAATATTAATATTTTTCATGATTGATAACAATAAATGTTACCTGAGCACCAAATCAGCATATTAGAATGATTTCTGAAGGATCATGTGACACTGAAGACTGGAGTAATGATGCTAAAAATTCAGATTTGCCATCACAGGAATAAATTACATTTTAAAATATATGACAATAGAAAACGTCTCGGTTACTAACATAACTTCGGTTCCCTGAGAGAATGGAACAAGTATTGTGTAAGCTAGCTTACGCTATGGGAAAAACTCCTTTTCTCGAGAATATTGAAGCCAAAATTATCCTTATAATTTTATATATGTAAAACGCACGACTGCACGAACCTATGGCGAGGTGGCTGAGGCTTGCGAACCAATCGGGTCGCATCGCGTCCTAGCATGTCAGCTCCCGCCAGAATGATTGTGGCCTACAGCTATAAAAGCCCATCTTACGCCATAGGATTCAGGTTAAATCGACTGAAGCGACCCCCTGATCTAAGCACAATAGCACGGCGGGTTACGTAATACTCGTTCCCTTCTCTCAGGGAACCGAGGTTACGTTAGTAACCAAGACGTTCCCTTTCGAGAGTACTCTCGTATTGCGTAAGCTAGCTTACGCTATGGGAACCCAATTTAAAATGCTGTGCGTGCTTAAAAACGTCGCCCCATACTATGGCCTGGGACGAGAGCCCGAGGCCCATAGAAAAGTAAAAGTTATGAGTCCCAAAAAGAGGCCAACGAGTGGTGAGACTCTTATAAGGGTATATGTAGGGAATAAATATTCCTGTCATATCATTTAGATAAAAACTAGACCGGACAGAGTCGGGCCTATAATTATTGCAAATGTGTTATACATTTGTTTATATGGAATTTAGATAAAAACTAGACCAGACAGAGTCGGGTCTTATAGTTATTGCAAATATGTTATACATTTGTTTATATGTACATTTGTTTATATGAAGTAAGATAAAAACTAGGCCAGACAAAGTTGGGCCTTATAATTATTGCAAATGTGTATACATTTGTTTATATTGAATTTAGATAGAAACAAGACCGGAAAGAGTCGGGTCATATGATATTGCAAATGTGTTATACATTTGTTTATATGGAGTTTACATAAAAACTAGACCGGACAGAGTCGGGCCTATAGTTATTGCAAATTGTTACGAACCCCGCTTTAAAAGTGCTCGTGGAAAGGGGGCAAGCAACATAAAAAGGACACACGAGACAGAAAAGGCAATTGAAATATTTATTAATAGTACTGCATTCACGTGTCACCGTTTAAGCAATGAATGAAAGGAATCAAAATCAACTCAAACAAATACTGTTAAACAGACAAACAACCAAAAACACA
Organism: Rhinogobio ventralis; assembly: GCA_039654625.1. Taxonomy (NCBI): domain Eukaryota; kingdom Metazoa; phylum Chordata; class Actinopteri; order Cypriniformes; family Gobionidae; genus Rhinogobio; species Rhinogobio ventralis. The sequence continues at coordinate 18,863,119 of CM077212.1, forward strand.
GACCAACACGAACAAAAAAAGAGACACAGAAAAAAACAAAACAGCTGGTCAGCTACCGCTGGGCTCGGGATGCACACGAAGCTCATCAGAACCCAGGCCGCCGTCAGCACTGGCTGGGCAACCAGAGACATTTAAAGCCCTCGAGTGTGCGCCACACTCCCATTTAAAGGGGTCATGAACTGCGTTTTTTTTATTGTTTTATGATGTTTCCTGGGGTGCACTTATAATTTTAGAATGCTTTTTACATCAAAAATGTTCATAATTTATAAATAAAAGGCATTTTTCCTATTTTAGCCTTCTGCTCTGGGCTGGATTTCACGAAACCTTCTTAACGATACGTCATTCTTAAGTTATACCTTAAGATGTACCTAAACGTTAATACGTGTTTCCTGAAAAGAACTTAGTTAAGTATGCCTTCTGTAAGTCATACTTTCGTAAGGTTGGTCTGGACCACTCTTAGCTATACCTTATCACTGCTGACAGTTCATTCCGGTAGTGGCCACCACTGTTTCTTTACATCTCTGTCTATAGCCTACCAATATAATTCTCGGCTGACATATAATATGCTAATTGAAGTGTTTTCATGCAAAGAATACAATTGTCATTAAACTGATGTTTGTTAGCTTTTTAATTATATTATCCAAAGGTACATCAGCTGGCAAAAAACATTATGGAGTCTATTTAAAGGGAATGATTGTGGAGGGGAGTTTGGTCAAACTATGGCAGCAATACAGCCAATAGTTGTGCTAAATCAAAGTAGGCGCCGTACGCGGAGCCATTTCTATGAGCACGATTTTATCCGTGAAAACTTTAGTCCCCTGGCTACCATGTCAGAAGCTGCAATTCAAAATCAATTTTGTCTGCCATGGCAGCAAATTCAGCAGCTTTTAGATCTTGTTGGTCCGACTTTGTCAAGACAAACCTGACGGTGCTCAGCCCCGAAATTCAGCTGCTGGCGGCTCTTTTCTTTGTTTCTTTTTTTTCTGGCTTTCAAATGAGAGATTGGTATCAAAGAGCACACCCAGGTTCCTAACTGACGACGAGGACGTGACAGAGCAGCCATCAAGTGTTAGACAGTATTCTAGGTTACTACATGTGGAGTTTTTTTGTCCAATAATTAAAAATTCAGTTTTTTCTGAATTAAGTTGCAGGAAATTACTAGTCATCCAATTTTTTATATCAGCTATGCATTCCGTTAATCTTGTGAATTGGTAAGTTTCGTCAGGGCGTGAAGAAATATAGAGCTGAGTATCGTCAGCATAACAATGAAAACTAACGCCATGCTTCCTAATGATATCTCCCAGTGGTAGCATGTACAGGGTGAAAAGCAACGGTCCTAGCACTGAGCCCTGCGGTACTCCATACTGAACTTGTGATCGGTGTGAGATCTCTTCATTTACTGCTACAAACTGAAAACGGTCAGATAAGTATGATTTAAACCATGCCAATGCAATTCCACTAATGCCAACATAATTTTCGAGTCTATTCAAAAGAATGTTGTGGTCGATGGTATTGAATGCAGCGCTAAGATCGAGTAACACTAACAGAGAGATACAACCACGATCGGATGATAAGAGTAAATCATTTGTAACTCTAATGAGAGCAGTCTCAGTACTATGATGTGGTCTAAATCCTGACTGGAAAACCTCACAGATACCATTTTTTTCTAAAAAGGAGCATAATTGTGAGGACACTGCCTTTTCTAGTATTTTTGACAGAAAGGGTAGATTTGAAATTGGCCTGTAATTGACTAATTCTGTAGGGTCAAGTTGCGTTTTTTTAATAAGTGGTTTAATAATAGCCAACTTAAAAGTTTTCGGTACATATCCTAAAGTCAAGGATGAATTAATGATATTAAGAAGAGGATCTATGACCTCTGGAAGCATCTCTTTTAGTAGTTTAGTCGGTATAGGGTCGAGCATACATTGATTTTGATGATTTAACGAGTTTAGCCAATTCTTCTTCTCCTATAGCAGTGAATGAATGTAATTTTTCCTCAGTGACACTACAATGCTCTGTCTGATGTGATACAGTAGTAGACGGCTGCATGGTTATAATTTTTTTCCTAATATTATCAATCTTACAAGTAAAGAAGTTCATAAAGTCATTACTGCTGTGCTGTTGGCAGACATCAGAAGTTGAAGCTTTATTTTTGGCTAATTTAGCCACTGTATCGAATAAATACCTAGGGTTGTGTTTGTTTTCTTCTAAGAGAGTCGAGAAATAAGCAGATCTAGCAGTTTTTACGGCCTTTCTGTATGAAATCATGCTCTCTTTCCACAAAATTTTCTTCCAGCTGCACTCCATTTTTCTGGCTGCTGTTTTAAGGGCCCGGGTGTGCTCGTTGTACCACGGCGTTGGACTATTCTCTTCAATCTTTTTTAAGCGCAGAGGAGCAACTGTGTCTAAAGTGCTGGAAAAGAGAGAGTCAATAGTTTCTGTTGCAACATCAAGTTCCTCTGGGCTATCTGGGATAAGGAAGTTTATTTATAAAGAAATCTTTAGTCTCAGCAGTGATAGTCCTGCCATATTTGAAGCGAGGGGGCGGCTTTGCAGCCTTTGCTAAATTAAGTATACATGATACTAGGTAACGATCTGAGATGTCATCGCTCTGCTGCAGAATTTCAACGGTATCAACATTTATTCCATGTGACAATATTAGGTCTAGAGTATGAGTGGGTCCTGATACGTGTTGCCTAACTCCAATAGAGTTTAGAATGTCTCTAAATGCCAATCCCAATGCGTCTTTTTCATTGTCTACATGGATATTAAAATCACCAACAATTAGGACTTTATCTGTAGCCAGTACTAACTCTGATAAAAAATCAGCAAATTCTCTGATAAAGTGTGTATTGTGCCCTGGTGACCTATATACAGTAGCCAACACAAATGTTAAACAGGATTTATCAATTTCACTACATAATGTTACGTAAAGCACCAAAACTTCAAAATAATTATATTTGAAACTAGACTTCTGAGTAATACTGAAGATATTATTATAAATTACAGCAACACCTCCCCCTTTACCTTTCAGACGCGGCTCGTGTTTATAACAATAATCTTGTTGGGTGGACTCATTTAAAGTAATGTAGTCGTCAGGTTTTAGCCAGGTTTCTGTCAAACACAGCACATCTAGATTATTATCTGTAATCATATCATTAACAATAAGCGTTTTAGAGGAAAGGGATCGAATATTCAGCAGCCCGAGCTTTATCATTTGTTCATCTGTATTATATCTGTTGTTTATTTGTTGGACATCAATTAAATTTTTACCGTTGAATAGTTTTGGTGTTTTTTTGTATTTACTAATTCGTGGAACAGACACAGTCTCTATGTGATAATAGCTAGGTGAAAAAGTCTCTATGTGCTGGGATTTATCTGACTTCTGTGACGCGAGACAGCTAGCAGACGGTCGGGTAAGCCAGTCCGTCTGCTTCCTGACCTGGGCCCTAGTTAGTCAAGGTTTAGCTTTAAGACTATGTGCCAAATTACTAGAGAGAAGAGCGGCACCACCCCAGGAGGGATGGATACCATCTCTTTTCAACAGGTCAGGTCTGCCCCAAAAGCTTTTCCAATTGTCTATGAACCCTATGTTATTTTGCGGACACCACTTAGACAACCAGCCATTGAGTGATGATAGTCTGCTAAGTATCTCATCACTCCTTTTAATGGGGAGGGGACCAGAGCAAAAAATCCGGTTTGCCATCGTACTTGCGAGTTCACACACCTCTTTAATGTTAATTTTGGTGATCTCCGACTGGCGAAGTCGAACATCATTTGTGCCGACATGAATAATAATCTTAGAGAATTTACGATTAGCATTAGCCAGCACTTTTAAATTTGCTTTGATGTCAGGCGCTCTGGCTCCCGGTAAACATGTGACTATGGTGGCTGGTGTCTCTATTTTCACGTTCCGTGTAATAGAATCGCCAATAACTAGGGCACTTTCAACAGGATTCTCAGTGGCTGCATCACTGAGTGGGGAGAACCTGTTTGATGTTCTAATTGGAACGGAAGAGTGTTTTTTTGATCCGCGACTATGCCGTCTCACCGTCACCCAGTTGCCCTGCTGCACGGGCTCTACAGCCGGAACCGAACAATGTACAGATTTCACTGAGCTAGTCGCATCCAAAGCAGTGTCTAAAGCTGTTTTGTTCTCACTACTCTCAAATAAAGTCTGGATGCGTGTCTCTAATTCTGAAATCTTCTCCGTCAGTCTGACTATCTCCTTACATTTATCACATGTGAAGCCCTGTTCACCAACGGAGACAGATATACTAAACATGAAACATGTAGTGCAGGTAACAATAAAAGGAGAAGACATGGCTTACCGTATTTGTTGATTAATCCAACTTACCACAGTTGTTTGATGGACTAGTAAAGGCACGAGAGACAAAACAGGAAACCTGGATGCACAAATGGCAGGCTAACAGGCTAGTGAAATGCTAACGCGTTGTGAAATGCTAACACGTTGTGTTAGTGATTTAAATTAAAAGCTAACAATGTCAATTTTAACGTGATAGGCAATATATTTTATTGAGTAGGTCATCCAATAACAGAAATGAGTGATTTACACCAATAATATGATGCGGGCAATTAACCCTGCTTGTGGAGTAAATGAAGACTATGGCAAAATATATTATGATAATATAAATGGCATACTGCCAGTTAGTGTAGTGGGTTGGGCACAATCATTTAAAAATTATATAAAATATCCACGGTTGGATTTAGTTTGCTATTTGGATTATATTTATGAGATCTCACGAGTCCTGATAAATGCAATTTCAACTATTTCTGAAGTGCTTCTATTATAAAGAACACCGCTTTCTCACATAACGCAGTTAAACAGCCCCTGCATAGAGTAAATAATCGACTTTTGAGCCATTGATAAACCAATTCAGCACCGCCGCCACGGAGAGCACTGGCTAACGTCGCACTTAAGAAGGTATACCTTAAGCAACCTCCTAAGATATAGTTTGGGGAACACGCCTAGAAATGGTATACGTTTAGTTAAGTTATACCTTTAGAGTCTTCGTAGCACGCTAAGAGACAACGTTATTGGGAAATGCAGCCTTGAACGCTCCGTTTTAAGGGGCGTGTCCGCTGGGAGACTTCAGTGTAAACACCCACTGCCGTGATTGGCTAACGTCTTTGCATTTGAAATAGTATTACTCCCTCTTTTAGCTCGTTTTTACAATTACAGCTCTCATGGTTAACTAATCGTGAAAAGTGTTGCATTACATTTAGATCTATGGCATTATATTAAGATTGTGGCATGAAAGGTTGTATCGATGAGCATTGTAGCCAATCACATACATGCTGAGCGCATGAAAGCAACGATCTCGTCATTGCAACTCAGTTTCTGTACACTAACAAATGCTTTCATTTTCACTTTAGCGTCACTGATAAACTCTCTTGTTTGACTGACAGGTTCAGCGCGTGCTGCTCAAACGATTGCAAAGGGAGCTTTCTTTGATCGCTTTCTTTATAGAACTTAATCACTGTTAAATAACAGATTATTTTCATCCTACTAAGAGAAACAACCCAAGTTGATGTTTAGTCACTGGTCTGATTTACTGACACAGACAAAGAACATCTGACTACATGAATCATCACATTTCAGATCAAGCATTAGAATGTTACTTACATGTTGCATGACTGTTGAACCCAGTCACTGCACAATATTTTGTAATCCTCAACGGCATGTTTATTGCTTTGTAGCTCGATGGTTTAACACTAGGCCTATGTTACATGCATGAATCGGTGGGCGGGGCTAAACAGGTAGTGATGAAGTAGGCGTTGATATTCTTCTGCTGAGGCGGTGCTTGCCTCCCTTTGACGTCATAGATCCCCACTTTGAAAAACCTGTCGTTTGCTGGGCCTGGTGTCTATAAAAGCTTTTCTTTGACTAACAAGGAAGTTTTCAGCTCTGAAACTTACAGGATATTCTTATATTACCATGACCTTTTATATATCAAAAGCTCAAGGGAAAGTTGATTTCTCAATTCATCACCCCTTTAACTCATGACAGTGACTGTGGCAGGTTAGGCGGCTGGAATCAGGTAGTGGCAGCACAAGATCAGTTCCAGCCCTTCGTGTACTCTCTCCCGTCCTATATTCCACTCCGAGCGTCATTACTAAACAGGCAACAAGTGGACAGGGGCGGAACTTACCCTCAAGAGAAGAAAATACCACAATCAATGCCACAACTGCAAACACATACCAAATTAAATAATAATAATAATAATAATAATAATAATAATAATAATAATAAAGCTTGGACCGTAACACTTCCCCACCTAAAGACAGAAACAGTTCCCCTTTTCAACTCATCTTTTTTTGAAAAAAATGAAGAGAAAAATAAACTGGTTCTGAATACAAAAACAAATTTAACCCCGTGACAAAGCGTCGGCAACTACATTCTCAGATCCCTTCTTATGACGGATCTCTAAATTATATGGTTGTACCATTAATGCCCATCTCATCAAGCATTGATTGTGATTGTACATCTTACTCAGAAAGACTAATGGGTTATGGTCCGTATAAACCATAATAGGAAATCTACTGGTCCCACAAAATGTTGTAATGCCAGTAAAAGTGCTAAAGTTTCCTTCTCAGTGGTTAAGTAATTTAACTGATGATGGTTAAACTTAGCAGAAAAGTAGGATACAGGGTGAGCTATTCCGTCAGCACCCTCTTGTAAAAGAACAGCTCCCACTCCGACCGCACTGGCATCCACCTCCAGCTGGAACGTACCGGACACATCCGGAGCCAAGAGTACAGGAGCACTGCAAAGCAGAGATTTGGCAGACAGAAATGCCTGGTGGCACTCATCCGTCCAACTAAAATCAACTTTAGGACTACACAGTCTAGTCAATAGAGCTACAACACTCGAAAAGTTCTTGCAAAAACACCGGTAGTATCCTACCATTCCAAAGAATCTACGCAGCTCTCGCCTCGTAGTAGGTACCGGATACTCAAGAACAGCAACCACTTTCCCATCCAATAGTCGTACCTGCCCATTTCCTACCTGCTTTCCCAGATATGTAACAGTTCACACTTTTTAATGTTCAGACCATGTGGATGTAACGTTACAGTTAGATACTTGGCCCATGGCCCAAAACCATGGACATCAAACACTGAAACATCGTTGGTGCATTTCGCAGGCCAAATGCCATACGGGTATATTGAAAAAATTAATCAGGGGTTGGCGACCCTTTTTTACTTACTGGACAGCGATATGCATGTTGCTTAATGGGTAATGCATTACCGACATTAATATCATGCACAATAACAGAAGTACCCGGAGGGACGTCATTGAATAAATTTGAAAACCGTCCAACAATTTCTTTATGTCCTGCTGCTGTTCACTAGACAAGTAAGACAGTTGAGAAGGAAGTGTTGATAAAACTTCAGAGTTTTTCAAACAACCACCCCCAAGACCTCCATTGATAACTCCAATCCATCATCCACGTCATCCATAGGCAAAGTGCAAGTAAGCAACAACACGCTCTTCTTTGACTCGGTCGCTAGCTCACGTATGGAAACATCAGCAGTCCCATCGAAGACGTCACTGGTCTTGTCCTGAACATCAGCACGGCACCAATACGTCTTTAACATATTCACATGACATAAGCGAGTTTTCCGCCTCCGTTCAGGAGTATGGATTACATAATCCGTCTCACTCACCCTGCCAGACCCAGGAATAGGAATTAATACCAAAACTTTCTCTCCTGGTAGAAAATTATGCTCCACTGCCTTCTGATCAAAACAGCGCTTCATTTTCTTCTGTGACAGAGCAAGAGCTTCTTTCGCCGCAGTACAAGAGAGCAGTCCCATGGGTGAATGTTGTCTCTGGATAGCATGTCCGGACCCTGGTTCAGAATGCCTGGCACATGCGCTGCCCTTAGCAAGCGCAGGTTATGCTGAGCCCAAAAAAGGAGGCGTTTGGCCATGGTGTGCAGGTTGCTTGACCTGAATCCACCCTGGCGATTTATATAGGATACTACTGACATGTTGTCCGTTCAGACCAGGATGTGGTGACCCTTTATGTATGGGAGGAAAGCTTTTAGCGATAGATCGACCGCTCTCATCTGTAGACAGTTTATGTGCAGCCGTCTCTCCGAGCTTTCCAAGGAGCCAGGGCTTTGATACAGCCGTGATTCACTTTGATGCATAAGTGACCTAACCGCCACGCACAAGGTTTTAACCAGCGCAGAAGGGGACGCATGTACAGTAGACCCAGTTTGAGTACTGCTGATGATGAGGCCATGAGGCCTAACATCCTCTGAAAACGTTTGAGAGGAGTGTAAGTGGCAGCTTTGAACACCGCCGCTAGGCGCTGGACGGTGAGTGCGTGCTGTGACGTAAGCTGCGTTCTCATCAGTACCGAGTCTATGACTGTTCCCAGAAAATAAATATTCAGGATGGGAGACTGCGCACTCTTGGCAGTGTTGATCCTGAGACCCAGACATTCTAGATGGCTGAGGAGCCAGGATGTGTGCGTTGCCGTAGCACAGCCAATCAGTGCGCTAGTAAGCTCTGCTGGGGTCTGCTGTGCAGCTGCATTGTGATTTACATATATAAAATTATAAGGATAATTTTGGCTTCAATATTCCAATAGCATAAGCTAGCTTACGCAATACGAGAGTACTCTCGAAAGGGAACAGTTAAAACACTGTATTTCAAATTAATGCAGCCTTGTTGAGCATTAACATTTCAAAAACATAAAAAAATCTTGCCAAACCCCAAAGATTCATCAAAAAAAACAAAACAAGATGTGGCTATAATGTGATATGTTTTTAGACAGGCATTACGTACAGCTATATCTTGGGATCCTATTTGCAATGATGACTGGATGACTGTACATATTCCCTTTTATATTCATCCATCCATGAACACTGAAATCATTCTAGACAGATTGTGTGAATGCCTCTCAGAGCCACTTGTAAATAAAGCAAATTTAATTTGCATTTTAAAAGCAAGAGCTACCCATGACATTCAGTGCATAACATCTTTACATTCCAAAATAGCTCTGTATCAGAACAAACATGAGCTTCTGTACTGTTGCCTAACCAAGGCATTCTGATCAAGCCATCATAACTATAAATAATCACTATGGCTGTTTAATTAAGTTCCTTCCTCACTGTAATCATTCACACAGCTGCCATATCCATATGGAAACACAAAAAAGCGCTGCTTTGATCTAAAATGTATGTGGTGGGCACTACACACGTGTGGATCAGTGGTGTAGTCGGGCCACACGCAAGCATACGCCATATACTTAGCCTACTTTTTGCCCAGGGCTGTTTGCGTATTACGACTTCTAATTATCAATATTTGCTTATACCCTCTTGTTTTGTTGCTTTGAAAGTCCACAATCTACTGTTATGTTAGCTTCCTCTTTAACTGTTTGTCCAATGCTGTTTCTTTGTTGTAATTGGTGCATTAGCACTTCTACCATCATCGACAGTGCATGTTTGCGGACACAGCGTAAGAAATATGGTGGTGAATTAGGCTATTAATTAATTATATGCATCATGCGGTTGGAGCTTTTATAAGCGCTAAGTTCCTGTATGAACTGAATAGATTATCAGTGCAACATTACTGAAGTGAAGCCCGGTTTATATAATTGTGCACGAGTGGCATGCGAATCACTGTACTCTGCGCGCGTTCACTTCTGGTGCGTGAGGTCTGTACACGATCTGGTGTAGTTTACGCAAGCGCCGGAAGTGATCGCTGGCTCAAGGCTGTTGCACATAATGGTGTATTAGAGGTAAAAAATTATAAAAATACTATTCGGTTTCTCGCACGAACCGATCGTTTCGTGTCTTAAGACATCAATGTGTCGTCCGTCACGAGCCGCAGGGTTTAATTTGTCTTAAATTTGTCTGTGTATGTTTTTTTTACTCTCATAGATTTTGTTACCATTCACATGCATTATACGACTGACAGACTGCAACGGTTGGAGTTTAAAGTCTTCATTTGTGTTCTACTGAAGAAACAAAGTCACCTATATCTTGGATGCCCTGGGGGTAAGCAGATAAACATAAAATTTAAATTTTTGGGTGAACTATCCCTTTAAAGTATGAATGAAATCTATGAATGTATCTCTGAAGGGAAATGACTGCCTTGAGAAAAGTTTTGATGGCATGTTCTTTTCATCTTCCCTCAGTGTAACATAGTGTTTTTATAATGTTACCGGGAAACGTCTCTATTTCTGCTGTTCTCTAAGCGCCACCTACTGACAGAGGGTGTATTTAAATTTTCATTCAACCTATCAGCAGTTTTCGTTTGTGAAACTCAGACCAGATTTTTATTCGCTGTTGTATTTTTACCAGCTAATGTAATGTAACCAAACCCTTGAATAATTGGCTTTTATATAGCCTAATGCCAAAGCAAATTTAAGAAAATATTTATTTCATATTCAGTTTTTTTCCACCCACTTGCATAATGACTCATTCATTTCAGATGTATCACTTTTCACAATGAATATAATTCCAAAGCAAATTATTTATTATTGTTTAAATAATTTCAGAACTGTAATGCGGTCAAGAATAATCTGAAAAATAATCTGTCAACCAATTTTAGAATGCGCTGTATTTATTTGTTTTTAATTAAACAAATGTTACAAGTGAACAACAACAACAACAAAAAATACTATTGTGAATTTTTTTCGGGGGATGGGGGATGGGGGGTGGTTATTATTGGGTAATTATATTATTGGGTAATAGTACACCACTTATTTTTTTAGGACTACTGGTGTGGATATGTTTCAGAACGAGGCCAGTGTTTGGTTTCAAGCACAATGACTCAATCCCTCACTTCCTCCCATGAGTGATGTTTCACAGCTTCACTTCTGACCCATTTTTCTACCCATTTCACAACAACTCTGTTTGCCGCTCATTGCTCTCTCCTCCTCCCCCTTCTCTGTGTTTATATATCAAAATTCAATTAATAAACTGATGTTCTTGAAAGCTCATTCACAAAAGATGCAACTTTCAAACTTGCTGTCTGTCTTCAAATCATTCACTCCTTTCATATTGTGTTCTTGAGGTAGATAACTTGTGGTCATCTTCGTGAGGGATTTGCATTTCAGTCCTATTTTTCTGATCTATTTTCCTCCTTCAAAGGCATGGTACTTTGATGTAGCTCAAATCTCATTACTACAGGATCACTCGACTACAGACAGCGATTTCCAGTGCTCTGCGGTGCGTTAGACGAGGTGATAAAGTGTGAAATCCCTGGCAAGCTTGTGCTCAATGAATAGAGAAGAGAAGACAAGAAGAGAGAGAAGCGAAGGGTTTAGGCTTAGTGCCACGCTGTGACGCATCCTCTGTCCAGGGTGTTGGGTTTACCGTGTTTAGCTGTAATTAGCATGCCGCAGCATGGCATGACATTACCTCCTGCCATCCGCTAGCTAGCTAAGCTCTTAACAAACAGAACCTTGTGTGATAAACAAAGTATCTTGTCTAGCCATGTGTGAAGATGGCAACACACAACTACTGACAAACATCTTTGGCTAATAGCTAGACTGAGACGACACTGTGGGAACGCTTCAGGGAGCAAGCTAATGTAATTAAGGAACACTGGAGGCCATCCGAAGCCTGTCACTGGAGCTTCACAAATGGAAAAACGACGGCTTCCTCGCTAGAGAAAGTCCATGGGCTTTAATACAGGCCGTAGGCGAATGGAGCTCATTATCCAGAGCGGTCACATAAGGGAAATGTCGCTGTAGCGACTTTTTAAATGTTTATTTAGTGACATTCTCGGCCTGAGGCTTTGAGTTCCAGTCTTTGGATATTATTATGTGTTTGAATGAAACAAAACATAAAGGTGGCTTCAGTCGATTTTTTTTTATTCTAGTAGGCCCATTTCTTTGAGCCACTAACATGTAGAAGAGAGATAAATGTACAGCCATATGTGTCACATTCGAAGAAACAGAACAACATTTAAACTGTAATTTGCTAAACATCTTTGACCTATACGCTGTGTTTCTGCTGCTGTTCCTTTGCATTATTTAGCAAACCATATTTACTCAGTGAATGTTAGAATAAATTAAATCAGTAATGGCTGCAATTTAAAAGCACAATACTTGTGTACATTATCCCAAACGTTTCCAAGAATGTTTAAATCCAGACAAATAAAAAAGTTTAACCAGGACATGCGTGTCCATGCGTCGCCTACCAATGTCATCATACCCATGTTACCCTTGATTTACGGTTTTGTTTTGTAGAAACCATGGAAACACCAAAGATGCTTTAATATATTATGTTTTATTAGACAGGTGAGCAACTGTTTGGATACATTCATCGACAGAAAACTAATCATTGTTATATAGCTCAATGCAGTCTTATTGTTTAAATCTTGTTTTCTTGATTTACTGCAAGTAGCCTACCATGTTTCACCATGCCTAATATCGATCTAGCTTACTGCAGTGTGGAACAAGTGTCTCATAGTATCCATCGAGTAAACACACAAAATATCATTATAGCATAACTTTCAACATACTCAAATGTATCTAATATGATAAAACAGCACTGCGTTACCCCACATACACATAAGCGGAAGAAGCGGAAGCGTTCGTCTGCAACATAATAAAAGCTCCACTGCTCTCGAGCAGCGTGTCGCGCTTGTCTCTCATTAGCAATCACTCCAGCAGCCTCATTCAGCTCCATCCGCTTTCAGGCCCACCCTGCTTCATACTACAGTAACATTAATACATCTTTAATACATTAGCTCATCCATGAATATCGGATTCTTTTCCTCCGGCTGTAGAGGTGAAGACAACAACTCCCATGATTCCATGAAATCAAGGCGTCATCAAGCTACGCCTTTGTTTTGAATAAGTGACCTCTAGCGGCAGAAATTACATATTGTGCCTGAATTGTCCAACAAAGACTTTGTTACTTTAACCTTAAGAGTTTGAACAATTTTCCTAGTCCTTTCTAGTTAAAAAAAATGACATATTCAAATTATATAAATTTATTTGAATTACAATTCATTTAAAGGTCACTTTCCTAAATTCAAATTTCAACTCGGCATCCTGTTTTTTATGGATGCAGGAATGGAATCCTTTGAAATCCTTTTTTTTACTCTAAAAGTTTAGCCATTGATGGAGTCCAGCAAATATGCAGTGCCAGAGTAACATTTTGTGATGAAGGATCAACAGTGATGCTTTCTTTAAAAGCCTTTTCCCTTATCACAGAGCTTCTTATTGGGTATTAATCACAGAGAAGAATTCCTAAGTGTGTGTGTATATGATTTGTGTTAAAATAACCCCAAGACATCCTCTTATACCTCTTGGAGCTGACCTGCAATCCTGGAAATAAAGCAAAACTTACGTACTTCAAGTAAAGATAACAACATCTGAAGTACGGAGGGTCTGTGTAGTGTTTATGTAGTATATGTTTGTATTAAAGCTTGTGACAGTATGGTTTGTAAATGCATCACTTTAAGTAAAAGCCTCTTCCTTCATTCTCATGTTTATGTCTGTGTGTGATGTATACTTCTATACGAGTGTGTTGTGCAGATCTCAGGACGTTTAAGAAGCTCCTCATGGGCCGTACAAAATGGAAAAGGTTTCACCTCTCATTTCAGACTTTCTCTTACACATTTACTTTGTTCTCTACTTACAGAAAACAAACATTTACTCTATACCACGTTATCCTCACCAAGAGTGTTGGGCTTTTAACAGCCTATCCAGGGCTGGACTGGTAATCTGGCATACCGGGCATTTTCCCGGTGTGCCGGCACACTTTGGGGCCGATACAAGGTTATTTATTTTTTTGCCACTGACTGGCCCATCATGCAGGGACAGCGGCCCATTGGTTTGTCTTCTGAATTGACAGGCCAAAGCGAGAGAGAACTCCCCTCCCCATATTCATAGACTGTGTCCATATTAGGCGCTGTTTTTTATTTAAGACTTTTTTTGAGCGCATGGCGCACTGCAAATAAGTGTTACGAATATCCGCACAGCGCTGACGGACCTATACGCTGCGTTTCTGCTGCTCTGTGAAGTGATGAACAGCACTTTGATTCAGAATTTTGTTTTATACAGTCGTGTGATATGGGAACATTACAGGTTCTGTGGTGAATCTAGCTGAAAACAGCCGCGACCATGTAAACACATAACGAGGCAAACTGGAAAACGCCAATACACACAACTACAGATTTGTCACACAAAAATGTGATCATGTACTCACCCTAATGTCATTCCAAACCTGAATGAATGTCTTTCTGTGTAACATAAAAGAAAATCATTTGAGTCCATTTTTTTTTGTCTGTACAATATTCAATGGTAGCCTATGGTTTGGTTGCCAGCATTCTTCAAAATATCTTCTTTTGTGTTTCACGGAAGAGAGAAAGTTATACAGGTTTGGAATGACACGAGAGAGAGTAAATTATGACAGAATTTAAAAGCAGTAAATTTACTTTACTGCATCCTAGCTCAAAATCAGTGCTTTACTGTCAAGTGCATTTCTGTGTGACAAAAGTGCAATATTAAGTTTGTTATCTGCATTTGCAGTAAATTCAATAATATCCATCATTATTTGTCCCTGTCCTAGTTATTTACTCAAATTTAAGGCCCTAACCCCAGCAAAAACATTCACGGGGAACGGATGGGCTGGGTTTGCCAGGGCTGAATTTTAGCCCCAGTCCAGCCCTGTCCAGAGCTAAAATAAGGCGAGGGTCATCTGCTTGTTTTTCCAGATGACTGTTTCAACATCTTCACTCCGTACGTACAGCAGCAGTACTAATGGGTGGAAATATACTTCCCTCTCGCTCTATGTCTCAAGTTGTTAGCATCTTGCTTGCTGTGTCTAAGCTTGTGTACTCTCATCCATCTAATGATCCAATGTTTTTGGAAACATTAACAGTTTCTTCTCCTGGTAACTAAACATTTTTGAGACTCCATACAATAAATCGGTTACAAAATAAAAATAAAAAATTCACTTAAATCAGTCAGTAAATAATTTTCTTATGCTGTTTTGTAAGCAAAAAATTGATAACCAATTATGTTGAATTATTATTATTATTGCCTCATTTTATAAAATATTGTTTCTTTGTTTAATGTATAATTATTATTATTATTATTATGTACATGCATCCTAAACACAGCTGACTAATGATGATGAGTCTCATTACAGTCACATTTGGCCTTTTGGACATTGGTTTACTGAGGAATAAAAAAGAACAATCCCATTAGACTACGGGAGAATTCACTTTATTATTTACCATAGTAAAATTAGCTAAATAAGGTTGCTAACCCATGGACTACACATTATATGTAGACCATAGACACACATAAAAAAACAATAACAATACAATAGGCCTATCATAGCACTGAATCAATATAGCATTAGAAATGAGACAGACAAGGAATAAGAATTCCTCAACCCGATCTCACAGCAATTCGTACATATTTTACGAGCTGGCTAACTCTTATGAATTCGTATGAATGACCTACCCCTAACCCCGCCCCTAAACCTATCCGTCATTGGGGTTTAGATAAATCAGTAACACTTTACATTAAGGTTCCCTTTGTAAAGGGTTTATAAAGGTGTTTGTTAATGACTAATAACTCATTTACAAATGCATTATAGATCATTGATAAGCAGTTATAACGGCATGAATAAAAAGGGTGACTTTAACGCAATGCCTGCCAAATAGTGAGCCCTTTTTAACTCACATTATAAATGCTTAATAAATGTATTTATTCACACTTATTTACCTCAAAACCAGATTCCTGATTTATCTCATGACTGCCACTTTTCTTAAGATGTTCCTTACCAGAAGTTATTGTCTTACCCATGATATTCCACAAAAGGCTCATGCCTATCCACAGCAGTGTATGAAACTGATTTCTTGCTTATCACGATGAAATTATCAAACTTTATTTTGAACAAAAACAACAACAAAAAAACACAAGAGCACAAACATAACTTGATGAGATCTTAATAATGAATATTTTAATTCCAATATTAATTACTTGTGAATCTTAAGTGTAAACTATTCATTAATGAGTTGCAATCATTAGTAACCTAAGTGAACCTTAAGGTAAACACATGTGAACCATTTATTGAGTTACAAACATTAATAACCTGTGAAAGTGCACCTTAATGTAAAGTGAACACCTATGAATCATGTATTTATTAATTAATAATGCACACACAGAAGATAGTATTTTTTCCTGATTTTTATTGTTGATGCATTGTATCCATAAACATAACTTTAAACTTGAACATTAACATATTAATATCAATAATTGTTTTAGATATTATGATAAAGGCCACTGTAACCTGAGCATCTGGCCATCCACACTTACAGTAACGTTACATGCGCGTTACATAGGGAGCGCCAGAGCGGTTATTTGTGTATGGTAACTACAAACTAACACAGATATTACACAATTAATATAAACACTTGAAAAACATAGTCTGCAGCGGTGTCACCTCAGTTAGCTTACCCATCAAATCAGTAACACTTAAAATTTTGCTTCAGAGCACGACAGAACAGCGTGACTTCTTCTCATGAAAAGTGGCTTTATCGTTATCGGATGCTCACTAGCGACAACTCCTGTCACACGCCAGAACACGCGTGCTTTAGTGATGTGATTAACTCATTAATAAATGGTTCACATGTGTTCACTTTACATTTCAAAATAAAGTTTGATAATTGCATCTTGATAAGCAAGAAATCAGTTTGTAGATGGGCATGAGCCTTTTGTGGAATATCATGGGTAAGACAGTAACTTTTGGTAAGGAACATTTTAAGAAAAGTGGCAGTCATGAGATATTAATGAGAAAACCACAAATACAACACCCTTCAGTCTCACTAAGATAGTCTATTTTTGCTGCATCATGAAATAAATCAGGAATCTGGTTTTGTGGTAAATAAGTGTGAATAAATACATTCATTAAGCATTTATAACATGTGAGTTAAAAAGGGCTCACTATTTGGCAGGCATTGTGTTAAAGTCACCCTTTTTATTCATGCCGTTATAACTGCTTATCAACGATCTATAATGCATTTGTAAATGAGTTTTAAGTCATTAACAAACACCGTTATAAACCCTTTACAAAGGGAACCTTAATGTAAAGTGTTACCGATAAATCTTATCCACCTCGAATTAGCCACCTCTTAAAATATGTAGAAACTGGTCGTGAGATAGAGTTGGAATTCCTGGGACATTATTACAAAACACTGATTCCGTGCCTTTCCGAATAAGGTTTTCAGTTTCGGGCAACATGACTTAATCTACTATTCAGTTGCTGATGCTGCAATCATTAATAAATGGTTTAGTTCTTCATGAGTCATACATTAACTCAAGATTACCTGTGCATTAGCATGAATTAATGCATATTAGTACATCCGTATGTAAAGTTTAACCACACAATCTTTCAGGTGTCAATGGTCAACCCCTTCAGACGAGATGAGCCCATCAAGGCAATGAAACATCCTTTGATGGCACGCTATGGACTTACCCCTTCTGTGGAAGATTCCAGGTTTGAGGGTCCACCCAAGAAGACATTCAGAAGAGATTCCATTTATAAAGTGCCGATACTTATCCCCCTCTGGCAACAACAAAGCACTGAGGACATTAAGAGAAAAGCTCAAAGAGAACGCCAAGAGGCTGCTCGTGTCACATGTACGGGACTGGACTGCAATGTATTGGCCTACAGAGCAGACAGTCTTTATTATGCACCTATTATGCAAAATTCACTTTTATAAGGTATGAGAACAACCAGCCTATAATAGTAAAAGTCCATTCACATTCGCAGTCTCTTCAAAGGAGCTGATTCAAATCCCCCCTAAAATGACATAATTGTAGGGAGAAGCCCCGCCCACAGCTGGTGACGATCTGCCCTATTAGCATAGACACAGCCCTGAGTGAGAAGCACAGAATCCACCATTTCTGTATCCTCACTGTAGCAGCGAGGTGACAACATAAGTTATAACTGTAATTAAACTAAACTATACTTGTTATCTCTCCATGCAGCATATATTATCTGGCTCTGTAGGCACTTTACAACAGTTCCCACATGAGCACCTGTACAGCAATTTATAGATTACCATGACGGAACATGCTAATCAATGACTTGAAGATAGAAGATACATAAATTCTCCATCATCGTCTGACTCTGGTTCGAACATATAGGCTGAACACAGCTACTGACAGTTTCTGACATTTTCAGTGCGTGAGATCAGGGCCAGCCCTAGCATTTTGGGGGCCCTAGCAGATTTCCAAAAGGGGTCCCCATTACCTACAGTTTCACCTAACCACCCCCAACCCATTCCAACGTACATCCTACACTGACACCTTATTGTAAAGTTTGACCAAATTGTCTTACTTAATATATTTATCCTTCAAGATATAATATGAAGATATCTTTACTTATGCAAACTTTTAACATTTTTAAAGATTTTAACAATTGCTTTTAGATAAATGTATCAACATTCAATAAATGAATGCTTTAATAAAGCAAAAACACCTGCCAATGGGTTATTAAAATTACAATAGAGAATAGTATATTAATAATAATTATACTAGAGAATAAATACTGTTCTGAGCTGGCATGTTTTAGTCCAGATTAAAATATACGTGTAAAAACACATAGTTTGAGAAGTATTTAAGTAAGCCTATTTAAATATTTGGAGTTGTTTGATAAACACTAAAGCAAATACAAAAATCTGAATGGCTGTTTGAAAACGTAAATAGGCCTACTGGTTGCCTTCTTTTCCTCTCCGTTACGAGTAGAAACAGAAGGTGCGTTCCAATTGACA
This sequence comes from Rhinogobio ventralis, assembly GCA_039654625.1. Lineage (NCBI taxonomy): Eukaryota > Metazoa > Chordata > Actinopteri > Cypriniformes > Gobionidae > Rhinogobio > Rhinogobio ventralis. The sequence continues at coordinate 18,881,905 of CM077212.1, forward strand.
GGGTCCCTATGCAGTGTTCACTGCTCCCTACTCCCTGAGCACGGTATATCTGTTGAATCGCTGTTCGCAGATTATGATATAAATTTACTTTCAAATTTAAAACCATATAATAGGTATATTCATTTACAAAAAATATAATCAAAACAATGTATTAGTCTATTATTGTATTACATTTAATTGACTATTAACAGATTTGATGCTGAATATTAAAATAATTGAATTTTATTTATGAACAGCTCAATATGAAAATGCATTTCGTACGAGCCGTATTTTCAAAGTTGATCAAAGTTGAAACTACAACGAAACTATGACGAAAACGTGTTGCGTTTGGGGTTGCGCCACCAGATATACAGCAAAAGGTGTAATATTTTTATCGATTTCCTTCAGAAAAAAATTTATATATCCAGTGGAACCTGTGGGTGAGGAGGTTAAAGCGAGTGGACTTCGTGTTTTCTCAAAACTGTCCATCTACAAAATCTTCAGCTGGGGAAATTCGAGACTAATATTAGTAAATTTAAGGTCTCTTTTGAAGATCAAACTCATCGCCAGTCACTGCCTGAAGTAAAAGTATTATACAAGGAAGATACAGAACTTCTAGTGTCATGTAGGCTACTGATCAAATGTCTATGGAAGAAATAAGAAAAGCAAAACATAGTTGTAGGCACTGAATCAAAACCGTATCAGCATCGTCTTTGATACTAGGGGCTGAGGTGGATCAGACCTGGCATATTTTAAGCCTGCTTTTATGCGGCATTGCGTCTTTACACAGAATTTTGAGCAGACACAGAGCCGCTTTAAAGCCGCCTTAACTCGGCTGTGTAAAGATGCCTCAAGGTTAGGCATTTCATGTATTGCTATCTCCTGAATTAGTTAATCAGTCCCTCAATGATCATGTTAACTATGTCTGAATTTCCACCACGTCTGTTTTTGAATCAACTTACCTGTTGAAATGTAGATTAGGCTACTGCTGAGTGCCGACGGTGGGTCTCCCTTCCAAGCAATTTACTAGAGTTGCCATGGAAACGCTTCGGCTTTTCCACCCGGAAGAACGTCTATTATTGTTGTGACGTCATGGTGAATTGTCGTATAATTGTAGTGGTCTCATCTCGTGCGCTTTCTTTCCCACGCGCTGCAAAGTAAACATTCCTGAGGTAGGCCTAAATAAAGTAAAATATACAAAAAATGACAGCACCTCAGCTGCTTCTCAACACTTTTAATTTGTTTACATATTCATACAATAGAATATGCGAATACAACAGTCATTGCCATAACCATTCATAAATACTCTAGTTTGTACTCTACCAACGGCTCTGCTCCATCGTTAGTTCAGACAGGTGATGCGACGCGCAATGACAGTTGGGTGATTTTCACTCTCCACTTCCTGTGAAGTGATGCGATGTTCCCTTCTTCCCTACGCCGTTCGCAGTACCCTTCAAACTGAACATGTTCGCTCCCTTCGGATTGGAATCTCAAGGGGGGCTGCCGCAGTAACTAATTTGCATTTAAAGGGACGCACACAAAAACTAAGCATTTTTGCTCCCCAAAATGGCAAATTTTAACATTCTATAAAAAATTATCAGCAGGGTGTTTTGAGCTAAAACTTCACATACACACTCTGGGGACATCAGAGACTTATTTTACATCTTGTAAAAAGGGGCATAATGGGTCCCCTTTAAACTTTACAAGGAACTAGACAGAATGTCCTGCTTCTAGCTTCTCTAGCGTTCAATAAAAATTTGAATCTTGCCTATTTGTAATTTTTTTTTAATTGCACATGTTGAGTTATGCTACATTACTGTTGCAGCTAGCGTTGCATTCAGGGTAAAAGAGTAGACGATAGAGATGGATCATCTTTAGTGTAGTATCTTGTTAGTGTACTTTACCTGTGTCATTGTTACACACCCATCTGACTGACTGAAATCGATGCCCAGAAAATGTTTGAGTTCGCCCAGATCTTTCATTTTAAACTTTTCTGCAAGCATCTCTTTCACTTCTTTCAGTCTCTCTTGATTGCTTGCTGCAATAATCAAGTCATCGACCCATGTAATTATGATCACTTTCCCTTCTTTTGACTCTTTGGCATAAACACAGTGGTCGGATGGGTTTTGTGTGAATCCATTCTCAGTTAGACAATCGTGCAAAACCTTATTCCAATTTCGCCCGGATTGTTTCAAGCCGTAAAGTGATTTCTCTAGCTTGTAAACTATACCCTCTTTCTCTTGGTAACCCTCTGGTGGATTGATGTAGAGCTCATAGTCTATGGGAGCATGCAAGTACGCTGTTTTCACGTCCATTTGATGCTGGAGCAAATTTTCCTGTGCTGCTTTCTGTAGCACCACCATTACACTCGTCAAGTCTGCTGTGGGTGAAAATGTCTCCCCATAGTCTATTCCCATTTTCTGGTTGTAACCCTTGGCCACGAACCGCGCTTTGTATTTATCTTTTCCATCTACATCAGTCTTGATAGAGTAAACCCATCTACCCCCCACTGTTTTCTTGCCTATTGGCAGTGTTGTCGGGGTAAACCTTTTGTTTTCATTTAGAGACTGGATTTCCTTATCCATGGCTTTTACCCATTCTTTTGAGTTAGTTGACCTCATTGCTCCCTTAAAAGTCTGTGGAATACCACACACCACTCTGCAGCAATAGTCTACCGTGATATTAACCCCGTCACTATCACTGTCTTCAGTTACGAAGTCATCTAAGTAACTCAGTGTTTTTCTTTCTCTAGTCGGATACCTCCTACTCTCGGGTTCACCCTTTGTCATACGCTGTTGTGTTTGATTGTGGTCACTAGACCTCGTTACTTCACCTGGACTATCGCAATGTGTACTTCTACTTTGTACACTTGGCTCTGGAGCATTTTCTGTACTCCTACTCTGTGTAGCCCCACTAGTCCTGGGTTTCAATCTGCTGTAGCCATCGCTTGGATCTGGCTCACATGTCTGTGTCTGTTTTTCCACAGTTACCTTGCTCACAAACTTCACTAGCCTGTGTTTTTGTACTTTATTTGTATCTGGATGATACACCAAATAAGCCGGGCTGTTCTTGTCGTAACCTACAAAACGACCCTGGTCACATCTGGAATCAAATTTTCCCTTGTCCTGTTTGTACGTGTAGCATACAGATCCAAACTTTTGCATTTTAGACACATTATTTTTCTTGTCTGTCAGTGACTCATAAGGAGTCTGCCCTGTACGCCTGTTAAAACATCTGTTGCGTACCATTGCTGCTGTTTGCATTGCTTAGTGCCATAGCTGCTTTGGTAGTGCACTTTTGGTTATCATGCACCTACCCATTTCAAAAAGAGTACGCCAAGCCCTCTCTGCAGTTCCGTTCTGGTGTGGGGAATACGGAGCTGACGTTTCATGTCTGATTTTGTTTTTCCTCAGCAGTGCTTGAAAATCACTGCACGTAAACTCTGTTCCGTTGTCGGATCTGATGCACCTCACTTTCCCTTAAGGGGATACATCTGCTAGGAACTTTTCTGTAGCCAGTACAGTGTCACTTTTCCTCTTTAGGAAATATACAAATACTGCGCTCGAGTAATCGTCAGTGAATGACTGCACATATTTGTAACCATCTATTGACTCTGTGGCTAATGGACCTGCAAGGTCTGTGTGTACCATCTGTAAGAAAGCCTTTGCTCTGGTATCAGGGTCCCTATTTCTGAATACACACCTCACACTTTTGTTCGGGTTTGCATGTTTTACCCTTGATCTGCATACCTTCAACAACATCCTGCAACTTAAGAACATCGTCATAGTTACAGTGGCCTAAAATCTCGTCAAGTCAAGTCAAGTCAACTTTATTTATATAGCGCTTTTTACAATGCAGATTGTTTCAAAGCAGCTTCACAGTGTTAAACAGGAAAATAATGAACAGAATTTGATTCGGCTGTACAGCCGCTCTGGAGAAAACGGTGATGTCATCTAGCTCATTTCAATTATCATATATATTCAAGTAATGTAGTTGATATAATTTAGTTTAGTAATTAAATTTATTTGGATATTTATTTGAAAATTTTGTGTCCCCAACTGAGCAAGCCAGAGGCGACAGTGGCAAGGAACCAAAACTCCATCAGGTGTCCTAATGGAGAAAAATAAACCTTGGGAGAAACCAGGCTCAGTCGGGGTGCCAGTTCTCCTCTGGCCAATTAACAAACAGTGTATGTTTATTATTTTGGCAGCCTTATAGGTCAGAAGTAATATTAGATCGGATTATTCGAAAGATCGGAGGCATCACGCCGGGTTTATTGAGGATGGCGTGTCGATTAAACAATTATTAAATAGGAATATTCGAAATATCGGAGTCATCACGCCGGAGATGGATCTATTGAGGATGCCATGTCGATGAGCAATTTCAGAGGGTAGACTAATAGACACGGTCTCTGCAGACACTTCAGGGATGCGTTGGTAATGTCTGGGCGCTGGTCCACCATCTGATCTGGATACGGCCCGGATCCGGCTGACTGCAGTAAACCTCGGGATAAACAGAGAGACTAACATTAGCGTAGATGACATTCCTCCTATGATGTAACGAGTACATCAGGTGTTATGGGAAGTGTTCCCGGTTCCGGCTGACCTAGTTAATGCAGCCTAACAATTTGAATAAAATATAAATTAAAATGTTTTATGTGTATGCCATAGTAAAGAGATGCGTTTTTAGTCTAGATTTAAACTGACAGAGTGTGTCTGCTTCCCGAACAATGCTAGGAAGGCTGTTCCAGAGTTTAGGTGCTAAATAGGAAAAGGATCGACCGCCTGCAGTTGATTTTGATATTCTAGGTATTATCAACTGGCCAGAGTTTTGAGACCGCAATAGACGTGATGGAGTATAATGCGTTAAGAGCTCGCTCAAGTACTGGGGAGCTAAACCATTTAGAGATTTGTAAGTAATTAGCAAGATTTTAAAATGTATGCGATGTTTAATAGGGAGCCAGTGCAGTGTTGACAGAACCGGGCTAATATGGTCATACTTCCTGGTTCTAGTAAGAACTCGAGCTGCTGCGTTTTGGACCAGCTGCAGTTTATTTATTAAGCGAGCGGGGCAACCACCCAGTAGAGCATTACAATAATCTAGCCTTGAGGTCATGAATGCATGAACTAACTGTTCAGCATTTTGCATTGAAAGCATATGCCGTAATTTAGATATATTTTTAAGATGGTAGAATGCAGTTTTAAAGATGCTAGAAACGTGGCTTTCAAATGAGAGATTGGTATCAAAGAGCACACCCAGGTTCCTAACTGACGACGAGGACGTGACAGAGCAGCCATCAAGTGTTAGACAGTATTCTAGGTTACTACATGTGGAGTTTTTTTGTCCAATAATTAAAAATTAAGTTTTTTCTGAATTAAGTTGCAGGAAATTACTAGTCATCCAATTTTTTATATCAGCTATGCATTCCGTTAATCTTGTGAATTGGTAAGTTTCGTCAGTGCGTGAAGAAATGTAGAGCTGAGTATCGTCAGCATAACAATGAAAACTAACGCCATGCTTCCTAATGATATCTCCCAGTGGTAGCATGTACAGGGTGAAAAGCAACGGTCCTAGCACTGAGCCCTGCGGTACTCCATACTGAACTTGTGATCGGTGTGAGATCTCTTCATTTACTGCTACAAACTGATAACGGTCAGATAAGTATGATTTAAACCATGCCAATGCAATTCCACTAATGCCAACATAATTTTCGAGTCTATTCAAAAGAATGTTGTGGTCGATGGTATCGAATGCAGCGCTAAGATCGAGTAACACTAACAGAGAGATACAACCACGATCGGATGATAAGAGTAAATCATTTGTAACTCTAATGAGAGCAGTCTCAGTACTATGATGTGGTCTAAATCCTGACTGGAAAACCTCACAGATACCATTTTTTTCTAAAAAAGGAGCATAATTGTGAGGACACTGCCTTTTCTAGTATTTTTGACAGAAAGGGTAGATTTGAGATTGGCCTGTAATTGACTAATTCTGTAGGGTCAAGTTGCGTTTTTTTAATAAGTGGTTTAATAATAGCCAACTTAAAAGTTTTCGGTACATATCCTAAAGTCAAGGATGAATGAATGATATTAAGAAGAGGATCTATGACCTCTGGAAGCATCTCTTTTAGTAGTTTAGTCGGTATAGGGTCGAGCATACATGTTGTTGATTTTGATGATTTAACGAGTTTAGCCAATTCTTCTTCTCCTATAGCAGTGAATGAATGTAATTTTTCCTCAGTGACACTACAATGCTCTGTCTGATGTGATACAGTAGTAGACGGCTGCATGGTTATAATTTTTTTCCTAATATTATCAATCTTACAAGTAAAGAAGTTCATAAAGTCATTACTGCTGTGCTGTTGGCAGACATCAGAAGTTGAAGCTTTATTTTTGGTTAATTTAGCCACTGTATCGAATAAATACCTAGGGTTGTGTTTGTTTTCTTCCAAGAGATTCGAGAAATAAGTGAATCTAGCAGTTTTTACGGCCTTTCTGTATGAAATCATGCTCTCTTTCCACGAAATGCGAAAAACTTCCAGTTTTGTTTTCTTCCAGCTGCGCTCCATTTTTCTGGCTGCTGTTTTAAGGGCCCGGGTGTGCTCGTTGTACCACGGCTTTGGACTATTCTCTTTAATCTTCTTTAAGCGCAGAGGAGCAACTGTGTCTAAAGTGCTGGAAAAGAGAGAGTCAATAGTTTCTGTTGCAACATCAAGTTCCTCTGGGCTATCTGGGATGCTGAGGAGATGAAACTGATGAGGAAGTTTATATATAAAGAAATCTTTAGTCTCAGCAGTGATAGTCCTGCCATATTTGAAGCGAGGGGACGGCTTTGCAGCCTTTGCTAAATTAAGTATACATGATACTAGGTAATGATCTGAGATGTCATCGCTCTGCTGCAGAATTTCAACAGTATCAACATTTATTCCATGTGACAATATTAGGTCTAGAGTATGATTACGGCAATGAGTGGGTCCTGATACGTGTTGCCTAACTCGTGCCATGTTTGTATGTCGTGACATGCATTACACTTATCATTTGATTCAGCTCCGGTATGCAAATAATACAACTTGCCATATACGTGTTAAATCTGGTACCGTCTCTGGTTATCAGGGTGTCTTTATCTTCTTTAAAGACAACCGTAGCCCCACTCGTGGTCGCTGCCTTCACTGAAAAAATGCTCTGGGGGTACGACGGTACAAACAAAGCGTCTTTCAGCACTGCCTTGCGTTGCTGTCCTCCGCTTTCGATGAGGGAAACCTCAGCATTTCCCCTCCGCTGAGCAACCCCGTTGCACGAGTTCCGTCTGCCAGCTCGACACTGTGTGTTTCTGGCCTGAACGCGCTGTCGAAACTCTTGAACATGGTAATGTCCGTGATGATATGAGAGGTAGCTCCCGTGTCCACCATCAGACCCTTTTCCTGGATGTTCCATGTCGGTTGCCGCTGGACACCGGTCCCTCTGTCTCTCATCTTGAACACGTAGTCCTTGACATCTTGTGAGGCTTTACTCGCACCATCCTTTTTGGCTTTAATGTCCTTGTCCTTGCGTCTACACGTTGCGTTTTTGTTTGTGTCACTTCTGCAGATACTACACCACGCTTTCTGTCGACATCCTCTCGCTCGATGGCCTTTGGTACCACACTTGAAGCACACTATCTCTGTGTCGTCTTTGATCCAGTCACGTGCGCTCGTCTTTGCGGGCCACCATCCGGCTTTCCCTTGAGTCTTCATCACGCTGTCGCTCGACTTTTATATTTTATATTTTCTGTTTCTTCAAAACTTCGTAGTTTAGTCTTGAACTCCGCAAACGTGATTTTATCATCTGTATGCATCACATGTATTGCGAATGGCTTAAAACTCTCAGGCAATCCCTTTAAGACCTTAGCCACTAGCAGTCCATCTCCTAACGTTTCACCTGCGTTTCACAGTGCTGTGATGACGGTCTCTGCTCTGATGATATAGTCAATTACACTTTCGTTCATCTTTTGAATCGATGTCAACATGGTGTACAAGCTGATTATGCGGGGCTTTCCCCTCCCTGCATAATACTCTCTCAATATTTCCAGAGCTTTTCTTCCGTTGTTGGGCGCATCCCTCATAACTAATGAGAGGCTTTTGTCATCTAACAGTAAAATCAACTCAGCATATGCGTCAGCATTTTTCTTTACATCCGCTGCTATCTCGGCTTCTGACTGCGGATCTTTTAGCACCGTGTCCTTTAGCCCGGATAAATGAAAATGTCCCAACATTTTGGTTTCCCAAATCTCATACTTATTCTCATCTCCGTCAGTCGAGGCAAACTGTACGTCCTCCGTTGTTCCGCCATGTTAGCACGTGGTCCGTCGTGACTTTCTAAACGGTGGAAAACAACAAACTTATCCTCCGAACAACTCCTGGGCCCATAACCTGTTGAGTTGTGCTACACTACTGTTGCAGCTAGCGTTGCATTCGGGGTAAAAGAGTAGACAATAGAGATGGATCATCTTTAGCCGTTTTTGGCATATTTATTTTTCTAGCTGCCGACACATCAGTCTCACGGTCAGACAGCCTTCAGTTAGTGACAACCGTAAATCAACTGGGACAAACATAACGCAAAACGCGTCTTCTGTAGTTTACACTTTAGTGCCCCCTTGTGGCATACACATATGCATAATACAGAACAGTACAGCATTACATTAATATACAACTGAGGACATAATGAACATATTTTAACAGCACATATGTATTTTTTTCATGCTCATATGTACATTTTTCTTGAACATGTATAGTTTTTTTTTTCTTGCACACAGGTACATGTGCAAGAAAAAAATGACACATGCAAGAAACAAAAAAGCATGCAGTTGCCATTGAAATAAATGCACGTAATTTCTGCAGCGTGTTGTCCTTCTCCATTCTTATCATTTTGAACTCATTTGTAGCATAAATGTGCATGACATAACATTCAAAATGATCACCAAAAAGCAAACAAAAACCATATTTATTCTTCTATAGTGTCTTAAAATGTCTGGAGCATTAGCTAGTGAATGCTGATTTGTGATGTGGTCAGCTGACATCTACATTGTAGCTCCTAATGAGAGCTGTTCCTGTTTTGTCACATGCTGATCAGCAATTGGCCACACAGACAGACAGTATTGATTGGGTTCATGGACAGATCACATCTATTACTCTCCTGCTCTGAAGATCAGTGTTTAAGAGAGATTTTCAAAATGTGAAATGCTGCTGTGGCAGGGGCCTTCACATAACATGAATATTCTTTTATACACACATACACTATATTGCCAAAAGTTTTGGGACGCCTGCCTTTACATGCACTTTAATGACATCCCATTCTTAATCCGTAGGGTTTAATATGGAGTTGGCTATAACAGCTATAACAGCTTTAACTCTTTTGGGAGGCTTTCTACAAGGTTTAGGAGTGTGTTTATGGGAATTTTGTGACTATTCTTCTAGAAGCGCATTTGTGAGGTCAAGCACTGATGTTGGACGAGAAGGTCTGGCTTGCAGTCTCCTCTCTAATTCATCCCAAAGGTGTTCTATCAGGTTGAGGTCAGGACTCGACTCTGTGCAGGCCAGTCATGTTCCTCCACACCAAACTCACTCATCCATGTCTTTATGGACCTTGCTTTGTGCAGTGGTGTGCAGTCATGTTGGAACAGGAGGGGGCCATCCCCAAACTGTTCCCACAAAGTTAGGAGCATGAAATTGTCCAAAATGTCTTGGTATGCTGAAGCATTAAGAGTTCCTTTCACTGGAACTAATGGGCCAAGCCCAACCCCTAAAAAAACAACCCCACACCATAATCCCCCCTCCACCAAACTTTACACTTGGCACAATGCAGTCAGGACTTGCCCATAGGATTGCCAGACAGAGTAGCGTGATTCGTCAATCCAGAAAACACGTCTCCACTGCTCAATGGCAGTGTGTTTTACACAACTGCATCCGACACTTTGCATTGCACTTGGTGATGTAAGGCTTGGATGCAGCTGCTCGGCCATGGGAACCCATTCCATGAAGCTCTCTACACACTGTTATTGAGCTAATCTGAAGGCCACACAAAGTTTGGAGGTCTGTAGCTATTGACTCTGCAGAAAGTTGCCGACTTTTGTGTACTGTGCGCCTCAACATGAGCTGACCCCGCTCTGTGCTTTTAAGTGCCCTCGCACTTTGTGGCTGAATTGCTGTTGTTCCCAATTGCTTCCACTTTGTTATAATACCACTAACAGTTGACCATGGAATATTTAGTAGTGAGGAAATTTCATGAATGGACTTATTGCACAGGTGGTAACCTATCACGGTACTACGCTTAAATTCACTGAGCTCCTGAGAGCGACCCATTCTTTCACAAATGTTTGTAGAAGCAGCCTGCATGCCTAGGTGCTTGATTTTATACACCTGTGGCCATGGAAGTGATTGGAACACCTGAATTCAATGATTTGGAGGGGTGTCCCAATACTTTTGGCAATATAGTGTATATCAATATACATACTATAATAATAATTTTTAGCAACTAAGCTAACGTTTTGGTGCTGTTTTGTAATTTTTGTAACAAAAAATATTATGTACTGCATGTAATCAGTGTTAGATCCAGGACATCAATGTTATAAAATTGCATTAAAATCATTTTCATCGTCTTACATTGACTAGTTGTTCTCCCCACATATCCAAATGCATCCTAACACTGCTCACTCAAATGAAGAGAGAGAAGGAAAAGAGTAAAAAGAATAAGATAAATTAAGGAATCTTGAATGAAAAATAAAAGAGAAGAAAAAGGACAGAGCAGAGAAAGGGAATGAGAAATGAGGACTAGGGAATTAGAGAGGGAATAAAGCAAGCTGGAGAGGGGAAAAAAAGTTTAGATCTAAAAGAAGAAGGAAAAAGAGAATCAGAAATTAAGACAGAAAAGAGGATAGAAAGTGGGTATAAGGGAAAAAGTTAAACTTGAGAAGAAGAAACAGAAAGGGAGGGAGGTAGAGCGAGGAAAAGCAAGAGGGCACGTGCCGATGTTGCTCATGTCTGCAGATGAGCACAGACACCCGAGGGAGGCTAGAGATTCAAGGAAATGTCACACATGAAAAAAGAGGTAGAGCGAGAGAAGCGCGTGGGAGATTAATCCTGCCTCATATTGGGCATCCTGTCGTGCCAATGTCAAAATAACCACTGTATTCACAAAACAGCAATTACTGTAATAATAATAATGCAACAGCTACAGTGATACAGTGATATAAGCTGTATTCAAAAGACATGGATGGAAAAAGGAACATCATTAATACTTGTAGGCCTCAGCTGGACGCTCCACAAAATACGCCTTGTGTGATGAGATATTTGTGGGAGACACTAAAAATCACGTTTTCATGCTTTCCATCATCAGAAGCTGAAAGAGGCTGTGATTGTCAACCCAAAGCGAAATATGCATTTAATGTGTTAAAAATTATACATTATTTGTTATACTGTATATTTCAGTCCAACTTTACACCTGAGCCACAGACAGTGAAACATTACTTGCAAATTTCTCAATCCAAAGAACATATTGAGGCTTGAGAATTACAGATGCATTCAGTGCATTGGCATGATATTTTAATTAAATGTGTACACACACACAGGACCTAAGTGTAGGTGCAGGAACAAGGAAAATCAATAGGGAAGGAGTGATAATGAGGTCTTAGTACTACAGGGGATGGACTGAGCTATAGAAAACACACTGTCTTAATTATGTATTTCAATGAAGCCTTTGTAATGTGAATTCAACTATTTTACAAGCAAGTCTACTTTAGGCAATGTGCTGCAAGGGGGAAAAATAAAGGAAATCCACAAAGAAGCACCCTCTGACTCTGTGCTATACTTTAAATTACAGTCAGCTACATTTATACATTTCACAGACACTTTTAGACAAAGCTAATTGCACTCCATTCAAAGTCCACAACCAGTTCATGCATTCCCTGTAATGAAAATGAATAGGAACAGCTCCCATATCTCAACTCAAAGTTGTATACAGGAAAGAATAAATAAAATACTTAAGATAATAGGTAACACTTTCCAATAAGGTTCCATTTGTTAACATTGGTTATGAACTAACAATGAAAACTATATCCAAAGCATTTACAAATCTTAGTAAATGTTAATTTCAACATTTATTAATATATTATTAAAATCATATAAATTTATTTTTTCTTTGCAACATATATTTCTATGTACAGTATGCCATGTGTGCTCTCCATCTGCCCATCTTCACCATTTGAGTCATCTAGTCAGGAACTACATTTCCCAGCATTCCTCCTGTCCCTCACCTTCACTCACTCTGCCATCACCCGCACCTGATCCCCATCATCCGAAATTGCATACTTCTCTACTATATAGGCAAAAAACAGACACATTCATACAACACACACTCATACTAGAACATACTTTTTTAGCAGTCGTGAAGTATTTCAAAATAAGTACCTATAAGAGAGTGTGCAATTTCGGATGCAGCCCAAGTCACACAAATTTGGAAACAGATTCCTTACCTGCTCAACCTACCTTGGTTATTCTGCTTGTAATCATTGTGTATCTACTGCATTGTGTCTCCTTCTTCTTTGACTCTGGAATTTCTCTCACTGGAACGGACTCTGGAATTTCTCTCACTGAAACAGACTCAAGAATGTCTCTCACTGGAACGGACTCTTGAATTTATCTCACTGAAACGGACTCTGAAATTTCTCTCACTGGAACGAACTCAGGAATTTCTCTCACTGGAATGGACTCTGAACTTTGCGGTGGGCTGGGCATGCTGAGTATTTTCCTCAGCCTTCTCCTTGCCTGAAACTTGTAGGTTAAGATTACCTGTATACTCACCATGTTCATAAAGAATTGTGCGCGTCATCCAGTTCCTCTGTCATCATCATCAGTCACAACCTACAAAGAAAAGAAACGCAATTTATCCACCAGCATTCCTTGATTCCTGTTTATGTGCCATTTACTCCCCTGAATTGTGCCATTCTCCCATCTGTTCAATAAACAACTGTTTGGATTGGACTGGTTTATCCTGACAGTATGAGCATTCAAATTTAATTGCTGTTTGAAGTCTTACATAACCAGCAATGTTTAAAACCCTGGTTTTAGTAAAATGGTTTATCGACAGGTAAGTACATGGTCCTTCATTATTGTCTGGGACGCATTATTATGTGTATTATACAAATGTGAAGTGGTCACAAGAAAAAGCAAAAGCAATATGATGAATATTATAATTATTAACAACAACAATAATAAAAAAAAAATAAAAGTGTTCTTCTATACTAATATACTTCATATGATGTAGATTTAATGGCTCATCTAAAAGAAAGCTAGAGTTGCAAGGATCTATTTGTTTTATAACTTCAGCTTAAATAACATTTAACATTGCAAAACAATGTATAACATGTGATTGTGTTATATGAGTTGATGTAGTCTTAAAATAAGAGCTCTCACAAACTGGTCTTTCTATGATGATGAGACATAAAAGACGATTGTATCACATGGAAAGCAAGATGAAAGTGAAGAAAAACTTTTTCACAATATCGGAGTTCTCACTATTTGTACTTTGATACCGATATCAAAGAGTTCCAGAGCCATGTGCTTCGTCAGACGGGCACACTGTGTGCTCTTGCATCATTCTCTGCTTGGCTGTGTCCGTACTGCCATCACTAACCACAATGTGATAAGATGTGCTAGTGTTTGCTTCTGTTCTGTATGTCTCAGAGTTTATGGCAGATACCTGTCAGAGAATGCTTGATGATTCCTGGAACTGCAGTTGTGTGGTGGAAATAAAGATGAAATCGTGTTATATGACAGTTCAGCATTGTTGCTTTATATAATAGGAACCATCCTTCACTTTCAGTTTTGGCTGGCTTTGATTCTTTGCTCAAACAAAGAATCAATTTGTGTTGTGAGAGCTGTGATCACTTTTGGAATAAACAGATGTGAGTGAATCAATATCAACATAGGACCTTGTGAGAGTCCATTTCTTCTGAAATGAGCAATCTTTCCTCTGAATAAACTCTGTGTGAAAGGAGTATGAACAGACATAGATAGAGCAATCTTTTCCAAACTTTTTACAAGACTACTGTGCATGTATGAGACTGCATGCTTCTTTCTTTTACATGAAAGTCACACACATAGTTTGTGTGTGATGAACTTTTAGTACATGTCAATCACGGGAGAGGAGAGAAAAGGCTGAGAAGAGGTGATCATGAGAGGATGCAGAAAGCAGAAGAAGAGGCAGGAGCAGATGAGATATTAAATGAAACTAAACAACAACAACAACAAAAACAAAGAGGGGAAAAGCATGAGAGACAACGAGACAAGAAGACAGAGGAGAGGAGATAAGGAAAGACAGGGAAACAAAAGAAGACAAAACAGAACAAGAAGAGAGAAAGGATGGCACAATAAGGAGAGACAGGGGAAATGAGCTGAGACGAGAAGAGATAAAAAAGAGATATGAGAGGAGCAGTGTTATTTTAGTATTATTTATATACTATTATATTTTTTATGTTTTCAATTAGCTATTTTTTTTTTTTAATTTTAATTTGTAATTTTTTTTATTATGGTGTGTTTTTGTCACCTTTATTAGTTAGTTCGTTTTTAATTTAAATTTTTTTTCTTGAGATTTAATTTATTTTTATTTCAGTTTTAGTTTTTAGTAGAGATGAGACAAAAAATATATTTTTGCTAGATTTTCAATGTTATTAACTCTGGAAATGCGTCATCACGGTCCGTGAAAAGGGTAGAAGAACATGAGACAAGAGAGATGAGACAAGAAGAGAAAAAAGACGAGACGAGACAAAAGGAAAGGTGAGGATAGTATTATACAAACAGAGTTCCAGGAAGAGGATGACTGAGGATTGCTGTACATTCTTTAAGCCGTGTGTATATGTATGGTGCAGATTTATATGATACCCACACTGATGTGAATGTTGTTCTAGATGAAACTTGCTCCAATGCAAACACATAGGGGAGAATTGTCAAATTTGTGGACAAAATCCCACCATGCTGAGAGTCCACAAACACATCCATAAAGTGAGAGTGTGTATCAGCACGACTCCACACTCAGTGTTTATGTTATGTATATTCTTATGAGCATCGCAAAAGGGCAATATCACCCACACAAGCATTTCCTTTAAGACCCAGAATAAACACACCACACATTCTGAGTATGCTTGCCTCCTCCTTAAACGAGGTCATCCACTGGCATCTCTTCAGCTCAACAGATCAAAGACCTTCTGCTTTGTCTTTGTAACTTCCTTTCTCTTTTATGTCATGTGTTTCTTTTCTCCCCTCTTCTCCTCTCACCTGAAATTCACAGGTTTAAGTCATTTAAACGTATAAAGAACATCAAAGAGCAGAGAAAACATGCTTGTCTGAAATTACTGTGCAAATTAAATTTCATTATCCGCCTACTGCTGTTTCCACCTCATCGATTTCTATTTTCAGTGACTCAAAAGGCTACCATGAATAAACACAGTCACAATCAATAAATTGGCACAGCTTATTGAAAAATCTCACTGAACTAATGAAGAAATTACACAAAAGCTCAGTGTAAATATACCTTTAGTAGTGTGAGTGCAATGGTTGCAGCAGTTTGCATCACTGCTGTCCTGTTCACTGTTACAAGAGATTGAATGTTAGTGATGCAACAGGCTATTGCTCTGCTACTACTTAAGTGTAATCAAATGCAACTGGAAAAAATCAATGAATCCCAGTTAATCGATGTGCAGTACTCAGGGCTGCATTAACAATTGTCACGATCACCAGTGAGAGTGCCCCGTGGTTACCACGAGAGGGCACTCCACCCCGGACTGTCATTCCATCAAAGACTACATTACCCATAATCCTTGGCCCGGACTCATCAGAACTCATTGTTTACACCTGTGTCTCATTTACCTCATTACCTCAGCCTATATAAACCATGTTCACCTTGTCATTCACTGCAAAGTCTTGTTTGTTGTATCACTGCATTTCTGAGCGGTTTCCCTGGTTTCTTGTCTCTTGGTTTTGGATTACTTGTCCGTTCCGTGGATTACCCTTTTGCCTGTCTCTCCTGTTTTGTTTGCCTGTTTGGACTGCTTGCATGTGTATGACCTTTTGCCAGTCTTGCCAGTCATTTTTTCGAGGAGGCCTTGCCGAGCCACTCAGTTCATGTATGCCACTGCACAATCCCAACTGGACCCTAGAATATTATATAAACATTGCTTTGCAATTGAGTGGTTCTGCATTTACTGTGGGAGTCACAGAAGAGGAACACTGCACTCCCACAGTATCCGCTAGTCCAGAGTCTCGTCCTGTTATAGTCACCGTCCAGGGTCCAGAGATGCCTCCTGTCCACATCCAGGGTCCAGAGACGCCTCCTGTCCACATCTAGGGTCCAGAGACGCCTCCTGTCTACGTCCAAGGTCCAGAGATGCCTCCTGTCTACGTCCAGGGTCCAGAGACAGCTCCAGCCACTGACCAGCGTCCAGAGATGGCTCCAGCCACTGACTAGCGTCCAGAGAGGGCTCCGTCTCCTTCCGTCGCGAGTCCAGAGAGGGTTCCGACTCCTTCCGTCGGGAGTCCAGAGAGGACTCCGTCTCCTTCCGTCTCCTTCCATCACGAGTCCAGAGAGGGCTCCGTCTCCTTCCATCGCTAGTCCAGAGAGGGCTCCGTCTCCTTCTGTCATGAGTCCAGAGAGGTGTCCGTCTCCTTCCGTCATGAGTCCAGAGAGGACTCTGCCTCCTGTCACGGGTCCAGAGAGGAATCCGTCTCCTGTCCTCGCTCCAGAATCTGTAGTGCCTCCAAAGAAGATTTTGGGGAGGGGCTACCCATTCATGGAGGCTGGCCTTAAAGGGTCTGTGCTACCATGGCTACCTGAGCTGCCCGAGCCTCTATGGCTCCCTGAGCTGCCCGAGCCGCCATGGCTTTCTGAACTACCTGCACTGCTGTGGTGGTCGTCTACTCCGCCGTGGGGATCTTCAAGGCCGTCTGCACTGCTGTGGTGGTCGTCTACTCCGCCATGGGGGTCTTCAAGGCCGTCTGCACTGCTATGGTGGTCGTCTGCTCCACCATGGGGGGCTTCAAGCCCATCTGCAGGCCAGTCTGTTCAGCCTGGGCCACCCTGGTCATTTACCCAGCCTGTTCCGCCCTGGCTGCCTTCTCTGAGTCTCCAGGCCCTCTTCCGCTCCACGGGCCTGGCCCTCCATCCCGCCCCTTGGTTCTGCCTCCGCTCCACCTCCCTCCTGGACGGTTTGGAGCATTTGGAAGCCGCTCCTTTGAGGGGGGGCTATGTCACAATCACCAGTGAGAGTGCCCCGTGGTTACCACCCCGGACTGTCATTCCATCAAAAACTACATTACCCATAATCCTTGGCCCGGACTCATCAGCACTCATTGTTTACACCTGTGTCTCATTTACCTAATTAACTCAGCCTATATAAACCATGTTCACCTTGTCATTCACTGCGAAGTCTTGTTTGTTGTATCACTGCATTTCTGAGCGTTTTCCCTGGTTTCTTGTCTCTTGGTCTTGGATTACTTGCCCGTTCCGTGGATTACCCTTTTGCCTGTCTCTCCTGTTTTGTTTGCCTGTTTGGACTGCTTGCATGTGTATGACCTTTTGCCAGTCTTTTGACTACGATTGTGGATTATCCTTTAATAAAGCTGCGCTTGGATTCTCAGCCTTAAGTCTTGGAGCAGTA
Organism: Rhinogobio ventralis; assembly: GCA_039654625.1. NCBI lineage: Eukaryota > Metazoa > Chordata > Actinopteri > Cypriniformes > Gobionidae > Rhinogobio > Rhinogobio ventralis. The sequence continues at coordinate 18,899,566 of CM077212.1, forward strand.
TGTTACAACAATAGGGCTAGGTGGGGCTGAAGCCCCAGGGCCCGAGCAGAGATTGACTGGCCATCAGGAGCACCTGAACTTTTTCCGGTGGGCCGATCACCAATACCCCCTAACCGCTGTAGTGGAGCACCTGGGAAAAAAGAACAAAAGCTAAATGATGAAACATGCTACCTGATTAAACCGTGCACATCCAGCAGTAGCAGGAGCAGCTTGACCAGAGGTCTTATTATTGGGATATATGAGGGTTCCGTGGCTCTACCATTGGAGAAAGCGTAAAGCGGCTAACTTGATTCACGTGTGCCTTGATAGCCAATCACATTACACAGTCCTGACAAAAGCGGGAAATTCAGCGTAGTGAAGCCTCTCCTCCTTTGACATCCATAAAAAAAAACTACATCTTTTCTCCTTGCCTGCATTCCCAGCGTAAGCAGGCCTTACGCTTTTTTTGCCTAAGGTTGCATGGATGGCTTCAAGTTTTTTTTAGCTGGACCATCTCCTGCACAGTGCTGATGATCTCACTTCAGGCTTTTGGCACTCTATTGAAGTCGTTTGGCTCATTTGAATCAACACAAGCGCAGCATGATATGTGAACATTAAAGGCTCTATGGTGAACCTAGCGGAAATCAGATAGAATAGCTCCATATAAACTGAATTGTCAAGGTAAACTGTACACAACAGTAATTACAAGCTTTTCAAAATACAGCGCCACCACTACAAAAATGACCATGCAGTTACTAAAGCTGTACAAATATGACATTATCGTGTCTATTGTTAATGTTACTATTATTAGCCTATTATTAGCTAAATATAATCCAACCAGTAAAGGGAGGGTGCAGGACGCCCTGGAGTTGTAGCAGGTGACAGGCAGATGAGATGGGAAATAGGACGGCACCGGTAACCTAGAGAACCAGTGAGGTGCCGGCAGCTCAGGGATCCATGGCGGTGAAGGTAGCTCCGGGGGTCATGACGGTGTAATGGTCACCGAGTTAGTTGCACAGGAGATCATGGGGGCCTCAGTGGCCGTGCCATGGGAGCTTAGATGGGCGGGATCATGGGCTGGAGCGGGCTCAGGGGCTGAAGCAAACTCTGGAGTGGGCTCAGGGTCTGGAGCTATCACTGGACTCTGGTGCGGGCTCAGGGGCTGGGGATGGAGCCATCACTGGACTCTGGTGCGGGCTCAGGGGCTGGGGCTGGAGTCATCACTGGACTCTGGTGCAGGCTCAGGGGCTGGAGCCATCACTGGACTCTGGTTTGGGCTCAGGGGCTGGGGCTGGAGCCATTACTGGCTCAGGGGCTGGAGCCATCACTGGACTCTGGTGCGGGCTCAGGGGCTGGAGCCATCACTGGACTCTGGTGCGGGCTCAGGGGCTGGAGCCATCACTGGACTCTGGTGCGGGCTCAGGGGCTGGAGCCATCACTGGACTCTGGTGCCATCACTGGACTCTGGTGCGGGCTCAGGGGCTGGGGCTGGGGCTGGAGCCATCACTGGACTCTGGTGCGGGCTCAGGGGCTGGTGCCATCACTGGTTCAGGGGCTGGAGCCATCACTGGACTCTGGTGCCATCACTGGACTCTGGTGCGGGCTCAGGGGCTGGAGCCATCACTGGACTCTGGTGCGGGCTCAGGGGCTGGAGCCATCACTGGACTCTGGTCAGGGGCTGGAGCCATCACTGGACTCTGGTCAGGGGCTGGAGCCATCACTGGACTCTGGTCAGGGGCTGGAGCCATCACTGGACTCTGGTGTGTGGTCAGGGGCTGGAGCCATCACTGGACTCTGGTGCGTGGTCAGGGGCTGGAGCCATCACTGGACTCTGGTCAGGGGCTGGAGCGGTTGTGTGTGTGACCCGAACACATATAACAGCAGAAGCCATGGACTGGGGAATTTCTCTCACTGGAACGGTCTCAGGAATTTCTGAAACTTTGGACTCTGAACTTTGCAGTGGGGCTGGACATGCTGAGGAACTTCCTCAGCCTTCTCCTTTGGGCTAAGGTTAATGTGCCTTTTGGATGGAGCTCTGAGGATTGCGCAGGCTCTGGAATGGATTCACGAAGTGAAGTAGATTCTGGAGGGGACTCTGGAGTGACTTTGAATGATGTGACACGACACCATTAGTATTGTCCTTCACCTCACCGACCATGTAAGGCGAGCCAAAGCACCTCAGCACCAAATCAAGGTATCGCTAAAGGGTCATGCTAACTCCCACAGGTATGAATGGCCAAAATTCTGGGTCCAATCCACTCCAAAATAAATCCTTTAACTCACCCTCAGTGCATGATGACAAATTACAGAATTTAACTAATTCCTCCACATACTTCTCAATCATCTAGCTGTGTTGGTAAATTGAACAGAGTTTCTCCATTGTTGTCTTTGTTAGGGTCGGTCTGGTCTTCTGTCAACGGAACAGAAGAGTACACTTACAGGTAATTTCCAAACAGGTTGTTTACTGCAGGTATGAGCAGGAAACAAGTGATGCAAGCAGGTGAGTGATAGAGTTCAATGATATGTAGTAAACACTGATTGATGGGTAACAGTTTTTATATTTGTAGGTGCTGACAGCTGGAAACTGGATAGCTGGTGACTGAAGGCTGAAGAGCATTCATTCATTCAAGAGTATCATTCATACCTGATAGAGTATAGAGGATAGAGGATAGAGGATCAGATCGTAACCGGAAAGCATAACAGGTAGGTAGTCAGGTGAGCAGTTAAGGTAGGAACAACAAGACCAGACAATCAATGTGAGTGTGGTGCTGGCTTTAATGGAGAGGAGCTGATGAGGATGATGGCAGACAGGTGTGGTGATTGTGGAATGTGCTCAGGTGGCAGCCAGAGAGGATTATTTGAGATGTAGTGTGCTGTGGTAACAGGCATGGAGAAAAGAAAAGAAATTAGCATCTGAACTCACTCTTATGCATTTAGCGTCCCCATTTAGCGAGACAACGTCACGCTGAGTTAATCATCTAAGAATGACTTTAACTTACATGCCTTTCCTCTCACTGCCTTTTCCCCCATCTCTCCTCCAGAATTCACCCAAAATTTATATGGTCTAATGTGAACAAGTACTATACAGTATTATACATGTTTGATATTATTTGAAATGTCTCAGTGCGACTGGTACAAAGGTCTCATCCCCACAGAAGTAAACCAATAGGTAATAAAAGTTTTAAGAGTTTATAGATATTTTGCCTAATGTGTGATGGGTGTGTCTCCGGCCAAATGTTCTCTACCTCCTCCCGTCCAATACAGGTCTATGGGACAGTGATTAATGTAAATTCTCATTGTTAACACATTTCCATTTGAAAAAGGTTTCTGTCTCGGTTTGGGTATTTAAGGAGATGTTGCAGAAACTTCGGGGCTCGAACCGTTACATCGGTCAGCCCGTAACGGCGAGTGTCTTCTAGATGCTCAGCGTTATGTAATTTTCAGAAGTCAGGTATCCATATTTTATTTTATACTTCAGAGCATTTGATGTTATGTATGGTTTATCTTTGAATTGATTATGTAATTGGCATGATACATTTACCTGACTACTAATAAATTGTTACACTGATTTATTCTGACTTACTGTGGAATTATTAACTATCTCTAGTAGATTATGAATGGGTATAATTTCAACAAAGGGTTAAACTGAATAATTAAATGTGTAGTTAAACTTATTAAATATAATGACCAAATAACCAATTGGCATTCTAACCTAAATTCGAGGTCATAATAAAATGGAGTCAGATAAAACTAAATTAGAATTAAATCCCTTTGCCCAGCTGAAAAGACTGAACGCGCAAGAAACCTTCACCCACCAATCGCACGCCTCCATTGGGACGATTGGACGGCCTTACAGCCCCTTTCTGTTCCAACATGACTGCGCACCAGTGCACAAAGAAAGGTCCATAAAGACATGGATGAGCGAGTTTTGTGTGGAGGAACTTGACTGGCCTGCACAGAGTCTTGACCTCAACCCCATAGAACATCTTTGGGATGAATTATAGCGGAGACTGTGAGCCAGGCCTTCTCGTCCAACATCAGTGCCTGACCTCACAAATGCACTTCTAGAAGAATCTTCAAAAATTGGTGTTTTGAATCAACCCTTATGATTAACAGAGGTTCAAAAAACAACCACACGTTTAATCTGTACACTATTAACAAATAATCTAGAATCAGAACAATTGAATGGTGCTTTATAACTGGACCCTTAGCAACTGCCTTTATTACATCCCTGGGCCAAGACAAAGCTCCAACCTCAGAGCTACTCCACAGAGCTCAGTCTCTGGCTTCAACCAGCCTGCTAAACGTATGTTATTATATGCCGACCTGAAAAAACAGAGCTGCAGAGGAAAGGAGGAAAACACTGCTATCAGAGGTATGTGAAGCAGACGTGAGAGCTAATTTCTCATGTACAGTGCCAAACAAAATGTCTTTGTGTTTGAAAACCTTTCCTCTTAGCTCCTGCCGAGTCTGCTCCTTTTTAGTTTATACTGACCAAAGCCGAACCTCGCAACACCTTCATGCAGACATGACAGAAGATCTTTTGAAGATTATACCATAGCTGTCCAAGTAAATCATTGCTGGATTTTTGCCTGTATGGATGTTCATGTAGTTTTAAATTATTAATGACAAATGGTATTAAATGATAGAGGTGTGTTTGTGTCTGCCCATGGCAGTATGCCATCAGAAGTTGAGAGAGAGTGTGGGTGGATGTCTGTGCCAGGGATGTGCTGGTTATCATGCTGGGCAGAGAATGGATTTCTGTCCTTTATCAAGATCTGGAGTAGTCTATGTGATTTCGAAGAGGGTGATTTAAGAAGTATAGAGTGTTTTCAAATAATTTCACACACTTTGACTGGATTGCATGTGGATTGTAATTTTTTCTTTCCTCTGTACCACTAAGTTCTATCTCTATTCCCCGCTTTTTACTTAAAAGTAAAAAAAGGTAAGAAATGTGAGATAAAGATTTAAATAAGAAATAAAATCACATTGTGAGATATAAAGTTGCAAATAAGAATCAAAATGACGAAAAATAATTGCAATTGCAAGATAATAATTTACATTGTGAGACATACACTATCGTTCAAAAATTTGGGGTCAGTAATTTAAATATATATATAGTATAGTACTTTTATTAAAATACAAAAAAAAAATCAAAAGTGACAGTATTTATAATGTTTCAGAATAGTTCTGTTTTATGTTTCTTTTGAACTTTATAATCAAAGAATCCTGAAAGAAAAGAATCAACAAAAATATTAATCAGCACCTTTTCTTGATAATTGTCACGTTTTAGTCCGAAGATGATGAAGATGGTGAAGATGGCAAAGGGGTTCAAAATTGAAGCGTAGCTTATTAAACAAAGAAAACTCAGGTAAATCGAAATTAGTAACTTCAACAAAACATTGTGCTTAGCACAAACAATACCGGACTAAGAACTGAAGTAAATGAGGAACTTAAATACACAATAATCATGAACCAAATACATGCAGGTAATTAATCAATAACCAGAAACAAAGAGCGGGAAAATGAAACAGGAAAACAATGATAAGCATACTAAAAGTCCTTGAAACTGAAACCAAAACACATCCAAGTAAGAATAACTTTGACAATAATAATGATAAATGTTTCTTAAGCACCTAATCAGCATATTAGAATGATTTCTAAAGGATCATGCGACTGAAGACTGATGCTGAAAATTCAGCTTTGCTATCACAGGAAAAACTTTTAAATTAAAACAGAAAACAGCTACTTTCACAATATTACTGGGTTTTTATTTATCAAATAACTGTAGCCTTGTTGAGCATAAGAGATTTTAACATTAACATTTAACATTAAAACTTAAAAAAAAAAAAAATCTTGCCTGTCTGAGAATTTTTCCCAGCTTAGTTTCAATAAATGGTGTATTTGGACTTGGAGGAAGGTTGGCGTTCTGAAATAATTACAGTATGTTTATAGTAAATTAAGCTCTTTTATGTCAAAGATCAAGAAAAAATGGATTCCTCAACAACAATAATGCTATTATAATGTTTAATGATAATAATTGGACAGGACGAGGAAGCTAAATGAGCTAGTGTGTTATAACCGGTAAAGATCTTTGAGTGTGTATCACTCTATACTCAATTTTGAGCTCAAAAGCAGCTTGAGAAGAGGAGATTGAAGAGAAGATTGTTACAGGATGGTGCAAATCCTTATGCCATTTCTTCACTATTCCCTCCTGCTCTTCACTAAGCCTCTTTCCCACTGTTTGTCAAAGCCATCCTCCATAATTTTGGTGCTCAAGTATTGGTTAAGATCCTTTCAATAAAGACATCTGACGTCAAGAGAATCCCTCTGACATTTCATATCATCATAGTTTCACAGAAGAATGTCAGAAAGTTGCTGTTTCTTCATCTCAGCTTCACTATACACTTCAGCATATAATGTTATTGCCAAGAGTTAGGTGATAAACCGAGATATATTGAGATATAAACCTGCAAACAACAGGTTTAAGGAATAGTTCACCCAAAAAATGAAAGTGATTTCTCTGCTGAGCACAAAAGAAGATATTTTGAAGAATGTCAGTAACCAATCAGTTGATGGACCCCATTGACTTCCATGATATTTTTTCAAAATATCTTCTTTTGTGTTCAGCAGAAGAAAGAAATTCATACAGGTTTGGAACAACTGGAGGATGAGTAAATGATGACAGAATTTTCATTTTTGGGTTAACTGTCCCTTTAGGACTGTAATGAAGATGTAAAGATCTGCTTACCACATTGTTGGTGAGAAAGAATAAAGAGAAACCTGTTAAAGTTAAAATTACAGGACAAAACATCCATGTGCTTGTGTATGTGAAGTGAGCATATTAAATATTCATTCAGTTTAATACAGCAGAGACAGCAGAGATGTCACGAGAAATAAAGACAAAGCAAATCAATGTCAGACATGTCTCCAAATAGCAGCAGCACAAATCAAATACAATGCCTGTGATGATAACTAACTGCTATAGAGGAACAGACATGTGAGCTAACCATATTTATCCAGATTTAAAATTCATCTAAAAAACTAAACAAACAAGCAAAAATAAATCCAAGATGGTGGAAGAAGTGATAGAAATGGTATTTATTAGTATACATAATTATTTACACATGGAAAAGTATTTATAAAACTAGTCTAAAGCAAATCAATCAAATAAATAAATAAATATTATATACAAAATACCTCTTTACACAGCTGAGTTAAGGCTGCTTTGTGCCTGCTCAAAATTCTGTGTAAAGACGCAATGCAGCATAAAAGCCAACCTAAATTATGTCTGCCCTGACCCACCTTAGCCCCTAGTTGTTACAATCCACGCCTGTCCTGGACTCCATTTCCCATGATCCTCCCTGTCTCACACCTGAAATCACTCACTCCTCATCTCTCCCACTCTCCCTGGATTCCCTGCACCTGGTCATCGTCATTAGCACTCCCTTTATATTGATCTCACTTCCCTGCACTCCTTGTCCGTTCTTATGTGTTATGCCTATGTGTGTCGTGTTCTGTTTCTCTTTGTGAATAAAAAACCGTCTTTGTGGAAGTCCTGGATTTTCTCTTCCCTGCTGCACTACACACCGTAACAGAAGAACGGACCAAAAACTGCCAGGACTGCTGTGAAGATGGGAATCTTCCTGACCCCGATCTCTCCCGTGTCCCCCCTTAAAGACACGTCAGCGGTGGATCGCCTGTGGGGTCTCAGGCAGGGCGGTCGCCCGCTGGAGAGGTACGTGGAGGAATTCGCTGAGCTGTCTTCTTTGGTGAACTGGCCAGATGCACCACTTAACGCGTGTTTTCTGATGGGCCTGGACGAGGACACTATTCGATATCTTGAACCTGCCTGTTCCTTTTCCCGAGTCGATAAATCTGATTCTCTATTTAAATTGTTCCAATTTCGAAATTGCAGAGGTTCAAGAGAATGAGTGTCTTCCTCGTCCGGTCCCCTCAGAGAAGCACGCGGCCTGGTCAGTTCACCCACAGCCAGTTCCCTCCACATATCCCTCCAGTGGGCCTTCCCGTGTTGTCCTGCCTGTCCACAAAACCAAATGGCAGAGAAGGAGGGCCAACGCCAAGCCCTTGTCTCCGGCCAAGATGGCCGCAGCCACGCCAGAGCCCTCGTCTCCGGCTAGGATGGCCGCCGTCACGCCAGAGCCACAGGACCTCTGGTTGATGGACTTTTGGAGCGATCCTGCCGCCTCAGTTCCCACTCCGAGTCTCCTGGATTCCGCTCCAGGCTTCCAAGTTCCCGCTCCGAGTCTCCTGGATTCCGCTCCAGGCTTCCAAGTTCCCGCTCCGAGTCTCCTGGATTCCGCTCCAGGCTTCCAAGTTCCCGCTCCGAGTCTCCTGGATTCCGCTCCAGGCTTCCAAGTTCCCGCTCCGAGTCTCCTGGATTCCGCTCCAGGCTTCCAAGTTCCCGCTCCGAGTCTCCTGGATTCCGCTCCAGGTTTCCCAGTTCCCGCTCCGAGTCTCCTGGATTCCGCTCCAGGCTTCCCAGTTCCCGCTCCGAGTCTCCTGGATTCCGCTCCAGGCTTCCAAGTTCCCGCTCCGAGTCTCCTGGATTCCGCTCCAGGCTTCTCAGTTCCCGCTCCGAGTCTCCTGGATTCCGCTCCAGGCTTCCAAGTTCCCGCTCCGAGTCTCCTGGATTCCGCTCCAGGCTTCCCTGTTCCCGCTCCGAGTCTCCTGGATTACGCTCCAGCTCTCCTCGAGCCCGCTCCAGCTCTCCTCGAGCCCGCTCCAGCTCTCCTCGAGCCCGCTCCAGCTCTCCTCGAGCCCGCTCCAGCTCTCCTCGAGCCCGCTCCAGCTCTCCTCGAGCCCGCTCCAGCTCTCCTCGAGCCCGCTCCAGCTCTCCTCGAGCCCGCTCCAGCTCTCCTCGAGACCGCTCCAGCCCTCCTCGAGCCCGCTCCAGCCCAGGAGCTCATCCCATTCCGCGTGCCCTCCATACTACCCCTGAATTCCCCCAAGAAAGTTTTGGGGGGGGGCTATATACCCGGGGGTGGGGAACATGTGGGTGGAGCACATGTGGGTGGGGCTCCTGATCCGCCATGGACTCCCAAGGCTCCTGATCCGCCATGGCATCCCACGGCTCCTGATCCGCCGTGGACTCCCGAGGCTCCTGATCCGCCGTGGCATCCCACGGCTCCTGATCCGCCGTGGACTCCCGAGGCTCCTGATCCGCCGTGGACTCCCGAGGCTCCTGATCCACCGTGGCATCCCACGGCTCCTGATCCGCCGTGGCCGCCCGAGGCTCCTGACCCGCCGTGGCCGCCCGAGGCTCCTGACCCGCCGTGGCCGCCCGAGACTCCTGACCCGCCGTGGCCGCCCGAGGCTCCTGACCCGCCGTGGCCGCCCGAGGCTCCTGACCCGCCGTGGCCGCCCGAGGCTCCTGACCCGCCGTGGCCGCCCGAGACTCCTGACCCGCCGTGGCCGCCCGAGACTCCTGACCCGCCATGGCCGCCTGATGTCCTAGTCCCGCCCTGGAGACCTCTGTACCTGTCTGCACCTCCCCCGCACCTGCGTGTAGGTCTCCAGGGCGCCCACCCCCCCTCCCTGGTGTTTCATCTAAGGCGCGAGGACGCGCCTACCGGGAGGGGGAAGTAATGTTACAATCCACGCCTGTCCTGGACTCCATTTCCCATGATCCTCCCTGTCTCACACCTGAAATCACTCACTCCTCATCTCTCCCACTCTCCCTGGATTCCCTGCACCTGGTCATCGTCATTAGCACTCCCTTTATATTGATCTCACTTCCCTGCACTCCTTGTCCGTTCTTATGTGTTATGCCTATGTGTGTCGTGTTCTGTTTCTCTTTGTGAATAAAAAACCGTCTTTGTGGAAGTCCTGGATCTTCTCTTCCCTGCTGCACTACACACCGTAACACTAGTATAACAATATGCAGTTCAAATTGTTGTGTAAATGCATTTATGCACCTCTGAGCAGCATTAAACAGTCTGTGTAAAGACACCTAATTGCAACATCACCTAATTGGCACTTCTGTGCCACTTTTGCAGTGTAAATTTGGCATATAATAAAAAATGTATCTGCCAAAATAAAGTATAAATAGCATCTAATTACTATTTACACATATTGAAAAAGAACTGCTATTACATGGTGTAAATAGAATATATCACTATTTTAATTTAGTGTAAATAGCATCACTAAGAAAATGCTGCTATTGTCACTTAGTGTAAATAGAATTAGTGCCTAAAAGTAATCCATATAACTCCAGTGTATTAATAAAGGCCTTCTGAAGCGAAGCAATGTGTTGTTGTAAGAACAATATCCATATTTATAACTTAAACTATAATCACTACTTCCAGTAATGGCCATCCGGCCCATAGACTGTAAAAAAAGATGGACGACGTACCTTCACTCTAAGTGAAGTAAGTGAAGTCGCCAGTGTTCAAATATGGCGCTGGCATCTTGGGTCTCAAGTCTATGCAGTAGCAACTAAGTAGAGCCGTGATATCAAGGTCCCACCCACACTCCCGCCTAATCAATCGCACGCCCCTGAACTTTTTGTGAAATAAATAGTTATGGAAATGTAGAAATTAAAGTTAAAGCTCCAATCTTCTCCCGAAGAATGTCCGTTGGTGCCTCAGTGACTACTTCACTCAGAGAAGCTGTCAATCTCAGCTGTCAATCATAATGCTACAACCCCGTTTTTATAGCATCAAATATCGAACTAAAATCAAACTTATTTAAAGAACGAACACTTGAACTAACATAAGCATGATAAAAAAACTCCCTACAATGACAGAAACTATCTTTGTAAAAAACTTATTTTGTATGTAATTTGTAATTGTCGTGTTTAATTTGATTGTTTAGTTTGTCTATGTCCCATTACACTACATGGAGAGGGCGGGGTTTATGACCTATACTGCATCCAACCATCTGGAGGCGATCGAGGCGCATTGGCTTCAATTTTCAGAACTTGTGTGGCACACTTGATCCGGCCAAAGAGTGAACTCTGACACAACGCATGACGTATTGACAAATGCGGAAAAGCAGAGGATAGACCAAAACAAAACGGCAGTCATGAAATAGAAGTCTAAAACGAGATTTTTTAAAGAGAAATGTCGGAGGAGCTTGAGTTTGTTGTCCAGCCTTATTTGTTTGAACCACAAGAGCATCTACTCTCAACTAAGCTTACGCTACTCCTGCATCCTACGTCATGCGTCGGGTCAGAGGTCACCCTTCTGCCGGAATTCAACTTGCGTACGGCCGTTACCGAAAGCCAGAGATTATAGTTCATAAAGTTATAAATATGTATATTTTTCTCACAAAAAACACTTCGCTACAGAAGGCCTTTATTAACACCCTGGAGCTGTGTGGAGTATTTTTTTGATGGATGGATGTGCTTTTTTCTCAAAATCTCAACCCCCATTCACTGCCATTATAAAGCTTGGAAGAGCCAGGACATTTTTTAATATAACTCAGATTGTGTTTGGCTGAAAGAAGAAAGTCATATACACCTAGGATGGAGTAAATTATGGGATAATTTTCATTTTTGGCCGAACTAACCATTTAACTATTGAGTGGTGTTTTCTTGATCTGTGTAAATGATTTACAGACAAAGTCATCTTATCAAAACACTTCCAACTGCCTGTTAAATGACATGTTTAAATTAGCCAACAGCTAATCCTGCACCTCCACTTAATGGACACCTGCACTGCCCTCCACCCAGAAACATGTGCTAAAAACATGTCAAAATGTCACTGAGGTGTCTTCTGTCTCCCATCAGGGACCATTTCGACCACCTTTTAGCACTGTTTTAAACTGAAAAATCTTGGGGGTGTTGCTCCAGACAAAACAAAGAACTAAGTTAAGCTAATTTAAGATGCGTCCATCATCTCTCTTTTTATTTCACTTTAATTGTGTGAGCCAACAGCATAAACTGACATTTTTGTGTTGATTGTAATTTTCAACATGTTAAACTGTACAAGTTTATGACTATGCCACACACAAATGAACATCTTGCATGTCAAAACCAATTAAGACAGGAACCTTGCTCATTTTGCTGCACTGATTATGTTTGGGAAATGTTCCATGCGTGTCAGATCATGACATACACAGAGGAGTGTGAACAAGTTACCATATGGAGAAAAGAACTGCACCAGCTCTCACAGTCCAAACTATTACAAAACATTCATTCAAATAGAGTAATTTCATTAAATAAAATAGAGGATTTTTTCCCAGACTGACAATGCACAAATGGCTGCTTGCAACAAAGACTCTTATATATATTTTGGTTTTTGTTTAACTATCTATCTATACAAAGAAAATGATGCAAACCTTTTAAATGAGGACTAATGTGCAATTTCTGGAAATACCTCTTCATCTACAGTTATCAAATGAACAACCCTTGTGAAAAAGTACATTTTTAGCATACATTTAAAAAAGAGTATCAAAATAATGTACTTCAGAAGAACAGAATAAGTGTCAAGATTGTAATATTTCTGGGCACTTAATTGCATGCTATTCGCAATTCAATTAAAATGTACTATAATTGTAATTTATATTAAATAATTGCCTTTTTGACTAATTTAAGTCTATATATATTATTGCATAATTGCTTTCTAATTTCTGTCTTTGATATGGATAAGTCTACTGCTGAATGTACTGTCAAGAATTTATAGTAAACTGAAATATACCTGTAATTTCTGTTGAAACTGTTTTATATTATGTATTTACTGTAAATATATTTGTAATTGCACATATGATGTAATAACTGTTAACTGGGTTTGCATTATTACAAAGTGCACCTTTAAAAAGTATACTTAAATCTGCAAGTGCAGTGTTTTAAAAATAGAAATTTCAAGTACACTATAAGTACACATTCATCAATTCATCAAGTGCTTTGAGAAGCAAAACTTTTTGTTGTTGTTGTTGTTTTTTGTTCTTCATGGTTGTTGCTTGTCACACTGTATGATGAGACCACAATGTGAAAGAAAAGGCAGACTGGGGGGTCATCAACTTTATTTTTATTCCAAACTGTTTGATATATATCTTAAAGTGCCCCTATTATGGTTTTTCAAATATTCCCTTTCATGCAGTGTGTAATATAGCTGTTTGTGATTGTAAATGTTCTGCAAAGTTGTACGATAAATAAAGTCATTGTCTCCCAAAAGAAAGAATCGACTCTGAATCACCTATACGAGTCGTTTGTATTTCGAATCCTAATGCGTGACTTTCACACATCACTATGCGCGGATTCAAAAGAGCCAGGATATTTTTTAAGAAGAAATAATGTGTATAAAAATTTTACTTAGGAAATTGTTGGTACTTTAATACATATTACTATACCAAAAAGTTAATTTTTTCAGTGAAGACATTTGCATAATGCCCACCAATGTTGTACGTTGTCCACCCGTGAACAACTTGACCAGCACTCAAACGTCATTTTACTGACGACTGCTTCACAAATCTCGGAGTTCATGTGGGATTCACAAAACGCTTGCTCTTGAAAAATGGGTCAGTACCCAGTTTATTTGGACCAACTTGCTCCTTGGAATCACAACCTGTAAGTATGAATAATTATTGATTTATATATTTTCTACCGGGTGTTCAAAATACGTGGTTTTGTGTTTTATAATGTGTAAGTTTCTGGCTAACCGGCTAACTCGTTATTACTGTCTTACTGAAATACTTCTGCTAAGCAGCTGTGGGCCACTATTACCTAAAACTGTGTCTATTAATGCAGATTGTCTGTCGTTCTTAAGACTTTGAGTAAAGATAAAGAATGGAGAAAGATTTGTTTTACAAACGTTTGTTATGTCAGTCATTCACTTGCTCGGCTAACGAATGCACCGTTATTGATACAGTTTCCACATGTGCACCGCAATAAATTTAAAATATACACATGGGTTTGTTGATGGTGTCAAATGTCTGTCTATTTGTTAGTTCAGTCAGTTGTGTTTTGATTCTGTCACGTGTTCCTTTGTCTTAGTTTCCCGCCACTTGTCTGTTAAGTTAAGTTCTGTTCAGCTGTGTTTAGTTAATTATCTCGTTTCCTATTTCAGTTCCTCTTGTTCACTCAGTCTTTGTCTAGTCACTGTTATGTTAAGTTGGATTCCCTTTGCCTGTTTTGAGTTCTTTGAGAAGTTTTGATTAAAGTTTATGTTTGATTATTATCTCCTGAGTCTTTCCTGGTACCGCCAGCTGTTACAGATGGACATACACTTGCTAATGCTGATGGTGAGGAATTACAGTTGCAACATCTCATAATGTACCTCAAAATGTGTAGCATATCACAGAGAAACGTCCTGCTCAAGTTGTCCTTGCGATGGAGGTTCAGGTTGAATAACTAGTTCTTCCAATGTTTCATCATCAGACTCACTCGGATTGACATGGTAAAATCGACCATCTGGCCATCTGGCCAATCAGAGCAGAGCAGCTCGCGGACAGGAGGGATTTAGAGAGACTGATTCATCTGTCGAGTCGTTTAAAAATCATTGGAAAATGTGGTGATGTGCAATGTATATTATGAGAAAATTAAACAGTTTTTTGACCTTTTAAGCATGTAAACCTGTTGTAGGAGACCTCCAAAACTAAATTAGGAGGCTTTAAAATAGCATAATACGGGCACTTTAAAAGGTCATTCATCACGTTGTAAGATTTTCATTGACACATGAAATTGAAATAGTACGGCAAAAACCCAGAGGCTAAAAGTCAGAGGTTAAGATTCACAGTGAAGGTGAAATTGCACAGTGCACAACCAGCTATTCTATTCAGTCCACTAGAGAGGAGATAAACAACAGGACGTCATGTTCCTCATGTAGAGGAGTTCAGAGCGCTGCCTTATCAAGTGACAGCAGGTAACCCAATTATGCAGTGCACGTTGTGTGTAACTCGACACATAGTTTTGGCCGGGCACAGTGCCCACAGTCACAGGGCATAATCTCATTACAGCAGCACACGTGTGACAACAATATTCTAATTTAAGGGCCAAGGGTACATAAAAAATGATCACTGACCGTTTCACGGTTTGTTAATAGGACGCTGACAACTTCAACATGGACAAAAAGGGAAACTGATCGTTTGGAATGCAATTATGGTCTCTGTCATGAGGTAATTAAAAGTGATTAACAGCTGATTTGCTGTATTGTGTGTATTTCTAATTTAGTCTTTCTTATTGGTTTTAATGAAGTACAGATGTTGTTGTGGAACAACATATCAATAGTTCAGTAATTTCTCAAACCCAATTCAATAAGAAAATTTGGCATCTCTAATATCCAATAATCAAGAAATCTGATTCCAGCCAATTACAGAGAGTTTAAAAAGATGATTTAAGTAAATTGAGTGATTAAAAAAAGAAGAAACAAATCCCACTTTCACATTGGTAAGATTACAAAGGAAATTAAATATGATTATAGCTTGAATATCTTCTACAATACTATATCAACAGAGCATGTTGAAAACAATGTGAACAAATGTGCATTTAAACAAAAACAAATAAAGGAATAGAGAAAATAATACCAGGAAGATTCCTCAAGATTAGGCTGATTTTTTCCATGCTTGTGTGACACTCCTGGCTCCTTGAGTCAAACTTCATACGCATTTATTCCAACATCAGCTCATTAGTAATCCCTAAGCATTTATATGTTAGTGGTTCTAGCACACAAACATGTTTTCATATACTGAAATGTACATTACAAACCATTACAACCCATAAGCGGCCATACATAAGCATTTTAAGTACAAACAACTATAGAAATGTACAAATGTTTGGGAATACTTTTATCTCTTTAGTAAATTAATTAATAGACTGTTTATATTAATATTAATTACAATGACAATAACTGAATATGTCCAATAGCGTCAGATTTATTTAATGCATTTACCTATTTTGACATGATTCCAGGTACATTCATTCTGTTATGTGATTATTATCTGAGCAGATATTATACAACCATTCAAATGTTTAGTTAAGATCAGTAAGATTTTTGTTCGGTAAGAAGTTTCTGAAAGAAGTCTCTTAAAGAAGTTCACTAAGGCTGCATTTATCTGATTAAAAATACAGTAAAAAAAAGAAAGAAAAAAAAAGTGATATTTGGAAATATTACAATGTAAAATAATTTCTGTTAATAATATATTTTAATAATATATAATATTAATATATTTCATATATTTCTGTTAATATATTTCAAAATGCAGTTTATTCCTGTGATAGCAAATTGTAATTTTCAGCATCATTACTCCAGTCTTCAGTCATTCTAGTATTTCTTATCAATGTTGAAAACATTTGTGTTGTTTTGTGGAAACTTTTGATCAATTTAATGCATCCTTGCTGAATTAAAGTATTTTAATTTATTTAAAAAAAATGTAATGACCCCAAACTATATACATATCTATATAGTAAAAAGGATATGATTTTTATGTTTAAAGATGTGTGTGTAATTTACATTTCTGTCCATATAGAGCATATATCTACAAAAATAGATGGTATAAAAATGGTGGCTTATGAGGCTAATAAATGGGCTAATAAAAAGTCCAACTGGGTGAAACTTTATATAACCACACAGTGAACGTAACCATATGTAGCCGTAAAACAAACTAAAAACTATATTTTTTGTATTTTCTGTATGAGTGTAGCCATAGCTGCAGGACTATTTTAGGTTACAACAGCAATGAAGTTGGACAGATTCCCCTAAATATTATATATGTAGTGATCAAGCAGTGACTGAATGCATTTGGGGGAGTCTGCAGACCAGACTTTATCAGAGACTATCATTTGCAGCGCATTTGCTAAGTCTAACGGATGGCGTTTTGGTACAAGTTTAAGCTGATAAAATGAAATTTGTGTGTTTTTCCTGGAAGGAACCGCATGTCGGAGGCAAGAGGTCAGTATGGGGTTACATTAATGGATGTGCTTGTGTGTTCAGTACCATCTCCACTTTCATCAGCAGTGCAGAACTTTACATAAACAGCACAGTAAGTGTATTATACCAAATGCAGATTGGATGTCAGAGAGTCACATTTTCTTCATCAGAGCACTTACTGGTAAAACGAATGTTTTCTATTCATAATATTATATGAGTCGGCATAGTTAGTTGGTGCTGGGTTCTATTAAAACTCATATGTCATGTATTTAAATATATTTGTACACATTTGTAATGATGAAGTTGCTACAGTTCAAATTATAGTCAAGTACTTTATGTGCTTTAGCTTGTTATTCAACACATCAATATTTAAAGCGTGACAAAAATAAAAAATTATTTAAAATGTAAAACATTTAATTTGGCATCATTACAAAGTGCACTTTTTAAAATTGTACTTAAGTGTGTTAAAAAAGTAATTAAGTAGCCTTTTATTTAATCATTTCATGGAGTTGAGGAAGAGTGCTTAGACCCTTCTCATGAAACATATTTGACTGCAACGAATCAATAAGACATAGCTGAAGTCTGCAGGGAGGCAATTGGAGATCAAGAGGTCTGCGGTCAGGCCAAACCCTCACCGGACCAAGGCAATAAAAGCACCCAGCTACTGAAGAACGGCAGAACGGAGAAAAGCAAAAAGAAGTGATGGGGGGCTGGAGGAATATTTACTGAAATCTACATGGCTCCAGCTCATAATAATTCAACTCACAAAGATGAATGCAAAACAATATCCAACAGAAGAAAATGGCTGCCAAAAGAAAAGAAGCCTTAAGATCAAATATATGCACTAGAGAAAGACAAAGGGACACAATAAATAAGCTGGATGAAAATATAAAAGACAGAGAGAGAAAGAGAGATTATTTGTTTATCTTTTGGCATAGAAGCTGTGCAGATAGATGTGGGATTCCAGAGGGACTCGTCTCAAGAGGCCGAGAAGAGAATTCGTGGTTAAACACTTCACGAAGATGTTCTGTTTGTTATCAAAACCAGAACAAACACGTTGTTGAAACGTAATATGTGATAGTTTGAGTTCTCTCTGGTTGTCATGTCAGATTTGAGTTGGGATTTGTTTTAAGTTCAAGACCAGGCCCGAAAATTCCCCTTAGTTACTCAACGCCATATTCGATCACAACTTGTACAAAAAGCATTGTACCATAAACACATGCCACATAACGGTAATCCAGAACCGTCCTAAATGTAGCTTGAATCGTCTCCAGGATCAAGGCTGCGATATCCCCGAGCTTAAAGCGCATTCACTCAAATCAAAGACAGCCAGTGTTCGGTGCTTTGTCTCGCCCTTTTTCATTCTCTCTCTCGCTCATCTCGCTAAATGAAGAACATATGTATCCCCCACCCCACACCATCCCCCCTGGAATAAAACTTTCTTTGCTTGCATTCATTACTTCCTCTTTTTCATCAGCCCATTCCCTCTCCATGCTTTCTGGTCTGTTCTGTTCATTCCT
Source organism: Rhinogobio ventralis (assembly GCA_039654625.1). Taxonomy (NCBI): domain Eukaryota; kingdom Metazoa; phylum Chordata; class Actinopteri; order Cypriniformes; family Gobionidae; genus Rhinogobio; species Rhinogobio ventralis. Next base: position 18,917,894 of record CM077212.1, read on the forward strand.
CTCTGTTTCACTAAGCTTTGATGCTGAACTCCAGAAAGAGGTAAAGAGAATGATCATGAAAACACATTTATTAATTTTGCATCTTTATTTTATCTGAATGGACTGGATTTAGTAATGGTTAAACGCAAAATAGACCAAAAAAATGCAAAAAAAATAATATTTTAAATTGAATTAAATTATTTGGGAACATTCTCTTAATTTTTAAAACACTGTCAAGTTTTTCTCCATTAAAATCATTCGGGGACAGAAAAGTTTTCCTAATTGAAGAATTGCCCATAGTAAAGGTGACTCATGACTTACTGGAACAATAAATTATTCCAATTTTGGAATAATAGGTTACACTTTATTTTAAGGTGTCATTGTTACAGTGTGATTATGTATTAATTATGTATTAAGTACTGAGTAATATTAATTAACAACATATACTTACTATAGGGTTAAGGCAGCTGAGGGTTAGTTGCATGTAATTATGCATAATATATTGTTATTATTGTGGTAAGTACATGTAACATATGTAACAAGGACACTGTCAAATAAAATGTTACCTAATATGCAAGAAATATGTAAGCATAAGAAAAAACACTCCTCTGACACATTTCTTTCAGATTGTTGTGGCAGTGACCACCCCCTGCACAATTACTAAATGAAAAAAGCATGTGATGCTTCACTGTTCTCATGGCAACCAGCGCACAATAAAGGAAGCTGGGGTAAGGTCAAAGCAGAGTCAGGCTGTCAGCTCTTCATCTTTCCTCTTCCCCTCGGGTCACACTGTGACACCTCTGATCCGACGGCTGAAAAACACTCTGAGGTGTATATAAAGCAAGTCTCTGTGGCTTTCTCTTAAAAAAGCACCTGGATATGTTTGCTTTAAAGCTTATTAGGTCAGGAACTGCTTGAATTATGCGTCATGTGTTAGATTTGTAGCAGGGGTCCTGCATGGTAAGCCAGCATGGGGCCATTTCAGAGCCACAATGTATAAAACACTGACAAGTTGACCAAAAAGCACAATACACTAATTTGTAAAGTTTAATAAACCACTATTAAATAAAAACTAATTATTGCTGTACACCACATTTATCAGCAAATAACATATTTCTGAAATAAAATAAAATAATCAATACTGGCAAAATAAGGTGATGAAGAATTAATAAATTTCTACGAGATTGATGTTTAATGTTTTCATACATCCTCTCAAGGTCAGGCCTGTAAATGCAATTGTTGCCAAGCCTGTTACTCAAATCCATAAAAAATGTTTCATTTTGCACTATTACAGTTATCTGTGTTTGTTTCTGTTTATGATGGGTTTTGTCTGTTTAATTCTGTGACCTATTTTTTAGTTGGTTTCATTAGTTACACCTGTTGCTTGTTCCCTTGATTGGTTTGAGTTTGTATTAAAGGCCTGGGACACACTAGACGATTTTTAAATCTTAACCGATTTTAAAACTGTGGGAGACCAGACATAAAAGCAGTTTCAACCCATTTTTAGCATTATAATCCTCCAAGTATACACACTACAAGACCACACCTGTCGATTGTAATATTTTCACAGTGAGACAAGATCTCATGGAGACTCATGAGATCCAGGGCCCTATCATACACCCGGCGCAATGCGACACAACGCAGTTATCATTTTCACATCCGGCACCCACGTTGTTTAAATAGTAAATGCACTCGCAGCCATCTGTGCAGCTATGGGCGTCCTGGTCTGAAAACGAGGTGTGTTCAGGCGCATTGTTGGCATGTTGATATTTTGAGGCAACTGAATACGACAAAAACCTGCTTTAAAGTCAATGGTGCAGTATTTATTTATTTTTGCTATTTAAAGGGTGCGTTAGTAATATGCGCCTATAGGCGGGTGCACAACGCACATACACTCTGCTTGTTACACACACAGGGATGCGCAGCAGTACACAAACATGGCAAAAATAAAAGGATTACAATGTAATTTGTAATGATTTGGGATCGTGCTGGCGGATCAGACGCGATCGGGAGCAGTAAAATAATCACAATCGCGCTCGAGCACAGGCCAGCCTAAGCCCTGTGTTTTGTTCAGTTCATGGCCCATTCTTGTCTGTGTTTGATGATTGTTCTATTCTTGTTCATAAGTTATTTGTAAGAAAACCTGAGTATTTTGTTATCTTTGAATTTTGTAATTAAATCTGTACTGCTGCGCTTAAATCCATCTCTTTATTTCACCTGCTGCAACCCCCAATTTTGTGACACACACTCCCACTGACATGGCTGCTGTGGCCCAAATAACTAACTTCTACCCACATTCACTTTCCCTATACACTCTTAAAAATAAAGGTTCCAAAAGAGGGGATTTGCAGCAATTCCATAGAAGCCATTTATGGTTTCCCAAAGAACCTTTCAGTGATCAGTTCTCAAAAGAACCATTTTTTTGTGTATGAAGAACATTTTAATAATCTAAATAATCTCTTTTTCTATTCATTTTTTTTGTAAAGAATTTTTTTGTGCAATGGAAAGGTTCCGTGGATGTTAATGGTTCCTCATGAAACCATTGATGCCAATAAAGAACATTTAGTGCATAGTGAATGCCACTATAAGTGCACTATGTAGGGAATAGGGAGCAATTCTGGACACAGATCATATTGATCACTTCCATAATAATCAACAGAGCTCATGCAGCCAACTAAGCCACTTTATTTTGCTCATCCAACATAATAAAAAAAGTTTTTAGTTTACAAATAATTGTGTGTGAATTTATTGCTATGAATTTCAGAATAACTTCTGAAATCAAATCCAGCTTGTGATGTTTCTGGTTTCTAAATAGATCCTAATATCCAAGGAGAAAAATGCAGAGCAGTTTGCTAGGTATGTCCATGCATCAATAACTGTGCCAGTAACTGTATACTGTTAAAATTAACTTTGTATTTGTTGTAACCATTCAACTGCTGTGATGAATGACATAGCTGAAATTCTAAACCGGTAATATAAATAAAAAAAATAAAAAATTGTAAGTGAAACAAATTCACAAACCATGTACAGTACAGATGCACAATGTCTGATGCACAGAAGAGAAAACAGGCTCTTCTCTAAATCAAAGTTATCCCCCTAGTCTAACAGCTCTGGGGAAAGAGCTCCCCATAAAGCCATGCCGAGAGGGATTTCACAATCAGATGCACTGCCATTTTCCATTGTAATGCCTGCAAAGAGAAGAGAATGTCAGGCCAAGAGCACATCCTTGAGCTGCAAGACTCATTTTTACGATTTACCTGAGCTAAGAGTGCATTCTGGTCTGTGTGTGACATTCAAAAGAACGCACAACATTCTGTCAAATGAGAAACAGTAGGGTTGGGGAGGGTCTTCCTCCCATCAGTGGCTTGTCACTCCGCGTTCATTTCATTAATGAACACAGGCAGAGACCAAAAAAGATCACATTCAAGACTTTGATGGAAGGATTAATGTTTGGAGATGAAGGGAGAAAGCGAGTAAAGAAAGGATAGAGGGAGCAAGGGAGGGAGGGAGATAGCACAGTGCCAGCAGCACATTCAGGCAGATTACTGAGGTATATGCAGTTCACGCAAATTCATAAAGCTAATATCAAAGCAACAGCTGCAGGAGATTCTCCCAGGCTGAGGGGAGAGAACATGTCAGGACAGAAGCTAAAAGCAAAAAGATAAATGAAATCATCTTAATGGCAGCTGGAAGAGAATATCAACGTGTGTGTGTGCACGTGGGTGTGTGATATCAGGAAAGGTTGGTATGATACACACATCTGCCATTTCCACCTCGCTCACACATGCTGAAATAATAATTTCCTGAGAAGCTCTTGGTGCTGTCTTCAGGGACTAATATTTTATACAGTAGCTATCTAAAAACTCCAAATGAGTTCTGGGCCTCCCCTTTAGATTACTTTTCAAAAACATGTTAAAAAATGCAAATGCCTTCAAAGAGCCACATGAAGTGAGCACCAAAGTGACTTCCTCCCCTTCAATCTTATTTGAAAATCACTGTGATGATGGACCAAAGGCTTGGGTTGATTAAAACTAAACTAAAACTAAAAAATACTCCATTTCCTGTTCCTTCAGAACATATGGGATGCATATGACTCTGCATTCATTAAAAATATTTAAAAACAGGTGCATTGAGAAACTTGCATAAGATTGGAACATTTAAAGGTATAGTTCACCCAAAAATGTTAATAATGTCATCATTTACTCACCCTCATGAAGCATTTTGAAAAATGTTTTTGTCCATACAATGGAAGTCAATAGCCATGTTTCCATTACCCTTCAAATTGCGCAAATTGAAATTGCCATTTAAAAATATGACCAATGGAAACGTCAAATGCGGAAAACTCCCATATATCGCAAAAAAAGTTTTTACGCTCACATGAGGTGTTTTTTTATTAAACTCATAAAAGAATTACGGGAATACTGGATTCTAAACAACAAAAGAAATGCCACAATTTATCAAGACCTTGAAGCAGATAGGAGGGAGAAACACCCAGAAACACCTCATATGTGGACGCTCCCAAGTATAAGGGGCTTTCCTTGTCATTAATGCTTGGATAACACGCCTACTTCTCCTTCGATATAAAAAAAATGGCTAGTTCAGTGGCTGCAATATACTTAAACCCACTAACATCTGATTCCATGATTTTTGGAATGACTTATTGCGAGAGGAAAAAATAATGTTTTAGTCGCATTACATCGGTTAATGGAAACACCGTCATTTCGCAATAGTTTTTTATCGACATTTAGAGTTTAGAATCTGGGGCCGGTTGCATAAACATAGTCATTATGTTAAGACAGTGTCTTAAGTTCTTATACCCACTAGCATTTAGTCAAGGGGCATTCAGTCTTACTTTTCAATATCAAATTAGGCCAATCTATGTTTTTATGTCTGATTTAAAACTGATTTTTAACTTGTAAGACTAGTCTTAGCGGTTTATGCAACTTGTAATGGTAATTGTAATGGAAATGTGGCTAATGTTCACCAAAACTTTGGTTACCTACATTCAGAATATCTTATTTTATGTTCTACAGAAGAAATTCATACAGGTTTGGAACAATATGAGGGTGAGTAAATGATGACAAAATTGGATGAAATATGCCTTTAAAGTTAAAGCTGGCTTGAAACGGAAGTTACAATAGTCTTTTCTTTCCTATTGTGACATATCTGAAATGTCTTTTCAAACAAGAAAAAATGTAGGGCAGGTAGGAATAGGAATTGTCCCGTAGGAATCGATTGATGTCATATGAGTGACAGGTTGTCTCGCCCTTGAGCCAGTAAACACGTCATCAGAGAAGTTGTTCATTTGATTAAGGATCACTAGGGCACATGAAAATAAAAACTATGTGCACAGATAAATCATTTATAATGTATGACTGCAATATTCCATAAAAAATAGGAATTTCCCATTTTGATTTCATGGTGATTTTAAAGTTATTAAAGTAAAGAACTCAGTATCTTTATATACATAATATCATCCACTAAAACACACTATGAAGATATACTTAAACGTTTGAAACTGTGGCTGTCAGAGAAAACAATATCTTAAATTATGATTTTTAAAAAAAAGTTTGGTATGGTGTAAATATGGTTTAAACCGTAAACCTCTCATCAGACAGTTCAGAGCTCATTGCCCAGTAACTTCTGCCCATCAGTACCATTATGCCACTGTCAGATATGGAGGACTGAGTGAGGAAAAGAGGGAGTAGGGTATCCGTAACTTAAAGCATTAAATATGAATCATGGATGATATTACGGGGACCAGTGTGGCTCTTGGCCAGACCCTCCCTCCTCCACCTGCAAGGACATGAAACAAAAAGGTGCTGTGTCTTCAGGATGTAAGACGATAAATTTAAAAAAAAGTGATAGAGGGACCAGGAGAAAGGGTGGAGAAGAGGTGGTATTGAATATATATTCATAATATTTCAACAAATACATATATGATGATAACATGAGATGTACTATATGCAATATGTAATATGCACAGTAGGAACTACGCATTTTCTTGCATTCAAACACACACTCAGATGTACTACTTAGAGTCATAACATTGCTAGAAAGGTAATGGTCCGAAGACTGCGTAACAGTCTGGGCTCCTCGGCTCCCCTCACAGCCTTTGAGGTCACTACACTGCTGATAACCCTTCTGAAAATGCAATGGAACATTAGACATCACCTGAATTGCAAATTAAATAGCTGATTTTCATTCTGCAGATTAAGTTGCCTGTTGCTGTGGGCTAAGATAAGATTTAATAAAATATGACACGTTGACACACCATGCTCGCAAGGTTCTGGCTGAGGGGCACCTAAAAACAGCCCGAGTGTGAGACGGAATCAGATAAAATACTAATGAACTAAATCAGCTTAGCTTAAATGTAAATAATTTTTTTGTTTTTCATTATTTCTCCAAGTTTAATGTACAGAGACTATAATTAAGCCATTCATAAGTTCTCTTTAAAGGGATAGTTCACCCAAAAATGAAAAATACCCCATGATTTACTCACCCTCAAGCCATCCTAGGTGTATATGATATTCTTCTTTCAGACGAACATAATCAGAGTTATATTAAAAATATCATTGCTCTTCCAAGCTTTATAATGGTAGTGAAGGGCAGTCCTGATTATGAAGTCCAAAAAAGTGCATCCATAAGTAATCCATACGACTCCAGGCCTTCTGAAGCAAAGCGATGGGTTGTTGTAAGAAAAATATCCATATTTAAAACTTTACAAACTAAAATAACTAGCTAGAAGCCAGCTAGACGGCCTACGCAAGTCGACTTATGCCAAAAGAGTAACCCCTGATTCGATGTAGGAATAGCGTAAGCTTTGACGCGTCTTGCGGTTCAAAAAAATAGGGCAACAAACTCAAGCTCCTCTTCTCTTGTATCGAAATCCTCCGTCATTTCTCTTTAAAAATTCTCGTTTTAGACTTCTAATTCATGACCGGTGTTTTGTTTTGCTCTATCCTCTGCACTTCTGTGTCCGTCAATATGCTATGCGTCAGGTCAGGAGTACTCTTTGCCGTAAATCAGTGCGTACGGCCGTCTGTCGGAAGATGGTTATTTTAGTTTGTAAAGTTTTAAATATGGATATTTTTCTTACACAAACGCATCACTTCGCTTCAGAAGCCCTTTATTAACCCCCCGGTGCTGTGTGGAGTACTTTTATGATGGATGGATGCACTTTTTTGGGCTTCAAAATCTCAACCCCCATTCACTGCCATTATAAAGCTTGGAAGAGCCAGGACATTTTTTAATATATCTCCAGTTGTATTAGTCTGAAAGAAGAAAGTCATATACACCTAGGATAGCTTGAGGGTGAGTAAATCATGGGGTAATTTTCATTTTTGGAGGAACTATCCCTTTAATAGTGTAAATGCTGTGACCCTTTGTTGCTATCAGAACATTGCTATTTGTTTGATTGGCCTACATGTGTGAAATTCTGGCTTAAACAATGGCATGAGTTTAGGGTGGCACTACCTGCTTGTAACTGTTTGTACAGTTTTATGGAACAGAAATTACACACGTCACTTTTAAAATTCATTACTTAATCATGTATGTACTATGTCATAAAATGTTTCGATCAACCTGAAGCCAAAAAACAACACAAGGTGCTCCCTTCAGACAGGGGCTGTCAGTATGATTTTTACTATTTTTTGTCTTCTCTTGGCCTGCATGTCATCTCTGTGACTGCAATCACCTTAAATGATGACTGTGCTAAGAGCCTTGAGGTGAACTGAAAACCATGAAACTGTGCATCCATGTGTCATCTGTCAATCCCACCTCTAATTCACACACACACACACACGTGCACACAGCTCTTTCTCAGAGCCCTGAGGGTACGAGAAACAGACAGCATGGAGCACTTTTAAACTTGACATGAGACATTATGTTCTCAACTTAGCTAGTATTTTACACTTAAAGGGGACATAACACACACAGTTTCTGCCAGTCTCATGTTAATCTTGAGTACCTATAGATTAGTATTGCATCCTTCATATCTCCAAAGTTTCTTTAGTTTTATCAGATTTATAAAAGACAAATATGCTGTACCGATTCTTTCCAAAAACAGTCGAGCTCCCGGAGGCGTGCCAGGGGCGGAGCTCACGAGCGCACACACACAATACATCATTGCATTATCCCTAGATAACTTTCGATTCACTATACGTTCGTGTTGTTTACATTATATGCACTTATGCACCGACTGCCAACAAAACACAGACATTTGATGCAGTTACCACCTGAGGTTCCGACTCATGACCTGGCCTTGTTTATAAAACATTTGTCACCGAAATGCCGGGAACAAACAATCACACTTGCACAACTCTTTTGCTGCCCTTGAAAAAACAAACTGCATCCACTATTCTCTTAATGCTGAGTTCTTTAAGAAGCTGAAAAAGGTTATCTTTCCCTCACAACCAAAAACACACTTCTTTGGTGACATTGTTGATTTTGTGGTATAAAAATAAAATGATAAATCTTTCTCAAGCAGGTCCTGTGCAGCGCTGCCGACGGCTTCCGTAACACAAACGAAGCACGTTGATTGCTCTGGATGATGTGTGTGCACTGTTGGGGTAACAGTTTAGACCCAGAGACCAGTAGTGAAAAATGAAGACCAAGAGTCAGGAGTGCAATTAATTATAGAAAAGTTTACTGAAGAATAGTTTGCAGTTTCATCAGCAGAAGCCAGCTTCAAGTCTCACAAGGAGTTCGAAGGCCGCGCTCCCTCTACCCGCCTTTTTTCTCGTACATACAATTCCTCAACAGTTATACTGTTTTCAAGGTCTAGCTACATCATTACTGCAAGTTGAATGATTCTGAATGGCTCAGAGAAAATGAACAGTCATGGTAAATTTCCACACATTGTCAGTTAATCAGATTCACGTGTACATATATCAATTGTTGACGCTTTCACCCCGGAATTAGGCATGTAGTGACCTTCCAGATTCTGTAGTAGGCGCCAGCTTGCCCCGAACAACAAGTCCACCCATCTATTAGGATGCCCATAATCCACCACCAATACTGATCTGTAACACAGAATATTGCGCAGATACACAGATACACAGTCTTTTCAAGGTTGGAGTTGGTGAGCTCTGGTCCTGACAAGCAAAAGTTTCCCAAAACATACTGATAACATGTGCTTTCTCTCAGTGAGAGGTACAGACAATAGTACAGGCAATATTCATCTTGATTCTTTAGTGTTTCAGTAAAAGGAAATAATATAAAATGAATAAAATATAATAAAAATGAAAGACAAATCCATATTTCATCTCTGGAAGCCAGGCTAAGTGAGCAAACACTGTTTCTGCACTCCTACAAAATGATACCTACAAAATCCAAACACAGGACAACAAGTTGCTATCAAGTTTTTAGCGACACATCACACATCCCTAGGCCAGACCCTCAGTCACTCCTCAGAGACCAAATACACACTTTCGAAAATATAAAGGAAGAAACAATCATTGGTCCTATTGATTGAGCAAAATCATAACTGGAATGAATCATTAGAAATCATCATAATAATATAAGAGGATAAATACTGATTAAGGCTTTAATTATGAATTTTATATATATATATATACACTCACCTAAAGGATTATTAGGAACACCTGTTCAATTTCTCATTAATGCAATTATCTAATCAACCAATTACATGGCAGTTGCTTCAATGCATTTAGGGGTGTGGTCCTGGTCAAGACAATCTCCTGAACTCCAAACTGAATGTCAGAATGGGAAAGAAAGGTGATTTAAGCAATTTGGAGCGTGGCATGGTTGTTGGTGCCAGACGGGCCGGTCTGAGTATTTCACAATCTGCTCAGTTACTGGGATTTTCACACACAACCATTTCTAGAGTTTACAAAGAATGGTGTGAAAAGGGAAAAACATCCAGTATGCGGCAGTCCTGTGGGCGAAAATGCCTTGTTGATGCTAGAGGTCAGAGGAGAATGGGCCGACTGATTCAAGCTGATAGAAGCGCAACTTTGACTGAAATAACCACTCGTTACAACCGAGGTATGCAGCAAAGCATTTGTGAAGCCACAACACGCACAACCTTGAGGCGGATGGGCTACAACAGCAGAAGACCCCACCGGGTACCACTCATCTCCACTACAAATAGGAAAAAGAGGCTACAGTTTGCACAAGCTCACCAAAATTGGACAGTTGAAGACTGGAAAAATGTTGCCTGGTCTGATGAGTCTCGATTTCTGTTGAGACATTCAGATGGTAGAGTCAGAATTTGGCGTAAACAGAATGAGAACATGGATCCATCATGCCTTGTTACCACTGTGCAGGCTGGTGGTGGTGGTGTAATGGTGTGGGGGATGTTTTCTTGGCACACTTTAGGCCCCTTAGTGCCAATTGGGCATCGTTTAAATGCCACGGCCTACCTGAGCATTGTTTCTGACCATGTCCATCCCTTTATGACCACCATGTACCCATCCTCTGATGGCTACTTCCAGCAGGATAATGCACCATGTCACAAAGCTCCAATCATTTCAAATTGGTTTCTTGAACATGACAATGAGTTCACTGTACTAAAATGGCCCCCACAGACACTAGATCTCAACCCAATAGAGCATCTTTGGGATGTGGTGGAACGGGAGCTTCGTGCCCTGGATGTGCATCCCACAAATCTCCATCAACTGCAAGATGCTATCCTATCAATATGGGCCAACATTTCTAAAGAATGCTTTCAGCACCTTGTTGAATCAATGCCACGTAGAATTAAGGCAGTTCTGAAGGCGAAAGGGGGTCAAACACAGTATTAGTATGGTGTTCCTAATAATCCTTTAGGTGAGTGTATATATAGGTATATTGAAGCAGCAGTGGATTTCAGAATCCAACCTTTGAGCACGCTCTTCCGGGCGAAGTGCCCATACAAGGAATTCTGCCCTGTATGGCGTCATACAGGTCCATACTCGGAAAAAAACATATACGAACCCTGAATGAGTATATTTGGTACAGAATATTTGGTATACTCATCCGTCCTTGTTTTGTTTTTTTTAAACTTTGGCCATGTTTAGCATGAGAATCCTACTCTTTAACAGTCGAAATGCATGAAATAGCATTAGACTTTACAAACAAACTCTGGTGAGGTTTGAATTCAATATGAACGTAACATGGACCAAAGTCATCTAAACGAACCAAAAACAAGATGTAATGTCACAAGACGCGACCCTAAAAAGGACAGAATACTCAAGCATACCTGGCTCTTCTCATCATATGAGCTACATTGCCCATTACAGTTTGGTACAGGAGTCGGAACTGCCATTTCCTTTCAGCAGATCTTTGTTTATATGCAACAGGAATTCCTGGTGCTGTTTTGACTCCTCTAGACATTTTAGAAGTTCTCTGTGAGTTCTCATCTAGCAAAAATACCACTATATATACACACAAACAATAAGCGCACTTAACCCAGCACACAGCATTATTTTGGATGTTCAATAAGTTCCATTACAAAATATACATTTCAGCAAGAAATTTTGCATGTAAAAGACATCTAATAGCCGTCCAAACACAGTCATGTTCTAGGCTAAAACAAGGCAAAATTTGGGCTGTCAGTGAAAATTGAATAGATGTCTAACCATAGTCATATAGACTAGTCATCTAGAACATGAACACATCAAAGAAATTAAACCAAACACCTTATAATCACTGTTGACTTTGCTTACATGATGGAATATCATATGGAATGGATATCAGATGAAATATCTCGCAAGTTATTTTGGCAAAAACGACATGTTTCAAGGTTATTTGGCTAGAAGTGGGTTATTCAGAGCCGGACTATATCGAGTCTATAGTTAACCGAGACGGTGAAATGGCGGCTATTGCTTGCTGGGTATCATAAAAGCTGATTTTTGTTTTGTATCTTTTAGATTCTGTGTTAAAAATGACAGTGTGAACGCTAAGCAAACCAGGACTAGATGTATATTTTTCTTTTTGGGTCCAGAACAAAAGAACCAAGAGAATCAAGTGTGAACACACCCTACAACATCATACCCCATTGACTTACACTGTATGGACAAGAAAATCAAAGAGACATTTTTCAGAATGTCCTTTTGTGTTCCGCTGGAATATATTCGGAATTGAGATTATGTCAGAGTACATGACAGAATTTTCATTTAGCAGTAAACTGTTCCTTTAAGATTAACATGAACCTCTGGCAAACACTTCTATCCAAAGCGACTTGAGGACCCTTCAACCCAATCAAGATAACTATTATGGTAAATATAACAATAACTATTCCGGTGTCCACATGAATGGATGATAAAGTTTTGTTTATTATAAACTCGCACTGCAGAATTATGTGAAAATCGAACAATATAGTGTTGGTATCATTGTATACATAAGGATACACAAAAAATGCATGATTTTTTTAATCAGAACTGAAACTTAGAATTTGCTAAACATACTATGCATTGCCAAGGGAGTAATCACTCATTTCCAAGTCATTGAAACAATCTTTCCAAATCCAGTGTGACTATTGAGGTCAGTGAAGACTAATAAAGCCCCGAGACCTCTTGTGAGAATCTTTCATCTTTTTGATTAATCATTCATGTTAAGTGTTCAGTGAGCATCTCTTTCTTTGTGCTGTGGCTCTCTGTAATGATGCCTTATGTCCCTGATGCCCATAAAACACTCTTCATAATACTATCACACACACACTAACCGTCACACATATCACTTACCCCTCTGAGTGCAGACAGCACATCCTCATGCTGCTCTTAGATTCAGCATTCTTTTCAATAATGAACTAGTGTTCATCAATAATACTCTTAGTCTAGTCATAGTGTCACATGCTCAAGTGGGATAGCAGTGAAATTATCGAGTAAAAAAGTACATACAATTAATACATTTAATAAACACATTTTTTTCACTCTGTTCCTTGCACAATACTATGATTTGACCTAAAAAAAACTGATAAATCATAGTGACATCATACATAGATTGTAAACTAATACATTTTTACGTTGCATCACATAACAAGCTCTGTTTTCTGACGTAGTAAACTTGCTCAGTGGCTCACCTGGTACAACACTGCAGTCCCTTGAAACACAAGTCATGATAGAATAGCTCAAAGACTTATAGAAGTAAGCTAAAATGGCATTGTTGCTTCAGCAAATACACTCTAAATAAAAATGGTGCTATATAGCACTAAAAGTGGTTCATTGTAATCGGGGAACCACTTTAAAGGGGCTAACATCTTTAAAGGGGCTATACAGAACCTTTGTCAAATGGTGCTATGTAGAACCATAAGAGGTACATTCATTCAAAGACTACAGTCAATCACCATGTCTTATCGTTCTATCATCCTCCAATTGTATTCCTCCTTTCACATAATTTAAACTGCAACTGACAGCTCTCAGTATCCAAATTGTCTTGTTGCATCCCACCACCACCCCATTCTCCTCCTTAGATTTTAGATGTTATTCCACTATCATATGTTTGCTATGAATGGGACAACCATGGCAAAAGCTGTTTTGAATTACTTTTATGCTTTTCTAAGGTCAAAAAGTGTCGTCAGGGGGCCCTGGAATATTTCCTTATAGGGGGGATTTGGGGGCAAAAAGGTTGAAAACCACGTTATCTTCAGGAAATACACTGTATTTTAATGTTGTTTTAATCCTTTCCCCAACTAAAGACTTAGGGGGAGTTAGAGAACCCTTAAAGAACTATACAGGGGCTTAACAGGTTCTCTATATGGCAGTGGTGCTATATAGCACCTTAACCAACCTAAAGAACCTCGGGGGTGCTATTTAGCACCTCAATCACCCCAAAGAACCACTGAAGAACAACTGAAGAACCACTGAAGTACATTTTATATGTCACACTTGCTTTTGTTAATATCTGGTGGTATGTCATTTTCAAAAGCGATTAGTCATATCATACATTAAGGTAACTAGATTTTTTAAATGGAAACTGGGGACATTTCCTATTTGAGTGGTCAAAATATCACTAAAATCTCATTTGTTATTATTAATTTAAAAACAGGGACAATACATTTTTGAATGTTTTTGGTTTGTTTTAATTATTGTGGGTTCCCTATATTATTATTAACATTAATAATTATTATGCTTTAGTTTAATTATTAGGATTTTTGGTCTGGTTTTAATACAATTCACCGCACCCAAAAAAAAAATATCACACTGCGTTTGTTACAAGCACGCCAGACTCCACCCTCCGTGCCACTGTGTTCACCAAATTGGACCTCCGCAGCGCGTATAACCTCATACGGATACGTGAGGGGGAAGGTGGACACTATCCGGTCCTGGCCCATTCCCACTTCCATCAAAGAGCTCTAAAGGTTTTTAGGCTTCGCCAACTTCTATCGCCGGTTCATCCGAGGTTACAGTTCCCTCTCCAGTCCACTCACAACTCTCCTACGCCACAAGCCCAAGTCTCTGTCCTGGTCACCAGCTGCCACGGAAGCTTTTGAGGCCCTCAAGACCGCCTTCATCACCGCTCCCCTCCTTGTCCATCCCAATCCGGATCTGCCCTTCGTTGTGGAGGTGGACGCCTCGACCACTGGAGTGGGAGCGGTCTTGTCCCAACAGCAGGGGAACCCCAGTAGATTCCACCCATGTGCCTTCTTCTCCCGCAAGCTCAGCCCGACAGAAGTCAACTACGACATCGGGAACAGGGAGCTCCTGGCTATCAAGCTAGCCCTAGAAGAGTGGTTAGAGGGCGCTCAACATCCCTTCCTCGTTTTAACGGACCACAATGAATGGGTCAATGAAACCCTCTCGCTGCTTAAACAGCGCTTCTGGTGGCCCAATATGGCATTTGACGTAAGAAGGTACGTGCAGGGATGCCAGGAATGTGCCATTTCCAAGAGCCCTCGTCATCTTCCCGCCGGCAAGCTCCATCCTCTGCCCATTCCTAACAGTCCCTGGTCACACCTAGGAGTGGATTTAATCTCCGACCTCCCTGTCTCCGACAATTGTACCTGCGTCCTAGTGGTAGTAGACCGATTCTCCAAGTCCTGCCGTCTGCTTCCTCTGGGAGGTTTACCCACTGCGATGGAAACTGCTGAAACTCCCTTTCAGTGCGTACTCGGTTACCAACCCCCTCTATTCCCCTGGTCGGGGGATCCCTCTGACGTCCCTGCAGTAGACTACTGGTTCCGGGAGAGTGAGAGGGTCTGGGACTCGGCCCACCATCAACTCCAACGGGCTCTTTGCAGATGCAGAATGACAGCAGACCTTCGCCGCTCCAAGACTCCAGCATACCAACCTGGGCAGAAGGTCTGGCTGTCAACACGGGACATCAGACTGCGTCTGCCATGCCGGAAGTTCAGTCCCAGGTTCATTGGCCCCTTCCCCATCATTCAACAGCGATAACAATGTTTTTTTTTATATTTTGATATTTGACGATAATGGCACTCTGCTCTCGTCCACATTTTTTTATTTTTTTTATTATATTTATTGTAGTATGCTCTCGTCCAGGTTACGTTCTTCATGAAGTAGCGACGTGCGACAAAGTAGAGTCAGCGTAGCTTGCAGTGCCATCTGTTGATGAAAATAATCACTACACGATTGCTCCTTTAATCAACAGGCTGCTCTATGTTGGTCTGGCTTTTTTGCAATGTATTTTGTATGCTGAACATTTCCCTTTGAAAGTGTCGCAAAACAATCAAGAAGCAACATAATATCATTTTGCAGAGCTTCTGTTTCATGAACAAATGCACGTAAAATGAATGTTTTAACCTAACAATGCCAAGCCCAGCATTACAATCTCTCTATCTGACAAACTGTTTCATTTAGTTGTCAATTTACCACATTTTACAACATTATGATATGACAGCACCCTTTGAAAAATGCTCACAAGCTTTTAAAATCCAAAACCCAAGTCTGCCAGCCGCCCCACTCAAATACAAGGGCACTGCCATGTCAGTGTGGACTCCGCCATGCAAATGGCACCACTTAAATGAAGAGAGGACTGGTAATGAGTCTGGAGATGAAGAACAATTTTGTGTGAACAGCTAATCGATGCAAGCCTTTGTGAGCATTACTTTTTAGCACTCACTGAGAAACACTTCTCTCTTAAGGTAGGTGCCCTCCGAAGCAAATGAGGAAAGAGCCCCCTAAAGTCTGACACACACATATGCACCTCCCGTCCAACAGCCCTTAATATGAGCTATCCATCCTCCTCCATACCCCATGAAATATGCCTGTAAATGACCACTAATGGGACCGCAAATGCAAGCTCGGCTCTGACTGTCAGGGTGATGCATGCAGGAAGAACAGAAGGACGACCCCTCCTGTGACTGTGCTGGTGCTGTGACGTTTTGTTGCAGGTAGGGATCTCACAAGTACCGGTACTTCGGTACCAAGTCTGTACTGAAATTTAAAAAAATGTGACGATACCAGCATTTCTGTAGTACCGGTAGTACAGAGTATATTCAGTACCCACTAATAGGCAGCTGCTTTCAGTAGCTTCCGTGTTTATCTAAGTGCAGGGCTCCAGACTGTAGCCAAATATATACAAGTGTCTGTGAATATTAAACTGCAAAATACTATTTAAATATTAATCTTTCATGTTCTGTGTCTCTGTGTGAATGAATATTTAGTTTATACGTAGACTTAGGCTTCAACTAAGTTTAATGGTGCAACGCAAAAATATTTAGTAGTGCATAAGTTGTAACTTATGCTGCGTTCCAGGCAGGTTTTTGAGCCCGTAAGTTACGACTTCAAACCACGACTCACGTCTTTGTACCGTTCCAGGCAAAGTCACGCCAAACTGCCTGAGCGCAAGGAATTGTGGTAGCTAGATGTAAACAATGCATGGCGAACCGTACGAGGCTTATGCTCATCATCAATCATTTCTATCGCCAAAGGTGCTTACTCCTTGCTTACTTGAGGGTAATGGAGGAGAAAAAACGGTGCATAAGGGAAGAGAAACTGTTATACCTTTTATTTTACATTATTTGTATATTTGGAAATGTATTTGGTATTAATTTATTTTTGCACTCAATGGACTGAAAACTAGCTAATGCTAGAAAAGCTGCTGATAATGCATTACATTTGCGGATAAATAAAGTTAACCTTATTTTAATAAACAATTTGGATTTTAATGTACGACTTTCATAAACACCGCATCCGTAGGAGCTGCCATTGTTGTTTCGCGGGCTATGTGACGTCAGAGCACGTAACTGGGAGTACATCGATCTAGTACGAGTTCACGGGTGGGAAGTCACGGGTTTGACTGACATTCCAGTGCACTTTCAGGGGTAAAAGGTTGGAAAAACATGGGTTACGGGTTGCCTGGAACGCGGCATTAGTGCCCATTTAACTTAAAGAAATTGACAGAAATATATTAGGCTACTGTTGTACAGTAGATTTAGCTACGTCTCTATGTAATACTACTACTACTACTACTACTACTAATAATAATAATAATAATTTTTAATAATAATAATTATTATTATACTAATAATAATAAATAAGTTTGCTTATTTTTCACTTGATCTTTTTTATAAACAATGTTTACTTTTAAACAGCATGTCGCCTTTAAATGTTTATGTGTATTATTTACTTATAATGATTATCATCATAAATAATAAACTCACTGAATTTAATGTAATATATATTTTTAAATAGTTAAATAAAATTAACAAAAAAATCTTTTGCTGTGGTACTGAGAACTGTAAAAAAATTGTATGATATTTGTACCGACTACTGGAATTTTGGTATCGTGACATCCCTAGTTGCAGGTATTAGATACCTTAATGCAAAGTCATTAGCTTAGCTCCACTAATAGCACACATAGCACACAGTTTCTCTGCCACCATATTTGTGGAAGCTACATTACAATTCAAAATGAATTTAAAACCCATAACCACAATGACATATATTACTTAAAAATTTGTTAATAGTCATGTGCCTTAACAAGTAAAGTCATAACATAATGATACCTTTGCAAATCATTAGCTAATGATTAATTAAAGCAGACAACTCGAAGTTGAAATGCATGGCTTCGACCCGTTGTGGTAATTAACACGTTAATTTACATTATTAGTTAATATAATATGTTATATGGGAATTATTACATGATGACACATTTAATTAATAGCAATTCATATATTACTTAATCTATTAATCATATAGAATATTCATTAGTTGCTGATGCAGTAATCATTAATAAATGGTCATACATTAACTCATTATCTGTGCATTAGTTAAGCATGAATTAATGCATATTAATGCACCCGTATTGTAAAGTGTTACCCATAAGGTAGCTACAAGTATTATGCGATTAAATCTTAACATAATTAATATATCATACATTACACTACAGTTAAGTGTGATCTGCTGCGATGTCACAATCAAGTTGAATTTTGGGATATAGAGGTACTTGAAGTGTACATAAGAGGAGACTCGCTCCCTCTGTCAAAATCGAGGGGACGAGGGCCTATCCACATAAACTTTCCTCATACACTTGAAAAAAAGGTGGAACTCACTTCAAAATGGTGGCAGGGATTCCCACAAGGGGAAGTGCTTAGGGAGTGTATGTCTAAAAGCGAAGTCGAATGCACCCCTAGGCTGATATACCCTCAAACAGGGCTTTATTTGAGGGGACAACCATTTGTAGTGATGTCCAAAACCATAGGCTAGTGGACATATCGAGTGCACTCATTCTATCCCACATTGCACCGCAATAATGAGTGTACAGCCGATGTACGCTCAACGGCTGTCCAAATTCGCTCACTCGTTTTCATTCACTCCTTCAAGTGAACAGTATATCAAGTGTTTGAGGGTTTAGGGGGATAATTTCGGATTCAGCCCTAGTCTCCTGTAGCCAGACCTGAAGACTGAAGGCGGTAGGTCTTCTTTATGGCGGTTGGTAAACAAACCATAGGTGCGTTCCTGCCACCTACTGGGCTGGAGTGCATACCATTTATGGAATGGGAAGAAAAAATAAAATAAAATAAAATAAAACAAACAAACAAATAAATAAATAAAAATAGAGAGCCCAGAGGCTGTCTGACTCACATGTAAAGCAACCAATCACAGTTTGTTTTGTTCAGCGTCATGTTTAGGGGTGTGAAAATGTAACGCTGATGTCCCTACAATAATAGACCAGCTTGTAAAACTCTTGGACATATTTTAAAACGTATTTGCCACAAGCTTCACATACCTTTGAATAACCGCTCATTATCACAGTTGTAAGCACAGTGGCTTTCGTCTTCCATGAGATGGTCTGGCGTCACAATCAGGTGACGACTTTGAAGCGGAAATGTGTCCTATTTTGTGTGCCATATGCATCCGGCAATGGTCCGTGGGTGTGAGGCTTAGACTAGTAACAAACAGGATCATTTAAATGAAAAATTTTAACATGACTTTAACATGAATCATTTGAACAAATCAATTAATGCAAATTGGACTTCGATGTGCTCTGAGTCAGTTCATTCATTTCAAAAAGCAATTCACTGATGGTTTTTAAACAGAACAAACTGATTTATATGAGAGTTCAATAATAGAGCGTGTGTTGATTGTTACCTTGAAGGGGGTGGATTCTGGAATCCATTGCTGCTTCAGTGTATATCTTTTGAGTGATTTATAATCAAGTTATTAATCAATATTTATCCTTCTAAATATTAAATTATTTGAATGAGTTCTTCAAGCTTATGAGATTCAATTACTTACAGAATTGCTTACTGGAATGTGCTCTCTCCATGTTTTTGAGAGAGGCACCCAACATGTGTTAAAATATTTAATCTTCTAGCTGACCAAAACATCCAAGGTGACTGGGGTCACTTCAGCCTGTTCGCTTAAATTACCAATTCTTAGTTGAAGCACTTACTTTAATTTCCATCTTCAATCACTAGAGAATAGTGACAAATATTGTCTGTACCTCTTACTGAGATAAAGAACATGCTATCAGTATGCTTTTTATGTATCTGTGTATCAGTATGTGCGCTAGCGTTCTTTGTTACAGATCAGTATTGGTGAGGTGGACAACTGGAACCCTGGGGAGATGGAATGACTTGTTTTCCCAACAAGCTGGAGCCTAGAAATGCAGTTCTGTGACCTAGAAGTTTAACTTCGTGCCTAAACCAGGGTCTTGGTGTCAATGGAGATATGCTTCTGTCTATCAGTCCATGTGTGGAGATTTTCTAAGTTTATCCATTTCTTAACCAATCAGAATCATTCAACCTGTCATGATGACATAGCTTAGTGACTGTGTGAGAGTATAATTGTTTAATGAGTGTGTACAGAGAGCGGCATACAAACTCCTGGCTGAGTATTGAAGCTGACTATTTCACAAAAGCTACTGAAGTCAAGTCAAGTCAACTTTATTTATATAGCGCTTTTTACAATGCAGATTGTTTCAAAGCAGCTTCACAGTGTTAAACAGGAAAATAATGAACAGAATTTGATTCGGCTGTACAGCCGCTCTGGAGAAAACAGGGATGTCATCCAGCTCATTTCAATTATCATATACTGTATATTCAAGTAATGTAGTTGACATAGTTAATTTAGCTTAGTAATTAAATTGATTTGGATATTAATTTGAAAATTTAGTGTCCCCAACTGAGCAAGCCAAAGGCGACAGTGGCAAGGAACCAAAACTCCATCAGGTGTCCTAATGGAGAAAAATAAACCTTGGGAGAAACCAGGCTCAGTCAGGGTGCCAGTTCTCCTCTGGCCAATTAACAAATAGTATATGGTTATTATTTTGGCAACCTTACAGGTCAGAAGTCATATTAGATCGAAATATTCGAAAGATCGGAGTCATCACGCCGGAGACAGGTTTATTGAGGATGACATGTCGATTAAACAATTATTAAATAGGAATATTCGATCGATCGGAGTCAACACGCCGGAGACGGATCCACTGAGGATGCCATGTCGGTGAGGCAATTTCAGAGGTTTTATTATAAATTACAGCAACACCTCCCCCTTTACCTTTCAGACGCGGCTCGTGTTTATAACAATAATCTTGTGGGGTGGACTCATTTAAAGTAATGTAGTCGTCAGGTTTTAGCCAGGTTTCTGTCAAACACAGCACATCTAGATTATTATCTGTAATCATATCATTAACAATAAGCGTTTTTGAGGAAAGGGATCGAATATTCAGCAGCCCGAGCTTTATCATTTGATCATCTGTATTATATCTGTTGTTTATTTATTGGACATCAATTAAATTTCATCATTACATCATTAGTGCCGAAGCTACTGTTTAAATGACTTTAAAGCTATAAACTGCCTATCACTTTGCAATAGCACTTCAAAAGTGAAAAATGGTGCGATAATTCAAAGACTAGGAAGTTGTGACATGAACCAATTCTGTCTTGTAAACTACAATCAACCATTGTAGTGCATCATTAGGTCTTCTACGGTTTTGTAACAGCCATTAGCAATAAATTGTACAAATTGAGAGCCTTGCTACACTAAAGCATATTAGTCACTCACAAGCGGAGACAGAGTATCTCTCCTGCCTAATGAGATGTGATGGACTGCCTATCTGTTCAATTGTTTCACATACAGACACCAAATGTATTGCATTTCCATCAGCTGATCTGAGGAGGTTAAGTTCTTATCAGAGAGGGGGAAGGTTCATGTAACAGAGCATGCTGTGCTCATACAGGCCTGTTTGTATGTACTGTATGATCTGCCAGTGCTGATCAAACACTGTCACTGTCCCTTAGCTCTAGGGAGCCATCTGCAACCGTATTTAGAGCAACTGCCATGTGACTCTAACATGCCAATCCTCACATTGGCAGACACCATAACTGAAAAAAAAAAAACATAGGATATCCATAGTTGGTGTGGATTTCTCTTGAATTGAAGGCTTAGTGGCTCTAAAATAGATTTTCACCAAATGACTACAAAAAGCAGGAAAGTCTGTAAAACAAGATAAAAACGAGAGTGGAGTCAGGGCACTCCGTTGGTTCAGATTCATCAGAGGCTACTGGGTAATTCGGGTTAAGCATGAAATCAGACATGCAGTGGTGCATAGAAATGGAGTAAAAACACATTGTATAATTGTGCCACACAGGGCATGATGTGCTATTTCCCTTGAGATGGCCCATATGACATATCACTATAATAGATTAATCCGGTATGTCTCCGGTTCCCAGATACATCACCTTTTTGTATGCCACCCTGGAGATGAAAAAATGAAATTCTCTAATGCGCAGATGTAAAGGCATGAAGGGCATTAGAAGAACCATGTTAACCCCAATAAAAAGCCCTGTGCTGTGCTCACCAGGTTTCCACTT
Organism: Rhinogobio ventralis; assembly: GCA_039654625.1. Classification (NCBI taxonomy): domain Eukaryota; kingdom Metazoa; phylum Chordata; class Actinopteri; order Cypriniformes; family Gobionidae; genus Rhinogobio; species Rhinogobio ventralis. The sequence goes on from CM077212.1 coordinate 18,940,095, forward strand.
GGCAGAGACAGCTTCATGTGCCTCCAGAACTATTTCACAAATCACCTTTTGATTGTAATGTACGACTCACCAAAGTCCCACAGGTCACATTCACCTTTACTTCAGTATTACAAAGACAATTTAAAAGCCCAATACAATTCAAACAGCAATAAAAATATACACATAAAAGATAAATGCAAAAATTTATAAAATTGTGAGTCAAATAGGATTACGATCAGGATGAGTCAAGTTTAATATGCATCCTTTGTTTTGTTTTTTAAAGCCACTGATTTAATATATATATGCAAGTACTTTATAACAAATTAGAAATGTTTCTTTCCACAAGAAGTAAAATACTTTATAATAGTGTTTCTCAACTTCATTCCTGGGGATCCAGCTACCAGAATGTTTAGTTCTGTGATGACAACTCTCTGAGTGTTTGTCATGGTAATGGATATGACAATGTTGATATGTTTGGTCTTGGCAGAATATATCTGCTACGCTGCTGCTGCAGAGCAAGTACGGGACTTGTAATGCCAATACATACATGACACATGCAGCTGTGAGCAAATAAGATATAGAACAATATAGCATACATGAATCACCCATAGCAGATCTATACAGGTGGAGCTGGGGAAGGGGGAGGGTTTCTGAAAGCGTCCTGCAAATACTACAGCAAATGCTGACCAAGTATTTGAAGGTTGAGCAGTGAGCTCATTGGTTACTGAAACAGCAGGAACCAATCAGCTGTGCCCTACAGAGAATGATGTGATTTCAAGCAAATTAAGTTAAGGACCTACTGTATCAGCCTACACCATCTTCATGACAGAAATCATCAACTCATTAATTTCTTAGTGTGTTGAATAGGGAGACATCTAAAACATTCTGGGGTCATGAGGACTGGCATTGAGAAAAACTGCTTTATTTCACACAACTGTATATAGACAAATGGCAAAGGTGATTTATCTAAAGTATAACACCTACATTGGTGTAGGCCTGGAGACTTCGACCCTAAAGGATTTTCTGTACCTGATTCAGTAAAGGAAAACGGGAATCAATTAGACCTACTGGCAGAGGTGAAACACACAGGACATGCCGCAATATTGGAAAACTTGTGTCTGTCATGGTGCTTGTCTCATTCCAACACTAAAAGCATTGAAAATCAATCTAATTGCAAGTGAAGCTAATGTGATCTCTTAAAGAAAGCAATAGAGCCTTCCCTGAGAGTGATTATCAAGAGAACAGTGAATTAACATGTGTTTAAATTGCCTGTCTACACATGTGTGAATGAGGAGACTGAGTTCACAGGGTCTACATTTTTCAAAAGACAGACAACAATCAGCGGCAATTACCTTGTGAATCAATATGACAAAATGATTTCCTGCCTTTGGCCTGAGACACTCCAGCATCCCTGCGACCCTACAAATGACAAACAGTTTGGAGAATGGATGGATGAATGGACAAATCACTCTTAATGCTCTGCCTTATGTTGAAATACAATAAAATCATTCATGTTTACTGCTTGAAAATTGTACAGGGAAAGGGAAAATTTAGCATGTAATAATAAATAGATATTAAATGTAAAATTTTAATTAACAAAAAAATATATATATTGAGAACTTAAACACAACCAAAATACCATAATATGTTTGCAGATATTTAGGAAACATGCTAAGTTCACATATTCGATTCTCTAAAAAACAATGCTACAGCCAGTTATTTTTCTGTGTGTTATGTGTCGGAATGTCTGTTTTTGTTTTGGTCTGTGTGATTCCACCCACTGTCAATAGAGTGGTGCAGGTATGACATCCGTTTGTAGGCCAAAACGTGGAAATGAGTTAGTATTTTAGCACTTCCGGTTCCATTGTCCTGAAGTCAATAGGTTTTTTTAATGGGATTTTGGTTAAGTGGCTAAAATAAGGTCTGTGATGAACACAAGCACAATACACGTTTTGTTCATAGTCAAGTTTTGTTCATGGTTTGTTTCATGTTTTGGATTTTGTTTATACTTTATGTTTCATCTTTTTGGATCTATGGACACTGTAAATAAACTGCACTTGGGTTCTCTTCACCATCATCTTTGTCTGCTTCTATGTCAGAAACGTTACACAAACTGTCTGGGAAAATGTTTTTAGGTGAAAACTTAAAGAGTTTTTCGGTGGCTTAGTGATGGTGACGTTGAAGTCGTGGGACAGTGGTTTAGTTCATTTATAGCCTACCTTTAGCTTTTTACTTCTGGCGACTGCATTTAGTTGTGAAGCCTATGGAAAAATCCTATACATTTTTTGTCAAGGAAACTAAAAAGCCTCGGCATCCATGTAAAATGATATGAATGGGATCAGTTGTCTCAAAAAATACAATCTTTGCTGTAACCTAATACACAAACTGTCAACATGAACATACCACGTAAGAGAACAATTAAGGTAAACACCAAGGTATTTATATGAAGACACCTGTGTAATTGGAACATTATGAATATATACAGGGCTATGACCACCAATTGACTTCGGATCGGATATCATCTCCTCAGTTTTCTTCACATTCATAATTAAATAGTGGGCATCACACCACTCTATAAACTGATTGATTTCAGAGCAGTAAGATGAGATGTCTTGATCTTTATATAATAGGCTAAGGATGGCAGCGTCGTCACTAAATTTCACAATATGATTGTTGTTACTTTTGCTCACACAGCCATCTGTGTACAGTGTGAAAAGAACTGGAGAGCTCACACACCCTTGAGGTACCCCTGTACTAATATATTGAGAGTCAGAGATCACCTTATTGACTTTAACCTGTTCTACCTATTAAGAAAGAACCAAAATTACCAAAAATAAATGAAATGCATGAACACCACAGCTGCTACATAAGCCCCGTTTCCACCAAATTACCCGGAACAATTTGTCCCAGGAACTTTTTTCCCAGGAACTCTTTTTTTCCCCCAGACCTGCTGCTGTCTGCATTTCCATCGCGGTCTAAAGTACCGTGAAGATTAGTCCGGTGACGTAGGACTGCGCGTGTCGACTTTACAGTTCCCACTGGATTTCGTCCTTTGCAAATAAATTTAATAAAGCCTGAACCTCGTCGTCAGCCCATTGGTCGTATTTTTAAAACTCCATTGTTGATTTGAATAGCAATCAACTCTTACTGCAGCGCACTGCATCCGCAACAGACTTTTAAAAATAGTGGTTGAAATAAAATGCTGCGTCGAGTCGACCAATGCTGCAAGAACTCAACCAATCAGCATTTTCAGCGCCCAAGTCACGCCCCCGAAAGTTCCTGAACTTTGAAAAAGTACTACCTCGCGAGCAGGGCCGTTTTGAGGGGGAAATCTTTACCCGGAACTTTATTTAGACCGCGGTTCCTGCGGTCAAAACACACAGAGTACAACCCCAAAGTCCCTAGTTCCTGGGGAAAGTTCCTGCGGTGGAAACGCGGCTATAGACAAAACATACAGAGTGTGTGTGTGCTAAAGATCTGGAGTGGAAGTGTGCATTATCTGCTCTAATGGGCAGTGGCATTATTTATGACAATATGATTCTAAGCAGCCTGATTAACCGTTTGAGATGCTAATCCCTTATGCTTGGAATGCTAATTGGTTCCTAATGTGTACTTAATCAGAGCCCTAGTAATTGACTTATTTTTGCAAGGACATAAGCTGTAATCCTGCGATCGTTTTTGTGAAAGCACATCTTGGTTGCAAAACAGATACAATATTAAATCATTTTTGACTGTTCATACATGACATGATTAATGTCTCGTAATATAAAGTTATTAAAAGTAACCCTTAAAGTTTGTACCAGCGACCACACCTGGTATTAACGATAGCCTCAGATATTAAACAAATTCATCTTTGTCGTGTTTTTTTTTTCACCTGACAGCTTTCACTGTGTTTAGCCTGAGGAAAAATGTGGTCAGTTCAGAGCTGAGAATGAAAGCGTAATTTGTGTGAAAACAGGTGTGCTTACACGCATTTGAAGTTATGAGGACAACCATGTTAGGTGAAAAAAAGCTGTAACAAACATATGAGAATGAAAGCAGTAAAACATTGAACAAAGGTGTGTGAATGATTTTACCGACTATATATATCATACACTTCAGAATATTTACAGCTCGATTTCATGCAGCAGCGGAATACAGTTGTCAGTCCTGTTTTGCAGTGCTATATACGGTTATGTACACACCCAACAGTAGCCCATGTAGCCAATGTTCTGGCAAGGTTCTATCAAAGTTATAAACAAACCTCCTTCCAGTAATGTTAATAGAATGTTCATTCAAAGTTATGTGGTCTTTAATAACGTTATCAAAACGTTACCACAAAAAACTTAACACATCTGAAAATTTTTTTTTTTGGATGTTAGTTGGATGTTTTTCAAACGTTACAACTTACATTCAAAAGTAATGTTCCTATAATGTTTGCAAAAAGATAAAATTGAACATTCCCTTAACGTTTTCTCTAACAAAAATAAAAAATAATGTTAACGAAATAACGCTGTCATAACTTAATGGGTATGTTAAGTTCTTAAGGTAAAACGTTCTTAGAAACCCCATCATACCAATGACGCAAACTTACAGCGGTGCTAAGGTACAGCATATTAGCGAAATTTAGACAAAATGTATAATTTATTGTAAATAGCGTAACAATGTATAAAGCACAGCACAAACAGAAGTCACTTTCAAAAGCATCTTATTGTTGATGGACAGTGAATTCACATGCAACTTTTTGGCTCTCACGCAGAACTGCCAATAACGGGGATTAACCCTTTGACACGTACGATCACACCTGTGTGATTAGAACGTTTAGTGCATTAACTGCTAAATTCAAATGTGTTTTCATGCTTTGGCTGGTGCTGAGCCAGAGGTGGGCACGCTCAATGCTTGTCACATATCACAACTATTTAGTGTTTTTAACCACATAATGTTTATTTAGGTTTCAGACATTTAAATACACATAAGTACTAGCAAAACAATACATTCATATTTTGTAAAATACACTTTTTGGAAGCGGCAATAACAATCCTTTCAATTATAAATTGACAACGTTTTTTTTTTTCATATCAGATACACATCGTGTAGGTAACTATAAAGTTTACTCTATTCTTCTCCCACTTCACCAGCCACTTACTGAATCAGCCAAACTTACTTTCATAAATCTTGGGAGAAGTGGATGAATTTACATATGGTAAATCTGACAGATCTGATTCTCTGAACTGCGGCGCAAACTAACACGGCGGCAGCCACCGTGTGTTATGGATCAAATAACATGATCATAATAAACATTTATATAAACGACAAAACACATTCGCTTACACATATTTGAGAATCGGAATATCAGATAGTTGGGGACATGGCTAACAAGTTTATGAATAATTTAAAGAAAGAAAAAAAAAAGGAAAAACAAAACAAAAGTGATACATCTGTCATACAGCGCTATTGTGGCTGTGGTATGTCACGACAAGCATGACGTGTCGGCATGGTAATAAGGTGATACGTAATAAAATAACGGTCACCTTAAAAAAACGTAAAATCTCACTATCAATGGTAAATGTAAAGGCACCTTTATATACGCTGTCATCATTAATACTTACTTTATGCACTCCCGCTATATGGTTACAGTTGATATTTGCATATACAGTACTTGACACTTTAGCGAAATTGAGACAATAGGTCTATCTGCCACGGTTGTGGGTGCAGAGAAGAGGCCCTAACAGATGACCAGGGTGGGACGGGAGGGACTGGCCTGGTGGGCTCCGGTGTGTCTGGACGCCAGAGTGGGTCAGGCGTGTCTGGATCCCTGGCAGGTAGCCAGGACGGCGCGCACAGTTCAGGGGGCCACCTCTCTGGACTAGAAATAGGAAGCAGAGACCTCTCTGGACTTGAGACAGGAAGCCTAGTCCTCACTGGACTTGAGATGGGAAGCAGAGTCCTCTCTGGACTCGATACAGGAAGCAGAGTCCTCTCTGGACTCGATACAGGAAGCAGAGTCCCCTCTGGACTCGATACAGGAAGCAGAGTCCCCTCTGGACTTGAGACAGGAAGCAGAGTCCTCTCTGAACTTGAGACAGGAAGCAGAGTCCTCTCTGGGCTCGAGACGGGAGGCAGAGTCCTCTCTGGATGCCGGTCAGTGGCTGGAGCCATCTCTGGACACTGGTCAGTAGCTGGAGCCATCTCTGGACGCTGGTCAGTGGCTGGCCACGGCAGACGCCTGGGCGGCGCGGGTAGAGCAAGAAGCCTGGGCGGCGCGGGCAGAGCAAGACGCCTGGGCAGCGCGGGCAGAGCAAGACACCTGGGCAGTGCGGGCAGGTCAAGACGCCAGGGCGGCGCGGACAGGGCAAGACACCTGGGTGGCGCATCTGGGCCGACAGCGGGTTCCGGGATAATTTCCAAGCAAGGAATCACCAAAGTCGGGTCCTCCTGGACCACGGGAATCGGGACCGCCGAAGTCGGATCCTCCTGGACCACCGGCTTAACGACCCCCGAAGTCGGATTCTCCTCAGTGGAGGTGACCGACGAGGTAGGCCTGTTCTTCCTCCTCCTTCTCCGTTTCTGGGTCATCGGAGGGCTGGGGCCTCCACTGACTGTAGATGGAAGAAGGGAACAGTCAGTGGACTGGGACTCTGCTGGACGCTCAGGCTCTCCAAGATGGTGGACGTGGTAAACAAAGTCCCAGAATCCCAGATTCCCCAGCTTCTCCATCTCCACCGGGCTGAGGGGCATGTTCAGACAGAGATTGAACACCTCCTTGCACTCCGCCTCACTGTGGACCATATGATCAACTTCAATGAGGAAAATCCCTCACGTTAGTCCCCTGCTGACGGATGTAACGGGCGTTGACATATTTCATGATTTGCAGACGGTTGGAGGGTTCAGTGGGGGGAGACGGAGAAAGGAAGACAGCCACCTCCTCGGAGTCCTCTAAGGCTGGTTCGTTATGTCACGGTTGTGGGTGCAGAGAAGAGGCGAGGACTCCAGAGCAGAAGAAAGGGTGGTTTATTGAAATAACAAAACAAAAAAAACAAACACAACCAAAATACCCACAAGGGGGAAAACCAAACAGACTGTAAAACATACAAGGAACCAGGAGAACAAAACACCAGACAGGGAACAACCGACAGGAACAAAAGACAACGAACCAGCACAGTACAACAAAGCTTAGCTCATAAGCTTAGTGAACAGCTTTGGAGAATTTGGTGTTTCCCCATTCAAAGAGATAGGAGCTGTCCTTGAATGATCCCGAGAGGCGTTTTAAAGATGGCCGCAGAGTGAAATGACTCAGCTCACTCAGAAGTCACTTTCAAACCAAGCAGCTTTCTTTTGTTCTGACCAACATGAGTGAAATCTGCATGGGGAAATTTTCGTTCTCATGCAAAACTCCCCATCACGCAGATTAGTATCATAATTACTGGATTTCGTCTGTGAAATTTCACTGAGCAATGGTAAATGTGACTGCACCTTTATGGATGCTTCATCATTGATATTTAATGTATCCACTGTCGCTAATACAGTTGATACTTGTCATAGTTATGTCCAGTTTGTTTTAGTTCTCGTGGACATTCAGTTTGTTTTCATTAGTCACATGTCTTCCTTTGTTTCCCGCCACCTTTTAGTTGTAATGGTAATTAATTTGGTCATCACAGGTGTTCAACATTAGCTCCCTCATTTACCATGTATTTAAGTTGCTGTCTGTTCACTTTTCAGTTGTCTGGTATTGTTTGTGCATAGCACACTGTTTCGCCTGTCGGCTGTAATTTTTGGAGTTCTATTACACTTTGTGGTATATTCTCATCATCTTTATTGAATTAACACTTGACAATACTTGCCTCTATCGCGAAAATAGGAAAGGGACTTGACATGCTAGCGACATTTAGACAAAAATCAGCAGGCAAAAAATTGTCTATTGTCAATAGAGCAGCTATGTATAAAGCACAGCTCACACAGAAGACACTTTAAAACAAGCATCTTTCTCTTGGTCAGTGTAGCGAATTTGTGTGACCAACTTGAACATAAAATTTGCGTGGGGAACTTTTTAAAATACAGTAACAGTCAATAATCATCTATTGCGAAAATAGGAAAGAGCGTGACATCAGTAATTGGTTCACAGAGTAGTGGCTCGAATACTGTATGTAAAGTTTACATACAGTATTCGAGCCACTACTCTGTGAACCAATACATTGTATTGCATTGTAAACTGTAAACAGGACAGTCTCAGGTGCAGTCACATTTATTATCGTTTGGCAAAATTGGGCAAAATCCAAATATTTCAATAGGAATTCACTAGGTTAACCAACAAAAAGCTGCTTGAGAGACACCTGTTATTAAATACGGTTATCAATGCCAAAGACTGTGTGAACGTATAGCCACTAAGTGTACTTCCCATCCATATATGCTCCTACTTATTTTTAGGCCAAAGCAGTGGTTGTCCTCTCCATCATACAGATCCTAGAGGGATCAATTCTTCATGTTTAATGCACTTAATCAAGGGCAACTCTATTTAAATCCAAAATTCAGTGCAACCTCCCCTTTAGTAGTTCTATTTTTTGAGCAGTAGGACATGACTGTAATGTCCGAGTTTCCTGCGTGCCCTCACACACTGGGGGACACAATTCTCACATAGCCCTTATTTGTTGGGTTATTTAAAAATGTGTAAATGTAATACACTTACTCCAAGTTCAGTTTCAGCAATTGTACGCAAGTATAAACAGCTATAAGACACCACAGGGCACATTGTGAGCTTTTTTTAATAAACAAAGTGAGCTCCTTTAAATCACAGAGCTCAGCTCACGTTTCCGTCAGAAGGGGAGCGACTTCAAATGCCAACGCATTGTAGAGGGAAGTGAGGAATATTTTAAAACCCATGGGGTTCCCTGTGTTCCCAGTGCACAGATTTAAGCCATGTTCTCATCCAGCTGCCTGAACTGATGGGTAGAACCTGACAGAGAGAGAGAGAGAGAGAGAGAGAGAGAGAGAGAGAGAATGAAAGAATGAAAGTCAAGGACATAGAGGATTTGAGGATAGAAAGAAAGACAGAATGAAAGCTGTGGGTGGCAAAAGATAAAGCAGCCTTTGTGTATTTTCAAATGAAAGATCACAGAGACTTGCATTAGCCTTGATACCAATTCAAATGTTAAATAGTAAACCAAGGTGACAAAATATCACTGTTAACAGCAATTAATTTAACACACTAAAACAAAACATTACGTCTGCTAAATATCTAGGCTAAAATATAATAAATAAAGAGCCTTTATCCTCTGGCAAATCCTATTTTTAGGTGGCAACTGCCACTTTCGATTAGCGTCAATTTGTAGTATGTACTGCCCCCTGCTGAATGAAACAGACACTACATAGCCTACTACAAAACAGAAGTGTAATTGAGAAGAGCAGGAGTCTTCAGCCTTTTTAGACCAAGGACCCCTTGGTGGAGATGGAGCAGGGACCCCTGTTACATACTGTATAAAACTCAGAGTTGCATTTTATAGCCTATTATAACATATGTATAGTACCATATTAAAGTCCCTGTAAAGGCAATTCTGAGATTTGTTTCTAAACAAGTTACAAAGACTGTGAACTGTGTAGTACTGAATTGTGAAGTTAGACCATCAAACAGTTTTTCACCATTGCTGTATTCAGGATTTTTTGGGGCGGGGTTAAAACGGTGACTCGATGACGCACTGGAGCCACTGTGCATATGGCCCCTCCCCCAACGCTATCATATCTGTTGATGACAAGGGGGTAATCCAGCACCCGGAAAGTGTACCTTCCATAGGGGCAGTCATTGCTAACTAAGCCATCACCTGCTGTTAGCATTCCATTGACTCCCATTCATTTTGGCGTCACTTTGACAGCGAATAACTTTACATCTGAGGCGTTTAAAGACTCCATTTGTCCATTGTTTATTTCTAAAGAAACACGACAATGTATAAAATGCTCCATTACCTTGTATCTTACACTATCGCCCCGTAGAAGCCATTTTGTAAAAATAGGCTAACGATTGCGTCATAACCACGCGACTCTCTGTCGCACAGTAGAGAAATGACCGTATAGACCCGTATAGACAGGAGGAGAAGCTCGCAGGCAAGCTGGCGTTAAATTTTAAAATAAATAAATACTACGCAAACTGAATAAATAAATAATCAGAATACTTGAAGTCTATGGGGTCGCTGTGTCCATTTCTTTTACTGTCTATGGTTGACGCACTGGAGCCACTGAGCCTGGCTCCTCCCCTAACACAATCTTAACTAGAGCACAAGAGGTGGATTAATTTTGTGAACGGCTACCTTGATGGAGAGCTGAGAATCACCACCAACACCTGTCTCTGCAGTGACTTTACGGATAGTTTTACAAACTTTCATCGGAGACAACTGGGATTCACTGATAATCCGCTGCAGAATGGGGCCGAACCAACTATCTCCCGCCCCGACCTTCATCCTCCCGTCCCGCCGACATCTGGTGCCCCTGTCGTGGGCAGCTTTCCGCGAGTGGGCGTGGTTTCAGCGCCGACAGCGGACACGCCCCCAGCGTTTGAGAGCAGAGAATGCTGCTTATTTTTTCAAGATTTTGAAGCTATTTTATTTACTTGACGGTTTTTTTGATGATTTAAATTTGGTTGGGTGGTTAATAACACATTTGTCTGTGGTGTGACAAACTCAGAACACGTTTAATTTTGACTTTACAGGGACTTTAATGTATTGACATACTTTTACTGGGTTTGCATTGATATCCAGTAAAGTTATTATTATTGATGAAGAGCCATACTCTATGCATTAACATTTTCTAATGTGTGAAAGATAGAAAACAATACCACTGGCCTTCAAAGTCACATTATCAAAGCCAGCACATGATCAGATGATTATATTTTCAATGAGACGACAGTCAAGGACTGAAAAGCTGCCAAGAGAACAATATTTGATAACAATCATAGTCAGATACAGAAAAACGGAAGGCCATAACAATCTTATCAATGCCCATATCATTCTAGCTCTGTGGTAACCACAAACTCCACTCGTTGTCAGTAAATTCATTATTCGGCAAGGCCACATTATCTGCACTAAAATGCATTTTATTGCAGTAGCTGCACTGACACCTAGTGGTCAACTCAGGTGCAACTTGATATTTCAGATGTTAGCATGCTAAAAGGGAGGACAAAAGACATTTCCTTTCAAAATCACTTTTATTTCTAATGACATTACACAAACAGATAAGTAAAAGCCTTTCAGTTGGACAGCTCATATTTTAACATACCACACTAAGAAATGCACACAATGTACTGAACTTTTTGTATTGATTTTTCACAGGTGATTCAATATTTAGAATTACCCATTGCATTGTGTTGTGTTTAAACTTAATGGATAATGTAATGGCAGAAAATTACAAGTTAAAAAAAATTATAATGATTTTTTTGGGGTGGGGGTAACACTTTATTTCGATGATCCACTTTAGACATTCTAACTATAAGTAACTTTGCAACAACATGTCAACTAACTCTCATTAGAGTATTAGTAGAGATTGTCTGCTAACACTTTATTTTGATGGTCCCCCAACAGACATTCTACTGACTAAATAACTTTCCAACTACTTATCAACTTAGTCTATTAATCCTAACACCCAACTCTAACCTAACAGTCTGCTACAATCTACTAGTTGGTTGACAGTTGCAAAGTTACTTATAGCTAGTACAATATCTAAAGTTTAACCTTTTTTTCTTACAGTGCAGTACAAATCAAACCCTCAGTTTAATATGTAAAGACAGCAATAAGACCTTCACTTCTGTAATTGTGAATTCTCTGTCTCTCTCTGTCTGTGTGTGTGTGTGTGTGTGTGTGCTGATATCCGAAATCCTTGTCCTTGTGGGGACATTTTTGGTCCCCATGAGGAAAACAGCTTATAATTCATACTAAGTGATGTTTTTTGAAAATGTAAAAATGCAGAATGTTTCCTATGATGGGTAGGTTTAGGGGTAGGGTTAGTGTAAGGGGATAAAATATACAGTATAAAAACCATTATGTCTATGGAAAGTCCCCATAAAACATCAAAACCCAACATGTGTGTAAGTGTGTGTATGTCTGTCTGAGACTGACTCATGGGGACTTGAGGAAACAAGCCTATAAATCATCCAGAGTGAATTTCTTTGAAAATGTAAAAATGCATAAAGTTTTGTGTGATGGGTAGGGTTAGTGTAAGGGGATAGAATAAACAGTTTGTATAGTATAAAAACCATTACGTCTATGGAGAATCCCCACAAAGATAGTAAACCAGACGTGTGTGTGTGTGTGTGCAGTGTATAAACTGAATGAATGTTAATAAATATCTCTAAAGCAAACTGAGTCTTGTGATAATTAAATTATTGCATTTTTAGAAAAAAAAAACAACTAATGAAAAAAATTGTATAAGCAATATTATGTTTTTAAAATTGAGGTTTTTACTTACAGGTAATTCAAAAAATGATTTGGTTAAAATCAATACGTTTAAGTTGAAATGCAGTAAAACTAAGTTAGGACTATAAATAATAGGATTAAACAAACTCAAATAATATAAGTGTTACCTAGTGAAATCAAGTTGAAAAAAGTAACAAATTATTACAAAAATATTTCAAATGAATTCTGTTCTTTTAAATGTTTTTTTCATCAAATTATCCTGAAAACAATTTTTTTTAAAAACAAATTTTTCATGGTTTCCAAAAAAATATAAAGCAGCAACACAAATAATAAGAAATATTTCTTTAGCACCTAAAGAATTTGATTTATGAAGGAACATGTGACTGCATAATGATGCTGAACATTCAGCTTTGCCATCACAGGAAATAAATGCATTTGAAAATATATTCAAATAGAAAACAGTTCTTTTAAATCGTAATATATGCCTACAAATACTGCAAACAAAATTAATAGTTTCCAAATTTTCCAAAAGTGTGCTGAATATTCAACCAGCTCCGATCCAGGCAACTCAGAACAGCAGCTGTGTGTGCTGCATTAGGGGACTTGGTCCTGTTGCTACAGGTGAAGACCTTTCAGGATACTTTTATGTATATGCAAATAAACACAGAAGTATGGCATACAATAAAACCCATACCATATGATGGTATAAAATGTGAGTAAAGGAAGGAAGGAAACATCTCACGTTTGGAATGGATCTGCTCACTGAGCGGAGAGACGTGCTGACAGGGAGATAGACAGCTTACACAGGCTGAAGCTAGTAATGGAGAACTGAGACTGACACATGAGGCCTCACTCTCGCCCATTCAGATGGACTCTCACCCAGTCAATGTTTAAAAAGTTGCTGGCTTTGGGTAACAGCCCAAAGAGCACGGCCCTGGCTCACTTTGCACGCTGAAATACTGGTGTGAAGCTTTCTTTTGTAGTGTTGCTGTCTTTAAAGTATTTATTTTTTATTTGCTAAACTATAGAGGAAATCACCTTAGAAATGTCAGTTTCCTAATTTAATCTGTAAAGCCATATATAAACATATTTTTTCCTGTGGGAGTTGCTTTGCTGCTGCTGTCACAATCACAATCACTGTGTGAACGTAAACATAAGAAACTGTTGGGTATAGATGGCAGAACAGTACTAAAACTGACAATTTATCTGAAAGACTCTGCACTATACAAGAAAGAAAGGCTCTGATATCACTCAGCATGAGCCCTGACATCAGCATCACCTCAGATTACTATACCACAACAGACCAACTTCACAAGAGTTCCTGTTCTTACAGTTCCCAAAACATTAAGATTCATAGCTTGCAGTATATTTACTCTGTAACAAACATAAAAATAAAATAGCTGTGTAAATGGGTAACACTTTATTTTAAGGTGACACACTTACACGTTACTACATGTACTTACTATAGTAATTACAGTAAATTATGCATAATTACAAGTAACTAACCACAAACCAAACCAACCGTAACTCTATAGTAAGTACATGTAGTTAATTAATATTACTCAGTACTTATTTGAGTAAGTACAGAGGTTACACTTTATTTTTAATGTGTCTTTGTTACACTGTAATTATACATTTACGTACTAAGTAATATTAAGTAACTACATGTACTTACTATAGGGTTAGGATTAGGTTTTGGTGGGGTTAGCAGCATGTAATTATGCATAATTTATAGTTATTATTATAGTAACTACATATAACATTTGTAACAATGACACTGTAAAATAAAGTGTTACCAAATAAAGTGTAACCTTAAAATATACTAATACAGTATGTGATAAAATCACATTTCAGGGAACATCCCTTTAGCTACAACTGATGCATCCAGTCAAATGAGTCTCAAAGCATCTGCAAATAATGAAAACTGAAGCCCAGTTGATGAACAAATCAATTTTCACATGAAATCATCCATAACAATTGCAATAAGCAAATAAACAAGAATGCAAAAGGTACCCTGTCAACAAATCAAGTATGAAGTAATCATCAACTCTGCAGGAAGGCTTTTTGCAAATACATCTAAAATTGAGTGTAAAGTGAGAGGGCAAATAATACAGTTTCTATCATTGTAATAATAGTAAGTATTATTGCAAATACTGATCATGTCAACATTAAACAAGCATCTGTCATGAAACGTGCAATAACACTGAATATGACTTACAAACAAAAGCAAACTGTGATAAGAACAAATATGGTATTCAAAGTCAACTGATTTGCTAGATAAGGTGTTGCTCCACGTATGCAGGATTATGCACAGTTGTTCTGACTGTAATCCGTACCATCAAAGAGAGGCAGCAATAAAACAAACATTACAGAGAGCATGACTAAGACACCAGTATAACAAACTGCTACTAAACATGACAAATTATGAAATGCTGTCTGAGACTATAAAGGAATGTCAAGTAGCCATTTTCAAAGCAACCTTTTCAGAATCTTGCTCAGTAAGTACTAGGAATACGTCTGTGAAGTTAGTCATAGACCATACATTATTCCAATACAACCTTTTGTTACAAAAAAGAGACAATTATGAATGATTAGAAATTATGTCATGCAAAATGCATATCACAGGGCCTGTCATCAGTCCACCAGTCCATACTGTTGTTCACAAAATGCAGTATGTAGTTTGTCAAATTTGAAATCTGATCTTTTAGACTATTATCTGTATTGTGACAGATGGGTTTGCACTTGGGTTTGCTTAAATTGCTAATCAAATCAATCAAAGTGCAATAAAAAAAGCAAATTTTCTATTTCAGTGTAGCCACAGTTACTGCGTTTAAAAGAGAGCATGGTGATTGGCCATAAACATTGATAAGCACTTAAATATCTTATTCACATTGTGTTGATGCTTCACAGAAATATTCTGTACTTTAGTAAACTGCATTAACATTTAAATTATCCTGACTCACACTGGGACATGAAATGCAGGAGCTGTACAACAAGACGGATTACAATCTAAAGGTCATGTGCACAGCTAGACTGCAGTTTCTCTCTTGGCCGATATTCCCTGTACCTGAGCTCCCCATCTAGAGCTCTTAGAGGTTTTAAATTCCCATGCATCCAGCTAACTCATTTTATTACTCAATATTAAGTGTGTGTTATAAAAGAGTAAAAGGTTTTAAAGCACTGGTTAAACACTAGATATGTATCACTGCAACCAACATCTGTTTAAAATATGTTATAAAATTCAACTAGTTTTGTCTTAAATCTAAAATCATGTTTTGAAATAAAGGGCTGACAAAATCAGGATAGGGTGACAATGTCCAACTATAGGATTGAAGCCAGTCTTTTGCACCTGGGCTAAAAAACGCCTTGTACACTTTCTTCAGAAACACAGTACCTTTTTTTCTCTTTCCCCAGTGGCATGCTGAATCAGGCCACCAAAACAGTTAAGACAGATTATTTTGACCCATCAAATTGCATCATTGCATCAACGCAGCCTTTCTGCCAAAGTGACTGAAAGCTAACATGTGGCTCCACATGACGTACATAATGCTGTTAAGCAACACTGTCTGTTTCAACAAAGTAGAACGGAGGTCCTAACATCTCCAGAGACCCTCATCTGTTGCATTCTGCTACAAATGTGTTTGTATCTGACACATGTTATACAAAAAACATCAATAAAAGTGATGCCATAGCAGACAAATTGGCCAGTTCGACCACAAAGCAGCAGAATATCCGAAGGAGCCCTAAATTTCCCCCTCTTTTATTTCCACAGAGAAAGTCATAAAGCGCCCTGTGTGTCAACACATCCTCTTGTGTTGAAGATCAAAACCTCATCAGTACTTATTGATTCCAAAGAGACGGACCCCATGGAATTGAGGAAGTTTGGGGATAAGCACGGTGAGCAGGGAAATGGTGTTGATGATGAAGTGGACCCTGTCATACTTTGTATAGAAACTGGTCAGGAAATACCTGTAGAGGGGAAGAACAAGGACAAGATCAAGTCAGATGTCAGACAGCAACATGAGATGCACAGATGCAGAGGCTATAGAAGTTGCTCAAGCAAGCACAGTACAACAATGCATCTAATGGGAACACAGGATGTGGTTTCTTCATGCTGCAACAGAATGCTGTTCACACATCTATAAAAGGATGATTTAAAATCAATGTAAAATCAAAACAGACATATTTACCTTCTTAATGAATAGTAGTATTGTAAACAATAGTGCATGCTACTCTAAAGAAAAAAATGCCTACAATAATATAATATAATATAATATAATATAATATAATATAATATAATATAATATAATATAATATAATATAAAACTGTTTATCCTCTGAAAATTCCTTTCCTTTGACTATCTATTTAGGCCCTGTTTTAGCAAATCTACATTATACTACTATGCAGTGTTGTTATTATGGCTAACTAAAACTAAAACTATTAAAAAATCTTTTAAAAATTTTGTTAATTGAAATAAAGCTGAAATATAATAAATCATAATTAGATGAAAAATCTAAACCTAACCTTGCCTTGGCAACTAATTTAAATAAATGTAAAAGATTAGTTCACTTTAGAATTAAAATAATCCCATGATTTACTCCCCCTCAAGCCATCCTAGGTGATATGATTTTCTTCTTTCTGATGAACACAATCAGTTATATGAATAAATATCCTGGCTCTTTCAAGCTTTATAAATGGCAGGTAACAGGGCTCACGAGTTTGAAGCTCAAAAAAGTGCATCCATCCATCATATAAGTACACCACGCGGCTCCGGGGGGGTAATAAAGGCCTTCTGAAGCAAAACGATGGGTTTTTGTAAGAAAAATATCCATATTTAAATCTTTATAAAGTAAAATATCTAGCTTCCACCAGACCGCCTTCCATATTCAACTTACAAAGAAAGTGTAATGCCTCTCGCAGTTTAATACGCTACGCCCTAGTCATATGTCATGTCATTTATGTTTTCTTCGTAAGTTGAAAACGAAGGGCGGTTTAAAATAAAACTGCTACTATGTAACATCCACTTTTCACCATCCGATTCCCACAGGATATAATCAACCCAGCTGAAAACAACATCTTAAACCTGGTTTGCCGATCTTAGCTGCTCTCTCGGACTGGTGAGGCTGGTCTGTTGGCTGCTTTTAGAGGAGTTTTAAGTACTTTTCTGCTGGTCAGACCGGTAGACTAACCTAAACAACAGCTAAGCCAGGCTAACATCCTCATCCCTCACTGTAGCCGACAGATACATCCTTGCAATAGGAGAGGAGAAGACACGAGAGAGAAGAAAACAGTAGAGCAAATGACCTGACTGACTGACTGACTAAATGTTTCTAAATCGGTCTCTCCTTGCCAGCAGACACCACAGGAACTCAGCATCACTGCCTCTTGCTCATGGTCATGCAGTGCAAGCTGTGAAAGCCTTCACAGTGCGTGTGCAGAACACAACCAAAAGAGACAAATTGGCGTGACGGACAGAATAAAGCTCCTAACATCACTGAGTAAAAGTAAACACTCTTACAGTATAATAGGGGTGATGGTGAGAAACTTTCGAGAGGCGGTGAACTGGACACCGTAGTCCATCTGTTCCCAGTAGGTCAGTAGCCGGGCCTTGCCTTGGTCCGGAGTCTCAAACGGCGTTCCTTTAACCGTGTGTAGGAAGATATACATGCACTACAACAGAAAGACAGTCACAGAACATCATGACCTTTGGTACAATTCTTCAAAACACTATCAGCAGATGTTGTGAAACTCTTAGGACAACAGCAAGAGCTGATCTGTTTTGGGAGCAGGACGAAGAAAGGCGATACAGGAAGGCTCTGTAAGTCCACCATTGGCTGAAATTACAGAACCTGGAGTCAGCAACTGAACGGGCCAAAATTCAGCAAGAAAAATTGTTGCCGTTTCAGAGATCCTGCAGCTGGGGACTGTTAGAAAACAAATGCTTATTTTAAGCCTTTGCTTCTTAAGAAATTCTTACATCTGTGCATCTGTATGAAACTAATGCAATGGTTCTCAATTGGTGGAGTGGTTTGCATGTCTGTTATGGGTCGCTGAGAGCAGGAAATTACAATGCTACTAACTATAGAAATGAAGCTAAGGCCTGTTCACACCATGAACGATAATTATAAAGATAACTGTCTAAAGATAAAGATAACTATAACATTAACTATATTAGCACTTACACCAACACATGATAAGGTTCTATTTATGATTTAGTTGTCATCTGCCACTTTAAATGCTTGAGCTCTTTAAAGTGGTATCGATTCTAAGGGGCTGTCAATGTTTTTATCGTTTATCAGCTGGAAATCATTACTGTTATAGCTGTGGTATTAGAACTACTATTAAACTTTATAGTTGTTGTGAACTGTTTGAACGGGCCTTTAGGATAGCACAATAATAGAATGCAAAATCAACTTGTAAATAGGAGGGGGAAATGCTTTCCATATGTTTTTTTGGAAATACACAGCACAAATTCAAATGTCACTTTGACACTTGTCTTGTTGGCATCTGTAAGACAGGTTGCATCCTCAAGACTATATCAAATACTAAATAAAAGTATACGAAACTATAGGTTCACTTGCAGCGAGGATAAACAGTTTGAGCACAATTTGTGCAATAAAGCATGAAACCATGAAAATGTTCCCTTCAGTCAATATGTCATGTTAATAATTTTGCATATTGTTGTGCCTATAAAGTTCATGGTATATTAAATACATGTCAGTGTTTGATTAAGGACAGTTTTGGTACTGTGTTGGATCACCACTCGATTTAGCAAATCAACCACTGACCTAAAATCTTATTGAGGTGCTCTACGTAACACCAGTAGATGAACTTTCTAGCATGAGACTGGCATTCAGCAGTTCTTACCATGTTGTGGATGAGGTTGGTGAGGGTCCAGACCACAGGCACGCTGACGAAGGGTATGCTGAGCAATATGATGTGTAGGAGGCCGATACCAAGCACATACGAAAGCCATATACCCCTGCTGTTCATCACTCGCGTGTTTGGGTTCACCTCACTGTGCGCCGTGCCCACATTCATCCTCGCGCAGAAGAGCGACACTATATTGCTCACTTACTGTCACAGACAAGAAGCAAGTGTAAATGCACATATGTGTTTTAAATGACATTTAGTTCACTGACATTTGGACGCAGAGACTATAAGAAGTCATAAAACTAAATGTAAAAATTACCATCAATATGCAGAGTGTGGAAAAGCAACTTCTGAAACAGTTCAATTATTGTTGTTATTTAAAAATATACAAGTAGGACAAAGCACTGGTCACTTACAGTACAATATTGCGCAAGAGTCTTCACGAATCACGCAGAAACTTCACAATAAGTCCTTATGAAAATAATAATAGCGCTATTTTCCTCGTTTCGTAAACGTTATCGGGTTATCTTCCTTTCTGGAGCCTTTATGCAATGTAGCCTTGCTGTTTTGAGCACACGATAATTGACACGTCTGTTTATTTCATCATGTTTGCTTTGAAGCACTTTGTTCCTGTGCAAACAGATGGTGACAACACAGCAAGACTTCATCGTTTCACGTCATCATTTTTCAGAATTTACCTTTAGAAAGATGGAAATGTATTCATCGTTATAGCCGCCGATTGGATGGTGTGAGTCACGTGTAAGATGTTGCCCAATCAGCGTTCGATGCGTTGATAATTTGCTGAAAAGGCGCACGCCCCCCTAACGTCATAGAAAGTGCTAGTGAGGAGAGATTAGGCAATTATGCAAAAAAAAAAAAAATACAGAGATTTATGGGTATAGTAGTTTATTTAAACGAAATATTATACATAATGTAGTAGTCGCAAATGGCTGTTTTGTAACAACAAGTTCATAACAGGTTGTATAATATGACAGGATTTCACAGTGGATAGCCTACTTTGTATCCCGTTATGAAAGTTGCAATGCGTTCATTGTTTTAAATGGGTAGTTCACCCTAAAGTGAAAAACTGTCACCATTTACTTTCCCTCGTGTTGTTTCAAAACTGTATGACGTATTTTCTTCTGTGGGACACAAAACAAGAAGTTGGGCAGAATGTTAGGGGCTGACAGACAAAGTCACCAATTACTTTAATGATATGGGGGGACATGCAGGGACAGAGAAAAAAGACAAATGCTGTCAGTAACATTCTTCCTAACTTCTCTTTCTGTGTCCTCAGAACCAAACAAACATCAATAACAAAGCACAATACACATACCATGGGCTGAAAAGTAATATAAAGAGGTCGTTTACAAAGTTAGGACTTAGCATTACAAACAAATAACATAGCCATAACAAGGTATCATTTACAGACCGAGAGCTGAAGAGTAATATTAAGAGAAAAACATTTTTTTAAAGAGGTTTTTGAAGGAAAGAAGGGAGGGTGCTTGATGGATGTCTTGAGGAAGAGCATTCCACAACCTGAGAGCCACAACACTAAAAGATCAGGCACCCAGTTACCAGACTAAACTTAGGGGTGACTAACAATCCCACACTAGAAGATTGTGAACAGGAGCATAAGGCTGAAGTACATCAGATAAATATGTAGGGTTATGTAGAGCTTTATCAAGTCATGTCAAGTCACCTTTATTTATACTGTAGCACTTTTTACAATTCAGATTGTTTTAAAGCAGCTTTACATTGATAACAGGAAAATAATGCAACAAAGTTTGTTTCGGCTATACAGCCGCTCTGGAGAAACAGTGATTTCATCGTCCAGCTCAGTTAAATTCTTATACAATGGTGTCAATGCAGGCAGATCAATAATATTGTTGAATATTTAGTGTCCCCAACTAAGCAAGCCAAGAGGCGACGGTGGCAAGGAACCAAAACTCCATCAGGTGACAGAATGGAGAAAAAAACCTTGGGAGAAACCAGGCTCAGTCGGGGGGCCAGTTCTCCCCTGGCTAATGAACGAACAGTGTATGATTATAATTCAGACTGCATTACAGGTCAGAAGTCGGAAACCAATGAAGATGAGGATTGGAGTTATGTGCTCATTCTTTCTTGTGAGAGTGATCAAGCGGGCTGCAGATGTATCTAATCATAATTGTTACTAATAAGAACTGAATTGATGAGCTCTCTAATTTAATTGTTACTTGTAAAAATGCAATTACGACGAGTAATGCTGGAAACATTAAAAGCTAAAACGGCTTGCCATAAAACTATTCCTTAAGTACATCATACTATGCTATTTAACTATTTAAGATTATAACATATGTGAGAAGTGTGTTTCCTAATCTTCTGGCACTGATTTATTTATTAAAACTAATAGATTTGTTCTTCTGAGCTCTTTTCTTTTTGTTATATTAAGTTCACATTGAAAATGCCTTTGAAACCTGTTTTTATAGTTTTGTTTGTTTGTTTTTTATTCATTTATTTATGTATATTTATTTTGCTATTATAAAATGCCCTTCATGTAAAGAGTTTATTCATTGTCCAATATGAGTACTCATTGTCCAACTCTCACAATATATATATTGTGAGAGTATAAAAGTGTTTAATAGTCTATTTTCTAAAAGGTCACAAGGTAAAAGTGTCCATAGTTAAGGACTAGTTTATGGTCAAGCTAGTGCACTACTTTAAAGACAATGTTATTCTAAAGTTTATCATATCTCAACCCAAAATCAGTCAGCTAAAACAAGAGAGAGATGAAATCTTTTCACTATGATATGTCCTTTCCATCATGTTGCATAATGTGAAGCTAATGCTCCAACAAATGCTATAAGGCCACAAATAGGCTTTTAAGCGAGATTATTTAGTCTCTGGGCCAAAGATTTTCCTTTACTGTTAAATGTAAAGCACTGCTACACAAACTTTGTCATTTTGCCCTGTAGGAAATGAAACATGAGCCATGTGTCTGAATGACGTGGGAGCGTCTCACTGAGGATTAAACCGTAACAAATGCACACAACTTCAAAGCGCTGTGGTCTTCCCTCTCTTGTGCTTACAATGCTCTTGGCAGGGAGCTACTACATTTTAAAAGCTGTTAAATTATATCTTGGAGCACAGAACATGCTACTCATGATATTCTTTAACAATGCAACCCTTAGGCCCGAAGATTTATGTTTCCCAACGTGATGTGATTCCTTCAGCTGTTGGAAGCAGGC
Organism: Rhinogobio ventralis; assembly: GCA_039654625.1. Taxonomy (NCBI): domain Eukaryota; kingdom Metazoa; phylum Chordata; class Actinopteri; order Cypriniformes; family Gobionidae; genus Rhinogobio; species Rhinogobio ventralis. Next base: position 18,962,546 of record CM077212.1, read on the forward strand.
AACCTTTAAAGACAAGATTACGTTTAGTCTCCTATAGAATTGCAGCAGCATTGTGTCTTTCTGTCCCCTGAGGGCCAAAACTTGTGACATTAATTAACCTTTAAATGATGACTTTATGCAGAGTAAATCACTGGCTGCAGATGAGATCGAATTGCCATTACGACAGTCAACAGAGACTAAACTGTGGCTTTATCAAATGACAATTTTTTCATATAGGCCTACTTATTCTTTTAACAGATGTTACATTGAGTCTATGAGCATGAAAATCATAAAGTGTTAGAGGCATGAAGTTATTTCATTTTAAGAGCTTCCATAATTACTACTGTTCGTCTTACAGAAGACAACAGCTAAGGGATTTTATACTAGATTATACAAGATGAAAGTTTCGCTGACGGTTCATGCATGTTCTTACAAACGTACGCATATTTGCCCCAGAGGTTTTTAACTAGAATTTGGAACATTCTCCCGCAGCATGCCTCAAATACTTCAAGCCAATCCCAATTGATTCCAGCTTTAAAATACATGTTGGCATACTGATTCCACTTTTCCCAAATAAATAACCAGATGTGATGGGTGTATGGAGCACAGCAGTCTCATATTATTCTAGTGTAATTCTGACACCACCAATGCTAAAGAAACCTCTAACGCTAATAAAATCATACAGATTGGTCAATTTGGTCTCCTGTCTGAACATACATAAGAATTTAAACAGTTAAAGATAAAAGTATGACAGTACCGAGAGTAACCAGAAGATGTCAGTATCAACACATGGTTGATTTTTATGAATTGCTTGAAAAGATATTGTAGGCCTATACTCCCGTTTATAGCTACTCTATTTATTCACCTTTACTGAATCATGTGACCAGAATCTTGCCTCTGTTACCTTTGGTTTGCTCAGTTGGGGTTTAAAAGACAATTAATATACAGAACATATTGTCAATCTAACTATATTGACACTCTCGGATGAGGGAAAAAAACTGAATTGAGCTGAATAATGACACTATTGTTTTCTTTAGAGATGCTTTATAGCTGAAATTTAAGTAGTTTCATAATTGATGAACCATGCAACAATGTTTTTTTTCTTCAGTTTTTTACTGTGAAGCTGTATTATGAAGTGCTAAATAAATTGACTTTATAATGAATATTCATATTCTAGAACGTTATTATTTTATGTTTACGTTACGTTATGTTTAGCTATTGCTTTACAAGACATGGAGCCTAAAGAAAACTTTGCACCATGCTCTGTTACTAACAAATATATGAACCTTTTATATGTTGTATTGATTAATTAAATTGATTAATTGAACAGGTTTGGGGTGGTCAGTTAAAAAAAGATCGTCTGTACAGTAGTCTGTCTGTCACCATGGACTTTGACTGATTGAAATTTTTTTAATGCTACAATGATTCACATCAGTGAAAACTGACTTGCCAATATTGTCATCTCAAACTGAAGACTGAAATTCTGTCAGCATTTACTCACCCTCATGACGTTTGAAACCCGTTTCCTCAATAAACAAGAGGAGATGAACAATTTCTGACTTTTCCTCACAGAACTATGGCTTCAGAAGAAGGAATAGCACACAAATCATATGGATTACTTTTATCGTGCTTTTTGGTATATGAGGGTAAGTAAATTATGCCAAAATCTTAATAATTGTTATGTGAAATAGCCCTTTAAGATGTCTAGCTACTGTCATCTGTGTATTAAATGGATAGTTCACCCAAAAAATAAAAATTCTGTCATTATTTACTCACCTTTATGTCGTTCCAAACCCATGCGACTTTTGTTTATCTTCAAAACACAAATAAAGATAATTTTATTGGAACTGAGAGTTTTCTGCCCCTCCATTGAAAGTCCATTTCACCAAAACCTTGATGCTTCAAAAAGTTCATAAAATTTCATGGAAAATTGAGCATATGAATAGAGCAGTTTAAGTCTTTAACACAATTGTTATATGATTAACAGATTTGAATTTGAATACATCACATTGAATACTGTAAACATGGAAGTCAACCCTACTTGCTTGACACGCGAGAACAAACCTCAAACCTTCAACCCTTGAAAGTGAAACTGTGGTAAGAATCTTTTCCAATCTGAGGTTCATTTGAATCCTGTGAAAACTTTTTTAGAATGTCATATTTAACACATATAGTACGTGTGACATTATTTCCACAACCCTTTAAAAAAATTAAATTCATTCAAAAAATTAATATCTTCGTCTGGGGCCTGAGGTTTGGACCTACAATAAATACGGTTTTCACGTCTGATTTGATATTTACTTAAGAATGCATGCCAGACGATGTGCTTTGCAAGGATAACCGTACCCCGAAATATGCAATATGCCCTGGTAATGTATTCATTTTCGAGCTTCAGTAACCTAAGTCAAAAATAATTTCAAACCTGAGATAGGAGGAAGAGAGGGCTTGTGACCCAAGCTAGTCTAATGATAGCCACACTGGAAAAAGCTAAAGTACTGACACTCCATTATTGTCCTATAGAGGAAGCTGAGGATTAGAACACCAAAGAATTTCAATAAAAGAAGTGTCTGTTGTGGGGCCGAGGGTCCTGGGGGGCTGTGGAGCTTTAGGCATTGTCCTGGAGGGTGATTGAGAGCGAGAGGAGGGGAGCGGAGAAGCATTGTGCAGGGACGGAGCCTTTCTAAAGGTGGTTATTAGGAGAGAAATGGCGTGGGGGTGGCTGTTGACTCTTCATCTTGTGTGAACAAAGTATCTGGCATATAGCTCTCTCTCGCACGGCTTTCGCTTTACGGCGGCCATGAATACTCTCGGCGGGCTCGCCCAGACCTGCACGAAGCCTTTTGTCCGGCTTAAGTGCGGTTTAATTAAGCGAGCTCTGTGTCCTGAGAGAAGAGGCGCTTTAAAGCGCTCGGGTCCTGCGGAGATGCTGGGGATGATGTGTAGTATCAGGGCTATCGAAGGGGAAAGTGTTTGCTGCTCTAATGAAAAAGGTTTGTTTGGGGGGGGGGGGTGGGGAGGGGTGGAGGAGTGTCTGGGCTTTGTCCCCAGCTTACAAAGTAGGGACAAAAGCAGTGATATTATACAAATGCACCCATTTCCAGGACATGATGCAGGGACGGGGGCCCGGAGACGGGTCGGACTGCTCCATCTCAGCCCCGTTGGCACCTTACAAAATGATTTTTTCCCCCCACCACAAAGATACGCATTTTAGTTAAATCCCGAGAGCAGGGGCTTCTGGGTACCGCAAATTTGGGGGTTGCGGGCTTAAGCGGATTTTCTCTGCAACTGTAAGAACAAGCTAATTCCTCAGACCTCCTTTATCTCTAACATGGTAATAACAAACAATGAAATTCTGAAGAGAAAGGGGCAAAGGAAGAGGAGGGAGGAGAAACGCAGACACAAAAGAAGGAGAGATGGAGGGAATGAAAGAGAGAAGAGACGTGTGTGAGGAGAGGGTGGGCTTGGGCGTGTTAAGAAACTTTCTCGCTCTAGTGTTATGTGTGAACACTCCGCTAATCCAGGTTTTATTGCTTGCCTGTGTCCGGCCACACTGTCCGGATTGAGTGTGTGTGCGCGAGGGATAGTGGGGGTCTGCACATGTCCTTCTTTGAGGAAAGCCTGAGAAAGAGCCGGACCTGGTTACAGCCGTTTTCGGGTCGCCTTAGAAACCTGCACCACAGGGGTCCTCTGTGTATGTCTCTGCATTCCCTGCGCATGCTGCTAGCAAACACTTAGGGATTAATGCTAACATTAAAGGTGCTGCCACATTAGCGATTTATCTGTAATATTTTGTGGGCAAAAAGGTCCATTGTCTACTGTCAATACTGTAGTGATGTATGAAGCAGAACTCACAGCGAAGTCACTTTCAAGCTAAGCATCTTTCTGCTGGTCAACACGGCGATTCCATGTGACCAACTTTAACCAGTGGTAAAATCTGTGTGGGGAAATATTTTGCCTAATTGCATAGATTCCTACTAAAATGTCTGGATTTCGCCTGTGGAAATTCACTGAACATCGGTAAATGTGACCGTACCTTAATGGTGTAACGTACACGATGCTCCGGTTTTAACTTCTGTCCACTCAGAGGAAGCCAAAAGGGTGTTTTTCCCAGATTATAGGGGCTACTTTGTGGGTGTGTAGGGTGATGTATTATCCTGGCCCTAATAAAAAGCAGGAGTGTCCACAAACATGACTTAATGAGGGAGGATGAGAGACTCCTGACCCAGAGGTCAAAGCTCCGGGCGAGTCTCTTTATTCCCATTGATCTGCTAGTGCATTTCATTTCCATGCTCTAGGGCCCACTTCAGTAAATTCATTAAGTGCGATTGATACGAGAATCAAGACTTCCTCTGAAACACAATGGCTATGCTTGGAGGGAACGGCCTTGTTTGTGCTGAAGCTATGTCAAGCATCTCTGGCTTTTGTCCTGGCTTCGCACCATGGCGGTGCACTCTGGAGTTGGAGTCCTTGAGATTCTAATCGTGAGTTCATTTCCAGCCAGTCCGTTGTGTCGTGGCCTTATGGCCTTGACCTGGGAAACGTGGTTTCAGTGTTGTTGAGATGCCGACCGCAGACCGTTCCTCGCCTCCACTCGTAAATTACAATCCTGGCAAGCGGATCCACGTCTGTCACTCTTCAAGAATGCAGAATCAAACCGCTGATCTAGGCACAATGCAGCTGATGGAAAGCAGATCCTTATTCCCGATGTCGGGAACGCAGAACATGCTAAACGCTTATGGAACCTGCAGGTTCATATCAGATCAGATCAAGGATGCATCCTGTTAGAAACACTGAAAAATTGTTTATAATGAACATTTAAGATATCAGAATAACTTCTCATGCCTCAAAAATTGCAATGCAGCTCTGACCCTTTTGATGTGGGAGAATAAAGGCAAAATATGACCTCCAGACCGCGGTCAGAGCTGTCAGTGTCTCTTTTTGGCTTCTGCGGTGGCTGTGCACAGTCCATGTCCCTGCTGTGAGTGAGACAGATAGATGCACTGGCAGATAAACAGAGAGACAGGCTTCAGTCCTTGATCACTGGATTACAGGAGAGAGTTTTATCTGACAACAGCCAAGCAAGAGAATACTGGGCAATAACACAAATTAAACATTATGTGACTTACCTTTTTTTTTTTTATTGGAATTTAAAGTGAATTTGCTACAACTTACAGGAAATTTAACTGGAATTAAAAATCAGAATGAAAGGAAGAGGGATTTGCTGAATTGGAATCTATCTATCTATCTATCTATCTATCTATCTATCTATATATCTATCTATCTATCTGTCTGTCTGTCTGTCTGTCTATATATCTATTTATCTCTGTCAGTCTGTCTGTCTATCTATCTATCTATCTATCTATCTATCTGTCTGTCTGTCTGTCTGTCTGTCTGTCTATCTATATATCTATCTCTGTCTGTCTGTCTGTTTGTCTGTCTATATGTCTGTCTGTATCTATCTATCTATCTATCTATATATCTATCTATCTATCTATCTTTCTATCTATCTATGCCTATAAACCTTTAAACTTCAAAGCTTTTTCAACTTTTTTGAAAACTTTCAAATAATTAATTTTCAAGCCAGCAATCAGTTTGCCTTTGCTATTATTTCCTAGTTTTATTTTATTTTCTAGTTTATTAGAATTTTTGGAATTTTTAAATTATACTTTCTTACATTCAAATTTGCATTGCAATTCTGCAATTCAAATTTTGTTACCTCTATTCAAGCTATTGTTATTTTTTAGGTGAAAAAAAAGAAAGATGAAAGAAGAAAAAAAGAACATTCTCTCAATGCATTTCTAGGCTGTTTTAAACGGAAAACCACAAATGCTTACTGATACAAAAGTCATTTTTTTTACCCCAGGTCTCCAGTATTTATACCTGAAAGCATTGTCAGTTCACCTCTGCCCCGGCATTTTAGGTCAATCTGAGACAGAGGCTATATTAGAATGCATTGTCATCTTTTAGTGCTGTGTCTCTTTCTCAGCGTCGTCTGCCCTCAGCCCATTCCGAATGACAATAGTGTTTATGTAAAATGTGCTGCCTTTGGGCCACTGGGGCACAGAACACTGCATGCCTGGCCCTGCCACACCACCTTTTTACGGCTTTTTATTGTATTCCCTTTGTGTCCCATCATCACAAGGGGAGGACGCGGCCATCAAAATTCTCCAAGACAAAATTCTTCTCAACGTGTGAATGTATGTACACACACACACATTCGGAACAATTAGTTCAGGGCACGGCATGCTTAAATACAGAGACGATGTTCCCTGAAGCAGTCACCGGGTGAGCAGCAGGCCCGAGTCTGGCACAACTTGGTTTCTTTGATGTTAATACAGACAATATAGATCTTAATAAGACAAATCTACCTCTCCGAAACTCAGTCCTGACACCCTTTCATTCTTATTCCCTCCCAGCCTCCTCTCTCTCTCTCTCTTTCTCTCTCTCTCTCCCTCTGTTTCTTTCTTTCTTTGCTACATTACCAGGGGGTGGTGCATGATTGACAGATGGGCAGGAATAATAATTTTTTTTTTTTGCGTAACCTAAGGCCATGCTCTGTGATTGGCTTGCCAGCTGACATCTCCAAACCTCAGTTGTCGTTTTTTTCTCCTCTCTCTCTCACTCTCTCTCTAATATTGGCCCTGATGATCCTAAGGGGGAAAAAAGTGGGGAGAGAAAAAGATATGTACCTTAGGGAAGAACCTCAGTGAGAGGGAGGGAATCAGAGGACGAGTAGGAGCGTGTGTACGAGTGTGTGAAAGAGACACTTACTCTCCTAACTACTACTGGGAGACACACACTTTCCTCACCCAACTCAAAGAAGCAGCAAACCCTGGAGAATTTTTTTTGAAACCCCAAAATTTCTAATTATTCTCTCAAGCATCCATCTTTTCCTTAAGACTTGCCTGCTGGGACTTAATTTTCCACCCCTCTCTAGGAATTCTATGTACTGATCAATAGACAATTTCCATCCACACAAGACATACCTCATGGATTTGTACCTGGTTGGATATCTCATGTGCATGTGGTTGTCCAGCTCTCGGGTGCTTGGAGGCTATCCCATCTGGTGGTGAGTAGCAGCGATCCCCACTTTCTGCATCACTTTCTCCAGTAGCACTGGGGGAGAATGCTGGTCAGTGATCATTTTTCAGAGGGCAGTAAATACAGAACACTTTCAGTTGACTGCGTGGAAAAAAGCTTCTCGGTTCAGTCCAAAGAATCTTAACCTCAGCCACTGGAGGGACGGAAATGCTAGCCTGTCTTTTTCCTCACTGCCGTGTTTCGCCCCGGCTCCATTTATGTTGAATGTTCAAAATAGGCTGTTTTTGAAGCTCGGAGTGTTGTGAAATAGATGCAGCGTGTTTGTCAGAGATAAGGTTAGGTTAAGGTGTCAGCCAGCAGGCTGCTGGATGGGGATATTGTTGTCTTCGTTAATAGCCTCAGCACTCCAGCCGTGTTAGGAGTGTTAATTGGGGCATTAGTGTGGATGTCCCTTGGCTTGGGTCTCAATAAATTCATTGGGGTTTAACCCTAAGTATCATTACACTATAAACCTGAAGCGGCTTTGAACATTAATTTCTCTCTAAAAACATTGTGTTGTGTATTATTATAATCATATTTGTTATTTAAAATACAATGATTGCCTGTTCAATAAGCAGCTTTCCAAATAAAATAAGTATAGAGAAAGTATAGCCTGAAATATAAGATATACAGTTACTTTTCAGTTTATTCATTTGAAATCAAAACCTTTAATAAAAATTGAGATTAAAGTGAAATCCTTTCATTTACCTATTATAACCAAAATTCTTCATTCATTTCTTCATGTTGAGTTCAGTCATATAAGAACAAATTAACTACTTTAATCCTGCAGAATATTATAAAAGATATTAAAATATTGAATATTACAAAAATATTGAATATATTTTAATATATTACATTTTGAATATATTCATAATATATATATGTATTTCCATTTGTTGAAATGATATCATTCCGACTTGACTACTGGTAAAGTACTTATGTTCAGTAGATTTCGCTACATTCTGCAGAGATCATATTTACCTCCGAATGGTGCTGATATGTCATAGTTCCACTAATTACCCCATCCTCAAAATGCCACTGACCTCACAGGGTTCTCTTGTAACATGAGTCTTTTTGCAAAAATATTTGTGTAGGCGTACGACAAAAGCCCCCCTGGCTCATGATACAATACTTGTCAGAACTAATGTGCTTTAGTAGTCCCAGTTAGCATGTGGTCCCCGCTGCACTCTCGTTCCAAACCACCAGCATCTTCTGGTTTCGTTTATGGAGCGAGGGTTGCCAAACATGCAGTCGCACTCATATGCTTACACACACAAAGGCCACGGGGCTGAAGCATTATTATTTGCATGGCTTTACTCATATACAGGCATTTAGTGCCACCAAACGAAACTGACAAAGAGCAAAGGAGTCTCGAGTCATTGACCTGCAGCTGTTTCTTCTAACTGACGGTGTAAGATTCACCCACTGACAATGCATAACCTCTTTGGTTTAGGTACATTTAGAGTGGAGGGGAGAGAAAATGAGAGCGTGAGAAAGAAAGTGATGCATGGCTGCAGGTAAATGTGTAGATGTGTCATCATTTCTTGTCTTCTACCTGAAGGAGTCTCAATGGCATCAGTGAACCTGTGGTCCTAAATACACAGAAATGGATTAATGGAAAATATGTATGCAGCAGGTGAAAAATATCTCTACTAAGAGATTTAATAAACTAAAATCTACACATAATAAGTGATTTAAAATGCCCATGTAACCTATTTTTTATTCATGTCTGCATTTTGGTCTCACATTCATGTGATTTTATTTGATGCAGCCATATACATTTGTCATCTTATTCAAAAAATAACAATATATTAATATGCAACAAAATAATAATTAGTATAATAATGTAAATCAACCTGATTTAAATAAAAATATTTTAAAGAATAGAAAAATAAACAATCGGTTGTTTTGAAGGAGTCAATCAAACGTATTTGTCTCTTATAGTGAGAATTTATTCCATCCTGGTAGATCCTCTCCTTTTAATCCCTTCCCATCTGAATGGACTTTAAATCTATGATGAACAGTGTTGCAATAATCATGCCAATTTCTTCCCTAATCTGTTTCAGCAGCTTACCAGGCCGCTAATATCTGACTTTATTCTCTCAAGATGAACTAATTAAGCTCAGTCTTAAGCAGGGAGAGCTATTGAAAGCAATCAGCCTGTCTAGCTTTGTTCAATTTCACATGCATTACAGATGATGAGCAAGCTGAGACACAATCAGCAGTCACTCCAAATACCAGACAGAAAGGAACAAGGTATTTGTGGCTTCTTCACACAACAGCACCGCAAAGCCACCATCCGTTCAGATCCAGCTGGCTGTTTGCACCGCCGTTCATCTGTTATCTATCAAAACTTCAGCTCGGTTACAACACAACAGCTCAGAAGAGGCTTGACCTCAGATGATCAAGTCACGGCTTGACCTGGAAACACTTTTCAGTAGCACTTATTATCTGAAGCACCTGTCAAAATAGTGGAAGTGAACTGTGCAAAAAAACATATAAAGTATTTAATATTAGAGATGTCTATTGTTTAAAAATATATTCAAATGAATGAAATTAATTATATTTGCTGAGAAATCATATTATTTGATTTTAATCGTTCCATTTTGCGCACAATCAAAGATCTAATAAAGTTGCCAAATAGCAACGCAAAACTTTTAAAAAACTTTTTAATATACATATAGTATGGATTCAAGCTGCTCTTTTTGTTATTGCAACAAAGCCTATGCGGATTTAAGGACATATAGGCTTTCATTCTTAGTTCTCAAAAAGAAAGAGCCCTTTTAGACGGAAACATACACAAACACTTAACATAAAACTCTAATTCTGAATTAATTAAAATTGGGAAAAGTCTTTTTTTGAGAGAATAGGCATGGAGGAGGCAGCATCGGGAGGCCAGTGAGCATTCTGACCTGCTCTGGTCTCCTGCTGCCTTCAATGGGACTTGACTCATCTCTGCGAGAGAGGAATGTCATTATACACCCTTCATACCAAACCCCCCCTGCATGTCAGCCAGTGTCACTGCTTTAATGATACCGTAGGAGAATCCACCAGCTGCAATTCAGTGTGAAAAGATCAAGGATGTTCGGGGATAATGGGGGCCACTTAGGAAAAGGAGGGTGAAACAGATAGCCCGGTCAGAAGAGAATTACTTTTCAATTGTATTGGTTCAATATCAGTAGCAAATCCAATAGCAATAGTTTTGAGGCAAAGCAATCTCGTACACTCTTTGAAGAAAAGGTTCTATATAGAATCTTAAAGGCTTAAAGTGCTTAAAGTGCTTCTTATATAGGGATCATTACATGGGATCATATTTTGGAATTAGTTTTGTTTTATATTTTTATTGTGATTACATTTTATGAATTAAACCGCTTGTATACTTTATTACTAGAAAAAAGTAAATAACCTTTTAAACATGAAAGTATACAGAATTTTTTTGGCATGAAGTGTTCTTTAAAATTGAGTCAAGAACCATAGAGTTCTATATAGAACCTTTTGTGTACCTTGAGTGTAGGTTTATTTTTTAGGTACATTGAATAAATGTTAGTGTAGATTTATTCTGAAACAATTTTCACAAATAATTACAAAAAAATAACATTGAATTAAATGTGAAATTTTGAAGTAGAAAGAATGAACTATTATACTTCTTTTTTTTTTTTTTTTTGTAAAACGTACTCTAATAACCTTTACAAAATATTTACAAAAAAATATTTGGTAACATTTCATTTTATAGTGTCCTTGTTACACGTTACAACTGTAGTAATAACTATAAATGATGCATAATTACATGCAACTAACCCTAAACCAAACCCCAATCCTAATACTGACCCTATAGTAAGTACACGTGGTTAATTATTATTACACAGTAATAACACTCAAATGCACAAAAAAAACTTAATTCCATTTAAATCACAATTTTTGTCCCATCTACTTGTTGGCCCCGCCTATTGTGGAATCTCACTGATCCAAAATTCTGCCCCACATACTGTATATTAAACGCTATGAGTCAACTTTTGATTACCTGATATTTTGTCATGTTGCAGTTTCAACAATTTGCTATTTGCTTGTTTGGGCACAGGGAGAGGTTTAATATGACTGACAGCCATGCACAGAGGTGCCTTATTAACCGTATTATCTGGATTAAGAAGAGGAACGCACAGTTACTCTCATTCAGGGTTTGATGATGAATGGGTATGGACTACACCTGTGTTCTCTAGATCATCCAGACCACCTGAGGTTATCTCTGGAGTCATCCAATCTCTCTCACACACACGCACACACTCACAAACTTTAAATAGTGACAGTGGATGAGACAGATAAAGATGGCTGGTGTGTATCTGCGTGAGAGAGAAAAAAAAGTGGTGAGAGGTTTCTTTAAAGGGATAGTTCACCCAAAAAAATGAAAATTCTGTCATCATTTACTCACCCTCATTTCATTCCAAATGACTTTCTTCCATGGAACAGAAAAGGAGAATTTCTGAAGACTGAATCATTCAGGTTAGCCTTGTGAATTAGATCAACAGATTCAGTGAAAAGATCCAATTGAAGAATGATTCGTTCACTAAGCGCGATTGCATAATTCTCATAATTCTGTATAGTTTTAGAAGAAAATATGGTTTAAAATATTAATTACCAATTTTAACAATAAAAGCGCATTACTATCTGCCCAGTCTGTAGCTACCACATTTTGACATTTGGCTAATGTTTGGTCAGGCTTCTGAATGGAATTGGAAAAACCATCTTGGCTCCGGTGAAAACCAAACTTCTACGTCCATCTCAGTTCACTCAGAAGGGCTTTAGGGAGTTGTGTAATACATTACAACTTTAATCAAAAGTGTCAGCTCGCTTACGTAGGAGTGCCGGTGGAGTCAAAGTTGTTAGCGCCTTCTAGCTCACTGACAGCTCCGCTAGTTGAGCAGTGACAGGCGGCAGCTCCCGGAGACAGAGCCCCGAAGCCATACGTCACAGTAGTTTCCGCAGCACAAGGCCAGCAGTCTCAGAACTGAGGTTCAGGCCAGGGCAGAGTTAATAACAACAGAAGTTATCACACTGTCCTTCACTTAGAACACTGCACCAATAGTAGTACAACAATATTAACTGGTAGTTGTGCTTTGCCATGTGGTAACTGGTTCAGTCTAGTCATTAACAACAAACAAGCTACAAGTAGATGTAACCAGCTTCAGGAAGTCTAGCTGGTTTTTGGAACATGGTGCCTGGTTGAGTAGCCAATGATCAGCTTGAATGTTTCATAACAGGAGCTTAAGATGGATTTCAGGGGCATTTACAGTATGATGTATTTTATTAAACGTAAAAATAATAATGCAAGCATCCTAAACTGCTTCTCTTAAAACTGTACTTTGGCAGCAAAGTGAAGATGGAAAAATATTCAGCAATCTAGTCCTAAATAACCAAGGCTAAACTAACAGTGTTGGGGAAAGTTACTTTTAAAAGTAATGTGTTATAATATTGCGTTACTCCCTAAAAAAAGTAACTAATTGCACTACTTAGTTACTTTTTATGAAAAGAGTTATGTTACTTTTTCTCACCTGGGCTGGGCTTGCTTGTTTATTTTTATAATAACAGAAAAACAAAAGTTCTATTTTTGGCAAATATAAAGGCCCTTTCACACCAAAGTGAAATTAATAAGCCTCAGGCTGAAGGAAATGCAAATACACGTCTGTACAGAGGACGCAGCTCAAACAAATCTTTCAACTGTGCTGCCATTCTGCATTGCAGAAGAATAGGACACAGGAGAAGAACATTCAACACTTACTTGAGCGATAAAAACAAAAAAAAACTAAACAAATGTAATGTATATTAAAATTAAGTCATTTTTGCTTATTAGTATGGTTGAATTGGATAACTGAGGTCAGCAGCAAAGACATTGGCTAATAAAGTTAGATTAAATACATAAAGTATATTTGTGTTATTTAATATATTCATTTTTGCAGGTTTGCTTAGGTGCAAGTGAGATGAGTAAACGCATGTTCACATTTAGTCTAGAACTACAATAATCATAATTTTTACACAGAGCACACAACACCCCTGCACTTACTCCCAATTTCTCTCAACATGGAGAGGCGTCAGTCAATAAATGGGAAAACAAAGTAACTTGCATTACTTATTTGAAAAAGTAACCGATATTTTGTTGTAAATTTAAAAGTAATAACTTCACTAGTTGAAAAAAGTTATCTAATTACGTAACTTGCGTTTGTAACACCCAACACTGACAGTAAAACGTACCATGTACATGTGCAGTACATACATACTGTATATACAAACAACTCTCAAATATTTTTTCATGTAAATCAGAGTTTTTGTCCGGGCCAGTGTTTGTGTTGGGAAGCCCTGTCCCCTCACTGGTCCATATCATATTATGTAAAATCCGAATAAGATTTACATATCTTTATTGGAAAGGGTTTAAACAATGTTTTTCGTGCTTGCTCAATGAACCATAAACAATTAAAGGTAGGGTAAGTAATTTCGGAGAGGTTAGCAATAGCAAGCTAGCTTTGAAAGCATACGATCCCACCCTAAGATCCCAGATTCTGCAAAGCGTCAGGAGACGAGAGACGGTGTTAAATTACCTCAAGTCTCAAAGCACATTACATTACAATAATAATGAACGTAAACAACTTACAGAGCTCTGACCTGACTGCTGCAGATTCATTTCGCCGTTGATAGTGTTGACAGAAATGCCTGAGTCTGAGGACATGAACAGCTCCATGTAGAAAGTCACAGGTTGTCATCTCGTAATTACGGTTACCACATGGCGTTAACACAGCATAAGCTCGTTGTTTTGGTTCAGGAGGAACTGTAAAAGGTGCTCTCAAAGGTATTTGTGGTGTTCTGTGACTGTCTATCTAGAACTCTGTGTAGCCTTACACGTCTACACCGAACGCGAGCGGCGCAATGTGATGCAACAAAAGACAGTATAACCCATTATAATCAGTGATGTTGTCTACACTGAATGCAGCGCGGTACGACAAATCCCTGTTTTATTTATGAAGTACCCGAAGGACTCGCAATACTTCTCATAGAGAGGACAAATGGATTTGCAACGGTCGCTTTGTCGCGTTCAGTGTAGACAGCTTCTAGCGATCGCATCCGGTGTAGACACAGTGTTACTGAACGCGCTGATGACTTGTGATGTCTGTGCGAGCAGGGTGCACAGGAAATACATATGTTGACAGGCAGGTTAGGACCAAATGCAATGATTGGATGAACATTTTTTGGTCGTGAGACTTCCACAGAAGGTACAGTACGTTTTATTATTTAAACCACTTATATTATTGATTTCTATCAGGATGTGAAGAGAGTTCCAACCAGTATAACAAAAACAGTTTACAGGTGGTAAATTATTAAAGTCACAGTTCCAATAACTTAGGACATTAAAGAGACCTTTCTACTGACTCTGAGGGTGTGTTCACACTTGTAGTTTGGTTCAATTGGTTCGTTTGGTCGGGACCAAAAAAAAAAACTATAATAATAATAATAATAATTATAATCACTCAACTAGAAGATACTGTACCTAAAGGTATAGGGATACGTTCACAACCTGATTGGTTGGCTATTATGACATATTGCCTAATTTGAAACTTACCGAACATCCAAAACTGTTGCTGTGTGCTAATGGGATAAATGCGCTCGTTGTGTGTGCGTAGCCTGCATGTGATAGTATTTTGACCAGCTGATAACGTGTAAAGAGCTTATAAAATGTGTAAATAAGTCAAAACAGCTTTGCTGATCTGCTCCAGATCTGTTGCGTGGAGACGCGGTTCTGATGCCTGTATAGAACTGTGATGGCAACATCACGACTATGACGAGAAAAAAAATCATATGCGTGAGCATTCTGTCCTTTTTAGGGTCTCATCTTCTTGTTTTTGGTTAGTTTACATGTCTTTGGTCCGTTTTGCGTTCATATATCATTCAAACTGCACCAGAGTTCATTTGGAAGCAGACTTATACCCATCTTTTCAGCGGACTCTTGTTTTTTTACTCATTGTTTGGTGCGCACCGGGGTTTGGACAGCAGCGTTCATAAATGAACCGCACTAACAGAGCAATCGCACCAGGGTCCGTTTTAATCTAATCATACATGCCAAGTATAAAAATACCCTGAAAAACACCAGGAGAAAGATGCCCAGGGTCCCTGATCACCTGTGTGAACATGCCATGGTCCTGCTGCAGAGAGGCATGAGGACTGCAGATGTGGCCAGAGCAATAAACTACAATATCCGTAATGTAAGATGCATAAGACTGTGCTACAGTGAGACAGAAATAACAGCTGATCGTCCTTGCAGTGCCAAACCACGTCTAAACTATGTCTCCCCAGATGTGAGAACTTGCAAGTACCTTGGTGGAATTGTTTGTGAAATTTGTTTAGTTTGTCTCAGTTATGTTCATACAAATATTTACCCGTTAAAAAAATTTACTGGAAAAAAAAAACAGTTGAAAGTGAGAGATGTTTCTTTTTTCGCTGAGTATACAAAGTAGAGAACGTTCTCTGGTTGTCCAAGTTTCCTGATTTAAAAATGTCTAGGCCACTCTCGTAAAAAATTTTTTTTTGACTACTTACAGTCATAGAAACAGGTCTGATTTCTCACGAAATCTACAGTATATATTTGTATTTACAGTATTTATATATTCTACAAAATATTTTAAAAACATTTCAGGAATTATACTGCTATGTTATACAAAGTTCACAGCATTGTACTGTATACACATTATTTACAAGTAACATTCAATAGGCTATATGACAAACATTGTTTCAATAACATGTCTAAGCAGTTAGCAAGTAAAGTCTTAGCCAAAGAGGAGCTAAATTTATTCGTAAACCTCAGTACTGAGACTTTTGGCCTATAGCTCTACTGTCTGGAAGCTGTTGTGGCTTATGTGTCCACAGTCATATATCATGGTTTTTATTTTGAATTACTTTCACATGCTTGTAACTGCTACCTGTTGTCCTCTCAGTGTGCTTCTCAAGTTAACTATGTAGCTAGCATTTGCAGCTTGCAGTTGATTCTGCCCAATTCACTGAAATAAACAATATAAAATAACATCTGCTATTCAATCGTTATATTAGGCAATGGGGAAGGCACATCCCGTGAAACAGAAACAGACACCCAACAACGCATTAATCAATGACAATGACACATTTGCAGCAGTGCGTTGTTGTGTTCTGGTGCAACGCCGCTTACTAGCAAGGATACATGGGGTGTCATTAAGGACAGAGCAGAAAAGAGATAGAAAACAGGTTTGAACATTTTCAAGGGTAACTTTTTTTTAATCTGAAAAGCCCAGAGCAGTTGAAATGCCAATCAAAATTGTGGCGGGAAAAAACCCAAACTGTTGACGGAGCTTGTGTTCCTGTTCTGACAGAATGAATGAGGAAAAGCCCCATCCTCAGGCTAACAACTCTCTTTCTTTCTTTCTCTGTCTCAAGGCTTTTTTAAGTTAGTGGAAAATGAGCTCAAGTCATAATAAAGCAACAGACCAAAATTAAAGCAGCATATAATTAAACTGAAATAGATACAACTTGGAATTTTTGATAAAATTCCAAATATGATTCTGAAAATTCAAGTGATACTTTCCATAAATACTGTAATGTTCCACACGTCTCTGAAATGGAGAATATACTGTATGGTCAACTTGTATTGCCCAATGGGAAATTGTAAATTAATCAACTGTAGACTATTACTGACATTTAAATTAGAGGCATTTGTTAAATTACACAAATGTTCCATCTTCAATAGAGGAATTGATTATGACAGGGTGATTCTCTCTCTAATCCTTCTCCTCCCCATTTCTCTCTCTCTGAGCCTCTCTTCAGTCATCCAGCCTAAGGCACACATGCTTTCCATACATTTGACACAAAAAGGTATGTGTTATTTTCCAAAAATCTCCTACTTCCTGTCTTAAAATGTCAAGTATGAGTTGAGGAAGGGCAGAGATTCATACCTAATAATACAGAGGATCTTTAAAAGTGCTGTTGATCTTGACCGACGTTTGGGATTTGAATAAGCCATGACTTTAATCTCTTGTTGAAAAGTCAAAGTAGTGATGGAGCTCATGCTGCTCAGACAGGCATAGATGCTTTATTGGAGTGATCACTAAAGTGTTATACATCTAAGGTGTGATGAGACATGAGAGTGTACTAACTTAATTGTTGAAGCTTTATATTCGAATGAGCAGCCTAAATGTCTCCTATAAAATACACCTCAGTGTATCTCCAAGCAGCTCTCCAAAGGAGCAGAAGCTGGACAGGAATGTGTGGTGAATGTTCCCTGACCTGTCTGGGGCCTGGGGTAGCAGGCCAAAGCTGTGGCCTTGTAATGAACTCAAACACAGCTTTAACAAGGCATCAACCTCAAGAGCTCCAGGGGTCGGATGTCACAAACTCACAAGTTCAAAGAGTTTCTTATTTCTTCTGCCTCTGGACAAAAACAGAACACTCAGCAGTGTGCTCATAGACAGGTGCCTCATCTCCCACTTATTTTGGAGAAGATGGTGAATGCATGAGACCTGAAAAACATTTGGAGAATGACAATAAAATATGCTTTGTCTAGTACGGAGCCCCACATATGATGTGGGGAAAAAATATGTATATCGTGCCCACGAATTAACAATTCGTTCCCACAACACTGTAAAAAATTTTAACCTATTTCAACTTTAAAACTTAAGTTCAGTTGTTGCCTAAAATGTTTAAGTTAAAACAACTTAAAAGTACAAGTCATTTCAACTGACTATATTCCCATTTACATTAAACTGACTTACAATTTTAAGCTTGTATACTGTAATTTAAATTAAAAAGTTGAAATTGCTTAACATATTATTTTGAGTTAAATTAACTTAAAAACATATGTTGTCATAACTTATTGATCCTATAATTTTTTACAGTGAACTTATACATCAGAACATTTTACTAATTCATTCTCTCGTTTTTAAGTAAATTGTGTGCAGGATATAATAATAATTAATTCCCTTGTTTTATTAAATCGTGGCCATGTTGCAATAATTCGTTCCGTTGTTTTAGTCGTGGGAACAAATTCTTAATTCGTGGCCACAATTTTACTAGTCTTTAAAGTAAAGTAAAGTAAGTCATGTATTTTTTTTTTCTTTGAGAGTGGTCAATACTTTTTAAAGTCCCCATGTAATCAAAATTGACACTTATTATTTTTTATGGAATATTTCAGTATTTATTATAGATTATTTATCCGTGCACTTAAAAAAAAAATCAAAGTAACTTCCCTTTGCTCTTGCAATGTCTTCTCTTCTTTTCTCTGATGACGTTTACTGGCACGAGGGTGGGACAGCCTGTCACTCACATGACATCACAGCAATAGCAAACCACAACAATCCAATAAGTCCCACCCTGCATTTTTTCTTGTTTGAGAAGCCATTTCACTCAATACGACACAATATGAAGAAAAGAAAATCACAACTTCTGTTTCATGCCGACTTTAAGTCAGTTACATAAAAAATTAGACAGGCTTAAATTGAATCTAAAAAGTAAAAAATTACCCCTTAACTGCTAGTTGGTCAGACTAGTTTTTAAGACACATTCTTAAACAAAGTGGCTATGTTTATACAAGTGGCCACAGGTATTGTTACTTCACTCATAAACAATGCCAAGGAAAGCCAAGGCGAATACTTATTATGGTTTTTTGGTCATCTTGACAACTCACGTACTTATTCACTTGAATTATACTAAACAGAGATTTTTCAAAGACTTAAAGGGATTGTTCACCTGAAATTGAAAATTCATTCAATTCAATCCATACCTGAATGACTGGTTAATTTTTTCGAAACACAAATTAAGATATTTTTAATGAAATCTGAGAGATTTCTGTCCCTCCATTGAAAGTCCATTCCACCAAAACTTTGACACTTCAAAACATTAAAGTATTCAAGAAAGAAATACATTTCAATTGAGAGGTTTAATCCAAGTCTTCTGAAGATATGATAGCTTTATACAGTATGATAAACGGATTTAATTTTATTCACATATAAACTTTGATCTACTCGTATGCATAGAGCACATCAAATATGGTAACCAGAAGCTCAAATGTGCTTGCTCGATGCGTGAGAACCAGTAAGGTATGTTCTCGCGTGTCATACAAGTATGTTTGTGCTTCCATTTACCACATATGATGTGCTCTATATGTATGTGCGCTGGTCAATGCATAGTAACAAACAAAAACAAAAAAATAAACATTATCCGTTGAGTTTCTGGACATTTCCTTTAACTATAAAACACAACACAATGCAATGCATAATTCAAAACATGGGGAAAACACTTGTTAAAATGTATATAGAAAATTCCTTTATATTAACACAGTATTTGTCTTTATATGTGAATAAAAGCCTACATCAAATGTAAACGCAATTTTATTTATTATTTTAACAACCCCAGTCACTTTCATAATACTGAAAAGAGATTTTCAAGAGACTTAATGTTTGGGTGGGTATCCCTTTAATCTTTAGCCAATGGCAAAACAACATTTCTCTGTTTTGTGTAGAGAGGAATTCCCTCACTTCATAATCCTTGTAGCTGTGATTTGCAATGGCCCATTAATGCTTGCGTCATTATTTTCATCTTGCGCTGCAGTCACCACCCACCCAGCAGCACGGAAAGTGAGCGAGAACACCTGAAGGCTAGAGGAGGCCCTAAACCTGCTCAGACAAGCACCTGCTAGACCCTAATGCTTCACTGTGTCTCCATGCAGTAGCAGATTCCAGCAGACAAATTAGCAACTCATATCAACCCTGTTTGTTTTCCCCACTCGGTTGTGTCACCGCACCCTTCTTTCCTCAAAACGGTTTTGTATTTAAGCGTTTGCGATCCTTCTACACTGACTTGTTCCTCTTCTCATCCGCTTCAGAGTCAATGGTGCACATCACAATCAAAAAAACCACAGATCACTAAGGACGTGCAGCATGCGATGAAAGCACGCTCGGGTCTGTAAAGCATGCGGTTTCGTAATTAACTAAATCAAACACATCCGCATCTAATTAGGAGTCTCTACCTGATACATAGACACTGTAGAGGGCCGAGAAAGGCTGATCCACCATTCAGCACGACACGCACACACCAACACACTAATCATCCACATGGGTGAGAGATTAATGGACAGTTACACTGCAAGCAGATGTGTAATTATGCCACTTACTCACTCAGCAAACATAGCAGAAAACAGGCTCTGCTTCCAGTAAGTTCCTATGTAAGGGGCTGGGGTTTCTGTCAAACACTTAGAAAATAATAATCTAAACTGATAGGAATAATACATGGTGGAGTAAATGAATGACAATACTATAAAAAAATGTCATACTGTAACCATGGCTTCTTGGATGGAAAACAGTGAAGCTTACAGTAATAAATACAGGCAAAGAAAAACAGGCACCAGATTCACTGCTCTTCCTTCAAGTGAAAGTTCACCTAAAAAAAGAAAATTCTGTCATCATTTACTCACCCTCATGTTATTCCAATGCAGTGTGACTATCTTCCTTACATGGGACGCAAAAGATATGTTTTTGTTTTTTGTCCATTCAAAGAAATTCAATGAGGTCCAAATGTTGTTTTGGATCCTATTGATTTTTATTGTGTGGTCAAAAACATCTTTTTGTGTCCCAGAGAGGAAACAGAAAGTCATACAGGTTTGGAACGACACGAGGGTGAGTAAATGATGACCGCATTTTCTTTTTTTTAGGTGAACTTTCACTTTTGGGGTGAAGACAGTGATTCTCAACTAGGGGAATTACATTTAATTACATATAAAAATATTTAATTATATCAAAAATCTATCAAATTAAAATCTTAAAAACACATGAAATGTAGAAATAATGTATTTAATATATATTAAATATATTTAATAGGGCTGTCAAAAGATTAATCGCGATTAATCGCATCCAAAATAAAAGTTTGTGTTTACATAATATATGTGTGTGTATTATTATTTATATATAAATACACACACAAGCATGTATATATTTAAGAAAAAATTATTATATTTATATATAAAATATGTATATATAATATAAATTATATAAATGTATATACAGTATATACATGCAAATATTTCTTAAATATATACATGAATGTGTGTATTTATATATACATAATAATTATACACAGTACACACACATATATATTATGTAAACACAAACTTTTATTTTGGATGCGATTAATTGCGATTAATCTTTTGACAGCCCTATTAAATATATTTAATATATATATTAAATACAATATTTCTACATTTCATGTGTTTTTAAGTTTGTTCCCCCTGTTTTATTGACTGTATTGACTGTATGTTTATACTGAAGAGTTTCTGGTGTTGCAAGCACCAGATCAGAAATACTGGAGGAAATATCTTAGACTATGTGTGGCCTTTGACAAAAAAAGGTTGAGTACCACTGCTTTAAGGGATGTGTTTGACAATTTTCCATAGATTATGGTAGAATGGAATATTATATAACAGAGAGACATGTAATGTTTCACCTGCATACGGACAAAAACATCAGCGTTATGACGTCAACTCCATGACAAACGCAACGCAAGTTATCTCAACATAAGGCTCTCGGCTCCTCTGATACAAAGACTTACCTCTCACACCTCCTCTTATACCTGGCAGCCCGTTAACATCTCCCAGCTCTGTGTTCACGGTTTCACACAACATCAAACGGAGAGAATGTACGACTGGAGCGAAGGATGAGAGCAAAAGAAAAGCCGAGAAGCCTCTGAGGGGGATTTTTCTCTGCTGACTTCAATGATGCGGCTTTTGTGTGTGAGGGGTGCAGCAGTACACTCATCTGTCAGAGAGATTGGCGCTGTGATAGGGTTGCACCCCGCGGGGGGCCTGAGGTCATCGTGAGCGGCTGATCTCTAATAGGTGTGATCCTCCACTGGCCCGAAGGGGGAACCAGGTAAACCTTTGGCCCACAAGACAGCGTCTATGCCAGCACTGTCAGGCAGCATATCTCATCATAAAAGCATGGAATACTGTCTTTGCACACTAAGGGCAGTTGTATAACTTCACAGGGTCTGAAAAAAATACAAAATATATATATTTGGCAGTGTAGAGTTCTTATATTAGTACCCTCATTTATGATGAGGGTTTTCTTAAGTGACGAATTGAAACTAAAGTCAGCATGAAATGAAAATACACCAATGCAATTTCATGGCAATTCATAACTATTTTACGTTTTGGTGAATTGTTGGCTAATTCATATGATTACGTACGATCTCATTTGTACGTTTCCATACAATCTGCTTGCGCCCCAGTGGCGCTTATGTTAAGGGGAGGACCTTCATGATAATTTTTTCTAATAGTCATACATTTTTGTACAATTCACATCGTACAAATTCATACAAAATATTTGACCATTCTTTCAGAAGCGCATTTGTGAGGTCAGGCACTGATGTTGGACGAGAAGGCCTGGCTCGCAGTCTCCACTCTAATCCATCCCAAAGGTGTTCTATCGGGTTGAGGTGCAGGCCAGTCAAGTTCCTCAACACCAAACTCACTCATCCATGTCTTTATGGGCCTTGCTTTGTCATGTTGGAACAGGAAGGGGCCATCCCCAAACTGTTCCCACAAAGCTGGGAGCATGAAATTGTCCAAAATGTCTTGCTGAAGCATTAAGAGTTCCTTTCACTGGAACTGTGGCCAAGTCCAACCCCTGAAAAACAACCCCACACCATAATCACCCCTCCACCAAACTTTACACTTGGCACAATGCAGTCAGGCAAGTACCGTTCTCCTGGTAACTGCTAAACCCAGACTCGGATTGCCAGACAGAGAAGCGTGATTCGTCACTCCAGAGAACACGTCTCCACTGCTCTAGAGTCCAGTGGCGGCGTGCTTTACACCACTGCATCCGACGCTTTGCATTGCACTTGGTGATGTAAGGCTTGGATGCAGCTGCTCGGCCATGGAAAATCATTCCATTAAGCTCTCTATGCACTGTTCTTGAGCTAATCTGAAGTCCACACAAAGTTTGGAGGTCTGTAGCTATTGACTCGTTGGCAACCTTTGCGCACTGTGTGCCTCAGCATGTGCTGACCCCGCTCTGTGATTTTACGTGGCCTACCACTTCGTGGCTGAGTTGCTGTTCCCAACTGCTTACACTTTGTTATAATACCGCTAACAGTTTACCGTGGAATATTTAGTAGTGAGGAAATATCACGAATGGGCTTATTGCACAGGTGGCAACCTATCACGGTACCACGCCTGAATTCACTGAGCTCCTGAGAGCGACCCATTCTTTCACAAATGTTTGTAGAAGCAGTCTGCATGCCTAGGTGCTTGATTTTATACACCTGTGGCCATGGAAGTGATTGGAACACCTGAATTAAATGATTTGGAGGGGTTTTCCAATACTTTTGGCAATATAGTGTATATTCTTACAGTTAATTTTTTTACCTCACAATTCTTAATTGACATGTCAAACGCAACCTTCCAGTGAAACAACAGACTTCTTCATCATTTTGACTACATAAACCTGCCCGTTTCTTACAATTAACAGCAAATTCAGACCTGTTTTATCCAATCAATGACCAATGCATAAAACCCCCACCCTATATTTTTTCTTTTTCGGTAATCTGTTTCACTCAGATGTGTCACAATACGGAAAAAAAAAAAGATTGCTACTTCCGTTTTATTACGACTTTAACCATGAGGGGTCTCAAACGGCATATTGTTTTATAAATTGGTGGCCACAGAAATACAATAAAAGACAGCTGTTCAAAAAAGTTCAAAAGATAATTTGATTTACTAACAATCAGATTTTTAAAAAATTATTAACAGATAAGGAGTCAGCGGGTTCAGTTCATGCAGATATGTTTTATAGTATTGTCTGTGAGAAAATGAGGACAGAACTGCTAATAGATTCCTCTGCTGTACAACTGAATCTTTTCCAGACATTGACAGGATTTACAACACTGAATATTTGACTTATTACAGCTCCAGTCAGAGCGTGTGTGTTCTGCATATGTTATCGAACAGACAGATCACACGCAAAAATTTTTTTTTAAATATGCGATAATCAGCAAAGGAGAGTAAGGGTTACACCTATTATTAAAGTATGCTTGTCAAAACAAGGGCGTAATCACAGTTGTGTGATTTTATTCTTATATTAGACAGAGAAAGTGTTCAAGAAACCGTTGAGTTACTCACTGTTTGGAGCAGAAGGAAATCTCTGAGGAATCTGCTGTCAGTTCATCTACTGCACACAACCACACACATGAATACACGCAAAACAGCCAAATATCTAATGACACAGACACACACACAAAAAGATTTGGGTTAAAAACTGGATCGGCAAAGACATAAATATTCTAAGCTTTCACTATTTTCCACACAGAGAAAAAATCCCCCTCTTGCAGGGGATATAACTGATAATCTATGAGATGGTGTAATAACTATAATAATAACTGACTAGATCACTACTTTCCAACACTAACATTTAATCTACATATAATACTAAACTAACATGCAAACTACACAAACCATAATAATTGAAAAAATACACATTAAAAGATTATATTATGTAATCGCGCTGAGCAACTTTCCTCCAGTAGAAGACTTTTTCACGTGTCCAGATGTGGCTCTAATCTTCGCACTTGTGTTTCAGGTCCCTGGCCCTTGGGCAGCAGTACTCATCCATAGGATCACAACCCATCCTGTGTGGCTCCATACCTGGCTTGGTGCCAAAACAACTGCGCTTCTGCCGCAATTACATTGAGATCATGCCCAGTGTAGCGGAGGGAGTCAAACTGGGAATCCAGGAATGTCAGCACCAGTTCCGTGGCCGCAGGTGGAACTGCACCACTATCAAGGACAATCTAGCCATATTTGGACCAGTACTTGATAAAGGTATGGGTTAACAGCACACATCAGTCTATATAGTATTTAAATTACCATTACAGAGAATAATAACACTTTCTACATACCAAAACTGCTTTTAGTCTAGGTGTATTTGCAATGAGGTCAACCATACGATAGTAGCGTACTCCTAAAAGTTGCAGCAGGCTAGAAGCAAATCATGGTTTAGTGGCAAGTGAACTATTTAAAAATTATGATGATAATTGAATTTGTTAATTGTCCATTTTAATTAAAAAATATTGTTGATGAAAATATGAAGAGAAAAGTAATACCGCAAGACATTATTGGGCTTACAATGTTTTAAATAATGTAATCATAGTAAATAGAGTGTTACTCCACTTTAGCTGAAATTGTATAATTGTACAATTTCCAACTACACAGACAATAAAACAAAATCATATGGGAGCATGCTAGTCGGAATTTTTGGTTTTCATAACATTGACATGCAATGTCAATGTTGCCAAAACAAGTAAATTAAAGTCATAGTTTAAATTATGAAAAATTCAGGGTAACACTTTAGAATACTTATCCATCATTAATGAATAACTACACAGGAACAAGTGAATAATCCAGTATTAACACTCTAGTAACTACTATTATCTAACAAGAAACTGATTAATAAATGAGTTAGTAATAGTGCTTAGTTGAATGTAGTAGTTCACTATTAGCTAATCAATACTATTTGTTTCATACCTCACAGAGGACTACTAAGAACTACTATATACAGGTTCATAATTAATGTGAATAATGCATAATGTATAATTAATTCTAAAATGAAGATCATGGTAACCCACTAGTAATGACTCAGGTATTATTAAATCCTTCAGAAGGAATTACTAATTATTTGGATCAGAATTCTAAAGTGAAAAACATGATAACTCTCTAGTAATGACTGAAGTCATTGTAAACTTTTGATGTTTTTGAAAAGTTTTCGATAGTAATGAGTCATGTGTTACTACATACTTCTATATGAATTACTAGTTATTTGGATCAGTATTCTAAAATGAAGATCATGTTAACCCACTAGTAATTACTTAAGTGTTACTATCCAAAACCTTACAAAAAACCCAAAAGCTTGCGATGACTTAAGTAATTACTAGAGAGTTATGTTTTTCACTTTAGAATACTGATCCAAATAATTCGTAATTCCTTTAGAAGGATGTAGTAACACTTGAATCATTACTAATGGTTTACCATTACCTTCACTTTAGAATTACTTATACATTATGCATTATTCATGTTAATTATGAACCTGTATATAGTAGTTCTTAGTAGTCCTTTAGGAATTATGAAAAAAATTTAGTTATTGATTAGCTAATAGTGAACTACCACATTCAACTGAGCACTATTACTTACTAGCTTGTTAATCAGAGTTTCTTGTTAGTTAATAGTAGTTACTTGAGTGTTAATATTGCGTTACTCATTTGTTCCTGTGTAGTTATTCATTAATGATGGAGCAGTATTCTAAAGTGTTACCAAATTCAGTAGCTTAGCTAATATTACTAATAACTAAAAGTCATGATAAGCCAGCTAAGGTTTTTTACCGGTTGTAATTCCCTTAAATATTTTGAGATAATCAAATTAATAAATGTTTATGTATTTTTAAATGTTTAGTACCAAATATATAGTTTAGTCTGTCTTGTTTTTCAATTAAAAATTCAATAAATGTTATTTTCATCACCCAAATGTATTTGCCACTTCATGAAAAATTATGCTATGAAGAAATATTCAATAGACTTAAAGAACATTTTCTATGTTCCATGACTAAAACATAAACCTGTATAAACATGAACACTTGCTGTTTCAATCAAAAATATGTCAACACAGCAAATATAACTGCTCAAGTAATTTCATGGCTCTTTAAGAAAAAAGTCCATGTAATGCGTAACATTTTCAATTTCCATGCACATCTTGCTATGAACATTTGATTGACATTACATTTGTTGGGTTTTCACGAATTTTTCTGATACTCTAAATCAAATGGTTCTGAAATATTGAGGTGACGGGGACAAGAATAACTTTAATTGACAAATCATTTCCTAAATGAAGGATGTGACAGAACATGGATTCCCAGTTGTCACAGGCTAAACGGGTCTCTCCCACACAAAATCACATATATTCTGGACGGTTAAGATGCTAAAGCAGTTATCCGCAGTGCAGGACCTGGGCAGGAACAGGCAGTATGAAGGAGAGACAGAGAGAGAGAAAAAGAGAAGAGAGGCCAAATGAGATTACAAGCAATAGAAAAGGGCTAGAGGGTTCACTTCGACCCCTACTGTGCATGAAGGCCAGTATGAGCCATCCCTGTGTGCCTCTTACCGCCCGGCTCCCACGGACGCCCCATTCACACGCCCTTTTGACTGTGTCATGAAAGCAGGCTGAAAGGGAATCTCCCATCCTTCCCCATCATGGAGGAAGAGAGGTGGAAGGCAGGGGGAACTCAAGAGGGGGATAAGGAGAGGATGAAGGAGATGGACAGTATGAGGTGAAGATAAGGAAGAAGGTTCTCTGCTTGCGTTCAGATTGGCCTGATGGGTCCTAACTGGATTTTTTAAATGCTTTTGAATATTTTGGCATAGTGGCTGGTATGAGATGTATGTGTGGTTTGTGTATGTGTGTCACAGGAGGTGGGGGGGGGGGGGGGGTCGCTCCTTTTTGGGAATGCCAGCCCCTGCTCTGGGCAGCGCTGAACTGGGCTATGGGGTGCGGGGTGCTGGGCCCTTTTGTGTGGGTAATACGGTGTGACAACACAGAGACAAAGGCGGATTCATGGACCCAGCAGGTAGCGGGAGCTGCGCTCTTCTTGGCCCTTGGCCAGGGCTCCTGGGGCCCAGAGCTCACAGTTCTCTGTTGTGGTGAACCCAGCTGGGCCTGCCAGAACCAACTGGGCCTCCTTCTGGCAGCAAACTTAGAGAGGTGCGCGCCCAAACACAACCTTTATTAAAAAGGACTGTTTGTCTATGTGTGCGGACATGAACTTCCTGCAAGAATAAAACAAGAATACCAGGGGTGAGATGAGTCTGCAAATTCATGAGAAACAGCTAGACAGTAATGGACGTCCATAGTGTCTTAAAGACCCTGTGAAATTGCTTGACGATCACAGTTTTCTGTCCTGAGTCCATGCATTTCCTGTTGAAACAGGAAGTTTGGGTGGGACAAATTAAAAGGGGTTAGCCTCAATAGCCTACAGCTTTAGTTATGTCAGTCATGAACCATAATTTGCTACTTGCTAATCAAGGACATTCTCATTCTAGAGAGAGAGAGATCTGATTGGACAAAAATCTGTGTAGCACAGGAGTCATCAATATTTTTCTGGAAGAGAAAGTACATTTATAAATGTGTATATATGCTAAATGCTGATTTAGTTCATTTTCAGGAGCATACTAGCATATACAGTAGTGTTGTGTCCAAAATCACAAACTGAGGAAGGGGAACGAACTTTGCAACCGTTAAAAATATTATGTTCTATATAGTATGAATGTGTAGTATGAACGAAATCCAAACGTGCTGCATCTGCATGTTGGCTTTGTCACATGACTTGTGTAAGCCACGCCACTTCACTGCCATTCATGGTGAATTCCAAACAGCGTTTTTGCACCCTTGAAGGGCACTTCGTGAAGGGGACGCCATTTGTAGGAGCGTTCCAAGTGAAAGTGAATAACTGAATCCCTTCACGAAGGGCCCTTCCACAGGTCCATTAGTGAAGGGAACATGCAATGGTCACTTCAAGGAAGTAATTTCAGAATTTCAGAATTTCAAAAGTAGTAGGGTATCCAGGTACTTTTCTCAGACTGTTTTTATGAATACTTTTTACTATATAGTAGAGAATTAGGCATATTAGGATGCTGGGCATATGACTTTAAAGCTAGTAAACACTGACAAAAAAATATTGGTCTTGACACTACAACTCTACTACTACAACTTGCAGCTTGAATCACAATCATGGATTTATTTTTTCATGGAGCTTATGGCAGTGTATTATGGATTTAAAGGAATAGGTCACTCAAAAATTAACATTCTGTCATCATTTACTCTCAAGTCATTTGAAACCTGTATGAAACTCTTTCTTCTGTGAAACAAGGTATTTTGAAAAAAAAAGAGTCTCCTTTTGTGTCCACACAATTACTGTCAGTGGTATTCAATGTTGTATTGAGCCTCACTAACTTTTACTGCATGAAAAAAACAGTTGAAAGCTCAAAATACATCCAACATTTTGCTCAGGAGGAGTGCTGGACAGACTTACAGAATTAATTTTCTAAAACAATAACAATAACATGTTACCATGACAACTATCATCTAAACACAACATTGTGAACAGGCCACAAGTTTTGGTCACAAATTCACATTACCCACAATACAGCATATTCCATGTGTGTGGGCGCTCCTTTAGATAATCTTACACCATTATAGGCCTTACTGATCCCTGACAAACTTGGTCTGAGAACCACTGTCATTAGAGGCACTTAAATGTTTGGGGTGATGAAGTTGTATTGGCTTGGTTGAGTTGCAGTTTTTCCTGTGGGGACCAAGAGAACTGGTGAGCCACAGTAAGTGTGCTGCGATTGTGAAACGATGGTGTCTGGTTACATAATAAGCTGTTGCATTCAAAGGGGGCGTAACTCCATCTCTCAGCACATGCCTTCAGAAACCAAACACGCAGACTTATTGCTGGCTTTCACACACGTGGCCGCGGGGCTCGGACGGGTGGGAGATTTGGGGAGGGGGGCTCCTGAAATATTATCCAGAGAGAAACCAGCACACCTTTGAGATGACACAACGTCAGCGCAACCTCGGGCTGCATTAGCCACAAGTGACATGATCAACAATCGTCCCAGTGCTGTCAAAGACGTTTACAGCGCAGCACTCAAACACCTCGTCAGTATATTCCAGAGCTCATCACAGAAAATGATCCATGCCCTGAAGACACAGCACAGATAGATGAGAGACTTTTGGGAGGGCAGCAGTTAAAAAAGCAGGGATCTCCTTCAAACCTTTCACAAGAGCCTCAGGATAGACTAGCTCAGTTCCAAAACGGAGCGAGCTGTCTTGCTGTCTAAGGCAGCATCCTTAACTGTCGTGGACCCTCATAAATGACTGATTTGGAATGCTCTCGATATGCTGCAACTCCATGTGCCATGAGAATTTCTACTTTATTTTCCTTGAAAGGCAATTTGTTATGTAGAGAGCAGTATACATTGAGGGGCATAAGTCCTCAAACATGACAGCAGCAATCGATCATGAAACCGATGATCAGCTTGACTTCTTGACAGCTAGAAAAATCGATTTATCCTTTTCTGACCGGTTATTGCGGCATTTTGTCCGGTATCTGAGGTCTAGTTGGTTAGCGGTAGGACAGCATGCCGGAAAGTCCAGCCCGGAAAACTAATGTGAAACTATGACTTTAAAAGCACGTAATAATGCCTGTAATCACTTAGATCATGAAAATACAGTAAAGTGCAAGATGTTCAGCACCAATCTACCAAATACATAACATTATAATGAGAACACAATTATTATAGAATGTAAGCTCTTTGTGCTTTAGTTGCCCATTTCAGTGTTGTTGTTACGGGAAGAGCGCATACACAACAGGAGTTACACATTCAGACAAGCATGGTCAAGTTCATGTGCACATTTGCATCCTTTTGTGCAGATGTAAGTTGTAATATACATTTTATGTTGTTTGATTAATCTCATATAGGATTTGATTAATTGGGTTTATTAACCCTCCACCCCCAACCCCGCTCCAATTAATCGATTCATCGTTTTACTGAGCTATCCAGTACTCGAAAGGAAAAAATACCAAAAATGACTAACACACTAACACACATTATAATAAATCATTTAAAAACATGATCGCTGCAGAAATAAAAGAACTTCTAACAAAGTTCTACTGTAACAGGCATACATTTATAGAAATGTTGGGTAAAAAAAAAAAGTTTATTGATTCTTTTAGGTAGTGAATAAAATATGGGGTTTATTTATAATGAATATTTTGCTCAACCCATCCGCCATCTTGAATTTTTCACTGAGCTCATCGCAGTGCACTCTGGGACGGCTTTCTCCAAAAAGAATACACAATGCTGCTTTTTACCCAAAAATGAAAAAACTGTCATCATTTACGCACCTTCATGTTGTTCCAAACTTGTGGAACACAAAAGAAGAATGAATAAAGAAAGTCAAAGTTTCAGGATAATACCAGGGGAAATGGACACTGACAGAATTTTAATTTTTGGTGAACTATCCCTTTAAAAGGCAACATAATTAAGTTGCCTACCTTTCAGAACTGTCTTTGCATGGAAGTAGGCAGCTTAATAGGTTTTGGACCAAGACATACAGTGTGTCTGTCAGAAGAACATGGAAAACTTATAACCGTCATAAGAAATGTTTACACAAATGTCAAAGAAAATCACTTTCTTCTCTTTCTTCTCTCAAGCCACAAGAGAATCTGCATTTGTTCATGCGATTGCCTCAGCTGGAGTGGCGTTTGCAGTGACCCGTTCGTGCGCAGAGGGGACCTCCACAATGTGCGGCTGTGACTCCCATCATAAAGGCCCGCCGGGAGAGGGATGGAAGTGGGGTGGTTGCAGTGAAGATGCTGAGTTTGGGGTTCTGGTGTCTCGAGAGTTTGCCGACGCTCGTGAGAACCGACCAGATGCCCGGAGTGCCATGAACAGGCATAACAATGAGGCAGGACGGATGGTAAGAGACTCATGATCTTTCTAATTCTTTTAAAAAATTATGTTGATTGTAAATATTCTATGCTATTTTATATTAATAATTCCATATGTACACTATACTATTCAAAAGTTTGGGTTTTTTAATATAAATGATTACTTTAAATTCAGCAAGAATGCATTAAACTGATCAAAAGTTACATTAAAGACATTTATGTTACAAAATGTTGGGGGTTTTTTTCTATCTTGAAAAAAGTATATTGCGTTTTCCACAAAAATTTAAGCAGTACAACTGTTTTCAACATTGATAATAATAATAAATGTTTCTTGAGCACCAAATCAGCATATTAGAATGATTTCTGAAGGATCATGTGACCGAAGATTAGTGCTGTTAGTGCTATTAAAATGAGTGCTGTCAAACGGTTAAAAAAAATTAACTAATCACACATTTTTCTGTAATTAATCATGATTGATCACACCTAACATTAAAATATCACATTGAATCTCCAAATGAATGTAAAAGCAACATAAACATGGTGTATTATAATGTGGTTAATAGCATCTTTTTACTAAATACTGTATGAATGAAGGCCAGTATCACTTATACCAATACTGCTAATGATGTCATTATTCAATAAGGTTTTTTCTCCATTTTAGCCATTAATTATAGCCATTCAGCATTAAGCCATCATTTTTAACATTGAAAAAAAATACTTTTAAATTTAAGTAAACCAAGTAAACAATCTTCACATAAACCCATTATAATAAATGCCACATTTAGCTGTGCATTTGATATAGCAGGCCTCAATGCTAAGGATTTTTCTACTGGTCGGGCTGGTTCAGATTGTTCTGAAGCGGCTTTCTGTGTGCACATGTCGTTTATGTCTTGCCGAGCTTGATGGTTTAAAAGCATGATCATATACTGTGATCTAAAACGAATGCTGTGTTAAGTGCGTTTAACATTTTTAATGCTGTAAACAGGAAAAATTATCATAAAGACATTAATCCGTTCATTTTGACAGTGCTGATTAAAATAGAAAACGGTTATTTTAAATGTAATATTTCAAAATATTACTGTTTTTTTACTGTATTTTTTATTAAATAAATGCAGCCTTGGTGAGTATAGAGACTTCTTTCAATAACATTTTTTTTTTTACAAACCCCAAACTTTTGAATCGTAACTTGTGTACTTTGTAGTCAGGATTTCAAGCATCATGGAAGTCATGTTCACTGAAAAAAAAACAATGAGTAAACCTAATTTTTCTTTTGCAAGTAAACTAGTTAACTAAGTAAAGTTAACAAAGAAAATAAGTAATTTTAACTTGGCCAGTAAAAGGTTGAGTTATTTCTACTTAGTTGAAGTTTCCTTTGCAACACTTTTTACTCAGACAATATTACACTGAATTAAACAACGCTTTTTAAAGTGTATGCTTTACTTAGAAACATCTAAGTAAATAATACAGTAGATATTGAGTAGACACATTATCTACATAATAGTAAACTCAGTACCCACCCGAACACAGAGACCTCAATACTTGGTACACAATACACAGTGACGGTATGAGTATGAATGTCATTTTGAGTAGAAAATTAACTCCAAATGTCACAAAATGGCAAGTTACTAAACCTAACAACAAAAGCAATGATAAAGCAGTGTAAATAGAGCTGTAAAACAGTGAAAAAAATCAAACAGCTGAGTAGTTTTACTTAATTACTGTTGATATTTATGAATTAATTTCTACAAGCTTGAATTGAGTACTATGACGTTTAGGTGCCTACATACTTTGTGTATTGTGCCATATTGTGTATTCTTTTACTTGGGTATCCTTATATCTCCCTCTGCTTAGTACCACTGGATATCATCATTACAATTTTGAAATTCAATATTGTGTCTGCTGTTTACATGCCAAAGGGTGACATATGTAATGTGAAAAGAGATAAGCTGAGAATACACACCATATTTGTGAAATCACTTCAGGTGAAGTGTGTAATTTGTGCGCCACACCAAACAGAAATGCAAAATAATGACTGCTTTCAAATACTCCATTTGTCATTGCTCGGACAAACAGGCAGTTCCGCCCCAAACTCACATGATTGGCTGAGCAAAATGTTGTTTTTGTACCAGTCAGGCCATTGAAACTGATTGTGATTCCGGTAGTACCACAGAAATTACACACTTCACCTTTAAGCCATCAGGTTCATGATAACTAAACAAAGAACAAAGCTGTACTTGTGCGGCTCCTGGGTGGGTCTTACTCCACAGTTCACAAAGGTGTTAATGCACCGCAGATCTGTCAAATATCTCCTGATCCCTTTTCCGAGAGACTTTCAACTTTAAAACTGGTATTTTCATGAGAAATTACTGGGTAATTACCTCTCTTATCCTTTCATGCCTCTCATAACTTGCATCTGTACTGAATCCGTGACAGAGGTGTAAACTCAGTTGGTGGTTTAAAGAAAGCAGGGAGGGAAAAATAACACTGGGGTTCAGGGTTTAGCCCGTCACTGCTGCTGTCATGACTCAGAATTGGAGTCTTTTACGTTAAAGGTGCTTAAGGGGCAATAGGGCGAGACCACACTGCAACAGGCCGCCGCTTTGATCAGCGAGGGACCACAGGAGCAGGCACTGAGACAGTCGGCCCTGTCAGGACCCTCGCATACTCCATTGTTTCGACACAGCCTGAGGGACCCGCTCAGGGCCCAAAGAGTTTGGGACATGATGTCAGCAGCCCCAACTAGACCCCCAGGGACCTGCAAACACCTGCCTTCCGCCGCAGCTGGGGAATTCTGCAGCTAAATATAGCAAGCAAATTAAGGCAAACAAACCAAAACAAAGACATATAGTGCCGATGGCATACTCCATTAAGCGGGACTTCAGAAGAGAATTAGATGAGAACTGCAAGGGCCTGTCTGCACGCTTAGCACCTGAACAACACCTGTGGCCTGAGATCATGCAGAACAACTTGCAGTCCAGGTTGTTGGAATTCTGATTTAAAAATCTGCTTTAGAAAGGGCAGAGTGACAATACGGGCAACAGTCAAACAATAATCACATAATAAAGATTGCTGTTCAACTGCAGGCCAGAATTTAAATATAGCAGGTCATCAGAGTGATGACATTTAGTTTGATATGCACTATGACTGCAATTGTGATACTGCGTTTATACAACAATTCTTAAACAAGAAGCAATGTTTCAGACTAAATGTGATAACTGGTTAAATAAACCCTTAGCGATCCTCGCGCAAGAGAAGACTCCAAGTTCCAAAAAGCAACCTCTCCACTCTCATACTACATCCGAGAGACTACGTCCGGATCAGATTAAGGACGATAATCAAATCACGCTGGAGACCCCAGTTCGAATCCCGCTCAGAGCGGGTCGAGTAGGACTGGTTACATTTGGTGCTGTTAACCTGGGTGGGAGTGAGGTTTAGGGGGATTAAGTGTAACGGACGTAGGCCAGTAAGCAGTGTTGGGGAGTAACTAGTTACATGAAACGGTGTTGCGTAATTGTTTTACAAAATAAATGTAACTGTAATCCGTTACAGTTACTGAGAAAAAAATGTGTAATTAAATTACAGTTACTTCTGAAAGTGTTAACAATTACAAAAGGGTGCTATGTGAATATTTTCTTGTAAAAAGCTAGGATGTGAATAATATTAATTTGTTGCTTTGTCTGGTTTTGATGCGCACAATGCCTCCTGCCATTTAAAAGCTGTTTAGTAAAGTAATGCTATTCTGATACTTTTGATTGTTTCTCTTGTTTGAATTTGCAGCGCACCACGTCTGCCCATTATATCAAGTAAAAAGAGGTGCTAAAGTCTCATTTTGTGGTGGCTGTGCTTTAAAATTAAATTATTATAATCTTAATTCAAGTGATGAAGGATTTTGAAAGACTGGCAGTAATCAGTGTTGAGTACTACTGTAAGATGTAACCCTGCCTGGTTTAAACGTTTGAAAATGATTAACAGTTGAAAACATTCGTTAGAAATTTAGAAAAGTAATCAAAGGTAATCAGTTACATTACTTTAATAAAGTAATTTAAATATTTACACATTACATTTTAAATAGGGTAACTTGTAATCTGTAACCTATTACATTTCCAAAGTAACCTTCCTATTACTGCCAGTAAGGGCGTCCCGCCTCCCACGCCGCGAACCCGGTCAGAATCCCGTTAGAAGCGGGACGAGCAGGACCGGTTACATGTAAGCAATGCTTTTATCGCTTGTTTCTGCTTCTTCTCTGTCTGTGTTTGGATCCAGGGATTCTGTACTCTTTCAGAAGATGCGTAATAGCGGACCCTACCATATAACAGAGAAAACATGGATTGCGTCAATGGCAGGGAAAGAGTTAATGATGGCACATTCTGTCATACTGTCCAATGACACCGGGTCTTTAAGTGGTATATGGGGGAGGGAGTTTTTTTTTTTTTTTTTTAAGGTGGGGTAAGTGGTATTTCAAAAATGCTTTAGAAAAGTGTCTCAGGCCTTATAGCCAATCAGCAGTAAGGGGCGTGTCTACTAATGATGGTGAGAAGAGAGCGCTCAGTGCACGTCATTATTCAAGACACGACACACAGGACGGACATTAGCTGAGCTACGACAAAAAGAGAGAGATGGCAGATAAAAAACAAATGTGGAAAATGTCTATGGAACAAAAGAAGGCTTACGATCAGGCAAGAAGTATCAGCTTTCCAGCGCTGGAGAGAACTCAAGGAGCGAAGGCCGAGGTTGCTTTATTTCTTCTCGATAGCCGAGTAACATTGATTTTGTTTTGTTTCACAGAACTAATATATGCTGGCTTTTGCTTAAATATGCTCATGTGTCATGTTTGCTTGCTTGTCCATTTGCAATCATATTGTCGTTCACTTCAGCGATGATAAAGATCCATTCATTTCCACACCGTATAAGCCTGGAGCATCTAAACCTCCTCACTGTCTGTTCGAAGCGTCAGCTATCAAAGTGGGTCCGAAAGATAATATACTTTTGGTTCCTCTTTTCGTGATTGTACCCTCTAATCTTGTCATAATTGTAATATGTTCGTTAGTTGGACTGTCGTGCTCATGCTATCGAGTTGTTCATGAGAACTGTGTTTGTGTTTTTGGGATGGAAGGGATTACTTTTTCTCTGAACATTCGAACTGGATTACCATAGTAACACACATTGCTTTCACTTATTGATGACATCATACCCTCAGCCGGCTGGCACAGCAGATAGTCGTTGCCTGGGTTACGTATGTGTGGGGCAGAGCTATCAAAATAGGGGCGTGTTTGTTTTGGTGATTTGAAATCAACATCGGTTACCAGAAAGCACTTACCCCACCTTTAATTGAGTCGAAGGTTCATTGGTTGCTGCAATGCCTATAGCCTATGTTTTCAAACATGATTGGTAAATGGATAAAGAAAGGTGTCTGTCAGAAAAAGGAAGAAAAGCAATTAGCAAATTAATTTAAAAATAATTAATTCACTTATTGTTTTATTTAACAGCAATTTAACATTATTTAAATATTTTACAAATAAATAAATAATTTAAATATAATTTAATTATAAAATAATATTTTATAAAAGTTTATTAAATTGTCTGTTAGTTTGTTTATAATAAAGTAATTTTTTGTACATTTTATATTTGTATTATTAAATTAATAGTTTATTCCTACATTTTATTTTTAAGTGGCACAACCGCCATCATTTTAAATGGTCCTTTGATAGATAACTAAAACAAATACCGAACTAAAACCAAATTTCCAATGTTTTCTCTTTCCAGACCATCCTGGAAAACATGCACCTTCGCTGTAAGTGCCATGGACTGTCAGGCAGCTGCGAAGTGAAGACCTGCTGGTGGGCGCAGCCTGACTTCAGGCTGTTGGGGGACTACCTGAAAGACAAGTACGACAGTGCCTCCGAGATGGTGGTGGAGAAACACCGGGAGTCCAGAGGCTGGGTGGAAACACTTCGCGCCAAATACGCCTTCTTCAAACACCCCACCGAGCGAGACCTGGTGTACTACGAGGGATCTCCCAACTTCTGCGAGCCAAACCCGGAGACGGGTTCGTTTGGTACTCGTGACCGCGTCTGCAACGTGTCGTCGCATGGCATCGAGGGCTGCGACTTGCTGTGCTGCGGCCGTGGCCATAACACACGGACAGAAAAGCGTAAGGAGAAATGCCACTGCATCTTCCACTGGTGCTGCTATGTCAGCTGCCAGGAGTGTGTGAGGGTCTACGACGTGCACACGTGTAAATAAGTGCAGCATGTAGAGGAAGAAAGGGACTAGTGGACACTAAAGGATGGAAAGCAAGGAAAGGAGAGGGAGAGACTGAGAACACACACATGATAGTGGCACTTCTGTGGTAGAACTCTTTACTAATGTGCCCTTTTTGATCTGCCCCAAAAGATGCCCACCATGAGCATCATGGTTACTACTGCCATTCCTCTCACTCTTTTTTGTGGCACGCATTACTTCTGCAAAAGAACAAAATGCCTTGTTATCATTCAGTCTTCTTTATCTGTAACACCATCTCTCTGATCATCTCGCCCTACTGCCCAGGGGCCGAAACGGGATATGTTCACCTACAACCAATGACACTAGGCACGCATGAAAGAACAAGAGGAGGGAGGGAGGACGACGAGAAACTCTCGGTTAACTACTGAACGCTGGGTCTCGAAATATGCCCTGTTATACTACTGAATCCAATGCAATGCTCATGTTTTCCCTCGTGGTCTCGGAGGTTTCCTCATCCAAGGACATATTGTACACTACTACCACATTCCCTATAATCATTAATGTTCAAAATGTGGAACATATTGCTGTTTGCTACATAAAAAACTCATTAATTTGCTTTATACAGCAGTTGGGATGCAATCGATAAATTAGCGTAGAATGCTGTGGGCGGTGCAAATGGGAAAAGGCATTGTGGGTACCTTTAATATTTCAGTAGGATTTTTTGCAGAACATGTACATGTAAAGCCATCGGCAACTCTTCTGGATGAGCACATAACAGCAGAATGCGACAACACACTGGGCTCACGTGCACCCGACCAGTAAAATTTGCACTTACAAAACTACTAATGAGTATACTAATTCTAGAGATTATGACGTTTATTTTTAACATATTCTTTTTGATAAAGCTCCTCATATATGACTGTGAAGGCACCGTTTCAACACTTCCCTAATGAGAAGTTTGCGTAGAGGAAGGAGAACGAGTAAATAGGAGGAGGATAGTTAAGGAAAGAAATAAGAGGGTAAATAAAGGAAGGAAGAAACCCGATCTCATGAGATTTTACGATGTGGCGATTTCGTATGAATTCATACGAAAACTTGCTTTTGGAAAAATGTATGCATGACGGTGCATCTCTAAACGCAAGTAGATTCGCCAAGACGGCTGCGAATGGCCATGAGAGTGTGTTGGAAGTGGAGGACTGCTGTGGG
This sequence comes from Rhinogobio ventralis, assembly GCA_039654625.1. Lineage (NCBI taxonomy): Eukaryota > Metazoa > Chordata > Actinopteri > Cypriniformes > Gobionidae > Rhinogobio > Rhinogobio ventralis. Next base: position 19,001,584 of record CM077212.1, read on the forward strand.
TTTGAGTGTGTGATACATGGAGGAAAGACTGGTGGAGGTTTCCATACGACATGTTCTGACAGTCCCATGCGCTTCCCGTTAATTAAGTTTAACTACGCAATGCTACTTCACATCCACACCGATCCTTGAGGAGCCCTCTCTCACCGGTCACATCTACACTCCCTTTTCCATTTCTCCTTCCGCTATATCCAAAGTTTTGTACAAAGCCTTTAAAAGTTCATAATTCCCTTTTTATTTTATAATCTGAAAATGCTATGTTTTTATAAATATTATTTATTACACAATGTATATATCTGTATGACTGAACTAAGATTATATATTTGAAGAACAAAACAGTCTCATGATTTTGCTTTTTAATATAAGATTGACTCTTGCTCTATTGATATATTATGCTATCTGTAGCCTCCTTTAAAATGCAATGTGGATAACAACACTTTTAACAACTGATTATTTTCTCCATAGTGGCATAAAAATAAAATACTGTGCAACACTGGCACGCAGCTAAATAAAAGGTTCAATCTACCTGATCACAATCATCTGACCTCCATGTCTGCATCTACTCTGTCATTCCAGCGCTGACATCATCCAGTAGGTTTGCAGGCAGACCTCTGGTGTCTCAACTACAGTAGCTCAACAAAATGACAGAGTAAAGCATGACACTATGCACTATACAAAAATATTCACTGAAATAAAAAATATTTTACCTGTTCATGCAGATATTATTCGGTTGGCTCCTGGTGTTGTATGCACAGGACAATTTAAAAGTCACACTGTTATTAACCCTCTGGTGCCGTTCGTCATTTTTGTAGAATTTTTTACTTTATCGCAATGGTACGAAACTTGGTAAATGTTTTGGCATTTGCTATGTGAACAAAAATAATCACGGACATGATGAAAAAATAGTCACACCTGTACTGTTCACGGTCAAAAATGACTTCATGGAAAACTAATGGGAAGCAAATTTCATCTAGTGGAAACATTTGGTACAGCGCCCAAACAAAATCTTACTGAAAGCTAATTTTTTAAGATATCAACCTCAAATTTGAAACACATGTTTTTTTTGTGGCTTTGATTTTCTCACAGTTCTAGAGTAAAAAATGTTTTGGAAAATATATATTTCATATCAAATTTTAAAATAGAATTCTTGTGTTGAACACAAAAGAAGATATTTTGAAGAATGTCAGTAACCAAACAGTTGATTGGCCCCATTGACGACTTCTAGTATTTTTTTCCCTACTATGGTAGTCAATGGGGCCCATCAACTGCTTTGGTTACCCATATTCTTCAAAATATCTTCTTTTGTGTCCAGCAGAAGAATGAAATTCATACAGGTTTGGAAAAACTTAAGGCTGAGTAAGTGATGACAGAATTTTCATTTTTGAGTGAGCTATCCCTTTAAGTTTATACTCCAACGCATTCAAGATTTTGAAAAATTATTTTTTAAGTATGTCAGGTAAAAAAATGGATCATAACTATTCCATTAATATAATTTAGTACCATAAAATCCTCTAAAAATACAAAATATTAAATAAAAAACATTACTGAACTAAAATATAGTTCAGTTCAATTAAATTCACATTTATTTGTATAGCGCTTTTCACAATACATATCGTTTCAAAGCGGCTTTACAGAAAATGCATTTGTCTACATTACAATTTAGAGTGATCTGTTATCAGAGGTGACTGTCCAAATTATGTATTTCAGAAATGTATGCAGTTAGCTAACAAAGTATTAATTTAAGCAACATTAAATTAAGGCAGAAACAATGAGCTCATTGAAGTAAATGAATACATGTTAACAAATGATTAGAATATATAGCAGAATTTAGCATTGGAATATAGTACATTAATTTCATTGAAACATATATATATATTTATTTCGGTCATTTTTGACCACCACACGAGCACAACCAGAGAGTTAAAAACACTAAATGTGAAAAGGAAGCAAATGTGATCATTTTCTTCCATAGAATCACATCAAGCCTCAGTGAATAAAAAGCTAATTACAAAACAACAATAATGGCAGTCATTTATTGCAATTTTAAAACCACATTTTAATTAGGGAATCATTGAAATCATTGATTTATATTTAAATTATCTAGGAAAAACATATTGCATTATTTAGCTCCTTAAAGGGACATGCCATAAAAGCATAATATACCATGTTATACTCCAAATGTTTGGCAATAAGGATATCTACTACAAAGTACTAATGTGTGACATGCAGTCCAAGATCCAAAGCATACACAAAACTCAAAATCTGCATTTAAATTTAAAGAGCAAGACTTTTTGGTGTGGTTCAGTTACTATTACTTTCACAGTTCAACAGTAAAAGTTGGAGTCATGGAGTCATAATGTTTTTAATTGTTCTGAGAGAGAAAGTATGTGTGCAAGCGAAAGAAGAGGAGAATTCAAGGCCAATGTGAAGTATCTCGGCACTGTTGGCAGAGTGGCAGAGGGGAGGTAGGTCACGGTTTCCGTCCTGTACACAATTCTTAAGGCCACTATGTTACCTATTAGATTGAGATGAGGGGTATTTCATCTCTGTGACTACGACCTTTCCTATGTTCCTGACATGGAAAGTCCAGAGTAACTTAAGAAGGACAGATAGTTCCCTTTCTTAAAAAACAAATGCTCTTCTTGTCAGAAAACAATAAAAGCATTAAACAAACTACAACAATATACTGGCATGACAAAGGCACAGGAGTGAGAATTTCAATATTGTTATTGGCAGGCACTGACTGTTTCTAAGATAATAAGTCCATCCATGACAAAGGGAAAAGTGAGCCGAGGATTTGGTCAAAGAATTTCAGCATTGCTAAATTCTAAATTTACACGTCCGAGTATGGACAATTTTAGGAGTAAGGCATCATTGACAGGAATGGTTCACATCAGTAAATACACATATCATAAATGATACATTTTATATATATATATACTTGTATATATACATAAAAACCCTATGGGTCTTCATATACATGCATGTACTATTTCAAAATCCCTGTACAAATATGAGACCCTATGTACTGAGGAATCGAGGAGCTAGTGTTGAACAGGGGGCAGTGCTGTGTAGTACACTATACTTGAGTAAAGTGAGGGATAGAGGGATGCTGTAGGTACTTCTGCTCTCTCTCAGTCTCTCAAGTGCACCCAGTGCTTTCCTGCCTCCTTTAACTGCTTCTGAAAGATATGGTACAAAACACAAATAGGAAACCTTATAAAACAGTGCACATATATCATTAATGGATGAAAGCTAGAACAAATACAACATGAAATCAAAAATGACTGTTTACCCGATTTTCTTAACTATCCCTGGCAGAGACGTCATGCCCATTGAACCACATAAGGTTTATTTTAGGTTTCAGACATTTAAATACACATAAGTACTAGCAAAACAATACATTTATAGTTTGTAAAAAACACACTGATGTCTATGGAAGTGGCAATAATCCTTTCAAATATAATTTTTGTATATTGTATATACACATTGTGTAGCCTAGGTACCTATAATGTTTACTCTAATCTTAGAATATTGTAGGTACAAAATGAATAGTGCACCAAAGTTGTTGTCTTTTGGTGATTTTCTTAGTTTTGACTGTTACACAGCCTAGGTGATTTGGGCAAAACCATAGTGTTTTCGAGTGCGGCTGGTTGGGGGGGATACTGTCCAAAATTGTACAAAATTTTAAGCCTTCTGTTAAAATGATTTTTACTGATTGACTGAACTCTGAATGTACGTTTGCTGTACAACACATAGATAAGGTGCAGTTTGCCTTGCTGTATCAGTGCTTATATTGGTTTGTTTCTATAAGCTATAAAATATATGGAAGACTGAATGATAGAGGACTTATAGGCCTAATATTCTTAATATTCTGGAATAGTAACAGTAAATGCATTAATGTATGTTCTCGCTTCGATAATTCAAAATTAGCCTATAAATGGATGTGATGACATTGCAGAAATTATTACAGTAAAAGCTAAAGTAAAGTTTTATTATAAATAATAATAGTTATTTTTAGTTATTTAGTTATTTTATTACATTTTAAAATGTAATCTATTCCCGTTTAAAGCATCATCAGCATCATTACTCCAGTCTTCAGTGTCATTCATTCTAAAATGCTGATTTGCTGCTCAAGAAACATTTATTATTATCAATGTTGAAAACAGTTGTGCTGCTTAATATTTTTGAGGAAATTGATACTTCTTTTTCCACAATACTTTGATGAACAAATTTCCCTTGATGAAGAAAAAACAATCGTTTGCAACACTATAAATGTGTCACTTTTTTTAGCAATTTAATGTACCCTTGCGGATTTTTTTTTTTCTTCCAAAAAAAATCTTACTGACCCCAAACTTTTGAACAGTTTAAAAAAAAAACAATTTAATAAAAATAAAAATGTCTCTACCTCTGAAGCGTTTTGTGCATAAAGGGAAATTGTATTTAACCAATGGGTCGCTTTTTACAAATCAAACACCAAAAGGTAAAAAAATTAATAAATAAATAAATCAAGTTCTGTTGAAAGCTGAATATTCAGTTTTACTTATGTCATATTACAGTCCTACCAAAATAGCCTTGGTTTGTCTTCTGCATCCCGAGACTATATGGCCCCATGTTTAGCAGTGCCAAACCTGGAGAACAACATGAACAACATGTTAATGGAAATAATCAGTGTGATAAAGGAGGAAAAATCCATTTGAAGCCAAATGAGAAATGGACTTACGCTCCTTCTTCTTCCAGTAGTGCCAGGAACTTGTTAACTCTGTATTTCAGAGGCATCTAAATAAAATAAAACAGAAAAATACCCACAGGGGTGAAAAATGAAAATTAAAAGTGAAATAACAACTAAAAAATTTTTTTTTTGTTACACTGCGGTATGTTCCTTGCAAGCCACCTTTTCTTGAAAGTGGCGAGATGTTGAAAAGACAAAAACCTTGTCAGCTATGTAAAGCCTGGAGGGTTCGGAGGGGGCCTGAATTTGTCTGTAAGGAGTTGTGAATGGGCGGCAGTCCTGTCGGGAACGGGAAGTGACAAGACTAGTGATAAATCCAGCGGGCTGGCGTACCTGTTCACCCGGGACAGGAAGACAACCTAGTGCTTATCTCATCGCATATTAATTTTCTTTGGTGATGTTTAGAGTGATATTTATGTTGATCAAATAAAATAAATAAAACGTACTAAATCATCCCAGATTCATTTAATTGTACCATTAAATTCTCTACGCTCTAATTAAATGTCTACAGGAGATTTTTTTTTATTTTTATTAAAATTAATTAAGAAGCTGCATTCTCTGTCATGTTTAACCTTACTCATGAACTAAATTGCACTGTTAACTTTCCTTTATAGACTAGAATGTGATTTAAGGACAAAGGAAAGCTCTGAGGAGGGAGAAGGCACCAAGGAGAAAAATTAATGAAGGTGTATGCAATAACTTAGCTTTTCAATTGCCTGGGGCTGTTGAAGAAGTGGAAATTACTGAAAGAATAGAGAGAATGGGAGGAAAAAGCAGAGCGGCTGTTTGCAGCATGTCCCAGCAGACTCTGTCTCATTCCTCTCTGAGGGGAAGCGCTCACGCTGCCACATTACTGCATACCACACCAATTACACAGCATCCAGCACAAACACCACTGCAACTCCAATTATGCCACCACAAAAACAAGACAACACTAACAAACACGACTGTAATTCTCATTAAACAAGACTAGAACTAATGGTCTAAAACGTACTCAAAATATGCCAACATTGGCATAATAGAGCCCAACACTGACTGGACAGTTTTTCAGTGGCCTTGGTTCCAGAAGTATTTCTCCTATTATTTTCTCCACAGGGATTTCAAAAATGTCTTCAATAAAGAGTTCTAACCAACCCGGTCTGGGATAAATCACAACATAACAAACATTGAAGTAAAAAAAGTATATATATAGTGAAATATTATTACAATTAAAACTGTTTTCTATGTTAATATATTTAAAAATGTAATCTATTCCTGTGATGGTAGCTATTACTCCAGTCTTCAGTGTCACATGATCCTTTAGAAATCATTCTAATATGCTAATTTGGTGCTCAAGAAACATTCCTGATTATCATCAATGTTGAAAACAGTTGTGCTGCTTAATATTTTTGTGGAATCCTATTTTTTAGGATTATTTGATAAAAAGTAAGTTCAAAAGAACAGCATTTATTTGAAATAGAAATATTTAGTGACATTATAATGTGCATAATGCATAATATTTTTTGTGGAAATTATTGTGATGCATTATTTTAGGATGCTTTAATAAACAAGTTCAAAAGAACAGCATTTATTTGAAATGTAACTCATTTGTAGCATTATAAATGTTTTACTGTCACTTTTTAGCAATTTAATGCATCCTTGCTGACTTTTTTATTATCAATGTTGAAAATAGTTGTGCTGCTTAATATTATTGTGTAATATATAATTTATTTTCAGGATTCTTTGATGGACAAAAAAAGTTCAAAAGAACAGTGTTTATTTGAAACAGAAATATTTGATCCAATTTAATGCATCTTTGCTGAATAAATTCAGTATTAAAAAAAAAAAAAACTTTCAAAAGAAAAAAAAAAATTCTTACTGACCCCAAACTTTTGAATAGTATATAATTTGATATTTTGTTATCTAAATGCAATTTTATATATATATATATATACACACATACTAGTGACTTATAGTGATTAGTTATAAGTATTAAAACTGATTTTGAATAGTAGTTCTTCACTGTGAACTTGGCAAATTAACCCTTTTTTATATATTTTTTATGCATTTTAGATATGCTTAAGCCATTAAGCAGCTAACATTATTGCACAATATTTAACACAAGTCTGTTTTGGCAGGGAAAATGAAATGCTTCAGTCAACTCCAGAAGCAGGCCACATACACTAAATTAGATGCAGATGAAGAATATTGAGTTCTGTTTACTTGTGTGTGTCAAGAAAGAAGGCGCATCTGGAGGGGCTTGTTTTCATTATGATGCCATAAAGTAATTGAATTTGACAGTGACTCAAACCACAGATGATTTCACAGGAAAGCTGTGACTCAGTGAGTCGTCTAGACAACCCGCAGGGTGAAAAGGTCTTTCTGTGTCTCACCTGCAGTGACATCTCAATAAGCATCTGCAGCTTCTTAATGCCCAGCCACATCACTTGTCCTTTCACCTGTTTTGCAATAGTTGCTCGCTCTTCTTCCTGGAAGCCCCCAAGAAGCTGAAAGACAGAAGGAAAAAAGTCAGTTATGGATCCAGAGACAATCAATCAAAAACTATGGTCATATTCTAATGTACATGTCATATGATTTACTTTTGAAGAACACAAAGAGCAGTATTGTTGTTGGCCATACAATAAAAGTCAATGAGGTCCAAAACATGTCGGAAAATGTAGATTGTTTTTTTCAAGAACTTATATACATAGTGGCCCCAAAACATATTCGGATACATAAGCAACACTTAAAAATAAATGAATGTTTTACATTATCTAGCAAAATATCAAGGTTTCTTGGTTTCAAATGTTTTACTGTTCAAAATGAAGGAGATAGAGCTATCACATAATTTCTATTATGCTGATGTCGCTTTGATATTTTGTTATCTAAATGCAATTATATGATTTTATTCATGGAATGAGAGTGGTTTAACCCTGTAAAGCCTGACATGTGAAATAATCAAATTTTGTAAATAGAACAGAATATTGAACCTTCATACAAAATATTTGGTAACACTTTATTTTACAGTGTCCTTGTCACATATGTTACATGCACTAACCCTAATTTTAACCATCATTTTACTAACCCTCAACCAAACCCTAATCTTACCCTAACCCTATAGTAAGTACATGTAGTTAATTAATATTACTCAGTAATTACACTGTAACAATGACACCTTAACATAAAGAGTAACCACATTTTTTTTTTTAAATGTGCCTATGTATTTTATGTTTTGTTTCATATTTGATACATCAGGGTTTTATGGGTTTTATGAAGCTCACACTAAAACTGAGCAAAAATATGCAATTTGGAGCAGTTGCTGTTATTTATATGGCTAAAAATTAAAATAAAAGACCTGAAGGTGGACATTTTTAGAATAGGCCTTTTACTTACAAAAAAAAAAATATATGAACTATCAATCAGATGACAGAAGGCATGAAGGAGATTGTGTAGAGCAGTCATGTTGATAATTTAGAGACCTTAAAAATTCACATATCAAATATGATACAGTAGGCTTTATATGGTACTTTTGGGCCATTGTAGATCTCTTGAATTCTTTCTGTCTCTGAAAGTCTCACCTCCAGGGCCTCCATGAGATGTTCTCCTCTAGATATATTAGGGACGTGGATTGTAGTGCTGAAAGAGTCCAGCATGCCCATTTCCTGCAGAACATCCTTCCTGCTAGTTGTACCAAGAATCAGCAACTTCCGACCCTGTAGTATAAATACAAGCAATGAGTTTTATGGTACTTTTTAAAACAATGAAGGTCAAAATTTCTCATTGGCGAACTTTTACGATGTGCTACTACAGCCATGCTACGGTGCCTATGTATGTTGAGTAAAGAGGTGGGCCATTCCCAGAGGCCCCAGCGAGCAGAGGGGATTATGGGTCGCCCCCCTGTGGTGTCCAGTATATGCTAGTGCATGCAGATGAGGTGCCACACAGGCAGCGGGCCTGCCAGGTCCCGGCTCTCTCACAAACCCTTTCTATCGACTCACCCAGGACTCGACTCCCTGCTGAGTGCTGCTCTATGCAGTCCTGATCTGGAGGAAAAGACCCTCAGCTATTCAAAATACCTTACAAACACAGCACAACACCTATTCCTGCCTGACATACACACTCACTGCCACCAGGCAGGCCAACACAACAGTAGCTTTTTAGGGGAGGCCCACTATAAAAAACCCTGCAGCAGCAGCAGCAAAAAATATTTCAAATGTAGCTAAATTATATATATAAAAATAAAAGAATCATAGTTACTGGTTCAAGCTAAAATAACAAGTGTGACTGCTCAGAGAAGCGACAGGACACCTCTTCTCAACAAGATCAAGTCAAGTCACACACCGAAGTTTAACTAGTAGTTCTTTTCTGTAAAATAATAATTGGGGGAAGCACAGACTCAAAAATTGGAAGACACTCAAATAGTGTACACCTTAGTTTATACTATACACAGTATGGTTCAAAGTTTTGGGGTTCTTAAGATTGTTTAATAAATGTCTTATGCTCACCAAGGCTGCATTTATTTGATAAAAAATACTGTGAAATATTATTTCAATTCAAAATAACTGGTTTTTGTGGAAACTAAGACATTTTTTTCATGATTCTTTGGTAAATAGAAAGTTCAAAAGAATAGCATTTATTTGAAAGAGATTTTTTTTCTAACATTATAAATGTCTTTACTGTCACTTTTGATCACTTTAATGTACCCTTGCTGAATAAAAGTATTAATTCCTTTCAAAAACATTACTAACCTCAAACCTTGGAACACTAGTGTATATTAAATCATTTTTACATATCTATGATTTTTGACATGCTGTTTTGTTTTTATTATGCATTTATTATATATGAAATGAACTAGCCTGCTGCTTTTAGCTAATGAACCTAGAAGATTTTACTGTTCACAAGCTAAAATGCTGAGTCAAACACATATGTCGTATAATTAGTGAAATGAGACGATAGAAACTTTACTACACAATAATTTAAACACAATGAGTTAATTCATTGTTATGAGTTGACTACAGAGTCAATAATTTGACTTTGGTAAATGTCAATAATTTTATTTATGTAGGACCACTTGGAAGTCTTCACGGACCACAGTTTGAGAACCACCGGTTTAGGATTATACTTGGGTTAGAGGTTTTAAAAGCCCCTAATATTATGGGTGAAATAATACATTTTAGTAGACTAAAATAACTCTGATATGTCTGTGAATAAATGACCAATGTAGTGAGTGGCTCCATAGCAATCAGAGGGACTCTGTTTTGTGAGAAGGAGGTGCTGCCCCCTATCTGTGGCTGCCAGTAATACAGGCCATTGAGAATGGGCGACATTCTCACCCGAGGAGGAGGTTTCTTCAATAATACCAGCAGAGCCTGCAGCACCAGGTTAGAGAACCGTGGCCCGATGGGAACAAAATCTGTGAAGTGGATAAACATGATGAGAAGATAGTGTTGGGTAAGTTTGGTATGTACACCAACCATTACATTCTAAATTGTGATCATTTCAACTAAAACAAGAACAAAAAACGGACAAAAGGAGATGAGGCCCCTACGAATCCCTATAAATAATAAATAGGTTTGCATCTTGATTCTTTTGAACTTATTATCAATTTTGACAGGAAGTGCATCATCCTCGTTGTGATGGACTCACCCAGCAGCCGTTCTATATCGTCCACCACCACACAGCTCAGCTGGGATTTGTAGGCGTCCTCAAATATCTAGAGAAATGAAAACCATATACCCACTATTAAAGGCCAATGGCTGCAATATCACAGACATAACATCCCCCATGACAACTGCTTTCACGCACAGATCTCTTCATGTCTTAACCTAGAGTGACAAGGTTGTTACCTTCTTGATGGCCTGACATTTGGCGATCTCTGAATAGCCGATCATTTTGTCTGGAGAGCAGATCTTGATGAAGGGGAACTGGGAGTCCTCTGCGATCTTGGCCGCCAATGCGGTCTTACCACTGTGAGGAGGCCCTGCGGGAGCGGAGAGCATTCACACTCTCAGTCATATCAGATTGCAGCATTATGGTGCATGTTTGCTTGTTTTAACTAGAGAACAAGAGCAGGGAGGAATGCTATTGCAGCGTTTTTGTACATGTGTGCAGTCTATGTGTGCAACTGTAACTTGTTAAGCTATAGGTTACTAATTTAAGGTCATTTGCAGTCAGATACCCTGTTGAACAGGTAGCTACACTAAAAGCTACTAATAAAAAGTAGCTAATTACATTTAAGCTATAGGGTTGATTTTAAATATACCTATTAGATAACATTAACATCAAATGGTTTTAATTCTGCCATCATTTACACACCCTCTCTTAGGGCTGAATGATTAATCAAAATTAAATCAAAATTGTGGTGTGGATTAGTGTGATTTTCAAATCACAAAGACTGTGATTTAATTAAATATATGAGCAGCAGGTTTCAGAGCACTGTGTTCATTCACATGTTAGCAGCTCATGATCTGGTGTTTTCAGGTTCACAGTAAATGCTGCTTCACACGAACGCCATCTTTGCATGTGCTTTGCATGAGTTTGGGTTGCTATAATGTGCATTTAGGAACACAACGTACAGCACTCTGCTTGTTACACACACAGGGACGCGCAGCAGCACACAAACATTTTAAATATGAAAAATTAAAGAATTAAAATGTAAAAGATTATTATTTTGTACACAAATATAAAAATCCCTACATGTCATAACGGATAGTCTTTGCATGTATTAGAATTAACAGCTTTTAAAAGGAACTGGCAACTGGCTTTTAAAAGGAATGGGAAATGAGACTCTGATTGGTTTATTGCACGTTACGCCCAAAACACACCCATGACTCATTAGAGAATAGGGACAACCCTTTTAGATCATGCGCCGGGCACGCTGACCCTTTTTCCCGTCGTTAAACTAGCAAAAGTGGATTCGGACATACCCTAAGTGCACCTGCGCCATGCGCTTTAGACCATGTGCTCAGATCATTAAAATAGGGCCCTAAATCATTATTTTCTTAAATATTCTATTGCTTATTTTACAGTGAAATAGTATTATTACAATACTAATATTTCTTATTTTAATATTTCTTTTTTAATAATAATAATAAAATTATTATTATGATTACTGGTACATTGAAATATTTTCACAAAATGTTGGCCAAATTGTGCAGCCCTAAAAGCACAGCAAACAAATAAAACAAAGTATTTCGTGTACTGCTACAAGAAAAAAATGCCCCACGGGCATTTGAACAACTGAATTAAGCTTTTCTATGCTTATTTTAAGGGAGTGAGAAAAATATTTTTTTACTCACTAAAAAAAGGAAATGCAACATTCTGTCACTCTACTAAATAAAATGAGTAAAGTTACTATTTTAATTAGTTGACCCCTAACATTGTATTTTGTATCTATGTTTATGCATGTGAGGTTTGTGTGTAAGACTTGCCCTCTAGAAGCACAGATACTAGCGGTGTGCGTTCACTGTTCTTCGTCTGTTGCACCAGAAGCTCTCCATCTCCCAATACGTCAGACACAGCATTGCCCCATTTCACAATACCGTTCATGATGTAACTGCAGTAATCCTCCTGATTAGTGCCAAATGCCTTTACAGAGAAATGCATAAAATATTAAAGCAATAATAAATTACTTTATTCACTGCTAAAATGATCAATAATGATACTGCATAAAAATTTGACAACATTTAAGATTCAGTCTCAGACTTCATGCCGACAGTGAAGTTTGGCAACAAGATCTAATCAGGGGATTTCGAGTCAGCCTATCATTTTACAAACTGAATACACAATAATGGAGAGTGGACTTACAGGCTTGATGTCATTATTCAGAGAAGCCCAGAAGTCACTCCTGCTGACCTGCAGAGTCAGAGCCTTTTCTGTGTCCACCTCTACTTGAGTAGTGGCCTACAGGAACAAAAACACACAGATTGATCCTCAAACTCATCCACTTCATCAAAATGAAAGGTCTAGAAGCAAGAGAAAGAGAGACCTATTACACCTGTGTAAACCATCAAATATGGGAGAATTATGTGTCAACACCATCAAATATGGGAGTGTGTGAGCTGTTACACATTTTATTATCCACAGACTTCTCAACTGCTTCTAAAATTGTAATCTTGTTTGAGAAGCCGTTTCACTTTGACATACATCACAATAGTGAAGAAAAGACTATTGTAACTTCCGTTTTAATGCCAACTTTATTGTTTTTTTTAACCAGAATTGGTTTAGTTTAAATAATTAGCCATAATTAGTTATGATTGTGGAGATGTAGTGGTCAATGATATGATGTAATCAGACCTTGATGTGACGGTTCATGGCAGTCGACTGGGCAGCCCGAACAAGCCCTTCCAGCTCTGCTCCACTGTAGTTCTTGGTCTCGAAAGCCAGCTCTTTTATGTCAACGTCCTTGGCCAGCAAGTTTGACTGCCTCATCTTTGATGTGTGTATATGCAGGATCTGAAGACGGCCGGTCTCGTCAGGCAGGCCTGGAGAAGGACTATAAGTCAATTAGTTGTTCAGGCCACCTTGAATATGTGATCCATGATGGCTACTGTAGTTCTCACCAATCTCCATTTTGACCTCCAGTCTTCCCGGCCTCAAGAGGGCTTCATCAATCAGGTCAGGCCTGTTGGTCATCCCTTAAATAAAGTATGATTAAATGATGAACACAAAGCCAAAACAAAAAACATGATGCATGGTCATTCTTTATGCTGCTCGATCTCAAAGGAAGTTCTCACCAATAACCAAGAGGTTGTTGAGCTGCTCTACACCATCGATCTTGGACAGTAGCTGGTTGACTACAGTGTCATGGACCCCAGTGCTGCCTGCCATGCTGCCACGTTGTTTACAGATGGCATCGATTTCATCAAATATGATTATGTGTAGGCCGCTGTTGGCCCCCAACTTCAAAAGCCAAACAAAAAAAGACACAGAAAGTATAATGTAATGTAATGTAATAAAACATTTTTGAATAGCCTCAAAACTATCTTGAACTGTCTGCTTAAATGCCAGGCTGGTGAATGGCCTGTGACTGTATAAACTCTGTGACAATGGTCTACAATTAAGACTTATCTCCTTCATCTCAGAGGCTGTCAGAGGCTAGGCCGTAACATTTAGCACAGATGGGAGGCCAGTATGAGTGTGCGTGGCCTCCCGTGAGTCGGGGTGAGGGGTTAGAGATAGCCGAATGCTCTCATTAAGAGGTGACGAGTGAGCTCTTCAATGTCATGTAGTCTCACAGTCTACCAGCACAACGTCACACTCAACAACGGCCAGAACCAGCAGTTCTCTGCCAACACTTCATGACACATCACCCTTGGAAAAAAAACTAACTATGATAATGTTTCTAAGCAAACACAAGGCCATTTACAGTAATTCAGTAAGTATATTTCAGCAATTTGGAGTTATTTGTAGAGCTGCTGGAGGGCCCAAAACTGGGAACAGCATCCTTTGAGCAAACCCAAGTTTGCCTGCCATGATTTTTTTTTTTTAATATTGACAAAGCACCCTTTCTTTAAAGTGTCAAAAATCAGTGGGTTCCATCACAAAGCCAGATGAATGTAAGGTTGTGCAAAATGTCTGTATGGTCTTTCTAAGCGAACAGTGATTTGTGAAGTGTGTGAAAGAACTAAGGTTTTTAAGTGTGTAATGTTTAATAATTTGCATGAAATTCTATTTCTGTCTCCATGTCTTTTCATGGTTTCTTACTCTCTTCTGTTCCTCCTCTGCATCAGCAAACAGCTTTCTGATGTTAGCCTCTGACTCCCCCACATATTTGTTTAGAATCTCTGGCCCGTTGACCACCTTCGGCTCTCTAGCATTCAGCATCTTTCCAATCTGACGTGCCATTAGGGTTTTACCACAGCCGGGCGGCCCAAACAACAAGATCCCCTTTACGTGTTTGCAGCCTGCAGAAAGAGAAAGGGGTTGGGGGTGTAAAGTAAAAAAACAGAGGGTATGGAACAAAAAAGTGCTCTGTATAAGAAAAAAGGAAAAATCTTTCAAAATTTCATTACTATAGTATTTTCACTTTTATAGTATTTGTAACAATTTTTTCCATACACCTTGAATACATGTGAGTGCACAAATCGTATACATTTTTTTTCCCATAAATTTTCCAATGTAAATTATTATTATTTTTTTTTAAATACCGTCAATCATTAATTTATAAATATGATTGTATATGTATCAGTTTTTGGAGAGTTGCACCACATGACCCTGTCATAAGAAAGAGATTCAGAGATCCATTTACAGCCATGAAGGTCCACATAGATCATCTCTATAATATAATTTCCTGTTTTATGTTTTTTTTGTATGCATGTTGGTTGGGTCACATGACAAGTTTTGTGAAAAAGTTAAATTTATACAGTACTATTCAAAAAGTTTGGGGTAGGTATTTTTCATATTACAATTTAAACTTTTCTATTTTATTAAACTTTAAAGGAACACGCCGACTTTTTGGGACTTTGGTTTATTCACCGTATCCCCCAGAGTTAGATAAGTCCATACATACCATTCTCATCTCCGTGCGTGCCATAACTCTGTCTGACGCACCCACCGCTAGCCTAGCATAGCACAAAGTAAACGGCTCCAACTAGCCTACTGCTCAATAAGTGACAAAATAACGTCAACAAAATAATGCCAACATTTTCCTATTTACATGTTGTGATGTGTATAGTTACACCGACGGAAAATTAAAAGTTGTGATTTTCTAGACTGATATGGCTAGGGACTATACTCTCATTCCTGCGTAATAATCCAGGAACTTTGCTGCCGTACCATGGGTGCAGCGGCGCAATAATATTATGCAGCGCCTAAAAAAATAGGCTAACTTCCATCAACATAACCAACGTGACAACCTGCTTGCACAGAGAGCGTGATGGGGACTATTTTCAGGCGCTGCGTAATATCATTGCGCCTGCTGCACCCATGGTACGTCAGAAAGAGTTATGGCACGCAAGGAGATGAGAATGGTATGTATGGACTTATCTAACTCTGGGGGATACGGTGAATAAGCCAAAGTCCCAAAAAGTTGGCGTGTTCCTTTAACATGTAAATTATTCCTGTGACTTTCTCCAGTCTTCAGTGTCAAATGATCCTTCATAAATCATTCTAATATGCTGATTTGGCGCTCAAGAAACATTTCTGATTATCATCAATGTGGAAAACAGTTGTGCTGCTTAATATTTTTGTGGAAACCATGTTTTTTTCAGGATTCTTTGATTTTTGAACAGCATTTACTTGAAATAGAAATATTTAGAGTTATTATTTTAGTTATATTCAGCCACCAGGGAATACCGTTTCCATGAAAGGGTGTACATGGTCTGCAACAATGCTTAGGTAGGTGGTACATGTCAAAGTAACATCCACATGGATGGCAGGACCCAAGGTTTCCCAGCAGAACATTGCCCAAAGCATCACACTGCCTCCGCCGGCTTGCCTTCTTCCCATAGTGCATCCTGGTGCCATGTGTTCCCCAGGTAAGTGTTCTCGACGCACATCGCCCATCCACATAATGTAAAAGAAAACGTGATTCATCAAACCAGGCCACCTTCTTCAATTGCTCCGTGGTCCAGTTCTAATGCTCACGTGCCTACCGTTGGCGCTTTCGGCGGCAGTCCCCTACACAACAAACTGCGATGCACTGTGTATTCTGACACCTTTCTATCAGAACAGCAGCAGGATGGATGGTTTGACGTGTTGTGCGTTTAGACATGCTCTTCTGTAGACCTTGGTTGTAAGAAGTGGTTATTTGAGTTACTGTTGCCTTTCTATCAGCTCGAACCAGTCTATATTATATGGTTATATGATTATGCCATAATGCACACACAAAAAGTATGGCCAAGTGTCCAATACAACGGTTTTCAGAGTAGCACAAGGGTCTTTTTGATGAGCAATGGCATTTCTAAGACAAGAGCCCTGTTTCTGTTTAACAACATCTGTTGGCTGCCATTTGAAAAGAGCGGGAAGGCTGGAGATAACCAGCAGGCCTGAGATGGGAATCAGTATGGCCATTTACACCTGTTGACAGACTCAGGTTGAGGGAGGGCAGACGTCCAGACTTTTGACAGAGGAGAAGAACGAGGCCATGGCTGGGCAGACTGAAATGACCTTTAGGTAGTGGGAGTTTTGGGAGAAACTGGGTGTACTGGTGTAAACTCCCACCCAAGCGCTATAAGACAATAACATACTCAGACACACACCCGCACCTTCCTTCAGCACCTGGGCTCCAAAACGAAGCCCAATTAGGTGCTCACCTTTGCGCTATCAAGACCCGCCATCTCATTAGAGCAGCCAGCTGCCCGAGCCAGAGGCCAACTCCTGCAGCCATCACACCACAAAGGTCATCTCTCACACACACACACACACACACACACTGAACTCTGTGTGTCTGCATACATGATCAAGTCATCTGACAGCTTACAGGAATATGCCCTTCAGAACTGTTCATTTTCGCAGCTGGGCAAGTACAGAATAAAATAAAATGATAACAAAACCCCAAACTAAGTGTTAAACTTTACGAATAAACTAACCGATACCACATGTATGCAAAAAAACACAGACTCCTGGTGGCCTTGGAAAACATGGATTTTGTTAAGCTGAAATATTTAGTTATATATGATCAGAAATTAAACAAATAAGTCTTATTTCAGAGTAACAAAAAAGTTAAAGCTAAACACAGCTGTTCGCACAAATCAGGTGTACTCAAAAGTTTTAATCAAAGATCTTTGTTTGTGTGTGTGTGTGTGTGTGTGTGTGTGTGTGTGTGTGTGTGTGTGTGTGTGTGTGTGTGTGTGTGTGTGTGTGTGTGTGTGTGTGTGTGTGTGTGTGAAAACTGCATCAGTACAGGTGATGTGCGAAAGCCCTTACATAGAGACAGTTTGGCCGTGTATTGCACCGTGTTCTAACCAGACGTTAATCAGAGTTTTTGTCCCAACCAGCCACAATGGTGATACGCGATGATTCTATTTTAGAAAAGGTTTTAATTTCTGCAACGTTGCGGCTAGAACAACAGCGGACAAAGTATGACAATGATCATCTCAAGTACTGATTATGTGTTTTATTTAAAGGCACAATATGTAAGATTTTTGGATTAAAATATCCAAAAACCACTAGAACAGTTTTATATATTTTGTTGACATGTGTTATTACATTATCCTAAACGTTTCCAAGAATGTTTAAATCCAGAGAAATAAGCTATTTTAACCAGGACACGGACCGTGTCTGTGCGTCGCCTATCAATGACATCAGCGTTACCCTCAATTTCCGGTTTTATTTTGTTGAAAACTTGGAAACACCAAAGACGCTTTAATATATTATGTGTTTCATTAGACAGGGGAGCAATTGTTTAGATACATTCTTTGACAGAAAACTAATCATTGTTATATAGCTCAACACAGTCTTATTGTTTAAATCTGGTTTTCTTGATATACCGCGAGTACCATGTTTCACCATGCCTAATATCGATCTAGCTTACTGCATAACTTTCAACACACTCAAATGTATCTAATATGATAAAACAGCGCTGCGTTACACCACATATGCATGACCTGAAAAAGCGTAATCAGGGCATCATCAAGCTACGCCTTTGTTTTAAAAAAGCGACCTCTAGCAGCGAAAAATTACATATTGTGGCTTTAAATGTTAAAAGAATTAATTGCAAGTTTAAATATCATTTCACGTGACCTTTACGGCCATACTGATGAATAATTCACCTCAGATCTTGAAAATAAATGAAAGGAAACTAGAATGTTTAAAATGTGAACAAACAAGTGTATTCTATGACAAAGTGTATTCTATAATTTTGTCACGTCTGGTGAATTTGTCTGGTGTGGACAGACAAATTGCTTGTCGCTGGAATTATATCAAAATGCATCTGGTATTATGCTTCTTTTTTTTTATGGACATGAGCTTCCTTATTCAGGATTCATCAACATGAGCACCTGTTGAGAATCAATCTGAAATTCTGTGTATGAACATTTTTTTCACACCAATAAGAACACTTATTCGCAATTATTAGCGAAAGAGTCCTAGTGTCTAAATGCTGAGAATGGAACGCAGAGAGCAGCTTCAACTGAAAATGATTATAATATTTTCGCTGCAGGAGTCAATCTGATGGGAATTTGTCTGCTGGATAGCATCTTTAACAATTGTTGATCTGTTTAGAGGGTGAATATAAATCATTAAAACACAATCAGACTGCAGTCTGACAATATAATTCAAACTAGGCTTTTGACTGTAAGCCAACAGACAACATAACGATGTTCTTTCAGGGTTGTATGTAGCAATTCTCTCATTTATGGTTAGGATGAGGTGCTGGGAGGGTCTGAGAGCAGTCGGCCCAATCTTTTAGCCACTCTTATTTAGTTTGGCTAGGTTCTCTCTCTCTCGAACTAGAGTCGCAACATTCCGTGATTCATGTCGCCTACAACATGCTGTGACTCTACTGGCCACTTAAATAGAAAGCGATGTGGTTGATGAAGAAAAACAGATATATGTCTTTCCAAGACAAAGACATGGGCGTCATGTACTAGTGTAGCTTCACAGTTTTTTCTTAAAAGCGAAAGAGGGAGAGAAAATCTGAGACTCACCCATCTGCTCCACTATGTCTGGAGGAAAGACTCGTGAGGCGAATGCCCGACGGAAGATGTCCGAGAACTCCTTGTCCAGGCCTCCAATCCCCATGCGCTCAAAGTTCCAGTCGGGGTTGATGATGGACTGCCGAGACCCTCTAGCCTTTGATTTTCCTGGGGAAGAATGATCAAAATCAGGCTGCTGAGGAACACTAAAGAAACTAAGGAAAACATATTTATATATAGGTTTATATAAGGTCATACCCCATGTCAAATTAACTGATGTATAAATCATTGGGGGAAAATTGGGGATAAATCACCATGAGGAACCTGAGGTGAAACCACATGTGTTCTGACTGCCATCTAGTGGTACAGTTTGGTTTTTACATTAAAGTCTGAACATTTTACTGCTCATTGAGTCATTTAACAAAACAGGCAACAGAACTGAAATAAAAGTTTATCTACAGAGGAATAATTTTGAATTAATCTATTCAGTCATGTTTAGGTTCAATTTCTCCCTTTAACTTTTCTCCTCACCTATAACTCAATCTAGCTCAACACGCGAGATAAAAAATGCTTACAGCCACGTCAAATATTAATAATACATTGAAAAATGTAAATGTTATTAAGAATTAATAACCACTACAGGATGCTTTCAGATCGAATTTCAGCTTCATCAATTAAACTGTCACTAGTCGTACAGAAAATCTTTTGTCAATATGGTTTTGAAAAAAAAATTATATTAAAAAAACTTTGTTTCTTTACAATCATTTCCATTGTGCTGGCATATGAAAGTTGACACAGAAAATAATTACCTAAAATTATTTAATACATTTTTAATTAATGTTAATTAATTAATTAAATTACTTTATTTTAATTCTTTTTTTTTAATAATTACTTTTAAAAAACAATTAAACTCATCTGTATCCTGCATGGTTGCTATTGTTAACTAAAACTATTAAAAACATTGATGTTAATTGAAACAAAGCTTAAATTAAATAAAACATAAATATTCTCAGAAAAACTTAAACTAAAGGAAAATTTGAAATGTTGCCTTGGCAATAAACTGAAATAGGTTTAAGTTAAAGCACTAAAATGATTAACTAATGATTAAATAAATACAAACTAAAACTAATAATTAAATACAAATTAATTAAACCTAAACAGCAATTTAAAAAAAAACGAATAAAATACAAAAGGCACAAAACAAAATTACTAAAAAATAAACTAAAATGAACATTAAAACTAAAAATGTGAAAATAAAAGTTAATTAAATATATATATATATATATATATATATATATATATATATATATATATATATATATATATATATATATATAATATATATATAATTAAATATATATATAAATATATATTTATATTTATATTTATATATTTATATTTATATAAATATAAATATAAATATATAAATATAAATATAAATATATATATTATAACAAAAACTAAAATACTGGTATCCTGCAAAAAAAACTAACAAATGATTTCTTTTTTGTGGACTGTATAGGACGTTTGCTAAAGAAAATGGTAACAAATATGCCAATGGAAAAAATAAAATGTTAAGGGATAAATATAAGATCTCTGGATTTTGGGGACCTTTCAAACTGTTCTCAAAACAGTTGGTGAGATTTTAACAGAAGACTAAAAATAGAGGTAGTAATGAATGTATGTGGATAATGCAAGGTACTGAGAATGATTTTTTTATTTGTTTTGTTATGTTCTTGTTCTTTCTGGTACATGAAAAAAATGTGTGCATGTGTGCATTTAAAATGTAAACTGACTAAACACATTTTGTAATTTTGATAACTCTAACAGTACATAAGATGAAATGGTATATTTGTATAAAGACATTCCAGTGACTCATGATTAATATCAAAGTGGTGACTGTCAAAACCAATATTAATGTGACCTGTTTCATCCCAAGTCACAAGAATTAGTGAACCATCTAGTTAAGTAAGCCATGACAAGTTCACTAGAGCTAAGAAAGACTAATGATAAATTATCAGCAGCTGCAATCCATGGCAGGTCCTTAGGTTAACAAGTCTTGAGCAAAAAATCTTAAGGCTCTTCATACACACTCACAAACACATTGGTCCAGATTCATTATACCCCATTACTAACAGATCAGTAAATATGGAGTGCTGTCTGCTTGTGTATGTTTGAGCCACAATGTTGGTGTGTGTTTGCAGGTTAAACACTAACCAATCAAATTGAGAGATGAGCTCTCTGCTTTCTCAAAAATCACCTGACTGTTGCCGTGCAACAGACCAATCTCGATCTGAAAAAGAGAGATAAACACTACTGAAGGCACTACAACTCATGATTAGGTATGACTTGAAAGTAAGCAGTAAAAAGGTACCTTCTGTTTTTTGCTAGAGCTTTGCTCGCCCCTGAGGATGCTGGGATCCATGGCCTCGATATCTTTTATGACCAGCCCGAAAAGCCTGTCACAAAAGCTGAAGGCAAACTGCGAGGAAGACGATACAGGCTTTATGCGCCACTACATCCACACTATACAAAAGTTCTCAGACCTCATTAAGTGTGGATCTGACATTCCTTCCATTAGCTCTTTAACTGTCTCACCTGCTGGCCAATGCTAAAGGCCTGTGCGTTGAAAAACTGGATAAATTCAATGGCCATTTTGTCTGAGTCATAAGGGTTGCTGTCAACGCTCTTCTTCTGGAGGAAGTCAATCTCTAGCGTCATGGTTCCCACATACTGTCTTGACGGGTCAAAGTTGTAGATAGTCACTGCAGACATGACAACAGAGAGAAGTGACAGTTTTTGACTGTTTACATGCACCCTCATAATGCGATTATAATGGAATTCAGGCAATATTGCAATTAAACTTTAGCTTATATACAGGTGCTGGTCATATAATCATCAAAACGTTGATTTATTTCACTAATTCCATTCAAAAAGTGAAACTTGTATATTATATTCATTCATTACACACAGACTGATATATTTCAAATGTTTATTTCTTTTAATTTTGATGATTATAACTGACAACGAAGGAAAATCCCAAATTCAGTATCTCAGAAATTTAGAATATTGTGAAAAGGTTCAATATTGAAGATACCTGGTGCCACACTTTAATCAGCTAATTAACTCAAAACCTTTAAATGGTCTCTCAGTCTAGTTCTGTAGGCTACACAATCATGGGGAAGACTGCTGACTTGATAGTTGTCCAAAAGATAACCATTGACACCTTGCACAAGGAGGGCAAGACACAAAAGGTCATTGCAAAAGAGGCTGGCTGTTCACAGAGCTCTGTGTCCTAGCACATTAATAGAGAGGTGAAGGGAAGGAAAAGATGTGGTAAAAAAAAAATGTACAAGCAATAGGGATAACCGCACCCTGGAGAGGATTGTGAAACAAAACCCATTCAAAAATGTGGGGGAGATTCACAAAGAGTGGACTGCAGCTGGAGTCAGTGCTTCAAGAACCACTACGCACAGACGTATGCAAGACATGGGTTTCAGCTGTCGCATTCCTTGTGTCAAGCCACTCTTGAACAACAGACAGCGTCAGAAGCGTCTCGCCTGGGCTAAAGACAAAAATGACTGGACTGCTGCTGAGTGGTCCAAAGTTATGTTCTCTGATGAATGTAAATTTTGCATTTCCTTTGGAAATCAGGGTCCCAGAGTCTGGAGGAAGAGAGGAGAGGCACACAATCCACGTTGCTTGAGGTCCAGTGTAAAGTTTCCACAGTCAGTGATGGTTTGGGGTGCCATGTCATCTGCTGGTGTTGGTCCACTGTGTTTTCTGAGGTCCAAGGTCAACGCAGCCGTATACCAGGAAGTTTTAGAGCACTTCATGTTTCCTGCTGCTGACCAACTTTATGGAGATGCAGATTTCATTTTCCAACAGGACTTGGCACCTGCACACAGTGCCAAAGCAACCAGTACCTGGTTTAAGGACCATGGTATCCCTGTTCTTAACTGGCCAGCAAACTCGCCTGACCTTAACCCCATAGAAAATCGATGGGGTATTGTGAAGAGGAAGATGCGATATGCCAGACCCAACAATGCAGAAGAGCTGAAGGCCACTATCAGAGCAACCTGGGCTCTCATAACACCTGAGCAGTGCCACAGACTGATCGACTCCATGCCATGCCGCATTGCTGCAGTAATTCAGGCAAAAGGAGCCCCAACTAAGTATTGAGTGCTGTACATGCTCATACTTTTCATGTTCATACTTTTCAGTTGGCCAAGATTTCTAAAAATCCTTTCTTTGTATTGGTCTTAAGTAATATTCTAATTTTCTGAGATACTGAATTTGGGATTTTCCTTAGTTGTCAGTTATAATCATCAAAATTAAAAGAAATAAACATTTGAAATATATCAGTCTGTGTGTAATGAATGAATATAATATACAAGTTTCACTTTTTGAATGGAATTAGTGAAATAAATCAACTTTTTGATGATATTCTAGTTATATGACCAGCACCTGTAAACACAATACTTCAAATTTAAGCACTTCAGCTCATAATGGTAGCTACCATAATTGTAGTAAAATGTGGCATATGCTGCATATGCCAATTTTAAATCACAATAAACATGCATGTAAACACATCTATTCTACTCTGACTAAAGTGTGCATGTTCCGTTTGGGGTGCTGAAGAAACTGAGTTCATGTTGACAATGTTGTGCGACATCAGTATAATGCAGTGTATCGATGGTTGTAGACATTTTAGAGTCCGGATAGCAAAGAACCGGTAAACAAATCCGTGTGTGCTGGAAGAGTTGGCCAATCATGTCAAACTGAAGTCTAGTGTAATGGCTGCTGAAAATTCAGTTTTGCCATCACAGAAATAAATTACATTTTAAAATATATTAAAATAGAACACTGTCATTTTAAATTGTAATAAGATTTTACAATATTAAATTTTTTTTGAGAAATGTACTTCTGTACAAATTCATTAAGAGTCTACATTTATTAAATTCTTGATTAACTGGACAAAAATAAGTAATTATTCTTCACTAGCTCCATCGGTAACACATTACTTAAAGCCTATAATATATATATATATATATATATATATATATATATATATATATATATATATATATATATATATATATATATATATATATATATATATATATATATATATATATACACACACACATTATAATACTTATCTATTCATTTACACCTTTAGAAAGTATAATGTATTAAAGCACATGGCAAACAAACCAATTTCAGATGTAATCTGCAAATATTTTAATGCATTTTAACTTTAGTTAAAAATTTATAAAAAGATACAATGTACATTATAATGCGTTATACATAAAGGCATTACTGCTCCATCTATTGTCCTTCCATCTCTCCAAGCCAAACACAGTGTTATCACACTACATTATAATCAATATTCCCACAGCAAACGCTGGAAACAAACTCACTGAATAATTGCACCATTAGCAAGGTGCCAATCAAATTCAGTGTTGTTTGTAAAGGCATTTTTTTGTCACAATATCAGTAATATGAAACTGTATACATACCTTCCACATCCTGATTTAGAGAGAGTCCAGCCCATTTTCTCTATGACACAGAGAGCATATTTGTGAGTTTCTATTATGTTGCATTAAGCCTACATGTATAATTAATCTGAATTTTAGCATATTACAGGCCATACAATTATTATACAGTTATTATTTAGAATTTCCTACTAAAAAGCTACACAATCACATTTGTACAACTTTCTCTTGATAGATGGTCCTATTGTATAGCACTTGATTAATTAACGTGTAGTAAGTAGATAAAAGTTTCACTAGTTTTGTTTAATTTCTTGGTCTCTTGTTCAAATACCACATCCTGCCATAAAATAAGACCACTGTAAGAAAGTTACTGTAGTACCTGAGAAGTCTTGCAGCTGTCAAGTTAACAGATGAAGGAGAAGCAGGCAAAAACAATGCAAGATATTAAGAAATAAGCATGCTGACAATAACAGTACACTGCTGTACATCTGCATACTAATGCATTTCATAAGAGTGCATAACGCATATCAGCTTTTGTTCTACATGTTTAGAACAGCAGTAAAGACACATAAAGGCATATGGAACCTTAGGGAAGCCTATGGGGAATGATGACACAAACATGTACCTGAGGTAGACTGAAGGCAATGGTTCCCGGGACCACGCTCGGGTGAGTTTTAACCGTAAACACAAATTTCTGAGTGGGTGTGGTTTTAACTGTCAAATGCCTAGAAAGAATTAGAACAGCTGATCTGACACACACGTTCTGATAGTATGTGTTTAAATATAATCATTTCTGATTCATTATATATTAAATACTCACTGCCCAGATTTGAAGTCCTTCTCGCTTGCAACCACACAGTTGGTGAGAGATAGTTCATCTGTTGGGCATCTCGCTGCTTGCATTAACTGTACAGGAAAGAAGAAAGGACAGGAGTGATGAAGTGATAGCAAATCACAGACAGCAAAGTTACACAGAAGCTGACATTTCAGCCTGTATATACAGCACCAGTCAAAAAACTCAAGCATGCTTACTGATCGTTTATAATAATTACTAATAATTCTATCCAGAAGCCACCTTTGCCTAGATCAGAGGTCTTTAACCTTTTAGCCAAGGACCCCTTGGTGTATGCAGTGATGGACACGTTATATTGTGTTGCATTTCAAGACTGGACTACAAAACAATGATTTAAGTTCATGTTAATGTATTGACATACTTAAATACTTATGCATTACCATTTAAATTAATTTTACATTTTTATTTGCTTACACATTTTAATGTATGAGGCACACAGACGCTTTTAGCTGAACTTTTGCTTTGGATGAATTTAACTTAATATTGCATTTTTGTAACATTTAAGTAAAAAAAAAAAAATACAATTCCAAAGTTTGGGATCGGTAAGATTTTTTTAATGTTTTTAAAAGAAGACTTCTGTACGTTCAAGGCTTTATATATTTATTTATAATTTATTTATTTATGGGACATAAACTAAAGACTACATATTGTGTTTTTTTTATTATATTACATTACATATATTTTATTGCGTTTAGGTAGTTGAATGTTCCTAAATCTGTCAAATGCTGTCTGTCAAAAACAATATTTGTTTATCATAATATTCACTCTCATTCACTTCGCCATAGTCACTCTTTAAGCTGGTTTACAGACACACAGGTGTCGTTAGAAACTTTAAAAGCCCCGTAAATGTCGTGTTGAAAACAGTGTATGAAGTTTTGTTTCACTGAAAAGTCATGAGATGTGGAACTAGTCTTCCGGTACTGCGTCAGTGTGAATGACGTGTGCAAACACAACACGTATGAATGGAGCTCAGCTTTGTGTCTGCTGAGTAGACTCACGAAATTATGGGTTATTTATGTGCGACTCCAAATCAACTTAAATCATAAAGAAATACTCACCCGGCCAGCCATTTTTGCGTTTATCAGGTGATCAAGAGCAATTCCGCAAGAGTGGCACAACTAGACGCTGCCCCTAGCGACCGCTCTCAGCTATGACACGAACGTCAAACCGGAAGCAAAAACCACCAAAATAAAAGCACGAACTTTTTATTATAATATATTGTAATTATAATAGCATTTAATAGCACTTTATATAAACAATTACAGATTTTTTTTAAATTCATTTGGTGATTATAATAACCACATTTTATTTATAATGCTTCTTAAATGTTTTAGCTCATATGTATAAACTCATGCCTACCTGTTTGCTCTGGTATAGGTCTTTGTACAGAATAAACTAACTGAGCATCTTCTTACTGGGTTAATCTAAGAGAGAAATAACTGTTTTTCGCATTGTACTCTAATTAAAATCAATCAATGCACATTGTCCACAAGATGGCGCTAGAGGAATATTGATCTTAAACATTAATTGCCAAGGCCTCAAAGTTGATTTCCACATTCCTTCTATTTGACAGTTAATACTAAAAATATCCACCTTCAGAGGTCGTGGTAGGCCTACACGTGTATTTTTGCTGCGAAATCTTTAATATAACTTATTTTGTCATTAATATTGCAAGATGAACATTTACTGGACTGAAGCGACTTCATGTTAAAATGTAAGTATTGACAAATATGATACTGATGAAAAAAGTCTTTTAGGGAACATGTATTTGTAAATCTCTCTATCACTGTATTGTATTGCATTGCATTGCATTATATATTTATTTTATAATTTGTCTAATGGTTCAATAATAATAATAATAATAATAATAAAATCTATTATTTCATATTTCGGGCTATACATAGATAACTTTTGTTGTTCTGTTGTTAAACTTGGGGGACTTACATGTCTTAGTTAAAAATAGTTAAACAGACACCCTCGCCTACTCGCAATAAAAACTATATCACATATTTTTACATCAAAAACAAAGAGTTTAATGTACATTTACATTTACACCAACTCCCACACCCACATACAAACAGTCACACAAAACAAGAGGTGTGGCTTTAATGGAGCATTTCACATTCAGAGTCTACATAGTGAAATATGTATTTTTCTGAGAAGTCAGCCAATTATTAGCATGACTTACAACAATTCTGGAGCAGATAATGACTCTTAAAAAAGATTGTTCACCCGGAATTGAAAATTCTGTCATCATTTACTCTCCTTCATGTTGGGCATAATGCCTATTTCCATTTGGAATAACATTTTTGTGTTCCACAGGTTTGGAAGGACATGGGGATGAGTAAATGACAAAACAATATGCCTATGTAAAGAAACTTTTTTGGATTTTTTTTTCTTCTACAAGTTAAACTGTACAGAAAACTGAATTTAAAAACATATTTCATTTTAATGTCCCATAGCATTTATGTTAATAGAAGACAAGCTAAATTGTACACAATTAATGCTTCCATTAAAAATGAAGACTAGCCATACAGGACCCATCTTGATCGAAGCATGTTATATTTTGTTCCAACCTAACAATCAGGTCATGTGGCATTTTACCATGTGATACCAACCCACCTGCTCTGCTCAACTGGAATTTCAGTAGTAGTTTGACATTCTTGAAAGAAGTGCTAAATATTACAAGCACGCATAGACTCTCTCTCTCTCTCACACTCACACACACACACACATTTCTGAAACTCATTTAATGTACATTCTATATTAGGATAAAAAACAACTGAATATTTGAAAGAAACAGACACACATAAATGAGATTTAGTTAAACAAGGGCCAAAGCGGCTTTTGTGTTGTACAAAGTCAAGCCATACAGTACTGATTTTGCCATGTTCTTTGTTTAAAATTTCAATAGAATATTTCTCAGAGATCAAAACACTTCAGTAAAGAGTCAAAGGTCTATAGTTTAAAAGACTATTTCCATTTAAGGAATTCCCAGTCTGCCAGGTTCTCTTAGGCTATGGCATAGTCCGATTCTTGGAAACAATGCCGGCAGCCTGGATAACACGGTAGCGTTCTCTGAGGTTGCGCCGTCGGACATGCTCATTGGTGATTTCCAGCACGTTTACTACAGGAAACCAGCCCTTCTGTCCATCAGATAGACGGATCCCCTCATACCATCCTATGGAAGGCAAGAAGAGGTAAGATGAATGGACAAAAAACAAATGGAACATGTCAGATGTGCTTCTAATGGATGGAAGGTATAGTGTGACCAGGACCGCATTAAGAACACATAGGGCTATAGCAAAACCCAAGGGCCC
The DNA here is from genome assembly GCA_039654625.1 of Rhinogobio ventralis. Classification (NCBI taxonomy): domain Eukaryota; kingdom Metazoa; phylum Chordata; class Actinopteri; order Cypriniformes; family Gobionidae; genus Rhinogobio; species Rhinogobio ventralis. The sequence continues at coordinate 19,030,539 of CM077212.1, forward strand.
CCTTCATAGTAGCCCATCTTGGTGCCACAACGTTTTATACTGCAGGAAAAATACCATATCTTTAACACACACACAGAGATGCAATGTATTGTATATCTATATAAAAATATTCCAGGCTACAACACATTAAAAAGCATACAAGCAATAACACCAAAGCAAAGGTCAAAGCAAACTATCGGTTTCCAACAGAAACACATTTTGCACATATGACTGCCTTAAGGAGTTTACTTTAAATATTCTCATCATTAGAAGGTCTTCTTTCTGTCCTTAGGTCCTTAGAGGAGAATCATCAGGGCTGGATTGGGGCTAAAATTCAGCCCATCCGGCCTCAAGTTTCCCCATTAATGTTTCGCTGGGGTAAGGGCCTTTAAATTAAAATAAATTAATTAATTAATGAATAAAGGACAGAAACAAATAATAGATATTTTTGAATCTACTGAATTATTAATATACTATAATAATAAATACTATAATAATATACTGCCTAGCCCTATTGTTAATGCGGCCCTGAGTTTGACACACCTTCGTTGGTTTTGCGCACGACATTGATGATCTCTGTGGGCTCCAGATTTAATTCATCAGCTTGGTTTGCCACATACTGCTGCACACACTGAACCTGAGGGCAATCTGACACACAAAAACACCCATGTGATTAGAAAGAAAGTTATCTGAAGGGAGAAGTGAACATGATTAAAATCAAAATGCAAGCACTAACATGTCTTGTTGCACACAAGAGTACAATCCTGAGCAGCTAAAACAAAAAAGCGCCCACGCCTACCCCAGTCTTCATATATGACTTCTTCTTGATCATTGTTGGGGCCGTCGGGATTCGGGAATGCTGCCAACCACCTGTGCAGGTCAGATCTGATTGAAGAGATGGAAGAAATGTGACCTATGCAACCCTAAAAATCAGCATACATCCTTATATAATCTTGGAAACATCTGAAATATTGCTACTATATTATAAATTCACTATATGAACAAAAGTATTGAGGCACCTGACCATTACATCAACCAATTACAGACTGTAATGAAGTCACATTCTAAATAAAGACATCCCCCCTTTTTACAGCTGTAACAGCTTCCAATCTCCTGGGAAGGCATTCCATAAGATTTTGGAGTGTTTCTGTGGGAATTTTTGCCCGTTCGTTTCAGTAGTGCATTTGTGAGGTTAGGCACTGATGTTGGATGAGAAGGCCTGGCTCGCAATCGTCATTCTAGTTCATCTCAATGGTGTTCTATCGGGTTGAGGTCAGGACTCTGTGTGGGTCAGTCAATTTCTTCCACACCAGACTCATCCAACCATGTCTTTACAGATCTTGCTTTGTGTACTGGGGCACAGTCATGCTGGAATGGAAAAGGGCCTTCCCCAAACTGTTCCCACAAAGTTGGAAGCATAGCATTGTCCAAAATATCTTGATATGCTAAAACATTAAGATTTCCCTTCACTAGAAGAAAAAAGCCTAGCCCAACCCCTGAAGTAGAGCCGCATACAATTAACCCTCCTCCACTAAACTCTACAGTTGGCCCAATGCAGTCAGGAATAATAATAATTTGTTACATTTATATAGCGTTTTTCTGGGTACTCAAAGCGCTTTACATACAGGAGGGGGGAATCTCCTCAACCACCACCAATGTGCAGCATCCACCTGGATGATGCGACGGCAGCCATATTTCGCCAGAATGCACACCACAAACTAGCTTATTGGTGGAGAGAAGACAGAGTGATGAAGCCAATCAGTATAATGGGATGACTAAGAGGCCATGATGGACAGAGGCAATGGGCAAATTTGGCCAGGATGGCTCTTTTTCCGAAGGACATCCTGGGATTTTAAATGACTACAGAGAGTCAGGACCTCGGTTTAACGTCTCATCTGAAGGACGGGAAGGGAATGTTCTCCTGGGATCCACCAAACCCAGACTCGCCCAACAGAGAAGCGTGGTTCATTACTCCACGGTTTTCACTGCTCCAGAGTCCAGTGGTGGTGTGCTTTACACCACTGAATCTGACCCTTGGCATTGTACTTGGTGATGAGAGTCTTGCATGCAGCTGCTCGGCCACAGAAACCCATTCCACAAAGCTCCCGCCGCATAGTTTTTGTGCTGATATTAATGCAAGTGGAAGTTTCGAACTCTTCAGCTATGGAATCAGCTGTTGATCGTGGAATATCTAGCAGGGATGACATTTCTGACTTATTACAGAGGTGGCATCCTATCACGGTACCACGCTTGAATTTACTGAGCTCTTCAGAATGAGCCATTTTTTCACAAATGTTTGTAAATGCAGACTGCATGGCTCGGTGCTTGATGTTATACACCTGTGGCAATGGGTCTGATTGAAACACTTGAATTTAATAATTAAGAGGTGTGGTGTCAATACTATTGTCCATGTAGTGAGCAATGAACATAAATCACGGATGAGTGCAATTAATAGTATATGGTGTATTTATAATTCCACGCACTGTGTGGGGGCTTTCATAACTCTCTCCATTAGGCGTCCCTGGTGATTCTCCAGCAGGGTCAGACAGAAGCAGTGCTCCAGGCTGGGGACAGCTGTGTCCTCCCCAAAAGGCTGCACCTGGACCAGGGAGCGATGGGCATGATCAAGGACTACATACCGCTCAGAACTGCAGCACAGAGAAAGAGAGGTAGAAATAAATTAGTTAAGTCTGATTCAGAAACAACGGGATAAGTTAAACATCCACAGTAAATGCAAACAGGTGAGTTACTTTTTATAAAGGACAATTAATAGAATGAATTTATAATGCAGTTTCGTAACCCTCATAAAAACAGAGTAAAGCCATAACACAGACAGGTTTTTCAGCTTTCTACCTTTTCTTGCTTGCAATGACAAGCAGGTCGTTGAAGAGAAAGAGGTAGACGAGGCTGAATTTGGGGCGGAGGTTCAAGAATGTTCCGCCTCTGTTTATTTCCTGCACCTCTCCTCGTTTCTCCAAATAACGTGTTTGAGATATAATTGGCACTGCCTGAATAAATGATTCAAAGATGAGACAATATTTGAACAAATAAATATATAGACAAATAAATATCCCATATTAATTCTAAATAAATATTTTATTTAAATAGGATTTTAAAACTTTTAAAAACAAAAGTTATGGCATAATTAAGAAAAATACTATTAAATAAATGTTTAGAAAATTAAACATTTGTGACAATGATCATTTGACATTCTTAAATTATGCTGAATTACATCAGGCCTTGCGATTCTAAAATTTTGATTTTAATTTTTTTCTCATTTTGTTAAGATGTGAATATAATTTGTAATGATTTTTTATTTTAAAAAGTGCAATTTCACTAGTGGTCTCAGAAATTTTAATCCCACTGTAATTGTTATCATTAATATATACACTAACCTTAATCAGTAGCTCACCTTTAATTTGTCAAACTCCAGCATACCATTAATCTGAATCAGTTCCTCCATCTGCTTCATTTTTCCAACCTGAGTATTACATTCTTCAATGATCTGTGAGGATGTGCATGACAATTTATTTAAGATCACAGCTGACAACATAAAAAAAAAAACATAGACAACACGCAGCTACACCAAAACATTCTTTCCATGCAGATGAATGAATCTGCATGCATAATAACATTACAGGCATGACCTATTTTGGTTCTTTCATGAAAATGAAAGAAAATAAACGAGTGACTCAATGTTATTCATTTCTCTGATGCTATAAAATCCATAAAGAAATATGGCAGGCTTATATAATCTGAAACATAATTTCTAGAGACCCGACCTGCATTTAACCTTGTTCCACTCTCTCTCCCTCTTTCCTGTCATTCTCCCTCTCTTTTCCTTTTATCTTCCTCTCTAGTAGGCTATTTTGGGAACAATGAGGTCTAGTTTGATCACGGAACAGTGTGAGAAGTGAGTTTATAATGAGAGGAAAAAACAGAGTATCATTTACTGTGACCTTGGAATGTTTACCTTAGACACAGAGTCATGAGCTTTTGATGCAGTTTGTTCCTTATCCGCCCCAACGGCCGTTCTCTTCAGGATGTTCTGATGAAAAAAAGGCATTTTTTGATGGCGTTCATATTATCTGGATCACTTAAAGATAACTTAAGGTGTCTTATAACCCATGTGGAAACAAAAAAAACAGAAATTGGTTCGGTGAAGAAGAATTCCAACATACACTATTGTTTAGAAGTTTGGGGTCAGTAAGATTTGTAATGCTTTTGAAAGAAGTCTCTTATGCTCATCAAGGCTGCATTTATTTGATGAAAAATATGGTAAAACTAATCAAATTTGGAAATATTATTGCAATTTAAAATAATTATTTTCTATTTTAATATATTTGAAATGTAATTTATTTCTGTGATGGCAAAGCTGAATTTTCAGCATCATTACTTCAGTCTTCATTGTCACGATCCTTCAGAAATCACTCTAATATGCTGAATCTCTGCTCAAGAAACATTTATTATTACTGTCTATGTTGAAAATGTTTGTGCTGCTTAATATTTTTGTGGAAACTGTAATACATTTTTTCAGGATTCTTTGATTAATAGAAAGTTCAAAAGAACAGCATTCAATTGAAACAGCTGATTTGAAATCTACTGTAACATTTAAAAAAGCTGTTACTTTGTTGAAGAAGAATTCCAACGTTCATTATGGCCCGTGTTTTGGTCGATCGGATCACAAGTGGACAAGGGAGACACATTCCCGTTTACGTGTTTTAATCCATCTCTTTTGTCCACTTTCAACCATTTCTGTCCTGATTTCTTTGAGGGGAGAGTCTATGGGTGGGTAAATGTATGTTTGTTTGTTTTTTCAGATCTTTCGATCTAATGGACAAAATAAGCTTGTGCAATATACACTCACCTAAAGGATTATTAGGAACACCATACTAATACTGTGTTTGACCCCCTTTCGCCTTCAGAACTGCCTTAATTCTACGTGGCATTGATTCAACAAGGTGCTGAAAGCATTCTTTAGAAATGTTGGCCCATATTGATAGGATAGCATCTTGCAGTTGATGGAGATTTGTGGGATGCACATCCAGGGCACGAAGCTCCCGTTCCACCACATCCCAAAGATGCTCTATTGGGTTGAGATCTGGTGACTGTGGGGGCCATTTTAGTACAGTGAACTCATTGTCATGTTCAAGAAACCAATTTGAAATGATTCGAGCTTTGTGACATGGTGCATTATCCTGCTGGAAGTAGCCATCAGAGGATGGGTACATGGTGGTCATAAAGGGATGGACATGGTCAGAAACAATGCTCAGGTAGGCCGTGGCATTTAAACGATGCCCAATTGGCACTAAGGGGCCTAAAGTGTGCCAAGAAAACATCCCCCACACCATTACACCACCACCACCAGCCTGCACAGTGGTAACAAGGCATGATGGATCCATGTTCTCATTCTGTTTACGCCAAATTCTGACTCTACCATCTGAATGTCTCAACAGAAATCGAGACTCATCAGACCAGGCAACATTTTTCCAGTCTTCAATTGTCCAATTTTGGTGAGCTTGTGCAAATTGTAGCCTCTTTTTCCTATTTGTAGTGGAGATAAGTGGTACCCGGTGGGGTCTTCTGCTGTTGTAGCCCATCCGCCTCAAGGTTGTGCGTGTTGTGGCTTCACAAATGCTTTGCTGCATACCTCGGTTGTAACGAGTGGTTATTTCAGTCAAAGTTGCTCTTCTATCAGCTTGAATCAGTCGGCCCATTCTCCTCTGACCTCTAGCATCAACAAGGCATTTTCGCCCACAGGACTGCCGCATACTGGATGTTTTTCCCTTTTCACACCATTCTTTGTAAACTCTAGAAATGGTTGTGCGTGAAAATCCCAGTAACTGAGCAGATTGTGAAATACTCAGACCGGCCCGTCTGGCACCAACAACCATGCCACGCTCAAAATTGCTTAAATCACCTTTTTTTCCCATTCTGACATTCAGTTTGGAGTTCAGGAGATTGTCTTGACCAGGACCACACCCCTAAATGCATTGAAGCAACTGCCATGTGATTGGTTGATTAGATAATTGCATTAATGAGAAATTGAACAGGTGTTCCTAATAATCCTTTAGGTGAGTGTACATATGAATGCGCCTGGAGACGACGGAAAAACATACAGAGAGCATTAGCTTTCGTTTCTGCTCTGACAGCCGCAATACCACGCTGAACGTGGTGAGTGTGTTAGAAATCAGGAATGGTGAGAGAACATTGTGCTTGGCACGTCTTTCAAACTAAATTTAGGTCTTCAGCTGAGAATTCGAGAAGTTTAAATCCCGTCTGGCTAGCGCACTTCCCATAATGTTTACGCATTAAGTCAGTAGGTGGAGAGTAGACGGTCTTTTGTGCTGTTTAAACATATTCGACCACACGAGCGTCTACGCTATGAAAGCAATCCAGTCGAATTCCTTTTTCGACTACCACTGGAAGTGTTCGCAAGTGGACAAGCCCAAAATGACTTCATTTACACCTGTATTTAGCATCGTCCACTTGTAAACCGATCGACCAAAATGCATCTTAATACCAGGTGTAAACAGGGCATAGGTGAATTCTTCACCCACCTCAATGAGCATTTTAATGCGTGTGATTCGCTGGAAGGGCAGCAACAGGAAGGACATGAAGGGCAATCGTTGACACTTGGGCGACTCCTGCAGTCGGGCGATAACGGTCGCAAACTGAGTGTTAGTTTGCCTGTGATAGATATAAGGCAAAAGAAAAAGTGAGCGATTATAAAATACATTTGAATGGATGAGCACAAATGAAACAGTTTGAAATGCCCTTGCTTATGTGTGTTTCTTACATTAGATTACTGTAGGTCTTTTCCTGATAAATCTGATTTCGAACATAGTCAATATATGCAGGAAAATGATGTTGGGCATGATAGTGGATGATGTCACAGATGTCAAAAATGATAATGCTCTCATCTAGACGTTCCTCCAGGTCCTTCAGAAACCTGCAGAAAAAATGTTTGCAAATTGATGTTTTACAGGCTACACTGTATTACAGAAGCATTAGACTATTAGTTGATGTAAGACTGGAGAAACTGGAAAGCTGGAAGAGAGGGTGACTCTCTGAGAAAACAAAGGAAATTAACATCTGAACTATCTCTTGTGAAATTAGAATCCCCACCCGAGACACAACCACAACTAAACTATAGGTCTGGAGACTTGATTAATGCAAATTCCCATTATATAGGCAATTGTAGGGGGCTACATGGGTACTTTTTAACAATAGCAAGCATGGGCGGCATGGTTAAATTGCTTTAGCCATAACCTCTGATTAATGATCGGAATGGCGAGTTTGTGACCGTGGGCCCACATAACAGCCAGTGCGAGGACCCTGTGCGACTCTGAGAACCGAATGAACGATTTCAATAAGAGTAAAGAGTTAAATAGAATAATCAAATGTGTAGTTAAACTATTATAAAAATGACCAAATAACCAATCGGGCATTCTAACCTAAATTCAAGGTCATGATAAAATGGAGTCAGATAAGTAAATTGGAATTAAACTACTTTGCCTCGCTGAAAAGACAGAACGCGCATATCTTACAAAACCTTCACCCGCATATCGGAAGCCTTCATTGGACTGATTGGGCGGGCCTTACATTGATGATGTATTTATCCTGAGATTTCATATTTAATGGTTTTCTACTCTAATTAATTTATTTAATATCAAATGCTGTTACCTCAGCAAATTCTAATGGATTACACCTGGCATATGCATATCGCAAATATAGTCTATGGGGTTCATGTAAACAAACAATTAGGCAGTGCTGTTTCAGCAAATCTACACTGTAAATGTCTTCAAGTCACACACACAGGCACTCACCTCTCGCTGACCTCTTGGATGCGCAGGATGTTTGAGAAGAGGGTTTTTTTGTCCATGATAATGAGAGTGTCATTCAACTCACTTGACTCCATAAAATGCTCCGTTAACACACGCAGAGAGCGCAAATATGACATTTCTGATGTAATCACCTCGAACATGCTCTGCAAACAGTAAAGGGAAACATAAATGCAAGTTAGTCTTTCTCAACAAAAAAAGAAATCTTGATATATGGAATAATAGCTTAGTTTTTTCACATTCACTCTTATTATCTTCTTTATTGTTATTCTTTATTATTATCTTCTTCTTTATTACACTTATAATTTAGGCATACTGTATCATTTCTGGTCACATTTAACCTTAAAATCAAAAGAAAAAAAAGTATTTAGCATTAAGGCAATAAAGCATGTTAGGACTATCAATAATTCTGCCATATTGTTATTTTTTACAATTCAGAATATTCCCCCCTATATATAAAATATACAATATATATATTTACATTATTGTCAGTGGTGATTGTCATTACTGTAGTATAATAATTTTTAAAATGTATAAATCATTTAAATAATTTATAATTTTTTCACATTACAAGGTGATTTTTTTTAAATTATGTTCATGAGAATTTTAATTTAATTTAGCAAAAACAACAATGGCCTTTCTACACACGAATGCCTTAATTTTCTGCAAAAAAAATTATATATATTAAATTATTATTATCAAATTAATGAGGAATATATATATATATATATATATATATATATATATATATATATATATATACTGTATATACAGTATACACACACACAGCTTTCATGAGATTCACCCTCTCCCCACTTCCAAAACTTCCTTTCCCATCTACCCTTTTCCATCATCTATTCTCATTTTCCCACTTCATCATGTCTTCAACAGAATTCCATCCTGTCTTTCTTCTCTTTTCCTCTCAAATCACATTTTCCATATTTCCAAACACAATCCTACTCTAAACCTCAAAACTCAGCACTTGCTCTTCCCAAAAGTGCATGTCCTTCTCTGAGTTCCATAGCACGTTCTATAAGGATTTCTGCTCACCTCTTGATACTTGCACTCCTCTGGGCTTAGGGTTTGCAAGACACCACTGTCTCGTACTGCTGGCTGTTCCCGCCATAAATTGCTCTGCTTGAGACTTGGAACTTGAATGGATCTGGAACCTTTTTCTCCTTTCTCTGGGCTGGCTGTGAGGTGTGTGTCCATCTGGAAGTCTATGCTGGTCTTACTGATGTTGCGACATACTGTCCTTCTGATCTCCTTGTGTATATAAGTTTCTGTGTAAAACTGATACAGCTCTGCAAGGGTCACAAAAATATGGCATTGTAGGTGAAGACATTTATTGGACAGTACAATTTTTTCAATAGTGTTTTTTCTTATTAACTTGCATGTGGTCTGTCTTTCAACCAGTTAAATTGATGATGTATTAAGTCAGAAAAAATGATACCCTCAGACGTCCCAGCTTCCAAGTCAACAGACTGTTGGCAACGTGGGATGACTCGTGGAGGCCTGGAGCTGAGACAGAGATTGATTTACACACAAAGTACAGACAATGACAGCTGTGTGCCTATTAAGGCTAATGAGTGCAGAAACTGTTTGAGGAATGAAAGGTAAAGAAGAAAAAATATATACTTCTCATTGGATCCACATTTTTCCCCATCAGCCCCTGCACTGTCATTCTCCTCTGTTGATGGTGGGGAAGGAGAAACAATTAAGTACCATAAAATTCACTTAATGAAATGCTGCAAACACATTTTACTTCTGTTATATGAGTCATTTCTGAGTGAAACATGATATTAAAAGAGGGGAAAAAATGTAAAAGGACTTGATTTTCTCGATCAGGATTAAAAAGTGGGTGTTGCAAGAATTTGTTTCCAAGAAGAAAGTCAGTCATACAGGTGTGGAAACAAACTATTAAAAAATGTTTTAGTTAACTGAAATAAAGTTGAAATTAAATAAAATATAAATATTAGATTAAATTAAATAAATTAAAGCTAAATAAAAATATTTAAAAATTATAATAATTCCAAAAGCACATAACAAAATAACTAAAACTTAATAAAAAATATAAAAATAAAAGCCAATTCAAAATAATTAATAATTAATACTATATAGTATATAATACATACTAATAGTATATAAATAATACTAAAACAAGACTGTTTGGAACAACATGAGGGTTTATGACATAATTTTCTAATTATCCATTTAAAGCTGAACTATGTAACTTTTTTTGTGTTCAAAATTTGCCAATTGTATATAATGAGCGAGTACATCGTGAATCCATTTTCCAAACCGTGTTTTTGTCTTATCCTGAATCACTATGATACACTTATAATACGTTTTTATATTCAGACTTTGTAGAGTAGACCGGTCGGGTTGCCATTGCTGCGGAGCTGCCCAGTACCTGCGTGACTCGTCATAAACAGAGAGAAGGGACCCACTTTATATTAGGTGGCCTTAACTACTACTAACATTTTAATTAATCATTTTATACAATGCACTTATTGTGTACATACATGTTTTTACATTGTACTTACATTTTTTAAATTACCTGCATCTAATTACATCTGTAATTAATTTCTGTAGTTACATTAATAATTACACTGTTGATACTTCCCTTACACCTAACCCTACCCTTAAACTTACCCATACCAGCACACCTGTCCCTAACCTTACCCGTATCTCGCCTCAATATCAGCAAGTATTTTGCAATACAATATGAACACAATAAGTACATTGTACTTAGTTTTTGATGTAAGTACATAGTAGTAAAGGCCACCTAATATAAAGTGGGACCGAGAGAAGTAGCTTCGTTTACAATGTTCTTTCGCAAGACGCGTGCAGTTTTGTTTATTAACTGCTAAAGCGCCAAAAGTTAGGCCTACACAGTGCAGCTTTAAGAATGTAAATAGGGTCTATTTTGATTTCAAGTGGACTTACCTATAGACTTGAGAGAATAACTGCTGAGGCGTCTTCCATTCTCATAGGTCTTGGCTGGTGGTGGTGGTGGTGGAGTTCTTTGTAGTCGAGGACTGCCAGGTGGGCTGCATTTGTTAGGGAGCAGCAAAGGGGAAACCGGGCGAGCTAGAGGCTGAGGCAGAATAATGCGAGGCGAACACCTGTTATCTAAAGGCATTCTGGGAGGAACGGCTGGAGGGGTCTCCTTGCTTGTTACAGTGTCCGACCCCTTTTGAGGTCTAGGTGGAGTGACCACCTCCAGGCTAATGTCATAGATGGACTCCTCCGGCACCTCCAAAGACTGGGCTTTGGGGACGTTTAGAGGAGTCTGGGGAAATGGGACAACAGAGGCGATCAATGTCGGAGGTCCAGGGTCTGATTTCCTCCTCAGCTGCTGTTCTATTAGGTTACGAGTCTCCTGAAACTTGTCTTTTTTAATTTGCAGCTCCTCGTTCTTGTTTTCACCTATAGCTAATGACTCACTCAAAGACTCTGCTTCCTTATTTGACTTGTCTTCATTCTCGCCTTCTCCTGCTCTTTCATTCTGATCCTCTGTGTCACTGATTTCGATCTCATCATCCTCAGCTTCGTCCTCATCCTGTTCACTTACTGGCACCCACACAAGCTTCATGCCAGGCCTCTGCAGGTGACACATACAGCCGCAGTTCTTCTCACACTGAGGCTCTGGAATAGGACTGGAATCCCGATCAGCTCTCAGTTTGCTGCCTTCTTTTCCATCGGGAGCTAGAAGAGGACATGGATTATGGTCAGGGTTAGGCTTTCCTGCTAATTCTAACATGAATGAACTTTAAGTTGAGTCAAAATCGTGATGTTATCGCACGTCCTAATTTTACCAAGTTAGACGCGTTCCCGGGTCAACATATTTTGTTGATCCTGGAACAACATTCCTGTCCGAAAAATTGAATCCTAACCATATCCCTACCCCTAAACCTAACCCTACCCATAAGTTATACCTAAAATCAGAGGGAAATGATAGGTGAATAACACTGATGTAGAAGCACCAAACCCTGGTTGTAAGCCCAAACTTGACATAAACTGTAAACATGCCCCTCAAATCTGACTTATTGATTAGAAGATGTTGATCAAGGGACATGTACTTGGTGAAATCAGGTTATGCTGTTCTGCTTTTAAAAATACATTAAAAATGCAATTCATACATACAGTCACTTGAATAACCTTTTTCTATGATGAGCGTGTCTTTAATTTCAGTACTAAAAATCATTCTGAAATATTTCACAAATGTCAGGATGATATAACTGTCTTGATATCATAATGGAGAAAAAAGTGTTATTAAAGAGAAAAAAATACACTCTCAGAAAAAAAGATACAGTGGAGGTACAATTTTGTTCTTTGAGGAACAAAACTTATAACTGTACCGTTAAAGGTACACAATTGGACCTTAGGGTACAATTATACCATTGTTTTGCTCTACTTAAGGGTACAAAAATGTACCCCTAAGGGTACCACCCCAGTGACAGTGACCTTAAAAGGTACAATTTTGTACTATATATATAGTATATACAGTATATATAATAATAAAACGAAACTGCTTTTTTTTTTTTTAAATCAAATCGCTTTAGAGTGAACCCGATGAACAACTTCAGTTCAGGTCATAAAATGCTTTGTGGTGCAACACGCAAAAACATGTATGTTATAGACCTAAGTCAGGGTAGCGCCATATTACATTTTTGTCAGGAATTAAAACAAAGTTGTGAGAGATAGAATACAGTGCGTTCAATGGATTCAGCTTACGTAACGTCTTTCCAAAAAGAAAAACTAAGTAGATGAAAGCTCCATAAAAACTGTTTTAAAAGTTGTGTGTTGTGAAAATTGCATGACCTAGGACCTTTATACAGTGTGTGCCATTGTAAAGACTATAAGTCTATCTTTCACAGCCTTGTTTTCATCTACGTTAAATTCAATATAGCGTCTAACTTGAAGACACTACACGAAAAACTATGCACTGGTCAATTTTGGAATATTGCCTCTAAAACTAAATCTCTTCTTTCGGTCTAGTCTAGTGGGAAGAAAACATCCAAAACACACATGTAAGTGTTTAATACACTTTATCTAGTTATGTCTATAAATTTCGACTACAATACATATGATTACAATGAGCCAGAAATGTCCACATCAGTAGCACTTACATACATCAAACTTTCCAGTTTTATTCCTGTCTATATTCTGAAGGTTTTTACAGGTTTTTGTTCATATATTTGCCTAAATCATATACCATTTTATTGCTAAAAACATGGTGGATTTTTTTGACTGTTTACAGTATTTTCTGATTTATGTAGTGGTAAAAACAGATATCCAAAATGAAACAAAAATGTTGAACCTAGCTTTATCCAATGTTCAGATTTCTGCTCTGGAAATGTATGTAATAAGTGCAACTTAAAGTACTATGATTATTAACAGGAGAGGTATGGTGATATACATTAAACATTTTACCATATTCTGATCTACAAGCCTTAGTAGCACCATGACTGTATGTCACTGGAATACTCTAAATGTCAGGTTGTTCCAGAAAAGCTAAATATCCTTTCCTATCTCCAGTGATTAAAGATCTTTGATTACCATCTCTTTTTTTTGCTCCCTTCTTCTGCTTTGATTCATCCACCTCAGCCTTTGAGCCTGCCGTTATTAGAGCCGTCAACTTCTGCATAGAACCTTTGCGCTGTATTTGTCCCTCCTCCCCCTCCTTAACCCATAGCTCTTCAATCGCCTCAAATACATTTTGCTTGATCTTCCCAAATGCTCGTTTTAACCCTTCTGCCATTTCACTGCACCGGTGACTGACCTGCTAGAAACTCTCTCTCTCGGAATCTGAACTAGTTGAATGCATATGTCACGTTAAAAGGGTGGGACTCTGGTTTATTACCCCAATAATCACATAAAGGCCACTTGCATGTTACTTCCAAACCTCCAAGTCACACTAGCTCAGTTCACATAATTGTTACTGTAAAAGAGTTTTATGAACAATACAACTCAGATGATGTCCAACAGGAATGTAAGGAAGTAAAACCAAAAGAAGGTCAAGCTTTTTCCTATATGGCCCTTAAACTTAGGACTTTCAGGATACATTCTCTCAGTTTAAATCCAAACAAAAGGTGTCTTCACTGAGGCTAACATCTATAATTTACTAACAAAATGTAATAATGTATTCATATGACTTGGTGTTCATATGATCAGTTCAGCACATATTATGTTCAAAACATACATGCAATCCTGATCATATTTATCCAATTTATTTGTTTTCAGTTTTTGTAAAAAAGTTTTTCTTGTGCTCACAAAGACTGCATTTATTTGATAAAAAAATACAGTAAAAACAGTAATAATGTGAAATATTACTACAATTTAAAGTAACACTTTTCTATTTTAATATATTTAAAAATGTAATTTATATCTGTGATGGCAAAGCTGAATTTTCAGCATCATTACTCCAGTCTTCAGTGTCACATGATCCTTCATTTATTATTATTATCAATGTTTAAAACAGTTTTGCTGTGGCATTTTTGTGGAAATACATACTTTTTTGAGCTTAATGATTTTTTGAGTCAGACACCAGACTTATTATTATTTTGTTTTGGTTTTGAGTGCATCAAGTAGTTTAAAGTAAATTCCAAAAATTGGGGATTCCACCAAAAATAACTATTCACCATTAGGGTAATATTACATGATTACTTATACCATGAAGCAAGATTTTAGTCATACTGCCCATCCCTAATATGTATAAAGCACTATACAAATAAAGGCTTGGCTTTAAGTGTTTGCTTATAGTTATATTATGCAACAAATCCCACGATTTTTCAATATTTTTCAATCAAGTAGATATATACACTACTGTTCAAAGGTTTGGGGTCAGTAAATACATTTATAATGCCATAAAAGATTACAAGTTTAAATAAATGCTGTTCTTTCAAACTTTTATATCAAGTATTTTTGATCAAATAAATGCAGATCAAAAACATTTAAAACCGTATTGAATGGTAGTGTAAATGTTATGTTCAGCAGACGACACGCACACTATAATCCCACTGACTGACCAACAACGAACAAGAAAATGACCTCCAATGTGCCTGAATGATGGTTCAGTGAATTAAAAAACTAAACAAAAGCCAAGTACAAGAAAGTTTTACTGACCTGAAACTGACTTAAGTTTTAGAAGCACTACCGTATGTAACACAAATAGCTTGCATTTCTGAAATATATCTCTCTCACACACACACAAAGCTATATTGTTAAAATCAAACTAGCAATTTACATTCCATCCCTCCAAGATTACCAGCAACACTAACAGCAAGCAGCAGAGTTTAGCCTCAAAACACACACTCAGATGAAGATCAGATTAAAGCTGATTAAAATATGAGTTTAGTAGCTGGTGCCTTACTTTAACTCTGCAAACGCTACTTGTTCTTTATGTTGATCTTTGTCTTTATTTCTACTTTATTATAGCTTTATTTATATCTAGTTTTCATGCATTACTCACAGCAAACAAAAACAGCCTGATTTCACAGACAGGGCTTGGATTAAGGCAGCAAAAATTAAGGCAAGCCTTAGTTCAATTAGGGCATTTAAGTAGCTTTTATTAATGTGCCTAAGGAAAAAAACATTACTGGTGTGTATCTTGAGACAAAACAATGGCTGACATATTTTAAAGTCCCCCTGTAGTCAATAATTTTTCTCTTAAAACTCATCTTTGATCACCAAAATGACATTTAAAATGTGAAAAAAATTCTTCATGGCTTAAAATAGCTTGAATGTAACTCTACACCCTTGCTTCATTTAGTATACACGGATCCGTGGATATGCAAATTAGCCTCACCCCCACTTGCTCACACCAGCTCAGAGACCCACTCACTCAACTTTTACTCAAGTTACTGTAGTAAACGCTGCACAAAGGTATCGCTCTCTACAACGCTGGACACATAACGGTAATTAATATGATTAGCCTTTTGCTTGACTATGTTATCAAACAGCTAATAATGTGTTGCTAATGTTACACAAACCATGTTCTTGTTCGCCATCTCAGTCTGCCTTCTAAAAATCAGCATCCTAGTTAGAAACGCTTTGAACATCATAGAACGTCAGTGGAGAAAGGCATATAGTTAATCATAACATCGTAATATACATCATATACATAATTCACCCGCTATATTGCTATATATTAATAACCTGGCCTCTTTTGAGACTCCCCTATTTTGCAGCATAATGATATGGTAAAGCCCGCCAGCAAGTTGACGTGATTGGTTACAAGGTAGTTTGCGACATCAGAAACACCAGCGATTTCAAACTTGGTTCACTGCACTTTTAAGGAGAAAATACTCAGCAATGGTGTTGGCTTATGAATTTACATATGGTTTGTCTGAAAGCATATTAAAAACACCACATAGATATACAAACAACATTAAAAACTTTAAGATAAGTCAGTGCAAGTTGCTTTCAGTTAAAACAGCTCAAATATGCAAGTCTGAGACTAGGCTTAAGCCTTGTCTGTGAAACCGGGCAACAAGGTTACAGACCTTATGACTACAAACGTAAACAATTTAAGGATACTTGAAATGTTGTACCAGTTATAAAACGTATTTAATGTTTCAGCTTGCAGCTATTTTTGTTGTGTATTGGTTACCGATATGGATTTTTTTGATGGCCGATGCTGATGCCAATATTTTAGGGAGAAAGTTAGCTGATGGCCGATTAAAGCAGATGTATATAATATCAGACTATTTAATTTAATCATAGTAAATAAATTACTGCTATTATATTTTTTTCTTTTACATAAAATGTACTAAAATAATAGGAAATAAATGATTGGAAAATCTATCAAAAATGAATTTGAACATCTGTTTTATTGAAAAATCTGAATTTATTGTTTTATCTGAATTATTGAAAATTCTGTAAAATAAACTGATACTTTAGGTAGTAACTTCTTAATTCTGTAATCCTATAATGGTCAAAAGTAAAGAAATTGTTTAAAACATGGAAGTAAACACTAACCAACAGTGCACTGTATAATCTGTTAAGTCTATGTGCACTGGGAATCAAATATTCTCAAATAAAGTACAGGCAACGCAACATACTGTACACAGTGAATATGACATTATAGCGGGAACCTGAATTTTGTGCCACACAGTTTCAAGTTGCTTGCTCATGCATGACCAGTGGCAGCCAAATTCATCCAATTCACATGGTATGGATTATTTGCACAGAAATCATGCAACGAGTATGTGTTCTTGTACAGGATACAATGCGCTCTTCAGTTGGAATCGTCAAAGTCTGTGGAAATGTTTTGCAGGTATTTAAAGACTTGTTTAAATGCATACTTTCTGAATGCTGAATAGCTGAAATGCCAACTATCGGTCGACCACTAACTTTGTGACAGATTTTTGTGAAAGAAAATTCTTGGAAACAAGCACAGCTATTCCACAGAAGTAAGTAAAAAGTTCCTGAAAATGAAAGTAAATCAACTGTACCTGATCGGCCTCCATTAACAACACTCAATGTTCCTTCTTGTCTCTCTTGGCTGTCCACCTCGTCTTTCTGTCCACTGTGATTTTGCCTGGTCTTTGGAGGCAGAGGAGGCGCCTTGTCAGCACTGGAGAGTGACGAACTTCTCATTTTGCGCCTGGGCTTTATTGCAGGGGGTCTTTTTTGTCTCCGTTCTATGCTGGTGCTCTTTGCTGTATCTTCAACAGGAATCTTAGACTCTGGCTGGCTGAATTTGTTGACTATCTTTTTGACATTCCCAGGGTTCTGTGAGGCTGCGCCTTCCACAGATGAAATGTCTGAGGTATTACTGCAGGGCTTGGTGGGAACCGGGGGTCTTTGTTTAACCTCAGGTTTCGGAGGCACATGTGGAGACTCTTGAGAAGACATCTTGATTTGTTTTGATGTTTTAAACCAAAGCAACCTGGCCAATATGAGGCCAGGCAGCAGGGTCACCGAGGGCCTTCAATCTTCAACCTGCAGTAACAAACAATAAAGACTGTAAACATGAGTGATGCATCTTATCATTTCCATCTTATTTTCCATCACCTGACTAATCCCAGATCATCTGACATTGTTGTGATTTTATTAGAGATATTACAATTCTGTCCGATCCTGATGAACTTATTTTCAAGTTATGGCAATATGAATGTCTTGATGAAACAGAAGTAGCAACAGATTTTTTCTTCAATATTGTGACGTGTCAGAGTGTAACAGGTTGTTGAAAAAGAAAAAATATATATGGCAGGGACTTGGTTCTATGCATCAGTTGTGCATTGGATTTTGAGGGCGGGGTTTAAGCGGGTCAAATGATTGGAGAAGTCCTGCATACATCACCAGAAGAAGTTGTGGTTTTCACTGGAAGATCCAGATATGACAGTTTGATTAAGCATTACAAGGTCCAAAACAAATTGAAAAAATTTAACATATCAACAAATAAATTGTTCACAATAAGATCTACAACATGCATTTAGAAAACAGATGAACAGTTCATTTTAATTTAATCCTGACTTTAAAATATACGCTATTTGTGCAGCTTTGCCCAAATAAATTAAATTTGAAATGCTACAAGTGAATTTATTTTTAGATTTGCTAATGTTTACATTTATTACATTTTTTTTGTGTTTTTAAAGATCAAGCTTAAGCATTAGATGATGGCAAAGGTAATCTAAAATGTACAAATAATGCATATTTTGCAATATTGCCAATATGATAAATTAAAGAAATATCTCTGTAACACTTCAGTTTAGGGTCCAATTCTCACTATTAACTAGTTGCTTATTAGTATGCATATTACTAGGCCATTGTCGGTTTATCAGTACTTGTAAGCACATATTAATGCCTTATGCATGACCATACTCTACATCAACAAAACAACTATTGTACTAACTATTAATAAGCAGTGATTAGGATTGAGGCAAAAGTCATAGTTAATAGTGAGAATTGGACCCTAATCTAAAGTGTGACCAAAATCTCTTATATCTGTGAATAACTAATATAACAAAATAATGTGTCCAACCCTAGTTTTCATTCTTTCAGTTTCATGTCCCTCATATGAGTATTGTAATTACAACCTGAAATGATGATTAGCACCTAGTAACTCATTAAATAATAAAAAAGCAGTGATCTTTGTACTGGAATTACCTCACACAGTACAGATTCAACTGCATTGAATTTTGCTCTTACATGCAACAGTCAGACTTTTAAATATGAGACAAACTTCCAATCAGACTGGTTCTTTGGTGAAACAGCATACTAGAAATATAGTATGAAACATAGCTAAGTGCTTGCATGTCTTGTTTACAGTAAGTGCCGTGTACTTTGACCCTTCGGATTCCAAAACACTATGCATGTCTTAGAAATGCATAATGGGATTAAAACCACACAATTAGTGGTTTATAAGTATTTATCGTTTTATGGCTTACTGTTTCCCCTTATGTAAAACTACAAAAGCATTGTAATGACTTAATTAGCTTAGTTTTCTTGGCTTGGAACTAACCCTTTCTGAGGATATTATAAGGAAAGGTGTGTCAAAATGACTTCCCGTATCAACAATTCAGTCAGGTTGAACTCTGGCGTCACTGACTTCACATGCACCCCTCAGACAAACTGAGCAGGTCTGTCAGGTTCTTTAGTGTGCTCTAATTTGTTATCCCGAACATACATCGCTCAACATTACACAAAAAGAAATGCTTTTCCATGGGGTGAAATGGGACGGCTGAAATGGTTCCCATTAGAAGGGTGAAAATGTTTCTTAATTGTTTATGTCCTTCTGATATTTCAAAGTTCAGTAAACATCCCCTTAACCAACAGGACACCCAAGTATTCCCTAATGGCCAGTTCTTTCCATAAATGTGTACAAGACACTTCCCCTCCAAACTAAACAATCTTGGGATAGGAATCCTCCTTTCCTGTTGTGAACCTTGGCTTTGCTTCCAAATTCCTTAGATACACTGGGGTGTTTTGATATACATCAGAAACATTTAATATATACACACACACACACAGGGTGTAGGTAAGGGTACTATTTACAATTACCTGTATATAAACAATAGAATATCGTAGGGGGGGGAAATCCAAATTTACAATCCAATTATTGTATTACAATCCAAAAGTTAATACTCCTACTATGTTGTCCACATGACCAATGATCTGCTGTGTAAACTGAATGGTGTTAATGCAACATGATGTAGCCTAACCTGTTATTAATTTAGCATCATTTTTTTATATCTGACAGATAGACATGGTAAACACTAGGTAAGATGCATTATATAGCTATACTATATTCACAGTTGAGGAGTTGATTACAATTCATATCTGACTACTCACCATATGTGTATCACTCTCTTATATAATCCATAAAGAAAAGCGAATTGCTGAAAGAGCAAACTTCCTAAAATAAAAACATTAGAGTCGTGTGGGTAACTCTCACTTTGCACATGAACACATAATAGTTTCGTAGACATCCACGTTAATACATTTCTTTAAAATGACAGCAACAGATCGCCACATTACGGCGTGAACTTCATCCGTACGGATTTGATCAGACGTTACTTTCGTCTTTCCTCTTTTGTTGTCCTCTCCGGTAAATCCACGCGCATCTCCGGCTCTTTGTTTTCCTGCTCGAGAGCATGTGTGTAGGAACAGCCGGACAGGGACAGTGTGATTAGTGGATACCCCTCCTCCCATCCCATCCCATCACAATCCTGCCTGCATACACACCCTCCTTTGGCTGCCACCCAGTGGAGACTCTCAGTGTGTGTGTGTGTGTGTGTGTGTGTGTGGCAGGAATACCTGACTGTACGTTATGGGCACACAATGTCACCACAAAGATGGCAATATCCGGGACATTTTTGGCCTCCGTGAGGAAAACAGCTGCCTAAATCATACCAAGTGTGATGTTGAAAATCTAAATGCAGAACGTTTTCTGTGATGGGTAGGTTTAGAGTTAGGGAATAGAATACATTTTGCACAATATACAAATCATTATGTCTATAAAATCTTAACCCAACAGTTAAAAACGGTTTAATAAACATACAAAATAATAAACAGGGTATATAGCTGTAATAATGTACTAGCTGTGAGGACTATAGACATAATTGCTACAAAATATTTTTCATAAAGAGACTATTAGTGACTTAATTATGTTTTTACGACGGGCTTTGAGATTAGTTTATATTTCTAATTATAGCTACGAAATAATTCGACTGGACGTGTAGAAGTGTAAAACGGGTCTTTCTTGAACACCAAAAGACCTTGTCTGACCGTCTTTTATTTTGAAAAACAGGTGGGGTGCGTTTGCAAATACAAAATGATTTATACCAGGATTTATACCCCAAACTAGAGGAATAAGGGGAAAGAAAATTATATAAGGATATACTCAAAAAAGTAAAATATGTAAAAATACGGACATACTAGTTTTTGTCGAAATATACACAACAAAATGGGGTTCGTGAAAGCAATTTTTTTTATTGTGCAATATTTTGCATTTCAAGAATGTTTTTTTTAATTAAATAATTATCTGCGTCCATGATTTAGAATTGATTACCACATATAAACAATTAACAAACAAATAAACATACAAAATCATAACATAAAATTGTTAACATCTTAAAAATGATAATTCATGAATCAAAGATTCGATTCAGTTGAAGAGTCGATTCTCAGCAGCAGTGTTTACTGTCAGCAGACCAGCGGCTAAGCCTTTTCCGTCTGATAAGGTGATCAGTTGTTTTTGTTTCCGTAGACGTTCTACTTATCGCACCGTTTTGTTGACGGAATGAACATATCCGCGTTTTCTGCAATCAAATTATCGTATTTAAAAGAGAGATAGACTGAGTATCTCTATAGCTAACGAGCTGTTACATGTAGCAGATTAGCTGACCAGCTAAACTCAGATATTCTGAATATAATATTCTGCTAGCTAGAATATTTACTACTAAGACTACCATCACGATACAGAATGCATATCTACCACACTTTGATATTTGAGGTTTTAACAGCTGTTTTTACTGGCAATGTTGTCAGGTTGTGTTGTTAGCATGTATTTGTTTACACAGATCTGCTGCTCTGCACCGAGCTTGCAGATAATATGGATCATGCATAGAGCGTGCTATAAGCATTTTATATAGTATGTTAATAGACATCAGAGCACTAGAATTGCATATGTTGTTGTTTGTTGTATAATATTGAGCATGCATGTTATGTAAAAAACATTTATAAGTGGCTTGCACAGGTCTAAAAGATAAAAACCGTCGTATATAAGGTTTTTTTCCTCTCAACCCACACTTATCACCGCAAGAGCAGACAAAATTACACTATGCAAATAGATCTTCACAATATTAGACAATAACGAATGGCAAATGTCAGCCTAATAGACCATATCTCTATTATGACATGTATTATTCTGCTACATTGGTAATTTGCCTCTCACTGAGTGTTAGATGGGTATGTATAAAATGTGTCAATCCCATGTGTAAATATAATGTGTGTCTGTATTTTTGCCGTCACTACAGTAAGCGAAAACACCCACACACCAATTAGACACCTAGTCACCTGAGAGTGAAGAGAATACTATCCTTAGCACCACATCTAGCTATTGCCTCCCACAGGACAGACCACTGTGACTCGGCCCCCCTCCCTGGTCAACCTCAGAGGGCCTTGCCACAAGATGCTGTTTTTTTAATGCTGTGTATGTAATCACAAAGCTGGTTACAATCTCTCTTTGTTAACCTCACCCACACAGGGCTGAACGAACAGACTGACACTGAAGAGTTCTCAGTAGCATCCACCTGGACGGACTTTCTGGTTTTCGACCCTTTGCAGGTAGGTGGTCAATTATTGTGTGGTATTAGGGCGTATTTGAAGGCAAAAAAGCTACCAAGAATCTTGCACACACTTGAAGAATTTAATACAACTTGTTTTTAATGCATGTGTGCAGCTTTTTTCTGAGAACTGTTTACTAAATATGTGACTTTCAGTGCAAAATATCATATACTTTGCATCGTCACGTCTTTCTTAGCAGTTCCACTTGTTTTAGATCAAGGGCTTTTGAACTGGGCTCCGGGGATCCCCAGGGGGCCTCAAAGGATTGCTAGAGGGTTCATGGAAAGGTTTAGAGAAAAAAAAAAAATATATATATATATATATATATATGAGGATCTATTGACAGAAATGCAATATAATATACATAACTATGTTTTCAGTGGTGTTGGAATGAGCCATTTCTATCTACATACACCGCAGGTCCCCTTACAGTGAAGTCACCATTTTGCACCGCCATATTTCTACCGTAGCCCTAAACGGTAGGACAGGACAGCTAGGACAGATTTTGGACTATCGCCTCGGTTATGCACTCATGTGCCGTTGTTGTGCTCCACAGTCACGAAAACTTATCGTTTGCATGCGTTTTTAAGTTTTGTGGTTTAAAAACAAGTGATTTTACAGAAACTCATTTCGCGATATAAATGCGTGCTTAAATTCACATACTTGTGTGTCAAAGTGACCATGTATTTGCAAGTCAACACAGTCATTTATGTCTTAAGTCAGTGGTCACCAACCTTTTCAAGCCAAAGATCCCTGACCTTAGCCTTGATGAATAGCAAGATCTACCTATAGATTTTTAATGGCCGATTCAGAGGTTTTTTTTACAAGCAAATTGGCTATTATGTATTTGTTGTTGATTTGCTCTATAACAGGCCAAACTGGCCTTAAAAAAATTAGCCATTTGAAATGAGAGGCGACCACTGCATTTTAATCACGAGCCAAACAAAGATACACACATGTAGCTTGAGCAGCTGTTTTTGACATTAGATTGCATCATTTCAAGACTTAGAGCAAATACAGAATGGTCTGACTTTAGCTTTGTGAAATTGTTACATAAGACACACCTGCACAAAACAAAAACAGATGGACTGAATAAAAATGCAAATTCAATCTCTGACAGTAGGTGGTGCACATGGAAAAGAAGCGTTTCTTTGGGTACCGCTGTAAAAATGCCATCAACGCTATTCTGTTTCATTCAGAGATGCATTCATGTAACCCCCCTCCCCAATTCAATATTTATATTTTTCTTATAAATATAAATCCGTTCTTCAATTCCCGCGCTATATGCAGATTTAACATCACCGAAATCAACAGATATGAGCTGCATTTTATTGATCAACAGCTAATTTCAAAATCAAAGACCGCAATAGGAGAGAGAGTGGCATTAGCACTGGTAAGATCATTTAGTTTCTTTACTTTTAATGATGATGATTGTGTATTGAGCGTCTGCAGCTTTCACTTTCATTTGCAGCAGTTTGCTGAAGAGATATTCAGCTGCTCGTCTGCGGCGATGCGTGCTGCAATAGCGCTGCCATATCTGGCATATTATAACATGTCATATAGCCCATAACACGCTCTCACACATTTATTTATTAGCATTGTTGGGAGGAGAAAAATGTACTTATGTGGTTTCAACAACCAGATGCATTTAGACCTGTTCAGTTTCATCTGGAATGCGTCCCAGACCACCTCCTGATCGGATTTAAATCCGTCTCGAATGCGTGTCGGAGGGCATTTACACCTGGTCTTTTCACGATTGGATCCAGCTATCTGATCAGAGAAAACGCAAGTGATCATGTGTAAACAGGCCCACTGTGTCTGGTATTTTCTCTGCTGCGCGTCTGCACTCTCCTCTATCTCTGGGCCGTGTTAACGTCCTGTTAACAGACTTCATAATATTTTCATTCAAATGACATTCGGAAATGATTGCAATGCAGTTTGTGTATAGAGATCCGCCAAAATTAAACAAAAAACCTGCTAATTGTGTGTTTGGAGCACAAATTACCGGCTGTTTCTGATTTATGGCTGGTCGATTTGTGCGGTGCAAATTAATTTTGGGAGCAATTTCGAGCCTTGATAATGTTACTTATTTTTCGGTTATTTATCGGGAGCTACCGGGACAGTGATAAAGATAATGATCGCGATCGACGGGTTGGCGACCACTGTCTTAAGTGAATGTAAACGGTTGAGAAAGAAAACGCACAAGTATAATGGATCCGTGCAGTCAGTCTTAAAGTGACAGCATCCAAATTTACCTGCTGTCTTTATTAATGTTAATCAAACAACAAAAAAGAAAAAAATCTCTCACTGTTCTTCACTAATTTCACTTTTGTAACTTTAATAATAATAAATGTATATTTAATTTACACTAAGAAGACTGTGTTTTTGTTATACAATTTATGTAGTATTTCTTATTTCTAGTGCTTGAAGTTTTTTTCAGGAAGGTCTATTTCATTTGCGTTTGTTCTATTGTAGTTTGTTTGCATATATGCTTGTAATTAGTTTCTGTGTTTTTTCTTTATCACCGTTTACTTGTTTTCAGTAAGCATGAGAGTTTTTTTTTTTTGCAAAGGCTAGTATTAGTTTTTTGTGATTATTGAATCGTGAAATAAAATTACTCATATCGTGATGTAAGATTTTGGTCATATCGCCCACCCATGTAAATACATAAAAATTTGATCAAAATAAGTAAACAAATGATTAGATAAGTTTATAAAATATAAATATAAAATATAAAATATTTACCAAATATTGTGTATATATATATATATATATATATATATATATATATATATATATATATATATATATATATATATATATATATATATATATATATATATATATATATTAATATTAATTTAACACTTTTTTCTGCATTTAAAATTGGGTTTTGATACAAGAAACTATATAGATGCCTTTTAAATTAAGATGAGGCTGATCATATTTGGCATTTAAAAGATTGAAAAGCGTTTTAGACAACGATCAACGATCAATAATCGTTACGTTAGTCAGAGTCACATAATGCTTTTGTCAGCTTTCACAGCTGCAGCATCTTTAATTGGAGAGCTCAGGTGGAGAGAGATGCTGTTGGGCTCAGGGAGATGCCAGTGTGTCGAGGCCCTGCTGGGCTGCTGAAACCACAGAGAATACAGAGCTCAGCATGCACTTTATCACTCAAGTTAAAGTAGTCCATTACTGCTATGCTCTTTTAGTTAGTTTTGTTTAAGGCTGTGTGTTTGGACAACATATTCTCTGCTGTTATATTTGAGTTTTTTTGTATTTCTTTCCACATGTCCCTCCTCTTCGTCTTGGTCTCTACAGGATAGCGGATCCGGTCTTGAAACATGAGCTCTGTGGCAGTGTTGACTCAGGAGAGTTTTGCGGAGCACCGCAGTGGCTTGAAGGACTTTGAGATCACGGGTATGACAACTGTAGCAAAATTAGGGGTGAAACAATTTTTTTAACATTTTTTTACCACAATTCATCTCATGTGTAATGGCAGGAAATATAGAGGGCTGCAACAACTAATCGATAAAACCTTTAATAATCAATAATGAAAATGCTCAACAAAAATCGCTTTATCTTTAGGAAGTATCATACCGTTATTATCAAAATAAAGTGATAAAAAGTTGTGTACATTTAGCACATTGTTTCGGTTACACTTTGTTTTTAAGGTGTCTTTGTTACAGTGTAATCATACATTTAAGTACTGAGTGATATTAATTGACAACATTTACTTACTATAGAGTTAGGGTTAGGAATACAATACCTGTCAAATTTTTTAATGTTTTTAAAAGAAGTGTCTAATTCTCTTATTTGATCAAAAATGCAGTAAAAACAATAATATTGCGAAATATTACAAGTTAAAAGAACCGTTTTGTATTTTGATATATTTTAAAATGTCATTTATTCCTGTGAAGCAATGCTGAATGTTCAAAAATCATTCTAATATGCTGATTTGGTGCTTAAGAAACATTTATTATTATTATAATCAATATTGAAAACAATTGTGCTGCTTACATTTTTGTGGAAATAGTGATACTTTTTTCAGGATTCTTTGATTATTAGAAAGTGCAGTGAACAGCGTTTATGTTTATTTATTAAGTTTCATTTATTAAATTTGATAAAGCATTTATTAAATAAAAATCTTTTGTAACATTATAAATGTCTTCAGTGTCACTTTTGATCAATTTAATGCATCCTTGATGAATAAAAGTATTAATTTCTATCTTTTTTTTTAAATCTTACCACATATGTTTGAATGGTATCATCGTTTTCACAAAAATGTTAAGCAGCACAACTGTTTTCAACATTGATAATAATAAATGTTTCTTGAGCAGCAAATCAGCATTTTAGAATGATTTCCGAAGGATCATGTGACACTGGAGACTGGAGTAATGATGCTGAAAATTCATTTTTGTCATCACAGGAATAAATAACATTTTTAAATATATTAAATTAGAAAACAATTATTTTACACTGTAATAATATTTCACAGTATTACTGTTTTTACTGTATTTTTCATTAAATAAATGCAGCCTTGGTGAGCATAAGAGACTTCTTTCAAAAACATTGTAACAAAATTGTTATTTTCCAAACTTTTGACAGGTACTGCAGGTTTGGTTTAGGGTTAATTGCATGTAATTATGCACAATTTACTGTTATTACTACAGTAAGTGTAACATATGTAACAAGCACACTGTAAAATAAAGTGTTGCCTTCTTTTCTCATTGTCTGTTATTAGGTAGTGTGCCAGAGGATGAAGCATATATTCCCACCTATCTGGAGGCCTTTCCACCTTTGCCGGACAAAGGCAGTCCAGGTGAGAAGACAGGTGAGCCAGCAGGTGCCTGGAGCAAAATCCGACCCATCAAAGCCTCTGTCATCACTCAGGTAACTATAATTACTCCACAGATTGTTTGTACAGTTCAGGGCCTGAATTTCATTTTGGAAAATGGGGGGGGGGAATTCCTCCCTTAGGTGATTCTTATGGGGGGATTTTTTAATTTGAGGGGAGTTGGGAATTATTAAAGAAAATTGCATTTTTTTAAGACAATTAAAAAAAAAATTACATTTATCTCACCTAAATGTTTGCTCACTCATTGTATTTGTGTTTTTCCAATGGGGTAATTTTGCTGCTTAAAGGGATAGTTCACCCAAAAATGAAAATTTGATGTTTATCTGCTTACCCCCAGGGCATCCAAGATATAGGTGACTTTGTTTCTTCAGTAGAACACAAATGAAGATCTCCAACCGTTGCAGTCTGTCAGTTGTATAATGCATGTATGGTAACAAAATCTATGAGAGTAAAAAAAAACATGCACAGACAAATCCAAATTAAACCCTGTGGCTCGTGACGACACATTGATGTCTTAAGACACGAAACGATCGGTTTGTGCGAGAAACCGAACAGTATTTGAGCGCGCAGTCACTTCCGGTGCGTGAGGTCTGTACACGATTGCGTAGTTTACGCAAGCACTGGAAAGTGATCACGCACTCAAGGCTGTTGCACAAGACATAGTGGTGTATTAGAGGTAAAAAATTATATAAATACTGTTCAGTTTCTCACACAAACCGAACGTTTCGTGTCTTAAGACATCAATGTCACGAGCTGCAGGGTTTAATATGGATTTGTCTGTGCATGTTTTCTTTACTCTCATAGATTTTGTTACCATTCACATGCATAGTGCATGCAACGTTTTTTGGGTAGGTCTAACACTAGTATTCAGAAATACTACAGAAACTGAATAAAGTAATCAAATGTAAAATAACACTGGATAGTGTTTTAGTCCTGTATAAATTAAATAGATAGGCTATTAATCCCTATTCCTTACAAATAAAGATATCTTTTGTTGTTTTATCAACATTAAGGACACATATTAGGCTGCTGTCACTTTAAGAGCTAGAGCCCAGATCCATTATGCTGTTTTCATTATAATGTCACATGATATGCGTTTTCTTTCTCAACTGTATATATTTAAGACATAACCGACTGTGTTTACGAGGATACTTGTTAAGACCGGAATTTTGCCATTATTTTGTGTGCTTTTGACCGTTAAAGCGCTATAATCTGCGAAAAATAACTTTTTGTTACTCACAAGCTGTTTGTGATGCGGCTCTATGTATGTGCGCAGAGAAAACCATCTCTCAGAGAGCGTGCGAGTACTGAATAGTTTAAATGTTTAAATTGGTAAGACGTAAAAAGTCGTGCAAAAGATAAACTTTAGTGACGTTGTAACACTGGCCCGATTGTGCAAGTGACAATTACGTCAACTGTCCTGACTCCCGAAACGTGAAAGTCTTGTATCGCTGCCTGCAGCGCACGCTTGACACTTACCTTGTGCAATCGTCGAGAGAGAGAGAGAGAGACAGAGAGAAGACTCAGCAATGCTGAATCACTCGCGTGATTTGTGAAGTTGCGCCTTGCAGAGTTTTAAAATGACTGATTTGATCTTATAATCTGTGTGGATTTGTTTACTCATACAACCTACATGATAAAGTGAATGAATGTTTGCGTGAATTTCCCGCTTTATAAGCTCGAGACCTGCAGGAATTATTAAAATTATGCGCAATACATGCGGCGAAATTCGAGCCCTGAAGTGTGTGTAAGTTGCTAGTGATCTGGAAAATATTTTTCTTGTGTGTGGCAATCAATAACACGAGAGCCTGCCACACTTTTTCTCCTTTCACACCCTTTGCACCTTCAGGTGTTCCATGTCCCACTGGAGGAGCGGCGGTATAAAGACAACAGTCAGTTTGGTGAGGGTGAGGAGGCGAAGGTGTGCCTGGATATCATGCAGAAGACCGGGGCACATATCGAACTCTCACTTGCCAAGGACCAAGGCCTCTCCATCATGGTGACTGGAAAATTGGACTCGGTCATGAAAGCGAGGAAGGAGATTGTGGCCCGACTGCAGACTCAGGTGCTTGTTTGTTCTTGCTCTTCTTATTCAACTATTTTGCTCTTTGGTAAAAAATGGTATTTTAAAGGGTTAGTTTCGATTCATATTGATTTAATTTTAATCTCTTTATGAATGTTTTGAACTGTCATAGTTTTGGGTGAATAGACTTTCAATGGAGGGACAGAAATCTACCATTTTTTCAAGATGAATGAAAATCTTATGGGCTTGGAACGACATGAGAGTGAGTAATTAATGACAACATTTGAATTTTTGGGTGAACTAACTCTTTAATGCTAAACTTCACAGGCCTCAGCGACTGTGCTTATTCCGAAAGAACATCATCGGTTTGTGATCGGGAAGAATGGGGAGAAGTTGCAGGAGCTGGAGCTGAAAACAGCTACCAAGATCGCTATCCCCCGCTCTGACGATCCCAACGCCAACATCCGCATCACCGGCACCAAGGAGGGCATTGAGAAAGCTCGCCATGAAATCCAGCTCATCTCTGCAGAGCAGGTAACCATTAAATGTAGATGAGATGAGGTTTTATATTTCATTCCATCAGCCTCATTATGTCCTCACTGTCTGCTTCAGGATAAGCGTGCTGTGGAGCGTTTGTCTTTAGAGAAAGCTTTTCATCCATTCATCGCCGGTGCATATAATCGACTTGTTCAAGAGCTGAGTCAAGAAACTGGAGCTCGTATTAGCATCCCGCCACCCAGCGTGCCCAAAGATGAGATTGTCATTACCGGCGAGAAGGAAGCGGTGGCCATGGCGATCGCCCGCATCCGGGCCATTTATGAAGAGAAGGTGATTTGATTACGCTACCGTGCTGTTCTTTTGAACTTTGTATTCATCAAAGAATCCTGATAATGTAGCACTGTTTTCATAAAAATATTAGTACAACTGTATTAAACTTTGTTATTAACATGAAATGTTTCTTGAGCACCAAATCAGCATATAAGAATGATTTCTAAAGGATCATGTGACTGGAGTAATGGCTGCTGAATATTCAGCTGTGCCATCAAAGAAATAAATAACATTTAAAAATATATTCAAATAGAAAAGAGTGTGTAATAATAGTTCACAAAATTACAGTTTTTACTCAGAGAATTAAGAGACTTTTTTTTTTTTTCAATTAAATCGTACCAACCCCAAACCTCTAAATGGTATTTTGTGTACAGACATGCAAATATGTAATGTAACATCAAATATGTTTTCTGACCTCCTTATTATTTACAAGCAGAAACGAAAAACGACCACTATCTCAGTAGAGGTGAAGAAGTCACAACATAAGTACATAGTAGGCCCGAAAGGCAACACCCTGCAGGAGATCTTGGAGAACACGGGGGTGTCTGTGGAGATGCCTCCTCTGGACTCTGCATCGGAGACCATCATCCTCAGAGGGGAACCTGATAAGCTGGGTCCGGCTCTAACGCAGGTGTACGCCAAGGTCAGATGTATTAAAGATAGTAGATTTGTGTAGATCCACAATTTTTTGCCTTATTTTTAATAGAATGCAAAGGCATCTTTCACATGGCACTTGTTTGTTCTGCAGGCTAAAAGTGTGATAGTGGTGGAGGTGATTGCTCCGGCCTGGCTCCATCGATTCATCATTGGCAAGAAAGGACAGAACATCAGTCGCATTACACAGCAGCTGCCTAAGGTATTAAAAAGCGAAATGAGAACTCACTGTTAGAATAGAATATGGCAAGTGAGAACTGAGAATAGAATGCTGTAGGGATGATGTATTTTTGTAGGCCAACACGAAAGGTAGCATCACACTGGATTTTTTTCAATGGCTTTTGGATTCTTGCAGAAAATAATGTGTGTGCATTAACTTGGATGGGTTAAATGCAGAGGACAAATTCCGATAATGGGTTACCATACTTGGCTTTCACATGTCACTTTCACTAAGAAAAATGTATTTAAAATAGTTTACAAGAGCATAAGTATAAACACAACGACACTGAAAAAACGGACAAGTGACTAGATTAGTTCAATGTGATGACATTTAATGTCACCGACAACCTCTGTACCTCCTATTTAGCCACATGTTAGCAACTGCTTTTTTCAAGACGCATAAAAGCAGAAAAAAATTATTTTCATAGAAATTAATTAAAATTCATTAAAATTAATTGTTCCCATCATTATTTTCATTTATTATTTGTTTTTCTAGATTAAAAAAAAAAACTTTTGGGGACGTTGGAACCAGAGGTGCAAATTTTTTTAAAGTTTTAGCACTTATTCCTGCAGCACTGTGTTCCTTAATGTCTAAATCTTTGAATAATGAATAATAATATATTCTATCACATAAAAAGCATTAATTTTAATACTCTTAAGCATAATCATAAACAATAGGCCTTATATTGTGATTCTGTGACTGTTTCTCATCACTAGGTTCATATAGAGTTTACTGATGGAGAGGAACGTATCAGTCTGGAGGGGCCGACGGAGGAGGTGGAACAAGCCCAGGCTCAGATACAGGAGATCATCAAAGACCTGGTCAGAGAACACTTGAATATCTTATTATCAGTTTGTTTGTTTTTTAATGACGATAGAAATTTGATTAAAACTAAATAAAAAATGTCAGGGGACAAATGTTTGGTTGCCAAATCATTTAACATATGCTATTATGTTTTTTTCTCTTCAGTTTTAGACTGGATTTGTGGAATCTAAACATACTGTTTAGGTATAGTGCTCAAGTATTTTATTTTCCTTCGTTCAGATGGCGAGAATGGACTATGCAGAGATTAATATTGACCAACGTTTCCATAGACATCTCATTGGCAAAAACGGAGCCAACAGTAAGTTTAGAACCTTTTAGAAATGTTTAATTTGAAACTGCTGTCATGCTTAAGATAAAAAAAAAATAGAGCTCAAGGCAGAGCTAGAAAAAGTAATGTCTGAATAGTGAAATTGTGATTTTACACATTATTTGACTACAAGCAGCGCACAATGTAAAAATTCAGCAGATGCAAATGTACTTTTCCCTCACTATACAAATATCTAGTTCAGTCATGAAACTCTAGAGGACGCAGGCTGATCCGGTCCTTTACATGCAATCTGCAAGCAATCACTTCATTACTGCATGGTACAAGCTGATTGGCCTCTGCTGATCCTGCAGCCAATGAGATTGCTTTCTTAACATTCAAATAGTCTGGTTCAGTGTTTGTTGTAGGTAATCCTGCAGCAATCATTCATCACCAATAAGCTGATGTGTAGTGGGTGTTTTGCCGCAATATGGCTGCTGTCGCATCATCGAGGTGGATGCTGCTCATTGGTGGTGGTTGAGGAGATTTCCCCTTCCATATGTAAAGCGCTTTGAGTACCCAGAAAACCGCTATATAAATGTTACAAATTATTATTATATCTTACATGCTCACAGCAGCGTGTCTGTGTATCTATTGGCTGTAGCAATTCCATACTTGCTCTGTAGCAGCAACAATAATCAACATCAACATTGTAGCATAGCGAGAGTTGTCATGCGTCTTCATGACCACAGAACCTGAGAAAAATGATTGATTGTGTTGCACACTTGATCTGATTGTTACCTTTGAGTTATCCATAACATATTTGTTACAGTAGAGTTTTAAAAGTAGATAATTGAATTATTTGGTGCTTTTCCCTAGTAAATCGGATAAAGGAGCAGTATAAGGTATCAGTGAGGATTCCTCAGGACTCTGAGCGCTGTGGGTTGGTTCGTATCGAGGGCGATCCTCAGGGAGTACAGCTCGCTCGCAAGGAACTGATGGACATGGCCCAGCGTATGGTGAGGCGTACTATATATGGTAGCACAAAAGCACTCTGTATATGACATGAACCCATCTGAAGATGAAGATTTTTAATTTTCAAGCATTTTTGATGCTCTAGGAAAATGAACGCACAAAAGATCTGATCATAGAGCAGAAGTTTCATCGCACCATCATTGGGCAGAAAGGAGAGAAGATCAGAGAAGTGCGAGACAAGTTCCCTGAGGTGCTCACAGATATATTTTTGTAAAACACAGACAGCCATATTCTGCTATAAGTTTTTTGTAGCATTACGTGATAGATGATTTCATATAGATGCATTTGGTTTCATTTCTGCAGGTCATTATCATCTTTCCAGATCAGCAACAAAAAAGTGACATAGTGCAGCTCCGAGGGCCTAAAAACGAGGTGGAGAAATGTGCAAAGTTTCTGCAGAAACTCATCGCTGAGCTGGTACAAGTGTAATTTCCTCTTGCTTCCTTCCTGCTCTCAAATGACATTTGCTTAGTGACTAATACAAGTTCACAAATACAGTAGCTATTATGTGCTCAGGCCGCTTTGGAATTATTATACTCTGCCTACAGATGACAAATTTGTGGGTTTTTTAACTGTTTTGTTAACTGTTTTTTTTATTATTTTTTTTAACTGTTTTGTTTTTTTGTCTGTTTTGAAGGTATATTGACTGTTGTTTACATTTGAGAAATTAAGTCTTTGAATTTTCTCATGTATAATTATATGTTCATCATGTTATTAGGTTGAGAGCAGCTTCTCAATTTCTGTACCCATCCACAAGCAGTTCCACAAAAACATCATTGGCAAAGGAGGTGCCAACATTAAAAAGGTGAAGAAACAGCCATTTTATTTAGATTTGTAAAATTCACTTTTTAATACTGTAACAGAATCAATAATCCTTTAAAGTGATAGTTTACGGTATGATTGTCTTCTGTTTTTAAAAAATATTTCCATACAAGGACAGTTCATAGCAATTTAGCAGTTATTTTAGTATTATATTATAATATTATATTTAATATTATTATTATTATTATTATATTATGTATTTATTATATTAATTATAATATTATTATATGATTTATAACAATGTATTATTTATTAATTTTTTGTATTATTATTTCTTGTATATTTAGTAATATTTCATATTTAAAAAAAAAAATTAAAAAAAATAATAATTATATATATATATATATATATATATATATATATATATATATATATATATATATATATATATATATATATATATATATATATATATATATATATATATATATATATATATAAATTTTTTTTATTATTCTTTATTTTAGTAATTTTAATTTGTCTTTTTTTTATTAGTTTTATAATATTTATTCCAAAATATACAAAAAATCCCCCAAAAAAATTTTGTTGTACAATTTTTTTTTTTATGAGAGAGATTATGTTGCTGTGTCTATATAGATACGTGAGGAGACCAACACCAAGATTGATCTCCCAACGGAAAACAGCCACTCTGAGATGATTGTGATCACAGGCAAGAAGAGCAGCTGTGAAGCCGCACGAGATCGGATCCTCGCCATTCAAAAAGAGCTGGTGAGAGAAACACGAAGCTAGAGAATGTGTTTGTTTCTTAGCTTTTCTTCTCTCTCACATTCTCGCTTAATCTTTCAATTGTCACAGGCCAACCTGAAAGAGGCTGAGGTTTCCATCCCAGCCAAGCTGCATAACTCTCTGATTGGATCCAAAGGCAGTCTGGTGCGCTCCGTAATGGAAGAGTGTGGGGGTGTTCATATCCACTTCCCTGCGGAGGGCTCAGGGTTGGACAAGGTCACTATCCGAGGTCCTGCAGAGGAGGTGGAGAGAGCCAGGAGACAACTGTTGCAACTGGCGGAGGAGAAGGTGAGTAATGGGATGAAGATGTACAACAGAAAAGCAAAAAAGACAGTACTGCAGGAAACGCTGTTATATTTCCCGTCATTCAGTCTATGTGAGACATTTGTCTTTTGTCCCAACAGCAAGTCAACAACTTCTCAGTAGAGCTTCAAGCCAAGCCAGAGTACCACAAGTTCCTGATAGGCAGAGGAGGAGCTAACATCCGACGCGTACGGGATCGAACCGGAGCACGCATCATTTTCCCATCACCAGATGAGCCAGAACAGGAGCACATTACCATCATGGGTAAAGAGGAGGCTGTATGGCTCGCCCAGAAAGAGTTGGAGACTCTCATCAAAAATCTGGTATGACAGAAGAGAAAGTTGTGTATTTCTTTATATGCACCTTCTTCAGTTCCTCTGTCCTTCCCCTCAGGATGATGTGATAGAGGACAGTATGATCGTGGAGCCCCGGCATCACCGTCACTTCGTCTGTCGAAGAGGGCAGGTGTTGAGAGATTTGGCAGAGGAATATGGCGGCGTAGCCGTTAGCTTCCCTCGCACGGGCACACACAGTGACAGCATCACTCTCAAAGGACCCAGAGAGTGTGTGGACGCTGCTAAAAAACGCATACAGGAGATAGTTCGAGATCTGGTGAGTTTCTAATCCAATTTTGGACTGTTCAAATTTAGACTGTGTTGTTGTTGAAACGTGAACTTATACGTATTGTCATTAATATTGTAATTGTTTTCTGTAGAGGTCGACCGATTGATCGGTTTTGCAGATTAATCAGCACCGATAACCGATTGCTGGAACAATCGGTTATCGGCAAAAATCCACAAAGTTAGTTTTTCCGTGTTGCGTCCATTACTGGAGCGGCTGAGAAGAGTCCGCTGTCATTATACAGTACAAGAGCGTCCTCTAGAGGCAAAATAAAAACACTGATGCCTTGTGGAGTTTGTTTTGACACGTGAGGCTGTACAGAATGGGACACTTCAGATGCAGATTTAAAACTGACAATAAAACGGTATGTTATGCAGTACACTACACTGCATGTTTTCATATCATTGTAAAGTAAATAATTTCTTGACTAGATGCTGCATTAGTGGAGAACAGCAGTATGTTTGCCGTCGAGGCTAAGAGGATGCTAACATTAGTAGCTTACCTCAAGTGGTTAAAACAATGTGACAATGTGGCTTTTATGTATTCGTTATGCAGCGAAGTTGCATATTTAAAGTGTCATGCAGCTGACAGAAACGTATAAACAAATCAGAAATGCATTAAATTTCAGCTCTTTTTTTTATTGTCACTATAATACATATTTTGCTATTTTGAGTAGTTAATCATCAGGTGTTTCTAAAATAGAAGCAAATATGTCTAATTTCAATGCTACTTTACAATAAGATTCCATTTTTAACATTTAACTAAAGTTAATAAAAGTATTGTTATTTGTTAATTTTAACATTTACTAATACATTTTTACATTTTAAAGTTGTTTCTCTTAACATTAGTAATGCACTATGAACTAACATGAATGATCAAGGTATAATAAATATATTAATATCTTTTATATTTATTTTCATGGTTCAGTACTGTTTTTAAGTTTTTGTAATAGAGTTTAGCACTATTTTATGTGTTATGTTTGTTTTTATTTAGTATCCATTTTAAAAACTATCGGTTGATTTAATCGGTTATTGGCCAGCGTGGTCCAACCTAGTTATCGTTATCGTAAAATCCACTATCGCTCGACCTCTAGTTATACAGTACTGTTTAAAAGTTTGGGGTGAGTAAGATTCTTCAAAAAATTCTCAAATAAATGCAGCCTTGGTGAGCATAAGAGACTTCTTTCAAAAACATTAAAGAATCTTACTGACCCTAAACTTTTGAGTGGTAGTACATGTAGCCTGCTTATGAAGGAAATATCAGAAAAGAAACACTAACACATTCCACTCATTGACCGTCATTATCTGCTGGTGTGTTGTCAGGAGTCACAGGTGAGTGTGGAGGTGTTGATACCTCAGCGGTACCACAGAGCCATCATGGGACCCAAAGGCTGCAGAATACAACAAATTACACGGGAACATGAAGTCCAGATCAAATTTCCAGACAGAGATGAGTCTGCAGGTCTCTTCCTTACTCTCAGATTAGTTCAGATGTCATTCTATTTGTTGATGAAGACAGTGTTTACGAGCTGTCATTTTTTGTTTTATTTGTGGCTGGCAGCTCAGGAACCTGTACCTCAGGAGAATGGGGATACGGACCTCATCCCTCGGAAATGCGATATCATCACTGTGACAGGTCGGGCAGAAAAGTGCAAGTTGGCGCGTGCAGCTTTACTCGTAAGGAATTCTGGAATTTCAGCTGTCTCTTTTGTCCTTTTGTGGATTTGGTTTTGATCCTCTTTATCCTGCCTCTTCTTTTTACACTCGAGGCCTTAGTTCCTGTGACGATTGATGTTGAAGTTTCCTATGACCTTCATCGATACATCATAGGACAGAAAGGAATTGGAATAAGGAAAATGATGGAGGACTATGAGGTAGAGACATATTGAATGGTACTTTATGTACACTACTGTTCAAAAGTTTGGGGTTTGGAGGTTTGATGTTTTTGAAAGAAGCCTTTTATGCTCGCCAAGCCTGCATTGACTGGATTAAAAACTGCAAAAACAGTAATATTGTTACAGTTTAAAATAACTTCTTATATTCTTAATATATTTTAAAATGTAATTTATTGCTGTTGTTTTTAGTAGCCATTACTCCAGTCTTCAGTGTCACATGATCCTTTACACCTTTTTATATATTTATAACATATGCAACAACATCACAAGACTTCCTGAATACCATCATGATTGTGACACTGATTTCATACGACAGTTCAATAAACAAGTAGTTAATATTAAGTCACTTACATTTTAGATGCAATATTGACTGTTTTGTTCTGTTTCAGCAGCGAAAATAGTTCTGAACAAAGATCACAGCGCATCTCACAGCAACACTCAACCGTGTTTTCATTACTGAATGATTCTGCGTTTTGAACGAATCGGTTTAGTCAAAAAATCAATGACCTATTCATAGACAACTGCCTGATTCTTGAATGAATCAGCTGTTTGAATGAATCGTTTGAATGAACGAATCAATGACTCACTCAATAAGATTGCCACCACGTACTGGCGGTTTAGTTTAACATTTATCATTTCCAGCCCCACCCCCCAACTTTTCTTATTTGTATTTTCAAAAAGATATTTAAAACAGTATCATAACATTATTTAATGCAGTTGTAATTTTTTCAGTGTAAATGATTTAATTTTATTGGTAACAACCCTATGTTTTATTATTCTAATTAAATGTATTGATCAAATTTAAGAATTTAAAATTAAAGATGAAGCATACATTTAACAAGATTTGGGGGGGAGGAAGCCATTTATAAAGGTTAAAAAAGCCCTTGTGTAAATATCAGAAATATGCAGATTTGTCGATTCACAAGCCTCAAATTTTGACCGGTGCATCTCTAAAATCATATTTTTTTTGTTTTAATTTGGCTGATCTCTATTTGATCTATATACCTTTGATTTGTATACCTATCTCTAAATATTTGCACACAAACTGCATTGCAGTCATTTCCCAAAATGTCATTTGTGTGGAAATATTCCGGAGTCTGTAAACAGGGCGGTAACACAGTATAATAAACCAACCAACCATAACAGAATGCAGTGAACAAAACCTTGTTAAAGGGATAGTTCAGCCTAAAATATAAAAAACCTGTCATCAGTTACATCAGTATTATTTAATTCAAAACATGTATGACTTTATTGTCTTTTGTGAAACACAAAAGGAGATGTTTAGAATAATGTCCGAGCTGCACTTTCCCATACAGAAACAGTTGACCGCAGGCTATCAAACAAATCTCACCTCCTTTTGTCTTTAATGAAGGAAAAGAAAGTCAAACTGACAAATGAAGGTATGATTGTACTGATTGTACTGTACTGTACAGGTGAACATTTGGGTTCCTCAGCCTGAGCAACAGTCAGATATCATAAAGATCACAGGACAGGTGGACAATGTGGAGCGGGCCAAACAGGGGCTGCTGGAGAGAGTCCAGGAGCTGAAGGCGGAGCAGGAAGATCGGGTACAAAATCTGACATAGGATGACAACATAATTTCCATATACAAACGTGAGACTTCATGAAATGGAGTATATATTCATTTATTGTTTAATAAATCTGTTTGTAGGCCTTACGGAGCTACAAGGTGTCACTCTCTGTAGAGCCCAAATATCACCCCAAAATTATTGGCCGCAAAGGAGCCGTCATCTCTCAAATACGCAAAGACTATGATGTCAATGTGCAGTTCCCTG
This sequence comes from Rhinogobio ventralis, assembly GCA_039654625.1. Classification (NCBI taxonomy): domain Eukaryota; kingdom Metazoa; phylum Chordata; class Actinopteri; order Cypriniformes; family Gobionidae; genus Rhinogobio; species Rhinogobio ventralis. The sequence continues at coordinate 19,070,034 of CM077212.1, forward strand.
ACAAGGGTGATGAGCAGCAGGTATGTATGAGCAAAGAATGTGTCTCAAAAGCAGATTGTTTTCGAGAGAGCATTTCCTCATTCTTTAACCCAGACTGGTTCTTCCCTCGTTGTTTTAGAATTCTTTAGCTTTTTCTGTTACTCATACCTTTCATACCTGCTATCCTATTTCTGTCTCTCTTCCTGTCAGTCTTTCTTCACGTGTCTTTGTCTCCTTTCTAGGATGTAATCGTGATCTCAGGTTATGAGAGGAATGCTAATGAGGCCAAGGCAGCTATAGAGCAGCTGGTGGCAGCGCTGCAGGAAATGGTGAGCGAGGACATCCGGCTGGACCGGCGGGTCCACGCACGCATCATTGGAGCCCGTGGCAAGGCCATTCGGAAACTCATGGAGGAGTTCAAAGTAAGAACAGTTTGTGTATTCGCCAACAGTAATAACTATGTAACAGCTAAACTGGAGTACGTAGTCATAATATTTAACATCATAATGTTAAAAAGTATATTATTAACAAGAAAAAATATTAATATTATTTAAAAAATTATCATCCTCAATAATAATTATTAACTATTCTTGTTACTATTAAACCAACAATAGCATCAACAATAATAATAATAATAATAATAATACATATATTGAAAGCATTAATAATAAAAATAATCAAATTATGTTAATACTATTAATAATAATTATAATTAATAATAATGAAAAAAATATGTAATTTGTTATATATTATTATTATTATTACTTCTATTCCTGTTATTTTTGTTTAAATTACTGTTATTAATGTTAAAAAGCAATAACCATCTCTAATAATAATAATAAAAATTATTATTATTGTTGTTGTTTTAATTAATAATAATATTAGTACATAATAAATAATAATTCAAAATTTCGAAATAATGTTTATTTGCAAACAGTGACAGAACTATAACACCTAAACTTTGGTTATAATATTTATCATAATGATGATAAAAAGTATTTAAAAAAATGTATAATAACAACAATAACAACAACAGTGATAATTTTATCATAATGATTATTTTTGTTTTTATTATTAAATAATTAATAAATAAATTATTATTAAATAAAACCTTATTCAATAAGAATAATTCAGAAAAATGTGATTATTTCACTAAACTGTTTTTAAAAAATGTTTTTTTGTTTTGTTTTGTTTTTAAATATTGAAAATTAATAATTCAGCCATATACTTGCTACATATTTGCTTCAGAGGAGCCTTGATGCTTATCTTCTTTATTCCAGGTTGATATACGGTTTCCTCAGCCAGGTTCTGAGGACCCGAACAAGGTTACTGTCACAGGACTGCCAGAGAATGTTGATAATGCCATTGACCATCTGCTTAACCTGGAAGAAGAATATGTGAGTTTCTAGACAGATAGATTCAATCTCTTTTGTTTTCCTTTCTCTTACATTCACACTCACTCATCTTTCCTCCTAGATGTTGAGTGTCACAGAGACAGAGACTTTGGCAGCTTATATGAAGCCTCCTTCAAAGACGATGGGGACAGGAGGAAATGATGAGGATAACAAAGCCCTGGCTAAAGGCTTCGTTGTGCGGGACGCCCCCTGGAATGCACAAGGGAACAAGGTCATTCCTAAAATAATACTTTACCACTATGTATTACCACGCTTAAAGGAACACGCCAACTTTTTGGGACTTTAGCTTATTCACCGTATCCCCCAGATTTAGATAAATCCATACATACCATTTTTATCTCCGTGTGTGCCATAACTGTCTGATGCACCCACCCACCGCTAGCCTAGCTTAGCACAAAGACTGGAGGTTATATGGCTCCAGCTAGCCTACTGCTCAATAAATGACAAAATAACGCCAACATTTTCCTATTTACATGTTGTGATGTGTATAGTTACATCGTGTACTAAGACCGACGGAAAATTAAAAGTTGCAGTTTTCTAGACCGATATGGCTAGGGACTATACTCTCATTCCTGCGTAATAATCCAGGAACTTTGCTGCCGTACCATGAGTGCAACGGCGCAATGATATTACGCAGCGCCTGAATATAGTCCCCAGCACACTCTCTGTGCAAGCAGGTTGTCACGTTGGTTATGTTGACGGAAGTTAGCCTATTTTCAGGTGCTGCGTAATATCATTGCGCCGCTGCACCCATGGTACTGCAGCAAAATTCCTGGATTATTACGCAGGAATGAGAGTATAGTCCCTAGCCATATCGGTCTAGAAAATTGCAACTTTTCATTTTCCGTCGGTCTTAGTACACGATGTAACTATACACATCACAACATGTAAATAGGAAAATGTTGGCGTTATTTTGTCATTTATTGAGCAGTAGGCTAGCTGGAGCCGTTTACCTTCAGTCTTTGTGCTAAGCTAGGCTAGCGGTGGGTGCATCAGACAGAGTTATGGCACGCACGGAGATAAAAATGGTATGTATGGACTTATCTAACTCTGGGGGATACGGTGAATAAGCTAAAGTCCCAAAAAGTCGGTGTGTTCCTTTAATTGCCATCATAATCATTCCTTTTTCCTCTTTGTGTCATCCAGGCACCAGACATGAGCAGTGCTGAAGAGTTCCCTACATTTGGATCTGGAATAGCACCGAAACAGGCCTCTGCATGGGGACCCAAAAAGTGCTAAACGAATGGATTTGTTGTGACTCCAGATCTCACATCTCTGGCACTTAAGAACAAGAACATTCCATATTATTTGCTCTTGTCTTTCTACTGGTGCGTTTAGTGACTTTACAGGACTTACTTCTGTCCTCTCCCTCCTTTGCCTGAATAGTTCCTTAGCATTGGTGGATAGATGTTCTTCAACACTCTTCAACTGCCCACAGGTGGTCACACGCCAGTTCCTGTTGTCTTTTTTTAAAGGAAATCACAGAAACGGAACCTAAAGTAGCAGTTAGTGTTGTTATCCACCTGTTGTTTTGATTCGGACAACAAATGTCTAGGCATTGGAGAACGAGGCAGATGCTTTTTGTTTTTCTTTTTTTATTTATTTGACTGTTTATTGCAAGAGAACCCCTAGTTCACTGTGTATGAGTTCTTTTTTTAAGTCCTTGATAGTTTTTACTGGTTTTTAATCTGTGTGAGAGTGTGTGTGTGTGTGTGTGTGAGTGAGATACATCTGAATGCACTCGTTTGCTGAGTTTTCACCCTGTACTGTAAGAGAGATGAAGGCTGATCAATACTGATCTCTTTTTTATATATTTTTTTCTGTATTTATTAGTGTATTTATATGTCTGTTATTTATCAATTTTGTTCAGTGACTGAATATTCAAACTGATGGGTGTGGATGGTTTGAAGCATAAAAAAGTTTTAGGAATTATTTTGCATTATGCTTGGTTTCTTTTGCTTCAGGAAATTATTTGTGTGTGTGCACTAATCGTAGCTTTTTTTCACAAGGTGTGTGTGTGTGTGTGTGTGTGTGTGATTTTAGGATTTCAGATCCTTTGAATCTCAAAATTTTGCCATCCAATTAGCTGTTTTTATTTAAAGTATTTTTCATTTCATCTTTGCTTTTAACTCCTCAGAAGTGTAGGAAATGAAAAGACGTGTGTGATGTTATTTTTTAAACCCTGTGTTGTTTAACAGATTATAAGCATTTCAAAGTAAAAAACTATTAACACAAATGACAAAAACACACTCTTGCAGATTGCTGGTTCTCAATTTGCATATATTTACTTAAAGGTGATGTGTAATTGTTTTATGTTAAAATAATTTCACCTCAACATTCATAAGTGGCTCTGTAGTGCTATCAAAACATTTCAAAACATTGCTCTGTTTGAGCATCACAACTAGCGCTGGCTCAACCAATGGCATGAGTTTGGGGGTGAGACTTTGTTTGGCTGACTGAGGGGGAAGTATTTCATGAAACCTATTTGTCATAATTTTTGCAATCCCATTTGGTGACGCTAGTGGCGCAGAAACTACACACTTCACCTTAAAATTGACTTGTCTTTTGACTTTAATGAGGGTCATTCCCTGTCCTGCTCGTTGAGTCTTATGCTTGTGTATATGGTTGTGTGAAGAACCATCTAAAACCAACTGAAGATAGGAACACTATCGGCCTTATGAAGTTATTGCCATAGGATATTTTTACCAAGATTTGATGACATTAATATGCAACACTGCAATAACATGACAGTGGCAGAACTTTCCTACTCCAAATAAAAATAAAGTGGAATTTTGCAGTTCTTTTTTTTTTTTTTTTAAACCTGGACATTTTCACTAAACTCTAAAGATGTCGGTTTGAGAGTGAGAATATGACATCATTTGTTTATGACTAAAGAAAAACAATATAGATACATCAGTTCAAATATTAAAATCACAGTAATTCTTATATAGCGATCAGGTATAACATTATGACCGTGAGAGGTGAAGTGAATAACACTGATGATCTCTTCATCACGGCACCTGTTAGTGGGTGGGATATATTAAGCAGCAAGTGAACATTTTGTCCTCAAAGTTGATGTGTTAGAAGCAGGATGGGCAAGTGTAAGGATTTGAGCGAGTTTGACAAGGGCCAAATGGCTAGATGACTGGGTCAGAGCATCTCCAAAACTGCAGCTCTTGTGGGGTGTTCTTGGTCTGCAGTGGTCAGTATCTATCAAAAGTGGTCCAAGGAAGGAACAGTGGTGAACCGGTGACATACACTCACCTAAAGGATTATTAGGAACACCATACTAATACTGTGTTTGACCCCCTTTCGCCTTCAGAACTGCCTTAATTCTACGTGGCATTGATTCAACAAGGTGCTGAAAGCATTCTTTAGAAATGTTGGCCCATATTGATAGGATAGCATCTTGCAGTTGATGGAGATTTGTGGGATGCACATCCAGGGCACGAAGCTCCCGTTCCACCACATCCCAAAGATGCTCTATTGGGTTGAGATCTGGTGACTGTGGGGGCCATTTTAGTACAGTGAACTCATTGTCATGTTCAAGAAACCAATTTGAAATGATTGGAGCTTTGTGACATGGTGCATTATCCTGCTGGAAGTAGCCATCAGAGGATGGGTACATGGTGGTCATAAAGGGATGGACATGGTCAGAAACAATGCTCAGGTAGGACGTGGCATTTAAACGATGCCCAATTGGCACTAAGGGGCCTAAAGTGTGCTAAGAAAACATCCCCCACACCATTACACCACCACCACCAGCCTGCACAGTGGTAACAAGGCACGATGGATCCATGTTCTCATTCTGTTTACGCCAAATTCTGACTCTACCATCTGAATGTTTCAACAGAAATCGAGACTCATCAGACCAGGCAACATTTTTCCAGTCTTCAACTGTCCAATTTTGGTGAGCTTGTGCAAATTGTAGCCTCTTTTTCCTATTTGTAGTGGAGATGAGTGGTACCCGGTGGGGTCTTCTGCTGTTGTAGCCCATCCGCCTCAAGGTTGTGCGTGTTGTGGCTTCACAAATGCTTTGCTGCATACCTCGGTTGTAACGAGTGGTTATTTCAGTCAAAGTTGCTCTTCTATCAGCTTGAATCAGTCGGCCCATTCTCCTCTGACCTCTAGCATCAACAAGGCATTTTCGCCCACAGGACTGCCGCATACTGGATGTTTTTCCCTTTTCACACCTTTCTTTGTAAACTCTAGAAATGGTTGTGCGTGAAAATCCCAGTAACTGAGCAGATTGTGAAATACTCAGACCGGCCCGTCTGGCACCAACAACCATGCCACGCTCAAAATTGCTTAAATCACCTTTCTTTCCCATTCTGACATTCAGTTTGGAGTTCAGGAGATTGTCTTGACCAGGACCACACCCCTAAATGCATTGAAGCAACTGCCATGTGATTGGTTGATTAGATAATTGCATTAATGAGAAATTGAACAGGTGTTCCTAATAATCCTTTAGGTGAGTGTATATACATATATATACAGTATATTCACTGAACAGGCATAACATTATGACCTAATATTGTGTTGGTCCCCCTTGTATAGATATATACATATTTTTTGCCTTACAGTAATGACAATTTGGGAGAGATTATTTTTTAAATGTCAAGAAATTTCATGAGAATCACCTAGAAATAATTGAAGACAGACATGTTTTCCATATGTTGTGCATAACTGTCTCTTTTTTGGATTTTTATTTTCTTACAAACCAGGAAGTTAATGTTAGTGTTATGTAACAGGCTGTACAACACAACGTAAAGACATTAAAAAAATAACAAACATGAACAAATAATACAAACTGAAAAAGCAGCAATGGGCCGACACGAACCCCGTGTTTTCACATTTTCCAATTTACATAGCAAGCATTCATTCAGACATCGCCCTTGGCAATAAAGCAGGATTACTAATGCAAAATGTACACTCAAGTATGTCATATTGGCAACAAAATAAAAAAACAACTCAAATGGATAGATATGCCTTCACAGAGGGTACTGTAAGTCTAGATACAATCAGAAGAGAGTTGATTTTTGTTGTTGTCATTTTTCCAGCAAGAGCTTACAATTGTGCAATCTTAGTCACAAAAGAATACAAAAAATGGCAATAAGTAAACAATCGATTAAAAACAAATCACATTCCCAGTGTAAACACCAATCCTGGGGTCAGGTATTCTAGTAGACGACTTCAATTCTCACGATTCCTCATGAGTTCAGGCACATCAACCTGATAGTTGAATAAACAGTCCTTCCTGTTGAACAGGATGTTGAATGTAGAACATAAACAGACCTTTCCATTTTCTTGTACCTCCCACCATTAATTTCAGAAACACTCACACCCTGGTTCTTACAATAAAGTTTGTGAGTAAACAAATGGGCTTATCAGCGCACATTATTTCAGAATAGAAGACAAACCCGAACACAACACATGTGTAAACAACGTCTAAAGCAGTGAAGCATGTCAAACATAAGTACTCCCACAGGTGACTGCCCTTAAATAATGGGCAGCGAATAATGCAAAGACAACTGGGACGTGCATTTGGCCAAAACAGACACACAAACAGCTTCATAAATCTCTTCTCCAGCTCTTTTTAGAGTGCTTTGGGGTGGGGGCGAAATTCTGTTTGTATGCATTAATTCAGTTAAATTGTGTACTTTTGCCACAATTTAAGTCAAAAATAGATTTTAGGGGTATAATGGGTTAGATGGAGAGTCTCATTCCATAGATGGTTACAGTTATATCTGTGTATTCAAAAAAAGATACAATTTCCTGCCATTTGAGACATTTCTTAGCTTCCTGTCTATATGTAGCTATTAATACACTAAACACTATTTACTGTCATTTGTGAATAAATACACAGCTATAAAACCAAATATAGAGCAGAATCTTTAAAGCGAGTAAACAAAGCGATGAAATAAACAACAGTAACACTGAAATTCTTCCTGATTAGGTCTTGACGTTGTCGTTAAAACAGGTCTTAGTTATTTCCAGGTTGATTTGTCCGTTGCAAGTCTTAAGAAAAACACAAGTATAAATCCAGGGCTGTGCTATGAATAGGTGGTTTCATGTTGCATTAGTCCAGTTTTATTTCTGAGAGAACAACAGGCTCCAAAAGCCAAAAAAATCTGAGGGTGATACATAGATTTAGATGTATGAAGAGACAGAAAAAAGTAATGGAAAGCCTGCTGAGCGAGTGAATTTAATGAGAAAGACTAAAAATCGCCCACCAGTGTCCGAAACATAAAGTGCAGGCAGTGTCTTTGTCTCTGGGGATTATCATCACCATCCTTCAAAATGCAACGAACACAAAAGTATGTCTGAAACATGCAGAGATCAATGAGCTGGGGCAGCAAAACAATGCTAAATCCTCAACGCCTCAGTGTTGAATTTTGGTTGATAGTGAGGAAGATGATGCTGATATTCTCGCTCGAGTCTCTTTTTACTCCACCCGTATGAGCAGACCGTACAGGAGCGTGCCTCCTTTCTCCTTGGTGATCCACTCGATTTCTGAATTGCTGAATCGAGGGTCAAGGGACTCGCTGATCCCCAGCGATGTCTGCCCCACTTTGTACGAGCCTGGCCGCACGCACACCTGGAAGCCAACCTGGGCCTGGTGACAGCGGAGGGAACGTGGGTCTCGGAATCTGCACAGAAAAGTGCACGTGTATGTATATGAGTGCCCATATTATGCTATTTTAAAGATTCCTAATTTTGTTTTGAAGGTCTCCTACAACAGGTTTAAATGTATCCAAGGTCAAAAAACACCTTACATTTTCTTATAATATTAAATAGTTTTTTTGACCTTGGATGCATGTAAACCTATTGTAGGAGATTGTATTTTCTTATAATATACAGCACTACTTTTCTCACAGTGTCTGAAACAATTCGATAAAGGATTCAGTCTCTCTAAACCCCTGCTTTCTGAGAACCTACTCTGCTCTGATTGGTCAGATGGCCCAGTCTATTGTGATTGGTGCTTACAGCACATTTCGGAAACAAAACGTCCATTACCATGTTTACCATGTGAATTTCAGCTCTGAAAGCTTCCTCAGCACTTGTATACACAGTGATACGAACAGTAATGATGGTGTCAGTTTTACAGTATCAATATGAGCGCGAGTCTTCATACTTTGGAAGTGCATGCAAATTGTATTTGCATTCGCAGCGCAGAAAACAGTATCTTCTTATCAACGGCTCGGGTGAACTTGCCACAAATCTCTACATTAAAGATCTGGATTATAGCTGCTGAGAAGATATCCAAGTACACTGCACAAAGCAATGATCAGGACTCGGAATGAATACCTTAACACAGTTTGTTCCCTCCCCCCTCATTTGCTGAAATTCATGTTTTATGATTCGTTTTGTTTTTCTGTAAAGTGCCCCTATTATTATGGTTTTTCGAATATTCCCTTTCATGCAGTGTGTAATATAGCTGTTTGTGAATGCAAATGATCTGCAAAGTTGTAAAGTAGAAAGTGCACGATAAATAAAATTATTGTCTCCCAAAAGAAAGAATCGACTCTGAACCACCTATGCAAGTCGTTTGTATTCGAATCCCGCTGTGTTATGGTTACACATCAGTCCGCCCGCGAAAAACTTGACCAGCTCTCAAACGTCATTTTACTGACGACGACTGCTTCTCAAATCTCGGAGTTCAATACGGGACTCACAAAATGCTCGCTCTTGAAAGATGGGTCAGTACCTACAGTCTATGGTCAGTACCCAGTTTATTTGGACCAGCTTGCTCCTCAGAATCACAACCTGTAAGTATGAATAATTATTGATGCATATATTTTCTATTTTTGTGTTTTGTATTGTGTAAGTTTCCGGCTAACTCGCGTTATTACTGTCTTACTGAAACACTTCTGCTAAGCAGCTGTGGGCCACTATTACCTAAAACGGTCTATTAATGCAGATTGTCTGTCGTTCTTACTACTTTGAGTAAAGATAAAGGATGGAGCAACATCAGTCATTCACGTTAGTGCTCGGCTAACGTATGCACCGTTATTAATACAGTTCCCGCACATGCACTGCAATAAATTAGAAATATATACATGGGTTTGTTGATGGATGTACACTTGTTAATGCTGATGATGAGGAATTACAGTTGCAACATCTCATAATGTACGTCAAAATGAGTAGCGTATCACTGAGAAGCTCAAGTCGTCCTTGCAATGGAGGTTCGGTTGAATAACTAGTTCTTCCAATGTTTCATCATCGGACTCGCGCTGGGATTGATATGGTAAAATTGGCGCTATCGTTACTGTCTTTACAGCATGTATAATCGCTGAGTTTTAGGAAGCCTCAGGACAGAGCTGAAGTTCAGTTATGGTAATGGAAGCTGTACGCTGTAGACCAATCACAGCAGACTGGGCCATCTGGCCAATCAGAGCAGAGTAGCTCGAGTAAAGGAGGAGTTTAGAGAGACGTTTGAGAATCATTTAAAAATGTGGCGATGCGCAATGTATATTATGATCTTTTTTTACTTTTGATGCATGTTAACCTGTTGTAGGAGACCTCCAAAACAAAATTAGGCGTCTTTAAAACAGCACAATAGGGGCACTTTAACTTTTCTATCCATTATGTACCCCATTGTAAAGAGACTGTGGGGTTATGAGGGAGGTAGGGTAGATGGGGATGTTGAATTGATATTTGTTTTCATGTTCTCATTCTGGCCTGTTTATTGTAAAAAAAAAAAAAAAGAAATATCGTAATAAAAAAGAAAAAAAAGAAAACAGCATCTTCCTCAACATGGTGTATGATGTCGACAACACAAACCAAACTCTTCCAGGCCTCAGCTACAACTACAGTGTTTGAGGGCAGGTCAAAGTAGACGCTGTTTGTGAGCAGCTAATGAACACCATAGGCTGGCATTATGCAAATTTGTTACAAACCTAGATAAGTTCGTGCAGAAATGAAAGACTGGAATTATGGACGACTCGTTTCAGGCAGTTCGGAGTTGCTTCTTTCTTTCATTTATCATGCACTTTGATCTTTGAAACTTTGCAGAACTTTTACATTCACCAACAGCTATAAGACACTACATGAAAGGTATTATTATGTGAAAATTCATAATATGGGCACTTTAAAATTACATTTCTAGACAATCATGTTGTTTGTCTGTTCTTTTTCTTTAGAAGCACTGCTGTTGACTTACTGCACTTTGGGGGCAAAGGCCTCCAGGCCAGAGTAGCGCATTGTTGGAGAAAGCTGCACACGGGGAATCTCTCGCTCTGGGGCGCTGTTCTCCTCGGGCTCCCCGTAGCTGCCGTGACCCTCTGTCTTCACCGGGGAGGAAGAGAAAATGGAGGACGATTCTGCTCAGGGGAAAACAGAGAAGCTCAGCTCAGCTGTGCAAAAATATTCTGATCTCCCTCTAATTCACACTTTCATGCATTTCATTATCAGATCAACAAAAACAAAACATTTTGCTTGGTGGTTACTAACCTGACAAGAGTTGGTTGTGGTCCAGGATGCGTCTAAGGGAGCCAACACTAGTGCCATGGTATGCAATATGCCATTTCTTGAAGGCATTGGAGACTTCACAGTGGGTCTTGATCCTGTTAAAATAAAGACGAGAGCTCTGTGTAAGCAATTAATACTTGCACATTATCAGATTACTGAATCAAATAAAAGTAACTGACTGGAGTGCAAAGCGGCACCAGCCGAACGGCAGAGCGTAGTCTCTGGGAGGCTCCCCTCGCTTGTAATAGGCCTCATCACCCCTTAATTTGTGACAGGACTCACAGTAACACAGGTTGTACTTAGCATCCTCATTAAAGTAACCATCTGAAAAAGAGGACGAGGTGGGATATGGAGAGAGCAAGACTTTCAGTAAATATACCGTCAGCAACAATCAGAAAAGTGCTGCAAAAATTGCAAGTAAGCAGGTCCACATTCAATCTGCGCCCACAGAGTTTTATTGTTATGTGTGTAAGGTGTAATGCAGTCGTACCAGGCAGTGTGAGCAGGTCTTTGAATCTAGAGCATAGAGCCTGATACTCGCACGTCTTATTGGGGTTGACCTCAGGAGGGGGCGTCCAACAGACACTCTCCTTTATACCTGCCACAAACAGACAGCACACATGTATGGGTAAAGCCAAGTGACAACAAACATCACTGAAAGACATGAGGTCAAAATTTCACGCACCATCCACCATATCAGCCTTCTCCATGTCGCCCTGACAACGCAGGTCTTCTCGTTCCCCGCCAACCACCGGCACGTGATTTGTCACTATAGTCACCTAAGAATACAACAACAACATATATTATATGTTATATATATATATAATATATATATATATATATATATATATTATATCATCTTATATAACCAGCTATTATTGTAATATCTTTTAATTGTATAAAATAACAAACTGTTATTAATAATAAATGTTTAATAAAACAAAATGATTAACAAAACTTTTATATAAATATATTTTAAATATTCTAAAAAAGTCAAATTACTCGAATTACTTATTTTTGCGATGGAGTCTGTAACAATGTTGGCAGGGCAGATAAAAATATTGAATAATATTAGTGCTGTCAAATCGATTAATCACATCTAACATAAAAGTTTGTAAATAAAAAAATAAATATACATACATATATATATATATATGCATGTATGTATGTATGTATGTATGTATACATATATACATATATATATACATACACACACACACACACACACACACACGCACACACATATATATATATATATATATATATATATATATATATATATATATATATATATGTGTGTGCGTGTGTGTGTGTGTGTGTGTGTGTGTATGTATATATATATGTATATATGTATACATACATACATACATACATACATGCATACATGCATACATATATATATATATATTTTATACATACACACAAATGCTGGTCATATAATTAGAATATCATCAAAAAGTTTTTTCACTAATTCCATTCAAAAAGTGAAACTTGTATATTATATTCATTCATTACACACAGACTGATATATTTCAAATGTTTATTTCTTTTAATTTTGATGATTATAACAACTGACAACTAAGGAAAATCCCAAATTCAGTATCTCAGAAATTTTGAATATTGTGAAAAGGTTCAATATTGAAGACACCTGGTGCCACACTCTAATCAGCTAATTAACTCAAAACACCTGCAAAGGCCTTTAAATGGTCCCTCAGTCTAGTTCTGTAGGCTACACAGTCATGGGGAAGACTGCTGACTTGACAGTTTTCCAAAAGACGACCATTGACACCTTGCACAAGGAGGGCAAGACACAAAAGGTCATTGCAAAAGAAGCTGGCTGTTCACAGAGCTCTGTGTCCAAGCACATTAATAGAGAGGTGAAGGGAAGGAAAAGATGTGGTAGAAAAAAAGTGTACAAGCAATAGGGATAACCGCACCCTGGAGAGGATTGTGAAACAAAACCCATTCAAAAATGTGGGGGAGATTCACAAAGAGTGGACTGCAGCTGGAGTCACTGCTTCAAGAACCACTACGCACAGACGTATGCAAGACATGGGTTTCAGCTGTCGCATTCCTTGTGTCAAGCCACTCTTGAACAACAGACAGCGTCAGAAGCGTCTCGCCTGGGCTAAAGACAAAAAGGACTGGACCGCTGCTGAGTGGTCCAAAGTTATGTTCTCTGATGAAAGTAAATTTTGCATTTCCTTTGGAAATCAGGGTCCCAGAGTCTGGAGGAAGAGAGGAGAGGCACACAATCCATGTTGCTTGAGGTCCAGTGTAAAGTTTCCACAGTCAGTGATGGTTTGGGGTGCCATGTCATCTGCTGGCGTTGGTCCACTGTGTTTTCTGAGGTCCAATGTCAACGCAGCCGTATACCAGGAAGTTTTAGAGCACTTCATGCTTCCTGCTGCTGACCAACTTTATGGAGATGCAGATTTCATTTTCCAACAGGACTTGGCACCTGCACACAGTGCCAAAGCAACCAGTACCTGGTTTAAGGACCATGGTATCCCTGTTCTTAATTGGCCAGCAAACTCGCCTGACCTTAACCCCATAGAAAATCTATGGGGTATTGTGAAGAGGAAGATGCGATATGCCAGACCCAACAGTGCAGAAGAGCTGAAGGCCACTATCAGAGCAACCTGGGCTCTCATAACACCTGAGCAGTGCCACAGACTGATCGACTCCATGCCACGCCGCATTGCTGCAGTAATCCAGGCAAAAGGAGCCCTAACTAAGTATTGAGTGCTGTACATGCTCATACTTTTCATGTTCATACTTTTCAGTTTTTAAATTTCTAAAAATCCTTTCTTTGTATTGGTCTTAAGTAATATTCAAATTTTCTGAGATACTGAATTTGGGATTTTCCTTCAAATCATCAAAATTAAAAGAAATAAAAATTTGAAATATATCAGTCTGTGTGTAATGAATGAATATAATATACAAGTTTCACCTTTTGAATGATATTCTAATTATATGACCAGGCACCTGTGTATATGTATATATATATATATATATATATATATATATATATATATATATATATATATATATATATTTATTTATTTATTTATTTTATTTTTTTTTTTTTTTTTTAATTAATCGATTTAACAGCACTAAATATTATATAAATAATGAATAATGAATAATAATAATAATAATAATAATAATAACAACAAAATATTTAATAAAAAAATATACATATTTTCTGTCACTTTTAACTTTGTGATGGGGCCTGTGAAAATGTTGGCAGGGCAAGTAAAAAACAAGTCAAAAACATGAAATATCATATAAATAGCTAATAATAATATCTCAATCTTTCATTAAAAAAATATTATTTACAAAAAGAAATTACTCAAATTAGAGTTTTTTTTGGGATGGGGCCTGTGAAAATGTTGTCAATCTATCAAATCAATCAATCAATACAAATGTTAAGAAAACATTTTCTAAAAAACATGACTCAAAATCAATTTTTTGTGGTGTAGCATGTGAAAACTTTGGCAGGGAAAATAAAACAAGAAAGCTTTTTGTTGAGGCCTAATTACTAACAGGATGTTACAGGTATTGGTTCTGACCTGTTCACACTGGCCGTAAAGGTCAATGAGTGGGTAACAGGGGCTTGGGATGTCCTGTGCTGCTACACCCTGATCCATGCCATTAACAAACAGATGGAGACAACCACTGCTGTCCACCAACAGCCCCAAAACGGTCCCTTCAGGACAGGTGTCCAGGTTAGGACCATAGTTCTCACAAATCTGAGGAAATAAGAGGGAGAATGAGGTTAGGAACGATACCAATAGTGTAAAGAAATAAAAAGAGAAATTGGACATTAAGCACACAACAATTAGGAAATAAAATGAAAAACATAAATATAAGAGGAATGAAATAAAACAAGAAAATAAAGCACAGAAACAAAATAAGGATGTAAAGGAGGATAAAAGAACCATACAAGGGATGTGACATCACCTTCAATGAGTTGTGGAAAACAGAGTCTCGTTGCAGCAGCCAGACTGAGCGTTTAAGGCAGCAAGCTGTGGAAGGAAAGTTGAGACGGTCTGGCGAATGACCAATCACACCCAGTGACAGGGAGGACGTCCATGATGGATTCAAACGGTCTATCTGAAACTGGGGAAGCGATGGAGAAACAATTAGCATCATCCAAATTTTGGGTTATCGCATTAAAAAACTCCAAGATGTGCCTAAATTCTAAAAATGTGCATAAAAACACATATGCTCAATTGAGGCGGATATTTTTTTTCATCCGATAAGGAGACATGCGCATAAACTACGATAGAAACACATTTACTGAATAAATCCCTTGATGCGCAACAAAAAACTCATGCGACTTCGTCTCAACACAGGATAAAACAGCGGACTAATTTCATTGCAAACACAGATTTCCAAATACACTCACACACAAACACACACCTGGAAGAGCTGCTGGCGGGGCAAAGCCTGCGCTGTGACCAAAAGTCCCTGGTTGTAGCTGGACACCCGGGCAGCAGTCAGGTTCTGATTGGACAGCTGGATATTTTTTCCATGATTCTCTAAAAACGTCATGACCGTGGGAGCCAGTGAAGGCTCATTCTCACACTGAGTTGGAGAAGGAAACAAAAACAAATTAAGTGAGAGATTAAAATACAACTGATAAATCTTCAAAATATGATGCTTTGAGACAGCACACCTCTCTGACAGGAGTGCTGTCCTCCTCTCCCTCACTGCAGCTGTCGGACGATAGCGAGGGCGCTTTTACACTTTCCGAATCCTCAACTAGCGTGGAGCTGACAATGGACACGGCCGTCACCTTTCCATACAGGTCCAAAACAGCATATACGTTCTGAAAAAAAGCGGTATAAATGTGGGTGAGCAGACCGTACAACTGGAAAAGTCACATTTACAACTAACAGATATAGAAAGATACTGGTACCTTCGCCACTGCAGTGGCTGCTGGTCCCATGTCTTCTCCATCAATGAGAATGTGCATGGTATCGTCGCTGCATCTCTTCACCCCGACACGATTTCCCACCTATATAACGATAAAGTAGGGATGTGTAAGAGAAAGTAGATACCCATCATTCACAAATTCACCTAAAACATCCACCCCTTGTGTTGGTTTATTAAATCTTTTGTGCAAATTACTATATTTTCAGCTACCAATAAGAGTGTAGTACTTTTAGCTCTGATGAACACTTTAATTTTGCATAATTCAGCATATTATTCACATCATTTAGTATGATTGTATACGCTGTTTTCCTCATGGGGACCAAAAAATGTCCCCACAAGGACAGGGATTTTGAATATTGCCATCATTGTGGGGACATTTTGTCCCCATAACATAGGGTTTACCAGGACACACACACGCGCGCACACACAAGATAAATTCAGCTTTGTCATCACTGCAATAAATCATATTTGAAAATGTATTCAAATAGAAAACTTTTTTTTAAAAGTTTTAAATTGTTATAATTCACAATATTGCTGTTTTTACTGTATTTTTGATCAAATAAATGCAGCCTTGGTGAGCATAAGAGACCTTTTTCAAAATCTTATAGACCACAAACTTTAGTGTGAATGTATAATATTCCCCCCCCCCAAAAAGTGCAAAAAAAATCCCAAAAAGCCAGCAGATTCTATCTGGGTTTTTTATGGGTAGCAAATGCTTTTTAAGGACTTGTTCACACCGAGAACGAAAACTATAAAGATAACTATATTAGTGTCCACACCAGCACAAAATAACTGATTCGCTGCAGTTATGCGATCTGCTGCCTTACATTTTCTGTCATTATCTTTATAGCTGTGGTGTGGACTTCCCTATTCTCATAGAATTGTAATAATTATTAAAACATTATAATTATCATTCTTGCCGTGAATGGGCCTTTAATCTCTTACCGTGAGCCGATCTAGAGAGCAGCCGTAGTTCTGTCTCTGGAGCACTCCGTTGCGTCTGACCTCGGAGCCGGCGAGGACCCAGGTGACCTTTGACCTGAGCTGGGTAAGCGAAGGCGAGAGGCCACTGAGAGGGCAGGATGGTAGGTCAGGGGGCTGCAGGGTGGTCAAACCCACATGAAGAGAACCAGACCATCTGTCATCTACCTTGTTGATTTTCACCTGGAAGAACATTATGATCCATATATGAATAAGACAATCACTAAACAACACACTTTACAATCAGGTTCCACTGTAAACATTTGTTAGCACTTTATTTAACACAAACTAACAATGAAAAATACATTAACACTTTTTCAGTGCCCTTGTTACATGTAGTTACTATAACTACAAATTCTGCATAATTACATGCAACTAACCCTAAATCCTAACTCTATACATGTACATGTTAATTAATATTATTCAGTACTGAATTGTATTAATTATGTATTACACTTTAACAAAGGCACCTTAAAATAAAGTGTAACCAAAAATACTTCTAAAGCATTTATTTTCAAACATTTACTAATACATTACTAAAATCAAAAGTTGTAACCGTTATTATTATTTAATGGACCCAAGCAGACATGAACTAACAATGAACAGTTCACACATTTTTATTAATAAACTTTTTATATATATATATATATAAATTATTAAGATTAATAAATATTGCTCATTGTTAGTTAATATTAGTTAATGCATTAACTAATGTTAAGTAATGGGACCTTATTGTAAAGTGTTACCATATTTTTTGGTTATTTTTTCAGCTGTAAATTAAAGCATGTTCCACATCTTACCTCAAACAGCTCATCCGTTTTGAGCTCCTTTGCGCTAAAGACGATTCCATGAGCATATCCCCCGACCCTCAGTGCTTGGCAACCATCTCCTAATAACACCATGTTCTTACCATGTTTGCTGTGCAGTCGATGAGCAACCCCTGCCACTAGAGGGTGACAAAGACACAAAAGTGGACCAAAACATACAGTCCTGTTTACAACTGGTATTGGTTTCAAACACCTGACATGAATTTTAAACGGGTAGATCACCCAAAAAATGAAAATTGTCATCATTTATTCACCCTCAAGTTCCAAACCTTTATGAATTTCTTCTGTTGATATTTTTAAGAATGTCTGTAACCAAACAGTTGATGGGCCCGATTGGCTTCCATAGTATTTTCTTTCAATACTATGGAAGTCAATGGAGTCCATCAACTGTTTGGTCTTCTTTTGTGTTCAGCAGAAGTAAGAAATTCATACAGGTTTGGAACAACTTGAAGGTGAGTAAATGATGACAGAATTAAAAAAATTTGGGTGAATTATCCCTTTAAGACCAGGTTTAAATGATAACTAATTTTAAAATGGTTTCTCAAATCTTAATAAATTACTACAGCCTCACAAGCAAATATAAAGTGAAAATACAATACCTGGGGAGTGTAGGGGGAAGCTCTTCTCTGTGATGTTACTGGTGCACAGACTGTTATCCAGTGGGCCGGAAGAACTTGTAATGGACACTTGCACACACTGACCATAAAGATCAATCACAGCATATACTTCTAAAAAAAGACAGAAGGAAAGAAAGACAAGAAGGAGGACAGAAAATGTTACTAAGATCTGTAATAATATGAAGTCACTGACAATAGCTATGTTTCCATCCAAAGTTGTGAATTTAACTTATGTGCAAAATTGGAATATTGCATGAAACATTTTTCAGGCAGCGTTTCCATCACGTGTTTAAGAGAACAAAATCATAACTTCCTGGGAAATTGGTGCAAAATATTTGTAATAAAAATGTAAGTTGCTGCAATCGCCACTGTTGCTCTTTTTTCCTACATCACAAATTACTTGAGCCTCAGAGTGCACAGACTAAACGCGGTAAACTCGGTCATGTTATCTGGCAGTCAGAGGCGGACGTGTGGTGTTTGGAAAATCAATCATGCGAGACAGTTCTGGGAGGTCATTATACCCAACCATTTTGATAGACTTTGGCTCAGGCATTTCAGAATGATCCAACCAACATTTGAGATGTTGAAATTAGAATGAAATTAGTCCACTGTTTAGTCCAGTTGTCCAATCACATCCTCTGAGGCAAAGTCACATGAATTTTTTGTTGCGCATCGAGGGGTTTATTCAGTAAACGTGTTTCTATTGTAGTCTTCACATATACATTTTTATGCGCATCTTGGCATTTCCATGCAGCATTTTTTAATGTGATAACCCGAAATTCGCATTAAAAACGGTTGATGGAAACAGCTAGTTACATGAATTCGGGTGAACTAGTTCCCTTGAAAATTACCTGATGGCAGCCCGGTACAAGCTACACCCTGGTCAAGCCCATTGATGAAATAATGCAGGTCTCCAGAAGCTGTACGCATCATCCCGATCCTGGAGCCCGTGGTCAGAGAGTCCAAGTCACAGCCGTAGTTATTCCTCATGGTATTCCCATCCTGCATGATCGCTGTGCCGCTACAGAAGAGAAAGAGCAAAGATAGATGTAAGGTATCAGTCTGACAAAAAAAAAGGATTTTTATGCACGGTATAATTTTGAAATCCATTAAACAACTGCTGACCTCAACATCCATGTGTCATAGTCAATGTCAGTCATTGTATTAGGGAACTCCAGTTCCTCTGGTCTGATCGCTGTAACTCCTACACACAATACAAAAATTAACAACAGGTTCTTATTCAGATCCAGGTTACATTTTTACATTTTTTGGTTATATTAATGTTTCGGAAACCAGTATTTTTGTACCGATACAGACAGAACACTAAACGAAACGACTCTGACAGTGTTACACTGGTAAAGCAGTGGTATTTCTTTACTGAATGAGTAGTGTATCTTTAATAAAATCTGTGATATTTCGTTACTGAATCAGTAGTGTTTCTTTAGTTAATCAGTGGTATTTCATAAAGGGATAGTTCACTCAATTTCAAAATGAAAATTCTGAAACCTGTAAGAGTTTCTTTCTTCTGTTGAACTAAAAAGAAGATATTTTGAAGAACGTTGGTAAGCAGACAGTTGATGGTAGCCATTGACTTCCATAATAGAAAAAAAAAAAAATACTATGGAATTCAATGGCTACCGTCAACTGTCTGGTTACCAACATTCTTCAAAACATCATCTTTTTAGTTCAACAGAAGAAAGAAACTCATACAGGTTTGGAACAACATAAGGGTGAGTAAATGATGACAGAATTTTCTTTTTTGGGTGAACTATCCCTTTAAAGTGAATCAGTGGTATTTCTGATGCGAATCAGAGGTATTTCTTTAGTGATTCAGAAGTATTTCTTTAGCAACTCAGTGGTATTTCCTTAGTGAATCAATAGTATTTCTTTATTGAAGGGCTCAAGCACCCACAGAAAAACACAGAATATTCTCCATAAATTTTATCCAATCAAAAAACTGATTGAGATTCTGGAACCTGTCTGATTGGTGGATCTCACATCGGGTCCCAGCAGGTCGTAAATACACACAATTTTACCGTTATTTTTAGCATATAGTTATATTTAGTTTTTTAATGCAATAACCCAAACAACAGCTTATTTTCTGTTATTTTGCACAATGATAAATCGCAAATTATGTAATGAGCTATATCAGCGAGAGAGCGACTCATGACAACACTCATGGAAAGAATGTGTGATTTAGTTTGGTTGGTAAACATAGGCAGAGGGTGAACCAACTCAAAACATTAATTTCCTTGTAGCTTAATAGTTTTAATTTACATGCCGCAGCACAACCTACACATCCCAGCATAAACGCTCCTGATACATTTGTTGTTATTAAAGTGTTTACTACTACTGTTAATTTTAACAGAAAAAGCAAGCATACTGCATGCGGGACTTGGCATGGCAGAAAGCATGCAGAGCGCTCCCTTTATAATCACAAAAAATCCGTCACTCTTATTTACATAATGTCTAAACTTTGTTTGTTATAATGAGTGCAGAACTCAGAATGCACTCACTGCTCAAAACGCCAGAGTTTTGGTTTAGTGCTAACTTAAACACCTCTGATTGGCCAGTGAGTTCAAGAAATCAACAGATATTTTTGTGATTGGCTACATTTCTTAATGCTGCAAAAGACGTTGTAAATAAAAAAACGTTGATGTTTTCTAGAGTGCAAACACAGGGCCTGACACCTGGTCACTTAATGCATTTTCTCTGACCGGATAGCTATCCGTTTGTGAAAAGACCAGGTGTAAATGCATTCCGAAACGCTTTCGAGACGGATTTAAATCTTATCACTTAAACCACTTTAGAAGGTGGATTGAGACACATTCCAGATGAAACTGGAGTGTAAATGCATCTGGATGTCAAAACCACTATGTAAATTTTACTTGTGCCAAAACGACAAAAAAATAAACACGTGAGCGTGTTATAGGCTATATGATATGTTACTATAGCCAGATATGACAGCGCTACTGCAACTACGCATCGCAGAGTATCGCTTCAGCAAGCCGACGCGGAAACTGCCGCAAATGAAACTAAAAGCAAGTCACAGACGCTCAACACACAATCATCTTTATTAAAAGTAGTGAGACTAAATGATCTTACCAGTACTGATGCTGCTCCTTCTCCTATTGTGGTCTTTGATCTTGAAATTAGCTGATGATAAATGAAATGCAGCTCATATCTGTTGTTTTCGTTGATGTGAATTTGCATACAGCGCAGGAATTGAAGATCGGATTTATATTCGTTTTTTGCGGAGACACATTACGTCGCCACGTGTAAATGGAACAATTTTTACAAATCAGATCAGTAAAAACGCATGAAGTGACCAGGTGTAAACAGGCCCACAGTCTCAGACACGCACTGGATCGTTTGCCAAATCTGTTTCGCCAATATGCTATTTTTATGGAGAAAACTGATCCTAGACCAGCAGTTAAAAGCAATCAGAAGCAGCAGCAGGCAGTGGTTTGAGTGAGAAAATTCCACACTAATCTCAAGTCCGCGGCCAGGGGAAGGCTAACCCACCGGCAGAAACATAAATCAGTGGCTAAGATCAGTGGCATTTCTTTAGTAAATTTTTGGTGTTTCTTTAGTGCATCAGGGTGTTTTATAACAGCTCACCTGCTTCTATTGAGCCAGACCAGCGATCCACCATTTTCTGAATCACAATTTCAAAGAGCTCTCCATCCCGAAGGAACCTGTCCATGAAACATAAAATATTCATTTAATCGATGTCTGATCCATTAGAATGAACCAGCATAATCTAAGAGCACTTAAAAGAGTTCATGCTAAAACAAAAGTAACCTGTTTGAAATGACGATGGCATCATTAAACTCGCTGCGGCAGTTCTGCCTAAGCGCCGTTCGGCCACCATTAGTGATGACTGCGTTTGTGCCGTGCAGCTGATGAAAGCGCAGGTCGTTGGCAGCAGCAGCCCCCGAAACTGAACATGGGCTACCAGGAGACATGGCAGTAGGGCCCTCAGAACTGTCATCGGGCAAGGGAGGGAGATCGGCTAAAAGACAGAGTGAGCGAGTGAGCGAGTGAGAGAGCACGAGAGAGAGAGAGAGAGAGAGAGAGAGAGAGAGAGAGAGAGAGAGAAAGAGATTTTTAACTAAAGGTCTGTAGACACCTGAGTACTTCAGGGTGTCTACCATCTTTCCATTTCTACTCCATCCTTGTTGCTCTCACCCATATCATCCATGATTGTGGCCTGGGCAGCCTGTCCATACAGGTCCACCACTGCATACACGCTGGTCGGAACATTCCAGGCCGCGGGGCCTTGAGGCACTCCATTCACAAAGAAATGCAAACTCCCATCCTCCTTTCGGACAACTCCCACTGTATCTCCAGCCTGTAAAAATTCACATAAGGCACGTGAAGATAAAATCCTCTAGACCAGCTAAACTAGGATAAGTTCACAAGAATATATACTTATAATTGTTATTACAGCCATTAAAGTCTCATACAACTCACCTTGGTAGATATCAAGGAAACATTTAAGGGATAGTTCACCAAAAACTGTACATTTTGTCATTATTTAGTCTGTCACATTACGTCATTCCAAACTCATATGACTAACTTTCTTCCGTGAAAATAAAATGTTTAAAGAACTTTCATGCAGCTCTTTTCCAATGACAGTTCATATCTGACAAGCATAATCGATGTCTTTAAAAAAAAACAATTCAGAAGAGGGTGATATTAACTATTAAATTAGACTATTAAAATAGGAATGATAATCTTCCCCTCCATTAAAGCTCTGAAATTGAATTAGCGTCCTTGCACCATGCCAGGTTTGACACCACTGATTTCTTATTGGGTTTTGCGTTTCTTAACTGAACACAGTTGCAGTGGAACTATTTTCTGTCATTTTTGGAGATACAGATATGATTACTAGTGATTCAACAAAATTATTTTTTTACTGAAAATAACTAGTGGTGTTTCTTTAGTGAATCAGTGGTGTTTCTTTAGTAACAGTGATATTTCTTTAGCGAATCAGTGGTACTTTAGTGAATCAGTAGTGCTTCATTAGTGAATCAGTATTGTTTATTTAGTAACTCAGTAGTGTTTCTTTATTGAATCCGTGGTATTTCTTTAGTGAATCAGTGGTGATTCTTCAGTGAATCAGTATTGTTTCTTTTGTGAGTGAGTGGTATTTCTTTATTGTATCAGTAGTGTTTCTTTAGTGAATTAGTATTGTTTCTTTAGTGAATCAGTGGTATTTCTTTAGTAAATTTGTGGTGTTTTGTAAAACCTTTGCGTCTTTGACGCCTGAGCCTGAACACCCAAATTAGTTTTTATTTGAATGAAAACTGACACTAAAGTTTCTGTGATTAAATTTGGATAACTGATCGATGATAAAACTATTCATGGTAAAGTTCTTTGGCTGCCTTGGGCGCCTCTCAATATTTCCACCAAACAAAATTACACACTGTGCTGACTGAATAGACAGCAATATAATGCCAATTTCTACCCCTCAAATATTTTTGTCTTTCACAATGGCTTCGAAGGTTGAGGAATTTATTAGTGCTCCATCTGAAGGGTTTTTAAATGATTTGACTAAGGATCAATTAGTACAACTTGCAGATCACTATAAAATTCACGGAGTTAAATC
This sequence comes from Rhinogobio ventralis, assembly GCA_039654625.1. Lineage (NCBI taxonomy): Eukaryota > Metazoa > Chordata > Actinopteri > Cypriniformes > Gobionidae > Rhinogobio > Rhinogobio ventralis. The sequence continues at coordinate 19,093,882 of CM077212.1, forward strand.
AAACGTGGGGTTTTAGAGTCTCAATCTCCGGAAGGTGTGTCAGATTTCGTTAATGTGACATCTACAATGTCTCATCTAACATTTGAACAACATAGGAACGAGTAATTCTTAATTTTAATAAAACGTTCTTAAAAAGAATGAAAAAAGAAGTAAAAAGATTGAGCTGGGTTACTCACTTTTAAACGGTCCAAGTTGTGCCCGTATTCATCAAGAATTGTAGTTCCATTGTGCATGACACCATTTCCTGTCATCATCCAGGTTCCTGTGGGGATAACATTAAATTAAATTAATTAGCTGCCAACACTCATGAATTTTGCATTTAATGCTACAGGTAAGGTGGCCGTGACTCATGGGCACTTTATTCAGTCAGCTGAGCTTTCAGTTGTGACTTGTGGGTAATTATGGCAGTATCTTACCTGAGCGCAGGTTGGTCATGGTTGATGGAAGCTGAAGATAGGTGGGGTTATGAGTCGTCACACCGATTTCTATAGAGCCTGCCCATTTGTCCACCATTTTGTCAATGCGCACCTGGAAAACCTCATTGGAGTGCAACGGACGGTTGCTAAGCACAACACCATGGTTGAAGTCATCCGTCGCACTGCGCCAGAGATCAACATTTCATTGAACTGCCCCCACAATGCAGTGCCCCTATTAATTCATTAAGTAGAGATCAGTTAATTAAAATAGTAATTTTGGGATTAAATGAACTCACTGAGGCCGTAAAGCAGTGCGGCCATCACTGATGATTGCGGCCTTCTGCCCACAGTTTGAATGAAAAAGCAAGCGGTCCGGGATATCAGGCTCAGGAGTCAATGAGAGAGCAGGCCGAGGCCGGCCCACGTCAGGTGACAGCGCCCTCATGATGGCATTGTTGCGGCGTAAACGGTCACTATGGTTATGGTTGTGGACAATGGTGACCTTAACTGCCATGCCATAGAGATCCACCACTCCATACACTACACCAGGTGTCTGATTGGCAGCAACCCCTAGAACATCATTTTGCAAAAGTATTTTAGAAAATTCTGAGCTAAGTGTGAATCTCTTATGGACCCACTTTATATTAGGTGGCCTTAACTACTATGTACTAACATTTTAATTACTCATTTGACACAATGCACTTATTGTGTACATACATGTTTTTACATTGTACTTACATTTTTAAAAATACCTGCATATAATTACATCTGTAATTAATTTCTGTAGTTACATTTATAATTACACTGCTGACCCTTCCCTTACACCTAGCCCTAGCCTTAAACTTACTCATACCACCACACCTGTCCCTAACTTTACCCGTATCCTACCTCAATATCAGCAAAAGTGTTTTGCAATACAATATGAACACAATAAGTACATTGTACTTATTTTTTGATGTAAGTACATAGTAGTTAAGGCCACCTAATATAAAGTGGGGCCTCTCTTATTGCTGAGATCTGAAGTGCCACTCTCACCTTGATCAATGCCATTAATATAGAAGTGTAGAGCTCCACTGGCTTTTCTCATCAGTCCTATGTGATCTCCCTCCTATAAAAGACAACAACATCTTGAGTATTAGACTGCATGAGATAAACCTAAGACTCACAGATCCAGCAGCCAACTTACCTGGAGTTCATCCAGGCTGAATTCACAGTATTCCCGACGAGTCCCCTTCCCATTGGTTAAAATCCCACAACCACTCATCATGATTGTGCCTTAAAGACAACAAGAACGTGATGAATAACGTTATTTAGTTATTTCAGCGAGTTGTCGGACACATTAGCTATCTCCACACCATGCATTGCTATGTACCTGCTATGTACATTGAAATAGTTGTGTGAGAAATGCTTACTGATAATAAAGAGTGTACCTGAGCGTAAATTGGTCATTGTTGCAGGGTAGTCAAGATTATTTGGGTTGTGGGTTGTCACTCCAATCTCAATGGAACCAGACCATTTATCCACCAGTTTGTCAATGCGAATCTGAAATAAACAAGTGTAGCAATATAATGTCTGAAGGATCATTGATTTGTAAATAAATAATTGATGCATATTTCTACAACTTGCCTCGAAAGTATAGTGAATGAAAATGGAAAAATATTAAAATTGCAGAAAATGGTGATTAAAGACTATTCTAACTTTTGTACTTTAAATAATAATTTTGTAATAAATAAATCAATTTAATTTAATTAAAATATAAATAAATAATAAATAAATAAAGCAACTTTTTTCTCCATCTCTTGATTTAAATTTGAAAAGCTATTTCAATAGTCAATTCTAAAGTAAAAAAACACATTTACTTTTTATTTTTAAATACTTTGGGCCAGATTTTACGAAACAGGCGAATTAGTGAGAGGGCAATTCCAAAAAAGCGTAGATGGGAGTGGAGAATTCTGCGCAATCTAGCAGCGCAAATTAGCGCCTGGTTTAAGACAGGGTTTTTTTGCGGTAATTAATGACGATTAAATGTGTAAACCTTTACTTTGTTTAAGGCTAGATACTTAGATATTACATTAAGTAAAAATGTGACACTTTCCCAGTACTTTTTACACTTCTGCATATAATTATATACATAGTTTTTTGCACAGATCCTCCTAAAATATCACAACTAACACCCGTCTAATAAAGGCTGTCATCACATTTAGAATGTAAAGCTCATACCTCAAACATTTCATTGTGTCTGAGTGGCCGATTGGTCATGACGACTCCATTATTGAACTCATCCAGCGGCCTCCTTCTTTCCGCTGTCTTATTATTGTTGCTTAGTTTGATCAGCGTGCCACACTTCTCATGGAACAGCAGTGCGTCATTGGTCGTCATGCCGCCAGCGGCCACCCCAAGCCCCGCTGCCCCACCAGAGCTCCCTGCTGGGCTGCTATTGCTGCTACTGCCTCCGCCTGTCCCTCCGCCACCAATACCACTATCACTTCCTGTTCCTCTACCTCCACCGCTACTTCCTGTGCCACCCCTCGAGGAGTCAGAGCAACCTCCTCCTCCCACCCCCAAGTCCTCTCCACCCTCATCCTCCGAACGATACAGGGAGACAATGGCATTGTTGAACACATCAAATAACTGATGCTCAGTCAAAACTGTGAGGAGAACAGGAAAAAAAAAAAAAAGAGCAAAAGATAGAGTGAACCAACATGACATGGCAGATTAACAACGATTACTAACTTAGGCTGGTTTTAGAAGTGACGTACCACTATCAGGTTCAAAGTTGTTTGGAAATTTGTCCGGCCGACTGTGCGTCCTGGACACCTCAGGCACTGAAGAGAAAAGAAAACAGTTAATTGCAATTGGGCCAATGACATATTAGAGTGCCTGGGATAAAGACATGGAAAAATCTTTTTAAAATTCATGTTGGTTTTAAAAAAAGCTTTAAATGAATGACTCTAAATATGACATGTGGTGTATAGGTGTAACCATCATGTAATAACATTTTCCTTAAAACTTGAATACATGCTGACTTGAATTTTCAATTTTTTTCAAATATCCACTACGGTCAAAAGTTTAAAATAATTACTATTATTAGTGTATTATGGCAGCAAGTTTTCAACACACAAAATCAGCATATTAGAATGATTTCTGAAGGATCATGTGACACTGAAGACTGGAGTAATGGCTGAGTATATTGGAGTAACTTCGACCAGTATGTATTTTTCAAATATCATGCATTTATTAATAAATATCATATCAAGTTTTTGGGGAATCATAATGCATATTTCTGCATGTTTCAAAGCACCATGTGGACAAAAGTTTTTCAAATATTAATAAGCAAGTTTTGTATAAAAAAAAAAAAAAAAAAAAAAAAAAAAAACTTACAAATAATTATGGAAGATTATACCACACTACTTAAGGTTTCTTTGTCAAGGATTTTTGAATAAATAATAGATACAATATAACATTATTATTGACCAAACTACTTATGAAGACCTCTCATCTATACTATGTGGTCTAGTTTTACCTTCCTCCGCTGATCCATTCATCACGGCTGTTGTAGCACCAGCTGCAGACAGCACGACAGATCCAGCCCTATCATCGTGGCTACGGCAAGCCTCTGCCATTACAGACACCGCTTGCATCGACACCATCTCATCCTCCACCTCTTCATTCTCGTCCCCTTCCATTTCAGGTGGGGGTTCGCAGCTTACCACAGTCACTTGGGTACACTTCCCATAGAGGTCCACCACGGCCCACAAACGCGAAGGAAGTCCACTGGCCGCTGTGCCGCAGTCCTGCCCGTTCACCCACAGGTGAAGCTCTCCTTTCCCATTTCGCTGGATCCCCACACGGTCCCCTTCCCCCAGCTGATCCAGGTCGCGACCGTATTCCTCCAGGACTGAGCGGCCGTCCTTCAGCACAGAACAGCCGGACACGATCCACGAGCCCCCCTTCAGCCCTGTGGCACTGCTGGGAAATTCCAGACCGGCTGGGTCCAGCGCAGTCACGCCGATCTCTATAGAACCGCTCCAAGAGTTAACCTGGACCAAAGCGAAAAGAAATGGGAGTTAGTTAGTTAGTTCATTGGCTTTTCCGTTTATAAATGATCTCAGATGTCTCAGAACCATGGTACAGTGGTTCGTGCATGCAATCATGTTATGTTGAGCCTTGGTGCTCATATGATTGGTACAAGTTCAAACCAGGCCTGCAACATATTATGATCCTATGTCTCATGATCCTATGCTGCCCTGCCCTTCCTCAATAACTTCCTGTGAATTGACAAAATTAGTGACAACAATAATAGACTAGATAAATAATTTTATTTATACATAATTATAATAATAATGCCTTTTCAGTTTGAACAAGTTTTGTTGTGACGTGAGCAGCTTATGTTTTAATAAAACACTGGCTTTGAAATTCACATTTGAGCTGTTATTAATGTTGTAGCACAAAACGTGAAAGTTGCTGCCTGTATGCGGATGCTCATTGAAATGATATACTGCTTGTTAGCTTCACATCCACCTTGAGGCAGCAGATAGTTTAAATTAGACTGTAATATCATCTTACCAGTTTCATAATAATGAAACATTTATTTGATGTTCTCTCTGCTCTCAAATTCTCTCAGTATTGATTTAAACATTTGAATCACTAAATCAGCATTTTAGAATGGTTTTCAAAAACGTTTGAATGTAAGTGTATTTATATATATTTCCCCTTAAGCCAAGCTTTTTTAAACCAGGAAAAAAATAATAATAAATAAATAAATAAATACATACACATACATATATATATATATATATATAAAATGTAAAAAAAAAAAAAAAATGAAAAAAAAAATGAATCATGTTTACAGTAATCCACTATTGAAGTCTATGTGACTCATATTTCCGTTCAAAAAATTATATTAATGCTTCTGTTCAAAATTGTGTTATCGGAGCTATAAAAGCTGTCTAAATCATCCTTTTAGTAGTGGGACTACGGTTTGAGACAGACAATGTATTTCCTGTGTGTGGAGTTAGCTTCAAAAGAAAAGTACTTTGTGGATGGTTACTTCCCTTTCTGGTATCCTATCGCACATATTGTACAAAAGTTACTGGGTTTATAAGCATTATATAATCAATACAGGAAAGTCGTCTGGCTACTGGCTAGAGCTGCACGATTCTGGATAATGTGAGAATCACAATTTTAAAATAGAGATCACTATTCTTCTACGAACCTGAACAGACACCTAAACAAAACAACATGTGATTTGCCATGGTTCTGACAAATGTTAATTGCCGCAGTCTATTTAAAATGTTTAATGATTCTAAATGAATTTTTTTTTTTTTTTTTAAATAGGTTTGAATGAATGACTCAATGATTCACTCAGAAATACTTCACTCGTTTCATTACTGGATGGATCAGCGTTTTTTTGAACAAACCTCTTGAATGAATGATTCAAATGACAAATACATTTTTAACAGTTAATTGTTGCTACCTGTGGTGTATGACGTAATCGACACTATCAATATAAGCGCCATGTTACTTTTAAAAGCTTCTGTAGACATCAGTGTATATATCTGAACTATATACTTTCATCCCAGTTCTTCTGTGATAATATGAATATTTGTAACACAGTGATAACGATACCAGGGCTCGCAAAATCGCTAGCCCGACGTCCCGGGGCTAATGTGTTTTCCAGTCGGGCTACCAAAATGTATCACCTCCCTGACCGACGGGCTATCTCATATAGTGAAATAACATTCCTTTATTGATGTGCGTTGTTCACTCTCTTCACTTGTTATTTGAAGGAAAAATACGATCGCGGAAGTTTTGATTATGCTGATTTGGCCGCAGTGAAGTTTAGTCGATCGGTTTCACACCGCACGCACAAGTAGTGTGGACTGTTGAGGCAGCGCAGAAGCTGTGCGTATGGAGAGCGGGAGCAGGCGCGCGCCCGTTGTGCTTTTCACATTGGCAGCGTTTTTTTGCGCGCAGCTCAACCGCTGCGCTTGTGTACTATACAAACGAGTATCGTCCATTCTGTCACCTTTTCCGGTGTTCTCCTCCGACCCCTGTCTGTCTCGTGCTTTGATTTATTATGGGCAGCATACATCTACTGAGAATGCGACCGTGTTCCCCTCTGTCCCAAACACATATGCATATAGCATGCTGTATATAGGTAGTTTACATGATAAAAGTAACCTTAAAGTTAAGATATGCCTACAGTTTTAATCATTTAAACGCCTCTGTGTGCGGTGTACATGCTCTAATCTGTTAACATGGGAGCCGGAAAAAAATAAGCGCTGCTTACGCTTATGCGCGCGCGTGTGTGTGCGTGTGCGTGTGTGTGCGTGTTAAAACGCGGTTCTATATCCACCGATCGGGCGGGCCAAGTACTAAAAAATAAATAACATTCAAATTAATTATGGGTGGATGAGAGATAAATCATTACTGTGTTTGATAAAGACACAACTCTCATTCCATGGTAAAATGCAACTAACGTGCATTAATTTTTTACTTTCATTTTCAACTCCTCGGGGAAAACCAATCAAAGAAAACATACGTCTAGAACACCTCCTAGTGGTCATTATATAAAACACGACGGAGTTATTTAAAAAATATTAAATACACAATGTATACATGACAGTAAACTAATAAAGCCTATATCCAGTCTTAGCTTGGGTTGAAAATATTTAGTGTTGTGTGTTCGGGAAGCTGCACTGATGGAAACAGTGACAATTTAAGATTGTGATTAGACTATTAAGGAAATGTAATTTTGCCGAAGCACTTACTACTTTACATTTATTTTTTGTTGCTCAATGAAAGAGATTGCATGCGCAGTGGAGAAAATTGTGAAAATCGATGACAAAAAAAAAGAAATTCATAGAAATTTCAGTTCAGTTAGAACCAAAGACATGTGTTTTTGTTTGTTTTTGACTGATATTTCGACTCCAGTCCAATTTTCTACATAAAAATGGTCTTTTATTTTTGCTAGTTAAATTCTTTTCGGGCTACCAAAATCTCAAGAGTGCCTGCCCGAAGGGCTACCAGAGATTTTGAAATTTTGCGAGCCCTGGATACTATGATGTTGAAAATACTTTGTGAATCTGTTTAATACCTATACATGACAACTGCTCTCTCTGGCCCAGCGGCAGCGCCGGAACAGATCTAAATGTTTTGGTGTGATTTTGTCAAAGGTTTAATAGACACAGGAGAATCTGTGCCATTTAGGAATGAGATTGGGACGATTAATCGTCCAGCTCTACTACTGGCTACTCTTTCAAAACAATAATTGAATGTTTATTAATGGGCATTGTCTTGCATTGTAAGTGCATTCTTGTTTGACCTGTTATTCTTGTAGGATCTAGTACGCTTTTTCACATTTTCAAATTTCTTTAGTGTGTAATGTTGCTTTTTAAGCATGTATAAGGTCTGCAAAGTTACAAAGTCCACTCTAATGGGAGTTATTCTCTATATCAGTAAGCACTGTTTCTGAACTCCCTGAAACGCTTCGAAGCTAGAATTTTCTTCCTGGAACATACACGTCACTATAATCCTCATTTAAATAATTGCCGTCCAAGTCATACGCAAAAAAAGGGGCGAGGCCTGGTTGAGTTGTGTTAGTATCCAAAAATGGCACTCTTCATATGCACTTACGGACTTATGGACTTACAATGTCCATTAAGTCCATGAGACCGTAAGGTGTCCCATTTGTCATTTTATGTGTCAGAAGGGTGCTCGCGAGTGACCCCTTTGTGGTCGATATGCGCCCTCGATGCACACTTTTGCCAAGTCTGCACTGAAGCGATCTCCGCAACAGACTTCTTCTTGACCGCAAGTGTTGAGGGTGCCATTTGGGACAGGGCCGTAGTGTATTGAAACTTGTGGTTATGGTAAGGGCCGTGACATTTACGAAACACGCTTGAAGCAGTTCACCAATCACAACCCACTGGTCCAGCCAACCAATCAGAGCACACTGCGCTTTTCGGAATGAGGGGCTTAATAGAGACAGGAACTAAACAGAGCGTTACTGACAGACCGAGAAGGGAGGTTCTGCAACAATGAACATTCAAGCATGAAAGCCTATTCTAGCAGACTCAAAAACAAAATCAAGACTTGTCACAAACAAAGACCAAGGTGAAATTATTTTCGTTGGCAATTAACATGCCACAGATGCTGTTAATAAAGGAACATGCCATTAAACAAATCTCCATCTCACACTGTTCAGTGAAATGTCTCTAGATTTTGCATCATCACTGCATTCCTCAAATGTCTTTATGTTTATGGTATGTAGGTTGTCAGTGGAGCAGGGCCTTGTGTATCTGGGTTAAGGCAGGCTGAGAAGAGGGACAGGGGGCATTGAATGTGATAAACGCATTTCTCTAATCTGGTTACATAAGTGACCAGTAATCTACTTCATTGTCATTTTCCCTTCTGTCTAGAAGTGAAGAAACAGAAAGAGTGAAAACATACAGGAAACAGGAATAATAATCAAGGATGGCACAATACGAATAATATTGTTTTGCTGTGCACTTCCTTTATCAAGCCTCAATTTCTAGCTTATAGCCACATAAACTGAAAGTCAATTTATAAATTAGACTCAAGACTATCATAAAATTGTTTAGAAAGCATTTCAAATGATCAAATCGGTCTAAAACACAACCTCTTCTAAATCCATTTTTCTAACAAGCACTTTGTCTAGGAGCTGACTGGAAGAAGTCACAGTTCAAAAACATGAAAAAATATACAGCAGTAGTCTTTAAATGCTAAACGTTTCTAGATAACAACAATAAAGTCTATGATGGCAGTACCATGATTTGACTTTAATAGGATTTATTAGCTCTCATTCACTAGGAATTGCATGGACTATTTCGCTTTTGTAAGTACAGGAAAACTACTCACAATAAATTACAAAAACCTAATTCACAACATATGTGTGCAAAGTGCAAACATTAATTTGTCTTTTTTTTATGGAACATTGCAGTATTTATTATTAGAGGTGTGAATCTTCACGTCTCACAATTCAATTGCGATTCAGAGGGTAATGATTCGATTATAAAAACGATTCTCAATGCATCACGTTGCATCTTTTCCTCCAGTTTATTTATTAATAATGCCTATATCAATAATCACAATAAAGTTTTTTTGTTATTTTATCTTTGTTATTAAAAATAAGAACAAAGATGTGAATAACAAACAGTAGAACGAATACAAACATGTAAACAAAAATGTAAAGCATTTAACAGTGCTTTACTTTTTTATTTTTTTTTATTTTACATCTAACAGAAGCATCCAAGTAATAAATAATACAGAAATGTAATAATCACTGCATAGTCTTTAGTGTATTAACTACAAATAAACAGATTATTATTAAAACCACAAAAGTTAATCAGTAAAGAGCAGTTACTGATTCCCTCTTTTTTGTTGTTTGATTAACATGACAATGACACAGACAGCAACAGGTTTATTAGATTAAGACTAAATGCAAGGATCTAATAACCTTCTTACACTAATCACACATCAGATTTCCCTCCCGTTCATTTAAGAGTCTAGACCAGGGGTTTTCAAACTTTATGACGCTAAGGACCCCCAAATATGATGAACCTTTTATGAGGGACCCCCTTCCTAAAATCCATCTACATATTTTTATGTATGAAAATACATACATTAATCTGTTAAATAATTAGTAAGTGTGACATTATAAATACAACATATTGTTTCCAAACTTAAATTGGATGTATAAACCTGAAGAAGAACATTTTCTATTAAAAATGATTTGTATAAGCAACTTGAACTTACACAATAAATGTATGTAAGCAGCTTACATACTGCATTAGGAATACTGCCTTACAACCCCAGTGAGCAAGATAAAGGGGACTATATTGAGAAAAACTCACTAGAAAGATACAAAGCAAACATATTATACGGCAAGAAATGTTTGGTACACTTTACCTATTTTTGTCTTTTTATTCTCTGAAATTTTCTGGGGACCCCTTAGAACCTTCTGGAGGACCCCTGGGGGTCCACAGACCCCAGTTTGAAAACCCCTGGTCTAGACCTACTATGTACGTAAATACTCACCAAGACAGATATTTTGAAATAATTCTGTGTGTATCTGACAGTTTAAGCGAAATATGCTGCTAAAGAGAACTGAATTCGGGATCGCATGCTGTCTGAGAGAAACGTCATTCTGTGCACAAGCTTTAGGTCTTGCTTCTGAAGGACATATGCAGTTTTTTTATTCATATAATAAGAGTACTTTATTTACAATAAAACAGTAGGGAATATTTTGGTACTTTACGATTCAATTCAATTTGCATACTATGGAAGTCAATGGGTGTCGTCAACTGTCTGGAGTACCAACATTCTTTAAAATATCTTCTTATGTGTAAGAAATTCAAACAGACATGAGGGTGAGTAAATGATGACAACATTTTCATTTTTGGGTGAACTATCCCTTTAAGTCCTTTTTCGCTGGCTTATTGTGATTAACAACACTTTAACGTGTCAATAACTTTAAGTAGTACCGCCAAGTTATAGAAGTGTAACACTAGAAAATTGTCATTTTTGACATTTGTGAATCGATGCAAATCGGTAGAAGATAGAATCGCAATTCAAATGTGAATCAATTTTTCCCCCACCCCTATAAAACAGTACCTTAAAATGTACGATAGGCCTATTTAATGACATTTTTTGTTTTTATGCATCAATGCAGAATAGTTCATATCAGCATTGCGTTGCATTGTAAAAAACGATTATATTCAACAGCTCCATGTATCCATGCACATCATTTTTTTAAAAATGTGCCCTCATAAACTAATCATATTAACTTCCCCTCCCTTTTAATATGACATCTTTTCTCTAATGATGTGTTTTTCTGCACAAAGGAGGGACCGTCTGTCACTCACATGAGATCACAGAAATAGCAAACCACAAAGATGCAATGATCCAATCAATTCCTGAATCTCCCAATGGACAAGAACGAGAAGCCATTTTTCCCGGGTATCACAATAGGGAACAAAAGACTATCGCAACATCTGTTTCATGCAGACTTTACCATAATTTTAATGTTAATGAATTTGGAGTATTCTAAATGAGCGACGGTCAGCGGTCACGTGCCTTTCCTCACTCTCTGCAAACATATGACGCTCTCTAAAGATGCTAAGTGTGCCATCCTCAAAACAGCTCTAACACAATAAACACCATTATACAGACCCTCTCATTAGCCAGCTGTACATATATATATGCATATCTGCGCTGTTATACACGGAAACCTTACAGCTCAAACTATATAAAACACAGTTTTTCTTACTTTTTCAATGTATATGACATTTATTTAAAATTTCACCTTAACAAGATTATAAGGCCACCCTGAGCATTTGATTTTTGCGTATAGTTTCAGTTGTTCTTACATTTTTTACTAAATTTAGAATAAATCTATTGGTGAATTATGATTTCAAGAACAAATTTGTACATACACGTGCTTAGAGAATGTGTTAAGTATAGGTTATAGTTACTTATTTTCACAGAAAGCTTTCTGGAATGCTTGACATCTGTTTACTATTACATGATAAATGTAATTTTCAGGATTTTAATATATAGCACCATTCTTCTCTGGTGGTCTTCTAAGCTAATTTTAAGTGAGAAAGAACTTATATATATATATAGGCTTTATATATATATATATATATCTTACCTCAGAAGAAATCAGAATTAGTTGCCTTCACAGTTTGCATCTATATTAATTCCTATGACCTTGAATTGTTTAATCAAATCACCCTTGGTTTTATTTCATTCACTATTAAAATCATCTCCTTTAAGACACTTATACAGTGCAAAAAAGCAAATGGCAGTGGCAGTGGCAGTGGCAGTGGCGCCCTGCTGTAAAGCCATAAGCAGACAGCAAGGTCATGCTTAATGAAAAATCCATTGACACTACAGACTACTAACATCAACTAAATTCTGCTGAACCATCTATTGAAATGCATTAAGAGGGATAAAAGTAGGATAAAAAAAATGTTAAACATGATGTTCACATGAATCAGCTGACTGTCCATCAGCCTTCAAAGGTACGAAATGATACTGAGAGAATTTGAGAGCAGAGAACACATATCAAATAAACTTTTCATCATTTTGAATTTAAACTTGTAAGATGATATTACACTCTGATTTAAATCTGCTGGCTGCAAGGTGGATGTGAAGCTAACAAGCAGCATAATATGACAATGAGCATCAGGCATCAGGAAGCAACTTTAACGCTTCTGTTCATTGATTATGTGAATTTCAAAGCCAGAAAAATCAGAAGCTGCTTACATGTCACAAACAAATTTAGATACATTGTTCATGAACCAAAAAAAGGCAACTATTATGTATAAATAATATTTATTATGTCTCTAGGGTGTTACCATTGTAGTCACTGATTTGTCTCTCAAAATAGAGAAAAAATAATAATAATAATTTTATTATAATTTGTAGGGAAGATGTGTTTGATTCTTAAATAATATTTGTATACTTTGTAAATAAAATATGTAATACTAAATTCATGGAGCCTGGGACAAATATTTTGTGTGGCCCCCTTCTCCCCTAGTTCCAATGAGTGGGGCCCTTTCTTGTTACAGGGCCTGTTCTTCTCTGTCATCATGCACTGCTTGTTTTGGTCATCTCACTGTTTTTAACGAATCACCTAAGTGATTCAGTGAATCACTCATTACACGGGAAAAGATAGTCACTTGATGTAACCTGCGAAACGGGTCACTGAACAAATCAGTGAACGAATTTTAAAGAATTCAAATGAATCGATTCACTGGACTTCGAACATCAACAGCACTGACAAACCATGACAGATCACTGCAAACCTGCAGCACACGCACGTCCTGACACACAACTAACATCGCACATGACCTATGAATAAGCTCTGACAGACCCTCATGCTTAAGTAATGCACCACTGCAGACGATCTGACACACACTCACACCCTTTTCTCGATCTCTCTTTCCCTATCTCTCTCTATCTCTCTCTCTCTCTCTGGTGGGACATGCTTGTTTACCTTCTTGTCGATGCGGACAGTGAAGACATCGCGGTCCCTCAGCGGCTCCCGACTGAGGACCAGGCCGTGATTGAATTCCTGTACCGGCTGGTTCCGTTGAGCGGTTCTGTTAGAGTTAGACAAACCGATCAGTTTTCCGCTGCGCGGATGCAGCTCAGCCGCCATCTTCGCACGGGCGGCGCGGTGCACGACACCAAGCGTCGTTTTGCGACAGTAGAGTGCTGCTTGTGGGCAGTTCGCGCTTGGTTGTAGGTATATTTGTTGTCATATCGGTGGCATTGGTATTTCAGTGTTTTACACACAGAACACGATTTTAGATGGGCCAGCAAAAAATGATTAAATGATTTAAATTAGAATACAGAAAGCGAGCAAGTGCTGATAAAACTGGATAAATGTGGTGGAGGTAGGTTAAATGACAAATAAATTATCAAACGCCAGGGTCACATTATCAGAAATGACGTTAACATTAGTGGTAAATTAAGCAACACGATCACATGAAGAACTATATCGACGTTATATAACTATTTAATATAACAATATCTATTATATTGAGGTTAACAACTCTATCAGTGGCTTGGCCTATTATTGGGAATTGTTTAAAGCTGTTTTTTTCGTAAGGAAAATTATTTGAACAGAAAACTGATTAAAATATTGCTGATATTAAAAAAGAACCCCATTTTAAATTGGTTGGCACTATACTACGTTTGTTGAAAAAAATCCTCTAGATGGCAGTGGATTACAGATAAACCCTCAACTGGTTTGTATCCAAAACATTAGATTGTTTTTTCACTCTTCTTCCATAGATTTTAATATTAATATATGAGATGAATATTATATATATAATGATATATTGTCTTTCATTTATTAATTTTTTTCTAATTTACAAATATATTTTATTTATAGATGTATTAGTGTTGACCTAGGCAAAAACTTTAAGGCCTGGTTTCACAAACTGGGCTTAAATTAAGCCAGGATTAGATTTTAGTTCAATTAAGGCATTACAGTAGCTTTTATAAACATGCCTTAGAAAAAAATAACATGACTGGTGTGCATCTTGAGACAAAACAATAGCAATGACACATTTTAAGATATGTCAGTTTAAGTTGTAATCAGATAAAACAGCACAAACATACATGCATTATTCTGGGACCAGGCATAAGCCTTTGTCCGTGAAACTGGGGGGTATGTCTTAAAATATGACAATCCACCATGCAAATATGTAATATGTGTAAGTATTTAACTATGATGAACAAAGACATAACAAATAAACAATTTCAACAGTTTTTTGACCCACAATGGTGTAATTTCCACCCCAACAAAGTTTCCGGGAAAATATAACTTTTTTTTTAACTCATGTTAAGCAGTAATGTAATAAAATTATACAAAAAGTGTCAAAATATTATTAAATTCTGTGTATTTAGTATACATACAATTCTAGATATTAAATTATCCACTTTAAAACAAAGGTGTTGGGTTAAAAGAGAATAGATTTGCTCATCAGAGGTATTATCAGACTAACACATGGCTTCATGGAATGATAAATTAATGAAACTGCATATTTTATTGTTTTTTTTTATTTATTTTTGTTCACCGAAAGATGTTTTCCTTGTTCAGTCATTAAATTACTGTATTAGAAAGATGTGCCATTTAATTTCAAATGTATTTTCTTGCTCAATGTAACATAACAGCCGATCAGTAAATTTTTGGAGGTTATTTTTGAGTAACTAGAACCTTTAGCATTTTAAAATATAATAATTAGATATAGGATGAATGAACCATGAAGATAATCTTAGAATTTAGCCTGCCAAGATGATTGCCTTGAATTTCTATTAAGTGAGTTCATTCATTGCTTCTGTAGGACAGCTGTGAGATGACACCGCCGTGTGTTTGTACAATGCCCGATCAAGATCAATGAGCTGGCCCTGGACAAGGATTTTCTCCAGACATCCACGCAGGTGATGTGTAGTTTTTGTCGCCTCGCTGTCACCTGAAAAAAAAAGAGTTCAGAGAATTAACTTAAACAAATTCTCTACTTTAATGTAAAGTAGCAAAATTTGTTATATATACTCCCTTAGGTAAGATACAGTTGTCTACTTGACAGATACAAGTGAAATATAAAGAATTCAACACAGAACATAGTGGATATTGGTGAATGGAAGAGTACTTGAGCACGGAAATTCTTGCTCACTTCCACCTCGCAAATTTACCTGGCACTCCCCCAAAAGTCAGTAGCATCCCCCTTTTCCACATGGTGAAAAAGTCCAGACTTTCCGTTTCAAGCTCTGATTTGCCGTTTACCACAAGTGAATGTTTCAGTATGGTAAAAGTAAGTGTTGCAGGTTCACGGGGAAGGTCAGCATTTTCCGATTCCTCTTTCAGGCCCAACTGCACCTCCTGTTACAGTGCAGATAATACTTAAGGTCCCATTAGTTAATTTTAGTTCATGCATTAACTAAAATGAACTAACAATGAGCAAAACATTTGTTACCGTATTTGTTAATCTTTGTTGATCAAAAATACAACTGTTCATTGTTAGTTCATGTCAGCATAGGTCCATTAATTAATATTAATAGATACTCTTAATAATGTATTAGTAAATGTTAGTAAATTAGTAAATAAATGCTTTAGTATTATTTCTCATTGTTAGTTCATGTTAACTAATGTAATTAAGTAATGTTAACAAATGGAACCTTATTGTAAAGTGTTACTGAGAAATGTTATGAAAAGGTTGCTTGTAATAGACCTGTATACTTTTAAATGAAAGTAAGAGGATCAGATGTTTACACACATTAGTTAGCAGTTTCATCATTTAAATGCTAATACTATTTAATTAATGATGCAATAGATTTTTATTTATTATATACATACCTTGACATCTTTATGCCCCTCTAACTCTCCCAAAACATACACAAAACCTGTGCTTTGGAGACTCAACGTTGTCCCAGTCCAAGATCCAAAGATCTCGACTGTGATACCGGCCTCTTCTGTCTTAAGTCCAGGAAGATCTGTCGTGATATGTGCATGGAAAGATAACGTCATCTTATGCAATGCAAGTTTATACACATTAATTTTCACTCACCAGTTGTATTAAACACAGCCACTCCAGTTCCTGGAAAATAGCTCCCTCTCTTGATCTTGGAGAAGCAGGGCCGGGGTTCCCATGTTGAGTCTGTATTCCAGGGGGTGCTGAGGTTTAACCAATGCCCTCCTCTAATACAGGCATCCATTTCCGGTTCAAACTGACAAATAAAAAGGACACCTATAAGCTTGTTTTATGTGGTCAGTCAGTGTTATTTTTTCCACTTTTAAATTAAAATAATATTGGAAAAGACAAATAATCTTACCGGATGGAAGAGCTTTTGTTTGTCCACCAGCATGCCACCAAGAGCCAGACGTATCTTCCCTGTTAGTTCATCTTCTGCCAGTTTAGAATGGAGACCGACTACAAGCTCTGCCTTGTTGTTTACCTCTAGCACCACAAATTTGCCCTCACTACGCAATTCCAGCTGTCCAAAATCATCAGAGAATACTTAGATGTTTGATCACATAATGAAGGATCAGTAAGGCTTTTTTAAAGATCATCATCAAATGCGAAAGTAAAGACATATATAATGTTATTAAAGATTTCTATTTCTGTTTTTGAACTTTCTATTCAGAGTCCTAAAAAATGTATCACCATTTCCACAAAAAAATATTAAGCAGCACAACTGTTATCAGTCATTAATTTTCATTCATTGATAATCAAAATAAATGATTATTGATCACCAAATCAGCATATTAGAATGATTTTCTGACATGTGACACTGAAGACTGGAGTAACAATGCTAAAAATTCAGCTTTGCCATTACAGGAATAATGTATTAAAACACAAAGCAGTTATTTTAAATTGTAATAATATTTCACAATATTACTGTTTTGATCAAGTAAATGCAGCCTTGGTGTACATAAGAGACATCCTTTTTAAAAAAAACATAAAAAAAATGTTAACAGTAGAAGCATATACAAAGGGTTGTTGCTTTAAATCATTAGAGATTAAAAAAGATAAGCAGTATTCACCAAGTGCCAGGCCCCATCATTGAGTTTGCGACCTCCCTTTACGCTCACTAAGATGTCTGATTTCCCAATCTGCATTTCAGGTATGCCATCACGTAATGAAAGCACAAACCAGTCCTGTCCTTCTTTGGTGTCTCCATAAAAGATGGCCCCCTCTGGGTCAAGGGTCCGAAACTCAAAGAAAGATCTGATGCTGTATGTGTAAGGTAAGACAGTAAATTCTGTATTAGATACACGATGACCAACTACTGCAGCCAAGCACAAAGGAATTACGATTTAGAAAGTGCACAGATTTCAAATCCACTCACCTTGTGATTTCAGAGAGATTTGCACTCGTCTGCATTAAGGGAGTCCATTTGGACTGTCTGTGTGCAAGATTGACGACTCCCTTTCCAGATATCTGTCTCATTCATCAGAGAATGGTTTTGACATCATACATCAAATATCATACAGCAGCCAATTATGGTCAGATTACATTTAAACATATCTCTCTCACTCTCGCTAAAGGCTAGGTAAACACAAGCATCTGTGATATCCCAGACAAGCCACCAGTGTAAATACTGCTGCCCCGGGCAAGTGTGGAACCAGGGTTCAGCGAATTCAGAGTCGAATACGAATATGCCAGCGGTGCAACGACTTTGTCAGCTAAAGTTACTTCTTGACCAGCCAGTCAGCTCAAAATATACATTGCCTGTGATGTTCTATCTTATGTAAGGTTTTCCAATGTAGCATTTGGGCACGTTAGCAGGCGCATGGGTATGTTTGTTTAACATGCCAATACTGGTTCAGGATATTAATATTTCTTAAATTAATAAAATATAATTATTACAAAAAAGAGCCTTTTTATATATAGTATTATCTATCTATCTATATATATATATATATATATATATATATATATATATATATATATATATATATGTCTGTATATTTAACCAATGAAATTGGCTTGAATAATTTTAGCTTTAATATAATATTTTCATTACATAGTATATCACTTTATATTTTATCCAAATTGACTTAACAATGAGGGATTTAATTGAATTTAAGAATTTAATTTTAAGAAAAGGCAAAAAATGTGTATTTTCTTTGGCATTAATTGAACTCATTTCATACTTAAAAGTTAAGCTTATTTAAATAAATCGAATTATTCTGATATTACCAGAAGTCATATTTTTGAATGTGTAAAGTAAGTGAGGATCAAGCAAGCAGGCAAGCCTCAGTTTACATGTGTTGTCAACATTAAGCCTTTACTTTTCAATTTCTAATGATTAAATTGCATGGTAACGTTTGCTTTTTACGTTTTTCACTTGCATGTCATATGTAACAGTAAAAGGCACGGTTTCTCAACATAATTGCATAGTAAAAAACAAAGGGCTTAGTGATTATATATCTCTTATAGCTTGTAAAATGTTAGTTAAAAAAATTTTTTTTAGACCTGTCTTTTAGAGATCTCATACTCACCTGATCACCTGACACTCTCCTGCACAGCAGAATCAGGTACAGGCCTAACAATATTATGACCGCTTCCTTGAGATAATTCATTCTCTTTTAGCTGCAAATATTAGAAAATTAGTAGAAACCAGAGGGAATGGAATCAGAACATAAGCTAGAAGGCTTTGGTTTAGCCGACTGCCGTCAGACTACCTCTCTCTCTCTCTTACTCTCTTTCTCTGTGAAGTGAGTAAACTCCAGTCTAGCACACAGCCTCCCCAGAAGACCAGAGACTAAGGATGTCGACATCACAGAACCGGAAAATATTGATTTTGGGCTTGTTTGTTTAAGTGTATAGTTGTTTTGTAGGCTGATAACATGGTGATTCATTTTACCAGTGTATTATCGCAATAGCTTAACTGGCATTCAATTATATGCTTTTGTTATGGTGTTTAATGACAACAAAAAATTAAGTGGGTGAGAGTAGGGCACAAGATGAAAAATTAATGTCTGAATGGATGTAAATTACACTTTGCAAAAATTTTACCTTTAGGGACACCATGTGTACCTTTAGTACACCAAGATACTAATATATAGCCTTTAGGGGTCGATAAGGTACAGATACATTTTTTACTTATGTTAAAGGTAAAATTTTAGCAGATTTCTTTTTGACAGTTTACCCCTAAAAAAATAAAGCATAAAAATAAAACATAAAAAAAAAAAAATAGCAGAGCAACATATATATATTTTATATATATATATATATATGTTTTTAAATAATTGAAATATATGTATAAAAAAATAATATAATATTATTATAATTTTAACATAATTTATGTGTTGTTCCTGGGTTTTTTTTTTGGTGCAGACTTTACCTCTCCCTATCCTCAACCTGGCAGTTAGTCTGATTGCATAACAAATGAACTTTGAAAGGTCACTGATGTTTGTTCATCCAGTACAGTGAAACCTTGATGTATTACTAGTAAGGCGTAGGTGTTTTTTTTTTTTTTTTGCACTTAGAATGCTAAAATAGCACCTGCATGTGTAGTATGGTATATTTCATGCTAAAACTAACAATTACTAGTATGAACAGTTGTCAAATTAATTACTAAAAACTAAAAGTTCCTCTATTTTAAGTATTTCATACATTAAACTTGCACATCATTTTTATGTGACCTTAGTTGACTTTCCAAAGAGCATGAAAACCCGGCCATTGCCCAAGTCCCACAGTCTGTATATGATCCCACTGTCAAAAATAATGTATTAATAATTATACATTAAGCTTTTCAATGGGGCAGTGCCCTCAAAAGAACAACTTCGTACCATATCTACCAATAAAAGGCACATATAGCTTAAAGGTACTAATCTGGACACTTACTAATTAGATACTAATGCACCTTTAGAGGGGTAGATAAGATACAAAAATGTACCTTGAGGGTACTGCTCCAGTGACAAGCTGATGTACCCCTAAAGGGTAAAACATTTTACACACAGTGTTTTTTACACACATAATTTCCCAAATCACATTTGAGAAAAAAAAACCTTTTTGTAAATTAATTAACTGACATTTTTTGCAATTCAGAGCTCTCTTTTGCACTTCTGTATTGTATTTTGAATGTTGTCAAAACTGTGCCAACACTGCATATTGATGATGAATTCAAAGATATTTTGCACGTCATCAGGTTAATACTTTATTTGTATGGTTGTAGTGTAGACAGAGGGAGTAAAGAGAATAGGAGCAAAGAAATTAACTGTTGATTGTAGATCGGCAATGTATGCCTGCAAACCTCTGTATTAAATGGTCACAAAGTCAACAAGACACAAATAAAGTTTTCAAACATTTCACTTCTTTGAAACTGCCCGAATATAATGTGGACCTCTAAAACAATGGCACAATATAACATTGTCACAAAATACCAGACAATTTAGTCACATGCCTACAACTATGACCAAGTGCAGAACATATGTAGTTGGTAGATTTTAGTCACTTTGAAAATTGAAGCTTCCAAAGGGTCATTGTTCTGGGTGGACCAAGAAGATGCTATTTTTTTGTAGTTCAGGTATTGTTCAAAACCAAACGTACTGGACAGATCTGTGATTATTTCAGTACATATGCCCCCAAAAGGCATATTTTTAAAATATTTATATAGTTCTGTGCAAATATTCAGTAGTCTATCCAGATTCTGACTGATAATTTTTTTTAAAAACGTAGGACCAGTAGTAGTAATAGTAGCCGACACAGTCACAAGTGACCTCTTTTAAGCATACTATCCACTGAATTTCATTGAAAGTTTGCTGATGGATGAAACAGGAACACGAGAACTTAACTCGTTTTGATGTTCCTCGAAGTAATATGTAAATAGAATGTTCTATAGAAAATGGTATCACAATTTTTTCTTTGTAAGGTGCGTTCAGATTATGTGCATATACTTATTAGCTTATTTAAATAAAAAGGCCTCTTGTATGTAAACATCAAAATTTTAGATTTAGATTTTAAACCAGTTACTGATTCAGAACAATTGATTCAGAACAATTAACAATTGATATTCGGGCCGATATTTAAACCCAATTAGACTTAAATACTCAATGGAGACAAAAAATAAATAAAAATACATTTACAAACCCAATGTTATTAATTCTCCGAAAATAATTGTTATATTTTTATGTAAACCTCTCAACAATATATGGTTGTTACTAACAGTTTTTACATTCGTTTACACAAATTTAACATTTACTTTTTTTTCTTTTTTTCTTTTTACCAATCACTGGTACAGGTAGTTGATGCAATTCATTCATTTATATATTTCTAGAATTTATGCAAAAATGTTGTCATGGTGGAGAAAATACAGCAAAAAGAAGAGGTCAAACACAAGTTTGTTGGTGGCTATCAAGGGAGATAGACCTTGATTTGGTTTCCTTTTCCTTTACCACCACACACCCTTTCTCTTACACACCACACTCTTATAATGCAAACAAAAGGCTTGTACTCATACCCGAGTGAAGCTACATGATCCACAACCGTTCATTGCATTGTGTTTTACCCTCAGGAAATGAACAGTGCTGCGGCTACATTGCACAGTTTCACACTTACTTCAAAGGAAGAAGGTAAAATATTGAGAATAGACAGGGAGAGGGTGTTGGAATGAGAAAGAGGTGGAGATGGTAGGAGAGTATTTGAAAATCTTTCATAATGCTTGGGGAAAAGAAATAAGGCAACATAGGAGTTTCTCTTTTTGGTTTTAGATTAGAACATTTTGATACTGAGGGGTTAAAATAAGAGGGTCCAAAAAGTTTTGTGAGGACATGCCTCAAGAGAAAAAAGCAGGACAAAATGAAATGAAAGAACCACATATGAAGGAAAATGAGTTTTGTGACAACACCAGAAGATACTGAAGAAGCAATTGTTGCTCATGCGTTATGGTTATATTGAATCCAACTTCCTTGACATATCCCTAAGACTACTGTGTGTATATATATATATATATGAATACCCCATAGCGGTTCCAATATTACATGTTATTTTTCAAGTCAGCGTACAGAAATGATCTATCATACTGTCTTTATTTTTTAACCTCATGACTAAATTACATTCATATTCTTGTGTACTTGAATGAGCTTCAAGTACAAGCCTTGTCTCACTACCAAAAAGGGAAAAATATATAAATCAAAAAAATAATATAGTGAAAAACAAAAGAAAAAAAACAAGAAAGTACAAGGGAGAGCTCAAGCCACTCCAGTGCTATAAGTCCCATAGTGCAAGCCCTGCAGGGGCGTCAGGACTGACTGACGTCCTCTCCTTCTCTTCTCTCTACTGCGGAGGAGAGAGAATTTGCTAACCAACAGAAATGGTGGCTTTCTTGTAGTAGATTATGTTTTCCTAAAACTAACATTCACCAACTACTGCTTCTTACAAGTAGCCTATACGATTCTCTCTGTGCTTTTCTCCACTTTACTCCCAAATTTTGCTCACACTCTAACTCTATTTTAATCTCTGTTTGTCTCACTTCGTTTCACCCATTCTGTCACGTCTCAAATTCAGTCAGTGAATGGAGTGTCTTTGGTGGACACCAGGGGGCAGTGGGGAGGAGAAGGCCACAGACATGAAGTCGACTGGAACGTATGTTGTTGGAAGAGATGAAACAGTTGGCAGGAGTACTGGAAGTACACAGACTTATTTCATAAATGATCAAGGATTAATACCCACATCCTACAAATGAAACTATGTGAAACACAATCTGTCTCTAGACATAACATGGTCAAAAGTAGAGTGTATTCTAAATCACCATACATTTGATCTTGTCATGATAATCCTGGTTAGTGAAGGCATCACATAATAATATGTTTAATCCATATGACATGTAGCTACACCATCAAGTTGTTATGCTATGATTTACGAAAGAAGAACTTCATCTATGTTTTCTATTTACTGACCTATTAAGATTATAACACCTTTTCCAGGAATGATGTTTTTACTTGAACTTCCATGGAACTGACCAAGGCTGATGCAGCACAAATGATTATAAGTGTGCATGCCTACACCCCCAACACACCCCACAAATACACTTACACAAACCTGCAGGCACACATAAAGCCAGAATACTGAAAAACACATGACTGGAGTACCGATGTAAGATATGACACTATGAGCTACCCCAAAGTCTCCATGCATTACCTCTATACAAAATCGCACACTGTACACACTCATGCATGTACACACACACACACTCTCTCTCTCTCTCTCTCTCTCTCTCTCTCACACACACACACACACACACACACACACATACAACTGCTTCTGCATCTTCCTTCCCTGTGTGTTGAACATTTTTCCTTTTAATGATAAGCCACCCTTGCATTACTATAAGCAGTATAATTAACACAACTATTATTATCATTATTGTTGTTATACTGTCCTTATTATGGGAAACAGACAGAATTAATTGAGCAAAACACACATCCTGTTAGCTGTTATTGTTCACGTGTTATCCATAATATTGTAATGACTCTGAGAGGATGGATATCCAAGCTCTAATGACACTACAGAAGAGGCAAAGAAGTGGTGTGTTGGAGGTGCATCTTGGCAGTGCCTGAAGGGGGCGTTATATTTTTTGTTCTTCGCCCCCTTATAACCTTTCCTCCTTGTCTTCAAGACACCCCTCCATCTTTCCATCACATTTGATTCCTATGTATGCCTATGCATTTGCTGCTTTACAAAAGAAAAGTAAGAGCTGTGCAAGAGTGTTCAGTTAACAAACAGGAAAACATAATTTCCACCCTTAACGGCCTCCTCTGCTCTTTTACAGGTATTACCTTGCTGCCATTGTGTACTCACTTATGGGTTGTCCTGCTTTGTGCTACTGCTGCCGCCGCTGTTGTATAGGCTGGGGTTCACTACTAAAGGATGGGACACTGTGCCTGTTAAAGGGGCAGCAGTGGCAGCGTAATTGAAAAAAGGCAAGAAGGGTAAGGGCTCTTTGTCCCCTGATGCCATCATATTTAGAGTCATTGGAAGGGCAGCAAGGTTATAGGGGTATGGCAGTAGCTGTGGGCCATACAGTAGGTGATAGGGGTCGGGGTAAAAGGGCAGTTTAGCAGAGTCAGGGTGGGGTACCATCTTCCCAAGTGATGGGAAGTGTAGGGGTCCAGCAGGGTAAGACATCAGGATTTGCTCTTCCTGTTTCTTACCAGAGCAGTACCCTCCAGGTATGACCAAGGGAAGAGTAAGCTCCTGGACAGGGTAGCCTGAGCCCCTGTGGTGTTCTGTAGGAGTGAGAGAGGTGTTTTCCTTTGATTCAGGCTCTGCTGTGGGCACTTGAGAATGTAGCAGGGTGTGGCAAGAAGGCTCGCTTATCCCAGCTGAAGTCACTGGCAACATAAGACCCTGTTTTTCAGTGTTGTGCCTTCCTCTGTGTGATTGGCTTTGCTCCAGCTGTGGTCGAAACTGTAGGTCCAAGGGTCCTGGAGAGTGACAAGGTGACTTTGAATACCTTTGAGAAGGTACTTTTGGAGTGGTTTGAATGACAGAGCATGTAGGAGATGGTATAGGACTGAGTGGTTCCTCTTTGGGCACTACCAACGACACCTCATTACAAGACTGTTCCTTTGAGATGTTGGATGGATGTTTAATCTGTTGATCAAGCTCTCTTTTTTTTGCCAGTATTGTTGGCATGGATAAGTCTTGGGCTTGGCTGCTGGATTGAGGAAAGATTCTTAGATCCTGAGCATCTTGTAAATCACTGAAATCTTCATTTGGATTCATGTTATCTTCTCTACACACATAACCTCTGCCTGTTTTTAGTGATATGGGTACAGATGGAGTTGTTTCTCTTCTAATCTGAGGCTCTGTCAGCATTTGAGAAACCTGGATTTGCCTGTCGCTCGGCGTTTGGCTTCTGTTCTGTTGGTTTAGTGTGTCTAAATTCCGTTTTTCTGGTGTTCTGTAGTCTAGGCACTCTGAACCATTCATTACTAGTACACTAGGGAGGTTAGGAGAGATGACATTAAACCTTTCTAAAGTGGGACTGTGCATAACTTGGGAAAACTGTGCACACAATGGACTGTGGACTTTGTCATTGGTTGCCACTTTGGGGCTTTCACAATTTCGAACTCTTTGGTGTTCTTCCATGTTCTCACCCAGTTGGTTGTCTGTGATTTGACAGTCTGGTTTGGAGTAATATATGACAGACACAGGCTGTACTTGCTCACAATTGGCGTCTAAACCTTTGCTTGGTATAGTTTCCACTGCAGAAGGTGCGTAGCTTGGCATGTCTTGCTTTTCCTGTGTGTCTTCAACCTCGGTTGAACTGCCTAACTCATGTCGCTTGAGGTGGCAATTGAGTGCAGCAGAGGTTTTGCAGACCTTATCACATTGTGAGCATGTATATCTGATCAAAGGCCTCCTGCCCAAGCGAACTGGGCTGCCTTTCTCTATGGACCGTCCATCCACTCCATTCTCATCTGCTTTCATTTCCACCTCGCTTCTTGATGACTGGGAAGTGAAGAAAGTAGGGGCAGACAGGGGCTTGTTTTTGGGATGCTGAGTTCTCTGATGTTCCTCTAGCTTGGATTGTGAGGGGAATGGAGCTCTGCAAAGCATGCACACAAATTCAAACAGATGTGTCAACTCATGCTTGTCTCGTTTCCTTGGGCTGGAGAACCAGCGCCCACATGTTCCACACTCAGATGCCTGATCTTCTGACCATCTTTTCTTGATGATAGAGGATGCTGTGTGTTGAGGATTGAGTGTAGCCTGAGGAACAGATAAAGGGAGAGGGAGATCAGGCTTCCCATGAGTTCCCTTTTCTTTTTCCTTCTGTTCTGTTCTTGAAGAGACAGGAAAAGTGTGTGATGTTTCTTTAACTTCAGCTTTCTGTGTATCAGTAACTTCTCTCTTCTCTTTCTTTACTTTTTGTCTCCTTTCCTCTCCCTCACCTGCTTCTTCATTGTCAACTTCTTTATTCAAATTTTTTATTAGTCTCTCAGCTCTCCTGATAGGCCTCAGGGATCGTTTGTAGTGCATTTTGCGTTTCCAAGCTTTAGCCCCCTGCATATGAAGAGCCTTTCGCTTGGGTTTGTAAGAATAGTAAGGCCTCCATAGGTTGTCCTCCACATCATGGTCATTTCTGTCCTCCCTGACCTCCTGCCGGAAGAAATATTTCCTCACCTTGCCTTTGAGTTTAGGGTTTTTCCATTTGGGCTCCCCCTCCTTTCCTTCCTGACTGGAGTTGCGGTGTTTACGTTGGTGATGATGGGTGTGCCGTTGCTCTCTCTGGTCCTCTTGTGAGAGGTTACTCTTTTTGGGTTTGCTGCGTGTAGGGCTTTTGTCTCTCCTTAGATCTGTTTCTGAGATGCTCCGTTTGACAATGGCCTCCTCCCCTATGCGCACAGTAATCTGACAAAGTGGACCGCTGCCTTTGACTTCTGAACCCACCGCTAAAGGTATTGTCTTAGTTGACTCTGTTTTATTGTGAACTTTTCGTCCCTTGTGAAGTTTCTCTGTTGGCTGTCTGATTTTCAAGACCTCTGGGTCTAAACTGACAGCATCCCACTCCCTGTATGCCTCTGTGTGCTCTCTCTCTCTATGTTTTCTAATCTGTTTTTGACCTGTCTTTGAATGATTTTCTGGACTTCTTTTTCTTTCCTCAGATTCCATTTTATTTCTGTGAACAATGACAGAAGAAGAAACTGCAGTGCTGTGCATGATGACTGAGGGTTTGCTGTGTGCAAATGCAATGACTGAAGAGACGGCTCCTTCTGCGCACTTTGGAGTTTTTCCTTTGCCATTGTTACTACCTGACAGCCATAAATCTGACCCCTCTGTCTCTCTGGCATCTACTGCCATGTCTGTTTGGGGAGAATCTCGTTTTTTACCCTGCTCTACACCCAACCTGATAGGGAATCCCTCAGGCTCAGCCTTGATGTCTGGGGTTTGAAGATCTTTCAGGAAAGACTCCAATTTCTTTGTGTCTAGAGGTTGTGGGAGGCTGTCATCCATCGATAAAGGCAGGGTAACTGATGAATCAGAAGTGTGTAGTCCATCAGCCATTGGCTGACTATATGTTTTGTAAGGTCTCTTTAGAGATCGCATGGGCAACAGGCGGTACAGTTTAAGGGCATTAACCTTCTGCTTGTAACCACCATTGGCTGTTTTCTCACTTGAGATCAAGCCAGGATTGATACCATGAAAAGCCTTTTGGTGTGTTTTAAGGTTGTAGTAGGTAGGAAATGCTTCCCAGCAAAAGATGCATTGGTAGCGTCTTTCACCAGTGTGCCACACCTCATGTTTGGTGCGGTACTCAGCCAGAGCAAAAACCTTGTCACAGTAGTGACAGGGGTACTTCCGGCGCCATGAATGCACATTGGAGTGTCGCTTCAGGCTAGACAAAGTCATGTAAGAGCGCTCGCACACAGAGCAAAAGTAAATGATATGTCCATCCACCACTTTTACAAAGTGATCCTCTTCCCCCAGGGCATCCCTGCAAGTCAGTGTTCCAGCATGACGGGCATGAATGTCGCGCACTTTCTTTATGGGTCGGCCAGCCCTTGTTTCATGTCCAAGCTGTTCTGGCTCTGCAGCCTCATCTGCTCTCTCCCCCTCCACTTCACCCTCCTCCAGGGGCTCTTCTTTGGGTGGCACTGGAAAAGCTGGCAGCCCTTGCCTGCAGGTGGCCTCATGGGATTGCAGTCTTTTATTATGGATGAAGGCTTTGCCACAGTGGCGGCAGCTGAGTACTCGTCCCCCCCGATGGAGACGCATGTGGACAGTGAGGGACGAGGCAGTGCTGAACAGACGGTGGCACACCCCACACAGTAGTTCTGGCTTCGACACTTCCCGAAAGGAGTCATGGAAAGATGCCGTGGGGAGAGTCAAGGGGGAGGAAGTTAGAGAGACAGACGAGGGTGAAGGAGGAGGAGGAGGGGTTGATGAGGATGAGTGAGGGTTGATGCTAGGGAGAGGAAGGCTCAGTTCAACATGGAGGCTGTTTGCCTTGCGTTTTTTGCCTTTTGAACTCTCTGGATCCTTTATACCTTGGTCCTGGTAGGCTCTTGCACTGAGGTTGAAAAGAATGTGTGCTGTTTCTGTGGTTGAATGCTCTTTGTGCCCATTATTGAGACTGACCCCAGCTGTCTCTTTTGAACAGTCCATTTTAGTAGAGTGTTGTAAGGGAGATGTTGGGTATCGGGAACCACTACCATCAACAGAAAATGACAAAGATGACTTGCAGTTCTTATTGACTGGAGCAGTTAGATCAACTGGGAAGGAGGAGGAAGAGCATGGCAGGCGGTCAGTTTTTGATGATGTTTTGGATAGCTGTTTGTCTCTGAATGCTTTCCCCTTCCATGCCATGCCATCTGAGCTGTCTCTGTCATGGACGTCAGAGGAGGAAGTGGGGTGGGATGAGGAGCAGTGCTTCTGTGCAGAAAAGCCAGGCAATCCAGCGCTGAGGGGAAAACTGAGCGATATCCTCGTAGTTTTGGCACCATCTGCCTCCTCCGTGCCCTCTCCCATCCTGTCTCCTCTCATGTGTTTATTTCTGTGTTTCATTGAATCCTTGTACAAGTCCTCTAAGATGTTCTCCAAGGCTATTGTTGGCCAAAACAGAGCACTAGACAGTCAAAGGGTTTATCTGTAGTCCAGCAAGGTCCAGAAAAATACTTGTGTCTGTTCTAGCTATATCTTTAGTGCAGAAATTGTCGATTGAAGGATGGTGGAGAACAGAAATTTCAGATCAAGAAGATGGCAGTTCATTGAGATGACGACTCCTAGATGTAGGTAACATTGTGCATCTTTGATTATCTTGGTATAAAACAGGACGGGGATTGCCATGCATTGCACATTCAGCTCCAAGAGTGCAGCACAGGTGTGGAGAGGGTCCCAGCAATCCTCTCCCGACACCATGACCCCGTTCTTAATCCTGCAACAGAACAAAAATAATTTGTTTTTAAATATTCTGTTTTAATCACTGGAAACATTGATGACAACCACAAACACCAGAGAGTGTTGTACTAGTATTAAACTAAGCACATGACAAAAAGTATGCACTGTGTGGTGGTAAATAAGTGTGATACGATTTAAAACACCAAGCACCAAGTAAGCAATCCATTATGGTAATCATACACATGCAACTTAGTCAGACAAGGTTGGTTGCAGTCATCTCAGTTTCCGAATTTGGCATGACAAAATCTGAAAGTGTGGAAAGAATCTCAGCAATCAAGCCCACTGAGTCACAGCATTCGCTTCACCTAATTGAACACTGCTAAGATTTAATTAAGATTTCCCCAACAGGGTGTTATTTATAGTCAAAGTGCTCCAAATATGCCTAGACTGAAAAGGTACCAAAATATAGATGGCCTTTTGAACTGAAGCGTCTTGTATTCCTGATAAAGTTATTTGGATATATGTATAAATATGTATTTTACTATAAAGCATGTAATGCAGAAGACCACATGATTCATACTGTCATGTTACTGTCATGTCAGTTTTTCTTTAGCAGTCTGAGAGTGAATATTCCACATTCACTTTTTTTGCATTCATAAACATTTTTGGTTGCTTATTTAATGATCATATTGTTTGCTTAACCTGCTTGTTAGCCATAGAGAAAGAGCATTCTTAGTTAGCACTAATGATGCGACACCAGAGAAAATCCCCAGTCATGGTTTTCTGCCTGCGTTTTAGCCAGGCAGGCAGGCAGGCCTCTGTAAAATTCCACAAGCAGCCCTGAACACACTGAAACTAGGTCAGCACTGTTATTGCAGAGAGAGAAAGAGAGGAGGAGGGAGAGCAATGGATAAAGAGTGAGAGAGAGAGAGAGAGAGAGAGAGAGAGAGAGAGAGAGGTGGGGAAGAAAGCAAGATCCAGGCCTGGAGACAGGAACAGCCACAAACACACACTTACACATGCACAGAAACACATATATACACACACAGACAGGCAGTCAACAAGCTGCACGCACACACACACAAGCATTCTCCTCTCAACACGCAAACACATTTGCAGGCATGCAGGCACATATGAACCGGTCTGTCTGTAAACAAGTGGCTTGACAGCTAGCGTTACCCAGCAGACCACAAATGCAGCTGAGAGTGTTCAAAGGATGTATACCAGAACTCCTGCATAATAATAGATGTTACATAAGAGTATATTTAGACAGGAAGAGTTAGACAGGAAAAATATTTAAACCTGTCCGGCACTTGTTGTGACTGGCTGCTATGGCGTAAAACGAGGCCTAAGAATGACACAATTTTACATGGTGCTCGCATAGTGAATGGACAAACACATCTGCCACCCCCTCATTTTCTCTGTACGTCTGTCCCTATTTATCTCTCCCTCTCACCCTCCTTTTCTCTTCGCATATGACGCACACACTGCCTCTCAACAAACAGTTCCTGGCGCAAGAGGCTGGCCAAGCGTGACAGGGCCTTTGCCTCCCCCCTCTGAATGCCCCTCTACTCAAACATGCAACCTACTGAAAGAGTTAGAGCTGAAGTATTAAGGTGTTGCATCTTGCAAAATCAATTTAAAAAAAGGTTGGCAAATTGACTTTCTCCCAAATGTAGGAAATTGAAAACGAGTGTTCACATCTGCGTCATCAGCTGGAAAGTGAAGTGCAGGCAAGTCATCCAGGTAAAGATTTTCAATTTGAGCACGAGACCACTAGTTTTATAATGCTGTCACTAGTGGGTTAGGAACTGAGAAGTGGCTCGGAAGAAGCCAGATAATGGGCTAAAGGTCTTGAATTTAGCTGTGCCAGTGAAAGAGACCATAGACTGAATGGCAGTGGAAAAGGGTAATGAGTGAAGGCCGCCTGTTTCCGTGTGGCCATGACGGGGCCCACCGGGGTGAGGCTGACTGTGAAAAGGGGGCTGTCGCTAGATACTGAACTCTGCACAACCCCCTGCCAAAAACCTAGTGGAGCCAGCCAGAGAAAAGATGAGGGGTAGGAAAAGAGCAAAAAGGAGGAGTGGGCTGTTTTGGAAGAGCAGTTGGGAGATGGAGAAGGATGGTCCGAGGGTGGTTGAGTTTGTGGTAGGATTTCCTTACTCTTTGCTTTCCCCCTGAGCAATTTATGGTATCTCTGTGATTTGGCATGACGGGCCATGCTCCAGCGAGTCTGCCCGTGTTACACGCTGTATTCGACATGGTCGACTGAGTTTTAACTTGACAAGTGATTCCCATGAATCTGTTGCTGTAATATGATCAAGGACGATATTCTAGGTAGAGCAAAAATGGAAGAAAATGTCATCACTGATAGAGTGAGAAACTTCTGGCTGAAGCTACTTCCTCTAGTCTAGATCATGCCTGAATCTGCTTCCATAATGCTTTAGTTTGTTTAGAAAAACAAGCAGCCCTGCCATGTTTCCATTCTAACATTGATACCTCTGTTTCTACAGTATTGCAGAAACTTTATGCTAACATATGCCAGAGTTAAAATTACAAATATCCCATGCTAGCTGACTTGAACCCTTAAGAAGTGGCAGAAAATTAAATTTGACCCTGGCATATATTCAACTCACCTCAATACAACTTGGCTGCTTGGCTTCTAACGACCTCTGACCCTATGGCCTTGTAGGGGCTGTTAATAGTGTACTACTAAGTATGTTACACAGGAAAAGACAGTGTAAATTTAAAAAGTGAATGTGCATCTTATAATATCATCCACCTTACGTACACATGGGTAGATGCTGATTTTTAGGGCTCCATATTCCAAGACGTCACTTGGTCGTTAATTCTAAAACCGAGTCCTTTGCTATTGAGATAATTTCGTCAGATGTGAACTTGCCACAACAGAAAGTATCCAAATCCAGCAGAACAGAAATATGGCAAGAGAACGCAAAAAGTATAAAGCTTTATTCTCATTTTACGTTAATCTTGGAGCGACTCACCAGCCCTGAAAAAGAACTGCGTGGTTCAGCCACAACAGCGGAGGATAAGGGAGACAGGCCTTGATTAGCACACATACAAACCCACACACACACACACATTTCTGGTGTCTACACAGAACCAAAACAACATCGATATGATATGAGAGTGGCACAGAAATGCAAGAAGCAGGAAGAGGTGAAGACAGAGAGATAGATCAGAGGGAAAAGTCTCTCCTTCTCGCTTCCATTCTCCGCTAGGCAAGCACACAACAAGACAACGTACCTCGGAAAACCTTCTGCTGCATCTCGGCTGCGATGTGTTCTCTCTCTCACTCTCTCACTTTCCCTCCCTCGGTCTGTGTGTCCTGGTCTGCGTGTTCCCGTGTGCGTGTATGAGTGAGAGAGAGAGAGAGAACACAGGGAAAGACAAGCGCGTGCATACAGGCAGCGCTATGTAGAGGGCAGAAACGACTCTCTCGCACTCTGACTCTCCCCCTCCTTCTGCCGCTCTATCTCTCCTTTCCTCGCCCGCACTCTCGCTCACTCTCTCTCTCACACTTCAGTTTGCCACTGACACATGATTCTGGGCTGTTTTTGCATTTTTTATCTCCCCCAGCCTCGTACCCCTTACTCACCCGCAGCCACCCCCCCAGCCTCATTTTAATTCCAATTCTCTTTTTATTCCAAATTTTTTTGTTCATTAGACACACACTTTCACCATGCACACTCTCTACATACACCAAGCCTGATGATAGCAAGGAAGGGAGGGAGAACGGGAGTGAGGGAGAGAATGAGCGAGTGAGAGGACGCCATTTAAGCAGTTTGTTACGAGCACTGCCAGTCCCCAAAATGGCTGAAAACAAACAGGAGCCATGCCAACAGAAAAAAAGCTTGGCCATAGAGACACGAAGGGAAAGAGATAAAGAGTAGGAGTGGGGAGAAACAGAGAGACGCCAGACAATACTTGGGTTAAACTCTTTAAATAAATGAGGTAGCCAAAAGAGAGATCAAAGAGTACAGCATGGACATGCACTTTGGTTTCCATTTTCTCCTCTCTCTACTTCCCTGACTAAAAAGAAGGACGTTTATGGCAAAAAGAGGTGGACCAGAGGAGTAAACATTGGAGTCTTTGGCCGAGACGGCCCTCTATGACAGATTTGGCCTTACGTGGAGCAGAGAAATAGCACCTCTATGTACTTTTTGTCCTGCCTTCATTGCCGAATCAATTCGTCTGGCATTTGCTGGATGGATCAATCCAGTTCACTCGCACAGTTGATGCGTAATCTATCTATAGCTATTGAAAAGTTCAGGAATGATTTGAATATGATTTGAAACTCTGTCTTGACATTCAGAAATATTTTGGACCTGTGGAGAGATCAGGGCAAGAGGATAAGGAAAATTCGGGTTTATACTGAAAAATGTTCTCTCGCTTCACTCTTCCTCTTTTATCCACTTTTTTTTCATGCCCAAATTTCTGCCGAACAGCTCATTATACCCCCCATCCTACGTTCCTTTCCCCTGTGCCCCTCGGTCCTTCTCTCTATTTTTCCTTTCTCTTTCGCACTCCTTCTTTTTCTCTTCTATTGTATGCCAGCCCACTTGTCTCCATGGGAACTCGGTTTGGAAGGGGTGTTGTTCTTATGATCTCTCCGACTTGGTGAAACTTTGTCACTTTTCTCACACTTTTCTCAGATTCTGTTTTTCTGCTTGATTATAAAACATTCATTTCACGTGTTTGTATTTTGTCGTTTGAAATTATTCGTTTCTTGCAAAGTTTATTTTGTAATTCATAATAGTTCAGGTAACTTATTTAAAGAGGTTTACCCCAAAGTGTTTGTTATTTTAAGTTATGAGTGTTATGAGCTGTTAGGGAATAGGAACATGGAAATGGGCAACTCAAAAGTAGAGTTCAAAATGAAACCTGACCATAAAGCTTAAAGCACCATAAAGACATTTCACAGTAGTCAATATTAAGAGCATGGTGCCAGAAAATGTGTTAAGATATGTAGACAATGCATGTTTTATCACTTGGTGTGGATAAGGAAATTTAGTTGTTGATAAGGAAGTTCTGTGGAAGTTTGTCTGTTTGATTTAGTACCTTTGGGACAAGAATTCATTCAAGTCAAAGTCAGTGTGACAGCAAATGTTGTGAGAGTGACAGTTAATACAAGGATTATGCATTAACATTAAGTAATTATATGTTTATACTATATTATATTGTGTTATTAATTTAATTCTATTATAGCTTTTTATTTCTTGCTCAAGTGAATTCAGAAGTAGGCCAGACAGAGGTGGTCTTCACAAAGTGTTCCTCTGGAATCAGCCATTCAACTCTGCAAACAAGCTTTGTCATATTCCAAATTATTGTATTTGTCATTTGATTGCCTCTAATCTTTGTCTGCTGTGAAAATAGGTGGCTCAAATGTTCCCCTGCTCACTGCTGATCAAAGGCCGTCTTTAACATGACATATGGATCAGCAGACACTAATGAGAGGGCAGTGGCCAGCTGAATCTCCACGGTAACAAAAGAGGCTGGGACATCTGGAGTCAGCCACACACAGACTCCTGGTGAGTTTTGGGGAAGAGGGGGTCGTCAGATGTCCGCCTGCAATGGGTGGACTGGATAACAAATATGGCAGTGGGGTAGATGAATGAAATGTCAATTTAACCCTCTGAGGCTTGGTAGTTTTTTTTTTTTATCAGTGTGAGTAAATGTTCAGTACAAATAATCCATGTTTACTTAAGGTTAGCATGAATACCCAGATTTTTTTTTTTAATCTTTTTTTTATTTTCTTTATTCATATTTATCAAAAACTATACAGGTGACATTAATTTTAAGAGAAATAATGAAATTAAATGGTTTCTGTATCTCTCTTTTGTAGCTGTTGTCTAGTAGGGAAGTATATGTACAACCTGATTTTATGCAATTTTACGTTAGAGCAACTGATAGCGTCCTCTGCTATGTAATTGTTCTACTTTTCTATTTATTTAAACTTTTCCTTTTGTTAACCATTGTACTTTTCCTCTGAGTAATTATTAAGAGGTGCCATTTTTTTCTCAAAAATATTCAAATTTTTCTAATTCTTTTGTTATATATTATATACAGTAGTGACCAAAAATGATGTCTGGAGCGAATATTTGTTTTTAATGACCCTACAAGTTCGATTAAACTCTCAACATATAAAGAACTGGTAACACTTTATAATAACTGCACACTATGGATCATTAGTTAAGCATTAGTAAATAGTTAATTCATCATATATAAAGCATTAATAGACATTAGTAAGCAGTTTATAAATACAGCTATACATGATTTGTTCTTGATTTATAAGCATATCTATAATGTATGTAATAATTGTATTTTCATACTTTATTAATGATCAATTTATCATTCCTAAATTAAGTATTACATTATTTACAAACCAGTTATTTAGGAGTTGTCAGTGGTTCATAAGATCATTTAGAAAGTGAAAGTAAATGATTAATAAACTATTTAAATGTACATTTATACTATTTAGACATATAGTAATAGTTACTCAGTGTGTTAATAAATGCTTTATTAACACATATTCCTACTGTAATTCATGATTAATTCAGGTAGTTACAAAACATTTAGTAGTTGTCAGTTAACTATTTTTGAGCTCATCTAAAGTGAGGGCTATTTATGCCTCGTAAAGCTTTTACAAAGGAGATTTAAAGGCTCAGTTATCAACACAGAGTGATGAACATAGAAATATTTATTTAAAGATGCAAAAAAATAAACTGTACAACTGTACACTTGATATAACATGAAAAATAAACATCTGCAATATCACATAAAAATAAAAAAGGAACTAAACAAGCAATACAATGAACAAAAAAGAGCAAAATAAGAAAGCAAGTGAATATAAATAAAAAATAAGCAACAAAGTGAATAACTGAGCCTTTAAATCTCCTTTGTAAAAGCTTTACGAGGCATAAATAGCCCTCACTTTAGATGAGCTCACAAAAATAGTTAACTAACAACTATTAAATGTTTTATAATTACCTGAATTAATCATGAATTAGAGTAGGAATATGTGTTAATAAAGCATTTATTAACACACTGAGGAACTATTACTATGTCTAAATAATAAAATGTATAAATGTACATTTAAATAGTTTGTTAATCATTAACCTCTAATAATTCTAAATGATCTTATGAACCACTGACAACTCCTAAATAACTGGTTTGTAAATAATGTAATGCTTAATTTAGATATGATACATTGATCATTAATAAAGTATGAAAAAACAATTATTACACACATTATAGATATACTTATGAATCAAGAATAAAGCATTTACAGCTGTATTTATAAACTGCTTACTAATGTCTATTAATGCTTTATAAATGATGAATTAACTATTTACTAATGCTTAACTAATGATTAATAGTGTGCCGTTATTATAAACTGTGACTGAGGTTTTTTTTTTTTTTTTCATATTTTAAATATGAGGGAACAACAGAATAAACTTGGTTAAGGTGCATATCTGACGAAATTATTTTGCAAAAAAAGACACTACAGCTACAGGTTTTATTTTGTGAAAGAAAAAATGAATAAAAAAACAAAAATCTCGCAGTAAAAAGTATACATTGACTACATCATAATCAGTCATTAATGTTACATCATTAATGTTACATCATTATAATCCGAGTATGAATCCACCTTTTTTCGCTCTACTCTCGTTTCCCATCACATATCAGATCGGAAAAGAATTTATTTTCAATAAAAATTAAGAAAATATTTGAAAAGTGGAAATAAAGTGTCTAACGTGTGTTTAATAATTAAGTGTTTATCGGTTAAGGTTAGGGGTAGGTGTAGGGAGGGCTTTATTGTCCTAATTAGGTGGCATTCATTTAATAATAAAAAAAAATTAAAAAATGTACACAATATGTCAGGGGTCACGTAAGTTTGGCATCAGGCCAACAAAAAAAATCGCCACTAGATGGCGGGCCAGAACATTGGCTGTGACATACTGTTACAGTGTCTTTTGTAATTGGTAGTGAGCTGTTACTCTGTTAAAAAATTGGATAAAATAATAAAGCAGTAGTGACACGTAACTTGGCAAGTATCTTCATTCACCAACTTACAACACAGACCGCCTTGCTAAAACACACATTTGTGGGAGATGCGAAATGGAACTAAAAAAAATAAAAGAGGACTTGAATAAACCCATTAATGGCATGTTTGAGTCATGCTCTTAACAAACTATGTTTTATTTCCCCTTTCCATATTGTGAATAATAAATGTGTATTTTAATTTGCTTGTTACACAATGGAGCCTAACTTATTGTAATAATTATTTGACGTAGCCTACTTTTACACACAGAATTATTCCTTGGCATCCTCACATACTAAACTGCATTATTATTTTTTATTGTTTGCATGCTGGAGGTATGCTATAACGTCGCGTTGATTGTTATTGTTCACGTGTTGGTGCTGAGGCCCCGCGTTATAAGCAAACGTTTCAATGGTTCACTGTTCGTTTTTTCGTACCACACATTTCATGACGGCTATTTTAGAGGCGTGTCTAGCGATCCATTCCACAGACTCTTTTGAATGTCTTTCAGAACTTTTCAAATTAAAAACTCTTAATTCATCCCAAAATAAAACATTGCTGCAAAAACGTTCTCATACTTTTTTTGAAGGCAAAATCACTAAAGACAAATTGATTGTGAGTAACTTTTGTTGTTGTAATCTCTGCGCTTCGCACTGCCCACTCCAAGCGGTGCTCGTACCCGGTACTTTCCGCATGGGAGTCAGACGTTCTAACAACATGAGGGGAGTGAGATTTACCTGCACAGCTCTCACTAGCTGTCCTCCGTTACACTATCGTGAAAGATCTATTTCAGAACCAGCCGCTATCAAAATAATCTGGCTGCGGGCACGGGCCAGATATTATTGCTGGCGAACCACCTGTTGCTGACCACTGCTTTATGTTATTTTTTATTTACCTTTTAATGTACAACAACACTGAGGTGCAAATAGTATCTGCCACTATTAAGTATGGCATCTAATTACTATTTACACTTAGCCTATTGCAAAGAAAATACAGCTATTTTTACAGTGTAAATAGGATCTGTCGCTATTTTCACTTAGTGTAAATAAAATCTATTGCTATTTTCACTTAGTGTAAATAGCCGCTGCCTATTAATATTACAAAATCTTTAACAAACTTTTAATAATATTTGAGTAAAGTGTGAAGATTTTCCTTGGCCAGACATCACTTTGTATGTTTAAACATTTTTTATTTTTTAATGATATTAATATATTATATGAATTAGATAAAATCAGGGGCTTCCTGTTTCCTCCAATTTCTTATTTCTTAAAATGCTGTGATTCTCAGTTAATCCCTTTTTTAAGTTTACAGGATGTATACCCAAAATCTATATTCTTCTATATGATTGGCAACACTCTCACCGCACTCTGTCCTAATGTCACAGAGTCACAGCCAACACCCACCAACGTCCATGCATCATCACCAGATCTCCACGCTCCGCCCACTCGTTCACAATCCCCTGAATACTGATCACCGGCACCTGCACCTCATCATCACAGACACTATATAGACTCACACTCCCTTCACTATAGTGTCTGGTTTCATCATACGTACCTGGACTCCTTACCCGCTACTCACCTGAGAATCCACCGTCTTCTTCCAAATCTTCCTCGTCTCCAGTTCCTCGATCCTTGTGTTCTCCATTCCCTGCAAATGACAAACTCCATTATCTGCAGCTAAGTGACTGTCCAGAAGTGCTTGTTTCTAATACTCACCTGAATACCTATTGCATCCTGTGTTCGTATCTCTGTCAATAAATATCACTTGAGTTCACCTTATCCTCTTCCTCCGTCTGTCGTGACAGAAGACCAGACCTCATGCAGAGCGCCACGGACACAGGCGGAGATCGCCCGCCAGATCCATTCGCCACTCTTTTTGAAGCTGTGCGATCTTCATTACAACCGTCATCCACCAGCACTTCTCCCACAGTCCCTACGGATCTTGTGCACGCCGCCCGCCATGCACTCCTGCACCCAGCACCCGCTGCTTCTTCACCAGCTGCCTCTGTCAGTCCCATGGCCCGACCAGCGACATTCTACGGAGCGGCGGAGGATTGCAGTGGGTTCCTTCTGCAGTGCTCGCTCTACCTGGAAGCCCAGTCTCAACTCTTCCCCACTTTCCTTGCTCTCGGGACGAGCATTACAATGGGCTCAACCTCTCTGGGAATCTAATGCTCCCGTAACCGCTACTATCGCTGCCTTCTTCAATCACTTCCGGGAAGTGTTCGATCAAAGCACCCGATCTTGCTGTACACAACCACCTCTACCACATTTGCCAAGGTGAAGAGACTGTGAGTATGTATGCCCTTTGATTTCGTACCCTAGCGGCCGCTTGTGGCTGGAATGAATCTGCGGTTATCACAGCCTTTCAACAGGGTCTAAATCTTCATGTGAAACAGTTAATGGTCGTGTATGATGATACTATGGGGCTTGAAAACCTGATCCAAAAAAACATCCATGTGGCTCAGCGCTATTCTGCATGCACTCTTCACATGCCCACTGCCAATCCTCTGCCTGCCACAATCTGTCGCCCTTCCAGCACCAGAACCCATGCAAGTGGATTTTAATAGCCTGACTCGTGTGGAGTGTCAGAGAAGAATCTTACACCATCTCTGTCTGTACTGTGGGGGAGAGGATCATGTCATCGCCACCTGTCCCATCCGGCCACCACACCCAGTGGTGAGTACCATCCAACTACCTGCCCGTATTGCATCTCTCACCAGAACTACAATGCATCTCCTTAATTCCCATGTCTGTATTTAGCACAAGCCCTCATCGATTCCGGCTCCGCAGGGAACTTCATCAGCCCCCAAATTCTCCAAAAGATGAACATCCGTCGTAAACGCTGCCAACAGTATCTCTGTGTCCATACGATCCAAGGAAAACCCCTGGGCCGTGGCCACATCCGGCATTACTCCCCCACATTGATGCTCCGCATAGGCTGTCTGCATACAGAGGAAATCACGTTCATGGTGCTGGAAGGCTCCACCGCGGACATCATCCTGGGACGCCCCTGGCTTATACAACACCAGCAT
Organism: Rhinogobio ventralis; assembly: GCA_039654625.1. Taxonomy (NCBI): domain Eukaryota; kingdom Metazoa; phylum Chordata; class Actinopteri; order Cypriniformes; family Gobionidae; genus Rhinogobio; species Rhinogobio ventralis. The sequence continues at coordinate 19,134,289 of CM077212.1, forward strand.
GACATCCAATGGAGCACGGGTGAGATCCTCAAGTGGAGTGAAGAATGCTTCCAAAACTGTTTATCTCCAATCAAGACATCTTCTGTGCCCATGGGACTGCGCCATTGACCTGCTGCCTGGGGCCATGGAGGAGTATGTGCAAGAAGCACTTAAGCAATGTTTCATCCGACCATCTACATCCCCTGCCACTTCAAGTTTCTTTTTTTGTGGCCAAGAAGGACGGAGTCTTGAGGCTGAACTCCCAGACGGTGAAATTCAGCTATCCCCTTCTTCTGGTCCCAGCAGCTCTGATACAGCTGCGAGGAGCTTGTATCTTCTCCAAGCTGGACCTGCGGAGTGCGTACAACCTCATTCGTATTCGCCGGGTTGATGAGTGGAAGACTGCCTTCATCACACTGTCAGGTCACTACGAATACCGGATCATGCCATATGGCCTGTCCAACTCTACCTCCGTGTTCCAGAACTATATGAATGAGGTGTTCCGGGAGTTCCTCCACCGCTTTGTAGTAGTCTACATAGATGACATCCTCATTTTCTCCTGGAACCTGACCGAACATCGCCAACACGTCTCCCAGGTCCTCGAGAAGCTCTGCCAACACCACCTGTACCTCAAGCTGGAGAAGTGCGAGTTCCATATCCCCTCAGTGCAGTTCCTGGGTTATGTCATCGACCAACACGGCATCCAGATGGACCAGAGGAAGGTGGAGACCATCCGAAGCTGGCCCTTACCCACTACCGTGAAGGAGCTCCAACGTTTCCTGGGGTTTGCGAACTTCTATCGTCGCTTCATCCACAACTATAGTCTGCTCAGTGCACCCCTCACCTCGCTCCTCAAAGGCCGGCCCAAGTCTCTGTTCTGGACTCCATCTGCCCGAGAAGCTTTCCACCAACTCCAACACCAACTCTCTTTCGTTGTCGAAGTCGATGCCTCATCTACCGGGGTCGGGGCGGTGTTATCCCAGTGGCAGGGTGATCCTTCACAACTCTATGTGCCTTCTTCTCCAAGAAGCTATCCCCGGCAGAGCAGAACTATGACATTAGGAACAGGGAACTGCTTGCCATCAAGCTAGCCTTGGAGGAGTGGAGACACTGGCTGGAGGGGGCTAACACAAGTTCGAAGTGATCACCGATCATCGTAATCTAGAATACCTTCATGACGCAAAGAGACTGAACCCTCGTTAAGCCCGCTGGGCACTCTTCTTCACTCGATTCAATTTCACTGTTTCCTACTGGCACGGAACCAAGAATTGCAAGCTAGACGCCATATCCCTTTTGTATTAACCCGATCCTGAGACCTCCGATCCTGAACCTGTTCTCCCTCCAGCCATGATCGTTAGCCCTATCCAATGGCCCAAGCCAACCGCTCCGAACCTGCTCCGCCGGGAGGTCCTGACCGGCCCACTGTAAGCCCCTCATGGACTTGGCTCACACGTCTCCGGGCTCTGGACACCCAGGCAGTTCACGTACCCTCTCACTCTTACGGTAACACTACTGGTGGCCCTCCATGCCTCAGGATGTCTCCCGCAACACAATGTGTTCCGTCATTTTGGTATTCCAGTAGACATCGTGTCCGACCGTGAACCACAGTTCATCTCCTGAGTGTGGCATGCCTTCTTCAAGCTCCTAGGAGTGTCAGTCAGCCTGTCCTCTGGTTACCACCCACAGACCAACGGCCAAACTGAGTGCAAGATCCAGGAAATCAGGAGATACCTGAGGTCATATTGCAACCGGAACCAGGACAGCTGGAGCCAGTACCTACACTGGGCAAGGTATGCACAAAATTCCCTCTACAAAATACCCTGTTCCAGTGTATCCTAGGATACCAACCTCCTCTCTTCCCCTGGTTGGGAGAGCCCTCGGAGGTTCCAGCGGTCAACCATTGGTTCCAGCAGAGCGAGAGAGTGTGGGACTCAGCTCATGTCCATCTCCAGCAGGCAGTTCGGAGACACAAGAGACAAGCTGACACCAGAAGGGGTCCCACTCCTCGTTACCAACCTGGCCAGAAGGTGTGGCTCTCAACACGGGACATCTGTCTCCGACTGCCTTGCCGAAAGCTGAGTTCCCGGTACATAGGTCCATTCACGATACAGAGGCAGCTCAACGAGGACACCTACGTCTCAACCTCCCAGCACAATACCGTATCTCACCATCATTCCATGTGTCATTGTTGAAATCCCACACTGAACCCTAGTCCTCTCCTTCCACAGATCCTGGTGACGATGCGGTACCTCCTCCTCCTGACGCCGTTGAGGAAGAAACCATCTACCGGGTGCAGGCGATCCTTGACTCCCAACGACAGGGGTCCCCGTATTGAGTTCCTCGTAAACTGGGAGGACTACGGTCCAGAGGAACATTCCTGGGTCAACCGTAACAACATTCTCAACCCCTCGCTCCTCACTCAATTCCATGCTGAACATCCGGACCGTCCTGCTTCTCTGGGTCGAGGTAGACCCCATCGTCGTCGCCCCATCCGGTCGTCAGAAGCCGCCCGTGGAGGAGGGGGTATTGTCACAGAGTCACAGCCAACACCCACCAACGTCCATGCATCGTCACCAGATATCCACGCTCCGCCCACTCGTTCACAATCCCCTGAATACTGATCACCGGCACCAGCACCTCATCATCACAGACACTATATAGACTCACACTCCCTTCACTACAGTGTCTGGTCTCGTCATACATACCTGGACTGCTTACCCGCTACTCACCTGAGAATCCACCGTCTTCTTCCAAGTCTTCCTTGTCTCCAGTTCCTCGGTCCTTGTGTTCTCCATTCCCTGCAAACGACAAACTCCATTATCTACAGCTAAGTAGACAATGTCCAGAAGAGTTTTTTTTTAATACTCACCTGAATACCTATTGCATCCTGTGTTTGTGTCTCTGTCAATAAAAAACACTTGAGTTCACCTCATCCTCTGCCTCCGTCTGTGTCGTGACACCTAACACCATGAAGTAACTTTATTCTTGGATGATTTCTCATATTCATCTTCCAAGCATATTCCCGCCAGAATGGCGAATGACGGTTCCCATTCCTTGTCTATTTGCCTCCCACATTTCTTAAATATTATGCATTTTCTCATCAGTTTTATACATTTATCTGATGTACAAATTATCAAAAATGTTGCTTTGAATAACCTCTTGCAAATAAGTATTTATTATATAAATATTTATAAATTACTTGCTATAGGAAGTCCATATTTTATTGCTTAAATGTATCAAGTTATGTATTAATATGTTTATTTTATACATTTGACATTACTTGCCCAAATTTTAAAACATCATTAATGGAGTTTGGTGTAAAGGGCCTTGTGCTCATTTCTCTTTCAATTAACTGATTCTGTCTAATCCACTGATCCAGTTTCCATATACTTCAATTTTGAATTGCTATCATTATCCATCCATACTAATACTGACCTAATATGTGCTGCATAGTAATAATAAAATAAATTGGTAACTGCCCATCCATCCATTTCAGGAATTCAAATGTTTTGGAAATTCTAATGTTTCGGTATTACGGCTTTTAAATATTTTATTTTTGTTCAGTCCCTCTTGAATTCATTATTTTTTATGTGCTCCATTCTTATATAAATGTATTTGTATATGGATATGCTTTAATGCTGTAAGTTAAAACTTAATACTATCCCATTATCTACATACAGTTTTAATTGTATGTATCTCTCCATCTACTTTAAGACCTTTTATTCTTATTATTTAAAGCTCTATAGATAAAGCAGATTCCTATAGTGATAATTGATCATCTTGTTTCTTTCAATATTTAAAATGCTTTCAAAATATTTCCATTAGCCCTCACTCTTACATTAACTTGTTTATACATCACTTTAATCACTGTAATAAACCTTTGTAGAAAGTCAAAGGGTCATAACAATCAATCAAATGCCTTTTTAGTGTCAGCATTTGTTGCTTTTTTTCTCATTGTGAGATATTTTAAGTGTTCATCACTTTTTGATTTTTAATAACAATGGGTTGCAAATCACATTTAATTGATTGGCATATGACACAAATTGTATACAGCATACATTAAATCAAGTAATGAGGTACATAAAGTGACAGGTTAAAAATAAAAATAATGTCATCATTTACTCACCCTCAAGTCATTCAAATCCTGTATGTCTTTCTACTATAGAACTAAAATAAAATATATTGAAACTGTTATTGTCCATACAGTCAAAGCCCGCGGGGTCCAAAACAACAGTGGACTACATTGACTTTCATTGTATGGACATAAAATGGAATCAGTTACTGATTCCAAACTACATGACAAAAATTGTAGTTAGTAATGTAATCTAGATTACTAATTTTAGGTAATGTATTCTGACTACTTTTTGGTTACTTTTAGATTACTTTTGACCTGACCTGTTTATCACATTGATTTGAATAGAATGAGTGAAAGTGAAAGTGAAGTGATGTGTAGCCAAGTATGGTGTCCCATACTCGGAATCCATACATCCATCCAAGTGCACACACACACACACACTGTGAACACACTTCTACCATATTAATATAAAAATACAAAGAGAAAGAAAATATATAAAAAACATGAAGTGCATTAAATAGTACAATGTCAGGTGTTCGTGAGATTAATAAAAAGCTATAAATTAAATTAAATCATATAAAATGTAATTATAATTAGTAAATATATAAATATAATCATTAAATAATTTAAACAATTAACATTTACAAAAAAAGATATTTACATATTTGTTTACCTGGCATGCGACCATTAACTGACCTAAGAGTACTGTGAACTTTTTATTATTATTTATTATTGGCTTAATTTATTATTGACCAAACTTATTTACTTAAAATCTAAGGGGGTACTTATAAGTAAATATATTAGGGCAACGAGGTACAGTTGACAAAAAAAGTTGCACATAATATGAAGTTACATGAATTTGCACATTTTAATGTGTTTAAAAGACAAAAGCCTTCCAGAGACAGTTATACATGGTTAAATGACTTTATTGGGTGATCATTCAAATAATAATGTATGTGTTTGTCAGGAGCTGTGAAACACTTCTTAAAAGTGAAATGATTTCTGTAAATGCAGTGATTAAATGCGGTAGGTCTCAGTTTTCAGTGAGCCGCTCATGACTAGTGGCTGGTCTGTGTGTGCAATTCCACAAACCTAAAAGACCTTCTAAACTTATATAAACAGTAGACTTTTATAGAAAGGAACATTTATAGCAAAGAAGTATCAATTAGTTATGAATAATTTACTGCAATTGTGAGGAAAACATGTAATCAATAGAAAAGTATCTAGTCTGATTACAACTACTTTAAATGTAATATTATTTAATTACAATAATGCAGATTACATGGAAGTTACTACCCAGCACTGTGTACTTGTGCATGCATTGCTGATGCATGTGATGGATGGGGGAATTTGTTGTGACTGCCTTGTTTCCTCATTCAGTCTGTATGTATACATGTATGTAGGGGGTGAATTCAGGTTGATTGGGACACTTTTCCCCAGTTATCTCAATGGCAAAAAGTGTCCCAATCAACCTGAATTCACGCTATGTAAATGAAGAAGTGTGTAAGGATTTCTAATGTACGTGCTTCACAATGATACACAATTTTTTATTCAATATATTACCTTCCAAAGCAGCATCATATGAAGCCTTGGCCTTTTCAAACTATTTCAAATGATTCCAACCTACATGACAAAAATTGTAGTTAGTAATGTAATCTAGATTACTAATTTTAGTTAATGTATTATGACTACTTTTTGGTTACTTTTTAGATTACTTTTGACCCTTCTTTCCAATAATGTGTCAGATAATTTTATATCAACCCAAATCCATCAGGATTGTAAGCATTTCAATACAAAGGGGTAAACAGATTTTTTTGTACAATGCTTTAAAACATTAAACAAAAGAACATTCTGATTTTTTATGTTTTTGAAAGAAGTGTCTTATGCTCACCAAGGCTGCATTTATTTGATCAAAATAGAGACATTTAAAAAGTAATATTGTGAAATATTATTACAATTTTAAAATAAGTGTACTCTATTTTAATATTTTTTAAATTGTAATTTATTCCTGTGATGCAAAGCTGAATTTTCAGCATTGTTACTCCAGTCTTCAGTGTCACATGATCATTCTAATGTGCTGATTTTGTGCTCAAGAAACAATTCTTATCGAAACAACAGCATTTATTTGAAATAGAAATCTTTTGTAGTGTTGTAAATGTTTACTGCCTCTTTTGCTCCATTTAATGTCCTTGCTGAATTAAAGTATTCATTTCTGTTAATTTCTTTATATTAGTACACAAAACTGACCACCTCTATACCTTTACTGTGCTCATGTATGATAGTGATTTCAGTTTGTAAGTGGTGAACTTATAACTGATGGTGTTACAAGACACCCCACTTTACATCCATTCCCGTTCTACCCTGTTGTTAGCAAGAGAAGGTATAAAATGACTGCAATCCCAGTTTGGGATGATCAGTGTTTAGGATAATCAGATACAAACTATAATTTAGGCGAGAAGTGCCATTTAGTTTAATTACTTTAGCACTGCATTTTATTTACTTTTTTCTTTCATTTGACATTTAGCATTTTTTTTCACAGTCATCATAATGATATGTTGTGTCAGTTCTCACTGGTCTTAAATAATAGAACATTTTGATGATTAAAATATAGGCTTAGAGACTTTTTTCTGCTTGGTGAGCTTAATTTTGTAAGACTTACTTTACCATTCAGTCCTTTCCATCTTAAAAACATATCATTACACTGCCTTGGTAAATGTGCTTTTTTTTTACCAAACAAGCTTACTTGTGGAGCCTTGTGATTACTAAACTGGAACAACAGGGCTTCCTTGAGAGCTTATGATCAAAGCACATCCCATTTTCTGCTTGATTGTGGCTTCCGCTTGGAAGAGGAAGATCCAGACAGACTGGTAAAGTAACAGGAGCGTTCAGCTGTCTGAAATGCGCTCATAGCTTCCATCTAGTGGCCACATCTCTCCTCTGATCTGTAGTTTGACGACGCTCTCAGCATCTCTTCTGCATTATGACTGGAACACCTCCATAATGTAACATGCTACATAAAAAAAGACTGTATCAGAGATAATCCAATAACACCATTTCCAGGTTTCACAGACAAAGCAACTTGCACTGACATATCTTAAATGATGTGAGAGCAATTGTTTTGTCTCAAGACGCACATCAATAATGTTTTTTTTTCTAAGGCATGTTTATAAAAGCTACTTAAATGCCCTAATTGAACTAAGGCCTATTCCTGGCTTAATCTAAGACCAGTTTGTGAAACCGGGCCCTAATGTGGTAGCCTATTATTAAGTGTCATATGATGTTTTGGGTAATATTTGGTCAGCCTGTGCTATTAATATTTTCTTGTTTGGTATCACTCTAAGTGAGATGATATTTTAACTTTAGTTCTGGAATAGCACTGCAATAATATTTATTATGCATGTATATGGCTATTATTGTTTAATGATGGGTGAGGGTGTGTGTAGAGGCACATTGTCATAACCTTTTTTTGTTTTGATGTTTTATTGATTGTCTTAAGTATGGATTGCTGAATCACCTGTCTCGCACAACAAATTTACCCTTGGGTACTAATAAAGACAACTTGACCGTGACCATATTTCTAAATTGCTTTTCAATGTGTAAGAAATGGCAAACATCCTTTAAGTAAAGTTTTTAAACATGTTAATACCTTGCCTTTTCAGCAATGATTTTATTTTGGTCCACCATGTTAAATTCCACAGAACCAATATACAGGTTTAAAAATGCCTTATACAGGTTGATATATACATGTTAATGTCTTCTATTAAAAAGACTTCAGACTCTTCGCATCACAGCAGGCTAAATACAGGTGCTGGTCATATAATTAGAATATCATCAAAAAGTTGATTTATTTCACTAATTCCATTTAAAAAGTGAAACTTGTATATTATATTCATTCACTACACACAGACTGATATATTTCAAATGTTTATTTCTTTTAATTTTGATGATTATAACTGACAACTAAGGAAAATCCCAAATTCAGTATCTCAGAAAATTAGAATATTGTGAAAAGGTTCAATATTGAAGACACCTGGTGCCACACTTTAATCAACTAATTAACTCAAAACACCTGCAAAGGCCTTTAAATGGTCTCTCAGTCTAGTTCTCTAGGCTACACAATCATGGGGAAGACTGCTGACTTGACAGTTGTCCAAAAGACGACCATTGACACCTTGCACAAGGAGGGCAAGACACAAAAGGTCATTGCAAAAGAGGCTGGCTGTTCACAGAGCTCTGTGTCCAAGCACATTAATAGAGAGGCGAAAGGGAAGGAAAAGATGTGGTAGAAAAAACATTCAAAAATGTTGGTGAGATTAATAAAGAGTGGACTGCAGCTGGAGTCAGTGCTTCAAGAACCACTACGCACAGACGTATGCAAGACATGGGTTTCAGCTGTCGCATTCCTTGTGTCAAGCCACTCTTGAATAACAGACAGCGTCAGAAGCGTCTCGCCTGGGCTAAAGACAAAAATGACTGGACTGCTGCTGAATGGTCCAAAGTTATGTTCTCTGATGAAAGTAAATTTTGCATTTCCTTTGGAAATCAGGGTCCCAGAGTCTGGAGGAAGAGAGGAGAGGCACACAATCCATGTTGCTTGAGGTCCAGTGTAAAGTTTCCACAGTCAGTGATGGTTTGGGGTGCCATGTCATCTGCTGGTGTTGGTCCACTGTGTTTTCTGAGGTCCAAGGTCAACGCAGCCGTATACCAGGAAGTTTTAGAGCACTTCATGCTTCCTGCTGCTGACCAACTTTATGGAGATGCAATTTCATTTTCCAACAGGACTTGGCAGAAGAGCTGAAGGCCACTATCAGAGCAACCTGGGCTCTCCTAACACCTGAGCAGTGCCACAGACTGATCGACTCCATGCCACGCCGCATTGCTGCAGTAATTCAGGCAAAAGGAGCCCCAACTAAGTATTGAGTGCTGTACATGCTTATACTTTTCAGTTGGCCAAGATTTCTAAAAATCCTTCCTTTTGTATTGGTCTTAAGTAATATTCTAATTTTCTGAGATACTGAATATATGATTTTCCTTAGTTGTCAGTTATAATCATCAAAATTAAAAGAACATTTGAAATGTATCAGTCTGTGTGTAATGAATATAATATACAAGTTTCACTTTTTGAATGGAATTAGTGAAATCAACTTTTTGATGATATTCTAATTATATGATGTATGCTGTAGTAAAAGTATTCCAGAAAGAATCTGAAGGAATTAACTACGAATTTACGTAATTGTGTCTGCCACAAGGTGGTGCTACAGCTCGGTTTTAACTACAACACTACCTTTAAGTGAAGTGTACTTGAAATATTTAAAGTAATACATTCCTGTCGTTTCTGTGTTGCATTCAGCATCAGATACATATAACTAATATTAGTACACAGTTGTTGTATTTATAAGGGACTCAGGTAAGTAGCTTAAAGTGAAACCAAGAATTTTAATGCAAATAGTTTATTTATACACACAATACTTACAAGAACATGTAATAAAATACAAGAACATTTAAAACCAGAGTTAAATTTAGTGAAATTATGTTGAAGTGAAAACAAATAAAAGTTCTTCCTTCCCAATGTAGCACCTTAACATCAAATACGACGCATTTAAAAGGGACACTCACCCAAGAATCCTCAACTTCATGTGATTTACTACATAATTTTTCGTTGGAAATACAAAAACAGATGTTAGGCAGAATTTGTTTTATTGCAGCTTTTCATTCCTGTCAAATCCCTAACATTTAGTTTAACATCGTTTGTGCTCCATAGACAATCATACAGGTCTAAAACAACATGAGGGAGAGTAAATGACAAGTTTTATTTCTGAGTGAATTACCCCTTCAGTTACGGTTGTAAGGGGCATTAAGCTGTCAACTTTATGAGTCAAACGAGGTTTTTCGTTGCGAATGTTGAAAAATATCCGTATGTTCAAAAACAGCGGGGACTCCTCCATGTTGCACCGACATGAGCGGCAGACAATGTAAGAGTTTTTTTTTATGTGGGTTAAGATCAATATCTACAAACTACTTTTGTCCAGAAACAAAGATACTGCCTTCAACGTAATCACCGCATCACATTAGATTTGTTTTTGTGGAAGAATGTTTTCACGGTGAACATAAAGCTAGTGTTAGCTAGCTCAGGCTTTCACTCAATCTAGAGTTACGCAACTACTCCGCTTCCTTTCTGCCCTGTAAACCCGCCCAAGTACACAAGCACCAGACTCCATGTTTGTTCATCTTACCGCCACTGTACCCGCCATAAACTAGATGATCCCTCAAATAAAAGTATATCTATTTTGTATTACTGCCAAGCACGGGTCTGACTTAAATTAGGGCATCGATTCAGATCTTGACCCAACACTCGATATTCTCGTCCAAGAACAATGAGATTTTGACTGTAAACGCATTGGGATGAAAATGTAAAGCTCTTTGAAACACCAATAGCTTATTTTTTATCCAAAACAAACAGACGGTTTGAGCCTATTTTCCCGGTACATGTGGGATCGAATGAGTCGACTTGGACTCGATGCATAAGCTCTAGCTCGATTATCCGATTAGCTTTGTTGAGATGACCGTAATAAACGAACTCTTTTCCCCTATAAAACACCTTTCCGTATTAATTAATCAATGTGATTAATTAATAGGAAACGAATTAAAGAACATTGTGTATTTTGTAATGCATGTACATACGTAACGTAACCAACCAAGCTCGATGCTAACCGGCTAACATGGACGTGATATAAGTAACACATGATCGGTTAATGCACATCTAAAACCATACAGAGACCATGATCAACGAAAATAGCTCTTTAAACCCAAAACTGGTAAAACAATCATAAATGTTTTTGCACATTATATTCTCATGTATTTCTCGCGTCAATATCAAGATGCATCTAAGAGACAAAATCACGTATACAATGTGATTGAACTAATAAGTACAATTTCAAAGACGTTTTTGTGCTTTTACTTCCAACCGTCTACACTAACCTTAATTCATGACTATTTAGCCAAGCAATGTTTCATATTTCCCCTAACAAACCTATATACTAAATTATACAAACATACACTGACATTTAGGTAGAAACTAACATTTTAAAGAAAATGTGCTATAAACGAGTGGGGTTTAATTTTCCCATTCCACAAAGGATGGCGGCTAACAAGCTAGCAAAAGCTCACAACAGTCGCTAGGTAACATCATGTTACATTACTACAATTTCTTGCCCACGCTATACACTTGCAGGAATTAGGACTATATTGTATTATCAAATGAGATAATTTACGAATCATTGGCTTGCGCCTGTTTATATGAAAACTAGTAAGTTAAGTTAACAAGAAAACTTAAGCTAGCGCCTTTCTGTTGGAACAACATGGCCTAGATGTACAATTCTATTTTTTTATTTTATAGTGAACTGCAACAACGTACAAATTCTCAAAATAGTTTAAAAGACATCCAATGCTTAAATCTACAACGTTTCTGGAGTGTTTTTTCATTAAAAATGTACTGTCCGAAGACCCAGGCTTTCAGCGGAGTTTCCAGCTTATCATACCGAGAAAAGCGCATGTCCTCCAGCCATTGTTTTTACTCGACCTCGTGGATTCTTGCATTTTCCCGTAGAACACAAATAAATCAAGGAAAATCATAATAAATAGTTTGGGAAATATTAATAAATGTTCAAAATAAGAGCAAGATAATAATTTGAATGACATAAAAATCATATTTAAAACAAAAATAATAGTGTTAATCCTCGACGGTAGGTGCAGGCCTCTCACACGAGCTTCTTTTCCAGCGCTCTTAGCTGATCCAGAGCGAGACGGACGGAACAGCACAGGTTTTTTTTTTTTTTTTTGCTCATAGGGTGAAAAAAACATCAGTCGGGTAAAATCGGCAATGCTCGTAAAGAAGGCGGGCAGTAAGGAAGTTATTTTACCGCCGTGAAGCGTGTGTTGCAATTGGTCAAACACTCTCTGCTCATGAATATTTAGAAAACATTTGACCAATACTGTTTTCTATTGCTGAATGTTATTTAATATTCATGTATTAAGCATCCACGGATCCGCCCTTGGTTTATACGGACCTATGGAATCGCTTCATACGTTATGTCCCGCCTCTACCTACATGTGATTCGCAGGAATCAAAAGCGCACAACGCCATTGGTTATGCGTCAATTTTAATGAATTATTCATGTACTGCAGTCTCACGGCCAATAAACGCTCGGAAACATCGATTCATAACCCGCCCTCTGACTGTTCAGCCCCTGCCAAGTAGGCTGTGTAAACCTGTAGCAAAGCATACAGTCTATATAAAGACGTGTGAGAGCAATCTTTTCTCAGATGCGCTTAGAGCGCACTGGCGTGTAGATCGGGGAAAGGGAAGGGGATTATTGGTCGCTACAATAGTTAGTATATAAACACAAATTTAAAAGCACATTGAGTAGCAAGACACGGTGGTCACTGGGAAACCGCCATCGGACAAGTTCCGGTCACCATTGGGTGCCAGGAGAGTCTTGGTGGCGTTTCAGAGGTGTTCCTTCTTACAAAGCGGCGTGCCGGGGGAGGACGCGTCTCTTTGAATAGACAGGATGCACGGACCGCCTTCCAGCGACAGCGCATGCCCATTGCGCCTCATCAAGAGAGTGCAATTCGGCGTCCTCAGCCCAGATGAACTTGTAGGTTTTGCTCTTTGGAAGGGGTATTCTCTTACTTCTTTGAGTATTATTGTATTACTCAAATCATCATCGTGCTAAAATCCTATTAAATATGAATATTAACATACAGTGTCTTCTGTGAGCCTGTGTTTTGCTAACTTAGCCGGCTAGCCACTTCTGCCTCTAGTAAGAGCATGTGTTTAGAAAGTTGAACAAACACTACACAAGAGTCATACTTTAACAATTAGCAACACGACACGGAAAACGTCTTGTTTGAAGTTATATAATTTTAACTCGTAATGTTTTTGTTTACTTTATTTGACCATTTTGGAGTCACATGGTAGACCCAAAGTTACTCCCAAGTTTCCACATTGTTCCCTGTGTCTCCCTTATTGGCAATAAAATGTGAAGCTTTATATTCATGATTCATTTAATTAAAGAGCTCAAATACGTTCAGTTAATAAAGTGCACTTACGTTTTACAATAAATGTAGAGCAAATTGCAGTTTGAGCTGTGATGCTAATGAGAGGCGTTTTCAGTAATCTAATTTCTTTTTGTAACCTAAGCCTTGTTTCTCCTGAACTATTTTACAATGAATGTGAGATGAATGCATTTGAGCAGACACTTCACTTTGCTTTTAATGTATGTTTTATAGGTGCAACATGTAGTTCGTTATAGAAACCTATTATGAAATTATTAAACCGCTTTGTTTAAAGTGTTTTCTGGTGAATTATGTGTTTTGCATTTAAAATCATTGCTTTATGTAAACCTGCTGTCGCTCTTGTTGTATTTCTCAAACTTTTATTAGTGTTTTTGTTTTTTTCAATGTTTCATCACTGAAAATGCAAGACATTTTAATGCCTTTCAATTATCGTTTTCAGAAACGAATGTCTGTTACTGAAGGGGGCATCAAGTACCCAGAGACCACAGAGGGAGGACGCCCTAAACTGGGGGGACTCATGGACCCCCGGCAAGGGGTAATTGAGAGGTCAGGCAGATGCCAGACATGTGCAGGTATATATTTATAAATGAGATTCTTATCCTATGTTGTGTAGTTTTAAATAATTAAAGCTCCTCCTGTTAATGTTATGTATTGTGTACTTATTTACTTGTCATTGTTTAGGTAACATGACTGAGTGCCCTGGTCACTTTGGTCACATTGAGCTGGCTAAGCCAGTCTTTCACGTTGGCTTCATCACAAAGATCATGAAGGTCCTCCGCTGTGTGTGTTTTTTCTGTTCAAAGCTCCTTGTGGACGCGGTATGCTGTATTTTTAAAAGCGATTTTTGTTACAATGTTGCTTCCTGTATGATTAACTTTTAATTTTCTTTTATCCAGAACAATCCAAAAATCAAAGACATCTTGATCAAGTCGAAGGGGCAGCCGCGGAAGCGTCTGACCCATGTCTATGACCTCTGTAAAGGCAAAAACATTTGTGAGGGTGGAGAGGAGATGGACAACAAGTTTGGAGTGGAGCAGCAGGAGACAGAGGAAGACCTCACCAAAGAGAAGGTACAGAACTAATAATTCTCTAATCACACAGGCCCATTTAAATGCTCTCCTCTTCTTTTAAAGCTCACTTCGAATGCTTTCATGCTTGTTTAAAAACTGATCTTTACATTTCAAGGGTCATGGAGGTTGTGGCAGATACCAGCCACGTATCCGTCGCTCTGGCCTGGAGCTGTATGCTGAGTGGAAGCATGTGAATGAAGACTCTCAGGAGAAGAAGATTCTCCTCAGCCCTGAACGTGTGCATGAGATCTTCAAACGCATTTCAGATGAAGAGGATATGATCCTGGGTATGGACCCCAAATACGCCCGACCTGAGTGGATGATTGTCACAGTTTTGCCTGTGCCCCCTCTTGCTGTGAGACCGGCTGTGGTCATGCAGGGCTCTGCTAGAAACCAGGTTAGCATTTCTTGTTGAACAGTGAGGCAAAAAAAAATCTGATGTATTGCAGAGGTTTGTACTGATGGCTGTTCGATTTTTCAATTGTATGCTCGTTCTTTTTTTTCCCCTAGGATGATTTAACGCACAAGTTGGCTGACATTGTGAAGATCAATAACCAGCTGAAGCGAAATGAGCAGAGTGGAGCTGCAGCGCATGTTATAGCAGAGGATGTCAAGCTGCTTCAGTTCCACGTGGCCACCATGGTGGACAATGAACTGCCAGGTCTTCCTAGGGTAAGATTTACACTATCTTAGATATACAAATATTTGGCAGAAGCCTGTATTAATGATTAGCAACAATATGCTTAACCGTATTATAAATATTATATACCTTTTTTTTTTTTTTTTTTTTTTTTTTTACAATTATAAATTGAAGTGAACAATTATTTTATTATTTTTATTAAATGTTTTTTAAAAAAAAATTACGCTTTTTTTTTATGCATGCCTTAAGTCACACACAAAATAAAACTGCTGCCTGACACAAGTTGCAGCCAATCAAAATATATTTAGTCTTTTGGACCAATGAAAATTAACAGTAGAAGTTAATGAAGAAACTTAATGAAGACTGTACTGTCATATGCTTTTATCTCAGGCAATGCAAAAGTCTGGTCGCCCACTTAAATCCATCAAGCAGAGGCTGAAGGGTAAGGAAGGACGTGTCAGAGGTAATCTGATGGGGAAGCGTGTAGACTTCTCTGCCCGAACTGTAATTACGCCTGACCCCAACCTGCAGATCGACCAGGTGGGAGTTCCCCGGTCCATTGCTGCAAACATGACCTTCCCTGAGATCGTCACACCCTTTAACATTGACAGGTATTATTAGGAGTTCTTATTTTCGAATGAATACATATCTCATTTACAAAATATCGAACACAATTTCTTTGTCGTAGTGACTTTGCAAGTGACTTTGTAACCCTGTGCTCTCAATTCTTTTCTTTTAATCTTTTTCACTAACTTTACAGACTCCAAGAGCTTGTGAGGAGAGGTAACAGTCAGTACCCTGGAGCCAAATATATCATCCGTGACAACGGGGACAGAATTGACCTGCGATTCCACCCTAAACCAAGTGACCTTCACCTTCAGATTGGATACAAAGTTAGTGTCTTACCTTGGTTAATGTTAGAGTATAATCTTATTTTGTGGTTATAGTGAACGTGGTATTTAAAACCTGTTTTTCTTTCTAGGTTGAACGACACATGTGTGATGGGGACATTATTGTGTTCAACAGACAGCCCACGCTGCATAAAATGTCTATGATGGGCCATAGAGTACGAATTTTGCCTTGGTCAACATTTCGACTTAACCTCAGGTATGCTAGATTTCTAAGATTTATCAAGTCCCATCACATTGTTTATTGATACATAGTTAGTCAGGATGCTCATAATTAACTGGTTAACTAAGAGTAAGAATCAGTTAAACGGTTTAAAAAGCTAATTTGTTTTATTCAAATATTCTACACCTTTAAAATGGAAAGTCACATTTTAATATTATGTTAATGTAGAATACCAGTAAATAAAGCAAAATGTTTATAAACAGGCTATTTTAGTTCCCCTCAGTCCACAACAAATACTTTACATTTAACAGTATTCAGAACAGAACAAGCATGAAAAATAAAAGCTATAAAAATCAAGCCAAAACAAATTAATTTAATGCGAAACCGGCGTTAGGCGTCTGCAATCACTTGAATTGTAAACTTATAATAGTGGAAACGGCTTACTGTCATTTATGGTCATATAGATAAGAGTAAGACAAACTGTTAAGGGTTTACTTTACACTTACAGTAAAAATAATATTATGCTTTTGTAAAAATAATGATCGGTCCACGAACTTGTTTTTGGAGCGTGTCACAAAAATGAACAAACTCCACATTTAACTTTCGTTTTGTTAATCTGTTAATTTAAGTAAAATATATTTTTAGCGTATTTATTCATTTTATATGATTTTAATCTGTTTTTCTCCATTCACAGAAGCGCTGCAGTTGCGTGATGTGACGATGAGCCCTCATGTTCTGTTCTTTATGCTGCTATTTGCGCATGTAAAACTAAACCCCTGGAAAACCGATTTTGTTGTTTTTAATGGGTCACAGACTCCTATTCATTCAAATTTAACAATCTTGTCGGTTAACGGTTAATGATCGGTTAACAAGCTTTGGTTGTCGGTTAGGGAAAAAAACCGAAATGAACATCCCTACTGGGTAGGTACTTTATAGATTTGGTATGCTCTACCATCCATTATAATTGCTGAAACAAATCGTTATAGAAATAGTTAATGCTCATGCAGCATTTCTGATATAAGGGTTTTTGGTTTTATGAAGATGACAGATTTTAAAAGTGAAAACCCCTTTTACTTCCAGTGTTACGACCCCATACAACGCTGACTTTGACGGAGATGAGATGAACCTGCACTTGCCGCAATCCCTGGAGACCCGCGCTGAGATCCAGGAGCTGGCCATGGTGCCTCGTATGATCGTCACACCACAGTCCAACAGACCTGTCATGGGTATTGTGCAGGACACACTGACAGCTGTGCGCAAGTTCACCAAGCGAGATGTCTTTTTAGAGAGGGTGCGTTTACAAAGCGGTGGAATGAGTTACAATTTAATGAGCTGTTTAGGATGTATGAGTACATGAGATTCATGCTAATGAATATCTTTGCACTCTTCTGTTGTTTCTTGTGTGCTTTTTAGGGTGAGGTGATGAACCTCCTCATGTTTCTCTCTACATGGGATGGCAAAGTGCCCCAACCAGCTATATTAAAGCCTCGACCCCTCTGGACAGGCAAACAGATCTTCAGCCTGATCATCCCTGGGCACATTAATGCCATCCGCACACACAGCACTCACCCTGATGAAGAGGATAGCGGTCCTTATAAACACATCTCCCCTGGAGACACTAAGGTGCAGTAATGCTGTCCCAAACCTGGACATAACTTTTATGCAAAATTAAGTCATTTTCATACGTTTTCCTTATCCAATTCTTTTTGCAGGTAATTGTGGAGAACGGTGAGCTAATCATGGGGATCCTGTGTAAGAAGTCACTGGGAACCTCAGCTGGCTCTCTTGTCCATATCTCATACCTTGAGATGGGCCATGACATCACACGACTCTTCTATTCCAACATCCAGACTGTTGTCAACAACTGGCTGCTCATTGAAGGTAAAATAAATGGAGATTAAAGCAGTTTTTATAACTGCAAATAGTGCAAAAAGTCACTTGCTTAATCTATTCTTGGTGTATTTACAATCTTGTCTGCTGTAGGTCACTCTATTGGTATTGGAGACTCCATTGCTGATAAGGCTACATATCAGGACATTCAGAACACTATTAAGAAAGCCAAACAGGATGTGATAGAGGTGAGTTGGCGTTGTTTTACTAATACCAAGGCTGTCATAAGGCTCTCGTACATGAACGCAGTCAAGCATGTGTTGACTTCATTCTCACAGGTCATTGAGAAAGCCCACAACAATGAGTTGGAGCCCACGCCAGGTAACACTCTGAGACAGACCTTTGAGAACCAGGTCAACCGCATTCTGAACGATGCTCGAGACAAGACTGGATCCTCTGCCCAGAAGTCACTGTCCGAGTACAACAATTTCAAATCCATGGTGGTGGCTGGTTCAAAAGGCTCTAAAATTAACATTTCTCAGGTGAGAGAAGACAGTTGATGGTGTTAATTTTAAACTTAATACAAAGACGCCTCAATTTTAAGTGTAAACCAGAAAATGTTCATGCAAATGTGGTCCATGTCAGGTTTCACACAATTTGATTAATCTCTTTTATTGTTCCTGTCTTCACCCCTTTAGGTTATTGCTGTAGTGGGGCAGCAGAACGTTGAGGGTAAGCGAATCCCCTTCGGTTTCAAACACCGCACCCTCCCTCACTTCATTAAAGACGACTATGGTCCAGAAAGTAGAGGCTTCGTGGAAAACTCCTATCTGGCCGGTCTCACACCAACTGAGTTTTTCTTTCACGCCATGGGAGGCAGAGAGGGTTTGATCGACACAGCTGTCAAAACTGCTGAGACAGGTAATGAACACTCATGGACTGAGCAGCTGTTGGGGGCTAACCCTAAATGTAATCTGAATTTTAAAATTGTAATACTACTTGTCCAACTAAGATGTTATGCAAAATTGTCATCAGATTTGTCTTGGTTAAAGGTTGAAATTGTATTCATGCCTTTTGATGAATCTCTTCAGGTTATATTCAGCGTCGTCTGATCAAGTCTATGGAGTCGGTTATGGTGAAGTATGATGCTACAGTCAGAAACTCCATTAACCAGGTTGTCCAGCTGAGGTATGGAGAGGATGGGCTGGCAGGAGAGGCCGTGGAGTTCCAAAACATGGCCACACTTAAGCCATCCAACAAAGCCTTTGAGAAGAAGTGAGTGCTCTTTTTGTTTATTTAAATGTTTTCAAGAATGTTAAAATATTACCAATAGTTCAAGCTAATATTAAAGCTATATTAATCCAAATCAACAAGGACATGGATGGTAAGCCATTTCGTCATCAGCTCAGAGCCAATACACAGGTGATTTACTGACCAACTTTATTGATTTAACTTTCCACCTCTGTTTAATCGCACAGGTTCAGGTTTGACTGCACCAACGAACGAGCTCTTCGCCGCACTCTACAGGAAGATGTGGTGAAAGATGTGATGACCAATGCCCATGTCCAGAGTGCTCTAGAGAAAGAGTTTGAAAAGATGAGGGAAGACCGAGAGATCCTGAGGGCCATTTTCCCCACAGGAGACAGCAAGGTATGCACCTGGAGCAACATATTAAAGCATCTTCAATATCATCAGTTTTTTGGCCTAAACTGACATGCTTCCCATAGGTGGTACTACCGTGCAATCTGGCGAGAATGATCTGGAATGCTCAGAAAATTTTCCGCATCAATCCTCGGACACCAACTGACCT
This sequence comes from Rhinogobio ventralis, assembly GCA_039654625.1. Classification (NCBI taxonomy): domain Eukaryota; kingdom Metazoa; phylum Chordata; class Actinopteri; order Cypriniformes; family Gobionidae; genus Rhinogobio; species Rhinogobio ventralis. The sequence continues at coordinate 19,153,842 of CM077212.1, forward strand.
TAACCCAGTACGAGTAGTTGAAGGTGAGTTAAACACTGGTTTATACAAGGATCTGTAAAGGGATTGTATTTATTAGGTAAGGCTGTCAGTGTTTGAGTGGGTCTCCCAGCTAAATAAAGACTCCTGCTTGTGGTGGATAAATAAAGCCTGCTGACGACTGATCCCTATAGCTTACCGCTGTCTTGTGGCATACCTGTGCAAGCTGATTATAAAGGCCACTTTTACCTCTTTGTGCATGTTGACTAAAGAAATGGCTTCATACTTATGCGCTTGATGAATTTGTACCTTTTTTTTTTTTTGGAGAGGGAGGGGAGAGAACCGACATATGCCAAGTTATTCTTGCTTGTACTTTTGTACTCAGCAGTGCATTTGTGGCCTTGTAATCAAGTGTGTTCTCTGATTTTATTTTTGTAGGAGTTCAAGAGTTGAGTAAGAAGCTGGTTATTGTAAATGGTGAAGACCAGTTAAGCAGGCAAGCCCAGGAGAATGCCACTCTGCTGTTCAACATCCACCTGCGTTCTACCCTCTGCTCTAAGAGAATGACAGAGGAGTTCCGTCTTAGCACAGAGGCTTTTGATTGGCTGCTGGGAGAGATCGAGACCAAATTTAACCAATCCATTGTAAGTAGTTCATTTTAATCACGTCACCTGAATAAGTGATGAAATAAAGTAATTACATTTATACACAAGTGGGCTCATTGGCTGAATTGACACATTCTCTTTTCTTCAGGCTCACCCTGGTGAGATGGTAGGTGCTCTGGCTGCCCAGTCTCTGGGAGAACCTGCTACTCAGATGACCCTGAACACATTCCACTACGCCGGTGTGTCCGCCAAAAACGTCACTCTCGGTGTTCCCCGTCTCAAAGAACTTATCAACATCTCCAAGCGACCCAAGACCCCCTCCCTGACAGTCTTTCTCCTGGGCCAAGCGGCCCGTGATGCAGAGAGGGCCAAAGATATCCTGTGTCGGTTGGAGCACACAACCCTGCGCAAGGTTACTGCCAACACGGCCATTTATTATGACCCCAACCCACAGAACACAGTGGTGACTGAGGATCAGGAATGGGTCAACGTGTATTATGAGATGCCTGACTTCGATGTGACCCGCATTTCACCCTGGCTGCTGCGTATCGAACTTGACCGCAAACACATGACTGACCGCAAGCTGACCATGGAGCAAATTGCAGAGAAGATCAATGCAGGTGGGCTTGAGATTATAATTGAATAAGTACATGCATATACAACACTTTAAATGGCAAATAGAATGGACTTTGAGGTACTCAAATATCTATCAATCCTTGTCTGTCTCCTAGGATTTGGTGATGACCTAAACTGCATCTTCAATGATGACAATGCTGAGAAACTTGTATTGCGAATCCGCATCATGAATAGTGATGAGAACAAGTTCCAAGAGGTAAATTTATTGTAATTTGAACTTGCTGGTGTGCACACACAACTGGCCTCTTCTCTCTTAATTCTTGATTGAATCCTAAATGTTGGATCTTGTGTCCAGGATGAGGAGGTAGTGGATAAGATGGATGACGATGTCTTCCTTCGTTGCATTGAATCCAACATGCTGACAGACATGACCCTGCAAGGCATTGAGCAGATCAGCAAGGTATTTTTCCCTCTTTAACAGTATTTAAGTGTGGCAGTGCAGGCTTATCAAAAAGATACAGAACACTAATTGGTACCCCCCTGAATTATAAAATGGTGAAATTACTTCAGATGGCCATGTGTTTGAAGCTTATTTTCTTTTTCTCTCTGCCTGTAGGTGTACATGCATCTTCCACAGACAGACAACAAGAAGAAAATCATCATCACAGAAGAGGGAGAATTCAAAGCCCTACAGGAGTGGATCCTGGAAACCGATGGAGTCAGTCTCATGAGGGTTCTCAGTGAGAAGGATGTGGACCCTGTCAGGACCACCTCCAATGACATTGTGGAGATTTTCACTGTAAGGATTGTTTAAGAGTTCTAACCCCCTGGTTTCGCAGGCAAGGCTTAAGCCTATAGTCCCAGACTAAAATGCATGTTTGAGCTGTTTTAACTGAAAGCAATTTGCTCTGATGTATCTTAATGTCAATGCCATTGTTTTCTCAAGATGCACATCAGTGGTGTTTAAGGCATGTTTATAAAAGCTACTTAAATATCCTAGTTGAGCTAAGGCCTATTCCTGGCTTAATCTAAGCCATGTTTGTGAAACCAGGCCTAAAGGTTGTGACCTGTTAAGTCAAATTCAGACATGTATGCTCTTCACCTGCAGGTTCTTGGTATTGAGGCTGTGCGTAAGGCACTGGAAAGAGAGTTGTACCATGTCATCTCTTTTGACGGTTCTTACGTTAACTACCGCCATCTTGCCTTGCTGTGTGACACCATGACCTGCAGAGGTCACTTGATGGCTATCACTCGCCACGGTATCAACAGGCAGGACACTGGACCTCTCATGAAGTGCTCTTTTGAAGAGACGGTGAGATTTAATTGGCTCCATTTAACATGGCAATAAAGATGGTCTTGTAAAGAACTTGATGTTTAATGTCCCTCTCGTTTATAGGTGGATGTGTTGATGGAAGCTTCTTCACATGGTGAATGTGACCCAATGAAGGGAGTGTCTGAGAATATCATGCTGGGACAACTGGCTCCTGCAGGCACTGGCTGCTTTGACCTCCTGTTGGATGCTGAGAAGTGCAAGTATGGAATGGAGATCCCCACCAACATCCCTGGGATCAGCGTTGCAGGACGTAAGTCAAACTCATTGCCTTGTTTAATTGTTTTATAGCTTTAAATTAAGCCATACTCATTTGTCTCCAACCTTTGCTGCTTCCATCCCAGCCACAGGCATGTTCTTTGGCTCCGCCCCCAGCCCTATGAGTGGCATGTCTCCAGCCATGACACCCTGGAACACAGGAGCCACTCCTGCGTATGGTGCCTGGTCTCCCAGTGTTGGTGAGTGAAGAAATGCTACATAAGGTTTTGTTTTACAGCCACCCTTATTTACTGTGCATTATCTTGTATAGGTTTACAGACTCTATTCCATGCCCTGTTTTTTGTTTTTTCCATACAGGAAGTGGAATGACACCAGGTGCTGCAGGCTTCTCTCCCAGTGCTGCATCTGATGCCAGTGGCTTCTCACCCGGCTATTCTCCTGCCTGGTCCCCTACTCCTGGTTCTCCTGGATCACCTGGACCAGCTAGCCCTTATATTCCCTCACCAGGTTACTCCCTTTTTTTTTTAAGAATAATGAACATTTACTTGGTTGTATTAGTTGTTTGCAAACCAAACTGTTCTCTTATGCACATCTTTTTCCTTCCTTCAGGAGCATTGTCTCCCAATTATTCCCCAACCTCTCCTGCCTACGAGCCTCGTTCTCCTGGTGGATACACCCCTCAGAGCCCTGGCTACTCTCCAACCTCTCCATCGTACTCGCCAACTTCACCATCTTATTCTCCCACCAGCCCGAACTACAGCCCCACATCTCCGTCCTACTCGCCCACATCACCCTCCTACTCTCCAACTTCACCGTCTTATTCTCCAACATCTCCAAGCTACTCCCCGACTTCACCTTCTTACTCCCCGACTTCACCTTCTTACTCTCCGACTTCACCATCCTACTCTCCAACATCCCCCAGCTACAGCCCAACATCCCCCAGCTACAGCCCAACATCTCCCAGCTACAGCCCAACGTCTCCATCTTATTCCCCCACCTCTCCGTCTTATTCCCCAACCTCCCCGTCTTACTCTCCCACTTCTCCAAGCTACTCTCCAACCTCCCCGTCCTATTCCCCAACATCTCCGAGCTACAGCCCCACTTCACCCAACTACACACCCACCTCACCTAGTTACTCCCCAACCTCTCCATCTTACAGTCCCACTTCACCGTCCTACTCCCCAACCTCTCCCAATTACACCCCAACCAGCCCCAATTATTCACCCACCTCTCCTTCATACTCTCCCACTTCACCGTCCTACTCTCCATCCAGTCCGCGCTACACCCCGCAATCTCCCACCTATACCCCGAGCTCGCCCTCTTACAGCCCGAGCTCTCCATCCTATTCCCCCACCTCTCCGAAATACACTCCCACCTCCCCCTCTTACAGTCCCAGCTCTCCTGAATATACCCCAACATCCCCTAAATATTCCCCTACTTCCCCGAAGTACTCACCCACTTCACCCAAATACAGTCCCACCTCTCCGACCTACTCCCCAACTACGCCCAAGTACAGCCCTACTTCCCCTACTTACTCTCCAACTTCTCCCACCTACACCCCAACCAGCCCCAAATATTCTCCCACCTCTCCGACTTACTCTCCAACTTCTCCAAAATACTCTCCTACATCCCCTACCTACTCTCCAACTAGTCCCAAGGGCTCCACCTACAGCCCCACTTCTCCCGGCTACAGCCCCACCTCACCGACCTACAGCCCAGCCATCAGCCCTGATGACAGTGATGAAGAAAATAACTAAAGTTAGTTGGTGCTGGGGTTCATGCTACTTCCATGATAGGCACTCTGACCCTGGGGTAAAGACTGAAGGAAAGCCACTCAGCTGGGGTTGTTGTGATTTTTACAGGGAAGGCTGAGGAACCTGGGATCCCATATGTGACATCCTCCTTTTTGATTTTTCCCTTTTGGACTTCTTGAACTGTTCTTAAATAGCCTCACTAAACAGGCTTCAGTGGTTGCATCTGTTATATCAGAGGTTTGAACTATAAGCCAAACAAGGCTGCCTTTGTATAGACCATTTTGGTCACTCTAAGTTTAGAGGGAGAACTGTAACTCAAAATTGGTGGAAAGATGCAGGAGGTTGACTGCTTTTGGAAGGGATTGATCATTCATAGTCCCCTTTCCATTCTGTCATTCTATCTCCCCTTTTTCTCTAAAATTCAGTGTTGAATATAAAGGAAATCTAAGAAGTATTGCCAAAAGCCTTCAAAAAGAAAACAGTGGATTGTATCTGAAAAGTTTCAAATGAAACCTTGAAAAATCTCTATAACATAAATAGAAAGGGGGGGAAACTGACCTTTCTCATTTTTATAGCATTTTTTTTTCTTTTTCTGTGTAAATAAGCGCTTGTTCCCAGTTTTGATGATTCCATGTCAGAACTGAGAACTGTTTAAATATTAATGTTGATTTTGTCTAATTTGAGTTCACATAAAATTATTTCTGAAGAAACAGGTGGTTGGAAGTGGCTGTTTATTAGAAACGTGTTAAAGCTGACACACATTGTGCAGATTTAAAAATGTCTTGTAATACTGTAGTCTAATGTATGCCAGCCCATAACATGGGTAAAAGTGTTGTGTAGTGATTGCCCTCTTCTGTAGGAATCAGAGAGGGAATGGATGCTTGATTTTTAAGGCATCAAATTTCTATTCAATTGTCCCCAAAAGATGCAAGCCTTATATCCTTCACCAGCATCTGCCCAGTAATTTACAATTTCAATAACTGCAACAACAAAAAAAGGTAACCTCTCAGCACACAGAGGAGTGTGAAGTTGCTACCTTTTTGGTTTTATTTTCTTTTATCCTAAGAGTGGGGTTAGAGCATGGCTTTGCATAAGCTGCACCATGTTAACGTTTTTAAACAACCTAGGTCTAAATCTGACGAGACCTTCCCTGTCCTTAGCACTCAACCCTTTAATCTAACAAGTGTATAATTGTTGTTCTGATATTTGCATCAAGTACAACTGAATCTCTAGTGTGAATTACTGAGGAAAAGCATTTATTTTACACTATTGCGCTGGCTTCATTGTCATGTCAGCTTTGCGTTTTGGATTAAGTGCTTGGGCTGGGGGAAGAAGGTGCAGTTTGGTTTTTCATTTGAATATGCACTGTTTCATATCTGCCGTCATTACGGCCTTTGACCTTGTGGTCTTTGTGAACCTAAATTTCGTCAGCTAATACTGACAGTCATCTTATGCTTGAACAGTAGGGGGTGACAGAGACTGATTTGACTTGGGTGTTAGAGGCATTTAGGCTTTTTTTTTTTTTTTTTTTAAACCTGAAAGCAAGTGGTGCCTGTGGTTCCCTCAACTCACACTTCCAACTGGACGGTGGTAGTTGCAGGAGGTTTTGTTGACTTGTAAAAGACATTGTTGCTCTTGCATATTTCAGCTTTAGATTTAAGGCCTTAGATTGCTTTTAGGGAGAGCAGTTCTGACTGTCTCTTTAATGCCCTTGTTTGCCTTCAATTTCATGGTTGTTTCAAACAAATCCAGTTAATACTCTGTACCCTGGCTCCCAGTAATGGGGTGTGTGTGAGTATGCAAGTGTGTGTGCATGAGGGTGTAAATGGGAAAAGACAGGGTTTTCTTGAGTTTGAGTAATAACTGGGTCGGGTTTATGGGGAAAGGAGAATTTAAATTAAGAGAAATTGCCACTGTATAGAAATCTGATTACTTCATTCTATGTATCTGTTTTGTTTGTTTTTGACTTAAAAATAAAAAAGTTTGAATAAACTATTGTTCACTTGTGTTTCTTTAAACATGGGTGTTTAAATGTTCAATTTTCACATGAAAATTTATGTTATAAACTCATGTTCCAAACCTGTATGACTTTCTTCAGTGGGACACAAAGATGAGGGTAACTTACTGGTGGAAAACAATGTCATTGTTCACTTAAATTTGGCATCACATGACTGTTTAGGTTTTAACTTTGATTTACAGTGTCAAAGATGTAGGAAGAGCGATTTCCATAAGTGCACCACTTGATTTTGTATGCTTAGCTATTATCAAATTTCCCATTTTAAGTTTCTATAAGAAAATGCACAAATTCATCATAGAGATGACTCTGATACTTCACTGGTTCTTGTTTTTAATAACTGAAACTACAGTCTTGCCCCTGGACTTCCTTTTTAAGTTCACAACTTTCAGGTATGACTTACAGCTCTAAGATCAGATATACAGGCTTTCCAGGTTTTAGGCTTATCTATTTTATTATATTCATTTGGTTTGTGTCCATAGGCAAGCCCTGACACAATCATGAATGTGTTTGTGACTGACTGGGTGTGATTCATACATGTAACAGGAGAAACAAAAACCCCTCTGGCTAAACATGATTTTTAAAAATATTTTATTCCCTTTTTTTAGTCCGCACAGTCCATGAGGGATTTCCTGTAGTCAAATTTATTCAAAACAAGCAAATCATTTGTTTAACTATTAACAAATCTGTGAATTTCACTCTCTCGTGCTGTTGCCTATTTTTGCCTCATTCTTTTGACATCTGTTTGTTTAGGTGGGGGTGTATTTAAAGGGGCTGGGCCAGAACTAATGCAGGAAGTGATTTTGTACACAGTGTCTCTCCTCTACAAAATCTCTTCCTTTCTCGAAACTCTGCAGGGTCCTCTAACTTCAACAACAGCAAGGTAAGCACTGAAAAACTGTAAAAATGCTCAGAAGTTCACTAATTATATACACATAACCCTCAAACCAGCTCTTTACGGCTGATTCCCTGTTGTGCCAAATTCATTAATATTTAGAGCAAACTAACTTAAAGCAGAGTGAAGTTTAGGTATGAGACACTCCCTAAACTCCACACCTTAGTTTCACATCTAGCTTATTTTTTAAAGTAGATGTACAAGTAGGGTTTGTAAACTTAAAAGTTAGTAAAATATTTTGCACATTTTAATTTTGGCTTGGTCTTGGAGTTTTTAAAATAGAGAACCTGAGCTTCCCACATTAAATGAAATGCACTAGCAGAAATAGCTCGCCTTTTTTGTACACTATACAATCCATCCAATGTGATTGCCTTTTTTTTTTTTTTTTCAAACTTTATTGCAGTTCTTTCGGAGAATTAATCTAAAATATTTTTATGGCTCCACCCTTGTCTCTTGCAATTTATCTGTTCACGATCTACTTGCATGTCTCTCTATAATGAAGCTAGGCTAAAGGATATGTGACTTATCAACCTCTTTATCAGTTTTTTCATCGCACTTTTCTTTTTATTTCTATGTTATGTAATAACACTGATCATTTATGCGATAATTTAAATCGCCTGTTCATTTGCGTTTGTTTTATAAGCACTGGGCCAGCCAAGCGCCTAGCCTAAAATGTATTAAAAATGATTACATTATATCAGTAACTGTTTTGACTTATGTTTTTGCATACCTCTAGCTTTCTGTAGTTTTGTCTACATGACAGGTAATTTGCGTTTTATAATTTGTAAGCCACTAGACTAGGCCAATCTCCTACAGTTAGCCTACAATCTATTAAAATATATGCCAATATTAAAAATTATAACATTTCAGCAAAAAGGTCAAAAATAATAATTGATAATTACATTTTAACATTAAAAAATGGTACTAGTTCCATCTCTTTCTGGACACTGTAACTTTTTGTCCTAGAAACAAAAACCCTGTTTTGCCGTGGTTCCTCCATCAACTCCCTCTGATGAGTGGAGGAAAGATGGATGGTGCCTTGCAGTAATTATCACGCTAGTGTTTAGCGTTTGTCAGGCAACCCGACTCTCCTCGCTATGGGGCGTCCTCGGCAGGGCCGCTCGGATTATTCCCCCGTGTCCAGTTACTGGACACATATAAGCTAACCAGGCCAGGTGAACTCACACACACACACTGGAAAAGACAGAATGGAGCCGGACGCAGAAATCATGCCGGAGCAGGCCGAAGGGGTTTTGCAGTTAAGTGGACTAGTGTTTCTTAGATGTGAGTGCTCAGCAGACTCTTTACTTATAAGGGGAGGCTGTGAGCTTCTGTTGTCATCACTGTCTTCACATTAGTCGCATAGGCAGATGCTCCACTATCCTGCGATGTACCTGTATGTTTGTCATATTTGATGTTCTGTAGTAGATAGCCTACTATTGTTTTCAGTGCAACAACAATCTTGAGTCAGTACATTTGTGATCAGTTTAAAACTTAAAGTTGTGTTTTTTTTAATACTATAAAGCTCTAATTAACATCTTTTTATATATGTATTTTTTATATTTTATATTTTATAAATAAACCATTCGTAGGATGATTTACCGAAAAAGTGTAACACTGTAGCGCAGCTGGCGCTGTCGAATGTTTTTGATTTGAGCATCATGCCCAGTCCACATTAGCGGCACTCAGTCAGCCAATGGTGTGACAGAGGGGGCGGGACTATGTTTTGTTGGCCAATGGCAGATGGGGTGAGTGTTCAGGAAACATGTCTGAAAACGTCTCAGGTTACTGGTGTAACCTATGTTCTCTGAATAGGGAACGAGACGCTGCGTAGCTATGACGCAATGGGAACGCCCTCTGGGGCGCCGCCCCTACGCTCTTACGTCGTCATATTATACTGGTGCGCGCGCCATCCGCTCCTCAGATTTATCTGCCGAAAAGGGGGGCCTGTCAGCAGCGCGAGAAGCTTGGCAGCGAACGCAGCGTCTCGTTTTCTATTCAGAGAACATAGGTTACACCAGTAACCTGAGACGTTCTCTTTCATAGGTTCACTCAACGCTGCGTAGCTATGACGCAATGGGAACGATATACCACACACGCCAAGCTAAGCGCTGCCCTATCTGGCTCAAAGAACACCAGATAACATGCATGGCCGGATCAAGCAGATAGAACATGCGAACCCGGAGCCATGTCGAGATCCAAACTATAGAATCTGACAAAAGTGTGTGGGGAGGACCAGCCTGCCGCTACACAAATGTCCTCCAGAAGAGCCCCTCTAAAAAGCGCTTGAGAGGAAGCCACACTTCTGGTAGAATGTGCCCGAATGCTAAGAGGTGAAGGAAGACCACGCACCTCATATGCCAGCGAAATAGCCTCCGTCACCCAATGGGAAATCCTCTGTTTTGATGCGGCAAGCCCGCGGCGGCCAACACCAAAACATACCAAGAGCTGGCTTGATTTCCTCCAACCACCAGACCGATCTACATAAAACTTCAATGCTCGGACAGGGCAGAGCAAATTAAGCTTTTCATCCTCTTCTGATGCGAAAGGAGGAGGGTGGAAAGAGTGAGGGTGATAATTTGAGAACGAAACGATGTGGACAGAACTTTGGGCACATACCTTGGCCTAGGTTTTAGGGTTACCTTAACTAGACCAGGAGCAAAATCCATACATGTCTCATTAACAGAGAGAGCTTGTAGGTCGCCCACTCGCTTCAAAGAGGTTAAGGCTAACAAAAGAGCAACCTTGAGAGTCAGAATCCGCTCTGGAGCTGACTCTAAGGGCTCAAAGGGAGCCTTCGTTAGCCCCTCCAGGACAACTGAAAGGTCACAAGAGGGAATACCAGGGGAGCGTGCCGGTCTCAGGCGCCTAATCCCTCGCATAAACGACGAAACTAACCTATGTTTGTCCAGAGGGACTTCATCCAACTCCCTGCGAGCAGCAATGGCAGCAATGTAAACTCTAAGGGTGGTAGCTGCTGCACCAGCGGCAAACTTCTCCTGCAGGAACTCCAGTACTGAACCCACCAGGCAGCTAACTGGGTCCACCGCATGGAATGAGCACCATGACTCGAAAACCTTCCACTTGGAGGAGTAGAGTCTCCTAGTGGAAGAAGCTCTCGCACTTGCAATGGTCTCCTGAACATCGGCAGGAAGACCAGCACTTAGAGCTAATGGCCCTTGATGGGCCATACCCACAGCTTCCAAATCTCGGGATGAGGATGCCAAATCCTGCCCTGAAGCTGAGACAGTAGGTCCTCTCTGACTGGAATCTCCCAAGGGGGGGAGTCCAGAAGAAGAACCATCTCCAAAAACCAGGTCTGGGACGGCCAGAATGGGGCTACGAGTAGGAGACTGACTCCGCTCTCCCTCACCTTGCACAGAACCGCCGGAATCAGTTTGATGGGCGGGAATGCATAGAGCTTTAGTCTGGGCCACGGATGCGCGAACGCATCTATCCCCAACGGCGCTGGAGAACTCAGAGAGAACCAGAGCTGGCACTGGGACGACTCTTTCGAGGCAAAGAGGTCCACCTCCGCTCTGCCAAACACTTCCCAAATCTGGGATACTGTTTGAGGGTTCAACATCCATTCCCCTGACCTGAGTTTCTGCCTCGACAGAAAATCTGCTGCGAGGTTCAAAATCCCGGGTACATGGACTGCTCTCAGGGACAGGAGTTTGTCCTGAGCCCACAGGAGGAGACGGCGTGCATGCCTGTCCAGGGTGCGTGACCGTGAGCCCCCTTGGCGATTCACATGAGACACCACCGCCATGTTGTCCGTCCTGACGATGACGTGGTGTCCCTTGAGAGAGGGGAGAACGTACCGAAGGGCCAGGGAGACAGCCCTCAGCTCCAGGCAGTTTATGTGCCACAAGAGAACCTCCCCTTCCCAGACTCCAAATGCTGGTCTGCCCTCGAAAACCGCGTCCCAGCTGGTCAAAGAGGCGTCCGTCGTAATCATTTGGCGACGGAAAACAGCCCCCACGTTGACCCCCCTCTGAAGAAAGAGAGGGTCCCGCCATACTGATAGGGTGCGGGAACAACCGCGTGACACCTTCAGTAGGCGGAGAGCCGATCCTTTTGATCGGGCGCCTAAGAGCTTCATCCACCAGAGGAAGGGCCTCATATGAAGCAGCCCCAGGGGAAGCACCGGGGAAGCTGCGGCCATGAGACCCAGGAGCCTGCAACAAGTACCCACAGAAACATGATGGCCGAGCCTGAAGCGGGCCAAACATGAAGCGAGACTGGAAATCCGGGCAGGAGCCAGACGGGCCTGCATCAGAACGGAATCCAGACGGACTCCTAAGAAGGTGGTCTGCTGAGCTGGGGTGAGAACACTCTTGTCGGTGTTCACTCTCAAGCCAAGAGACTGAATGTGCTGAAGAGCAATGTCTCTGTGACAAGTCACCAACTCCCTGGAGTGGGCCAGGATGAGCCAATCGTCCAGGTAATTGAGTATACGGATGCCCTGGAGCCTCAATGGGGCCAGAGCAGCGTCCATACACTTTGTGAAGGTCCTCGGCGCCAGGGCGAGGCCGAAGGGAAGGACTTTGTATTGATAAGTGTGTCGTCGGACGACCTGAATATGGAAGTAGGCATCTTTCAGGTCTACCGTAACGAACCAGTCCCCCACACGTATCTGAGATAAAATAGCCTTCTAGATGGCGAAGGTCTAGAATGGGTCGCAGTCCACCGTCCTTTTTCGGAAACCAGGAAGTAACGGCTGAAGAAGCCACATTCCATTTCCGTTGAAGGGACCTCTTCTATCGCTCCTTTGAGGAGGAGAAAAGCAAGTTCCTGCTGTAGTACAGAAGCCTCTGAGGCGCTGTTCACTACAGTTGGAATAACCCTGTTGAAGCGGGGGGGGGTTGCGACCGAACTGGAGTGTGTAACCGGACTGAACTGTGCGGAGGATCCAAGGTGATACCCCTGGCAGACGTTTCCACTCGTGAGAGAAATGAGACAGAGGAAGTGGAGTGCTGAGGTGCAGTGGACATACCTGAGATAGGGTGTCGAGCTGATCCTTGAGAGGAGGTGTGTTCAGCCGTGAAGGAGAGCGCTTGGCGTCCTGATGCGGAGTGGGAGATGTCACGGTCTGAGTGGAAAAAGTAGGTTCTACCAGCTCCTGGAGAAAACCGAACGTGTCTCCGTCTAAGCGAGCGGCGGATAGCAAGCCAATGGAGGATGGCCATGGTGTGGAGGGCCATGCCTGCCTGACCAGCTGCCGTGTAGGACTTCCCGATAAGGGCGGAAGTAGTCCTACACGGTTTAGTGGGAAGGAGAGGGCGAGACTTCCACGAAGGAGCCGACGAAGGAGAGAGATGAGTGGCTAGCGTGTCTTCAACCGCAGGGATGGCGGAATAGCCCTGCTCCACAGAACCAACGAGGTTGGTGAAGTCAGCTGCTGCCGCATTAGTCAAGCGGGCTGAGAAAGGCTGTTTCCAGGATCTCACTATGCAGATCGCTGAAAAAGGCCAGCTTTCTCCGCGCTGGCCTAGAATTAGGACCACTCAAAAATCTCTCGTCGAGTTTAGATGAACGTGACTCGCGGGGCTCGTCCGGCCAATCAATAGCGAGCTTTTCGGTAGCGCGCAAAGCACGTTGACGAGCTCGGCATAGGCCGCAGAAGGCCGCGCTTCCTGGCCACTAGGCGGGAAAGCGTCATCGATTAAAGCAGGCCCGAAATCCTCGGAGTCGGACGCTGCAGTGAAAATGACATCATCTAGCCCGAAAGAAACCGACTCGCGCGCTTCGACTCACGCGCTTCCGGGCTAGCGCGCTTCCGGCGGAACCCCGCGCACGTGCTCGGGGGAGGGAGGGAGAGAAAGGGCGAGGCCCGTCTGTTCGCACTCCACATCCTCGAGCTCTACATCCGAACCCCAGGTCGCGGATCCGAGAGAGGCCTGCGCGGCTTCGGGAGCGCGACGGGGAAAAAACGGATGACTCCTTCTCAAAAAACGCGAGCCTAGAGCGGAGGGTTTTGAGAAGGAGATTATCTCAGAATTTGCATTTAGAAGACCCCTGAACCGCCTCGCGTGCATGTGAAAACCCCAAGCATTTAACACACTTACTATGAGGGTCGTCATTCGCGATAAAGCGAGTGCACAGCGGCAGGCAGCGACGAAACTCCATGACACTTCACCGCAAGGAGAACAAAGTTCCACTATCCGCAGTCGCTGAAGTGCTGGTGATGAAAGTTGTACAAATTTCAATGTATTTGGGCCAAAAAAAACGAAACCGAAGGGCTAGAATGGCCGCTTCGTGAAGGCAGAGAAATCTGAGGAGCGGATGGCGCGCGCCAGTATAATATGACGACGTAAGATCGTAGGGGCGGCGCCCGCGCCATCAGCCAATGAATTGCCGTGATTTTATAAGGGCTTCAGACAATCGGCACACCCAGAGGGCGTTCCCATTGCGTCATAGCTACGCAGCGTTGAGTGAACCTATGAAAGAGAACAATCCCCACATCTGATTATGTATACTTCTCTAAAATAGTAAATGAAAAGCAGTATGTGAAATTAGTATGCGCCACTTGGTAGTATTCACAGGTGAAAAATACCAGATTGAAGTGTGCATTTAATGTACAACTTTGAATGGCAGGGAAGTGATGTCCCAGATCACATAACAGTGCACACGGTGGATGTAGTATGTTAGGACTGTGTTCATAAATACTTTATAGAACTTTTTTTAACAGTTGCAAATTAGGTTCTTCTTAAAATGCCATACCTACTCTTAAGCTACGTCCGAAATCACATACTGTCTGAGTTGGTCTTTGCGACCACTAAAAAGTATGTTCAATATAGTATGAATTTGTGTAGTATGAATGAAATCCAGACATACTACCATCTGCCATTTTTTCATTGTCATGTTGCGTCATGGAATAGTGAAGTGTTAATTTGCTGCGGACCTCAGAATCTGGAAAGTGGAAGTGGTCGGTCATCCGGGTACTTTTGCCTACTGTTTAATGTAGTTTAATATAATAAATTTGGAAAAACTACTATATAAATGTACTGTTTCACCTACTAGATACATTCGGATACTAGGTGACCGTATGCGATTTCAGACGCATTATTTTTGAAATTATGCTTGGTGTAGCTAAAAGCACAGAAATTACACACTTCACCATTCAAATTTTTTATTTTTTTTTATATTATTTATATTACAGAGGTTATGATTACAGTTAATTCATTCTGAATTGTAATAAATATGGAAAGGTATCCTTTGATCCATATCTGCGATTTTGTTAATGAATGCCTGTTACATCCAGTTAAGAGTATTTGGCCCTTGTCTTCCCTAAATTTTCAAATTACTTTTTGCCTGATCAGAAACTTGACACAGGAAACAGATTGTGTCAGCTTTGCCCTGTGGTTCTACATGACTCACTGTAGTTGGGCATTTCATACATGCTATTGGTTATTTTTTGCTTAAACTGAGACACTTTAACATCTGCTTCCTTGATAACCAATGAATTTTACATCTTGCTGTAGTGTAAGGGTGGGGTGTTACAGCACTCAATGAGGTGGGACATTGTGAACACTGAGGCCGTTGCTTGTTCATGATATGGAGGACACGTCTAATCAGATGAATTGGTTAGTCGGCATGAAACGGAAATTGTGATAGTCTTTTCCTTGTGACTTATATCAGACTCAAACAGCTTCTCAAACAAAAAAAATATAGAGTGGGACTTGATTGATTGGATCATTGTGGTTTGATATTGCTGTGATTTCATGTGAGTGACAGGCTGTCCCACCCTCGTGCAAGTAAACACGTCATCAGAAAGAGAAAAGAGGTCGTTGCAAGAGCGAGGGGAAGTTATTTTGACTAAAGATTATGAGGGCACATTCATTAAAAAATTATGTGTATGGTTAATCACCAAGTGCAAATAGCCCACCTTGTTGGAAACTTACATTAACTCCACCCACCATTATCTGATTGAGCCAGACAAAATTACAAAAGAAATCCCACTGAAAACAGAATCAGTGGCACGGAGGCGGGTAGCATCACCTTTTGACATGACCAACCCAAGTTCAAATCTGCCTTTTTCCGAACTCATTCTTCTCCCTTTTCCATTCGGAGTAACATTTATTTTGAATAAAAAAATTAAGAAAATATTTTAAAAAGTGGAAATAAAGTGTCAATAATCGGTATTTAATTGTGGAAATAAAGTGTTAAACAGGTATAAATAGCATCTAACTACTATTTACACTTTAAAGGAACACGCCGACTTTTTGGGACTTCTATTTTCAGGCGCTGCGTAATATATTTGCGCCTGCTGCACTCATGGTATGGCAGCAAAGTTCCTGGATTATTACGCAGGAATGAGAGTATAGTCCCTAGCCATATCGGTCTAGAAAATTGCAACTTATCATTTTCCATCGGTCTTAGTACACAATGTAACTATACACATCACAACATGTAAATAGGAAAATGTTGGCGTTATTTTGTCATTTATTGAGCAGTAGGCTAGATGGAGCCATTTACCTCAGTCTTTGTGCTAAGCTAGGCTAGCGGTGGGTGCGTCAGACAGAGGCACGGAGATAAAAATGGTATGTATGGACTTATCTAACTCTGGGGGATACAGTGAAATAAGCTAAAGTCCCAAAAAGTTGGCGTGTTCCTTTAATGTTTAGCTCAAACAGGACCAGGTTAACCAAAATCTCTGCTCTACACTGTAAACCCTATGCTCAAAATAATTAATTGGTTTGAGTAGGTTAAACCTAAATTAAACAAATTAGTTCAATCAAATTAACTTTTATAAGTATTTAGAAATTATTTTTATTTTATTTTTAGTTCACAAAACTGACACATTTTAAGTTATCTGAATTGTTTAATTGTTTTTTTGTAATTGAGTTTTGTGAACTTTTAGACCAACTTAAATTTAACTGAAACTGAGCTGGAAGTTCTATTTCCGAGCATGCTTTTCTATGACACTCGAAAGGGAGAGTAAATGTAAAATGTATTAGTACAAAATAAAAATCTGCCAGTTCTGCTTACTTAAACTTTAAATTACTTAACTTAAAACATTTGTACTAATTATCTCAAATGTTTTGAGTTTTGCCAACTTATTCGGGTTTACAGTGTATCCTTCTGAAGAGGTTTTAATGACGTTTTATGACTGAAACTGTCTAGCTCACTTCCTTTTCTCAATGACCTTTTTTAGAACTCATTATAGTACATATATCTTTTCTAGACATTACTAACTAGTGGAATTAAAATTTAGCCTATGTCTGATTTTAAAACCGATCATGAAATTGTATCATAATGTGAACTAGGAATAGCTACAAATGAATAATATTTATTAGGGGTTGTTCCCTGTTAATGCTTCCTTGCAGTTTTACGAGGCGTCATGCCTATGGTCATGCCCAACAGTGACTAAACAGAATATGCAGCACTGAATGAACAAATAAAGAGGGAGAAGCAGCCAGTCGTGCAATTGAACTCTGCCATAGTTGTTTCATATGTGTTCACAACAGTAACTATGTGAGCATAGACGTGGACGTGTCTGACTCTCTGTATGGCATGTCTTGGAGTGACATAAAAGGCCTCTTGTTTAAATGAGAGTGAAGTAATGCAGCTCTGAGTCCGTACTAGAGCTCCTCTCAGTGTCAGACCATTACAAGAAGAGCCTAATTAGACTGATTTATTTATTTATACCATGCCAGTTTATTAGCAGCGCCAATATTTATGTTGTAAATCCCTATCAAAGATGATATCCTATCTTATATTAGCAATGATTGATTTACTATGGTCTACATACTAATCAAAACATTTGATAATAATAAGGCGCTGTTTTTCAGCCTATGTACTTCAGTTAATTTGCATATGGCTTAAGCAGCTTTACAAAGAATAATAGAACCAAAACTCATCCTCATGCTTATGTATCCTTATTGTCTTGAGTGTTTTATTGGCAGCAGTATTCATCTACATGTTTTCATGTTAACACCGACACTGTAGTGTCCAAACAAACAGATTTCCAGAATCCAAACCATGTGTTTTGGCAGTCAAGTTACTGACAGGTCAAAGAACCAATCAGATAACAGTAGTCTTTAACTGATAGCTCTCTTGGCAAATTAGTGAGAGGAGTCAAGCTACAATAGAGTACCCATCGGCCCAGAAGCCAAATGACTAGTAGGTTTTTATTATGAAGCATGCTGCTCTTTTTTGCAAAATGTTGTGGAAAATACATTTAAGAAAGATGGTGAAAAAACTGCTCCAAAAAATAACATCAATTTGTTTTTAACATCAAAATGTTCATCAATTTGTGAAAAGAAATATTTCATTTTAATGAAACATATGTAATATGATTTTATTCTCTTTTTAATTGAAAGAATACACTTTCTGTACTCCTAAATATACAGTACACTAATGTTCATAGCAGAGTTCACATCACAGCTATAACGATAACAGCACAGAGAACTGATATCATTGGAATAAATCATATATATATGATTATATAGCGGTCTGTCAACATTTGAAAGCAAGTTGACTGAGCGCCTGCAACCATAGTTAGACGCATGTATGAATATCTATATATGAAGCAGATGATTTTGCTAAACTAACACAATACAACAAGACAAAGTCGTCAGCTGACACAACATTAAAAATGTACCACAGTAAAAGTAAAAACATTAAAAGCTGATGAACGATAAAACATTGACAGCCAATCAGAATCCATCCTGCTGTAACAAGCTCGAGCATTTAAAGTCACAGACAAGCACTAGCTTAGAATAAACTGAGATATTTGCTGGTGTGGAGTCTGTGGACACTAAAATAGTTATCTTTATAGTTATCATTCTTGGTGTGAACGGGCCTTTATAGGACGCAGCCTTCAAATTGAGAATCACCCAGTGTTTCCTAACCTTGTTCCTGATTCATCTCATCAACTCATTGGGATACATAACACTGGAATTCTCTAGGGACAGGACTGGGAAACACTGACCTCAAGTCTTCTTCAACTTTCAAAACATAGTTCAAGACAAAGAATGAATCTTTTTATTAATCTATAAATTAGATTTCTGCTGCCTGTAGTCCTTTCGGGGACTTCATCTTCTATTGTTTTTTGATCCTCCCCTTCTCACAATTTGTTCTGTCTCTCTGCAGAATGCTCCGATTTCAGGCCGCTCCAGGGCAGTTTGGGGATGAGATTAGGCAGCCGGGGCTGAGATGTTGGCGAGTGGAGAAGATGAAGGCTGTTCCTCTGGATAAAGCTGAGGTGGGAGCTTTCTTCAATGGTGACTCCTACCTTGTGCTGGATAACCGGGGTGACCAGGGTGCAGATCTCCACATGTGGATTGGTGAGATGATAGCTGATGATTTTCTCCATTGGTTAATTTTGTCCTTCAGCTATGCAGTCTGAAAGACACAGGATACACAATTTAGTATTTGATGACGTCATACTTTTAATGATTAGCATCATATGGCAAGTAGGGTTCTGTATTTTTTTAATGATGTTTTCACCACCCCGTCTCCTCATACTTGCTTGGTTAACTATCCTAATCAGAGATATGGGGGGAGTACTCTGGGTTCAGGCCAAAATTTCAAGCTCGGAGCCCTCCCCTCGTGAAATTAGACGTGAAACTCGTGGTTTTAAAGGGACAGAACATGTGGCCTGAAAACACATTAGAATGCATTAACATTTTCAACTTGCTTTGTATTGTTGCAGTGTTGGTAGTATATGTAAATAAATTAACAATCTTTCTCTTTGTTACCTGCACCCAAATATCGCAGTTTGTCAGCAAAAGTGCACAGCATGATTTTACATAATCTGGTGGATTTTTGACAGCTCCAGGGATTTCGTTAAAACTACAGATCAAACTTCCGCATTTTTGTGTACCCAAAGACTGTTGAATCCACAGAAGGGTGGTGCCAAAATCAAAAGTTTACGTTTTTGGTAAAAAGGGAACACCACAGCCCTTTTTTCTCTGTTTTCTCTAGTCATGAGAATCGATTTTTTGCTTTTCTACTGCATAGAAAGCCAAGTTTCATTAAAAAGCCAGTAGTGAATTCCCCCTTTAATTCACAAAATTTACCATCATGCTAATGACTTAAAGCAAATTATGTCATTATTTATTTACAATACTACTATTAAAAAAGACCCCAAGTCTATTTTTTTTACTTCATTTTTGGGTGACCTGAATTCATGGTACTGTTATTTATTTATTTATTTATTTATTTATGTTCATTTGTTACTTTTGAAGCTGGACAGACATGGTCACTATGAACTGTTGTTTTATGGAAAAACAATGCACAAAAAGTGCCACTTTTATTATTCATTTAAATAATGAATTAAATATAAACTTTTGAAGGTGTTTAAGACATGGTCGCTATGGCTATTTTATGGGGGGAAAAAGATACACAAAGATTCTTAAAAAAAAATTTCCAAACAACATTCCATATGGCTTGAGGATACACAGTATATAGCAAGAAGTGAAGCCAGGGTCAGGGTCAGTCAGTCATGATTCATGCTCATCATGTGGCGAGGTATGGGGTCTGAAAGACTGAGACAATAGCCTCCTGAGATGAACAATACACTTGATCACACAGTCGAGTGGGCCTGACCCAGTCTGTGTGAGTGCACAGAAAGTTAGGATAGAACGGCTGATAGACAGGAGAGAGGGATGAACAGGGAAGAGTCCCAAGGGAAAAAGGCATGGGCGAGTGTTTTCATAGGTCATTAATGTTTCAGCAGGCCTGTGACAGGACATCAGTTAGGTCTATTGTCTTATGGTGTATCCGGTGCTTTAGGTAACACTAAGCTGGTTGTCAGCATGATGAGCCATCTTCTCTCATGCCTTTTCATTAACTATCCCTTGTCCATAAACAAACCCATCTCTTCATTACTCAGAATCCCTGGTCTCAGTCCCTAACCCCACCATATCTTTCATAAATTAAAGTCACCCATCTTGTGTTGGTTGAGGGATTCTTTGATAATCCAAGGAATTACCTGTATACCCAATGTTAATGTTAATTTAAGTATTTATTTTCAAAAGAAAGCAATAAAAAGGTTAATATTGGTCAATCAAACAATGTGTGGTTGAAAGCTGTGTGCTCTCACCACCTTCACACTTGACTCCAATATGCCAGTCACCTTACAAAATAAAAGTCATCTCCTTTAACTTCATCAAAAACATATTACTTTAGTCAACATATAGTTTAAGTCAACAATTAAGTTAAAACTACAATTCAAACATTCAAACTTGGCTCCAACACATAGTACCACTGCTCGATTATGGCAAAAACCAAAATCATGATTATCCTGGTCAATATTGAGATCACGATTGTTTTACAATTTTACAATTGCCTTTGGAAACGTCATGCATTTATTTATTGCATTTAATTAACTTTTTTAACAGGTTTCCTTGAACCCCAACATTTATAAATAAATATAAAAGTTAATAAGTAATATATATATATATATATATATATATATATATATATATATATATATATATATATTATAGCAATTGCAATAACTCATTGGGATACATAACACTGGAATTCTCTAGGAACAGGTCTGGGAAACACTGACCTCAAGTCTTCTTCAGCTTTCAAAACATAGTTCAGGACAAAGAATATATATATATATATACACTCACCTAAAGAATTATTAGGAACACCTGTTCAATTTCTCATTAATGCAATTATCTAATCAACCAATCACATGGCAGTTGCTTCAATGCATTTAGGGGTGTGGTCCTGGTCAAGACAATCTCCTGAACTCCAAACTGAATGTCAGAATGGGAAAGAAAGGTGATTTAAGCAATTTTGAGCGTGGCATGGTTGTTGGTGCCAGACGGGCCGGTCTGAGTATTTCACAATCTGCTCAGTTACTGGGATTTTCACGCACAACCATTTCTAGAGTTTACAAAGAATGGTGTGAAAAGGGAAAAACATCCAGCATGCGGCAGTCCTGTGGGCGAAAATGCCTTGTTGATGCTAGAGGTCAGAGGAGAATGGGCCGACTGATTCAAGCGGATAGAAGAGCAACGTTGACTGAAATAACCACTCGTTACAACCGAGGTATGCAGCAAAGCATTTGTGAAGCCACAACACGCACAACCTTGAGGCGGATGGGCTACAACAGCAGAAGACCCCACCGGGTACCACTCATCTCCACTACAAATAGGAAAAAGAGGCTACAATTTGCACGAGCTCACCAAAATTGGACAGTTGAAGACTGGAAAAATGTTGCCTGGTCTGATGAGTCTCGATTTCTGTTGAGACATTCAGATAGAGTCAGAATTTGGTGTAAACAGAATGAGAACATGGATCCATCATGCCTTGTTACCACTGTGCAGGCTGGTGGTGGTGGTGTAATGGTGTGGGGGATGTTTTCTTGGCACACTTTATGCCCCTTAGTGCCAATTGGGCATCGCTTAAATGCCACGGCCTACCTGAGCATTGTTTCTGACCATGTCCATCCCTTTATGACCACCATGTACCCATCCTCTGATGGCTACTTCCAGCAGGATAATGCACCATGTCACAAAGCTCGAATCATTTCAAATTGGTTTCTTGAACATGACAATGAGTTCACTGTACTAAAATGGCCCCCACAGTCACCAGATCTCAACCCAATAGAGCATCTTTGGGATGTGGTGGAACGGGAGCTTCGTGCCCTGGATGTGCATCCCACAAATCTCCATCAACTGCAAGATGCTATCCTATCAATATGGGCCAACATTTCTAAAGAATGCTTTTAGCACCTTGTTGAATCAATGCCACGTAGAATTAAGGCAGTTCTGAAGGCGAAAGGGGGTCAAACACAGTATTAGTATGGTGTTCCTAATAATCCTTTAGGTGAGTGTATATATATATATATATGTACATTTAAATGCATAACAAATACAAAATAAATGATCAACTAGCTTGTAAGGCGCTTCAACCAACTACTGAAAATTGCTAAACATTTAGGAAGGGGCAAAAGCACACCGCTGTAAAGGAAAGGGTGGCTTTTGGTTTATAGATGTTTGCCATGTTTCTGTCACGAGCGACAACAATGCAGGCGAAAATAGGCCATAGACATTTATTGGTTAGCATAGTTTATGTTTGGATTCCAGGCAATGACAAGACAAAACAAGAGCATCATTGCTAAACGGATTGCGGCATAAGAATCATTTTATCTTAATGATCTTTTTGTCATAATTGTTGAAAGGAAAACTAATAACTGAAAATAAAATTTGACCACTCTCCCAGCCCTACTACAAACTGCCTTGCATTTAAGTCAAACAGTTCAGCTCAGAAAACTGTTGCTCAGAGGTGCAGAGGAAGTGACTGAGTTGGTGGCATATCACACAGGGCGGAATTGTGCAAAATTGCACTTAGTGTTAGCATACACAGTGTTTCCTTTCTCTTATTTGTATTTGCTGACTTTTTATTGGCATGTAAAAAAGGAAGTTTGTTAAGTGAATTATATGAGTGGATTCCATATGGGTAACACTACAATAAGGTTTCATTTGTTAACACAAGTTAACTACATTAGTTAACATGAACTAAAAATAAACAATACTTCTACAGCAATTGTTAATCTTAGTTCATGTTAATTTCAAAATAATCAAAAGATGTATCTGTTAACTATGGTTAATGCACTGTGAACTAACATAACCAGACAATGAACAATTCTACTTTTATTAACTAAGGTTAACAGGTTAATAATACTCTGCTCAGTGCTCATAGTTACTTCATGCACTAAGAAATGCAATAACTAATGCTTAGAAATGAGACCTTATTGTAAAGTGTTACCAATGATGGAATTTACAGTATATTAATTTTCAGTAACATTATTATGATGGTCCCCTTAAGATATTCAGTTGCACTTCATTTTACAGTACTTGCACTTTCGTGTACTTACCTATGAAAGTACTAGGTAATATAAGCTAACTACATGGGTTAAGGTTAGGTTTAGGTGTAGGTTAACTAGGTACCTAGTTATTGCAATTGCTATAATAAGTATAGTATGTACATGGGGGACAGGACTGTAAAATAAAGTGCTACCGACATTCTGTTGACTATAAGTATGTTGCACCTACATGTCTCATTAGAATATTAGTAGAGTATTTTTAAACTGTCTGCTTAATATCTGCTTACACTTTATTTTTATGGTCCCCCAACAGACAAGCAACTACATGTCATTTTAATTTCTACTAACCTTATCCAACCCCTAACAGTACTACTAATACTCTGAGAGTTAGTTGACATGTAGGTACCATGTTACTTATAGATTGTCTAAAGGGGACCATCATAATAAAGTGTAACCTAATTTTCTCTCTTCCTCTTTCTCCCTTTTAGGAGAGAAATCATCTCGTGATGAGCAGGTAGCTTGTGCCATGTTGGCTACACAGCTGGATAACTTCCTGGGTGGTGATCCAGTCCAGCACAGGCAGGTTCAGGGCTACGAGTCCCCAGAATTCATGAACCTCTTCCCTCGAGGAGTCAGCTACAAGGTGAGATGTGGTTGTGTGTGTTCACATTCGATCACACGTACATGAACTGATGTTTGCAGTAATACATATGCATAATTTCTTAAAGAGTGTTTATGTTCCTTGCATAGTCACGTTATTCTGTTTGTACAGGAGGGAGGTGTGGAGTCTGGCTTCAGAAGAACACAGTCTGGATCTGGACCCGTTCAGAGGTTATACCAAATCAAAGGGAAACGCAACATCAGAGCCAAGGAAGTGGATTTGAGCTGGCAGAGCTTTAACAAAGGGGACTGCTTCATACTCGACCTGGGCGAGGTGTGTGCCTGTCTGTTTGACTATTGCTATGTATGTCTCTCTATATGCTTCTGTTCAAAAGTTTGGGGTCAGTAAGATGTTTTCATTAAATTAATACATTTATTCAGCAAGGATGCATTAAAATTTTCAAAAGTGACAGAAAAGACATTTGAAATGCTAAAAAAAAAAATATTTTTATTATTATGAAATCTTTTTATTCTCCAGACGATTGTGTCATGGATAGGATCTCAGGCAAACATCTTTGAGAAGCAGAAGGTGCGGGAGATCGCCACTCTGATCAGAGATACAGACAGACACGGCAAAGCCCAGATCACTAACGTCAATGAGGGAGAGGAGACGCAGGAAATGCTACAGGTAACAACATGCCAGTGTATTTTGGCAACTCTACCCTTCTATGATCCTTTAGCTTTACACTTCACTTCAATCCTTGTTAAGTCTGATGTCACGTGTCACAATTTTCATGTCCAAATGCTCATTCAGGTCCCAAAAGGAAACAACAAACGGTGCTAATATACACCCAGAGTGAGCTGTAGTAAAACCGAAAAATCATGATCTGATTGATTCATCTTTTTTGAATTCTTAAAATATTGGTGTCCGGAGATGGTATTGTACACCGTGAGTTTTTAAAATCTTAGCTTATTTTAAGAAAAGCACTCACAAAAATAACACTTTTTGCACTCAAATTAAAGCCCAGAATTTAAAAATCTGAAAGAACTGCATACTTTAAATAAGTAAACAGTGAATAAGTACATTCCAGAAAATTATTAGTTATTATTAGTTATTTTGCCAAGACAGACATATTTCAGCTAAAATTACTAATAACATCTGGAATCTGGAATACAAATCTGGAACAGACAGCAACATAATATGCACATTTTTTAGAGTTGATCACTACATTTTTTTTTTTTTACTCTACCTGAAGTGCAAAAACCCACACACAATTTTTTTTGTATTCAAAAAAGTAGGTAGAGTAAAGAAAAAAAAATGTAGTGATCAACTCTAAAAAATGTGCATTTTATGTTGCTGTCTGATTTTCAGAATCAGAAAGAGCTTTATTGTCAAGTATGTTAACACACACAAAACCATTATATGCATATAATGGTTTTGTGTGTGTTAACATACTTGACAATAAAGCTCTTTCTGATTCTGATTCTGAAAAACAAAATGTCATGTTTATGAATACTGTTTTAGGCAATGAGCTCTGACTGTGTTGCTCTCATCCACTCTATCTTCTGTTATAATGAACAGGTTCTTGGTCCAATGCCAGAGCTGAAAGAAAGCACTCCAGAGGAGGACAGTCAAGCAGATGCATCAAATTCAGCCTCCCTTTATAAGGTACCACACCTACATTATGTGTTAGGTTTGTGTTCATTTTAAACCAGGAGTTCCTGGAGGGAACAGAGTTTTGCACAACCCTGTAGCGTTTAATTCCTACCCTGCTCCAACACACATACCTGTAGTTTTCAAATAAACCTGAAGGACTTGATTAGCTGGGTTAATTAGGGTTAAAGCTAAACTCTGCAGGGCTGTGGACCTGTAGGAGCTGAGTTTTGCACTCCTGATCTAAACTGTGGAAAGTCATTAGCTGTGTTTGAAATCGCCCCTATACCCTAATTCACTGTTCCCTACATTATTCCTCTAATATAGCCCATATGAAGAAGTGAATGAAAAGTGCGCTGAAAGGGGTGCTACTTTTGCATAGTTTGTGCTTGCTGTTTAATAGCAGCTCCAGTTGTAAAGAAAAGATTTAACTTGAACACTATCACTTGAGAATAGAAGTAAGATCTCTAGTGTCTAGCCTGCTGTGCAACAATAATCAAACAGACTCTGGACAATGCCTTCGAATATGCTTTAATCACGGCCGGAGGACCGAATTTCAGAAAGAATCCCATCAGCAAAAAGAGTTTTTTTATAGAATAGGCGCATGGCAAAGGTGACATGATTCATTATATCATTTTTCTACAATATGATTGGTTTTTCATATGTATAATTCAGCAAACCCTTCTTTTACTAGTCTAAGTAAAAGCAAATCCTAATTTCTTGATTACTTCACTTTGCTACTCAAAGTCATGAGTTTATATATTTATATATCTGTCTAGTTTCATTTCCCCTTTTGTTATATTCAGAATATGATTCAGACACACACTAACCTTGGTCCAAGGTTTGGGGACATTTAGTTTTCCAAAGCATATAAATGTTAATCCTGCAAGAAAAAGAAATGCTAGTTATGATTAATATAAATCATTCACAACCTGTATGTTATTACGCTGTACCCACATTGGACCAGTGGTTTGGAAAATGGATAGATGAATGATTCTTCTGGCGAGACGCAGGAATTTATTCTGCATGCAAATCCCACAGTGCATTGTGGGTACACTCTAGCTGTTGAGTGTACATCGGTTGTACACTTGTTATTGCGGTGCATTATGGGATTGAATGAGTGCACTAGATAACGTCCACTATGGTTTCGGACACCACTACAAATGCCTGTTCCCTCCAGTATTGCCCTATATAAGGGTATGGGGGGCGATTTCGAACATAGCCCTTGAGACTACATGTAGATGTTCAGATGAATCCTTGCCATTAGGAATCTAATCCATACCTATACTTGTTCAATGCACATTTATCTGATGTTTCCAAAATTCCTAAAAGGTCTAACAAACATACCTCTCACGTTTCACGTGCATTCAATCTGAAGAAATGGACATTTATTTATAGGTTTCAGATGCAACAGGGTCAATGAAGTTGACCAAGGTATCAGAGAAAAGTCCATTTGCCAAGGACTTGCTGGTACGTGATGACTGCTTTATCCTGGACAATGGGGCCAATGGAAAGATCTTTGTTTGGAAAGGTGAGAAAAATTGTGCATGCATGTCACAATAACACGATAAGTGTCTGGTGAACAAACTTATTTTCTGTATATAATTCAATTCAATTCACATTTATTTGTATAGCACTTTTCACAATGCATATCGCTTCAAGCTTCACAGAAAATGCATGCGTCTACATTACAATTTAGAGTGATCTGTTATCAGAGGTGACTGTGTACAAGTTATGGATTTCAGAAATGTACAAATCACACAGTTAGCTAATAATGTATTAATAAATGTATTAATTTAAGGCAGAAACAATGAGCTCATTGAAGTAAAGAATACAATGTATATAATATACACTACCGTTCAAAAGTTTGGGGTAAGTAAGATTTGTTCAGCAATTCAATCTGCATTCAATTGATCAAAAGCAACAGTAAAGACAATTATAATGTTACGAAAGATTTCTATTTCTTTCTATTTATCAAAGAATCCTGAAAAAAAAATCACGGTTTCCACAAAAATATTAAGCAGCGCAACCATTTTCAACTATGATAATAAGAATGAATATTTCTTGAGCAGAAAATCAGCATATTAGAATGATTTCTGAAGGGTCATGTGACACTGAAGACTGGAGTAAAGGCAAATAAATAAATAAAAAATGTAAATATATTAATGCTTGGTGAGCATTAGAGTCATCTTTCATACACATTTCGTGCATACATAAGTGTCATAATTGTAATGTTATTTCCTGTGATTCTCAGGAAGTGGAGCGAATGCAGAAGAGAAGAGGGCTGCTCTGAAAATGGCAGATGACTTCATCCAGCAAATGAATTACCCCAAGATGAAAACACAGGTCTGCACTGAATTATTCTTGTGATTACCCTTGTGACACCTAACAGAACTGGAAAAACGAATGCCATTGGTTGAGCTAATGTTATTGTGCCTAGCCTCTAACCATGTCTTCTAAATTCATGCATCATGCAATCTTGCTTGACAACAGCTAGTGGTTCTGTGGAATACTATTCTATATTCATTGTGTTTGGTCTGGCCTTTTGAGGCATTACTCGAAAGAACTAAAAATCTGTTTAGTTTATACCCATGTGAAGAGATGCCAGATCCTCTAAAATCTAGTGTTTCTCTGTCTTACAGGTGGAGATTTTACCACAGGGCAGAGAGACTGTTATCTTTAAACAGTTTTTCCAAAACTGGAATTAAAGCTCATTTCACTGCATGATCAAAGAATAAACTGCACTCAACCAGTGGTCAAAGATACTGTAATTTACTTAAATAAGGTCACAGAGATATTGCATTATAAACAAATGTACAGTTTTATTAAATAAGATCATGCGTATGAATGAGAGAGGCTTTGCTATTTGTCTGTTACCATATTTTTATGGCTTTTAAAAGATGTTTATATTGATCAATACAAATTTTAAAGAGCTTTTAATTATTTCCCCCTTTTTGATTGAGAATGTCAAATCTATGTTGCAACCTTGAGAACCACGAACCGCTGAGTAGATGCCACTTCTACTTAAAAACAGAATAATGTTAATAACCGTTTTCAAGCCAATGCACTATTTCACAAACTCTGTGGAGACTCGTGTGCTTGTTGCTTCTTTTTTTTACTCATTTTGTGTATGTAACTGCAGCTTGGAAATAAAAATGCATTTGCAACAAGAAGAAAGAACTCTGGGATTATTTCTCAGACGTGCATCCGTGCTAATGCACTGGAAGTCCCCTTTAGACAGATAAGATGACGCTGATGTTACGTAAGTGCAGTTAAGGGTCATTTGCATTTAGGGCATGTTACCGTGGTTTACATAAACTCATAAAAACATTTACAAGTAATAAAAGCTTACCAACTTCAGATTTAAGTAAAGCTAAATTTAAATACTATAGCCTGCCACCTAATAGCCTGCTGTGTTATGAGACTTTTTTTTATTTGTATGAGAACTATAAAGTTTGATCCGTGAAAACTTTGGTGGAGAAATTATTGCATGGTTTCAGAAAATGTCCACCTACTTTTCACGTGAGCTGTTTTATGCTGTGAACTGAATTATGCTGTGTGATTAGGGTGTGATATGTAGGTTGTGATAAGCAGGGTTATAAAAAAGTCACAATTTAGGAATACGCCCCTTTTCAGTTAATGAATTTGAATTGAATTAGCGGCACTCCAGATAATGCTGAATTGTAATTGGAATGAAAGAGGAATTTACTGAATTGCAATTCAAATTCAACAGTTACCCAACTGGTAATTTCACTAGCACATTATGCAAAAAAATTATGCTTAAACTATCTTAAACTCCCCCATGGTGCATAAAATTTGTATTATTCTATTAAATGTAATGAAATTTAAATGACAAATAAGTACAAATGTGTTACATGTAGATACTGTAGTAATAACTATAAATAACTAAACCAAACCCTAATCTTACACTATATTAAGTACATGTAGTTAATTAATAATACTCAGTACTTAAATGTATAATTACACTGTAACACAGTCACCTTAGAATAAAGTGTAACCAACGTGCTTGTAACGATTATATGATTTTTTTAAAAACATTTTGTTTCATTTTTAATTCTATTTAAATTAAAATACATTACAATTATGCACCCGGTTTGCTTCCTAAATTCAAATTCAGAAATTTAATTGAATTGATTTTTTTTTTTAATCACACCAATCCATTTCTGGTGAAAAAAAAAATTCAACTGAACACATGGCGAACACAAGGAGAGGTTTATAAGATTGGATTATAAGATTTAAAATGTCCATTACCACAACAAAATTATTTCCAACTCTTTTCCATCTCATCTTTATGAAATTTTAGTTTGTGAAACAGCATGTTACTGGAATAAAATTAATGCCAATCCTTAGCAGTTATAATAATCATAATTGTCCCCACAAAGTTCAAACGTGTCTTTAACACAAGATGTCATTGCTATCACATTTTTGGTTGTGATGATATAAATACATGCTGGTTAACAAACAACAAAAATGAGAAATTATTTAAATGAATTTTCAAGAAATGCATATCATGCATGCATTTGCTCTGTTTACTGGTATTTACCATCATACCTTTACAATCTTTTACTATTGAACTCCCTGACTTTTGTACAGAATTACATTTTAAATAGTTACATAACCTGTTTATAGTCATATCCATCCATAACCATCCATATTTTATATCTATGCACATAGAAAAATGCTCACACAAATGTGCAAAAGTTTACTGAATGGAATCTGATTAACAACTACATATACATATATCTCTTAGTGAGTGTTCAGTGAATCAGTAAATGTACATTTGGCATTATACGCAACACATGAGTGTATTTATTCCTGGCATCATGCCATTTTGACTACTGTCTGAATCATTGCTAGGAAAGACTCTCATATCTCATCACGTAGCTTTTCTCGGCCTCCACCTCATAGAATCATGACGGCAGTAATAATTCAGGTCCAAAGTTCAAACTGTGCAGGCGATGAGCTAAAACAAGGGCTGAGAGAGCACAAACGTTCAGTTTCACCAAACACCTTAAGCGCTCACCTGCCTTCCCAACACTTCATCATGGGTAAGTCTCATGCATGGCTTTTATCATGATGTCAGTTACAACGTACCATTACTGAGAAATGAATATTATTGTTAAGTGATTTGATAGGAGTGTTATGATTATTATTATATTTATGTGTTTGGTAGACACTTATCCAAAGCAACATACTTTGCATTCAAGCTATACATTCAGTTCATGCATTCATTGGAAATAAAACCAATCATCTTCTTTGAGCATCAGGAGTAATAATTATTTTGATTGTATTTTTGTAATATTATAAATATATTAATTAAAAACATGTAATAATTATTATACCATAGTTAATTATTATTATAGTACAATATATGTATATGTATTATTATTATTATTATTTTATATTCATCATTAAGATTTAATTTGCATTGATAATATTAATAACTTCTAAATGTATCCCTCTTATAGGAGAACAGGCAAAGCCCTACAAGATGAAGAGCATCCTGAAGGACAAAAGTATGTTCACACAGTTTTTAATATAACACAACTAGAGCTGTATGTACTGCTTGTATTTCTGTTTATTTAACATATTGCATTAATTTCAAACTGCTGTGTGAGATTGTGATTGTGAAGGCATGGTCATACTAAACCAATTCAAATCTAACTAAGTCAAAAACCTTCCCTCTTTCTGTTCCTCCGCAGACGTGCCCCAAATGCAGAGTAACTCTATTGGGGCCGTGCGCTGGATGCTACCAGAGGAATCTGTTCAGGTCCACAGTTCTGCCCCCACCAGCCCCTTCAAGAGCAGTAGCGGATTTTCTACCCGTTCACAGGTAACAACTCTAACTAAGTCAAGGATGTTGTGGTCTGTGATCCATGTTGGGTCATGGTCACAATAATTTGTGCACCACACTCGTGGTAAATATTTCATGTTTTATTCCAGCAAAGGCAACGTCAGCAGGGCCTGCATGACCTCCGCAGCTTGGAAGAGTGCATCAGATTCATCAACCACTGGAAGCAACAGGTGGCACAAGTTTGTAAGGTCAGCCATGGATTATTTTACAATTTTACACCAGTAAGCAATAGCCGTCATTTCACCGTCTCGGTTAACTATAGACCCAATATAGTCTGGCTATGAGTAACCCACTTCTAGCCAAAATAACCTTGAATTTGGTTGTTTTTACCGAAATAGCTTGCGAGATTTATGATATTCCGTCATGTAAGCAAAGTCAACAGTGATTACAAGGTGTTTGGTTTAATTTCTTTGACATTTTCATGTTCTATCTCGATGACTAGTACTAGTATATCCAAGTCATCCAAACACAGCTTTTTACAACTTTTTATATATTTTTATAATATACATATTTTTATAACTTTTATCAGCACATTTGAGATATTTAACAAAGCACTAGCCAACCGATATAACCATAACAAATAACATTAAGGCATTCAATCAATTCTTCAAAAGAGATCTGCATCTGTAATTCTGGGTGATCAGGAGGTGGGAGGGTGGTTGGGGTCTAGAGGTTAAGGGTTATTAGACAAGTTTTAAAAAAAAACATGAATAAATGAATGAATTAATGAATGAATGCATCAGGAGATGGCAGAGGAAGAATGATTTTAGGGATTCACTCATTTTAAAACTGACCAATACAGATATAATAATTATTGTCATGTTATGGTTGATTACAGATAAATTAAAACAATATCTAAACTATTTGTCTAATAACTTCAAATTAAAACACTCCAAGTGAATATAGGCATTACAACATTATAATGTACAGTATAAGAAATGGATACTTATTTTGTAATTTGCTAAAGATTACATTTAACAGTGTTATTGAATTAGTGTTTTAAAAGATTAAGTGCATGTTAGATGACGACAAATATAATACAATGTAAAAGTAGGGTAAATGAGCAAGAAAAATTAAATATCCAACATTGACTAATATTGTAATATCATCGGAAAACCGATATGGTACATATATATTGTCCATCCATAAATGATTTGTAAATGTGTGCATGTGATTTACAGAATGAGGATGATCCCGGTGAAGGGTGCAGCGCACCGTCAGAGTGGCAGACAGACCGCAAAATTGAGCGCAGTATTGAAGAAAGCCGCAAGCTTATTATGCAGTGGGCCAGTGAACTTCAAAGCGTAGACAAGGTGAATATGACTGTAATTTAAAAAAATGAAAAAAGACATAAACTTCTCAATCATATTGTACTGTTCTGGAGTACACTAGTGATCCAGATCAACTTGCTCAAACTAAGCTTTCTGTATGCCTGTGTGATCCTTAGCTGTCTAAAAAGCATTCTTGGATGAAGGAGAGGATTGATCGGGAGGAGGAAGAGGACACAAAGCAGGATAAAGATCAGAGTGAGGTGGTGCAGAAGAGGATAACGGAGTGGGCAAAAGAGATTCAGAGTGTGTCAGAGGTGGGACAGCAAAGATATCTATATTATCTAGAGCTATGATGTCTTATCTGTTGTTACCAACACATTGAGTGGTCCTAAGTCCAGTTGTGCTTTTCTGCTTTCTTAGAATCAGTTTATCTTTCAAAGTATCCACTTGTGAAATGTATATAATATACAATAATGGACATTTAACTGATAATTGTTCTTTCTGTCTGAATGCAGAGCTGTGGAATGCTGGGGGATGAGCTGGCACAGATGTTGCGTCTCCTGGGACTGAGGAAGAAGAGGCTGGTTTCCCTCATGCCACTGCTGGAGTTCATTACTTGGAGTTTGCTGAAGGAAGACAGCAAGGTGGGATGGCTATGAATGCATTGCTTTTTAGTATTTCTGTTTGGGACATGGTGTAGAATATAGTCATGCAAAATATTGGGAAAGTTTTGGAAAGTGGTGCCATTTTTGTGAGGAAATATATTATTATATAACCGAAAAACCAGAGATGAATATTCTGTCAATATTGCAGCATTTTATCTTATTAAGGCAACCAACAATAACAATAATTCACAAATAAACAATAGTTCCATACTTCCGATAGAATATGTAATATAAGTTTTTTTATCAGGGGTGAAGTGTGAGACTATAAAATTAAATTGCCTAAATTGCTTCAAAGATAAAACAGTTACCATTACCAAATTAAACCATTATGGTTGTTTAAAGAGCAAAGTTTACGAAAGCATCTTTGGTCTACTGTACATTGACCAGTTATTGCCATCTGTGACATAATTTTGAGCATTTGCATTTGAGAGACATTTATTATGTACAATACAACCAGTGAGAGAAACAGCATATGTGATGAAAAATTATTAATTAAATGACGATGAAATTAAATAGCTGTAACATGTAAAATATAACATAACAAAACATAAAATATATATGTAGAATGGTTCGATTGATGTGTTATATTTGTGGGAACAGTTTAGTGACAGGTTCACTTGTTTGATTTGCAACTTAAAGTCTGTAAATACATCATATATCATGTCATTTTAACCCTAATGTACAGTATAAGAGATAAAGGGTTGATCATAGGATCCCTTTATTAAAATTGCTAGTTTTTGCTAATGCTTGTTTTTGTATTTTAGGGCATGGTTCCTCATCTGTGGCTTTCAGCTAAGCAGCGTACCTGGAAAGCTGGTGAGGGATCCAAAATCTAACCTAATATCATTATTAATTTTGAAAATATGAGTACTTAAATGAATATTCATAACTCCTTTCTCGGTTCTCTTTTCTCAAACAGGCATACCACGATACATCCCTAATTCAGGTAACTCTTTTATAACTTTTAACTGAAAAAAAGATATTTAACAAAGCACTAGTGTATGACTGGCCAACCCAATTTTATGAGGTGGAGATTTCATGAATTTGTATGAATTTATAAATTAGCAAATTAGCCACCGATTCGCCAAGATATAAATTAGTTACGAGTTGCCATAAGAATGTGTGGTAACACTTTAATTTAGGGTCCAATTCTCACTATTAATTTGTTGCTATAAAAATGTAGCATGTATATTAATAGGACACTGGCTGTTTATTAGTACTTAAAAAGCACATATTAATGCCTTATGCTGCATGACCATATTCTACATCCCTTAATCCTACCCCATCCTACACTTAACAACTACCTTACTAACTATTAATAAACAGTAATTAGGAGTTTATTGAGACAAATCCATAGTTAATAGTGAGAATTGGACCCTAATCTAAAGTGTGATCGAATGTGTTAGTCTAGCTGTTGTGATGTCTAATATTCTTAGCAAGTCAATTAAGTAGTAAGATCTGGTATCTAAACTCAAGATTGAGATAATTTTCTCTTATTTCTCACAGTCTGGAGCTGGATTGTCAGTGCAGGAGGTAAGTTTATATCATATTTAAATAAGAGTCTCCATTCACTCCAGCATTAACAAAGTGTTAAATGCATTAGTCCTAACACCTTCATGTCTTTCTCTCAAATAGCTGATGTAAGTCTTGATCCCGTGACCATCAACTCTTGGCTGCAGCTCTCTGATGACCACAAGAAGATTCAGGAGGGCCTGACAGAGGCGGATCTGCCATTCAGCCCTCAGCGTTTTGATAGCTTGCCCTGCGTCCTAGGCTGGGAGGGCTACACGAGTGGCCGCCATTACTGGGAAGTGGAATTTGCAAACAATGGTTATTGGAAAGTTGGAGTAACAACTGCTACTTCAAAGAGGCATGGCCGCTTTCCAATGAATCCCTCTAATGGTTATTGGGTCCTGTGGCGCAGCACACGACAGTTCTTCGCCTGCACCAATCCTGAAACGGCCCTGCCACTGCTGCTGGTGCCCCGGAAAATGGGAATATACATTGATTATGAGGAGGGACAGATTTCTTTCTACAACACGGAGAACAAATCACACATCTTCACCTTCACAGGACACTTTCGTGAGAAGTTGTACCCTTTCTTTGCCCTGCTGGATGGCAGGTCTGTTATAACTGTATGGTCTCCTAATGAGCATAGCCGCTTTTAAAAAACAAGGCAGGCTTTCATCCTTCACTCTGCACTGTCGTTTGAACATTTATAACTTAAATGATTCATTAGAACCGAATCTACCTTCAACTCCTAATAGCAACCTTTTCATTCAGAGGATTCAACACCATGGTGGGCTGGACCCACTTAATGAGAGCTATTAAAAACACACAGCGAATATTCCTATTATTTTTTACTATTTAAATGCACCCTCAACATAATTGCTACACCTGTATCTCTTTATCCATTTATAAAATGTATCTTTGTATATTTTATCTGGCTCAATAATTGTACTGGATGATTATAGCCTACATATTTATTAATAAAACAAAATAAAGGTCACAGTGTGTTTCATTATAATTCTGCTGTACTGAGAACACATCATTTAATGCTGTATTTAGTTGACAGTTTCAGCTTTCCTTAAAAACAAACCATTCACAAATGAATATGTATGTGGACTTGTGCTCAGACTGAAGATGGAGGGGGCCAGAAAAGGACTTTGAGCAAGGGCCCAAGGCTGCTAAACAGAGTAAAAGTCCTGTGAGAAATCTGTTCATTTAAATAAATAATTTACATCAAATATCACTGGCAAAAACTCATGAGCCTTTGAAACTCAAAAATCTGTGTTCGCCAGTGACACACAGCGACAAAGTGACACAATCCCATTCATTTCA
This sequence comes from Rhinogobio ventralis, assembly GCA_039654625.1. NCBI lineage: Eukaryota > Metazoa > Chordata > Actinopteri > Cypriniformes > Gobionidae > Rhinogobio > Rhinogobio ventralis. Next base: position 19,189,916 of record CM077212.1, read on the forward strand.
AATGTAAGGAAAATGCAGAAAAGTCAGGGTGCCCATGCTGACCCCGGTCTACCGCCAAAAGAAAGCGCCAACAGTGGGCATGTGAGCATCAGAACTGGACTAAGCGTGTGCGTCGCTTACCTGGGGAACACATGGCACCAGGATGCACTATGGGAAGAAAGCAAGCCGGTGGAGGCAGTGTGATGCTTTAGGCAATGTTCTGCTGGGAAACCTTGGATCCTGCCATCCATGTGAATGTTACTTTGACACACACCACCTACATAAGCATTGTTGCAGACCATGTACACCCTTTCATGGAAACGGTATTCCCTGGTGGCTGTGGCCTCTTTCATCAGGATAATGCTCCCTGCCACAAAGCAAAAATGGTTCAGGAATGGTTTGAGGAGCACAACAACGAGTTTGAGGTGTTGACTTGGCCTCCAAATTCCCCAGATCTCAATCCAATCGAGCATGTGGATGTGCTGAAGAAACAAGTCCGATCCATGGAGGCCCCACCTTGCAAATTACAGGACTTAAAGGATCTGCTGCTAACATCTTGATGCCAGACACCACAACACACCTTCAGGGGCTGTTTTGGCAGCAAAAGGAGGACCAACACAATATTCATGTAATGAATGTTATGTAATGTTATGCCTGATCGGTGTATAACAACACTCCCAAACAGCAGATAATGTTACTTTAATTCTTTTAAGTCTAATTAGTAAAATTAGAATGATATCTTAGACTTAGTTGATATCAGTTTTTATATATCTTAGTTATATCACTTGTGATTGCATTTTCTAAAGATATGGCCAGCCAGACGTGCAGTCTATTGTGAACACTCACAAGACTAGCGACATACAGCCAAGTACAGCTGGCGGTGTGAACGGGGCTATAACCAATCACAGCTTCTCTTTTAGCCAGGGGCGGGGTATTTCAGCAAAATAATCTAAGGCCGTTTCTCAATACCAAGTACGTGAACTTTTGATTTGCGTCCTTGGTAGTTCAGACTTGCCAAATTCGACTCAGAAGAACAAAATCCCGATGACGGGAGGACACAAGTCCGGTGATTCAGCAAATGGAACAGCAGCGTTCTTGATAACGTTACCGCTCGCTCTGGCTACTCCGGTTATATCTGTAGGCCTATGTATATTTTAGGATAAAACGAAATATGTCATAAAACACCTCTGCCTCTTTTCATTTAAAAAAATCTTAAACATATTAATAGCCACACGAATGTGGTTCAGGCAACGCGTACCTTGATATCTTCACTGCACGTAGGCTATATTTATAACAAAACGAAATATAAAACACAACCCTGGGGGGGATGATTGGCACAAATATCGATTTCGATCTTGATTCAGTATCAATTCATATGTACATATAATGAAAAATAAGTTTGCCTTTTTAGCACTATTTTAAACTTTTCTTGGGTTAAATTATATTTGCTCGCATGCATTAATATTCACTTGTGTGTGCTTATATATGTATCATGAAAGATATTAGGATGTAAGTTAACATTTTAAAATTTCACATTTAAAGAAATCTAGTGTTTGATCATGTCTAAATATTTTTTCAAATGCAAAACCTAAAATTAAGTAAGCAGTTATGATCTTTTTTGAGTAACTAAACTAGATACATGTATATTTATTAATACATGTATTATATATTATTTTTCCAGCCACAAAATGACTCTAGTTTTCCTCTGGAATTCTCTATTTTAACCTTTAAATTACTACACTAATTGTAATATAAATAATAAAAATATTAGAAAAAATATATATTTTAATGGACCATAATTATTGCCCAAACAGTATTTAGTACCAAAAGATCTCCTTAAAATATTCAATAAATATTATTGAACTAAAATATAGAACATTTATTTAATTGAAAAATAGTTAAGGTGTACGGTCACATTTGACCACCAATGAGTATGAGCGTGACCAATTAGTAAGGAATACCTGAGGGCTAAATACAAGAAAAACATTAACATTAATGTTAACAATGTTGCATCACTCTCCATAATAAAATGATACTGTAAATGTGGTTGGCGTAATAATCAATGCACACTGTGCTGTGCTGTTTACCAAAAATTGCTGCAAATACCTGTATAGTGAAGCTGTTGTCTATTCCATTCAGACGTACTGACACAGTGGAACTATTGAGCGCTCCATGAACCACGTGACCGCGCGCGCCGCCGCGAGAGGAACGCATGTCGCAACTGTTTTTCAACGGCTCTGGCTTTAACTGTTAGGCCACATTAAGTGCGTCAAAACGGTATTTACTGTTTGAATTTCGTATTAAAACTTAAAATGTAAAAGCTTACACTTTGTTTCACATCAAAAGCAGGTTTGCCAATCTGTCGTGGCATTTACTTGGCCGGAGTGAGAGCGTGAGACAGCCTGAAAGCGTGTGTGTCACGCCAAATGCGTGAGAGTTGGCAACCCTGCTATGTGGTTCAGACAAGTGTCACTGTATCACTGTAATAAAATTAAATATGACAAAACACAACCCAGTCTCTTTTTGTTAAATGTCAGTTTATGTATGATCAATAATAGCCATTATAAAAGTGTAAGTAAAAGGTATAAGAAGCTATACAAGAAATAAAGCAAACAATTCAGTCAAACATACAAAGTCAGTGCTAGTAGGCTAACGGTAAAGTTAAATAGCCTAAAAATATAAAGTTATGAAACTTCACTTTGCCCTCAGCCAAAACGATTTGCCAGGGAACAAATTATAGATTCATGAGACCAAAGATCGCCAGTTAGATCTACACAAGACATTATATCTCATGTTTAACCACTACAGAGACAACAGAGCCAGCGGCAAACGTCAGAAGGTCTAGCCGAGGAAAGGCTGCTCTCGCCGGGGTTAACAAGCGCTGAGCGCCCAATGATCGACTGGATCTCACAACTCAGAAAATGGCAGATCAAAATAGATTCAAATAGGCGATCTCTTTATAAATAAACCACAGATTTGAGCTTTAAACAAGTACATTATCGCCTGAAAAGTCTTAAAACTACTTTTCGAGACACATTAACAGTAGTATGTTTTGACGCTTGTTGGTAGGTGCGAGATGCATTCTGGGATACCTGTCTGTCTCAGGTTCGCTCAAGTCACCCATCGATGCATCCTCGATTCGATTTTTTTTAATGCATAAAAAAACAGTAACAACAATTTTGATCAATGTCATACCATAATAATACAATAATTTAATACGCCACGGTCCTTCAGTCTTTCAGTCGAGATTAAGTGAGTCCAAACACAGCCATTGTTCTCGTAGCTTTTGCGTTTTTAGAGAACTCAATGGATTCAAAATACATTTTTTTATTTCAAGTTTAAATCTTAAAAAAGAGGTTTGAAGAATTTACATTTATGAATATGATATTTGGCTAACAGAAAAATGAGATTTAAAAAAATTAATATACATTTTCTTTTCACCTTCATGAACACCAAAAATTACATTTCTGTATGTAAAAATGAGATACAAAAAAATAATAATAATGTAAACCAACTATCAAAGAAAAGAGATTTATGTTTATACAGTAGGTCCTAATTATATATGAGTGAGGTGTAAATTTGTGTTTAAAAATGAGGGACCACACTAATAACATTTGCCTATGAAAAAGGAATAATTTGATAGGGATTTTCATTATGTTATAATTACAGGTTAATAAGAAATTTAAACCACCTAGTTTGTCGAAAATAGCATTAGGGATCAGATTCCAGATAGAAGAGGGCTTATTAATAAAGTTCTTTATCCAATTTATTTTAAAGGTGTTGTTTAAAGTGGTAAAATCAAGAAAGTTTAAACCCCCCTTCTCAATGGTTCATAAGTATTTTCTACAAAATGAGTTTTATTCTTCCAAACAAAGTTGAGGAGCATTGTAGCCTATTCATTTTTTTAAAGAATGGCGGTGTCGACACTCAAAGAAAGCGCAGTACTTGGGCAGCGGCTGATGACGATTCACAAGTCCACGAGAACACAAGTACAGACATGAACGCATATTGAGAAACGGCCTAAGTATAGGTGTGTCTCAATCAGGGAGTCAGCCCATTGACTTATGTCCTGATGAGTGCCCTGACTACTGAACTAGGGAGCTGATTGAGACGCACGCTAGGTCTCTGCGGGATAGTAATAGGAGTGACTAGATCATTGGGCGATGCCATAAACAGAGGGGCGTTTTTCCACTGCGTTACCTAATTTGCCCATGTCACAGTCTGGGTAGGGTTTAGGGGTTGGGTCGCTAATAAAACTGACTGTGTCCAAGCGCACGGAAAGAAACAGCACCGATGTCCCTGAAAAGGTTTGTTATGACATTGCTCATTTTTGTTTGTTTCGCTGGGTGGAGCTGATGGTACATACCAAATACATAATACCAAAATCACAATTATTATCACTACTCTCTAAAATCATAGTAAATTGATATAAAATCTCTTTCAAATAGTGGAGACTTGTTTTTAGAATTATTTTCTTTTCTAATATTTTACATTGGTGACTACTATTAGTACCATTTAACTTGCTGATTAACTTATTTTACTTTTTTTATTTTATTTAATCTGCTTGCAAACTAAGATTACATTTTTAATGTAATTATGGAAATGTATATTATTATAAGAATTCTCTCAACCAGAATGCCACATTAATACAGTGGGTGAAAAACAGATTGGTGCTCATTCATAATGATTTATATATCTTTAAAGCGAATTTAGAGAGAATGTCTTTTGGGATAGTGATGGCATTGTTGTAATATAAGGCAATTTACCACTTTGAGTTTGTTCTGTGCTTGGTTTAGATTTGGGTCAAAGATGAGAAAGAAACTTCACAAGTATGTAAGTAGATCCACAGCAGAAAAAGCAAACTGTGTCAGTGTCTTGTCTGCATGTTTCATCTTTATCTCACAAGCAGAAAGGCTGCTGCTCCTCTCAGTCACATTAACTGTGGCCTTCCTTTGCGATTGTTTTAGTGATTTGTTGTCTTTATTCATTTGGTATGTTCCTCAATCAAGTTGACTTTATTTATTTTGATGTTGAACACATTAGCACGATTCCCCTTTCAGATGCACCTCTTCAATCCTATTCAGCTTCTTTACAAGCTTTCACAGCCCCATCTCTTTCAGCATTGTCACTCACCCTGTCTATACACATACAATTGCTATTCTAAATGATTGTCTTGTCGATCTCTTGTATCAACTGTCACTAAAAAGGCACTCTTTCAACCTGCTCTTTACATTTTATCCACTACTTGGTCAGCAATATCAATGGAAGATTGTGTTATTGAATAGAGTTTTGATTGCATTGGTTGCTAGAACCATCTATGGAGGAAAATTAACGCCAAGTGGAAAAGAGAAAAACGCAGTGGGTGTGGTGGGTTAAGCCTTTTCTTGTGAAGCTCAACAAACTGTTGATGTTGGAACTTTGTCTTCTTTGTCTTTTTCCCCCCATCTAATTTAGATTTTGCACTTTTTGTGTCACTTGGTTTGGTCATCTCGACTGCATCTTCAATTAGGCCTACGTCCTTTAATTTGTATTATCTTTTATAAGTGTGTTGATCTAACTACATATTTTTGATTCACTGTTAAGAGGCAGAACAGCATTAAAGTTCTTTACACATGCCAGGAAAAGATGTGCGGCCAGCCAAATAGTTCAAGCTCAAGTAGAAACACATTTGGTGTGTTAAAGCAGTGATTCCCAACCGGGGTGCCGCGGTGAGAGCAGGGTGCCATATAAAAATCTTTCAAATATTTTTAAATTGCTAAAATGTGTATAAAGCATTTAACATATACCACCAATATCTGATGTCTCTAATAATAACAAAGAACAAACACACACAAATGGAAATGCAAATCATAATAAAGGTTGGTCTGAATTTCGGCGAAGGGTTGCGCATAATTTCCATTCCCGCGCTCACATCCAAAGCGTGCATATACATAATAATAATTTGTTACATTTATATAGCGTTTTTCTGGGTACTCAAAGCGCTTTACATAAGGGGGGAATCTCCTCAACCACCACCAACAGGCAGCATCCACCTGGATGATGCGACGACAGCCATATTGCGCCAGAACGCTCACCACACACCAGCTGATTGGTGGAGAGGAGACAGAGTGATAACGCCAATCAGGATATGGGGATGATTAGGAGGATGGACATGATGGAAAGAGGCCAATGGGCAAATTTGGGATTTTTTTAATGACCACAGAGAGTCAGGACCTCGGTTTAATGTCTCATCTGAAGGACGATGCTTTTTGACAGTATAGTGTCCCCATCATTATACTGTGGTGTTATGACCCACACAGACCACAGGGTGAGCACCCCCTGCTGGCCTCACTAACACCTCTTCCAGCAGCTACCTAGTTTTCCCAGGAGGTCTCCCATCCAGGTACTAACCAGTCTCAACCCTGCTTAGCTTCAGTGGGAAACCAGTCTTGGGCTTCAGGGTGATATGGCTGCTGTAAAGCATCTCATACAGTTTGTGAGTGGCAAATGCGCTTAAAAACACAGAAAAATAATGTCACAATATCCGTCTTGCCGAGTATTCACATAAGCACAATCATCCTAATTGAACGTAAACAGTTCAGAAAGAAGACGCATGTGTATATTGGATACGTGCGTCAGGTCTTAACGCGAAAGCAGCTTAGCTCTCTATGTTGTTAAAGGGATAGTTCACCTAAAAATGAAAATTAGCCCATGATTTACTCACCCTCAAGTCATCCTAGGTGTATATGTATATGACGTCCTATGCTGGAACGCCAGTCTCTTGTGAACGTGCGTATGACAGTTAGCAGAAGTTAGAGATCACAGCTTGTAAAGTTTTAAATATGGATATTTTTCCTCACACAAACGCTTCGCTTCAGAAGACCTTTATTATCACAGGGCCGTGTGGAGCACTTTTATGATGGATAGATGCACTTTTTTGCACTTTTATGGACTTCAAAACAGAAACAGCCACTCACTGCCATTATAAAGCTTGGAAGAGCCAGGACATTTTTAATATAACTCCGATTGTATTCGTCTGAAAGAAGAAAGTCATACCTTTCATACAAAGTCATACCACTATCCCTTTAATGTTAATCAAACAACAAAAGACAAAGAGAAAATCATTTGCTGCTCTTGACTGATTAACTTTTGTAACTTTAATTGATTAATCTTTACTTAATTTTTTACTAATGTCACATAAGACTGTTATTTTTTGTGCTGAAAATGTTAACGCGATAAGGCGTGCAATAATTTTTTTTCCAGTTTAACGCATTAAAAATATTTAACGCAATTAATGCAGCATCTGTTTTTTCTGTCATCCATTAGCTAGCTATTATGATCACGCTCTTATTCATGCAAATGCTTTTAAACCATTAAAGTGTGACAAGACATTGAGAACACGCTGTCTGTGAATGTCCTGTCTATGTGACACTCCCTGACACACAGAAAGACGCGCGGCAGTATTGAGTTCTCTTTCGCGCTTGAACGAACAATAACACAAAATGTCCGTTTTGACGCGTATCCTCATAAGACCAGTCTTAAATGAGTTAAATAAAATCTTAAATGAACGTAAGGAGTTGTGAGAAAATGAGATCCGCGTCATGTGCAGCAGCGAAAGGTCTTAAATTGACAGCAGCCACTAATGCTGTCTGTTGTTAATGTTAATCAAAGAACAAAGGTAACAGAAAATTACTCCCTTCTCTTGACTAAAGAACTTTTGTAGTTTTAATAAGGATTAATCTATATTTAATTTATCATTTATGCAGTGCAGAGTGTTTGATAACTTTATTCAATTTCTATTTCCTATCTGTTAGACAAGAAGGCCACAGGTAAATATGACCTTTATGGACTCCTCTCTGTCTGCTTTTTGCCAGTATGTTGACTGTCCCACTAGGGGAAACAGGACTATTGATCTACTGTATGCTAATGTTAAGGATGCATACACTGCCATTCCTCTGCCGCCATTGGGGAGATCAGACCACAATCTGGTTTTGCTCAAGTCTCATTAAAGGCCCAAAGTTATGAGGCTACCCATCACCACACGTTCTTTTAGGAAGTGGTCTCCTGAGGCGGAGGAGGCCCTGCGTGACTGTTTTCGGTGTACGGAATGGGGAGTCCTGCAGGAGTCATATGGGGAGGACATTGAGGGTATTACTAGTTGCGTAACTGACTACATGAACTTCTGTATGGACATTGTTGTTCCCACTAGATCTGTACGCTGCTTTGCCAATAATAAGCCCTGGATTACCAGTAATATTAAAGATCTACTCAACCAGAAGAAGAGGGCTTTTATGAAGGGTGACCAGGTAGAGCTAAGACGCATACAAAGGGAACTCAAAGTCCAGCTGAAAGAGGCTAAAGATACTTATAGCAGGAAAGTTTAAACACAGGACACAGTTTAAATCACAGGATGCAGTTTAAAGCATGGGAACCTTGTGGAGGGGGATGTGGGGAGGGCCAACCAATTTAATAACTTTTTTAACAGGTTTGACTGCCCTGCCCCCCCTGCTGCTGCTACTCGGGCATGTACTGCTGCAATTCCTGTGCCCCCCCTGAGTAACACCAGTATCACTGGAGGTGAGATTAACACCCCTTTTCACCACCCATCATCACAGCAGCTCAAGTGAGTGGGGAGTTGAGGAGGCTCCGCCCCAGTAAAGCAGATGTCCAAGACTACTCAAAGCCTGTGCTATAGAGCTTGGTGACCCTCTACAACATATCTTCAACCTGAGTCTGCGTTTAGGGAGGGTTCCTGTGCTGTGGAAGACATCCTGCATCGTGCCTGTCCCGAAGAAGCCACACTCCAAGGATCCAAATGATTTCAGGCCAGTCGCCCTGACATCACATGTCATGAAGACCATGGAGCGGCTGTTGCTACACCACCTCAGACCACAGGTCCGTCATGCACTTGACCCTCTGCAGTTTGCGTATCAGGAGAGGGTGGGGGTGGACGACGCCATCCTCTACCTGCTTCACCGGTCTCTCTCGTACTTGGACAGGGGTAGTAGCATTGTGAGAATCATGTTTTTTGATTTCTCCAGCGCATTTAATACCATCCAGCCCCCTCTATTGAAAGAGAAACTGACTGGGATGGGTGTGGACTTATACCTCATTAAGTGGATTATAGACTATCTTACTGAGAGATCTCAGTATGTCCGACTGAGGGACTGCACTTCTGAGACTGTTGTTAGCAGCACGGGGGCACCACAGGAGACAGTGCTCTCCCCAGTCCTGTTTACCTTGTACACCTCTGATTTTAAGTATAACTCGGAATCGTGCCACATGCAGAAATTTTCTGATGACACTGCCATCGTGGGGTGTATTAAGAATGGAGATGAGGGAGAGTATCGGAGCCTAATTGAGGACTTTGTTAGGTGGTGTAGTTCTAACCACCTAAAGCCAAAAACTAAGGAAATGGTGGTCGACTTCCCGAGGCATAGGCCCCACCTGCAGTCTGTGTCCATTGAAGGTGCCTGTGTGGAGGAGGTTCAGACCTACAAATATCTAGGTCTGCAGTTGGATGACAAACTGGACTGGTCCAAGAACACTGATGCCCTCTACAGGAAGGGACAGAGTCGACTCTATTTCCTTAGATGGCTGGGGTCCTTTAATATCTGTAAAAAACTGCAGCAGATGTTTTACCAGACGGTCATCGCTAGCGTCCTCTTCTATGCTGTGGTATGCTGGGGGGGCAGCATTAAGAAGAGGGATGCCGCACGGCTTGACAAGCTGGTGAAGAAGGCTGGTTCTGTGATGGGTGTTGAACTTGACTCCTTAACAACTGTGGCAGAGAGGAGGACCCTTAGCAAGCTTTTGTCCATTGTGGACAATGTCCATCACCCATTGCATAGTACCATCTCTAAGCAGAAGAGCACCTTTAGCAACAGGATGCTGTCCCTGTCCTGTTCTACAGACAGACTGAGGACATCTTTTGTTCCTCAGGCGAAACGACTTTTTAATTCATCCTTGTGAGCAGGGCATAATATCGTTTTTGGGCTGCTTGTCTTGTTTATGTTTGTTTTACTGTTTTAATTGTTACTACTGGAAACCTAAATTTCGCTAGTGGATGAATAAAGTATTTATCTATCTATCTAAAAAATTATAAAAGTGTTTTTAATCACAATTAGTCGTGATTAATCACAGAAATGTTTTTTATTAATCTAGTTAATTTCTTTAATGATTGACAGCACTAGTTATTTTACATTTGATGACTTTATTCAGTTTATGTAGTAGACTATTTCTTACCTGAATAGCCCTATATTACTCTTAGACCTATCTGAAAAACTAAGCATTTTTATCGGCCACTAGTTGGCTCTAACGAGTTTTATGCCTCTGTTATCACATGGTGTTTCACACATCCACACAATATTCATATAATTTGATAGATCTCCTCATTTCAGCAATACATGCAGCAATACATTATAGGTTGACAAACCCTAACAGCATAAATGGCATAAAGGCCTTAAATACTTGAACCCAGATAAATGCTGCTTGCAGCTTTAATTTTATTTGTATCTTTATTCTGTTGTATTTATTTGTGCTATCCTTTGTAATTTGTTTATTTGTTCTTATTTTATTGCTGACTGTTTATTTGTCTTTAAAAAAAATCTAAGATTAAAATCAAACTATCTTGTGCTATTGCAACAAAATTAGCCCATTGTAAAAACACACATTGAGTGAGTAAACACCTGTCTATCTATCTATCTATCTATCTGAAAAAACGTACAAAAAAAGGTAAGGGGCTTTTATTTTGAAGTGTCCGTGTCTGGCTGCTTATCTCGGTTGTTTTCTGTTTTTCAGTGCTCACGTGACATCGTTCTGAATTATTCAAGTTTGCGCTGATGAATCAACAACTCCAATGGACTTTAGACTGCGCGTGAAACAACGCTGAATTACTCTTAACACTAGTCTGCTTCTAACAGCTAAAATGGGAATATTATGCACTGAACGCCTGAATGCGTTTTCGAGCTATGCGTTGTGCAGCTTCAGACAGTTTTCAGTCAAGTTAACTTGATTATAAAGTGCATGTCAGTTTAAAGAACTGTCCTTCAATGAACCCGTGTCGTCGTTTAATTCTCTCAAGCTGCTCAATCGCTAATAATGTCACTTGTGGAGTCTGATGAAAACACCCCGCTTCTCAGAGGCGATATCACAAGGTAAGTTGTGATAATTGCATTAGAAATGACGCAGGATCTTGTTTATTAATGTTCTGAAATTGTCTACACTTAACTATTTGGCTCGACCCATCGAACTAGACAATGTTGCCTGTGTGTCATGTCACAAGGGAATTTATGGCACTAATGCACAGCCTGATGATAAGTTCAAAATATATTTAGTCACGTCAGTGTGAAAGTTTAGGAGTGTAGTGAAGATATATTCATAATATCTTGCATGAGCTGTCGTCCTAATAACACAACACGTATAATGCAAGAAAGTATTGGTTAAGTGTAAACAATCCAGAAAGAGCTATAATTGTTATTTGTCCAACTTTTCTTTTCCTCTTTAAGTGATGGAGATGCAGACAGGAGCCGGTGGAGGTCCATCAGGGTCATGTACTTTACCATGTTCCTCAGCAGTGTTGGTAAGAAAAACTCTCTCTTACTCTCTTCACATCCATATTCCTGCACTGATCAGATCCCACTGATGCTGTGCAGTTATGAAAATGAATTCTGCTGCTTCAATGAACATTAGGTACCCATTCATTTTAGAGCTGAAAACCTGCTGTAACTCGCAAAGGTGTGTCTGTAATGTCAGGACACGTTATGTTTAATTGTACATTGTGCAACTCAACATTTCATGCCTTAACCTTAAACCAAAAAAGTGTAACTTGAAGGGATCTGTCTGTACAGCTATTGCAATTGCAGTTTATATTTTCCTAATTAGTATATAAATTAATGTTATTTGCATTGTTTGTATAGTTCAGAGTAAATGCACGTAATATATAAGTGATTGCAATTTCTTTTCCTTTCTTAGGTTTTACGATTGTCATCACATCCATATGGCCCTATCTGAAGAAAGTAAGTATACTTGTATACTATTGTACAAGCTATACATTTTATAATTTCATGCATTCCTTGGGAATCATAACCATGGCCTTGGTGTTTCTAGCAAAATTCTCTTCTGGTTGATTAACAGGAACAAATACATATGCAGTTGCGATCAGAGTGAACTGAACATTCATTAGCATTTGAAATCTATAAATGAACCCTGTGCAATTTTTGATTCCCTGAGCTATGCTTGATTTAAAAACTAGAAGTGAAATAGGGAAGTAGTTATATTCTAAGAAATACCTGCGAATCGACTGAAACCTGTTTGAATTTTTTAATTTAGTGATTCCCCTGAGAACGTTATATCTTCTAAAACAATCTGTAGATGTTTAAATTCTGTGAATGAATACATATAGATTCTGAGATCCTCTTTTCAAATGCGTCCTGGCTCCTTTGTGCAGACTTTGCAGAAGTGTGTACCCAGGTTTCACAGACAAAGCTTAAGCCTATAGTCCCAGACTAAAATGCATGTTTGAGCTGTTTTAACTGAACGCAAATTGCACTGACATATCTTAAATTAAGTCAGTGCCATTGTTTTGTCTTAAGATGCACACCAGTAATGTTTTTTTAAGGCATGTTTATAAATGTTACTTAAATGTCCTAATTGAACTAAAGCCTAATCCTGGCTTAATCTTAAATTTGCAGATTTCCAACATGCTTCATATTGTTACAATGTCAGTACTATATGTAAATAAACAATATATAGGGCCAGATTTACTAAAAGTTTATCCGCAGTGCGAAATGTTACTGTTGCGCAGTGTAGATGCAATTTGAGAGTTGTAGTTTTATTCAGTTACACACAGTAATTTGTCAAGCCTTGTTAGTCTTTGACTGTCTTGTAAGTCCATTAATCATGATGTGTTTTTTATTTTTATTTTTAAGATTGATTCAAGTGCAGATGCCAGTTTCTTGGGATGGGTGGTTGCTGCCTATAGTTTGGGTCAGATGGTGGCCTCACCCCTCTTTGGATTATGGTCCAATCACAGGCCTCGGCAAGAGCCTCTAGTCTGCTCTATATTGATCAACATCTCGGCTAACATTTACTATGCCTATGTCTACCTACTTACCTCACACAGCCAAATTCACATGCTTTTGTCTCGCACATTTGTGGGTATTGGAGCAGGTAAATAAAACACACACACACACACACACATACACAGTTAATATACACTCACCTAAAGGATTATTAGGAACACCTGTTCAATTTCTCATTAATGCAATTATCTAATCAACCAATCACATGGCAGTTGCTTCAATGCATTTAGGGGTGTGGTCCTGGTCAAGACAATCTCCTGAACTCCAAACTGAATGTCAGAATGGGAAAGAAAGGTGATTTAAGCAATTTTGAGCGTGGCACGGTTGTTGGTGCCAGATGGGCCGGTCTGAGTATTTCACAATCTGCTCAGTTACTGGGATTTTCACGCACAACTATTTCTAGAATTTACAAAGAATGGTGTGAAAAGGGAAAAACATCCAGTATGCGGCAGTCCTGTGGGCGAAAATGCCTTGTTGATGCTAGAGGTCAGAGGAGAATGGGCCGACTGATTCAAGCTGATAGAAGAGCAACTTTGACTGAAATAACCACTCGTTACAACCGAGGTATGCAGCAAAGCATTTGTGAAGCCACAACACGCACAACCTTGAGGCGGATGGGCTACAACAGCAGAAGACCCCACCGGGTACCACTCATCTCCACTACAAATAGGAAAAAGAGGCTACAATTTGCACGAGCTCACCAAAATTGGACAGTTGAAGACTGGAAAAATGTTGCCTGGTCTGATGAGTCTCGATTTCTGTTGAGACATTCAGATGGTAGAGTCAGAATTTGGCATAAACAGAATGAGAACATGGATCCATCATGCCTTGTTACCACTGTGCAGGCTGGTGGTGGTGGTGTAATGGTGTGGGGGATGTTTTCTTGGCACACTTTAGGCCCCTTAGTGCCAATTGGGCATCGTTTAAATGCCACGGCCTACCTGAGCATTGTTTCTGACCATGTCCATCCCTTTATGACCACCATGTACCCATCCTCTGATGGCTACTTCCAGCAGGATAATGCACCATGTCACAAAGCTCGAATCATTTTAAATTGGTTTCTTGAACATGACAATGAGTTCACTGTACTAAAATGGCCCCCACAGTCACCAGATCTCAACCCAATAGAGCATCTTTGGGATGTGGTGGAACGGGAGCTTCGTGCCCTGGATGTGCATCCCACAAATCTCCATTAACTGCAATATGCTATCCTATCAATATGGGCCAACATTTCTAAAGAATGCTTTCAGCACCTTGTTGAATCAATGCCATGTAGAATTAAGGCAGTTCTAAAGGCGAAAGGGGGTCAAACACAGTATTAGTATGGTGTTCCTAACCTTTAGGTGAGTGTATATATACACACACACAGTGTTAAGGTCTGTCATTCTGTCCTGTAGGTAATGTAGCAGTTGTGAGGTCTTATGTGGCTGGTGCCACTTCCCTGACGGAGAGAACCAGTGCGATGGCTAACATGAGCGCCTGTCAAGCTCTTGGCTTTATACTTGGCCCAGGTTTGTGTGAAGTCAATAAAAGCATTTTACTTACAGAATGCATTTGAAGTGAAATTGGTCTGTAAGAATAGTAATTTTTCACAGCTTAGTTTGATAGTGTTTTTTAATATACTTTCTTAGGACTAATTACCATTAAAAGATGTTGACTACCTTTATTTTCCAGCTCTGCAGGCTGCTTTGTCATTCATTGGAGAGATTGGCATCAATGTGAAATTTATCCAGCTTCAGGTTAATATGTACACTGCTCCAGCACTGTTGGCGGCCTGCTTTGGGGTCATTAACATTCTGCTGGTTATATTAATCTTGAGGTAATGATTTAACCGGAATCTTAAATGTACAATATATTTTATTTGAGGTCTGTGTATTTTCTCTTCAGTACTTATATATTTCAACTTGTGTTTAATCTAACACTGTGTCTTCACCGGACGTGACAAAGCAACCGTTTCAAATCCATTTGTCCTTCTATGAGAAGTATTGTGGGTGCTTGAAGTATGTTCTATATGTTATATTTTCTATAAATAGAACAAGGCATCAGTTTACTGTAAGGAATTTGTCATGTCATGCCACGCCACGCCACATCCAGTGTAGACAAATGTCATTGATTATAATGGGTTCTATTGTCTTTTGTCATGTCTGGTGTAGACACGGTGTCAGGCTTACATCCTATTTGACTGTACTTTAAATTCAGCTAAGCAGAGAATTTTAAATGTTTTAAATTATTTAGGGAGCATTGTGTGGATGACCATGGAAATCATATCCCTGCAATTAACTACACCCCAGAAGGTAAGGTGTAAATGTATTTATAAATGTATATACTTTAGCAGTGTACTATTGCTTAACCATGGTGTCCCTGTGCAGTCCATTTTATAATAATTAATGTAAATTAAAACATTTACCACAGTACTTTGTCTTTCTGCCCTCAGAGCGAGTACATGTGGCTCCTGAGGTAGAAGGTGATATTGACCAGTTTGCAGTGTTAACATCTAACATCCTTTTCTTCGTTATTCTCTTCATTTTTGCTGTGTTTGAAACGTAAGTGGAGATCCTTAGATCTTGGCTCATATTTAAAGGGATAGTTCACCCAAAAATGAAAATGATCCCATAATTTACTCACCCTCAAGCCATCTTAGGTGTATATGTATTTCTTCTTTCAGATGAATACAATCGGAGTTAAATTAAAAATGTCCTGGCTAATCCAAGCTTTATAATGGCAGTGACCAAAACAGTGTATCCATCCAATATAGAAGTAATCCACACAGCTCTGGGGGGTTAATAAACGCCGTCTGAAGCGAATCGATGGGTTTGTGTAAGAAAAATATCCATATTTAACACGTTATAAAGTAAAATATCTAGCTTCTGCCAGACCGCCTTCCGTATTTTAGCACTTATAATGGATGGATGTGCTTTTTTGGGCTTTACATTTTGGGCTGCCATTCACTGCCAATATAAAGCTTGGAAGAGCCAGGATATTTTTTAATAACTCTGATTGTATTCGTCTGAAAGATGTCAAATGTCATATACACCTAGGATGGCTTGAGGGTGAGTAAATCATGGGCTAATTTTCATTTTTGGGTGAACTATCCCTTTAAAGTCTAATCAGCTCATATTCATGTGAATTTGTTTGCCTGCAGTATATCTACTCCTCTATCAATGGACATGTTTGCGTGGACAAGAAAAGAAGCTGTTTTGTATAACGGCATCATATTGGCTGCCATTGGCTTTGAGTCCATCCTTGTCTTCCTGGTGGTAAAAGTTGTTTCAAAATGGTAAAAAAATATATATTTTGAAAAGCTTTATGCTAATTTGATTTCGTTATTAAACTTTTCCCTCTGTCTTAGCCGTTTTGAAGAACCTTGAACAATCAGACATGCTTTTTTTTTTTTACTTCAGTTTGACACATCTAAAGATGTTTTAGTTCACTACTCTTCTATTGCACAAAGCTAGTAGTTGCACAGAGTATTTTGCATAATCATCAGAGAATCGGGCCTTTTCCACAGTGTAGGTTTTGCATATGACTACTCTTAATGGTACTATACATTACTGACATTCTCGTTGTGACTAAAGCCATACAACCGATTGTTTTAAAGTTTTAAAACTGGTCAGGTCAAGAAAACTGTCAGTTGCATTTTTTTCTGCTGTACCCAACAAATTAAAAAAATATATTGGGTGTTAGCGGTTTTGAACACATGACTTCCTCTTGTTGCACTTGCAAGCTGACTAATCAGATCTCATATAAAATCTGTTCTTTTTTTGGGTGTGTTTTTCAGGGTAGGAGATCGGCCACTGCTGCTTGGAGGCTTGGTGCTCATATTTGCAGGGTTCTTTATCTTGTTGCCTTGGGGAAATCAATATCCTAAAATACAGTGGACAGGTGAGGTATCCAACTAATGCTTGTTTTCAAATGCAAAGAATTCTTTTTTTATTATTAAAATAGCAATATGCTATTCAAAAGTTTGGAGTCATTAAAGCAAGGATGCATTAAATTGATCTTCAAAACCATTAAACCGTAGTGTATATTACAGCTGAAATTTGTGTATATTAAACAAATATTATCCCATTAACAGACATTCAGAATAACACTATGCCAACAATAAGATTGGCATCCACCCCAGCCTCGAATGGTTCTCTGGAGCCCACCGGATGTCCGTCCGAACAGACCTGGTGCTTGTTTACCCCTGTAATTCATCTCGCACAGTACATCACCTCTGACATCCTGATCGGAGTGGGTTATCCGACATGCAACGTAATGTCTTACACGTTATACTCAAAGATACTGGGCCCCAAACCGCAGGTAGAATACATTCTCTTTTAAAAATATTGAATCTTAAACTAAAGTAACATGATGATTAATTAACATTCATGCTATTTATTCTCTTCCCCAATTGTGTGTGAACTCAGGGGGTTTACATGGGCTGGCTCACAGCATCAGGAAGTGGTGCACGGACCCTTGGGCCTGTGTTCGTCTCTCATGTCTACACCATTCTGGGACCCCGATGGGCCTTCAGTGTTATATGCGGCATAGTACTAGCTGCAGTCGTTCTCCTCAGTGCTATGTACAAACGACTCATCGCCTTTTCCATACGCCATGGAAGGATAGAAGAATGATGTTGTGACTGACAGGTGCTTCCACCAACTACTAAAGGACAGTTCAGAGAAGTGGGCCTGGCTTAAAGATGGAAAACAGCCACTAATACACCTGTGAATGGTATTTTAACTGTATGAAATGGAGCTTTTCCAGCATTATCATACATCCTTTAAGTAGGTTGTCTTCCATGTAAATATTTTTACTTTTTATATCCTCTATATATTGAACTACACCTCCCATTGTTACCTTAACTGCGAATGTAACTACTATTGGAGCAGTATGACATGAATCTTGTCACCATTTAAAACACAGACAGTGGCAGTATTTAAACAGGCTGCAGTATTAAACATGTTTGGCAGCTCCACTGGTTTTGAAGAATTGCAGATTATAAGGCCTATGCGGTTGTTTAATCCTAAAACTTTATGGACTATAATTGTTTTGGTTTTAAAACAATTATAGTTTTATATGTATAAAAGTTTAACCCTTTTTAATTACTTGAATTCTTGGCGTTGTAAAACGTTAACAAATGTGACAGCTGATTTATTTAAATTTACACTCATAGGAGTGACTTGAAGCCGATGTTGAAGTTTCTTTTTAAAAACACTACGCTTAAAACGTACACTAGATGCTGAGCATTACTTGACTTGAAGAGTAACAGAATCACTGGTGATTTGGAACTACAAGACTACTTTAAACTCACACCAAATGCTTTTTCTTTTTAAATTTTCCTTTTGTTTTTAAAAACATGAAGTATGATATGCTATTCTTTGTAAAGAGCTGTTTATTTAAATGCATTAAATGATATTTTGAACAAGAAATCAGTTTTTCCTTATGAAAGATACAGAAATGACATCCATTCTAATAATACATTAATTGTATTCAAAGATTATCCACAGATCGTCACTGTTTGAGCCACATAAGCTGAAACAAAGCTTCTTTAACTCGTTGATGAGGTTTGTGTTAATTGTACTGGGAACATTCTTGTGTAGCATAAGCTTGTGACAAGATACATACATAAAACAGCAAAAATACAACTGTGGTTGCACATACACAATCTTCCTATATACATGTAGGTTTAACACCAATTCATCGTTTCACGCTTTGTGATCTCACTGTTTTTTTATGCAATTCTTAGCAGCCTCAAAACCATAGTTCCCATAATACACTGCGTGTGAGATCATTTAACTCTTCTTTTCCTTTTGTTCTTAGCTGTGGATTTGCCGGTAATGTGTTTAGACAGGCCTTGAGCTCCACGACCACCCAGCACAGGCATTCTGTTGGCAGAATGTGTAAGAGAATCATATAATCATATTAAAATACTTTAAGAACCAGTTTGTATTAGTGCTGAAATAATCATATTAAGAGTCTATATTCATATAGAAACATGTCACTACAGTATCATCAGTACAACACTGCGACTCATTATCTGAATGTCTGGAGAACATTAATAATGTTTATAAGCCATTTTTAGTATTCGTGCAGATATTCGGTATGTATTTGCGAGGGTTCATTTCTTCAATTATGTGGCATATATTAGGGGAGGTTTTTTTTTTTTAAGGGGTAATCTTTTTGTGTTTACACCAGTGTTATTTTAGTATGATTGAAATAGTATGTTTTTATTGATATTTCAAATTCGTTTATTATTATATTTTCCATTTTTATTTTAGTTTTTATACATTTTTATTTCAGATGTAGTTATTTTAGTACAAGCTAAACTTAATGAAAATGAGAAGTGTTGCTAATTGTTTTAAATATTTTATTTCAAGTAACAAAAAAAATGTAATGTTTATTTCATTTCAATTAATGAAAACTTAATGGTTTAAATTAACTATAATAATCTTGGTTTATACTCACTGTTTATTGTGTTTCTTAGGGCAGGCTCTAAGTTTGTGTTTTTGGCTGCCACAGTTGAAACAGCCAGTTTGGCTTTGACCACAAGGGTGATCAGGGAGAGCACAGTGACCACATGAAGAACAATGGTGCCATGCTGGAGAGAGAAAGAAAGAAGAAAAAAAAAAACATGAGAGAGTAAGAAATAAACATTAGGGGCCCTATCATACACCCGGCGCAATGCAACAAGTGTTTTTTGCTAGTTTCAGCACGACACAGTTACCATTTTTTACGTCCAGCGCCACGTTGTTTAAATAACAAATGCTCTCGCGCCCATCTATTCGCCCATAGGCGTTGCTGGTCTGAAAGTTGTTGGCACATTGCTATTTGCACCATTGACCAACAAAAACCTGGTCTAAAGTCAATAGCGCAGTATTTTTTGTGTTATTTAAAGGACGCGTTAGTAATATGTGCCTATAGGCGGGTGCACAACGCGCGTACACTCTGCTTGTTACACACAGTGACGCGCAGCAGCACACAAACATAACAAATATTAACATAAGATTATTATTGTGTACATAAAGATAAAAATGCCTACATGTCATAATGGATAGTCATTGCATGTATCAGAATTACCTTTTTACGGTAATGACGAATTAAATTGGCTACTTATTTGACCAATCGCAGCAATACACACATGTATTTAAACTGACTCGTCTGGTTGAGGGTGTCTATATTCCGCCACATAAATAGTGAATCCGCCATGGTGCAAGCGCAACTAGCTTTTAAAGGGAATGGGAGATGAGGCTCTGATTGGTTTATTGCCCGTTACGCCCAAAACACACCCATGGCTCATTAAGAGACTAGGTACAACCCTTTTGGACCATGCGCCTGGCACGCCGACTGTTTTTTCCGTTGTTAAACTAGCAAGCTTTCGGACACGCCCTAAGTGCACCTGCGCCATGTGCTCAGATCGTTAAAATAGGGCCCTAGGAGAGGTCAGTTCAAATAAATTAAAATTTGCTTACAAGGCTTCACACACCGCCCACATTCACCACAGTGCCTCCATTCTCGCCCATCCTGTGAGATAAATAGGGAAATGTCAGTTAATCTACTCCTATTCCATATACTGAATTAGACATCAGCCTTTACCTTTGATGGGCATGTGTCACACTTAGGGCAGTGTTTGTTTCCTGCTGACACATACCTCTCACAAACACTGCAAAATCTGCAAAGGATAAAAAAAAAAAAAACATTTTTAACCACCTAAATCAATACAGTTAATACAGCATTTACAAGTTACACATTTAAAAAAAAATCAAGTGAATGATTTTTGCATTCCCAGATCAGTTTGGACAGTAATAACTTACATTTTAACTAAAACAACATTGTACCTGATCATAAACTTCTCAAATTTTTGAATGTAACATTTACCCTGTTTTATCAATTAAATAAGAGATTTAAATTTCAAATTTCACATGAACTATGGAAAAACTCCCCTCCCCCCAAATATTCCTGAGAAAGTTTATTTGAATATCATTATATGAAATTTACAAGAACATATAATTTTGGAATTACCAGTATTCCTTTGAACCGATAAGACAAGACTGCGCAAAAATTTATGAAATTTAAAGAAACCTACATATTCATTTTCTAACAATTCAACATCAATATTACACTAGAATGTTGTTAAATATTATATATATTATATATATATATATATATATATATATATATATATATATATACACACTCACCTAAAGGATTATTAGGAACACCATACTAATACTGTGTTTGACCCCCTTTCGCCTTCAGAACTGCCTTAATTCTACGTGGCATTGATTCAACAAGGTGCTGAAAGCATTCTTTAGAAATGTTGGCCCATATTGATAGGATAGCATCTTGCAGTTGATGGAGATTTGTGGGATGCACATCCAGGGCACGAAGCTCCTGTTCCACCACATCCCAAAGATGCTCTACTGGGTTGAGATCTGGTGACTGTGGGGGCCATTTTAGTACAGTGAACTTATTGTCATGTTCAAGAAACCAATTTGAAATGATTCGAGCTTTGTGACGTGGTGCATTATCCTGCTGGAAGTAGCCATCAGAGGATGGGTACATGGTGGTCATAAAGGGATGGACATGGTCAGAAACAATGCTCAGGTAGGCCGTGGCATTTAAACGATGCCCAATTGGCACTAAGGGGCCTAAAGTGTGCCAAGAAAACATCCCCCACACCATTACACCACCACCACCAGCCTGCACAGTGGTAACAAGGCATGATGGATCCATGTTCTCATTCTGTTTACGCCAAATTCTGACTCTACCATCTGAATGTCTCAACAGAAATCAAGACTCATCAGACCAGGCAACATTTTTCCAGTCTTCAACTGTCCAATTTTGGTGAGCTCGTGCAAATTGTAGCCTCTTTTTCCTATTTGTAGTGGAGATGAGTGGTACCCGGTGGGGTCTTCTGTTATTGTAGCCCATCCGCCTCAAGGTTGTGCGTGTTGTGGCTTCACAAATGCTTTGCTGCATACCTCGGTTGTAATGAGTGGTTATTTCAGTCAAAGTTGCTCTTCTATCAGCTTGAATCAGTCGGCCCATTCTCCTCTGACCTCTAGCATCAACAAGGCATTTTCGCCCACAGGACTGCCGCATACTGGATGTTTTTCCCTTTTCACACCATTCTTTGTAAACTCTAGAAATGGTTGTGCGTGAAAATCCCAGTAACTGAGCAGATTGTGAAATACTCAGACCGGCCCGTCTGGCACCAACAACCATGCCACGCTCAAAATTGCTTAAATCACCTTTCTTTCCCATTCTGACATTCAGTTTGGAGTTCAGGAGATTGTCTTGACCAGGACCACACCCCTAAATGCATTGAAGCAACTGCCATGTGATTGGTTGATTAGATAATTGCATTAATGAGAAATTGAACAGGTGTTCCTAATAATCCTTTAGGTGAGTGTATATATATATTAATTTTTTTTCCACATAAACTTGGATTTCGGATAAAAGAGAATTTTTTCATGCTGCAATGGTTGATCAATAGATGTGCATGCATATTCATGTTTATCAACAAAATTCAATCTACATATATTTTAAAAAGCCTCTGTTGATAGCTGGTTCAAAATGGACCTGATCGCAAAATGGTTATGTCTCTTTAAAAAAAAAAAACCTTTTCCAAAGTTTGGTTCCTGTACTAAAAATGTATTTTTTCTAAATTATGCATCTCTTTTGGGACAAAACAAACCCCAAATGCATTATGAAGAAGAGATGTGTTTCATGTGTACCTGTAACCTTCATCCTCTGGTAGAATTGTATCTTTGGGGCTCAGATTGGTGAAAAGTCGAACAGGTGACTGCTTACGGCCCTTCTTTCCGTGTTTATATAGAGGGTGGTTGTCATAATCGACCTGAGAATGAAGAACAACACTTGACTACTATACTGTAAATGTGTTATAACGTTTGTATAACATGATATTCCTATAATACCTGGTAATCCAGCATAGAGAAGGAGGGAAAACACTCAAGTATACGGGACTCAAAGAAGTATGGGAAGATCCAGATCATTGGCATCTCAGCTGCATCGCTCACTAAAGATGATTAATAATGAAAATGGATTGTTTCTGAGACAACTTTTTATTGACATTTATTCACCCTCGTTCCAAATCAAACATGTATGACTTAACTTAATTACTCCCATGGATCATAAAATGCTGGTCGCTTCTTTTGCATCTAATTACAAACTTCAAAAAGCATGCAAAAGTACCATAAAGCAATTATAAAGTGTTCCATGTTTTCTGAAGCCATATGATAGCATGTGAGGAAAAAGACAGACAGCATAATTCTACTTTTATTTTCCACTAAAGAAATAAAGGTTGAGAGTGAGTAAAACTAACTGTTGTAAAAGTGAGTAAAGCATACATTTAGTAATGCATTATGTATGTTTTTAAATCAATTTAGTTGCTTATACCTTTATTGTGCTTTTTCCAGGTCATTGACATCTGAGAGAAACTGTTGGCTAGTGGCTTCACTAGGCCTCCAAATGGGGGGTCTGTTACCATGACTACCTTGGCTCCTCCCTCCTCACGCAGAAAGCCTTGAAAAAACGTGACCGCTTCCTGCACAATAGCGTATCATGACTTTAGACCAAGTGAGACCACATTTGATGTCAAAGACGTCACATTTGACGTTTGTTTTTTACCTCATCGTCAAAGAAATGATGGTTGAACATATTATAGTGGCAGAACTCATCCTGCCCAAAAAACTGGCAGTACCTAAGAGGATAGAAAAACAAAGAGGTTGATGGCTGAAACATGCATGTAATGCACTAAATAAATACAAGTGTCAACATGCATTTCAGAACTGCTAAATAAAACCCACAAACTGCTGTTATTTCCAAGCCCTGCAGGTCAACAAGTCTGGAACTGAGAAGACATAATCCTGTCAGTTATAATACACTGTGAAAGTATGTGCGCACACACATACAGTACGCATATGCAGCAGGCTTTGGCATGTTAAAAGGGGCTGCACACCTTTTTTAACACATTCCACAGATGAACATAGAAGTGCTTGCAGGAGGACAACAACCAAACACATTTACTAATTCTCATCAATTTCTTAGGTAAGTTGTTTTATTGCATTGTTTTATTGCGTAGTATTATTTCAGTGACATGCAGCACTAAGAGCACAACTAATTTACAACTTCGTAAAGATAAAACTTTTTAAAGCACTTGAGGAACTGTGATAGTGGGCCAATGTTAATACATATACCATGTGCAGGCTGCTGAAAAGTTAAGTATGCTTAGTATTTTTATTTCTTTCCTTTAGGCTATGCAAATATAAATGCATCTGGTTATTTTCTAGTAAAGGCTAGCCGGGATATTTTTGTGCATTAACAAGAAGGAAGAAGTACTTTGTCTTCTGAGAAAATCAGCTAATTTAGAACTTCTTGTATTTGCATTTCACGCACTAGATACTACACCGTACATACTGACAAAAACTACTAATGTGAATGTGATGTTTATGATATTTCCTAAATGATCTGCATATCAACTCCCATTATGCTCAGAGAACTTGGAGAGATGGCAGAAGAAGACTTTAGGCCTCTATCAGAGGAAACCAGTTCCTTCTGTCTGGCTACCGAGGCTCGTTCAGGAGCACAAGTCACCCAGCCCTTCCCACGCTCTCCAAAACTGATCAGGAGAACTGGAGCCATCTCCCCAAAACCCTCAGAGGTAATGATAGATTTCCTAACCTGCCAAACAAAATTAATAAGTTGAATATGAAGTAGGGCAAACTACATGATTAAACCTACAAGGACAACATAAGAATGTAGTCATGCTAGAAATATAGAAGCTTAGCTGAAGGTTGAACATATGCTCATGGGCAGCAAACCATTTACAAGACATACACTACAGCCCTAAAGTTGGGGTCAGTATTTCAACTTAAAGGTGCAATAGGTGATCTGGGAAATGCTAACTTTAGCCTGCTAGCATTTAAAGCATATGATCCCACCTTCCCTGCAAATCGCCGTCCAAAGCCACGCCTCCTCCAAAACACATAAACACGCACAGACCATAAGCGAGACAACGTTACTGGATTACATGTCATTCACCGGTGAGAAAACTTCATAGTTTAGTGAGTAACAGTACTACAATAACAAACGTAAACAACTGTTTTCCTGCCATTCTCTCTCTGTCTGCACAGCACATGTGAAAGCAGACATCCTCTTTCTGATGACATATGATGTCTGAGTGAACAGGCTGCGCAGTGGTATGCAAACACACGTTGACTAAAAATACAGTAAGGCCGCTTAACAGTGACTGCTATCAGGATATGAGGAGACTTTCAAACAGCATAAAAAAATAAATAAATAAAAAAAAAATCACCTATTGCACCTTCAAAAGAACTTTTCTTTTTGAATATATTTTTAAAACGTAATTTATTCCTGTGATGGAATTTAGGGTCACATGAGCTTTCATAAATCATTTCAATATGCTGATTTGGTGCTCAAGAAACATTTCTAAATGTTATCAGTGTTGATAAAGTTACACTGTTAATATTTTTGTGGAAACAGTGATCCATTTTTTTCAGGATTCTTTAATAAATAGAATGTTTAAAAGAACAGCATTATAAATGCCTTTACTGTCACTTTAAATCGATTTAATGCTTCCTTGCTGAAACATTAATTTCAGAATGTAAAAAAATCTTACTTTTGAACAGTAGTGTACAGGAATAAAAAATCATTTAAAAAAATCTGTGAACAGGTGCCAGTCTTGTTGGAGGACTTGAAGAAGGAGAAGAAAAGAACAGAGTCTCATCTGGAATCTATTAAAAAGCGGCAAGTCAACCTAAATGTAAGTGAAATTCTACTGCAAGTTGCTGGTCTATATATGGCTGGTGGTTAAAGGAGATGGTTTGGTGACACCAGCCAAATAAGGAAGTTGTTACAGAGGCAGAGAAAGTTATTACATTTTAATTTAAAGATCTCTCCGAAGAATTATTGAAAATAATATCAGGAGAGTAGGTAGACTGAATGTCTACCTGAAAGTGATAAAGCCTCAACTACTATAAACGTTAAATAACTGATGAATCCTCTGCTGAAGATGAGTTCAGAGGCGATGAAGCAGCAGGTACAGGAGTGTTATGAGGGGCTAAAGTTGGCTCTGCAGGAGGATGAGCAGGCAGTTTTGGACATGATAGAGCAAGACCGCCGAGAGACAAGCAGTAAACTAAACCGAATTATTCAAGACTGGAATCAACACCTTGGTCTCCTGCAGAAACACATCAGCTCTATGCCGTCAGCTCAACAGAGCCCTGCAGAGTCCATGAAACAGGTAACATTCAAATACGAAACATGCATTTCATGTTGTTCAATAATCTACTTGACAAAACGCAAGAATCACATACATCATCTTGTGCATGTTCTCTGCTTTCAGTCGTTTCCTGAGGATTTTACGTAAGGCCATCTTTTTTCATCATATGAATAGCAGATTTTGTGACAGATCCTTAATACATATACATATATATTGACAAATCTAACTGTATGTCAAAACAATATGCCTTCCATGTTCTTTTCAATAGCAAACATGCTGTACATTACAATATATGTAATGCAACATCACTATGTATGCAATTAACTATATAAATCTTCGGCTAGATTGACTAGCTGTCATAAGAAAATGGACCCAGCTGAAGAGGATATAAAAATGAATGAGAGTAGGATCCAGAAGCTCATGAAGGTTCTTAGGAACATCTCAAAAGGGCTGAAAGCCCAGCTACAACGAAAGAACCTGCTGCTGGGTACAAAACACTCCAAGTCCATAAAACCCATCATTTTGTTGTACAAAATAAGTTTGATCAGTCTAAATCAAGTTCATGCAAAATATATTTTGGATATATATTTTTTAAATATATTATATATATTATATATAAATAGGTTTATGCAAAAATGCATATAAACATTTGCTTTTATATACACTCACCTAAAGGATTATTAGGAACACCATACTAATACTGTGTTTGACCCCCTTTCGCCTTCAGAACTGCCTTAATTCTACGTGGCATTGATTCAACAAGGTGCTGAAAGCATTCTTTAGAAATGTTGGCCCATATTGATAGGATAGCATCTTGAAGTTGATGGAGATTTGTGGGATGCACATCCAGGGCACGAAGCTCCCGTTCCACCACATCCCAAAGATGCTCTTTAGGGTTGACTGTTGGGTCTATCTGGTGACTGTGGGGGCCATTTTAGCACAGTGAACTCATTGTCATGTTCAAGAAACCAATTTGAAATGATTCGAGCTTTGTGACATGGTGCATTATCCTGCTGGAAGTAGCCATCAGAGGATGGGTACATGGTGGTCATAAAGGGATGGACATGGTCAGAAACAATGCTCAGGTAGGCCGTGGCATTTAAACGATGCCCAATTGGCACTAAGGGGCCTAAAGTGTGCCAAGAAAACATCCCCCACACCATTACACCACCACCACCAGCCTGCACAGTGGTAACAAGGCATGATGGATCCATGTTCTCATTCTGTTTACGCCAAATTCTGACTCTACCATCTGAATGTCTCAACAGAAATCGAGACTCATCAGACCAGGCAACATTTTTCCAGTCTTCAACTGTCCAATTTTGGTGAGCTTGTGCAAATTGTAGCCTCTTTTTCCTATTTGTAGTGGAGATGAGTGGTACCCGG
Organism: Rhinogobio ventralis; assembly: GCA_039654625.1. Classification (NCBI taxonomy): domain Eukaryota; kingdom Metazoa; phylum Chordata; class Actinopteri; order Cypriniformes; family Gobionidae; genus Rhinogobio; species Rhinogobio ventralis. Next base: position 19,217,591 of record CM077212.1, read on the forward strand.
TGGGGTCTTCTGATGTTGTAGCCCATCCGCCTCAAGGTTGTGCGTGTTGTGGCTTCACAAATGCTTTGCTGCATACCTCGGTTGTAACGAGTGGTTATTTCAGTCAAAGTTGCTCTTCTATCAGCTTGAATCAGTCGGCCCATTCTCCTCTGACCTCTAGCATCAACAAGGCATTTTTGCCCACAGGACTGCCGCATACTGGATGTTTTTCCCTTTTCACACCATTCTTTGTAAACTCTAGAAATGGTTGTGTGTGAAAATCCCAGTAACTGAGCAGATTGTGAAATACTCAGACCGGCCCGTCTGGCACCAACAACCATGCCACGCTCAAAATTGCTTAAATCACCTTTCTTTCCCATTCTGACATTCAGTTTGGAGTTCAGGAGATTGTCTTGACCAGGACCACACCCCTAAATGCATTGAAGCAATTGCCATGTGATTGGTTGATTAGATAATTGCATTAATGAGAAATTGAACAGGTGTTCCTAATAATCCTTTAGGTGAGTGTAGAGTACAATTCAAAAGTGTGAGGTCAGTAAAAAATGTATACTTTTATTAAGCATGGATGCATAAAAAAAAAAACTTTTATAATGTTTCATAAGAAATTATTAGAAATAAATCATTCATCAAAGAATCCTGAAAATGTCACAACTTCCACAAAAACATTATGCAGCACAAAAATTTAGCTTTGCCATCATAGGAATACATTTTAAAATATATTAAAATAGAAAATTCATTTTAAATAGTAATATTCAATTTATACTATAAATATTTTAATAGATATTTTAATTTAAATGTATTCAAATAAAGGCAGTTTTGGTGAATGTAGAGAAAAAATCGTATTGACCTCAAACTGTTGAACAGTACTGTATATAATGCATACTATTTTAAAAATGTAAAAATATTTATAATTTATATGTTTGCTTAAACTTTTAGACTATTATATATACACTATGTAATATATTATACAGTAGTATTGTAAGCTAATATGTAACGAGAAATGCTCAGAATACATAATTGGACCATGTTGTGGGTAAATCAGCTGTTTATTAAATATTCTTGCATTTCATCTCGACAGACTCCTCTAATGTGGCGATTGACAAACTGACCTGTCACAAACAGATCAAGGTGACCTCAGAAGGACAGGGCTTGTCCCTTTCTGCAGAGGAGCACTGCATTCCCAATGACCCTCTAAGGTTTGATCAGTTATACTGTGCATTGGGCTCCGTTGCTTTTAAATCTGGGCAGCACTACTGGGAGGTGGATGTGCACTGCTGCCCATCATGGGCTGTGGGCGTGGCTTACGGGAGCTTACAGAGGAGAGGACGAGACAAAGCAGCCAAACTTGGACGGAACAGGTGCTCGTGGAGTCTTGAGTTTCAGGATGGGCATCTCAAGGCCTGGCACAACGATCGACATGTGGCACTACCCGTCACAGCAGCAAGGGCAGCACCGAACAGGGTGGGGGTGTTTGTAAAATATCAGAAGGGTCGTGTGGTGTTCTATGATGCTGAGACTATGAGAACGCTGCAGGAGTTTTCAGCAGTGCAAACGACTGTGTTTGACAGAGCACATCATCAGTTTACTGAGCCTCTCTACCCAGCTTTCCGCTTCTTCTCACCCAGAGACAAACACACAGGCCATCATCATATGAAGATATGTGACCTCAGTCTTTAATATTGTTTGAATACACCACTGTTTCGAGTTGGTAAGATGTTTTTTTTTTATGTTTTTGAAAGAGGTCTCTTATGCTCATGCTCTTAAGGCTGCATTTGTTTGATCAAAATTACAGTAAAAATAGTAATAATGTGGAACCCTATTTAAAATAACTTTTCTATTTCAGTATCTTATAAAATCAAATGTAATTTATTTCTGTGATGGCAAAGCATTTATTTGAAATAAAAATCTTTTGTACCATAACTGTCTTTACTGACACTTTGTCTGTTAATTATAAGCTATTTTTTTTTTTAAATAAAATCTTACAGGTTTTTGAATGGTAGTGTATATTAAACTTCTTAGATACAGGACCACCTTTCTGAGCTTCAGTTAATAGTGCAAGCATATGATATGGCATGTACCAAAAAAGCGGTCATCTTAACAGCACAGTCTACTACTTTAAACCTTATGCTAAACATGGTAACACGATTTACTAATATAGTAAAATAGAGTAAAGTTAAATAATAAAATAAAAAATACTTCATTAAAGCTGCAGTCCGTAAGTCCGATCGGCAAGAGTAGCCGCGTGCAGGCGGGGAGGAGCTGCAAACAGAGATGTGAAGTCGGCCACTTTCTGCTTCCCGTAGTGACGCTCGCGCTGTGTTTGCATACTTTATCACAGACGAAGTGCAATATAATGCATATGTTTCAGAGACATTGTCATGTAATACTTTATGTACTGCTTAATACAGCATGTGTTTGATCAAGAAAAAGTTCAACAACAAAGTTCAACATAAGTGAACTATCAATGAATTGGGGTCTGTGTTTTTTTTATCAGTTTTATCTTGATAATCATGACACAATATAACAATTGCGACTACATGAAAAGTTTTACAGTTATAAAAACAGATTTGTGAGCATTAGTGAAACTGAAGGTGTCCGAATAAACACGAAACACGTGATCACGGTCATGCACTGAAGAAGCTTCTCTGGAGAAGCTGCGCAAAATGCACCAGCTCTCGAATCGCTCTCTTGATGCTTTGATGCCATATGTCACAGTCACATGGCGTCGGCGCGGTCTCAAGTCGGACAAAATTTCTAAATGGAATACACTGCTTCAAGACCGATCGGCCTGTGCGGCGCTGTATGAAGTCAAACAAGCCTATCATTTTTACATGGGTTGTGCATTGGCATGACTCCTCAGCACGGATGAATCTAATACTTTGAGGAGTATGTGTGGCTGTCATTCATTCACCGCACCGGTTCTACGTCTTAAGTATGACCAAAATAAGAATGTTCACTGGAAAATGTAATCTGAACAAGTAAGTAACATGTCTACCACTTTTGTTCTGACCAGCTGAGAAAAAAAGCATTACAATAAATCGCGCTACAAACTATCGCTTAGCTCATATCACATCAAACCGTGCAAATTATTATTATTGTTATACTTTGTTCTCAAATTGTTAATGTTATCGTTTGCTTTTGACTATGGGTGAATCTCCAGTTGTCACTGATGATTGTTGTTTGGACCTTTCTGAATTACAAGACGCCATCAAAATGATAAATTTAATTATTCCAGCTGCTGTGAGAAAAGGTTATAAATGATCCGTCACCTGCAGCATCCTCACATGCGATACTACTACTAGCCGGACTCCTTTATGTATACAGACATGACGTAATCACGCAAATATGAGCGGCCCCATGCTCAAATTTCCCATGGATAGCTACCAGTACCACTCAAATTATAACACGTTATTACAAGCTTGCCGTTGTGAATCGGGCTAAGGTAAGGAGATCGTTTTGAACACTGGCTGGTCATGTACTTGCTCAAATTTATTTTGGATCTTTTTTTAACCAAAAAAAAATTACAGACTGCAGCTTCAAATTTTAAATAACATAAACACCCCATCAATTCTATGTCCGTGTGACTATTTAACCTTTGTATTTGCAAAGAATTATGTGGTATTATGTTTACCTGTAATCAATATCCAGCAATAAACTCTTCACGGTAGGACTCTTGGCCTCCTTATTCCGTAACTTTATCACCTCATGTAATCTGTGAATTTATATGAGAAAATAATAAAATTGCAAAGTTAAAATGTGGAGATGTGCTTTAGACTGTACATTTGTACACATTGTACATAACTTCTTTTTTTAATGCAAGTACATAATATTTAAAAACAACTAATATAAAGTGTGACCAGTGCAAATAGTGATGCATGCTTAAGTTTTAGCAGAAGTGTCAAGATATTTCTACAAATGCACCTTGTCTAAGCAATTGTGGGTGATGTTAGTGCAAATAGCCTTTCCCAACAAGTTTGGCTATTTTCACTTATGATACTTAGACTAGTTTTCCATCCACAGGAGTAACAGCTCAAACCTACCGTGGCGTCCCTACGCAGAGAATCTTCTGGAAGCCTAACCCCAAGAGCATATCCAGGAGGAAATGACAGCTCCGGTCTGCAAATAGATATTGTGCATTACTCTTCTTGTTGTCCAGAGGACACAGAAGTAGACTGGGCCTTTTCAACCGCTGAACTGTGATGTCCTCAGAAAGTGCATTGTGTTTCGTGTGATTCGCCCATTCCCCAGGGAAGATCAACATCTGACAGTCCACACAGAACCTTCTCTGCTCCAGTGGCAGAGAAACAAACTCTCTAAATCTGTGAAAGAAACAGACACGTGAACATAGTTGAAAGATTTTGGCAGGTCAACGCATCTAAGGTACTAAGGAAAGGATATTATACTGTCAGTTCATTAAAGATAGGTCTTTGTTGCAGCATATCAGTGTTTAATCTTTAGAGTCATTTCCTTTACCATAAACGGACATGCCAATATCTCACTTGAAGAGTGTAACGTCTTAAATGTTAAAATAAGAGTTTACCTAGAGAAGTATTCCTGATGAGTAAAAAGAGGCATCTTGGAGCGGTTCTGCTCCTCTCTGGAAAGCATCCTTACCTCTGATATCTGAAGCATGAATGAAATTAATCAAGTGAATGAAATGCAAATACTCTAGTTTTTATATCTTCTTTGATAAAGTTAATTTTCCATTGTAAATGCAGATGATGTTTTTAGCTGTCTTTCTGAAATTATAATTATATTAACTCTTTTAAGTTTACTGTATCATATTTGATACCTGAATTTAAGGCCTCTTAATAAAAAAATAAATAAAAAAATCTACTATATGACATGCCTTCTGTCACCTGATTGATATTTCATAGTAAAAGTAAAGGCCTTTTAGTATAATAATACAAATGTGCAGAGGTCCACCTTCAGTGTCTTTTTGCTGTGGAATATTTAATGACTTAATATTTAATATTTAAAGTATACGTAAAGAATAACTTATGTTGGTAACAATTCAACATTTACACTTAATCGTCATTGTATCTAATATATTTTTTACCCCCTTAAATTAAAACTACAGTGCTATGATCATAAAACAAAGCATTATCATCTTACTATGACATATTATTGGGAGAAATATAGTGACAACTGATATTGCATGCAAGTAGCCTGTTATACCGTTATGAAAATCTCTACATTACAAGTTGTCTGAATTTCATCTTATTTTTGGCCATATAAATAACAACAGCAGCACCAAACTGCATATTTTTTCTCAGTTTGAGCCTCTGAATAAAATTAGGGCGTTTTATTTTCTACACGAGTAGCTCCATATTCTCACCATTTCATACTACATGATCTGCCATAAAAGCATGATGTATCAAATATTAATAAGATTTCAATAGACTATTCCATAGGAGGAAAAAGACCATATGTCAGGCTTTAATACATATTCATCTTATTATATTGCTTGTAATTCTCATTATTTCACAAAACCAGCCCAGACGTCAGCCCTAGTTATCAAAACGTACCTTCTCGTCTGCCCACTGAAAGAAGTTGCATTCTTTTCTATCTCGACAAGCAGAACACGCGTAAAATCTCCTTCCTTTCTCCTCTCCATTGCCATTTTTCTCGAACAACAGAGCTGGTCCTTAGAAAAGCACGTGTCAGTTATTATATATTAGTTAATATTTTAGAATTAGAAAACTGACACGGCAGCAATATTATAAAGTTATCTCGTACCATGTGGACATCGTGGTGTTGTTTTGTCGCGTTCGTTTTGAATAATCACTTCTACTCCGCCGCTATCCACGACATCATCCCGTATTTTACCCATGCTTGCCAGAAACCTTATGTATGAGAATCAAAACAACATTCACATGTGTCACAGAAGGCTGCCATATTATACAACCAAATCTGTCGCACATATATGACGTCGCGTATCATCAGCTAAAGCTGCCTTCATGTGCTATCGGAAATTTCCTACTTCCCACTTCTGAAGTCCTGATTACGAGCTCATCGCATTTATATTTTGATTTGAGAGGGCGTTTTTTAACCTAGGAAACTAGTATTTTCGATAATTCCGATAGCACGTGAAGGCAGCATTTGTATTCAATGCTGTAGCGATACTTCTCCAGACTGAATCATTTTTCCTGATGTATTTGTGGAATTTGTGGGATTTATCGTAGATAATTAAATGCCTTTGAACTTCGACAATCAGTTTCTCGTCGTCCGTGTTTGATGGTTAATATTCATGACGCGCAAAACTTCCATCCAATGAGATCTCTGTGTGGGCGGATCTTTCAGCCGAGACGTCGCAGAAATAGAAAGCGTTTCTAAAATAGAATCATCGCGTGTCGCCGTCGCGGCTGGTTAGGACAAAACATGAATTAACATGGATTAGATACCTTTTATCGCGCGTCGCGGCGTCGCGTCGCGTGTATTTAGGACACGGTGTGATGCTGCGTTCCAGACAGCTCGGAATTTGTATTTTCCCCACCTTGGAAATAGGGTCTGTAACGCCCGGTAACGCCTCTCAAATTCGGACATTCGACCTGTGTGTGAACTCGGGGTACATCTTTTTTTTTTTTTTTTATTCATTTTTCACATACAATTCTTTGAAAATTTCCATAACATCATGAAGCAACAACAACAACAACAAAAACAAAACAACAACATAAAAAATAACAAAAAGGGTATACATGTGTACTCAAATTAAAGAAGAGGAATTTAATTCTTTGTAAATGTCCATAGTTACTCGGGGTATATCGATCAACCCCAACCTCATTGAGACGCGTCATTTGACGTCACTTTTAATTAGCATAAACGTAAAAACAAACTTTAACATTAGACATTGAGTTTATGTAATAATACATAATTTTATAGTCTATAATAGCTTCGTTTGTGCTTTTCGTAAGCTGTTTTTAAAGCGATTTTATGTTTTTATTCTTTTTTTGCCATAATTGACACAAAAACACGATATGCTCTCGTTGTGTCGTGGCGACATCATGTGGTCAAACATGTGAACTGATACCGACCTGAGGTCTGAAGTGGGAAATTTAATTTGGGATATTCCCACGTCCAACCTCGTCTGAAACGCTTTTAAAGTCATAATTTCGATTTTTTTATTTAATAATTATGACATAATATGTGTTTATTTATTTATTTGAACTAAATGGCGAACAGAAGTTTGGGAAAATCTGCTCTAGGCGCATCCAGTCCAGTAGGTGGCGGAAGAGTACATTATAAATTTGTTTGCCAATCGTTATTAAAACAGAAAAAGTAATTGGCGAGCAGGTGTAACTGGCGAGGTTTATATTGTTCATAAAAAGATCTGAAGATCTGTCCTTGTATTATTATTAGCATGGCTCCACGAAGAACTAGAAAAGTCAGTCAGGATTCTGAAGGTCAGCCTGATTATGACCAGAAGATTAGACTCACCAAGAGAAAGGAGATGTTCATACAACAGTTTGAGAAGGAAGGTCAGTCATATATTAAGCCAATGTATAGCTTAATTTTTCCTGTATATGTAATACTAACCCCATTCTTTTGCTTGCACCGAAACAGCTCAGGACCGGATAAATGAAATGGAGGCCAATCTGAACAAATTACTGGCAACTGTGGACCGAGTTTTCAAAATAGAGCTGATGAAAATGCCGCAGTCGCTCCACACCACGCTGATAAAAGACCTAATGAATGGTACGACAATTACACATTCTGTTTGTCATGTCTGGACATTATTACTAATGTTATTTGTCTTTATAATCTATGTTTCTCAGATGATGACACATCTGTGGGCGAGGTCACAATGGCACTAACGGTAAAATGGTTTTGCTGGCCTCTGGTGTTTGCTCAAGGTAACCGCACCTCTTAAGTTAGTTGTGGTGGTTGTATTATTTCTTTTTTCTTCTTTTTCAGAGTGCGTCTCCCGAAATTCGGAAACCCCTATCTCGAAAGCCAAGCAAAAAAGGTTCAATGCAACTTAGTCATGTTTTAAAATTTAGCTTTCATTCTTTTTAGGTTAACTTGCATTCCTTTTAGGTTTAAATGCCACAGCAGGGCAACAAAGGTCATCGAGTCAAAACAAGGCCATTCCAGTGGATGGTCCAAAGGTACTGACCTTCCATTTGTTGTGTCCTCTTTGTGGGTGCCTAATTTAAAATTTACCTATGAGCTTTCTCATAACAGAAACCTGCAAAGAAGACCTTGCACACCAGTAAAAGCACTGGGAGTCTGAGGTAAAGTTTTAATTTAATTGAAACCCTCTGGTGGACTTAAGTCACTTTAGACGATTTGTTTTGAGTTTCATTGGAATGGTACTAAAACTTTATTGTGCACCTGCTGAAAACCAGTTGTGGACATGATTTGAAAACACTAAATGGTCTTGAATGGTAAAGGTTAAAAAATATATACAGAGAAGTCTTTCAGGGTACAATCTACAAATTGGCCACGATAAAGTAGTCTTTGATCATGTGTAAATGTATATCCAAATGCAAAACCTAAATTAGTAGTAATGGCTGGGAATACTTAAGCAACCAATGAACACACAGCCTTTCTGTATGCCCTTTATGCATTAAGATGTTTGAAGGCCAAATAAAGAGATAACAATAGCTTTAAAACCATGTCATTGAGCAGCAGCACACATTATTTGTCAAGCAGATAACTCTTAAACATGAAAATCAGGTTAAATGTTGCAATGAATGATCCACACTACAATCTCATATTCCAAACAGTAATGGCCTTAAATGTTTCAATACTCTCCCTCTCTCCTCCCCATCACCTTCCTATCTTTTTCTCTGTCCCCTGTATCTCATCCCTCACCAAAGCTGAGCTTTTGAGTTGAGCTGATAGTCTTTTTATTTTTTTCTGTGTCAGTGAAGAAAGTAAACGGGGTGAGCGTGAACTGATATGTATGTTTTATGAATCATATTCTTAGACTAAGTGAATTTACTGAAGGCTACCATGAAAGCTAGGTATCTAAGTAACTTATTAAATTCATTCACAATATGTGCACATTCCTTATTCTTATGTCTAATTATGATGAAAACTGCTTTGTTAATGTTTCTTGTCACGTTGACCGTTATGAATCATGTAAATTATATATTTTAAATTCCAAATGGCAAAATTTGACGTTTATTTGTTTGCGTCCCTAATTCTGACGTTGATCGTTCAACATTTCTATCGTAAAACGGCTGTCAAATATGAAATGTTTAGTTTAGCTACTATCTCGCACTTTTATGAACTGAAGCGTCGTGCTGGAATTTGCGCTCAGCAGCTTCTCTGAAAATAAAGCCTGCCTACTTTTGATTGGTCATCAACTCAAACATTTTGACGTTGAGGCAGCTCCGATGAGAAGGTTGGTTATCGACCTTGTGCAATATCCTTGCAGCACCAAAGAGTTAATATTAGGCAATTTGTTTACAACACTTTCTATATCAGAACAATAATGAGGTCCGGACCTCTGGGACCTCAATGGTGGGTATTATTTCACAACCTAGTAGTTAGTAGGCATCTAGTATTTACTAGTAGTATATTTACTAGTAGGTTCATCATGATATTACATATATTTTCTCCCACCAGATGGTGCCAATCTGCCTTTCATGCATGGAATTTAATTCCTCTGCTTTGTTTTTAACTTGAACACTATTAAAGGCACAATATGTAAGATTTAAAAAAAAATTAAAATATCCAAAAACCACTAGTACAATGTTATATATTTTGCTGATTTGTGTACTTTATCCCAAATGTTTCTAAGAATGTTTAAATCCAGAGAAATGAGCCATTTAAGCAGGTTTTTTAAGTTTTTTTTTTCATTTATTTTTTTTTACCAAAGAGACTAATATATTATGTGATTTTATTAGACAAGTGAGCAACCGTTTGGATGCATTCATTGACAGAAAACTATCATTGTTATATAGCTCAACACAGTTAGTCTTATTGTTTAAATCTTATTTTCTTGATGTAATGTGAGTACCATGTTTTACCATGCCTAATATCGATCTAGCTTACTGCAGTGCAACAAGTGTCTCATAGTAGCTGCCGAGTGAACGCACAGAGTAGCATTATAACCTAACTTTCAACACCCTCAAATGTATCTAATATGATAAAACAGCGCTGCGTTACCCCACAGATCTATATAAATGACTGGACTGCTCATCGCGTTCTAAACTGCCATCAGGCAGTGAAGCCACCGGAAGTTTTGAGTGGCCATCTTCCTATTCCCTACCGACAGAGGGCATCATTGACTTGCAGACAAAACATTGACCTAAAATAACACAATTTGCAGCGTCTGTCTCACAGGATTAGTTTTACAATATATGCATGTAAAATAGTTACTTCAGATGTTATCTGTAATGTTTATGGTCTTTTCGGAGAAGATAAGTCATATATTGAAATCGTTAATGTGGGTGTGCCTACTGCTTCTGACACGGGTAACTGACCAAACAAAATATATTTCTTTATGTAACATAATTATGGAGGAAAATATTAAACATTTAACATGTATCTGTGTTTAGCTGCAGAAATTTATTCGAATAGCTTATACGATAAATATTATCACAAGCCTTTTACTGTATTGTGCTATATTGTATTAGAATTCAGTTTACCATGCATCATCTTGGAAATAAAGCAGTCAGCGTTATGTCCAAGTTTTACTTCCTGATTGAGCAACATTTCAGACTCTTAAAGACAACACAAATTTATGCCGTTTACAGTTTCCATGAGTATAGTGTTATGTATGCTATATGTTGATGAATTAAACCATCGTTTAAACCATTAACCGCTTTGAAATGCACGCTGTTAACAAAATCATTGTTGCGACATTTGCAGTTAGCCTACTGTATGAATAAAAACAATACTACAACACAACAAATGCATTTCAGGTTACAAGGCAAACATTTTTGTTTTCCGATTTCTGAATGCACACTTTGACATTTGTAATGCATATGCTGAAATGTCTCGTCCATCCGCTGATCTGATGTTTACAACTGTAATGAATATGAACGTAACGTTTTAATAAGCACTTTAAACAAATAACCATTTACATCCTTAGGACTTTTGCATTCAGATAGGAGACTTTAGATATAAAAATGGTATTAGGCAATGTTTTCTCAGTAAAATCATAACATTTTTCTATTAATTCAGTAGAACGCGTGAGCTTACTAGGGAATACCAATATGGCAGCGCGGTGGCTTTACTTTTTATGACGTCCTGAGCAATCTAGTCATTTATATAGATCAGTGGCATGTCCAGAAGAAGTGGAAGCGTTCGTATGCGGCATAATAAAAGCTCTGTGAAATCAATGCGTTATCACGCTATGCTTTTGTTTTGAATAAGTGAACTCTAGCAGTGAAAAAATACATATTGTGGCTTTAATTGAAAATTTTTTTTTTTTTAATTTTGTAGAAATAAATGGTGCATACTTTAGAGGTGAATATCATGTATTACTGTGAAATGCCATCAAATATTAAACAAATATTGAAACTAAATGGCACACTTCATTAAAGCAAGCTTATTGTCTTTGTTCTTTACTGCTGAAGATCAAAATTCTGATTTCTGAGGAATACCAGAGGGTTAAATGATTGCTTTTGTCCACAATAGAATATTCCAAAATAGTCCTTTTTACTCTCATTGACAGGTGTGCCTCAACTATCAGTGCAAAAAGAACCCAAGGACGGATTGTCAAACTCAGTGACCAAGCGTTTGGTTTAGGGGGTAAATTTAGGTAAAGTTTTCTTTCTTGCATGGTTGTACCACTCAATTCTTTTCAGATGTGCGTTTTCCCTAAAAATGCTACTTTTCTTTTGATGAACAGGCAAGCAAGTCGCTCTATTGGTGATGAAATGATGGCTACAGCCACAATAGTAACTTCCCATGGAGAAGTGAGTGTATGTGTGTGTATGTGCACTACTCTTGCAAAGTTTTTGCTCATTATGGCATTCAACAGTGGCCATTTTCTGCATTTCAAGACACTGTTACTTTCTGAGGACAATAAAGATGACATCAGTGTTGAGTTGCTTGATGATACGGCTGTAGATCAGATGAGAAAGATCAAGGTAAACTGTTAAAAACTGCAGAATTTTACATGGTTGCTTGAAGACATTGGAAATTTAGCATAACCTGAAGTTTGTGACCTCTCTATTGCAGGACCTAATGGACTATCTGTGTAACAAAGTGGGGCTCAATAACACACGCTAATGCTTTTTAATCTGATCAGTTGGAGCCAGTGTTTTAATGTTTAAATGTTTTAATAAACGTTAAATTAATAAATAAACTATTGTAAAGAGGTGCAATAAAGTGATTTTGTTTATAATTTCAAATCAGAAATGTTCAGTTGTGGTGTTAGTGGTTGTATATTTGCTTTCACTCTATGCAAATATGGAAACACTGAGTTAGAGGATGCCATAAATGGTTAACACTAAATGGTGTTAGTTTGCTTATGCTATGCATATTGTCCTGCTGCTCAGTATTGAGGTTATTAAAATAAACGTTAACTGAAATAAAATAAAAAATGTAAAACATTTCAGCTACTTGCCAAGGCAACATTTCTTATTTTCATTTTAATGTACTAAAATAACAAACTAAAATTAAAAATACTGCAGTCCAAATTCAAAATACTGTTTGCCCCGCCCCCTCAGACTAGACTCACACGGGTTGCTAGTTTGAGGAGACTTAAACACTGCGAGTTGATGAGTTGATTTGTCCGCATTTTAATGTGCTTCCGTTCATAGATTTTTAGATGGATCCCGAGGCTTCTTGGGTCGGGTAGAATCTGCAATCTCTGACCCAATTTGTTTGCTGGCATCCATGGCAGCAATACGCTGTTTTCCGCCAACTGGCAACCTGTGGTGTCGAAATACTATTGAGTAAACTGGCAACGTGTTCTCTCACAGACCAAAACAAAAACAGACATTCTGACATAGAATGCACATTTCAAAGTAAAATAACTAGCTGTAGCATTGTTTTTCAGAGAAACGAGTATGTGAACTCAGCATGTTTCCTAAATATCTGCATATGATGGTATTGTTATGCTTTAGTACAGTCAAACACTTACATACAGCACCTTTTTAAGTGTCCGGCGGAGGCCCAGTGTGGAGCACCTGAGACCCACTGGGGGCCCCCAACTATATTTCAGCACAGATATCAGGATTGGGTGGACTTTTGAGTCTTGGGACCATATACAGAGGGAAATCCTCACTATAGGTGGTGAGATGGGGTACAACGGGGCTAAAGGCTCCTTTGATTTTATTTTCCTCTAAACCACTAGATGCTGCACAACTTGCCTCAGCACTTTCCAAAACATCAGCTTTTCAAGATGCATGTGGAAGTTTGTCTGATCTTTGATGCGATCATGGGCAGCAATGCAAAGTTGATTCTGCGCTAATTTGATCTAATATTTTATGTTTTAAAAATTGTTTTGGATTTAAGTAGCAATTAAGAGTCGCTAAAATTATTGAATATATTTTGAAACGGGTGGTCTTAATTTTATTCAAGGTAATTAAAGCAACAGTTTTTCAATAACGAAAGAATGTAAAAGTATGGTATTTGGGGTAAGTCACCATATTTACACCATATAATAAATAGTTAGCTGATTTTTCCATTTGTTGACATGGTGATATTCAGATGGTAAAATATCTTTATATTAAGTTGGGTGTTCGCCTTAGAGATTATCACCATATTTATAATGAAAGTATCATATTTCAAATATGTAATAAAATATCATTTGTTACTACCGTAAATCTATATTAAATTATGGGCTGTCCTTCAATGCTTTCAGAATCTTTACTTTTTAAAATGTTGTTTCTATACTTTTAAAATATTTCTATATTAACATTTTAATGACAGCGTATTTATTGAACAAAACAAAATTATTTTATCAACTTTGCTACGGTGATTTTTAACAAGTATTAACATGGACATTATTTAAAACATTATTTTAGCTAAAGCGTTTGTATCAATACTGTGCGCCTTTTGCCCCATGTGTGGGGTAAAAGGCCGTTCCCTGCACCCCATATTTTTAAACAAATTTTTTTAAAAACAAAATAAACCACACTTATGATTTATTTTCACACATAATCTGTTGCGCCATAAATGTTAAATACAAACATGTATATTTTTCTGCAATCATACACTATAGGAGTAATGAAAAGCACATTTTTCTTAAGGTGTGCCCTTAGCCCTGTTGTACCCTATACTTTAAAATGATGTTATTAATAATAATGGCATACTGCTGTAGTTAATCTCGTTGAGTTTGTCTTCTGATAATCTGTCATTCGCGCACATAAACTCCATTTCCCAGACGCCCGCCGTCGCCACAACGTAGTTGTCACAGTGCGTCTCGTGCAGGAATGGTGCTGAGGCAAATAGCTTACGCACGAGCGCATCACAGCCATACGGCAACACCCCGCCCGTGCATGCGCCTGCAACGCTGCGCACTACGTTTATTAGCGATTCTACAGCATATATAATAACGACTTTTCTTTAGTCGCAGGTGCGAGGCGCTTATTTCTTATCTTTTTATTACTTTCCACGTTGGCTCGAGCACTTGTGCACCGGATGACGGAAAGATGTACGGAGCGCGCTGAATGCTCAGACTTAATGAGGATCTAGACATACATGACATTGGACTCTGAAAAGGTCTGCGGATAACAATGAGCACCGGTGAGTGTGTTGTGAGTGAATCATGTATACTAATCTCATTACTTAAAAGCCCGGAGATTTGTCTGTGTCTGTACGCGGTGTAGTCTGGTTCCACCCACCTATCCACCAGCGCTCATTATGTTGCAGTGCAGCCCTGTTGTACGGACATGCGTAATGTGCTGCTGTCTAAGGTGTATGTACTGTAGGTGGTCTCTTTGCGTTTAACAGTGTAGCGTGCTCAGATGTTTAATAAGGACGAAGCACCTTCTTAGTGTTCTTTAGCCAGTGACAATGAATTTAGGCTTGTGCATAGTCTTATACATAGACTGTTTTAGGTCAATTTGGAAGCTCCTTAGAAAGTTCATTAACTTTAAATGCGTTAACAGAAATGCAGGCACGATACTTTGTAAGTTATGTAATAATAGAGCTACAGTAGCCTACTGTTATTCACTATGTGGTAAGTTAACAGTGATGGTGTTAGGTAATTAGGATAATCCGCAAGATCTTGTGTATTTGCTGATTTTGCTGTCAAGGTGGTCAATACCTCTGACTTTAATCAATACTTTCTGTAGCAGCAAGTGTGCTTTTTATGTGGAGAATGTTCTGTGACCTCTATCCTGCTGTCACCTGTTCATGAAGTGGCTGCTTAATTATTTGTTCTTTTTACATTTTTGTTCACACAAGCTCTATTTTTTTTTTTAGAAATGATCTTTTGGAAAAGTAAATTTGAAACAAATTATGCATAATTTGATTAATTATACATTCTGTATAACCTTATTTTCAGGTCAGCATGATGTGAAACTGACAGACGTAATAGCAGAGCACTAAATCATAATGGGAGTGAAGCTAGTACATTAGAGCAGCAATCTCAACTGTGTTTGGTTCAGAACACACATTATTTTTATATGGGACATGCACTGCCCACCTAGTTTAAATAGGCAAATACTTAAGAATCAATGATAGGATCATTATTGCAGTGATTATTGTGTTTCTTACATGTTATATGTTTGGCAACAGTTCTTCTAACCCTAATTGATGAAGTGTGTAGCTTTTCATTTCTTAAACAACCATTTAGGAAGACACATCATGGCCATATTCCAGGATGACAATGTCAAGGTTCATCAGGCTCAAACTGTGAAAGAATGGTTGAGAGGGAGCATGAAGAATCATTTATAGACATGAATTGGCACCTGTGAGTCCAGACCTTAAATTCATTGAAAGTCTTTGGGATGTGCTGGAGGAGACTTTACAGAGTGCCATCTTACCCATACACGATCTTGACCAAAAATGTATGCACCTCTTGATGGAAATACATTTTGTGATGTTATTTCCAGCAAGAATCTTTGTGCAGAATCTTTCATTATTTATAACCTCCAGTAAACGCTGCCTGTAAGTGCTTAGAAGTTTCTGTCACCTCTCTACTGCAATCTTGGCCCATTCTTCGCTTGAAAAAGCTTCCAGAGCACTGACAATCTTTGGTTTTCGCATTACCACTGCGTTCTTCAAATTCTGCCAAGTATTTTCAATAAGGTTTAAATCTGAAGACTGTTCAGGCCACTCAAGAACATTCTACGACTGATCCCTTAACCAAGTGTAAGTAGATTTGGATCTATACTTTGGGATGGCTGTCCTGCAGGAAAGTCCATTCATCATCAAGCTTCAGTCTCTGCACCGAAGGCATCACTATCTTTGCCAAAATGGCTTGATACTTCAATGAATTTATGTCCTTCATACAGTCAAGATTTCCACTTCCTGCAACAGCAAAGCACCCCCATAACAAGACTGGACTGCCTTCGTGTTTGACCATGGAGAAGGTGTTCTTCTGCTTATAAGCTTTGCCTTTGTTTTGCACCAGACATACTGCTGATCCATGGGTCCAAAAAGTTCCAGTTTGGACATATCGCTCCATGAAACATTCTTCCAGAACTCCACAGGTCTCTCCAAATGAATTTTAGCCTTCAAGTCGGCCTTTTATGTTCTTTTTGGTCAAGAGTCACATTTGGCAATATGTCCTAACATGAAGTTCAAGATTGTCTAGTTCTTATACTCTGCATTTAAATGTTTTTTTCTTCCTTTCATCAGGTCATCTTGCAAGTCTTTGGCACTAAATTGAGTTTTTTTTTTCTCAGTTGCTCTGATCAAATATTTTATTCTCCTTAATGATATTGTGCTTTTTCTCAAACCTCAAAGGTTTTCTGGTACAATAAATTGTAAACTTATGGATGAGGCTGCCAGCTGTGTCTCTTGGAACTTTAAGTGTTTTGGAAATCTTGTAGCCATAGACTTTCTAATGGAATAAAACAATTTGTTCTCTATAGCTTTTGTGAGATTGGCCATATTTGCTACTCAACTTTAGAACATGCATGAGCTAAATGTATGTATGTTTAACAGCACAAGCTAATTAAGTTTTGTTATATAGTTTCTAAGGGCTTAATTGTGTTTTAACACAATTTTGTACCATACCATGCAGATTTAAGTGACTTAAAACAGCAGTGTTCAATAGAGGTTGAATAATTATGAGACAGCTGTATTACAATAAAAAATAAGTTTTGGTAAGTATCTACCAAGTAACAGATTAATTTAAAATACTGAGCTTGATTCATGTCCTTTGTCATCGACAACAAAAGATGTGCTTTTCTCCTGCTTTAAAAAAAAAATTATGAACCTAGTTATTTTGCTGTTCTAACCATGCATGATTGTATGGTTATTTGCACCTCTGTATGATGATATGCAGGTTAAAATGTTTGTTTTTAAATCCCAAAGTTTCCTACTTTTTCCTTTTTCTAAGGTATTTGGTTGCAATTAAAAAGATTGTGGATTTTGTTGTTTTGAAGAACTGAGCAGGATTTTTACAGCTGTTGGAAGCAAACAGAGAAATAGCTGGTGATATCACTGCTGTACAGTAAGTCCCTGAGAAAGAGGCACTAGTAATTAGCACTGAAATCTAGAGTGGGCCTGTGACATTTTCCTTGTCCTGGTTTTATTGGTACTGACTGAATGGAATGACCTCCAGCTTATTCATCAAACACTAGCTACGGTAGGGACTAAATAAAAAAGCTCATTTTTCACGTAAAGTGGAAGCTTTTTTCAGCTATTTAAGGTGCTGTTCTGACCTGCAGAAATCAGAAAGGAGACACAAATTGGATAGCATATGTATGAAAAAGTGTTTGAAATGTACACCCTTGCCTTCTGCATGAACCCTGCTGGTTTGTTAATTGAGTCTTGGTTGGATGCATGCTGGGAGAATGCGGTTTCATCATCAGCAGGTGTTTAGGGGGCCATTTCATGAACAGGATCAGGGTATTTAATACACATGCAGCATAACTTTTTTTGTTTCCTCCATCACATTGGCTGCCATATATTACACTTTTATATACACCGATCAGGCATTACATTACATTCTAATATTGTGTTGGTCCCCCTTTTTCTGCCGAAACAGCCCTGACCCGTCGAGGCATGGACTGCACTAGACCCCTGAAGGTGTGCTGTGGTATCTGGCACCAAGATATTAGCAGCAGATCCTTTAAGTCCTGTAAGTTGCGAGGTGGGGCCTCCATGGATCGGACGTTTGTTTAGCACATCCCACAGATGCACGATTGGATTGAGATTAGGGGAATTTGGAGGCCAAGTCAACACCTCAAACTCGTTGTGCTCCTCAAACCATTCCTGAACCATTTTTGCTTTGTGGTAGGGAGCATTATCCGTTTCCATGAAAGGTGTACATGGTCTGCAACAATGCTTAGGTAGGTGGTACGTGTCAAAGTAACATTCACATGGATGGCAGGGCCCAAGGTTTCCCAGCAAAATATTGCCCAAAGCATCACACTGCCTCTGCCGGCTTGCCTTCATCCCATACTGCATCCTGGTGCCATGTGTTCCTCAGGTAAGCGACGCATACGCACCCGGCCATCCACGTGATGTAAAAGAGAACGTGATTCATCAGACTAGGCCACCTTCCATTGCTCCGTGGTACAGTTCTGATGCTCACGTGCCCACTGTTGGTGCTTTCGGCGGTGGACGGGTCAGCATGGGCACCCTGACTGGTCTGCATTATGCAGCCCCATACGCAACAAACTGCGATGCACTCTGTATTCTGACACGTTTCTATCAGAACCAACATTACTTTCTTGAGCAATTTGAGCTACAGTAGCCATGACCCTGTCGGCGGTTCACCACTGTTTCTTTCTTGGACCACTTTTGATAGATACTGACCACTGCAGACCGAGAACACTCCACAAGAGCTGCAGTTTTGGAGATGCTCTGACCAAGTCGTCTAGGCATCACAATTTGGCCCTTGTCAAACTCGCTCAAATTTTTACATTTGCCCATCTTTCCTGCTTCTAACACATCAACTTTGAGGGCAAAATGTTTACTTGCTGCCTAATATATCGCACCCACTAACAGGTGCCTTGATGAAGAGATAATCAGTGTTATTCACTTCACCTGTCAGTGGTCATAATGTTATGCCTGATCGGTGTATACTATTAGTGTCAAAATGTGTTTTTTCCTTATGTAAATTGACTTTTGTATTATAACTAAATGAAAATAATACATATCAGTAAGTTAATGTGCTTGTATTTATATGGGAATTATTGGAAGATGGTATATTAAGCTGTTTTTTTTAGACAAACCCTTTCTACAGTCAGACCATTAAGCATTTGATATGTGCTAATGACTTGATATTTGCTTTGAGCTTTACTCAAAGGTTTTTACTCAAATTCTTCAAATAACAGATAGGGTTGCTTTGCTGTCACATGTTTTCATGATTGTGCCATAGCCTCTGCACATGCACATCAGTAATAAAACTTATATGATGAATGGGACGAATAGGAACGAAGCGCTGCTGAATAAAGTACTGCTGAGTCAGTGTTCATGAACAGTTTGCATGACACACCAGATGGAGCTTCACTGGTTTCATCAAAATCTGTTGCCAGCTTGTTCATGAGATCCTGAAACGATGTCAAACCACAGGCAATCTGCATGCATGTACTCTGTCCTTCATTTTGCACACTTTGAATATCTCTAAATATATCTTCGTCTGATCAAGTATGTCTCTCATCCCAAAAGTCAAGCCAGAAACATCAGATCTTGAAAATAATGGTTGTTTGCAGCTCCTTTGGTTCAGTAATAAAGCCATCTTGTTATTCATAACTTTTTTGTGCTATACAGGGTTTT
Source organism: Rhinogobio ventralis (assembly GCA_039654625.1). NCBI lineage: Eukaryota > Metazoa > Chordata > Actinopteri > Cypriniformes > Gobionidae > Rhinogobio > Rhinogobio ventralis. Next base: position 19,237,400 of record CM077212.1, read on the forward strand.
TGAATTGGCCTTGTGGTTCTTTTTTGCAAGATTTTTAAAACAATGTTCCAGTTTATATGTATGTGTGTCAAGGTCAGGACTTAACTTTTCCAATATTCACTTTAATCACGACAGTTGTAAAGATTTCGTTTTTTGCCCTGTTATCTTAAATTTGCAGGGTTTTTTGTTAATTTTGGAGGCATTTTTTCCCCAAGCCCCTGTTAATTTCTGATCCTGGTTTGTGTGTGTGTGTGTATTTTATTGTTGATGTATCTGTGACTCTGAAGGGAATGTAACAGCAGATTGTGATTATTCTCTAACCATCACCCCTCTCATCCTGCTATGGAAACCAGAAGAGTGCTGGGGTTATGGGGACACATCCAGAATGTAGCATCCCTGTGCTAAACTGGATTTACCAGGTCTGGATTTACTGGTGGTCAATGTTCTCAGCTCAGAAGCTGTAAATCAGCAGAAAGGACTGGCTTTTCTAGTCTTTTTATCTATGTTTTGGTTTACTTTTTTTGGTTAATCCTAGAAAAACTGCAGTGACAAATTCGTACAGTAATTTTTTACAGTACAGTAAACACTATTAGTTGTGCAAACAGATAGTCCAATCCCATACTCTGCTTTGATACATTGTTTGAGAAATGAACTAGCTAGTCATGACTGTTTCATAAAACCGTAGTAACTTTGTTGAACATATGTTGTTCAAACCACATTTGTTAAACAATAGAACTAGTAATAACTTTGCTAATTAATCAGTTTGAGCTCAAATTAATCAGATTTGGCTGTAAAAAAATGAACATGGCATCTTAGGGCTACTATGATATACACTATATTGCCAAAAGTATTGGGACACCCCTCCAAATCATTGAATTCAGGTGTTCCAATCACTTCCATGGCCACAGGTGTATAAAATCAAGCACCTAGGCATGCAGACTGCTTCTACAAACATTTGTGAAAGAATGGGTCGCTCTCAGGAGCTCAGTGAATTCAAGCGTGGTACCGTGATAGGTTGCCACTTGTGCAATAAGTCCATTTGTGAAATTTCCTCACTACTAAATATTCCACGGTCAACTGTTAGTGGTATTATTACAAATGTGGAAGCAATTGGGAACAACAGTAACTCAGCCACAAAGTGGTAGGCCACGTAAAATCACAGAGTGGGGTCAGCACATGCTGAGGCATGCAGAAGTCCAACTTTCCGCAGAGTCAATAGCTACAGACCTCCAAACTTTGTGTGGCCTTCAGATTAGCTCAAGAACAGTGAGTAGAGAGCTTCATGGAATGGGTTTCTATGGCCGAGCAGCTGTATCCAAGCCTTACATCACCAAGTGCAATGCAAAGCGTCGGATGCAGTGGTGTAAAGCATGCCGCCACTGGACTCTGTGGAGCAGTGGAGACGTGTTCTCTGGAGTCTGGAGTGACGAATCACACTTCTCTGTCTGGCAATCCGATGGACGTGTCTGGGTTTGGCGGTTACCAGGAGAACGGTACTTGCCTGACTGCATTGTACCAAGTGTAAAGTTTGGTTGAGGGGAGATTATGGTGTGGGGTTGTTTTTCAGGGGCTGGGCTTGGCCCCTTAGTTCCAGTAAAAGGAACTCTTAATGCTTCAGCATATATAGACATTTTGGACAATTTCATTCTCCCAACTTTGTGGGAACAGTTTGGGTATGGTCCCTTCCTTTTCCAACATGACTGCACACCAGTGCACAAAGAAAGGTCCATAAAGACATGGATGAGCGAGCGAGTTTGGTGTGGAGGAACTTGACTGGCCTGCACAGAGTCCTGACCTCAACCCGATAGAGCACTTTTGGGATGAATTAGAGCAGAGACTGCGAGATCTGCTACACTGCTCCTGCAGAGCAAGTACGGGACTTGTTACTGCCAATACATACACAACATGCTGCTGTGAGCCAGTAAGACATGCTGCTGCTGAACAAAAGAACGTACATGATTTACCTATTGCAGATCTATACAGGTGGAGCTGGGGTAGGTGTAGGGTTTCTAAAAAAGTGCTGCAGTGCTAAGGCAAATGCTAACCAAGAATTTGAAGATTGAGCATGCAAGCTCATTTGCTACTGATACAGCAGGAACCAATCAGCTGTGCCCTATAGAGAATGAAGTGATTGCAAGCAGGTTGTGTTAAGGACCTATTAGCCGGCACCATCTAGAGAATCATGACAGAACTTTGTATATATGTTCTCCATTGTTTTGCTTTATTTTCAGATGTTTGATTCAATCGCGGTTGGTTTCCCTCCATCACAAATTCCCAGGGATACGAGAGCACACTTAGTTGGCTAAAAAAATTTTGGCCAATGGACCCCTGGTCCATATAGCTATGTTTTGAAAGTGCCACAGTGTCTTTTCAGTGAAATCAACCTACAGTGAAAAAAAAAATTGCTTTAGGATTTGCTTTGAAACTGTTTTCACTCAGAAATTGGTAAGTATCATGAATAATTACAAAGGAACACATTTAATTAAACATGAAATTCTTAAGTATAAATACAGACATTTTCTTGTAAAATGTACTGCAATAATCGTTCTTTTATTTACAACTTTGATTTTTTTTTGTTTTTGTTTTACAGAATGGTTTAGTTACAGTTGTCTTCATAGATTTCCATAATCTAATGTATGTTCTCACCCATAGCTGCATGTGTTTCTGAGATTTGACACCTGAGCACCGCTTTAGAGGAGTCTCGGGTTACGTGGAGCGTAAAGGACCTCAGTAAATTATTCATAACTTGAATCTTAAGGGTGTCTGAGTTGGAGCGAGCAGAGTACATCCCCGTCCTCTGTTATCTCTCTCAGGCAAAGAGGATATAAAATGAAGTTGACGTAAAAGTGCTGAAGGACTTTTAAATGAAGATCAAAGTGTAGAGAGAGAATTTTTTGACACTGGCAGTGTTCGTGTGGGTGTGAATGTGTGTGTGTTTTCTTGTACTCTTATGAAGTGCAGGGCAGGCTGTGCTTTGTCAGCTCTCTGTACAATCTCAACTACAGACAATGAATATGTTTACATGTGCACCAAAAATGTGATTATTTATAATAATCAGAGCAAGGACTTAATTGCAGTAAGATGTTTACATGACACGAGTACATTTCTTCCCTCTCTTTTACATGCAATTTTTATTATTCTGATTATTCACTAAGATTTGTGGTTAGTTTTACCATAGTTATTCACATAATCCAATGCACAGCATAAATGATGAACTCATGTTCAGGTGTGTTACTGGCCACTGTCTTAATCTACTTGCATCAAATGCAAAACACATTTTGTGCACAAGACTTTTTGTTTTCGACCATCACTATGCTGCATTATATTTATGTCGTGCAACGTTGTCAACATGAACTTCCTTCAGCACCCCAAATAAGTGATGCCTTCTTTACATCATCTGTGTACGTCAAAAGCATAGGCGCACTTTGGTCAGAGTGGAATAGATGCGATTAAAGTGTTTACATGCCTGTTTAGTGCATACGGCATATATTTTGGTTACTATGATTATAAGCTTTATTGCATCAATTTGATTGAAGTATTGTGTAAAGTTTGATTGCAATATTGCCTAAATCTTATTATAATCACAGTATGAGGATGCATGTAAACATAAGTTTGATCTAAAAATTGTGTTCAAACACTGCTTATAATTCATAATATAATATATACTGTTTCATACGCTCTCACACAGTTACATAATTGTTACAGGATAGTTGGTGGGTAATGTATTTTCGGGGTTGAGGCAAAACATATTTTCTACAAAAATCATGTACAGTAGAAATCGTAATGTATAGTGACTGACTTAATATGTTAGATAATGGAAACACAGCACATTTACAGTACATACTATATTTTGAATTATTGACCAGACGATTAGGCTGTAATCCCGAAGCTGATTTTATTATTTATATTTTATAGTTTTTAATTCCTGTATAAAATAAGATATACATATAAAATAAATGTAGATTATTTTATTTTTTATTTTATTTATTAAATTGTATTTATTTATTTATTTTTTGTAAATTATATACTGTATATATATTTTTATATACATTTTTTCAATAAATTCCTGTAATGAATTATATTATTTTATTATACATTTTATAATTGTTTTTCTTTATTATTTTAAATGGTTTAATTCCTCTATAAAATTTCTCTATATAAATGAGATATATACATGTACAATTTTTTGTTTAATTTAATTTTTAATTTTTTTATTACATTTTTGTTACCTGGCCCATTTATAGATCTAAATTAATCAGCATAATAATACGGTATTGGGAGCAACTTGAGAAAAAATTATGAAGATACTTTTAAGAAGATTCTGTTTACATAAATATATCCAGAAGAGGTGTGTAGATTTGGTTGGGCATCCTGAACAACGTAAGAGGTTTTGGAAATTATGTAATGTGTTTTCTTTGAAGGAGCTTGGCTCGCTCTCCCTCTCCCGCTCCTTTTTTCTCTTTTCCCATCTTTCACCTTAGAACAATGCCCCTTTTATTATTTTTTTCCATGGATTGCCAGCCCAGATTTTCAGCAGTGCCTAAACAAGCATTTTTAACAGTGATTACAGAAACTGAAGCCAAATGCGTTTGGCAGCAAATTAGCACAGTAAAAAAATGGCCCCTGCCTTTTTTGCAAAAGCCCCTGACAGGTGCTAGCTGGGCCATTCACAAGCCTGATCATTATTCAAGACTTATAGAGGACATGTGAGAGAGTGAGATAGCAGTATGACATTGGCTCATGCTTCGTGATTAGACATCAAAGAGTAAACTGTGTACAGAGACAGATCTGGAGTGTGAGTGAGGGCTCTTCTGAACTGGAAAAGATTTGCTCCCCTCTGACCTCATAAATTCGTTAATTAAACGGACCGGGTGTGTGAAAAGTTCTGCGGTTCATAAATGCCTGTCATGACTGTTCATATTTCAGAACTTTCATTAGAGCAACTACATTCAAGTGTGGTCTTGCTGATGGAGCACTGATGATAACATCTTAGATATCATAACTGTTGTTACAGGCATCTAATCCATCACAATCCAGTCCTTTTCCAACGAAAAGTGGATTCAACACAACTATATAATAATAAGATATGATTGCAAAATAAAAGTCACAAAATAAGGATTCTCACTGAGTCAGGTAGGGCAGCAAAGAGCCTTTGCCATGCTGTACACTTCTAAATGCCAGCGAAGGCAGTTGGTCATTTTGATATTATTTGCCACTTTCCTGGGACATCCCGCATTGTAATATTTGTATATTATTTATATGGTCATTTTGATATTATTTGCCACTTTCATGTGTATTTGGGACATCCCGCATTGTAAAAAATGCATTTGTCATGATTTTGCTGCAATATCTTTGTGTCCGTCCATGTAACTTGTCACAATTTGTCATTTATATTCAAATTTATTTGAATCGTTTTTTAATAGTTTCAAACATATTCCATATTTAAAGTGGTAGAAAAGGGCATTGTGCATTTTACAGATTTTTTTTTAACCTTGTTTAATTCCTAGGTATACATGTAACATTTTTATTTTATTTTATTTGTATATTATTTATATTGTTATTATATTGTTTGCCACTTTCATGTGTATTTGGGACATACCGCATTGTCAAAAAATTATTTGTCATTATTTTGTTACAATATCTTTGTCATTTATATTCAAATGTATTTATTTATAAAATGAGGTATAGCTAAGGTTATAATTGTTTTTATAATTGCATTGAAATGGAGGTTGTAACTTTGTCAAGTTGCATATAGGAAAGTTACACACATATATCTCGTGTTGAGATCCGGTTCTTGCATACTGTTTTCCCAACTGGGCTGAATGATAGTCCAGCTGCGTACCTCACACCGAGAAAATACGGGGAACGCCCTCAGATATTTGGGAAGGGGTGTCATGTTTTTGAGAAGCTTCTATTTATAATGGATTGCTTCAATAGCTCGAGTGTGTGCGCTGTCAGGCGCTGAGGCGGGAATCATATGACCTGCGTTCATTCCTGTATAGTGTCGCTGTGACTCGCGCTGCGGGACGCGCATTTCTCCGGTGCTCGCGAGAAGAGCGCAGCATTGACATGTACCACACCGCTGTACTCCACTGAAATACTGTCGGATATTTATTCAAACAGCAGTCTCGTTATCTTATTTACAGAATAGACGTGATTACGCGAGACGATGCCTGAAGAAAAAGGTAGGCTATGTTGCGCTTTGACGCTCTGGTCATTTTATTATTTCAGATGGCGGTTGTGCCTTTTTGTCAATGGGAACCTGTGTCATTGATGCTGTATGTTGACTTCATTGTAGTAATATCGAAGCATAATAGCGTATTATAATATTCAGTATGTATCATTAGGCTATGACATTGAATTTTAAGATTTGATATTATGACATTTTCAGAAGCATTCGGTGAAACAGCTGAGATTTCATGATGCATTGTGTGACAATTAGCGAAATATATATATATTACATTACATATATTACATTTTGTAGCGTATTTGTTAGATTGAAGCTCTGCAAAAAATATTTAGAGTGTTGCCTATTAAAACAACAACAATAACAACAGCCCAGCTAAAGAATATGCATGTCTTTGGCAGAAGGACATGCTGTTGAACTCCAAGAGCTCAGATGCAATCTGGCCTTTTTGGACAGCAGTCTAGAGATGTTTTTGCTTGTGTGTGTGTGTGTGTGTGTGTGTGTGTGTAGTGTACATGTTTTTCTATTCTGGTGGGGACTTAAACCTGAATGCACATTGACTCATGGGGACTCGTGTCACCGTAGGGACCTAAATTGAGGTCCCCTGAGGAAACAAGCTTATAAATCATACAGAATGAGTTTTTTTTTGAAAATGTAAAAACGCAGAACGTTTTCTGTGATGTGTAGGTTTAGGGGTAGGGTTAGTGTAAGGGGATAGAATAGAGTTTGTACAGTATAAAAAACATTATTTCTATGGAGAGTCCCCACAAAGATAGTGAACCAGACAGGTGTGTGTGTGTGTGTGTGTGTGTGAGAGAGAGAGAGAGAGAGAGAGAGAGAGAGAGTGAGTGAGAATATAGGGGAGGGGAAAGACATACTGACATTCTGACATATACAGTCAAACCAAAAATTATTCAGACACCAGATATTATTTTTACTAGTGGGTGCAGGACACTATAGTTCATTTATGTAAGTTAGGATAGTAAAATAAAGTAAACTATGACATATTATTCCCAAATTTTCATACAGTGGATTACCAGTAAAATTGATAAAAATTTGGGACCAAAATTATTCAGACACTTTGACCTGATCATGTTTTGCTGAAGTGTTTTTTCTTTAATTGCTAATGCGACCTTTTACACCACAGACTGAACAAAATGAAGCATTGCTTGGTCATTGGTTGACCTAAATTTGCATTATCTAATTGTGTACTTAAATTTAACAGCTGACAGCTGATTGGTTGATTGTAATCCATTACAAACCTTTCTATCAAAGTTGTCTGACATTATCAAGATGAATTTGTTCTGACACAGTTTGACTCTGAGTTCTTGTCATATTTAATTACCATTTTCTAAACTATAGTGAATAAACTGTGATAATGTGAGAAAATGTTGAAGGTGTCTGAATACATTTTGGTTTGACTGTAGTTATTTTTTGAGTGGAAATTAAAGAGCGCTTGATTGTTATTAGATGTTTTATTTTGATTGTCATGTTTAGACACTGCAATGATGTATGAATAAGAAAGCAGGGGGTTAATTGCTTTTGAATGAGTTCATTAAAGTTGTTTGTGTGCTAAAATAATTGATACATTTTATTTGACTAGGAGTTGAAACGTTGGCTGATGGCTGATTGATTTCCAATGAATACAGCATATGATATAAGCTAATACAAATTATGTAATCATATATTTTTTAACATTTGCTGTTTTTTAAATATTCACAAAACGCTGAAATAATTATGCATTATCCAGTGACAAGGCTGACTTTGTAACTGAGAAGCAGGTACACTTATCCGTTTAAGCCGATAATCTAAAATGGCCAAATATTGTCTAATTCATTGCCAGTTGAGTATATCAATCAGTCAAAGTTGCGACTTGTGAAAGGATTTCTGTGTGTGTTTGTACATGTGTGTGGCTATCACAGGGACAAAAAAAGCAGTATTGTCACCTGACACTTTGACATTACAAAGCAACTACTCTTAACTGCTGGGTAGATCTTACTGTCACACTTTCACAAGGGCAAACACATCCAAGTCATGATATAACTGTTGGAAGAGTCTCAGCAGATGCAGAAATACCCATAGCGCTGACTGTGGAGACAGTAAACAAACTCTCTTCCTCTGCTCCACCTCTTATCTAAACAGATCTGGAAGAAAGATGGAGAAATGAAATATGACAGGTAGTTGTTTTCTTTGCATTTAATTGTGCCTCAGGTACTTTTATCATGTGTCCTTGCGAAATCGGGAGATTGGGAGACACAAATATAATCTGTGGCATGTTCACTTGGATGTTTATCTTGCTTTTTTTGCTACCACCAAAAGTAAGGCTTAGATTAAGTGCTTAAAATCCATTACTCTGGCTCCTGTTGTTGTCCTCCCAGGCAGAAAGCTGCTAAAATGGAGTTACCTCTGGTTGCCTCAAAATAGGCACTCCATGGTTACGAGTGTGTAATTTGCTTTAAAATCCTTTAATCATCCTGCCATGTCGGAGGATCATCCTCTCACACACAGCTGCAGTCCTTGTGGACAAATTAGTGCTTTAAGTTTCTTGTAGATTGAAGCATCTTGTGGAATATTTGCTGGGACTTCAAATTCTTCTACTTGTTTTCAGTCAAATGTCTGAAGAAAGTGAGTCTACAGCTGCATAGTGATGTATGTACTTGTCTGTGGAAGTTATTCTTTATTCCAAGTTATTAGATATTTATTGGTGCTTGCTCACTTCCCCTATTTTTACCTTTAGATGACCTTTGCTGTCACATTTAACTATCTATTCTTAAATGGATAGTTCACCCAAAAATGAAAATTACCCCATGATTTACTCACCCTCAAGTCATCCTAATTGAATATGACTTTCTTCTTTCAGAGATGTTAAAAAAATGTCCTGGGTTAATAAAGGCATTCTGAAGCAAAGCGATTCATTTGTGTAAGAAAAATATCCATATTTAAAACTTTATAAACTAAAATAACTAGCTTCTGACAGACGGCTGTACGCATCGATTTTTACGGCGAAAGAGTAACCCCTGAACTGACACATGGCATATTGATGAACGCGGAAGTGGCAGAGGATAAAGCAAAACAAATCACTTGTCACAAATTAGAAGTCTAAAACAAGAATCTTTAAAGAGAAATGTTGAGGGATTTCAATATAAGAGAAGAGGAGCTTGAGTTTTAGTTGCCCAGCCCTATTTGTTTGAACCACGAGAGGGGTCAAAGCTACTCCTACATCCTACGTCATACATCGCGCCAGGGGTTAATCTTTTGCATATCCTGTGCAATGAAGCCCGCGAATGTCATTGTAATTTGCTTCAACCTTCCTGAACTCTTTATTTCTCTTTTTTTTCCGGTCTATATTCATCTGTCTTGCTGTCTGCATCCGTGCACAGTCTATAATCTTTTGACATTTAAGACTCATCAGATTTTGATGATTTAAGAATCATCAAAATGTATCTGACTTTTAGGTCACACTGAGGTCAAGATGTGACTTAATATGATTTGATGAAGTGGGAGTGAATGAGGTGAAGGTGATGCAGAAAATATGAACCTCCTCTCATGACTTAAAGGAAACAGCTTTGACATGCACAGTTTGATATTTGAAGAATGGAGGAGGTCTATAGACATACACTCACCTAAAGGATTATTAGGAACACCTGTTCAATTTCTCATTAATGGAATTATCTAATCAACCAATCACATGGCAGTTGCTTCAATGCATTTAGGGGTGTGGTCCTGGTCAAGACAATCTCCTGAACTCCAAACTGAATGGGAAAGAAAGGTGATTTAAGCAATTTTGAGCGTGGCATGGTTGTTGGTGCCAGACGGGCCGGTCTGAGTATTTCACAATCTGCTCAGTTACTGGGATTTTCACGCACAACCATTTCTAGAGTTTACAAAGAATGATGTGAAAAGGGAAAAACATCCAGTATGCGGCAGTCCTGTGGGCGAAAATGCCTTGTTGATGCTAGAGGTCAGAGGAGAATGGGCCGACTGATTCAAGCTGATAGAAGAGCAACTTTGACTGAAATAACCACTCGTTACAACCAAGGTATGCAGCAAAGCATTTGTGAAGCCACAACACGCACAACCTTGAGGCGGATGGGCTACAACAGCAGAAGACCCCACCGGGTAACACTTATCTCCACTACAAATAGGAAAAAGAGGCTACAATTTGCACGAGCTCACCAAAATTGGACAGTTGAAGACTGGAAAAATGTTGCCTGGTCTGATAAGTCTCGATTTCTGTTGAGACATTCAGATGGTAGAGTCAGAATTTGGCGTAAACAGAATGAGAAAATGGATCCATCATGCCTTGTTACCACTGTGCAGGCTGGTGGTGGTGGTGTAATGGTGTGGGGGATGTTTTCTTGGCACACTTTAGGCCCCTTAGTGCCAATTGGGCATCGTTTAAATGCCACGGCCTACCTGAGCATTGTTTCTGACCATGTCCATCCCTTTATGACCACCATGTACCCATCCTCTGATGGCTACTTCCAGCAGGATAATGCACCATGTCACAAAGCTCGAATCATTTCAAATTGGTTTCTTGAACATGACAATGAGTTCACTGTACTAAAATGGCCCCCACAGTCACCAGATCTCAACCCAATAGAGCATCTTTGGGATGTGGTGGAACGGGAGCTTCGTGCCCTGGATGTGCATCCCACAAATCTCCATCAACTGCAAGATGCTATCCTATCAATATGGGCCAACATTTCTAAAGAATGCTTTCAGCACCTTGTTGAATCAATGCCACGTAGAATTAAGGCAGTTCTGAAGGCGAAAGGGGGTCAAACACAGTATTAGTATGGTGTTCCTAATAATCCTTTAGGTGAGTGTACTTCAATATTGAATTCTGCAGTGCAAGAGAGTAATATGATGAATGTTCTAGCATTCAAAGGCTTTTTTATTGTACTATCTAACCCCAAAACCCACAATTGCATTTGCAAAATAAGGCAAACTATGGGTGATTTTGGCTAGGTGTGTGGCAGAGGAATTCTGTGGTGGAAATCCGAGCCTTTCAAACACACAGACATGTCAGCCATGCACATGGACCTCAAGCAGAATGTAGCAGGGCATGATGGAATCCCCATGGGTTGAGTAGATGCTCTATTTATGGAGAACCTGCTTAAAGATGGATGACTCTCTGTGTAAACGAGCAAGTCTGTGAAAGTATGGTGTGTGTGAGTTTAGGGACATGTGGAACAATCTCCCCCCTTACGCTGACCTTTAGCTGGTTGTGCTTACAGAGGTTTTGATGATATATGATGTGGACATCTGAAGCATGCAGATCAGTGTATGAACAGAGCGGGGTGTGACAGTGATAGGGATCTTACTACTGCAGTACAGCTTCATGCCTTAATTCCTTTAACCACAGATCTTTGGCTCAGGTTGAAAGGAATCCGAGACTCGGAAAACTCTGGTTGTTTTTGTACTTCATGAGAAATGGATAGTGATCCACCCTGACTTATCAAATTCTTATCAGAGAAGATGTGGTTAGGCCTATAAGATTCATTTACTCTCTTTTTTCTCTCTTTTATTGTGATGTGGTTTGCTAGTTTATTGAAGTCTTGTGCTGGCTGGCACCAAAATCCTCTTTATACACCATATAGTATATGGGCTTTTCACACTTGATATATGGGGTTTGTACATACAATGAAAGTAATTTGTTTGGACCTCAACATTCTTGACTGGATGGCAATCTCTTCATCATTTGTGTCTGGCGTCACTGTTTAAAATGTTTGAAGGCACAATATGTAATTTCCACAACTAGAGGTCGCTTATTCAAAACAAAGGCGTAGCTTGACGCATTTCGCAGAATCATGGGAGTTGTTGTCTTCGCTCGGCGGCTACTATGAGACACTAAGCTAGATCAATATTAGGCGTGGTAAAACATGGTACTTGTGATAAATCAAGAAAATGAGATTTAAACAATAAGACTAACTGTGTTGAGCTATAATGATTTGTTTTCTGTCGACGAATAGTTGCTCAACTGTCTAATAAAACGCATAATATATTAATGCTTCTTTGGTGTTTTCATAGTTTCTACAAAATAAAAGTTTTTATTTTATTTTGGAAATCGAGGGTTACGCGGGTATGATGTCATTGATTGGCAACGCACAGACACGGCCTGTGTCCTGGTTAAAATTGCTTATTTCTCTGGATTTAAAAATTCTTGGAGACGTTTGGGATAGTGTACACAAGTCAACAAAATATATAACATTGTTCTAGTGGTTTTTGGATTTTAATCCAAAAATCTTACATATTGTGCCTTTAACTTCTTTCCCTCAGATGCTGAAATGAAACACCATGTTCTGTGAGGTAGAAAGCACATGAATGTTTAATGAGGTAACCTTTGAGACCTTTGATTGGCTGTTTGTTGCCATAACATTTAACTCCTTTTCAAAAATTGATCTAGTGTTACTTTAGCATGATTTATTTACAATTGTAGTATTTATTTATTTTAATTTGAGTAATTTTAGTACTTCAGCTTAAACTTATTTCAGTTAATTATCCAGGCAACATTTGTAATTTTTATTTTAAGTTTTTCTTTTAAGTTCAAATTTTTAATCTAATATTTATATTTTATTTTATTTAAGCTTTATTTAAATTAACGAAAACCAGTTTTAATTCTATTCTGGTCTAGAATGATAAAGTTTGTCATTCCTGTCCCCATGGGTCTTTGTTTTTCCTGTAGTAGCTGGAATGAACCTGGCATTTGTTAAATGCATTGACCTCTTTATGGTTTATGGGCCTTCATGCTTGCTTTTCTTTATTGAAAAAATACCTTCTGGTAAACACTGCTGTTTATGAAAATACTGTCAGTGTTCTGTGATTTGACTGTAACCTCAAATGATTAATTCATGTATAAAGCATTTACATATACCGTCAGCTTGCTAAAAGTGTCTTTCTATGGTTGTTGTTGTGTTTTTAAAGTTGGATTATCGTAAATGTTCTCTGTTTAACAACTCTACTTGATCTGTGAAAGCAGGAAATAGCTTTAGCTTTAAAGGGGCCTTTAAACATTTCCAGAATGCTGTTTTTCGGAGGTCCTGGAGCACATGAGCCTCTCTTAGGATCTATAAAAACATGTGGATGTAGTGGAGGTTCACAGAGCATCAAGTATTAATGAAATGCTGTGCCAACTGGTGGATGAATGATGCAAGTGAAAGGAATTGACATATTAACCAGCCTGTTTCTGTTCTCTGTCGTCAGCCAATCTAAATGATTAACACTAGGGGTGTGAGCAGACACTTAGCTCACGAGTTGAATCACAAGATTGGGTTCACGAGAACGAGACAAGTTTTGCCAGTATTTTTAAGAAATCATCAATGACAAAATTCATGACTGGAAAAATAGTCTGCAGGTGCATTTTGAAATGATTTAACTAATCATCTTTTAATTAATGTCAATTCAGTTCTACTTTCTGAGTATGAATTATCATATGCATTGAAAGACAACAATATACAAGCACTGTAAAAGGTTTTGCCACAAACTCAACTGACTGGCTTCTCTCCTGTATGAGTCTCTTTAGACCTTACTGTACATGAATTATGAGCTTCCAGAACATGTGTGTGTTCAATCTCCTTATTGAACTCCTTTCCAAAAATTTAACATAGAAATAAAAACTGTATAAATAACAAAAATAAACTTATTGCACTTATTAAGTGCAAACAGTAAGTGCAACCATAATAAAAGTACTCTCTCAATATTCAAAGTGCAAACAGAGACCAGAGCTAAGAGGGGGTTACAACTACACAGCCCAGCCTAAGATAGCTTTGATAATGGGAGACAGGCTAATTTGAATGTAGCCTAATTTGCGCGCATCAGGGAGCTTGCGTTTTACTTTTGCTTTTGTTTTTAATTTGCGATCGCACATACTCTGTGTATAGGGAGCGGCGGGGCTGAGCGCGCATTCTACAAGATAAGATATTTAGCAGACGCTTAAGATCTGTTGCGCAACGAATCCTCCGCCATGGTCTTGTCAGTCATCCCACCTTACTCTTGTCACGTGATCAGTGAACTGTGATTCCTGCTGCTGTGACTCTGCAGCTTGTGCTGGATGAGAAGAGGAGAAGTTTACAATGGTTTACAACTGAAGTGACCGTTATCTAACTGAATTAAATGCTTTTTATTTCTGTAAAAAAACAGTGGAGGTGGTGCCGCAGTGGGCACCGTAATGAAATGTAAACGTAGCGGTAGCATATTCCATGCTAATTTCACCCTCATGCTCCGTCGTGGCAATATCACAAGACAGCTTTTCACTCGAAATCTCATCACATTTTAATATTGCAAGATCTCATGTCACAAGATCTCTTCACACCCCTAACACTAAGGGCCCTATTTTAAAGATCTGAGCGCATGGTCTGAAGCGCATAGCGCAGGTGCACTTAGGGCCTGTCCGAATCCACTTTTGCTATTTTAACAACGGAAAAGACATGGTCCAAAAGGGTTGTACCTAGTCTCTTGATGAGTCATGAGTGTGTTTTGGGTTGTAACGTGCAATAAACCAATCAAAGTGTCATCTCCCATTCCCTTTAAAAGCCAGTTGCCAGTTGCTCTTGCACCATGGCGGATTCGCTATTTACATGGCGGAATTTGCTCTCTCCAGAGAGGAATCCTTTTATTTTTAATATTTAAAAATGTTTGTGTGCTGCTGTGCGTCCCCAACGATGCACCTGAACACACCTCGTTTTCAGACTAGCATGGGCGAACAGATGGGCACGAGTGCATTTGCTATTTAAAGAACGTGGCACTGGATGTGAAAATGATAACTGCAATGGGCTGAAACTAGCAAAAAACACTTGCATCGCGCCTGGCGTCTCATTGCGGCGGGTGTATGATAGGGCCCCCATTCTTAAATCTGTCTGGTTCAGGGAACTTCATCTGACTTATTTAGAGAGGTTCAAATAATATCTTGTTACTTATGATGTTACTTATGCCATGCAGGCTATTGGATAATGTTAATCAACAGCCAAATACCTTTTTAGGCATTGTTTTAGAAAACTCACATTTGATCTGTCGCCATCTGTCTTTTTTTCCCTGAAATGTCACATTGTAAAATTGGTTGCCGATGACTCGTTACATTGACTTTTTTTTACTGTGTGACCACTATGACTTGGCACATGGGTTGTCTTTCCCCATGACATGACAAATGCAGTCAAACATATACAATGACTACTGTAGTTTCATCCCAAAGTACTTTTATCTAGTTCGTGTCAAAGGCTCAGCAAGTCTATGTGAGCGAACTGAAACCAGCATCTCTTAGAAACTTCTCAACGAATAAGGGACAAATACAGGTTCTTGCCTTTGAGAAAAAGCAATAACACATTTATCTATAGCTATTTATCCCTTCGACTTCACAAAGTGAACACCTGTTTTGAAAATCCTACTACAGAATGGAATGGGCTGGCCAACAGAACCAGTTTTGCTACACGCCCTTTTAAAACAAGAGGTTGAAGGTCTTTCTCTGTGTCTTGGACTGTATATGAAGTGTTTGTTTGAGTTTACGAGCCTTTGTAGGTGTGAAGATTGGGTGCCAAACAGGCACTTAAAAATTCACAAAGGAGAGCAGAGCACTGACGTCATCCATGTCTACCTCACAGTGGCGTGAGAGGGTACAATGTCATGTAATATTTTAGTAAGGAGCCCCACACACTCTAAGAAATGTCTGTAAAAATAAGGACACTGTACTGTGCTAATCTGAAGGAATTTTCCTTATTAATTTTTCACAGGTGTTTTCAGTTTTTCTACAGATTTTTTTTTCTAACAGTGCACATGACATTGACAACAACAAAAACTAGAATTAATTCCCATGAATTTATAATTAATTCCCTTGTTTTAGTTGAATAGTGGCCAAAATGTAACCAAATTAAAATGAGGGAACATTTATGTGCGGGGCTTCATATTTTAGTAATTTTATAATATAAATATTTTTAAAATTTTTTCAAGTACACTGTTAGCTTAGACATTGTCAGATTTCGTTGCGAAGACAGAACTGCTTGTGGTCTCAACCAAATCAGCACTTCATCACAATTTCTCCGTTCATCAACCATAACTCCTTCCAGGACAGCCAGGAACCTTGGAGTTGTCATTGATGATCAGTTAATCTTCACTGACCATATTACTACGACGACCCAGTCCTGCAGATTTGCGTTATACAACATTAGGAAGATTAGACCCTTCCTATCAGAGCAGGCCACACAACTCCTAGTCCAAGCTCTTGTTCTATCCAGACTGGACTATTGTAATGCTCTCTTAGCAGGCCTTCCAGCATGCACTATCAAAAAATATAAAATTTGATTTCTCATGACCCTTTTAAAATTTCCACCTATTTTAACTTAGTCAATTATCTGAATTTGGAATAGTATACTAGCACAAAACTCTTACTATTTCTGTTAGTTTTACTGATATCCACCATAGACATTAAGGGACATGTTCACCCCAATATTCAGACGGTCAGGTTCTATCAGTATGGGTTGTTGACTAATTTTTAAACTTTTCTATATCTGTCAGTTGGTGCTGTATTTGGGGATATTGCAATTAAACTTTTGTCTTTTTCTTATTGTGTCTCCACAGCGTTTCACCAACAGGCTGTTCACAGTCCCCTGGAGCAGCAGAAGGGACAGCGGCAGAGTGGCCCCATCCCATGTCAAAACTGTGGCAAGCCCTGCAAGGGCGAGGTGCTCCGGGTGCAAAATAAACACTTCCACATCAAGTGCTTTGTTTGCAAAGGTAACACGTTAGTCACAACCCACTCCATTCATATATACTGCTATTGTGTGGCAATTTTCAGACAGTTACATAATGGCTTTTACGCCTTGAACCTGAACCTGAACACAAAACAAATTTAATGAAAACATAAAAGTACTGCAGCACTGCAACAAACTCAATCATTCTCCATGAACGGGGAGGGTGTGACGTATATTGTTGTTGTGACAGCGTTGTACCAGGACCATAGAGTGAAGTTTAATAAGGTGACTGTGTTTCATTTGTTTGGGATCTGATTTCATCAAGAATAGCTTAAATTAAGCCAAACACATGGAGCACGGTGGTTTCCTGATTTGTCTGTCAGTGCATGTGTGTTTGCGTGTGCTTATGTATGTGTAAGACAATTTCTCCCAGCACCGGCTGTTTTCAGCTTGATGATGTTGTGAACACAGACAGTGGTTGCTAGGTGACCTCGGGGTTCAGACAATGTGAGCTTCTTAATAGAGTTTAGCACGTTTATTCTTACCTCAAAGCGTCAGTTAGTATGGTTACTATACGCCATTAGTCAAATTACAGTTGCTGCTCTAATTTTTTTTTTTTTGAAAACCTCTCACCCATAACTGTTTTTGTTTTAAATAACTGTAATTTTTAAGTTTTTTAAAACACAGCATAGAAATAGTTTGATGCAGTTCGGCCTAATTTTGTGGGCGAGTGTGTCACAATCTGTGTTTGTATTCTCTGAAAGATCATGCTTCTTTCATATGAACTAGGGTCGAAAATGAAGACAACATCTTTTCTTGGATATGTTTGCATGTATAGTACCTGTCAAAAGTTTGGAAACATACATTTTTTTTATGTTTTTGAAAGAAGTCTCTTATGCTCACCAAGACTGCATTTATTTAATCATTTCATATATTATTACAAATTAAAATAATTGTTTTCTAATTTTCATTACAATATAATATATGATAAAATATTTGATAAAATGTAATTTATTCCTGTGATGACAAAGCTGAATTTTCCGTATCATTACTCCAGTCTTCAGTGTCACATGATCCTTCAGAAATAATTCTAATATGCTGATATGATGCTCAAAAAACATTTATTGTTATTATTATCAATGTTGAGTTTTTGCTGCTTAACATAAATAAATGACTGTAAAATAAATGCTGCCTTGGTGAGCAGAAGAGACTTTTAAAAACAGATTTTTAATATTTTTAATATTTCCAAACTTTTGATTTGTACTGTACACAACCATTTTTTTTTAAAGAAATTAATACTTTCATTCACCATTAATGCATTAAATGGATCAAAAGTGACAGTAAAGACATTTATAGTTACAAATGATTTCTATTTCTAATAAATGCTGTGCTTTTGAAGAATCACTGTTTCCACAAAAATATTAAGCAGAACTACTGTTTTTTTTAACATTGCTAATAATAAGAATAAGGTTTCTTTTGTTGTTTGTTATTTTAATCAGCATATTAAAAATATTTTTTTAAAGGATCAAGTCACGCTGAAGCCGGGAGTGTTTGCTGCTAAAACATATGCTTTCTTTTAATAGAAATGTTACATTTTACAATATGTTAAAATAGAAAACAATTCTCTTAAATTGTAATAACATTTTACAAAATTACTGTTTTGTACTGTATTTCTGATCAAATTAATAAATCTTAATAATAATAAATCTTGACCCCAAACCTTTAAACTGAACTGTGTAATAATACATTTTTAATCATAAATACTATTACGTTTACTTAAATACTTAAAAGTTTACTTGAAATATGAGCACATTTATATTTTCTTGTAATATATTTTAAGTAATTACAGAATTAATTTAGGAATCAATAGAAAATGTTCCCACCTAGACAGTGGTGAGATTGACTGATTATTATTCATTGTGGCACCTGAGTGCCCAAAATGCATAAGAAAAATTATATGCACCTTTCCTGTTTATATCCCATAATAGGCGTAGTGATGGAACATGTGATCAGCATGGAATGTCAGTATTTATAGGCTTCAAGGCCTAAGCCTTTAATTTTAATTTAAAGTTTGCACTAACATTCTAGTCACACATGATTTCTTTAACTTACCATTACAAGTACAATGCCTCATCAGTTGTATAATGTATTAAAGGAGTCACTCTAGGAACACTGGTTATGTGGGCGGGTGTTGTTTTTACAGGAAGTGTGTTTGAGTGTGTCATTCCAGCACTCAGTGTGCTGTCACACCAACTTCAACTCATTTGCTATGTAAAACATCAAACAAACCAGATGATATTGCTTCATTCTAAGATGTTCTTTGGAATCTTCATATGGAGGTCTGGAGAAGGACAGGATCACGTGGGGGAATTCAGTTATCATAAAACTGCCTCTATTTGTTTCATGCACACCATGACAACATGGTAATACTATTCTGCACAGTGGGGATTTCATTGCTCCATAAAGGTTGGACTGAGCACGCCCAACGCTCATTCCAAACATGTGAGCTCAAACATTAAAATATATTATTTAATCAGAATACGCATATACTGTATATGCATATAAATGTATATAGTACATGCAGCCTTTGTCAGTAGGCTAGGAAACATTTTGAACAGATAGCATTATTGACATAAACTCACCATTAGTGTATCATTCTTGTGTAAATATTTAGAATTTTGCATGTAACTGGAGAGAGAAATCTGTTCAAAACATGCTCAAACTGAATAGTAATAAAGCAGTGCATATCAAATATCAGTAATTTCAATATATGTGGTGTGTGTGTGACCTACACCCTACTGAAAACACCCTAATACAGCTGCCTTTTGTTTGCCTGAACACCCTAGTGATTTTTTTTTTATTATCAACACAGATACACACGTGCCAACTATCCACATGCACACACATCACAGTAAAGTCTTGAATCCTGATACCTCATCTGGGGAAAATGTTGAAATGATTTCATTCGAATTCTTAGAAAGCCTGTAATTTTCCAAACCTAAAAGTTTCCTTTTATTTTTTATCGAGACAGATAGTGTTGCTTCTCTTTACTCTATCCTGACAGCACCAGAGTTCAACATCTGAAACATGAAGAGCCTCATATATTTATAAGCATGTACTTGGCAAGTGATATGCTTTCACATACTGTAGGCCTATACATATTCACACTTGAATGCATGGACCTGTTCACATGGTCCTGGCTGTGTAATTCAAAAATCTATTGATTATAATGTAATTTTCTGTAATTTTCTAAGTATAGTGATGTAGAATTCATGTCACACATGGGCTGTCATAATATATGGGCTTTTGTTTTCTCTTAAATTTGTATTTACATGGGTGTTGATTTATTTTGTTTAGTTGTCATTCCAGTGCCGTTTCAGTTGAAACCTCCAAGTACATATTTCACAGCTAAATGAAATCATGCCAATCTGATTTAATACACACAATTAAATTGTTTCCTTCAAGGACAGAGCAAAATGTGTTTGTGTGCTCAAGGCTACATCAAGATTCTTGTTTAAAGCTTTTTCCCACCGCAACTGACCTTATATAACAAGTCTTCAGATCCAGAAGGATTCAGCAGAATTAATAAATGACACAATTTATTTAGTTCCCCCTTTAGAAGCGCTCATGAGGGAAATTTAGTCTTTTTATTCATAATCTGTCACTAAAAACTCAACAATGGTGCATTGAGAACATGAATGTTGTGAAATGACAAATATGGATTTTCCCAATTATCTGACATTTTCATTGGATTATGCTGTAATCCCATCTGTAACATTGGATTATGCTGTAATCCCATCTGTAACATTGGATTATGATCAATGTACAAATATAGATATTTATAGATCATAAATAAAACTGCTTGCACAGTAGCACACTTTTAATTAATCACATATTTGTGCATCGTGCTCTGGTTGTGTGGAATGTTTGGGATTTACTTAGCTATACTGTAGTTTGGGGGTCAGAGTTGTTCCACCATTTGGTGATGTCCTCAATTGAAACCCCCCCCCCCCAAAAAAAACAGATAAATAAATCAAATTAGTATTCAATAGTATTAGTATCGATAATTGTGAAATTTCACTGACATTTAAAATTACTCATATCATGAAATAAGACTTTGATCATATCACCCACCAATAATCGTGTTAAATAATCGTGATTTCAATATTGACCAAAATAATCGTGATTATAATTTTTGCCATAATCGAGCAGCCCTAGTATAGGGCCTCCTTTTGTGGCCAATATAGCATCAATTCATCTTGGGAAAGACAGATACAAGATTTTGAGCCATTCCTTTTCCAGAACAGGGCCCAGGTCACTATGTGGAGGAAACCAGGTTTTTTTTTACTTTCTCCTCCAAAATACCCCAAAGTGGCTCAAAAATATTTAGATCTGGTGACTGTGCAGACCATGGGAGATGTTCAACTTCACTTTCATGTTCATCAAACCATTCTGTCACCAGTCTTGCTGTGTATATTGGTGCATTATCAAACTGATACACAGCCTCAACTTTAGGGTACAATGTTTGAACCATTGGGCGCACATGATTACTCTGGGCACACAATAGTCTGGGTGTTAAGCCTCTTTGGGGCCTCTTTCACATTGTCCACAGCCCAAGATTTATACTGTTGGCACTAACAAAACCAACATTTGGAGTGACCAAAGGTTTAGCTATTGCAGGACCATGAATATTGACTCTGTGGAGCAACTGACAAACAGTTTTGGTGGAAACAGGAGAGTCGAGGTGTACAATTTGGGAATCTGTGGTTTTATGTTTTTTGGATATAATCCGGTTTAGTACCTGGACATACCATTCAGACAGCTTCCTCTTGTGTCAACTGTTACTCCTGTTAGATGTGGTTCGTCCTTTGTGGTGGTATGCCGACATTACCCTGGATACCATAACTCTCGATACACCACAAAGACTTGCTGTCCTGGTCACAGATGAGCCAGAGAGACGCTGCCAACAATTTACCCTCTTTTGAACTTTGATATGTCTCCCATTATGTTGTGTAGATTGCAATATTTTATGCACAGCTGTGCTATTGCTTATTTAAAAGTATAAAAATTGAAAAGATTAAAAAATCAGTAAGGATTGGCCACCGGGCTGCGCATATATAGGTGTGAAACCACCAACACTATATTGGCCAGTGTTTTAGTTTCATTGTCCTACCACTGTATTTACACACACACACACATACACTCACCTAAAGGATTATTAGGAACACCATACTAATACTGTGTTTGACCCCCTTTCGCCTTCAGAACTGCCTTAATTCTACGTGGCATTGATTCAACAAGGTGCTGAAAGCATTCTTTAGAAATGTTGGCCCATATTGATAGGATAGCATCTTGCAGTTGATGGAGATTTGTGGGATGCACATCCAGGGCACGAAGCTCCCGTTCCACCACATCCCAAAGATGCTCTATTGGGTTGAGATCTGGTGACTGTGGGGGCCATTTTAGTACAGTGAACTCATTGTCATGTTCAAGAAACCAATTTGAAATGATTCGAGCTTTGTGACATGGTGCATTATCCTGCTGGAAGTAGCCATCAGAGGATGGGTACATGGTGGTCATAAAGGGATGGACATGGTCAGAAACAATGCTCAGGTAGGCCGTGGCATTTAAACGATGCCCAATTGGCTCTAAGTGGCCTAAAGTGTGCCAAGAAAACATCCCCCACACCATTACCCCACCACCACCAGCCTGCACAGTGGTAACAAGGCATGATGGATCCATGTTCTCATTCTGTTTACGCCAAATTCTGACTCTACCATCTGAATGTCTCAACAGAAATCGAGACTCATCAGACCAGGCAACATTTTTCCAGTCTTCAACTGTCCAATTTTGGTGAGCTCGTGCAAATTGTAGCCTCTTTTTCCTATTTGTAGTGGAGATGAGTGGTACCCGGTGGGGTCTTCTGATGTTGTAGCCCATCCGCCTCAAGGTTGTGCGTGTTGTGGCTTCACAAATGCTTTGCTGCATACCTTGGTTGTAACGAGTGGTTATTTCAGTCAAAGTTGCTCTTCTATCAGCTTGATTCAGTCGGCCCATTCTCCTCTGACCTCTAGCATCAACAAGGCATTTTCGCCCACAGGACTGCCGCATACTGGATGTTTTTCCCTTTTCACACCATTCTTTGTAAACTCTAGAAATGGTTGTGCGTGAAAATCCCAGTAACTGAGCAGATTGTGAAATACTCAGACCGGCCCGTCTGGCACCAACAACCATGCCACGCTCAAAATTGCTTAAATCACCTTTCTTTCCCATTCTGACATTCAGTTTGGAGTTCAGGAGATTGTCTTGACCAGGACCACACCCCTAAATGCATTGAAGCAACTGCCATGTGATTGGTTGATTAGATAATTGCATTAATGAGAAATTGAACAGGTGTTCCTAATAATCCTTTAGATGAGTGTATATAGACTAGTGTTCAAAAGTTTAGGTCAGTAATTTTAATTTAAGTTATTCATACTTTTATTCATCATGGAAGGATTAAATTGATTAAAAGTGACAGTTTTTTGTTACAAAAAATTTTTTTTTTAAATAAAAGCTGTTCTTTTAAACCGTCTATTAATCAAATAATCCTGAATAAAAAAAAAAAATAGGTCACAGTTTCCACAAAAATATTAAGTAACTGCAATAATAAATAATATTAATAATAAGAAGATCAGCAAATCAGCAAATTAGAATCATTTCTGAAGGATCATGTGACACATCAGCTTTGCCATCACAGGAATAAATGACATTTTAAAATATATTAAAAAAAGAAAACTGTTACTTAAATTGTAAGAATATTTCACAATATTGATATTTATACTTTATTTTTGATCAAATAAAAGCAGGCTCTGAGAGCATAAGAGACTTTTTTTCAAAAAGTAAAAAAATTTGGTATTACGATTTCACATCAGACAATATGTTCATAATGGTGTGAGTATTTTGTTTCTGTTTTGCAATCTCTTTTCAAGGCATGTAGCTGATTTGTAGTACACATTTTACATATCACAACAGCACTAATACGTCTAACCCAATTATGTAGTTATATACAATTTTTAAAACAATGGGACTGTATTTATAGAAATTTGCAATATGAAAAATTAGCTATTTACAAATAACATTACACAACATTACAACAACAAATATATCTTTATTTGACATTAAACACTTCATTTAGGATTGAAGTAAAAAATTCCTTGATGTTTAATTGTCATAAAAAAAGATAAATAAATAACCATAATCAATTGTAATTAAACTCATTTAGCTTTGCTCTATATATATAAAGAATTTTCAACTGATTCTCTGTATGTATGTGTGTTTGTCTCTTTTTGCTGTTGTGCAAGTATTTATTCAGTGTATTAGTTCTGTTTGGCTAGTAGCCCAGGCTTTTCATGTGCAGCGGATTAAATTTTTCTGTGTGCTTGTTCAGAGATGTGTTTTCTTATTATATTCCATTCTCTCTGCTGTGTAGACAGTCAAGTAGTTACATGTCCATGTTTCCTGCATTATACTGGTGCACACTAATTTGCACTCATGTGTTAGTTATCGGTCAAATTAGTGTGTAATTACAGGTAATTAGAGACATTCAGCAGCAGTTAGAACAGGACACTCTGTGCTGGAGTACAGTGAACGCTCAGGACTCTCAAGGTGAATGTCACAGCTAGAGCTTGTGATCCTCGGCCAAATGAAGGTGATGATGCAGAAGCTCTTCTGTTCATCAGGACAGAATTGATGAATGGTTCATTGCCAAAGGTGTGTTGATACCTAACAGTGTTGTTTTCTGCATCATCTGCAAGATGAAATATTGTGATACTGTGTTTATGATGAGGTAGTCTTAACCTCAAAGCTGTATTGGCTGGCCAGGTTAATAAAATGAGCAGATTTGAGGAAGAAATAATCTAAAAAAGGGTTAAAAAGCACTCAAGTAATTGCATATTGTCACCATTATGTTCAGTATGTTTGTGTCTTTGGGACTTTTAGTAGTTCCCTTTCAAGGGAACTCGCGCTGCGTCACCGCTATGGGAATGCCTCTGCATGATTGCGTCGTGAAGCACGTGTGTAACCAGTCCAATGGAGAGACGGAACGTCACAGGCGGGTGACGTCATCGACCCAGAAGGTATAAAGCATACCCGCAAACAAACGCCGCTAGCTTCTGTTGTCTTCAGCAAGCGCTCTGTGTAACATTGTCCTTTGTCAGCTCTGTGTTTGTGTCTGTGTTCAGACTTTTTTGTTTTCATATAACAAGTTTGCAACACATACTGACACACTAAAAGAGAGACATTATGGCGAGCGAACAGTGTTACAGAAAGTGTGTTCCTCCCTGCTTTTGTTACACCACGAGTGGGGATACACATTTGATGTGCATTGTTTGTATGGGAAAGCAGCATGCTCAGTCGGCTCTCGAGGGGGTCGGCCGCGGTGCTACAGTTATCTAGCTCTGAGGAGGTGGATGTCTGTAGCGTCAATGCAGGGGTTGCAGACACCGAGTACAAGCTCCTCACACCGGGCGCAGCAAAGCAAAGCGCCGCCACCCGCACTCCCCCTCAGAAGGGGTGGGGTGGTGGGCAGCGCCTTCGGGCGCAACCTTCCAGTGGTGAGACAGGCCTGAGGGCCGTCTTCATTCCTAGGAAGGCTGTGTCTAAGAAGCCCTGATGCCAGTATGCTCAGGGCAGTGAGGGCGTTCCCCCCCGGGGGCAGGCAGTGTTCACCTCAGCATACGGTGGCCGTCTGTCCTCGGTGCCCTCACAGGGTCGATCCACCAACCCCGCCCGAGTGCCGGGGTGGCTTGTGCCCTCTAAGGAGGGGTTGGCGCTGTCAAGCAAGTTGTTCCCTGTCGGTTTGCCGCTTCAGGGCACTGTGCTCGGGGTGCAGAATACCCCCCAGGGGCAGGTGGTGTTCACCTCAGTATACGGTGCCCGTCTGTCCTCGGTGCCCGTCTGTCCTTGGTGCCCTCACTGGGTCAATCCACCAACCCCGCCCAAGTGCCGGGGCGTGGAGAGCCCTCGCGAGTCATCTGAGCCCTCTGAGGAGGGAGTCGGCGCTGTCGAGCCAGTTGTTCCCTGCCGGTTCGCCACTTCATGGCGCTGTGCTCGCGGTGCGGCGCAGCAGAGGCCAGTCTCGAGAGGCTGGTACCCCTAGTAGATTCTCGAGCAGAGTGGGAGAATCTGACGAATTTATCTCAGTGGGTCCTGTAGATGATGACAAGGGTACGCCATCCAGTACCTAGTTTCTGTAGGGTCCTGCCTACACGGGCGGACCCCAGGCAGGCTCTGATTATGATTCTAGAAGTACAGACTCTTCTGCGGAAGAAGGCTATAGAAGCCCTGTCTGACAGGAAATTAAGTGAGTCAGGGGTATATAGCCGGTACTTCTTTGTGCCTAAGAAGGATGGGGGTGGCTGCGCCCTCCTCTAGATCTGCGCGTCCTCAACCGCCCAGCAGCTTGGTTCAGGATGCATACTTCGTGTCTCGGACCAGGTCAGAGGACTGGTCTGTCACAATAGATTTCAATATGCATACTTCATGTCTCCATCCTTCCGCAGCACACGAAACACCCGAGGTTCGCTTTGAAAAGCGTACCAATATTGGTCTAGCCCTTTACCACACACCTTCACCAAGTGTGTAGATGCGGCATTTGCCCCTTGCGTATGCAGGGGATCCTAATTATATCGTCAACTGGCTGATCCTAGCACAGTCAGCACGTCTGGCGGTTCAACATCGAGGTGTTGTTCTCGCGCACATGAGGAAGTTAGGGCCGAGGCTCAACTTCAATAAAAGCGTTCTTTCTCCAGTTCAGAGAATAACATATCTTTGCGTGAGTTGGAATTCGGTCCCTATGCAGACCCGCTTATCAGAGCCTCGCATGGGGCCGATCCTCTCGGCAGTTTAAAGGTTGGTGCTAGACTAGTCACTCACTGTCTAACAGTGGTGGCCTAATCCAAGGGATTTCCCCGAGGGGAAACCCTTTCTCGCATAGTCAAGGCAATGCTCCGCATCGGCTATGTGGAAAGGTCCTTGGTTCCTGGCCCAAGGCCCGTCACTGTGGGCACCGTGTTAGTGAGTACCTCTGATCACAGGTGCCCCCCTCGCGGGCTGGGGGGGGCGACCACGAGTGGTCGCTCATCCCAGGGTTTATGGCAGGACTGTCGTCATATGTGGCTCATATTGCCTGGAAATGCTGAAACACTTCCTGCCTTGCCTCACAGCCGGCCAGCATCTATATGTCGAGATAAAAAAAGGAGAGGATGGTTTCCCCGAGGGGGAACCCCCTTTCGCATGGTCAAGGCTACGCGGCGGTGCTTCCGCTCCTTGGCTATGTGGGAGGATCCTTCCTTTCGGGCCCAAACCCGTCACTGGGGGCGCCGTGCCAGCGAGTACCTCTGGTCACGGTCGCCTCCCTCACGGGCTGGGGGGGGGGCAACCATGAGTGGTCGCTCGTCCCAGGGCCCATTTGTGGAGCAGACATCCTGTTGAGACAGGGGCCGAGGCCTGGGGGGTGGAGACTCCACACCGAGGTGGTGGTGCTCCTTTGGGAGAGATTCGGCAGGACCGAAGTGGACCTGTTTTGCCACACAAGCAAACACCCACTGTCGACTGTGTTCTCCCTAACGCCTCCAGCTTCTCCTGGACTGAACGCCATGGTACGAGAGTAGCCGAGGCTGCCTCTGTACGCATTCCCCCTGATCGCTCTGCTTCCGGGAGTTCTAGAGAGAGTATGCCGGACAGGGCCCGTCTTCTATTAGTAGCTCCGTTCTGGCTAGCCCGAGTAGGCGTCTCGGACTTCGTGTCGCTCCTCGACGGCTCTCCCCTGGAGATTCCGTTCAGAAGGGACCTTCTCTCTCTGGCGGGCAGTGCCATCCTGCACCCTCGCCCCAAGCTGTGGAGAAGCAGCTTACCACACTCCTTTGGGTGGTGTTTCATTGGGCTACACCCTCCAGTTACCCATTTCCTCCGTGGCACTTTGAGGTTGGCTAGGCCTTTCTACAAATAGGCCGGGGTATGTTCCTTAGGGTCGACACTATCCTGTGAGACCCTTAGTACTTCAGGCCTTTGTCCTCCTCCTTCTGACGTCAGACCGGAAACTTCTGCTTGCCTGTTCAACGCTCTAGAAGCCTATTCCTCGGGGCCGGCATGGCTAGGAGGTTTAGAACAGTTATTTTTGTTACGGGCCACCCTCGAGAGGGGGTCCGGCTTCAAGCAGAGGATGAGCAAGTGGGTGGTCAAGGCTACTCCACTTGCTTATGTGGCGGACGGGCAGCCTCCCCTTAGCTGTCCGGACCCACTCATCCAGGAGTATGGCTGCCTCTCAGGCATTTTTGGCAGGGGCCTCCCTGCAGGACATTTGTGATGTGGCAGGATGTTCCTCACCGCTCACCTTTGTCAGATTTTACTCAATGTTAATGTTACTCCGGGGGCGTGGGTATTCTCGTTCCCATAGCGGTGACGCAGCGCGAGTTCCCTTGAAAGGGAACGTCTCGGTTACGACTGTAACCTTAGTTCCCTGAATAGGGAACGAGACGCTGCGTCACCCTGCCATACTCCCCGCATGCCCGCAAGCGTCTTGCTTCAGCCTTTCACAGAAGCTAGCAGCGTTTGTTTGCCGGTATGCTTTATACCTTCCGGGTCGATGAAGCCACCCGCCTGTGACGTTCCGTCTCTCCATTGGACTGATTACACATGTGCGTTCCGATAGCGGTGATGCAGCGTCTCATTCCCTATTCAGGGAACTAAGGTTACAGTCGTAACCGAGACGGTTTTCATTAGTTTGCATTATGCCGAGTTCACACTGCCCAATTTTAGCCCTGATTTTGACTCGCCGACAGGTTTTGCGAAATCGCTGACAAATGCCCAAAATCATAGGCAAATCGGTGCTCGTGCATGTGAGTGACAATCACGCAGTGTGAATGATCAAAGACGCGATCAGAGAGAATCGCAGACGAGTCGCCGACACCTGTGAGATATTTGGCATGCTAAATATCTGGACCTGTCAGCGATTTAAAATCCTGCTGTGTAAAATGTGATCAGTTACTTTTAAAACAGTGTAGCTTTTCCAGTAGCTAACTACTTCATCCAGCAAGTAGCGGTGTAGCTCAAATCGTAGTTTGCGGACGGGACAGAGTTGTCGGTGATTCTTCGTCTTGTACAGTCATGCAATGTGAAACCCCCTGTCGCCAATCCATTGTGCAGTGTGAACACAGCAGTGACTGAATGCTACCCCATATAGTCATGCAGTGTGAAAAGAGCAGTGATCCGACGAGTTTAAAAATCGTGCAGTCTGAACTCGGCATTAGTTGCTTCATAAGTGTGTTAAAGTGTGCTAAATGTGCTAAAATTTTTGTACCCTTCATAAGGGAGTTTTGTTTGAGTCATTTATTTTTTAAGATGTCCACAAACAGGTTTGATACAGGTTGTTGGTAATGTCTGTAATTTACTGTGTATTTTATTTATTCATCAGTAATAATTTATTACTTCATATTTATTTATTGTGGCATATAAAAACAAACTGTGATTGGTTGTTTGACTTTTTGTTCAGATGGTCTTTCCCTGTCTGTGAGTGGGTGGTTCTTGTCCAGATAAAGCCAAGTTAAAATCCCGGCTACTTGAGGAGACTAGGCAATATAATAAATATTTAATTAATAATGTTATCTGTTCAATAAAACGTCTCGGTTACGTATGTAACCCTCGCTCCCTGAACCGACGAATTGGGGATCATTTTCAGAGACCAATCTACTTCGAGTGTATAAAAACGAGCCAATAACATTGGCATGCGGTCCACGCACCGCCCAGCAGTGCGGGTATAAATACGGAAGTGGAATACTGCATCCTCGCTTTTCCAGCTGAGGAGCCGAGAAAAATGGTCGGCCCTTCAGCAGAAGCACAGCTCCTGGCGACAGGACGTCCCTTTCAGTCGGTCACGTTCGACGTACGTCGGAACTGACCGACGAATTGGGGATCCCTACCAACACGCCACGGATGCAGGCCTAGCATCAGACGGCTGCAATGTCTGACACCGAAGGGGTAACGGAAGAGCTCACAGGGTTAGCCATTTCTGGGGAACACAACTGGAGACAATAGACGCATGTATCCGGCCCGGTGGGCGGGAGTGGCGTTGCAAGCCGACACAAGAACGGGCACTTTGCGCCTACCGGCCACTAGGGGCGAGTACACGGGAAGAAACCGGCTCTACACGGAGGCTATAAAATCTAGCGAACGTGTTAGGTGTCGCCCAACCCGCAGCTCTACATATATCTGTCAGCGAGGCGCCTTGAGCCAACGCCCAGGAGGAAGCCACACTCCTAGTTGAGTGTGCTCGCACCCCGAATGGGCAAGGCACATCTTGCGATTGGTACGCTAAGGCGATAACATCCACTATCCAGTGGGCTAACCTCTGCTTGGAGACAGCCTTCCCCTTCTGCTGGCCTCCGTAACAGACGAAGAGCTGCTCTGAGGTCCTAAAGCTTTGAGTCCGGTCAACGTAAGCGCGAAGAGCGTGGACGGGACATAACAAAGCCAGGGCTGGGTCTGCCTCCTCCGAAGGCAGTGCTTGCAGGTTCACCACCTGGTCCCGGAAGGGAGTGGTGGGAACCTTGGGCACGTATCCGGGCCCGGGCCCGAACTCTAGGCACGATTTGTTGACCGAAAGTGGTCCTCTACCCTCTTGATAGAGGCCAATGCAGTCAGGAGTACTGTCTTCATGGACAGTATTTTTAACTCTACAGACTGCAAAGGCTCAAAGGGAGGGCTCTGAAGTGCCCTGAGCACCAGAGCTAAGTCCCAAGAGGGTACCGAGTTCGGACGAGGAGGATTTAGTCTCCTCGCACCTCTGAGGAACCTGACGTTTAGGTCGTGCTTCCCTAAAGACTTGCCTTCAACTGCGTCGTGGTACGCCGCTATTGCTGCAACGTACACTTTGAGGGTGGAGGGAGACAGCCTTCACTCCAACCCATCTTGCAGCACGACACTAACCGAACACTTCCGGGGGTCTTCCCGGCAGGAAGAACACCAGTCAACGAACAGGTTCCACTTCAAAGCATAGAGGCACCTTGTAGAGGGGGCTCTAGCAGAAGCGATGGTGTCTGCCACCGCTTGTGGCAGGTCACCTAGAACCTCCGCCAGACATTTCCAGAGGTCTGGCGGAGGTTTCCAGAGATCTGGACGCGAGTGCCAAAGAGTGCCCCGTCCCTGAGAAAGAAGGTCCTTCCTCAGGGGAATCGGCCAGGGAGGGGCTGTCGAGAGGAGAGTGAGTTCGGAGAACCAGGTCCGGTTGGGCCAGTAGGGCGCAACTAGCAAGACTTGCTCCTCGTCCTCCCTGACCTTGCACAGAGTCTGTGTGAGAAGGCTCACTGGGGGAAACGCATATTTGCGCAGGTCCCGGGGCCGGCTGTGCGCCAGTGCATCCGTGCCGAGGGTCCCCCCGGTCAGGGAATAGTACAACTGGCAATGGGTCGAGTCCGGAGAGGCAAACAGGTTTACCTGCATGGCTCCGAAAAGGTCCCATATCAGCTAAATGGTCCGGGGGTGGAGTCGCCACTCTCCCGGAGGTGTCGGCTGACGAGAGAGCTCGTCAGCTGTCTGGTTCAGTGCACCAGGGATGTGAATGGCCCGAAGCGACCTCAGATGCTTCTGACTCCACAGGAGGAGATGGCGGGCGAGTTGCATCATGCGACGGGAGCGTAAACCACCCTGGCGGTTGATGTACACAACGGCCGCAGTGCTGTCCGTACGGACCAGCGCGTGCTTGCTCTGAAGCGGCTTTTTGAGGCGGCTTAGAGCAAGACGTACTGCTAGCAACTCGAGGCAATTGATATGCCAATGCAGCTGGGACCCCGTCTACAGACCCGAAACTGCATGCCCGTTGTACGTGACCCCCCAGCCGTTGGATGAGGCATCTGTGAAGATCACAGCATGCCTGGACACTTGTTCTAAGGGCACTCCTGCCCGTAGAAACGAAGGGTCTGACCACGGGCTGAAGGTTTGGCGACAGTACGGAGTAACTGGGACCTGGTACTTGCCGGGTGGGGACACCATCTCCCTCCGAGCAGAACCATCCGTCCCTGGGCTGCCCGTCTCAGGGCTGCTTACCCTTCCGTTTACCGGCCGATTTCGTGGGACCTTAAGCGGGTTAGGCGGCCCCTTTGCGTCCGTCGCCCTGCTTCCCGGGTGGAGGCTGCTGCTTGGGCTTGGCAGCGGCGGAGGCAGCAGCTGGTCGCCGGGGCAGAATGTTCTTAATTGCCTCGGTCTGCTTTTGGGCCACCGAGAACTGCTGGACAAAGCTCTCGATGGCGTTGCCGAAGAGGCCGGCCTGACAGACGGGCGTTGAAGAACCGAACTTTGTCGGACTCGCGCATGTCTGCCAGGTTCAGCCACAGGTGGCATTCCTGGACCACCAGAGTGGACATCGCCCAACCCAGGGAGCGCGCAGTGACTTTTCGTCTACCCTCGTGCAGTTCATTTAGCGCTTTGACCTGGTAGACCTGCAGGAGCGCCATGGCATGCAAAGATGATGCGGCTTCCCCGTAGGCTGTGTAAGCCTTGCCCTTTAGGTTGGACGAGAACTTACACACCCGGGAGGGGAGACGCGGGTTAGCCCGCCAGTCTGCAGCGGCCCTGGGACACAGTTGCATCGCCACGGACCGCTCGACTGCGGGAATCCCCACGTATCCCTTAGCTGCGCCACCATCAAGGGTAGTGAGGACGGAGGAGTCACTAGATCGGTTTCTGGCGCTATAGGGCGCTGTCCACAACTTCGTGAGCTCCTGATGCACTTCCGGGAAGAATAGAACCGGGGCTGAGAACCAGCGCAGGCCGCCTCGAGAAACCAATCATCCAGCCGTGAAGGTTCGGGACACGGTGGAGGGTTCCACTCGAGCCCGACACTTGCAGCAGCCCGGGAAAGCATAGCCGTAAGCTCTGGGCCAGACTCGGGCGACGCTACCAATGCTACGAATCCTCATCTCCAGAGCCCATTAGCTCGTCCTCCGATGCAGCTATCGAGATCATATCCTCAGCCAGAGCCCCGAACGAGATGGCCGGCCCCCCATGGCAAGGGCCAGGCCGCTCTTCCGGAAGCTCCACCGGCGCAGCGGAGGGGGGAGGGGCCCAAGGGGCTTGTTGGCCCGTCGGGGAAGCCCTCACAGTCACCCTCAGGTCTCTACCAAAGGCATCAGCCAAAATATCAGCCCTCTGCTTCGCAGCGGGAGGACCACTAGATCAGGGGATGCCCAATGGGACTACACCCCTTTTGAGGTAATTGAGCCTAGACCGGAAGACTGCGATGGTCATGTTCCCGCATTGGGAACATGAGTCATTCATGAACGCCGCCTCAGCGTGCTGAATGCCCAAACAGTGAGACAGTGATCATGACCGTCAACTGGGGACAGAAAACAACGGCATCCAGAAACACACGGTTTGAATGACATCTTGAAAATCTTTTAGGAATCTTTTAGGAATGGAAAATGCTCTTTTAATAGTGCTGAAGCACTCAGGGAGATGGCCGCAGCTCACAGCGGTCCGATAGTGCAAGCCCGCATGTGACCACTCAACAAACGGAAACGGCCAGCCAACCAAAACAGGAACTGTACACGTTGCAGCGGCCACTCGCTGAATTGCGCCGTCACACCAGCACCAGGTAAGCGAGCGTTCTTCCTCTAAGACTCGTTGAGAAACACTCTGTAGAAAAACAGCTTGACCGCAAACCGTTCGGCTCAGAAGTTGAAAGCGAGGATGCGGTATTCCACTTCCGTATTTATACCCGCGCTGCGGGGCGGTGAGTGGACCGCATGCCAACGTTATTGGCTCGTTTTTATACATTCGAAGTAGATTGGTCTCTGAAAATGATCCCCAATTCGACTGAAAGGGAAGCCAGAATTTGACCCCATTTCAGAATAACATCCATGAACAAAAAATTATTCAAATAATTCAAAATGTTGTTTTTAAAGATTTCCTGATTTATATTAATATAGATGTGAGGTAATGAAACTGAAAAAAGATTTTTCATTGCAATTAAAGATTTTGCAGTTCTCCAAAATTATTCTTTGTTGAAGCTGCTACCATCTATAGCCGCTCTTCTACCATCGACTGAGGCAAATCAGACACATACTCACTTGTTACATTTAACAAATATGCTTTAAATGCTTTATGCTTAGTAACAGACCTACCCCGAAAAGAGCAGGAAAGGTCTCTGTTACCAGGGCTACCATTAGATAAGACTTTGTTTATGGCTTGAAAGAATGTGAAAAGGGATCCATAGACGCAATGCCCTTAAACAGACTTTCCTGCATTAATTTATAAAAAAAAACTGTTCTATAAATGAACATGCACCCCAGGACATTGTATGTACACATATAACTGTCTTGTAAAGTGTCTCTTGTATGGTATTTCATTTTATGCATATCTTATGAGCACTGCTAGTTCATGTAACCTCATATATGTTGTGTCTCCTATCAAATTAATGCTCGTTTCACGACTTACACTTTCGTGTATGTCACTTTCTCAGAGGAGGCAGTGTGTGTTTGTTGTATTAAATGGAGTATAAATGGGCACAGACCCAGTTTAATCATGCTTGAAACAAAGAGCCATAAAATCTCCAACAGAGGAATTTCCCGCTGGGAAATCCCAACAATCCCATTTGTCAAGTCGACCCTATGGGGTGTGACTTCTTACAGACCTTAAAGAGAGACGCACAGATCCGCCTCTCTCTCGATTTCCTTTTTTCTACTGCTGCTCCTGCCTGGTTGATGGGCGTGGGGGGACCCCACTGGGGCCCATGGGTGCCGGCAGGCCTCAACCACAGCCTGTTATGTCTTCACTCTCCACCCAGAGGAGACTCTTCCAAAAGAGTCAGACTGAAATTTCCTCACTCCAACTCGGAAGGAAATTGCAACTTCGCCGTCACCGCACTGAGAAACCATCAGCGCTCTTCCTGCCTCTCCTGGTTGCTGTGCGTGTGTGGGACAGGAAACCCAATCCAACCAACACCTCAAGTCATGTGCAACTTCCTCGACCTCGGCGGAGTCGAAATAACTGCAAGTGCATCATATCTTCTTCAGTCAACACAGAAGAAATCGGTTGCAACTTCAACACCATTAGACCGAACTATCAAGACTTTCTTCTGTGATTTTACATCGGACAGTCTTCAACCGCTCAGGCTAAATGCAAGTAATGTACGATATACAAATAACCCCTTTGTTCAGACAAAGTAGCTTGTAGTCACTGATGGTTCTCCCAGGTGTTTTCATAGTTTCATTTCTCTGTTCTGACCCGGTTCTTCATGTATGTTTTTGTTTTGTGTGTATGCGTTTATGTTAGTTTAGTCGTGTTTGTGATTTAGTTAATAAAGTTTGTGCACAATACATATCTGGTTCTGACTCCCTGCCTGCAAACAAATTGTCACTTAAATTATTGATTTTGTTACATGCTCTAAGTGCTGTATGCTAAGGAAGAATTATTTTTCTGTGGCCATGAAAAATACTCTTTTCTTAGAATTAATTAATAATCAATACTAAAGAGTGTTCACAGGATGAACTGATTGATTGATTGCAATGTTAATGTGGCTACATCAAGTTAATCTCATTAATTGATCCAAATATTTATAATTAATCATAATGAATAATCATAATGAGTTATGAATAATTATTAATATTTCCCCTTTGAGCTAATTCGCTACAGGTTCTAAGAATGGT
Organism: Rhinogobio ventralis; assembly: GCA_039654625.1. Classification (NCBI taxonomy): domain Eukaryota; kingdom Metazoa; phylum Chordata; class Actinopteri; order Cypriniformes; family Gobionidae; genus Rhinogobio; species Rhinogobio ventralis. The sequence goes on from CM077212.1 coordinate 19,272,928, forward strand.
TCCAGTTATATTGCCACTTTAGCTTGGCTCGGCACGGCATGATTACAAACTCTGCCCGGAAGTTTGTGTTGGTAGAATGTGTAGTGACGTCACAGGATTGGTCACTTGTGTGTTGCCTGGCTACCAATAGATCTTAGAATACCAATAGGCCAAGCACGCTATTTGAGCAAAGTAAACACAAATTATTAATAATGGAACGGTTAAGCAATGAGAATATGAGTACTCAGAATGACATTTTGTTCTATTTTTTTCTAAGGTAGATGTGACATCAGTATTCTGTCTGCTGGATTATTGTTGAAAGTTTGATCTCAGGCTGTGAAAATGCAACCCCCCTCATGTAGAGGAACAGCAGACCCTCTCCAGCCAGCCAACTCCCTGAAAGCATGCAAAACAGCGCCATTTTAGATTGCCAGAGAATTCATTTGGAACACTGGAGCTAGCTAGTGTTGGCTTTAGATGGTGTATAGAGGGGTTATATTACCCTTCAGGAATAAAACGATCCCTCTTCCCTCTGTTGATGTGAGTCCTGCCAATTACATGTCACTGGTGCTAGCTTTCGCAATTCCTTGGCCTTGAGGAAAGAGATTTACCCTTGCAGTTCCAACGATAGCTTTAACTCTTTCACCGATAACTTCCCAGATTGTTGCGTCCGTTTTAGGTTTTCAGTGTCTCAGGTAAGAAATGTGTGCAAAGGAATTGCTTTTGCCCTCTGTGTAACCCAATTTATAATCTTGTTTACTTGCTCTTCTTGCATTGCAAAGTTTAGGTTTCAGAGAGTCAGACATGTTTAGAATGTCCATCCAGGGATTTGATTTCGAGTCCAATATCAATATACTTAAGTTTCCATGTTCTCCCTCCCAATTACTCTTGTTTGCTCTCCTTCCCTGTTCTATAGTCTGCTTATCTTCCTCCGCCATCATTTTTCCATGTTCCATTTCTTCTAGCCCAACCCATCCCCTTTCTAGTGCTGCTTGTATAACCTCCTTAGCTGTGCTATTTTTTTTATTTAATTTTTATTTTATGTTGTCTAATTTATCTGCTCTTTTGTTAACCACAATCATACTTCCCGTATCTAGACTCTTTCAGCTTTTCAGTCATCATACAGCAGGTGTGACATTCAAGGGAGCTTAAGCGCCCAAACTGTTAATTCCCAAGGTGCTGATGGGGTGTCCATCTGGAGCACTTAACCCCAGGGAGGCTGTTCCTGGAATTGTTCTGGTGTTTGCTGTTTTGGATGAAAACATCCTCTTGATTTCAAAATTATAACTAGCATTATAACTTGCACACTTTCAGATCAGTAAGGACTGTGGCTGTGTTTGATCATGAGAGCAATATTGCTTGCAGACATTCCTTGCTCCTCTTATTCAGGTGTTGTTTTCTGTCTGCAGCTGAGCTAAATATACTGGCAGGGTGAAAGACACACCCTGCCCAATGTTGAGGACTTCTTATCACTGCAGGGTTTGGGTTACTTACTTATGGAGTTGATGGGCAAAAGTGTGCTTCGAGCAGAGGTTTTCAAACTGGGGTCAAGGGACCTCCAGGGAGCTGCAATTGAATGCTTGGGAGTCCACAGAAAAAAACTACTAAATGCATTTTAAGGCTGTCAAATTTACTGTATTAAAATATTAATTAAATTTTTAATGCAATAATTAAAAAAAATAAGATATTACCATTTCATTCTGCTATCTAAAACTGGATCAATCACAACTATTCTTACTCTATTGACTTATTTGTCTTTTAATTGGGAATATTTGGCTTAAATTAATTGTTTATAGTTATTTAATTTTCAAACATGCTGTCTTTATAATATCAATCACACTTAGGGCCCTATCATACACCCGGCGCAATGCGATGCCAGGCACGACGTAAGTGTTTTTTGCTAGTTTCAGCCCAATGCAGTTATCATTTTCACGTCCAGCGCCACGTTGTTTAAACAGCAAATGCACTTGTGCCCATCTGTTCGCCCATGGGCGTGCTAGTCTGAAAACGAGGTGTGCATTGTTGGCGCGTTGTTATTTTGAGGCAACTGAAAACAACTGTGCCATTGACCAACAAAAACCTGGTCTAAAGTCAATAGCGCAGTATTTAAAGCAGGGGTTTTCAAACTTTATGATGCCAAGGACCCCCAAATATGACCCCCTTCCTAAAATCCATCTATATATTTTTCTGTATGAAAAAACATTTAAAATGTTAGATAAATAGTAAGTGTGACATTGTAAATACAACATATTAAATTGGCTATACTTAATGTTGGATGAATAAACCTGAATGAGAACATTTTCAATAAAAAAATATTTGTATATTTTGTGTATTTGTGTATTTGTGTATAACTCCATTCCTGAAATTTCCTCACTACTAAATATTTCACGGTCAACTGATAGTGGTATTATAACAAAGTGGAAGCAAGTGGGAACAACAGCAACTCAGCCACGAAGTGGTAGGCCACGTAAAATCAGAGTGGGGTCAGTGCATGAAGTTGCCAACTTTCTGCAAAGTCAATAGCTACAGACCTTCAAACTTCGTGTGGCCTTCAGATTAGCTCAAGAACAGTGAGTAGAGAGCTTCATGGATTGGGTTTCCATGGCTGAGCAGCTGCATCCAAGCCTTACATCACCAAGTGCAATGCAAAGCTTAGGATGCAGTGGTGTAAAGCATGCCGCCACTGGACTCTAGAGCAGTGGAGACGTGTTCTCTGTAGTGATGAATCACGCTTCTCTGTCTGACAATACGATGGACGAGTCTGGGTTTGGCAGTTGCCAGGAGAATGATACTTGCCTGACTGCATTGTGCCAAGTGTAAAGTTTGGTGGAGGGGGGATTATGATGTGGGGTTGTTTTTCAGTGGTTGGGCTTGGCCCCTTAGTTACAGTGAAAGGAACTCTTAATGCTTCAGCATCCAAGACATTTTGGACAACTTTGTGGGAACAGTCTGAGGATGGCCCCTTCCTGTTCCAACATGACTGCGCACCAGTGCACAAAGCAAGGTCCATAAAGACATGGATGAGCGAGTTTGGTGTGGAGGATCTTGACTGGTCTGCACAGAGTCCTGACCTCAACCCGATAGAACACCTTTGGGATGGATTAGAGCGGAGACTGTGAGCCAGGCCTTCTCGTCCAACATCAGTGCCTGATCTCACAAATGCGCTTCTAGAAGAATGGTCAAAAATTCCCATAAACGCACTAAACCTTGTGGAAAGCCTTCCCAGAAGAGTTGAAGCTGTTATAGCTGCAAAGGGTGGGCCAACTCCATATTAAACCCTGCGCATTAAGAATGGGATGTCATTAAAGTTCATGTGCATGTAAAGGCAGACGTCCCAAAACTTTTGGCAATGTAGTGTATATAGCCTATTCCACGCTCAAGCGCACTCATAAAGCTTGCCGCAAAGCACCGGCAAGGAGACATTTTAAGAGTCCGTGTTGGCAAAGATGAAGTTGAAGGTGCTCACTTGCCATCTAGACCCTTAGACATTTTCAAATGATGTCTTGCTAGTATTTTAAGTTGTTTCCGGGAAAAAATCCATGTCATACAGTAAGTGCGCTATACTTTAGCTTCCACAATCCGCACCAACACTTGGATGTGCGTTAGCGGGAGCAGCCATGTAAAACTACTTAAATGTTTTAAATGATAAGCCATATTTGAGGTTGATGGATGATAGGGGAATGTTTTGATTTCCTGCCCGACATACTGTAATTACCACAAGAACCAGGCGTTAACTGTCCCTCGCGGACTGCATGACTTTGCCACTTACTGTGGAGTTTTTTTGCCTGTGACTAACCGACTATTACAATTTTGGTCGACTAATGGTTAGCTGACTTTAGTCTGGGGCAGCCCCACTATTATTTTGCAAATTCATATAAATAAAGCAGACATGGCTTCTATTGAACATCCATTTTGCTTGATAAAATGAAAAGTTCAATGCTGTTTTCAGTCTTGCCCTGGGTGTGTGCTGCCCTCTTACCTTACAGGTTATCTTTGAGATAGTTTGTGCTTTTAGGAGGAAGTTTTAATATGCTTGGAACAGAATTCACACATTGTCACACCCGATATGCTTATAACCTAGCTAACCTTCCATATCACAGACACCAACCAATCACTCTTTAGCAGATACGGAAAATATGTCTGCTATTTCCTGTCCAACATTCCTATGTTATTGTTTGGAGTTTTACTACGAGCGGAACATTAGAATGCATTGTGTTATGCTAACACGCAAATTAGTACACGTATTAATATATGTGTAGCATTTGTGTGTGTGTGAAAGAGAGCAAGAGGCAGGGCCTGTTTTCTGAGTGCTAAAGCTGTTAAGCTCTTATGTAATAACCAAGTGAGGTCATATAAAATGGGATCTTACAGAGGCAAGTGGATGACCGTTAGATGCTCTGAAAGAATAGGATGCATACTATATATTACTGGAATTGTAACAGTTTTACTGCTCAGAAGTTGCTCTTTTCATATATTTCAACATGTTCTAAATGTTTCTCCTGTTATTCCTTGAGATAAACAAAAACAAAAATGAGGCATTTGCTGACAAACAGTAAGAATATATAACTATAACATGAGCATGGATACCTGTCCAGATTTGATTTTGAATTTTAATTGACAATGTTTCCTTCTGTACTGAAAAAAATACAGCTATTTATCTTACAGCTATTTATGTTTGACTTTAACATGATAATTTTCTTTTGTATTTGTTTGTTACACTGTAAAAAAAAATTGAATTGTACATTAAAAAACAAGAATAATCTGTAACACTTTATTTTACAGTGTCCTTGTTACACATGTTACATGTACTTACCATAGTAATAACAGTACATTATGCATAATTACATAATTATGCAACTAACACTCAACCAAATCCTAATCCTGCCTATAACCCTATAGTAAGTACATGTACTTAATTGATATTACTCAGTACTTAAATATATAATTACACTTTAACAATAACACCTTAAAACAAAGTGTAACGGAATAATCTTTACCGTAAAAAATATGGCAGCAACAATTTAGGTTTTACGGATTGAATGTAAATTTCTAGTAAAAAATTGTTTATTTGATTGATTTATATGATATAATGTTAATATACCAACTTACTGAAGTACTAAATTCTATTTTGTACCTTTATAATATACTGAAAATCACCATAATAACACAGGTGGTAAAGATAAAGCCAAATGATGAATCAAAGTTTATATCAAGTAGCATTTCCACAAGCTGAGGTAAATACTAATATTTAGAAGGTGCACTCAGTGTAATGCATACAAATACAAAACACTATAATGGTAAAAAAAATAGCAGGTTTTTGTTGTAGTATTTTTACAGTCTTTTACCACTAAAATTACAATAGCTGACAAATACTGAAGAAAGAGGTACATTTCTTTTGATTTTTCAGAATGAGACATCTCAGCTTTGGACAGACAGAAAGAAAAGCCATGGGAGAGAAGGAAATTCCACAGTTATCATTTACCTCAGAGGAGGTGGAAAAGGGATCAGCCCTGAGGATGATGTCATCAGAGCGTGTCTGTGTGTATTATGTTCCTGATGTGGTTCCTGTTTTAGTGGAAAAGGGACTGAGAAAAGGAAAGAGAGCGCGGGGAGAGATAGAGAGAGTCACTGAGGAAGAGGGGAAATTAGAGGAAGGTTGTGTTTCATTTTGTTTTGTCCTGTCCACTCATGCACCTGCCCAGTCTCCATGTGCCTTGATGATGTCATGGTTTGCTGATACTGATTAGACACTGTACTCACTCTACTCTTATAAACAAATTGACACACACCCAAATGTGTGATTTGAGTAGTCATAATGAAATTTTATTGACAACTAGTATTGTCATAATGCTACAATTTTGATATAATACCAGTGAAATATAATGATTCTTAATACTATTTTCATTACCATATGCTATTGAATACTATCCACTATTTAAAAATATAAATATTAAAAATAACTGAGCCAATGAAATATAGTCTATTAAATAATCATAAATATTGTTTAGATAATTATTCCAGTTTAAATTCCAGTTTGACATTCCAGTTTAAAAACTTGATTCAACTAGCAAGTGGCTATCAGTGACAGTACACAGAAGCACCAACTGTTTTCAGCTCCATATATCCTCACCTCAGTTGACTTGAGTGGATGACAAATTCTGGGCAATTCATGTTATCATTAAAGTTTAGTGATAAACTCTCTGTAGCTTTAACCCTATTGTCTCTCTTTTTTTTCTGCAGTTTGTGGATGTGACTTGGCTCAGGGAGGCTTTTTTGTGCGGCAAGGCGAGTATATCTGCACTCTGGATTATCAGCGACTCTATGGCACCCGCTGCTTCAGTTGTGAAGAGTTCATTGAAGGGGAAGTTGTGTCCGCCCTGGGCAAGACATACCATCCACGCTGCTTTGTCTGTGCCATCTGCAAGTAAGACTCACATGCAAAAACACAAGCATACATTCACTATTGGTACTTTTAAAGGGGTGATGAATTGAGAAATCATCTTTCCCTTGAGCTTTTGATATATAAAAGGTCATGGTAATATAAGAATATCCTGTAAGTTTCAGAGCTGAAAACTTCCTTGTTAGTCACAGAAAAGCTTTTATAGACACCAGGCCCAGCAAACGACAGGTTTTTCAAAGTGGGGATCTATGACGTCAAAGGGAGGCAAGCACCGCCTCAGCAGAAGAATATCAACGCCTACTTTATCACTGCCTGTTTAGCCCCACCCACCGATTCGCGCATGTAACATAGGCCTAGTGTTAAACCATCGAGCTACAAACCCGATTCCAAAAAAGTTGGGACACTGTACAAATTGTGAATAAAAACAGAATGCAATGATGTTGAAGTTTTAAATTTCAATATTTTATTCAGAATACAACATAGATGACATATCAAATGTTTAAACTGAGAAAATGTATCATTTTAGGGGAAAAATAAGTTGATTGATTTTAAATTTCATGGCATCAACACATCTCAAAAAAGTTGGGACAAGGCCATGTTTACCACTGTGTGGCATCCTCTCTTCTTTTTATAACAGTCTGCAAACGTCTGGGGACTGAGGAGACAAGTTGCTCAAGTTTAGGAATAGGAATGTTGTCCCATTCTTGTCTAATACAGGCTTCTAGTTGCTCAACTGTCTTAGGTCTTCTTTGTCGCATCCTCCTCTTTATGATGCGCCAAATGTTTTCTATGGGTGAAAGATCTGGACTGCAGGCTGGCCATTTCAGTATGTTGGATGTATGTTTCAGTATGTTTCAGTATGTTTCAGTATGTTCAGTATGTTTCATGATGTTGTAATTGATGCAGTATGTGGTCTGGCATTGTCATGTTGGAAAATGCAAGGTCTTCCCTGAAAGAGGCGACGTCTGGATGGGAGCATATGTTGTTCTAGAACTTGGATATACCTTTCAGCATTGATGGTGCCTTTCCAGATGTGTAAGCTGCCCATGCCACACGCACTCATGCAACCCCATACCATCAGAGATGCAGGCTTCTGAACTGAGCGCTGATAACAACTTGGGTTGTCCTTGTCCTCTTTAGTCCGGATGACATGGCGTCCCAGTTTTCCTAAAAGAACTTCAAATTTTGATTTGTCTGACCACAGAACAGTTTTCCACTTTGCCACAGTCCATTTTAAATGAGCCTTGGCCCAAAGAAAACGCCTGCGCTTCTGGATCATGTTTAGATATGGCTTCTTTTTTGACCTATAGAGTTTTAGCCGGCAACGGCGAATAGCACGGTGTGTTGTTTACCAACAATGTTTTCTGGAAGTATTCCTGAGCCGATGTTGTGATTTCCATTACAGTAGCATTCCTGTATGTGATGCAGTGCCGTCTAAGGGCCTGAAGATCACGGGCATCCAGTATGGTTTTCCGGCCTTGACCCTTACGCACAGAGATTGTTCCAGATTCTCTGAATCTTTGGATGATATTATGCACTGTAGATGATGATAACTTCAAACTCTTTGCAATTTTTCTCAGAGAAACTCCTTTCTGATATTGCTCCACTATTTTTCGCCGCAGCATTGGGGGAATTGGTGATCCTCTGCCCATCTTGACTTCTGAGAGACACTGCCACTCTGAGAGGCTCTTTTTATACCCAATCATGTTGCCATTTGACCTAATAAGTTGCAAATGTGTCCTCCAGCTGTTCCTTATAAGTACATTTAACTTTTCTGGCCTCTTATTGCTACCTGTCCCAACTTTTTTGGAATGTGTAGCTCTCATGAAATCCAAAATGAGCCAATATTCGGCATGACATTTCAAAATGTCTCACTTTCAACATTTGATAAGTTATCTATATTCTATTGTGAATAAAATATAAGTTTATGAGATTTGTAAATTATTGCATTCCTTTTTTATTCACAATTTGTACAGTGTCCCAACTTTTTTGGAATCGGGTTTGTACAAAGCAATAAACATGCAAAATATTGTGCAGTGACTGGGTTCAACAGTAATGCAACATGTAAGTAACATTCTAATGCCTGATCTGAAATATGATGATTCATGTAGTCAGATGTTCTTTGTCAGTAAATCAGACCAGTGACTAAACATCAACTTGCGTTGTTTCTCTTAGTAGGATGAAAATAATCTGTTATTTAACAGTGATTAAATTCTATAAAGAAAGTGAACAAAGAAAGCTCCCTTTGCAATCGTTTGAGCAGCACGCGCTAAACCTGTCAATCAAACAGGAGAGTTTATCAGTGACGCATTTATCAGTGACTCCCGTTTTATTCAAGGAATCTCTTAACTATATCACATTTGCACTGTTAGTGAAGATGAAAGCATTCGTTAGTGTACAGAAACTGGGATCGCTGCTTTCATGCGCTCAGCATGTGTGTGATCAGCTACAATGCTCATCACTGCAACCTTTCATGCCACAATCTTAATATAATGCCATAGATCTAAATGTAATGCAACATTTTTCACGATTAGTTAACCATGAGAGCTGTAATTGTAAAAACGAGCTAAAAGAGGGAGTAATACTATTTCAAATGCAAAGACGTTAGCCAATCACAGCAGTGGGTGTTTACACTGAAGTCTCCCAGCGGACACGCCCCTTAAAACGGAGCGTTCAGAGCAGAAGGCTAAAATCAGGGTAGGAAAAATGCCTTTTATTTATAAATTATGAAAATTTTTGATGTAAAAAGCATTCTAAAATTATAAGTGTACTCCAGGAAACATCATAAAACAATAAAAAAACGCAGTTCATGACCTCTTTAACAATTTGGGTAAGGTAAGGCAACAGTAACCAGACTTCAAAATGTTATTCACAAAGCTTATTCAATATAAAATGTATTAATAAATTAATAGATTATATATATATATATATATATGTAATTAATCACACATCAAATTTAGCTGAGAAATTCTGTGTCTAAAATATAACACAATATTAACTTCTTGTTTATTGAACTGTTGTATAAATATCACATTTGCACTTGTGCTATTCAGAAAAAAGTTACTCAATATTGCTTCATATGATCATATGTCATATGATAACTATATAATTTTGAAAGGTTCTGCCGCTGACTGCGTGTGTGTGTGAATTTCATGGTAAGGCAGTCTTGTTACTGAGGGAGGGGAAGGAAAGGGCACCCATCAGCTTTCAGGAAGAATGTTAAGTGTATGCTCCGCTCCCAGGCCACTTATTTCCAGAGTGGTGTAGGGTGTCCCTCAGTCTCTGAATGGATGTTGTGTATGTGCATGTGACATGTTGCTCAGGATGAGTCCCTCCTACATTTCCATAGCGATGCCCATGTTTCTGTGAACACGGTGTACCCATTTGGTATCTTGGGTGCGACTGGATGTTAAATCACCTCGTAAATATCTCATTTGTAGTTACTCTGGATGACTCTATCCAGCCTATTCCAACACATAGCGTTTCTATGTTTGCCAGTTAGAAATTATTGTTACTACTATTATTATAACTTTAATGGCAAGCTAGTAGGTGTGAACAGAGGTCTGCAAAGTAGCTCTAAATTAACTAAATTGGGCCAACAACCACAGGAACTCAGTATTCATTGTTATACCAAGAAAAACAGACAATCAACATCCATCACACAGAGTTTGGCGTAACATTGGCTGGAACATCAGTTTTAAATTCAAAATCAGGCAATGGTGTGTTAATGGGACTTAGACATTCACTCTTCCATTGGGTGATGAGAGCAAGAGAGCTGATGATCAACATACCGCAATATCATCAGCTTTCATACTGAACTATCAGCCAGATATAATTGAACCTGTGCCATCAAGCCTCTCTTATGAAGGCCTGCTTCACTCAACCAAGAGGTCTTATTCCTGCCCTATTCATTGTAGCTTAAATGTTATAATGGTTGGTTAGTTCACATAAAATCAGTTAAATTGATCTTAATTAAGCTACACAATGTACTGAATAGTTTATACTGTAGTTAGTCAATATTATAGTTATTATACTTATTTTATGTATTATATTTAATATTATATTTAATATAGTTATTTTAAAGTGTACAATAAAACTGATTGTGCTCAAAGCTCCAAAAATGACAAAAAAGCACCCTAATTGTAGTCCAAAAGAATGTGGCTTTATATGTGACACTTCTATAAGTGTTCTGAATAATTGTTTTGAGTGAAGAACAGTCTGAAATCTAAGTACTTTTTCACTAAAAAAAAACAGGTCTGCAGCAGGTCTGAAACAAATAATGTTTGTCATGTGTGTAATAACTGCTTGTGATGTGGCAGTTTGAATATGCAAATGTTCAAATAAAGTTACAGTAGGCCTATTATTGCAACTGAGAAGTGGATGTTTTTCATTAAAACAGTCACTGGTAGAGGTTTAGAGGACATGTTGTGCACATGTCTTTATGCCTTCTTTTATGATGCCTTTTTGTAACATTTGAAGCCCGACAGCATCTGTCCCCGTTGCATTTCGTTGAATGAAAAAAAAAAATAGACATTTTCTTTTTTTGATTAAAAGATAAGTTCACCCAAAAATGAAAATTCTGTCATTAATTACTCACCTTCATGTCGTTCCAATCCCGTAAGACCTCCGCCCATCCTCGGAACACAAATTAAGATATTTTTGATGAAACCGAGAGCTTTCTGACCCCTCCATAGACAGCTATTTAATTACCACTTTCAAGGCCCAGAAAGGTAGGAAAGACATCGTTAAAATAGTCCATGTGACTCCAGTGGTTCAACCTTAATTTTATGAAGTGACGAGAATACTTTTTGTGCTCAAAAATAAACGAAAATAACTTTATTCAACAGCCTCCTACGCAGTTTATGTTGTTACCGCAGTGCAGCGCACTAGTTCTACGTCAGAGCGCCGGCTCACCATTGGCCAATGCTGTTCATGTGAGCACCATGACGCATGCGTGTGATGCGGACGCAGGAGTTAGCCAATGGTGAGTCAGCATTCTGACATAGAACTAGGATTGCACTGTATTTACAACGTAAACTGCATAGGAGACTGGCACAGACGAAAAGTTTGTTTTTTGCACACAAAAAAGTATTCTCGTCGCTTCTTAACATTAAGGTTGAACCACTGTAGTCACATGGACTATTTTAACAATGTTTTTACTACCTTTCTGGGCCTTGAAAGTGGAAATTAAATTGATGTCTATGGAGGAGTCAGAGAGCTCTCAGATTTCATCAAAAATCGAAGATGAACGAAGGTCTCACGGGTTTGGAACGATATGAGGGTGAGTAATTAATGACATAATTTAATTTTTTGGGTGAACTAAACATTTCAATGAAATTTTGGGCAAACTGTTTATCCCTTTAAGAATGCATCTGCCTTTGCTTATGCTTAGTTATTTGATTTATTTTAAAAGATTAACAAAGCAGTGATTGTCTCATGACTTGAAGGGAATTTCTTGCAATTTTTGCAAACTGCGAATATGCTAAAATATTTTGTCACCCTGTTGTTAGTTTTTCACATATATAATGTAGTGCCCCTACATCTGAGCCTAATTTAAAATGGTTTGCTAAAAACTAGTTTAAAGTTCATCCTCATATGAAAGTGACTTTATAACCTTGGTAAATGATGAGGTGACTGTGTGTGTGTGCATTTCTGGCAGGCAGCCGTTTCCAGCTGGGGACCGTGTGACGTTTAATGGGAAGGAGTGTGTTTGTGAGAAATGCACTCAGCCTGTGCCAGTCAACAGCACGGCACCCCCACAGGCTGTGTACAGTAAGTTCTCTGTGTTTTTGCA